>CM029917.1:94192918-96682085 GCA_017639245.1 Myiopsitta monachus | reverse complement strand
GAAACATATTTCTTTTTAGAAAGCTGCCCACCTCTAAGTACTTTCTTTCAATTAGGCAGTGAGTTATCTTTTTTTCCTGCAGAAGCGTGGATCTTTTATTCTTCCTTCCGCCCCACCCCCAACTCTATGCTGTCTTAAAGAAAATAATCATGAGGCACACACAGTTTGACAAGAAAACCCTTTACCATGACATTTGGTGTTTCATAGAATCATAGAATGCAAGGTTGGAAGGGACCTCAACAATCATCTAGTCCAACTTTCTTGTCAAAGCATAACCTAGACTAGATGTCGCAGCATCCTGTCCAGCCAAATCTTTAAAGTGTCCAGTGTTGGGGAATTCACCAGTTCCCTGGGGAGATTATTCCAAAGGCTTATTTTTCTCATTGTGAAAAATTTTCCTTTTGCTTCCAGTCAGAATCTTCCCAGGAGTAACTTGCACCCATTACCCCTCATCTTTTCTATGTGACTCCTTGTAAAAAGGGAGTCTATGTCTTCTTTGTAGCCATCCTTTAAATACTGGTACATGGTGATGAGGTTTCCCTTGAGCCCTCTTTTCTCCAGGCTGAAAAAAACCGGTTCTCTCAGACTTTCCACATATGGCAGGTATTTAAAAAGATTACTCTTGTGATCATGTAATTCAGTGCAGTGTCTACAAGAATAGAACCACATCATCTAACGTAATCTGATATAATCTAAAACTTATCTACTAAACATTTTTAGTATGGTGATGGATAGCAATATCTAGGTAAATGGGTTTCTCTTACAGCCACAGTCGCAGCCCTTCACAGACCCAGGGGCACAGGACACTCATGCTGACTACTGGATGTGTCCTAGTCCTGGCTGGTGGCCTGACCCCTGAGCAAAACTGTTCCACATTAGGCTCAGCCTTTGTGTGGTGCTTGAGGTCCACAGTGGTGTGTCGATCTCGCCTCCTGTTGGGCAACTGTCTTCTCTGTTTATTGCACTAGTGTCATCGGTTCAGCAGCAGGCAGTCATTTTTCTCCTTCTTGGTAGCTGGTGCAGCAGTGTGTTTTTAATTTCATGCTCGGGAGCAGGACTGAAAACACCAGTGTTTTCAATTACTGCTTGACAATGTTTTGGTCTGGCCAAGGACTTTGAGTCTCATGTTATGCCAGGGAGGAGGGGGAGCCGGGAGGAAGCAGAGACAGGGCACCTGACACAAACTGGCCAAAGAGTTATTCCATACCACAGCACGTCATGCCCAGGATGTAAAATACGGGGGGCAGGAACTCGGAAGTGGCTCTCTCTCTCTCTCGGCTCGATCGGGCGGTGCGCAGTTGTATCCTATTCCCTTGTATTTGCTTTGTCATTATTATTATTATTATTGGTGGTAGCAGTAGTGATTTGTATTATATCTCAGTTGCTGGACTGTTCTTATCTCAACCCGTGGGAGTTACATTCTTTCGGTTCTTCTCCCCATTTCCCCTCCATTGGAGTTGGGGCGGGGGGATGTGAGGGAGGAGTGAAATTTACAGCTTAAACCAGGACAACTAGAAACTACAAGCTGGTAATGGCCTTGCTAACCATGTAGCCTGGGGCCAATCTCTGACTTGCTTTATATCCAATACCAATTAGCAGTTATCATTGGAGATAAAATCAGGATTCACTCTGGTTGGTCCCAAAACTGTCATCTATGAGATAAAATAAGAAATTACACGTGTAAACAAACTGAAGTTGGGCCAAGATAGCCTTTGGTTGTTTGTGATCAGTTCTTATATTTGGGATTGGAAACTCCATTTCTAGTTACCTTTAGTGATCTACTTTCGTTGTGGACTCTTCTGTCCTGCCTACCCTAATGTGCATGTATGCAATGCTACATTCCTAGGCTGTCTAAATTTGAGTATTTCCCAACAGCAACTGCTTTAATGGTTAAGACCATTAGGAGGAAAAAAAAAAAAAAAAAGTTGCCATATCAGTTATGCATTGTTTAGCATATATTATATAATAGCACAGGGAAATAATAACTATGTGGTGTGATAGGTATTCCATGTGACACCAAAGAAACAAAGTCTCATCCTGCATGGAAGCGAGGTAAGAAAATGCAGCACTGTTGCTCAGCATGGAACAGATTTTGGTACAAAAGTACCCCCAGTGAGGGCAAACTTTCGGTCTTATTTGTTTTGATAGCTGCCACAGAGAACAACTTTTCAAATAAACAAGGAAATAGCTTTAAAAGAGCAAAAAGAGGAAACCTTATCAGGGGAAACAGATTGGCAAGAAGCTTAGAAAATTACTTTAAAATACACAAAAGTTGAAGGCTGATTCTGGCAGTGGGTGAAAGACATTTTTTATTACTCTGTTACATGATAGAGTGGTAAGACTGTGTTACACTGTTCTACTTACTGATACCAAGGCAATACTTATTGATACCAAGCGCAGTTCCCTGCACCTGGGTTGGGGCAATCCCAGGCACATACACAGGCTGGTCAGAGAATGGACTGAGAGCAGCCCTGAGGAGAAGGACTTGGGAGTGCTGGTTGGTGAGAAGCTCAACATGAGCAGGCAGCGTGTGCTTGCAGTCCAGAAAGCCAACCATATGCTGGGCTCCATCAAAAGAAGTGTGGCCAATGGGTTGAGGGAGGTGATTCTGCCCCTGTACTCTGCTCTTATCAGACGCCACCTGCAGTACTGCATTCAGCTCTGGAGCCCCTAACACAGGAGGGATGTGGATCTTGAGCGAGTTCAGAGGAGGCTGTGAAGATGATCAGAGGACCTGGTGTACCTCTCCTATGATAACAGCCTGAGAGAATTGGGCTTGCTCAGCCTGGAGAGCGGAACGCTCCAGAGACATTAGATCAGCTTCCAGAACCTAAAGGGGGCCTACAAAAAATCTGGAGAGGGACTTTTTACAAGAGCATGTAGAAATAGGAAAAAAGGGCATGGCTTTAAGCTGTCAGAGGGCAGATTTAGATTAGATACTAGGAAGAAAATGTCCCTGTGAAGCTGGTGAGACACTGGAACAGGCTGCCCAGAGAAGCTGTGGATGCCCCATCCCTGACAATGTTCAATGCCAGGTTGGATGGGGCTTTTGAGCAACCTGGTCTAGTGGAAGGTATCCCTGCCCGTGATAGGGGTTGGAACTAAATGATTTTTAATATCCTTTCCAGATCTAACTATTCTATGATTCTATGACACAGTTTCTCCAAATTCAAAGCAACTTCATTTTCCAATAAATTATTTCAAAGTTCAAGAGATTGTAAGTTAAAAAGTGTTGACCCCACTCAAATTCTGGAACAACTTTGCATGTCACTGAAAGTTTTACCTACCAAACAATGAATCAACTAATTACAACAGCCAATAGGCAACTTTAACTAAAATAAAAAGTTTCAGTGATATGTGATTAATCTATTTTAAGATTTTACCCAGAGAATATTTGACAGATCAGTTTTATTTATTTTCATAAGTCTACAGACTAATTGAGCTTTCTCTTAACTTTGTTAAAATAAACATTTAGTTTGACTTCCATATTAAAAGGCCTGTACTGATAGCTTATATTTCTATATACATTTGAGTATTCACACAATTTAGTTACATCTTTTATAATCTACACCAGGACTATTTCAACAATTACTTCTTTTTTTTTTTTTTTTCTCCTTAGTTTTAAAAATGCATTTAAATTCCTTCCCAGCTCTTTAGTTCATACTCATATCTAGCTACATTAAAAAAAGAAATCTTCAAATAAAAATCTGTTTACATTACTGACTTAAATGTAACAGTTGTTAAACTCTAAAGAATTTATAATAACACTGTGTATGCTTTTGTGAACAGAATTAGAAGTGATATTAAGTTCTATTATAAAAATGCATTCTCACCTATATTAAATCTCATTTTAATACTTCATTATATTTAATATAGAAAATGCATTTTTAAATAAGTGCCAGGCTTCTTTATTATTAGTGCAATTGGGTTTTACCCATGTAATAACATTTGTTTGTTTCCTTTTTTTGAGAGAGTGAAGTTTTTTCCTCAGTAGCATAAAAGGCATCCAGTCACCTTGTCGTCAAAATGCTCTATGGCCATTGTAGGAAATAATTTAAGCTTTCTGCTGTCTCTCCTAGGATATTGATCTAAGAAGGATTTAAATATCATTTACCTCCAAGATTATTAAGAGTTTAGACTGTCAAAAATTCAAAACCAACCAAACAAACCCCCAGGTAATCCTATCTTTGACAGCATACTGTTCCAGCTCCTGTTAACTTATGCAGGCTCCTTAAACAAGCCAGGAAAGTAATTTTTACATCTTAAATATGTTAAATCTTCACAAAGCATTCCAATTCTCAGTTTCCCCTTTTTATAATCCACTTCTGGCAGTGTGTAGATTTTAAATGACTTTGTGGTATTGCTTGTATTCCCAGTATTAACTCTTCACATCTTTAAGTATTTTGGGATTTCAGCACTTATTTATCATGATATCTCTTGCAGAAGAAAAAACAACAAAGCAAAACAACAGAGCTCTCAGAAACTTTGTGTGTTACCTGGGCATTTTCTCCCTTCTGGCTGCATTTTTCTATACCTTTAACTACTCTGACTGATAGCTATTGCCCAAGTTCTTCTATTTTGAAGAAAGAATTCTGCATCCCCAAGAAGTTGCAAATATGAAAGACATACAGTGAACAGACCTTCACTTTCACTGGGAGAGATACTCCTTGGCTTCATTTACATCAGGAGATCCACTGAGACAAATACCAGAAGCAGAATGATTTGTACTTTGATTTTAAAAAATATATATCTTCTTTTGTAAACACTTATACAATCCAACAAGGAACACATAAGAGATGATAGATTCTCATGACTATATTTATTTATTTGGACTACAAATGTCAAACAAATCATTGATGAGACTAGTGCAATTAAACAAAATATCAAATGCTGCTTTTTACTTCGTTTTGTATGTATAATGCTTTTAGTCAAAACTACTATGCTATATACCAGCGAATGGAGAAACAAATACTTTAAATGAATGCACCTAGTATCAAGAATGGACAGCTGCACAGAGAAGGCAGAGAGCTGCTTAATTATTAGAAATGAGTGTTGAATCCCTATCAAGGAGCCTTAAAAGCAGAACAATATGCTTTTAAGTTCAAAGACAAGTAGTAACAAATTATATCAATACAAATACTGATCTACTTCAGCCCCTTGGCATCTTCTGGTTCACTTTGGTTTCTAAATGAAAACACAAACACCTGTTCTTGCAGCAGGTGGTATTTGTTTATTATAGCTGTTCCTGCTGAGTTTTAATCAGCCTGCAGCTGCAGAATCCAGAGTAAGTAACAGTTTATAATACCAGATTTTCATATATCAGCAGTATTGGTCCAGAAAAAATTTTCATACTTCATTTCCATCATACGTTACCAATCACGTAATTTCCTTCTCACACTCCAAGTTGTTAATTAAAGAGTGAATTCAGTTATAATGCTAGTAAATGAAGTTTTGAACATTGCATCCCAAGGGTGATATTTGATTATGTTCTCCTGCTGCAAAGTCTCCAATTTTTGGAAGAAGATTCCCAAACCTCTGCCAATTTGTAGCCTTGCCATTCTTTACTTTGAAAAGTGCTGCTCAGGGAGAATCAAGAAGCTTAAAAAAAAGTCAAGGAACAAATTAACAACATGTAAATCCCTCCATTCAGATGAAATTGAAATAAGAAAAAGGTACTCATGGGACAAGAGAAGTAGGGTAAAAACTTTCTATAGAGAACTAAGAACAGAAGGTAAGAACACTGAAGCAATTATACCGAGGCATTATTAAGAAAGTATTCCTCTATGGTGAGGTATGGTTTAAGGGTTTGCCCTTATTAAAAGGTCTTCTATTCATGACCAGCATGCAATGTTACTTAGTTATGTTTATTAATATTAATAGAATGAAGTCATTGGCTTCAGGTTGCTAGGTACTGTGCAAAAATCTTATATTAATTTTAATATTAAAGCAACTATTCAGTAAGGATTACAGAATGAAAGAATTTGTTTAAAATATACAACGTGTAGGGTTCAAGAAAGTGAGATTTTACTGTGTAGAGTGAAAAATAATTGCCTTAGTGTATTAGTTCAACTTTTTGTTTTCTGTATTTTTAATTGCAAGTGAAGTTTTAAAGGAAGAGTTGAGGGGTAGAAGGAAAAAACAAAAAAAGCCACCAAAAAATATCTTAGTCCAAGTGTTTGAGAACTCCTTTTTGGAGGGAAGAGGAGAAAAGTACCCCACCTTTACACCAAATAGCACGAGTACAAGAAAAATCTCATGCAGATAAAGTTGCATTCATAGTCTAAGCTGTAGTTCTGTTTCCAAGCAAAGTTTTAACCTCTTCTGTAAAAGATATGACTACACCATGTTTCTACTTTGCAGTTGTCATTTTACAGCTGAAAAGATTTATCTCTTCAAAGAGATTACATGATCTCCTTGTAACCAAAAAAATCAGATTGACCACTGAGCATGTGATAAGTATAACATTTCAAAAGAGAATATAATGACATTGTCAGGTTTACGTGTCATGTGTATGGCTTTCAGTTTTTAGCAGTAAAATCAGGCCTTGTAAGATTGCCTAGATGAAGTTGAAAGATGAAATATCATATAATTCCTATGATGCTTCATGGAGTGTGTAATATTTTGATATAATTTCACGGGCTAGCCTACAGTATGCTTACAAAGGCAAACAGTACCTTCATATCACAGAAACGTGAGATACAAAACACACTGCAAAACAACTTGTAAACTGAGATTCACCCTCTTGTGGAGAATAAGGCGTGGACCCCGTTTCTGGTTAGGAAACGAAATCATTTATTACCTGAAGGTCCAGGGTTGATACAGGCTATACGAAGTACCTGCGTGTATGAATGGCTAATACAATTGGTGAGCTATCACCACCCACGTGGGTATCTTCGCTTCTTCATTGGTTGATATCTTGCTCACTGGTTGTCTTGATTGGATACCTGCTTCTCGCCTCTTTCTTCCTTCTTATCTTATCTTGCCTACCGTTTCCCTGCAATACTCCCAAAACTTCCCCAGCAACATTCCTCTGCTATCTCAAAGCTTTCCCAGCAGCTAGTCTAGCTCAGAAATCCATCACATCATGGTCCTTTACACCCACACCCTCTTAGTCAAGATGTATCCATACAAGTTTTCCAAATTCAGATCAGAACTGTGTTTTTTGAGCAATTTTTTTTCATTGTTCCTACTTACTGGCTTTGGCTTTCTGTAGATTCCTTCCAGATGCAACTAAATTGATAGATATGCTCCAGAAGCACATCTAACAATCACAGGTATATAGTTACTTAAAACAGCCTGAACTAAAATCCTCAGAATTATATGTATGCAGAGCAGATGCTGGCTTTCAACAGCAAAAGAATCTCTCCAACTGCTGGAGGTTATTGAGATGAACCCAGTAGACCACTCTTATTGATTACTGGAATTAGTGATTATCAAGATGGTAAGAACTGGTCTATGTCATACTGAATCCTTGTCTCCAGTAAGAAAGGGCACATCATAATTAGGGAAATCTTCAACTGGACCAGGCTGCTCAGAGCCCCATTGAACCCAGTCTCGAATGTTTCCAGAGATGGGGCATCTATAAACCCTCTGGCCAACCTGTTCCACTCCCACTGTAAAAAATTCTTTTTCATACCTAGTCTAAATATACCCTGTTTTGGTTTAAAATAATTACCCTTTCTTGTATCACAATGGGTCCTGCTAAAAATTTTGTCCCCGTCTTTCTTATAAGCCCCCTTTATGTACTGAAAGGCTGCTATAAGGACTCCCCAGAGCCTCCTCCTCTCCAGGCTGAACAACCTCAGCTCTCTCAGCTTTTCTTCATAGGAGAGATGCTCCAACCCTCTGATCATTTTTGTGACCCTCACAGGTCCATGCCTTTCCTTTACGGAATGCAATATTCCAGGTGGGGTCTTACCAGACTAGGCAGAGGAGCAGAATCACCTCCCTTGACTTGCTGGCCACACTTCTTTTGGTGCAGCCCAGGATACAGTTGGCCTTCTGGCTGTGAACACAGTGCTGCACATAACCTGTTATTCACCCAGCAGTACTCCCAAGTCCTTTTCCTCAGGGCTTCTCTGAATCCCTTTATCCTCCATCTTGTATCTGATACTGCGAGTTGCCTTTACCCAGGTGCAGAACCTTGCACTTCACCTTGTTTAACCTCCTAAGGTTCATGTGGCCCCACTTCTTGTTCAGGTCCCTTTGGATGGCATCCCATCCATCAGGTTTGTCAACTGCACCAGTCCGCTTTGCGTTATCTGCAAACTTGCTGAGGGTGAACTCAATCCTAATGTTTATGTCATTGATGAAAATAGTACCAGTCCCAGTGAGGACCCCTGAGGGATAGCCCATGTCACCAGTATACATCTTGATATTGAGCTGTTGATCACTATCCTTTGGATGCAGCCATCCTGCCAACTGCTTGTCCACCAAACAGTCCACCAATCAAATTAATATCCCTCCAATTTGGAGAGAAGAATGGTGTGGGGGACTGTGTCAAAGACCTCACAAAAGCCCAGATAGACAGCATCTGTAGCCTTCCCTTTGTCTACTGAGATAGTCAGTGCATCGCAGAATGCCACTAGGTTTGTCAGGCAGGATTTGCCTTTGTGAAGCCATGCCGGCTGTCTCAAATCATTTCCTGTCCTTATGTTACTATTTCTTAACTGAAGTATATGAACAATTTTTTGTACGCATGTGGTGGGCGGCTACAGTAGGCCCGTGGATTCGCTGACTGAAGGCATGAAGTTAGAACTCGGTCTCGAAGATGTTAAAGTGTATCCTTGAGAAATGAGGTACCAAAGGCATATGAGTGGGAAAACATTAGATATCCAAATGGAAAAGTAAAGGGAGTCTGGAGGAGCGAGTCAGATAAGGGGAGCAAATAGCAACAAAGGAAGAATTTGACAAAACAATGGACTTATGTAATGCGGTAGAGAGTTATCCAAAAATGTACCATTGCTAACTAATGTTAACCAGTGGCTAAAAGACACATGTGTGTTAGGAAAGGTATATAAGTAGTGGTTTGTAGTAATAAAGCATCTGCCTATTTTTTCTTCCTACGAAGTCACCGAAAATATGTGTGTGTGTGATTTTTGGCTGTCTCGACAACATATGCAAGAGCCAGATTTTCCTCTAAATGTGCTGAAAGATGTAATTAATACCTTGCCAGCAATAGAGAACACCCCCCACCCCCCACCCGCCCCCTGCATCATTAGCAAGATAAAATGGATTACATGGGATGCTCTCAGCTTCTACAGGATCCAGTGTGGTGATCTGCTCTACTCTGGACATCCATATGCTGCAGGGGGACAACCTGTGTCACCATGGTCTTCACAACGGGCTGCAGGGGAATCTCTGCTCCAGCACCTGGAGCGCCTCTTCCCCTTCCTTTTTAACTGACCTTGATGTCTGCAGGATTGCTCTCACATATTGTCATTCCTGTCTCCCAGTTGCTTCCACACAGTATTGTTCATCCTTTTTAAACATATGTTATCTCTGAGGCATTACTAACATCACTGATGGGCTCAGCTTTGGCCAGCAGTCTGTCTTGGAGCTGTCTGGAACTGGCTCTGTCTGATATGGGGAAAACTTCTGTTGCCTTGTAGAAGTCACCCCTGCGGCCCTCCTGCCTGCCTTACCAAAACTTTGATACTTAAAATCAACACAAAGGGTGTGGCAATATGGGCCAATATTCAACCTGAAAGAAATTCTGAAAAGCCAACTTTTCAGTAGAGGTGTTCATTCATATTTTATGTTAATTCAACATCATAAGCACAGTATTATGGTATACAGAAATTTAACACAGAATCATAGCACAGTTAGGGTTGGAAAGGACCTTAAGATTATCTAGTTCCAACCACTCTGCCATGGGCAGGGACACCTCACACTAAACTGTGCCACCCAAGGTTATGTCCGACTTGGCCTTGAACATCACCAGTGATGGAGCATTCAGAATTTCCTTGGGCAACCCATTCCAGTGCCTCACCACCCTAACAGTAATGAACTTCCTCCTTATATCCAATCTAAACTTCCCCTGTTTAAGTTTGAACCCGTTACCCCTTGTCCGATCACTACAGTCCCTAAAGAAGAGTCCCTCCCCAGCATCCTTATAAGCCCCCTTCAGATACTGGAAAAATGCTATGGGGTGTCCACGTGTGGAGACGTATGGCACGGACCCCATTTCTGGTTACAAATGAAATCCTTTATTTCGCATTTTGCATCCCTTTTATAGTCTACTAAGTGCTAAGCAGTAACTTGCCACTATCTCACTTCCTTATCATTCTGATTCAGCAAAACTACTACAGATTTACATCATTTGGTCTGTCTTTGAGATGAACATCCGGCTCTATCTTGCACACTGTCTGCTTTGTTTTTCTAACCGATCTTTACCCTTCATTGTTGTCTTTACAGTTCCCAAGGCTTAGGCCGGACCACGGCAATAGTACCTGGTGTTGTTTCCTTCACTGGTCCCAGGGCTTAAGCTGGACCAGGGCGATAACACCTGAATTCATTTTGTTAACTATTTCTATCCCTTCACTCACATCTACACAGCCTTCTCTTCTCCAGGCTCAACAGACCCAAATTTCTCAGCCTGTCTTCACACGGGAGGTGCTCCAGCCCCCTCATCATCCTCATGGCCCTCCTCTGCACTTGTTCCAACAGTTCCATATCCTTTCTATGTTGAGGACACCAGAACTGCACATAGTACTCCAAGTGAGGTCTCCTAAGAGCAGAGTAGAGGGGCAGGATCACCTCCCTCGACCTGCTGGTCACACTCCTTTTGATGCAGCCCAGGATACGGTTGGCTTTCTGGGCTGCCAGCGCACACTAAATCTGGCTCATGTTCATTTTCTCATCGACCAACACCCCCAAGTCCCCCTCTGCAGGGCTGCTCTCAATCTCTTCCCTGCCCAATCTGTAGCTGTGCCTGGGATTGCTCCAACCCAGCTGTAGGACCTTGCACTTGTCATCTTTCAACTTCATCAGGTTGGCATCAGCCCACCTCACAAGCATGTCAAGGTCCCTCTGGATGGCATCCCTTCCCTCCAACGTATCAACCGAACCACACAGCTTGGTGTCATCGGCAAACTTGCTGAGGGTGCACTCAATCCAACTGTCCATGTCACCAATGAAGATGTTGAGCAAGAGAGGTCCCAGGTCCAATCCCTAAGGGACACCACTCGTTACTGGTCTCCAGATGGACATTGAGCCATTGAGCACTATTCTTTGCGTGCGGCCATCCAGCCAGTTCTTTAACCACTGAGTGGTCCACATATCAAATTGATGTCTCTCCAACTTAAAGACAAGGAGGTCATGTGAGACAGTGTCAAATGCTTTGCACAAGTCCAGGTAGATGCCATTAACTGCTCTTCCCCTGTCCATCAGTTTCGTAGCTCCATCATAGAAGGCAGCCAGATTGGTCAGGCAGGATTTCCCCTTAGTGAAGCCATGCTGGCTGTGACCAAACACCTTGTTGTTTTTCATGTGCCTTAGCATGCCTTCCAGGAGAATGTGCCCCAAGATTTTGCCATGCAGAGAGGAGAGGCTGACTGGTCTGTGGTTCCCTGGCTCATCCATTTTCTCCTTCTTGAAAATGGGGGTTATATTTCCTTTTTTCCAGTAGTTGGGAACTTCACCTGAGTGCCATGATTTTTCAAATATGATGGACAGTGGCTTAGCAACTTCACTTGGCAGCTCTTTCAGGACCCGCTGGATGGATTTCATCAGGTCCCATGGACTTGTGCATGTTCAGGTTCTTAAGATGGTCCCAAAGCAGATCCTCTCCTACAGTGGGCCTAAGGTCTTCATCACACAGTCCCTGTGTCTGCCTTTCAAGACTTGGGTGGCGTGGTCAGAGCATTTGCCAGTGAAGACTGAGGCAAAGAAGTCATTAAGAGCCTCAGCCTTCTCCAAATCCAGGGTAGCCAGTTCTCCTGGTAGCTTCCAGAGAGGGCCCACCATCTTCAAACTGTTTGAAGTTCTGCTGTTTGCAGATTCCCACTCCTATTCTGTTAGCATGGTTTCTCCGAAGCCAAGTGTTGGGGATTTTGTTTTGTTTTTTGTTTGGTTGGGGTTCTGTTTCTTTGTTTTAAAGCTTCATTTTTCTTATTTATTATATTTCTAAAATATTAGTAACTTTAATACCCTGAGCCCTGACTACCAGAAATACTGTAAAGGAAAGAAAATAAAGAATAGATATTTAGTTCTTAAATAGACACCAAATTAGGGAAAGTGCTATGAAGGACACAGTCATTTTAAGCATCTCTTGAGAGAAGAATGTCAATGATCAATATGATTTTTCCTTTGTTAAGGGAAGGGGGAGAGTAGAAAAGACAGAATTAATGTCTTTTAGTCCCTTTTTTTTTTTTTTTTATTTTAGCCATTCTTTAGTCATTAGTTTGTACTTCCTGGTGGGAAATATTGTGATTTTTCTAATTAAAGGTATTAAAAATAGATATTTGATAGTGTTATTTCTAATTATGACATGCTAACATATTTTCTTTAAAATAATGCTGCTAAGTTTTTATTTTTATGAAAAATGCCATCCTTATTCAAGGTATCATCATACTGAAATGCTAGATCTGTACTAATATTACGAAGAGACACAGAAAACATTGAAAATAAGTTCATAATTTTTTAACTTTGGCTTTTGCTTTTCATCATAGATGAAGCAGACATGGTGAATGTTTCTATCTTTTCTACTATCTTTAAGGCATAACAAGAACCTCACTCAATAAAGGGTCACATGAACAGTCATTAACAGAAACAGTATTTGTCCTGGGAGTTCTTTCTTTCCTAAGCTGGAATTTTGCTACTGGACTCATTACGTTACATATTAACCCCTAATATTAAATACTGTATATCCCTCTGTGCTGGTTTTAGCTGGGGGAGAGTTAGTTTTCTTCATAGCAGCTATTGTGGGGCTGTGTTTTGGATTTGTGCTGAAAACAGTGTTGATAACACAGGGATGTTTTAATTACTACTGAGAGGTGCTTACACAACCAAGGCCTTTTCTGCTCCTCACCCCACCCAGTGTAGAGGCTGGGTGTGCACAAGGAACTAGGAGGGACACAGCTGGGACAGCTGACCACAACTGACCCAAGGGATATCCCATACAATATGGTTCCATGCTCACCATACAAAGTTGGGGAAGAAGAATGCAGGATACGTTGGGAATGATGGTATTTGTCTTCACAGGTAACCATTATGCATGATGGACCCCTGCTTTCCTGGAGATGGCTAAACACCTGCCTGCCCATGGAAAATAGTGACTGAATTTCTTGTACTGCTTTATTTGTGTGTGCAGCTTTTGCTATACCAATTAAACAGTCTTTATCGCATCCTATTGCAGTAAATACTTCTCCAGTACTTGTTATGTTTGAGTCACGCTGACCCAATTTATAACAGCTTTTATGACAATGTCTTCAAGATATTGCACAGCATGCATCATCAAAACTAGTCCTCTTCAGTAACCCAGTTTGTATAAAACACTACTTACAAACACGCCAGGCTTGAACCAAATCAAGGTCATGATGTATTGTCTTCATCACATTAATTAGCGCGAGTTCAAAGTCATAATTTAACTTTATTAACTTAAAAAATAATGATTCCCTTAAAGGATAAAAAGAGCTACGCATAATTAAATAAATCCTTAAAAAGTTGAGAAATATTTTGAAAGGGTTATAGACAGCCTGAGCCCTAGTTTTCAAAAAATAGAAGATACTTGAATATAAATAAGTGATATTATCAAAATTCAACTTCAAGAATTATTGCTGAAATGATGCCAGATCACCAGGTCAAGACCACTGCCCCATGAGACATAGCAATATTCATAGGAATCCAACAAAAGATGGATTTTAAAACTTATACAACAAATTGTTCAATTTGCACTTTAGAAACCATTCTGATCTATAACATCATTTTTTGAAACCAGATAGCATTCCAAATAGCCTTGAATGTCAGCTAGGCTGAGAAAGTTGGGTCTGTTGAGCCTGGAGAAGAGAAGGCTGCATGGAGACCTCCTAGCAGCCTTCCAGTATCTGAAGGGGCCTATGGGGTTGCTGGGAGGGACTCTTCATGAGGGACTGTAGTGATAGGACAAGGGGTAATGGGTTCAAACTTGTCATGGTTTAAGCCTTTAACCTCCCCCTCCCCCCCCCTGCAGTTTTCTCACTCACTCACTTTCCCTCTTTCTTCCCCCAGTCCCAGGGGGATGGGGAGGAGAATCAAAACAATGCAACTCACACAGGTTGAGATAAGAACAGTTTAGTAACTAAGGTATAACACAAATCACTACTGTTACCACCAGTAATAATACAAGAGAAATAAAGAGAATACAACTGCTCACCAAGCCCGACCCAGCCAGCACACCCCCCAGCAGCGAACCCCCCAATACCAAAAACCTGACCATGCCATGCACCCCCAGTCTACCACCACACCCTTCCGGGTCTCTGCTCTCCGTTTTCACCTCCTGGACATGACGTGCTGTGGTATGGAATAACCTCTTTGGTCAGTCTGGGTCAGGGGTCCTGTCTCTGCTTCCTCCTGGCTTCCCCTCCTCCCTGGCATAGCATGAGACTCAGAAAGTCCTTGGCCAGAGAAAACATTGCCAAGCAATAACTGAAAACACTGGTGTTATCAGCGCTGTTCTCAGGCCCAAAATCAAAAACACAGCGCTGCACCAGCTACCAAGGAGAAAAAATGACTGCTGCTGAACCCATGACAAAACGTAAGCACGAAAAGTTTAGATTGGATATGAGGAAGTAATTCTTTCCTGTTAGGGTGGTGAAGCACTGAAATGGGTTGCCCAGGGTATCTGTGAATGCTCCATCGCTGGCAGTATTCAAGGCTGGGTTGGGCATAGGTTTGGATGGCATGGTTTAGTGGAAGGTGTCCCTGCCCATGGCAGGGGGGGTGGAACTAAGATAATCTTAAGGTCCTTTAAAACCCTAACTATTCTATGATTCTGTGTCATTTTCACTTTTAGTTCAGTCGCAAGAGTGGTATTAAATCACTCATCTAGAGCTATCCTGTAATAATTCACCTGCCCTATAACTGTGGACCTGAAAGGCTGCAATGCCTACAAATTGGATGTTTTCACTTTTTTGTGGAAAGTTAAATATTTCAGTGTCCTTTAAACTTATGTTTTCTTACTTTTAGCCATACAATCTCACTTCTGCATTTTCAAGCGATATCACCAGGTTTTTTGTGTGCACCCCAAAAATCAGCTTCACAGGTGTTTTCTCCATATAGGTGCTATATCATTGAATGGTAAGTTAGGCACTGAATAGAAAAGGATGTAATACTGCATAAAACCCCAGAAGTCTAAGACAATAACTTGCCATATGTCATCTCCTTAACAAGAAAGTTGGCTACAGTCCTTTACATTTCTTGCATTTGGCTTATGCATACAAATTAACATAAATTCTACTTTTGTCACAGTGCACAAAGTTTAGAAACTTCCAGAAAGAAGTTGAGATCATTAGTTTGTTTAATACCAACCAATAGAATTTCCTAAAAAAAACCTAGGGATCCCAACTGAGATGTGGATTGGAACAGGATTGTTGATCTTTCCCTAATTTTTCAGAACTTCCTAAAGATTTTCGTGGGTCTCTGAGACAGACCTCACATATGCATGCTTGAAAATTATTCTACATTCACACAGCATGAATGAGAAAGATATTCAGACTTATGTGAAAACCAGACCTTAATCCATGCTCAAAGTAACAGACATGTGACAAGGGTGAGCTGGAAGTAGCTTGGAACTCCACAGATTTCCAAATTCTACAGAGGAAGGAAGGATAGGAGTATTGCAACTACGTAATAAAAAAAAAAAAAATCAGATTATTTTGAATTCACAAAAAATACCATTTAGGTTTTGATCCAGCATTTTAAGAAAATCTCTGGATTTATGATAGGTGGTCATTTCAATAGCAGAGGTGGAGCAACATTGTGCCCCATCACCCCAATTCCACCTATAAAATATCACACTGCATTTAACAAAAGACTTTATACTAAAAAAAAAACCAAAACAAATCTCCATTTTACAAGTCATTGTTTCTGTATTCCCAAGGAGTACATTGTAACCCAGATAGCTTACAGACACTTCAAAAATTAATATGTTTTAAGACTTAAGAATATTACATACAAAGTGCATGGCAACATGTAATCCTGAATATAAATTTCTTTGACCTAAATTTTTTTTTTGTTTTGTTTTGGAAGGAGCATAAATGCATCTATATCTGCTAATAAGTTGGACATGAGGTTCTTAAGTGCTTTCAAATCCATTTGATGTCTTATGTGCTGATATAATTGTAGTGAAAGTCCAGAAAATACTGTCAATGGCATCATGCCAGAGAGAAATAATAGCATAGTTATTTTGCTAAGAAGGATAATAATGATTCCCTAACAACTATGGCAATGTGCAATAAAGAAATATATATTGATTTCTCCTTAATCATCTGAGACTTCATCCTGAAGAGACTGAGATCAAATTAATCCATTTTAAGAATGTCAAAGTCCCTCTAAAATAAAGAGTGCAACAGAGCGGTTTGCTATTCTTTATTTACTTTAAACACAGCAAGCCTGTGTAGCATCAGTTATCTTCCTGGTTTTGCTTTTTTTCCATACTTGCTATATAGGATAGCATAGTTTATGTTTAAGCCATGAATATATTGTAGTGGTTCTCCACATTGTTATGTAGAGTCGGACACATTCATATATATTTTGGTTTTTTTTTTTTAATTAACTGGACTTAATGGTTTAAATGTTTTCCAGCATGTTATTGCTGGGTCAACATATCTGAAGACACGGGTTTAAAGATGGTTGAGCAATTGCATTAGTTTATCTTTAACCACAACAGACATTTATCATAAGTGGTTTAAGTATTGTTAATTAGTCTCAGCATTTTCATTTGAAAATAAAAATGCCACTTGACATTTCTAGAACACTGCCTGTTTGTGGATTTCAGAGTGATCCATCAACAACTACTTTCTTTAGAATCTGAAGTTTCACGTTGCTTAATACAACCTTCAGAGCAGGTTGTAGCAAGGTACTCCCAAGTAACAAGCTATAGGACAAAAGGAAATGACCTCAAGCTGCTACCAATAATGCTGATAGGCCTCAGGGATAACCACAACGTTTATTAAAGGAAGGATGCCTGTGTCACAGAATTTGTTTTCTGGAATTGTATTGGGGCATAAAATTTCATAACTGAGATATTTCAAGAGGAAATTAAAATGAAACTTCAGTACACAGACCATCACGGCATTGCATGTACTGAAGGTTTTGCTTCAGAAGTTAGAAAGTTGAATAGGTAATGTAATAAGTGTATAACAAACTACCAAGAAACATAAAGGTCCATTTGTTAAAATCACACAGAGAGGTAAAGATCTGTCACAGGATCCTGATCAGTCAAATCACCTAAAATAAACCTTTTATGATTTGTAACTATGTTAACATTTTCTGGATGTTTAGTTAGTTCTACCTAAGAGACATCTTCTTGAATAAGACATAGCAAACAAAACCAGTGTGTGGAGCAAATGATTTGTGCAACTGGCAGTTTGGAGAATAAATAAAGACATGGGAATGAGACTGCCACGAAGACTAACCCTCACTGTGACAGTGAGTTTGAAAAAGGCCTGTGCAGTTTTGTAACTGCAGTAAGTATTTCACCTCACTGGGATGATAAGGCAAAAACTAATATGGTACGATGCTGAAGGAGAGCCTCATGAATAAAACAATTCTGTATTCCGGGTAGACCTTTGACACTGCAGAAATACATGTTAGTATTATGCATTGAATGGTGAAGATAATGAGAAATATTATACAGCTGTCTTACTTTCTCAGTATTTATTACATTCATACAGAAACCGTGTTTCCCTCACTTTACATGTATTTATACACAAAGGCAAATCTATACATGTGTCTACAGAGCATTCATATATGGATATGTATATATGTATGTGTTTGTACAAGTGTGTGTGTATATACATATATATATGTATAAGCATATGTATACACCCACAAATGATACCTTTTCTTTAGTATAGCTAGCATGGCTGTGTGTTTAGTAAATTTTCCAGAGAAAAAGTTTATTCATGTGATTTATGTGATTTATGATCAGTTTTTCTTCTTTTGATTTGATGCCTGGACTATTCTGGTCCAAATTCTACCAGTATCCATCTATTCCATTCCTGCAAATATTATAAAGAGAAGCTTCCATGACTATAAACAGCAATCCAGGTAAAATGGGCTTTTAATCTTTAATCCTGAATGGGTAAAATCATATTTTCTGAGATAAATCTGAACATCTGAATTATCTACCTATGATAATCTTGTGGAAGCTCTCCCTAAGTAGAGAATCTGCTTTCCATCAATATTTTATCTTGTGAGAAAAGACTGTTTCAGTGTCCTGGTTTGTTTCAGTTTGTTACTTCTCATAACCCTACAGCTGTCATGCAGATTAAAAAGTTAAAAGTACATGAGGAAGTCAATATTGGTTGTGGAATGTTGTGGTTTAAGCCTCACCCAGGCTAATAACTCACAAAGTTTTACTCACTCACTCACTCACTCACTCACGCACTCACTCACTACTCACTCCCGTCTTTTTCTTCCCCCAGTCCCGGGGGGAATGGGGAGGAGAATTGGAAAAAAATGCAACTTGCACAGGTTGAGATAAGAACAGTTTAGTAACTAAAGTGTAACACAAATCACTACTGCTACCACCAATAATAATAATGACAGGAGAAGTACAAAGAAAGAGAGTACAATTGCTCACCAAGCCCGACCCAGCCAGTGCACCCCCAGCACCACCGCCACACCCTTCCGGGTCTCTGCTCTCCGTTTTTACATCCTGGACATGACGTGCTGTGGTATGGAATAACCTCTTTGGTCAGTTTGGGTCAGGTGTCCTGTCTCTGCTTCCTCCCGGCTTCCCCTCCTCCCTGGCATAGCATGAGACTCAGAAAGTCCTTGGCCAGACCAAAACATTGTCAAGCAGTAACTGAAAACACTGGTGTTATCAGCGCTGCTCTCAGGCCCAAAATCAAAAAACACAGCACTGCATCAGCTACCAAGAAGGAGAAAAATGACTGCTGCTGCTGAACCCATGACAGGAATAATATTTTTTTAAATTCTACAAAGGAACTAGTCTTATTTAGAGAACTACAACACATGGAGAAAACAGCAGGGGAAAAAAAATAGACCATGTGATATTTTTTTCTTCTATGTATAGAATTTTTATTATCCTTCTCCATCTAAATAAGTATACATAAGTATAACTTACAGTTAATGGCAACCTTGATTCCCTTTCACAAATAATATAATTTTCTTCTATTAGATTGCTGTGGGAGTTCTGTGGGATACAAATCATTAATTCTCTTTAACCTCACAATACTGTTTTTTCTCCAGTTCTTTTTTTTTTTTTTTTTTCCATATTGTTGACTACGTTATGACCTGTCGAAACAAAGACTATTTCTTAATGCTTGTTTGGAGTTTATTTAGAAAAGTAGGATTGTGATCTAGATCAGAATTTTTAGAAAACAATAGCAAAACCTATTTGCCATATGTCTCATTTTATCAAAATATACAGGTATGCAGGAATTTTTGCTTAAAGAAAATAGAGTAATTTCTCGAGTTACATCCCTTAACATATTCTAACTGGAGTATTCAGCTGGTCTTGTGAAATTTTAGACTGAAAACTATTTTATACTGACAAATTTCTAATTATATTAAAGATCTACTTTTCAAATAAGTTCTAAATTAACAAACATTAACACAGACTTGTTCAGATATGCCATAAATGTATTCTTAGCCTAGTATTTCAAACCTAGTGCTATGGTGAGCTGTTCTACTATGGCTTTTTTGCTTGTATTAATAAAAAAGATTTTTTTTTATTACAAATAATAGGAACAAGCTAAAAAAAGCTCTGAAGTGCAACCAGCAAAACCAGATATGTCTAGACTGGTATATTATTATTATATGTCATCAGGCTTTTTTGACATGTTTGTATAATACAAATGTTTGCATGTGCTTTCTACTTAGGGAAGAATAGATTATATAAACTGAGAAATATTCCAGAAATGGCCTTATGTCTCATGAGTATATAATGAGCATTCTTGCACAGTTGCTTTGATGATTAAATGTTCTACTAAATTATAGTCTAGAAACAGATTCTGTTATTGTTTCTATAAGCAACAAGCTGGAACAATTAACATTGCCAGGTAAGATTACAAGACCTCGCATGTATTGCAGGAGAACAGAAGGTGGCTGACAGAAATTAAACCTACACAGAAGTTATGCTGATTACTTCTTCAATTTCAATACAAACTAGGAAGCTTTTCTACTTTATTCAACTGCCTTTGTTAGCGAATAGGAAAATTTGCAATTGCCGTCAAAGAAAAATTATTGTTTAGAATTCTTTCTATCTATAAAACTAAACAGTAGTCTTCATGGTATTGTAAGGCATTCAGAGCTGACACCAGGTCTCCACAAAGTTCAGCCTCAGATTTGATACTTATTTGACCTAATATTTAATTTCTATGTAAGTGTTGAAGGGATTGATCTCTGATGCTTGTACTATCAGCTAGAACTTTTAAAAACAATAGCAGAAAGTTAGTATGGAAAGATAAATAGACCATTCCTTGAGAGGCATAGAGCCTTAAGAGAAACAAACAAGAAAGACTGGCACAAATAGACATTGCCTAAGAAAATAGTTTTCAGCAAAGCTGACAAATAGCTAGGAAGAAAACCAGACAGAAAACATATTTCTAAAAAGTTGTGAGAGATTTACAAAACAAATTTCTCACTGTTTTTTAGCAGAGACCTCCTAAAAAAAATTATGACTCCGGGCTTCCTTAAATTTAACTTGGCTACTTTGTATTCCTGGAAGATGAGTTTACCAAGATTATATTAGACTGCTAAATAGTATTTCAGTGGATGTGGGAATATGGCATGACAAAGCTTGAGAAGACCTAGACTATAGAAACAATCTGGAAGTAGCTTAAATCTGAATATTTCAAAATCAGTGTTCTTCACAAGGAAGTGGTCTAAAACTTTAATTTCCAAACAAAATCTTTATGTGCAATTCCTTAGTTTAATTGAAAATCAAGATTCAGATTTTTTTTCATCACTTATTAAATTCAATTATCTTTTTATAAATAGGTTTGAAAATATTGGGTTTTATTTTGTTCATGCCTTAGAAATCTCTTGTTGATCATGTCCCTTTTCTGCATCCCAAAAAAACATTCTGTGTTCATGGCACTTTTGAAAACAAAGAAGGAACTTCCATTAACAGGCAGAATGTTTTGTTATGCTATTCATTTATTTTTCTTTTTTATTACTCAAGGTTATTTGCAATGCATGATTCAGCAGAGAAAGTGAAGCTTTTATTAATCTTTCTGTGACTAAAAGAAAAAAGTAATGCAATTCAGTTAAAGTTGTTTCATAGAAAGGCATTTATCACAATGGAAAATCAGAGCAATGTGTCATAAGTTTAAGGAAGAAGAGAACTGACTGAAAAATTATCCCAAATGTGGAAATGCATACTTAGGCTCTATCTTAGGCTATATAGCATGATACTCATTTGTAAATTGTAAATAAACCAAAAGGAATCCTTTATGCAAGTCAATTAAGTTTGTAGTGCCAATAGCTATGCCACTAAATACTTGCATAAATGAATTTCAGAACTCTAAAATAAGAGTCAAGAAATGTCAAAACAATAAATGCTGCAGCCAGAAAGTTAAGTGGAAAACAATAACACCACTGGTTTGTAATAACATGCTTAAGCTTTCCCTATAAATAACAAAGATAATTTGTCTTTTCAAACTTTGCAAACAACAGTCTCCAGCTTTTGACAAGACTGCAAACAAACCCTACGTTGGTAATAACATCAATTTACTTAAATATTAAAAAAATTAACACATTGTGCTGTGTTGCAGGAAAATTAAAGCAACACTAAACTAGACCAAAAGCTATGGGAGGAATTTCTTGGGAAAAAAAAAGCATATTTTTCTTATTTATGAATATGAGATTGGGATTCAGTGGGATATGATTGTAAACAAAGCTGAAATATGTAGATATGGATGTGTGGGTTGGTGTGATACAGGAGGAACAGGATACAGGCTCATATCTTTATAACAACACTATTATCAAAGGTTCCAGCTTTATACTGTGGGTTACAATTAATTTCTTTACTTTTAAAGAAATAAATGCCTTTGTTCTGTAGAGATTTCTTCCTTTCTCTCCCAAATTTCCACTATCTTCCTTCATATTTCTCCAAAGTTTATTTTCCTTGTAGCTTCCTCTACTGAAAGCATGTTCCTAGTCCAACTGCCTGACCATCTCAGGCTGTACAAAAGTTACAGCAAATTATTAAGGCCATTGTCCAAATGCCTCTTAAACACTGGCAGACGTGGGTCCACTTCTCTATGAAGCCTGTTCCAGTGTTTGACCACCCTCCTGGTAAAGAAATGATTCCTAATGTCCAGACTGAACCTCCCCTGGCACAGCTTTGAACCATTTTCACACATCCAAATTTTATTCATGCTTAGCATTACTCTGTCCCAGGTACAGAATACAGCATCTGTTCTTGTTAAATTTCATGCAATGATGATTACCCAATGTTCCAATCTATCTAGATCCCTCTTCAGGGCCTCTTGTCCCTCAAGAAAGTTAACAGCACCTCCTCTTTTAGTATCATCAACAAACTTATGAATGGTGCATTCAACTCCTCCGTCAAGAATACTGATAAAAATATCAAACAGACTGGGCCCTAGAATAGAGCCCTGAGAAACACCTCTGGTGACCAGTTGCTAGCCAGATGTAGCCCTGTTCACTACAGCCCCTTGAGCTCTGCGCTTCAGTCAGTTGTTTATCCAGTGAACCATGAATCTGCTCATCCCCCAGTTGTGCAATTTGTACAGAAAGATGCTGTGAGGGACAGTATTGAAAACCTTACTAAAATCCACAAAAAATAATTTTTGAAGAAAATCTTTCTGCCATTTGGTAATTTTGAAGTCAATCTTTGTGCAATCAACTTAGTTACGCACTTTTCTGTGATATAGGCAGATAGAAACAGTTACCTGTTCCAAAGACCCCACTTGTAATTCTGGTTAGCTGAGAAGCAGAAAAACTCTTTTGTGGCTCTATCCTGTAGCTACTTCTGTCCTTAAGAAGGGAACACTCTAAATTAGCTTGTACAGGGCTGTGCATCTATACTGATGTAACTCATCTACACTGATCAGCATCTGATCTGACTCGGGTATACCAGCTCTGTACTACATTACAAATTGTGGTTATTGACTAAGCAGCCTCAGGGCTCAGACAAATGATCAAGTCATCCAAATCATTTGAGCTAATTAATTGGCTATGTTCTTTGTTTGCCTCTGACAAATGTGAAGTGAAATGACAGTTTAGTGAAAGAAGGTGAAGGCACACTATCTCTGGCACAGCCAGGTATCAGATTTTTTTAATTCAGGCTAGCTCATCAGCCAAGATAAAACAGGTATTAGCCTGTCTTCAGGCTACCCTTTATGTAAGTGCATCTACCTGTTGGCTGCAGTGTTAATGGCAAAAATGACACTGCTCTTCTGCCTGGGCTACAATAGTCTTATGAAATGTGGATATGAAATGGATTTGGATCTAAACTTACAAAATCTTTTTTTCTTTTTAGCTGCTAGATATTATTGTTGCAGAGAAAAGCTGAAAACGCAGAAGCTTGCAAAAAAACAAAACAAAACAAAACAAAACAAAACAACAAAAAAACCAAAAGAACCAGGCAAACAAAAGCCCAAATAATATTGCCAAAATAATTTTTTAAAGTAATCCCCCAGTTTTCAATATAGACCCATAATTCTGATGATAATAGTGTGAATTTTTGACTTCTGGAAGATTCTTACACCAAGGTTTGGCTGTCATTGCCTATGTATCTCATTCATTACAAAAAATATCTCTTTCTGGTACAGCTGATGCTTCTCTAACATGAAACAAAATCATAAAGGAACGGAATAATTCATAGAGTACACAGATTTTCTGCTGGTGGATGCAGTCAATACCTGCCATATCCAGGTACCATCATGGTACCACTGGAGAAGTCTTGTAGGAATTCTTTTCCACACAAACAAGTATAGCTTGGGCAAATTTCTGCATACCTTCCAGAAGAAAAAAAAAAATGACACCACTATGTTCAGCTTTCTTAGGTAAATGTTTTGAAAATGTAAAAGAACTCTCTTGATGTAGGTGATGAGCAGATCTGTGTAAACAGTTTCATCAAGCACCCTCCTCAAGGAGTAGGGGTTAAGAGATCTGTATACTTAAGGAAAGCTCCTTTTTCATATAAGGCATTCTGTATCCCGAGAAAGTAACTTGAAAAGGAAGAGATATTACATATGAAAATAATATTAGATTTTCTCAATATTTTGTGTAAGACAAGAAATGGCACTTGAAAATATTTTTTCACATGAGCCAGCAGTATGCGCTTCCAGCCCAGAAAGCCAACTGTATCCTGGGCTGCATCAAAAGGAGCATGAGCAGCAGGTCGAGGGAGGTGATCCTGCCCCTCTACTCTGCTCTTGGGAGACCTCACTTGGAGTATTGTGTGCAGGTCTGGTGTCCTCTGCATAAAAAGGACATGGAACTATTGGAACAAGTCCAGAGGAGGGCCACGAGGATGGTGAGGGGACTGGAGTACCTCCCGTATGAAGATAGGCTGAGAAAGTTGGGTCTGTTGAGCCTGGAGAAGAGAAGGCTGCATGGAGACCTCCTAGCAGCCTTCCAGTATCTGAAGGGGGCCTATGGGGGTGCTGGGAGGGACTTTTCATGAGGGACTGTAGTGATAGGACAAGGGGTAATGGGATCAAACTTAAAGAGGGAAAGTTTAGATTGGATATGAGGAAGAAATTCTTTCCTGTAAGGGTGGTGAGGCACTGGAATGTGTTGCCCAGGGAAGCTGTGAATGCTCCATCGCTGACAGCGTTCAAGGCCAGGCTGGACAGAGCCTTGGGTGGCATGGTTTAGCATGAGGTGTCCCTGCTCATGGCAGGGGGGTTGGAATTAGATGACCTTAAGATCCCTTACAACCCTAACTATTCTATGATTCTATGATTCTGTGATTTTGCAGCATTGCCATAATATTTTATATGCATTGACTACATTATTGGAATACTTTTTTTAGATGAAAAGAAAAGCATATTGAACCTGAGATCATAACAAGAGATGATTTCAAGTCCAACTCCTTTTTCAGTAATGAGAATTGTAGACTGAAATGTTGATTCTTTAGGGAAAAAAAAAAAAGAGGTACTTTATCAAACAGCAGGGGGCAATGAAGCATAAATCAAAACAAAAAAAAAAGCTTCTTTACAAAGCAGAGGAAACATAAAATAGAATATTGCTACCTGAACATTCTGTTTGCTTTAGCGAATGTTTGATGCACAGATAAAAATACAATGGGGATTTTCTGGAGAGGAAAATGAAAGAGAATTTTTCATGTAACCTAAAAAAGTATATGACCAGAGGTATATGTAGTTTATGACATGTCAGAAGCTCATTAATTTTATTCTGTAGAAATTTTTAAATCTTTTCAAATGGCTCTGTTCCTGGTTTGTAAGCATTCTTATGTGTCTGTAAGTTGAATGGTATAAAAAGCTATATGGAAATAAGATACCACTGAAAAGAGGAGTTTAGTTGTCTCTAAAAAAGCAGATTATAATAACTTATCACTCTTTCATTGTAGCATATGTTTAGTGTATGCAATTAAATTTTTTGTCATTCATATTATTTATGAACAGTGTAAAACAGTGTAGCACTTAAGACATTTGGGAGCTCTATTTATTATCAAAACTTCTAACTGGTTTCAAATTTAAATGAAGCTATCTATACATGCTGCAATTCATTTTCACAGGATGCATTTGAGTTAAATGTGTAATTGTACAGTTTGTCATCCGAATGTAAGATTACTCATCTCCTTAGCTTACTAATAGAAGGAGTATATAGTATACACTTTTGTGAATAATATATGACATAATGTTTGAAGTTTGTTACATCAAGCCTTTAAGCCTACTTTTCCTGGTGGCACCCATGTATCATATGTTAGAAGTATGAATGATGAAAGAAATTTATAGTATGAGGAGGGAAGGCATTTACATATAAGAGTGTTAACCCCTCCCACCCCCCAAAAAAACCCAAAGCAAAACAAAACAATGATGCAATATGTCAGTCAGCTATTTTAGCAGTTGTATTCCAAGGAAATTTTTGCTTGGAGTGAAATCCATTAAAACGCCTGAGAGCCAAATCTGATCTATGCCAAATGCCAAAACAATGTTAGGAGATGATCTATAGAAGAGTCTCCTAAAAAATAAACACTTTCAGAGGTTGTAAAGCTTTCTACCATACCTAGCACCTACTTTGTATAAGTCTTTTCTGCCTGTAGGTAAGAATAAAGATTGCCTCATCCGTACATAAGATACTGAATATATCCACTTTCCTGGAAAGTCCTTTCATGAAAAATTAGCCTGCTCGTAGCAATAACTAATCAGGCCTATGCATGCCAGAAAATTAGATGAAAATTTAAAAATATTTAGTTTATTTTAATGAAAAGATTGGGATAAATATCGTTTATATTATCAAAAGAAAAAAGAAAGAAGTTACTCAAATGAGTCTTCGATTCTATCTGATCTTCTCGTGTGATCTTAGCTTTCTCAGGTAGAAGCTTTTAAACCCACTTGCTAGAAAGCTGGCTCTTTTTATATTTCTATTACCTGTCCTATTAGCTTTAGTAAATAGGACCAGTTATCCCTCTGGACCCCCCTTAACTGGCCCATCCATGTTGGTACAAATAACTTCATAAATTTTCAGTATTCCCTTTCCTCTCCCTAGCCCTTCCTCTTTCATCTAGTCTGGTCAATCATTAGGTATCCCAGTTTTCAGGCTAGATTTCACAGGGAGCTCCAACAAGGCTACTGCCAGCAGCATCACCAGTCGCACACAGCAGCTACTACACAGCAGCAACTGTTGGCAGCTCTGGCACATGCAGGATTGTTTCACTGCCACTTCTGGAATGACGAACATGGGGAAATTAACAGGTTGTACTAAATAGCAATTCACACATAAATAACTATACTGTATTCTGACAACCCTGCGTGTTTTTGTTTTTCAATTATATGACCAAACAAAACATTTTTGGTGCATTTTTAAAGAGCTAACTACCTCTGTGATTGTCAGGTCGAAAGCACTGAGATGTTGCAGTAATACTACATGGACAAGTACAGATCTGTCATCTCCTAGTTTCTTAATTTTCCTAATTGCTTAATTTTAGCAAGTTTAAAAACAATGATTTAACACTTTTTTTTTAAAATCAATTTCAACCCTTTTTTACAATATTACTTCATATAGATATTTAGTGCAGTTACAATACTAATGTTTTAACATCTATGTTACTTTATTACTCTACATAAAACTTACATAAATGCTATTTGTTGCCTGAAAGAAAATGATCTAAACATTTTAAACCTCTGAGGCAAAAACCAGTAACCTAAAAGCCCTTGAAGGCTATACTGCCACTGATATAAATGCAAGAACTGTATTAATTCCTAAGGAATTTGGATTGTTATGTATGAAGACAAGGTTTAAAAAGCTAATAGTCTCTATGATGTCTAAGTTTCATATCTGTAATTATGTTAGTAATGGAAAGATAATGTGTAGGAACATACTTTGCATAAATAATGCCATAAGTAGTGAAGCCAAGGAAGTGCACAGAAACATTGCACAATGTCAAAGTTTAAGAAGGAATTAGAGCAATGATTGTATCTGGATATTCTGGCTGCAGTCAGAAGATGTTCTCAGATATAGTCCTTCTCTGTACTAATGTTTATGAATATATGTTAATTATAACCAGTAACAGACCATGACTTTTACAATGTTGTAGATATAACAGATATGCTTCTAAGTAGTGTCTGTGAAATGTCACAAACATTTTATGTTACATTTTGTATTCTACTGCAAAGCTCTAGTGTTGTCATATTGCATATTTAGCTTCTAAAATTGATTGCTTCACAGAAAAGTGTAAATGGTATTCCACTTCTTATCTGAGTCAATGTTTTTCTCAATACTGTGAAGTAAATTAAAGTGTTTAAATCTACTCCTTATGATAAAGAAGACCAAATCTCATTCTAATAAATGTGAAATATATCTTGTCATGTTCCTTTCACTTTGTAGAAATGCTACCACAAGGCTTAGCCAGTTATGTCTAATATGTTGACATTCATTTTTGCTGCAATAAATGTTAGGATTATATTTTTGCATTAAATTCTGGCATTTTTAAAGATCACAATGACAAATGATTTATTCTTCAAATCACTCTGGTTTGTTTTTACTTTTTGAATATGGATTTGCCCATGTGTCTCCAAGGCACAGTGCAAAGCATATTTCATATGTTTTGCAACCTATTAGTTTGACTTAAATCTGCTTTTTCTGTCAGGATTTATGCAAGCCTTTCTTGATGTTATTTGCTCTGAATTATTGTCCACAAATAATCACATGGAATCCGATTTCACACAGGCTGTGTGGTCTATAAGGTCTGTCACTGAAAAGCTCTAAAGCTTTAAAATTCTTTTTCAGTGGAGGTGATTCTTCAAATTTACTCAGTATGCAGCACTGTCGATTTATTTTCGTATTTAGCCATTACCCTCAAAGTGTGATGAATTTGATTGCGTGCAATAAGTTGGTAGCAATCTGTGTGGTGGGTTGACTCTGAACGGATGCCAGGTACCTACTATGAGCTGCATTACCATTTCTTCTCCTCAGCTAGACAGGGGAGAAAAAATATGACAGAAGGGTTGAGATAAGGACAGGGAGAGATCATTTACCAGTTAATGTCATGGACAAAACAGGCTCGACTTGGGAAAATTAGTTTAGTTTATTAGCAATCAAATCAGAGTAGGATAATGAGAAAATAAAACATAAAACACCTCTCCCCCATTCCTCCCTTCTTCACAGGCTTAACTGTACTTCTTAATTCTCTTACTCCTCCCTGCTGAGCAGCATAGAGGGATGAGGAATGGAGGTTGCAGTCTCTTCATCATACGTGGTTTCTACCATTCCTTATTCTTCAGTGGGACGACTCCTCACGCTCTTTCCCTGCTCCAGCCTGGAGTTCCTCCCATGTGAGACAGTCCTCCATGAATTTCTCCAAAATTAATTGTTCTCACAGGTTACAGTTCTTCATGAGCTGCTCCAGCATTCCTTCAGGAACAGACTGCTTCAGCATGGGTCTCCCATGGGCCCACAGTTCCTGCCGGGAGCCTGCTCCAGCGTGGGCTTCCCACAGAGTCACAGTCTCCTTTGGCATCTACCTGTTCCAGTGTGGGATCCTCCATGGCCTGCAAGTGAATATCTGCTCCACCTTCAACCTCCATTGGCTGCAGGGGCACAGCTGCCTCACCATAGTCTACACCACGGGCTGCAAGGGAATCTCTGCTCTGGCACCTGCAACACCTCCTGCTCCTCCTTCTTCACTGACCTTGGTGTCTGCGGAGTTGTTCCTCACCCATATTCTCACTCCTCTCTCCCAGCTGTTGTACAGTAGGAATTTTTTCTCTTCTTAAATATGTTATCCAGAGGTGATACCATTGTCACTGATGGGCTTAGCATTGGCCATCAGCGTCTTGGAGCCATCTGACATTGAGTCTATTTGACATAGGGGAAGCTTCTCACAGAAGTTCTCTTCTCACCACCAAAACCTTGCCACTCAAACCCAATACCATGTGTGAGGAAGGAAAAGAGGAAATGAGATTTTTTTTTTTTTTTTGAGTAACTGTATTATTTTAATATGCAAAATAAATTAAGGACTGGTATACTGTTAAAATTCCACGTTTTCACATGTGTTTGTTCTTTCAATTAGATGCAATCTTTCCACATATTTTTACATATTTGCATGTCATCTTTCAATAGTTTGAAATTGATGTGTGTTCTCTGGAGGGAAATATAAGAGAAATAAAAAGGGTTCTTGATTTTTGGAAATGTAGTAAACTTCTGTGCTCAAATGCCTCATTCAGAACTGACCCTTACAAAATAGTCCACAAGTTTTTATTTTCCAAAACACTTTACAAAAACTCTTTTAATGTTCTATTGCTTAATTTGTGTATCTAAGCATGCCCAGAGGCAGAATTAATTTACATCCTGGCTATTTCTGATTACTAGCACAGGTACACATGCTGGAAGTACCTGTTCTGCAGGAAAAGCTTATTTAACCCTACATTAAACCAAACAAGTTAACACCTCCCTGACAGAGTTACAGCTAATAAAGTGGGTGCTTTTAGTGTTTTTCTTTCTTTTTCTTTTTTTTTTTTTATTTTTAAATTTTATTTTCTGTTGCTTGTTTGAGTTGTCTTCACAAAAAAAGTTCAATTAGTTTAATTTTTAACCAAATACTTGCAGGTTGCTAATTATATTTATTGTAAACCAGTAAAGCCACCAATCACTAGAGCGCAAGAAGTATGATGTGGTTCAAAGGGTATGACGCTTCTCCAAGACAACTACAGTATTTATTTATGCAGGCTACAGAGGTAGCCTGAGATCATCTTTTTATGTATTTCCCAAAGCCCTGAGCTTAGAATCTGACTGCATGAAGTCTAACCACCTTTAAAATAAACAAGCAGGCAACCAAAATCACAAACTCAAACATCATTTATAGCCTTCACAGCAGTAGATAGAAAAGCTATAGTCCTAAAGATATAGTCCTAAAGAAGGACAAGGGCAATCTAGAGACTTGGGAACTCGAAGATGAGTATTAAGAGTTCCATAATTAAATTAGTTGTATAAGGCTGTGTCTGCACTTGCATTCTGGATGGGAACAGAAATGAGATTTTGAAGAAAATCACTTGATTGGCTCTACTTATTGTGTGCTGCATTAGTTCTCAAAGCAACTTTAGAACTGGAGTGCTTCCAGAGGAAATGCATCCAATAAATGCCTCCACTTAATGAACGTCGAGGTACTTCACACTTATCATGCAAGCATGTTTGAATCTTCAAAAACTTCTCTGACATCCCAAAGTGCTTTTTCTGATATATGGAGACCAAATGCCTTCATATGTGCTGTCAACTACCTATTTCTACTCAGGACTTGTTTGCAGCCATTCCTCACAGGAGCTGATCAGCACAAAAATAGGTCTGTGATTGTCAGAAAGTGTGTTCCTCAGGAACTATGATCTATGGAAAACGCAATGCTAGGCAGAAAGCTAATCTGTTGCATCGTTATAGATACTTCAGGACTGACAGGCTTTCTTCACTTTTTTCAGATCAAAAGGTTTTGCAGCATCCACAGCCTCCCTGTTGATTTGTCCTCATGTTATTGAAGAAAGGAGGCAATTTGCACCAGAAAAGCCACCCTAAATCAGATGAATCATAAGTGGTGGTTTGGAAAGAGAAGACGACAGAGAGGAGTGAGAACGTTAAGTCTGTCATCACAAGTGTCATCCAGGATGTTCACTAGGATCTATAATTTAGAGGACCAGACAGAAACTTGGGAGCAGTATGCCCTGGATAGGTGCCAATTGTGGCTGTTCCAGAGGAAGTCTTCCTACCAGACCTGCCAAACCATACTTCCATGTACCAGTACTGGAAGAAGTGGAGGTAAAACTGATCAGGCTATATGCGGTCCCAGACTGCAGAGACACAGTACCCAAGTGCTATAGATGTCCAGATCTCCTCCTGGAACAACACTGGAGGCTGATGGATCTGTAAAATGTGGCAATTGCTAGGGAGTCTTTCATTCTTACCACCACTGCAAGTGCTGTGTTTGTCCCTTTAATTTGGCCATTTTGGTTAGATTTTTTGGTGTTATGCTGTAGGGGACGTTGTTGGCTAATAGGATTATGTTGATTTTAGGCATGTAAATCCCACAGGTTTCTCCAGGTTTTCTGTCTCTGTTCTTATTTTAGAAACTTTATGCCATGTTACTCTTTTTCTTGTACTGTTCATATATTTATCCTTGTCAGATGACAGCCTCGTGACCCAGTGGCACAGGGGCTTGCAGCATTTAACGCAGTGCATTACTGTGCCAGAATGTCATAGATATTTTGTCCTAGCTCAGGAAGAAAGCACCATTTTCTCCTATGATTCTTAGTTCATGAAGGTATTAGTCCCTTCCTTTGAAATCTGTCATATCTTCATAGATGTAGCCTTAGTCATACATCAGGGTTTGCAAAACAGTTGAGTAATAGACCTTGCAATGCATGTATTCATGTATACCTTGGCTTCAACACCTTGTGGTTGGATAGATTCCCTCATAACTTCACTTCTGTCCTCATAACAGAGAAACCCATGGAAAGCAAAGACCTGAGTGACCTTATTTATGTCACCCATCCATTCTGTTCCTGGAAAAAAAAAAAAAAAAAAAAAAAGGTGTCCTGAGCACTTTTCCTGCTCTTTTTCATACAAATATATTGGCTGGGGGTTCAGGATTAAATCTCCCGTACCCTGTCTAAGGTGCCTCATGCTGAACACTGTCAAACTCAATAGGAAGATGGAGGAGGTAACAAGCACATGGTGCCACTAGAAAAATGCTCAAGACCAGAATTTTAGTTTCTATACATTAATATTTACACAGGCAAAGGTGGTGGGGCACCTGATGTGTCTCTTGATCTGCTATCATCATCTTCGTGAGACAAAAAAAGAAATAATGCAATGCATCCAAGTAGATTCTCCAAACAGCCCACTCTCAAGGAAGCAAAGCTTTGCGATACAGTAGCTCTTCCTCAGAGAGCTTTTAACTATGTGCATAGTGGGGACTTGTTGTGGTTTAAGTCTCTAAAACTCACGAAAGTAGCTCACTCACTCCCCTCTTTCTTCCCCCAGTCCCGGGAAAATGGGGAGGAGAATCAAAAGAATTCAACTTGCACAGGTTGAGATAAGAACAGTTTAGTAACTAAGGTATAACACAAATCACTACTGTTACCACCAATAATAATAATGACAGGAGAAATACAAGGAAAGAGAATACAACTGCTCACCAAGCCCGACCCAGCCAGTGCACCCCCCAGCAGCAAACCCCCCAGTACCAAAAACCTGACCATGCCGTGCACCCCCAGTCCACCACCACACCCTTCCAGGTCTCTGCCCTCCAATTTCACATCCTGGGCATGACATGCCATGGTATGGAATAACCTCTTTGGTCAGTTTGGGTCAGGTACCCTGTCTCTGCTTCCTCCCTCCTCCCCCTCCTCCCCGGTAGAGGATGAGACTCAGAAAGTCCTTGGCCAGACCAAAACATTGCCAAGCAGTAACTGAAAACACTGGTGTTATCAGCACTGTTCCCCGGCCCAAAATCAAAAACACAGCGCTGCACCAGCTACCAAGGAGAAAAAACAACTGCTGCTGCTGAACCCATGATAGGACTTTACACCCAGGAAGCCAAATCAATCTTAGTCTGAAGTGAAATCTTCCAAACAACAAGTTATAAAAATAAAAAAAAAAACACCAGCCTCAACTTTGACCTACCAATAGACTCCTTTTGTGCCAAAGTATCTGTTAAAACAAATGAAGCATATACCAGTCATGGTTTTCTTCCACCAATTAATTTTTCCATTATGATTTCAATGGCTGATACTTCAAGAGCTGATTTTCAGTTCTGTATTCCTTTCTACAAACCTCTATTAGTTTCTCACATCCCTCCTGCATGCTAGCAGGTAATCCATCATATTCAACAGTAGCACATATGCAGGTTATATAATCACTTCACTGACATCCAGTATTGCCCTGCTTATACAATATATTATCCTCTTTGGTCATTATCACACTGGAAACTTCGTATTCAATTAACTTTCCCCTGTGACTTCCAAATTCTTTCGAGAAACAATCACATGGAGTTTTCCGTCATGAATTACAGCTTACACATTACTAGATATGTGACTGAGATTTAGTTTTGCTAGGATACAATTTGCTTGCTTCCTCATCCAATCCATTGATACAGATCAGAGTAAATCAGCCACAAGCCCTCTTCATCTCTTCAGAAGAATATCCTCTATCACTCTACTAGCAGGAGAAGACTTGTCCAGATCAGGAACTCACAAGAAATATTTCCACTAGACATGCTGTAATTACCATTCTACTTTCGAGATGCCATACAGATATAATTTTATTATTTTGATTTCAAATCAAAGTTCCCAAGAAAGTTTCTGAGCATGTACCTCCTTGTGCATGACTGTACAGACATACGACTTCTTTCTACTGCTACAGATATACTATTTTATATGTATAAGCAAAGAACTGCCACTAAAATGGAATATAGTTCACTCCAGTTCTTTGTGCACTGCTTTCAGAGGTCTTTAAATCAGGTGGCTGGTGTTAGAGATTTGATGCAGAAATTTGATTTTCGATAAGAATTCTGTGAAATTCCCCCAAGTCCAGTTTAGGTCAGTGTCTCCTTTAACAAGTGCTTGCAATGAGTATGAGTCATCAGTTGTGGCATCATATATATTTTCAATTCCATAGAAACAAAAAAGAAACTAAAATTTCAGGATATTGTTGACTTACTTTGTCCAGAGCTAGTTCAGCTCTTCAAAGTTCACTAGAAATATTTCCAGAAGATTACACAAAGATTGCACTGTTGGTTGACATAATCTCTAAACTTCAAGAAATCAGAAACTGGGAGATAAGTGGAAATCATACCCAGATGCGTGGTACATGGATATTTAGCCAGTACTGAATTTTAACTTGCAGTGATGCAGTGAGTATTTATTTTGTTTGAAGTGCAGAAGTTTGACATTCTACATGCTGAAATTCAATACATTTCTGTTGACTTACCTGTCATCTTTCTTCCGGTCCCTCTGAACTGTAGCTCTGTCATTTGGTTTATCAGCCACTCGTTTTATACAGTAATATGTGCATATTTGCTAAAGGTGAATTCTATGTTATCATCCAGATCACTGATTAAGATACTGGACACTATTGGTCCCAGCATTGACTCTTGAGGTATTCTGTTTGTTACAGGTTACTGACGATGCCAAGCCATTGATCACTACCCTTTGATTCTGGTGGCTCAGTCAATTTTTACATATCATTTATCTTTACTCATTAAATGAATTTGTCCCAATTTATGTATGTATATTGTAGTTTATGTAGGTCCTAGGGTTGCAGCAGATCAATTCTGTGATAACTTCTCACACCCCCTGCTTCTGTGTCTTCACCCACTTCTAAGCATCAATATTCTATTGAAGCACCACCAACAGTGACTCTGCAATTGAAAGCCCACAAGCTTTCACAAGCCATTGCTGAGAGGTCTGGTGGAGACATTTTTCTTTGAGGGGTAGCATATGCACAGATAGGAGGAAAGGTGCATTCCCTTTTAAATGGCTTGTGTGTGGTTTATGTTAAATATGTAAGAAATTTACAGTATCATGATATTCTGAGTAAAACTTGTAAATTGAACTGTGCAGCCTTGAGTGGAGTGTAACACTTTTCCCCCTAAGCACATTCCCCTGTAATATCAGCAGAAAAAGTGAGTTATATGAGATTAAAAAAGAATATGTCCTCTTGTCAAATGATGAAATATTCACCTTCCTTCATGTCATTACAGTTCTGTAAATCTGCATTCTTTCTCCTCTCTGCACTGCTTCTCACATAGAGCGCATTCCTGTCATTAACAACATACCATCCAGCTTTAGGCAGTTATGATTACCATGTACCCAAGAAGAAGAATCTTCACTAATTACCAATATATATGACTTTCTCAATATTCATCAAGGGTAAATTGGGATTCTACCCTTGAATCTTTGCAAGACAAATAATATACAGCTAATGTTGAGGTCTCCACACCAGATATGTGAAAAAGGAGGCAGAAGAAAATGGTAAAAATAAAAATTGAATGGTATACAAAATGTACAACTGATGTGGGAAATATATTTTGTGATGAAACAGGAAATCATTTTCTGGCTTGGAAATTATCAATAAATTTTCAATGGCAGAGTAAAAGAAAAGGAGCAATTATCTCCTTTTTTTTTTTTCCCTACATCTGCTTCCTTCCACTGCCTGTCGAGGAGTCCTCAATCCTCAAAAAGGGTCATGTGGTATAAAAGCCAAATTTCTGTCTGATGCCAGCTTCTCAACCAATTATTGACTTGTAGTAGCCCTCTGCTTCTAAACAAGACTTTTGCTTTTACCATCAGGATTAAAGATGAAGGCTTCCATGGCCTTCGCTCTCATACTCAGAACTGTGAAGCCACTCTTGACATAATTGGCATCTCCCCTAACAGTACCAATGTTGTCCATGTAGATGAACAGTAGTAGACAATAGTCCAAGGGCTGGACAAGTCTCTGCAGTGTCTCCACATCACCTGGTGTCTGAGCCCCTAGGAAGCAATGTCTCCTTAGACAGCAAATGGGACTGGGAGATGGGGGCCTCCATTCCCCACAGGAAGGAGTCTCAAACTATTACTACCTGCTGCTTTCTCTTCATACCTAGCTGTATCTCAGGTTTGGTTGGCTCTGTTGCCACCTTTCATGGAGTCTTCTCCTTTAACCCTCTACTAGGGCAATGGAAGTGTTCTGTAACTGCAGATCTATGCTGCCCCACTCCTCCTTTTTCTCAAGGACAGACCTGACATCCATTCCCTCCTTGTCACTTTCTGTTTATTTTGCTAAACAAAACCAAAGCAGAAAACAAACACACATAAAGAAAAACAAAAAACACACACACCAAAACAAAACAAACAAAACCACAACAAAACAAACCCAGGAAAAAGTTTCTATAAAATACCTCGGATCTGACCTCCAGAAAAAAATCAGTCAACTCATGGAACTTCGGGTGGCTCTTCCACAAGTTCACCTCTCTGCTTAATGAAGTATATGCATATTCAAGCCTCACATCCTTATATCTAGATAAAGGTAAAAACATACTCTTTCAATGTAAAGCTTAGTTTTGTAGGTCATGTAAGTTTTGAGGGTATTTAGCATTTTACCTTTAAACTGAGCAAGTAAAAATATGGAATAATTCTGAAGGACTGGTGAGTTTACAGACATACCAACTGACTGGTTTTTTCCTCCTTGGAATGAAAGAAACCAATAATACAAAACAAGTGAGTACCCAACATATAGCTGAAGAGACAAAAAAGGCTAAAGCTTTCCACTGGAAATTTTCATTAATGTGTCATTGTGTTAGAAAGCAGAAAATTTAGAGAAATATATAGATATATATATGAAGACTTCACCTATTTTTGAACTATAAAATAAAGGCTGATAGAATGTTTTAACTCACAGTATTAAGGCAAACTTCTCTCTCACAAGCACACCACTTTCCCTCTTTTAAGAAATCTAGGATAAGGTAAAACAAGGCTGTTGGCCATTCCAGCAATACACTTAGATGAGAGGATATTGTTTTGGTTTTGATGTGTTTAAGAACGTCATAGTATCGTGGGTTTAAGTCCAGTCAACCACGAAGTTGTCTTACTCACTCCCTCCCCCTCTTTCTTCCCCAGCCCCGGGGGGATGGGGAGGAGAATCGAAAGAATGCAACTTGCACAGGTTGAGATAAGAACAGCTTAGTAACTAAGGTATAACACAAATCACTACTGCTACCATCAATAATAATAATGACAGGAGAAATAAGAAGAAAGAGAATACAACTGCTCACCAAGCTCGACCCAGCCAGTGCACCCCGCAGCCGCGAACCCCCCGTGCACCACCACACCCTTCCAGGTCTCTGCCCTCCAATTTTACCTCCTGGACATGACGTGCTGTGGTATGCAATAACCTCTTTGGTCAGTTTGGGTCAGGTACCCTGTCTCTGCTTCCTCCTGGCTTCCCCTCCTCCCTGGCATAGCATGAGACTCAGAAAGTCCTTGGCCAGACCAAAACATCACCAAGCAGTAACTGAAAACACTGGTGTTATCAGCACAGCTCCAAGGCCCAAAATCAAAAGCACAGCGCTGCACCAGCTACCAAGGAGAAAAATGACTGCTACTGCTAAACCCAGGACAATATCCACTCCTTATTCCATACCATTCACATCATTTTAAGGATCGCACATTTTCAATATACCATCACATATATATATATATATATATATACACACATACACACACACACACAGAGATGGAGAGACATCATGCCTTAGTGCATGGACCAATCCCTATAAAGCTGCTGAGTCCATCCAGTCCATGATATTGGGCTCCATGTTTTGTAAGAGTCTTTCAGAGTAGTGGAAACTGTGCAGTGTTCACATTCATGAGTAACCTGGGCAATAAAGTCCATTGCTAAGTCCACCCCTCGATCATGAGTCCATCTGTATGTTGCATCTCTGCCCTGATGGCCTGAGGTATCATAGGCCCACCAGGCGCAAAATAATTCACCCTTATATTGCCAATCTAAGTCCATCTGCGCCACTTCATTTTTAGCAGCTTGTCATTGGGGACTCCATACAGTTGCCTTCCATCTCCAATGCATCCAAAACACTGGAGGGGCCCAATGGAATAGGTACTCTCCCACACTGTCCCAGACACCCTGCCACTCATGACTGTCCAGCTTCAGGGAAAATCTCTTGGTCATCCTACATTGCAGTCCAACCCCAGACAAGGCCCACACCCCACTCTGCTTAACTCTTGGGACCAGACAGAATGGTTATGGGTAAAACACACTCTGTATGTGTGCCAACATGGTGATTCCCATCAGGACCATCAGGTAGGTCTCAAGGGTACTTAGAGGCCATTCAAAACCATTGGAACTCTCAAATGAGGCAGCTGTACTTGTCACTGGGGCTGGTGTAGCTGCTGTGCTTGCCGGCTCTCTCACCACCAGCTGCTCTTTGTCTGACCCCATATCTTCCTCCTCTGCCTTGCTGGGAAGTGCTGCATGGTCTCCTGCATCCTCTTGTGGCTCGGGCTCTCGGGGCTCTGCAGGCTGCTGCTGGGTGTGCTCTCGGTCACCGCGGGGCTAGGCTCAGCCGCCGCCTGCCCCCCCCCCGCTCGGTAGCTGCCTGGCTTGGCTCGGCCTCGGGGCTTGGCTTCTCCACCTCCATCCCCCGCTCGGCAGCAGGGCCCACCCCCTTTGCCACCTCCTTTGCAGCATCCTGATCCCGGGGGCTGCTCTCCCTGGCCGTTTCGGCTGCCGGCGTCTCTCTGGTCCACCGTGCCTCGGCTTTCCCTCCTCCCTTCTGGAGCTCGCCCGTATTACAAGACATTTCAATAAAATACAATGTAACAAGAACCTTAACCCAAACCCAGATCTAAAAAATGTCAAGATAAAAAATACTGGCTGTAAGTAAGGTATCATACGCTGAACCTGTGAGATGCAGAGCAACAACTTCGAGAGCCAATAAATCAGCATTGTGACGAGTGGCTATTAATCCTGCTGTTATCTCAACGCTTCGTGCCCCACGTTGGGCACCAAAAAGAACTGTCATGGTTTAAGCCTCTAACCCCCCTCCCCCCCATGCAGTTTTCTCACTCACTCATCCCCTCTCTCTTTCTTCCCCCAGTCCCGGGGGGATGGGGAGGAGTATCAAAAGAATTGAACTCGCACAGGTTGAGATAAGAACAGTTTAGTAACTAGGTATAACACAAATCACTACTGCTACCACCAGTAATAATACAAGAGAAATACAAGGAAAAAGAATACAACTTCTCACCAAGCCCGACCCAGCCAGTGCACCCCCTAGCAGAGAACCCCCCTGTGCACCACCACCCAATCGAGTCTCTGCTCTCCGTTTTTACATCCTGGACATGACGTGCTGTGGTATGGAATAACCTCTTTGGTCAGTTTGGGTCAGGTGTCCTGTCTCTGCTTCCTCCCGGCTCCCCCTCCTCCCTGGCATAGCATGAGTCTCAGAAAGTCCTTGGCCAGACCAAAATATTCTCAAGCAGTAACTGAAAACACTGGTGTTATCAGCACAGCTCCAAGGCCCCGAAATCAAAAACACAGCACTGCACCAGCTACCAAGAAGGAGAAAAATGACTGCTGCTGCTGAACCCAGGACATCCTCTCAAACACAAGAAAGTTTTTTACTCACTCATAGCCAGAAAATAGGGTACTTGGGTTCTCTGAAGAAATCCCACGTAAATTAGAGTTATCAAGGTCTGGCAACATTTTTATTCTTTGGGCCTAATCTTATACTTGAATTAGCAGTGTTGGGAATAAGATTTTATTTTAACTCCGTTATTATTACTACTCTTATACATTATTTTGCAAAATGGGGCAAACTACACCATGCCATGGTGTACTTTCATGCATGTTTTCAGTAGTCTGTAATTTTCAGTATGTCTTATACTGAGGTGCTGGAAAAAAAAAAAAAATGTAATGTGGTAGTTTAATTCATCCTTTTACAATGTCTGTAGGACACTACAGACTTCTCAAAAAGTATGTAAGTAAGTACTTTAACGCCTAGTTCAGGCAACAGAAATGCCACTTTACTATTTCTTTTTACTTTCAGAAGACTAAGTTTGGTGCTTTGGATTGAAGATTGATAAAAGACAACTGCAGTTCTTCTATCATTTGGCCTTTACTCTGAAGTAAAATACTTTTTTACATCTTAAACTGAGCAATTCCATTTTGTTTGAACTCTCTCTCATCTGTTAACAGTTACAGTTCGTTCTGCAGTTTGTGTACTAGTGAATCCAGAATTAATTTCACCTAGTCATCCATATGCTAACCATCTTGGCATCAGAAAAGAGACACGGAGAGAAAAGATATATGGAGAGATATATTCAAACCTGCTACTATTCTTCTTCCTGACCTGAGAAGCGAATTTAGTGTTCCTTGCTACTGGAACTTCTATCTTGTCTTCAAAGCTCTAGGAATCATAAAGCATACAGAAAGACTGTGCCTCCAATGGATTGATAATGAACTTTAATTAAAGAAAGTTTATTGAAGAAAAAAATCAACACAACTTTGAGACTTCAATAGTAAATATTACTAGCACTAACATAAAGCCAAAAGACAGAAATACTATTTATATCTTTAAGTACTTAATTTCATTAAAAAATGGAACAGAGAGGTTCAACATGAAAAAGTGTCAGTTTTGTCCTGCATCCTCCCTCTTTAATGTATGTTGATAAGTATCTGCTGGTCAAACTGATAATCTGGCTTTCAGACCATGCAAACTCCCAGTGCTTCATAAACATGCAAATTTTTACAAGACCAGGAAAGGCAGTGGGTGAGGAAGACACATCTTCTTTTCAAGCACACAAAACCCTTCCAATTCCCAAATGAAAAGGCTCTTAATAGCATTCATAGCATTGAAAATTATGACTGGCTTGTGAAACTAATGACAGACTTAAAAATAGATTTCTTCAGGGTTAATATATTTGAATTCCCATATCCAAATCTTTCCTTTCAGTAAAATACTCCCACTTTGGACCATTATAGTTATGTTTTGAAATGTTCACCTCAGCACAAAATGCTGCATTATAAATTTTCAAAAAATGTTTTTCTGTGGTATGTAATGTACAAAGAACAGTCTCCTCTTCAGCAGCCTGAAGGCAAACTTTTAGGGTTTAAAACACAGCCTCTAGAGAAGCTTAAAAAGATGACAAAGTAAATTAATTTACAATAAATCCTTTATTTTCATGAAGAAGGAATGTATTAGGAATTTTATTATCAATCACTGCTACAGTGCACGTTTCTTCTTTTCAATTTAGAAATCATGACTTCCATTGAAAATTAACCACTACAGTTCAAACAACTGAAATGCTCCTTAGAGAAACAGTACACAGGGTTTTTTGTCTCTGTTGAAAAAAGGAATGTATCTTAATTTAGAGGCCAAGGTCTACTCTAGAATCTTTTATTACTTAGACCTTAATAAACATCTTTGAAAAAGATTTTATTGTTACCATGAAGCAAGACATTTCAGGCAATGCATAAAATTAACTCCTGAACTCAAATTAGGCTTCACCTTTGAAACAATCAATTCAAAATTCAGTACCAAGTGTTACAGCATAAATGAAGCTGTCAAGACAGTTGCTAGCATGTTTTACTGAATGACAAAGCACAGGAAACCTTCACAGATTTTGAAATTATGAGGCCGCAAAGCACCTTCTTAAAACCTATTTACTAAAAATAGAAATGATCATCAAGTTACAAAAGAAGCCCACATTTCATATGTCAAACTCAACCTGTGCTGAGTTTAGTACTCCACTGGTTTATGATGAGACTAATACTTCACAGTTTGGTCCATAATAGTGCATCTGTTCTAGATTTTACAAGTAAAGTAAAGATTCAGGCTGCATTAAATAAGTCTTATTAAAGTCTTGTTGAAAAATTAAATATTTTATATTAAAATATATTTAATATGTTTTCAATCATATAAAGTTTGTCATCCTATTAACATTCCCACTATTTTTTCCATTGCCATTTTAGCTAAACATTAATAGTATCTGGGTATAAAATATTTTGATAACTCTGAAATTTCAAAACAAAGCAAAATCAGCTTTTAAATATAAACTGGAGAAACATTATAGTCACATGACATTAATAATGAAAGTGTTGTACTTATCTATTAGTGGCGTATCAAACTAACTTTCACTGTGCTATAGGTTCACTCAGGTACCCCCTGCATACTTTATGAAATGGCTTTTTTTCCCCCTCTTACTAAAAAATCATGCTTCCAACAATTTCAGAAGACCTTTTCTTGCAGCTTCTATCCATCTAAACAGAAGAGTACTATGTGAGTTCCATGACTTGTCTTAGAGATAAAGATCAGGACCATAATTTTCAGAGATTTTTAGGTTGCTAATATTTTGTGTTTTGTCACTTATTCAGTCTAGCCTGCTCACACTGTAAATACACGCATTAAAAGCTGCTATCATAATTTATCTTATTTAATTATACAGGAATACAGGAAATTTTACACACACACACGCATATCTATATAAACAATTCCTTATTGTGTTATATAAATAATGGACAATAGTTTTTAACCTGCTTTTTGAATCTTACCCTTTTGGGAGCTGTTTTGCCTCATCACATGCAGCAACAGTGGCACCACAGAAAGGTATGAACAGTGAAAGTGCCACTAAACATTTACAAACTTCTTTATTTAACAGATGAATGAGCAATCATAGTTATGGGATCATATTGATTAATTTTTCACGTAAGATCTTTTCTGTGGGATTCTTGTCACTTTTAGTTGTCCTGCACTTTTGCGAGCCCAGATTAAGGAAGGACATTCTATAACTTAACTGCCATATCAAATATTCTTCTTAACTTTACAGCCTTGGATAAAACATTTGCTGCACTTGATAAATAACTTGGACTGGGGACAAATACTTTGGCAGAAACTGTTATTGCCTTTGGAAAGCAAAACCCCTGGGAACCAAATGATAAGGAAGAAACTGCTTTGCAGGAATTTATCTCAATGTGGACATTTGGGGGACCAGTTTATAGAATGATTCATGTTTAAATAGCTGGAAAGACAAATAACTTGAAGCCCAGAGAGAGAAAGGGGGAAAAATGTTAAGAAGATTTGAATCTGCCTAATACTCTTGATATAGCTACAGGAATTAAAGAAGCCATTAAGAATGCAAAATTTGAACCTACTGTGCAATCCAATGAGGTTTGACAGAGTATCAGCTATAGGAGAGACACAGAGTAGGATAATAATAATTTGTTTCACAGCTTAAGGAATTTTAAAAAATTTCTCTGTATTCCTTTCCTGAAAATAAATATTTTTAGCACCTTGCAAATGTTTTAATGCTGAATCACAGCACTGTTTAACTTCAGTCTATGAGATATTTAGTTAAATTGTGATTGAGAAGAATATGTCAATCTTTTGTGTATTGAGATTAATACATATGATGCATGTAGCATACCTAAAACAGTGGGAAGATTTATATCTGATACAGTTTAGCAAGTACTACTAAAATCATAAGCATAAGAACATTAAAATGATGCTATGCTTTCATAAGTAAATAAATTCATACTTACATTTCTTATATTTAGCTTAAAATTATAGTAATTGTTTTATAAGAAGCAAATCCACTAAGCCAGAAGTTAATTGGACTGGTCTAAAAAATAAGCTAAACTCAGTAAATAGTTTCAGCTGTAGCAGTTTCTTGTCTCCTGCAGAAATCAAGGGCAGTATTTTAAAAATGTCAAAATATTTTACTTTCTCAATAAAATTATTCCACTTGGAAATTTCAGTATTTTACTTTCACATTCTGAAAATGAATCTTTTTTACATTTTTATGTTGTTCTTTACAGAAATGAACCTAAATAAAACAAACAAAAACCCAGGAAGAAAGAAAGATTAAATAACATTTGAACAATAGGAAACATTTTGTTCAAAAGTAAATAAAGTTTTTTAAGTTTACAGAATAGGCAATTATTGTTAAAAATAAATTCATTCAGACTAAAATAAGAAGAGTTTGGCTTGTGCTGAACTGAAGAAACAGATTATACAGAAATATATTTTTGTTGATGGGTTCTTAGAATTATCTTGACTTGGACTATGATCAATAACCCATTACACATCACACACCAGGTGGTCATAGGATTGGAAAGTTTTATGATGGTCATTTAAACAATTATCACTGGTGGAAACAAAAAACATAGACTTCTTTGTTTCCTTATTATTTCATCAATAAACAAAAAAGAGAGAGGGGAGATACATAATTTAACCTTAACAAAAGTTAAGCAGTTATTCTTATTGGGTTCTATAAACTTCTTATTATTTCATCACCTGCAAAATTAAAACCACCAGAATTTCTACAGGTCAGTTGCTGCTTTGACAGCACAAGGGGAATAGCCACAGTCAGTGCATGCTGAACACTAGTTTATTCTCAGGCTGCTCAAAGAATTCCTCCTGTTCTCTTGGAATAAATCTTCCTTTCTTGTGAATCCCTCCTCCTACTCTTCTATCAGAAGTATTCCACTGTCTCCTTCCCTATGAAGCAGATATCTGTCCTGTCCTTAGACTGGAGACAGAGTCTTGTTTGCCTTGCTCTCCCTTTCTGAAGATAGTAGATCAAATAAATCAACACTCAAAGCAGAAGTGTGCAGCCTTCATAGAACAAAACTACTGGACAGTCTTCAAAAAGCTCTGTGGACTACCTGCTCAGAAGCAAGAAACGTCTTGGTCTTTTAATCTACATTTATGCATTAGGAACTTCTAGTGAAAGAAGACTTGGGTTTCATGCCCAGGGAACTTTGGAGAATGGTGACTAAACTGAAATATAGATACCTCCGTTACAGCTAGAATAATTGGTGATGAAAAGTTAGATAATTGTCTACACTATTTTTTTTACTAGACATGCTTGAAATTTAGCATGATTTACACTCAAATACAGTTAAAGAACTACTTTTAATAACATTAACACTATGCTATCTAAGTGTTAATTACTTGCTATGTGCACATGGCCAAACATGACAGACGTTATCGGAACACATCTTTGTAAAGGCAGCAAAGCCACCCTGATGCCAGGTTAACCTGTGCTAGTTCTGTACTGAATTTTTGCATAAAAATGGTGGTTTCATTTCAACAAGCTAATGATACCCCACTAAAAATGCCATCTAGCTGCAGAAAAAAAGCCCTCAGAAAACAAAACTTTAAAATTTTACACTGCAGAAGAGTGAGTGACAGAAAAGTCTATGTTTTAGTCCACAATAAGACAACATAATATTCAGTTAGAAAAGCTTTTGGCATTGAGGTACTTAATTACTGAAAGCAAGGAACCTCTCTGTTGCTTTTTTTTGAAAGTCCTTGAGTAGTATTTCTGAGTCAAAAATATCTTAACATTAAATAAAATAATGTGAAAGCTTCATACTTAATTAGAAAGTGTTATTTTACTACATACCACTATCTTAAATGTTTTACTCAGAAAGATTCACAAACGCAATATTTAGAAAAGCAAGTTTTCAACTAAGATAAGTACATGCATTTTCCGGAAAAACAAACAAACAAACAAACCTAACCCAACCTTATATTCCATGAATGTGACTGGTAAATTCACGCTTTCTGTTACTCTCTTTTGTCACGTCTTTTCCACTTCTTTTGCTAAAACAGAACTGACCTAGAAGTATATTTATTCATCACATCTCAGCAAAGAAGAATGTAAAACCCATCAGCTTTGGCACTGACCTTAGTTAAAATTAATTTAAATTAATCTGGTCCAGATATTTACCTTTATTTTCAATGAGATAAATTGGACTGGGTACGATATGACAATAAAGTTCAAAATCTTGTTCAAGAATCACATAATCCATCTTGAGAAAAAGTACAGGATGAAAAAAGGAATTCTAGGAAACAAGAAAATAACAAAAAATTTGCTTCTCATTATTTTCAAATCTATACTTTCATTAGGCATTTTATAACAGTTAAATATAAAATATTTTAACTGTTTAGGTAAAGTTCTCTTAAACAATAAAGTGGAAAAATTTGCAAATAATCAGGCCATTTTACTGTATAGTTACCATATTTGTACAGCCAGTGACGAAGATCATGCACCAAATCCATCTAAAAAAACTGCATGAGATGTTTTGTGTTTTAAAATTTGTGCTATGCAGAACATTAAATGCAATGTGTTGAAGCAGAAGGGGACATCTTCACTCCTGTAGGACCCTTTTATTTTTTAATTGTTTACTTAACAGCAAGGCACTACCACAAAGACAGCTTAAAAAAGGTTGATTTGGACCTAACTCTAATGTTGTATCACGGCACTGCCACTGCAATTCAATAAGACAAGTTTACTCTGGCAAAAGCCCATTAAAAGAACAAAGAGAATCTTAGCTATTTAGTTGTGATTTAGATCAGCCCATCAAAAGTCATAGTTGTAGGTGATGCTGCATCCCCATTCCTTATGCAATTTACTGTTAATAGCAGTTATCCATACAGAGCTATAGGTTTACATATCACTCTTTAGAAACTAGGGCAATATATTTTGCTAGAATATTTTTCTCTAGGTTCCATTTATTCTATTAAATATTTTAATGGAGTTTCCTTAAACAGTGTCTGTTAAACCTGTTTCTTCCATTTCCCACAACATAGTCCTATTTTCTCTTCATCCTCCCCAGGGCTAGATTGCTCTGGATCAATATAACAAGGGTGTACTTTGCATGCCAAGTAACCTTGAGCTGAAAGGTCAAACAGCCATAAACACCTGCTGCTTTTTTATAGACTTGTGTCCTGGGTTCAACAGTAGCAGTCATTTTTCTCCTTCTTGGTAGCTGGTTCAGTGCTGTGTTTTTGACTTTCAGCCTGGGAACAGTACTTATAACACCAATGTTTTCAGTTACTGCTTAGTAACGTTTTGGTCTGACCAAGGACCTTCTGAGTCTCATGCTCTGCCAGTGGGGAGGGGAAGCCGGGAGAAAGCAGAAACAGGACACCAGACCCAAACTGACCAAAGAGGTATTCCACACCACAGCACGTCATGCCCAGGATGTAAAACTAGGGGCAGTGACCTGGAAAGGGGGTGCACTGCTTGGTTGGGCTGGGTATCGGAGGTGAGTGGATGTATTCTCTACCCCTGTAGTTCTCTTGTCATTATTACTATTGGTTTGTGTTATACCTTAGTTACTGGACTGTTCTTATCACAACCTGTGGGAGTTGCATTCTTTTTAATCTCCCCTCCATCTCTCCATGAGCAGGGGGAAAAAAGAGGGAGGAGTGAGTGAGTGAACTACGTGGTTGAGTGGTTTAAACCACGACAGTTTTTGTTGGCGCCCAATATGTGGCATGAAGGGTTGAGATAATGACAGGATTAATAGCCTCTCGTCACAATGCTGATTTATTGGCTCTCAATGTTGTTGCTCTTGATTCTCTTGAGTTCAGGGTTTCAGCCTGTTGTAACTTACTTACTGCCGCTATTTGTTGCCTTGGCATTTTTCAGATATTGGTTTTGGGTTAAGGTTCTTGTTTCATTGTGCTTTCTAGTAATGGCTTGCAATACGGGCTCCAGAAGCAGGGGGGAAGAGACGTGGCCGTGGACTTGTACCTGGCAGTTCGGCTGCTCTTCACTGTCCTGGCCCTCGTCCTTGCCTCTGTCTTCGTGAGACTGTGGAAAGCAGAATGGGGGTGGCCCTGGGAGCCACCGGCGGCCAAAATGGCCTGGGAGCACGGCTCTGGGGACCAGGAGCAGAGCCTCACAGATGCCAAGCAGCGGGAGGAGCCGGCAGAGGAGCAGGAGGCCCCGTGGCCAAGCCCACCTTCGCAGCCGAGCGCAGCCGCGCAGCAGCTGAGAGCATCCCCTGGCAGCTGCTTGCCAAGCCCCACGAGCCTGAGCCACAAGAGGATGCAGGAGACCATGCAGCACTTCCCAGTAAGGCAGAGGAGGACAACCTGGACTCAGAAAAAGAGCAGCTGGTGGTGAGAGAGCCGGCAAGCACAGCAGCTACACCAGCCCCAGTGACAAGTACAGCTGCCTCATTTGAGAGTTCTGAAGGGTTTGAATGGCCTTTGGGTATCCTTGAGACCTGCTGATTGTGATGGGGATCAGCATGTTGGCACACATACAGAGTGTGTTTTACCCACAACCATATTGTCTGGTCCCAAGAGTTAAGCAGAGTAGGGTGTGGGCCTTGTCTGGAGTTAGACTACAATCCAGGATGACCAAGAGATTTTCCCTGAAGCTGGACAGTCATGAGTGGCAGGGTGTGTGGGACAGTATGGGCGAGTAGGTAGTCCACTGGGCCCCTCCAGTGTTTTGGAAGCATCTGAGTTGGAAGGCAACTGTATGGAGTCCCCAGCGACAAGCTGCAGAAACTGCTGGAGGGGAGGGTGAACTATTTTGAGCCTGGTGGGCCCATGACACTTCATGCCATCAAGGCTGAGATGCAACATACAGATGGACTCATGATCGAGGGGTGGACGTAGCAATGAACATTATTGCTCAGGTTATTCATGAGTGTGAACACTGCACATGGCCTCCCCTGCTCTGACAGACTGTTACAAAGGATGGAGCTCAATATCACGGACCGAATGGACTCAGCAGCTTTATAGGGATTTGCTGCGATTGAGAGAGGGGACATGGCTTGATGCAAGCAACGTGTCTGTTTATTAACAATCTTCATGCACTTATATATGTTTCTTTTAACACACCGATTGGATATTTCAAAACGCGCGCTACTGATACAATGGTTTCTGATTGGCTCCTAGCTAATACAAAAGGCCTTCTGGGACTTTTCCACAACCAGTGGGTCTCTGTTGCGCAATCAGGGGATTTCCATCCATGCGGTCTGTAAGTCTCCACCCAGCACTGTCCACTTCCCTGACTCAGACACACCCCTTCTGGTTTCCATAACAACCACCATGGCTCAAGGGTCTGCGGTTTCACATTTCGTTGTTCCTTCTCCCAAGGCCTGAAACCCAGGAGTTCCAGCACATCCCCCTTTATCATTTGAACAGTGCTCGGGCTTCTGCCCTTGGGGCCTAGCCCTTCAGGGATTGGTCCATGCACTAAGGGATGATCCCTCTCCCTCTGTGTGTGTGCGGATGTGTATATATATACATGTGATGGCATATTGAAAATATGGGATCTGAGCATGATGTGAATGGTATGGAATAGCGGGTGGATAGTGTCATGGGTTCAGCTGTAGCAGTCATTTTTTTCTCCTTCTTGGTAGCTGGTGCAGCACTGTGTTTTTGACTTTGGGCCTGGGAATTGCACTGATAACACCAATGTTTTCGGTTACTGCTTAGTAATGTTTGGTCTGATCAAGTGTCGTGGATTAAGCAGTAAATTTCACCTCTCCCTCCCTTCCCCCCCCCCCCCCCGATGGGGGGAAATGGAGAGAAGAACTGAAAGAATGTAACTCCCACGGGTTGAGATAAGAACAGTTCAGTAACTAAGATATAATACAAATTACTACTGCTACTACCAATAATAATAATAATGACAAGGCAAATACAAGGGAAAAGGATACAACCGCTGGGAAAAGGATATAACTGCACACTGCCCGACCGAGCTGAGAGAGCGCGAGAGCGTGCGAGAGCCCACTTCCGGGTTCCCGCCCCCAGTATTTTACATCCTGGGCATGACGTGCTGTGGCATGGAATAGCTCTTTGGTCAGCATGGGTCAGGTGCCCTCTCTCTGCCTCCTCCCAGTTCCCCCTCCTCCCCAGCATAGCATGAGACTCAGAAAAGCCGAACCCATAGCACCAAGGACTTTCTGAGTCTCATGCTCTGCCAGTGGGGAGGGGAAGCCGGGAGAAAGCAGAAACAGGACACCGGACCCAAACTAGCCAAAGAGGTATTCCATGCCACAGCATGTCATGCCCAGGATGTAAAACTAGGGGCAGTGACCCGGAAGGGGGGTGCATGGCTTGGTCGGGCTTGGCGTCGGGTGGTGAGCAGTTGTATTCCCTTCCCTTGTACTTCTCATTACTGTCATTGGTGGTAGCAGCAGTGGTTTGTGTTATACCTTAGTTACTGGACTGTTCTTATCACAACCTGTGGGAGTTGCATTCTTTCAATTCTCCTTCCCACCCCTCCAGGAGCAGTGGGAAAAAAGAGGGAGGAGTGAGTGAGCAAACTACGTGGCTGACTGGATTTAAACCAGGACAACTTGCTAATACAGAAGGTCACATCTACTTTTCAAGTGTATTGAACCCTAAGGGCTCAGTAAGAACTTGTACCTTAACTTCGCCTGGAAAGGAGGTGGACGTGGTTGGGGAAGTGATTTTTAACCTGTGCAGGATGATTTCAGGGAAAAAAAAAAAAAAAGAAGAGACCCTTAGAGAGGATTATTCATATAGCATTAATTGCCCAACTGGAATGCGATTTTACCCTATTTTACACTTCCCTCTGATAATATTAAGCAGAGATTCAAACTTCTGTTTCAGAAACTTCTCTGAACTTAGTTTGCTTCAGGCATTCCTTTTCTGTGGTTTGACTACCCTTCCTGAACTGAGTGCCTTGAGAATGGATTATTTAAACTTGTTTAAAGAGAACTTACTAGCTCTTCCTACATGAAGGTCTGTATTTTCTATAGCTTCTTCACCTACCAGTTTTTAATAAAATGGGCATTGCTGTGAAATTTGATATTTGAGAAAGTAAAAATTGATACAAATTATCAACTAAGTACAGCTTGACAATGGAAAAAATAATTGTGACATCTATTCTTTGCTGAAAATTGTCTAAACACACAGTCCCTCACCTCAGTCTAATCAGTTTGTTTGTCCCATCTGTTAATTATGTGCTATATCCTAGCTTGTAAGCCCTTAGGGAAGAATTATCATTTATACCAGGTTTCCTAAACAGTCTGCAATCATTTCTCACTAAGATGCCAATATAATATATGCAATATATTATTGTATTATATTATGACATGATAATATATTATATTATAATATATTATATTATATTATATTATATTATATTATATTATTGCATGTTTTATGGACATGAAAAAAGCCAGACTATTCTGTTTCTCTTCTTTGCCACTCCTTCCCCCGCAGTATGAATTCAGAGATCATAGAATCATAGAATGGTCAGAATCATAGAATCATTTTCAAGGTCAGTTGTATTATAAACACAGACCACAAAGGCAGGGAAGAGCTGCAAGGAATTGTGTCTCATGTGTTCTAGGATTTACAGAACTATTCTTTTTGTGTTCACATATGTTAGCACTAAGAGCCCTGAAACCTAGTTATGACACTTAGTATAAATGTCATATATGAGTACCCTTAGTACATTCAGACAAAATAAAATTATATACAATATAGGAATGTCCTGGGTTCAGCAGCAGCAGTCATTTTTCTCCTTCTTGGTAGCTGGAGCAACGCTGATAACACCAGTGTTTTCAGTTGCTGCTTGGTAATGTTTTGGTCTAACCAAGGACTTTCTGAGTCTCATCCTCTGCCGGGGAGGGGGAGGGACTGGGTCCTCCCAGCAGGGACGGGGTGCCTGACCCAAACTGACCAAAGAGCTATTCCATGCCACAGCATGTCATGCCCAGGATGTAAAATACTGGGGGCGGGAACCCGGAAGTCGCTCTCTCCCTTGGCTCGATCGGGTGGTGAGGGGTTATATCCTCTTCCCTTGTATTTGCCTTGTCATTATTATTATTGATGGTAGCAGTAGTGATTTGTATTATACCTCAGTTACTGGACTGTTCTTATCTCAACCCGTGGGAGTTACATTCTTTCGGTTCTTCTCCCCATCCCCCCCCCATCGGAGGTGGGGGTGGGGGGAGGAAGAGAGAGGGAGAAGTGAGATTTACAGCTTAAACCATGACAAGGAACTAAAAACTTGATTATTTACTATACAAGCAATTTGCATGTAATCAAGAGATCAAGTTCAGTGTGTTCCACTCCTAAAATCATGACACATTGTTGAGAGCAATATATTTTCACACTCACAACTATAGTTGTGTTTGTCAATCGGTTTATCATTTTCTTCAGTCAAAAATTGGGAAAAATAGAAGTCTAACATTTGAATGAGGATGATTTTAAACAATTCATCTGCAAGTTGGTGAAACTTGGGAATCCTTGGAGATGCCTGGGACACAGACTGACAATAAAACGAGCATACAAAGAACAAGGGACTGTTTGCCCTGGAGGTCTATGAATCTGCGTGGATTAAAAAAATGAAATATGTGAGAAGTTCTAGGAAGAAGAGAGCTTCAAGGAGTAAGCATATCAGAATAGCTTAGAGTAGATACTTAATTTCTACAAGTTTAAATCTTGGAGAGAAGTCAATGTGACTTGCTCAGTTCACCCTGAAAAGGCTCATCTACTTTCCTGTTTTTTCCCTGAATAAAACAAGTCAAAAATGGACCAGAAAATCTAGAAGCTTGCAACTTTTGGTACGCAAAAGCATTTCTCCAAAACAGATGTGACTTGGAAGTTCAAAGCACTCATAAACGTCCATAAAACACGGTCATCATATTCACTGGTATACTAGAAAGCCTTAAAAGCATTTGGTACTTCTTTTACAATTAAGCTTTTACATATGAAGAGTAATTTAGCTGTCTTCACAGCACTTCTCCCTCCCAAAACAATGACAGGAAGAATACATTAGATATACTTCTACAATACTATTTCTTTAGCAAAGATCACTGAGAGCTGCACCTGTCCAACATCACCACATGCAGCTTCTTAAAGTATAGTGTTAAAATAAATGAAAGTTAATGTAAGGATTGGAAAGCTCTCAAAGTTTTTTTAAAAATAAAGTGGTTTCCTAGCTAAAAAAAAAAAATAAATAAATCACAGAAAAATAATATGCTAAAGAATTACAAGTTTTTAGTTTTTAAAATGAGAGAATAATGTCTAATGCTGCTGAAAACTGAGAAGTGCTTTTTAGACTGATGACTTTGAAGAAGGATCTGACGAATTGGTTGCTATAATTTCATATATGAAGCTCATTGAATGCTCTTAAAAGGGATTGCATTTTTCAGGAACAGGGAAACCAAGAAATTCTCTGGTTTTCCTCTTGTTACCTTCAACCATCCATGCATATCCACCAAAAAAAGTCTTTTTAACTTTGTATTTTCCTATTTTCCTTAAAGGTCAGACAGAACCATTAAAATTTGGAAAATATATTAAACTGGGCTTTCAAAAAATCAAGAGGCTCATTAAAAAAGTAAGGGTTTTAAATACAAAAATATAGACAAATGAATTTTTTCATTTCTTTTTGTTATTAAAAAATTGGAATTTCCTCCACTTTTCCAAGTTCCCTTGAGATATATCTTTAAAACATTAATGGAAAGTTGCAACTTCAGAACAGTAAATAGCACAAAAAAGTCAACAGCCTGTTACTTATCTGAATTACCCTTAAATTTCCATCGCATATGAATCATGAATGACCAGTTGCGCTTAGAGTGACATTCAATTTCACCTCTTGTCCAACACAGTCACACATGCAGACACTGTCTTTACCATTTCAAAATGTTTGCACTAGCTCCCACATTATTACAAATACATAAAGTATGATGCAGTAGAAAGGTATTAATATGCATGTTAATGCACGGCACAGCTACAGTTTGGGCAGAGAAAAGGTTCAGAGCAGCCCTGAGGAGAAGGACTTTGAGGTGCTGGTTGATGAGAAAATGAACATGAGCTGGCTTCAGTGTGCACTCGCAGCCCAGAAAACCAACCGTATCCTGGGCTGCATCAAAAGAAGTGTGACCAGCAGGTAGAAGGAGATCATCCTGCCCCTTTACTCTGTTCTTGTGAGGCCTCACTTGGAGTATTGTGTAGTGTTCTGGTGTCCTCAATGTAAAAAGGGCATGGAACTGTTGGAACAAGTGCAGAGGAGGGCCACAAGGATGATAAGGGGACGGGAGCACCTGCCGTATGAAGATAGGCTGAGAAAGTTGGGTCTGTTGAGCCTGGAGAAGAGAAGACTGCGTGGAGACATCATAGTAGCCTTCCAGTACCTGAAGGTGGCTTATGGGGATGCTGGGGATGGACTATTAGTGGGGGACAGTAGTGATAGGACAAGGGGTAACGGGTTCAAACTTGAACAGGGGAAGTATAGATTGGATATAAGGAGGAAGTTCTTTACTGTGAGGGTGGTGAGGCACTGGAATGGGTTGCCCAGGGAAGCTGTCAATGTTCCATTGCTGGCGATGTTCAAGGTGGGGTTAGACATAGCCTTGGGTGACATAGTTTAGTGTGAGGTGTCCCTGAGCATGGCAGAGGGGTTGGAACTAGATGATCTTAAGGTCCTTTCCAGCCCTAACTATTCTATGATTCTATGATTTTATGTTCAAACCTTATTTTCATTGCAATATATATTGTTAAATAAAACCTTGCATCACTGAAGTAGTAAAGCTTAAATGACTGTGTTGCATAAATAGGTGTAGCATAAAAGAAACTAAAGAACCACTACCTTTTCTCAGTTTCTCTTTCTTTGTTTTTTGTATATGTTGACTCTGACTTTGGTATATTTTGACTTTCTCAACTCTATTCGCAGCTTTTGACAAGCCAGATGACCTAAACCATCTTCTTTCTACAATTAGTTAAATTAACATATCTAATCTTTTTTTTTACAATAATTCACTGTGAAAATTATAAAAAACATTTTTGGATTTCTGTGTTTAGAAGTTTTCTATTTCTTTCAATATTATTTACTAGGAGAAAAATACTGCCTAGAATCAGTTTTGAAAGTTTCATAATTTTACTAGTGCATTCAAAGACCTACTAAGCTTTGCATTCACACTGTTCTCATTTTATGATGACTTTCCAAATGACAACAAGTCTTTTCTCATGCAGGTTGAAAAGCCAACAATACTAATGCAAAATTGGACAGGATTCAATTTACTGTGTTTCCCACCATTGCAATGTGGTAAAGATACTAACATGATCAACATGTGGTACATTTCTGCAACTTATTTTGGAAACTGATTTGGATGAAGAGTTTCAAAGGAGGAAGGTCATCAGATGAATAATTAAATGTATAACTTTATTATAGTCCCTGTTCCACACAGGGTAAAGAAAAAATGAAGGTTTAAATTAAATAAATTAAAAAATACTCTTAAAGGTTCTGGTAAATGTCATAGGTTTTCCACATTACAGAAACTTCAGACTCTGCTGGGCTTTCCTATATTATACATCTAGCATGAAGACTAAAGCCATACCTTCAAAGCAATTTGTGCAATATAAGGAACACATAAACCATCTAGAATTCTGGTGCTTCTGATCTGCTACAGACCCACATTCTATTTCTGCTTTTGAGCTAGCAATGTGGTTTATGTAGGGTTTTTGACAGTCTCTGATATTTAAGGTAGGAATGGAGTAATAAAATAATGAGAAATCCATTCTATCTGATGGTCTAGGAACACTTGAAACGTGCCAAGGCCAGTACACCTTCTTAAAATAATGTTAAATTCATCTAGCAGTAGGAAAATGAATAAGTCTTAAGGCCTCACAAAAAAAAGACATGAAGAGGAAATAACCAGGATCAGCAAAGCTTTTTTTTTTTTTTTTCTTTAATATTTGCAAGTCCACTTATAGGTTTTCTATTTTGAGATTTGTCCAAAGTCAGATGTTCACTCATTTCTATATAATTTAAATACATGGACCATAAAACTGGGAAGCATTTTTTTGCCAACATGGAGACAGATAAAATTATTTAATGGGTCACTGAGGATTTGATTTTGATTTTATCAGAAAAATCTAGAGAGCATTGAAGAATTATTGTTACTTTGCCTGAGAGAAGTGTGACACTTGCACTATTTTAATCAAAGTTATCTTATAGTTTCAGATCACCTATGTAATTGTTCTTGATTCTACTTTGTCATGCTCTCCCAAACCATGTTGCTCAAATTGATCCGTTAAATTAGATGCATTTCTCCATCAAAGACTGAGGTATACTTTAGGAAAGCCATCAATGGTAGCTGGAAAGTACAATGGGTAGCACACTGTGAAAATTCATTTACTTAAAAAAGTGTATTTTATTATGTCAATGATTTTACTATATACTTGTATTAGTAGAACAGTCCCATATTATGTTCCATAGAAGAAGAAGCAGAAAAAAATTAAAACATTGAACTGATAATCTTTTCTAAAACCTACAAAATTATAAATTATTAGAGTTGATCCCATTACTGGTTAAGTGATATTTTAATTGGTAATGAAAAATTGTAGCTACCCATGAAGTAAGATAACCTCAGTAAAATTACACAACTGAGTCAATATTAAGGACAGGGTTCAGAGTGGCAGCCTTGGTATTGAGTCATGCTGCATCAAGGCAGCTTTTTTAAAGGACAGATCTTTGTGGAATTTTTTTAGTTACTTTTTAATTTTGAGCACTTATGAGTAAAATTGTTAAATTTTGTACAAAGGCTTTGATTTTTCTTGAATTTTCTGACAGAAACTGGGCATATTTCCCAGGATAAGGTTTCTTGCCAGCAAGCCTATCTCTTTGGCAACCTGAAAATATCCACTATCTGCCATAAAACTGGATACCTCATCACCTAGAAGATCTATCTGTAGACAGGATACTCTATGGAGAGTGGTTTTCTTGACAGGATAATCAGGGCATCTAAATCCTTCAGCTGAGTTGGAAAGAAGCTTCATATTTCTGATATTCTGGCAGCATCTGCTTGAGTAAGACTTCTTTGGGCATAGATTCACTTTGTAATGGTAGTCAGGAAACTGAGTCTGCAGATCTGCAGCAGGCATTTTATTTCCAAGTTGAAAAAAAATAAAAATCTATTGCTTTAAGTTATTTTTTAAAATTTGTTGCAGTGTGAGAATTCAATGGAGAACATGGTCTTTAGTCATAAAATTTCTGGGGCTACAAAGTGTTAAAAGGGACAAGACAAATAATAAAGACACAACTTAAACACTCCTCTCCCATCTGCACACAGAACTGATTTTTCAACATATTGTCAGCCCATTTCAAAATATTTCCTCTTTGTGTTAGCAGGATCCAAAAACAGATTTCAACTGGTCAGGTAACATGAATAGAAGAATTCAATACACTAACTATATATATATCAGCATGGAAAGAACTTTGGGTTTAACTTTTACTCTTTCTGGTGTTTTAATTAGAACTGATCAACATTTAACTTTTTTTAGGTTTTCCTCTCAGAAGTGCTATGTTTCAAAAGTAAGAAATCTTCATAATTACATAATTTTTTAAATAAAAAAAAAAAAAACCAGCATAACACAAAATCCAAACAAACAGCAAATCAAAAAAAAAAAAAAAAACCAAAAAAACCAGCAAAAAAAAGTAACTAATATATTTGGGGGGTTGATACTTTTCCAAAATATATTTTAAAATACAAATACTTATAAAATGACAACTTTTGAGGCAGAATTTTTTTCTTAATAAAAATAATTTAAATGTTTGACAAAGTTTTCAAACTACTTTCTTGTTTGGGGTTTTAGGTTTGTTTTTTTTTTTTTTTTGCTTTTTTTGGGGGGCTGTTTTGTTTGTTGATTTGTTTGGTTTTTTTTTTTCTCAGAAGAGACTTTAGATTGTATTTAACTTCAAAGGCAACAGATGGCATCCAGTTTGTGGGCTGTGTTATTCTGTTGTGGGGTCAATATTTAGAGTTGAATAGTTCTGTATTAAAGCATATCTACTTCATATGATGGAGTTATTTTGTCTCTTTTCACCTGTTCTTTTTTAAATACAAAATATTGCGCTATATGAAATATAGTGTTTGTATATATGGAAAACGGAAACAGAAAATAAGGTTTTGAAGTTATGGCTTTACAATTAAGAACAGAAGGGAAAAATGAAATATAGTCTAGGATTTGTGCAATTGAAGTAAAATGAATAGTAGAAAATTGTATCTCCACTGTTCATATTAAGGTTGTGACATGTGGTCTTGGTTGTCAGTAGCTGGCTGAGTGTAAAAGTGATGCAGATTATATCAATAGTTAGAGCAACAGTTCATTGCTTTGCTTCTGGTTGTTTTTTTTTTTTTTGGTTAGTTGGTTGGTTTGGTTTGTTGGAGCATTTTGTTTGTTTTTGTTCTTTTGTTGTTTGTTTTCTGTGAGGTTTCTTTCAGGTCTCTGAACTATGAAATATCAGAATTTTTCAGAACAGTGTTTTTGTGTTTTAGCTATTTATTAGGATTTAATTGGGGGTTTTTATGCATTTGCCATCCTCCAAGATACAGTCAATACCCCTAGTAGTTTCTTCTCTGAAGGAAAAAAGAGAAATGGAGGAAAGGACATACTTGGGAATACTGAGGGAGAAAAAAATATCTGATCAGCTAAAAACTTGAGAGTATTCAAAAATATGTGTTTAAACACTATGAAAGAATAAAATATTTTAATATATATTTTTATGTGTGTTAAATATGCACACATCTACACTTTCAATTAGTATAATCTTTCAAATAGAACCAATTATTGCAGGGAAATATGAGTTCTGACAAAAGAAATAATTATTTTACAATAAAGATTGCTACAGGTTAACCTTTTCAGTACAGTTATGAAGTACAAATATTAAGAAACAAAAAGGAAAAGTAAACAATATATTTCAATGTAAGATTATTACACTAAACATACTATTAAGTTGCTAAACTCCTATCTTGATATAGAATTTCCTTCTGAAATACTCTCATTTATGTAAGGCAAAAAATTGCAATCCTGCATTACAATTACACCAAGACACTTTTCTCTGAAGGTTTATAAAACTTTTATTACCTGAAAAATTATTTTGCAATAGACTTACAATTTTTTTTTTCCCTTTACTGTATGCTGGCACTTAACAAGCCTCTAGAGAAGTACAAATCTTAACACCAGTAACTACTCCTTCCTTTTTTTTTCTCCTGAAGCTATCATATTATTAAAAATATCTGCATGATTAGATTAAGTATTTGAAGAGCATCAAAAATTCTTAAATTCAGTTCATAGGATTTCTGTTTTTTTTTTTTTTTCTCACCTAAACTTAATTTCAAAAGCCAAATATATGAACCAGATTTAAGGTATTCAGAGATTATCTACAGAAGGTATCTTGAATGTATCTTATCTCTTTAGTCCGCACTCCTTATATAAAATCATAAGTAATTTCAAATTATTTCACTGATCAGTATTTTGTCAAGGTAAGAGAGGCAATGGTCCTTAAGTTATAAATAACAAAAATATCAACCTTTTTGGTGTCTTAATGACTTACCTAACTACTGATGAATTTTTAAGGAATGAACAAAATGCATTTCAGTGGTAAATGTTAGTAATGTTAGTATTGATCTTATTACTGCTATTATTATAGCAGTTATGATACTTTAGTTACATTGAAGCACAAACTTTGGTCCTTTTTTGGCTATTTGGGTATATGTCAAAAAGAGTACATCTTTCTGGCACATATCCTTTTCCTCCTATAGCTTTTTTTTTTTTTTCCTTAAAATAACTTCTTCACATCTAAGCATTATTTATGCTTCTGTTTTAAGTTATATTGCAAGAAAGGCAAAATTCAAATAGTGTGGCCTCATATGTTTAGGTTCTTCAAACCTACATCCTAATATTTTTAGAGTACTGTGTACAGTTCTGTGACCCCAACATAAGAAGAATATGGAACTTTTGGAACAAATCCAGAGGAGTGCCACAGGGATGATCAGGGGCTAGAGCACCTCCCCTATGAAGACAGGCTGAGAAAGTTGAGGCTGTTGAGCCTGGAGAAGAGAAGGCTGCATGGAGACCTCCTAGCAGCCTTCCAGTATCTGAAGGGGGCCTACAAGAATGCCAGAGAGGAACTCTTCATTACGGACTGTAGTAATAGGACAATAGGCAATGAGTTCAAGCTTAAACAGGGGAGATTTAGGTTAGATATAAGGAGGAAGTTCTTTACTGTGAGGGTGGGGAGGCACTGGAACAAGTTACCCAAAGAAGTGGTAAATGCTCTGTTCCGGGTGGTGCTCAAGGCCAGGTTGGACAGGACCTTGAGCAACCTGGTCTAGTGGGGGGTGGTTGGAACTAGATGATCTTAAGCTCCTTTCCAATCATAACTATTTCTGTGATTTTATGATTCATTTAAAATAATTTTTAAACCTTTATCAACCTAACTAATTCCTGCTTCAGGAAAGTGCTTTAATGGTTCTGTATCTGTCTTTCTCTTGTTCAGCCTCTTCCAAGCAACACAGTTATAGGATTCACTATCTGATTTCTATCTTGGTATTATTAGCAAGAATAAAAACAAGTAGGTTATGTTCTTATATAAACAGACTCCTAATAGTTTTCTTTGTAAAGGGAATACATAGATTGTTCGACATTCCCACATGGTCACTTTAAAGTTACTTTGGATTAGATAAAGTAGGAAAAGATCATACTGGCAATATAATTTAAACATGACATTTATTAAAAGTACAGTACAAAATGTATTTCTCTGAAAGCTGAGCAGAAGATCTTGTTACAGAAAATGGTGTACACCTATACATGGCAACAGAATGTCTCTGTCATAAAAATCTTTAAAATTAATAAATATTTACAACTAAAGTAATTATAAACAGATGATTATAAACAGATTGATCTGTCTAGAGTGTCTACTCCAAGACCTGTATTTTCCCAACCTGAATTGCTATGAACACTCTCCAGTGATGCATAAAATTGCACTGAAGCCTGCAATAAGAAAGAAAGAGATTAGATGAGATAAGGAGATAATTTTTGAGGGGTTTTGGTACTTATCAAAGAGAAAAGATTGACATCTCAAAAAAAATTATGATAAAAAGCTTTTCAATTGCTTACATAATATCACACTATCTGCCCACTGTCTACAATATCTAACCACTTATATAATATAAAAAAAAGGAATAATATCCAAATGCACAAACCCAATGCATTTTTACAAAATGTCAGAAAGTATAATAAAACTTAAGAAGCATTCAGAAAAGCAAGTGCTAAAGGTTTTATAAAAGATAACGTGCTGTCCCAGTTGCAAAATATTTCTGTTATCATTGATGTCTCTGAATGAACAGAAGCACCAAAAATACTTAAAAAATAAAGTTATTTAACAGTGATTTCTATTCTGGTATCACTACTATTAGACACCTCCCCCTAAAAGAAAACCCAAAACAAAACAAAACAAAACTGAAAACAAATCCATCAACAAAAGAAGTTGTATGGAACAAGCAAGGAATAATTATAAAAACAAAAATGGAGGACAAAGAAAAAAAAATATCAAATCTTTGCAATGCTACTAAGATTTTGCAATGTATTTAGTTTCCTTCATGGCACTTACCAACAAAGTTTGGCAAATAAATACACATTTAACTAAGTGCTTGCATTAGCTTTACATGGCAAGGTTTTGGTAGCAGGAGAGCTGCTACAGGAGTAGCCTTTGTGAGAAGCTGCTAGAAGCTTCCCCTGTGCCTGAGAGAGCCGGTGTCAGCTCCAAGACAGACCCCCTGATGGCCAAGGCTGAGGCCATTAGTAACAGCGGCAGTGCCTCAGGGATAAGATATTTAAGAAAGGGAAAAAAGCCCTAACCTCTGTGCAAAGATAGCAGCGGTAGAAAGGAGTGAGAATATGTGAAAAGAACAGCTCAGCAGACACCAAGGTCAGTGAAGAAGGAACAGGAGGAGGTGCTCCAGCCGCAGGAGCAGAGTTTTCCCTGCAGGCCATGGTGCAGACCATGGCGAGGAAAGCTGTGCCCCTGCAGCCTGTGGAGGTTCACAGTGGAGCTGCAACACCATGAGAAACCCATGCTGGGAGGAGCTGTGCTTCCATGCAGTGAGAGGCCAAAGCTGGAGCAGGCTTGCTGGCAGTATGTGAGACCCTATGGGAGACATGGAGCAGATATTCACTTGCAGCCCACGGAGGATCCCGCACTGGAGCAGGTAGATGCCAAAGGAGACTGTGACTCTGTGGGAAGCCCACGCTGGAGCAGGCTCTTGGCAGGAACTGTGGGCCCATGGGAGACCCATGCTGGAGCAGTCTGTTCCTGAAGGATTGCACCCCATGGAAGGGACCCATACTGGAGCAGCTCATGAAGAACTGTAACCTGTGAGAACAATTAATTTTGGAGAAATTCATGGAGGACTGTCTCTCATGGGAGGAACTTCATGCTGGAGCAGAGAAAAAGTGTGAGGAGTCATTCCTCTGAAGAGTAAGGAACGGTAGAAACCACGTATGATGAAGAGACTGCAACCTCCATTCCTCATCCCTCTATGCTGCTCAGCAGGGAGGAGTAAGAGAATTCAGGAGTAAAGTTCAGCCTGGGAAGAAGGGAGGGGTGGAGAAAGGTGTTTCAAGATTTAATTTTGTCATTATCCTACTCTGATATGATTGCTAAGAGATTAAACTAATTTTCCTAAGTCAAGTCTGTTTTGTCCATGACAGTAATTAGTGACGGATCTCTCCCTGTCCTTATCTCAACCCACAGGCCTTTTGTTATATTTTTTCTCTCCTGTCCAGCTGAGGAGGAGGTGTGGTCATGCAGCTCATGGTGGTTACCTGGCATCCCTCCAAGGTCAACCCACCACAGTACTGTAAGATACATGCTCATCTTGTTCACTTCTTTTTTTCCTGTTTGAAAATTTATATAAATTCAAATATACTAAATTTAGTATATATGAGGTTGGAGTAGTAATTGACCATAAAAGTCTTACAAAAAGTGGATGCTGGTAAATTTGACAAAAATTCAAATGTGGCAAAATACACAGGAATCAGAAAAATACATCCAGACATAAAGAATAGAACAAGAAAATCCACTGATCTAAATGGTTTATTGAAATTTTTGCATATCCTTCTTCAAGTATTATCAGTGGAAACAGTCTTCAGATGGTTCATCAGGTTTACCTGAATGTAAGAAGTCTGTTAAGGCAACTCACAGTGAGCTATCACAGTGGTTATTTAGCTCAGAACAGAGAAGACAGGTTTTTAACTGTCTCTGACCTTGACAAACCATGATATGACACAGTCATGTGCTGTATTAGTCAGAATCCATTTATATTTTCCCATCTGGAAGCTGTTGAAGTGAGAATAAAATTATAATGTAGAATCATAGAATAATATCTCTGTATCTCAGTAGTTTGTAAAGAGTTTGCTTCCAATATTATTATAAGTCTCTAAAAATCTTACCTTCTAGGAGTTTAAGCAGAGAAAACAACAGATACAAGTGTATTACTATCAGGTTTACAGATTTCAAACACAATTAAAGCAATGACTCATTACTGAATAGCCCTTCTTTTAGACAGCTTTTTATTGTCCAACTCAATATATCCTAAGTCTACCTCAGAACTGCATTGAACCTTGGTGTCAGATGGGGGTGGAAAAAGGACACCTGATCATTTGTAATAACCAAAATATATTTTCTCAAGAATGAAATTATTCAACTTCTGAGAAAAAGATTGTCTTCCAAAGAAAAAAAAAAAAAAAAGGGCTTTGGAAGCCCAGAGATACTGTTTAATGGAGCAGTATTTTTCCCACTGTCTGCTCATTGCCTCTTGGCATGGACTTATCAGATGTAGAAAAAGGATGCTTGAATTTTAAGATGATACTGAGCTCTGCAGCCTTTTAAATTCACAATTAATCATTGAACTGACACCAGCTATACCAATGAAGACAATTTATTCTGATATAAAACTGGCTTTAGACTTACTTACTTTTAAAAGAACTACGACTTGAAGCAGAGTTAAGTGTTCAAGTGGAAAGTATGTATAAGAAAAGGAAGGATCTAGGATTAACTTTCAGTGATCTGTAAAGAATAACTCACAGTTCTATAATTTGTGTGTGTCTTCTGAGCATCTCTTACTTTTCTTTTTTCATCTGTATACTAACTTTCAGGAGGGAAAAAAATATCTCTCTCGATTAGACCATTGGTAAAGAATTCAGGAGTCTCTGCTCTCTTCTTGACTTCATCCCTAATTTTTTTGGGACCTCAAGTGCGATTTGTTTTAATTTAGTGCATCTCTACATGAATCTGTAAATTCTAGCATAAGTAGAAAAGATTATACAAGGTTATGAAACGTGGACTAAAAATTAATGGAGTCAGTCTGCCTCTAAGTAGTAAAGGAGGTACAGAGGACATTATGTACTTTAATTCTGTTGTGGTAGTACCATATTTCAATGGTGAGCCATTATGAAGTGGAAGATTGAGTCTATAACTATTTGATCTAAAAGCCAGCATAGAATCTTGACTTTGGTTTTCGTACTGTTGTTTCTTGTTTGATTTTTTTTTAATATATTTTCTCTTGCATCTTCACCATTCTATGAGAAAGTGATCTTTGCAGTTCAGTTTTCCAGGATGAAACATGACACAAATTATGATAAAATTATAAAATTTTGCTGCATGCTTCGCAGAGAAGGCATTTAATAAAAAAAATAAATTCTTTATTCCAGCAAATTTATGTTTGTTAGGATAAAAATTCTTCTGTGCTAAACAAGAGATCCATATGATTTTGTAGATATGAAAGTTTGCCTAAATATGATAGATCTTGTTTAAATCTGTATAATTTAGATCTGAGTTAAATCAGTTGATTTTCCAATTCTCTTATTAAGGATTTTTCCCCTCATATTTATAAGTAGATTAGGAAAAAATACAAAATATATTTCATTTCTGGTAATGTCACTTTTTTTTCAGTTGTGATTTACAGAACAACATCTATACCATCTATACTGTAGCTTGTAAATTCTTATTACTAATGCAATTTTGTTACTTGGTGTCGTGGTTTAAGCCCCCCACCCACACAGTTCTACTCGCTCACTCACTCCCTCTCTTTCTTCCCCCGGTCCTGGGGGGATGGGGAGGAGAATCAAAAGAATGCAACTCACACAGGTTGAGATAAGAACTATTTAGTAACTAAGGTATAACACAAATCACTACTGCTACCACCAGTAATAATAAAAGAGAAATACAAAGAAAGAGAATACAACTGCTCACCAAGCCCGACCCAGCCAGTGCACCCCCCAGCAGCGAACCTCCCAATACCAAAACCTGACCATGCCGTGCACCCTCAGTCCACCACCACACCCTTCCCGGGGTCTCTGCTCTCCGTTTTCACATTCTGGGCATGACGTGCTGTGGTATGGAATAACCTTTTTGGTCAGTTTGGGTCAGGTGTCCTGTCTGCTTCCTCTTGGCTCCCCCTCCTCCCTGGCATAGCATGAGGCTCAGAAAGTCCTTGGCCATACAAAATATCACCAAGCAGAAACAGAAAACACTGGTGTTATCAGCACAATTCCAAGGCCCAAAAATCAAAAAACACAGTGCTGCACCAGCTACCAAGAAGGAGAAAAAATGACTGCTGCTGCTGAACCCATGACACTTGGGAAACCTAGGATTATCATCACTTTAATCTGCTCATGCTAAAGAAAAAAAAAATAAGGTCATTAATTTTTTTATTTACTTGAATAAACAAACTAATTCAAGATTAAACCATGACATTCTAAAATGAAAAAAAAAACCACAAGCACGCAACACATTAAATTCCAAATTTAATTTAAGCGGATTGCTTATGCACAAATTTAATCTTGTTCTTTCAGTCTGCATTAATTCATTTGGAAAGATGCATTCATAGTCCCAGTTTGAAGCACATGCAGTAGAAATCAACAATACTGAATAAAAAAAAAAAAAAAGAAGTTCTTATTTTCTAAATTCTATGGAACAGGTAAGGGAATCATGCTTACAACTACGTTTCCTTTTCAGTAAATGATCCTATGTGACCACGCATTGTACATACCATATATTTGCATTTAAAAAAAAAATCTGCACATTAACAGGAACATCACTAAAGGGTCCCAAGTATCTATATTCACTGTTGCTTAAAATATTTGGTAAAATTGTACTTTCTTGCCTGTGTTTGTGCAATGCAACTCTTGTCAGTAAGTTCTAGCCACTGAAGTTTTTAGGAAAATATCTTCCAGTGGTTTTGTGTACAGTGCTACAATTTTCAAAGGTGCTCTTCATTACCCTGCCTCAGGATCTCAAGTGCTTATTTGCCTTTCTAAGCAAAGTGACATCTGCTAAGTCTCCCCTCCCATACTGTGCTCGTTTGCTGTGATTTATCTTGCCAGTCACAGTGATGATCTCAACAAGTCAGAGTTCCTCTTGCACCTGAATTTTGGCCAGTAAATCAAGTCTCACCAAAAAAACAGAGTTATTTCTTTGGAACAAAAGTAAACCAGAAAAGAATTTAAATTTACTAACAACAGATAACTAATTTTTCAGATAAAAATTATTCTAAAACCTGACCACCACCACACCCCCCCAAAAAAAAAAAAAAATCTTTAAATTCAGTTTCAGTTGGTCCTTGATTCAAAAAGTTTCAGCTTTCAGGTGACACTTAATTCTGTAGGTCAGAAAAGGTCATTCTATGAGCCTAAATTCTTTTTCTCCCACTGTTATTATGGTGTTAAGCAGAACTGTTGTTATGATTCTCTTTAATACCATTTGTCTCATAAAACTCAGGAATTTCTTACCTATGTTGTTTCTTTTTTGGTTGTGTCATTGGATATATGCCATTATATGAGATTATATGACCATTGTATATAAGCATATGACATTATATTGAGCACCATCTTCAGTTCCCGTAGGAGGCAATCTGTACCTTTCCATTTAAAAAAGAATGCAACTATTGGAAAGGCCATAAGGCTGCAAAAACATTTATTAAATCCATATATTGGTCTTTGAATACTGCATGATGCTGCAGAATCTGTCACAAATTCCTTCATGCACCAGTAGGTGAAGAATGGAGGGTGTTTTGATTGCAGTCTTTAAAATGACATCCACCAGAGAGGAGACGAAATAGAGGAAGAAGAAAGTTGGCAGAGGGATTTTGGTGATAACTTTCCCACAGAGGAAATTAATCTTTCTTTGCTAACTCTGTTTTACATTTCTGCACTCTTTACTGACCCATTTGGTGATGTTTGTTGATGGCGATTCTTGTGTTAAATATTGATATTGTACTTCAAAATACCAACAACATGTTTTTAACTAGGAAGAAATTCAATGCAGATATTAAATTATTTCTACTGGTTTATGGCTTGAAGGAGACTGGAAAACTGTAATTCGGCATGACCAACAGATCAGAAGATGTTTCAGTTTCCAGTTCCTGCCTTACAATTCTGCAAGTTAGTTTTAATGTTGCTTGATTAATGAGAATAAAGGCAGATGTAAAGTACTATTCTACTAAAATGTAATAAACCCCTTTCATTAAGCTTTGTTTGAAACATAGAATATTCATTAAAAAATATCACAGGGTTCTTCATATTCATGTAGAAGGAAAAAACATTAAATCAACTTCTCACTTATAGATGATATATATGTCAGCAGAACAAGCATATACTTCTTTTAAAAATAATTTTGTTACAGAATGTCCCCTACTTAGAAGTACCTAACCTGTCAGAAAATCTGGAAAGCAAATATCATTTTCTAGTCTTGAAATTATTATTAAGCAAATACTGCAAAACTATCTGTGATCCATGTATTTTCTTCATATGAATTGTGTAGATCTCCTCTGCAGTCACAAAGAGAAATAGAAATTAATTATCTGAGTTGGTATAATGAGTTCAGCAGCAGTGGCCGTTTTTCTCCTTCATAGTAGCTGGTGCAGTACTGTGTTTTTGACTTTCAGCCTGGGAACAGTGATGATAACACCGATGTTTATAGTTATGGCTTAGAATGTCTGGTTTGACCAAGGACTTTCTGAGTCTCATGCTCTGCCAGGGAGGAGGAGAAGCCGGGAGGAAGCAGAAACAAGACACCTGACCCAAACTGACTAAAGAGGTATTCCATACCAGAATACGTCAGGCCCAGGGTGGAAAAACTGGGGGCAGGAACCTGGAAGAGTTCAGTTCACGGCTCGGTCATCGAGTGGTGAGCAGTTTGTATCCTCCTCTTCCCTTGTATTTCTCTTATTATTATTACTGGTGGTAGCTGTAGTGATTTGTGTTGTGTCTTATTTACTGGACTGTTCTTATCTCAACCTGTGGGAGTTACATTATTTCGATTCTTCTCCCCATTTCCCTCCCCCCCCCCGGAGTGGGGGGGAAGAAAGAGGGGTGAGCAAGTGAGCAGGCTGCGTGATTTACAGCTTAAACCACGACAGTTGATTTAGATGCCTATCTCAGAGTGAGTTTAATAAAGCTTGAGAAATATTTGTTTATCATCATAAATTAAAATTAAGCTTAGAACATGTAGATTGGATATGAGGAAGAAATTCTTTACTGTAAGGGTAGTGAGGCACTGAAATGGGTTGCCCAGGAAGTTGTGAATGCTCCATCGCTGGTGGTGTTCAAGGCTGGGCTGGACATAGCCTTGGGTGACATAGTTTAGTGTGAGGTGTCCCTGAGCATGGCAGAGGGGTTGGAACTAGATGATCTTAAGGTCCTTTCCAACCCTAACTATTCTATGATTCTACGTGCTGGTTTTTACTTCTAAATTGTAGCTCTTTAAAAGATATAGGATAAATCTTAGTATATTTAAAGCATCCATGATATTTTTAGGGTAAAATAAATAACAGTGAGAAATAATAAAACTACTACCAAATTAGAATTATTTTTATTAGAATATGAAAATTATTTTTATATACTGAAAGATTAAAAAGTTGTGTCAGATGTGATACTATCAGAATTATGCTGCTTCATTTTTCTCAAACACAGTTCTTGATGCTTTCTCAGCAGAACCTCTATTTGTAAACAAGAGAAACTAGTAGTTTTTCATGCCACAATATGATTTCAACTTCCACTTCACTAACTGTAATTAGCTAATCATATTCCAGAATGCAAATTCTCTGTACAGAATAAAAACCTCTTTCAAGTACCTAAGTAGAGTCATCACTAAACCCCATTTAGCATTCAGTCAACATTTAGCAGAAAACAGTAAATATCATTGTGACATTAAAATAATTGGTTTAGAATTTTAAATAAAGGGAACTGTAAATGCTATGAATGGGATAATTCTTTTACTTTTAATTTTAAATCACACTGGAATGAGATGGCCTTATGTAGGAAACTCTTCTGTTTCTTCCTCTCTTGAGGCTGAGTAAGGCAGCCTGATCTGCTCCCTGTATAAAGGCTTATCTTTTTAAGGTAAAAGGAAAACCAGTGAGTAATTATGAGATTTGAAAATTAGGAAAAACTTCTGCACTGTGGTGGTGAGACACTGTAACAGGTTGCCCAAAGAATTTCAGTATACCCAGTCCCTGGAAGTATTCAAGGCCAGGTTGAATGAGGCTTTGAGAAACCTGGTGTACCAGAGGGTGTCCCTCCCCATGGCAGGGGGGTTGGCACTAGATGATCTTCAAGCTCTTTGAAAACCCAAATCAGTCTGTGATTCTATGACATTTATATTTACTTCCAATGACAAAATGTTATCAACTTAGAAAATTTGGAAAAACTAAGGTTTCCGCCTAGAAAGTGCATGCATATGAAGCTGCAAATATCCAGAAAATGAGTGTTTCTCTTGCCCATCAGGAAAGTTCTTCAAGAGAAGGATTAAGAGCTTTGTTTCTGTGTCTTAATGAATGTCATGGGTTCAGCAGTGGCGGTCATTTTTCTCTTTCTTGGTGGCTGGTGCAGCGCTGTGTTTTTTTGATTTTGGGCCTGGGAGCAGCGCTGATGACACCAGTGTTTGTAGTTGCTGCTTGGCGGTGTTTTGGTTTGACCAGGGACTTTTCTGGGCCTCGTGCTATGCTGGGAAGGAGGGGAGAGCTGGGAGGAAGCAGAGACAGGACACCTGACCCAAACTGACCAAAGAGGTTATTCCATACCACAGCACATCATGTCCAGGATGTGAAGTTAGGGGGCGGAGACCAGGAAGGCGGGGGGAGTGGACTAGGAGTGCACGGCATGGTCAGATTTTTGGTAGTGGGGGGTTCGCTGCTGGGGGGTGCACTGGCTGGGTCGGGCTTGGTGAGCAGTTGTATTCTCTTTCCTTGTATTTCTCTTGTATTATTACTGGTGGTAGCAGTAGTGATTTGTGTTATACCTTAGTTACTAAACTGTTCTTATCTCAACCTGTGCGAGTTGCATTCGTTTGATTCTCCTCCCCATTTTTGGTACTGGGGGAAGAAAGAGGGGAATGAGTGAGAGACTAAAACTTCGTGTGTTGTTAGCCTGGGTGAGGCTTAAACCACAACAATGAAGGAAGAAAATACTAAAATAACTGTGCTAATTTTGCAGGAATAGAGTTAATTTTTTGCATAATAGTTAGTATAAGGCTATATTTTGGTTTTGTGCTGGAAACAGTGTTGATAATTCAGGGATGTTTTAGTTATTGCTGAGGAGTGTTCATGAAGAGTCAAGGCCTTTTCTGCTCCTCACCACCCCGCACCAGTGAGGAGGCTGGGGATGCACAAGGGGTTGGAAGGGGACACAGCTGGGACAGCTGCCCCCAACTGACCCGAGGGATATTCTATATCATATAGTGTCATGCTCAGCAATAAAAGCTGGAGGAAGAATAAGAAAGAAAGTGACATTCAGAGTGATGGTGTTTGTCTTCCCATGTTACCATTGTGTGTGATGGAGCTCTACTTTCCTGGAGATGACTGAACACATGCCTGACCATGGGAAGTGGTGAATTAGTTCCTTGTGTTGCTTCTTTTCTGCATGCAGCTTCTGCTCTACCTATTAAACTGTTTTTATCTCAATCCATGTTTTCTCACTTTTATTCTTCTCATTCTTTCTCCCATCCCTCTGGGGAAGTGTGAGTGAGCAGGTATGTGGGTGGCAGCTGGAGTTAAACCATGACAGAAGCTAACATGTTAACAGGGGAGATATAATATTTATGCTATGTTTGTGTTAGTTGTTAAGTGTGCAACTGGTTATTTTTATAGTAGCTACATTGACAATGAAAATCTACACACATGAACCTGCCATAAGCAAAACAGTTTTTACTTGAAGAACTTCACTTAGTTTTATTAATTTTAAATTAACGGGAACTTTTAATTACTGATTCAGGTATTAACAGGGTGTGAGGGGAAAATAAATTAAACAAACACTTAGCAAAATTACTTTTTTATCTACATCAGAGGGTTAGCTTCAGCTCAGCACTTCTCTACCCCCTTCATTCTACTCCGCTTGTTTTCATCACACATTACACTGACCCCCTTTCAACCCTTTAGTAATTCAATGGTCAGTGCACAACACTCTCTTTCTGTTGCTCCTTGATTCTCACTATTCTCCTGCCCCACCATGAACCCTTCACAGGCCACAGTCCCTCTGAGGGTGTCCTTGTTCCCACCTAGGTCTTCCGTGGGCTGCAGTCCTTCAGATTCCTTCAGAATCCTTGCCTGATTACAAGAGACCATCTTCAAGTTATGTCCCCAACAATATCCATTTCCACATTCCTTCTCCTTTTTCTCCAAATATTTCTCTTTACTTACCTCCTCCATGGTTCTTTTTTGAGTGTAGTCCTGTATCTCCTCCCATATTTCTCCTTGGTGTCTCCTGCCCCCAACATCAGCCACTCTTCCTCAAGCAAACCTGAGCAAAGGCACCATGTGCTCCTCTGGCTGGCTGAAGATTTGAAGAATGATGGGCTGTCTCCCTCCTTTCCAGAGTCATGTGGAACCTACTGTGACTGGCACACAGTGGTTCATGGGCTCCATCCAATCAGGGTCTCTGCAGCCACTGTTGCCAGACCTTACCTTTTATGCCTATTACAGAGCCACATATTTTTTTTCATGCTGCAATTGCTCCATTTCCACAATCACATACAAAAATGCATGACCACATATTTTGTCTTCAGCTTATTCGAAAACTGAGCACAAATCCATTTTTTTTTTCATTTTATTACTGTTATTCATATCTTGTCAGCATTAATATACAGCAGTAAGTCATTAACAATTTCTTCTCTTACTCTCATTCTCTTTCTATAGGACTATATAGGGAACATCATATCAGTATTTAAGTCTCTTTTTGAATATGAAATGGAAGCAAGATTCAAACTTTTGAGTCACACTGAATCTGATGAAAACACTCATTTTCTGAGAGATGTTAGTAGTAGATGTTGAGGGACAAGTCTAAGAACAAGCCTTCCACACTGAGCCGTCTCTACTACCTTCTGGGAAATAGTAGTTTTAAATCTTCTTGATCTATAAATTTCATTCACACTTTCATATTTCAGACATGGATGGATCTATTCTCCCCCAGTTTCTTGAAAAGCTTTTGAAATAGCTTTGTGCTTAAGGTTTCCATGATTTAGTTCTATACTCTGAAAAAAAAGAAAAAAAAAAAAAACATCACCACAATAAAAAAAAAAAAAAAACCTCCTTATGTTTATTTTTACTGTACTATATGCAATTAAATCAGAAATATGCTCGTCCTTGTGAGAGGAAAGCACTTAATTAGCCATACATGAAAAATAGTCCATTTCAAGGAAGAAATGCTAGTCACTGGAACCATCCTTCATTATGTTGCAGGAATACAGATGTCAGTAATAATTTCTACTCCGATCAATGCTTGATGCCAGTTAAAAACTAATAGGAAGGAAAAAATAGATATTTGAGTCTAGCTTTAGCAGGGGGAAGCGTATAACCATTAGGCTGTTCACAGCTGAGGCTAAAAGCTAATAGTGGGCAGGTAATGGTAGAAGGCTTGATGATGCAAGAAAGACATGGGGTATAAACAGCTTGCAGTAAACAGATGAGAATATTTTTCAACTAAAAGTATTGTGGGATACTCAAAAGTTTACATAATGTTTTCAGCTTTTGGGGTTGTTTTATGGATCTATTTTTTTTTTTTTTTTCCCCACTGATATAGGGCAAGAAAATTTCATTCACATTTTTTAATTTTACTACAAGAAAACACAAATACTATCATAATTTAGTAGAGTGCAATCTGGTGAAAACTTTTTACCTTACACTTGCAATGTGTTTCAACAACATAGAATAGAGTCAGGTCTCATTATTTGGCTGATAAAAAATAATGGGAAAAAACAGAAATAAGCAAGTAAATTTGTTAAGGGTGTGTTGCTTGCTGCTTGGGACCATCTGGAGCACAGTAAACTAATAAAAAAAAGCCCTACCAAAACACCAAAAAAAAAAACCCAAAACCCAACCCACCAAAAAAAAAAAAAAAAAAAAAAAAAAGCAGACATACAGAAATTTTAACATAAATCCCATGCAGTGGTTCATATGTGTATCCCATATATATTGGATATTATTGGTTATTGCCTATTAGGGCTGATTTATGCAGTCTTTTGCATGTCCAGTATGGCCAAGAAAGAGAAAACTGTGGTATACTGTACACCTGCAGTTGATGGTCAGGGTTACCGCATCTTAGTCTGTTTAACAATATTCATAAGTAAACCCAGGTCCTGGTCCTGTTTGAAAAATCAAAGGAGAACATCCAGGACTGGTAGTACCAAGGATGGGTTACTTGACAGCTTGCTGAAGTGATCATCTAATTAGTAACTCGGCAAAAAAGCTGACTTTCAAGGTGTCCTGAAATTAACTGTATTCATAATAATATTAAAAATCATACCCGCAAGTCAGAAAGACCCCAGGTCAGGAGAAGTCTGCTCCTCTGAGCAGGCATAGTGATTAGAATGAATGACGCAGCAGATACTGATTCTATATGTGGATTACAACCGATGATTGTTACATTGTAACTGTAACCAACCTTGTAACTTTTGTGTATAAATGTACACATGAGAAAGCTGGGATTGGTGTGCTTGATTTGTGGAACAGTCCACTGAGCACCCAGGCCTGAATAAAAACAGTATCTCTCATGAGCGTGTGGAATTGGTTGACCAGACGCCAGGCATGAATCTGCTTTTTGGACATCAAATGAAATTGTCTGACTGCATCTTTTCAAATAACCTACTCAATTCTAAAGTAATATGAGACTGAAGTGAAGCTTCTCAGCTCAGTGCAATTTTGTTATAAATCACAGAACTGATCAAATGGAAATAAGAGTGTTCACAGTATTTTGTTCTTTAACAATGAACTTCTATGGCCTTAAAAAAATTATATCCTGTCTGATCTGGTTACACAGATACACTTTCAGTGGGACCTTCTAAATCTAACTCTACACAAATTCAGCTTTACAAATTCAATTAATACTAACCTGATTCAGGCCTAGATGGTTTTAGAAGGATTATATATCAACATATCCTAGAAAAAATGAATTATAGCAAAGAAGCCTGAAGATGAGCAGAAAGCTTGTCAGCATATAACCATAATCACAAAAATAGCTGTACTGAAACTGTACCTGTTGTCTTAATCTGTTTCCCATATTTATCATGATATTTTTTTTATAATTTACCTGTATGATTCAGTGATGCCATAAGCATAGAAAGGAGAGAAATAATTTTAAAAGAACTGAAAAAAATGTGGCAATATGTCATTCCAAAACCACAGTTTTGAAAGCAAGTTGTTTAGTCAGGCAAATATTTGGAATTCAAAAGCCTGGAAGTTAGTCTGGTACTGGTTCACTGAAAAATTCCTCTATGATGTTGGCTAAATCACCTGTTTTCTGGTCACAACTGGCCTGTCATCTATCCCTTTCTTTATCATGCGGTGATAATAATACTGATTTACTTCACAGAATGCTATAAAATTAATTAGATTCCTCAGAAAGCTAGTACTTCTGAAGTGTGACGTATCATCTACATACAGAACAGGAATAAGTTGTTGTGTTTGGGTTTTTTTTCCTCTAACACAGACTGTTAATTATCTGTGAAACTGTGCTTGGCAAACACTTGACTTGAAACTTTGTAGATAAGGTTATGTTGGTTTTTACTATTCTTTTTCTTTTCTCTTCCCTTCACATACAGAAAAGCAAGGCAATTTCTAATGCTAACCTTGCATTTTTGCATAACTTTAGATTAATTTTTAATTAAATTAGATATTGACCTGGTGACTACATTGCACCTTTTTAATCTTTGCATGTAATCTGTTTAACATTTATAAATTTCATGTAGGTGATTCAACACAGGTTAATTTACAGAATTCTGTAAGTGGAGCAATAAAAGTGCAAATGTTTCTAGTATGGATAATTATCAAATTGTGCTGAATGTTTGGACAGGAACTTTGTTGTATGCTTTGCAAACTTACTATACAGGGAAGTTTTCTTAAGTGTCTGAATATTTTGTTATCTGGCTGGTTTGGTATCTGGAATTATTGAGGTATATGCTGGTTTTTTTTTTTTTTATTGAAAAGTTACACTTAAAATAAAAGATCTAATTGAAGCAGGGGACAGCTTCTCAATAGAACAGCTGAAATCGTATCATTTAACTGGAATGTATCTGGTACCCCAAGCACACGAAGCAGGTAGAAATTTCTCAAGTTGCCTTGCTTTGGTGACAGTATGGCTAAATGATGCAACTAGAATTTTTAACAAGTGGTTATTCAATTGATTAATATCTCTTACCAGTTTGGCCATTTAGGACGTGTTTTTTTAAGAGGTGAGAGCACTCAGACTTTTGTAGTAACAGCACTGATTTACATCAGTTGAAGAGATTGAGTAGTTCCACAGATAAGTTTCATGTACTTCTATTCACAGCTGAGCATCTGGCCCACCAAAACTAAATGTTGTCATGTGTACATGTTGTCACCTAATGTGTCTCATCAAGGAGATCTACAGACTGCAAGCTGACTTACTGAGAGCTACATACATTCCCAGAATTTTTCTTATACATTTTGCAGAGAGGAGTTGTATCGATTGCCCTACCAATCCAGTTTTAATGCTTGCACAGCTGAAGCAAGATCTGTTCCTTGGTCATTCCAGAGGGACCTTATGAAGAATTAGCTGCAGAGTATTTTCAAGAAGTTGGTTCCAAGGAGATAAAAATATTTATTTAATGTAATGAGAGTAGATTAAATGTATGTTGAATATCAGGAAAATACATCAGGTCTAGAAGAAATTGTTGCACATACTATTTTTCTGTGCATTAAATTTCAAGTATGTGCTCTTTTAAAGCAGAACTCTGAATGTGACCATTTTCATTCTAGGATTACATGAAAACAAAAAGTTAGCAAGAATTTTAAAGGATAGTATGTTTGTATGCAAACAATTTTTAAAAATGTATGTATATGACTACTATGTGTACCACCTTGATATGACATAAAAACAAAGCAAAACATTTCATCAGCTGCAAAAGTTATTCTCCCACTTTTTGAACAAGAATGACGTTCCCAAAGTAATAACACTGGGTTTTCATAATCCACAGACTTTCACTGCATGGAAGCTTCTGTTGTTGTCCCCAAAGTGGGATTTTTACCCAGTGTGGAAAACACCAATATACCCAGTCAAGTTATTTTATTGTCAGCTATTTTTCAAAGTAGGTTGCTAGGTGGAAGCTCCACAAAACAATCATGCTTTAGTTTTGTATATGTCAGAGTATATACACTTCAGAGAACAAGGAAATTACTTTTAATAGGTCAAAAGTTACAGAATATATGATTAATTAGTACTCTGTCTTCTATTGGCTAAGTTGTTCCCACTTGCCATGTAAATTAGCACACATGCTCTGTAGCATGTAACTGGAACAAGTGCATTTCTCTGTTTTGAAATCCAGAATGTTGTTTTGAAATGGCCAGAAAACCCCTAGCTAGGAAAGGGGACCCAAGGTTTAGGTGTCCTGGGAGGTGGGTGTGGTGGTGTTTCCTCATATGTAGAAACTGCTAGTTGAAAATTAATAGTTTTTAAAAGGAATTCCTGCCACCTGTGTCAGATTATTAAGAAGTGCATTATGATCTGAACATGTGATCTGTTTCCCTTTCCTCCACTGTCCTCTAATGTAGGCTAAAAATGAAGGAAGGCTCATCATTATCAGTATGTATTTTAATCCTTTTTCTGGATGGAAGCTATGGTTGTGGTTCACAGTTCTATTTTCTAGTCCATAGTATTCTATTAAGTAAATGGTATTGTGGAAAATACTCTTTCTCAGCTAAACAACAAGCTTTAGATATGCCTAATCCATATTTAATAAGTCTATCATTCTGTTAAAACTTGGAATTCAGATCAGAAGAAAGATTTTCTAGGTGGTCCTTGAGATTTCTTTTTTGATATTATACAACATCAGAAATAAAGCACGATATATCTTGCTTGTTTGTTTATTTTTCATTTTTGGTTGGTTATTTGGGTTTGGTTTGGCTTTGGTTTTTTGGGCGGGGGGTTGTTTGTTTGTTTTCTAAATCAAATTTATCTATTATTACAGCTCTAACACAGTTTTCTATTTTTTTTACAATACCTTTTTTTCTGATCTATTACCTTTGGTATTCTCATCCTGAACATCTTGTTTATATTAATTGGATCCCACTTTAAAAGAAAGCCCCAGAAAGTTATATAACATTTTATTGTTTATTATTAATCAGTAAAATGAAAAACATAGCTCCTTGTTTACTCATGAATAGAGATAAATTTTTGTTAACTTCAGACTGATAGGTGACATTTTCAGAAAGTTATGAGTGACTGAAGAGTTAGGCGATGCTGGATTCAATTGCCTAAGGTCAGCAAATAATAAGCAGAAATTATGCAGTTTGTATTCAGTAAAAATTTCCTGATTATGCTCCAACCTGACTCTGGCATGAGACATATTGGCATAACTGGTGTACTTGAGAATAACTGCAGGTTTACCCAATTTTCATTTGGGTAATACCATGTTTTCCTATTTCCTATATTCTGTGAACAAGAATAGTTTATTCTTCAATTTTCTAAGTCACTGGCTATGCTTAATTATCTTAGTGGCTGGTGGGTATTCAACAAACGGTCCCAGAGACACCATCCAGAGTTGCCTTTTACTTCTATCAGCATTTCCTGTGTGGCAAAAATGGATGACTCTGGTTCTCCTGAAGCCAGTTCTAGGGATTCATCTCTAGAAGTAGTACTCTTCATTGCTCAGTCAAGTCTGATTCAACTTCTTACCCACGTTGACAATAATAAAAAAAATAAAATAAAATAAAATGGAAGATCTAAACAGTAGCTAAAATTCATACCACAACACTTAGTTCAGTCCTATAGGGAATGAATGCAGATCTGACATTAAATGCCATCATATCTGAGTTTCTGAGCATTCCTTTGCACCTCCAAAGATGGGAAAAAAAAAAAAAATAGTATGACTTTCTATATCCATAAAGACTAATAATATAAACAATTTTTATTTCTTGACAGTCTTTGTAGAGATGTAATTACACAGAGGTTTCAAACAGCATATCAGAATTCTCCTGTTTAGCACTTGAAATAGACTTCTTCAAAATACTACTCTTATACTGATTTTTTTATCAAAATACCCCAAAATCCTTTTATTCCTTAGCAGCATTGATATTCCCAAACTATGCAGTTGCAGCTACACACAAGATTGTAAATGTAGTTGAAGAAGTAAGTGTTAAAGGACAAAGCATTGTCCTCTGTGATGGATGCACTCAACTCCTCAAGCAAACTAGCAAGTAGTTTGATACACTCTCCAAAGGAGGTAAAGGCCTATGCTGTGACCAGTCACAAGAATTTATCTAGTTCTGACCTGTTCTCTGAAAACCCACAAAGGAACAGAGTAGATTGTGAGCATTGATGCATATGAACTTGGAACACCAATCATGCAATTGACATGTGAATAGCAGGTGGTTCTTCTAAGTCTAATTTTCAAGGAACAAAGAAAGTTGTGGATATAGGGAGTCTCATGTACATCTTTCTCATCACATGTAACTTGATTACAAGCCAAGCACTTTATTCCATAATTATGACAGTCTAAGTGGGCCTTCCTTCCTGCTAAGCAGCTGCATGCAGGATGGTGTTCCTTGAACTGGGACACCTCTCAAGGTTGCTCATACAGGCAGAGTCATGTCATAAAATCCACAGATCTTTGTTAAGTGTTAGATAATGCACATAACCTTGTATTATGGTGCACTATGATTCTGTATGGGTAAGTTTGAATTTGTCTTGGTAACTTTGATTCTGTGTTGGTAGTTTTGAACCAGTGTTATATTTGTGGAGTAACAGAATGAACCTTACCAATGATCTTTAACTTACATTTTTGTAACACCATATCTTAACAAAATCACTTTTGGTGATACTTTGGCAATAGTTCTGTAAGTCATATAAATCACCCATTTGTGACACCTTCATACATGATTGCAGGTTTTGTCTTTTAGCCCTTCAGCATTTTTTCCCTCACCATTACAAGCCACAGTGAATACACATTGTCTGTTTAGCCTTGCTACCACAAATTAGATTCATCAGCAGGGAAACAGAAATCTATTTGGCTCTTTGTTTATTTTATTTTTGTTGTTGTCCCAATTTACATTGATCTAAATTTTAGAGGAGGGTTCCAAATTCTTATTCATTCCTGGCATCTACTCCAATGGTATGAGCTGAAGCACTGGTCAGTGCTGTATCATTCTCTCACAAAGGCCAGATTTCCTTGCAAGCTGCATGCTAATACTGTATTCCTCTCTTAATTTTGACTCAGCCAAAACCCAGCATCTGCTCCCATGTAAGGTGTTGACAGTTGAAGCATTTTTCCATTGTGTTGCAAGTCTGGAGAGACCTGGCGGCTGTTCACAAATAGAGGTGTTGACAGTTTGAGCTTTAGCACTTTCCCTTTGTGCATCAAATCTCTAGAAATCTGGCATCTGCTCACACGCACAGGTTTTGACAGCATAAACTACAGTCTAACACTAAGTTACTCCAATGCAGGGGAACACATGCAGTCATGGTTTTGGAGGGAGACTACTTCCTCATGGCATCAAATCCTGGGAGATCAGCAGACAAAGTAGATATGTGGCTTGAAGCACTTTTTATGTAGCAAAAGTCTTCACAGGACAGACATATTGTGTCAGTGAACTATACAGAGAATTTTTCCATCATAATAGCCACTAGGAAAAAGTTAGCCACTCCACAATCTCACACCTTTTCTCCATGACTTAGGCAGTTACACTGTGAGTGTTTAATACTTGAGTAAGATCATTCCTGTTTCTCATTATGCTGATAGGCTGAACAGGAGAATTTCTGTAATCTCATTGTTTTCTGTTGGAACTTACCTTGAATCCTCAGCCATTTTAAGGTCTTAGTAACCTTTCCCGTATATTTTAAAAACACAGGAAAAAAATATAGTTGTTCCAGGAAGTCAGAATTGACATGACAACTTGCTTATTATTATATGAAGCAGAACAGAAAAAAAGATGTCAGGTGACTGTCCTGGTTTTGGCTGAAAGTGTCCATTTTCTTCCTAGAAGCTGGTACAGTGCTGTGTTTTGGCTTTAGTCTGAGAATAATACTGATAACACACCAATGTTTTAGCTGTTGCTAAGTAGCACTTACCCTGATCAAGGATTTTTCAGTGTCTCATGCTCTGCCAGGGAGGAAGGGCACAAGAAGCAGGGAGGAAGCAGAGTCAGGACCCAAACTAGCCAAAGGGGTATTCCATGCCACAGCATGTCATGTCCAGTATATGGGCATGGGGGTGGGGGGAGAAGTTACCTAGAAGGCCCAGATTGCTACTCATGTCTCTCTGGGTATCAGTCAGCAGGTGGTAAGCAATTGTACTGTACAATTTGCAAAAATCCATTGTTTTTTATTTGTTTAGGGGTTCCCTCACCCCCTTTTAGTTTCATATTATCTTCCCTTGTTATTTCCTTTATCATTATTCTTATCAGTAGTATAATATTGTACTTTATTTTAGTCTTCAATTGTTCTTACCTCAACCAGTGAGTTTTACATTCTTTTGATTTTCCTACCCATCCCACTGTATGAGCGAGTGATTGAGTGATATTGAGTTGCCAGGCTGGGTTTAAACTAAGAGAGTGACAATATTATATTTTTTATTATTGGGCATCAGCAGAATATTTTAGATGAACTAAGGCCACCTCCTGCATGGGAAGCAGGCTAAATTATAGTTCAATAACATTAACATGTATTCATTCTGATGTGAAAGCAGAGTTAAAGTCTCTGTATTGTATTTACGGATAAATAGAAAAAGACCAAGTAAACCACTTCTACCAGATGTATTTTGCTCTAGTAGAATGGCAGATAACTGTTTTCCTAATTGTGGAGAGATTTTTTTCAATAATAACTGTTATTATTCGCTATAGAAAACAGTCTAAACGGATCCTTAGATACCTTAGTGGTAGAATGCTGAATATAAATTAAAAACACAAAGTGAAATTGCACTTTTTTCCTAGCTTAGTTCATACAAACCTGTCCTAGGTTCAGCAGTAGCAGTCATTTTTTTCTCCTTGGTATCTGGTGCAGTGCTGTTGGTGACGAAATTTCAGCCTGGAACCGCGATGATAACACTAATGTTTTCAGTTATGGCTTAGAATGTTTGCTTTGACCAAGGGCTTTCTGAATCTCATGCTCTGCCAGGGAGGAGGGGAAGCCAGAAGGAAGCAGAAACAGGACACCTGACCCAAACTGACCAAAGAGATATTCCATAACATAGCACGTCATGCCCAGGATGTGAAAATGGAGGGCAGAGACCCGGAAGGGTTGGGTTCCGCTGCTGAGTTGGGCTTGGTATTGGGTGGTGAGCAGTTATATTCTCTTCTTTTGTTGTTTCCTTGTCATAATTATTATTGGTGGTAGCAGTAGTGGTTTGAGTTATATATGAGTTACTGAACTGTTCTTATCTCAGCCTATGGAAATTACATTCTTTTGAATCTCCTCCTCATCCCTCCAGGAGCAGGGGAAAGAAAGAGGTGGGAGTGAGTGAGCAAACTGCGTGAGTTACAGCTTAAACCACAACAGTTCTTTTTGACGCCCAATGTAGGGCATGAAGGGTTGAGATAACAACAGGATTAATAGTCACTCGTCACAATGCTGATTTATTAGCTCTCAAAGTTGCTGCTCTTGATTCTCTTGAGTTCAGGGTTTCAGCCTGTTATACCTTATGTACCGCTGCTATTTGCTATCTTAGCATTTTTTAGACATGGGGTTTCGGCTAAGGTTCTTGATTCATTGTTCTTTATGGAAATGACTTGCAATACAGGTGGGCTCTGGCAGCAAGGCGAGATGGATGTGGCCATGGATTTGTACCTGGCCATCCAGCTGCTCTTCACCATCCTGGCCTTCATCCTTGCCTCCATCTTCGTCAGGCTGTGGGAAGTGTGTGTGGGGGCAGCCCCAGGAGCCACCAGTGGCTGAAACGGGCTGGGAGTGCAGCTCCAGGGACCAGGAGGCCCGGAGGAAGCGGCTGCCAGTGCAGGAGGTCAGGGCAGTCGAGGAGGGGAACGAGGCAACTACTGAGCGGTGGGGAAGGCAGTGGAGAAGCTGGGCCCTGAGACCGAGCCGAGCCCCACAATGGCCCCAGCAGCCGCCCACCAAGCCCTGTTAGCCCAAGCTCCGGGAGGATGCAGGAGACAATGCAGCACTTCCCAGCAATGCAGAGGAGGAAGATCTGGACTCAGACAAAGAGCAGCTGGTGGTGAGAGAGCCGGCAAGCACAGCAGCTACACCAGCCCCAGTGACAAGTGCAACAGCATCATTTGAGAGTTCTGAAGGGTTTGAATGGCCTTTGGGTACCCTTGAGACCTGCCTGCTGATTGTGATGGGGATCAGCATGTTGGCACACATAAAGAATGTTTTACCCACAACCATATTGTCTGGTCCCAAGAGTTAAGCAGAGTGGGGTGTGGGCCTTGTCTGAGGTTAGGCTACGATGTAGGATGATCAAGAGATTTTCCCTGAAGCTGGACAGTCATGAGTGGCAGGGTGTGGGACAGTATGGGCAAGCATCTAGTCCACTGGGCCCCTAGAGTGCTTTGGAAGCATCAGAGATGGAAGGCAGCTGTATGGAGCCCCCAGTGAAAAGCTGCAGACACTGCTGAAGGGAAGGGTGAGTTATTTTGAGTCTGGTGGGCCTATGACACCTCAGGCTATCAGGGCAGAGATGCAACATACAGATGGACTCATGATCAAGGGGTGGACGTAGCAATGAACATTATTGCTCAGGTTATTCATGAGTGTGAACACTGCACATGGCCTCCCCTGCTCTGACAGACTGTTACAAAGGATGGAGCTCAATATCACGGACCGAATGGACTCAGCAGCTTTATAGGGATTGGTCCATGCACTAAGGGATGATCCCTCTCCCTCTCTGTGTGTGTGTATGTATATATATACATGTGATGGCATATTGAAAATGTGGGATCTGAGCATGATGTGAATGGTATGGAATAACGGGTGGATAGTGTCCTGGGTTCAGCTGTAGCAGTCATTTTTTTCTCTTTCTTGGTAGCTGGTGCAGTGCTGTGTTTTTGACTTTGGGCCTGGGAACAGCGCTGATAAGACCAGTGTTTTCAGTTACTGCTTGGTGATGTTTTGGTCTGGCCAAGGACTTTCTGAGTCTCGTGCTCTGCAGTGGGGAGGGGAAGTTGGGAGAAAGCAGAAACAGGACACTGGACCCAAACTAGCCAAAGAGGCATTCCATACCACAGCACGCCATGTCCAGGATGTAAAAACGGAGGGCAGACACCCAGAAGGGTTGGGATTCGCTGCTGGGTCGGGCTTGGTGTCGGGTGGTGAGCAGTTGTATTCTCTTCACTTGTTGTTTCCCTTGTCATTATTATTACTGGTGTTAGCTGTAGTGGTTTGTGTTACACCTTAGCTACTGAATTGTCCTTATCTCAACCTGTGGGAGTTGCATCCTTTTGATTCTCCTCCCCATCCCTCTGGGAGCGGGGGGAAGAAAGAGGGGGAAGTGAGTGAGCAAACTGTGAGTTACATCTTAAACCATTACAGAACCAAAACGACAAAGTGAAAGAGAAAAAACAAAGATTTTAAGAAACCAAACACAAACCTTTTGTGTGACATTTTTATTTCATCAGAAAATAAGTAACATTTGGAATATCACAGGTTTTAACCACTTTTGCCCTAATTTCAGATTAAAATAAGGTTCAACCACATTGTGCATACAAAAATTATGAAATTAATAAAAATAAATGCATCAAAATAAAGAAAAGGCAGCAGAGAGCTTTCCCCTCTCCCTGAAAAACAGTGCTTTGACATATACAAAATTAAACCTAGGCATTCTTTTATAGACAGGTTTTGACTTAAACCTAGGACTGCCCTATTAGTTTTTCTCCACTTGTGAATCAGTATTAATCTGCATGTAAGAACAGAAAAGACCAGATAAATAAATATGGCATGCTTTGAAAATATTATAAGAGGTAGGTATAATGCTATTTTATTGCCTGCTGAACTATTTTCACAAACTTTATGGTTCAGCATGTGATAAATAAATGCCAAAGTTATACACTGGTAATTTTGTGATATAATTCATATTTATTCTACACGCCTGATGTATTTAACTACAGAAACTGTATCTGTAGTTATACTGTCCTGGGTTCAGCAGTAGCAGTCATTTTTCCCCTTCTTAGTAGCTGGTGCAGTGCTGTGGTTTTGACTTTCAGCCTGGAAACGATGCTGATAACACCGATGTTTTTAGTTATTGCTAAGTAATGTTTAATCTGACCAAGGACTTTCTGAGCCTCATGCTCTGTCAGGCAGGAGGGAAAGCTGTGAGGAAGCAGAGACAGGACACCTGACCCAAACTAGCCAAAGAGGTATTCCATACCACAGCACGTCATACCCATTATATAAGCTGGAGGCAGTTACCCGGAAGGGCTAGATCCCTGCTCAGATCAGGCTGGGTATCAGTCAGAGGGTGGTGAGCAGTTGTATTCTTTTCCCTTGTTATTTCCCTTATCATTATTATCATTGGTGGCAGCAGTAGTGGTTTGTGCTATACCTTAGTTACAGGACTGTTCTTGTCTCAGCCCATGGGACTTACATTCTTTCGATTCTCCTCCCCATCCCTCTGGGCATGGGGAGAGGAAGGGAAGGGAGAAAGTGAGCGAGGAGCTGCGTGGTTCTGAGCTACCAGGTGGGCTTAAACCACAACATATGCATATATGTATACATATACATGTATATTTATGTCATGGGTTCAGCAGTAGCAGTCATTTTTCTCCTTCTTGGTAGCTGGTGCAGCACTGTGTTTTTGATTTTGGGCTGGGAGCAGCGCTGATAACACCAATGTTTTTAGTTACTGCTTGACAATGTTTTGATTTGACCAAGGACTTTCTGAGCCTCATGCTATGCCAGGGAGGAGGGGAGCCGGGAGGAGGCAGAGACAGGACACCTGACCCAAACTGACCAAAGAGGTTATTCCATACCACAGCACGTCATGTCCAGGATGTGAAGACGGAGGGCGGAGACCCGGAAGGGTGCGGTGGTGGTGGTGGACTGGGGTTGCACGGCATGGTCAGGTTTTTGGCAGTGGCGGGTTCATTGCTGGGGGTGCACTGTCTGGGTCGGACTTGGTGAGCAATTGTATTCTTTTTCCTTGTATTTCTCTTGTATTATTACTGGTGGTAGCAGTAGTGATTTGTGTTATACCTTAGTTACTAAACTGTTCTTATCTCAACCCATGCGAGTTGCATTTTTTTTATTTTTATTTCCGATTCTCCTCTTCATCCCCCCGGGACTGGGGGAAGAAAAAGAGGGGGAGGGAGTGAGTGAGTAAAACTGTGTGGGTGGGCGGCTTAAACCACTACAATTTATCATATAAAATATTATACATATGCATACATATAAAATACACATATACATGTATATTTATATTATGTTTATGCAGATGATAACATACATATACATGTGCATGTGATTCTAAAGAGTTTTCATTTTTAGAGCTTGGTGAAGTTTTCCATATATATTTGTAAACACAAATCCATGTAAGATGATTTCCACCATGTTTTTTCATCTGCACATACTGCACAGGACAATGTTAACACAGGTCAAAATGGAACAATCTAGTTTCAACCAGGAAATTTGTACCTCTTTCATTGCTGTAATTTCAATCTGTGCCTTGCATTAGACAGTCATTTGTTAGCTGCTACACATGGAGAGATGATTCAAGTAGTGTCTAGTCAGCCACCGAAGAGCTGGATGGTTGCCTGGAGGCTGACTTCCAGTGTTCAGAATCTGCCTCTTTAAATAGGAAAGAAAAAAAAATAAATTTCTATAAAGCTCACTCTAAAGAAGGTCCTGTCATGGGTTCAGCAGCAGTCATTTTTCTCCTTCTTGGTAGCTGGTGCAGCACTGTGTTTTTGATTTTGGGCCTGGGAACTGCGCTGATAAGACCAGTGTTTTCAGTTACTGCTTGGTAATGTTTTGTCTGACCAAGGACTTTCGGAGTCTCATGCTATGCCAGGGAGGAGGGGGAACCAGGAGGAAGCAGAGACAGGACGCCTGACCCAAACTGACCAAAGAGGTTATTCCATACCACAGCACGTCATGCCCAGGATGTGAAAACGGAGAGCAGAGACCCCGGGAAGGGTGTGGTGGTGGACTGAGGGTGCACGGCATGGTCAGGTTTTTGGTACTGGGGGGTTCGCTGCTGGGGGGTGCACTGGCTGGGTCAGGCTTGGTGAGCAGTTGTATTCTCTTTCCTTGTATTTCTCTTTTATTATTATTGGTGGTAGCAGTAGTGATTTGTGTTATACCTTAGTTACTAAACAGTTCTTATCTTATCTCAACCTGTGCGAGTTGAATTCTTTTGATTCTCCTCCCCATCCCCAGGACTGGGGGAAGAAAGAGAGGGAAGTGAGTGAGTGAGCGACTTCGTGAGTTATTAGCCTGAGTGAGGCTTAAACCACGACAGGTACTAAGCAGTAATACAGACAGTTGTCAGTTTTCTATACTATAGTTAAGGTTTTCTGTATCCTGACATTACACACAAGCTTAAGTTAGATCACAGGTGTTTTTGCATTCTCACCATAACTCTTTACCTCTTAGCCTACTAAATAACTTGAGATTCAGAGCTCTAGTAAGACATTTTGATAGCTGAGACACATCTTCCTTTCATCCTTTGCATCTCCAGCATTCCGCTGTCACCATGAACCTCTTCTCCAACTTCTCCCTGTACGTCACAGGATCGCAGGATAATTCAGGTTGGAAGAAACCCAAGCAGATTATACACTACAACTTCCTGCCCAAAGCTGTGTTAGGTAGTTTTATTCCTATTCATCTCATTACACAGGCATTCATCCTTGCTACAGGTTTAAACTCCTATTTCAAACCAAAAATCACATTCATTTTATAAAGCTTAGCAAACCTAGTTTTTAAGGACACTATACTGAGACATGATTCCGATGAACAGCATAATGCCACAGAGACGTGGTTTTGCAGCAACAGGCAAACCACAAGTGAAGTTTTCCAAAGTGCTTAATTTAATTAATTGCCTAATTTCTATGATATAAGTCTAGCCAAACAACCTCTTAAATTAAAAGGCATTTTGAATTTTCACACAAGTAGAACAAGTATTTTGAGCATGAGCTCACTTAACTGTTAATAAAAGCAGCCATAACATCAAGTCCCACAACTGCTAAAGTTGAAGCACATTGCTTTTTGGGAAGATTAAAGAAAAAAATAACCATGGTCCTGACTTGGGTGTTTCACTGTACTTATACTCCACTAATTCCAGCTTTTTAAGGCTTTGTTCTTTGTTTGTCTCTGAGAAGAAGTTTCAATCTGTTTTCAATGAGGATTTTGTTCAGATTTTTCAATGTGGCTACTTTCATTTTGGTATGAGATAGAAGGATGCTGTGGTCATCTTTCTTTTGAAATGCATAGCTGTTTTGCCTCAAAAGCTAAGAAGCTATGGCTAACTGCTCTTTGCTCTTCACTTCTAAGCAAACTAGTCTCACCTATCTGCAATCATTTCCTCTCCAAGTCTCAGATCATAAAACTTGTCTTTTGCCTTTTCATAAGGGTATCTCTGAGGGCTAAGAGTGACCTAAGGATACCTGACACTCCTTGCAGAACTGCCAGGCTGGCTGACAGTGTCACCTCAGTTGACCTGGTACAGATATTAGGAATCACTCTGCAGAGGTATTTCAGAAAGTGAGAAAGACCATTAGTCTTCTGATTAAGAATATATCTGAGATTGTAGTAATATGTGAGAAATTTTGCTTTATTTCCAAGAAGCCAGGAGACCCTGTCACAAAACATCTCAAAACGTAGTCTATATCGTTAAAGATATAATCAACCCCTACAGTTTGCACTGTTAAAGATACAATATTCTAATGGAATAAAGGTGTTAGGGTGTGGGTGTAAAGAACCATGATGTGATGGATTTCTGAGCTAGACTAGCTGCTGGGAAAGCTTTGAGATAGCAGAGGAATGTTACTGGGAAAGTTTTGGGAGTATTGCAGGGAAAGGTAGGCAAGATAAGAGGGAAAAAAGAAGCGAGAAGCAGACATCCAATCAAGGCAACCAGTGAGCAAGATATCTACCAATGAAGAAGCCAAAATACCCACGTGAGTGGTGATAGCTAGCCAATTGTATTAGCCGCTCATACACGCGGGTACTTCGTATAGCCTATATCAACCCTGGGCCTTCAGATAATAAAGGATTTCGCTGGTAACCAGAAACGGTGTCCGTGCCTCAGTCTCCACATTAGGGCTCATAGGAGTGCATGCTCCATGTTACATGTCCTGTCTAGTGTCATTCTCACTACTAACATAGGGGAATTCCTGCAGTAGTAGGAAAATCACACTTCACATCATTCTAAGAGATTCACAACAGGTAGATGTTGGATTTGAAAAAAAAAATCAAGAGATCAGCCATATAAACCATTTTACTATGGAATTGCAGAATCATAAATTGGTTAGGGTTGGAGAGGACCTTAAGATCATCTAGTTCCAACCCCCCTGCCATGGGCAGGGAACCTCATACTTGACCATGTTGTCCAAGGCTCTGTCCAGCCTGGTCTTGAACACTTCCAGGGATGAAGCATTTACCACTTGGCACCCTAAATGAAGAAGTTGTACAGATCTTAAAGAAACAATAATGAGCAGAAGCTTTTGCTTTGTAATTGAAGTAGAGATGCCGCTAGAACACAGCTTTTCCTCATGGTGTTGTAACTAAAGCTACTTCTTACACCTTTATGTATGTGCATGAGAGAGAGTGCTCCAAACACCTACATCTATCTGATCAGAACACTGAAAAAAGCTGGCTGTGATGTTTAGGCATGAAAATAACTTTAAAAAAATTAATTATAGCACAGAATTCATTTTTAGAACTTTGAGCAATAATTTTTATACTTTTGTGGCTGCTACAGAGAATACAAAAGATTATTTTTGCCATTACTATAGAGAGCCTTAGGGTTCTTACTGATCTTAGTTTCAGGACTTCTGTGAACCAGAAAATGTCCTCCAGTGGCAGCAGGGCTGGGCCTCACAGCCAGACCTGTCCTACTGTCCAGTCCTGGAACTGGGCATCCTCCCTGGGATTGAGGACAGGCTGAGACTAAACTATGATGTGAGCCTGCAGGTGGGCGCAACTTGGCAATGCCCATGGCCAGGGAAGGCTGTGGGCTTCCCTGGTCTTGCTGCATCATTGCTGGGGCAAGGGCTCACAGTCCTAGGTGACTGCATAGAAGCCAAGTGGGACCTGTGTGGTCTAGTGGTGCCTTCAGTGCATGGAAAATAAGGTAACGCAAATGACATGTAAGTTGGGGTTTTCTGCTGATGTGAATGCTTAACTTATCAGCAGCATTATTATGTTATCCTACCTTGTTCTATGTCATTAATCTATGATTGTTATATAAAATAAATTATATTAGTCACTTTTGCTGTTCTAATTTTGTGGACATCTTTGTTACTCTACGCTGACATTCTTCAGAGAAAGAAAGTGCATACTCTCTCCGCTGCCCATCTTTCTTTATTCTCTAAAATAAGATTGCAGTTTGATTTTAATAATTCTAGTGAACTGTTAAGAGTTAAACTAATTTTTCTCTTTGGACTTTCCTGAATTCTGTCAACTTTTTGCTAATTTCTCTCCTCCTTACAAATCACCTTGTCTTTGTTTCTGAAATCCTTGAAATATTCAGAAAAGCAGGTCAGGATCTATTTATCTCCTTGTCTTTACTATCAAGGTACATTCAGATTTATACCAGCAGTATGTTATGTTATGTTAAATTTTCTGATCTATTTTAAACAATGCATCCTTTTTTACACTCTGATCCACCAGACCTTTATGTTCTCTGTTTTTTAGAAATCCTTCCATTTTGTCCTGTGAATCCTCTGTTGTCAATCTCCAGTTTCCTAAAATCTTAAATCTGCTTCCATGTAACATATTCTAGCATACACTTTCTCAGTTCCCTCTTTTTTTTTTTCCATTAATTTTTGTGGATTGCTGTCTTGAAAAATCATATTCCAAATACGGGTATTTCTTGAGCATTTTGCCTTATTTTTATCTCTTACTTTCTACTTTAGTGCATTTCAGACAGATTTGCATAATGTATTTTCTTTCCTATGAATTTGTATAATTTACCATACTCCTTGATGAAATTACTTGATTTTTTTTTCAAATTCACCATGGCAGCTCTTCTATACACCTCTGTGATTTTGATTGGAGAGAGAGTGAACACCATAAAGTATTTTTTTTCACTGTGTTTACTATTAGCAAAGCTGCATAAAAGGAATATCTTTTCCAGTGCAGGATATCAGCTTCAGCTTCATAAGTATCTCAAAGTCCATACTATTTCTTGAGGCTTGGCTTTTTGGGAATATGGTCTTGCTTCCTTTTGGTATGCTAATAAATTGCACACCATTTTTTCCTGTGTTGAGTCTATATCTCTACCAGTACCACTACTTATTTAGTGTTCAAAACTCTGTCAGCAAGGAGTACTGGCTTGCAGAGAGCTTGCTCAGAGCCTGGATAATAAGTAATGACATATGATTTACATTTTGATTAAAGGATCCAGCTCAGTACATTCCCATGTGCATACCAATTGGTATGATCTAGGCGGGAAAGCTCATCAGTGTTTAATCTCCTTTTGTCTGACTTGTCTGAAGACAAATGTTTCATAAACCATATTATTTCCTAGAAAAAAAGGTCAGCTGGAATACTAAGGGCATTTTCAAGGACATCTTCATCTCTGCCACTTCTTATTGTTAGTCAGTGAATCACATCTTCAACATCACTGCCCATGAAGTGCAGATGAAATGCAACTTGTAATGTACTTTGGATTTTTACTGCATCCAATATTTATGTGCTTCTTCATTTCTAACACTGTTGAACATCTCTGTCCTACTGAGAATAGCATGCTTGAAATAGAGCTACTGCAAATATTATATTGTTTTATATGCCTTTCTGTTCTCATTCAGCCTCTAAATTTTTCCTCTGCCTCAACACACTAGTGTGTTGAAAATTTATTCTCACTGAATTGTTATGATTTTGTTACTAAAGATTTTGTGACCTACTCTCTTTCAGTGTTAAACGACTTGAATCGTGTTTTAATGACCACATCAAAGTGAAGAGAAAAATTATACCATTAGACAGTTGTCCTTTGAAAAGGTGCCTCTGAAGAGTTGCCTCTTAACCACTATATTCTCACAACTGTAGATTAAAGGTCTTCTTGTAATCAGTCAGTGTATTCTCTTGGGTGCCACACTTGGGTGATTTTGGGGTGGCATTTCATTGCACTATGCACGTTTTTTATTTTCTCTTATTTCTTTTTTCTTTCACAACTGAAAATCAAGGTAATTTTATTAGTGATAGCAATTTCTAGGGAAAAGTGCCTTATAACACCCTGTAGCTTATGAATATCAATATTGAATCCAGTGAGGCATGAGGCATCTAGGACAAGAAGAAATGTTCTCAAGTTGTATCAGGGGAGGTTTTGGTTGGCTATTAGGAAAAATTTCTTCACTGAAAGGGCTGTCAAGCACTGGAACAGGCTGCCCAGGAAAGCTACTGGGTCACCATCGCTGGAGGTATTTAAGACTTGTAGATATGGTACTTAGGGACATGGTTTAGTGGTGGACTTGGTAGTGTTTTTTTTGCAGTTGGACTCAAAGATCTTTAAGGTCTTTTCCTACCTAAACAATCTTATGATTCTATGATTTTATGATTCTTGCTTACACTGTTGGCTGGATAAAGTTTTCAGGTATGAAGATCACTGGTATATGGGCTTATTGCCCTGCTAGGAAATACCATGATATAAGGATTTTTACTACGTACATTTTGGCAGTAAAATAGTGTTTATATAGTTTATTATTTTTCAGCTTCTGACATCACCATTTTTGTAGATTGTAAGAAATAATACAAGATGATTGTTCAAGGGACTCCATAAAATTTTCTAAGTGTATTAAGAGAAGTAAAATATAAATTGGTAATTTCTTTCATAGTAAATGTGTCTTAATGGCACCTTACTCAACGGAACTGTCTCGTAAGTGTATCATGAAGAAAATCTGCTCACTTCATTGAGTATAAAATCATCTCTAACACTTATTTCCTTCAGAACTGCAAAGTCAGAAGGTGTAAAGCTGATATGGTTGGATTCCATTTCTCTTTGTGCGTTGCCAACATAATCATTGTTGTGAATGCCAGAAAATGAAAGATAAGATAGTAGCGATGGCTGATAGTTAAATAAACTCTCACTTTATTAGGTATATTCTATCTGGAATTCATAATCCAAAACAGAATATGTGCTTTTTAATCAAACTATTTGACACAAGTTAACTATCTCCTTGCTCTTAATTTTTGACCATCAGGTACAGGAAAACCACAATCCCTTTCCCACTCTAACTGCTGTAGTGCCCTCAGATACTTATTCTTTTTTTTAAAAAGAACTTTTACTGTGGAAATATGGGATGCCTCCAGCTCTGTGGCTGGAATGTTCACTTTGCAGTTTCTTCCCCATCTTAACCCATGAATAGTGAACAAACGACCAGAACTATAAGAAAAGCTTACACGTTCTAACCTATAGACATCACTGCTATACACTAGGAATCCCACTGTCAGTGTGACAGAGCTAGTCCTTGCCACACAGGAGGTAACATATGTGATGGATTACATACATTAGGTGATTCTTACATTGGTACAATAAAGTTTTTAAACTGTACATCCCAGATTCCCTTCAGTGTTGAGCAAAAAAATGAAATAACTTCCCTCCGGTAGGCTAATCTGAACAGGAAGACAAAATTCTTCCTAAAACTAAAATGTGACTAACATGAATACTAAAAATAAAGTGCCTGAAGACTGCCTAACTTCATTCATAAAGACACTCTGGGTTTTGGGGAGAAGAAAAATGTATGTATACATGATGTTACAAAACTTATCGGAGGAGAGACTTGAACTCACATTTCATATAAGTTCCCTGAGCAGTGAACAGATCTCGTGGTTTAAGTTTCTAAAACTCACGAAGTTGCTCACTCACTCACTCCCCCTCTTTCTTCCCCAGCCCCAGGGGGATGGGGAGGAGAATCAAAAGAATATAAGTCACACTTATATTGAGTTGAGGTAAGATCAGTTTAGTAACTAAGGTATAACACAAATCACTACTGCTACCACCAGTAATAATACAAGAGAAATACAAAGAAAGAGAATACAACTGCTCACCAAGCCCGACCCAGACAGTGCACCCCCCAGCAGCAAACCCCCCAAAGCACCACCACCACACCCTTCTGGGTCTCTGCCCTCCGTTTTCACATCCTGGACATGACGTGCTATGGTATGGAATAACCTCTTTGGTCAGTTTGGGTCAGGCGTCCTGTCTCTGCTTCCTCCCAGCTCCCCTCCTCCCTGGCAGAGCATGAGACTCAGAAAGTCCTTGGCCAGACCAAAACATTACCAAGCAGTAACTGAAAACACTGGTGTTATCAGTGCTGTTCTCAGGCCCAAAATCAAAAACACAGCGCTGCACCAGCTACCAAGAAAGAGAAAAATGACTGCTACTGCTGAACTCATGACAACAGATGAGTAATTTTTGCCTCTTTCTGTAGCTTTTTAATTATTTAAGAAAAGACACACTGAAAAGGAATATTGCTCCGCATTAAAAATAGAACACCCAGTCTGAAGTTAAGTCCTGCGCAGCACCAAACAATGATAATATTGAAATGTTTCTTAATTCCTTAGCAAAATATTAAAAAATTAACACACTGGGGGTCACAAATGAATAAACAGGTGCATCTAGCCATATACTACTGCTTATTTATGTGTCAGACAATCATTTGCTCCACTACCTTGACATTTTAGTACTGTTCAACATGGTTACATTCCTGCTTGAGTAGGGAAACACATTTTAAGCTTCCAAATCTTCTGTGCAATGCATAAAAACCAACTGTAGACAGGTGAAGGTTCAAGGACTGGTTAGGAAAAATATCTTTCATTTTGGGGGGAAGCGAGAAGAAACAAGATTCTCAATTCTTTTTGTTGAAGCTTTCTGACAAGTGATAGTGCTTAATAAAGAAGGTGGAGGGGGAAAACGTATTACTGCAGCTTATTATTTTCCTATCTTGTACATTTCTTTGCACTCTATTTCAATAACTATTATTTAAAAAAAAAAAAATATTGTACTAGTAGTATTTCCACACCTGCTAAATTCATATTGGATATTACTCATTAAGTTACGTCAGATAGTCAGCTTGAAATAAAGATTTTTATCGGGGTAGTATCATTAAATGATCCTAAAAACATATATCAGGAAAGAAATTATGTGTCATACTTTAAGCCATAAATCAAGCAGTTTGCTCACTCATTCCCCCCTCTTTCTTCCCCCCAGCTCCTGGAGGGATGGGAAGGGGAATCGAAAGAATGTAACACCCACAGGTTGAGATAAGGACAGTCCAGTAACTAAGGTATAACACAAATCACTGCTGCTACCACCAATAATAATAAGGACAAGGGAAATACAAGGGAAGAGAATGCACCTGCTCACCACTGATAACCAGCCTGACCCAGCAGTGGAACCCAATCCTTCCGGGTTTCAGGCTTCCGTTTTTACATCCTGGGCATGACATGCTATGGTATGGAATACCCCTTTGGTTAGTTTGGGTCAGGCGTCCTGTCTCTGCTTTCTCCTAACTTCCCCTCCCCACTGGCAGAGCATGATACTCAAAGTCCTTGGTCAGAGTAAACATTACTTAGCAGTGTCATGGGTTCGGTTTTTTTCTCTACTCTCATGCTATATCAGGGAGAAGGCAGAGACAGGGCACCTGACCTGGGCTGACCGATGAGATTATTCCATGCCACAGCATGTCATGCCCAGGATGTGGAATACTGGGGGGGGGGAGGAACCGGGAAGTGTGTGGTTTGGGGGCGTTCCCCAGCTGGGGTTTCCCGCGCGTCTCTCTGCTCGGTCAGGCGGCAAAACGGTTGTATCCTCTCCCTTTGTATTTACTTTGTCATTATTATTGTTATTGGTGGTTGCAGTAGTGATTTGTATTGTATCTTAGTTACTGGACTGTTCTTATCTCAACCCGTGGGAGTTACATTTTCTTCGGTTCTTCTCCCCATTTCCCCCCCATCGGAGTGGGAGGGGGGAGGGGGGGGGGAGGAGGGGTAAAGGAGGGAGAAGTGAAATTTACGGCTTAAGCCACTGCAGTTTTTGGTGCCCAACGTGGGGCAATTAAGGGTTGAGATAAAAACAAAATAGCCACTCGTCACAATGCTGATTTCTGATCAGCTCCTGTGATGAAGAAGAATAATCCATTTCTACAAGACGTGAGTGACCAATGTGATGACTACCAGAGGGGCCCCGCCTCCAGCCAGGTGGAGGTAGGGGATAATCGGATTTATTGGACTGTGTGGATCAGATGGCCTGGCACATCAGTCCCACAGAAGTATAAGGCTCGAGTAGATACCGGTGCACAGTGTACTCTGATGCCATCAAGCTGTCAAGGGGTGGAACCTATTTCTATTTCTGGAGTGACAGGAGGATCCCAAGAGTTGACTGTACTGGAGGCTGAAACCAGCCTGACTGGGAGGGAATGGCAAAAACACCTGCCCCATTGTGACTGGTCCAGAGGCTCCATGTATCCTTGGCATAGATTACCTCAGGAGAGGGTACTTCAAAGACTCCAGAGGGTACCGATGGGCTTTTGGTATTGCTGCTTTGGAGACAGAGGAAGTGGAGCAGCTGTCCACCTTGCCTGGTCTCTCAGAGGATCCTTCTGCTGTGGGGTTCCTGAAGGTCGAAGAACAACAAGTGCCAATCGCTACCGCAACAGTGCACCGGCGGCAATATCGCACCAACCGAGACTCCCTGATTCCCATTCATAAGCTGATCCGTAGATTAGGAGAGCCAAGGAGTGATCAGTAGGACCCACTCACCTTTAATAGCCCCATAGTGCCAGTGCTGAAAGTGCTAATGGAGAAGTGGAGACTAACAGTAGACTATCGTGGCCTGAACGAAGTTACCCCATCCTTGAGTGCTGCCGTACCAGACATGCTAGAGCTTCAGTATGAAGTGGAGTCAAAGAAGGCAGCCAAGTGGTATGCCACGACTGACATTGCCAATGCTTCTTTCTCAATTCTTCTGGCAGTAGAGTGCAGGCCACAGTTTGCTTTTACTTGGAGGGGCATCCAGTACACTTGGAACCGACGGCCCCAGGGCTGGAAACACAGACCTACCATCTGCCACAGACTGATCCAGGCTGCACTGGAACAGGGGCAAGCTCCAGAACACCTGCAATACATTGATGACATCATTGTGTGGGGTGATACAGGGGAAGAAGTCTTTGAGAAAGGGAGGAAAATAATCCAAATCCTGCTGAAAGTTGCTTCTGCCATAAAACGTAGTAAGGTCGAGGGACCTGCACAGGAGATTCAATTTTTTGGGATAAAATGGCAAGATGGACGCCGCCAGATCCCCACAGATGTGATCAACAAGATAACAGCGATGTCGCCACCAACTAATAAGAAAGAAAGACAATTTTTCTTGGGTGCTGTGGGGTTCTGGAGAATGCACATCCCGAATTACAGGTTAGATTGTAAGCCCTCTCTATTATGTGACCCAGAAGAAAAATGATTTTAAATGGGGTCTTGAGCAACAACAAGCCTTTGAGCAAATTAAATGTGAGATAGTTCGTGCAGTAGCCCTCAGACGAGTTCGGACTGGGCCAGATGTTAAAAATGTACTGTACACTGCAGCTGGGGAGAACGGTCCTACCTGGAGCCTCTGGCAGAAAGCTCCAGGGGAAACTCGAGGTCGACCCCTTGGCTTTTGGAGTTGGGGATACAAGAGGACCTGAGGACAGCTGAGTGACCCAACTGAAAAAGAGATATTGGCAGCCTATGAAGGGGTTCGAGCTGCTTCGGAAGTGATTGGCACTGAAGCACAGCTCCTCCTGGCACCCCGGTTGCCCGTGCTGGGCTGGATGTTCAAAGGCAGGATCTCCTCTACACATCATGCAAATGATGCTACATGGAGTAAGTGGGCTGCATTAATTGCACAATGAGCTCGAATAGGAAATCCCAGTCATCCAGGAATTCTAGAAGTCATCATGGACTGGCCAGAGGGCAAAGATTTTGGAAGGTCACCAGAGGAGGAAGGAGTGATGCATGCTGAAGAGGCCCCACCATATAATGAACTGTCAGAAAGTGAAAAGCAATATGCCTTATTTACTGATGGGTCTTGTCGCATTGTGAGAAAGCACCGTAGATGGAAGGCAGCAGAATGGAGTCCTCAACGACAAGTTGCAGAAAGTGCTGAAGGGGAGGGTGAATCGAGTCAGTTTGCAGAAGTGAAAGCCATCCAGCTGGCCTTGGACATTGCGGAACGAGAATAGTGGCCAGTACTTTATCTCTATACTGACTCATGGATGGTGGCGAATGCCCTGTGGGGGTGGTTGCAGCAACGGAAGCAGAGCAACTGGCAACGCAGAGGTAAACCCATCTGGGCTGCTGCGCTGTGGCAAGATATCACTGCCTGAGTGCAAAACCTGGTGGTCAAAGTACGCCATGTAGATGCTCACGTACCCAAGAGTCGGGCTACTGAGGAACACCAGAACAACCAACAAGTGGATCAAGCTGCTGAGATTGAAGTGGCTCAGAGGGATTTAGATTTGTGACATAAGGGTGAACTATTTTTGGCCTGGTGGGCCCACGACACTTCAGGCCATCAGGGCAGAGATGCAACATACAGATGGGCTCGTGATCGAGGGGTGAACTTAACAATGGATACTATTGCCCAGGTTATTCATGACTGTGAAACATGTGCTGCAATTAAGCAGGCTAAACGTTTAAAGCTTCTTTGGTATGGAGGACTATGGCTGAAGTACAAATATGGGGAGGCCTGGCAGATTGATTATATTACACTCCCAGCAACCCGCCAAGGCAAGCATCATGTGCTTACCATGGTGGAAGCAACCACCGGATGGTTGGAAACATACGCTGTGCCCCACGCCACTGCCCAGAACACTATCCTGGGTCTTGAGAAACAGATTTTGTGGCGACATGGCACACCAGAGAGAATTGAGTCAGACAATGGGACTCATTTCTGGAACAGTCTGGTAGATATTTGGGCCAAAGAGCATGGCATTGAATGGGTATATCACATCCCTTACCATGCATCAGCCTCTGGGAAAATCGAACGGTACAATGGGCTATTGAAAACTACACTGAGAGCAATGGGTGGTGGGACTTTCAAACATTGGGATACACATTTACCAAAGGCCACCTGGTTGGCCAACATCAGAGGATCTACCAACAGGGCTGCTCCAGCCCAGTCAGAACTTCTACATACTGTAGCGGGGGACAACGCTCCTGTGATGCACATAAAGAATTGTTGGGGAAGAGAGTCTGTGTTATTCCTGCTTCAGGTAGCGGCAAACCCACTCGTGGGATTGCTTTTGCTCAGCGACCCGGATATACTTGGTGGGAAATGCGGGAAGATGGGGAAGTCCAATGTGTACCTCAAGGAGATTTGATTTTAGGAGAAAACAGCCAATGAACTCAATTGCATGCCGTTGACTGCTATGTAATTTTTTTTCATATAGCCCATCAACTAGATGTCTTCAAGTCATCCGCGACTGACCCTCAGACCATCATCCCAACAAAGAACGAACTTTGATGAAACCAGACGAGTTCTGCAGTAAAGCAACAATCAGCATCAGCAGGCAACGATCCAACACTGCACACAGCCTCCCCTGCTCTGAAAGACTGTTACAAAAGATGGAGCCTGACATCACGGACTGGATGGACTCAGCAGCTTTGTAGGGATTGGTCCATGCACTAAGGGATTATATCTCTCCATCTGTGTGTGTGTGTCTATGTATATATATATGTATGTATGTGATGGTATATTGAAAATGTGGGATCTGAACATGAAGTGAATGGTATGGAATAAGGGGCGGATTGTCGTCGGTTCGTTTTGGTTTTTTTTTTTTTTTTTTTCTGGTCTCATGCTATGCCGGGGGGGAGGCAGAGACAGGGGCTCCTGACCTGTCCTGACCAATGAGGTTATTCCATGCCACAGCATGTCATGCCCAGGATGTGGAATACGGGGGGGGGGGGGGGGGGGTAACCGGGAAGTGTGTGGTTTGGGGGCGGGCTCTCGCTGGGGTTTCCCGTGCGGTCTCTCTGCTCAGTCAGGCAGCAAAATGGTTGTATCCTCTCCCTTTGTATTTACTTTGTCATTATTCTTGGTGGTGGTGGCAGCAGTGATTTGTATTGTATCTTAGTTACTGGACTGTTCTTAACCCGTGGGAGTTACAATTTTCTTTGGTTCTTCTCCCCATTTCCCCCCCATCGGGGGGGGGGGGGAGGGGGAGGGGTAAAGGAGGGAGAAGTAAAATTTATGGCTTAAACCACGACAAGCAGCAACTAAAAAAATTGGTGTTATCATCACTGTTCCCAGGCCGAAAGTCAAAAACAAGAGTGCTGCACCACCTACCAAGAAGGAGAAAAAATGACTGCTACTGCTGAACCCATGAGACTATGACATTACACAGAAGAACTGGGAAGACACATATGGTGGAAAGTCAATGGATCAGCCTAATTTGATCTCCAATGTATTAATAATAACTCCCTCTTTCACAGAAATGAATTTATGTGTCAGCTGCATATGAAATGCTTTAAAAACTTTCAGTTTTGCCTAAGAACACACTTAAGAAGTTTAAAAATTGTGGTAAGTACACATAGATGAATACATGGGAATTGGTTTATAATTCATATTTTTATTATGCACATTATCTGCATTAGTAAAATTCTCCATCCAGTGAATATAACCCATCCTCTCACTTCACAGACACATAGAAATATTGGAGGGTAGGCATCCTGCCATTCTTATAGCACTTACTACAGTAAGCCTCTGAAATAACTGGTATTCCTAAGCACTACTAATCACTGAATTTTGCTGGCATAAAACAGGACTAAAAAAAATTATTCATCTTGAAAGAAGACAGTGGGAAAGAGTGTTTTCAAAAGGTCTTTATTAATATGCTTTAGAAAATCTGAGCTTACTTTATTTCAAACATTACCTTCATGATGCTTGTGTTCAAAAAATGGGTAGAGTCAGAGCTTGCTAATCTTTTTAGAATTTGTAGAAGACTTGCAGACTCACATTTCATTTCATATGTCTGGCTGATTTAGAAACCTGTAAAGTTGTTACACCCTCAGAAAAGACAGTAAGTCTGACATTCTGAAAGTGATTTAAGTGCATAATCACTTTTTTTAGGCAGACCACAGATATTTAACACAAACAGTGGTCTGAAAAAAAAAAATCACTGCTTAAGCACCTCTTCTTTTTCAAGTCTCATGACAATTGCCAAAATGCATTATAAAGTGTTCAAAGCACTAGTATAATGAGTTACTAATTTATCATAACATTATAAAATAGAGAATGAAGACCCTAGGCCCATTGTAGGAGAGGATCTGGTTCAAGACCATCTTAGGAAACGGAACGTATACAAGTCTATAGGACCTGATGAAATCCATCCGCGGGTCCTGAAGGAGCTGGCAGATGAAGTTCTAAGCCACAGTCCATCATATTTGAAAAATCATGGCACTCAGGTGAAGTTCCCGTCTACTGGAAAAAAGGAAATATAACCCCCATTTTCAAGAAGGGGAAAATGGATGAGCCAGGGAACTACAGATCAGTCAGCCTCATCTATGTGCCTGGAGAAATCTTGGGGCACATTCTCCTGGAAGGCATGCTGAGGCACATGAAAAACAACAAGGTGCTTGGTGACGGCTTCACTAAGGGGAAATCCTGCCTGACCAATCTGGTGGCCTTCTAGGGTGGGGCTACAGAACTGATGGAGAGGGGTAGAGCAGTTGATGTCATCTACCTGGACTTGTGCAAAGTGTTCGACGCTGCCCCACACGACATCATTGTCTCTAAGTTGGAGAGATATCAATTTGATAGGTGGACCACTCAGTGGATAAAGAACTGGCTGGATGGCCACATGCAAAGAGTTGTGTTCAGTGGCTCAATGTCCAGCTGGAGACCGGTAACGAGTGGTGTCCCTCAGGACATTGGTGTTGGGACCGGTCTTGTTCAACGTCTTCGTTGGTGACATGGACAGTGGGATTGAGTGCGCCCTCAGCAAATTTGCCAACTGACACCAAGCTGTGTGGTTCAGTTGATACACTGGAGGGAAGGGATGCCATCCAGAGGGACCTTGACACGCTTGTGAGGTGGGCTGATGCCAACCTTATGAAGTTTATCCATGCCAAGTGCAAGGTCCTACAGCTGGGTCGGAGCAATCCCGGGCAGAACTACAGGTTGGGCAGAGAAGAGATTCAGAGCAGCCCTGCAGAGGGGGACTTGGGGGTGTAGGTCAATGAAAAAATGAACATGAACCAGCAGTATGTGCTTGCAGCCCAGAAAGCCAACTGTATCCTGGGCTGCATCAAAAGGAGCGTGACCAGCAGGTTGAGGGAGGTGATCCTGCCCCTCGACTCTGCTCTTGGGAGACCTCACTTGGAGCATTGTGTGTAGTTCTGGTGTGGTCAACATCAAAAAGACATGGAACTGTTGGAACAAGTCCAGAGGAGGTCCATAATGCTGATTAGGGGACAGGAGCACCTCCCGTATGTAGGTAGGTGGAGAAAGTTGTGGCTGTTGAGCCTGGAGAAGAGAAGGCTGCATGGAGACCTCCTAGCAGGCTTCCAGTATCTGAAGGGGGCCTATAGGGATGCTGGGGAGGGACTCTTCATGAGGGACTGTAGTGAGAGGACACGTAGTAACTGGTTCAAACTTAAACAGGGGAAGTTTAGATTGGATATGAGGAAGAAATTCTGTACTGTGAGGGTGGTGAGGCACTGGAATGGGTTGCCCAGAGAAGTTGTGAATGCGCCATCACTGGTGGTTTTCAAGGCCAGGTTGGGCACAGCTTTGGGTAGCATGGTTTAGTGGGAGATGTCTCTGCCCATGGCAGGGGGGTTGGAACTAGTCTTCAACGCCTGCTGCTGCTGAACCCACGACAGCCTGCATGGGTCAGTGCAGAAAAATGCCTAATCACTGGGGGGACATTCATGCCCGTGTGTAAATCAGAACTGGATAATGTTAAAGAATTTAAGACAAACAATACATTGTTGATTTGTGCATTTGGGGTCTCCCCTATCATTCCCCCCTTTTTTTTTTTACTAACATTTTTTTTACAATTTGCAGCGTCTGCTCTATCACTTCTTGACCTATGTAAATAACATAACCACCCACTACTCCAGGCAGCATATTTTCAGCACAATTAGTCTAATTTGAAGTCATTTGAACATTTATAACATGTGGCATACCAGTGAATCCTACACACCATGTAACAGGTTGGAATAATGGGGGGTTTAACAAACGTGCCCAGTATACTTGTCCATTACCCATGGTCACACATAATGGAACAGATATTACAAAGATTTCTGTCCTTGTAGTTTCTTTCTGTTGTTGAGTTCTGGGGCGTTATACGTTTCGCTGGCAGCCATATGGTCCTGTCGCTAGCTGTACACAGCCAGGGCATCTAGCCCTTTACTTTCTCTGGTAGATGACTCTCTAGGTAACACTTCATCACTTGAATTTGAAAGGCTTCATTTGCAAGCGCAGCATCCTTCGGCTTTCCTTTCATTTTATGGTAAAAGATAGAGTTGCAGAAGACAACCCTGAAGGAAAGAAGTAATCTGGGATGGATCTTTAAAGTCTGGCTCTCCCTGTAGATTTGAAAAAAATGCCTCAGTGCCTTTTGCCACAGTGGTCTTCTTTGATATGGTAATTTGGTCATTAAACTTGTATTGTAAAATATTTACTGGGGAAAAAAGGAAGACAAAACCAGGCAAGAAACACATTTTAATCACAGATATGTGCACAGGAGTGAGCCGAAGAATGGTTTGGGTTGGAAGCAGCCTTAAAGATCATCCTGTTCCAACCCCCTTCCACTAGACCAGGTTGCTCAAAGCCCCATCCAGCCTGTCCTTGAGCACTTCCAGGGATTAGGTATATAGATATTCTTGGGGCCACCAGTTCCAGTGTCTCAGCACCCCCATAGTTCAGAATTTCTTTCTAATATCTAAGCTATGTTCACCCTCTCTCAGTTTAAAGCCATCACCCCATGTCCTACCACTACATGTCTTTGTAAAAAGTTCCTCTGGCCTCCAGATTTCTTTTAGGTGACTTTGGTATTGGAAGACTGTTCATAAAGTCTCCCCTGAGCCTTCTTTTCTCCAGGCTGAACAAGCCAAACTCACTGAGCCCGTTCTCAGAGGAGAGGTGCTCCAGCCCTCTGATCATCTTCATGACATTCCTCTGGACTTGCTCATGCTGGCCCAGAATCCTCCTGTCTTGTGGATCCCAGAGCTGAACACAGTACTCCAGGTGGGGTCTCACGAGAGTGGAGTAGAGGGGTTGAACCATCTCCCTCAACTTGATGGCCAAGGTCCTTTTGATGCAGCCCAGCATACAGTCGGCTTTCTGGGCTGCAAGTGCCCACTGCCACCTCATGTTGACATTTTCATCAAACAAAACCTCCAAGTCCTTCACTTCAGAGCGGTTCTCAATATATTCATCCATATTGTGTGTGAGATCACAAACTGAATTTACTGAAGACAATAAAGTTAAGTGAATACTAAGTATGAAAAGATTGGTATCTGTTAAATAAAGGGAATGAGGGGAAATACAAGTCTCAGCCCACTAGTGGGTGACCCTTTCTGAGGTATAGTACCTTATTTCCTCTTTTTCTTTGGGGGGCAATTAATATTTAGGTACTCCATAAGAAATGAAGTGACTTCTAAAAAAAAAAAATGTTTTGAAGTGTTTCCAAAATACCCATAACTTCATAGACAGTGCAGTATAATGGAGGAGTCAGATACACAGCTTCTGAGAAAGAGGGTCATTGAGCCTGTTTCTTTAGACAAGCAGTGCAATCACTGACATGCATGAGAACCAATGAAAGAGTATATGAGGGAATAAGGAAGGAAACTATTTATGCTCTTCCTCTTCTGGACTAAATGCATAGTATATGTCCATGAATTTTGAAAGAAATATGTTACTTAACTGAAATCTGGAAAAGGGTTTTGTGTCCTGAGGGGATAAAAAATGCTCAGAAGTACATTGCTGCTTCTCCCCGCCAAGATTGATTTTTTCAGCATTTCCCTAAGAACAGATCCATCAGTTCCTTTCCCAATATACTGCGTTCCACTCCTGAGTATGTTTCTCTGTGTCTGTATAGGGAAGCTAAATGACTAACTTTAGTCTCATTACAAACATGAATTAGAAGTGATAGAATCTGTGGTCTCAAATGCCTGTGTGTGTGGATTTGATTTGGGTTTCTTTAAGGAGTGTGTATTACAATATGCATTCTATACATAGTGAATTCTGTTTTCAAATTGTGAATAACAAACTCTCAAGATATATTTATTTTATGTCAGTAGCAAGAAGTAATACAATACATTATAGTGCCCATGTTTCACAGATTAAGCAAAGATGGTCAGGATACTCTGATTGCTTTAATATGGTTTGATGTTTTGCAGATTTACAAAAAGGGTATATTTAGAGTACCAAAGAGAGATTAAAGGTAACAACAACTTTCTTAAGTATATTGTACACATATAAATGAATACACATATCAATCAGTAGAGCTAGACATTGGACACAATAGGCTGGTCAGAAATAATGTTTGTATAATAAACAGATGCACAGAAACACATAGTAAAAATAATACTTGACTAATCAGTTAGATTTGTTACATTGGTGAGGTTGTTACTTATTATGTCGTACATGGATGCCAGAGAGGGCCTATGCCTCAGGGACTGTAGTGATAGGACAAGGGGTAATGGGTTCACACTAAACAGAGGAGATTTAAGTTCGAAATAAGGAAGAAACTCTTTATTATGAGAGTAGTGAGGTACTGCAACAGGCTGCTGAAAGAAGTTGTGAATGCAGGATTCAAGGCCAGGCTGGAGAGAGCCTTGAGCAACATGGTGTAGTGGGAGGCATCCCTGCCCAGGGCAACAGGGCTGAAAGTATATGATCTTAAGCTCCTTTCCAACTCTAACCATTCTATGATACTATGATGTCCTGGTTCTCATAGTGACATCAATACAATTAATAATTATTTGAGCTGAAAAACTAGTATACTGATGCCAATTTGTCATGAATGTCAGAAATAAAGACAAGGAGGAGAAAAAAAAATCAACCTACCTTCTTTCAGTTGTAAACAGTCAAAAAAAAAAAAAAAGAATGAAAGCTAATCACACAAAGGCTGGGGAAACATAACAGAGTATGTATCCTCTAAATGCATACACTGGAAAAAGACCGCACTACTTGATAAAATGAGCTTTTTATCAATTAGTGACAGCAAGCAAAGTCAAGTTTTAATGAAAATTGAAGTAGCCAGATGGAAATAAATGTAGAAAAATCAATGCAAATGCCAAACATCAAAATAAAGGTCAAGATTCACAGTGCACTTTGTAAAATATAATAACCCTTTGCCCAACAGTGGGTCAAATACAATGGTACTCATGTGAATTAATTGACACATTGATGCATCCCCCAATGAAGATCAATGGTATAAGTCCAAGGACTTAACTTTGATTTAAATTGCTGTAATTGGGAGTAAAATGTAGTCCATTTTATTGCCAGCTGTTTGATTATGCAGAAAAAATATTCATCACTCTAAATCACTTGCCCAGCTACTCCGTCTGCCATGATATCTATTACTACTGCTTACAGCAATTAAATGCATAAAAAGCAATCTAAAGGAGAAGTGACCGGTGAAGCTGAGAAGCTAAGAGGGAAGAAGACCAAATGGACGCAGGAACTTATTTTGTGCTATAATGCTATGGCAGTGCTTTCTTATCCTTCTTAAACAGTAAGAACAAGGTAACACCCTGCAGTTTTCAAATGGCATACTTAAGAATGAGATTTGATGTTTTCCAATTAGGTTTGATGCCTCAGTAGTTCCTTGGTCAATTTAGTGTTGGTTTAAAAACTGTCAGTCAATAGAAGATAACTCTTTTAAGTACAGTACTTGAATGACGCTGAAGATTTTCATTACTAAAGAAAAATTCTAGCCTTGCCGAAAATTGTGGTGAAAATCTCCTTCAATATAAAGCTCCACAAAAGAAAATGTAGCAAATATGTTGTTCTGGTTTCAGCTGAGCTAAAATTAATTTTCTCCCTTATAGCTGGTACAGTTCTGTGTTTTGGCTTTAGTCTGAGAGCAATGCTGATAACACATAGATGTTTTAATTGTTCCTAAGCAGCACTTATCTTGTCCAAGGCATTACAGTTTCTCATGCTGACAGAGACGAGGGGCACAAGAAGCTGGGTGGGTGGGAGCAGAAACAGAACAGCCGACCCAAACTATCCAAAGGGGTATTCCATACCACAGCATGTCATGCCCAGTATATAAACTGGAAAGAGTTAACTGGAAGGGATCAGTCACTGCTTAGGGATGTGCTGGGTATCATGTTCTGCGGGTGGTGAGAAATTGTATACAATACAGTACTTCCATCATCAACAGTCCTGTAGTGAGAGACATGTATTTGGTTTTGTATGCATCGAAGATTGCGTCAGGAGTTCTCTGCCCCTCCTCACCATTAACACATTTCCTGGCACAGATTTCATTTTTAGATCCTTACAAATTTGGATAAGCCATGACTTATAAAGAAATGTTGCTGTCATTATGTATCCTTTTATTTCTAGGAAATTTTTGCATAGAACCTCATTGCCTAATAACTTTTAAAAATATTTTATTTTGTTCCACTATATTTAGTCTATTTTTAACATTTGTACTCCTGTACCTAGTTGTGATACAAAAACTGTTCTACATACAGCTCTGACGTGGATATTGCTGGAAATCTTAGGTTTTAATACTTTATAAAGAACAAAATGCTTTCACTCTTATAAAAGTTTATTTTGGCTTATGTAATTCTCCTTTCAAAGGTTAGTTTTAGATATTTACCTAATAATTCCATGTTGTCCTACAACACATATCACAAGTGTGATTCTTGCATTTCCATTACAGAATACATGGCACCAGATTGTTAGTAATGTGCTATATAAACTAGGCTAAAAAAATTATTCATTTCTTACTTGGTAAAGCACACATTATTATCATAGACAGAATTTTGTTCTAAGAATTTAATTTTGTTAATTAAGTAATTAACTGATTCAATTTGTTTAAATTAAAATAATTTAAAGCTGTAAAGGCAACCACAATGAAGTAGTAGAGACAAGAGGAATAGGTAAAAGTAAATGGCTTGTTCCAGTCTCCTTGTTTTGGAAGTTAGGGAATGTCTATCTCATTTTGTTGTGTCTGTTAATGTTCAAAACCAGCCACAGACAACTTTGGAGCTGGCCTTGATAACTCTATGCTGCTTGAAAGTTATTTTCTCACACAGAGTTCAGTGTTCAAATGCTTCTTTTTCAAACATTTATTTCAAAGGTTCTTATATATATTTAATTTAATTTGCTGAATGGTCCTATTAAAGTTAATAGGACTAAATCCTTTAGCCATTAAAGCACATGTACAGGTCTTTGCAGGACCAGAGCCCTCAGTGTTGCATATTTCTAATGGAGAATAACTTAATGTGTGAAGAATATATGGTATATAAATAAAAGCATACATGATTGCTTCTGAACTCAGTTTGATAAATTCTAAACAATTTACTTTTACTCAGCACTGAAATACTGATGCGATATGTTGCATGGGAATTATAATTTGATAAATGGGCATGTTTTAGGTTCCATATTGAGTCCAGATGGTTGCAGATTCCTTAATATATCTATCCATGTGGCATTTGCACATTTGTGTATCTCAGTCTTCTTCTCATTTATGTTTAAAGATGGACTGAATCCAAACAATACAAGATGTTCTTCAGCATGCTGAGCTTCTGTTAAGTGGACTGATAGTCAGATCCTTCTGCACAGGATCCTCTTTCTTTCAGCATACTCTATTCCAAGACAATCTATCTTAATTTGAAACAGTTTTATCGATGACATTTCACGTAATAGCAAATGATAGCACAAAGAGCCTCCCCAATTATCTAGACAGGACTCTGACTTGACAGTTGAATGCAACATACTTTTTAGGTTATTGATGTTGTTAGACATCTGAACCGATGTTACAGTTTTGTATATATTATCATTTGCAGACTGTATTTGATCATTAAACCAATCTGCAATTTTTGGTAATCTCAGAGTACTCATATTTTTCAGGTTTTTTATTTTTAGTGGGTTTTGTTTGTTTGTGGGGGTTTTTGTAGTTTGCTTGTTGAGGATTTTTTGGGGTAGTTTTTAGGTTTGGTTTTTGGAAGGAAAGCTGAAGATGTCCAGACTATCCTGCTACTTTAGCATGTCTCATCCTCTAACCTCCATTGCCCCCTATTTCTCCTCCACTGACTGAAGAGCTGTTTTCCTTTTGCTGAGGAAATAGAAGACTAATTAGTTGGATTCCCACCGAAGAATTCAATTAACTGAGTTAACAACTTCTTCCCCCAGGTCAGGAAGTCCTGTGAGACGTCAGCTGAACTTTACTCTTCTACTGGAAGAAATATCATGTTCACTTGCACTGAATTCAGAATTTGTTGGTAACTATAAAAAGAGAATTAGAAAAAATAACTTGTGTGTGTGTTTTATTGAATTTATAAATCAATGTTTCAGTGTTGTGGGTTTACAGTATGTTGTCATTTTCACTGCTCATTAGACTTCTGCTGTGCAAGCACAAGTACAGACTCTAACATTGAGTGATGAAAAAAGAATTTGTTATTTAGTCACTTTAAACAGTATTTCAGAGTTCCTCTCTTCCCAATGTGTCTTAGTATCAGTTTCTCATTTGAGAAATACTACATTATGATCACACACATCTGTCATTATTCCTGTCTATATGATATTAATTATAGTAATTATAGTAATTATATTTATTATATCATATTGTATTATATGCAAATAAAACATATATGTGTGTATATACATATGTATGTCAAATTGGAGATGGATAACAAGTGATGTCCCTCAGAGGTCAGTGTTGGGACCAATCCTCTTCAACATCTTTGTTAGCGACATGGACAGTGGGATTTAGTGTGCCCTCAGCAAGTTTGCCAATGACGCCAAGCTATGTGGTTCGGTTGATATACTGGAGGGAAGGAATGCCATCAGAGGGACTTTGACATGCTTAAGAAGTGTGACAATGACAACCTCATGAAGTTCAACAACGTGACGTGCAAGCTCCTACACCTGGGTCAGAGCAATCCCAGGCACAGCTATACAGGTTGGGCAAAGCAGTGATTCAGAGCAGCTATGAGGAGAAGGACTTGAGGTGTTGGTCAATGAGAAACTTAACATGATCTGGCTTCAGTGTGTGCTTTCAGCCCAGAAAGCCAACTGTACCCTGGGCTGCATCAAAAGAAGTGTGACCAGCAGATCAAAGGAGGTGACCCTGCCCCTCTACTCTGCTGTCATGAGACCTCACGTGGGAGCACTGTGTGCAGTTCTGGTGTCCTCAGCATAAGAAGGACATGGAGCTGTTGGAGCAAGTCCAGAGGAAGGCCATGAGGATGATGAGGGGGCTGGAGCACCTCCCATATGTAGACAGGCTGAGAAAGCTGGGGCTGTTCAGCCTGGAGAAGAAAAGGCTGCATGGAGACATCATAGCAGCCTTCCAGTATCTGAAGGGGGCCAACAAGGATGCTGGAGAGGGGCTCTTCATCAGGGACTGTAGAGACAAGACAAGGGGTAATGGGTTCGAACTAAAACAGGGGAAGTTCAGGTTAGATATAAGGAGGAAGTTCATTACTGAGAGGGTGATGAGGCACTGGAACATGTTGCCCAAAGAAAAGGTAAATGTTCCATCCCTGGTAGTGCTCAAGACCAGGTTGGACAGAGCCTTGGGTGACATAGTCTAGGGTAAGGCCTGTGGCAGGGGGTTTGGAACTAAATGATTTTAAGGTCCTTTCCAGCCCTAAATATTCTATGATTCTATATGGATGAAAAATGTTTATGAAATACTGCTGAAGACAATTAAGATTCATTAATAAAAAGTGGGGTCTATTCTATTTTCTCCATGTTTTTAATTTGGAAAGCAGAGATTTCGTTGCTGTATGAAATAGTCTCTTTTTAAGGTCAAAAAGTTCCAGTCCTAGATCATTAGTTCATATATTTGACACAATTACAAATTTATGAAGTTTGGTGCAATTTTTTTCTGTTTTGAAGGAAGATCACTGTGTATGATTTATTTAATTTTTACTAGATTTACAAATATTCTGCATCATCATTCATCTCAAACGTGGAATACTTTTGGAGAACAGCTTGTAGACAAGAAGAAATTCTTAGTTCTTCTATTAGAATTTTCCATTAAATCGAAACCATTAACTTTTCTTAGAAAAATCAAACTAAAACACAGAATGAAGTCAATATTGACCAATAATAGATATTTACTTTATGAGTAAGCAAGAATTTTTGCTATTGTAGTACTTATTTCTTCTGATCTACTATTATTTATCTCCAAAAATAGACTTGACAGCCTATAATCTGCTTCTATCGATACCATTACTGACATCTGTCATAAATTTAATTCAATTTATATAGAAACTCTAAAATCAAAACTGAGTGATTTAGAATCCAATGTAAAATGAGCTGTGTTAGATAGTGATAATGGGCCCGGTATCTATCAACTGTTAATATTAACTTTGGAATAAAATGAAATATAGGAGTCCATGACTTAAATTGCAAAATTCAGCTCAATAGGTTTTCATATCTCAGTTTATTAGAATCCATTTTAAAAGATATGATCAAGACCCTCGGAGTCTAGCTGCACATGAGGACAGATGTGAAAGAAAAACTCATTAATTATCTCCAATATAATTTTATATACAGAAACAAAGCTTAGGAGCCTTTATGTAGCAGAGGAATGATCTCAGAATGGAACGAGATGGAATGGTGTTTAATTTCAGTAAAGTGTTTACTCTGGCTTCAATAATATGTAGTCTGAACCATCAAAAGTCAGAATTTTTCAGTGGAAATCTTTTCAAGGGCTAGTTGTCTTCAAATTATCTTTTTGGAAGGACTGGGCAAGAAAGGTTTCCATGGTAACTAAGTGAAATCTTAAATGTTGAGAGTTATTTAAATTGTACATATAGGTACTATGTCTAAAGAGGAAATGTAATGGTATTAAAAAAACGCTGCAGGAAAAAATGTCATAAGAACATTAGAAAACAGTTTAAATGAGCTAAAAAAGCACAAAATAATTACAAGAAATAAAGACTGAGTCATATTCTGTATAACATGCCTTTTTTGAATTTTTTTTTTTTGCTTGTTCTTATTACAATCTTGTGTCCTTTCAAAATCTCTTCTTTTGATGAGATATAAGCCTGGGGGTCAAGACAAATAATTTCAGCTGCTCTGAAGTTGCAAAATTTGTCCAAAGGAAGCAAAATCCCTTGACCCCTAAGGAACGTGAAGAGAGAGAGAGGATATTTCAAGTATTCCCCCATTTAAAGGGCAAAAATCACAGGATTTCTGTCTCTGAAGAGTTCATAGAATTATAGAATATAAGGTTGGAAGGGACTTCAAGGATCACCTCGTCCAATCTTTCTCGGCAAAGCGTGATCTAGACTAGGTGCCCAAGTATGCTGCCTAGATAAATCCTAAAAAGTGTTCCGTGTTGGGGAATCTACCACTTCCTTGGGGAGGTTATTCCCGTGGCTGGTAGTTCTCATTGTGAAAAATTTTCCTCTTACATCCAGTTGGCGTCTCCCTAGGTAGTAACTTGTGCTGCTAAATTATTATATGGAAGGCTGTGTCAAAATGAAGTATGCAAAAAACCCCATAGGAATGGAAAAGGCATGCGTTTTGAAGGAAAAAAGACCACATTATTAATTGCATCTCCATTATAATACTCAAAAGTTAACTTTTCTTTTTTTTTTTTCCCCCCCACTAACAAATATGCACATATATGGGAAATAGATCAGCCATACACTTTCTTAGGCTATGGGGACAAATTTCTTTCTGCAAGATTACTTCAATTCAGTGGAGTTACACTATATCAACATGTCTTGTGACTATTAGAAAGAAAGGGTACCTGAATGGTGTTTTAAAACCTACTGAGACTAAAAATAATGAAATAACTAGTTATTAGTATATAAATTTTTCCACATTCCTGGATAATTCAGGGAATACAGTTTTAGTGATACCCAGAAAATAATGATATTTTCTAAACTGCTAAGCTTCCTCATTGTCCTATTCATAACCTGATACATTGTTTCATACTTAACAAGTTATAAATTAAATCCTACAAAACTATTCACTAAACCTGGGAATATGAACTGTCTTTCTATCCACAGGAACACAGGTTTCAGCTCTAATTTCATCTTTTAACTAGCAGAAATTTATCCAAAATGCATTTATGTCCCTTAAGTGTATAAGAATTTTTTTTCAAACCAAGATGTATTTTTTTTGTCCATACCATTAATTCTTTCTTCAGGCCATTGTTTACAATGAATCTATAGATGGGATTCTTTAATAGCATGAGTTTTGCAACTCTTATCATATAAATCAAAGGGCTTTCTTGATATAGAAGAATCTGAAGGAAACATTTTGCTCTTAGAAAGCTTCAGTCTGTGTTATTAGAATTTACCCGGGTTTTGTTTGTTTGTTGTTTTTTTTTTTTTTCTCTAATTTGTTTTGGAACAATCAGCTATGAAAAACGGTTTGACTGACACACAGTCTATAAGTATCTTTCAGTTCTACACAGAGAATTTTGCGTCAGTGTTGTACAAGGTCTTTTATGCCATCAAGCTAAGACATGAGATTTTATTCTTCTCTTTACAAAGGCTAACACCATAGCTACACTTCTTATTCTCCCATTCAGCGGGAATTTACCTGTATCTCATGACATAGTATTTTGTTTCATAGAATAACAGAATCATAGAATGGTTTGGGTTGGAAGGGACTTCAAAGATCACCTAGTTCCAATCTTCCTATCATGGGCAGGAACAGCTGCCACCAGACCAGGTTGCTCAAAGTCCTGTCCAACTTGTCCTTGAACATCTCCAGGGGTGGGGTATCCACAACTTCTTTGGGCAACCTGTTCCAGTGTCTCACAAATCTCACGGTAAATAATTTCTTCCTAATGTCTAATCTAAATCTACCCTTTTACACATTAAAATAAAAAAAGTCTTTGAGTACTTGGACATTCTACATGTCCCAGGTGACCAGGTGTCCCGTTTCCTTCTGACGGGGACCTATATTTTCCCTTGTCTTCCTTTTATCCCCAGTGTACCTATAGAAGTTTTTCTTACTGCACTGTGTCCTTGCCCTTCTGTAAAACAGACGTGTGTCTGTTTTACAAGGACAGTTTTTCCTGTTAATTACCCTTGTGCCATTGATTGACACAAAAAAATAGTTACTGGATAGGTCAGGAAAGGTAGAAAAAATTCATTGAATAGATTATTTGGTAGCTTACAGTGTTATGTACAAAAATAGGGGTCCTAGAACTTCCTCACAGTAGAAAACAGAGCAAATGTAACTGAGACCACCTTGTAATTTTTGCAGTGAAATTACAAGGTTCAAAAATGTTTTATAGGTGTGCAAAGCATATTATATTCAGCATGCACAGACAATAAATTGTGTCTATCTAGAAACAGCTTTTGTACTGTTACGTCAGTTCTTACATTAACAAAACCAAAATGATGGACATTGCTGAAGAAGTCATCCCAAGCAATTCTATCAGGGAGTTTCTGGTTACTTATGAGCACAAGAATGCACCAGTTCAGACGAAGAGTCGGTTTAGATTGATACCTTGCTTGTCTCTGGCAAGGAGTATGGCTGGGTTTACAGAGAAATATATTTGACAAGGCTAAACAAAGAGTTGTATTTTCCCAATGTACAACATCTAAATCTGGAAAACAGACACTCTTAGGGAGTTATTATTCTGATCTATTTCAGCCTTTTGTTGAGGAGCAGCAAGAGCAAGGCTATCCAAACAGGTGAGTTGGGAGTGAGTCAAGGCTGAACCCAGTATGGGCAGGGCAGTGCCCTTTCCAGCTGAGCACAGTCCTACAGTCTCTGTGTAGGGTAAGCATAGCACGGATAGGAATAGCTATTGGTAGTTCAGTAATCATCACAAAACCCACAAGGTAACAGGTCACATTTGGGGCTAGTTTAGAAAAGCCCAAACAAGTCAGGATCTTCAGAAAGCAGTGCTGAACACAGGGCTGAGGTACAGGAGGGACTGGATGCTCCTGGGTGGAGGGGCAGTGTGCATGTGTGCCTATGTGTCTGTGTGTCTGTTGATGTGAGGGTGCTGATTTCAAGTGAGGCTGGTTGGGGCCACTGGCACATGTGGTTGAACTCAGAGTCTTGACACTATTTAAAAATTCTATCATTTATATCCTGAAACTATCTATGTAGGTGTCTAAATTCATACTGGTATCTTTAATTGGGCTTGGTGGACTTTTTGCACTATTTGTCTAATCTGTTTGAACTCATAGTCCTCATATTATACAAAAAAAGATCAACAGTTAAACTAAGCGTGTCTCACTTGATTAATTTTAAACATGACACCTAATAGTATATTTTGTCACTTTATTCTTTCATTTGAAGAAACAATAAAAAATGGTTCTGTATTCAGCTTTATTTGTGTAACACATGATTTTATAGACTTAAAAGTATAATCTCACAGTCACGCCTTTTTCAGCCTAAATGATTCTCGTCTATTTAGTTATTCCCTGTCCAGAAGGCAATCAAAGCTTTGATCTTCCTCGTTATCCTTCTCATGATCTTCTCTAGTTCTTATCGTTTCCTGTCTGAGATTAAGAGATCAAAACTGGGCTGATGAAGATATTGAGAAAATAAAGAAGTTCATCATACCTGGCAGTCATTGCCTACACCAAACTCAGATGTTTAACAGGTGGCACCTGGACATCTGTGTCGGTTGTAAAGCAAGGTAGGATCACAGGGCTACCTCAGATCTGGAAAAAAGAAAATAAACCATATAACATTAGAAAAAAATCCTGTTATCGGTAGGCCAGAATCTTTCAGATAAATTAATGTTTGTGAATAAGAAGATTATGCAGGAAACAAAATACCTTGCATTTCCAGGAGGAATGTAGACTTCCCTTCACTTTCCCTATTATCTGTTGTACATATCTGGTGTCAGCCACCAGAATGTTATCAAAAAACAATCTCAATGTAGGTGAACAAGTGTATCCTGGCTATTCTAGTTGCAGCTTAGGAAAGAAAACAAGACAAACTATTTATCTGTCATTTCGCATTATGCTGTGAATACATTATCCACTTCAAGGCAAGCAACAAAGTCCAAAAACTTACAGAAGAAAAGATGCTTTGCCATCAATCACTGTGACATTAGAGATAACTACAGGAAGTGCAGGAATCATAGGGCTTTGATCATTTCCCAATAGAAAACAGTGATTTTGATATGTCCACTCAATGAAGATCTTCAGCTGGTTAAAATACTGCACACAAAAAGCCCTAATAGTTTAAATTTAAAGAAAAGGCGCTGAGCTTTAACTCTTTGGCTGCCAAGAAACTCTGAGACTGTCTGCTTTATTTTGTACTAAAGACATGTTTTAGTTCGTAATATTTAATTTCAGACTACGTTGACCACAGTAGTAACGAAGTAAAGATAAAAATGGAAATTACTAAAGAAACAAAAAATTAAAAAAAATAAAAAAGAAATCCCTAATATTTTCTACATCTCTCATTCTTAAACCTTATTAGGGTGGTGTTCTGGGTTCTGCAGTAGCAGCCATTTTTCTCCTTCTTGGTAGGTGGTGCAGCGCCATGTGCTTACCATGGTGGAAGCAACCACCGGATGGTTGGAAACATATGTTGTGTCCCACGCCACTGCCTAGAACACTATTCTGGGCCTTGAGAAACAGATTTTGTGGTGACACAGCACCCCAGAGAGAATTGAGTCAGACAATGGGACTCCTTTCAGGAAAAGACTTACAGACATTTGGGCCAAAGAGCATGGCATTGAGTGGATATATCACATCCCCTACCATGCACCAGCCCCTGAGAAAATCTCTTGGTCCTCCTACATTGTCGTCTAACCCCAGACAAGGCCCAAACATGACTCTGTTTGACTCCTGGGACCTGATGAAATGGTCATGGGTAAAACACTCTATATGCGTACCAACATTGTGATCCCCGTCACAATCAGCAAGCAGGCCTCAAGGGTACTTAAAGGCCATTCAAAACCTTCAGAACTCTCAAATGATATAATAAATGGTCTGGTGGGGGGGCTGGGAGCATTAAAGAATGCCTCCTTCACAGGTTGACCACCCCAGGATGGGAAAAGAGATATGTAATTCCTAAGCACTTCTATTATATAACTCCCAAAGTATAGAGGTGGTGATCACACTGGGAACGCAAGCCAGATCAGTTTCATGATCAATGATTCTATTGTATTGCAAGTCAGTACCATAAAGTACAATGAGACAAGAACCTAAGCCCAAACCCCCAATCTGATAATTGCTAAGACAGCAAAAAGCGGCTGTAAATAAGGTACCACATGCTGAACCTGCGAGATCAAGAGCAACACCTTTGAGAGCCAATAAATCAGCATTATGACAAGTGACTATTAATCCTGTCGTTACCTCAACCTTTTGTGCCTCACATTGGGCTCCAAAAGAACTGTCATGGTTTAAGCCCAGCTGTAACTCAGAAAAACCACAGTCTCTGGAGTCTCCCCCCACTTCTTCCCCCCACTCCTGGAGGGATGGGGAGGAGAATCAAAAAAATGTAACTCCCATGGGTTGAGATAAGAACTGTCCGGTAATTAATGTATAACTCAAACCACTACTGCTACAACGAATAACAATAATGACAAGGGAAATACAAGGGAAGAGAATACAACCGCTCACCCTCCGATGACCGAGCCGTGAACTAACTCTTCTGGGTTTCTGCCCCCAGTTTTTACATCCTAGGCATGAAGTGCTGTGGCATGGAATAACCTCCTTGGACAGTTTGGGTCAGGTGTCCTGTCTCTGCTTCCTCCTGGCTTCCTTTCTTTCCTGGCAGAGCATGAGACTCAGAAAGTCCTTGGCCAGACCTAAACATTTGAGCAGTAACTAAAAACATTGGTGTTATCAGCTCTGTTCCCAGGCCAAAAGTCAAAAACATAGCACTGCACCAGCTACCAAGAAAGAGAAAAATGACTGTTGCTGCTGAACCCAGGACAGACGGTAAAACTTTAATGTGTATAGCTCATAGTATGTGCTGAATTTGTTTAATTACAACTAATTTTTCCAACTGAGGCAATATGCCTTATGATAATTTTCTATTAAAACATTTCCAGCATAAGCATTAGCAATGACTTTAAGAACTTTGGTGCCTTGTTGGTATCAAATGTGTTAAGTGTGTTAGAAAATTGTCCCCACTAAGATACTTTGAGTTTCCCACATTACAGTTATGTAAGACAGGTGGGCTGGAGCAGTACTAAACTTTGTGAACAAAAGTCTTTTTTTTATAAGGAATACGGCTTTGACAAAACTCATTTTATATGTGATTTATAAACTTGACGGTTTAATACAAAATAGCATACAAAAAATTGTCTAATATTTTCAATATGTAATAATGTTTCTACTGACATGTCCTGAGGTAATATAAACATAAAATGTATTTCCAATAAAATATTTCTTTAACAGAAGGGAAATCCTGATTAACATTTCATTTCCTATTTTTTTTTTTTTGAGTTTCCACATGTGAGGAAAATATTCTTATTTTGCTTTAGAGTTAAGAACAATCATAGAATCATAGAATCATAGAATAGTTAGGGTTGGAAAGGACCTTAAGATCATCTAGTTCCAACCCCCCTGCCATGGGCAGGGGGACACCTCCCACTAAACCATGCCACCCAAGGCTCTCTCCAGCCCAGACTTGAACACTGCCAGTGATGGGACATTCACAGCTTCCCTGGCCAACCCATTCCAGTGCCTCACCACCCTTACAGTAAAGAATTTCTTCCTCATATCCAGTCTAAACTTCCCCTCTTTAAGTTTGAACCCATTATCCCTTACCCTATCACCACAGTCCCTAATAGGCCCCCTTCAGATATTGGAAGGCTGTTATGAGGTCTCCATGCAGCCTTCTCTCCTCCAGGCTGAACAGCCCCAACTTTCTCAGCCTATCTTCATACAGGAGGTGCTCCAGTCCCCTGACCTTCCTCGTGGCCCTCCTTTGAACTTGTTCCAACAGTTTCATGTCCTTTTTATGTTGAGGACACCAGAACTGCACACAATACTCCAAGTGAGGTCTCCCAAGAGCAGAGTAGAGGGGCAGGATCACCTCCCTCAACCTGCTGCTCATGCTCCTTTTGATGCAGCCCAGGATACGGTTGCCTTTCTGGGCTGCAATCTGGGACAAAAAACATTTCAGAGTTCTGAACAGGTGCTTTAAGGAAACTAAATTGCTCATCCATTCCAATTTGACCATTTTATGTCAAATCTATATGGAAATAATTTCTTTCCATTTTATTTTTAATATAGCTGTAGAATGATTTCCCTTTTTATTAATACAATTTACGTAGAATATATAGCTGACATAAACGTATTACAGTCTGGGGATAGCGAGCTGTGAAAATGCTTTGTCTTAAGATTTAAATAATTTGTTATGAGTTTTTCCCGGAGAAACAATAATCTCAGTTTTTGTGCAAAGTTAACATGGTTTCCCAGAATTTTAAGAGACTTTGTCTTACACATCATAACATACCTTTGTCATGATATCACCAGCTAGCATATGATATGTAATATTTTCTAGCTTAAATGATGTGATTTAGGAAAGCATATGAAAATAATCTTCAAAAATCTATTATACAGTAGTATAATAGTGAATTTGCAATATTAATAAAGGTCCTAAGAGACAGCTCAGTTAATTTTGTTCCAAATACATGAAATTTATCCTCATGTATTATACACTGTTTAAATATGTAATATAAATAATACATAGCGGCTAATGTATTTATAAGAAATAAGCATAATTTCCTTTTGTAGTTTTAAGTCACATCATTATTCATGCACTTCAGTTATGTCAATTAGCTATGCTTGCTTAGTGTAGTAAGTAATATGTGCAAAATGCAAAAAATTATTTTAACAATCTTTAAGATCTGTCTGCGTTATTATGCACCCTAACAATAATTTAATCAAAGCAATAATGTATTTGTGTGTTATTTCAGGCTCAGGTTCTGTATTTCTCATGGTTTAAGCTGTAAATTTAACTTCTCCCTCCTTTTCCGCCCCCCCCCCCCCCGATGGGGGGGAAATGGGGAGAAGAACCAAAGAAAATGTAACTCCCACAGGTTGAGATAAGAACAGTCCAGTAACTAAAATACAATACAAATCACTACTGCCACCACCACCAACAATAATAAAGACAAAGTAAATACAAAGGGAGAGGATACAACCGTTTCACTGCCCAACCGAGCCGAGAGACCGCGCAGCGCTCCAGAGACTGCGTGATGCTCCCCCCACTGCGTGCCGCGAGAGCCCTGCCCCCGAATCCTACCTCCTGGGCATGACGTGCTGTGGTATGGAATAACTTCATTGGTCAGCCCGGGTCAGGTGCCCTGTCTCCCCTCCCCTAGCTTTCCTCTCTCTCCTGGTGTAACATGAGACTCTGGGGGGGGGGGGGGGGGGGGGGGGGGAAAGCCGAACCCATAACAGTATTCACCTCTAGCATCTTTACATCCTGCAAGTAAATATACACGTATATACACATGCACACATACATATGGAGTCAAACAAACAAAATCATTTCAATATGATGAAATTAAACAGAATCCAAACTATCATTGACAAAGCATTTTGATTTAAGATGCTGTCTAAGCAATGAGCGAAGTGCTCACATATAGGTGAATTTCCCAATAATTTTTTTGTAGTTTGGTATAAATACCAAAAAAAGGTAAGTTTTAAAATACTGTTTTATTAATTGTGATTCTACTTATTGTGAAAAATAAGAAGTTTGCACATGGTAAGAATTTTGTATGAAAAGGTTTGGAATGCCTATTTGTTCCACTTTTCCTTTTCTCTAGATTTATTAAAATTCCATACCATGTATAGAATATGGACAGATTATCATAGTAAATTCTGGATTAAAAAAAAAAAAAAAAGGAATAGTTTACTTATAGATTACACTTACAGTAGAAGAAATGAATTTATAAAGAGCTCTTAGAGCAAGTAGCTGCGACAGGTAATATGGAAAAAAAATCCCACTGAGGCATGCCCTTATCATTACTAATGAATTCCAGCACTCTACCCTCACATACAGTTAGAGTTTTTTGCAGTTCCTGAAGAGGAATTTGTGACCTTCAGTTAAAACGCCTGGCATGGGTTCATCAGCAACAGTCATTTTTCTCCTCCTTGGTAGCTGGTGCAGCACTGTGCTTTTAATTTCGTGCCCGGGAGCAGCGCTGATAACACCAGTGTTTTCAGTTACTGCTTGACAATGTTTAGGTCTGGCCAAGGACCTTGAGTCTCATGTTCTGCCGGGGAGGAGGGGGAGCCGGGAGGAGGCAGAGACAGGGCGCCTGACACAAATTGACCAAAGAGCTATTCCATGCCACAGCACGTCATGCCCAGGATGTAAAATACTGGGGGCAGGAACCCGGAAGGGTCTCTCTCTCTCTCTCTCGGCTCGGTCGGGCGGTGAAACAGTTGTATCCTTTTCCCTTGTATTTGCCTTGTCATTATTATTATTATTGGTGGTAGCAGTAGTGATTTGTATTATATCTCAGTTACTGGACTGTTCTTATCTCAACCCATGGGAGTTACAGTCTTTCGATTCTTCTCCCCATTTCCCCCGCATCGGAGTGGGGGGGGGGGGGGGGAAGGGGGGAGAAGTGAAATTTACAGCTTAAACCACGACAGTTCTTTTGGCACCCAACGTGGGGCACAAAGGGTTGAGATAAACTGCAAGGATTAATAGTCACGCATCACAATGATGATTTATTGGCTCTCAAAGTTGTTGCTCTGGTTCTCACAGTTCAATGTATGATACTTTACTTACAGCCGGTTCTTCTTATCTTAACATCTCTCAGATCTGGGTTTTGGGTTAAGGTTCTTGTTACATTGTACTTTACTGCATAGATTTTTAATACAATAAACTCAGTGATCATGAAACTGACCCGGTTTGTGTTTCCAGTGTGGCCACCAACTCTATACTTTGGGAGGTATAGAATGGAAGTTCTTAGCAATTACACGTCTCTTTCCACCTCCTCAGCAGGTGCTCAGCCTGTGAAGGAGACATTCTTTTGTGCTCCCAGCACCCCCACCAGGCCGTTTACAGCACCATTTGCGAATTCTGAAGGTTTTGAATGGCCTTTAGATACCTTTGGGTTCTGCCTGCTGGTGGTGACGGGAATTATCATCTTGGCACACATACTGAATATGTTGTACTCACAACTATGTAGTCTGGTCCGGAGAGTTAAGCAGAGTGGGGTGTGGGCCATGTCTGGGGTTAGACTACAATCCAGGATGGCCGAGAGATTTTGCCCAAGGCTGGACAGTCATGAGTGGCAGGGTGTGTGAGATAGTATGGGCAAGTATCTAGGCCAGTGGGCCCCTACAGTGCTTTGGAACTTCACAAATGAACAAATGCAAAACCCAGAAAAATTAGTAAAACATTTAAAAGAGGTGTGTGATCATTCTGGTCACACCAGAGATGGACAAATCATGGCAACGTGCTGGGGCTTGGCTTATGCTTACAGAGCCCTGTTTAACACTGTCCAGCATCTTCAAAAGAAAAAAAACATCTCTGGATCTGAGGGCGGAGTAATGGACAGTGCAGCTACTCCAGCTCCAAGCACACCAACTACACCACCCCCAGGGAGAAGTACAGCTGCTACTCAAACTTCAACAGTAATTGGCAGTGCAGCTACTCCAGCTCCAAACACAGCAACTACACCACCCCCAGGGAGAAGTACAGCTGCTACTCAAACTTCAACAGTAATTGGCAGTGCAGCTACTCTAGCTCCAAACACAGCAACTACACCACCCCCAAGGACAAGCACAGCAGCTACTCAAACTCCAACTGTAACGGACAGCACAGTTAATCCAGCTCCAAGTACAGCAGCTACACCACCACCAGCGACAGGTACAGCCACGACTCAAACCCCAATGACGAGTACGGCAGCTACCCAAACCACACTAATAATCACTGCAGCTAAACCAGAGGACCAACTCATACCAATATTGGTTGCCCCTGTACGCAAAGGAAAAAGCAAAAAAAAGGCAAGAAAGATGAAGCAAGACGAAGAAACAACGTACTCACCACCTGGGACAGCATCTGACCAGGAGTCATCATCACATGATGAAGAAGAAGAGGAAAAGGAAGAGGTGACGTCTCGATCCTCGGACCTCAACCGAGCTACAGAATATGCGAAAAGGCTTTACCCGTCAGCCAGGGGAGCACATCATCACCTGGCTGCTCCGATGCTGGGACAATAGGGCAGACAGTCATGAACTAGAAGGTAGTGAAGCCAAAGAGCTGGGATCACTTGCGAGGGAAGGGGGAATTGACAAAGCAATTGCAAGAGAGAAAAAGTCCCTCAGCCTTTGGAAGCGGCTCTTGGCAGCTGTGAAAGATAGGTTTCCATACAAGGACGATGTTATGAGTCGTTCGGCCAAGTGGACTACTCTAGAGAAAGGCATCCAGTCTCTGAGAGAATCAGCCATTGTAGAGATGATCTATATCACCAAGCCGAATGTTGGGGATATACCCATAGATAAAGATGAAGTCGAATGTACACGACCCATGTGGCAGAAATTTACATGGAATGCACCCTCATCATATGCCCAATCACTGGCAACAGTAACCTGGAATGACATAAGACCACCAACAGTGGGTGAAATGAGTTATAAACTCCGAGAGTTTGAAGATAATATCACCCCTTCCATCATCTCAGCTGTGGAAAAACTGTCCCAGAACCTCCAACAATTGAGAGACAATCTATACAGCTACTCACGTGTACCAACACACGTCTCAGCTATTAACAGAAGGCATCCCACTGTTCGAGAGAGAAGATACAGAAAGTATACATCACGGGCCACCCTATGGTTTTACCTGCAGGATCATGGAGAAGATATGATGAAGTGGGATGGAAAGCCTACTTCAGTTTTGGAGGAGCGGGTGCGATAACTGAAGAGGAGAGCACAGGTCAAGCCTGATCACCCCATGAAGGCTTGCGGCTTCAGTCTCTGGTGAACAGGTTCCTAGATGGAGTGGAAGAGCCGATTTTAGTTCAGCTCCTGTGATGAAGAAGAATAATCCATTTCTACAAGACGTGAGTGACCAATGTGATGACTACTAGAGGGGCCCCGCCTCCAGCCAGGTGGAGGTAGGGGATAATCGGATTTACTGGACTGTGTGGATCAGATGGCCTGGCACATCAGTCCCACAGAAGTATAAGGCTCGAGTAGATACCGGTGCACAGTGTACTCTGATGCCATCAAGCTGTCAAGGGGTGGAACCTATTTCTATTTCTGGAGTGACAGGAGGATCCCAAGAGTTGACTGTACTGGAGGCTGAAATCAGCGTGACTGGGAGGGAATGGCAAAAACACCCCATTGTGACTGGTCCAGAGGCTCCATGTATCCTTGGCATAGATTACCTCAGGAGAGGGTACTTCAAAGACTCCAGAGGGTACCGATGGGCTTTTGGTATTGCTGCTTTGGAGACAGAGGAAGTGGAGCAGCTGTCCACCTTGCCTGGTCTCTCAGAGGATCCTTCTGCTGTGGGCTTGCTGAAGGTCGAAGAACAACAAGTGCCAATCGCTACCGCAACAGTGCACCAGCGGCAATATCGCACCAACCGAGACTCCCTGACTCCCATCCATAAGCTGATGCATAGATTGGAGAGTCAAGGAGTGACCAGTAGGACCCACTCACCTTTTCATAGCCCCATATGCCCAGTGCGAAAGTCTAATGGAGAGTGGAGACTGACAGTAGACTATCGTGGCCTGAACGAAGTTACCCCATCCTTGAGTGCTGCCGTACCAGACATGCGAGAGCTTCAGTATGAAGTGGAGTCAAAGAAGGCAGCCAAGTGGTATGCCACGACTGACATTGCCAATGCTTCTTTCTCAGTTCTTCTGGCAGCAGAGTGCAGGCCACTGTTTGCTTTTACTTGGAGGGGCGTCCAGTACACTTGGAACCGACTGCCCCAGGGCTGGAAACACAGCCCTACCATCTGCCACGGACTGATCCAGACTGCACTGGAACAGGGGCAAGCTCCAGAACACCTGCAATACATTGATGACATCATTGTGTGGGGTGATACAGGGGAAGAAGTCTTTGAGAAAGGGAAGAAAATAATCCAAATCCTGCTGAAAGTTGCTTCTGCCATAAAAAGGAGTAAGGTCAGTGGACCTGCACAGGAGATTCATTTTTTAGAATAAAATGGCAAGATGGACGCTGCCAGATCCCCACAGATGTGATCAACAAGATAACAGCAGTGTCGCCACCAACTAATAAGAAAGAAACACAAGCTTTCTTGGGTGTTTTGTGGGGTTCTGGAGGATGCACATCCCGAATTACAGGTTGATTGTAAGCCCTCTCTATTATGTGACCCGGAAGAAAAATGACTTTAAATAGGGCACTGAGCTACAACAAGCCCTTGAGCAAATTAAATGTGAGATAGTTTGTGCAGTAGCCCTCAGACGAGTCCGGACTGGGCCAGATGTTAAAAATGTACTGTACACTGCAGCTGGGGAGAATGGTCCTACCTGGAGCCTCTGGCAGAAAGCTCCAGGGGAAACTCGAGGTCGACCCCTTGGCTTTTGGAGTCGGGGATACAAAGGATCTGAAGAGAGCTCTACACCAACTGAAAAAGAGATATTGGCAGCCTATGAAGGGGTTGGAGCTGCTTCGGAAGTGATTGGCACTGAAGCACAGCTCCTCCTGGCACCCCAGTTGCCTGTGCTGGGCTGGATGTTCAAAGGCAGGGTCTCCTCTACACATCATGCAAATGATGCTACATGGAGTAAGTGGGCCACATTAATAACACAACGAGCTCGAATAGGAAATCCCAGTCGCCCCGGAATTCTAGAAGTCATCATGGACTGGCCAGAGGGCAAAGATTCTGGAAGGTCAACAGAGGAGGAAGGAGTGATGCATGCTGAAGAGGCCCCACCCTATAATGAACTGTCAGAAAGTGAAAAGCAATATGCCTTATTTACTGATGGGTCTTGTCGCATTGTGGGAAAGCACCGTAGATGGAAGGCAGCAGTATGGAGTCCTCAATGACAAGTTGCAGAAAGTGCTGAAGGAGAGGGTGAATCGAGTCAGTTTGCAGAAGTGAAAGCCATCCAGCTGGCCTTGGACATTGCTGAACGAGAAAAGTGGCCAGTACTTTATCTCCATACTGACTCATGGATGGTGGCGAATGCCCTGTGGGGGTGGTTGCAGCAATGGAAGCAGGGCAACTGGCAACGCAGAGGTACACCCATCAGGGCTGCTGCACTGTGGCAAGATATTGCTGCCCGAGTACAATGCCTAGTGGTCAAAGTACTCCACGTAGATGCTCATGTACCCAAGTGTCGAGCCATTTAGGAGCACCAGAACAACCAACAAGTGGATCAAGCTGCTAAAATTGAAGTGGGCTCAGATGGACTTAGATTGGCAACATAAGGGTGAATAATTTATGGCCCGGTGGGCCCATGACACTTCAGGCCATCAGGGCAGAAATGCAACATACAGATGGGCTCGTGATCAAGGGGTGGACTTAACAATGGACACTATTGCCCAGGTTATTCATGACTGTGAAACATGTGCTGCAATTAAGCAGGCTAAACAGTTAAAGCCTCTTTGGTATGGAGGACGATGGCTGAAGTACAAATATGGGGAGGCTTGACAGATTGATTATATTACACTCCCACCAACCCGCTTCTTATCTCAACCCGTGGGAGTTACATTCTTTCGGTTCTTCTCCCCATTTCCCCCGCATCGGAGTGGGGGGGGGGGGGGGGGAAGGGAGGGAGAAGTGAAATTTACAGCTTAATCCACGACAAAGCCATTTTCTGATACTCCTAGGTATATCTCCATGAGTTTTTGATATGTCCGTAGCATTGAGCATTCAGGAAAGCAGCAGAAGAGAGGCTAAAATAGAAATAACCATAACATTAACAAAATAATTATCTTCTTTAAAGAGTGAGAATATTTGGGGAGGAATAATACCTACGTTTTTTGCAAGCTTCCTAATGGGGAAAAAAAAAAAATAAGTGGTTTGTTATGCAATAAAAAGCCTGTGAAGAATTCACATCCCATCTTGTCATATTTTTCATTACAAACGATGGCTTGACATGTCCTTTAGAAGCATCAAAAAAAGCTTCCTACTTGTACATGTGGTTTTTTAAGTGTTACACCAAATTGCTTTGTTTCTACCACACCAGATTTTTTTTGATTTGCTATTGCTAGACTTAACACTATCAACCTTAAATCATCTAAAATCACCAGCTTAACATTCATTTTAGTAACAGATGAAAAAGCAAGCGCGGATGTTAAATACAGGTTATATTTGCCTATAGGCTCTTTTTGCCTACAACCTCCTTTTTCATGTCTTCCTTAAAAAATAGTGAAAATATGGTCAGAAGATCCATCTAAGAAACATCATCTGTTTCTTAGTTTCAACATTAAAGTAGTAGTTTAAAAGGCTTCTTCTCAGCTTTGCAATGTGACAGCTGGACAACCTGCATCATATTCTCCAAATCTGGAAAATTTTTAACTTTCAAATTCCAACAAGATTCCTCTCAGCACTATAACAGTTACAGCATAACTAACAAAACTGAAATGCTAACTCATGCCATACATATGCAGAAGACAACTAGGATTCCTGACTACATTCTCTTGAGATGTGTGTCACAGATCAGCTAAAGAAAAGGACGTTGTTGTTAGAGGTAACATGATGAGACATAGAACAAGAAAAATATCATAGGACTAAGTATAATTTTATCTGCTACTTGAAGCCTGGATATGACAGTCATTAGTCTTAAAAAATCTGACAAAGATTTTGGTACTTATTTATGATGATAGTGATTTAGTGGTAAATACAGCTGATTGGCAACTTTTCATCTAAACTTTTTTTTTTAAAGCAGAAAAAGTATCTTTTAATGGCAGTAACTGCAAGAAATAGAGCTATATTTTTTTCTTAGAAAATGTTAGAAATAGAGCACTTCAAGGATTTGAAAATCTAAAACTAATTATTCTCATGGTATTCTGTGCAAATTGCAAGTCAGATTGTGTCAGGAATTACACATATACAAGAAAAAAAATACTGTGCAAGGAATTTTTTGTGTCACTAAGGCATGCAGACAAGTTATGCCCATGTCCTGAAGGTTAGATGACAGAAGAGAATGTAAGAGATTGCTGAACATGAAATGAGAAATTTCTGGACAGAACTAATAACAGAGTGAGAAGCTCACAGCAGTTTTCAGTGTAAGAGTAGTACCATGAGGGAGGAGAATAGCTGGATTTCAGAGATAGTTAAAGGAAAGTTAGCCAAGTATCATGGATAATTGGAGGACAGCATTTTGGAGTTGCAGAGCATCCAGGTAACCATATCAGAAACATCATGAATGCCTGAGATTATGTGGGTAACTCCATCACAAATAACACATTTGGCTACAGAGAAAGAAAAAAAAAAAGAAACTAGGGGCAGAATTTTTATCTGTGAGGAGATAAAGACCAAAAAAAGGAGAGACGGATGAATAAAAAAAAAGCAAGCATGGGAAGATGAAGATAAGCTGGAATAAAAACGATTGTTTGAACATATGCAAACTGCTGGTCAGTACACTTGCCTGACTGAGATCTACACCTGATCACTACAAATTATGCTGCCTCCTTAATGAAGTCTGTTCCTCAAGGGGTGTGCGATTCATGCATGTGTGTAACCACCAGCAAACTACAGACTAGATGAAGAGAAGGAATAAGATGGGTCTCTCCAGTGGTTCATGCAAATTCCAATAAAGGCATTGCTCTCTACCTTTGTTGATTTGTGTGGCTTCCTGGCCATGTTGGTGTAGGATGTGTATTTGTATCTTTGTGTAATTTGTGCTTGACCTTTCTTCTAATCAAACCTAGAGGTCAGTGACTACAGCTGCCACATCTACATGATGGAGACTGGATGAAATCCCCTGGGTACTGAAGCACAGAATCAGGCTCTACAACTCGAGGAGGGTTATAAAGCAGGTATGTTTACTATGGGCCCAGGTGCAAGGGGGAATCACTCCTCCGAACTTGCACACCGGGGGGTTAAGCAAGCAGATATTTATTACACACAAACATACATATTCATTAGGTTCCCGAGAGAGTGGTGAGGATATTACAGTTAGTTTAGGTACTCATTATCATAAGTCTCCCCTTTGGCCCTCTGATGGTTGTGGGCAGGGGTCTTCAAGATGAAGTTAGTAGTCTTCTTCATGTGGGCAGGAGTCTTCAAGATGAAGTAAGCAGTCTTCCTCAGGGTGCACTTTTCACCTTTGGCACAGTTGGATGCCCCGGTAATCACAATTAGCTGAAACCAGCCATATCTGCAAGTTTCTGAGAGCTGGCAAAGATTTAGAGCAGCGTGACCTTCATACAAAATTTATTGCAAGCAGGACAGGATGGGCAGACAAGGAGTATCCTAAGCTAGCAGATGTTCGGGAGTCAATGTCTACAAACTAACTGACAAATTAGAAGGATGGTAAGAAAGAATTCACTCATTAGAAAGATGAAAAGAAATGATTCACTTTTGTTAGCAAGACTACTAAATTCTGTTATCACACCACAGACTTACAACACAAACCTTATTCTGTTAGACCAAAGTTAAATTAAAAGTGTTTAACCCTATGTTTTCCAGGCACTTGCTTTCCTTATATCAGGTATGATCCTCTGAAATCTGCACGAGGAACAAGAAAGTATAACTTCCCCTGGATCCCAAAGACCTCAGTTATGGCTTCACTCAGATGAAGACTTTTTTTTTTTTTTAATTAAATATGAGAAAATCAAGAGTATTCTCATTCTTTTTCCTAACAGAGAAGGTACAAAAATGTTCAGTTTGAATCTTATTTATAGGTTTAAAATAGATTTAATGCTGTTTCTTCCCAATAGCAAAGCAATACCTACCTTTTGCTCTCTATTGGAAAGCTTGTATATGGGTAGCATATAAAAATCATGGAAGAATCAAAAGCAAAAGCAAAAGACAAATGAATGCAATTACAAATTGTACCTGAAAGTATATAAGTTCCTATCTTATTATATCATGAAAGCAGGGAAATAAAAGGAAGTCCCTCATGTGGAAAAATGCTTCTAAACTGAGTTATATGAGTCCGGCTAAGATAGGGAGATCAGAAACCCTAAAAAAAGAGATGTCTAATGATGACAGAACTTCCTAAATTACAGCATAGCTAGAAAGAGATAGACACATGTAATGTGTTTTTTTGGACTATGGGAGGGAAGTTTTTAGGGATGTATTTTTAAAATGTTTCATCTATATATACTTCTATTTAGCCTTTTTGCAAAATGGTTTGTACACATCTTTCTGGTTATTTCGAACATACTCTACAGCACTAAGTGCAAGATCACATATTTTGCAGGTCACAAGAGGAATAAACTTGAGCTGACATATGGCTACATATATGCACGCTCTGTTTTCTTTGAGTCAGTATTTGCAGCAACATAACAATAGGAAACTGAAGAAAATTAATGGTTTGACATTTTATTTAAACTTTGTTTTTAAGAGTGGATTTGAATCTCTGCAGTTAGATGAGGTCTTCCTTTTTATGGAATTTTTAAACAGGATTTGGGTTATTTATTTCATATGCATCAAAAATATCAGCTAAAACTGTTAGATAGATGTCAAAATGTATATTCTGCAGACTATATAGCAAGAAAACAGACTTACTTAGTGTGTACAGTGACTGACAAAGACAAGTCTGTGCTAGATTTCTCTCATGACACCAAATAAACCACATTTTGCTGGAGATAGTGAGGTCTAAGATTTGGATTTGTTCAGGCAAAGACAATCAGATTTTGGTATTCCACATCCTGGATAAATGCTACGTCATGAAGCTAAAACAATTTTTAGTATGGTGGTTGTATTTTATGAGTAAACCTACTCACACCTTTAATACTGAGAAATAGTTTGTGTTTGCATGTTCCATCTGGAAATAGCATCTCTTTGAACGAGAAAGGAAGGCAGTCTATATCTAAGGAAGAGACCCTGAGGACATTTAATGACTTAAGAGTCTGTTAGGCCTATTCTGTTCCCCGTGTACACGGGTTTATTTATGTAGGTTGGAAGGCTGGATATGTATTTCTTGCATTTTATGCATGGAAATTTTAGGTATTCATCAAGAAAGATGTTCTGAAAAGAAGCAAAGTATAAAGCTGGATTGTAAAAACTGTCTCCAATACTCCTATGTTGAAGTAGGCAGTGGATCAACATTTTGAAACTTAAATGCCTAAAATTAAGCATCTATATATAGATATGTAAAATACTTTTTATGGAAAACCTTGAAGAATACCAATAAGCACAGGATTAAAAGCGAAGATAAACACATTAGGAAGAAGTCTTAAACCTGCCTTTTTCTAGCTGTCAATCACAACCATCACAAACTGTGGGACAGAACCCTCTGCAGTAGCAGAATTTTTTGGAGTTCAGTATTTTCTAAAAAACCCTAATCTGCTCAGACGTCTATATGATGTAATATAGACTACATAAAAGAATTATGACGATGAAGAGAAACTTGTGGGAAAGGTGAAATAAGGATCGTATTTCTCAGGAGTTATGTCTGACATAAGTCTGCTTTTACAAATTGTTGCCACTCAACAAATTTAACCATAACCAGCTCTGTCACTCTTGTCAGCGTGCCCTTCAGTATCTTAGTGTCTCCATTCTGATTACATGTGCTATTTGGTTTTTATTCTTCTTTCTTTGTTAACATTTTCACATATGTCAATGCTCAAAGAAGCTTCAAAGATAGCCATTCTCCCTGTTTAGGATGGGACTATACACTCCAGGAGATGGAGGGATAGTACTGTGAACTCTATAAAGCTTCTTCTTTTAAGGGACCCAGAGAAGAGTGAACTAGTGGGAAACAGGAAGAGTCTGAGATAAGAAGTCCCTCTTTTACTTCCCTAATATATTAAAAGATTGCCAAAAAATTGTATCACTGTCAGCGAGATCCTTAACGGGATGAAGGATTGAGAAACCTTCGAAGTCTGAAGCTGATATTTTACTCATGATAATCAGACACAGAGTACTGTATTATTGTATCTGTAAAATAAGGACAAATTCAAATGCTCCATTTGTCACAGTGCCTTGAAATGAAATATCCATGCTTGGAAAATACAGACAATGGTACACATAAAAGAAATGATGTTTTGCTGGGAAATATAATCTTAGAGCAGCACAAACCAAAAAAGACAAAAAGAATTGAAGAAAACCTCTGGTCATCTGTGTGGATGCAGAGTGTACATTGGTTTTCAGCAATCATTGAGCATTTTAGAGGTAGTCAGTCAAGCAAACCATGTAAAAGCAAGTCTAGTTTCTCGTGAATCCTAAAGAAAATTAAATATCCTTATTATTTGAGGTGCTTCAAGCTCCTTTTTTAATACAGAAACTGACATATTTTTTTTCTGTATTTCTGATGTTGCCTGCATCTTTCATGATTTCAAAGGATTTTCTTTTGCCTTTTTTTTGTGTGTGTGTGTGTGGAAAGCAAACGCCCAGTGTTGTTGATCTGGCTGTATTTAACCCCGGGTTCTAAAGCAGGCTTCCTGCATGACCATCTAATCCACTTAAACTAATTGCATAGCAATTTCCTGCTGATAAAATTAGTAATGTCGTAGAACTTTTTTTATAGCATTATAATTTATATTTACAGTAATGTCACAATGAAACTTGTTTCAGTTGCATTTTTCATTTTTATAATGCAAATAGTAAAAACAATAGTTCCTCTATGACCTGACTCTAGTTCCAGAGAATTCAGCTGTTTTTTTAAGTAAGCTAATTTTTTAAGTAAGAATAGACTTTAACTTAGTGGGTTTCATTTCAGTGCAAAGCTTTGTTTGTCTGCCTGAGCCCGTTGAAAAGTTTTATTTTTGCAATTACAGAATTTTCAGACAAAATTACAAATAAATAAATGCCTTTTTCATCCTGGGAGTTTTTTATGATAAATCTCAGGAGAAAGCTCACAACTTCAAGTACCACATTTATCCGATGAGTAGAAGGAGGACAGACAATTGAAAGTGAAGTCACTGAAATTTTCAGCACAAACATATAAATTAAATATTACAAGGACAAGAAATGTTAGAAGAAACATGAGGAAAAAGCATCTAATTTTGCTTCCTCATTAATTTGCAAGTATAAAAAGTTCAAAGATTTCATACTGCTTTTTTGTAGTTACATTGTTTTAAATTCTGCATCTATTGATTAAAATGTGATTTTTTTTTTCCTCCACCCATCATGTTTTTGGACTTTTAAGTGTATTTTCTAGAGACTTAGACTTGCTGCCCCAAATTTGCAGTCTAATCTAGTTCACTGTAAACAGGGGACTACATTGCTGAATTACCTTAGTCAAAGTTTGGGCAAGGTCATCTAAAAGACTTAAAAACCAATTAAAACTTCCAGCAAACTCTCTCAATTTTTTTTTCTTGTACTTGCCTATATCCCCACACATAATGGGTCTTTGTAGGCAAGACAGTAAGCCATATAGGTCACTTATCTCTGTTTAGATTGTGACATTTATCTCACTTTGTCCCCAGTGTCCAGCAGTTTATGCTGGAATAAATTACTGTTTATCGTCCTCTGATTGCCTTGCTCTCTTGCATCCAACATAATTGGAACATTCCATATTATAACGGAATTTTTGTTCCCTGAAAGGATCAGCATTTACAGACAAATCCTTTTCCTTTCTGTCTGTTTTCTAATGCAAATGAACAGTGTACAAATAATGCAGCAATTTTCCCAACTTGAGTGGTTTGTACGCTTTTATTTTGTAAACTGCATAACCTGAATAATCTGTATTCAGAAACAGACCTGCAAGACAGCATGATGAAGTGGTAGTTCTTAAGGAAGCTAGTGACCTCCTGCAGTAAAATAATGCCTTGATATGTTAGTCTGCGCAGGAAGTCATTGTTCTCCCCGTTCATTTCTGAGTATACATACAGAATTCAGAACTGTAGGATCTGGGAAGGACAAAATTATACCTGTAGAGTATTATTCATAGCTTTCAAGTTGTGAATTTAAGTAAATTTATTATTTATCAGGTAATCAGGTTAAACCCACGTCCAAAAAGTCTGAAGTTTATGTGTAATGGCAAAAACTATCCATATATCCAATTCCAGCTTTTCTAGACTCAGGCCTGGAATCAAATTAACAGTTGCAGACAATCTGCAGGTTGGTACTTGAAGAAAAACAGGGAGTTGACTCAAACTGAGAGTCCAGGAAAATATAACCTAATGGTCACAAAATAAGTCCAAGATGAAGTAAATAAAGTATACTTTGCTTCATAGACCACATAGTAATGTAGTCTCAGGAAAATCATCCAATTTGTCCCTATTTTCTCTAAGAGACAGGAAAAATTCAGATCTGCTTACCTCTTAACACCAGAATTACTGTGAAGCAGTGAAGACATCCTTGTAACTCTTCTCACATGGGTACACGGTAACTTTTCTCACATGTGCACATACTTTTACGTACAAACACACCCTACTTGCGCATTACTGTTCTAGATTTTTAGAGCTTTTAGCAACAGTCTTAATTACTAATTATAGAAAAAATATTTTCAGTAGATTAAAGCGAAGTCAGAAAAATAATGTAGATGCCACATGGAAATACAAACCACGTACTCTGTGTATTTAGATTCTGTTCCATAAGTGGATTATTATTTGACTGTTTAACATTTTTTTTTTAAACAGTAAGATCATTTCTCTAAATAATGTGTCATAGTTCAGGGCACATGTTTCAGACTGTATTGTGGCGTATTTCCAGTGTAGCATTATTAACCATATTTTCTGCACAATCCCATTACTTCACGCTATGTAACTGACAAGATTTAGATTTTTCTTATATCATCCTGATTTCAAATGCATGGATGTTCTGTGGTCATGACACTCTTTCACATTCTTTTTTGCACGCTCACCACTGTGCTAGTGAGTGTCGCACACAGTTATGCAATTAAAATCTGCCATTAAAACTTTATTATGTTTAGCATGTTATGATGTTAGATGGAGCTTTGGAAACCATGCATGAAGAACACAGTGGATTTTTTCTCCTTTAGCAGAATATTCTTTATTAAAAAAAAGCTGAAAACCAGTAAAACCCCGTATCACAATTATGTGATCTAACTACAACATACATTTTAATCAAAGAATGTAAAGATTTTTGTTTCCTATAATAAAATGTCTGAAATGCTTCCTGAAATTAAAAAAGATCAGCCAAAGAAACTTTTCTTAAATAAGGCAGGCACAGAGAAGTCCAAAATCACTTTATTACAGCAATTTGGTACTCTAAATACCAATTAGCAGTAGTTATCTCCCATCCTCTGCAGCGCTGTCACAGGTGTCAAGGACATGAGAAAAAATGAGTATGAGATTATTTTATTTTTTTTAATCTCCAATTAAAAACAAAGAAGTAAAATTAATAAATACTTCCTCATGTTAGCCCCTGTGCCTTTTCATATTCATAGCTGAGACTTGGATCAACGCAAATTAGGAAAACTATGACTGAAAAAAAAACCCTATGAAGGCAAACATTTTTTTTCTTTTTTACTGGAAATAATTTAATTTTACATTACTTCAATTCAGACATAATTCCTATACATCTACAAGAAATGCAATTGAGTTTTAGTGCCACATACTTCCAGGACACCAATGATATGAGGCAAATGGGATGTCCTGTGAAAAGAAAGTACTATCCCAAAAAAAAACAAAAAACCCCTTGTCTAAATATACAACACTAAATTGTTCTTCATAGCTTCTTTAGTATAAAGTATGCAATTATGCCTTGCATGTTGTTAAACTATAAATCAAATTATAGCAGCAGCAGAATGAAAATTGGAGGCATAATCATGGGAGGAAATACAAGATTTCCTTTGAGTTTTAAAATGAAATTAAATAGATAGAGGTATATTGGTACAGAGCCAAAAGCAAGACAAGAGAAAGATTTTGCACCAGATTGCGCAGAAAGTGAGGGAGGCCCAAACTGGATGAATAGGGGATAAAAAGAGGGTAAGTAGTTAAGTATAACAGAGTATTTGTCAGCAAGACTTTTTGTACAAATGTTTTTTTCTTAAAAAGAATCCCATTTTAAAGACTTATAAAATAAAATAATATTAAAAAAAAGATGAGAAAATGCCCTGAAAAGACACACCAGTATAAAAAATACACTAAAAGATGTGTTTGAATAACAGCATGGTACATCTGTATTTTTCCCACTGAAAGTCACCAGTGGTCCTCTTGGGACCACAAAATGGTGCGTCAGCAAAATATGCCAAAGAATATAGAAATCTCAACATTTCTTGAGAACAAAAGTTCATAAGACAGACCTTAGAGAGATACTCATGTTATACCCATGAACAAATAAATCTACAGGTGTAAAGCAGATATCCTGCGTAAGGAGTCTTGCCTCTATACCAGTCTTGGAACCTTGTAGATAGTTTTCTCTTGGACTCATTCTGCCAGAACTGTGGTCGAGAATCTAGCCCTCATTGCCAAAAGGTTTTTGTTTTTTTTTCCATGGTTATTCTTTTAAACATAGCTAACGAACCGGAATGTCAACTTTCAGACTACCTCAACGGTACTGCCTCAGCTATATCTAGGACCAGCACTGATTTAGCTGTCTATAGCTGCCAGCAACATTAAGCTCCAGAGTGTCATCCTAACTATTGTAAGGCATACTAACTTTTTTTCCATAGTGCTTTTTTTCTTTTAAAGCTACACTATTATCAGTGTCACACACCAGCATAAAATAGCATGTGTAGACAGTTTGTACGCTAATATTCAGGGAACCCTGAGGTACCAGTGAATCATGACACTAAGAGAAGTGTTTGGTATGCCTGTTGTAGAAACTGATACCTATTTGGCTCCCAACTCTTGTCTGGGTTGAGAATGAAGACATGAGTTGTGGTCAACGGTTTAATGACCAACTGGAGACCAGCAACAAATGGTGTCCTTCAGGTGTTGGTGTTAGAACTGATCCTGTTCAACATCCTTGCCAGTGAAATGGACAGTGGGTTTGAGTGCATCGCCTGCAAGTTTGCTGACAACACCAAGTTGTGTGGTTCAGTTGATGCACTGGAGGGAAGGGATGACATCTAGAGGGACCTTAACACACTGAGATGCACCAATGACAACCTGATGAAGTTCAACAATTTGAAGTGCAAGGTCCTACACCTGGGTCAGAACAATCCCAGGCACAGCTATACAGGTTGAGTGGAGAAGAGATTCAGAGCAGCCCTGCGGAGAAGGACTTGGGGGTGTTGGTCAATGAAAAAATGAACATGAGCCAGCAGTGTGCACTCGCAGCCCAGAAAGCCAACTGTATTCTGGGCTGCACCAAAAGTGTGACCACTAAGTTGAAGGAGGTGATCCTGCCCCTCTATTCTGCTCTCGTGAGACCTCACTTGGAGTACTGTGTGCAGTTCTGGTGTCCTCAACATAAGAAGGACATGAAGCTATTGGAACAAGTCCATAGGAGGGCCATGAGGGGACTGGAGCACCTCTCGTATGAAGACAGGCCAAGAAAGTTGGAGTTGTTAAGCCTGGAGAAGAAAAGGCTGCATGGAGACCTCATAACAGCCTTCCAGTATCTGAAGGGGGCTTATAAGGATGCTAGGAAGGACTCTTCATTAGGGACTGTAGTGATGGGATGAGGTGTTATGGGCTCAAACTTAAACAGGGGAAGTTTAGGTTGGATATAATGAAGAAGTTCTTCACTGTGAGGGTGATGAGGCATTGGAATGGGTTGCCCAAGGAAGTTGTGAATGCTCTACCCCTGGTAGTGTTCAAAGCCGGGTTGGACAGAGTCTTGAGTGACAGGGTTTAGTGTGTGGTGTCCCTACCCATGGCAGGGGGGTTAGAACTATATGGTCATAATGTCTTTTCCAACCCTAACTATTCTATGATTCTATATGTAAAACCCGAAAATCTTTTAATCCTTTCCTGTCAATTTCTCCTCCTTTTCCTCCCATCACCCATTTCTAGTATTCCCAAGGCTCCTTATCACAGTCAACATACAAACTTTGTTTTCCACTTGTACATCATTTTATTATGAAAAATAAGTTTACTTAATTTGTTTTTGCAGTCTAGGACAACACTGTTTCTCAACAAAATTTTGGTTTTAAGGACATCTTAGTTTTGACCATATAATGCTAGTTCATTTCATAAAAAAGTAGTAAATCACCTTGTAACAGGAGAAGCCAAGAAGAAAAATGGAAGAGGGGAACACATGTAGAAATAGCAGTCTACATAATTCCCTTTAATTGATGTCTACTTGTGACAATTCAATAAAAGAAAGAAAAACATTTTTTAATTTGTTGTGAGAAAGAGCTTCTACCTTATTCCCCCCCCCTTCCCCCCCCCCCCCCCCCCCGAAGTAATGGCAGGCTTTAGACTGAAGAACATAAAACACAGCTTGCATTTGTGGGATGAGTATCTGTCAAGCTTTGCTAAAAGATGAGCAGAGAAATAAAACAAGCACATCTGTTGTTGTTAAAGCTGTAAATCACACAGTCCGCTCACTCACTCCCCTCTCTTTCTTCCCCCTGACTCTGATGGGGGGGGGGAATGGGGAGAAGAATTAAAAGAATGTAACTCCCATGGGTTGAGATAAGAACAGGCCAGTAACTAAGGTATAATACAAATTACTACTGCTACAACCAATAATAATAATGACAAAAGAAATACAAGGGAAGAGGGTACAACTGCTCACCACCCGACGACTGAGCTGTGAACTAACTCTTCCGGGTTCCTGCCCCCAGTTTTTACATCCTGGGCATGACGTACTGTGGTGTGGAATGCCTCTTTGGTCAGTTTGGGTCAGGCGTCCTGTTTCTGCTTCCTTCTGGCTTCCCCTCCTCCCTGGCAGAGCATGAGACTCAGAAAGTCCTTGGTCAGACTAAATATTTGAGCAGTAACTAAAAACATCAGTGTTGTCAGCGCTGTTCCCAGACCGAAAGTCAAAAACACAGCGCTGCACCAGCTACTACGAAGGAGAAAAATTACTGCTGCTGCTGAACACGACAACATCATACTTTTATAAGAATCTTCTTTGATGTAATGTGTTGAATTAATTTTCTACTTCTGGTAAGACTGAAAACTATACTTATTTTTTACCATTGCATGTTGTAGAATTTGCCCAAATTTTGCTCCGAACTTTAATGATAAGCCTGACTTGAAGGAGCAATGTTTTTAGCCAACACATGATACTCAAAAACTATTTTTAATAGAACAAAAGGGATATGAATCAGGAGGAAAACTGGCTATACCATGTGGCTTGGAAGGTGCAAAGAGTGGTTTGAAGTCTGACTGGCAGCTGGCTGTGAATAAGTGCTCCACACAGGGGTCAAAACTATGGCCAGTATGGTTAACAGTTTTTCATCAGTGACCTGAGAAGTGGGATATAACCCACTGTTACCAGTGCTGCATGTGGTAAGGTGCTGGCAGCGGGGTGCTGCAGTGCGGTCTCTGTGAGGAGAGGTTGGTTGCTGTGTGAAGCACAGGGCACAGCTGAGCTTCTTAACTGGCTCAGAGGCCTTTTCTTATCTCCTCATGGAATATGCCCTTAGTCTTCACATTTCAGACTTTAAAAAAAGATTTCACTGCATCCAGCTACAGGTGCAAATATTGAGACCTCCTTTATGGGCCCATTTCAGTCAGTATCTCTCTCCTCTCTATGGTGCTTATGTGCAGCCCAAAAACAACCTCAGGCTAGTTCATGGTTAAATACATCTACTAAGGTTTTGTGCTGTTGATTTTTCTGGAACCTGACTTTCATTTTTTTAATTCAAATACTTGCATTTTCTTGCTCTCCTCTGTGTAAGAACACCTGAATAACCTTGATTCAGGACTTTTTCAGTTTGTAAGTAACAGCAGCTGAAGTACAGCACCTTTCTCGTTTTCAGATAGGCAAAGGAATGTAATTTGAAACCTCATCCCTAAAGACTGAGCTTCCCTGTGCTCCATAGGTAAAGGGACAGCCAGGCATGCATGACCAGTAAAAGGCATCTTAATGAGTAAGGGCACTACTTTATAAAGAAAACAGTTTATCTTTCTTATATTCAAAAATTACATACATGTGGATTATTATTTTTTTTTTCCTGGATTATACATGAATTAATACAGGATCTCATAAGAAAAGGAGCAGGTGAAGCTGTAAGAAAATACAAGAGGGGAAAGAGAAGGACGATAGGGGAAAAGAAACATAAGGGATCCTTAGGAGGAAGAGTGCCAAGAGGTGCATTTCCTCCTGCTGCTGCATGGGATTGTGGCTGTATCTGCTTTATGCTGTAGAAGCTAAATCCCACCTGTATGTATCTTCTGTCCCACACATAGCTCTGCTACCTTTCTCAAGGGCAGGAATTCACAAATCAGCTTGGATTTCCAAACACCTGATGCTAGCAGAGCAGGCAGCCAAAGCACAGCTTATTGGTCAGACTTCTTTCACATCAAGCTCACCTGGAATCTGTTTATTTCAACAGTATCTGCTGCAAAATCTTACCTGATAGCAGAGGAATAAAAAAATATGGAAAACCAAAACCAAAAATCCCACATCAGAAAGAGGGTTTGATATTTTCCCCAGCTAGACTGGTACAGATACCTGAATTGTCACATTTCAAGTTAAATAAAAAAAGATGTGAAAAAAATAAATAAGTATGGATATATCTTACAACACCTTTTTTTTTCTTTCCTTTTTTTTTTTTTTTAAAGTTGATGCCAAATATGTCAGCTCCATGGTTAAGATTTTTATCTTTGAGCTCTACTAACCAGCTGGAAAGGTAATAGTTTTTCTGTGAGAAAAAAATTGGTAAAATATTTGTTAAATGAAAAACAATTAATAGCTAACAAAAAAAGTTAGATCTGACGAATTTGTGAAACACTTGAAGACAGAGAGTGCAAAACTGCTGTCAATTAAGTGGTCCTGTAAAAGCCCAAGTCATAGTAAAGGGGTACAAATAACGATGAACTAAATATGTCTCCTGGAAGCTTACAGGCAATGCATAGTTCTGGAAGCATGTTCATTATTAGAGCTTCCAAAGCAGTTTAGCACTTCCAGTCAGTAAGTGACACTGGCTGTAGTAAATTAAATTTCAGTGCCCTAAATGAAGCAACCATATTTTCTTTCAAAGATCTGTGTTTTGTTCTTTTTTTTTCACACTACAACATTGCAGAGTTTCTTGATTTACTAATTCTTGCACATAAAGTAAAAGTGTTCAGAATTTGAACAATGAAACAGTGATACAAATACTGAATAAACTACTGGTAGATGAATGGTTCCAACTTATATATGGTTTTAAAAAGAACTATATTATTTATATAAGTGTTTATACGTGAATCTTTACACACAAATGTACATATAAAACTCCAATAGGCACAAAAAAAAATTCTCACATCAATCCATTTCTTCTCTCCATAAAATAATCTTATGACAATATTGGGTTTACTCCCCTGGGCCTCTGATGACCTTTGCTCAATGATGCGTGTGCAGGCCCTTTGATTTTGACCATGGGAAGCTCATGTTTTTCTATGACTGCTGAATCATCAAGAAATTACAGTCTTTCACACATTTTGCAGGTGGCTGAAAAAGAAGTCTGCTATCTAACGACTTCTTTCAAAAGTTGATGGTCTAACATCTGCCACACAATCCAACCATGTATATATGGGTGTCTCAGGAAGCAAGGGAATGTGTAAGTATGTAAGATAAATAAGGGACTGAATCAATGCCCAGAAGGTGTAAGAGAGATGTTACACATAATTAACATATTATATTAAATCTTAAAATACTATAAGGAGTATAGTATATAGTATATTGCCTTATGACTGAGCTATTATACTCAGGTTCATGTTTTTAAAGAATATCATATGATACACTGTAGTCACAACCATGTTAACTAGGTCTTAACTTCTTTTAATAAAAAAAATATCTAAAGAAGTTAAGACTTAGTTAGTATGATGATCATCTAGTTCAGCTCCCTGGACTAATCAGGATCACATTTTTATAGGAAAAAAAAAAACAAAAACAACAACCCAAACCAAACAAACCAAGCAAAACGAAAAACAGAATAAGAAGAGCAATGCCCGCTCATCTTCATCTGATTGTTAAGTCATAAGAATGTAAGAATGGCCAGAATGGGTTAGACTGAAGCTATACCTAACCCAAAATTTTAATTCAGTCAGAATCAATAAACACATGCTTAAGGAAAAAATAAGAACAAGAAAAGCACACATGATCCATTTTTTTAACATTTTCCCAGCACATTACTAGTTTCAGCTCAGGAATTTTCTAATTTTGCCAAGGTTATCATGGATTTAGTAACTAACAATGGTTTTCTCCTCCATGGATTTGTATAATAGATGGTCTGCAACTCTCTTCAGATAAAAATTTTTGTCTTTTATTAAAAAAAAAGAAAAAAGTGGCTGCTTTTTTTTGAACCTGGCATATTAGTTTCATTTGCTAACCTTTAATTCTTGTATCTGCAGAAACAGTAAACTACTTCTTCCTATAGAACTTTGTGAAGTCACTGACAATTTGCAATTTTTACTGTTTAAATCTCATGGATCCCAGGTTATTGATCATTCCCATACAGAAGACATTCCATAGCTTTGATCATCAAGTTTTGTAATGTTTGCAAAGCATTCAGTACTGCAAGGATGACTACTATGAGAAAAGCTATGAAGAAATAAATAATTCTGTCTTCAGGGCAGGATTTGAATAATCTTCAGTGAATAAAGCTGGGTACAGACTATGAAACAAGATGAAGGCAAAAAAAGGGAAAACTGCTCATTAAAGAGAACTATCTGCCTTTAAACTGAATGAGGCAGGGATCTGGAGTATAGAAAAACTATATCCTCATGTCATAAACCTTGAAAAGCAATATGGTGTTTACAGAAAGGGAAACAGACAACCTTAATTCAGCATTTCTGTGTTTCTGTATGTTTGCCATTCTGAGCTAAATAATAGTCTTCAAACCCTTTTTTTTTTCTTCCTGTATCTAAAAAAACTAAGAGAATAGCATGTTGCAGCTTTGACATAGAGATAAGCAGAAACACAGAAGAGCAGCAAGCTTCATCAGATGGTATTACAAAACAATTGCCCTTTATGGTAGTTCTCAAGAGCATTATATATATATCACAGATAATGGTATTATTTAGACAGTGGTGAGAAGAGAATGTCATTTCACACTGATAGGCCTTCCTGAGTTTCATCTTCATCTCATTACTTATATATTTCAGTATAACAGTAACAGATAGGAGAGCCAGGAGAAAAGAATGAGGATGACATGTCTTTGTTTTCATATGGGGAAATGCCAGGAGAGGCAAAGAATTTTCAGAGGTATGTGTTAAAACTGGTTTAGTGCCTCAGAGGTACGTATAAAGTGTGTGAGAATGACTGCCAGAAAAAGAGCATGTTCTTTGGACCATTTTGGAGGTGAATGGGAAAATAAAGCAGCAACTGAAGGACAGGTAAGTCTGCAGTGCTGGAGTTTCATAAGACCTGTATTTTCAGCTAGATTTTCAAATTTGTGTATCATGATTAAGTTTCTACTTTCACATAAAAATGTTCTAGACTTTAACTATATGTATTGACACTTTGATAATCAAATAGTATATGTTATGTGCACAAATCATATTTTAAAGTCATTGCGAAGAGTTTAATCTCAGCGATTCCACTTACCAGACATTCACTACTTGAAAAAAAAAAAAAGGAAAAATCATGCTTCATCATGTTTTCTTACTGAGAACATTCAAAGTTTGTGAAGTATGTCATTAGAGTTTTTGTTAAACACACAAAAATAGCTTGTCTGCAAATATAGTTTTGTCTCATTTAATCCAGTAAGGACTACAATGTTTTTTGCCCTAATATTTCCTTTCTGTGCATTTCTTGTGGCAGTTTTGTTCTTTTGTAACCGTCTCTTTAAAGGAATGGTATTATTTCAAATGTGTATTTATCATACAGGTATCTACATAGAGAGAGTGGAAAAAATCCTGCTAAATGTTCACAAGAAATTAAATGGACACTTTCCCTTACATCACTGGTTTAATGTTTGGACCTCTAGGAATTCTCCAAGGCTGTATGTTCTGTTTAGCAGCCCCTTCCACTGTTAATAGATTGAGCATCTCATTATAATGTCCAAGAGAGCTCATTTTAGTGGCCTTTATAATGTTCTCTGAGTCCAATACCAAAGCAAATTCTATAAGAAATGAAATGGTATTATCTTCTTATTTAGCTGTATCCTGAATCTTTTAATCCTTTTAAGTGACAGAATGGAAAAATACAATATATAAGGTGTTCTTCCCTTGTGAGAGCAGAAATATTTTCAACTGCGTAAAAGGTTGGATGCAGATAGCAACACAATATAGCAAATTTTGATTACTTCTAAAGGAATGGACAAGATGTTTTATGATCAGGAAGAAAAAAAACAAAACAAAACCATACTATAACCCCATGAACTTGTGCCTTGGTGTACAATAACAACAACAACAACAAAATGGAAAAAGAAAAAAAAGCAGCCAAAAATGTGTTACTGTTTTGTATCTTTCATGGTTTTCACCACTGGCTACCTGCCTGATATGAAAGTTGAATCAAGTTGTAAATGAACTACTTGAAGATTTTACTCTGAGTATAAACAGTGACATTAAGCTCATATGTACATATCACATCTGTAAAAGCTCAAATAATGAAAATGTAAGAAGTTAACAGATCTGAGGAACTGAGACAATGAAATTCTTTTTCACTGGATTTACATTGAAAATTGTATTTGCATGTCATGTTTAAAAGTAGATTTTTAGGAGGAAGCCATTTAATTTCCACTCTGATATTTCTGTGTCACCTATGCTTTGCTTATCCAAACAACCTGCATCAGTTAAAGTATTTAGGATGTTACAAATACTAAACACATCTTAAACAATTTCAAAATGCTTATTTTACACTTTTTTGGTAGCAAAAAACAGTGATCAGCATTGCTTAAATATGCAAACTGTCCCAGTGCAAGCTCGAAAAGTCATGACCAAATGATGCAGTCCTTGACTTCCTGCCAGAAGTGCAAACTCCCTTCTGCACATGGGAGACAGATTTACAAGATCCATGTAATGTGACAAAGTACTTTGATGTACACCACCACTTCCAGTTAAATAAAGGTCTAAACATTACTGTCATTTTAGTTAACAGCCATATGTTTAGGACATGAACATCTTCCTTAATTTCCTTACTTTCTATTTCGGCAAAACATTAAGACATTTTTAAATATTTTAAAAGTTTAACACAGTGTCAAAACAGGCTGTAAAATTCCATTTCTGTTTTTGAAAAGTTTAGGATTACTGATTTGCTATGTAGTCTTGGCTATGGCTTCCTATATATCTTATGCATTTCTGGAGAGGGGAAGTATATGCCAGTATGAGTAACCCTTCATCAAGTGCTGATTTTGAAATTTGAATTGCCATTCTCAACTTAACCTTGGTCTCCACATCCAAGAATCTATTTAGCAAGCTGCTGTGTAGTACTCAGCAGTCACCTTCAATAATAATTGAATTAACGGTATATTCATGTTCTTGTCATGAGTTTTCAGATTAAAGTAGGCTTTGTTACTATTACTCTGTGCATCTTTTCCATGTGAACTTAGAGTAAAATTTCATCCAAGAAGTCATAATTTTTTTTATAATATTAATTGAACATCCACTGACCATAGAACATTAAGTTCAGTGGTATCACATCAATTTCATTATTTAGGTAAAAGGCTTTTTGGAAAGTTCTTATGACTGAGCTTTTGCTATTAGCAGCATTGCATTCTTCTTTCCAAGCAAGTGATGAGTCCATTGTGAATGCAATAAAAATATTTTTATCAACAAAAAACAACTTTTTGAAAATGGTCCATTTAAAATAAAGTATTATAATAGAAGATACACTATTCTGAAGAAACTTCTATATCTGACTTTCCAATAGAGAAATTTAAATTTTAACTCTAATTGACATCTTCATAAATCAGTGCAAACCTTTTATAAGTACCCTGTCAAGGGTATTTATCAGGAATAATGTGGAGCTAATTTTTCTAAACAGGGTAACGTTTAATACACTACAGAATCTTTACTGACATCTCTTTGGCATAATACATGTATCTTACCAGTCAGGAGCAGTACCTTCATTTCTAATTGATGCATAGAAAAAAATTGTGTCAGAATTCTCCATGCTCATAGCAGCTTCTATGTATTTTGGCTTCATATGAAAAAAAAAAATTCAAACTGCATGAAGAATACTTTTTTCTCAATACAACTATCAGATTTAATTTCTGCTGATAGAATGATGTGTTAGCAATTGTAGAAGTTATAAACATTGCCAAAAGCCAGCCCTTAGAAATCATATGGCACATATTTTCACACTAATTTTTGGTTATGTGCCAGTCTGGATTCTAAATGAGGCACCCTGCTTTAATGAAGCTGACTTACCTTTGCTTTACTGGAAGCTTCCCCATGCTTTACTGGAAGCTTCCCCTCTGTTCTGAGGGCTTGGCTTTTATCACCTCTCTTCTTTCAGTCCTGACTGTTGCGAGAACAATGCCTGTTAATTGTGCTAACTGTCATTAAATATGTAATAATGAAAAATGTCAACCAAAAATTAGGATAAAGCTAGGCAGTTTGCCTGAATATGTTTAAACACTTGTTTTCAAAGGGGGAAAGCAGTGGCTTTACTGTGCTGTTCGACAAAGCTTTGCTTTGTTAGATTACTATATAAAATACTGCAAGCAAATATGAGTAATTTTCAGACATCATTTATAGAAAGAAAATTTAATGCCATTATTTTTTTTTCATCAGTCCAACTGAAGAATTGACCTGTTAGCTATTAAAGAGGCCAGTTTGTTGCTAATATATGACTTTCTTCCTCAATTGTTTGACCTACTTTAAAATGTTTAAAGCTGTTTCAACAGACATTTCAAATATTATTCACTAGATAGAAGTTGAATTCCCCTGTTCTCAATGGCTTGATTGATCAATAAACTGATGCAAATTACTCCTAACAGATTGCAAATAACTCCCAATACTTGATTCTTATAAGCTTTGCGTTGCATTATATCAAAGAGCTTCTTACTCTACTTTTCATTTATGATGCTTTCACAATCCAATTCCTTTAAGACTCAAAAGTCAGAGTGTAAGAAATCGACTTTTACTAATTTACTTTTTTTGTCAATTGATTTTGGTACACTACATTAAACAGTCTGTTTCCAATAACCTATACCCTCCTGACCCTGCTACAATATTGATCTTATGCACTTGTTCATTCCAGAAAATTTCACTTAGCTAAAATCTGTACTTTCCTACACTAGCAGCTTGAAAACTATTCAGTTAGCTGATTCTTACAGATTTTAAAACAGTAAAATAATCAACATAAGTACTAGATATATATTTTTGATAACTTCAGCATCTTTCCATCTAAACTGGTTCACCAAGCTATAAATTTATGCAGTTTCCTCAATCACATCATTAATACAGTTAAAAGGACAATACACAGATACCATAATAATAAAAAAATTATTATAACAAAGAGATAAATCCAGACTTGATGCAATGGCACTTCTAAATTTTTAAATACTATTCCTGTCATACTTCCAGTTGTGATTGCTAATTTTTCAGCTTTTTAGGCAGAAGAGCTCATTAAAAGCCTCACTGAAAATTGTTTAGCCTTGCTAGGCGATGGCTAGTGTACAAATTTATACCATTTCACTTAAAAAAAAAAGTTTGTGGGTTGTTTAAGGAATTATAAATCTGCCTCTATCATTAGTGGCATATTCTAGATTTTCTTTGCTATACACTTAAGCTTTTCCTATTTGAAGGTCTTCTTGTTCCTTTCTGCCTTGCAAATAGAAATATGGCATTTGCTCAGAATATCAGTACCATATTGTTGGAATTCTTTTGGAAAATGTCCAGCAATCCCTCATATTCTTAGAGTGGTCTGGATTGATAATAGTAGCCACACGTGTAAAAAACTTATTCTTGAAGAAACATACATTTATCTTTAATGAACATCACATTTTATTTATTAAAAGTAACACAGGAATCATTGCATGTTAAGGTTGATAGGGGAAAAAATCATCTCGAGACAAAATGTACAAAGTAATAGTCTAGATATTGATACTGTGCCAGCAATGTTCTGTGTATGTGGAAAGTCACAGCAAATCCATAGGAGGGAAAAAAAAAAAAAAAAAGAAAACATTGGTTCAAACTTAATGCTATTCCAAGGCAAGCATGATCTACAAGATATTCAGACATATTTTCATCAGGATGAATTGTTTAAGCATCTCTAATCTACATAGGTTTCCTGTCTTATAAACCACAAAACTGAGTGTTCTGGCAGGTGTGGGGGAGCTGATCTTTCACTATACTGAGCGCAGGTCTTGAGAGAAGCCACGGGCCCAATTAATTTTATTGTAAACTTCCCTAAAACTCTGTTAGCAGGAACAAAAGTCTTGTCAAGTTCTTATTCTTATAAAAGGCATGAAGTAGAAGGAGAAAATGAAAAAGAAAAGAAGCAAGGAAAGAGGTAAATGTACTCACCACCCCATGAATCTAGTGACGTCTTCTCTGTCAGTGAGTGGAAATTATTTCAGTCGAAACTGTGGTCCTTGTAGCTAGCCAGTGACTCTACCGAGATCCAGAGTGAAAAACTGCACCACGCAGCTGAAGGCCGGCTGCCAGTTTATGGGGTCCAGGTCTCTTGGACTCCTCCCCCATGTGCAGACTCATTTTTGCAGCATCAGGTAAACCCCAGGTCCAGTTCACCCTGTGCCCGCAGTGTCTGTCGCTGTCTCCAGGCAGTTTGCTGCTGGGGCAGTTGATCTTCGTGGCCTCAGGGCAGACCCGATAGGAAGACCTTGGTAGAGCACTCAGCACCCCGAGAGGCGAAGAGCGGCAACGCGCTATCAGCTCCTTTTATCTTTTGGGTTGTTTTGAGGCAAACACAGAAAGGGTCTCTTGAACATCACGTACTCTTAGAAGTGAAATGTTTCGTGGAAACAGTGCTGTGGAGATAGTTTTTGCATAAATAAGACAGCAGAAAAGGCCTCAAAATGCCACCAGCTATAGCATCTTTATTTGCTTTCATAGCATGAGAAGTGTAAATGTGATTCGTGTAAGTAAAGACAATATTGAACAGGATGAAATATTATAAGAAGTAAAAACTGATTTGTGTCAATATAAACTTAGTTAAATAGAGAATATATAAACTTAGTTAAGTAGAGAATTGCTGTATTAGTCGTAGATATAGACTTAGACAAGGGAACTTATGCAATCACAAGCTTCCCGAATGCAAGCCTTGTGGGTGTAAACCAGTTGAGGACGGTTGATTATGGGAAGGAATGACAGAAGACATGCACAAGATAAGAAGGTGAAGAGTTCAGCCTTAAAAGTCTGTATAAAGGTCACTGAAAGTCTGTACAAAGGTCACTGAAGAAGACTCTTACTTCATCCCAAGAACCTCGCCCAAGACCACCAGGAGGCAGTGCGCATGCGGAAGGGACTTGCAAAACTTATTTTAATACAAAGCGGAGGACAATTTACATATTGCATCACCCTGTTGAATATGTAAGAGTATAGACTATAAATGCTATATGCTGCTGTTTGTAGGTGTGCGTCTTGGTGGAGCGGTGACTCCCGGCACAGAGAACGCTGTTTGCTTACCTTTATTCGCTCAATAAATTCAAGCTGCTAAAACATAGAGAGCTTGGTTTCAGATCATTTATCACAATAGTGTGCCTTGCAATAAGCATAGTCACTGAATTATAGACACTAGCATTCTTGCAAGCTTCTGCTGAAAAATATCCACAACCACATCATAATTGAAGGATATGGCTTAAGCTCAATGAATCACCCCACTTTTATGTAGCATTATTGTGAGGTGTTTCATAAAGGTAATTATTCTATGTTATGCTCTTCAAAGTTTTGTCACACTCAATATTGATAGCTAAAAGATTTGCTGAGTTATTAGCATATATTGAGACAAAGGAATGAGTTCATGCAATTTCTTCTGTGTTATTTTAATAATTCAGCTGTTTGAATCTCATATTTTAATAATTTAATTTACACAATATAATATCATACACAGCATTATAAAAATATTCAGTGTTCAAAGATTCCAATTATAAAAGGCTTAAATATAATCTGAAACTTTTATTACCATGATGACTGTAAAAGTATGTGACAATTAATTAAAGATATTCTGAAACTACAAAGTATTATCAGATACACCTCTTCTCAAAATGTAAATGAAACTGCAGGAGTATGCCAATTTTGTACAAAGGAAACACATTCTTGTTTGTTATGGGATAAAAAAAATAAGAATATTCAGGTCATTCAGTAGTGTCGTGGTTTATGCCAGTTTTTCTCACTCACTCACTCCCCTCTCTTTCCTCCCCCAGTCCCGGGAGGATGGGAAGAAGAATTGAAAGAATGCAACTCCCACAGGTTGAGATAAGAACAGTTTGGTAACTAAGGTATAACACAAATCACTGCTGCTACTACCAGTAATAATACAAGAGAAATACGAGGAAAGAGAATACAACTGCTCACCAAGCCCGACCCAGCCAGTGCAACCCCCAGCAGCGACCCCCCCAGTGCACACCACACCCTTCTGGGTCTCTGCCCTCTGTTTTCACATCCTGGGCATGACGTGCTATGGTATGGAATAACCTCTTTTGCTAGTCTGGGTCAGGTGTCCTGTTTCTGCTTCCTCCTGGCTCCCCCTCCTCCCCGGCATAGCGTGAGACTGAGAAAGTCCTTGGTCAGACCAAAACACTACCAAGCAGTAACTGAAAACACTGGTGTCATCAGTGCTGTTCCCAGGCCCGAAATCAAAAACACAGTGCTGCACCAGCTACTAAGAAGGAGAAAAATGACTGCTACTGTTGAACCCATGACAATCCACCCCTTGTTCCATACCATTCACATCATGCTCAGATCCCACATTTTCAATATACCATCACATATATATGTATACATACACACACACACACACAGAGGGAGGGAGATCATCCCTCAGTGCATGGACCAATCTCTCCAAAGCTACTGAGTCCATCCAGTCCATGATATTGGGCTCCATCTCTTGTAACAGTCTTTCAGAGCAGGGGAGGCTGTGTGCAGTGTTCACACTCGTGAATAACCTGGGCAATAATGTCCATTGCTAAGTCCACCCCTTGATCAGAAGTCCATCTGTATGCTGCACCTCTGCCCTGGTGGTCTGAGGTGTCATGGGCCCACCAGGCTCAAAATAATTCACCCTTATGTTGCCAATCTAAGTCCATCTGAACCACTACATTTTAGCCGCTTGTCACTGGGGGCTCCAAGCAGGTGCCTTCCATCTCCTATGCTTCCAAAGCACTGGAGGGGCCCAGTGGACTAGATACTCGCCAATACTGTCCCACATACTCTGCCACTCACGAATGTCCAGACTCAGGGAAAACCTCTTGGTCATCCTACATCGTAGTCTAACCTTAGAAAAGGCAAACATCCAACTTTGCATAACTCTTGGGACCAGATGAAATGGTTGTGGGTAAAACACAGTCTGTGTGCCAACATGCTGATCACCATCATAATCAGCAGGCAGGTCTCAAGAGTACCCACAGGCCATTCAAAACCATCGGAACTCTCAAATGAGGCTGTACTTGTCACTGGGGCTGGTGTAGCTGCTGTGCTTGACAGCTCTTTCACCACCAGCTGCTCTTTGTCTTGAGTCCAGATCTTCCTCCACTGCCTTGCTGGGAAGAGCTGCATGGTCTCCTGCATCCTCCTGGGGCTCAGGCTCACGGGGCTCTGCAGGCTGCTGCCAGGGAGTGCTCTTGGCTGCTGTGGGGCTGGGCATGGCCGCCGCCTGTCCCCGCCACTCAGTAGCCACGCAGCTCGTCTCAGCCTCAGGGCTTGGCTTCTCCTCCCGCTGCTCGGCAGCTGCCTGGCTGGGCTCCGTGGGGGGACTCAGCTTCTCTGCCACCTCCACAGCCGCAGGGTTTGTCTCTTGGTCCCCAGGGTCATGCTTCTGGACTGTTTTGGCCGCCAGCGGCTCCTGGGGCCACCCCACCTCGGCTTCCCGTCCTCTCTTCGGGAGCTCACCTGTATTACAAACCATTCCAATAAAGAACAATGAAACAAGAACCGCAACCCAAAACCCATACCAGAAAGCTAAGATAACAAATACCGGCTGCAAATAAGGTACCACAGGCTGAAACCATAAACTCAAGTGAATTGGAAGTCAATAAAACAGCATTGTGACGAGTGGCTATTAATCCTGCCAGTATCTCAACCCTTTGAGCCCCATGTTGGGTGCCAAAAAGAACTGTCGTGTTTTAAGCCAGTTTTTCTCACTCACTCATTTCCCTCTCTTTCTTCCCCCCAGTCCAGGGGGGATGGAAATAGAATTGAAAGAATGCAACTCCCACAGGTCAAGATAAGAACAGTTTGGTAACTAAGGTATAACACAAATCACTACTGCTACCACCAGTAATAATACAAGAGAAATACGAGGAAAGAGAATACAACTGCTCACCAAGCTCGACCCAGCCAGTGCACCCCCAAAAGCGAACCCCCCACTGCACCACCACACCCTTCTGGGTCTCTGCCCTCTGTTTTCACATCCTGGGCATGACGTGCTGTGGTATGGAATAACCTCTTTGGTCAGTTTGGGTCAGGTGTCCTGTCTCTGCTTCCTCCCGTCTTTCCTGGCCAGGGAATCAGTCTCTGATTCCCTCAGAGACTGAATGCCTTTCTCTAGAGTAGTCCACTTGGCCGAAAGGCTCATAACATCGTTCTTGTATGGAAACCTATCTTTCACAGCTGCCAAGAGCCACTTCCAAAGGCTGAGGGACTTTTTCTCTCTTGCAATTGTTTTGTCAATTCCCCCTTCCCTGGCAAGTAATCCCAGCTGTTTCGCTTCACTACCTTCTAGTTCATGACCGTCGGCCCCATTGTCCCACCACTGGAACAACCAGGTGATGATGTGCTCCCCTGGCTGACGGGTAAAGTCTTTTTGCATATTCTGTAGCTCGGTTGAGGTCCGAGATCAGGAAGTCACCTCTTCTTCTTCTTCTTCTTCTTCTTCTTCTTTGTCATGTGATGAAGAACAAGTAGCAATTTAGGGCTTCAGCAATCTCTGAAATCATCCTTGGGAGTTCTAATGGAAAAGATTTGCCAGTTGAAAAGTAGTTACTAATCTGATTGCAAGGCTGCTTCATCACGCAGACCTATTGCAAAAGCAAATGCTTTATTCCCTACTTTACTGCATCCTACTCTCTGTCAGGAAGCAAAGGTAAGGATGAACTGTTGCTAAATAGAGCACTATATTCTATAGGCACATATTACATAAACTGCATTAACAAATTACTGGTAACAGAACCTTTATTCTGCTGAAGTCAGTGCCAAAATTCACTACACTATGAATTTAACCAGAGTAGGGATTTCAACTGTTGTGTTTCCTGTAAAGAAGTATCTTAATGACTTTTAGTTAGATCAATTTATGTTAGTTATGCCAGCTGCAGATGTTTGAAGTAAATTTATTTACTGATTAAACTGTTGGAGGAAAAAAGGATCATCTCACTACAGGATTATTAAAGAGGATGGAGAATATTTTTAGAAAACAAATGAGAGAATTTTGTGGGAGAAAGTTTTCACAGGTATTGACAGCATAGTAGAAAATGTGATTCCACAAATAATTATGAATAGCTCTGAAAAATTCATGTTGTCTTTCAATATATGTAATAAAGTCTATGTATACAAATATACATCTTGTTTGAAAGTATGTGTGTGTATACATGCATATTAATGAATGAACATACAGATGCAGAATTAATCAGATCTTTAGGACTATTTAAAAAGTGATAAGTGGTCTATAAAGTGAGGCAAAAGAAAGATTTAATGCAGGCTTTTTTTTTTTCTCCTGTGATATTTTAATAATTCAAAAAAAAAAAGTTTTTTTAATACATCTATTAATAGGTCTATTAATACATCTGTGTACATAGCTTGTTACGTGGTAACTATTCTGTATTCATTTCTGTAAAACTGAGTAACTGTTATTATCATGACTTACATTTGTTTTTCACAAGAAGAAAAATTTAAACCTGCCATTAGAGACCTTTGAAAATAAACTAGTGACTATTTCTATATGTATGAAAGTGCATCAAAAGTGTTATTATTGAAAAATCTTATATCTGAGGAGTTTAAGAAGGAATAAATACTGTTCACGCAACTGGTATAAAGGTACTGCAGTGACTTTATCACAATGTACAAATTCCTAAAGAGGGGCAGCGGAGTGGGGGTGCGCTGATCTACTCTCTCTGTTGTGAATGCTCCATCGCTGGCGGTGTTCAAGGCCATGGTGGACAGAGCCTTGGGTGGCATGGTTTAGTGGGAGGTGTCCCTGCCCATGGCAGGGTGGTTGGAACTAGATGATCTTAAGGTCCTTTCCAACCCTAACTATTCTATGATTCTATGAGGCTTTTCTTGCAGATTATCACACAGCCCAGATAATGTATGAAGATTGTCCTGTAATACTTGTCAAAAAATGTTTTTCATAAGCAAAATATGCTAAAGAATAAGAAATTTTTACAGCAAGAGAGAGGTTTTATGTTAAGTCCGCTACTAAATACATTCATCAGTTTCTCATTTATGGCTCCAAGGCCTCAACTGCAAGAGCATTTCTAATTCATTCTCATTTGTGGAGCCCTTATTTTTTCAGTTTCCTCAGAATGCAATGTTATCTAATGTTATTTCATGCTGAGATGAAACACTGAATTTATCAGTAAGGATAACTGCTGGGAAAGAAGAACAAAAAGAGTTGTATACATCTAATAGTTCAGCATCTTCACTTGAAGATATGCTGAACTAGCAAATTTGTATCATATGTCCCTAACGAATTATTTTATGTTGTATTGGTTTCAGCAATCAGTGTTACATGGAAAGATGCTGTGCAAAAATTTTTATCAGTACAATGAACCTGGAAAATTTATTCATACTGACAAACAAACAAAAACCCAACAAATAAACCCAAACCTTTTATCAACTTAGGTTTTTTAGGATTCACCATAAATTTTTTCTTGAGTCTGAAATATATTCTTGATTTCAGCTATTGGGGAATTAATGTTCTGATCTGACTAGCAGTTGTTTAATAATTTATATGTTTTCCTGGTTTAGTCCAGGATAAAGCTACATTGCACTGAAGATGCAGATGAGAAAGTTGGAGCTGTTGAGCCTGGAGAGGAGAAGGCTGTGTGGAGACCTCATAGCAGCCTTCCAGTATCTGAAGGGGGCCTATAGGGATGCTGGGGAGGGACTCTTCATGAGGGACTGTAGTGAGACAACAAGGGGTAATGGGTTCAGACTTAAACAGGGGAAGTTTAGATTGGATATGAGGAAGAAATTCTTTACTGTAAGGGTGGTGAGGCACTGGAATGGGCTGCCCAGGGAAGTTGTGAATTCTCCATCGCTGGTGGTGTTCAAAGCCAGGTTGGACAGAGCCTTGGGTGACATGGTTTAGTGTGAGGTGTCCTTGCCCATGGCAGGGGGCTTGGAACTAGATGATCTTAAGGTCCTTTCCAACCCTAAGTATTCTATGATTCTATGAGGCTTTTCTTGTAGATTATCACACAACCCATTGATGAGGGCATTCAGCCTAGACTTTAGCTTCACAACCATGGCACTGGTGTGGGAATTTTTCCTATCTGCACATTAGAACTTTCTAGAGAGGTGATAACATTTGAATTATGAATAGATGCCCTAGATCATTGGTGAAAGTTAGCTTACAAAACCGATACCTCATGACTGATTTTCCATCTAGGTTCCACAGAGTAAGCTTCATTAAAAGTACCTGTTGCTACATTGGACCCTTGCAAAAGTTGAAACAAAATGAGGACAAGTTTCCTTAATCTTCTGGTAATCCATGCAAGTTTCATAAGAATACTGTGAACAGGACACTAGGAGAATTTTCAACATTCTATCATATTAAAGCATTTCAACATATTTCTGTGTCTCCACTGGACAATATTAAATTACTTTCACATGCCTTTAGAACCATATAATTTTCAATTATACACACCACTTTCCCGCAGTTTCCCTTCAAAAAATGTGTTGTTTAGGATGTGCATGCCTGTTTATACTTCTGTCTTTGTGGTTGCTTGCAATAGTTGCCATTGTGGCAAGAACTGAACTCATTTCAAAGAATAAAACTATGCAGAATAGTTAACAAAGTCTGATTATTACTCACTGTAGGTTTGAAAGCCAGTGAATTATTACTTTAATAGCATAATAAAAAATGCTAATTAATTTAATGTTAGTCTTTCAGTGATACAAAATGGTGAAATATAATAGCTTACTGATTCCATGGTGATTCATCTGAAAGGTGCTGTCATTCCAAATTACTGCTTTGTATATTGTAGCTTAAGAAGTACTGATTAGTAGATAATTTGCATGGTATTTTTGCCTGCCTGCTTGTTTTTTTATGATTACTAAATTGTTAACTGAAATCAGAATGGCCTGAACAAAGATGAGTATCAGCTTTTTGATTCTGCATGATCCTCAGAATTGCATTTCATGGGTGAAAAAAAAGTTAATTAGGCAACTATGAACACTGAGAGAGCAGGTATGGAGATAGTATGATATGCAGTTAAAAACTACTCAGTTCAAAGTAAGAAAATTATTTATGTATTATTTTCTTTTAAATCTCACAGTTCTCTTCCTCAGTATAACATTTGTTTTCTTAGAATATTTCTATTTGTAATGAAATCTGATAGCCTAATCAGAAATTCTGGCTAGACTGTGACTTTGGTTATCACAGTGACCTAAAAAGAAACATTGTAAATATTTCACTGCTTAAGGGCTAGTATAATTTAAAATCATAAATTAGGATTTTAAATGTTTCCTATCCTACATTCTCATGCCTAATAGCTTCCTTTTTCCTTGTAGGATATGCCATCTAAGGGCTTTATAAGATCTCCCGTCCTAGCTTAGTTATCTGGGCACAAATCCTAATTATTCTTTTTGGATGAATCTGAAAAGGAAACAAAAAATATATAAACAAGATGCACTTAGTTTACCCTACCCATCTGTAACCTCCAGATTATATGTAGCCAGATTGGTCAGAGACCCTACTCTGCCTTTAGGCCATTAAATAAACCAGTCTTTGGTCTCTAGTCTTAGGTACTATATAATGAGCAAAAACATACTCTCTCCCATCCCAAAAGAATTTCTTGTCAAAGGATGCAATGGATTTTGAAATAAATACCTTATGTAAATTAGAGGTTAGGAACTCTTATTCTGAGCTTTATTTATAGTAATGTGTACCACTTAGAATTAAGACATTTGAGTGAAAGCATATATATATGTGTGTTACAAAGAAAAAGCAGCATATTTGCAAATAAAGTGTGGAGAATTCTACACTTTCAAAATAAGGTGATTTTGATTTAAGGATACTTACTGCTCAAATTTCAGTTGTTAAGGAATAATATGAATGTTTTCTGATGAAATTCCTCTCATCTTGAAGTCAGAATATATTTCTACATCTACATCATTTATCCAGTCTTTTTTAAATCAAAGATGTTCTTTAATTCTTGAGATCATCTCTTGGCTGGAAAAGTCACAGGCATGAGAGGCTCACTCATCCTACAGCAATGAACATATTACCTATCTTTTTCTTCTAGCATCTACAGAGCAGAAAACAGATTAGTAAACTATTTTAAAGAGAACTATTATGCTTTATCCACTTCTTAATTATTTTGGTCATTCAGTGTAATTACTCCTGCATTTTATCAGTACATCCTAGCAGAAATTCGCAAAGAACTGCAAAATCACAGGATATAGGGGTATGATGTATATACTAAAACTAAAATGAAGGTTGGAATTTTTCAGCTTTTAGTTACAGAGATTTGTTTTGAATCACTTACTCATCTGTGATTTCCAGATGGGTACCTCAGATAACTTTGTTCTAGGGTGAATGCCTTACATGAAAAAGTATACAAAAAAAAAGAAAAAAAAAAAATCAGGGTAATTATTTCAAAGGCTAGTATATCTAGTCGTTTGTACTAAAAATACAAATTATGTTTACAAATACAATACAAATACGTTTGTATTAAAAATAGAAATTAAAGGTTTCTTTCTACCTTGTAATATTAAGATCAAAGTTCTAGTGACCTCATCACTTCCTCATCTACTATAATGATGAATTAAAATTTAAAATTTAATACCTATCCACACCTGAAATGAATACTTATTCTTCCTTTTTATCTTTTACTTACTGTCCTGGGTTCAGCAGTAGCAGCCATTTTTCTCCTTCTTAGTACCTGGTGCAGCACTGTATTTTTGACTTTTGGCCTGGGAACAGCACTGATAACACCAGTGTTTTTAGTTACTGCTCAAATGTTTAGTCTGACTAAGGACTTTCTGAGTCTCATGCTGTGTCAGGGAGGAGGGGAAGCCGGGAGGAAACAAACAGGACACCTGACCCAAACTAACCAAAGAGGTTATTCCATACCATAGCACATCATGCCCAGGATGTAAAAACTGGGGGCAGTTACCCAGAAGTTACCTGGAAGAGTTAGTTCACTGCTTGATCGGCCTAGGTATCAGTCAGCGGGTGGTGAGCGGTTGTATTCTCTTCCCTTGTTGTTTCCCTTGTCATTATTATTATTGGTGGTAGCAGTAGTGATTTGTGTTATACCTCAGTTACTGGACTGTTCTTATCTCAACCTGTGGGAGTTACATTCTTTCAATTCTCCTCCCCATCCCCCTGGGAGTGGGGGGGGAAAAGAGGGGGGAGTGAGCAAGAGAACTGCGTGAGTTACAGCTGGGCTTAAGCCATGACTGTTCTTTTTGGCGCCCAACATGGGGCACAAGGGTTGAGATAACGACAGGATGAATAGTCACTCGGCACAATATTGATTTATTGGCTCTCAAAGTTGTTGCTCTTGATTCTCTTGATTTCACAGTTTCAGCATGTTGTACCTTACTTACTTATTTACTTACTTACGTACTTATTTTAACGTTTTTCAGAGGTGGGGCTTGGGCTAAGGTTCTTGTTTCATTGCACGTTGTGGTAATGACATGTAATACGTGTGGGCTCCGGCAGCAGGGAAGGATGGACATGGCCATGGACTTGTACCTAGCTGTCCAGATGCTCTTCATCATCCTGGCCCTCGTCCTCCCCTCTGTCTTCGTGAGGCTGTGGGGAGCCGGGGGGGAGAGGCCCCAGGAGCCAAGCCCCGCAGCCGAACCAGCCCAGGAGAGCAGCCCCGGGGACCAGGAGGCCAGGAAGGAGGTGGCTGCCAAGCAGTGGGAAGAGGCAGTGGAGGGGCCAAGCCCTGCTGCAGAGCCCAGCCACACAGCGGCCAAGAGCATTACCCAGCAGCAGCTCGCAGAGCCCCGAGAGCCCGAGCACCAGGAGGATGCAGAAGACCACATAATACTTCCCAGCCAGGCAGAAGAGGAAGATCTGCACTTAGATAAAGAGCAGCTGGTGGTGAGAGAGCCGGCAAGCACAGCAGCTACACCAGCCCCAGTGACAAGTACAGCTGCCTCATTTGAGAGTTCTGAAGGTTATGAATGGCCCTTTGGTACCCTTGAGACCTGCCTGCTGATTGTGATGGGGATCAGCATGTTGGCATGCATTCAGAGTGTGTTTTACCCAAAACCATTTTGTCTGGTCCCGAGAGTTATGCAGAGTCAGGTTTGGGCCTTGTCTGAGTTTAGATGACAATGTAGGATGACCAAGAGATTTTCCCTGAGGCTGGACAGTCCTGAGTGGCAGAGTGTGTGGAACAGTATGGGTGCTTAAACCACGACACTTACTTACTGTGAAATAAGTAACTATTGTTATCTGTGCACAATGTAGCATTATAACTTCAAATCTCTTTCTTTTATTGACCTCAGAGGCCTTTGGTTGAACTGCACAATATGTAAAGCTGTACACATGCAAGCAGTTTCAGGACTAGAATTTGAATGTGTAAAATAGCTTAACGACTGAATCTTTTAGTAGCAGAATATAACAGAATACCTTTGGAAGCTTTCACTATTATCTTATTTAACATAATATAATAATTAATATGTTATTTAATATTATAATATTTAATATAATATAAAAATATTTTTTTTCTGAAATTATTCCATATCATGCAACAGTATCAGTAAATTAAAAAGGCAGATGTATATTATTATGCCTACAAAAAAAGACTAATAAAACATAATTGCCAAGAATTCACTCTGTGTTCTTAAATAGTTTGCCAAACACCTTATAGTCTTAATTTTTTGTATTAATCTTATGTGGTCATTTTACCTCCATAGTATTTATTCATACTGATTATTACTTTAATGAGTTTCTTTAATTGGTCATAATTCTACAAGCTTTCGTCATAGTCTGATTTTTTTCCTTATATAGTTAGAGTCATATTATACATGGGATTCTTATAACTAAAAAATAGCCACCATTCTTTTAACCAGGCACAGCATTCTCACAACATTTAAAATAAAGGAATAGTAATGTAGGAATAGGTACAGATCTTCAAACATAGACATTGAATTATATGGAAATCCTCATGTCTTAATCTTCTAATCATATATTTTAGAGGGAAAAAAAAGAGCAGGAAAAAAAAAGTGAAGCAACTGAAATATAACTAATGGCACAATAAACACCAATGACTAGATAATGAAGATATGCTTCCTTTTAACTGATACTGAAATGATTGAGAAACACATTTTTTTTTTTCAAATAAGTAGAAAAAATAAAGTAGAAGGAGGTCATAAAGCAAGAAAAAAAGATTCCACTCTTCAAAGCAAACTGATCAGCCTCATGCTTCTGTCTTAGCTTAGTGTAAATTTGATCTTAATTGTCAATGCAAATTATGAGAATTAGTATATAGCCTGGATTATTTAAAGTACTTACTAGGAGAAGATTAGGATATTTTTATAAAGATTTGATTTCTGTCTTGCTCCAGAGACTTTCAGTAATGTATATCAAGATATATTATTTTTCTCTCTGCCAAGTTTTTCGCAAATTAGATTTCTTACATGAAAAGTGCTTGTTGAATGTTACATAGTGAGATTAGAAAAAAATTATTACACATTTGCATAATATAGAAACAACAAAAAAATGTGGGTTTGTCGCGATTTAAGCCCCTAAACCACGCAGTTTTTATCACTCACTCACTCCTCTCTCTTTCTTACCCAAGTCCTGGGGGAATGGGGAGGAGAATCAAAAGAATGCCACTCACACAGGTTGAGATAAGAACAGTTTATTAACTAAGGTATAACACAAATCACTGCTGCTACCACCAATAATAATAATGACAGAGAAGTACAAAGAAAGAGAATACAACTGCACACCAAGCCCCACCCAGCCAGTGCAACCCCCAACAGTGAACCCCCCACTGCACCACCACACCCTTCCGGGTCTCTGCTCTCCCCTCTTATATCCTGGGCATGACATGCGGTGGTATAGAATAACCTCTTTGGACAGTTTGGGTCAGGGGTCCTGTCTCTGCTTCCTCCTGGCTTCCCCTCCTCCCTGGCATAGCACGAGACTCAGAAAGTCCTTGGTCAGACCAAAACATTACCAAGCAGTAACTGAAAACACTGGTGTTATCAGCGCTGTTCCAGGCCGAAAGTCAAAAACACAGCGCTGCACCAGGTACCAAGAAGGAGAAATAAATGACTGTTACTGCTGAACCCAGGACAGGGTTTAAATTATTTTATATAAAAACTAAAGATATCCCTTTAAATTTCAAAAAATAAAATAGAGATAATGGGGTAAATTTAAATATTAATTTAGCAACAATGGGTTTATAAACCTGTAAAAAAATAGAGTTTGCAAGTGGGTCAGGAATCCAACAGGACAAAAGTGAAATTGATCCCACCAGTTTCAATTAGTAGAGCAAAACTTTAAAACTTTTCAAAATCTGAAAATAAGATTCACTTCTGTCTCCAATATGGAATTCCTTGGTATCCCATCATATGATTCCTTGCATTTTCACACTCTAGTCTTTTTCCTTTAAATTCTTGCCTTCTTAATCCTAGCAAGCTGAAAGAGCAAGGACTGAAAAGCAAAGATGTAGATATTAAATATTCCTCTTCAGAGACACTGTCCTTGGCTCGGCAGCCGCAGTCACTTTTCTCCTTCTTGGTAGCTGGTGCAGTGCTGTGTTTTTGATTTTGGGCCTGGGAACAGCACTGATAACACCAGTGTTTTCAGTTTCTGCTTGGTAATGTTTTGGTCTGGCCAAGGACTTTCTGAGTCTCATGCTGTGTCAGGGAGGAGAAGAAGCTGGGAGGAAGCAGAGACAGGACACCTGACCCAAACTGACCAAAGAGGTTATTCCATACCACAGCAAGTCATGTCTGGGACGTGAACACGGAGAGTAGATACCTGGAAGCATGTGGTGGTGCTCGGCGTGGTCAGGCTTTTGGGTATTGGGGGGTTCGCTGCTGGGGGTTGCACTGGCTGGGTCGGGCTTGGTGAGCAGTTGTATTCTCTTTCTTTGTACTTCTCTTGTCATTATTATTATTGGTGGCAGCAGTAGTGATTTGTGTTATACTTTAGTTGCTAAGCTGCTCTTATCTCAACTTGTGGAAGTTGCATTCTTTCGATTCTCCTCCCCATTCCCCCGGGACTGGGGGAAGAAAGAGAGAGGAGTGAGTGAGTGAGTGAGTGAGTAAAACTTCGTGAGTTTTAGAGACTTAAACCACGACCAACACAAAGCAATTAATGCATCAAGGGAATTAAGAAGAGTCCTGAAATGTCTATTTATACGTAGAGAGTTTTTAGGGATGACATTATTAAATATGCAACTTTACAAATCTTTAGTTATATTTTTGTTCTGAAATAGTGTATTTAGTATACGTTCTCTATATATCGTATATATACTAAGCATATATACTAAATAATAGTATATTTAGTATGTATTATGTTCAATTCAGTCTCAGGATGAGCGAGGACTTAAAATTTGGAATCAATTCTAGCTCCAGAAAGAAAAGGAAGGAAGGGAGGAAGGAAGGGAAGAAAGGAGGAAGGGAGGGAGGGACGGAGGGAGGGAAGAGGGAGGGAGGGAGGGAAGGAGGGAGGGAGGGAGGAAGGGAGGAAGGGAGGAAGGAAAAAAAAAACAAAAAACAAAATAAAAAGGCAACCAAAAAAACCAACAAAAGCAAACAAAAAAAGCCAACCACCCAAATAAACCCAAACAAACAACACACCTCACGAAAACAGTTGTTGAAGTCATTAAAGTTTACATTTCAATTCATTTTGCTTCGTTATTCTTGCCCCTGTTGGTTACCTTGGGCAGCCTGGGCACTGTTTGAAGGTGACTCAGATGTTGTCTCGTTTGAACCTAGTTCTGAAGTACCTAAATCTCCTCATGAACTGAGTACTGAAACTTACACAGTATTTTAAGAACCAGACATGTAAAAGTGAGGATTTGGAGTTCCCCCTTCCTAAGCTGTTTTGGGGGTTTATTTTCAAGTTTTCATTAGAATATACAGCTGATAAAGCAGTTGCGATGCTACAGTTCTGCTCTCTGCATAATAAATAGGTATTCAAACAAAGTCCTTTTACCTCACTCCCACTGAATCATCATCTTTGAAGCATTTTGATTGAACTTAAGAGGAAAATAATAAGCTTTACTGTCATTAAGTGAACAAAAGAACCACGGTACTCAGAGCATCTAGCAGAAACACCCACATATTCTTGAGTTTGCTGTATTAGTCACTTGCAAGCCTTGGTCTTTTACTTTGTTCTTTTATAAGTAGAAATTCTCTGATCTGAGGGTAAGAGTTCTCTGCTTTCAGATATGATTGGGTAAAAGTGGATATTACCTACCTGCATCTTCTAAGCTTCCTGTTTCTGATGGGAAACAAACAAAAATTAGGAAATATACAGGTGTTACATTATTAAATACACCAGCCCTCAAGCTCTAGTTCTGATGGTATTTTGGACTAGTTTTAAAAAAAGTTGAACAGACAAATTTTCTCTTATGAAATTGTTATGAGTTTGGTTTTATTCAGTATTTTTTTCTGAAATCCTTTTGTCACTTAGTCACTCTTTATTACAGTAAAAGAAATTCAAACACATGTTCTAAAAGCATATAGGGCATCTCCATGTTTTTGGTTTTCTTTTTCTACCTTAAGATCAAGTAAGAAGCTTATAAGTCTGCACATAATTATTAGAGCAAATTGATTTACAGAGGCAAGAAGCTAGCCCTTTTTTCTTTTTTTTTTTTTCAATTGAAGTATTATTAGAGACTGTGTGTTACCTTGCTGAAGGTTATTTGGGATAATTGCAAGAAGTGATTATGTTTCTTCGTGGCAAACAGAAGCTAAAATTCTAAACTTCATTCCCTACATAACCTCATGTAAAAAATAAAAGAAGCTATAAATCAGAAATTGAGCTGCATTAGCAGAGAAGTATGAGGACCAAGAGCCTGAGGGGTCAGAAAGGAGAGAAGACAGAGAAGAGGGCATAAGCAAGAAGAGCATGGTGATGTTACAGGCACCTGCAGATGGACAGAAGGTCAATTACCTCCTCAATAAGAAATGAGAGATATTCACATGTGTCATGAGCCTCCCACAAATATGTGCAAATTACAGATTTTCTCAGCATACTGTCGCTAATGTAAAGCTGTTTGGCAAGCTGATGTATTTAGAGTACTGAGGGGACAGGAAAAAATTGCAAAGAGCAGTGGAGGTTAGCTCCTCCACAGAACATAAACTGTGAGCTGAGAGTAGCAGCAGAGCAAGAGGGAACAATGGCTCCACCAACAAGGAGCAGGGATGCAGAGAAGTAAGCCAAGGTCAGGACCAAGTCCAGAAATAGGTATCACATCAGACATAGTGAAGTGCTCACCCATCGAGGCTACAGTGAAGAGGCAGGTCTGAGGGCAAGCCAGGAAGCCAAAACAGCAAGTCATAGTCATGGTCAGCGAGGTAAACCAGGCACAGTTGTAGGTGCAGTATGGTACACACCAGGCCAGCAGTACAATCTCAGTTTAAATGTGGCTCCAAAGGAAAGGAGTATCTGGCTCTAACTTTTAGCTGCCTTCACAGCAGCTCTTGTCAGCTGAGGAGCTGACCTTGGCTCAGCCAGCTGAACTCAACACCTTACCTCCTGGAGTGAGGCTGCCAGGGTCACTTGTTGCAGCGTTTCTTGCTGAAAACAGACTGTGAGCAATCCAGACAACTGCTTGACATTTGTGAAGTAGTGGACCAAAGGCTGTGAGGCCCTGCTTGGAAGTTACTATAGGTCACGTACGTGCAGAAAGCTTTGAGAAAGTTGGCATGGACGGTTGTTAAGAGGGATGCGTGCGAAGGAACTCATAGCTGTGTCCTTGAAACCATCTGCTGTTGTGGCCACAGCCTGGGAATCACTTACTATTGTAACAGCCAATCATAAAACCGTTGCTAACACTTGGCTAAAAAATGTAACCAATCAGATGTTATTGAATGTTCTAGTCTTCTGAGGCTTTTTCTATAAAAGACACTGCTTGCCTGTAATAAATTGTCAACGCTTGATCATATTGGTCAGAGTTCGTTGCTGTTATCTCCCGCAGTCACTGGATATTTCTAGGGAAGAATTCCCTGGAAATAGTCTCAGTTTACGTAGTTTAAATAATAACTTACATAGTTCAGTTACACTGAAACCCCCCCAAAAAAATCAAACCTCAAAATGATTACAGATACAGACTTATCAGAAGAGAGATCAGTAGACAACTATTACGCATCTCTTGTTAAATGATATACTGTTTTTCGGGCAGTGTTTTTGATATGCATTTTTGACGCACATTTGTTACATATAGCAACTATATCATGACTTCTTTTTGGTTATTATTTTTCCTGAAATAGACAAAATATTGGTGGTTATGTAATATATAAAGCCTCAAAATTAAGAGTGAGTCAGTCTTCCACCAGCAGGGGTCGTGTAGTTACCATTCACTTCATGTATTCATGTGTTTGCACATTATGTTTGTAAATGAATGGGATAGAGGAGAGACAAAAGCTTTGTGGAAGCTAAATGGTGATTTTGCATCAGTAGAGAGGTTACAGGAGTCCTTCAGTTCCCATTTTCATTCACTTTAAGTATGTCATAGTATCAGGAACCTATGCCAGCATCTATGCCAACATGGGTCCTCTGTTGAGACATCAGCCAATTTCAGCTAGTTGAAATAGGAAGAAGGGAGCAACCTGTCATTCTTTCTGTATCTTTTTTTCACTAATATACATATCATATGTAATATCACTTAACCAAGACACCCTGTTGGTCATAAGCTCAATTCAATGTGACCTTAAAGAATTGTGATAACACCTTAATTGTCATGGAGAAGGAGACATTGTGGCTGACATTGTGTAAAACAGACAGAAAGCTCTTAACTGCCATAGTAATTCTAATTATAGCTGGCAGCATGATTACCTATAATATTGATCCACAAAAATATCTAGTAGTATTAATATTGTTCCACAATAGTAAATTTTTATTTTGTCATTCAGTTTAATCTGTAAAACTTATTCTTTGAGATTTTTTTCAGGTAAACAGGTTTTTTTTTTATTCACTATTCTACATTTCAGCCTCTCTTTACCATATTCTGGTATGCTATATGCACCAATATCCCCATTTCCCCATCATTGTCTTTTTAAAAACTGAAGAGTTTCAGAACCACAATAAGCTACATAAACATCCAAACTCAACACCAGCTTTAGCAAAAATACTGTCTGGTTTAGCATTTAAGCTAAATGTTATCATGATTTTCATGACACAGAACAAGACAACAAAATTCATAAATTTCAGGGGTTTAATTTTAAGGACAGGTGTAAATAAATGGAAACTTGAATTAGCTTTGGTAATTACAAATCCATATTACTTTGCCTGAGGAGCTAGACTATGAGATGTAAAGACAGAGAATCTACCCCTTAAGACAGTGATTGCTTTGAATTTAGTTCTTCCAAAAGAGTTAAAATAGCTTAGGTTTAAAGCAGTCTCCTTAGCTACAATATAGCTGCAAAGTCCTTGTCTCTTTGCCAGCCTCCTTTCTCTTCTGGAGTTTCATCATCCTTTACATCAGGATGAAGCTCACTGTGAGCTCTAAAACCACATCTGCCAACATGTGAAGCAATTTTAGTGGTTGTACTTCAAGATATTTCAGAACAATGATAACATATGTCTATATGAGTCATACCCTTAAATTCTTACTCAGTTTTCACTCAACCTTTACTCAGTCAAAATCCTATAGGTTTGTAATCAGTCTAGGATTTGGCCAAATGTGCAAACAATATAAGCTGGTTTGATTCTTCATATGTTTACCTGTCTTGATTAACAATTGATCTTACAGTACATAGCATGGCTCAGACTTCATAGATCTCCCTCACTATGGACAATATTTGAACTTTTTTATCAGAAGAGTTTTGAAGAATGAAGAATTTCAATATAAATTCTTTTTTGATTGACAGTTTGACAAGAAATATCAGTATTGTGGAAATTAAAGAAAACTGTCCTTAAGCTATTTTTCTGTCAAGATGAAAAATGTTGATTTTAAAAAGAAGGTCACTTATTACAATTTTTCCGAAATAAAAATCATCCAGCAGTGTACTTTATCCAGCACTGTACCTTATCCACCATGTATGGTGAAAGGAATTTATTGCTGCTTCTCAGTATTGAAAACGAAAAAGTTCATGCTGTCATTGATTGACCTTTAAAAAGAAAAATGTTGCTGGCTTATGGGTAAAAGCATTTCTTTCCCCCTCACTTTCTCAATTAGGGTTCGCTGCTTAGTTTCTCAACACTTTTTAAAGTGTGCCAGCATAAATCAAATGTTCAGTTATCACAAGAGCACAATGATCTGATTGTATAAACCCTTCATTAAAAGTAATTCGTCATAATTATTAATTTCAGATGAAGCAGCCAATTAGTGCATGTGGTAGCATACTAGTATATATGAAAACATATATGTGTTTTGTATAAACATTTCCAGGCATGGCTGTGGAAGATTACTACAGCAGCTAGCATCCACATTGTTTTCTTTTTATTTTCTTTCTATTTTTTTATTTTGCTTAATCACAAAATAAATCATGGATCACATTTCTAACAAGTTTTCAGCATAGTCCTGGTCTTTCATTTGAAAAGAAGAATACATACCTAGAAAATAAAGATTGTTTAGCAGGTTACCTGAAAAATTATGAAAAATCATAATTAATCTGTCATTTCCAATAGTGCATGATTAATCATTGAAACCTGACACCAATTCTTAATACTTAGTCTTCCATGTGGAAGCAGTATCTTTTCTATTTAACTTATGCTTTTCTGAGTCATCTGTAATGCTGTATTTTTGTATTGAATTTCAACAAAATAATGCAATGCAGTTCATGCATAGCAGTTTTTCTTTTATAATATTAGAGGAATACAAATCAAATTTTCCTGAAGGCAAGAGGTACCTTTTTTTACAGGAACACAGTGGTAATCAGTGAAATTCCCTCTTTTTGTATAAAAGTATGCTGCAGAACAGGTAGAAATCTTAAAATGTCATGAAAGTATATTTGTCATCGTATTCAATAAGAAACAGAGAAAAGATTATCATTAACTGAATTAGAAAAAGTTCTCTGAGGCTTTTTTAATTAATAAAAAACCAGTTTTGGATCCTTTTCTAAATATGCAAAATGCCTGTTTCCAAATAGGTCTCTGCATATATTGTGTCCAAAGTTAATTATACTGGAACCACTACTGGAAAATTAATTGATAGTTTTCTCTTCTGAAGACATTAAAAAAAAAAAAAAAAAAGAGTATTCCATCTAGAACCTTGTATTAATTAAACAGAAAACAATGTCAGAACTGAGTTTTGCAGAAATTACTTCTGCCTTGAAACTAAAAATGTGTATTTGCAGAATAATACACAAGCAATAATTGTATTTTCTGAGTGATGCACACGCAGGTCACAGCTCACACAAAATAAATTGTAATTAAGTTATACAAATAAAAAAAACCAGTTTGCAAATGGTAACATTTTTTGCTAATTGAAAAACAATTGTGTGAGGAAAAATTTTCTAAAAATTACTTAAATGAACTTGGTGGTTTGTGAATTGCCTGAGGTTTTTTGTTTTCTTATTCCTAGACATATAAAAACTTTTAAAAGGCCTGCTTTTCTACAGCTTGCAAGACTCCTTTTTACCATAAAAAATGTGAGGTCAGACAGAAGACCCTTTCTACCTAGAATATTTTTCTGTGTCATTTGATGAAAGTCGTGAACTAGCTTTATTAGCAAAGGTCATAACACCTACAGTTCTACACAACTATCCTATAATTTTCAAATAAACCCAGTTGGGATTTATCCTCTTGTGTGAAGTCCTTGTCTCTAAGTTGGAGAGACATCAATTTGATAGGTGGACCACTCAGTGGATAAAGAACTGGCTGGCTGGACGCACACAAAGAGTTGTGGTCAGTGGCTCAATGTCCAGCTGGAGACCAGTGACGAGTGGTGCCCCTCAGGCATCGGTGTTGGGACCGGTCTTGTTCAACACCTTTGCGGGTGCCATGGAGAGTGGGATTGAGTGCACCCTCAGAAAGTTTGCCAATGACACCAAGCTGTGTGGTTTGGTTGATACGCTGCAAGGAAGGAATGCCATCCAGAGGGACACTGACACGCTTGTGAGGTGGGCTGATGCCAACCTGATGAAGTTGAACCATGCCAAGCGCAAGGTCCTACAGCTGGGTTGGAGCAATCCCAAGCACAGCTACAGGTTGGGTAGAGAAGAGATTCAGAGCAGCCCTGCAGAGAAGGATTTGGGGGTGTTAGTCAATGAAAAAATGAGCATGAGCCAGCTTTAGTGTGCGCTTGCAGCCCAGAAAGCCAACCGTATTCTGGGCTACATCAAAAGGAGCGTGACCAGCAGGTCGAAGGAGGTGATCCTGCCCCTCGACTCTGCTCTTGGGAGACCTCACTTGGAGTATTGCATGCAGTTCTGTTGTCCTCAACATCAAAAGGACATGGAACTGTTGGAACAAGCCCAAAGGAGGGCTACGAGGATGATCAGGGGACTGGAACACCTCCCATATGAAGGCAGGCTGAGAAAGTTGGGTCTGTTGAGCCTGGAGAAGAGAAGGCTGCGTGGAGACCTCCTAGGAACCTTCCAATATCTGAAGGGGGCCTATAGGGATGCTGGGGGGAGAGGGACTCTTCATGAGGGGTAACGGATTCAAACTTAAACAGGGGAAGTTTTGATTGGATATGAGGAAGAAATTCTTTACTGTGAGGGTGGTGAGGCCCTGGAATGGGCTTCCCAGGGAAGTTGTGAATGCTCCATCGCTGGCAGTATTCAAGGCCTGGTTGGACATAGCCTTGGGTAGCATGGTTTAGTGGGGGGTGTCCCTGCCCATGGCAAAGGGCTTGGAACTAGATGATCTTAAGGTCTTTTCCAACCCTAACTATTCTATGATTCTATGTGGAATGGCTTCTAAATTGTTTCAAGAAATAAGAAATTAAGTGTTCGTTATTCAATATTTATGTTTGTTTTCTGTTTCTGACAGTTAGAGCTTCACAATATTAATACTTGAAAACTGAAAGAAAAATAGCCTATTTTACATTTGGAATTTATTTGTTGAGGTATTTTTTTTCGTATTGTAAAAAAAAGATTAAAAAAAAATCAGAATTTCTAAGGTATTACTTTCGAGAATATTTTAAAATAGACTACGGTAAACTTTACATGACTAATTTGAAAAATATATGCAAATAGAAAATGTATTTTTGTGAATATAATTCTACTATTTGTTTCATTAATTATTTTGTATTTTCTAGCTTCCAAGGTAAACTTAAAAGTGCAAAGGTAATCTGTCTTGTGTCTAAATAATTATCAATGATAAGCATTGGTTGGTTCCTTTCCTGTCTTCACAACCACCTGTTCTGTCACATGCATTCTGCTTGCTATCATTATTTACTGGTAGTTAATAAGGAAATTACTTAAGAATGGACTTTGAAATGTCCATGATTGCTTAAGCAATACTGTTAAGATTCCAGTAATTCATTGAAACAGTATAAGTAGTCTGGAGAAGATCTGTAGTAGAAAAAGAAGATCACTGAGTACAGGAATTAAATTTCCTGGCATTTAGCTAATTTGTTTTCACTGAAAACCAAGTTCAAATACATCTACAAATGTATAAACTTATCAGATAAATTTCTAACTGACTTCAAGTCTCAGGTAGAAAACACATATGTGAACAAAATCAAATTAGATTATCAAAGCCATTTTATTTTAAACTTTATATTAATATGCATTATGCCGAATTGCTTGTTTCAGTTCTTAGGTTATTTTCAGTCAAAACATTTGGGACAGAATTGCGTGGGTGTGAACTTAAGTTAGCTGACTACATTTACTTTTACCCTGTTATTTGCTAGCATTTACAATTGGAAAAGAAGTTACAGTGTTTAAGATAATTGGAAGATTTTTTAAATTAGAAAGAAATAATGAATTACAGAATGATGAAAAAGGCTTGACAGCAGATAAGATGTGCAGCTATAGCTATTTCCATGAAAGATGTTGAGTTTTCAAATGTTCATCACATTGCAATAAATGCAATTTGGAAGATACTAAATAAGGATGAAGATAGCCTCACAACACCATCTAAACAAGGTGATTTCAATTTTTCCCTTTTTTAGTGTTTAATGGATTCCCATATTCCAATTGAACTCATAGAATCATAGTATAATTGAATGGTTTGGTTTGGAAGGGACCTTAAAGATCATCCAATTCCAATCTCCCTGCCACAGGCAGGGTCACATTCCACTAGACCAGGTTGCTCAAAGCCCTATCCAACCTGTCCTTGAACACTTCCAGTGATGGGGCATCCACACCTTCTCCGGGCAACCTGTCCCAGTATCTCACCGTGCTCACAGTAAAGTACTTTTTCCTAATGTCTAATCTATATCTACTCTCTTTCAGTTTCAAACCATTCTCCCTTATATTTGCACTTCTCTGAAAGATGTTAAAAAATTTCTAAGAAATTTTCTCCGAATCATTAAAGAATATCCGTTCTTCCTCCGGATATTAAAAATGTATGTATGTATATAGAGACACAAGCATATTTTTGCGTGACATTTACTTCACCTTGGAGAATTGTCATCTAATGGTGAGGGCTTTGTACTGCAGGAAAGAAAAAAAAATACATTAAAAAAATACATAAAAGAAAACTGCATTAAAAAGAAGTCTGCACATTAATTATCCTGCCAAAGTTCAAGTTTGTTTGGATATCTTCACCAGGCTAGACTTGCTTAGACTTGATAACACTATACAAATGATATTACTGACTTACTTGTGGTAGCAGGTCAAGTATCTAAAGGTAGAGAGGATACAAGGGATGAATTCGACCCTCACACTCAATATTGTTTGATATGTATATGTGTGTATATGGCCCCCTTGTTCATATGCAGTTTCATTTTTCACTTATTCCATACGTATGTTCAAATAATTTACTATTTTATCTCATGAACTCTAGCACATTGTTGTGGTTTAAGCCTCTAAAACTCATGAAGTTTTACTCAATCACTCACTCCCCTCTTCTTCCCCCAGTCCTGGGGGGATGGAGAGGAGAATCAAAAGAATTCAACTCCCACAGGCTGAGATAAGAACAGTTTAGTAACTAAGGTATAACACAAATCACTACTGCTACCACCAGTAATAATACAAGAGAAGTACAAAGAAAGAGAATACAACTGCTCACCAAGCCCGACCCAGCCAGTGCACCCCCCAGCAGCGAACCCCCCCTGTCATGGTTTAAGCCGTAAATTTCACCTCTCCCTCCCTTTCCCCCCCTGACTCCGATGGGGGGAAATGGGGAGAAGAACCAAAAGAATGTAACTCCCACGGGTTGAGATAAGAACAGTCCAGTAACTGAGATATAATACAAATCACTACTGCTACTATCAATAATAATAATAATGACAAGGCAAATACAAGGGAAAAGGATACAACCGCTTGCCACCCAACCACGCTGAGAGAGAGAGAGAGTGAGAGAGCGCCACTTCCGGGTTCCTGCCCCCAGTATTTTACATCCTGGGCATGACATGCTGTGGCATGGAATAGCTCTTTGGTCAGTTTGGATCAGGCGCCCTGTCTGCCTCCTCCCAGTTCCCCCTCCTCCCTGGCATAGCATGAGGCTCAGAAAGTCCTTGATCAAACCAAAACATTGCCAAGCAGTAACTATAAACACTGGTGCTATCAGCGCAGGTCCCAGGCCCAAAATCGAAAACACAGCGCTGCACCAGGTACCAAGAAGGAGAAAAATGACTGCTGCTGCTGAATCCAGGGCACACATCCTTTGCAATGGCTCAGTTCCCTGCAAAGACATGAAAGTTTCAATATAAATGCATCTTGACAAATAGCTTTACAGATCAGGACTGTGGGTTAACTGCAGAGGACCAGGTACTTACACCGACGACCAAAAATATTCAGTGAACTCCAGTGGGAGGTATTCTGAGTAATTATATCTTTATCTATATAAATATATGAGTGCTGTATAAAGATTAAGATTCTCCTGTGGAACAGCAATTAATTCCATGACTAATTATAGTAAAATTAGTTAGGAGTCAGGCATCTATTTTTCAACATAAATATATGAGAATTTGGCCTCTGCAATCCACCATCAAGCTTACTTTTTCTTACCCTACTACACTGTGTCAGACATGGGTGAGCACAACACACTCACAGCATATGAGATTTTACTGTGAAAATTAACTACTTAAATGGATATTTTTGAGAGAGAAATTAGTCTGATGGTTTATACAAATGCAGTAATTGCATTTTCTGTCCATCAAATCTTTTCCAGTGTTTGTCAATTGTTTTTCAATTCTGATTCTTCCATTCCAGCTATAGAACCTCATTTCATTTTTTTTTTCTGACTGCACTTTCCCTAAAACTCTGTCTTTTGCTTTATTATTTCCTCTGAATCTGCTTATATTATTTTATTTATATATCAGACTTACTGTGTATGCCTATGTGTTAGGGAAGAAGCAAGTGGTTTGCCCAGGGCCTTTGCAGCTAACAACAAACAAACAAATAAATATAGATTAATTGATTTAGTAATTAATTAATGAAACTCAACTGGTAAGTGAGATAACTGTGAAAGTATTGCAACTTCTAGAAGTCGTAGTAGCTATTATTAATGTTAATAGCAGCCGTTTTTTGCGTTTGGGAGCATGACAGAGAAGTTCTTATATTCCTTATAAGTTTGGGGCTCTTTTCTCTGCCAAAGCCAGTAATAATGGGAAATTGTCTTGGATTTGTTAATGATCTGGGCATACTGAAGCCCTCCTCCTCCTCCCCACTCTATTTCCCTTTTTTTATCATCAAATTGTTGGTGGTGTGGGTTGAGTCTGGTATATTTGTAGGCATACATTTATTTGACTACTCTCGGACTTTGTTTCCTAATTTATTGGTGATATTGTCCAAAGCACTGGGTCAACACCTACAATTCCCGACTTTGAAGAAATAGATGTAAATACATATTAAAACTGGAATAAGATCAAAATTAGTTCTGGATTGCCAAACTGATTTCAGAAGGCAATAATCTTCAGATGGTTAAAACTGTAAATATAAGTAAGTAACGTACATAAACATTAAAGGTGCAGGATGTCTCCTGTGCCTTTCATTCTTATGCAATATTACAGTATTGAATTTCAGAATTAGATATTATTATCATGTTTTCCTAGCGCACAAAATTCTTCTAATAAAACACAATGAAAATAAGAAACCAGAATTCATTATACAGAGCTGAGCAAGACTATTATATATACCAGTGAACCCAGGAGCAAAAAGAGAGCAATGATATTCCCCAAAACCTTCAGTCTTGATTGTCTTGTCAGATAACCTCTTCTCACTTTAAGGTGAATTGCAGGTCCTTCAAAAGATCTTGTCCAAAAATGGTTAGGACATATTTTACCAGAAGATTGGTGATAACAGTGAATAAACTATTTAACTGATGTGAAATTTTATGAATAGCTAAATCAAGACATAGTAACATCAACCTTAGAAAGAAACACACAACCTATTTGTTGAACATTGATTAAAATAATGAAAAACTCTCCAAATTTCATTGTAAAAAAGGATAGTAAACTGATGAAGTCCTTTACATTAATGTTACAGAAAGTATAGCTCCTCTCTGCTCTGGTTTTGGCTGGGATACAGTTACCTTTCTTCATGATAGCTAATATGGGGCTGTGTTTTGGATTTGTGTTGGAAACAGTGTTGATAACACAGGGATGTTTTAGTTACTGTGAGCAGTGCTTACACAGAGCCTTTTCTGCTCCTCCCCCCACCCTACAATGAATAGGCTGTGGATGAAAAAAGAGTTGGAAGGCGACACAGCTGAGACAGCTGACACCAACTGAACAAAAGGATGTTCTGTACAATATGGTACAGAGCATGTATCTATATAGATGTGTCGTGGTTTAAGCCTCACCCAGGCTAATACTCACGAAGTCGCTCGCTCACTCATTCACTTTCCTCTCTTTCTTCCCCTGGTCCTGGGGGGATGGGGAGGAGAATTAAAAGAATTCAACTCGCACAGGCTGAGATAAGAACAGTTTAGTAACTAAGGTATAACACAAATCACTACTGCTACCTCCAGTAATAATAATGACAAGAGAAGTACAAAGAAAGAGAATAAAACTGCTCACCAAGCCCGACCCAGCCAGTGCAACCCCCAGCAGCGAACCCCCCACTCCACCACCACACCCTTCCGGGTCTCTGTCCTCTGTTTTCACATCCTGGACATGATGTGCTGTGGTATGGAATAACCTCTTTGGTCAGTTTGGGTCAGGTGTCCTGTCTCTCCTTTGAGAAAAGGGGGGGACAAAATTACAAGATGAAATATATAAACCTTTAGAATCAATTTTAAGTAATGTTAAGTTTGATGGCTTTGTAACAGTAGTAATAGAAAATTACTGAGATGCATGATATACAGAGAAAAAAATATAGAGCACAGCAAGAGAACATGCTGCGAATCCCTGTATAAGATAAACTGCTGTAGTTGACGTAGTTTAGGCCTTTATGACCTTAGTACAAAATGAGTGTAAGAAAAACAGACTAGAAGAACAGGACATAAAGATAGGGAGTATCTGGAAAGGCAGGGGCCCAGGATAGGCTGCAGTTAAACTAACTGATAAGCAGGAGGATGGGATGATTATTATGTCTGTGGTGCTAACGAACTGATTAAGCTGGTATAAGCATCTACTGTGCGTGCTTCAAAGGCTGCCAGCAGTGATGAAGACTGTTGGAAGAAGTAAACGACTCTCAGAGATCACCACCACATTTTTGTACGCATGCGGGGAACTTTCTGGAAAATGAGATAATCCATACATAGACTCATGAATATGTATGTATGCTCTGTAGCTATATAAAGGCCTGTTTGTGTAGCAATAGGTGGCCACACATTAGGAGGAGCTATCCCCTGTGTCTCCCGGCGCCTGTAATAAAGAATACCTGCTTGTCAACTAGAAAATTTTGTTGGCAAGTTTGTTCCTGGAGTTTTCTCCGAATCAGTTTGGCGACCCAGGTGGGACACTAACAGTGTTCTGCTCGGCTGCAGGACCCGCTGAGGACAGGGCTCCCTAGGGCCCTCGGGAATTTTTCCCGGAGGGACCACTCGACTCATTCTGATCCCTGCGAGAGCAGACAAGGACCATCTTCATAAATGATCGTCTTCATAAAAGGTATTCTTTATTTGTACCATCAGTAAGAAGCAGTGGGCTCTTGCAGGCTGAGCTGGTAAGAGCATGCAAGGTTAGGAAGACTTCCGTAAATCAAGATAGAAAATCTTGTGGGTAAAGGCGTATACCCGGCTGCTGGCGTCCGTTTGGTATACACCCACAAGAAGCAGGGGGCTCTAGTGGTTTGGGTACTGCAAGACACGGGGGGTGTCTTGTGGAAATGGTTTTGGATCTTACTGGTATCTGACTTATTTTGTGGCTTGTTACAGTAATGATTTTGGTTTCGTGATTTTGATACTGGTGACCGGATGTTATAACTGTATTATTAGTTGTTGTTTGTCTGATTGAATTTTAGTCTCTGTCTCTGTCTCAAATGTTGTAACTGTGTGGAGTGTGTCTGTGGGATCCTATGTGTGTGTGTGTGTGAGATTGACAAAGGAAAATCAGCAGAGTGGAGAGATCTTGAAAAAGAGTCCTTTAAGGTGCATTTTAGCACATTGGAAAGAACTGGGAGGGTCTCCTGGGGGCTCAGTAATTAAGAAAACATTGGTAAAATATTGCAACCAATGGTGGCCTTTGTATACTTTGGAATGTTAGGAAAAATGGGCTAGAAATGGAACTTTGAACTATGATACATTGTTACAATTACTGTTGGTTTTGGGGTGGCAAGAAATGGGATGAAGTGATGTATGCAGATATGTTTTTCACTTTAAGAAACAGACAGAATGCGAAATTAATATAGCTCCACCAGATCCCTTAATTTTGGGCTTTGGAAAAGGACAGGGAAAAACTGAGTTAAGATGGAGAGAAGTTGTTCAGCTTGTGATATCAGAGAAAGATACTTGAAGTTAAAAAAAAAAACCAATAATCAGGAAGACAGGTAGGAAAATTTTGTATCACAGGTTACTCCGAGAGGAGCACCCTCTGCATCTGTCCTATCTGATGTTGATAAGTGTCGTGGTTTAAGCCATAAATTTAACTTCTCCCTCCTTTTTTTCCCCCCCCACCACAATGGGGGGGAAATGGGGAGAAGAACCAAAGAAAATGTAACTTCCATGGGCTGAGATAAGAACAGTCCAGTAACTAAGATACAATACCAATCACTACTGCCACCACCAATAACAATAATAATGACAAAGTAAATACAAAGGGAGAGGATACAACCGTTCCGCCACCCGACCAAGCCGAGAGACCGCACACCGCTCCAGAGACCGCGTGGCGCTAGAGAGACCGCACGCCGCTCCCCAGACCACATGCCACGAGAGCCCCGCCCCTGAATCCTACCTCCTGGGCATGACGTGCTGTGGTATGGAATAACCTCATTGGTCAGGCCGGGTCAGGCGCCCTGTCTCCCCTCCCCCAGCTTTTCTCTTTTTCCCGGGGTAACATGAGACTCTATTGGGGGGGGGCGGGAAGCTGAACCCATAACAATAAGGAGGAAGAGATTGTTGTCAATGGTGACAAGCAGCAGATTCACATTCAGAGTTAAGAAAAGGTTAAAACAGAAGTGCTGTTGCAGAGGCACCAGAGTTAAGAAAGGGTTAAAACAGAAGTGATGTTGCAGAGGCACCTGCAGCTGCTGCAGAGCAGGTGGAGCAACTGTGAAGGGAAAAAAAAAGAGGAAAACTGAGGTGGAAAGGAGCGGAGCTGGGGCAGCTCCTGCGTTTGAGCGTGGGACAAGGCTGGGGGGGGCAGAGGTGGAGGAGAGCTCTTGGGCGGATGTGGGGGAGTGGGCTCTTCTTTTGTGGAACCGAATCAGTGCATGTGCTGCAGGGATGTGTATATGCTAGGGGGAAGTGTATGTGTTATAAGGAAGTGTACGTGTTTTAGGGAACTGTACGTGTTATGGGGAGTTCGGGCATTGGAAGTGGGACTGCCCTGGGGGAGGAGTGCCATGGGCTGGCTCCCGTGGCTGAATTGGAACTAGACAGACACAGTGAGGGACGTGGGGAATCTACCCTAGCAGATAAAGTTAAATTAAAGCTAGGGAATAGAGGAAATAAAGTGGAATTTTAGTGGATACAGGAGCAACTTATTTGCTGTTAAATCAGAGGGAAAAGATTTTGTTACAGATGTGGGTGCTACTGGCCACTGAAAAAAGAAAAAAGGAGGCATTCTTTCTGAAATCCTTAGAGTACAAATTGGGAAAACAAATAGAAATGCATAAATTTTTATGCATGCAAAATTCTCCAAAATTTTTATTAGGGTGAGAAGCAGCATTCAAAAAAGGCAAAATGGAATTAAGAGTTAAAAATGATCAATTAATTGCAGTTTTGAGTTTATCTTTAATTCAACAGAGAATTGAACAGAAGGATATCCCTGAAATAGAAGAAATCCTTAATCAGGTATCTCTGGGAGTATGGGCATCTGAAGTTCCAGATAAGGCAAGCTTTGCCTGTTAGAGTAAAAAATAAAAAGGGGGGGGGTGTGTGTGCCCAATTATAATAAAACAATATCCCTTAATATTGAAGGATCAAAGAAAAAAAAAGAAAAAAAAAGATAAATTTAAAAATATAGATTATTAATTGAATGTGAATTGGAATATAATATTCCTATCTTGACAGTAAAGAAATATGATGTGAAGAGTTGCACATTGGTTCAAGATTCCAGAGCAATCAACAAAATTGCAGAGGATATTAATGCAGTAGTAGCTAATCCGTATACCTTATTGACTAAATTGGATAATAATTAGAGATGGTTTGCTGTCCTGGATTTAAAGGACGCTTTCTTTTGCTTACCATTAGCCAAAGAAAGCCAAAATTTATTTGCTTTTGAATGGGAAAATCCTGACACGGGAATTAAGACTCAATTAACTTGGACGGCATTACCTCAAGGGTTCAAAACCAGTCCAACAGTTTTTGGAAATCAGTTAGCACTGGAACTAGAAAAGAAGCCATCTGTTAGTCTGCACTGCCGTTAACCACCAAGGAGCTCTGGACGTTCCTGGGAATGACTGGATGGTGCAAACTTTGGATCCATGATTATGGTGTTCTGGTAAGACCACTATATCAACTGTTTAAAGAAAATACTCCCTGTTTGGAATGGACTGATACAACAGAGTAAGCTTTTAGAAATTTAAAAATGCAGCTAATGAGAGCTCCATCTCTGGGACTTCTGGATGTCACCAAACTGTTTTGGCTATATTCCTATGAAAAACAGGGAATAGCTTTGGGGGTTCTTGCTCAGAAACTAGGACCCTACAGAAGGGCAGTGGCCTATTTTTCGAAACAGCTGGATGAAGCAAGCAGAGGATGGCCCGGATGCCTAAGGGCTGTGGCGGCAGTTGTAACGAATACTGAAGAGGTTCACAAATTCACCCTGGGACAAAAGATTACTGTGCTAGTGTCCCATGCTGTATCAGCAGTCCTGGAACAGAAAGGAGCCCACTGGTTATCTCCTTCACGTTTTTTAAAATACCAGGCCACTCTTGTGGAATGAGATGATGTAGAAATTGGTGTCACTAATGTTGTGAATCCAGCATCCTTTTGCAGGGACAATCGACAGAACCACTGACACACGACTACTTGGCCACTATAGAGACTGTATATTCAAGCCGATCGGACTTAAAGAAAACCTCTGGAAGATGTTGAATCTTGGTTTACTGATGGTAGTAGCTTCATGAAAATTGGTGAACGAAAGGCAGGATATGCCATTACCACCACTTCACAGGTAATAGAAGCTGAACCTTTACCTGCGAATACCTCTGCCCAGAAGGCAGAAATAATAGCATTAATGAGAGCCCTGGAATTGGCTAAAGGTAAAAGGATAAATATTTGGACTGATTCTAACTACGCATTTGGTGTGGTACATGCACATGATGGCATCTGGAAGGAACGAGGATTTTTGAACACACAGGAGGAACAGATCAAACATGCTACAGAAATTCTATGGCTATTGGAAGCTGTTCAGCTACCTGAAGAAGTAGCTATTTTATATTGTGAAGGGCATCAACAAGGTGACTCTGATCAGGAAATTGGAAATAATTTGGCTGATATTGAAGCCAAATGAGCAGCTAAACAATCTAAAATTATGTCCTTAATCCCTGATGGCAAACTAACAATTGAGAAAGCTAAACCTAGGTATTCAAAAGAGGATAGAAAATTGATTGAAGATCTAAAAGGACAGGAAAATAAAGAGGGTTGGGTTCAGATACCCGATGGGCGAGTTGTAATCCCCTATAACCAACTCTAGAAATTAGTTCAGGAGGAACACAATAAATCTCATTGGGGTATCAGCTCTTTGTATAGATACTTAAACAAGCAAATTGTAGGAAGGCATCTATATAATGTAGTTCAATTAGTGACAAGACAAAGTCAGCTATGTCTTAAGAATAACCCTAAAACCGAAAATAGAAATCAAACTGGGACAACTGGGAGAGGAAGTTATCCAGGACAGTAGTGGCAAATAGATTTTTCTGAATTACTGAGAAAAGGGGTTATTGATATTTATTAGTGTTAATGGATACTTTTCAGGGTGGCCAGATGCATTCCCTTGTAGAATAAATAATGCAAGACAAATAATTGAAACACTGTTGAATGATATAATACCTTGTTTTGGAGTACCAGTGGTAATTTCCACTGTGAACCGAGGTTCCCATTTTAGCACAAAATTGTTACTAGAATTAGCCAAAAATTAGAAATTATTTGGCAACTACATATTCCATACAGGCCTCAGGCCAATGGGCAGGTAGAAAAGATGAACAATTTGATCAAAAAACAGATTAGTAAAATATGTCAGGAAACAAATTTATATTGGTACCAAGCTTTACTACTGGCTCTATTAAGAATTCGAACTAAACCTTGGTTGAAAGAAAAAGCTAGGTCATGTAAAATTTTATATGGAAGACCATATGAGTCTCAGTTTAAAGGAGAAAGCCTTCAGGAAGTGGGAGAAGGCTATCTCCAACAGTTTCTGATCAGTCTGGGAAAACAATTAGAAGAGATAAATAAGATAATAGTAGGGACAAGAGCAAGAGGTTTAGATTATCCGATTCACCCTTTCAGATCTGGAGACTGGGTTTATGTTAAGAATTTTTCAGGAGATTCTCTACAGGAGAAGTGGAGCAGATCGTACCAGATGTCATTGACCACCTTTACAGCAATGAAGAAAAAGGAACAACCTGCTTGGATACGTTATTCAAGAATAAAGAAAGCACCAGAGCCAAAGAAGACATGGCGGATTGAACCTTCAGGACCCCTATGTATGAAATTGCGTTGGTCATAATTTGGACTCATATGATAAGTAGCACACAAGCTTGGGACCAAAATTTGTATTTGAAAGTAGTACAAAGTGTTACTAAAGTTTTTAATTGTAGTGACTGTTGGGTGTTGATTCGGAGAAAACTCCAGGAACAAATTTGCCAACAAAGTTTTCTAGTTGACAAGCAGGTGTTCTTTATTATGGGCGCCAGGAGACACGAGGGATAGCTCCTCCTAACGTGTGGCCACCTACTGAGCATGAGCAGAGCATGAGGCTCAGAAAGTCCTTGGTCAAACCAAAACATTACCAAGCAGTAACTGAAAACACTGGTGTTATCAGCACTGTTCCCAGGCCCCAAATCAAAAACAGTGCTGCACCAGCTACCAAGAAGGAGAAAAATGACTGCTGCTGCTGAACCCATGACATATAGATGCATAGATGCTAGAACATGTACCTATATAGATGTTCTGTACAATATGGCACAGAACATATATGGTTCAGTATATAAAGCTGGGCAAAGCAGGAAGGGGAGGATGCTGGAAGTAATTGTGTTTGTTTTCCCAGGTAACCATTACATGGGTCAGAGTCCTGCTGTCCTAGAGATGGCTCAACACCAGGCTGCTGATGGGAAGTGGTGAATGAATTCCTTGCGTTGATTTGCTTACACACACAGCTTTTGATTTCACTATTAATCCGTCTTTACCTCACCCCATTGGGAGGGGAGGGAGCAAGTGGCTGTTTGATGCTCCCCTGGGTTCAGCAGTAGAAGTCATTTTTCTCCTTAGTAGCTGGTGCAGGGCTGTGTTTTTGACTTACAGCCTGGGAACAATGCTGATAACACTAATGTTCTTAGTTGTTGCTAAGTAAAGTTTATGCGGACCAAGGACTTTTTGAGTTTCATGCTGTGCCAGGGAGGAGGGGAAGCCAGGAGGAAGCAGAGAGGGGACACCTGACCCAAACTAGCCAAAGAGGTATTCCATACCACAGCATGTCATGCCCAGTATATAAACCGGGGGCGGTTACCTGGAAGGGCTAGGTCACTGCTCGAGTTGGGTTGGGTGTCAGTCAGTGGGTGGTGAGAGGTTGTATTCTCTTCCCTTGTAATTTCCCTTATCATTATTATTATTGGTGGTAGCAGTAGTGGTTTTGCATTATACCTTAGTTACTGGACTGTTCTTATCTCAACCCATGGGAGTTACATTCTTTCGATTCTCCTCCCCATCTGTCTGGGAGCAGGGGGAAGAGAAAGGGGTCAGGGGGAAGTGAGCAAGTGGCTGCATGGTTCTGAGTTACCGGCTGGGCTTAAACCACAACAGGTGCTTAAATGCCAGCTATGTGAAAACTTAGTTACCACTTAGTTACCACTTCGTTACCACCTGAGTTTAAACCATGACAGCTCCTTATGGTGTAATATAGACTTTCATTCAAAATAAATCTAATTCTGATACCTTAAGTGTTCTACAATGACTGTAAAAGCCTTATATATCATATGACCAAGTTTACTTTTAGCAGGAATTATGGATTTAACTCTGCAGTTAAATTTCAGTTTCATTGAAATAAATAAGAAAAAAATATGATTCAAGCTACCTCAACTTCACTAGTTAGCTAGCAGTGTGCATTCTGGCTTAGTTCAAAAAGAAGCTTCTGTTTTACTAATCTGACATAATAAAAGACACAGTAAGTGGATGGTCAATCTACCTACATCACCTCTTACATAAAAAAATTCTCACAAAGTCAAATATTAGCATGCAAGGCAGGTTCTAAATGTGAATTTTGGCTGCAAGGAACAATGGAGGGATTTTCAGGGAGCTTTACTAATCTACTGCTTCCATAAATATTCAGTATGTTACTGTTGTTAGTAATGTATTAGTGGCGGTAAACTTAGCATTTGCTCAATTCTTTCTTCTTCCATTCTTTAGCTTTCTCACTACATTAAATAGCATTTGAATACCTCTCTTTTAGCATTTTATTTTGCAAATAACGTGACACAATGTAGAACTTTCTTGGCATTCTAATCAATGAAAGGCAGGGTATTTTACCAGCAGAAAGAAAACATATTTTAAATTGAGAGTTATTGTTAGCCTCTTCATCCTTTGTGTTGAACTATGCAGGCCCTTATCACATTAGAACTGCACAGCCTAGAAGAAGGGTAATTGCATCATCAGTCTCTCTTGGTCTCTGCCTCAGCCCTTTTAACACACTCATCCTTTCCATTACTTCATGATTTCATTTAATATTCTCCTGGGTTAGAATCATATCAGCAGCAAGAACATCCTGAATTAACAGTTGCTGTATGCTTTATTCCAGAATGTCCTTCTTGTGGATTAAAATGCAATTAACATTTTTGTTCATAGAGAGCGTCCTTTTGAACTTTTATGTCCAAAGAGATGGATACTGAATTTTTATTTTACAGTTTGAATTTGAAACGTAAACAGGCAACATGATTCTGCCTTTAACAAAATTACAAAACATGACTGTCTATATAGAATAATCCTTTTGGTACCAAATGCACTTGTCTTCCCTTCAGAGTTAAATGTTTTTAAAGGCCTTAACATAGTGGCAGTTGCATGCCTGTGTATTATACCTTTTTTACTTTCTTCCCTTGCATTTTTTTTGAGTGGACAGATAATGCACTTGCTGAAGATGACAAATGCTGATTTTTGCCTGAAATTTACATTGGCAACAGATGGAATCCCTGCTTTTCATGATTTCAAGGGACAGATTATATGGAAATGTAGAGAACCTTATTATTAATTGATGCAAATCTTCCTTTTTAAATTATATTAGATATTTTCAAGTGTCTATACCTGTAATAATAAAAAATACGTACCTAAATAAAATGGATAAAATTGATAAGAAAAAAATGACATATGAGAGCTGACAGAGATAGCAAGTGATCTGCTATTTTTATCTCAAATATCTCTTGCTCCCTAATGGTGTATATGTGTCTCTGTATAGACAGACACAGATATTATAAAAAATACTTAAGTTCTGTGCCTGTAGGTACAAAGTCTTACACCAGAACAGCCCCCCTGATAATCAGAGGCAAGAAAATTAACATCCAATACGTACTGATAAAAACAGTATTTCCATTAAAGTCCTCTCAAAGGTCAAGATTCTGTCACTAGTATTCATAAAAAGTGTTTGAACAGTCTTATTTCAAGACTAGGACTGCTTACAGAGCTAAATACGGTTGTGGTGGTTTAAGCTGTACATTTCCCTTCTCCCTCCTTTTCTGCCCCCTCCCCCCCCCCCCCCACTCCGATGGGGGGAAATGGGGAGAGGAACCGAAGAATATGTAACTCCCACGGGTTGAGATAAGAACAGTCCAGTAACTAAGATACAATACAAATCACTACTGCCACCACCACCAAGAATAATGACAAAGTAAATACAAAGGGAGAGGATACAAACTTTTCACCTCCCGACCGAGCCGAGAGACCGCGCTCCGCTCCAGGGACCACGCCGCTCCAGAGACTGCACCGCTCCAGAGACCGCATGACGCCAGAGACCGCGTGGCGTGAGCGAGCAACCGCCCCCGCTCCCCCCACCGCATGAGATTGGTGAAGAACTAAAAAAAGAAAAAAAGCAAGAAGAAAAAAAAAATAGCTGATGACTACATCTTTGATCCTGTAATGACTCCAGGAGTCTAAATGAAGATGGAAAATTCTATTTTTTTGATAAATTGCAAGACAGAAAAGATCAAACAGTGTATGAACACTGAGTATCACTGGATCAGTAAGAACTCTTTGGAGTTCTGTATTTTTTTTTAATTTGTTGCTTGTCAGTACTCTAAAAAAATCAGCAATGTATAATGATCTCTTGGAATAAACACTCAGACTGACAAATTCCTTGTCCCAAGGAACAGCAGAAACATGATAAACAAATACCATAATTGAGCAACATTAAGACCTCAAGGAATTGCTAATGCTGTCCATTTTAAGTTTTCTACTGTGTTTTGTTCCTGTCCATTCTGACCATTATACAGCTGATGCATAATTTAGATTACTATCAATTCATCTCACATGCCAAAGGAATAATAAGAAACTCATTTTCTACATACAGGAAAATAAATCCAATAAACCACCTAAACAGCAGAAGTAAGTTCTATTTTTATGATACCTTTCCAAAGCAGAATTGCACTGAATAAATCACGGATACACTGCAGGTGTGAAATCTATTGCTTTCTGCTTATATGTCTGTGCACTTCTTAATTCCCTGAAGTTATTAATAGTAATTTCTAAGCAATAAACTGTCTGTGGCTATAGGAAACAAAAAAAAATATAATGTCATTTTATTCTTTTTCCCTTGAATAAACATCTGCCTCCACCATATTAGGAACTATTGTTCTTATCATAGCAGGTATATTTCAGTACTGTACTTAAAAATCACTCAACTTAATAAAAATTTTTAAAATGACAGGTTTTGACGTATAAAATAAATATTTGACAGTAATATTGCAATTCTCAAAAGTGATATTTTGGCCTTTCGACAAGCCAAAAGTTAAAAAAGATTCTGAATGTAGTAGGGTTTGGATTTAGTAACATAATCAGTGACATTAATCTAAATTATTATTATTTTGACAACTATTGATTCTCAGAGGCTGTAGCAAACACCTGCCACACTTGTAAATGTGTAGGATCCTATTTCTTATTTCTTATGCAAGAAAATACTATTTAGTAGAAATTTTAGGTAAATAGTGAAAAATAAGAATTTAAGCCTTTTTTTTTCAGAAATCGGTTGGTTTGCCAAGGGCACATGTCTACCAGCAGAGATCTGTACCTTGAAATAAATTGCTCATATGCAGACATTTAAACATCAGATAACCAGCTTCAGAATATGAGGATCAGATCTCTTCAGTCAAGTAATAAATGCATTTCAGGACTTGAGTGCAGATAAACAGATCTAGGTGAATCACATTTAGCTAAAATTACAATGTAAGTGGGGATTAAAAAAAAAAAATATAAATCAAGATGCATTTTTGCCCAGCAGAAAGTATATCTAAGAAACAAATTTCAAGGCATTAGACCTGAGCTAACAGTTCAGATAGACAGAAAAGTCCTAATGATATCACTGGGATTAACAAAACACACATTTTATAAGTACATAGTTAAATGCATCTTATGTGGGAAAATCTGTGTCAATCACAGTGGAATAGCACCAAGATAGCCAGTATGTTGCACTGAAATATGCCATTGGGACTCTGAGTTAAGATGAGAATACTGCAACAGAAGTATTGTTCTACATATGTGCTTTCAGATTTATGTTTACTCTTTCTTTTTATAGACTTTTGGGCTATGTCTTACTAGTTATGAAATGGTACCTAGGAAACACAGAAAGGAAGCAAAAGCAGGTGTTGATCATTTTGTGATGCTCACACAGATGGGAAGAACTGTTCTGATGTACTATTAAGCACTGCATTATCACTGCGTGAAATATCCTCAAGCCTCTATTTCTGCAGAATCAGTTTTGAGAAATCCATGAAGTAGACAATATAACTTCATTCTTGCTATATTGCTCAGATATGTTGAAATTTCTATTACATATTTCCAGGTTCAGAAATCCTTACGTAGTACTGTGCTTGATCTTGAGACTGTGATTCAAGAAGCTCATGTATTTTTATTCTTTAATAATGATATCTTCACTCTGAACATATTTACCTTTTTTCCCATCCAAACAAACATCCCCCAAACCCAGAAAGGTTGGGTGTTAATTACATTTTTTTAATAGAGGCATAGGACCAATTTTTGCATTGAAGAATTATCGGAGTTTATACAATCTTATATATCATAATGATAATAGCATATTTACTTTAAAAAAGATAAAGTGAGATTTACTTTAAGTGAGATAGCTTGAGGTTTACTTTAAATGTCTTCAGCTTCAGGAAGAATTGAGGCTGGGTTGAACAAATAAGCATCATGTGAAATTATAATGGAAGTGTGTGAATTCTGAATAATTTTACTTTCCTCTTCTGTAATTTTCTGTTTTAAAAAAGCTTTACAAAAGAAATATAAATTGGGAAAAAACTTAGTGTGAACATCTAGGAAAAAAAAAAAAACTCCAAGATTATGAAACCTTTTGGACTGGATTTATATTGAGTTTTTACAAGGATCTCCTAGAAGATCCTATTTATTTCAGACATCTAAAACTAGACTAAACAAAATACAGATATACTACCAGATACAAAATCTATGCAGTAGTGACACCAGTCTAAACCACCTGTTGTCTTCCACTTATATTTAGAAATTAATAGAACTAAGGAGGGTTCTATGACAAATTGCTCATTGCTCAGTTCTCTCCAAGGCTGACATTGGAGTTGCAAATTTATTTCAGGTCTTATGCAGTATTTAGATTGATAGACAGACAGATGTCTAAAATTCACTGTAAATTTTTACAAAACCAACAAAGACTTTAGTGGTACAAGACTGGGTCTTAAGATTTTTAATCCAGTACCACCAGCAAAACAACCCCACTCTTATCTTCATAGTCTTCATATGCACAAATACTGACATGAATTTTTTTTTCATATTTTTTTGCATTTATGTTTTTTAAGAACATAGATTCTGAGAGTGGGTTTAATTAATGAAATTGTATATATGTGTGTGCTATAAGCATTTTGAGATACATATGCTTGCCTTTAAACCAATATTGTTGTACATAAGTTAAATTTCTTACATTAATCAAATCTATTCACATTACATAAAAATATTACACCATGGAGGATGAAAACAATTTTAAATAGACTGTTGATATCTAGCAGAATATTTTCTAAAACTTCAGTTCACATACAGAGTTTTGATTTGGGACAACCTAGAGAGATTTGAATTGTAGGTAGAAAATTTATTTTTATATATCAAAATGTATTTTGGGAATAAATATTTCCATCCTCAGGTTTTATATAGAATGTAAAGAAAAAAGGAAACTAAAAGAGGCAAAGCATTTTGGAATCACTTTATCTGAAAGTGCAGCAAGAAGTTCTGATAAGGGCATAACTTCTGTTTTGACTGTAAAAATGATTAACAGACTTGTTTCATTGTAAGAAAATCCTGTAATAACCTGAATGATGGAAAGGAGAGAATCTCTGGTATAGATGGAGATCCTCATGACATGCTGTACATAGGTTGGATTACTGTTCAGTGTTATACTGGCTAGGACTCACAGCATCTGAAGGGACATAAGGTTATCTACTTTTCTGTTCTTACAGCATTAGCTCTAACAAATAGCATTTTAAATGGCACCTTACAGTCTGAGTGTATTTCTTTCTAGAATCATAGTGGACCAGCAACTTCTGGTTTAAAACACCTCTTCATAAGTGCTGTGTGGCTGCCGTTAGACCTGTCTGTTTTCCAGGATGAACAAATCCAGGTCCCTTCGACTCTCCTTACAGGGTAGGCGCTCCAGCTCCTGCCTGGCTGAGGGGTCTCTACTGAACTCAATCCAATTTATCAGTATCTTTCCAGTACTTGATTTCTAAAACTGGATGCAGTCTTCTAAATGTGGTCTCACAGGTGCCAGGCGCAGAACCTAGGACACTTCAGTGAAGACTGACATGGAAAAAGCCTAGAGCACTTCAGCCATGTCTTCAGCCACTGTGGCTTAAATCACTCATCCAATTCAGAAACTAGCGCAAAAATTTACTTGCTTATCCTTTTGCTACCAACATAATAGCAGAGGTTCTTGTTGCTGTTAACATCTTCTGCATACTTTAAATTACTGCACATCATATAAGGCAATAAATGGGCCAATAATATTAAATATTGCAGGATTTTATTCAAAGTATTTCAAGACTAGTTTAACAAAAGATTAATTTACTAAACTGTTTTGCACAAGTACTGAATCACCACCACTGGAGACAGTAAGAATTTTAAGTCACTAAAAAAATAATTATTTCCGTCACTAATGAGAAAAAAAAAACAAAACAAAACAACAACACTAGTTTATCCTCTTATTAGCTTTCTATTATAGGAAGACAGTGTCCTAAGCAAAGAATGCAAGAGTAATGAAAAATTTTCTCCTAATAGGATTAATCTCACCAATCTTTACCCTTTAAATTCAGCCACCAAGTCTAAGATAGACATCTTGTGTAGTGCAAGAAGAGAAATAAGATGCTTTTAGAGAAAATGTCAAACACATAAGACGAACTGCTATTCCTCCTCTTTCCCATAATGACAGGAGTCTGAACAATTTACACTCAAAAATAAAGTTTTGGGTAGTCAAAGTTAGGTGAGGTGTATCTATTCTCAGTGTATTATCTAGCCTTGTAAAATTCAGTCATTTCACTGCTTTATTCATAGGTAAGAAGTTTCTTGTGTTTCATTCTCTTGCCATTCGCACTGTTTGGGATCCTGAGATTACTACCTCCAGTATAAATATGACACAAGATGGAAATCTGCACAAAAGTAAAAAATTCCTTTCTGATTCTTATTCAACACAAAATATTAAAACTGGTTTTAACTCAAAACCCAACAAATATTCTGACCATCTCTTTCCTTCTTTTTGCTTGAAAATAAACAAATAAAACTAATTTCATAGAAGCTTGAAAGTATTGTAAAAAGCAAAATGGCTTAGTGGGAATATTAGCTGTACCAGGACTTTGTTTTGCTTTGTGTTTACAAGGTGAAAATATTTCCAGGAATAAAATATTCAACATTATTTGTATTTTTTAAATTTAAAGCATTTCTCATTTTATATTTCACTTTGATGTTTCTTCCTTTTATTTGTTAAGTATTTCCTTTTCCAATGTCTTTCAAGTGGTCCAGGAGTTACAGAAATGAATCAGCTGATAAGGAATGGAAGTCCATTACTCTATGTACATCTATGTCTTCTGGCAACAAGGTGACAAATGAACAGGCATTTAGTCCCTGAAAGTTCAATAAGCTGGTATTGTCCTGACATTGCCAACTGTTTACTACAAAAATCTTCTTCATCTATCACCCAGACCCACTCTTTGCCTGATTCCAATTCTACTGACGTTGAAACCTGAATCCCTTTGTGAGTCATTTATCACACTTATTAAAATGTTCCATTGTGCATTAGAATAGCAATTCACTATTACTTCAGAATGCTGCCCAAGAGCTATTCTATGAAGGAAATTCTAATGCTTTATTAAAACAGTGGTTTGGTCTTAATAAATGGCTCTTTGCAAAAGGCACTGTGCTTTCAATTGTGAAAAATGATGCTGGCATTTCAAAAAGCTGTCATCAGTGCCAAATATTATGCAAATCCCCATACTTATTGCTTCATTTAAATCTGGCCTAAATACTTCACACTTAATATTTTAACAAGTATGCATCAATGGGATTATGTAGAAAATTCTTAAGTAAGGAATAGCTTTCTGCTAACTGAACTACAAACAGGAGTCCAGTGCTTTGGAACATAAGATAAATGATACTATCCAAGGAGATATTATTTCCCCATTAAAACCTGACACATTCAAAAACCTTTTCATGGTTATTTTCCTAAGAAGATTCATCTTGTTCTTCCTAAAACAAAATACTTACTGGTAGCAAAGTATGCCTATGAAAGAAAATCTGAATCATGTTTTAGGTGACTGATACGCATTACAAATGTACTTATTAAAGTAATTATAAATCTACATTTGACAAAAGATCTAATATCTAGATGGTTGTGTTATCTAACACAACTGATCTTCATACATGTGAAGCATATATAAAGTGTGTATATTCAGCACAATTAATTTGTATATTTAACTGCATGAAAATAGTTGCTTCCTGAAGATTTTAAGTCCCCTCATATTACTGACACTGTTTGTGAGAAGTGTTCGATAGAAGTTGTGATGTTTTTAAGTATTATACTTGTATATATAATACCTTTCTTTAGAAAGATACTTCAGCAGACAGGGTGCTAGCCCTATCTTTCAAACTCTGAACCTAATTTTAGTTCTGCCAGTCTTTCACTGCATCCATGACTAAGTCACTTAAATATAGATCTTCAGGACCACTACATAACTTTCATGTTCTCACAGCAATTTCACTTTTGTGTCTTACTCTTCTCATTTTTAAAAAGAGATTAGTAGCACTTCTCTATCTCAAGAGAGTTTCAAGAGTAAATACTGTAAATTTTTTGAGGGTCTCAAACACTATATGTAAGAAGCATAAAAACTACTTAAGAACAACAGAGTAACTTACAAGAAATTTCAATCACTTTATCTCCTTCAAGAACATCTGGGAAAAAAAATGTTTATCTTTGTCCTCATTCGTCACCAGGACTTAAAAAAAGTGAGTACATGCCACTGCAATGTGTTCACTGGGAAGAGTTCTAACAAACTTGATGAATTGGAATGAATTTGGATGAATTCTCATACACAAATGACATTTCGATGGCTGAAAACCAGAAATTATATCCTCGATAAAGAAAACCTAAACCTTTAATGTAGAAATAAATATGTTCTAAAAATATAAATATCTTACAATCAGTATGTACTATATGTGGATACATAAATATACCTATTATAAATATATAAATATATCAATTTCATGGGTGGTTTACCTTTTAATGTTGTTTTATTAATGGCAAATATGATTTTGCTCAATCAGAAATACATATCTGTGAAATGAAAGTGTCATTTACTATATTGCAAAGGCAGAATAAGGCAAAATACTGTTACTTCTTAGATGCCTGTCATTATGCCCTGGCATGTGTTTAAAAATAAGGATGTGTTAGGTGAGCAGAGTTAAAATGCTGACTAAGCAAGGCTATTAATTTTATAAATAGCATCACATTTAAATTGCATGAATAAGAAGTGAAGAAATTATAAGTAAGACTCTAAACGTCAGCCCTTGCCTCATAATGTGGCTGTCTTTTTGAACTTTTAAGAAAACATATATAATTTTTTAAATTTACCTAAAAAATAACTGAGGTTGTCTACAGATTAAACTTCTGATGCAGTTCCCACTATAGGAAGTGGGAAGACTTGCTGTCCTCAACTTGCCTGTGATCAGGATTCAAACACTGAGATCATATGCATGCGAACTGTGCCTCAGGAATTTCCACCAGAGTGAACCAAGTAGGATTGTTAACAAGTACAGAGGAAAGCACTTGCTGCAAGTACAAAGTGCCTTGAGTACAGGGCTCTTCTACAAATGTCATAGAAGAGAAGATATAATAAGTTTGAGTAAAAAAAATCCAATAAGTGCATCCCACCACGAGTATCTAAGCAAATGTGCACATATTTGGTATTGTCTCTATGAGCTGAGTAGGAATGCTATATTTTATCTATGCAAACATTTTCCCAGAGAGTCACTGGACAGCAGGAAAATTTCTGCTGCCATACATGTACTTTAACTCTGATGTAACTTGTGAGGAGTTCTGAAAACACAGCTTGAACACAGAGCAAAGCCTTGTACACAGTACAAATAAACATTTCCCCTACCTATGCGCAAGGATGGTGTCAAATGGAAATATTAGTAAAACTGCTTTTGAAAACATTAAAAAGCATTAATTTTGCATCTCTTTTTAAAAGTTTGTGATCTACACCTGATATTCAATGTGGCTGGAGTATTAATGTGAAAATTGATGTGATTTTTATACTGAACACATTTTCAGAGAACCATAGAATCATAGAATGGTTTGGGTTGGAAAGGACCTTAGAGATCATCTAGTTCCAACCCCTGCTGTGAACAGGGACACCTTTCACTAAACCAGGTTGTTCAAAGCCACATCCAATCAGTTCTGAACACTTCCGGGGTGGGGCATCCACGCTTCTCTGGTCAACACATTCCAATGTCTCACCACCCTCATTTCATCCTAATTCCTTCCTAATATCTAATCTAAATCTACCCTCTTTCAGTCTAAACCTACTGCCCCTAACTATCCCTACATGTCCTTTTAAAAAGTCCCACTCTAGATTTCTTGCAGGCCCCTTTTAGATATTGGCTTTCTTTGTAAAACCAATAAGTAAATAATGGATATAAAGGACAATGCCATGATCTTTATTATTATTTATCATCCTCATTAGTACCATTTGTCTATAATGAACGTCTGAACTTTTGGAAGATAAAGCAGTAAAGAGGCTAGGAAGATGAACCTTTTTTCCTATGCCTTATACTTTCACTTCTTGCAGAGCTCATTTTAGACAATGAATCTGTCTTTTCCTTGCTTTTTCTGATTGGTTAGAAGCACCACTTTACAGTTTGTTTCAAAGACATATCTGTCTGCTTTTCCCTCCTTACATAGTTTAAGGGCTCATTAAAACAAGATTTGTCTGTGGGCTTTCTTACAAGTATCACAATACAGGACCTCATTTAAATTGAAATGTACAGTTTCTTCCTAGAATCTCTTCCAAAGCTTGATACCATATAATGAATGATTTTTTTTTAAAGGGTAATCTTACCAATTTTAGCATCTACTAGGCCTACATTTTGAAAAAGGAAGAAACTGAAATAGCTTGCTTCACAGCACACGAGGATAATATGATCCAATAAAAATCATTATCTCTTCCATTCTCCCTCCTATAGTATCATTGTTTTTTGTATTAAAAATGTGGGCAAAAATAGTCTCTCTCTTAGAGGCAATTTAAAGAAAATGTGCTTAAAGGATGTTCTGATGAGCAGCTCTCTCTCCCTGCCTTGATGGAGGGAGAAGACTTATTATTCAGTTCCATCTTTGTGTTTTCATATGATTCCCCCTTTATTTGAATATCCTTTCAAGTGTCAAATGATATCACAAACATTCTTTATATTGCAAGGTATAGCTGCTGATCTCTTATGTCCCAAATCAATTTTTACTGCCATAATCATGAGCATATAGTACAACACAAATCCAAACTCATAAGTTCTCGCACCATCTCAAGCTAAATCATGTTCTTTTTTTTTTTTCCACCAGTTGAGCAACTTGCATTTTTATTCTTCTCTGATTCCTTGAAAAACATTGTAAAACTCCTACCTTTAAAATGAAAATTGTCATTAAAAAAATCTCACTTCAGAAATCTTGATACTTATTCTCTAAGATATTGTTTGAGCCTCCTTTTCAATCACCAGTTCATTTCCAAAGAACACAGATAAAGATTACTCCCCAATTTTTCCCTGACATATATATATATATTCCTTTCTAAAAAACAGTGGGCAGATTTTGCATAAGCAAGAGAAAGTGTGCTCTGTTGCTATTGTTAGGGCTGGATAGTTTTGAAATACTTTTGGAGATTTTTCTGCTGCGTTCTAAAACCAGCTAATCAAGCAACTTAAATCCCAAGTAATACAAGATCTGTTTCAGTATTATCACTCATTCTTGCTATCCACAACTGAGGAAGTAAATTGGTCTGCTTTTCTTCTTTGTATCTCCCTGAGAGACATTTAGCAGATTATCTGCCTGAAACAGGGAATTTGTACCTCAGCACAGGAGAAAAAAACATACGGATTGCTGAAGCAAATGGATTTGTGTGAGGGAAGGAAAATCTGTTAACTCATAAGTTTAGGAAGTGGGGACTATGAATTAATAAACTTGGGGGTAAGATTATATCCTGGGAGCAAAGAGATTTATGAACACCTGCAATGGAAGGATTTGTGAAAATGGATGAAATACATTAAAAATTATGACAGATAAGGGGTGTGGTAAAGGCAGAACAATAAGGAATAGCTCGAGTTCCTAATATCACATTTAAAGATAAAATGACAGATTATACCAAATGCCTAAAGAAAGGTGAGATGGATAAATATTACATGTATCTGTAAAACATTTTACATGTTTATGTTTATTACATATATGTAATACATATACATAAAATATTATTGTGGCCAAAAGAGAACATATCAGTTATGCATGGAAATTACAATTATCAGGTTAATTAAAACTTGAAGAGTCTAAACAGAACACCTCACACTTATCTGCAGTCCAGCTAAGGTAATTCTGCCACTCAGCACCCAGGCTAATGCAGAGGAGCTTCATTCTTCCTCTTTATATCTCTCCATTACTAGGATCCCTTGTGATTGTGTTTATACCTTCCCAGATCATAGCCTTTCTCCTTTGCATTTATTCCCAGTTACAGATCAGAAATTGCACAATAGCCTCCTGAGCCACAACAATATAAGAATATTTTGTTTGTTGCTTACTGATTACACTGTGGGTCATTTATTTATCATAGGAGACATTCATAATGTTTCAACTCAAACATCTGAAGTAGTGGGCAGTTTGCCCCCAGTCAGCTGTTTAATGAAATTAGAACCAGTTCAGGCTGAGGCAACCCAAAGGTGTCTTGAGACCCCACAATATCTGTTTAATACAGAGCATGGGGTCTTTTGCTTGTAATGGCCAAAGATACTATTATTTGGGATACATTACACAGAATCACGTATGATGTGCATATTTGCATATAAAGGACATAAACTGAGAGTTCAAATAGATTGACAGCTCCTTAAAATATTTCATTTAAGCTGTGTGAAATGGCTTGTGTGATGATACTGAAATGAGACTGAGACTGTAAGACAAGGTAAGTAAACACAATCAGATTTTAGCATGGTTTTAGTTCAGAGTTTTTACACTCTGTGTTCTTTTGTATTTACTATTATTTTTCTTTACTCAAAGTTTTGGAATTTCAATGTTAACTTTACAGTCTCTTTGTCATATTAGAGTGTATTTTATTTCCTTATGGCAACACAGTTATATGCAGAGCTTGTGAGTATATAGAGTTGTGTTAAATTGTAGGAATTTTTTGTAACAATAAGCTAATAAGTAAGATCTTAGTGCAACACCTTTCAAGATTTTTACAAATTAAGTTACATTTTGAGTAGATTTTATGAACTTCATTTCACTTTTGATGGTGAAAAAATTAAGAATATTATTATAGATTTGTTATCTAAGAAAAGCATTCTGGACCAAGAATTTGACAGTTTTAAAATACCCTGCTTGCTTCTGTAATTCTGGCAATATCATTTAAGAGGACAACGGGAAAGTACTTGTATGATTTAAGAAATATACAGTTGTGGAGAACACAGGGTTTTGGAATGTAAAATGTCCGTATCACATGCAAAATTACTACGAAAAATACAGCATATTGCAGTAGAAAAGCATTCCTATATTATCAAGAAAAAGCATGACATGTATGTGATTGTGCAGTTTTCAAGGCCAAACTGAATCTTTAAACTGAGCTCTGTCTGCTCATGTCCATGCAGGCAAATTCAAGGTGTCATCGAAAGTCTGCCAGATAAAGGGCTATCAGCTTTGGGTAACAGTGGAAGTAGAATGAATGCTTCAAAGAAGGACTTAGTAATTTGCACCAGATGTAACTTACAGCTCTCTGGTAGTTTTGAGCAATCTAGAAGAACGTTTCAAGACAGATTTTCCTTTATTTTTTTTTAATTTTATTTTTTCTTAAGAGAGACATAATCAGTGCTAAAACCTCCCAGCAGCTATGGAAGTTGCATGAAATCATTCCAGCAATACCTACAGGATAATACTTTTTACAGAGGTAGAGTGTTAGCTTTCCTCGCTTAAAATTTCTGTGTAAAGGTGATATTTCAGTTCCAGCAGATGACATTCCAAGCATTAGAATACACATGCAGGACAACGGAAACACAAGCCTAACATAATCCTCAGCCATGATGTTTCAAATGCACTTTTCTTACCCATCCAGATATTTCTCTGCCTTAATTATAATGCTATTCTCACAAGTCGATCAAAATTTTTATTTCCTCCACTTTTGAATCATAGAATCAAAGAATGGTTAGGTTTGGAAAAGACCTAAAGATCATCTATTTCCAACCCCTTGCCATGGACAAGGTTACCTCCCACTAGACTGTGTTGCCCAAGGCTCTGTCCAACCAGGCATTAGACACTGACAGGGATGAAGCATTTACCAATTCTTTGAGGAACCTCTTCTAGTGCCTCACCACTCTCACATTAAAGAACGCCTTCCTTATATCTAATCTGAGCTTTTGCTCTCTAAGTTAAAAACCATTACCCCTTGCCCTATCATTACAGTCCCTGATGAAGAATACCTCCCCAGCACCCTTGTAGGCCCCCTCAGATATGGAAGCTATGTGACTGCATAGAATCAAGACATAGAATCATGGAACCATAGAATAGTTAGGGTTGGAAAGGACCTTAAGATCATCTAGTTCCAAGCCCTTTGCCATGGGCAGGGACACCTCCCACTAAACCATGACACCCAAGGCTCTGTCCAACCCCACCTTGAACACCACCAGCAATGGAGCATTCACAACTTCCCTGGGCAACCCATTCCAGTGCCTCACCACCCTCACAGGAAAGAATTTCTTCCTCATATCCAATCTAAACTTCCCATGCTTAAGTTTGAACTTGTTACCCCTTGTCTTCTCACTATAGTCCCTCATGAAGAGTCCCTCCCCACCATCCCTATAGGCTCCCTTCAGATACTGGAAGCCTGCTATGAGGTCTCCACGCAGCCTTCTCCTCTCCTGGCTCAACAGACACAACTTTCTCAGCCTACCTACATAAGGGAGGTGCTCCTGTCCCCTGATCTTCCTCGTGGCCCTCCTCTGTACTTGTTCCAACAGTTCCATGCCCTTTTGATGTTGAGGACACCAGAACTGCACACAGTACTCCAAGTGAGGTCTCCCAAGAGCAGAGTCGAGGGGCAGGATCACCTCCCTCGACCTGCTGATCACAATCCTTTTGATGCAGCCCAGGATACGGTTGGCTTTCTGGGCTGCAAGCACACGCTGCCAGCTCATGTTCATTTTTTCTCATAGACCAACACCCCCAAGTCCTCCTCCACAGGGCTGCTCTGAATCTCTTCTCTAACAAACCTGTAGCTGTGCCTGGGATTGCTCTGACTCAGATGCAGGACCTTGCACTTAGCATGGTTAAACTTCATAAGGTTGGCATCAGCCCACCTCACAAGCGTGTCAAGGTCCCCCTGGATGGCATTCATTCCCTCCAGCGTATCAACTGAACCACACAGCTTGGTGTCATTGGCAAACTTGTTGAGGGTGCACTCAATCCCACTCTCCACGTCACCGATGAAGATGTTGAACAAGACTGGTCCCAACACCGATCCCTGAGGGGCACCACTCGTTACTGGTCTGCAGCTGACATTGACCCATTGACCACAACTCTTTGTGTGCGTCCAGCCAGCCAGTTCTTTATCCACTGAGTGGTCCACCTATCAAATTGATGTCTCTCCAACTTAGAGACAAGGATGTGGGACAGTGTCAAGCGCTTTGCACAAGTCCAGGTAGTTGACATCAGCTGCTCTACCCCTCTCTATCAGTTTCGTAGCCCCATCCTAGAAGGCCACCAGATTGGTCTGGCAGGATTTCCCCTTAGTGAGGCCATTCTGGCTATCACCAAAAACTTTGTTCTTTTTCATGTGCCTCAGCATGCCTTCCAGGAGAATGTGCTGCAAGATTTGCCAGGCATTGAGGTGAGGGTGACTGCTCTGTAGTTCCCTTGCTCATCCATTTTCTCCGTCTTGAAAATGGGGATTATATTTCCCTTTCTCCATTCGTTGGGAACTTCACCTGACTGCCATGATTTTTCAAATATGATGGAGAGTTGCTTAGCAACTTCATTTGCTATCTCCTTCAGGACCTGCAGATGGATTTTATCAGGTCCTATAGACTTGTGCATGTTCCGGTTCCTAAGATGGTCTCAAACCAGATCCTCTCCTACAATGGGCCCAGGGTCTTCATTCTCACTGTCCTTGTATCTGTCTTCCAAGACTTGGGTGGTGTGGTCAGAGCATTTGCCGGTGAAGACTGAGGCAAAGAAGTCATTTAGAACCTCAGCCTTCTCCAAATCCAGGGTAGACAGTTCTCCTGATAGCTTTCGGAGAGGGCCCACATTGTCCCTACTCAGTCTTTTATTTGAAATGCACCTATAGAATCCCTTCCTCTTATCCTTAACATCCCTAGCCAAGTTTAATTCTAAGTTGGCCTTACCTTTCCTAACTCGGTCCGTAGCTTCCCGGACAACATGCCTGTATTCTTCCCAGGCTGCCTGTCCTTGCTTCCACTTTTTATAGCCTCCTTTTTCCTTCAGATTTTCCTCAGCAGCTCCTTATCTATCCACGGAGGTCTCCTGGCCTTCCTGCAGCACTTCCTTCTAGTAGGGATGCATTGCTCCTGAGCTTGCAGCAGGTGTTCCTTGAATATCAACCAACAGACCTGTCCCCCGTGCCCTGTAGGGCTACATCCCATGGAATCTTACTGAGCAGGTTCCTGAAGAGGCCAAAGTCTGCTCTGTTGAAGTTCAGGACAGTGAGCTTGCTGCACACTCTTTTTACTGTCCTGAGGATCTCGAATTCGATCATCTCATGATCGCTGCAATCAAGGCTAGCCCTGGAACGTCACATTTCCAACCAGCCCTTCCCTGTTGGTGAGCACGAGGTCAAGCATGGCACCTCTCCTTGTCATCTCCTCTATTCCTTGCAGAAGGAAGTTGTCTTCCACACAATCGAGGAACTTCCTGGATTGCTTGTGCTGGGCTGTGCCATTCCTCCAACAGATATCAGGGTGGTTGAATTCCGCCATGGTAACAAGGGCCTGCGAGCGTGAGATTGTTCCTCTCTGGCTATAGAGCACTTCATCCACCGAGTCCTCTTGGTCAGGTGGTCTGTAACAGATCCCCACAATAATGTCTCACATCGTTGTTCTCCCTTTAACCTGACCCACAAACTCTCTGTCGACTGCTCACCTGTCCCCAGATAGAGTTCCATACTCTCCAGCCTATCCCTAACATAAATAGCAAGTCCTCCTCACTGTCTGCCGAACCTGTCTTTTCTAAAGAGCTTGTAACCTTCCATTCCAATACACCAATCATAGGAGCCATCCCACCATGTTTCTGTGATGCCTATGATATCATAACCCCCTAGACGTGCACACATCTCTAATTCCTCTTGTTTGTTCCCCATGCTACGGGCATTTGTATAGAGGCATCTGAGCCAAAATCCAGTTGAAGCTGGCTCATTGGCTGGAGCAGCTGGAATTGTGGGAGCTCTACATTGCTCTGAACGAAATGTGGAAATGTGAAATGCGGAGGTCTACATTGCTCTGAACGTTTACTATAGGTGCTGACAAGTGACTGGGTGTGTTGGGATGGAATGATGCCCCCCTCCCCCCACACATCTAGTTTAAAACATCCTTGACCAGTCTGGCAAGCCTCCTACCAAATCCACTCTTCCTTTTCTTTGTCAGACCAGCTCCACTAGCCCCCAGTGGACCTGGCCTACTAAATTGAGTCCCTTGTTCAAGATACCCAAATCCCTGACTATAGCACCACCCTTCTAACCATTTACTAACCTGGCCAATCCTCCTAGCCTTTTTAAGGTCCTGCCCTGTATCCTGGAGAATTGATGAAAAGACAATCTGAGCTCCAGAGCCCCTAACCACCTCTCCCAGGGCTCTGTAGTCCTTCTTTATGTTCTCCGGGCTGCTGCTATCTATATCAGTGCCACCCACATGGATCACTAGAAATGGGCAATAGTCAGTGGGACCGACTAGAGCAGGCAGCTTCTCTGCAACATCCCTGATCTGAGCCCCTGGTAGGCAACACACCTCCCTTGAGACTAGGTCAGGCTGACAGACGGGTACCTCTGTTCCTTTCAGAGTAGAGTCCCCTAGTGCTACGGCCCGCCGCTTTTTCCTGGCAGCACCAGTAGTGATCTTCTTTACCAGTGCATCAGCCCATTGTTCCTGCTGGGAGTGTGTTTCCTCATCAGCCCCCTGCAGCACAGCAAAGAGGTTCTGGGTGATGACAATAGATTTAGGAGGAAGCCCCTTGCTTTTAACTGTCCTCTTCCTCCTTCACTTGTAGTTTTTTTTCTGTTACTGTTTCCCAGCTTCTTTCATTAGTGGCCTCCTTTCCTGCATGAACGACAGTGGACGCTTGAGGCCCCTGCACAGTCTGGTCCTGGAGCAAGCAGTGCTGCTTCCTCTCAGCCTCCCTGACACTTTCCAGCCTAGTAACAGCGTCCTGCAGCTCAGCCACCTGCTGCAGGAGAAGGACTTGGGGGTGTTGGTCAATGAAAAAATGAACATGAGCTGGCAGCGTGCGCTTGCAGCCCAGAAAGCCAACCGTATCCTGGACTGCATCAAAAGGATTGTGATCAGCAGGTCGAGGGAGGTGATCCTGCCCCTCGACTCTGCTCTTGGGAGACCTCACTTGGAGTATTGTGTGCAGTTCTGGTGTCCTCAACATCAAAAGGACATGGAACTGTTGGAACAAGTGCAGAGGAGGGCCATGAGGATGATGAGGGGACTGGAGCACCTCCCGTATGAAGGTAGGATGAGAAAGTTGTGTCTGTTGAGCCTGGAGAAGAGAAGGCTGCGTGGAGACCTCCTAGAAACCTTCCAATATCTGAAGGGGGCCTATAAGGATGGTGGGGAGGGACTCTTCATTAGGGACTGTAGTTAGAGAGCAAGGGGTAACAGATTCAAACTTAAGCATGGGAAGTTTAGATTGGATATGAGGAAGAAATTCTTTCCTGTGAGGGTGGTGAGGCACTGGAATGGGTTGCCCAGGGGAGTTGTGAATGCTCCATTGCTGGTGGTGTTCAAGGTGGGGTTGGACAGAGCCTTGGGTGTCATGGTTTAGTGGGAGGTGTCCCTGCCCATGGCAAAGGGCTTGGAACTAGATGATCTTAAGGTCCTTTCCATCCCTAACTATTCTATGATTCTATGATTCTGTGACCTCCACCAGGGAGCACAGAGTGCAGCCCTGCCCATTGTGCACCCTCCTCTCAGGAAAGCAGTGCAGGTGCTCTCTACATCCCGAGCTCTAAGGAAGGGAAAAGAGAGCAAGATGAAGCCAGAACAAGAATGCAGTATGCTGGTTGAGATGCTGAACCTAGAGGGAGTTTTCTGATTACAGTCTTCAAATAATGCTCCTGTATTTGTATTAAACATTTTTTAATAAAATGGTCTGGGACTATGACCTAGATATGGAGTCTCAAAAATTACATTATCTGGCCACTGCCTGTGTGTTCTCTTCTTTTCCATAAATTCTCAATTTATTTTTATTCTCCACAGCACAATTTTAACAGGGAGAGTGAATATCTCTCAATCTCAGAACTATCTGTACCACTGAGTTTGGAATAATCTCTGGGAAGTTGGAAGCTGTGGATTTGAATTCTCTTAGAAACAGGAAGGGACTGAAACTCAATAGAAGGAAAATACTTTTGCTGGCATTATACAGAAGGGGGGGGGGAATCTTCTCTTGGTTAGTCTGTAAGAAGGAAGTACATGTTGTGATTTTATTTTGGAAGAAGCCTTAAATAGCTGGTGAAGTCAGATGTGTTTTCAGAAGACCTGGGAGATCAAGCTTTGGAGGAAGCTTCTGTGAAGAAACACTTGCCTCAGGACTGTGTGCTCCAATCAGCTTAACCTGAACCAAATTATCACTCTTTGAACTTGAGTGATAGTCAGTTTGCACAGAACAGCATAACTATATCTGTTAGAAGAGTATACGGACCTCTTGGAGAAGATCCAGAGAAGTGCCACTGAAAATTATCAAAGTGGTGGAACACCTCCCCTGTAAGGAAAAGCTGAGAGAACTGGAGTACTTCAGTTTGGAGAGAAAGCTCCAGGAAGATCTCATTGTGGCCTTGCAGTACTTAAAGGGTGCTTATAAGAAAGATGAGGACAGATCTTTTAGTAGGGCCTGTAGTAATAGGACAAGGGGTAATGGTTTTAAACTAAAATAAAGTAAAATCAGAGTTCATATAGGGAAGAAATTTTTTATGATGAAGGTGGGTGAGGCACTGGAATAGGCTGCCCAGAGAGGTGGTAGATGATCCCTTGAAGGATGATTTCAAGATCCCTTGAAATATTTAAGGTCAGGTTGGATGGGGCTCTGAGCAACCTGATCTAGTTGAAGAAGGTCTTGCTCATTGCAGGGGGATTGAACTAGATAAAATACTTTTTATTCCTGCAAAAGGTATGAGGTAGACAAAACTGTATAGCAAGCCAGACACCTTGTTAGGATAAGACAAGGAATAATGGGTTCAAGCTAAAACAGGGGAAGTGAAGGTTAGATATACGGAAGAAGTTCTTTACAGTGAGGGTGGTGAGGCACTGGAACAGGTTGCCCAAAGAAGTGGTAAATGCTCCATCCCTGCAGTGCTCAGGGGCCAGGTTGGACAGAGCTTTGGGCAACATGGTCTAATGTGAAGTGTCCTTAACTGTTCTATGATTCCCATATGTGTCTCAAGTGCAAAAAAAAAAAAAAAAAACAAAAACCTATTTCAGCTGGATGAGGTGGAAGCCTCTAGGCAGAATTTTATTCTCTGCAGGAAATTACACAGAGGTTAACATTTGCTAAGGGCATATAAAACAATATTTGCTTATGATGCATGTGTGCTATTTTAAATTACTCCTGCTGAACTTTTGCGTAGCCGTAAGGAGTGATCATATTTTACTAATACTTCTTTCCCCACTTAACAGTAATTATATCTGTACTGCAGATTAAAGGCCAAAAGTCAGGGGCATTGGCATGAAGAGACTGCAGTTACAGCTGAGTGAGATAAAAGGTGAAATTTTTCTTGTAGTCAAGAAGCAAAAACCCAAAACGTATAATTTTCAGAATTCATGATTGAGTTCTGTGAGGTTTCTTCATTAAAAAAGAAATTGCTTAAAATTACACAACATCAGACAAAAATATAGCTACTGTCCTAGAATTCTTTTCTAAGGACATATCTATGCTCATCATCTTAACATCTTGTTACCATAGATCTTTCTCCTGAAGCTCTAAGGACTTATGGCCAAAATAGCTAGGAAACTTTAATCTTCTCCTGTTCCACCTCAATCCTCCCTCTTCTCTTTTCCCCTCCCCTTTGCTTTTTCTCTCACAAAAAACATCACAAATGCTCTATAAATTTATTCTGACAGTAGTGCATTTTTGTTTTGTATTTACCTTTAAAAAAAATAAATTGCAACATATTTCATCTGTCCATAACATTTTTCCCTCACTCATTCTTTTATCTGACTCCTTTGGGTTGAAACCTAAAACTGAAATTTTGAAAGCCCTAATAAAACTGTCTTAGGCATTTCTGAGCTCAAAAATTAAATCAACTCTAGAGACAGAAAATCAAATCCTTCACAGGCTATAATCAGTAGTAAGTCCCGTGTATTTTTGAATTCCTAATAAAATATCCATGTATTTCCCTGGCGTTTCTCAGGTTGGAAAGTCATAAAATTCTTGCAAAATTGTGCACTATTTTATGTTAAACTGTGCACAATGTTTCTCTCTTAATATCTCTTAAAAGTTTTATCTCTTACTCTCACTAGCAGTAAAAATGTTTTCTATTTCAGGTATGTAAAAGCTTGATTAAGTTCCTACATGGCAAATTAAATATTTATGTAAAGTAAACAGGAGTTGAATTAAGTTAAATCTGTTAATAATGGTTGTTAATAGAGGTGCTTTTGAGTATACAAAAACTTCTTAAAGTTGTTGAGTAGTTAAATTATTTTTAGCTCTTGCTTTTTCCTCTGATTTTATCATCTGATCTTAAAAAACGTAACTTTCTCTATGAAACTCTTCTTACCTGTTTGATTGCCTGAGATATTAATAAAAGAACACCATTATCCTATGTAAACTATATTATAACTATATATATTATATCAACTGCAAAGTCATGGCAAATCTAAATTTCTCTTCCTTCCTTCTTCCCTTCCTTCCTCCATTCCTCTCTCTTCATACAGGAGTATTTGTCAATGTGCTCATCTGGTACTTAGGTCACGTTACATGCTTAGATCAGATTATAAATTTGCCAATTACTCCATCAAAGATATACTTTTATGAAAAATGAATGAAGAACCTCTGCCTTCTTTTTGAAAGGAAAGAAAGTAATAAAGAATCTGTCACCATGGAGGTCATTCATCAATATCTAAAAGTACTTCCCACATCTCCACTCGTACTATTGAGTATAGAATTAAATATTTATGATTAAAATTTTAACATGGTGGAGGTTCCTTTATTTCATCACAAAAAAACTCCAAAACCTAACAATTTAATTTTTCTGAGCCATTGCTATTCAACTAAGAAGAAAACAGTATCACTAACATGAACACAGTACCAGCTACACTGTTTTAGAAGACAGTTTAGAAGACAACATAAGATAATGTGTAGAGTATGGGAAAGAAATCTGCTACAGCAAGAATTATCCCAGTGAGATAATTCAGAGTCTCAGTAAAAATACACATCTTACAGCTTTTTTCCTATTAAATTATGCATCAATTTATTTAAAGACAGCATTTGCATTAATTTATTTAAAGACAATATTAATCCCTGAAATTGTTTTAACCATAAGTTTTGGGTTGCAGATTAATTCTAGGGTAAATTTTCAAATCTGCAAAAAATACATGTTGCATAATGTGAATCAAATAAGTATGGTCTTAGTCATTAAAAACTAAGACCAGCATGGAAAAGACCAATAAATACTTTATGAAAGAGTAACTGTCTTCTATGGGTATGGGTTATGAATTGAAACAGCTGTTCTTCATGGTTTTTCTATGTCGGCTGTCAACATTAAAAGTAATATAGCATTGGTGCTGAGTTCTTCCCACAGTGAAAAATAAGCAACACAGACAATTCCTCTTCCTTTCTATATTGTTGTTAGTAGAATAATTATGTTCAGGTGCTGGAGATAATTTTAGAGTAAATGTTTTTGGTTTTGGTTGTTTCTTTTTAAGAAGGCAATATCATTACTATTTGACTTCGTGTGGCTTAACAAGTATGTTTCATGATAATCTATGCTATTGTAGTTTACATTTACAGAATAATTATAAGACTAACAATAAATATAATCCCATTTAAAACAAACATAAGCTGTTATATGGTCTTAGAGGTCACCTAATTAATTAGTTTTCTAAGTTAATAATATCCATGTAAAAGTACAATTTAAATTATAGTCATATAAACTGTCCAAGGAAGAAAAAGTTTACATAAGACTACCACCAAATAACAAAAAAGCCCAAAACTGAACTGTAAATCCAGAAAAATAATCTGCTTCCACTGTTCTACCCTTAAAATGAGTTTTAAAGCCACGCAAAAAATTTGTACATAAATTATCCAGAAAGTGCTTGTAGGAGCAATTTAGGTGCTTCAGATATTTAGTGGCAGAAATTAAGAGTTGCTTAAATAGTATCAGTGGATCTAAACTAATGGTACCACATCAAATAATGATCTGGCTTTCTACTTGGTCTTTTTCCCTCTTACCTTGCATTTCTATTATTTAATAAAATTGGTTGGCTATTACAGAAATTCCTACTCTTATGAACAAGGAAAGAAAGAATCTCTGATGCATTTAATGTTATTTTTTTTGAGAACGATGTATTCACCATTGCAAAAACTCAGCACACCAAGAGTCTAAGTTATAACGTCACATACAATATTTTGACAGTCTGTTCTTGTTAAATGTCATTGAAGCATGAAGAACACTAAGTTGAATCGTAAAGCTAGTTTCAGAAGACATTCAGTTGCTGCTTTGTATTCACACCTTTAGTATCTGCCCTGGAGTCCAAAAATTACTTGTCTACCTACTCTCCATGCTTGAAAGATGAACAAAGATATATTATAAACAAGCCATTCATAACAAATAATAAAAACATGAACTTACCACTCCCCTAAAGTACTGCCATCTTTTCCTGTCAGTATTTTTCACTACTTACTAAGGACTGATAAAAGACCAGGTTATTAATATTTGAAGGGCTGTAAGATTCAGACAGTTTGCTACCCTTCCCTCACATCACTTAATTTACTCTTTCAAATTATAAAACAATTTCAGAAAAGTCATGCTGGGTCAAAGATTTAGTGTTAAGAAAATAAATATACAAAGTGTCAATCTTTGCCAATTGTCAGAGGACTTAAATACCTGATAACATAGTTAAGCACAAAATCAGTGTATTTTAGAAAGACAATTTTTAAAAATTCCTGAATTAAATGTGGTTACTAATTTATTATTCTAAAGTGTATGAATTACTTATAAATGACATTTTTTGCTCTTTGAAATAAAATACAGATTTTTTGTAAAAGGGGAAAGGGGAGAAATAGAAAGAATATATACTTACATAATCCAGGAAAAAAGCCCCCAGCAAAATAATACCTCAGATTATGGAAATCATTCTTTAAATATTCACAAGATATTAATGTTCTAGAACCCAGATTGAGTCATCAGAAATCAATTATCATTTTCGGGTTTATTATCCTATCCTAGAGGCTGTAGGTATAACCACAGCTAAGTTGCACTATATCTTATGCACATAAGCAAATGCTTGAAAACTTACTTTGAAAATCCAGTGAGAATAACTCAGCTACAGAAGCTTTTGTCACAGGGTCAAAGTAAAAAAGGATTTTCTTTTCCTTTCTCCCGTTATAGCTTTTCACCATGCTCTACACACAGACAGAAAAAAAGAAAAAATCTATTTGTCTTGCATAAGGAGGGTACCAAACTCAAGAATCCTGTTTCAGAAAGGAACTGTACAAAGTAAAAATTCTTCTGCTATTATTTTTCACATATGGCAAGTAATAGACTGTGCACAGACAGCAAACTTCATTATGAAATTAAAAGATATGTTTGTAAACGTCTTTTCCTTTTATGATTCACATACCTTCAACCATAAGTGAGAAAATAAGCAGCTACTGATCTAAATTTGGACAACTTCCAGTTACTATTTAGCCTTACAAAACTATTTAACCTACATTTGAGAATGTACTTAGCACTGCATTAACCAGCATAGCTCATCTCCATATGTAGTAAAAACTTCAGAGAAGTAAGCACCACAACAGCTACCAGAAACCCTGCATATGAGTACATGTATGTAGTTCATATATCCAATGCAGATCTTGCAGCCATTCATCCCTCACCATCCATTTTGCAGAGATGTCTGGATAATGGCATAATATCACAAAGATAAATGTTTTATCAAGCTTTCTTGCACTGAGAATAATCAATGAGATCCATATTAAGTCTATAAATATGCCTTTAGTTGAAATCTTAGTTCTTTTGTTGAAATCTTCTAACATAACTTATGGGTTTGCATTATAGATCAAAACATTATGCCAGATGCTGTCCTGTGTAGGTTTACTAGGCAAGGTTTTGATAGATAGCGGTTGCAGGTGGGGACACCAGCAACTGCCCCCAAGTCAAATAGAACCAGTATCATCTGGCTCTGAAATGGACCAACCACTGGCCAAAGCTGAGCCAATCAGTGACTGTGGTAGCCCCTCTGTGGAATACCCCTCAGTCTAGTTTGGGTCAGGTGTCCTGTCTCTGCTTCCTCCTGGCTTCCCCTCCTCCCTGGCAGAGCATGAGGCTCAGAAAGTCCTTGGTTGGAGTAAACATTACTTAGCAATGACTAAAATATCGGTGTTATCAGCACTGTTCCCAGTCTGAAAGTCAAAAACACAGCACTGCACCGGCTACTAAAAAAGGAGAAAAAATGACTGCTACTGCTGAACCCAGGACAGCTATCAGTGCTAAACCTCTAACAAGCTATGCTGCGAAGCAAGCATAGAGCTATGCTTCATGCTACATAATACTCTCTTCTTAGCATCACCAGCCTTCATCCTCATGCATCTGGCCTCTTTGCTTATCTTGAAATGGTGACTTAAATTCTAATATAATCATATGTATTATGCACATATATAGGAATTAACAGGAAAATATATATATGTAATTTTGAACTACTCTGGCTGCATATAATCTGCAATCAAAAATGATGTGGTTTGTTTTCTTTCATTCTCTGTTATATCATAGATTCACAGAATAGTTGAGGGTGAAAGGGACCTCTGAAGGTTCTCTTTCACCTGGTCTAACCCTCCTTGCTCAAGCAGGGCCACCTAGAGCAGGTTGCCCAGAAATGTGTCCAGACAGCTTTTTAATATCTCCAAGGAACAAGACTTATAACCTCTCTGGGCAACCTTTGCCAAGGCACAGTCACCCTCACAATGAAAGACTGTTTTCTGATGTTCAGACAGAACATCCTGGGTTTCAGTTTATGCCTATTGCTTCTTGTCTGGTCACCAGGCTCCACTGAAAAGAGCCTGGCTCCAATTTCATTGCACCTTCTCTTCCAGTATTTACATAGATTGGTAAGAACCCACCAAGTCTTCCAAGCCTAACAGTGCCAGCTTTCTCTGACTTTCCTCACTGGAGAGATGCTCCAGTTTCTTAATAATCTTCAAAGCCTCTTGCTGTACTGTGTCCAGTATCTCCATGTCGCTCTTGAACAGGGGAGCCCAGAACTAGATGCCTCACCAGTGCTGGGACAGAGAGGTAGGATTTGTTCCCTTGACCTACTGGCAACACTCTTCTTAATGTAGCCTGGGAAAACCTTAGCCTTTTTGTTGCAAGCATACATTGTCATTTTATATTCAACTTGGCATCCATCATAATCCCATAATTTATATGAGGTAAATGTCTAATTTCTGGTGTTCAGATTACTGTAAATACTAACTATTCTATATTTTACCAAGTAAGCGTAGCATAACTAAGAAAACACAGAAATAAGTCCAAGTTAAAAGATGGAGTTTAAAGCTATTTGATGTTAGTTTCTAGCATCCAACAGCTAGAATTTCAGAAAGCAAATGGAATACAGACGGTTTGATAGCAAAGGTGAGTAGAGTCGTAGTGGATTCTAAGGTAAACTTGAGAGCAAAAAGAGTAGCTGTTGAAATGCCAGCTAAAATAATGAAGTAGTTGATGAGTTTAGGGGAAAATAGGAGAGAAGTAAGGAGAGACAGAAGGTAATGGAAAAGTATGAAGGATGCAGCAGCAGAGAATACAGCTATAGATGTGGAAGCTGAGTGAGGGGTGGCAAAGAAAAATGGATGAGGGAAAAACAAGGAATAGAGGAAAGTGGGAGTATTTCTTAGTAATGGATATTTTTTTTGCCTGCATTATCTCTTACTGTCTAGCCATTTCTATCTTTATATGACATTTTATGAAATTGTAAACCTTCTTTCCTTTTCCCTATTGACTATCCTCCAGCTATTTCTGCTCCCTCTTCTATTCTGATTCTGTCAAAGAGCTCAAATGAGATGCCTACATTCAAGTACTATAAAAAAGTATAAATACGTTATATGAAAAAGTACATTTGAAAAGTCTAATACACTGTATGTGGGCTATCTGAAACATATTGTAAAGTGGAATTTTCATAATTATTTGTTTTACTATTCAGAAGGTCAAACATATAGGCATGGCACTGATCATTATAGTTAAGACTGCATAAAAATTATAAATAAAAATTTTTCAAGCACTTTATGAACAGTTCTAGAAATGAAACAGCTGGGCTTAGGAAATTAAATTTGGTTTTGGAGTAGAAAGCATTTGAGGACTTTGCCAAAAATTTACTGATTCAGCAGTTATGACCCCTTGCCACAATACACTATGCTTGTGCAATTCCCTTTGCATGTGATTTTTCTATTAAATTGCAACATGGGTTCCCATGAAAAAAGATACAAAACAAATTTATAGTCTGATACAAAACCTGCAATAACAAAACCAAATATACAATAAAAGGTTTAAAAATCACTTCATATACTATAGTTCATAAATCCATCACTATCTACCCTGCAGTCTCAGATTAATTCTTGACAGATATGAAAATATCTGCTGGCTGCACTGCAATTGATAATTAATACAACACATATGCTGAGATGTACTTTTTTGAGAGACAATGTAAATAAAAGTTATAATCATTACAGCATAGACATTGCTATCTGTTATATATTACTATACATTCATTTAAAATATTCTTATTGGTCAGTTACATTGTCCTAAAAACATGTTATAAAACATGATAGACAACTTCATAAAAATCATAACGAAACTTGATATCCTGTGAAGTTATTTTCTTTCGTAATGACTGAGAAATCATTATAGCAAGAATAGTTAAAACGTATTTGTACTGTGAGTGGCACAGGAATACTCGTGTTAACGGAATGCTTAACTGGCCATGTTAAGCACTCTAACTTTAGCTGAAATCAACTGAGGAACCCATCTAGTACTTTATAATATGTAATACTTAGAGTTGGAAATAATTTCAAATTGTCCAGGGCTTCTTTAAAATGTCTAAAATCAAGGTTAAGAGGAAGATCAAGGTAAACTTTGTGTCAGGACTGAAATAACAACTACAGATAAAAATACGATACTGATACCAACTTGGAATGGAGAAAATAACCTATTTCTTGAAAAAAGACTGAGCTTTACAGTGAAAGATGCTTAGAAGCACCGGACAGGGTACTTTGAGTGCCCTTTCTAAATCTAAAGTACACTAATAGTCTACTGTCTTCAACAGCAAAAGGCATTAAAGCTCCATTAGGTTGCATTCCAGGGGACACATTGAAAACAAAAATTACAATATTTTTTTAAGTCATTGGTATGTTTAAGTAACAACTACTGCATATCGCAAAAAAGGGCATGAGAGGACATAGTCATGCTGAATTTTCTGTGTGCAAATCCAGTCTTGTCCTTTATCACTTTATAAGCAGCCTAGAAATTAGTTTCTTCTCATACTGCAGAAATGGCAGTTGAGACACTAACTTTTCAGCTTTTATTTTCACTTTTGTCCCAGGCATGTCTTTAAAAATCTTACGTTCCTATGCTCAAGCTGTTTTGTGCAGCTAGACTAATACTTCCAGTGACCTCTTGTATACAAAGCTTAAGCAAAGTCAACTGGTCACTAATTCTATAGTTGAACAAATAAGATGAATAATTTATCACCAGGAAAACACAGTCCTATTCCTTGAAAAAATAAACTATGTTGATATGTAGAATTATTTTAGGGCTTTTTCTCTGTTTTTCATTTTGTTGTTACTTTTGTGTGTTTGTTTGTTAATTTTGTCTGGTTGGGGGTTTTAGAACTGAAAGACTCTTTCAAAACTTATGGGAATATGTATCAGGCATTACTTAATATTACCTACAAATATTACTAGAGAAGGAAATCTTTTTCTCTCTGATTTTTCTTTTGTCTTCAAGTGCAATTGAGGTGTATAACCACATATCAGGAAACTAGCAGTGTTAATTTCCTTTCTAACTACAAATAAATTGTTTTTATTGAATAAATATTGGTTTGGGTTTTTTTGTGATGTTCAGGTGCAAGTAGTTATTACTACTATTACTTGACATTCTCAGATAACATTTGTGAAAAAAAAAAAATAATTCTGGAAATAGCAAAAGATATTGAAAGTTTCCAGAAGAAAATAAAAATCAGTTCTTTAAAACCTAGCCTTTCCCAAAAGATGATTGAATTTCTTCGTCATATGGAAGTCCACTGTACTGATCTTCTGAACTCTTTTGAGTCCTTGTGAAACTGTTACTGTGGAAATGCACATACTGTATCCGGAAAAATATTGTCCTTTCCTAACAGTTCTTCTAGTCTGCATAAACAACCTTCAAAGTCTGTCATTAAAACAGGATCTGGGAATAAGCACTGAAAATTGTTTCTTAGTTGATTACGTAAATATTACTTGAAGTGCTGGACAGCTCAATAATAGCTCTAAAAATACTTGTGATCCAGAAATTAATTCTCAATTATCAGTGGTCTACTAACTCACACTGAAATACTAAGATTAAATTAGCGGTCAATGACTAGCAATTACTGTCACAAATGATGCAATCACTGGCTTTTGAGAGGACTTTAAGTAGGTTTATTATGTTACAATAGTGGGTAAACAGCATATTTATAGTTTTTCTGCTTATGAATTTAGGAAAGTATCAGAGAAATATAAAAATAATTAGAATGAGTTCCTTATTTTCTAGATAATGAGAACAATAACAAAACAGAAATAGCAACAATAAAAATGCATTAATAAAAAAACAACAACAACAAAACAACTTTCTGTGTGATATTAGATTCTAAATACCTTCTTCCACTAATTTAACAGATAGTCATAATTACTGGAAAAGCAAAAATAAATGGAAAATGGGTGTAATAGACTTGAATTCAAAAAGTTAGTAATATGTCAGTCTTATGACTCAAACTGAAAAAAGCAAATGATGTGCAGAAAGAATAAACATTTGCCAGAGTTAATTGAGTCAGTGCAGCAGCAAAACACAGATACAATGACATGATTTTTTTTTTCCTTTTATGTGTTTTGGGTAGTTATTTTTTTCAAAAATGCATGTCTCTTCTATTTTGCTATCACACCAAGAAGTACTTCTGTAGGTGTTTAACATAATTCTGATTAAATTCTTGTGGTATGTGTCAAAACAATAATTTCAACCAATCATTTCCTCTTTGTTCATCCTCAGGTGTACCTGTTTACAAAATTATTTCCTTTCTTTTCTTTTTCCTTGTGGCTTACTTTTCCTCATAGGCTAAGGAAATTCCAAGTAATAAGCAAAAGATTTATTTTATTTGTCATTGGTATTTGAAAAGCTCTCAAATATTTTTTTTATTTATTCACAGTTGCAAATATGCTTCCCTGTAGGTTCATGTGAAATATGCAATTAACCTTTTTTTTTTATGTCTGAACATAAACAGATAATAATTGCCATTATTTTTTTCTTTTATGTCCCCAGTGACCCATCCAGTAGCTTGTACCATATTTACACCTATTATAATTCAAAGTTTTCCATTGGTACTGCAAATAATCTTTACATACATGGTATCTTTCTCATTTCTAAAATAAATATTTTACTTTTGCTGGACAAACATACCCAGTTATGTGAGGTATAGGCTTTTAGGCTTTACTGCTGTTTTATGATCAGAGTAATGTTATGTTACAGGATTTTTGGTAATGCTAGATCGTTTTTACACATATTAATCTGTGTTTTGCCTAGAGTGCAAACTCTAAAATAATAAAAAAATAATGCATAAATAAAAAATATAAGAATATAGTATGATGGATCCATTAATACAGGCAAGTAAGGAACTGAGAACCATATTATCATCAAGATAAGTGGTAAATTAGCATCCAAAGAGTTAGCCCAACCTAATCGATTTATCTGTCAGAAGACAGAGATATACAAATCCACCCTGAGAAGACATCTAAAATATGTGAACACAAACACAATAAAATCTGAAGAATAAAGATAGCAGAAGAAATAACATACCACACTGTTTTGTAAAGCTGCACAACATAACAACTTTATTTAAATGTTTAGCAAGAAAAGCCAATAAACTTCTCAGAGAAAGTTTCTGCATGTACAATTTTGAGATTTTCAAATAAGGTGATCAGATTAAGATCTCTCAAGAGGAATATTGTCCAAAAAAAAAAAAAAAAAAAATGGGGAGGTTGTTTAAATCTGGACAAACTGGAAAGTTACTGAAAGCCTTGAGAGATTACGGAGAACTGATTGCTTTGGTATTCATCTTCTTTTCACTTCCTAATCAATCAAATGAATCAAATTCATTTGAGACAGGCAAACAGGCAAATTTTCATTTCTGAAATGAAGGGGAAGATATGATCTATGGTGCTGCAGGATATCCATCAAAATAATATATATATATATATATATAAAAGTGGAAATCTTGTCATATAAGATGTGTTACTTTTAAAGTTGCACTTTAAAAACAAGTATAGAAATGACATATCGATCAATGGTAAATGTGCACAAAAAGAACTACAGCAACTGACAGAAATATATGGATAGGTCGTTAAGTTACTGTTCCCTGCCTGTATATCTATACAGACTCAAGACACGTAAAAAGACCTCAATATATCATCCTAGTGAATTGTTTGTGTCTATACTATTAAATTTAAAAGGCTGGTTTCTGTTCTTACCGCTTAATGTTATTTTCCATTAAAAGAGAATACAGTTATGGGGCATCTATGGCTCTATATAATAACCCCAAAGTCCTAACTTTATTTTTTAAATATTCTATTAATTTCAAAAAAGAATTATTTTTTTTAGTAGTTTGACTTCTCATTCTCGTTTAATATTGTTAAGTGCATTCATGTTTAATTTCTTGGAATAGTGACACCAGAAACATAGTGACTTTTAATTAGACATAACACCTTGCTTACTGTATTTTTCATAAAAAGAATACATACTGGTGAAAAAGTTTATAGTTTTTTATCTATAAGGGAGAAATACAGTTCTTTTGAAAAGCAGATAATGAGCAGGTCATTAGAGCAATCTTCAGACATGCCAATTATGAAGTAAACAAATGGTTAGTTAACTTTTAAGAAAGGATACTCTTAAACTTCTTACTAGTTTGCCAGAGATTTAATATTTTTTTTCTTCCATGCTTATTTTATCCCAAAGCCATCCTGTAGTGCAAGAAAAGAAACTTGTTCTTGGTCATTTATCTGTATGCGGCCAATACTATTAGGCTTATTTTTTGGTATCCCAACCACAATTTATCTAATTGAAAATTTCCATTTTCTACATTTCTGGCTTTTTGTATAAGAATTAAAGGCTATTTAACCTGTTGCATCATCAGGGCATGTATTTGCCTTCAAGACCACAGTTTTCACAATGAAGTTCAAAATTTGAGTTAGTCACTAGAAAGCTACCTGCCAATAATGTATCCAGATGGCCCTTCACTCTAACTGGCCACTAGTACATTCCTCATTTTACTACACAGTTATTCACAGTTATTTTAACTGTTATGATTCAGTTTTGATATTATCAAAGCAAATGAAATTGAAAGAACATATGGTCTTTTATGCTATCAATTTACTTTGCAGACTGTCTAAGCTGTTGCATTTTACTTTCTTGGGTTTGACAAATAATGAGCTCAGTTACAGAAACTGCCTATGAATTTGTATAGGTGGAGATGCTTTGGCTCAGAGTAGCCTAGACCAAGCTGATATGGAAGTGCTTGAAGTACTAGCACCCCTGACCCTCCCACTTCCTTCCCCTCCAAAAAACCCACACTGTACGTCTTTTATTTGAATTATCTGTGCATGTTTCTCCACTGACCTATCTTGTCTGCGATCTTGAGAGTGTACAAATATTTGTGAGCTGCCATTTGTGATGCTTTAATCTTCTTCATGCAGGCAACCTAAGAAAGCAGAATTCTCCTAGAGCATTCTTCCTCTATTTTGCAAACTTGTATTATCAATAAAGCAAAAGACATCCTCTTGCAAATCTGACAGTTGGATGACATTTCAGGTTTTTCTTTTTCGTTTGGATTTGGGAGGTTTTTTGGTTTTCGTTTTGCTTTATTTAGTGGGTTTTTTTGTTTGTTTGGTTTTTTGTTTGCTTGCTTGGTTTTTTGACGGGAGAGGCTGCTCTGCTTTTCTCTTGAATCTTTAGTTTACGCCTGTGAGGTCCAATGGTTTGAACCCCTGTTTGTGGCTGGAATGCATCATGTGTGCTCTGGGAGCACATTTTCCAGTTTAGTTTCATTCAAGAGGAATGCAGTTCGTGATCAGACTGTGTGGTTCTCATCATCAAAGTACAGTAAGTAGAGACAATTAGAAGGACTGTTTCAAAAACACATTTCTGATCCAAACTAAGCCAGTAACATAGGAAAACTCTGAATCCTCTAAGCCCCAATTCAATTTCATAGATACCTTAAAATCTGTTTTGAAGTGGTAGCAAAATTCCTGGAAACTCTTATAAAGGAGTACAGACAGTTTGAATTCAATATCAGTTTTCTGGATGTAAGGAGTTGTGAGGTACCAGGCACCCATCTTATTAAGAAGCTTGTATGAAGACGCATCAAAAACTGGAATTCTTAATCTAAATACTGAATGATGTGAAAAAAATACTAGTGTCTAGTGTCTAATGTTACAAACGCCACATCAATCAAGGCATAATATCTAACACCGCTTAACCTTGTAGTAATGAGTTCTGAATTTTTTCATTAATGCATTACAGGGAAGCCATGAAAGGGGGTTGAAAAAAAGACAAGGAAGACTACTGAAAAACATTTAACTGGATAAAATAATAATCAGTTTTAATATACAAAGCTCGCAATTTCAAATTTCATTTTTAAATCATGAACATTTGCATTGCATTTTAAATTAATTTTGTAACAACACAGACTTTATTTGCTGACATTTTAGTTTGACAGTATTCCATAAGAATTTTCCACCATTTGCCCAATACTCCATCAAGTTAGACTGGATATAATTTATTTTAAAACTAGAAAATCATATCCTAAGGCAGTGCACTGCAGGAACATTTCAAGTTTAAATGACGGCTCTTGAAAGAACAAGACATTCTACAAAATTAATGCTAGTGAATAAGAACTCCCACTATAAGAATATATTAAACTGATGCATTACAATATCTCTTTGATATTCTATATCGTTTGTCAACAACATTAAGAAAATGAAAGTTCTATTTGGAATGACTGATTATTATATCTGTTTATTAACATGCTGCACAAAATATTAAAGAAAAGAATTATACTTAAAAAAATGGTATTTCATTAGAACAGAGAAAATGTTAAGTTACTTCTGAGTGTAAGTTAGCCTGTTAGATTGTTAACTGAGATTAGCCAATGTTAATAAAGACTGACTTTTGTAATTGTTTAAACCCAGCCAGCAATTAAGACCCACATAGCTGTTTGCTCTCCCTTATTTTCTGTCTGCTCAGGGTGGAATGGGAAGGAGAACTGGAAGAAGGTAAAACCGATGGGTTGAGATAAGAATAGTTTAATAACTAAAACTAAAATATAGTGAAACTAGAAATAATACCAACAATAACAATACTCATAATAATAATATGGAACAACAAAACAAGAAATGAAAACTCAGAACATAAAAGTGATACACAAAGCAATTGCTCACCACATGTTGACAGATACCCAGCCCAACCCAAGCAGCAATCTTGGCCTTCTGGCTAATTCCCCCCATTTTATATACTGGGCATGATGCGCAGTGGTATGGAATACCACATGCTCAGATTCTTTCTCTTCACTATATCTTACTTGATAAGAACTTCAAATAAACAGCTATTCATAAATCACTGTGTTTTTAAGACTGTAGACTAGCATCCTTGATACAGTTTTTGAGATTCCAAACAAGTAATCAGGTATTTAACGGAAACCATCATTCAAAAACCAAGTAGTGATGTCTACAAAAATTCAGTGTTATCCACTCTCCTAATTTTGTCCCTGGAATGTGTTGTTTTGTGAAGAGTTTTAAAACATAACACTATTAATTGAACTGGACTGAAAATTAATATATCTTGGTACCATTACATTATTTTTAATTGATACAAAGAAACAGTTTCTTTGGTTAGTTCCTCCACTCTCACAACAGAAGAGTGGAGTAACTTCCATTACTACATTTCCATCAGGAATTTACAAAGAGAAAGCAACTTTTAATCATTAAAACTCTTCCAAAAGTGACAAGTAATTCAGTGGCTACCTTGGCAACCTCACTGTGTGCTCTTATTAATTTGAAGTGCATTCTTTCTAGGCAAAGGAAATGTTGCAGTGATTTATAACATTTTTAACAAAGACACATCTTCATGAACCCTAAACCTGGGAATTTGCTAGTACAATCTGGTATCAAACACAGAATGTGCAAAAGTACAATATGTGAAGCATTGAAGAATCACTCTCAGGTGGCCTGGGTTGAAGAGACTTCGAGACAACCATCCACAATGTGCCAGCTTATTCACACTGCAAAATAACTGTGTGGTCATGAAATGAAAGGATATTTTATATCAGTAATCCTCTTTCAACCTGATTTGTAGGATTAATCAAGGCAATTAAGTTCACTCTTAGGTGTCTAAATAGTGCCAGGTGTGCCTGCAAATAATTGCATGTTTAAAAATAAAATGTTCTCCTCAAAAAAATAAAAAACATGTAGTTACGTTGTGTAGCTTATATGAAGACTGTATCATGATTTCTGTACAATACCAAGGAAGAATGAACATAGTTTTCTCCAGAATATACAGCCATGTCGTCAGTAAAATTTATAGAATCATGGAACCATAGAATAGTTAGGGTTGGAAAGGACCTTAAGACCATCTAGTTCCAACCTTTCTGCCATGACCAGGGACATCTCCCACAAAACCATACCAGCCAAGGCTCTGCCCAACCCCGCCTTGAACACCACCAGCAATGGAGCATTCACAACTCCCCTGGGCAACCCATTCCAGTGCCTCACCACCCTCACAGGAAAGAATTTCTTCCTCATATCCAATCTAAACTTCCCATGCTTAAGTTTGAATCTGTTACCCCTTGTCCTCTCACTATAGTCCCTAATGAAGAGTCCCTCCCCACCATCCCTATAGGCCCCCATCAGGTATAGGAAGGTTTCTAGGAGGTCTCCACGCAGCCTTCTCTTCTCCTGGCTCAACAGACACAACTTTCTCATCCTACCTTCATATGGGAGGTGCTCCAGTCCCCTCATCATCCTCGTGGCCCTCCTCTGCACTTGTTCCAACAGTTCCATGTCCTTTTGATGTTGAGGACACCAGAACTGCACACAATACTCCAAGTGAGGTCTCCCAAGAGCAGAGTCGAGGGGCAGGATCACCTCCCTCGACCTGCTGATCACAATCCTTTTGATGCAGTCCAGGATACGGTTGGCTTTCTGGGCTGCAAGCGCACACGGCTGGCTCATGTTCATTTTTTCATTGACCAACACCCCCAAGTCCTTCTCTGCAGGGCTGCTCTGAATCTCTTCTCTGCCCAACCTGTAGCTGTACTTGGGATTCATATAAAGTGTCTGAGCAAATCCAGGGGAAATTAATGATCAGCTCTATTCAAGAACATCTAAAAAACAATGCCATCTGCTTTTAAGCAGAATACTAGCCAAAAGCTGGCAGTAAAATATGTTTGACAACCTGGACAGAAAAACTACTTACACTCAGTGCCAATTATGACCTCCTTGCCAATCCAAAAATATATCTTTCCAGGAATGGCTTTTACCTTCTACTGGCATCTGAAAAGCTACACAGTCTTTACACTTATGCAAAGCACCAAACAGAAGTAACAGAATAATCTGGACAAACATGCCAAATACCAGAACACAGTTCATTATGTTTAGAACTAGGAATAACTGGCATTGAATAAGAAAAAAGAAAACAAAAGAAGCAGTGGTCATTCCTTTAGCTGGGAAATTAAGAATATAGCTTGTTTTAATTATTCCAATAATTTTTTAAATTCAGAATTCTGTATTTAAAAAGGTCTTAGTTGAACCTTGCTTTCCCTACAGAAATGGAATCTTGTCTCAGCTATCTATGCCTTAACGAATGCATTTTCCTAGATTAGTGGCAAAGGAACAGATAAAACTGAGACTGGTTTCTTTTGCAGTAATATCTTCACTTCTGAAAGCCTATAATGTACTCTGCACAGTTTTCAGGTACTGTTTAATGGATTTCAGATGGCTCTAATCATATTAATTAGTTCCCCCCCCCCTTTTTTTTTTTGACGGCTTCCTAGGCAAAGCAAAGACAAACACATAGCCTTAATTTCTCTGAAATTAATTTCTCTGTCTTAAAGCTTCTGCGCCTGGCCAGAAATGATAGCCATGGCATCTCTTCCTTCAAATGCAAGAATCCTATTTCAGTAAGTGACACTGAAGAATGGCTGTGTCATTTACACTCAAATACAATATTTCAATGCTCAAATGCAAAATACAGAATTTCACAATGTAAACGGAACTTAAAGACAAAGAATAGGATTTCAGAGATAGCAATGATCACCTTCCAATTTAATAAATCTTTATGTTAATCTAAGAAGCTACTTCCAATTTTTAAAATTCTTGGATATAACAACACAAAGGTATAAAATTTTACAATGGCATAAGACAATTCTCAAGCAATAGTTTCCACCTCTAAAACAATAAAACGCTTATATAGGACTTATTTTTCTGATTGGTTTAAAACTGTGTATTATTGAATGTGTTACAATGTAAAATACACAGAATCTGTGTATGCAAAATTTTATCATGGAACTTGTATTAGCCACAGTCATTGCCAGGTGGATTCCTGATGCTCTGTTATTTTTCTTTCATTGTTACTAAAATTAAAACTAATTTAATAGTGAAAAATCCAAAAATATATGTTGCCCATTCAGCAGGAAAAAAGCATTGCATTTGAATTTGGAATATATAGAATAGCTATGTCTCAAGAATAAACACTTCTTTTAAATAGACACAAATTCATCAGCCATTATCAATAAATATGAAAAAATTATTTTCTTTTAACATTTGAATAGAAAGAAATAGTAACTGTATTTGCACCATATTCCAAATGGCTTTAAACAATGTCAATTTTTCCCCTGCTCTTTCACATTCTCTGGTTCTAGACTTTTTAAATGTATCATCATTAGCTTTTTCAGAATGGAAGTAGGAAAGAATAAGGGAAAAGCAGTGTGGCTTTTCTTAACTAAATTGTAGAAGTTCAGAATAAACATCTCCAAAATCATAGACTCATAGAATAGTTAGGGTTGGAAAGCACCTTAAGATCATCTAGTTCCGACCCCACTGCTATAATCTACATATATAATTGTAAACATCTGCTCATATTCATTTGTTAAATTGTAACTAAAACTGGTTCAGGCAAAAAAAATATGCAAAGCTTCCAAAAGAAGTCAGAAATAAAAAAGAAAGGAGAGTACAAAATCTGAACTGATTGTGACCATTGATCTGACTTATAGACCTGAGCTGAACCTCAAATATAATATCAGCTTATTAAAATTTTACTTTGGGTGCTTCAATGTCACTGAATCAGTAAACTAAGAATATTAAGCTGCACAGAGGACACAAGACTGACATATTAAAAAAATTATGTGTACAATTATTTATATTCCACAGATGATTTATATAGTTAGGTCCCAGTGAATATGATTTTTTAGTTACTTCTGTCAAACACAGCATTTAAAGAAGCTAATAACAACATACAGTTAACGATTCTCCTCAGAAGATAATGCTTCCTTGTTTCCCATTATTTTATGTAGTACTAGGGAATAAAAGATGATTAAAACTAAAATAAAAAAGGGGATTGATAAATAATGCTTAATTCAGAATGAACACAAAATTTCCAAGCAGAAATCGAAATAAAACATCAGAATAGCATATAGAGTTGATGGAACTTATTGACATTTTGTATCTATATTTTTATATAACACATTGCTTCAATATTTCATGTTAGTCCATGGTGAACATCATCCAGCTCTTGCTAAACCACTGATTTATTTTTTAATGAGAATTTAAACTAAATGCTTACAAGTGAAATGCAAAAGTAATTGATGTTTCACTCTAAATTACGGCTTTTGGTGTTGCTTAACATTATCAATTGTAAAACAAAAACTTTAAAATTCAACCCTGCTTTATAGTTTCCTGAAAAAAAAAAAAAAAGAAAATAAAACAAAAAAAACCCAAACCCCAACAAAAAAACAAACCAAAACTAAATATAAATTAAAATTGTCTTAGACATTACATGACTCAGCTTTACTTTATGGGTTGGATTTTTCAACCAGGCCTCCTTCTACATGCTGAATTCATAGAACATTGGATGCAATATATCCCTGCCAAAAAAAAGAACCAGGAAACTAAACAGAGATATTTAGTCCAGGTTAATTACCCTAAAGGAATTTTAAGATGTGAAATGTACTAACAAATAGTGGCTGACTTGGCCAAGTTTCCTGTCCCCCAGACCCCAGCATATTTCTGCATGTATTTTTTTTCATTTCTATTCACAAATGTATCAGTGATATTTCCTAGACAATTTAAGGACCTCAGCCTCTAAGATGTGAATATCATGCTGCTCCATTTATTGTATAAGTAAAAAAAATGAAATGGTACAGAATTACAACAATTATTCAATATCTGCAAACCCTTCTATTCAGCAGAAACTAAACAACTCCAATTTATTATTTTCTTTGAAGGAAATTAATTTATTAAATTCTGTATCTGCTGTCATGGAAAGCTGAATTCTGATGGAATAAGGTCTTGCTGCTGAAATATGTGAAATAGTAGGAAAAAATCTGGGACACAGAAAAAAACCAAAACACCACACAAAAAAAAAACCCAACAAACAAACAAAAAAAAAAAAAACCAACAAACAAAACACCAAAACACCAATATCCTCAGTGAAAATAATTGCTTATAGGAATACCTTTAAGGATGTGATAGAAACTCTGACAAGCAAACAAACAAAAAAGCCCACAGCAAACTGGAAATTATATAAAGTTTGAGAATGGAGAATGGAGAGGGGAAAAATCGTTGGCAAATCGAGATGAATATATTTCACTGTTTGAATCCAGTAACTAAAAGCAGACAGAAGAGCAATTTGACCTTCCAAACCAAAGGCTCTCCTGGATAACTGAAAGAGGCACATCATACATTCTTTGAGAAAATATGTGAGAAATAATTCAAAACATTTACTCTCTGATGCTTAGAATAATTTTAAAATATTCACTATTAAATGCTCATATGTCACAGCTAAGCTGTGAGAAGCTAGCTAGTATTGAAAGAAATAACTGTAAAAGGAAGTTACTTACAGTCTTCATCAGAGTGGTTGCCCACCTCACAGCTTCAAGCTAATCTCCACCTGCTCTATTTTTTAAAAGGCACTGTTCAAAATGCCTCACAAAATAAAATACAGATTGAGCTTCTCACAAATATATAATAGATGCAATTATCTCTTGCTTGCATAAGATATTTCTTTCTCATTATAGCTCAACAGTGTTGTCCTGGGTTCAGCAGCAGCAGTCATTTTTCTCCTCCTTGGTAGCTTGAGCAGCGCTGATAACACCAGTGTTTTCAGTTGCTGCTTGGTAATGTTTTGGTCTGACCAAGGACTTTCTGAGTCTCATCCTCTACCGGGGAGGGGGGGGGGGGGGGGGGGGCGGGAGGAAGCAGAGACAGGACACCTGACACAAACTGACCAAAAAGTTTATTCCATGCCACAGCACGTCATGCCCAGGATGTAAAATACTGGGGGCAGGAACCCAGAAGTCTCTCTCTCTCGGCTCAGTCTGGTGGCGAAACGGTTGTATCCTCTTCCCTTGTATTTGCCTTGTCATTGTTATTATTGGTGGTAGCAGTAGTGATTTGTATTATATCTCAGTTACTGGACTGTTCTTATCTCAACCCGTGGGAGTTACATTCTTTCAGTCCTTCTCCCCATTCCCCTCCCCCCCATCAAAGGGGGAGGGGGAGGAAGAGAGGGAGAAGTGAAATTTACAGCTTAAACCCCGACAAGTGTTTATTTCCTAATTTCATTCCCTTACCTTTGTTTGGATGTCATCTTCAGCTGCTTTTATTCAAATGAAGACTGATTATTTCATGAATCAGTAAATAATTTTAAAGCTGTAATGTAATTGAGGGTGGTTTGTCATGATACTCAGAATAAAACCATTTTTGATAGTTTTTTTTTTTCCTTACAAACCCATTTTTTCTACTAATAACTAGTATTAATTTTAATTAATATTGATTTCCTGGAAATGATGAAATGCATGTTTATTTCAATGCAAGCTATCTGAATTAAACACCTGGTGTAAAAAAACCCAGTAGTTGAAAGAGAATATATTGAGGGATTTTTATATATAGTATTGGTTTCTATTGCTGATTTCTATCTGTTGATAAAGGAAAGCACAAATCTGTGGTTTATAAAATACCATGGTAAATGGTCATTCATTAGTAAATTTTCTAAATTTACTAAATTTTCTAAATTTACTAAATTTCATTAGTAAATTTTAAATATAATCAAAGTTTAGTGAGGGGAAAAAAAAGTATGATGTAAATGCCATGCTTGCAAGATATTATTAAGAAAAGGAACAATGACTCACTTCAGTTTATTTTAAGAAACTCACCTGGAGTTTATTAAATTCAAGAGATTGTAGATTTATGTTTTAAGTATGAAAGTGCTGAAATACTATATCAATATAATTTTTTATTCAAAAATAACTATACTAATAAAGTCTTCCCACTGTCTTCATATGTAGGAAAAAATTAAAATGTAAAGCCTTTAGTATATGTACATTTGTGCAAATAAAGTTTTTGCCTATGAGTTCTGCTTCTTTAAAACAGGTGCCAGTAGGGAAAAGAAAAAACTCCCTCTACAGCTGACAAGATGCAGTTAATCAAAGATATAGAAAAGAGAGGCAGGTGTGGTAGGCTTATATACAGACAAAAACATACCTTAGAAAAAGGAAAAATCCAGAATCTTTAAAATTTTATATAAAACAACATCTTACATGCATTGCAATTGTCTCACTTTAAAAATTTCACCAGTTTTACAGGTGGAAATGCTAGTTCTCTTGCAAAATCTCATGTTATGTGGACTGCTATAAGCAGAAACTTGTACCATACCATAGGTATGCAATCAACATTTCTTCAGCCTACAGCTGCAGATAATCTACACTTCACTGAGGCTTAACCTCTCAGATAAGCACTTGAAACATATGCTTGATATGCCATTTTCATGCTCTAGTGTTTTATGGGAGGACACACAAGTGGAGTCAGCAGAATGAAATTTAAAACTCTACTGGAAAAAGTAGATTAATTATTAGTCCCAGTTTTGACCTTGCCGGGGAGCAAGCTGCAGATAAATTCTGTTTAAACAGGAAATCTTCATCCATTTTCTCCTAATTATTTTTTAAAAATATTCATCTGAAACAATGCTCTTTGCTTGTCCAAATCACAAAAGTAGTCTCTGAAAATTTCATGTTGTAGCATACTAGAACAAATAACTGTCTTACAAGAACTGGATATTTGATAAAACCTATTTTAAAAGAAATTTTTATACAATTAATCAAGAAAAGCTTGCTGTTAGAAGATATCAACAGACTAGAGAAACTGCTTTAAAATTCTGCATGTAACTTTAAGTAGTTAAACTTTATCTCAAACTTTTGTCTCAAAATGATTTTTTGGTAAAACCGATAGTATGACAATATCAAGAGCCTGAAAGAACCTCATTATATATCAGAGTACTCTGTGTATTCTAAAGAAGCAGTTAGATCTATGACCCTTATTTTTACATAAGGGTAAATTAAACAGAGAAAAGAGCAACCAATTAAAAAATTCTATTCTGGGTTATCATTCTCTTAGCTGCTGAGCACTTGTTATTGCAGTGTAACTGCAGGTGCTTCTCACATCTGAAAAATCTGATTAATGGACTGATCGCAAAACGCATTTAAAATCAGTATCTGTCAGTCCTGGTGACTGCTATTAGAAAAGAGCGCTGGAGCTTTTGATCACCAGTTAATACCCACAACTCTAAGCTCCTGGAAGCTAAGTTTGAGTAAGCTCCATCTAATGTAACCAAAGGAAAAGAGAAAATGAGAAGCTAATTAGTGTCTTGTTTGCTTCTCTCAATGTATGAGGCAATCATGCTTAGACAGACATACTTCCCCAGTCCTAATTCCTCCCACCAACCACTGGGGAGCATCACACTATTCAAGAGGTGTGCCTACTCCTTGTAACATACTCCTTTTCACATATGGAAACTTAAGTTTTGTTTGAGGTTGCTAATAAAAAAAGTAAATCCTGACAATTTTTTGTTTGAATTAGTGGCCCAGCAAAAAGGGAAACAATTTTGCTAGCATCATACTGCGCCATAACTGATGCAAAACAAATATCATGGACAGTGCTTTCAGAATCCCATTCTATTTTCTCCATTTCAGCAGAGAAAGGTGTAGAGATCTGCAAAAGATATATACACTGGCAATAAACTTTGGAACTATCATACTGGGAGAAGCAAAGATAAACCACTTCTCATCCTCATTCTTTATTGTAGAGAAGGCAAGAAGATTATATGCAAAGTTCTACATTTTGGATTTAGTTTGAAATTCTGCAGTTCTGCATGAGTACTAAAATAAATAATCTTGAAAACAATACAGTCAACTGTAACTCATAACTTTGCCTTAAAAATAGAGTGACACTTCCTTAATAAAGCCTTTAGTTCTCATGCATCTTGACTTGAATGTCAGGGTAGTAAGAATAGAGGTAGGATTAAAACTATACACTGCTGTTTTGTGGTAGTGAAGCAACTTATTAATGAAATAGTAACAGGACAATTAGAGGACAAAACTTTTTTCTTTATACAACATATAAGATAAATATATTTTTGTAAGGTAGTGAAGCAAATCTAATGTAACATGCATCTTTTTCATACCAGCCAATTATTTTCCAATTAATTTGTAATTATATTTTGTTTATACAGTTATATCCATAAATAGGCCATTTTATACATTAGTAGATGAGAAACACTTATGTTCAGCCAGAAGCTGCCTAATTTAGAATACGTATTCTACACATACTGAAAAAAAGTTGAAATTACAGTCTTTTGTACAGTAGGTATTACAGAGAGTTTTTATTCAAAGGCTCTAAGAGTTTGTGATTTAAAGGTATGTGAAGCCAGGTAGAAGAGTACATTTTAATAACTTCTAACATGTTACACTGCCATGACAATATGAAAACATTAGGCAGACTTCAGAATAGAATGGGAAAACTCTAACCAAAGGCAAGAATGAAAACAGCCATCCCTCAGCAGAATAACATCAGCATCTTCTGATACTTCTAATGCATGTATGAATTCCTTTTTTTAAAACCAAGTCAGGCAGAACCTGAATGCCTACATGATGCTTTTTTTTTTTTTTTTTTTTCCCCCCTGGCATTTTTCTTCTACCTTACTCCTTCAATCAAAACAAAATCCTGGCATTATTCTCTTTCTAGGTCCTAAAAAAAATTCCCAAATGCAAGACGTGTGAAGCCACTGCTCCCGTGAGAGAACACATCTGTATTTAGGGTCTACTGCTAATTCCTCAGATTACTTTCAGTGGACCACAGTACACCTTTTCTCCATCTTCACCTTTCTGTAAGTTTCTGGTTTGTGTTTAACATGTAAGAAGGCAGAATATACACAGGCCAAAGCAATAAAACAGTGCAGGTAGTCAAACACTTCATTTCTTACCAGTAAAACATATGAAGATACTACTTCTTAGGGAAACACAGCAACCCTGCATATAAAACCCCTCAATCTAACTCCCATTTTTCTTTAAAATTTGTATGATTTGATGATTCCTGTGGGACACAGCTTAAAGCTTGTCTTCCCTGTCCTATATTAGCTATATTAAGAAGGTGCTACAAAAGGCTTTTACCAGTCTTCCTCTGTTCACCATTCCTCAAAGTGAAACAAAGCCACTGAAGACTGCTCTCCTGCCCTTTATAACTTCCAGTTTTCTTTGACAGGTACCTCCCTCATCAGTTCTAACAGCTGATCACAAGGCTCTGCTACTTAGACCTATACCTACAACATTTCTTTCAAGAAGCTACTTGTTGTTGGCTTTTTTTTTCTTTTTTTATTCAATGAAAAAAAGAAAGTAACTGAGACAAAAGAAGTCTAGAAAATTAATGGATAAATTAATATTTTATAAAAAGTTTTAGCTTTCAAAATAAATAGCAATAAAAAAAAGTCAAAGCAAAATATGCATTTTATTTAAAATGCAAATAAAAACCAATAAAAAAAGAGTTTCAAGTTTCATTTTGATGAAGATCCTGTTTTATGTGGAAAACATTGGTCAGTAGTTAGGGCTTTTTTGATGAATTCTGAAATAATAAACATTCTTTCAGAAAAAACCCTTTACCTGTCACTAATATCTCACCATTTCCTTTCTAGAATTTATTATCTGTTTTCATCTAGAAAATATGCCTACAAATAAACAGAAGCTTCATAATCACTTGCATGTCAATTTTCCTATGTACCATGGCCATTTATTTGCATAAAGTTTTCAGTTCACTTCCCATTTATTTATAAAGAATGAGAAGAAATGTAATTGCTCACTCAACCAGCAAGTGCAAAATTTGTGTTCCACAGAAGAAATTGGTTATATGTATAAGAGGTTTTTTATAGTCTATGCATCACCAGACAGAAGACACATACACAGACCCGCCTGAAAAAATTGGCAAGGTAGTTCTCCAAAAGCATTTTTATGTTGCTGTAGGTTGTTATCCAAAGGCATTTTCGTGCTGTTGCGGCTCTGAGTATTATTTTTATTTACCACTTGCTTGATGATGTTGTGTAAACTATTAATGTATTCCAGCTTTCTTTGCAAATGCACTGCATCCTGTTAAAAAGTATGCTTATAAAGTAAAATTGTGTTGCAGCATTTCTTGATGAAAACGGACTGTGAGCAATCCAGACAACTGCTTGACATCTGTAAAGTAGTGAACCAAAGGCTGTGAGGCCCTGCTTGGAAGTTACTAAAGAATGTGAGGAGGTTACTATAGGTCGCGTACCTGCGGAATGCTTTGAGAACGCTGGCACGGACGATTGTTAAGAGGGATGCGTACAAAGGAACTGATAGTTGTGTCCTTGAAACCATCTGCTGTTGTGGCCGCAGCCTGGGAATCACTTACTATTGTAAAAACCAATCATAAAACCGTTGCTAACACTTGGCTAAAGAATGTAACCAATCAGATGTTATTGAATGTTCTAGTCTTCTGAGGCTTTTTCTATAAAAGACGCTGCTTGCCTTTAATAAATTGCCAACGCTTGATCATATTGGTCAGAGTTCGTCGTCCTGGAATCTCCCGCAAAATTGCAGAAGGAAATCTTTAAAGCCTTAAAATTTGGATCAATTTACAGAGCTTTCCCTCTTCCTCCTCCCCTTCCATGTTTCCGTAAGCAAAAGAGAATTTTTATATAGATTTCTTTTATTATTATTTTGTCACTGATAATATGAGAAGAATGTTGTTTTTTTTTTTTTGTTTTTTTTTTTTTTTTTTTTTTAAGGGAGAAAAAGTATCTGTCGTGGTTTAAGCAGTAAATCTCACTTCTCCCTCTCTCTTCCCCCCCCCTACTCCAATGGGGAGGGGATGGGGAGAAGAACCGAAAGAATGTAACTCCCACAGGTTGAGATAAGAACAGTCCAGTAACTGAGATATAATACGAATCACTACTGCTACCACCAATAATAATAATGACAAGGCAAATACAAGGGAAGAGAATACAATCGCTCACCACCCGACCGAGCCAAGAGAGACTTCTGGGTTCCTGCCCCCAGTATTTTACATCCTGGGCATGACGTGCTGTGGCATGGAATACCTCTTTGGTCAGTTTGGGTCAGGCGCCCCGTCCCTGCTTCCTCCCAGCTTCCCCTCCTCCCTGGCAGAGCATGAGACTCAGAAAGTCCTTGGTCAGACCAAAACATTACCAAGCAGCAACTGAAAAACACTGGTGTTGTCAGCTCTGCTCCAGCTACCAAGGAGAGAAAAATGACTGCTGCTGCTGAACCGAGGACAGTATCCTTTGTGGTTATTGCTATAGAGTTTCTCTTGGCTATACCAATAGCTTAGAAAATCACAGCTTCTGCATATTTATATATTTGATCAATGCTAACCAATATCAATTTTGGTTCATAGCTTGTGATGGAAACATTTTCAGATCTTTCAAGTGTTAGATCTCACATAATATTTTAATAAATGAAAAGATATTGTTTATAAACTGTGTACCTATGCATTGATAAGAGAAATACACCCTAAAAATATAGCAACAGGATCCAAAGATTCTAAACAGGCTTAAGTTCCATAATAATAATTATAATAATTATGATAATTTACCTACATCCCACATTTCCCATGACACTGTGGTGTATTTTTGAAAATATTGATTTTATGAAATGATTTTATACTGCAAAATCATTTGGCACATATTTAATGACAAACAGCTCCTCGGTCAAAAAATTTTATGACTTGCGACAGTTTAGAAATGTAACAAACTACCAAAAAATAATCTGAACATATCGTACATTGTGATGCCTGCTGATTTGGAAACACAGCAGGCTATTCTATGTATTCTCTCTTTCTGTTCATACAATAAAACCTTCTTGGATATTAAATATCTAAATCATCTCACTTTCCAAACTGCCAAAATAAAACTAGCTGTCATGGGTTTGTTTTGTTTTTTTTTTTTCTAGTCTCAGGCTATGCCAGGGGAGAGGCAGAGACAGGGCGCCTGACCCGGGCTGACCAATGAGGTTATTCCATGCCACAGCACGTCATGCCCAGAATGTGGAAATTGGGGAGGGGGCGGGAAGGAACCGGGAAGTGAGTGGTTTGGGGGCGGGCTCTTGCTGGATTTTTTTCCGCGCACTCTCTCGGCTCGGTCGGGCGGCAAAACGGTTGTATCCTCTCCCTTTGTATTTACTTTGTCATTATTATTGTTATTGGTGGTGGCAGTTTTGATTTGTATTGTATCTTAGTTACTGGACTGTTCTTATCTCAACCCGTGGGAGATACATTTTCTTTGGTTCTTCTCCCCATTTCCCCCCCATCGGAGTGTGGGGGGGAAAGGAGGGAGAAGTGATATTTACGGCTTAAACCATGAGACTAGCAAAACACACTGTTAGAGGTCTGTTATTCCAGGTGCTATTCTATTACTTTTAGGAACACTTCTTCCTTATTATCTTTAATTTTCCATGGAATGGAAAAGTGTATTCAGCATACTTATTCTAATTCTGAAATAGCAATGGAAAAATCATAGAAATAGGTAATCATACAGTGGTTCAGGTTGGAAGGGACTCTAAGGATCATCTAGTTCCAAGCCCCGTCATAAGCAAGGACACCTTCCACTAGATCAGGTTGCTCAAAGCCCCACCCAACCCAGCCTTGAACACTTCCTGGGAGCAACTTCTGTGGGCAACCTGTTCTAGTGTCTCACTCCCCTCACACTGAAGAATCTTTTCCTAAAATCTAATCTTAATCTACCTTCTTTTGGCTTAAAACCATTCCCCCTTCTCCTATCCCTACATGCCCTTCTAAAAAGCCCTTCTCCAGATTTCTTGTAGGCCCCCTTTAGGTACTGGAAGACTGCTCTAAGGTCTCCCCTAAGTGTTCTCTTCTTCAGGCTCAACAACCTCAACTCTCTCAGCCTCTCTTCATAGAAGAGGTGCTACAGCTCTCTCATCATCTCCGTGGCCCTCACTTGGACTTGGCCAAGCATGTCCACATCCCTCTTCTGTTAGGGACCCCAGAGCTAAATGCAGTACTCATTCAGTTGGGGTTTCACTCAGATGGGGTCTCACAAGAGTGGACTAGAGTGGGAGAATCACCTCCCTAGACCAGCAGGGCATGCTTTTTCAGATGCAGTCCAGCATATGGTTGGCTTTCCAATATGGACTGCAAGCACATATTGTTTTATTATACAAAATTTACAGTAAAAAAATAAGGAAAGATTTTATCCCAGATATTAGAGAACAAGGTTTGCATTCATTCCTGTTTTCCCATTTCACCCTGTATCAAACAAGTACATTCACTATGCTGCACTCCTCTGTGAAGGAACCTCTGGCATGTTTGTTACAGTTTCTTTAGAAGGCTTAAAATGCAGATGTCTGTTATTTGAATTGAAGCATAGTAGCTTGGCCTTGTGATAGAATTTGAACACCTTAACTTTCCTTTACACCAACAAATGGAGGACAAAGCTGTCTTTTATCTGACTTTCTTTCTTTCTCTCCCTACTGCCTACCACACTACACAGGAATATGAAAGATCCATTACATTACAGCACCATAGAGTATATCACTCCTCATTCTACCAGCATCTGGTCCAGATTTAGATCCTTAGCCGTGAGCATCCCTGCCTCAGATCTCTTTTGAATCACGACACAAATGTTTATCAATCAATGGTACTGCTATTACTATATCACTTTCAATTACCTCTAAACACAACCCTGTCCCCATCCCTGTTCCCTACCTTAAAGTACACAGTTCCCATCCAGATACTTACCTAGACCAAGTAGTCCATGTGTGAGAGCCATGTCTGGAGTTTGGCAGGGTTGTCACAATAAGTAATTCTCACAGGTTCATTTTGGAGCTAATTTATCTGCATAAGGGAAGAAAAGAAAATTCTGTATCTACTGTCCACTGGCATACTCCCGGTTTCACACGGGCTGTGTCCTAAGTTGCCTTAGATATTTTTTCCATCCATAACTATTTTATTTCCAAAAGGGGGATAAAACTGAATAAAGAAGGGAACTTTCATTACTTTAAGGCTAAAAGGAACCATTACGAGGATTAGCCTGACCGTTTTGAAACACAGAAATTCAAATTTACACAATAATTCCCTCTTTAAGCTGATAACTTTATCATTCATCTTATGACACAGTGACAAATAAAACAAAAAATTATCCCATTCAGGGTGGCACAACACACACACACATGCAAACACACACACACACACACACATGCACACACACACACACAGAAAGAGGCATTTAAACCAGCTGGTGATCCCACTGCCAGTCAGTGAACATGCAAGTCAGTGTGGGAAAGAGTGTCAGTGTCTAGGCAGACTGAACAATGTGTTTGATGGAAAACATTATGTTATTGTGTTTACTTAAATGGCAATAATTTAACAGGAAAGAAAATAAAATTATGGTATGGCAAAGGACTGGGAAGAGGAAGAATGGTGGAGACATTATAGAAGAGGATATAAGAAGACTGAGACCACTGGCATATAAATGTTGGATAGCAGTCTGTGCAAAATATTCAGGAGATCATCAAAACGTACTACATTTTGGCAACTTCCATATTCATTCCTCCTGCCTGCCATCATGGATTGGATATCCATGTGTAGACCACAGTGTTTCATTGCAAAGGCTTAGATCCCTTAAGTGCTTTATGAAAGAGCCCTTTCCTGAGTGCAGTCTGTGTGTGCGCAGTCCTTGCTGTATATCTTTGCCCCATCTCTGTTGGTACTACCCTCTGTGGTAGCTGAACTTATACCACATCTCTGGCTGGTGTAATCTGAAAAGAAGTGAAAGAGGTGGGAGAAAGGGCATTGTCTGAACACCATGCTGCCTGTCTCTGCTTCTGCTTCTATGGAAGTCAAATCTGCCAGTTTCATTGGTGATAAATTCTGTGCCACTGTGAGGGTGCAATTGCCGTTACTAATCATAACAACATCAATAGTAGATTTATTTTACCAGACTATTTTCCATAAAAAGATTTATAAATTATTAAGCAATTATTCCACTTTCCTCTAATTTTTGTATTTTCTTCATACATATCAATTCTATTAAACTGTAAAGAAATAATACTTGGGAGTCAGAGTCATTCATTTTATCATTTTGTTTTCCAAGTTTTCTGGGATTTTTGTGATATCTCAAGATTCATGAAAATGTGCTCAAAGGGTCAGATGGTTCTTAAACAACTTTTTCAAAAGGCACAGATATTACTTATATGACCTGGCTGAAATGCTCCTGTCACGGGTTCAGCAGCAGCAGTCATTCTTTCTCTTTCTTGGTAGCTGGTGCAGAGCTGTGTTTTTGATTTTGGGCCTGGGAACAGCGCTGATAACACCAGTGTTTTCAGTTACTGCTTGGTAGTGTTTTGTCTGGCCAAGGACTTTCTGAGCCTCATGCTATGCCAGGGAGGAGGAGAGCCGGGAGGAAGCAGAGACAGGACACCTGACCCAAACTGACCAAAGAGGTTATTCCATACCACAGCACGTCATGTCCAGGATGTGAAAACAGAGAGCAGAGACCCAGAAGGGTGTGGTGGTGGAGTGGGGAGGTCGCTGCTGGGGGTTGCACTGGCTGGGTCGGGCTTGGTGAGCAGTTGTATTCTCTTTCCTTGTATTTCTCTTGTATTATTACTGGTAGTAGCAGTAGTGATTTGTGTTATACTTTAGTTACTAAACTGTTCTTATCTCAACCTGTGGGGTTTGCAGTCTCTCAATTCTCCTCCCCATGCCCCTGGGACTGGGGGAAGTAAAAGAGGAGAGTGAGTGAGTGAGTGGATAAAACTTCGTGAGTTTTAGAGGCTTAAACCATGACAGCTCCCCAAATGATCTTGAAATAAAGGACTTTTAATTGCAAGTTTGACATGCTCCATAGCTTATTCTAGCACATTTACTACATTTTTTTTTTAATTTTCTGTAAAATGATAGGTAATTTTGTGTTTGAGATCCAGTAACAGATTTATAACACTGATATGATTTCTTTAACTCCCAGAGTGTGAGTAAAAATAAACACATTTAAAGGCTCTTAACCCACTTGGACATCAATTTTCCACATCTGTCTTTGGCAAGTCTGATCATCAATTTTTCTTCTGTACATGTCAATTTAGATTTATAATATTTGTGCAACCCGTCCATATTTTAGGAGAACTTCTGCTCATGAGAGCAGAGTAGAGGGGCAGGACCACCTCCTTTGACCTGCTGGTCACACTCTTTTTGATGCAGCCCAGGATACGTTTGGCTTTCTTTGATGCAAGCACACACTGCTGGCACACGTTCATTTTTTCACCTACCAACACCCCCAAGTCCTTCTCCACAGCGCTGCTCTGAATCTCTTCTCTGCCCAGCCTGTAGCTGTGCCTGGGATCGCTCCGACCCTGGTGTAGGACCTTGCACCTGGCATGGTTAAACTTCATCAAGTTGGCATCAGCCCACCTCACAAGTGTGGCAAAGTCCCTCTGGATGGCATTCTTTCCCTCCAGCTTATCAACCGAACCACACTACTTGGTGTCATTGGCAAATTTGCTGAGGGCGCACTCAATGGACTTCTGTACATTCAGGTTCTTAGGATGGTCTTGAAGCAGACCCTCTCCTACAGTGGGCCCAGGGTCTTCATTCTCACAGCCCCTGTGTTTGCCTTCCAAGACTTGAGTGGTGTGGTCAGAGCATTTGTCAGTGAAGGCTGTGGCAAAGAAGTCATTAAGTACCTCAGCCTCTCCAAATCCAGGGAGAAGTCTTTAAGTCCAACACAGATTTTTTTTTCTCTAAAAATTGTGATTAATTGGAAGAGTGAATTAAGGCTACCCTGCTCTTATAACTCTTATAACTGCTTTTATTTCATTAGTATGCTAATTGAAGCTTTTTTCATAAGTTTCTTCTTTTTGAGGTCAGTTTTACTTTTGAGCATGTTTCCTACAAATTTTATTTAAGCATGAAGTGGAAGCATTTCTGACAATTTTCTTCTGTGATTTCCTGTGCTTTTTAACCAGTACATTAGAATTCCACAGTTGGTGCAATGGAAATGCATTCAGTAGTTTACAAAATCTATTTCAAATATTTGTTCAGCATTGAAATCGAACCCAGTTTTCTGAAGGAATGCAAAAACTAGAACTGTCATTTTCTTTTACTCTTGGTACTACTTTTTCAAAGGTAGACAATCAAAAGATGTATTTTTGCTTGAAATAACATATGAAAAGCAATCAGTAACAATACAATAGCATACATGGAAGCTTAAGATTAGAGAATCAACAGTAAGCCTTATGAGCAGAGTCAAAAGTAAGACTCCTCTCTAAAATAAGGAATCCCTTCAGTAGTAGTCAGAGAATTCTGACCTTGCTCCATGGTAGTGGGATTTTTTGTTTGGTTTTGTGGTTTTTTGTTTTGTTTGTGTTTTGTTTGTTTGTTTGCTTGTTTTGTTTGGGTTTGTTTTTTTTTTTTTTTGTTCTGGTTTTGGGTTTGGTTATGATTTTCTTTTTTTCAGCTTTAATTTTTCCTCACCTTCTTTTCAAAAGCACTTATGAATGTTTTGATGCATAACAGAGTTATTCAAAACGTATCAAAGAAAACAAAATTCCAGTGGTTTCATTGATCCTGGGCTGAAGACAAAACTAGGAGGGGAGTTATTTTCAAGGTCTTTTTCAGGTCGATTTCCTACTTGAATTTGAGATACTATATAAATGCAGTTAAACATAGAAAAACAGCACAACAATAAATTGTATTTTTATATAGAGCATTAAAAGTACAAAAACATTTTTTTTTAGGCAACTGAAAATATGGCTTTGCTGTCTAAACCATACAAACCATAAAAAACACATAATGGACTGTCATTAATTGCTTGTCAACAATATGTTTGCTGTTTTGTTGACTGTGATATTTCATATTGATGTATTAATTAAAAAAAAAAATCAGACTGAAAGATAATTTTAGACCACACTTGAATGCTTTAATTGTTAAAAAAACCCACTGTTAATATTATTGGAGATTTGGCAAGAGCTGTTATTAAATCAGAAGACAAAAAGGTGATATTTAATATTATTTTGGTACCATTAGGACTGAGTGTTTCCATTTTTAATTGTTCATAATTTTCCTAAAAATGGGAGAGGAGTCTGTTGCCATTCTGTGCTTGATTAGAAGCACTGCAGCAGGGAAAATATTCTGCAAAACTGAACAGTTAGTCCTCTACATACATACATGAAATCTGCAGTTTTGCCTGATATATGAGGTAGCCCTAAATCCAAGCAAATTGTATTTATTTTGCTTGTTCTGTATGTTATGTATTTATGAGTTTTGCCATTGCTTTTAACAGGCCACAGGTGTATTGAGTTTGCAGTGTTTGAGGATGAAGACTTGACAGGCTTGCTCTGTCTGAATTTGTCTTGATGTTCCTGGTGATTTGTTTTTACTTGATTCCAGAGAGACTGGGGAAGGGTTACCATTGCACCAGGTAAAGGGATAGATAATCATATAGTGTATATATAATGATTTCAGCTGTGTCAAAATAAAGCAAAGGTGATTTGGAAAGAATTTGCCTCAGTACCACTTCTTTACCTCCATTATGTCTTTGCATGTCTCTTGCTGGGTAATAGCAGAACATCCATTGCATCTTTCTCTATAGTTTCTTTCTTTTGGATTTGTTTTTTTTCCTCAAGTATTTAAAAAAGTTTAATTTTTTTTTGTTCTGCATGAAAAAAGATAAAATATGTTGACTAATATGTTTTCTCCTTTTCAACTGTGAAACTGAATCAGTTTACAACCTGTAATTTCAATAATTCTAGAATGTCTGGTTTGCACATGCTAATCATGAAAAATGATATGCATAAAAGCAGAACATTAGTTAATTGAATCATTAACTTTTCTTTTTTTTTTTTTTGTTAGGAAAATCTCACAATTTTTCCATATCTAAACATTGCATGAAATCTGTTTCTAGTTAAGTGTGGAAGGTCTGTTATCTAGTCCTAAAATTTTTAAAAAGAAAACATATGAAGAAACCAACAACAAATACACATCACAGAGGTTTATGAGAAATAAATTTTAAAAAGTTGTTGCATAGAAAAATCTACATTGAGAAATATCTGCGGTATATTAACAGGCAAAAATCAAAGATTGTGTTAAAACTTCTTTTGGCTTCTCAGATGTGAACTTGGAATAAGGCTTTCTTGTCTGAATCTATTCTTTTTTTTTCCTTTCATCTTTAGTGATAGACAGTCTAAAAAGCATGAAGGATATAGAGGTCCAGTGCATGTAACTGAGTTACATAACATTTCTGCTTAATGGAAAAAAAGAAACCCTAAAAAAACCAAGCCAAACCACCACCAACAAAAAAACTCCTCAGAACCCACACAAAAATTAATGGGAAGATGGAGTTAAACTTGACGTAAAGCTTGACAAGAGGTTTGGGAGCATTATTTTTTTCAAAGGTAGTTATTCACCCATCTAGAACACTTACAGCTTGATTATTTGATACTGATAACTCCAGTGTCCCTATTCCGCTGTATCTTAATATTATTCTTTTGTACTATAAATACATACAAAATTAATTGATGCACTATGAACCTGCATATAAGTACTTGTGTTTCTTTGTGTTAGCAAAGAACATTGCACAGTTTGAAAAGACTAATTAGTAAAATATGACAAAGTGTGACCTCTTATGTAACAAATCATGCTTTTTGTGAAATTTTTTGGTTATTATGAATATTTTGATTCTAAATCAAGATTTCCTGAAGTTTTTTCTGTTTTAAAATAACTTGTTCTTTTTAACATGTAGTGTCTGATATACTGTCCTGGGTTCAGCAGCAGCAGTCATTTTTCTCCTTCTTGGTAGCTGGTGCAGAGCTGTGTTTTTGATTTTGGGCCTGGGAACAGCGCTGATAAGACCAGTGTTTTCAGTTACTGCTTGGTCATGTTTTGGTCTGGCCAAGGACTTTCTGAGTCTCATGCTCTACCAGGGAGGAGGGGAGGCTGAGAGGAAGCAGAAACAGGATGCCTGACACAAACTGACCAAAGAGGTTATTCCATACCACAGCACATCATGTCCAGGATGTGAAAACGGAGTGCAGAGGCCTGGAAGGGTGTAATGGTGCACTGGGTGGGTTTGCTGCTGGGGGTTGCACTGGCTGGGTCAGGCTTGGTGAGCAGTTGTATTCTTTTTCTTTCTACTTCTCTTGCCATTATTATTACTGGTGGTAGCAGTAGTGATTTGTGTTATACCTTAGCTACTAAACTGTTCTTATCTCAACCTGTGCGACTTGAATTCTTTCGATTCTCCTCCCCATCCCCCCGGGACTGGGGGAAGAAAGAGGGGGGAGTGAGTGAGCGAACTGGCTTAAACCACGACATATAGCCAAGGCAAATGAGTTTTTTACCAGCAAAATCTTTCATACTCATAAGTTATATCTGAAGTGAAAGAAATTACATCTGGATAGTTAGGGTTTGTTTGCTCATATGCTTAATAGACTTAACCTGTTTTGGAATAAATGTTCTGTTTCATATAGGGAAGATTATTGTTACAAATATTGTTTTTATTTTCCTGGCATTCACAATAATTATTTTGCCTCATTAATTAATCACCTTTTTTAAAAACAAGTAAACTCTGAATAAGATTTCTTTAAATGTATAAACTTCATATAAGCACATCCGTTTACTTTCAGCTTACCTTTTTCAAGCTTCACACCTTGATCAGTTTCCTTGATCCATTTCCTTTTAACCTCTTCTGTGAGAATATTTGACCAAATGTTGTTTTCTGTTTAAATATAGGTGCATTACCAGGTTCTTTGATCTGCCACAACGTGACAAATTTTTATTTACAGGTTCGCCAGGAAAAAAAATAAAAATCAGAACAAATGCTACTTGTACCACAATTTTGTTTTGGAAAATGAAGGATATCTTGGAATATTAAGGGAGAAGCAGATCCGGTGTAAACAACTGAGTATCAGGATTTAGACGAATATCATGTTTCCAAAAAGATTGGATTATTGATATCACTCTGTGGCACAGGAGTGACGCAGAAAAGCTCTTGCACTCTTGTAAATATGGTAAGGCTTAGTTAATTATCTTAGCACCTGCAAATGTCCATAGGGAGCTGCAAAAGGTTTTTACGTAGAATGTGTCTTGGAAAAAAAGTCTGACCAAAAATACCTTTCATGAGAAGCCATGGCAATGTGCACTGACATAACAGACCTGCATTAAATAGCTAGGAGCTTTAAGAGTATCCCAAATTTAGTGCAAGAGCCAGAAGACATTGAGAATTAAGGCAAGGATCTGATGCAAGTACCAGCAAGGAGCTTCTTTCAGTAATGTGGGGGCATATTGGGAGTTTTTTAAAAGGCTTGCATTGCATGTTAGAAAAGCAGTATACTTTGGTTTACAGTTTTATCATTTTTCCATCTGAAATCATGTTGCACATTGAGTATGTCTTAGGGAAAACTTTAATAACATGTATTTCAGAAACAAATGGTTCTTGAATTATGTAGTCATTTATGTCAAGTACGAGTAAAGCTCTTTAGCATCTGTTTAATGTCAAGCATGTAAGCAGGCCACTTGGCACAAAATGTTCACAATCTTTACTAGATTGTATAAAGTTACTGTAAAATGTAACCTCTATTGCTAACTGAATAGGACATAGTCATGTAAAAACCCAATTCCTTAATATTTAAATGAGATAAAACTGTACTGTCATATCACATTACCTGAGTATTTGTATGACCAGTTGGAGAAAGGACATCTCTGCCTGAAAGCTATTTCAGTGGAACAAAATACCAATTTCCTAAGCCAACTAGGTCAACTCTGGGCCAAACTTTCCCAGTTAAAAACTGATACTCCTCTGACTATATATACTCACATGAAGTTTAACCATTAGATTCATGATTTCTTGGTGTTAACAAAATTGTATGGATTGGCATGAAAATTGCAGTTCTTTTCAACCAGTTCTGTTATGCGTTCAGGACATTTTATGGCTGGACTTCAGTCTCACAGTTACAAATCTGAAGTAGGCAGAGACAAAATTTTACTCTTCAAAAGCTGAGGTGTGGAAGGATTTAAAATCCTAGGCTCCCACGTTTTGTAAGCAGAGAGACCTGTAAGCATCTATATTCTCTGCTGTGCACATTTAGAACTGACATACTGCTGACTATTTGAATGTTTAGAGTATGCTGCCAGTCATGGAAATGTCAATGTATGACACTTCTGCTTCAGTATCTTCTACATGGATAAATATTCTAACTAGTAAAGCACTATATAATATATGGACACTGGAACTCCATCATGGTTTGAAAACCAATTGAGAATAGAGAACTAGTGAGGCAGTCTTGATTTAGGGATGAAGGCTCACTTATGGTGCTTGAACTGAGAGGTATTGAAGAGTGTCTTTTACATTGGTAACTATTATTTTGGACTGAAGAATGTAACCTTTCCTGTACTGCACTATACTGTGAGCTTCAGTTTCTAGTCCAAAGATTACACATCTAAAATTTAGGCATTATGGCACCAAAATTATTGGCCTACCAATGTCTTATATACTGCAATGAATTACCACCTATGTGCAAGCCTAAGATTGTGGACTGGCTCTAGCAGGTAAAGACCTACGGAGACGACAATAAAGGCCATGCATAAATTGCCACAGCAGAATATGGACAGCAGAATTTTGTATGATACTTTGACTTCCTGATGTATTGTTGACCATTTATTCAGTGCAGGATCTCCCTGAGATATTTTCTATATTTTTTAGTAACTATTAATGATATCTCTTTCATTCATTTCCCTACTCTTATCATAAACCTAGGTTGAATTCTAAATCTTGTTTCCTAAACATCAGTGTCCTGGGTTCAAAAGTAGCAGTCACTTTTCTCCCTCTTAGTAGCTGGTGCAGTGCTGTGTTTTTCACTTTCAGCCTGGGAACGACACTGATAACACTAATGTTTTTAGCTACTGCTAAGTAATATTTACTCTGACCAAGAACATTCTGAGTCTCATGTTCTGCCAGGGAGGAGGGGAAGCCAGGAAGAAGTAGAGACAGGACACCTGACCCAAACTAGCCAAACACGTATTCCATACCACAGCACGCCATGCCCACTATATAAACTGGGGGCAGTTTCCTGGAAGGGCTAGATCGCTGCTTGGGTCGGGCTGGGTATCGTTTGGCAGGTGGTGAGTGGTGGTATTTTCTTCCGTAGTTATTTCCCTTATCATTATTATTATTGGCGGTAACAGTAGTGGGTTTGTGTTATACCTTAGTTAGTGGACTGTTCTTATCTCAACCCGTGGGGGTTACATTTTTCCCGTTCTCCTTTCCATCCCTCTGGGAGCGAAGGGAGGAAAGGGGGGGAGTGAGCGAGCGGTTGAGTGGTTCTGGATTGCTGGCTGGGCTTAAACCACGACAATCGGCTATGTGTAATAAAGTCTACTTCCTTTTTAGTTCGTAATTTTCAACTGATTCTTTTTACTAACTTCTCAAAAGTAGGTTCTGTTGTTTGCTTTATACCCAGCAATAAATTAGTGAACATAGTCTTAAATTAGAATTCTTCTGGCTCATAGATCAGATTGATGCACACATGACTGTTTCAACTCTCCACAGTTTAGTTCCCATCCTCAAACTAGTATTAAAGCATGCTAAAACAGGCTTCTAGTTCAGGGTAGAACACCTTGATAACAGATTTTTCAGATCAGATTAAGTTCTCCTTTGCTCTGGGTAGAGGGATTAAAAGTGTTTGCATGTCTCTTAAGAAGTTTATCACAAAACTCACAGGACTGGGAAAAACTGAAGGAAAAGATTAAGATCTCTAATAGCTTATAGCATAGATTTTTCATTATTCATGGAGGTCTGATCACTGCTGTAGCATGATCATTTATTCAGTCCATTCACACACACACACCTTACATCTCTCTAACCATTCTACTTGCCCCATCTGGGCATTTCTTGCCACCACACATTCTAGCAACAAAAAAAAGTAACCATTCCAACACATGGCCTTTGGTACTTTAGAATCATGTCAGACTACTTTGAATGCTGTTTCCTGTGAAATATATCTCTTAGGAATCATTCTGATGACACACACTCCTTTCACTAGAGCTGTCGTGTTACTATTGCTTAGTAAGATCAAAAGTGGCCATTATTATTATTTTCTTTTTTTTTTAAAAATTCAGGTTCATATAATCTGCAATTTCAGTGTGATATCAGCATGAAGTTTAGATTGGATATGAGGAAGAAATTCTTTACTGTAAGGGTGGTGAGGCACTGGAATGGGTTGCCCAGGGAAGTTGCAAATTCTCCATCGTTGGCGGTGTTCAAGGCCAGGTTGGACAGAGCCTTGCGTGGCATGGTTTAGTGTGAGGTGTCCCTGCCCATGGCAGAGGGGTTGGAACTAGATGATCTTAAGGTCCTTTCCAACCCTAACTATTCTACGATTCTATGATTCATAAAGGATTGCTCAATCATTTTTTGAATAAATTAAGTTCAAATGAATTTCTATAAATTATGATGCATTATTTATTTTGTACAAGTTTGTAAAATTTACTATGAATAATTTATTCCTCTCATAATATTTTCCTTATTTAGTATTTCATTAAGTATAATGAATATGTACATTTATATCTGAAATAGGAGCTGAGCTTTTTTACTCAGGACTATTTTGAATGCTACCTGCATGCATAATAGCAAGGAATAAAGGTTCATTAAAATGTTGAACATGCGGCTAAATTAGAAATGCTCTTAATTCTTATAAAGGGAATTATCCTGAAGAAAATATTTTCAGTGTAAGTTCTACCTGTACAAGGTTGGATCCTGGAACTACTATTCACAACTATGTTCCAAGTGTCTCAGCTTTTCATGATATCTAATAATCTTTCCACATACGTAAAAATACTCTCTATCTTCTTCTTCCTTTCTGTCTTTAACATTCTCTTTAATGTGTTCAGATTTTCAGAGACCAAGACCCTCCTCTGTCCTCTTCTTAGTATAAAGCCTAAATCCTTTTATTAGAAGAGGCAAAATTTATTTGCTTGGACACAAAGCATGATTCAATGCGTTGACAGTCATTTTCCTGAAAAGTAATCAGGCTGCCTGCAGCTACTTCCAGGAATATAATAGAAAGGTAAGAAAAGTATAAAAATAGCTATACTTGTATGCCAGTGCTGTTATCTTTTTCCTAATGTTCGCCAGAGCATGTTCAGCTACACAAATCTGGGAATTGTATCTAGGTACAACATGTATCCAGAGTATTCTAGAACATTTCCCTTTCAGTATTGTTATACACAGGGAGTCATTGTGCAGTCACTCATGCTAACGTGGGAGCTTTTCAAGCCAAAAGTACAAGGTCTGATGGAGTGTGCACTAACTCCCTGTCGTGGTTTAAGCCTCCAAGCCACGTAGTTTTTCTCTGAATATTCCCTGAATAAAAGTTCTTCGATAATACTGCTGATGCAGTGAAGCTGTTTAACAGAGCAAGGAGTAAAGACCATCAAAAAGCTATGGGGGAAATTTCATACGATGGCTACAATGCAAATTATACAGACACTAATAGAACTGATTAGTGCTTCTTTGACAACCTATAAGCTAACACAGAAATTTTAGATCATGATTTCAATAGTCTGATTGTTTATACTTTTGATCTGGTGCCCTTGGTATTCTTGAGCCAAAAAGCCTGATAGGGTCTCTTATTAAACTACAACCAGTGCACATTTGCTCTAGCACTTTATCTCACCTAGAATTAGCCTATTATACTTTCAATTTCTAATAATTTGTTAGCCTTTCCCATTGATAGCATAATCTCTAGTTTCCCTTGCTCAAAATAATTTGGAAGTCCTTCACTTTAAAACTTTTTGACATATTAGATCTGGAACTTTGTTTTCTCTTTACTTCTATGGCTGTTTCTTCTGATTTTTTTCTGTCTCTAAAACCTGGGAGGAAGAGTAAGAGAAGAACAGAAAGACACAACAGAGTCTTTTAACACCTATAAAACTCACAAATCAGAATATAATGAATACAACTTTCCTGGAACCTGAATACGTGCATACTAAAATGGTACAACTAACAAATGTGTAAGTATTCTGTAACTCTGTAATAAAATAATCAGACACAAATTTACTAAACTATGTAATGTGATCACCAAAGGAGAAAAACAAAAATCTGCTTTCATCTCAGCTATTTTTGTTGAGGCAAAACTGTTGTTTCATGCAATTCATCCTGCACTGCAAAAATAGCAAGGGTCATAACCAGGATTTAAATACAGGAGTGTTTACATATTTTTTTGTTTGTTTTTGTGTACAAAGAAATGGTTTGTTTTCCTCATGCCATATACTGACTCCAGAAAAGTTTTTCAGTCTTTCACAATGTCTTCTTTCAAATAGTTCTCAGTAGTGAACTAGTGGTATTCAAAACCATATAGGATTCTACAAAAGTGCTAATTAAAACTAATCTTTCCATGAATAATTAACATTTACCCTGAATTCTACACAGTGCCAGGGAGATACAAAACCAGCATCCATGGTTAAATCAAGTTATGCCTTCTAACCTTTTAAATTATAAATTGTCTTAGCTTGCTGTAAGACTGTGATAAAATTTACTTTTATTTTGAAACAAAAAATATTAAATGCAAATCATTAGGCTTTAAAATTTATAAATAAGAATGTAGGTAACAAACAAGTATAATTTAGTTTGAGCGTTTAAAAAATGTATATAATATGAATACTATTTTTATTATGTATGAATTCTCCCAAAGTTGATGTGATTGAATACATCTTTGTGTACAATAAGAAGAGAAGAATAATGAGAAATATCAGCTGCATCTCAGTAATATTGGCAACATTGACCAATTTCTTGCTATCGGTATCAAGGTAACCTTGATAGAGCTTTGCCTCCTGAATGTCTACCAAACACAATTCTCATAGGCTAAAATAAAGTTATTTGATTTATCTTCAGCTGATGGTCAAAGAATCATATGATCATAGAATAGTTTGGGTTGGAAGGAACTTCAAAGATCATCTAGTCCAACCCCCCTGCAATGAACAGGGACATCTTCAACTCAATCAGGTTGCCCAGAATTGTATCTGACCTTGAATCTCTCCAGCGTGGTGCATCTACCACCTCTGGGAAACCTGAATATACTGTTTTAAATAAATGTGATTGAGCTTCTTCATATTTTGGGCTATATACGCAATATAAAGATACCTGATCTTTATATTATGTTATGATCTTTTTATTTATTATATTATGATCTTTGTATTACATTATGAACCACAAGTTATTATTAGATATAACTAAAAAATGGTAAAATGGATGTAATATATAGCATTTCTACTTTCACATTAAGCAATAACCCCAGGATCTTTCCCATGTTGGGGGCAAATTTATAAACTATAAACACAAGACCCTCAGCTGAACACGAATGAGTGTATTGCTTTGAAGTCATCCAGATTTTCAAATATTAGTTAAGAGCAAGTCATGGAAATGAGTGGGTCGTCACCCAGCTACAAAATCAATTATTTCTATGACTGATATATTTTAGCGTCAGAATTAAACTCTATTTTCAGTTCCTTACTTTATAATAGGTGTTGTGGCTGCTAAGAAAGAAATTTTTTGTCATTCTCTTCCAGTTGATAGTTTATCTATCCACATTTCTTCAGCAGTTATGTAGGCTGCTTTTTCCAAGTTGAAATGAAAGGGGATGCAAAGTAGATGACACAAATGGAAGAAGATTGCTTTCCTATATATGTACACCTCAGGCAATAACTGCTATAATATATAAAAACTAATGCTATAATAACTCCCTCTTAGAAGGCAATTTTGGATTAACAAAGTGATGCTTCTATACGTGAGCATTCCTTGAACCTCAATTTCCAAGTATTTCTGGTTCCCCAACTCTTCACAGTGTTATCTAGAGCACTTTTTTCTCTTCATGTTATGCCACTTTTGAATGTAAACATCAGAAACATTTTTTCAGTACCAAAACTCTGATCATAACCGTAATCATTTTATTCTTTCTTGCATTAAAATAAATTATAAGCACTCCATTCTCAGTAATGAAAGGTTTCTAGAGGCATGCTATTGAGCCAGATGTAACACTCTGAAAATGCACATTAAGATAATAAAAGACTTTGCATGACAAGCCTTGTTCAAAACACTAGCCAGTAACACACTACCAATTTGATGCAAGAGCAACACTAGAACAGATAATGAAATGCATCACAACCTCACCACAAGAAAAAATAACCTTTCCATTCAGAGAAACAGTGCTAGATTTTATAAGTTGAAGGAAGATAATAGAAGAGATAAGTAGTCTGAACGAGTCTTAGGCTTCTGGTAAAAGATATCACTGAAAAAAGATTTGGTCTAAAAATTGCTGAAACAAATTCCTCAGAGTCCTGATTTGAAAAAGCTTTATCTCAGAAAGCAGGTCAATGGAATTTCTTTACTGATCTCATATTCCAGTGAGAATGTAATAAAGAACTTTCAATTATGTAACACTGTGTTAACAAATTAACTAAGCTACTTTTACCTGTTTCATAATTGCTGACCTACTAATACCTAAATTTTATTTATTTATACCTAAAATTATTGTACCTAAATTTTATTATTTATTTATACCTAAAATTTTAATGCATCTCTGTCTTGGTTTCAGCTGGGATAGAGTTCATTTTCTTCCTAGTAGCTGGTACAGTGCTGTGTTTTGGCTTTAGTCTGAGAATAATGATGCACTGATGTTTAGCAGCACTTGCCCTGATGAAGGACTTTTCAGTCTCTCATGCTCTGCCAGTGAGGATGGACACAGGAAACCAGGAGAGGGCAAAGACAGAGCACCTGACCAAACTAGACAAAGGGATATTCCATATCACAACACGTAATGCTCAGTTTATAAACTGTGGGCAGTTACCTGGTAGGGCAGATCGCTGCTCAAGTCAGGCTGGGTATCAGTCAGTGGGTGGTAAACAACGGTACTGTGCATCACTGCTGTTTCTTTGTTGCTTTATTTTTATTTGCTTTTTTGGGTTTTTTTTTCCACTTTTGTTTTATATTCTCTCCTTGTTATTCCCCTTAATAGTAGTACCATTACCATTAGTATTATATTGTACTTTATTTTAGTTATTAAAGTGTTCTTATCTCAAGCTGTGGGATTTGCATTCTTTCAGTTGTCCACCCCATCAGGGTGGACAAGGGGGAATGGGAGGGTGAGTGAGTGGCTGCATGGTACTTAGTTGCTGGCTCGGTTAAACCATGACAATCTGCTGTATATATCTTATGATCAACACTGTATCTTGCAACAGTCTTGACTCAGGAAGGCAGGGAAAATGTTCTGCAACCAACCTGTTAACTAATCTTCTGATACAATTTGTTTATTAACAGTAGAAAATTCTGCCACAATTGCCATTATTAATTGTCAGATCTTATTAGATAGTCTGAGCTATCATTAGGGACTTACCTTTGCTGATCTTACTTGTCTTGAACAATATTTAATTCATTGATCATTTCCTGCATTGCTTAAACAGGTCCTATTTGAATTCCTTTATTTTTACTATGAGAGTCTTATCTCAGCCTCTTGTTTATTCTCTCTCAGTACATCATCTCATTAGCAGTCATTATGACAGGTTTTGGTCTCAGATAACATTTTCATGCAGAAGATACATCCTTTTACAGGTTGGATTTTTTAATGTTTTGATCTGCAATGTTTCCCAAAGAAATCTCACAGTTGTTGACACTGATATGACTTATGTTTGACACCAAATATACTATATGAAAATGTCATTTCTAATGCTGAGCTGATGACATGTGGCTTTCCCTCAAGGAAATCACCTATCTTCAGTATTGCTCAGTGAAAGTTGATACTTGATGCTGACTGACTAGCAAAATATTTTCTTTTTTAAAACCAGGATATTTCACTGACCTCCTAAAAAACATAGAATCATAAGAAGTAAATGATATACTTATCTCAAATGCTTTTCAGCATTTTCACCTTCTAGGGAAAATTTCAATAAGCTATCTGTACTGATATTATTCAAATTTTTTTGTGGGCTTGTTTTATGAGTAGCAAACAATACTATTATTCAATTTGGAATGGACTAAAATGTTAAGCTGATTCAAAAATTCCACTTCAGGGATGGAACTTGAAGAAAAAAGATATTATTTATAGTCATAAAGTAGAAATTGAAAACAAAAGCATGTAAAACAAGACAGATTTTGAAAATTATAAGGGACCATGGCCATGTGACTTTTACTACCATAATATTAAATGAGGACCCACTGACTTAGGTACTGAAGAAATAAATAAAAAAAAATTCTATCTCAGATAGCTTTGATCATGATACTACTGTTTTGGAATAACTTTTAACCAACTTGCGCAATCTATAATTTCCAGACTTTCACAGGCTGATTAAATAAAAGGCCTTATTAACAGTCTTGCTATAGTGGCATTTTTCTGCTATTAATATTAAACAAATGAATGATACAGATTTAACTTGCTCAGTGCTCAATGTTCTCTACTTATCAGTGATTCTTTATTGACAGCTACTAAAGAAGCATTCCTTAAAACAAAGAGATACTGAAAAGGTTCTGTGATGAACATCTCACATTTTGACTGAAAAGATTTACGTTTTGCACTGGCATTTTCAGCTGTATAGAGAGACAATTTAAAGACTTCAGAGCAACACATATAGGAGCAATCCTATTGATGCTATCAAGAAATGTCAAGATCCCACTTCCATATGCCTTTTTCACAGTTGTCAAAACATTTCTTAACATGTACAAAATTGGGCTAATTGAATTTCAAATTGAATCTCAAATTCCTATTTACAACTAAAAATATTTATATACTTCCAAAGTGCTTTCAATTTACCAACTAAAGAAACATTTAGATTTAAGAATAGAATAGGTCATAATTACCTGTATATTAACACTTACTATGTTGTCTGATAGCTTGCCCCTTGACCAATATTTTCAGTGTAGATAGACTGCTGATCCCTGCCCCTTGACAAACATCAGCAATGTAGGCAAGATGCTTCTCACATTACTCATGTAGGATATGAGTCTCTTAATTCATGCTATTGTTGCTGGAACCAAAGTGCATCACAACTCTTATCCACATTTAAGAGGCTTCTGCAGTACTGGTCGTTGTGGCCAGATGACCCAAACTCTAAATATCCATAGCAGTACCTTGAAGCTACAGCACCACTTACGACCCTCTGCTATCAGGGATTTAGTGACTTGCCATATAGATGCATTGTTGCGCATCTTTCTTACTAGCTCAGTAAAGCTTTTTATTATAATGTATTTTCAGACTTCCTTATGGTTTGGAACACACCATCTACAGATCCCATGATCTTTATCTAGAATCACAGAATCACAGAATCAACTCAGTTGGAAAAGACCTTTAAGATGATCAAGTCCAAACTTTAGCCTTTCCTTTACTCCTTTTCTTTGCTCTTTTTTCATTCTGATGCTATTTCTCTCTCATCTTCTATGAATGTGAATATTTTCCGTTCAATTTCTTTTATTTTTCTCAGGTTTGAATGTCTTTCCTTTTTCTTTTACTGAAAAAAAGGAAAGGCACTTTTCAGTTTCTCATTGTTTAAGCCCAGCTGTAACTCACGTAGTTTGCTCACTCACTCCCAGCTCTTTCTTCCCCCCTGCTCCCTGGGAGATGGGGAGGAGAATAGAAAGAATGTAACTCCCATGGGTTGAGATATGAGCAGTCCAGTAACTCAGGTATAACACAAACCACTACTGCTACCACCAATAATAATAATGACAAGGGAACCAACAAGGGAAGAGAATACAACTGCTCTCCACTAGCCGACCAATAACCAGCCTGACCCAGCAGTGATCCCCCATCTTCTGGGTCCCTGCCCCAGTTTTTACATCCTGGGCATGATGTGCTGTGATATGGAATACCTCTTTGACTAGTTTGGATCAGGTGTCCTGTCTCTGCTTCCTCCCTGCTTCCCCTCCTCTCTGGAAGAAGATGAGACTCAGAAAGTCCTTGGTCAGACTAAGCATTACTGAGCAGCAACTAAAAACATTGGTGTTATCAGTGCTGTTCCCAGGCCAAAAGTCAAAAACACAGCGCTGCACCAGCTACAAAGAAGGAGAAAACATGACTCCTATGGCTGAACACAGGACACAATTTTTACAGTTTAGACTTTGAGATGAGATTTTATTAAGAGTTTTTGAAGTTGCAGACATAAAAAATGCATAATCTATGAAAAAGGGCAAATTTATGCTGAGATGTAAAGCTGAAACAGCGTATTTTTTAAATCACAAAGATAAAGAAAACAAAAACAGGATAAAGAAAACAACAGGTAAACCATTCAATATAGAAAAAAAAACCCAACAATAAATAAGTTAGCAGATTTTGGACTCTTCAGGAACCTACTCAGTAAGGTTCCATGGGATATAGGCCCTAGAGGGCAGGGGCACCCAAGGCTGTTGATTGATATTCCAGGATCACTTGCTGCAAGCTCAGGAGCAATACATCCCTACTAGAAGGAAGTGCTGCAGGAGGGCCAGGAGACCTTCGTGGACAAAAAGAGAGCAGCTGAGGAAAGTTTGAAGGGAAAAAGAGGCTTATAAAATGTGGAAGCAAGGACAGGCAGCCTGGGAAGAATACAGGCATGTTGTCTGGGAAGCTAAGGACCAGGTTAGGAAAGCTAAGGCCCACTTAGAATTAAACTTGGCTAGGGATGTTAAGGATATCAGGAAGGGATTCTATAGGTACATTGCAAATAAAAGACAAGCTAGGGACAACGTAGTCCCCCTCCAGAAGCTATCGGGAGAACTGTCTGCCCTGGTTTTGGAGAAGGCTGAGGTTCTAAATGACTTCTTCTGCCTCAGTCTTCACCGGCAAATGCTCTGACCACACCACCCAAGTCTTGGAAGAGACGCAGGGACAGTGAGAATGAAGACCCTGGGCCCTGGACCCCAGATCCTGGAGGGGATCTGGTTCGAGACCATCTTAGGAATCTGAACATACCCAAGTCCATGGGACCTGATAAAATCCATCTGCGGGTCCTGAAGGAGCTAGTAAATAAAGTTCCTAAGCCACTATCCATCAGATTTGAAAAATCATGGCAGTCAGGTTAAGCTCCCGATGATTGGAGAAATGGTAATATAACCCCCATTTTCAAGACGGAGAAAATGGATGAGCTGGGGAATGAGAGACCAGCCAGTCTCACCTCAGTGCCTGGCAAATCTTGGAGCAGATTCTCCTGGAAGACATGCTGAGGCACATGAAAAAGCAACAAGGCAGATGGTGACAGCCAGCATGGCTTCACTAAGAGGAAATCCTGCCTGACCAATCTGGTGGCCTCCTAGGATGGGGCTACGGAACTGATGGACAGCGGTAGAGCAGTTGATGTCATCTAACAGGACTTGTGTAAAGCGTTCGACACTGTCCCACACAACATCCTTGTCTCTAAGTTGGAGAGACATCAATTTGATAGGTGGACCACTCGGTGAATAAAGAACTGGCTGGCTGGCCGCACACAAAGAGTTGTGGTCAATGGGTCAATGTCCACCTGGAGACTAGTAACGAGTGGTGCCCCTCAGGGATTGGTGTTGGGACCGATCTTGTTCAACATCTTCATTGGTGACATGGCGAGTGGGATTGAGTGTGCCCTTAGCAAATTTGCCAATGACACCAAGCTGTGTGGTTCGGTTGATACGCTGGAGGGAAGGAATGCCATCCAGAGGGACCTTGACACACTTGTGAGGTGGGCTGATGCTAACCTGATGAAGTTTAACCATGCTAAGTGCAAGGTCCTGCAGCTGGGTCAGAGCAATCGCAGGCACAGCTGCAGGTTTGGCAGAGAAGAGATTCAGAGCTATATCTTCCTTGCAATTTTTACAAGCAAGTAATCCACCTTTGGGTTTTTATGATGCATAAAGAATGTTTTGACGTGCTTTGCTAAATTACAGCTTGTCAGCATGCTTTGTAACAGCAAATGTTTGATATGACAAATGAAATACGCAGGCCTAGGATTCATAAATGGAACCACATAACTTTTTTTTATTAGTATATATGCATGTAAACAATTAGTATTATTGTGAAACTGAGCAGAGAATTTGACTGAATGTCTTTTGGTATTTATTCTTAGTATAAAAGATAATGAAAGAACCGTGCCTTGAATTTATGATGGATTTTTTTTTTTTGTAGCAATTATACAATACTCTCTGATCTTAAAATTTTTGTGCTTGAGTTCTATTATCTGATAATTTGCCTTATTCCAATGGATAAATATATTATATAGTATAGGTGGAATTACTAAGAAATACTGATGTTTTCCCAGTGTTTCAAAAGAACTCTGAAACAATCTACATTGTGCCTTGCAGCAAACAGATATTGGTTTTAACCAGATGGAAAGCTATCCAAATTCCACAAAGGCTGATTCTCAATGTTGTTTTAATTTCTTTTTGTACCAGAAATCTTTTTGGCTTTTTTTTGTTTGTTTGATTTTTTTTTTTGTTTGTTTGTTTGTTTTTGTTTGGGGTTTTTTTTTTTATTCTTATTGCCTTTGTGTGAGTATGATGGAAAAAACAGCAACTACATTAAAGATCAGTAGCTATATTAAAATATGACAAGTTTTAAGTTGGATGCCCGAATTTTGACTGGGGATTTTGACTGTCATGTCTTATCAATATTCGTTGCTCTGTTCTGATGAAGCAGAGTGTAACAAAAAGTAGGTTGTATTTCTAAAAAACTTTAGTTTTGATTAAAACATCAAAATATTTTTGGAATTTAAGGATTTTTTTCTGCTATGGTAACAAGCTTTTGACATTATGCTTTTGGCACCCGTTTCAGATCATTTAACATTTCCTGACATTGAGAAGACTTTTTCAAGTGCTTTCTCAGAATAAAATGTAAGGTTTCTCTTACAACATTGTTTAATTATATTAGTATTTTTGGAACAAGCCTTGAATTAATTGGTTTTGCGATTTAAATCACATAGTTTGTCACTAGGTATTCAGTTTCATCAGCAAAACTACCTATTGCTTTAAGATCAATCCCTGATATTCGATTCTACTAAACAATACTTCTAGACACTCATCACAAAAAAAAAAAATCATTTTTTTGAGTTATGTGAAGAAAACCATTTCTGTTCACAGAAATTTAGCAAATTTAAACATGCATTCTTTCTTTCGCGTTTTGAAATAGAAACAGAGTCTTAGGTTCTTTTAAGAGGTATGTGCAGTTTTAACAGTGAGAAGTCTCCATACTCAGTTGCCATGCACTTAGCTCTGTAGCTGTAACCTCTTATGCTCTGTATATGGGGTACAAAAAATAAGGTAACCTAATAATAAAAATCCAAAATTTTAGACAGCCTTTAATCTCAAAGCAGCAGTTCCTAGAATGGTCTCCTTTCTGTCTCTTAACAGAACAGGTGCTGAGTGGATGGATGAGAAAGTAGAAAACAGTGAATACCCGTGGGTGAAACCTGACAATAAAAAGGTTTTAAAATCTCCCCTGGTCATTCCAAAACATTGTCAATGTTGCCAAGTGTTTTCTCCTATTAATTAATTAGTAATTCTGATATATAAAAACATTTTTTGAATGTTTTTTCTAACCTGGTATAATCACAGTCTTGTGTGAGTTCATAAATTTCTTTCTTCTTGTCTTCTGTGCTGCACAAAATCAGAAAACAAAGGGTTTATGTCGCACAAAATATTAAAGAGGTGATTTAAGAAGGGAATGAAGGGAAATATTACAGAAAAAACAATGCAACCAGGGTAATGAACTCACCATTTCTTTCAAAAAATTTACAGGTGCGAAAGAGGAGAGGGTTTGGTGCTTTCATAAGCAAAGAAGGTAGTACTTCACCCTTTATTGTCTAACAATAAAGAGTTTTATTATTTACATGAGTTTCCAGGGGCTTCTCTAAGCCTTATTTTTATTCTCAGTCTGTCATGGGTTCAGCAGTGGCGGTCATTTTTCTCTTTCTTGGTGGCTGGTGCAGCGCTGTGGTTTTGCTTTTGGGCCTTGGAGCAGCGCTGATAACACCAGTGTTTGTAGTTGCTGCTTGGCGGTGTTTTGGTTTGATCAGGGACTTTTCTGGGCCTCGTGCTATGCCGGGAAGGAGGGGAGAGCTGGGAGGAAGCAGAGACAGGACACCTGACCCAAACTGACCAAAGAGGTTATTCCATACCACAGCACAAGTCATGTCCAGGATGGGAAGTCAGAGGGCGGAGACCCGGAAGGGGGTGGGAGTGGACTGGGGGTGCACGGCATGGTCAGGTTTTAGGGTCCTGGGGGGTTTGCTGCTGGGGGGTGCACTGTCTGGGTTGGGCTTGGTGAGCAGTTGTATTCTCGTTCCTTGTATTTCTCTTGTATTATTACTGGTGGTAGCAGTAGTGATTTTGTGTTATACCTTAGTTACTAAACTGTTCTTATCTCAACCTGTGCGAGTTGCATTCGTTTAATTCTCCTCCCCATTTTTGGTACTGGGGGAAGAAAGAGGGGAGTGAGTGAGAGAGTAAACCTTTGTGAGTTATTAGCCTGGGTGAGGCTTAAACCACGACACAGTCTTAGTGTAGGGGTTAAAAAAGCATCACTATTTTCTTTAAAGTTGTAAATGTAATTCTAGAACATCTGACTTACAAAATATCCGCTTAAGACTTTAAACTGGTGGCTATGGAATTCAAAGAAAGTGGGTGCTGAACTGTCACCATGAGTGTAAATATTGGAAATAAGACACTAGAAATCCAGGATAAGAACTCATGCCAACCACACTCCTGAATTATACATTAATACAGCTTATACTGTAAGAGTATCATTTTGTGAGTATCATGTTTGAGAGAATTACAGAGAAAAGCACATCACTTCTGCCACCTAAGTTGCAAATGAGATGACAGTCATAAATTGATTTCAGGAAAAAGGACTGAATTTGCTATCTGTTCACTCATTAAAAATTACTCCATTTTAATAATCAGGATTACCTGGTAGTTCTGAGACCTAAAAGAGGTAACATTTTCAGAACAGTACATCAGGAATTTGGGCAAATCTAACATACCTAGTGAAGGTAATTATGTGTAATCAGAATATGAAGTTAAAATTACTTCTTTGCTTAATCTTTCTCAAATTATGAAATATTCTTATTTTCATCAAGTTTAGTCAAGCATTGCAAAAATGCAGTCGTTCTTTCAATTATTCAGAGTGAGAGTACTAATTAGCAATAATTAGCAAAGGAAAAATATGCCCAGGATCAATTTTACTGCTATATTACATTTAGAAACAAAAGCTTCCACATTTTAACATTCATCCTTATTATTAACTATTAACTTATTAACTATTCATCCTTAACAGGCAAGAATAGTTAGTACCATCAGCCTTTTTTTTTTCAGGGTTACTTCTTTAATTGAATTTCTTTGCAGGCTTTTTCTCTTCTGCACACACTGCATACACAAATATTACATCCAAAAAAAATGTAATGATTTTGAAGAGAAAAAGAAAATAATTTTACATTATAGTTTATGATGATTATGACTGAAAAAACTGTATATGAACTATATATATAAACTGTATATAAAAACTGCTGTATATAGTTTGTAAGTGCAGATAATAACAAGCTGGAAATTATTTAGTGGCATGATTTTCAATAATTTGTCAAGAAAGTAAGTATTACCACTGTGTTCAAATATCTGGTAAGATGTATGAACAAAATTAAGTTGTTATATACACAACGACTTTGTTAAGTAAAACCAGGAAAATCAATTAAGATATTTAACAATATTTTGATGATTATAAACAAAATATACTATGCTATCATTTCCAACAGTGAAAGAGTAATCATATTTTAAATATATTAATTTTCTTGAATTAGTTAGCTATTGTTAACTAATAAATGGGATTTTAGAAGCAATGTTAATCAGTATGACACAATAACCCTTTAAATTATTATCTATCCATAAAATATATGCAAATAAAAATAACTAATATATATTTAGGGCTATCAGGAAGACAGAATGATTGTGATCTACTTTATTTTTATTTTAATTAGGATTCTCAAGCGTGAACTCATAAGGACCAAAAAGAACAGAAGCCGTCAGTGCTGAAATAACCTATCTAATGTGGTATAGTACTTATTATAAGTAATCACTTTCATTTTCCTATATCAAATGACATAAGAAGGAGATATGAGCATTGCTACTGATGTCAGTAAGTTTGCAAATGACACTGATTTGGACAGAGGTGTTTATCTGATTGAGAGTAGGAAGGCTCTGCAGAGGGATTTAGACAGGCTGGATAGATGTGCTGAAGCCAACTGTATTAGACTGAACAAGGCAAAGTGCTGGGTACTGTACTTGGGCCGCAACAACCCCAGGAAGTGCTACAGATTTGGGGAAGAGTGGCTGGAAAACTGCTAGGCAGAAAGGACCTGGGGATGCCCAGTAACAGTAGCTGAACAGGATTCAGCTTGTGCTCAGGCAGCCAAAAAGGCCAATGGCATCCTGGCCTGTGTCAGTGACCTGGATTCAGCAGTAGCAGTCGTTTTTCTCCTTCTTAATAGCTGGTGCAGGGCTGTGTTTTTGACTTTCAGACTGGGAACAACGCTGATAACACTGACGTTTTTAGTTGCTCCTAAGTAATGTTTACTCTGACCAAGGACTTTCTGAGTCTTATGCTCTGCCAGGGAGGAGCAGAAGCCAGGAGGAAGCAGAGGACACCTGACCCAAACTAAACAAAGTGGCATTCCGTACCACAGCGCGTCATGCCCAATATATAACCTTGGGGGGTGCCACGATTGAGAGACTGGGACAAAGCTGGATGCAAGCAAAGTGTCAGTTTATTAACAAAACTCATGCACTTTTATATGTTTCTTTTAACACACTGATTGGATACTTCTAAACGCACACTACCGATACAATGGTTTCTGATTGGCTTCTAGCAAATGCAAAACGCCCTTTGAAACTTCACAATCAGTGGGTATCTGTTGTGCAAACGGAAGGTTCTTATCTATGCGACTTGCAAATTCTCACCCAGCAGGGGGGAGCTACCCATAAGGGGTAGATCACTGCTTGGGTCAGGCTGGGTATCGGTCGGGCGGATGGTAAGTGGTTGTATTCTCTTCCCTTGTTATTTCCCTTACCATTACTATTGGTGGTAGCAGTAGTGGTTTGTGTTATAACTTAGTTACTGTCCTTATCTCAACCAGTGGGAGTTACATTCTTTCAGTTCTCCTCCCCATCCATCTGGGAGTGAGGGGAGGAAAAAGGGGGGAAATGGGAGTGAGCAAGTGGCTGCGTAGTTCTGAGTTATTGGCTGGGCTTAAACCATGACAGTCAGAAATAATGTAGCCAGTAGGCCCAGGGCAGTGATCATCCGCCTGTGCTGGGCACTGGTGGGGCTGCATTTTGAGTACTGTGCTCTGTTCTGTGCTCCTTGCTACAAGATGCTGGAAGATGTCAGAATGAGGGCAACAAAGCTGGTGAAGGGTCTATAGCACAAGTCTTGTGAGGAGTTGCTGAGGTAACTGAGGTTGTTTAGCTCGGAAAAAAAGCGGCTCAGGTGAGACCTGACTACTCCCTACAACTACCTGAAAGGAGGTTGTGGCAAAGTGGGTGTCAGTCCCTTCTCCCAGGTAACAAGTGAGCCATGAGGGCCATGGTAACAAGTGAGCCATGAGGGCTATGGCCACAAATTGCACCAGGGAAAGTTTAAATTGGATATTAGGAAAAATTCATTCACCAAAAGGGTTGTCCAGCATTGGAATAAGCTGCCCAGTCACGTGGTTGCGTCACATTCCCTAGAGGTATTTAAAAGACTTGTAGATGTGACACTTAAGGACATAGTTAAATGACATAACCTTGACAGCGTTAAGTGTTAGACTTGAGGATGTTAAAGGTCTTTTCAAATCTTAAAAATTCTATTATTTTGTAATTCTATGATTCTATCACTTTTAGACAACATAAGCTGCATTTTATCTTTCCTATCCACTCTTTGGAGACATGTCAAGACATAAAAGTAACACCAGTGAAGAATTAATTTTACTCCAGAAAACTTACAAATGTTTCTCAATGCTTCCATGAAAGAGGATTTGGCATCCAAACTCAGAATAATCTTTCACCAAAATTTTGCATGTTGCTTAATACTGACAGGATATCAAGCATCCATAACAACTTAGAAAGGAATAAATAGTAAAACATTATGGCTTTAAGCTAAAAGAATGAAGAATTAGATCAGATATTAGGAAAAAGTCTTCATTATAAGGGTGATGAGAAACTGGTTGTCCAGAGAAGCTGTGGCTGCCCCGTCCCTGGCAGTGTTCAAGGCCAGGTTGTTCAGGCCTTTGAGCAACCTAGTCTAGTGGAAGGTGTCCCTGCCCATAGTGGGGGTGTTGAAACTAGGTGAGCTTTAAGTTCCCTTCCAACCCAAATCATTTCATAATTCTATGATTTTGCAATTATGGTCTTTCAACACCACTGCCCTGAATGAGAAAAACAAAGTTGTTAACTTTCTCCAAATAATTGATATTTGCATCTACCTTAGCTGCTTTTGGTTTCTTGTGTTTTTTAATTGGTTGTTTGTTGGTTGGTTGGGTTTTTTTTTGTTTGTGTTTTGTTTTGTTTTGTTTTGTTTTGTTTTTCTTGCAAAGGGTGTTGTTTGGTTTCAGTTTGGGTTTTTTTTTCTTTGAGAGATCTAGAGCTTTGGTTGGTTGGTTGGTTTGGGTTTCTTTTTTCATCTGATTTGCTTTGCAGAAACTAGGTCCCATAGTTTATGAAGAAAAAAGCAGTTTGACTTGCTGAGACTATCACTGATTTTAAAAGGTATTCCTGCATCAATCCATTGTCCTAATAAATTCTTTAATGTTATTGTTGCTGTAGAAAATCAAAAATGCATTCAGCAGTTACGTTTATTAGATTTGTTATATTTATACTTAAGAATGAGTGACTAAAGAAATTCTTTGCAGCGTTATGGTAATTACTGGATTACCTGAATGCTACAAAGTTGTGACAAATGTTAACAGGCAGTTATGATACTCCTAGAACCTTGCAAGGTGATACTTAAATTCACTGAAGCACACCAGAGAAATATAATGCATGTTTATTTCATCAAATCAAATGCCACACCATTGTGATAAAAAAATAAAAACTAATTCAGCTTCACTGTCTTTTTTATCCATTTGTTAGCTTTTGTGAGATGAACTCTCCCCCGTTGCTGGATTGATGCAACTTTTCCATTAAATAAGGGAAGTTACGCTGCTACTGCTGTTATTATTATAACTCAAATATTTTCTATCCAAACCCAAGAAAAACATCAAGATTATTGTCAAATCTTAAGATTTTACATTAAGGTTTGCATTTTGATGTCAACAATATTCTGATGAAACTAGTCGGGGATATAAATTAATCTTTTGTAGTAGGCTAAGTTACTTCAGAAAAAAATTATGTATTTGCAAGCCTGACTTTTACAATGCCTCACCTTTCCTAGAAATTGCATAATTTCCCAGACCATAGTGCATCCTACAAACTCATTTTGAGTTTGGCACTAGGATACACAAAGTATTTAGAGACATATTTATCAAGAGTCTAAAGGAATGGAACGGTGGAAAACCTTGAAAGGATCTGAGCTGTAGTGCCAAAATATATGAAAGCCACATGTACAAAATGGGGTATCTAATTGAGCTGTTATCACTCAGAATGGAAATCCCGAAATTGCTATAGGCAACTATCTGAAAATATCACTTGAACAGTCACTATTTGTTGATGTAGTGGATGAAACACAACCTTGGTTGTGCAGCAGCAAACAATAAAGTGTTGTGTGTCCAGAAAACTCAACCAGTTTTTATATTTGCAGCCATTTGTCTAGTAAAGCACATCTCCCTACAGAGTTTGTCTCACTTGCCTAATGCATCACTTCTACAACAAAGCTATTACACTTTTGAAAGTTTAGAATTACTGTAAAAGAAAAAAAAAAAAAGAGCATCACTATATCACCGTAAGATCCATAAAAACTCATACGATTAATATTAGCTTCATTATATCTTGGGAAACACAGAATAATATTCTTTTTTTGTCTGATTATTTTTATAAAAGGGTTCCGGAGAAAGACTAGAAGTGTGAGGAGAAATAGGGAACGGTTTCAATGCAAAGGAGACCCGAACAGAGGAACTCTTGACAAGGCAATAGGTGAAGGTTATTATAGCCATGCATAAAAACATGAGTAATCTAGCATAGGCAAACAGATTCTGAACATTTGTAGTTTCCTGCAGTACTTGAATTTGAGTGTAGCCAGTGAAATATTAAATAGCAGCTTTAAAGCATCCAAAAGCAAACACTTCACATGCTCATGAATTGTAGAACTCCGTCACAGGATGCTGTACAGACCAGAAGTATAAAACAGTTCCAGATTATATTGTGCAAATTCATAGTAACTATTATCATCCACATCATTCAACTGTTTGAATATTATCTCCATTTCAGTGCACTATTGAAACAAATTACATCATCCTAGTATACTAGAACTCAAGAAATTTGCACTCTATAATAGCAGCGCAGTACCTGCGCAGAGGGGGTTTCTGTTTTAACTAGGTATGTCAAATTCTTCCTAATGCCAAAATTAGAAACCAAGGTAATGTTTTCTCTCGTATGCAGGTAAAGCTTTGCACAGCTGTAAGAGTGTGTGATTATTACTTTTGTTAATTAATGGAGAAATGTTTTCCTTTCAGGAAAAAAATATTGTTGTTCAGAAGTTTTGCCAGCAGCCACAGTCAGTACAGGAAATAATATCAAACATCAAGGGACCGGACTCACATAGGGAGAGTTATAAAAGCCAGGGAGGAATGCAAGGGTGGGAGGGTGGTGCGTGTTCAGGCAGGGTAGCACCATCCTGTCCTGGGTTCAGCAGTAACAGTCACGTTTTTCTCCTTCTTGGTAGCTGGTTCAGAGATGTGTTTTTGAATTTCAGCCTCAGAATAGTGCAGATAACAAGTGTTTTCAGTTATTGCTTGGTAATGTTTTGGTCTGACCAAAGACTTTCTGAGTCTTATGCTCTGCCTGGGAGGAGGGGAAGCCAGGAGGAAGCAGAGACAGGACCCTTGACCCAAACTAGCAAAAGAGGTACGTCATGCCACAGCATATCATGCCCAGGATGTGAAAAACTGGGGGCAGGAACCCAGAAGTCTCTCTTTTGGCTCGGTCAGCGGGTGGTGAGCAGTTGTACCCTCTTCCCTTGTATTTCCCTTATCATTATTATTACTGGTGGTAGCAGTAGTGATTTGTGTTATACCTTAGTTACTGGGCTGTTCTTATCTCAAATCATGGGAGTAATATTCTTTCGATTCTGATGCTGGGAAAATGGGGCCAACAGTCATGAATTAGAAGGTAGTGAAGCCAAACAGCTGGGATCACTTGCCAGGGAAGGGGGAATTGACAAAGCAATTGCAAGAGAGAAAAAGTCCCTCAGCCTTTGGAAGCAGCTCTTGGCAGCTGTGAAAGATAGGTTTCCATACAAGGACGATGTTATGAGTCATTCGGCCAAGTGGACTACTCTAGAGAAAGGCATCCAGTCTCTGAGGGAATCAGCCATTGTAGAGATGATCTATACTATCACGCAGAATAACGAGGATATACCATAGATCCAGATGAAGTTGAATGTACACAACCCATGTGGTGGAAATTTACACGAAAGGCACCCAACCATATGCCCATTCATTGGCAACAATAACCTGGAGTGACATAAGACCACCAACAGTGGAGGAAATGATTCCTGAACTCCGAGAATTTGAAGGCAATCTCACCCCTTCCATCATCTCAGCTGTGGAAAAACTGTCCCAGAACCTCCAACAATTGAAAGATGACCTACCCAGCTCCTCACGTGTACCAACACATGTCTCAGCTATTAACAGAAGGCATCCTACTGTTCGAGAGAGAAGATATAGAAGGTATACACCACGGGCCACCCTATGGTTTTACCTGCGGCATTACGGAGAAGATATGATGGAGTGGGATGGAAAGCCTACTTCAGTTTTGGAGGAATGGGTGCGAGAATTGAAGAGGAGAAGAAAAGTCAAGTCTGATCACCCCATGAAGGCTGCGGCTTCAGTCTCTGGTGAGCAGGTTCCCAGATGGAGTGGAAGAGCTGATTTTACTTCAGCTCCTGTGATAAGGAATAATTCCTGTCAACAAGACATGAGTGACCAATGTGATGATGTCAGAGGGGCCCGCTTCCAGCCAGGTGGAGGTAGGGGACAATCAGGTTTACTGGACTGTGTGAATCAAATGGCCTGGCACATGAGTACCACAGAAGTACAAGGCTCTAGTAGATACCGGTGCACAGTGTACCCTGATGCCATCAAGCTGTCGAAGAGTGGAACCCATTTCTATTTCTGGAGTGACAGGAGGATCCCAAGAGTTGACTGTACTGGAGGCTGAAATCAGCCTGACTGGGAGAGAATGGCAAAAACACCCCATTGTGACTGGTCCAGAGGCTCCATGTATCCTTGGCATAGATTACCTCAGGAGAGGGTACTTCAAAGACAAAAAGGGCACCAATGGGCTTTTGGTATTGCTGCTTTGTAGACAGAGGAAATTGAGCAGCTGTTCATCTTGCCATGGTCTCCCAGAAGACCCTTCTGTTGTGGGCTTGCTGAAGGTCGAAGAACAACAAGTGCCAGTCGCGACTGCAACAGTGCACCGGCGGCAATATCACACCAACCGAGACTCCCTGATTCCCATCCATAAGCTGATCTATAGATTAGAGAGTCAAGGAGTGGTCAGTAGGACCCACTCATCCTTTAAAAGCCCCATATGGCCAGTGCGAAAGTCTAACAGAGAGTGGAGACTAACAGTAGACTACCATGGCCTGAACGAAGTTACCCCATCCTTGAGTGCTGCCGTACCAGACATGCTAGAGCTTCAGTATGAAGTGGAGTCAAAGAAGGCAGCCAAGTGGTATGCCACGATTGATATTGCCAATGCCTTTTTCTCAATTCCTCTGGCAGCAGAGTGCAGGCCACAGTTTGCTTTTACTTGGAGGGTTGTCCAGGACACTTGGAACTGACTGCCCCAGGGCTGGAAACACAGCCCTACCATCTGCCACGGACTGATCCAGACTGCACTGGAACAGGGGCAAGCTCCAGAACACCTGCAATACATTGATGACATCATTGTGTGGGGTGATACAGGGGAAGAAGTCTTTGAGAAAGGGAGGAAAATAATCCAAATCCTGCTGAAAGCTGCTTCTGCCATTAAATGGGGTAATGTCAAGGGACCTGCACAGGAGATTCAAGTTTTGGGAATAAAATGGCAAGATGGAAGTCGCCAGATCCCCACTGATGTGGTCAACAAGATAACAGCAATGTCGCCACCAACTAATAAGAAAGAAACACAATTTTTCTTGGGTGCTGTGGGGTTCTGGAGGATGCACATTCAGAATTACAGGTTGATCGTAAGCCCTCTCTATTATGTGACCTGGAAGAAAAATGATTTTAAATGGGGCCCTGAGCAACAACAAGCCTTTGAGCAAATTAAACGTGAGATAGTTCATGCAGTAGCCCTCGGACCAGTCCGGACTGGGCCAGATATTAAAAATGTACTGTACACCGCAGCTGGGGAGAACGGTCCTACCTGGAGCCTCTGGCAGAAAGCTCCAGGGGAAACTCGAGGTCGACACCTCGGCTTTTGGAGTTGGGGATACAGAGGACCTGAGGCCAGCTGAGTGACCCAACTGAAAAAGAGATATTGGCAGCCTATGAAGGGGTTCGAGCTGCTTCGGAAGTGATTGGCACTGAAGCACAGCTCCTCCTGGCACCCCGGTTGCCCGTGCTGGGCTGGATGTTCAAAGGTAGGGTCTCCTCTACACATCATGCAACTGATGCTACATGGAGTAAAGTGGGCCGCATTAATTGCGCAACGAGCTCAAATAGGAAATCCCAGTCGCCCGGGAATCCTAGAAGTCATCATGGACTGGCCAGAGGGCAAAGATTCTGGAAGGTCACCAGAGGAGGAAGGAGTGATACATGCTGAAGAGCCCCCACCATAAAATGAACTGTCAGAAAGTGAAAAGCAATATGCCTTATTTACTGATGGGTCTTGTAGCATTGTGGGAAAGCACCGTAGATGGAAGGCAGCAGAATGGAGTCCTCAACGACAAGTTGCAGAAACTGCTGAAGGGGGAGGGTGAATGGAGTCAGTTTGCAGAATTGAAATCCATCCAGCTGGCCTTGGACATTTAGGAACGAGAAAAGTGGCCAGTACTTTATCTCCATACTGACTCATGGACTGTGGTGAATGCCCTGTGGGGGTAGTTGCAGCAATGAAAACAGAGCAACTGGCAACGCAGAGGTAAACCCATCTGGCCTGCTGCATTGTGGCAAGATATCGCTGCCCAAGTGCAAAACCTAGTGGTCAAGGTAGGCCATGCAAATGTTCATGTACCCAAGAGTCGGGCTACTGAGGAACACCTGAATAATCAACAAGTGGATCAAGCTGCTAAAATTGAAGTGGCTCAGATGGACTTAGATTGGCAACATAAGGGTGAATTATTTTTGGCCCGGTGGGCCCACGACACTTCAGGCCATCAGGGCAGAGATGAAACATACAGATGGGCTTGTGATCGAGGGGTGGACTTAACAATGGATGCTATTGCCCAGGTTATTCATGACTGTGAAACATGTGCTGCAATTAAGCAGGCTAAACGGTTAAAGCCTCTTTGGTATGGAGGACGATGGCTGAAGTACAAATATGGAGAGGCTTGGCAGATTGATTATATTACACTCCCACCAACCCGCCAAGGCAAGCGTCATGTGCTTCCCATGGTGGAAGCAACCACTGGATGGCTGGAAACATATGCTGTGCCCCATGCCACTGCCCGAAACACTATCGTGGGCCTTGAGAAACAGATTTTGTGGCGACACGGCAACCCAGAGAGAATTGAGTCAAACAATGGAACTCATTTCTGAAACAGCCTGGTAGATACTTGGGCCAAAGAGCATGGCATTGAATGGGTATATCACATCCCCTACCACGCACCGGCCTCTGGGAAAATCGAATGGTACAATGGGCTATTCAAAACTACACTGAGAGCAATGGGTGGTGGGACTTTCAAACATTGGGATACACATTTACCAAAGGCCACCTGGTTGGTCAACAGCAGAGGATCTGCCAACAGGGCTCGTCCAGCCCAGTCAGAACTTGTACATACTATAGAGGGGGACAACTTTCCTGTGGTACATATAAAAAATTTGCTGGGGAAGAGAGTCTGGGTTATTCCCGCTTCAGGTAGCGGCAAACCCACCTGTGGGATTGCTTTTGCTCAGGGACTTGGATATACTTGGTGGAAAATGCGGGAAGATGGGGAAGTCTGATGTGTACCTCAAGGAGATTTGATTTTAGGAGAAAACAGCCAATGAACTCAATTGCATGCTGTTGCCTGCTTTGTAATATTTTTATAGCCCATCAACTAGATGTCTTCAAGTCATCCGCAACTGGCCCTCAGACCATCATCCCAACAAAGTACGAACTTTGATGAAACCAGACGAGTTCTGCAGTAAAGGAACATTCAGCATCAGCAGGCAACGATCCAACACTGCAGACAGCCTCCCCTGCTCTGAAAGACTTACAAAAGATGGAGCCTGACATCACGGACTGGATGGACTTAGCAGCTTTATAGGGGTTGGTCCATGCAATAAAGGGCGATATCTCTCCATCTGTGTGTGTGTGTATGTATATATATTTAGGTGATGGTGTATTAAATATATGGGATCTGAGCATGACGTGAATGGTATGGAATAAGGGGTGGACACTGTCCTGGGTTCAGCAGCAGCAGTCATTTTTCTCCTTCTTGGTAGCTGGAGCAGCGCTGATAACACCAGTGTTTTCAGCCACTGCTTGGTAATGTTTTGGTCTGACCAAGGACTTTCATAGTCTCATGCTCTGCCAAGGAGGAGGGGGGAAGCCGTGAGGAAGCAGAGGCAGGACGCTTGACACAAACTGACCAAAGAGCTATTCCATGCCACAGCATGTCATGCCCAGGATGTAAAATATTGGGGGCAGGAACCCAGAAGTCTCTCACTCTCTCTCTTGGCTCTGTCGGGTGGTGAGTGGTTGTATTCTCTTCCCTTGTATTTGCCTTGTCATTATTATTATTGGTGGTAGCAGTAGTGATTTGTATTATACCTAAGTTACTGGACTGTTCTTATCTCAACCCGTGGGAGTTACATTCTTTCAGTTCTTCTCCCCATCCCCCCCCCCCCCCCCCATCGGAGTGGGGGGGGAAGAGTGAGGGAGAAATGAGATTTACAGCTTAACCCACGACACCAACCTAAACATCCTGTCCAAAGTTTATTTTTTTGAGCTTCTGCAAAAAGATTTTTTTAAACAAAGATGTTTGTTTACACGTTTCCTCATTCTGTCTATTTAAAATCAAGGTTGGTATTGTTTTTAAATCAATAAATAAAATTTAAAAAAAAAATGTCATTAAGTTCAGAAATATTAGACTAAATAATGAAAATAATTTAAAGAATTAAAGTGCATTGGGAAAATGAAGTCACCACACACAAATTGTGGAACTAGATTTCATTTACGGATATTAATCTTCTCTGTATTTTGTTTTGATTTTATACAGAAAACTTAGTATCCAGGTTTTCTTACAGAGAAGTGATGTTTTCCTATATCCATATTAAATCTTTTCTACTTAGCTAAGTCACACTTAAGGAACTAATTTAATTATCTTTAGTACTGCCTGTCAGTCTTTCTTTAAAGTTTTATTTTCTCTGGTAATTTTTTAAATTTTTATTTCATTTTATTCTATTTAATTTAATTTAATTTATGTATTTATTTAATGTTATCACATCAGTCCTCCATCTGTGGGGTTTTCTGCAATCCCAATCCACCACTTTGGGGAGAGCTTGAAAACTTTTTTACAATCACCAGTTAAGAATCATTAGGAAAAAATCATATAATTACCTGAATAGTTTAAATTAGCAAGCTTAACATGCCTGAAATATTGCATTAACCTTCCTATTAAGGCACAAAGTAACAAGTTAAAAAAATAAGGTGTAAAGTGTAGCCTTCTGACTACTCATCTTTTATGATGAGTACTATTAAGCATGTATGGCAATAGAAATACTGTGACAACGTTTTTCATCGTAAACTGGACTAAGAAAATTAGAAAGCCATCTGGGGCCAATGAAAGCCTTTTATTTGACTTTTATATGTCCAGGATGAGGCTTTGAAAGATGAAAATCAGGTACCTAATAGTTAAGTCAAAGTTACTCAAAGATACTCTGCAAATGTAAAAATGCATGAAAGAAAAATAAGGGAAGAAAATTGTTCCATTATGGCTGTAAAGAAACCACTGACATATGCATGCTTACTTATGCAACCGTAATATCTTCTTGACAGTTTCAGGACTCAGTTTCGTAAGGTTTTTGCTTTCATATAAGAATTTCAATGCCTTTATAAGAGAGTATACTGGTCATCAGGTACTGAGAAGCAGCTCATCCATATAATTGGAAACTTGAAGCTGTTTTATTAAAGAATATGTTCTTACTGAAGAAGACCAGTACACTGGAGTTAAATCCAACTCTAAGACTTAGGAAATAGGTTTGTAAGACCTTGGCTCTCTGCTGTCCCTCCAAGTGTAACTACGTATACCTTTCTTAGCACACGTAAAAGGTGATCATGCTGAGTCAAAGTTAAGATTTATCTGGCACAACATCCCATCTCTGAAGTGGGAAAGAAAAAGAGCTAAGGAAAAGAATATGCAAAATTGGAAAATATTGATTCTTAGGTTCTGGGAGCTAGTGGTTTAAGAAGTGTATTTAAGCCCTTTTTTTTTCACTTTTGTCTTCTAACACATTTTATAAGAATTAATTTTTATCATTAAATACACATTGTATGATTTTTCCTGTTTTAAACTTCTTTCATGATAAAACAGTGATGTCCTGATGCATACAATTAATCAAACTTTATACTAATGTGAAGATGCTAGCATTTGGAAATGTTCATGCAGGTGTATGTACCCGGAACCTTGGGCCGGTTCCCCATTGGAAACCAAGCTCTAATGTACATTTCTAAAGGACTCATTAATATTACATTCAGATATACATTAAAAAGTGGCGATTTATTAGCAGTATCATTATGTTGCTGTTCCTACAGAAACTAACCAAAATGTTGATGATACCTTGGGAAGGGACAGAAACATTCGTGGCTATTTTTTCAATAAATATATGGGTGTCAATTTGATTATGTGAGAGAGGATTATGTGTGTATATTGAGAGAGAAATAAATCAGACTGCAAAGTATTGAAAGTGCACAGGTGTTTCCACTTTTAATTTTTTTTTGCATTAAATTGCAAAATTTATTTGTAATTTCCCTATGTATTTGTATCCCTTTTGTAATTTCCCTATGTATTTGTATCCCTTAGAGCTTTCAGCAGAACATTGTTTTTGCACACTAAATCCTCACAAGCATTTATGATAACTTGATTCTTTGGTAAATGCCCTGTATTCAAAAAGAAAAAAGTAGAAAAAATAAAGAGAATAAGAAAAATAAAGAAAAAGAGAAAAAAAGAAAAAAAAATCATGGAAAAAGGGGAAGGAAAATGAAAAGAGAAAGAAAAAGGGAAAAAGGAAAAGGAAAAGGAAAAGGGAAAAAGGAAAAGAGAAAGAAGAAGGGAAAAAAGAAAAGGAAAAGGAAAAGGAAAAAGAGAAAGGAAAAAGGAAAAGAGAAAAAGAAAAAGAAAAAGGAAAAGGAAAAAGAGAAAGGAAAAAGGAAAAGAGAAAAAGAAAAAGAAAAAGGAAAAGAAAAAGAAGAAAAGAAAAAGAAAAAGAAAAAGAAAAAGAAAAAGAAAAAGAAAAAGAAAAAGAAAAAGAAAAAGAAAAAGAAAAAGAAAAAGAAAAAGAAAAGAAAAGAAAAAGAAAAGAAAAGAAAAAGAAAAGAGAAAAGGAAAAGAAAGGAAAAGGAAAAGGAAAAGGAAAAGGAAAAGGAAAAGGAAGAGGCAATTATGTGGAGCAATCTAAGAACAAATGTTGGATTTCATTGTAAAAAGCTGCAACATTTTGTGGGAAAGTGTTCTCTATGTTTTTACGGACAATACAGTTTCTTTCCTCTGACAGAATAAGATTTCAAAACTGAAATTTGACTCTATTCTGCCGTTCAGTTATTTAGATTCTTTGATATTGCTCAGCCTCCATTCAACCCTGGAAATTAAGACAAGATCTCCAAATTTCAGATTTCTTTTCTGCATTAAATTTTTTTTTCTGAACCTCCTAACCTATGTGTGCAATGAAAACACATTCATACTATCTCAGATTATCTCATGTCATCTAGAGGAAAAATGTGAGTCTATCTAGTTTATTTTAAAAAGTCTGTGATCCTCACAAATATAAATTTTTCCCCTTTATATCTAACCAGAATTCTGAAAAGTTTGTTTTCTTAATTCAAAGATTTCCAAGTAGTGCTAGTCTTACTGGGAGGCTAGGAGGTGTGTGTTGGGGGATGGCGTCGGTGTGAGCAGACTGTATAGAGCAAGACTGAAGGAGATAACCTGGACTATGTTAAAGGATGAAGTTATGACCTAGAATGGGGAACCCCAAAAGATGTTTGACAGCAGCTGGGACGATGAGATGTACCAAGAAATACCTAGTTTGCCCAGAATGCAGGCTACTATTTCTGCTACTGTTGTAGTTAGTCTTACCTGCAACTTTCTCTGCTAGTGGATGTCTGTCATGGGTTCAGCAGCAGCAGGCATTTTTCCCCTTTTTGGTTGCTGGTGCAGCACTGTGTTTTTTGATTTTGGGCCTTGGAACTGTGCTGATAACACCAGTGTTTTTTCAGTTACTGCTTGAGAATGTTTTGGTCTGGCCAAGGACTTTCTGAGTCTCACGCTATGCCAGGGAGGAGGGGAAGCCGGGAGGAAGCAGAGACAGGACACCTGACCCAAACTGACCAAAGAGGTTATTCCATACCACAGCATGTCATGCCCTGGATGTGAAAGCGGTGGGCAGAGACCTGGAAGGGTGTGGTGGTGCAGTGGGGGGTTTGCTACTGGGGGGTGCACTGGCTGAGTCAGGCTTGGTGAGCAGTTGTATTCTCTTTCCTTGTATCTCTCTTGTATTATTACTGGTGGTGCAGTGGGGGGTTCGCTGCTGGGGGGTGCACTGGCTGGGTTGGGCTTGGTGAGCAGTTGTATTCTTTTTTTTCCTTGTATTTCTCTTGTATTACTATTGATGGTAGCAGTAGTGATTTCTGTTATATTTTAGTTACTAAACTGTTCTTATCTCAATCTGTGCAAGTTGAATTCTTTTGATTCTCCTCCCCATCCCCACAGGACTGGGGGAAGAAAGAGGAGGAGTGAGTGAGTGAGCGACTTTCGTTGAGGTGTAGAGACTTAAAATACGACCATGTCAAATGATGTAACATTTGTTCTGACCTGCCAAATGCTGATATTAGCTCCTTTATCACTATCTCAGGCAGCAGACGTGCAGAGGCTTCCTGTCTTAATTTTAAAAATCCTTCAAAGCCTCTCATCTTCCCTGCAGTATCAGAAAGTAGTTTGATTTCCATATCACAGGCCTCTGACCTTCCAAATGTTGCTTGCTGACTGAATTTTCAAACAAGTGTGCTTATAGTCAGTCCTTAGCAGTGCAAGCATGTTTTCATTTCCCAATTTTGCACATATTGGAGTTAACAGGAGCAATGCCGCATCATAAGTCTTTGACATATGGCAGAATTCCCATTTTCTACTCTTTAAATCAAGCTTGCAAGTATTGCTTAAAGATATGATTTCTTAGAAGCAGGATTTTTGATCCATTTCTATTCAAGATGATACTGGTTGATCATTTTAATTCTTAATTTAACAATGCTTTATTGTGGCATAATTAATTTTTTTTAAATACTAATCTTCATGTGAAAGTTATTTTTATACTTCTATACATTTGTTTATTATAAGGTTCTTACACTAATACTGCATTTGAAAAGAGGCAAACCCTGATATGTCAGTAGGAATGAATAGAAAATACTACACATCTTAAATAAACAGAATTTCATACTGGGCTTCCACCTTGAAAATATACACTGCATTTTTTAACAATTCTATTAACTTGCTAAATATGACAAAGAATTCATATACAAGAAAAACACTCTGTCATATTAGTACATTGTTTATTTAGAACTGCGTATCCTCTAAAATTCGTTAAATATGTAACTGGCAAAACACATGTCAAGCAACTTATCGGTGCTACAGCACTGCATTTTAGAGTACCAATGCTAAATTCATAAGTTAAGAAATGGAGAACAATTTTTATTGCTATTAGTATAAAACACAGGTTGATGATTTAAGAGTCACCAACTAGTTCTTAGATAATTCTTAAACATTACTATTTATTAGATTTCGTAATTTTAAAATTTATCTAGAAGGTAATAAAACTTTCCTTGTTAATCAGTTATTGGAAAAAATAAAGACAAGAGAAAGTTTGAAAATTATAGGAAATCTTAGAAATCTAGGCTGTTGATTTTCTATCAAAGCCAACATCATAAGCAGCATTACAGACATTTTGTTGTTTTAGTTTCACTGACCGAATGGTGAAATTAGAAATAAATGAAGTCTATTAATGGACAATTGGAGCAAATTATCTGGAAGAAAAAAAAAAAAGGAGATAAATGTTAGAACAAAGCAATATATTCATTCCTTACTTCAACCTATGTCCTTATTTCTGTGACAATTATATCCTTCCTCCATAATCCATATTTGTACAACCAAAAAATGGCAGTGCTTCATCAACAATTCCTACAAAGTTTATCCTTAGGTCATCATTTAGGATATGTGAAAGCTTAAAAAAAATGCACAGTTTTAAAAGATATCCAGTCTCCCTCTCTCTCATAAAATTTCAAAGCAAATGAAGGGGACTCCCATTTGGTTTTAAGGTGTTTTGGTTCTCTGACATCATATAAAGCTTTCTTAATTAATATTCTCTCACTTATAAAACAAGATTTTTTTAGAATTCTTAATAAATATAAAATAGTTAAGTAAGTTTCTCCCATTTTTAAGATTTAACAGACTTGTGCAATTCTGTATCTGGCAGTGACTCATCATCATGGCTTTATAGACTTTCCTCAAACTCATGATATTACGCATGATCCTGAAGCCTTAAACATTTTAAATAGAGATGAAAGACAACTTTAAAGCATTGCATGAACAGAGTGATATAGTTTGTAGGTTTTTTCCATTAAATTCACATCATAAAAGCCAACATCTTTTTCATTAAAGCCAAGTATCATGTATCATGTTTCTCCTTGTGCTTTTTCCATATTGCATTTTCCTCACAACACTTATTTTCATGCAACAGCTCTGTCTCATACATATTTTGGCAGATTCTATGCTAGTGGTGCTCAACATGTCTAAGTCATAAACATGGAACAGATCTATACTATTTACCACGATCCTAGATTTTCTTTATTTTTATGATATTTCATAAAGATACATTCTATTTCATGCAAAACATATTTCTGTTGCAAAGAAAATTATAGAATATCAAGTTATATAGTTGCAAACTGTTGAATGGCCATGTTAGAATCAGCTAAGTGATTATGTTCTAATTAATTTCTAAGAAAAGGATTATATTTACTTTTGTTCAATAGTGTTTCCTGTTCTGCTGGTTTTGTTTGAAAGTTATTTCAGCCCTCTATGGTTCATTTATTCTTACTTAAAATTAAAATATTTTTTATCAAAATATTAAATACTTTATTAAACACCTTTATTTATTTTATTTTATTTTACTTTACTTTATTTATTTTAATATTTTATCAAATATTATTTTATTAAATATTTTATTAATTAAATATTTTAATTAATATTAAAATATTGATTAAAATAATTTTAAGTAAGATAAGACATAAATACACAGAAATGTAAATAGGCATGGGAACTGGATCTGCACATTACGAATATTGTTTTATGTATTTCAACATCAGTATAATTATTTTTTGGTTTTTTTGTGATCTTAGGTCTACATTTTAGAAACTAAGTAATCTAGCCTAATAGTCACAATCTGTTAATATCCTTAAGAAAGACATATATAAACATAGAATTACCAGACTTCTTATTCCTCAAAGGTGAAACAGATTTGGGTATTTTTAAACTGGTAGCCCAGACATGCTGAATGGCCTGGATATAAGAATAATCTATCCCTATTCCTCGCTATAAATTAAATTTCTTGAACAGATACACATCTCACTTTTTTGGTAATGTGACTTTATGCACGATAGGGCACGTGTTGCGGCTTGAGGTATCCATAATGCAGTACCCAGAAGGTACTAAAATAGTATTTTTGTATAAAAATTAGTTTTATGCCAGCTCACCTGCCAGTTTCTGGCAGCTCACTTGGTTAGCTATTGTAGACAAGCACCTTTTGTTTGTAAACCAACATTTATATTTGCTTATCAGTGTATATTCACAGTAGAAGTGACTACTTCTCATCGTGTAACTCTCTGGGGTTTTGCCCCTTGTACTTTTAACAAGAGTATGCATGTGCATATAATTTCCATTAAACAATACTTTATTCACGACAAAGTAGCTTGCTCAAAAAAAAAATTGGGTTGTGTCAAATTCTTACAGTCTTCTGAGGAGGAAAAAAAAGAAAAGGTAGATTTGCAGACAGGAGAAAGAGAAGGAGCAAAATTATCTCTGTTTCTTCAACACCTGGTACTTAAAATGTTGCAGGCTAATTGAAAAGTCCTTTTTCATCCTGGGAAAATGTCAGTTCATGCTCTTTCACCAGACATCTGCAACAGATAAGACTCAACCCAAACCGTTCATGTTTATTGACTTAAAGTATCTTGCAACAATGCTTCTAACTCAAAACAGCCTTCTAATTTCAGATGGACCTTTAAATCTAATATTATAAAAATCTATTTTTATAAGTAGCATTTTCAAAATGAAAAAAGACATGATTTTGCAATTTCTGATGGCAGTAGATTCTTCTTACATTAACTATTTTTCCTCCTAACCTGTGCGCGTTTTATGACATTTTTTATCTGAGCAGGTTCTTTCTTACAATAATGATATTCAGTAACTCCCAAGAATTCTTCTCCCAAGTTAAATGAATAGTAACAAAACCTCGATCCCCATGAGCACACAGTTTACAATCCAAATTAGCTTTCTTCCTAATCTCAGTGAAGGGTATCAGTTAGCTTTTTGGATGTCACTGTAACATCAGCATTTAGACATTACTTAAACACGTAGTCTAAGCAATAAAACATTACAAAACATATTATGAAACACTATATTGAGATGAAAATTCCTATATACAAGCTGAGGACTAGGTCTGCATTGAATATAAGACAAGAAGATTATAATGATGTACCATATGCTAACTGCGTGTTTTTTTATTTTATATTTGTACAGGTATGCAAGGGTAACTTCAGAGAGAAATGAAATATATCTCTTTGCTACCATTTCTGTGTACAAATACAACTCTTGCTCAGATTCTGATTGTCTCAAACCTCAGCACATCATACTGTACTTTTACTTTGGCAAGTGTAAACTCTGAGATCATTATCATCCAAAAGATCATTTTTCTTCCTGTCTTCATTCACCATGTCACCTTTTACCATTTTTCTTGTTCTGCTGTCCCAAACACAGAGTGATTACCTTTTATTCCAGTAGCTTCATGTCATTATACCTTTCCACTTGTCAGTGTTACTTTCAGCACGCTTATCATGTCAATCTCCATTACAGACAGTTGCATTTTCCAGTAAGCATCTCAATGCTTTTTTACTCACATAATAAAGGTAAACTAATTCCTTTTAAATTTAAATAATAGTACTAGTGAAAATTAATAACAGTAATTATAATATTTATATCCCTTCATTTGTTGTGAAATGTATTGCTAGAAAGTTCTGTGCAAGAAGCTATTATTAGTGCACTAGAGGTTTTACTGCAACCCCCGGAATGAGGATGAATGCTTTTTAATAAGATATAATGTTTTATTTACCTAAACAATCATTTACAAAAATGTTGGAATACTCTGTGTAGCAGAAACATGTAGGTAATATAAATACAAACATATAGTCTACATACTGGGAAGCAGAGCTCAGAAATACCCAGGCTAAGTTTGCATAAAGCAATTTGGCATGGTAGAGTTTGCGAGCTTGTGACCTGTTTGATAATGGCTAAACCATTTTTGGACTTGAGTTGGTTCTAGAGAAAATATAGTTGTTTTTACACAATGCTACAAATAGGTTGCTAAGTCCTCTGGATTCAACATAGCTGCATTGTATTTATTCATCTACACCATGGTATGATGAATTCAGGCGTTCAATTACTTGTAAACAGATAAACAAGTGTTGATTCTGTATTGACCCTCTATTTCCAATGCATTGTAGTGACGTTTGTTTTTTTTGTGGGTTTTTTTTTTCTTCTCTTCCAGTTGTTTTATCTTATTTAAGCCTTTAAATGTGGCGAGTTGTATATGGGCCATTTAACCTCTTTGTGCTTTTGTTTCATCATTAAGGGAATTTAATATTGACTGCAAACTTCAGAAACAGATGAAGATATAAGCCAATACTACTAAAAATTAGTGAATTGCTATGGCAACAAAACCCATCAGAACACTATAAATAAAGAAGACCTAAATAGGATAAATTCAGCCTAAAGACATTAAGCCATTTCTTTTTCATCCTCACTTTTTTGTAATGTGTCAGTGGAGAATCTAAATCAGCTGACTTACAGTATTGTGAAATAACCACAAGGATGTCCTAATGAAATGCACCAACTCCAATGCACCACTCTTACTGCCCTTCTTCAAGATAAGATTTAATAAGTATGACATTTAGTTACCTTTGTTAACTCTTACATTTTTATCTCTCTTCTCTTTCTTTTTTACTATTATGCAAAACACAGCATTGATACTCCAAATGTGAGAATAATTCTATCTACTGTATAATGTTATGATTATAGTTTGTGCTTTGAACTATCAATCAGCTCATCAAGAGCATTGTAAGTGTTAAATTGAGATGCTTAATATATGTTCGGGAGTCTTTCAGATTTCCTGGTATATCTATTTTTTGAGAAGATAAGAAATTCCTGTCTGAGAACCAGAATAGAAATATTTTGAAATATCTCATTTAAAAAAAAAAATAAATCGAGAAAGAAAAAAACCTTTAAAAATATATTTTATTTTATGATCCCTTTCAATATATCCTCGGTTTTGATTATGAACAGTTTGATTGAAATTCATATTGCTACAAATAGATTTGGTCACTCTCTGATTGGTCCTTTCTAGGAGAAAAGTAAAACCAGCAAAAAGGTATTAGGTGTTGATACTTTTAGCACCTGGTTTGCTTCAAGATTTGTTTTGAGTTGTTTTTATTCACCTCTATCAGTGTACTGAGCTGAGTGAAAAGTGACTTTACTAAGGCATTCTTTATAAGCAATATGAGAAGTTATCCATTCCATTCACACAGTGGAATTAAATTTTTTCTTTCCACTTCATCGTAGTCTACCTAAGAGAGTCAGCCTTTAGATAGATGTCATGGTTAAAATATTTTTTAACCATGACCCAGTTTCTAAGGGGTGTTGTGGAAGTCTGAAGAAACAAAAACATTGGCCCATATTTTAAAGAAAATCCACACTAAAGCTGAAGCCCGGGCACTGGGAATATCTTTGATAAAAATATCTTTTTCAAAAAAATAAAATAATAATCTTCTATACATGATTTTAAAAGGAATAAAAGTGAAAGTGATATATATTAGATTAAATCACGGATAGCTATCAAAATATTTACTATACCAAGCATTAAGGGTCAGACTAGTCTTTTTTGTCAGAGGGAAGGTTTCTGTTAAAACCAAACAACTCCACCATATATACACTACATAGCGGGTTTTGGAAATTAAGATTTAAAAATAGATTAACAGAGCTACTGAAAAAGCAACCTTATGAGTCAGCTTTTAAATTCCTGTAAATCAGCTTACTCTTATTCAGTTAATTCAAGATCTAATTTTAAAAATATAACATGGAAATATTGCTCCTCTTAGACATGATCAGAAATGCTTGAATATTTTTTCAGAAAACTTAGTTCTATTTTCACTATGTCAAATGGCTGAAGAGAAATGGTATAAGGCATTGTGACAAAATTCAAAGTAGCCAGGAATTTACTAATCCTCTTTTCAGAGCACTGAACAATGTGGGAAAAGGGAAAGAAAATGAAGAATAGCATACGTATGCACATCCAGCTCTGACTTTCTAGATAGAAGTATGAAGTGAGGATTTCTTAAATGGGATGGGAGAGGGTGATGAAAAACAGCATAAAATCTATCCACCATGTGAACACAAAACACATTATAGAGCTAAAATAGAAAGTCTTAAACACTAAATATTTCCCAAAGCCTAGAAATCTTTGTAGCTGGAAAAAAGCCACTGAGGTATATTAAAATTAACTTTACTTTCTTTGATACATCATCTGTATTATCTATCTATAAGCACTCAATATTTTGAATGAGAAGTCCTCTGTAATCACAGGTTTCTTTCTGTTTCTCCTCATCAATCTGCAAATAGTTGGGTTTTCTTTTCTTTCCTCTGGAATTTCTCGCTTTAGCTTTACATTTTACCTACTTCTTGATGAGTAAATCTTAGAAGAAAAAAAAAAAAAAAAGAGAAAGGAGGCCAATTTCTCTTATCGTATTTGAAAAGCAGAGCTAAGTTTAGCTTAGGGCTAAATTTAGCTAGATCTATGAACTATTATTCCCAAGAATGATTCATGTGCATGAGATCGTTTTCCTGACCCATGAGCACTTCTTATTTTCTTACCTAACACAGTGCAGCAGGGTGCAGCAGGAGCCAGCAGATTCCTGGGGTCATGGGGGCTCTCTAGGGTGGGCAAACCAGGGCCTTGCAGCCAGGGTTGGTTCCACTGCCCCAGCCAAAAGCAAGGCAGGTTTGGGGGGCAGCCCCAGCCCCAAGCACTGGGATGGGGACAGACCAAGGTCAAGCTGGGATGTCAGCCCAAAAGTGGAGATCAGGATAAGGCCTGGTAAGGGGAACCAGGGTCAGACACAGCACTGAGATGGTCCAGCAGGGACGTGGGTATGGGGGTGGGATGAGATCAGGCCCAGGGGTCAGGAAGAGGGCCAGGCTCCTGAGCAAAACAGTGGGGAGCTCCCACTGAGCTGTCGTGGAGCACTTCATCTACGGCAGCCACTGGCGTATGTCCAAGTTGGCCCTAAGTCCCACCAGCCAAATCCCTGTGAGCCAAGATGTACCTGGGCTTCTGAGAGCATCATCACAGACATTTTCATGTCCCATATATTGCTCCTGCAGGAAAGAACTGCAGCTAGCCTTTACAGATTGCTTCAAATCTGTGACAATCCAGAACACTACAAAAGAGGAGTTATCTTGTTATTTTATTCCAACTATGTGCAACTTACATGGGGGCAATATGTGTACCTAAATATATATTTTCAGGTTTCAACCATGTTTGAGAGAGAAAACATAAAAATTAGTTTTTTTCTCTCTTTCCACTCTTAATAAAGGTCAAAACTCAGAACATTCAACCTGCCTATATAGACTTAGATATTGTCATGTTTAGTGCAAATATTCTATAAGCTTTATTTTTCAGAGAGCTAATATACCTCTCTCTGGGTAGATGAATGTATGGAAACCACTAAAAAATGTCCATTGGATTTCTGGTTTTGTGTTATCAGTACAAGGGCTATCAATGGACTTGTACTAATTTCAGGAAAAATAGTAGATTATTCTGGTTGTGTAGCGTAACTGAATGAAGGTTTTTTGTACAATCAGTCCTTCCTCTGTCTTTAATTTTATGCTCTACAATTTTAAGACACCGAGATACTGTACTTAAAGCTTTTCCCAGACACTTTCATTACTTCCCACTTGACTTGATTTTTTCCCACCAGGGGAAACAAAAAGAAATTTTAAAAATAACATTTTCTGGGAATTCCAGTCATGGACGTGCAAAAAACTTCAATAAACAGTTACTGTACAGAATAATGGCTGGTTCAATACAGTTGTTGGGAATGTATAAGATCTTCTGACATAACAAAACACATTGCTGATAATCTTATTTTCTTAAATACCACAGCCTTAGCTGAAAAAGTTCAATTTCTTTTGAGTTTCTTTAGTGCAAAACACACAGTCCATTTGTTTTGGTTTATTTGTTTTATTTTAAAAACATAATTGAAGGTAACACATTTCTTCTCTAAACTTCAATTAAAAAAAACCAAAAAAAACCAAACCAAACCAAAAAAAAAAAAACAAAAACAAACAAAAAACACAGTTAAAAATTGTTTTCTGCCTTTAATATTTACTTCTAATTACAAATCCAAGCCAAACCCAAAACTGTAATAATTTTAAATCATATTTTACATGTGAAAAGCTAACTCAGGTTCTGAAAATGATGTTATTCGTATTAAAATTCTTGCTCCTGTGTTGAACACCTGAAACTGGAGAAGCCAGCTACTTTTCTATAAAGCTGCTGGTGACAAAGTGGAGTCTGAAATAGATGTCATGCTAGCTGTCAATAAGACTGTCATGGGTTCAGCAGCAGCAGTCATTTTTCTCCTTGGTAGTTAGTGCAGCACCGTGCTTTTGATTTTGGGCCTGAGAACAGCGATGATAACACCAGTGTTTTCAGTTACTGCTTGGTAGTGTTTTGCCTGGCCAAGGACTTTCTGAGTCTCATGCTACGTCAGGGAGGAGGGGGAGCCAGGAGGAAGCAGAAACAGGACACCTGACCCAAACTGACCAAAGAGGTTATTCCATACCATAGCACATCATGCCCAGAATGTGAAGACGGAGAGCGGAGACTCGGAAGGGAGTGGTGGTGCACTGAGGGTGCACGGCATGGTCAGGTTTTTGGTACTGGGGGGTTTGCTGCTGAGGGGTGCACTGGCTGGGTCAGGCTTGGTGAGCAGTTGTGTTCTCTCTCTTTGTATTTCTCTTGTATTATTACTGGTGGTAGCAGTAGTGATTTGTGTTATACCTTAGGTACTAAACTGTTCTTATCTCAACCTGTGAGAGTTGAATTCTTTTGATTCTCATCCCCATCCCCCCGGGACTGGGGGAAGAAAGAGAAGAATGAGTGAGTGAGTAAAACTGCGTGGGTGGGGGGCTTAAACCACGACAAACTTAAACCAAAAATACTAAAAATACTTAATCCCCACCTTGTGCTGTAGTTCTCAAGTTTCTTTCTGCTCCCTTGCATTGAAAAACTCTCACACATGCTGAAATCATAATCTTACAAACTGCAAATCATAGAATCATAGAATAGTTAGGGCTGGAAAGGACCTTAAAATCATCTAGTTCTAACCTTTCTGCCAGAGGCAGGGACACCTCACACTAAACCATGCCACCAGAAGGCTCTGACCAACCCCGCCTTGAACACCACTGGCGATGGAGCATTCACAGCTTCCCTGGGGAACTCATTCCAGTGCCTCACCACCCTCACAGTAAAGAATTTCTTCTTCATATCCAATCTAAACTTCCCCTGTTTAAGTTTGAACCTGTTGCCCCTTGTCCTCTAACTACAGTCCCTCATGATGAGTCCCTCCCCACCATCCCTATAGGCCCACTTCAGATATTGGAAGCCTGCTAGGTCTCCACACAGCCTTCTCTTCTCCAGGCTCAACAGACACAACTTTCTTGGTTTATCTTCATACAGGAGGTGTTCCAGTCCTCTGATCATCCTCGAGGCCCTCCTTTGGACTTGTTCCAACAGTTCCATGTCCCTTTTATGTTGAGGACACCAGAACTGCACACAATACTCCAAGTGAGGTGTCATGAGAGCAGAGTAGAGGGGCAGGATCACCTCCCTCAACCTGCTGGTCACGCTCCTTTTGATGCAGCCCAGGATACGGTTGTCTTTCTGGGCTGCAGGCATACACTGTCAGCTCATGTTCATTTTTTAATTGACCAACACCCCCAAGTTCTTCCCCTCATGGCTGCTCTGAGTCTCTTCTCTGCCCAACCTGTAGCTGTGAATGGATTTCTCCAACCCAGGTGTAAGACCTTGCGCTTCTAGTCCACTGTGTGTCTCTGATGAGTAGGGATGATCTGGAGGTAGCCATAAATATCAGTAAAATCTGTAAATCCTTGATAGAGCTGCCAACATTGCAAACATGGAAGCTAGGTGCTGCCACTAAAAGAAATGGTGAAGCAGAAAAAGTTGTCCTGTGATTTAGAATGCAACAAATAGTTCATCCCAGCGAAAAAAACATGAGTATTCCTTGGTCTGTATCTATTAGCATCAAAACACTAGACAATAGTAATGAACTATCATCTTGCCTATCTTCATATTCTCAGATATTAATATGTTGGGTTTTATTTTTCTTTTCTTTTTCAGCTTTACATTTCAAAGAGAATAAATTGCTTTAGTTTCTTATCTTTATCAAGAGATTATCTTAGAAGTTCTCTGTGTAATTTGTCACTTAGGTTCTTATTATATACACGCATACCTGTCATGAATGTGCAGCTCTATGCCTAGGATTTACTGTCACTATAAGCATTTTTTTAAATGAGTCTGAGCTCTTAACCACTTTGAGACCAAAGAAATACTTATAGACAACATTAAATTACCTTAAGCTATATTTAATGCTTTGCTACAGTTTTTGCAGCCTCTATGTCTGAGGTACACCTGGATTCTTACACTTTAATGAAGAGCTGTCCATTGAACAACAAATTGAAGGAAGATATAACAATCTCAGCTATCCAGGGGACAACCAGCAGTCAGAAGTAGATTATTGGGTAAATATGCATGGTTTCTGAGATTGATAGTGCTGATGACTTGCATGATTGTCATGGTTTAAGCCAGTTCGCTCTCTCACTCACTCCCCTCTTTTTCTTCCCCCAGTCCTGGGGGGATGGGAAGGAGAATCAAAAGAATGCAACTTCCACAGGTTGAGATAAGAACAGTTTAGTAACTAAGGTATAGCACAAATCACTACTGCTACCACCAGTAATAATACAAGAGAAATACAAGGAAAGAGAATACAACTGCTCACCAAGCCCGACCCAGCCAGTGTCACCCCCAGCAGCGAACCCCCACACCAATGCACCACCACCACACCCTTCCGGGTCTCTGCTCTCCGTCTTCACATCCTGGACATGACGTGCTGTGGTATGGAATAATCTCTTTGGTCAGTTTGGGTCAGGTGTCCCGTCACTGCTGCCTCCCGGCTTCCCCTCCTCCCTGGCATAGCATGAGTCTCAGAAAGTCCTTGGCCAGACCAAAACATTACCAAGCAGTAACTGAAAACACTGGCGTTATCAGTGCTGTTCCTAGGCCCAAAATCAAAAACACAGTGCTGCACCAGCTACCAAGAAGGAGAAAAATGACTGCTGCTGCTGAACCCATGACAATGATCTTTATCAAGTCACCTTCTTCCTTTCTCATCTCTCTTTCTCTTCTATCTTTAGTCTATAATGTCTGTAAAAAGTTCAGGTTAAGTTAATGTTTTGCCTCATGTATACTGTAAGGTGGTAGGAATTTAGATTGTTTTGGGAATTTGGTTGTGGGTTTTTTTTTTTCATATGTTTTTCCTTGTCATAGTCTAAAACTAATTAGCCATGCCAGTTCTGAAGAAAAGGAGTTTCTGTTCCACAAGGACGTAAGTTTTATTAATGATTGCAATCCAGGAGTTTGCAGACCTGTGGCTAAGATACATATATAGGGTACAGAATATTGAAATATTAGCAGCAATCTAAATAAGACAGAGCATTAAGCTGAAACTGGGTTTATGACATCTTAAATAAGCTCCTTATTTATTTGACCATTCTTGTGTCTCTGTCTCCATTAAAAACTATAGTTATCTTTCAAATGTCTTGGCTTGATTTAGATTTGAAGTAAGGATTTTTCTACTTTTAGTTACAGATATTTGTCAAGCCAGAAAATTGATCTCATGCAGGTTTAGTGCTACATTTTGCCAAAATAATAGCATGGAATCTCCAAATGCTACTCTGGGACAAATAAAGCAATTGTTATAACAGCAATAATAGTAACAATGAATTGTATTTTTATGCACAGAAACAAGGTAATTCTTCCTTGCCTTTAGCATGCCTTTCCAAATTAAACAATCATTATAAATGTTAAATCTTTTTACATGTGCTGCAATGATCCAAGTGTATTCAGAAATAATTTCAAGGTCAAATAAAGGCTTATATCATCTATCTACAAGAGGATAATTTTTTTTTTTTATATCAGCTTCTTCCTGATTTCAGTCTTTGTTATGGCAACTGAAAAGGAAATTTTGTTTTGCTTTCAGAGTAATTCTTTCTGATAAGAATTCTTTCTGATAAGCTGGATACTGAATAAGAACAGTCAATTCAATATGAGTAAATTAAGTATAAAAACTTCTGCCAGGTGTCCAATGTCAATGGAAAAAAGAGTATACTGGAATTTACTTTATTTGATCTTACCCTTTATTTCTTCATTCACTCTTCATATACTCTGAGAATATGCAGATGGTTCAGGAACTTTTTTTCTTCTTTTTCTGACTTACCAGTCACTTACTTGGTTGGATAAAAATTTTGTTCTCTGAAATTGATGAGGACAGGAACAATTTGGTCACTGAAATTCTTTTTTATTCATGCTTTTTCCTCTCTCCCAATCTTACTTATTAAGACTGATTCTGACACAAGAGATAATGAATACATTCCTGCTACATTATTAATTTTGAGTTGCATATTAAACAACAATTCTTCTGAAGGAAGAAGAGCATACAATTCATTATAGTGGATTTCACTAATTTTGATTATGCATACTTTTAAAAATAGATGGCTTTAATCAGCTCCGCTATTGATATGATGTACTTGCTCACATGAGCTCGTATGTAGATATGGTTCCAAATGATGGAGAAACCTTTAGGTAATAATTCTGGTCTAGCAATTCCCACCAGCTTTTTAGCCTGCTGGTCTGGATTTCATCATCTTAGCAATATTATGTAATGATCTCTTATTACCAGCTTCTGGTATCATAAACATTTGATATAAATTAGAGTAAATCTAGTAAAGAGCAATCACCAAAGCAGGGGGAAAAAATATACAACTTAAAATATTGTCTTCCTTCATTCTTGTTTTTGTCTATTGCAAGCTCTTTTCACTTGGCATCCAGTTCTTATGCTAATTTTTCTAAGCTTTTAACTTTTTAAAGTGTTCATTAATTTATGTAACAAAAAAAATGTGACTGTGATCTGCATAGTCCACCTTAAAGCAAATTACTGGAATTTTTATTAAATATATTTATGATGTTCATGGAGATGTGACTGATAAATGGATTGTATCTTCAAAAAGAAGTGACTTCAAAAGCTGAAAAGAACAGCAGATGAAAAGAGGGTAGTTTCATTTGACTTCTCTCAGCAGAAAAACAAACCGTAATGTTTACTTCAAGCAGCTCATTACAACTTCCTCTGAAACCCAGAACAAGAGTATAAATGTACAGATTACAGTGGTTCCTACCCCTCCTATCCCAATTAAAATTATTTTTAAAGGTGTTTAAAATGTGCAAGAAGGAAATTTTGCACTGGGATAAGCTGGCAATATTCTCCTTGACTTCAAAGAATGATCTGGGAGTACTGTTTGCCCCTTAGTAATGTGTGGTGATGGAAATGTACAGTAGCAATTGTTTGTGTGTATTGTACTGAGTTTACATTTGGCATAATGCAGAGCAGCTGTCTGTGACAAGTACTGATATCTCATTTGGACATGTGATACTCAGATGTACAGAGAATTCTGACCCCTTCTGTAAGTGCTGTATCATTTTCATATGTGCTCCCAATACCTCCAAACTTTTCCTCTTATTTCTCCCATTCAGTTACAAGTTGTCTTTCCCAGTGTATTTCATTTATATCTCTTAAAAGTAGAGATAGTTTTGTCAGAAACAAGTTGTGCATCTGCTCCTTGGAAAGACTCTGAACTATTTCACTACTACTTAATACCATTGATAGCAATACACAACTTCCAAGTCAATATTTTAATGTCATTACAGTCAATGGAGTTACAAAGCTTTTTGGGTTTATTAGGTTGCAGCCTAAACAAATGCATTTCACTGTTGTGCTTTGGGTTTCACCTTGTTTGTTTGTTTGTTTGTTCTTTTTCTTTTTTTTTGGGAGGGGGGCTGTGGTATTTTTTGTTTTGTTTTAATTTTTTTTGGTTTGTTTTAAAGGAGTTTTGCTTCTGGATTGTTGGTTTTCTGGTTTTGGTTGCTTCTTTTTTTTTTTTTTTTTTTTTTTTTCAAAAAAGGCAAATCATTGCTTCTAATAGATATTGATGAGATGTGACTTCTACAGGGTTAGGCTCATGGAGCTGATGATGGAGGCAATTTCAGTACCTATGAAAACAAACTGATTCAGCCTACTATCCTTAGTAGAAGCTACCTGTGAAGTCTTGCTGACTTCTTGCTTCCTCACTAAAAGGAGCATCTTTAGACTTCACAGTTAGCTGTTAGTGATTTCCCTCTATTTAATTCTTCTGTGAGTGCCAGAAAGATATTATTGACTGAAGTAGTTTGTTCTTAATTACTAATTCCTCATGGAGATATAAGTAGATTCTTTTCTTTCTTCTGATATAATCTTCTGCTGACATTTCAGATGGCAAAAATCTCCTCAGGAGTATGAAGGGATACTATGAACCATCAGGCTGATTTAACACATCCTAGGTTTAACTGTATGCAAATGGTGAAAGACAGAAAATCCATTTATTTATTTGCACTCCTAGAATATGTTTAGCCAACAAAAATGGAAAAACTTGAAATGTATACAAAAATAAATTAATTTCCCCACATAATTCTGTAGTTAATGCATGTTACGGGTTGGCTTGTTTTTCTTCTCAGAAAACAGAATGAAGGCAGAAAAAAATGTTATCTGGGGGAAGATTTAGAACTTTGAGTTTACAAACTTCTATTTGTAATTTATACAAACATAAATTATATTAGCAACTCCGAATTTCTATTTCTTTTTTTTTAAGTTAGACCAAGGTATACAAGACAGGTTGACGCAGTCTCATAAATCATCTCTCATTTAAATAAACAACTGTGTTTTTTTCTCAGTATACTTAATGTTTTATAATCAAATCATTTTATAGTTGATGGACTAAAATTAGTTAAGATATTTACATTTATGGTGCACTATTTCAGTACACAGAAACATAATTAAATTGTAATCCAAGATTGGCTGCAAGTAATTATTCCATTACTAACTTTAAAAAGAGTTTTCAATAAATGGTACACTACATAAAAATAATATGCATTATTTTTTAAAATGGCTGCTCTGCAGTTCTAAAAAGTTGATAAATCAGGTTTGATTAGTGTGATTCATATTCAGACAATTCTGTAAAAAATATAAGCTAATAACGATAATATAAGCTAACATTCTGCAATCCATCAAGAGCCAGATACATATTATATAACATAAATGTACTCATTCTGTAAATTTTATGCGGACAGTTACACAATACAGCCACTGCTAGAACGACTTTGACACTTAAAGAAAAGCTATGTAAGAAATTAGCCAAGTGTTGGAAGAATCTCAAAATATCCTCTGGCTCTAAGTACACTTCTCTTTCTCTTGTTACATGCCAGAAATTCTTCCTGGTCATTTCTGATTACTGTAACAGAGTTCTTAATTTCTTGACTTCTGTGTCTGCAGCTCTCTACTTGATCCAGATAGTTCCTCTTTGGAAAACACTTTATTCCTTTTTTTGACAGCTGACAGTGGTTGAGGTAACAAATCTCTACCTGTGTGCGTTTGTTAGACTCTTCAGTTATGAAAACCTTATTGGCATTTACAAAGTCATCCTAAGCTCAGGACAGCTGCAGTCTAGTAAAAATCAAAGTGTTCATTGACAGCATCCAAAACAAACAGCTATGTTCTTTGTTTCTTTGTTTTGATAAAAGATGCAGTTGAAAGAATAAAATTAAAGTAACATTATGACAAAATTGTTAAAAGTCCTTCATTTCCTCTGTTCATCAGACCACTTTGTATATAGATACAACACTACCATGACAGGGTTTCTGTCTTTCTGCATTCCTTGTTTCTGAGGTTACATCTTAAGATAACTCTTGTATCTTAACACCTAAGTTTTATAGCCAATTTGCTTTTAAAGAAATTTCCATGTTTTAATATCTGTGGAGATGGATACTAAGATGGAGATGGATGGTCATGGAGCTTCTAGTTGAAAAACTACACCGTATCTCAATAACATGCTGTCTCAGTGTAATCAACAGAGGCACTTAAGCTTTGTCTTGATTTGATAAAAAAATTTCCCCTTACATACAAATATATAATATCATTCAGTGTAAAGCTATGCAAAAGAAAACGTATTTACATGTTTATTCTAAGTTCTGATTCATATTCAGAATTTTTATGAGTCAGCCTATCAGTGCAATGTTTTTATGTGCATTTCATATTTAGATTATGGCATTAATTTTATTTGTGGGATGACGTACTTATAAAAAGTAGTTAAAAGTACCTTCTCCACAAATGCAGAGTTTTCCAAGGCCCATATATTTGATATTCACAAGTAGAGTAGCTGCCAAGTGTAGGATATTAATCTCAAATCAGCATTCTGTAAAGCACATTATAAAGTTCTTTCTTTCAATCAAACACGTATTCATCAACATAAGGTGAGTATTCCAATATCCAGGAAAAAAAAAAAAATTGTCCAAACAGAAGAAATAATTTATCCTTCACAAGCACTGAATATAAATAATTACACATATATGGTTTAGTAGCACAATCTCTATTCATTTTAATATTAATATAATTAAATAATATTAATCTGAACTAGAGAGTGAGATCCTAAAATAACTTAGAAAATTGTCCTGGGTTCAGCAGTAGCAGTCATTTTTCTTCTTAGTAGTAGCTGGTGCAGCGCTGTGTTTTGAACCTTCTACTTGGCAACAGCGCTGATAACACCAATGTTTATAGCTACGGCTTAGAATGTTTGGTTTGACCAAGGATGTCCTGAGTCTCATGCATTGCCAGGGAGAAGGGGAAGCTGGGAGGAAGCAGAAACAGGACACCTGACCCAAACTGACCAAAGAGGTATTCCATACCACAGCATGCCATGCCCAGGATGAAAAAAGATGGGAGCAGGAACACAGAAGAGTTCAGTTCACGGCTGCATCAGGCTTGGTATCAGGTGGTGAGCAGTTGTATTCTCTCACCTTGTATTTCTCTTGTCATTATTCTTATTGGTGGTAGCAGTAGCGATTTGTGTTATACCTTAGTTACTAAACTGTTCTTATCTCAACCCATGGCAGTTACATTCTTTCATTTCTGCTCCCCATCCCTCCGGGAGCTAGGGGGAAGGAAGGGGGGGGATTGAGTGAGCACACTGTGTGACTTATAGCTTAAACCACGACAGTTCTTTTTGGCGCCTAATGTGGGGCACGAAGGGTTGAGATAATGACAGGATTAATAGTCACTCATCACAATGCTGATTTATTGGCTCTCAAAGTTGTTGCTCTAGATCTCACAGGTTCAGCATATGATACTTTACTTACAGCCGGTATTTGTTATCTTAGCATTTTTCAGATATGGGTTTTGAGTTAAGGTTCTTGTTACAATGTACTTTATTAGAATGACTTTTAATACAGTAGCCTCAGTGATCAGGAAACAGACCTGGCTTTTGTTCCTAGCGTGGTCACCAACTCTATAATTTGGGAGGAATATAATAGACGGGTTTAGCAATCACACATCTCTTTTCACCTCCTTGGGTGGTCAACCTGTGAAGAAGATATTCTTTTATGCTCCCAGCCCCCCACCAGACCATTTACAGCATCATTTGAGAATTTTGAAGCTTTTGAATGGCCTTAGGTGCCCTTGAGACCTGCCTGCTGATTGCGATGGGGATCACCATGTTGACGCGCATATTGTGCGTGTTTTACCCGTGATCATTTTGTCTGGTCCTGAGCGTTATGCAGAGTCAGGTTTGGGCCTTGTCTAGGGTTAGACAACGATATAGGAGGACCAAGAGATTTTCCCCTGGCTGTAAAGGGTCCTGAGTTTGGAGTGCTGGGACACCCACCAGACCCCCAGGGACAAGTACAGCAGCTACTCAAACTTCAACCGTAACGGACGGCACAGCTACTCCAGCTCCAATCACAGCAGCTACACCACCCCTAGCGACAAGTACAGTAGCTACTCAAACTTCAACAGTAATGGGCAGTGCAGCTACTCCAGCCCTGCAAAAAAGAACTGACGTGGTTCAAGCTGTAAATCATGCAGTTTGCTCGCTCACTCCTCCCTCTTTCTTCCCCCCAGCTCCCGGAGGGATGGGGAGGAGAATCAAAAGAATGTAACTCCCATGGGTTGAGATAAGATCAGTTTAATAACTAAGGTATAACACAAATCGCTACTGCTACCACCAATAAGAATAATGACAAGAGAAATAAAAGGTAAGTGAATACAACTGCTCACCACCTGATGCCAAGCCCGACGCAGCCACAAACTGAACTCTTCTGTGTTCCTGCCCCCATTTTTTTTCATCCTGGGCATGGCATGCTGTGGTATGGAATACCTCTTTGGTCAGTTTGGGTCAGGTGTCCTGTTTCTGCTTCCTCCCAGCTTCCCCTTCTCCCTGGCAATGCATGAGACTCAGAAAGTTCTTGGCCAGACCAAAAACATGACCAAGCAGTAGCTGAAAACACTGGTGTTATCAGCGCTGTTCCTAGGCCCAAAATCAAAAACACATTGCTGCACCAGCTACCAAGAAGGAGAAAAATGACTGCTGCTGCTGAACCCAGGGCAAAAAATATCAGACAGTGCACTGCTTACTACTGAGAAAACCTTTTCCTCCTTATGCTGTCACAACTGACAAACTGTATGTTTAATACAAGAAAAAGATATCTCTGTGTAAGATTCATGTTTACCCTAATTCATAGTCTGAGTATCCTGAACTTGGAAAGAATAGGAAGTGTTGCAAAGAGTCAATTTTAATAAGGCCATGTTGCATTTACTTCCTGGTGTGTGTATCTTCTATTTGCACTGTTTTCATACCTAGTTTATATATTTAATTATTACTATACCTTATTGAAACTGAGATGAATCAGTAGGGGGAGCTTTAAGACCCATGAGCCAAAATTGTTTTTTTTGTGTTCTGCTACTAATGGCTTAAAATGCCTGAAGGCTTCAGTGTTATACATATTGCTCTGGTCAATGAATAGCGGCACACAGATTTCTACAAATGTATGTTTGTTTCCAAGCACTTGTAGGGTGCCTATAATCACTTTATCCTTTGTGACATTGATTTTTAAAATATATGGTTAGCCCAGGATATTTTATAACCCAAATGAAAAGCTCCTGGAAGTAAATATCACAAAGGACTCGAAGTGCATAGTTTATGTATCCAGAAATAGAAAATCATTTGTTTAAATAAACTCAAGCTGAGCACAGTAATTGATGGCTTCTTTACCCCCTGAAGTTCCATGAAATGACTGTACTCTTATATAGCAATTAAAATGTGCCAACAACAATTTTATTGTCTCCAATAGAATTGTCAAGCAGTGTTTCAAAACCAAATCAGAGGCAAAGCTGCTAAACATGGTAGTATCTGCCATTGCAGTTTTTAGGCTTGTATTAGAAACAGACTGTCACATGATACATGTCTCCATTAAAAGTTAAGATCTTCTGTTCCTTTCTTATGTCTTAGGTAAAGGGTAGTTCTAATTTTTTTCTTATATGAAAAAAAACCCACAAGATGCACAAGAACCACCATCTTTGCATCCTGTGGACAATATTTTATTTATTGAAAAGAAAACTGTAAGTCAGATTTAAAGAAGTGTTCTGGTTCAATTTTATTTTAAAAGGAAAAGTCTAGATATCAATGTATAAAATCAAAATGGTCTGGGTAAAAATAATTTAGAGATTAAACTTAGGTATGAAGAATTCTGAAAATAAACACACTACATATGCATGCCTTATATTAATTTAATTTTCATTTTCACTAAATTTAGAACAAGAAATGTACAGTGTCTATGCATATTATATGTTTTTTCTTCCATAGAGCTTATTACCAACAAAAAGACAAACCAGGAAATTCAAAATTGGCTCATGGATTCTTATTTTTCAGCAAATGTTATTATACTAAGAAAAGTTTTACTTTATTTTAAAACATAGATATATTTGCAAGAATTAAATGCTTAGGGTTTTTTTTATTGCTTATTATTAAAAACAAAACTAATTTCTCCTCTTGCCTTACATTCTGTGCAAACATAACTTGTTTGATACCATCAGGTATGTATAAATATTAAATGAAAAAAAAAATACCTCTTCCACAGAAAGCACACTGCAGTTGTTAATAAGCCTAAAAATATATATACGTAAGATACACATGCTGCCTTAAATATTTTTTTAAGAAATCTCATTTACACTGTATGCTTTCAGTTACTTCTGTGGGACTTTTTTCTCACACAGTGAACATGTTGGAATGTGACCACTGAAGAAACTAATTTTGAATATGTTCTTATATTCTTCATCAGCAGAAATACTATTGTACCACTGTACCATTCTTACTTGTAATTTAGAGGATCATGACGCAGTATCCAGCTTAAAGATTTTACAATGACATCCTCCAGTTCTATTTTCAGTTAAAATATTGTATGCCTTGAGTGAGTTAACAGACTTTTAAAATAGATCTCAGACTTTGGCTCCGAGTGACTTGTCATTAATTCATTGCTGAGATCCAAGAACTCTAAGGATACATCAGATAGAAGTGGAGCAAATTAAGGGTTTCAGTACTCTTTTTTTAGTACTGATCTGTGTTTATCTTCAAGTTTGACAATAAAATCTTGGGGTTTTGGTTGTTAGATTGTTGGGTTTTTTTAACATCACCTATGTGCTTATAAAATGTCATTGACTGTAATACATCACTGATTGCACATGGGAGATGCTGAACTGCAATAGCCTTAATATTAGAAAATGTGACAAAAATCCAAAGCAGGATATAACTACAACTGGATTGCTGGTGATGTGGTACAAACTTTATATAAGCATGAAAAAAAAAGCTGAGAAACAAAATCACTCCTTAGAGAATATAATGATTTTTCTACCCAGACAACTAATTAAAATTTGAATGATATTTCCTTGAAAAGTAAGGGTAAATTTTTTATTATCAAAATCCTATTGATTTGGACACAGCAGAAAGAAGGATAATTGTATCTTAATGCAGTTTAATTAGACTGCAACTTCATTATTTTTTATAATCATATATTCCCAAGCATAATTGACCCAATATGATCCAGGCTTGTCTTAAACAGTTCCTGAGGTAAGCAAAGTTCTCAAGTAATTTGCCTTTATCCCTCCCTGAAGCAATCCAACCACCTCTTGTCACTGAGGCTGAACAGAGAATGGGAGGCTGCCCTCCCAGCTGTATGTAAGCTGAAATTCTTGACTTCTTTCATTCTTTAGTGTTATTCCATTTAACTTGGGATAGAAAATTCTTCTAAAGTATTCAGTAGATGTTCATAAAGCTGAAACTATGTGAAAGTGTAGTCATATCTAGTCTCTCCATCCCACATTTGTGTCACTTGAGGGGGAAGGAACAAACTTTCCCCATTGTTGTGCACCTTTTTGCATCCAAAATAGCTTGTGCTAATAAGGGACGAGAAACTAAAAAGAAACAAGTTTGAAAGAAAGTCTAATTCAGAAATTGTATAAAAGTATTTTTCACCATTTAGAAGAAAAGAACAAATGCACAAAGCAGCAGCAGCTCTGTTATAGCTGCCTTCCTGTATCTGCCTAGACTGATGTATTAGAGCTTCCAGATAGTCTATTTAGGAAAATATGCTAAAGACCTAAATTAAACTGTGACAATTGTAATTTTGCTAAATGGCTTCCGAGACGTGAGATTTTTCAGCTTCACTTTGACCTACCTGCAGGGCGGCTTGCCACAGAAGTAAGTCCCAAAGAACTGGCTGGATGGCAGCACGCAAAGAGTTGTGGTCAATGGCTCAATGTCCACCTGGAGACCACTGAGTGGTGTCCTTCAGGGATCAGTGTTGGGACCAGTCTTGTTCAACATCTTCATTGGTGACATGGACAGTGGGATTGAGTGCACCCTCAGCAAATTTGCCAATGACACCAATCTGTGTGGTTTGGTTGATACCCTGGAGGGAAGGAATGCCATCCAGAGGGACGCTGACACGCTTGTGGTGGGCTGATGCCAACCTTATGAAGTTGAACCATGCCAAGTGCAAGGTCCTTCAACTGGGTCGGAGTAATGCGAGGCACAGCTACAGCTTGGGCAGAGAAGAGATTCAGAGCAGCCCTGCAGAGGAGGACTTGGGGGTTTTGATCTATGAGAAAAGATGAACATGAGCCAGCAGTGTGCGCTTGCAGCCCAGAAAGACAACCATATGCTGGGCTGCATGAAAAGGAGCATGACCAGCAGGTTGAGGGAGGTGATCCTGCCCCTCTACTCTGCTTTTGGGAGACCTCACTTGGAGTATTGTGTGCAGTTCTGGTGTCCTCAACATCAAAAAGACATGAAACTGTTGAAATAAGTGCAGAGGAGGGCCACAAGGATGATGAGGGGACTGGAGCACCTCCCGTTTGAAGACAGGCTGAGAAAGTTGTGTCTGTTGAGCCTGGAGAAGAGAAGGCTGCGTGGATACCTCCTAGCAGGCTTCCAGTATCTGAAGGAGGCCTATAGGGATGGTGGGGAGGGACTCTTCATGAGGGACTGTAGTGATAGGACAAAGGGTAATGGATTCAAACTTAAACAGGGAAAGTTTAGATTGGATATGAGGAAGAAATTCTTTCCTGTGAGGGTGGTGAGGCAGTGGAATGGGCTGCCCAGGGAAGTTGTGAATGCGCCATCACTGGTGGTGCTCAAGGCCAGGCTGGACAAAGCTTTGGGTGGCATGATTTAATGGGAGGTGTCCCTGACCCATGGCAGGGAGGTTGGAACTAGATGACCTTAAGGTCCTTTCGAACCCTAACTATTCCATAATTCTATGATTCTAAGCAGCATTTATGTAGCTAGAGACAACATGCCAAGCATGTACAGTAGTGTCATGGGTTCAGCAGTAGGAGTCCTTTTTTCTTCTTCTTGGTAGCTGGTGCAGCACTGTGGTTTTTGATTTTGGGCCTTGGAACTGCGCTGATAACACCAGTGTTTTCAGTTACTGCTTGGTAATGTCTGGTCTGGCCAAGGACTTTTTGAACCTCATGCTATGCCAGCAAGGAGGGGGAGCTGGGAGGAAGCAGAGACAGGACACCTGACCCAAACTGACCAAAGAGGTTATTCCATACCACAGCACATCATGTGCAGGATGTGAAGACGGAGAGCAGAGACCCGGAAGGGTGTGGTGGTTGCACTGGGGGGTTCACTGCTGAGGGGTGCACTGGCTGGATCGGGCTTGGTGAGAAGTTGCATTCTTTTTCTTTGTATTTCTCTTGTATTATTACTGGTGGCAGCAGTAGTGATTTGTGTTATACCTTAGTTACTAAACTGTTCTTATCTCAACCTGTGCGACTTGAATTCTTTTGATTCTCCTCCCCATCCCCCCAGGACTGGGGGAAGAAAAAGAGGTCAGTGAGTGAGTGAGTAAAACTTCGTGAGTTATTAGCCGGGGTGAGGCTTAAACCACGACAAGTAGTCTTAGTCCTAAGGTACCAAAAAATCCATTTTGCCTTCTCTCCTGCAATATATTTCAACACATGTTGTTATTTTTCAATTAAATTTTGAATTTAGCGTCTGTTATCTTTATCAATTTTTGTAAGTTTTCAGAAGCACCTGAAAAGCAAAACTATGTTCTGTAGTGTTTTCCTTTCTTTTCCGTCTTCTTTTTCTTTTTTTTTTTTTTTTGATATTTTTATCTCCCTCTGTATTCTGTTTATTGTGTTACCCTCACACAATAAACCATATTTTGTTGGGTTTAAGTGGCAAGTTTGGGAAGGCGGGACTTGTGGTGCAGCTTCTATGAGGTGAAGCCAGGGACCACCTGTCCTGGGTTCAGCAGCAGCAGTCATTTTTCTCCTTGGTAGCTGGAGCAGCGCTGATAACACCAGTGTTTTCAGTTGCTGCTTGGTAATGTTTTGGTCTGACCAAGGACTTTCTGAGTCTCATGCTATGCCAGGGAGGAGGGGAAGCCAAGAGGAAGCAGAGGCAGGACACCTGACCCAAACTGACCAAAGAGGTTATTCCATACCACAGCATGTCATATCCAGGATGTGAATTCAGAGAGCAGAGAACCGGAAGGGTGTGATGGTGCATTGGGGGGTTCACTGCTGGGGGGTGCACTGGTTGGGTTGGGCTTGGTGAACAGTTGTATTCTTTTTCCTTGTATTTCTCTTGAATTATTATTGATGGTAGCAGTAGTGATTTGTGTTATACCTTAGTTACTAAACTGTTCTTATCTCAACCTGTGAGAGTTGCATTTTTTTTCGATTCTCCTCCCCATCCCCCTGGGACTGGGTGAAGAAAAAGAGGGGAGTGAGTGAGTGAGTAAAACTTTGTGAGTTATTAGTCTGGGTGAGGCTTAAACCACGACACCACCATGTGCCAGACACAGCCAGATCCAGCTGGCTCCATCTGGCCCCAAAAAGCCTACCACAGGGTACAGCTGAGCCTGTTAGCCAAGACCAAGACAGGGATGAAAATGCAGGGCAGACAGAGACAGAGGAAACAGAATGGGAAATAACAGAGGGAACACCATGGTCAGAGAAGAAGGAGGGGTGGAAGGTTCTCCAGGTGCCTTAACACATACTCCTCCTACAGCCCATGAAGAAGACCATGGTGAAACAAATTTTGCTCATGGAGTCCATGGAGAACTACACCGAAGCAGATATCTATATTCTGGAGGACCCCACGCTGGAGTAGGTGAATGTACCGAAAGCAGCTGCAGCCCATGGACAGCCCACATGCTCCTTGCAGGAACTAGAGCCTGGGGGACTGATGATGAAGCAGTCTATTTCTGATGGACTGTGGAAAGAACTCACACTGGAGGAGTTCTTGAATTGCAGCCAGTGAGAAGAATACACATTGCAGCAGTTTGTGAAGGACTGCATCCTGTGGGAGGCACCCCACACTACAGCAGAGGAAGAGCATGAAGAGGAAGGAGTGACAGAGATGAATTTTTATGAGCTCTCCTTCCCTTCCCTTCCCTTCCCTTCCCTTCCCTTCCCTTCCCTTCCCTTCCCTTCCCTTCCCTTCCCTTCCCTTCCCTTCCCTTCCCTTCCCTTCCCTCCTCTTCCTTTCTCTTCCCTTCATTCTCATGGTCTCACGCAGCCATAAAAGGAGTTCACATGTTCACACTCTTCACATTCTTGTTTCAACAACAAAAAAAAAATAGTTAATGCAAAGCCATGCCAACACTGATGAGCTATGCTGCACCTGGTGCTAGTTAGCATAGTCTGTGCTTCCTTAAATATCATTGTATTTCTCTGCATTGCACAAATACATATACATATATGTATATAAAACAAGCTAACCTGGCTCATGAACAAAGACAGCAGAAAAAAAAAATTGTGTGTGCATAAAAATGTGCAGGGCAGATATCTGATTGTGAAGCTAACAGCAAATTCAAATTTATGTGCTTGGAGATAGTAAGCACATGGAGGTATGCAAACTATCCATCTTTTGGGCCAGGTCACCTTCCTTTAATTGTGCTGTAGAGTCGAGTCCAGGAATGTCTAAAGATCCCTTCACACTAACTCAAACCTGATTCAGAAAATTACTCTGCTAAAGTACTAAATCAAAGAAAGGAGTCCTATAATCCCAGGTCCTGGAATTCTCCAGAGCCCTTATGGTCAGTAGGCTGCAGTCCATTTAGGATCAGCATGAATGAATTAGCCTAAGGGGCTCCTTGATTTCATATAATTCTCATTTTTGAATTCTTACGTGTGTTGCTGCATTTTTCTGTCTGTTACTCAACTGTTGCCCCAAAGTTATAGCTTAGGGGGAAAAAAGTTGTCTTTCTGTCATCTCAGACTTCTGAATTGTAAAATGACGATGGTAGAAGTAGGAAACAAATAGAAAATGGGCTCATAGTGTTTAAAAGATTCTATTAAGCTCTTTCATATTATAAGTGATGAGTTGACTTTGGCCAGCTGCTAGACACTCACCCAGCTGCTCTCTTACTCCCCTCCTTAACAGTCCAGGGGAAAAAATAAGATGAAAAAGCCTGTGGGTCAAGAGAAAGACAGAGAGAACTACTTACCTATTACTATATTGGGCAAAACAAACTCTGGAAAAAGTAATTTAACTTAGTACAATTAAAATAGATTTGGACAGTGAGAAACAAAGATTAACAAAACAAAACCTTTCTTTTACACCCCTCCCTTCATCCCATTTTCTTTAATTCCCCACACCCTTACTTTTCCCACCCAAATGGTTCAGGGGAATGGGGAATGGAAGGTTGCAATCAGTACAAAATGGTCCCTCTCAACTGCTCCTTCATCCTCACTCTTTCACCCTGCTCCAGTGTGAGTTCTTTCCATGGGTACAGTGCTTCAGGAAAAATCTGCTACCGAATGGGCTCTCCATGGGCCACAGTTCCTTCCATAAATATCCATCTGCTCCAGCATGATCCTCCCCACAAGCTGCAGGAAAATGTCTACATCCCCATGGTTATGTGCATGGGCTACAGGGGAATTTCTGCTTTGGTGCCTGGAGCATCTCCTTCCCTTTCTGTTTCTCATTGTTCCCTCTCCTGCTTCCTCTTTGCTCCAAAGTTCAAGAAAGACACAGACAGACTGAACATGTTCCAAAGGAGGGCCACAGAGATGATCAAAAGGCTGAATACCTTGCCCTGTGAGGAAAGACTGAAGGAGTTACATCTTTTCTTACTGGAGAGAGAAGGCTCAAAGGGAGCCTCATCACAGTATTCCAGTACATAAAGGGTGGCTACAAAGAGGAAGGAGGCTCTCTCTTCACAGGGAACCACAGGGAGAGTACAAGGGACAACAGGAATAAGTTGCACTGAGATAGATTTAATCTCCACATAGGAATTTTTTTCTACAGTGAGAACTATCATTCATTGGAACAGCTTCCCCAGGGATGTGGCGAAGTCCCCATTGCTGGAGGTTTTAGAGAGGCAATTGTACATGGTGCTAGCTAATCTCATCACAAAATTATATGTAGTGAGGCTGGGTGAGGGGAAGGAACAATATCTATTTCAATATTTTTTGAGGAAGAGTGAACTGGACAAGTAAATATGCTGTTCTGGAGAATATGTTGAAGTAAACTATATAATTTGTGCCCAAACCTGAAGTTCAGACTCAGAAAACAGAAGAAATCTGAGGTCATGTGTCTGTAACAATAGTGCTTAAGACATTTATTTAAAGCAAATAAATTTTGAAGTATTGTACTTGAAGGAGAAAGCATTACTTTTTTCCTAATCAGTGTCAAAGAATTGAAATTTCAGCATTTCTTTGACTGGATTTTTTTCCGAGGTTTGCTACAGCTAAGAATCCCCTGCACCACCAAAAATAAAAGAGACTGTCTTAGTGCATAACGATTTCTAGGTTACAAGTAACCTGATATTACATGCAAAATAGTTATATACTAAGATCAGTAGCAAGCAGGAAATACCTTTCTACAGTAGACCTAAGGTACATTGATCTACAAATTAACACCACAGACAAATAAAAAAATGCTTCTCATTTTCATTGTAATATAATTTGAACACACGACTTGAATTAAGCTGTGGATAAAGTGCTGATATTGATCTTTTCACTTAGGATTAGCTGATATATATGCAAGCTAGAAGATTTGTTATATATACTGCTTAAGAGTGGGTTTAGAGCATGTGAGCAGAAAGGTATGATTTATCAACATGGAGCAGTAAGAACACTGGATGGAAGCAAAAATGTTCAGATGCTAACCAGATCCTCCTTGAAATGCAAATACTGCAGCGCAAATTCTCATAGAAGTGATATTTACAGCAGCAGTAATGCAGTGGAGAGGAAGATGTATGAGAGAGTTGTTGCAATTGTTCTTTTATAGAATTTTTTTTTGCTTAACTATAAAATTGAAGATCAAAATTAAATTTGCACAGCAGCAAAGCAAACTAATATGACTGCAACAAGAGTAATTAAAAATCAAACTGTCTGTCTTGTTCTTAGGAAAGGTATTGCAAATAGAAACACCAAGGAAAGGTAACAGACTCTGTAACATCATCTATAGCTTCTTAAAAGACAAACTAATGTTTAAAATGTTTGTTATGCAGACATCAGCATTCACTTTCCAGCAAAAATCAATACTGTGTAAATGAAGTCAAATATACACCCAGTTTCTCATTATTTTCTCAAGCAGTTTTTCTATCATAACAACCAAAAGATGATAGCATAGATGCTGCTACAAAGTCTTTTTGAAAGCTCATCCACACAAGAGAGATTCTGCAGGCACAAGTATTTTATTAACAGCTACTTCACGCTAGCAAAGTTATCTGGATTTTCCTGAGCACTAGTCAAAATTTGCACTTAGACATCCTCAGTTCATGTTGCAGTTAAAAGGTCGAAAGCTCAGTAGAGGAAGGAAGATTGCTTTGTTTGTTTGCTTTTAAAGCTAGAAGACTCAACTATGAAACAGCAAAGAATGACAAAACGGAAAAGCAGAGACCAGGAACTGAAACAGAAATGGGAGTAACTACAAGGAAACTTTCAGAGTATGATTCTTTGATACAAAGGGCAATATTGCCCTTCTTTTCCCTTCTAACCAAGGAAATTGATTGCATCTCCTTTATGTTAGCACTAGTGATTATGCAGATGTGCAGGGAATGAGTTCAGTCTTATAACCTTACTGTAAGCTTCTCCTTTTCCCCAGTTAATTTTTAGCAGAATTATTGAACTCCATGCTTACCACATTACTCAATAATTATTAGTTTATATACAGGAAAGGACATGCAAAAAGTCAGACCATCTCTTTAAAAGGATTAATTTAAAATTAATTGTAAAACTGCACCTACAGGAAACAGAGATGATTTTTCTTCATCTGGAAGGAAGTTATTAGGTGAAAGCAACTTAGTTGAGGAGTCATAGTTGAGGAGTCGTTTCAACTGTGGAACCAGTTTTAAGTATCATCTTTTCTGATTATTTTAATTTCATGCTCAGCTCAATGCACATAACAGTGGGACACAATTAAAAAGAACAAACTCCCAAGTTTTTCTTGGTAGATGAAACTTTTGATAAGGACATAAATGGATCTTCTGCATATATGAAAATAATGCAAGAAAAATTAATAAGTGTTTGGAGAAACTGAGTGAAAGAATGAAAGCTCTTGTCAAAAATATCAGAAACTAATAACTAATAACAATTTGGATTTCAGCAAAGATGACCTGAAAATAGTATAGGTAATAAAGACCCCAAAATCCTATCATCCTCAAGGAGCACCATTCAGAAATACAAGAAAAATTTAGCTCTGGAGAATCTACTAGAACTCATAAACTTTCATTTTGCAATGGTATATTCTCTGGTTAAACTGGATCTTAATTGATTCAGTCATAAAGTATTTTAAACAGCCATTTCACACTTATTCCAGTTTTTATGTAAAATGTCAGAGTGCAAAGAAAGCTGAATAAATTTTGAAACATTTTCCCTCTATAGTCTAATCTGTTGTGTATCCATTGAGCCAACTCTTTCCAGAAAGAAGTGTTCTTCTGATAACTGAGCTCATTGTTTTGCTAAAATACGGTATTCCTATTGTTCTGAAGTTCTCATTATGTCCCTCAAACACTTCATAGGAGTATGTCTCAGGCTACAGATACACTCATGTACTCACTGTAGAAAATATAAATCTTGCAAAATATTATTTTTTGTTTTCTAGACAAACACAAAGAAATTAAAGGGATTTGGAGATTGACTGCAATCTTCTTTCATTTGGAACAGGTAGTGGAATTTGCTCATAGCTTTAAATAAGAGGAGATACAGATTCATATCTCTACACCAGAGAGGAGTTAAAGTGTGCAAGATAACATGAAAATGATTTTTTCTCTATATTAGGAAACATAATCCTTCATGAGACTGGGAGCAGGGAAACCATTGCATAATTGACACAGGTTTGAATTTACTGACTTTATCATTGCTGTGTAAGACTCAAGCCTGGTTGGTTTCAGACACTTAAAGGCAGAAAATGTTAGCAATATGTTTCTCATATCAGAATGTTTTTTTTTTTTTGTTTCTCATATCAGAATGTTTTTTTTTCTCTTGCATAATGTCTCTTCTGCCTTGATGTACACATAATTCAAAGGAAGCTCTTTCACTATCAACGCCACATTTGAGAGTCATTTGCTGCCAACAACCCCTTTCTAGTGCCTGTTACAGCTTAAAATATGGGCACTCATGTTAGTGATGCCAGAAGCTAAGATGGAAACTTTCCTGTGTGAATCCACCCATCACTGGTTGGTTAAGTTGTGGTGCTTCTGGTACGTATCAGAACAACAGAGTAGCAATCACACATCTCGTTTGATGAAGGAGCAAGTAAAACAGCTATGAGCGCCACTTCCCAAGATAGAGTTGCTCCTGGCTGTTTGAATGCTCTTCCTTGCTCAGACTGTGGCAGTGCAGTTGCTAGATTTCGCTTGCAGATATGACTGTTGGTGAATACCTCTCTGAAGAGGTAAGGAAGAAAATCTTGACCAGAATCTAGTTTCAGCTGACATTCCTAAGGGTTTCTTAGCCATGTAAAAAGGATATTTAGGCTTTGTGGAGGTGGTTCTGATCCTACAGATGTGTAAGATGTCCAGGTTAGAAACTGAAACTCTATGGATTTAAGATTAGATTAAATATGTTACCATAGAATCAGAATGGTTTGGGTTAAAATGGACCTTAAAGATCATAGAATAGTAGAATCATAGAATAGTTAGGGTGTCAAAGGACCTTAAGATTCCAACCCCCTTCCATGATCAGGGACACCTCACACTAACCCATGTCACTCAAGGCTCTGTCCAGCCTGGACTTGAACACCACCAGCGATGGAGCAATCCATTCCAGTGCCTCACCACCCTCACAGTAAAGAACCTTTTCTTTATAACCAGTCTTTTGTATAACAAGATTATCTGTTTAGGTTTGAACCCATTACCCCTTGTCCTCTCACTACAGTCCCTCATGAAGAGTCCATCTCCAGCACACTTATAGGCCCACTTCAGACACTGGAAGCCTGCTAGGAGGTCTCCACGCAGCCTTCTCTTCTCCAGGCTCAACAGACCCAACTTTCTCAGCCTATATTCATACAGGAGGCGCTCCAGTCCCCTCATCATCCTCGAGGCCCTCCTCTGGACTTGTTCCAACAGCTCCATGTCCTTTTTATTTTGAGGACACCAGAACTGCACACAATACTCCAAGTGAGGTCTCATGAGAGCAGAGTAGAGGGGCAGGATTACTTCCTTTGACCTGCTGTTCACGCTCATTTTGATGCAGCCCAGCATATGGTTGTCTTTGTGGGATGCAAGTGCACACTGTTGGCTCATGTTCACTTTTTCATCAACCAATACCCCCAAGTCCTTCTCTGCAGGGCTGCTCTGAATCTCTTCTCTGCCAAACCTGTAGCTGTGCCTCTCATTGCTCTGACCAGCTGTAGGACCTTGCACTTGGCATGGTTCAAGTTCATAAGGTTGGCATCAGCCTACCTCACAAGCATGTCAAGGTCCCTCTGGATGGCATTCATTCCTTCCAGCGTATCAACCAAACCACACAGATTGGTGTCATTGGCAAACTTGCTGAGGGTGCACTCAATCCCACTCTCCATGTCACCGATGAAGATGTTGAACAAGACTGGTCCCAACACCGATCCCTGAAGGACACCTCTTGTTGCTGGTCTTCAGCTGGACATTGAGATATTGACCACAACTCTTTGTGTGCAGCCATCCAGCCAGTTCTTTATCTACCGAGTGGTGCATCTATCAAATTGATGTCTCTCCAACATAGAAACAAGGATGTCATGTGAGACAGTGTCGAACACTTTGCACAAGTCCAGGTAGATGACGTCAATTACTCTACCACTGTCCATCAGTTCCGTAGCTTCATCCTAGAAGGCCGCCAGATTGGTCAGGCAGGATTTCCCCTTAGTGAAGCTACGCTGGCTGTCATGAAGCACCTTGCTGTTTTTCTTGTGCCTTTGCATGCCTTCCAGGAGAATCTGCTCCAAGATTTGCCAGGCACTGAGGTGAGACTGGCTGGTCTGTAATTCCCCAGCTCATCCATTTTTCCCTTCTTGAAAATGGGGGTTATATTACCATTTCTCCAGTTATTGGGAGCTTAACCTGACTGCCATGATTTTTCAAAACTGATAGAGAGTTGCTTAGCAACTTTATTTGCCAGCTCCTTCAGGACCTTTGGATGGATTTTACCAGGTTGAAAGATCATCCTGTTCAAACCCCCCTACCATAGGAAGGGGTACCTTCTATAGAGAGGTTGCTCAAAGCCCCATCTAACCTGGCCTTGCACACTACCAGAGATGGGGCTCAGGGCAACCTATTCCAGTGCCTCACCATCAACACATTGAAGAATTTCTGGTTAATATCTCATCTAAATCTACCTTCTGTCAGTTTAAAGCCATCAACCCTTGTCCTACCCTTTCGTACTGTCGTGGTTTAAGCCGTAAATTTCACTTCTCCCTCCTTCCCCCCCCCCCCCTCCGATGGGGGGAAATGGGGAGAAGAACCAAAGAAAATGTAACTCCCACGGATTGAGATAAGAACAGTCCAGTAACTAAGATACAATACAAATCACTGCTGCCACCACGGATAACAATAATAATGACAAAGTAAATACAAAGGGAGAGGATACAACCGTTTCGCCGCCCGACCAAGCCGAGAGACCGCCCTGCTCCAGGGACAGCCCCGCTCCAGAGACCGCGTGGCCCCAGAGACCGTGTGGCGCAAGCCCCCCCCCCTCCCCCCCTCCCCGAATCCTACCTCCTGGGCATGACGTGCTGTGGTATGGAATGACCTCATTGGTCAGCCCGGGTCAGGCGCCCTGTCTCCCCTCCCCCAGCTTTTCTCTTTTTCCCGGCGTAACATGAGACTCTGCGAGGGACAATCCACCCCTTATTCCACACCATTCACATCATGCTCAGATCCCACTTTTCAAAATATCATCCCATATATATATATATGCACATATACATCCACACACACACAGATGGAGAGATATAATCCCGTAGTGCCTGGGCCAATCCCTATAAACCTGCTGAGTCCATCCAGTCTGTGACGCCAGGCTCCACCTTTTGTAACAGTCTTTCAGAGCAGGGGAGGCTGTGTGCAGTGTTGGATCGCTGCCTGCTGATGCTGATTGTTCCTTTACTGCAGAACTCGTCTGGTTTCATCAAAGTTTGTTCTTTGTTTGGATGATGGTCTGAGGGTCAGTCGCGGATGACTTGAAGACATCTACTTGATGGGCTATAAAAAAAACACATTACATAACAAGCAACAGCATGCCATTGAGTTCATTGGCTGTTTTCTCCTAAAATCAAATCTCCTTGAGGTACACATCAGACTTCCCCATCTTCCCGCATTTCCCACCAAGTATATCCGGGTCCCTGAGAAAAAGCAATCCCACGAGTGGGTTTACCTTTACCTGAAGCGGGAATAACCCAGACTCTCTTCCCCAGCAAATTCTTTATGTATACCACAGGAACGTTGTCCCCCTCTACAGTATGTAGAAGTTCTGAGTGGGCTGGACCAGCTCTGTTGGCAGATCCTCTGGTGTTGACCAGCCAAGAGGCCTTTGGTAAATGTGTATCCCAATGTTTGAAAGTCCCACCACCCATTGCTCTCAGTGTAGTTTTTAATAGCCCATTGTACCGTTCGATTTTCCCAGAGGCCGGTGCGTGGTAGGGGATGTGATATACCCATTCAATGCCATGCTCTTTGGCCCAAGTATTTATCAGGCTGTTTCAGAAATGAGTCCCATTGTCTGACTCAATTCTCTCTGGGTTGCCGTGTCGCCACAAAATCTGTTTCTCAAGACCCACGATAGTGTTTCGGGCAGTGGTGTGGGGCACAGCATATGTTTCCAACCATCCGGTGGTTGCTTCCACCATGGTAAGCACATGACGCTTGCTTGGTGGGAGTGTGATGTAATCAATCTGCCAAGCCTCCCCATATTTGTACTTCAGCCACCATCCTCCATACCAAAGAGGCTTTAACCGTTTAGCCTGCTTAATTGCAGCACATGTTTCACAGTCATGAATAACCTGGGCAATAGTGTCCATTGTTAAGTCCACCCCTTGATCACGAGCCTATCTGTATGTTGCATCTCTGTCCTGATAGCCTGAAGTGTTGTGGGCCCACCGGGCCAAAAGTATTCACCCTTATGTTGCCAATCTAAGTCCCTCTGAGCCACTTCAATTTTAGCAGCTTGATCCACTTGTTGGTTGTTCTGGTGTTCCTAAATGGCTCGACTCTTGGGTACATGAGCATCTACGTGGCATACTTTGACCACCAGGTTTTACACTCGGGCAGTGATATCTTGCCACAGTGCAGCAGCCCAGATGGGTTTACCTCTGCGTTGCCAGTTGCTCTGCTTCCGTTGCTGCAACCACCCCCACAGGGCATTCACCACAGTCCATGAGTCAGTATGGAGATAAAGTACTGGCCACTTTTCTCGTTCCGCAATGTCCAAGGCCAGTTGGATGGCTTTCACTTCTGCAAACTGACTCCATTCACCCTCCCCTTCAGCAGTTTCTGCAACTTGTCATTGAGGACTCCATTCTGCAGCTTTCTGTCTATGATGTTTTCCCACAATGCGACAGGATCCATCAGTAAACAAGACATATTGCTTTTCACTTTCTGACAGTTCGGGGCCTCTTCAGCACGCATCACTCCTTCCTCCTCTGGTGACCTTCCAGAATCTTTGCCCTCTGGCCAGTCCATGATGACTTCTAGAATTCCTGGATGACTGGGATTTCCTATTCGAGCTCATTGTGCAATTAATGCAGCCCGCTTACTCCATGTAGCATCATTTGCATGATGTGTAGAGGAGATCTTGCCTTTGAACATCCAGCCCAGCACGGGCAACCGGGGTGCCAGGAGGAGCTGTGCTTCAGTGCCAATCACTTCCGAAGCAGCTCGAACCCCTTCATAGGCTGCCAATATCTCTTTTTCAGTTGGGGTGTAGCTGGCCTCAGGTCCTCTGTATCCCTGACTCCAAAAGCCAAGGGGTCGACCTCGAGTTTCCCCTGGAGCTTTCTGCCAGAGGCTCCAGGTAGGACCGTTCTCCCCAGCTGCGGTGTACAGTACATTTTTAATATCTGGCCCAGTCCGGACTGGTCCGAGGGCTACTGCATGAACTATCTCACGTTTAATTTGCTCAAAGGCTTGTTGTTGCTCAGGGCCCCATTTAAAATCATTCTTCTTCTGGGTCACATAATAGAGAGGGCTTACAATCAACCTGTAATTCTGAATGTGCATCCTCCAGAACCCCACAGCACCCAAGAAAAATTGTGTTTCTTTCTTATTAGTTGGTGGCGACATTGCTGTTATCTTGTTGACCACATCAGTGGGGATCTGGCGACTTCCATCTTGCCATTTTATTCCCAAAACTTGAATCTCCTGTGCAGGTCCCTTGACATTACCCCATTTAATGGCAGAAGCAGCTTTCAGCAGGATTTGGATTATTTTCCTCCCTTTCTCAAAGACTTCTTCCCCTGTATCACCCCACACAATGATGTCATCAATGTATTGCAGGTGTTCTGGAGCTTGCCCCTGTTCCAGTGCAGTCTGGATCAGTCCGTGGCAGATGGTAGGGCTGTGTTTCCAGCCCTGGGGCAGTCGGTTCCAAGTTTACTGGACACCCCTCCAAGTAAAAGCAAACTGTGGCCTGCACTCTGCTGCCAGAAGAATTGAGAAAAAGGCATTGGCAATATCAATCGTGGCATACCACTTGGCTGCCTTCTTTGACTCCACTTCATACTGAAGCTCTAGCATGCCTGGTACGGCAGCACTCAAGGATGGGGTAACTTCGTTCAGGCCATGGTAGTCTACTGTTAGTCTCCACTCTCCATTAGACTTTCGCACTGGCCATATGGGGCTTTTAAAGGATGAGTGGGTCCTACTGACCACTCCTTGACTCTCTAATCTACGGATCAGCTTATGGATGGGAATCAGGGAGTCTCGGTTGGTGTGATATTGCCGCCGGTGCACTGTTGCAGTCGCGATTGGCACTTGTTGTTCTTCAACCTTCAGCAAGCCCACAACAGAAGTGTCTTCTGAGAGACCAGGCAAGATGAACAGCTGCTCAATTTCCTCTGCCTAAAAAGCAGCAATACCAAAAGCCCATTGGTGCCCTTTTTGTCTTTGAAGTACCCTCTCCTGAGGTAATCAATGCCAAGGATACATGGAGCCTCTGGACCAGTCACAATGGGGTGTTTTTGCCATTCCCTCCCAGTCACACTTATTTCAGCCTCCAGTACAGTAAACTCTTGGGATCCTCCTGTCACTCCAGAAATAGAAATAGGTTCCACCCTTTGACAGCTTGATGGCATCAGGGTACACTCTGCACCGGTATCTACTAGAGCCTTGTAATTCTGCGGGACCGATGTGCAAAGCCATTTGATTCACACAGTCCAGTAAACCTGATTGTCCCCTACCTCCACCTGGATGGAAGCGGGGCCCCTCTGACATCATCACATTGGTCACTCATGTCTTGTTGACAGGAATTATTCCTTATCACAGGAGCTGAAGTAAAATCAGCTCTTCCACTCCATCTGGGAACCTGCTCACCAGAGACTGAAGCCGCAGCCTTCATGGGGTGATCAGACTTGACCTTTGCTCTCCTTTCAGTTCTCGCACCCGCTTCCTCCAAAACTGAAGTAGGCTTTCCATCCCACTCCATCATATCTTCTCCATGATCCAGTAGGTAACATGAGACTCTGCGGGGGACGGGGTGGGGGGAAGCCGAACCCATAACAACCAGCTACCAAGAAGGGGAAAAATGACTGCTGCTGCTGAACCCATGACACTGCTGAACCCATGGCATTGTCCTAGTTCTTCAATATACCATGCATTTTGATACGGTATGATGTTATGTGGATCTCTCCATCCTACTATTTGAACTCCTCCCACATGAATGAAGCAAAATAAAATTATGATGTTCATTTTACACCAACCTTCTTTCATTATTAGACTTTCCCTTTTTGGCATCAATAATAGTATATTTTGATCAAGGAATGCAATAACAAATTCTCTATATCTCTCTATTCTCTCTATGTGTGTCCCAAATTATAAAACTATAAAACTTTATTATATAATTTAACTTCTAAAATTATAATCCTTATGGGACAAAAACTCCCGTAACTAAGGAAACCAAAAGAAAACCCCCATAAATTAAGGAAACTAAATATTTTTTTATTATTAATGTTCTTACAACTTTTTTGAGAGATACACTTAATGTTAAAAGATACTTAGTTTAACTTTTTTTTTTTACTTTCTCCTAACTACCCCAAATATTCATCGCTGGGGCTGACATACTCTTAATTGATTTCATAGAATCATAGAATCAACAAGATTGGAAAAGACCTTTAAGGTCATCAAGCCTGACGATTATCCCAGGACTGCCAAGTCCACCACTAAACCATGTTACTGGGCGCCTCATCTACAAAGTTTTTGAACACTTCGAGGGATACTGATTCCACCAGTTTCCTGGGAAGCCTGTTCCAATGTCTGATCACCCTCTCTGTGAATAAATTTTCCTAATATCCAAACTAAACCTTCCCTGGCTCAGCTTGAGGCTGTTACTTCTTGTCTTATCACTTGCTACTTGGGAAAACAACCCCCACCTCACTATAACCTCCATTCAGGTAGTTGTAAATAGTGATAAAGTCCCCCGAGCCTTCAGTTCTCCAGACTAAACAACACCAGTTCCCTCAGCCGTTCCCCATCAGACTTATTCTCCAGACCTTTCACCAGCCTTTTTGCCCTTTACTGGAGCTGCTCAAGCACTTCAGTGCCTTTCTTTCAGTAAGGGGCCAAGAACTGAACACAGGATTCAAGGTGAAGCCTCACCAGTGCCAAGCACAGGGGGATGATCACTGCCTTGGCCCTGCTGGCCATGCTATTTCTGGCACAGGCCAGGATGCTGTTGGCCATCTTGGCTTCCTGGACACAAGCTGGATCATGCTCGGCTCCATCAATCAGCACACCCAGGGTCCTTTTCCGCCAAGCAGCTTCCCAGCCACTCTTCCCCACATATGTGGCGTTACATAGGGTTGCTGTGTCCCGAGTCCAGGACCTGACTCTTTGCCTTGTTGAACCTCATACCATTGGCAACAGCCCATTGATCCAGCCTGTCCAGATCCCTCTGAAGAGCCTCCTTATTCTTCAACAGATCAACACTCCCAGCCAACTTAGTGTCGTCCGCAAATTTACTGAGGGTACATTCAATCTCCTCATCCAGGTCATCAACGAATATGTTAAATAACACCGAACCCTGAGGGACACCACTGCTGACCTGTTGCCAAGTAAATAGGATGCCATTTACCACCTCTTTGGGCTCAGACATCCAGCTAATTTCCTACCCAGGGAAGAATCCAGCTACCCAGGCCATGAGCAGCTATTTTCTCCAGGAGACTGCTGTGCGGAGATGGTGTTAAATGTTTTACTGAAGTCCACATAGACAGTGTTCGCAGCCTTTCAATCATCAGCCAGGCTAGCCACCTTATCATAGAAGGAGATGAGGCTGGTTTAGCAGGATCTGCCCTTCACGAACCCATGCTGACTGAGCCTAATCCCTCTGTTTTCCACACATGCTTTATGATCTCACTTAGGATCATCTGCTTCATGACCTTCCCCAGCACTGAGCTCTAGACCTGCAGTTTCCAGGGTCATCCTTCCTGCACTTTTCGTAGAGAGGAATCACACTGGCCAGCCTTCAGTCATCTGGGACCTGACCAATAGACCAGGACTGCTGATAGATGATACAGAGTGGCTTAGCAAACTATTCTGCCAGCTCCTTCAGCACTCTTGGGTGTAACCCATCCAGCCCCATAGACTTGTATATGCCTAAGTGGAGCAGGAGGTCGCTAATTTCAATCAGCTCCCCATCTCTGCCATCTAACTCAGGAAACTGAGTACCCTGAGGATGGTTGGTGTGACTATTAAACACTGAGGCAACGGCAGAATTAAGTACCTCAGCCTTTTCCTCATCCTCGATCACTAGGTTTCCCCTAGTATCCAGTAGAGGATGGAGGTTCTTCTTGGCCCTCCTTCTATTGCTAATATATCTGGAAAAGTATTTTTTATTATCTTTAATGGCAGTGGCCAGATTTAGTTCCATTTGTGTCTTCACCTTTCTAACTTCCTCTTTACGTAACCTAACATCCTCATACTTTTCATGGGGTTACAGTCCCTTCTTGAAGGTAAATTGATTTCAGATAAGTTTTTTAATAAAATATCTTCAGTATTGTGTTATTTGTTTATTTGTTTACTAGTTTCAGAAATATTGGACAAAATCCAGTTCGCTGAAAATGCTTTGCGGCATGAGTTTTTTTAATTTAAAATTGTCAGAGATTTACTGTCTCACAGTATTTAGAAATATCAAGTTGCTGCATGTCAGCTTAGAGGCAACAGCTGGCCATGTATGCATTTCTAGTCCATCTTATGTCTGAAAGTCTTTTTAGTAGAACGCTAGTGTAAGACTGTTTCTGAACACTATTCAAAGATTGGTTTGATTTCTGATGGTTTTATTTGACCTTAAATATCATACCTCATATTATGCTTTAAAAATGGAATGCAATAGCTATTTTGTGTGACCTTTGACTGAGATTCTTTTTGATGTTTCCACATATGAGACAGCAAGATTTTAAATTGCATTGTTTTGCAATTTTGTCTAACTAAGGTGGAAAGAAGAGAATTGAGAAACAGAAGCAAACCCAAGTTCTTCTACTGTCTGACTTCTGATCAGCTTGAAAGCTGCTACTTACTCATTCCAGCCTTAAAAATATGTTTGACATTTCCAGGTCATTCCCAGTCTTTACTGGTTAACATATAGTAACATAGCATGAAAAATGTTCTTGGGAAGGGAATTTATTTCTGTACAGAAGCATTGCAAATTACATTTGAACAGATTTTGCTGGGTCAAAACACATTGTTAAGTTAAGGAACACTTAAGGCATGTTTCTTACCAGAAATGGTCTTAAAAGCTATCCATATTATTTATCTGGACACAAAGAAATGGAAGGATAACACAATAATTTGAAAGACAAAAAAGAAGACAAAACCAAAGGCTGCTAAAATTCTTAATTTTGCGTTAAAGAATTATATTACTTTTAATTGCTATTATAAGAGATTCCTCACCCAAATCCATGATAATGTTGGTTCACTCTCCTGTCAGTTTGTTCCACCTCAGCTACCACAAAACCAACAGCTTTTACATCCAGCAGATGGTGGTATAGAAACCTCCTTGGTATGTGTAAAGGAGTGTATCTAGAAAAGACTGTGGAGAAACCCTAACCTTCATCTACAGCTAAGAAACAAAAACTTTTCCACTGAGTTCATGCCACTTCCAAGGAGCTTAAACTATGTGGAAAGAGTGATTCTTTAGTTCCATGAATACACTCCTCCTGAGAAAGGATATATTTTGCTTAAATTCATATTTACAATGGGCCCTTACCATCTGTGTCACAGGAACATTGAAAGTCATTAATGTTTGTAAGACACTTCTAAATAGGAAAATATTGTAAGTTTTGTGATGCCATTAAAATAAAAAAAAATAAGCCAGAACTCTTCATAAACAATAGAGGACAGTATTTCTAATGACAAATTTTAAGTCTAAATTTAACTATTACAATAACCACTGTAAACACCACATTTTTGAGTAATTCAGTTGTTTTATTGTGTCCTGAACTAGTGTCCAAGATTATCATCTTTAAATTCCAGTTAAAATGATTTAGCAATATTATTAACTTGAGGCTGTTATTAGTATTAATGGGAGTTACAGGAACAGATTAACTGGGAAAAGATTCTTTTATGAGATAGTATTTTTATATAATATTTGCCATAATTTTGCTGTACTTTTAACTTAAGAAATTTCAAATACTAAAACCATCATAGGTAAAAATAAGTGGGGTCTTAAGACCAGTATCATTAATGCTAGTGTTTTTTGGGGGAGCAGGATTGGATATCTGCAAACAAATATTTTGTAATTTGTGCTCATTGTCCAACTTCTTTCACTACCTTCATTTTTGAAAGTGGACTTCATAGCTATCCAATGCATATAGCCCTCAGAAGTCTAGTCCACCACTGGACACTGGATATAATTCTTATATTACTTCCTTTTACCTCTTTGGATCCTCTGCTTTTCTGAGGTGAGTCAACTTTCTCAGATTAAGGGGTAAAGCTTCTGAAGTATTAAGGTAAGAGATTCCAGATCTCTCAAACTTTGTAGGAAAGAGATGACTGCAGCAATAGAAGATGTTTGACAATGCTGAAAAACAACTCCTCATAATTTCCTACTGGCTAATTTAGATATCTTTTTTCTTCTTGCAAGTACTGAAAGGATAGTTCTCTCTCAGGTATTTCCTGTGAACTGTATGAGGACAGGATCTCTCTTACTGCTGGAGTGGGTACTTAAATAGCCACATCTCTTTGGCTGAATTGCAATATTGACAAAATGTCTTTATTGATCTAACTCCAAATTACTTGCCTATGCAAACGATAATATATCTTTTAAAATGACTAAGGGGTTTATGGGGGTTGTTTGTTTCATTGTGTGGGTTTTTTTCAGGTTTTTTCCTATGGGAAGCTGTTAATTCTTGCCTTCTAATCTTTCTAACTCTAAAAGAATTCTTGTATAAAAATTGAAACTAGATAAAGGCAAGTTACACAATTAAAATGGAATAGCATTCTGTTCAGGAATGACTTTTAGAAGAACTACCTGACTTTTAAGCATTGAATTACATAACACCTCCTTGTGATTCTTAGCGCCAATATTATTGTTTGCACTTATATTACAGAAGTGCCTGGCAGTCGAAAGAAAGTACAAGTTTGTTGTGGTTTGCACTTCATGGATAAAGGGCAATAATCTGACTGAACTCAAAGAGCTTAAAAAGTAAACAAGTGTCATGGGTTCAGCAGTAGCAGTCCTTTTTCTCTTTCTTGGTAGCTGGTGCAGCAATGTGTTTTTGATTTTGGGCCTGGGAACAGCGCTTATAACACCAGTGTTTTCAGTTACTGCTTGGTAGTGTTTTGGTCTGGCCAAGGGCTTTGAGTCTCATGCTATGCCAGGGAGGAGGGGGAGTAGGGAGGAAGCAGAAACAGGACACCTGACCCAAACTGACCAAAGCAGTTATTCCATACCACAGCACGTCATGCCCAGGATGTGAAATTGGAGGGAAGAGACCTGGGAGGGTGTGGTGGTGGACTGGGGGTGCACGGCATGGTCAGGTTTTTGATATTGGGGGGTTCGCTGCTGGGGGGTGCACTGGCTGGGTTGGGCTTGGTGAACAGTTGTATTCTTTTTTTCCTTGTATTTCTCTTGTATTATTACTGGTGGTAGCAGTAGTGAATTGTGTTATACCTTAGTTACTAAACAGTTCTTATCTCAACCAGTGCAAGTTGAATTCTTTTGATTCTCCTCCCCATCCCCCCAGGACTGGGGGAAGAAAGAGGGGCAGTGAATGAGTGAGCGACTTTCATTGAGTTTTAGAGACTTAAACCACGGCAGTTCTTTTTGGCGCCCAACGTGGGGCACGAAGGGTTGAGATAAAGACAGAATAGCCACTCGTCACAATGCTGATTTATTGGCTCTTAAAGTTGTTGCTCTGGTTCTCACAGGTTCAGCGTATGATACTTTACTTACAGCCGGTATTTCTTATCTTGGCGTTTTTCACATCTGGGTTTTGGGTTAAGGTTCTTGTTACACTGTTCTCTATTGAAATGGCTTGTAATAGGGGCGAGCTCCAGAAGGGAGGAGGGGAAGCCGAGGGGGGGGGCGGGGCAGGAGCCGCCGGCGGCTGAAACGGCCCAGGAGAGCTGCCCCTGGGACCAGGACGCTACGAAGGAGGTGGCAGATGGGATGAGCCACCCGCCGAGAGGGGGGTGGCTATGGAGAAGCCAAGCCCCAAGGCAGAGCTGAGCCTCGCGGCTACCGAGCGGGGGGGGGGGGGCAGGTGGTGGCCGTGCCTTGCCCCATGGCGACCGAGAGCATTCCCCAGCAGCCGCCCGCAGAGCTCCGCAAGCCCGAGCCCCAGGAGGATGTAGGAGATCGCGCAGCACTGCCCAGCAAGGCAGAGGAGGAAGATCTAGACTTGGACAAAGAGCAGCTGGTGGTGAGAGAGCCGGCAAGCACAGAAGCTACACCAGCCCCAGTGACAAGTACAGCAGCCTCATTTGAGAGTTCTGAAGATTTTGAATGGCCTTTAAGCACCCTTGAGACCTGCCTGCTGATTATGATGGGGATCACCATGTTGGCATGCATTCAGAGTGTGTTTTACCCACAACCATTTTGTCTGGTCCCGAGAGTTAAGCAGAGTGGGGTGTGGGCCTTGTCTGGGGTTAGACTACAATCCTGGATGGCCAAGAGATTTTTCCCAAGGCTAGACAGTCGTGAGTGGCAGGGTGTGTGGGACAGTGTGGGCGAGTGCGAGTATCTAGTCCACTGGACCCCTCCTGTGCTTTGGAAGCATCGGAGATGGAAGGCAGCTGTATGGAGTCCCCGGTAACAAGCGTCTAAAAAGAAGTGGCTCAGATGGACTTAGATTGGCAACATGAAGGTGAATTATTTTGAGCCTGGTGGGCCCATGATACCTCAGGCTATCAGGACAGAGATGCAGCATACAGATGGACTTAAGATCAAGGGGTGGACTTAGCAATGGACACTATTGCCCAGGTTATTCATGAGTGTGAACACTGCACACAGCCTCCCCTGCTCTGAAAGTCTGTTACAAGAGATGGAGCCCAATATCATGGACTGGATGGACTTAGCAGCTTTGTAAGGATTGGTCCATGCACTAAGGGATGACCTCTCTCCCTTTCTGTGTGTGTGTGTATGTACATATATATATATGTGTGATGGCATATTGAAAATGTGGGATCTGAGCATGACGTGAATGGTATGGAACAAGGGGTGGATTGTCATGGGTTCAGCAGTAGCAGTCCTTTTTTCTCCTTCTTCGTAGCTGGTGCAGTGCTGTACTTTTGATTTTGAGCCTGGGAACAGCGCTGATAACACCAGTGTTTTCAGTTACTGCTTGGTAGTGCTTTGGTCTGGCCAGGGACTTTCTGAGTCTCATGCTATGCCAAGGAGGAGGGGGAGTAGGGAGGAAACAGAAACAGGACACCTGACCCAAACTGACCAAAGCGGTTATTCCATACCACAGCACGTCATGTCCAGGGTGTGTAGACGGAGAACAGAGACCTGGAAGGGCGTGGTGGTGGACTGGGGGTGCATGGCATGGTCAAGTTTTTGGTACTGGGGGGTTCGCTGCTGGGGGGTGCACTGGCTGGGTTGGGCTTGGTGAACAGTTGTATTCTTTTTTTCCTTGTATTTCTCTTGTATTATTACTGGTGGTAGCAGTAGCGATTTGTGTTATACCTTAGTTACTAAACAGTTCTTATCTCAACCAGTGCAAGTTGAATTCTTTTGATTCTCCTCCCCATCCCCTAAGACCGGGGAAAGAAAGAGGGAGAGTGAGTGTGTGAGTGACTTTCGTGAGTTTAGGAGACTTAAACAGCGACAGTTACAAATGTCTAGTGAATCAAAAAGACTACTGTATTTGACAGAGACCTGTAGGGGTGGAGAGAACAAACAAAAACCTCTGAAACCCAATTGTCATTAGCCTTCATTACAAAATATTGTTTATTTGGAGTTCCTCTGCATTTCAGTGTCTATTAACTTTATGAAGCAGAACACAAAATGCTGATGTATATCATTAGGGTCCAAGTAATGAGAGTCTTCCTTTCTCCAAAGCAAATTATTTTAGTGGACATTGGTTCTATTGAACACAAAAATATTATATTTTCTACTGATTGTTTTTATTAGGTCTGCAGTAATTAATTAAGCACAGATGTCTCACAAGAAAATAAAATTGAAAGTATTCAGGGAAGAGGATAAGGAAGAATGAGTTCCTGAAATACAGTACAGCAAATGAAAATAATGTAAAATAGGCCCTAATCTTGTTCTGAATTACACAGATGCTCTGGGAGAGTATCTGGGCCTTCGAGGCAGATTGTGCATCTAGAATTCTAATCTGTACAATGCTGTTCCACAGATGCTACACAGAATCTAGGGAGGGCACATTCATCTGACTTGGGCAAATTTTATGTGGTAAGGGGTACAGCACATGCTGGCTAGAAACACTCCAGCTTTTTCATTTTTCATAGTTTGTAAGAATTTCCCAGTGTCTTCAGAGAAGGAAGTACTAAAATGTGTTAAGGGAATATTCAGGCACTCCTTTCTTCTAATCGTGGCACCTCTTCCTTCACCAGTTGGAAGCCACACAGCAGGCCAACGCTAATCAGACTTTACCACTGAGCAGATAGTAGGCATGCAGAGCATGCAACTAGATTATATTCTTTAGCACTGTCTCCTCAACAATCTTGCCTGTTGCAGAATATCATCAAAATTGAGAAAGAACTTAGAGAAATTAGTTTTCTCATTAAAATTTATTGAAGCATAGATGAATCTGGAATGTTAGACTGACAAATTATTATTTATTTTGTCAGAGAAGTCACAAATTCAACATGCCTACAGTATCATTAGGGTTAAATGAAGTCCAGTGAAAGATTGCAAGTGAAACAAAATAGGACAAGGATTCCAAAACAACTATAGCCTCCATCAGAGCATATAACAGTTACAGAGATATTTCTTTCTGCCCTATGAGCACTGACCTTGGAATTGTGGACACTGCATATTGTATCACTGAGGACTGACAATGATTCTAACTATATACACTACAGCTTTATAATGGTGATTATAGTGTTTCTGATAGGCTGCTTGCAGAAATACAGTGAGTAGTTGCATATAATATTAGCCTTAACTTTCCTTGTATTTGGGGATTTTAGTACCAGTTTAGGAGGGAATCTAATGAATTGACAATTGCAACATTTTTTGCATATCCATCAAAAATTTGTGTTAAACAAATTTGTACTGTAGTTCCACATACAGACTCATCTTTGTGTCTGTGAATTTTCAAATATTGCTTTACATAAAAGTATAAAGAAACTATATTGAAATGTTTTATTTTCTGATTCAAGAAATACCAGTTCGTCGGACAGCTAGACAATTGTTTCACTATAATTATTTTGATGCATAGATCACCTTTTGTTCAAGGAAACTCTTTTATTTCTAAGTTTGAACATGTGACTTTCCCTTAAAATATGAGATGAATACGATATATGAGCAGTGTTATTAGTGACTGTTACTACTGCTGTTACTGGACCAGTTCTCACATCACAGACGAGCTGACTTTTGCCAACTGGGTTTTCTTAACTGTCATGCTTTCTTAGCCAAAGGCACAAAGCAATAAAAGTCTGTAACTGAAGGTACTGGCAGGAGCTTTACTGATTATAATATTTGTGGGAGATTAGCAGACCAAATGCAGTCTTAAACATAATGAAGCTGATATTGCAAAGAAAAATCAGGTTGACAGTTTCATGGTTGTTTTTTAACTTTTCCATTGTCAAAATCAGTAGTGTATCGCCACGAGGCAATACTAATGTATTTGTTTGTAACCAAGTTATCCAAGACATATGGTGTGTCAATTTGAAAATATAAATTACCTTATAATGCAAAATATACAAATAAATTTCATTTTTAAATCCCTTACACTTCAAAAAAATACTGGAATTGCAAAGCAGTAGGTAATTATTATTTGGGTATAAATATAAATGTGAACTGAATTAGGAGCATGTTATAAAATATGAATATTATTGACTGTAGATTTCATATTATTCACATGGTTTTGAAACAGGCAATCACATGCTTATGGGGAAGACATTGTCATGCAGATGGGTTTGTTCTAAAGACCTCAAATACCATGTGACCTGTTGGTTCATGCATGATGGTACACCAGAACATAACAGTGCTGCTATAACATTAGCTGTTTTAGGATCCTAACCTCCCATGTCTACAAAGCTAGTCTCCATCATTCTCCTAGTTCCCACCTTTGTAACTTTTTAAGGGGGCTGGAACTGTGCATGGAACAATTTTCTTCTGGACAAGGAAGATAAACTTTTTTTTAAAAAAAATTATTATTACTGACAGAGGTGGGACCTTAGAAGAGTATTTATTTTTTATTAAGTTTCCTAGGAAAATGAGGCAATGGTCTGGTCCTCTGTTTTTATTAAATGGTCTCATTGTTTTCATCAATTGTTTTCAGCCATAAAGGGGGATAGTCTCAAATAAAGGAGGTTTCTACATGCTGTATAACAAAAAGAAGCTGGCTGAAGAAGAGTTGTTGAAATGGACGATCCTTGGGGACAGACAGTCATGGGAATAATTTAGGTCTGCTCTGAATCATACAGCCAGTTATTATGAACATATTGGCATGGGTTCAGCATAACCCACATTGTCACAAAAAAACAAACAAACAACTTGATTTATATTATTAGGTGAAAAAGAAATTATCTGTGTTTCCTCAAATATCACTGCTGAAATACAATCTTATTATTGCTAAGCAATCTCTTGTGTTCTTTGTTTTTATTAAGAAATTAATACAGTAGCTCTTCATTCTGTGCTGGCTATCTTCTTGTTACTAATGCTTGTGTGATGTTCAGAAAATCATAGTATTCAATGATTAAAAGAGGATAGTGTGGACAAATCCCAGTGTTAAAAGGGTATGGAATAACTGAATCATAGCATGTAACTCTCTGCCACCTTCTCCCATTTTTAATTTTGGAAAAGGAGGCAAGCAGGTGAGGAAAGAGCCACTGAAGACCTATTGGACACTTTCCCTTTACTTACAACATTAAGTACATAACCTGCTTTAGTACATTAATACATTTAGTGCATATTTAACTTTTGTACATCATCTGCTAGAGTTGTTAGATGAGAGGATGTTGCTGTTCTTACCTTAGAGGATCATGGGAAAACTATTCCAGGGAACATATGCACAGCTGGACTCTGCCTGCTTCTTCATAGAGGGGAAAAAGGGGGGGCACAGGGGAAACTTGATTATTTCGGTGTCCCTCAGGGATCAGTGTTGGGACCGATTCTGTTTAACACCTTTGACAGTGATATGGACTGTGAGATTGAGTGCGCCCTCAGCAAGTTTACCGAAGACACTGAGTTATGTGGTGCAACCAATACACTAGAAGGAAGGGATGCCCCTCTGAAGGAACTCGACAGGCTTGAGAGGTGGGCTGATGCCAACCCCATGAAGTTCAACAACACAAAATGCCAGCTCCTACACATGGGCAGGGACAATTCCAGGCATACCTACAGATTGGCAGAGAAGTGATTCAGAGCAGCCCTGAGGAGGAGGACTTGGTGTTGTTGGTCAATGAGAAAATGAACATAAGCTGGCTTCAGTGTGCGCTTGCAGACCAGAAAGCCAACCATATCCTGCAACACATCAAAAGAAGCGTGACCAGCAGGTCGAAGGAGGTGATTCTGCCCCTCTACTCTGCTCTTGGGAGACCTCACTTGGAGTATTGTGTGCGGTTCTGTTGTCCTTAACATCAAAAGGACATGGAACTGTTGGAACATGTGCAGAGGAGGGCCACGAGGATGATCAGGGGACTGGAGCAGCTCCCGTCTGAAGATAGGCCAAGAAATTTGGGTCTGTTGAGCCTGGAGAAGAGAAGGCTGCGTGGAGACCTCCTAGCAGGCTTCCAGTATCTGAAGGGGGCCTACAGGGATGCTGGGGAGGGACTCTTCATGAGGGACTGTAGTGAGAGGACAAGGGGCAACAGGTTCAAACTTAAACAGGGGAAGTTTAGATTTTATATGAGGAAGAAATTCTTTCCTGTGAGGGTGGTGAGGCATTGGAATGGGTTGCCCAAGAAAGTAGTAGATGCTCCACCTCTGGTAGTGTTCAATGTCAGGTTGGGCAAAGCCTTGGGTAACATGGTCTAGGGTGAGACATCCTTGCCCATGGCAGGGGGGTTGGAACTGCATGATCTTAGCATCCTTTTCAACCCTAAGCTGTCTATGATTCTATGATTTTCAGTGGGGAAGAAGTTGCTTTTATGTGAACACTACAAAAGAAATCAGAGATAGATGCTGAGGTCTATATTAATATCTTCAGCTTCAGACTTTACGTAGTTTAAAGACCAGATTCAACAGAGTTATAAGGAGATAGAATGACTCCATTTTATTTCATGGTTCTTTTGTTCCATTTTGTTAATAATGTCGGTTCAGAGCTGTGCAATCAGAGACCTACTTTCAACTCTTCTGAGTCAAGTAAGTCATACAAATAGATACCACTCATTTCTGTCACTATCAGTGACCACACAATAAAAGCATCCAAAGTAGCCTTGCAATCAAACTCACCCTAATGAAAGAAAATATAGACAACATGGCTGTACAAGCTCATACATAAAGTGGTTTGAAATGAAATTGTATCGAAGTGAAGAAAAAAAAATAGTTGAGATGTTTCTTACATTTTTGATGAATTCTACTGTGTTTCTAAACTCTACATCAGTTTTCACATTTTCTTTTAAGAGATTAAATCGTCATTAATTACTTTGACTGAAATGAAACTGAATTTCTGAGAGAAATAATAGTTCATCAGAACTGTTTATGCCCAATGATTATGATAATTTTTTCCTAGTAGTTCTCAAGGTCTCTTGCAATCTTCATTAAATACTAAAGTTTCATAGTGTTTGAAATTTCATTAACAGCAATAGTATAAGTCAGCATACACAAACAATAGATCTGATTCTCATATGCCTTGATCTTATGAATTATACTATTCAATAAATGTTAGAGAAAGACACTTCACACTGGCTTAATAATGGCTCAAAAGCCAATGTACAGCGTCACCAAATTTCCCCTGAATAACCAATCTATAACCATCTACTGATTACTGGATCTGGAAAGTAATATTACAGGTATATAATGTTGAATACTTTCAAGTAATTGATTATAGATTACTTCCTCTTTGCTCAGTACAGCTGTTACCATGCTGGCTACTAAGACGAAGTGCAAAGATATTGCACACAATGGAGACAGGAGTCTCGGGATTGACAAGAAAAGTAACAGAGGGTAATTAGAGTCGCTTTTTTCACATGAGGTGAATAGATAACATTTTAGAACAACATTTTTTTAATTATTTCATTTACTGTTCTCTATTCTGTCAAAGCTCTACAAGAAGTATTCTGCCTTCATGTCTACTATTCTAGTGCTTTAGAAGGATTTCCACTATAAAACTGAGTCATGTAGGTACCCTATTAGACAAGAATATCCCATGCATTTATTCTTTTTTTATTTTACTAAGTTTTACAGTCATTTCAGTTATTTTTATCTATCAGAACTAACTGGGTCTAGCCATATTGAAGAAGGGAGATGTGTGATATGACATCATACAGCTTCTCCCCTTTGAAATTATTATATCAGTGCACAGCACTGATTAGGGAATCACAGCATCCTGAATCACCTCCATTGATCATTATGTCTTCCATATGCCCTGATCATCAATTTTTTTTCTCCCTAACATGCACTAGTAGATGTCTGTGCAACCATGTGATCTCTGTCATGAAAAACATTTTGGTGGGAAGATCTTGCACTAAATGAAGAAAAGATGGACTGATCTTAATTTATACAAATGATCACAATAAGTTATAAAAAAAGATCATCTTTGCCAGCTCCATGTACTGATGAAATTGCTCACTGGAAAAGATAAGTCAGACAACCCAAGGACAGGTCAATTCTACTGATTTTGGCTCCCTGATTTCCAAATACTTGGTTTCTATCACCCATAGAAATCTCTCTGAATTGCCAGTATTAATGACTCACAAAAAGAGAAAAGATAGCAAGATAAGATTATTAAGACTGAAATGAACGGACCAAACTATGTACCTTCCCATAAACTGGGTCTATATAGTACATATAGCTCAGAGAAGAGTTTACTTGGAGTTTACTTTTTATATAGACTCAAGGAAGCTTTTCTTCTGATTCCATTCAACAGCATCAATTCACCAGGACCTCTGTCTAGCCTTCTTTCTTAATTCCAGAGCTGTATTAGAACTATTTTTTCAAAAGAATCAATAATCAAAACCAGTATTTTTCTGGTGCTGGAAAGTTTTACAAAACAAGAACTTTGCTCTTGCCTTTACCCTTCCCTCTTCTCCTCCCCACCCCTCAATATATCTTTCTTTTTGATGTTTCCTACACGCATTCAGTATACTCACTAAGAGTCTGATATAAGAAAATCTGACTCCTACCCTACATGTCTGGTTAAAGATATTTATACTATTAACTTTGAGTTTAATGCAGAACATATTTCCAGAATAACTGAGATAACTTTATTAAGGTGATTCTTACCTTGAAAACAAAACCACAGTTTAACTGCTGATATTCACATCATTAACAAATGAGTCAAATTGAAGTTCCTACTAATAATCACAGTTAATTTTAGAAAGTAAGAAAGAAAAGTTTTCTGAATATTACATTTTAGTATTTTTAAAATAAAGGGAGGAATTCATTATTTTGCTTCAGGTTTCTAAAAAGCCATCTTAATTATCATACAGTGAGCAATACAGTTTTTCAGTACATTACAAGCCGGCAATGTCCTCTTTTCCAGGTCTCATTTCTTCGTTTATTTTTGCCAAGTAAATTCTTTTAAGATAGATTTATTTAAAAAGACTCAGGAATTATGTAAATAAATTCAGCTTTGACACATAGATAATGTATTTTTTTAAGCAAAGAAAGTACTTGAAAAGAAGCCTTTATTGCATCTTACATTTGATTCAGAGGAGGCTAGCTTTTTTAACAGGCTTATTGGTTTTAATGCATGCTCATTTAGCTGGACTACACTTTCCTTCAGTGCATTGCAAAGCATATATGGTAATAGAAGTTACCAAGATACAAGTATAAACTTTTTTTTTTTTAATGTTAACTATGAATTGGTGGCAAAGTCATGCATTAAAACTTTTTCTTTTGACTTCATAATAGATAGTGCTATGGAAAGAAATGTCTGCCAAGGTGTTAATGCCTTTGCATTTCATTCTGCATGATAGATTCATTTGAAGCCTAATATATGGTGTGTTAAAAAACGAAATTAAATAAATGTCAATTACAATAGTTTATCATAGGATGGAATGATCACTAAAGGAAAAAAACAATGCGCAGATTGTGCAGACAATACAGGCAGTAATAAATGCAGGGTTTGGACACTAATAGCGTTTAATACTTTTGACATTAATCATTGATAGCAAAACCAGTTCCTTGCTGTAGGGACACATATAAAGATAGGTGTTGTGACTTTCATTGTATATAGGAACATGAACTTAGTAAGGGGTAGTCGAAGTCAGTATACATATTACACCAATGCATTAAGATATTAGGCAAGTAATATTAAGAAATAATGTCCGTGGATTGCAATTCCTGACTGCTTAGACTCAGTATCTTTTGAGAAAAGTACTTCAGGATGGGGAACAAAGGAGCATAAAAAGAAATAATAATTTTGTGGAACTAGACCGGAGGAAGAGCTATAAAAGGTTTTGGGTATTTTTTTATTTTTTTTTTTCATTTGTGTGAAGATTCTGTTGGCTTTGATGGACCTTTCTGACCTCAGATGTTGAGTGCTGTAACTGATTATGTGTATCACTTAAGAAATTAGAGATTGTTGGCAAGGGAGTGTTTGCAAGACTGGTATGTCAGTTTGAATTTTTAAAATAAAATTTAACTAAACTGGCATTCATTAAGGACACACTCCATGCTTACAGCTCTTATGTACTATTTATATTATCATTGCTTATTTCAAAGAGTACATTCATAATAATCACATCCTGTATTAGCTGTATTATCTGTGAGTATGCACAATATATATTAGCTAGTAGCTACCGACCTTTACAAATCTTAGCTATCAGGATAGTCAGCCTTTAGAACTTGTTGATAAGAGAAGCAGGAAATGCAGTAGTTGAGGTTCCCTTGCCTTACCACCAGCTCCTCAAATTTGATACCTTTTCGTTCTGCAAGGCAGCCGAGTTTCTAGAGAACTCTTAACCCTCCCTCTAGACTATGCAATTTGCAACACTAAGGCAGGATTATTTTTCCACTCCACAGCATGGGCCCTCTGCTGCTTTTCTGCTGTTTTGTAACTTTCCTCAGCTGCTGCTTCTTTTCAAAAAGCAAAAACTGCCTTCACAGCTCTCAAGGCTATGCTTTCTCAGTGATTAGTAATTGAACATCAGTGAATTGTGTATCGTTCTGGGGCCTCTGCTTTTAACCTGTGCTCATATTTTGAAGGCCTTTGTAGTTATCCCATGATAAAACTGTACATCATAGGAAGAGGCAGCAGATACTATGCTCTGATTCACACAGTAAGTTCTCATAAATAGTTGATAACAAGCCTAATATGCCATGACTAGGGCCTTGCACAAAAGGTAGTTAGCATGAGGCCTCTGTCCTGCAACAAAGAATGGAAATTCTGTTTTACTGGACCACTGTCTACAAAAATGCTGATGCACTTTAGAGATGTTAGTCTGCTTAATGTTTAAGTTCAAGACAAGCTAGTGTTACAGTCTGGTAAAAGTAATTCTGCTTTGACAGACACAAAGGCCTCTGCTGTAGCTACATGCATTTAAACTTTTCAAGTAGCATCTATTTATTATTGGCAGTATGTATGACAGTTCCTTAAGAAGCATAATTTAAGTTCTTTGTTAGGACACATTTTACAATCAGATCTTTGGATACCTAAATGCACAGCTGTGGTTCAAAGTGTCCATTCTCCCAAACCAGGGAGCTGGTTTAAGCCAGGGAATTCTCTGAGCTCTTGAAATTCTTTGTAGTTATAATGCCTACAATTGCATTGACAGAGCAGCTATAGATCTAGGTCTTGCATAAACCACACAAGTGATAAAACAATAGTCAGATTACTCTATTCAAATGCTTGATCCATTAGGGTTGCAAGCTTGGTGTTACATTGACACAGTCCTGTTTGAAATCACAAACTTAATGTAAGTACTCATATTACATATGTATTAGCTCAAAAGTATACTCTGTTCTGGAATAAATTGAATAATATAGCCTGCTTAATATCTCAGTCCATGGGTGTTTTATTATGATTTCCATGAAATATGAGCAGGAAATGGATCAGCTAGTTATGCTTTAATATTATTTTGATAAATGGAGTATTATATGAAGTCATATTGTTTACAGGAACTGATCACATGCAGGGTTATATTGCATGTTTTAACTGCACTCAGAAGTCACTGAACCTCATATAATGAGAAGAATGACTAACCTATTTCTCATGGTAGAAGATGTTTAGTTGCATCACCATGCAGTGCATCCAAACAATAAACATTTAATATGAATCTGTCTAGCAAAAAGACTGCATATTATCAACAGAGACTTTTACTTCCACTACTAACTTTGACCATAATTTGAAAGAAAGATGTGATTGTTTCTTCTCAGAATTATGCAAAAAAAAAATACTTTCTATTTATTTTCTGCATATATTTTCACTGATAAGAGGTATTACTAATTCTCAAGGTTGAAAAAAGTCTACATATCGTCATAGAAATAAAAAATATCTAAAATATTATATTTTCCTTTTGATAATGATAACATTACAATAATTCTTTTAGTAGTTTATTGAGAAACTGAAGTAATAAAACCTGTCTTCTTAAAGATTCATACCTCAGAACTGATCTCTTACTCTGGTCCTTTGAAATCTACTAAATGATGAGTCTAGTCACAGTTTTCCCCTGTGAAGAGAACCTATGATCATGTTCACTCCCCTGCTTGGAGTTATTCTGCAATATAAAAATAGCTTAATAAACTTTTTGTCCTGTAATGTAGCCATCTATTTTAAAATAAATGTTTGATAATCAAAAATTCCTGAAACTTATTGTCCTCTGTCCATTAGAAGTTATTTAACAAGCTAATTAATTGTATTACATTCCATCAGAAGTATGTCAGTATCAACTGAATTCAATGTAGTTATGCCAGTTTTGCACCAGCCAATGGTTTGTCTTGGTCTTTCATAGTACTCTGTATTCAATATTGAGTGATCACATTGTGTGATATATATGTATGGTGAGAATTTCAAATTAATAGTGGTGGTTTCACTAAAGTACACTCATAAAAACTGGTTACGTGGTAGGCTCTGCTGATCTAATGTCATACTATCAGTGAATAAAGCAGCCTCTTTCTTCATGGAATCTCTCTGCTTTTCCTGTTCCTTCATAAATTCCATTTATATTTTACTAACCGAGAAGTACAACAGATCTCTTCCATGAACTACTTTAAACTAATACCTATCTCCTCCCTCCCACCTAAGAATGAATAACATTCTTCTGAGTCATTTTTTATACCAGACCTAGTGATGGTAAAAAAAGAAAGAAAAAATGCCGTTAGAAGTAGGGCAAGAGGAAGAAAAGAGGGGGAGCAGGGTAAAAATCGGGACCAAGACCTCTTTTTTGATAGGAGACTGGTTCAACCATCTTGTCACTGCAGCCTCAAGTTTAAAACTCAGAAGTCATCTTTAATTCACTGTAGCCCATTTAATAAAGAAATTGAGTAAATGATATTCCCATTTAGTGTGTTTTTATTTATAGGTGCACATTAAAATAGCTGTTAACACCTACACAATGTGTTATGCAAAACTGACTAGAATCACTCTCACAATAGAAACAGAAGATACTCCTTTCTGGTACCTGGATATTCTGTTACTCATCTACCATGGTGTTGCAGCGATCATGAGATGGTCGAATTCGAGATCCTCAAGACAGTGAGAAGAGTGTGCAGCAAGCTCACAGCCCTGAACTTCAAGAGAGCAGACTTTGGCCTCTTCAGGAACCTGCTTGGTAAGGTTCCATGGGATATAGGCCCTAGAGGGCAGGAGGGCCCAAGACTGTTGGCTGGTATTCAAGGAACACCTGCTGCAAGCTCAGGAGTATCGTATCCCTACTAGAAGGAAGTGCTGCGGGAGGGCCAGGAGTCCTCCTTGGATAGATAAGGAGCTGCTGAGGAAAATTTGAGGGGAAAAAAGAGTCTGATAGAAGGTGGAAGCAAGGACAGGCAGCCTGGGAAGAATACAGGCATGTTGTCTGGGAAGCTAAGGACCAGGTTAGGAAAGCTAAGGCCCACTTAGAATTAAACTTGGCTAGGGATGTTAAGGATAACAGGAAGGGATTCTATAGGTACATTGCAAATAAAAGACAGACTAGGGACAACGTGGGCCCTCTCCGGAAGCTATCAGGAGAGCTGGCTACCCTGGATTTGGAGAAGGCTGAGGTCCTTAATGACTTCTTTTCCTCAGTCTTCACCGGCAAATGCTCTGACCCCACCACCCAAGTCTTGGAAGGCAGACACAATGACTGTGAGAATGAAGACCCTGGGCCCACTGTATGAGAGGATCTGGTTCAAGACCATCTTAAAAACCTAAATGCATACAAGTCCATGGCACCTGATGAAATCCATCTGCGGGTCCTGAAGGAGCTGGCAAATGAAGTTGCTAAGCCACTGTCCATCATATTTGAAAAATCATGGCAGTCAGGTGAAGTTCCTAACAAGTGGAAAAAGGGAAATATAACCCCCATTTTCAAGAAGGGGAAAATGAATGAGCTGGGGAACTACAGACCAGTCAGTCTCTCCTCTGTGCATGCCAAAATCTTGGAGCGGATTCTTCTGGAAGGCATGCTAAGGCACATGAAAAACAAGGTGGTTGGTGACAGCCAGCATAGCTTCATTAAGGGGAAATCCTGCCTGACCAATCTGGTGGCCTTCTAGGATGGGGCTACAGAACTGATGGACAGTGGTAGAGCAGTTGATGTCATCTACCTGGACTTGTGCAAAGCGTTTGACAACGTCTCACATGACGTCCTTGTCTCTAAGTTGGAGAGACATCAATTTGATAGATGGACCACTTGGTAGATAAAGAACTGGCTGGATGGCCGCACACAAAGAGTTGTGGTCAATGGCTCAATGTCCACCTGGAGACCAGTAATGAGTGGTGTCCCTCAGGGACCAGTGTTGGGACCTCAGAAAGTTTGCCAATGGCACCAATCTGTGTGGTTCGGTTGATATGCTGGAGGGAAGGAATGCAATCCAGAGTGATGTTGGCACACTTGTAAGGTGAGCTGATTCCAACCTTATGAAATTGAACCATGCCAAGGGCAAGGTCCTACAGCTGGTCAGAGCAATGAGAGGCACAGCTACAGGTTTGGCAGAGAAGAGATTCAGAGCAGCCCTGCAGAGAAGGACTTGGGGGTGCTGGTCGATGAAAAAGTGAACATGAGACGACAGTGTGCACTTGCATCCCAGAAAGCCAACCATATGCTGGGCTGCATCAAAAGGTGCATGACCAGCAGGTTGAGGGAGGTGATCCTGCCCCTCTACTCTGCTCTTGGGAGACCTCACTTGGAGTGTTCCTTGCAGTTCTGGTGTCCTCAATATACAAAGGACATGGAACTGTTGGAACATGTGCAGAGGAGGGCCACAAGGATGATCAGGGGACTGGAGCAGCTCCCGTCTGAAGATAGGCCGAGAAAGTTGGGTCTGTTGAGCCTGGAAAAGAGAAGGCTGCGTGGAGACCTCCTAGCAGGCTTCCAGTATCTGAAGGGGGCCTACAGGGATGCTGGGGAGGGACTCTTCATGAGGGACTGTAGTGAGAGGACAAGGGGCAACGGGTTCAAACTTAAACAGGGGAAGTTTAGATTTTATATGAGGAAGAAATTCTTTCCTGTGAGGGTGGTGAGGCACTGGAATGGGTTGCCCAAGAAAGTTGTGAATGCTCCATCGCTGGTGGTGTTCAGTGTCAGGTTGGACAAAGCCTTGGGTGGCATGGTTTAGTGTGAGGTGCTCCTGCCCATGGCGGTGGGGTTGGAACTAGATGATCTTAAGGTCCTTTCAAACCCTATCTATTCTATGATTCTATGATTCTAAGTTTTATTTTAAAATGAGTCAAGTATTTTGGATATTCGGAGTGTCTGCTTATTATAGATTACGCTACATTTCATTCCAACAATGTCTCTGACTATATGGGCATTTTAATTAGCAGTCACTTAATAAAATGAATACCTTACATTCAAGTTGAAAAATATCCTCACAGGCTCTAAGGCTTAGTTAATTTTGCACTGAGGAATGGCTAAACCCTTCCCTAGCAACTACTGTTTTCTCTTTCTGTCCCAATTTTCGTTGTTTTTTTTTTTTTTTCCTGAAGATTCTAACTCTAGGTGATCAGGATGATTAGTTTCATGAAGCACTTTTTTTGAGGAGAGACTAAGTAGATTCCATACATGAAGGAAAGAGTATTCTAAAAAGAAGTATAATCTGAAAAATCATGAGTGGATGGAAAGGAAGTATAGTTTGCAAAACTATCAATGAATGCATAAATTTTTGATTAACTTTAATCTAACCATGTATACTCTTTATATTCTTCTCTGGGGAAAATATATTATGAAAAACTAGGGTTGCATTAATACATTTCAGTCTGCATATCAATAATGATGCACAATTTTTGATTAAAACACCAATACTATTAAATCTGCTTTCTGGATTGCTAGAAGAGCAAACTACAGTTATACCAAAAGCAACTAGAAATGGAAATCAGAAATATATTCGGGTCCACATATGACTCAACCACAAGACCATTATTTCCTCAGTTTCCTTTGACTTGCACATCTGAAACAAAATATTGCTTTTTTTGTACCTTAATTTAACATAAATGTATAACCCCCAAATCTTTTAGACAAATATTCTTATTTATTTACCACTTGTCATTGTCCCACCATTTTATGCCTCACATTTACAGACTTGAGGAATGGGTAGCATTTTGCACTTTTACAATGAGCTCTACGCAGTATATAATCGTTAAGACTTTTAAAATTATAATTTTGCTGTAGTAATTCAAAGTATTTCAGTTGTAAACCAGTTAAAATATCTCATATGACCTCATGAGCCTGTAGTTTAGTGATCAATTGATAAGTTCTTGATTAGCAGCTATTGAAGTTTTTAAAAGGCTATCACTTCCAAGAAGTCTTTGACTGGCTTTCCAGGTCATTGAAGACAAATGAGAATCTCAGACTAATTAAAAGCAATAAATCTTTGGACTTTCTGCTGATTAGGAATCACATCTTCTACTTTTCAGGTTGGTTGTCAGCTAATATACTACTGAAACATCTAACGTCTCTCAAGGGCGGTTCTATAAAAAGTGTTGAAGAAAAAAGTTGGTCTGCTGATACAAAAAAAAAGATGGCAAGAAATCTGCATCGTATTTTATGCTTACACACATCTATAGTCAAAGCAAATAATCTTACTCCATTTTGCTAATACTAATTACTTGAATTACAACTACTAACTGAAATGAAAAATATTTATTTTACATTTAAACAGTTTTCAGTATTTTACATGGCCAGACACTATGTAATCTACTGAAGTGAATGGAAGTTAAAGCCCCAGACATAGCAATATTGCAGTATTTAAATATGTATGAAAGATTAGGTGTAGCTTTTAAGGATTTCCTGGTATTGCTTAAATTCCAGACAGTGTCTGACTGCTGAGTTTTTCACATACAATAAACCTACGGTATTGTTGGACAAACAAAAGTAATGTGTTACAAAAAATGTGTTAATCTTTAGGAAAAAATATGGATGAGGTAGATTTGCTTTGCTTTTAATGAATAATTTATTATTAAATGCTGGATTTCAAAAGTCTATTATTTGAAATATGTCAAGGATATTTTGATACAAAAGTGACTCTTTGGAAAGCAGATGATAAATAGTTCAGGTTTCTGTAAGGAACATGAATATAAATAATATACATCATTATTTTTACATATTGCAAGTGTAAAGAGGACTGAGTTTTCATAGGCTATTTATTTAGATCTGTACTGCTTAGATGCTGAATCTTGCATCATTTAATACCATTTAAAATGCATAGACCTATGACCTTCTCCCACTCATTTCTCTCTTAAATAGAGTGGTGTTCATCTCTGGCTGGCTGTGCCATTGATCTGAAAGAAAGCACATAACATTCTAAAAGAAAGTTGCAATTTGCATTTGCAATTTTTAATTTAAAGGTTCAAAATATTTTTGATACAAAAAATGCCATTACAAAAAATAACATTTTATTAAAAAAATAATGAAGGTGAATATAAGTAGGAAAAAAACCCACATTTATTGTAGCTGCTCCATAGTCATAGTTCTGTGACTCCTTGTTTTGCTTTCACCCCACTTACTCCATTCACTTTGTGCTGACTGTTCCCAAGTTAAAAGAATATGAACTGAAAGACAAAACACGCAACAAGCAAATGAACATACCACAGCATCCAGGGAACATTTGGAGGAAAATGATGAAATTACATGTCTTTTTCTTTCTTTTTTTTTTTTTTTTTTTTATTTCAAAGCCAAAAATCTTCAGAGTCATTTTCATAATTCCAAATCTGCTTTGGGGATATATACTAGAGTTGTTTACACCAAATTGTAATAAAATTTAAGTTTTCACTGGTTAAAATTTTTCTACAGCTGCTTCAGAAGATTTTATTCTATAGTGTACTTTAATTCATTACTTTATTATTCTGGGGAGAATATAGGGAAGATTCTATGGTAAAGAACAAATTGAGACAAATATTTGGGAAAAAAGATGTCTACCTTAAGAAGTTTTATAGGAAACTAGTCAACTATCTAATCGTATTCATCTCACCAGGGCTTTTTTTCTTTTCTTTCCATTCTTATTGTTTTATTATTACTATGATGATTATTCTCATTATTACTTATGAGTGGTATGATTAAAGAAGAAAATGTTTTGTTTGTGGCATTCAGTATTCATTTTTCAGGTCTTTCCTGAGTTCCAGAATTTGATAGACTGTTTTTCTTTCTAATTGAATGTGAGCGTGGTCACAGATATTTTTGTCTCCTTTTGCCTTCACTGTCCATTTTGTGTCCATTCTGTCTCTTGCACCATTTTCTATTCACAGTAAGGAAAGTAGATTTTCTTCTTTGACCTGTTAGCATCAACGACTTCATATTTCTTATGAAGTTATGAGGTATTTTTAGGTTTGCTACTAGGTTGGTATTTTTAAACTGCATAGGAGTCTGTTAACACATGTTATACCTATGAGATATTAAGCTGTTTGTCCCCTAGTTACATATTGGGGTTCCATGTGCCAGTTTATTTCTTTAGATTTTTATAAAAGACCCATACCATTTCAGAAGACTCATTCAGGGTTAAAATAAAAATGGCAAAAAATCCTTGAAGTTGTAAACAAGTTTTTGTCTTCACAGAGAAAACATTTCCTTCATCTCATTTTGTAAATTTAATATCAGGCAGTGGTCACAAAGGACCATTGATGATAAGGAAAGCTTTCTTTTTCCTCAATATATTAATAGATAAAAGATGACATAAGAAAAAAGATGTCATAAAAAGAGACCCAAAAGGCCAAGAAAATTATATATATTCTAATAAATTTGGTAACCTACATGTGCTTCCTTTATTATAAATCAAGTCGTTTTCACTGAAAAACAAGTTTAGATTTCTTAATGTCTCTGAGACCTTTTATTTATTAATCTGATGTTTTGTCTATTTCTAGTTGAAATCCAATTTCCTTTTTAATGAAAGTGCCAAAAAAAAAATAAGTAAATGTAAACCATCATTTAGGTGTAATGGAGACCTTAATTCCTTATTTGAAAAAGAAATAGTTCTGAAGTATCTGCACAAAGGCATATTAAGTTACATAATTACTTAAAAAAAGAATATAAAGTTGGTAACAACTTGTGTGAGGTAGTGAGAAACTGGATTTCTTTAAGAAACACCTTAATTACAAAGCAAAACATTAAAATTTCTTATTTAAATCAGGATTCACTTCTTCCTTACTTAAGTCAATGCACTCCACATTGAGACACCTCCAGAGAAATAAAAATAACCTATTTAGTAAGTTTTTGCAACCAGTATCTTTAGGATAGAAGCAAGTTACATGAATTTATATTCATAAACAAATAAAAGATCAGTAGAGATTTCTGCTGAGATTTTATATTAAGGGACAAAAGAAGAAAAAAAAAAGCCTTTGTGGGGTTTTGTTTCCTGTTTTTATTACTCTGAGCAGTATTTTAGTGACAGTGGGAACAGCAGGAATTGCAAAAATTTCTAGCATGTGGATGCTTGGCATGCCATGTATCCTTGGATCCTAGCATGCCAGGATCCTTGCCTGCCATGCCTGGCACACACAATTCATCTCCCTAAAATTGCAGTCAGAAACAGATTTCATTGCCCTAAATGTGCACATCTCCCTTGAAAATACCAGTGAAAACATTAAACGTATATTGAGTTGCATTGAAGTCATTGCACATTTACCTGGATCAACATTTTCAAATTAAGGACATAGCAAGAAAAAAAAAAAAAAAAGAAATGAGAACTTAAAAGAAATCCAATGCTTATTCTGTTTGACCTAAAATATAGGAATAGAAAAACCTATTGTACCATTGAAGCAATAGATCGTTTAAAAAACCAATCAAATTAGTTACGTTGTTAAATACTCTTCACTAGCTGTGGAGCACTTTACCATATGAAAGTTATAAGTATTAAATTTCTTTATAAAATAAAAGGTTAAAAAAGGTTTTTGAATATGCATGGTAGACAAAATATTTTAACCATACTGTAAGGTTGTAATATAGAACGGCAAACAAATTGTCTGAGAAGTAGGAAGATGTTTCTTTTCATGGCAGAAACTGATAATATGAAAGATAATGTCTAGTGGAATAGAAAATTTATTTTAAACATTATGTAAAGGATACTATCAGAGACAACCTTTAATTAGGTGTAGTTACAGATTACACATCAATCATACACATAAGTGTTGTCTATAATATCTGACTTTTAAACATTTTCACTGTCATAATTTTTGTCCTTTAAAATCGTGGTCATAAAACAAGCCACTTTGATTTTCTCAAGGAGGATAATAAATAAATAAATATTTTATGTACTTCCCTTAAAAAAAGAAAAAACCAACAAAAAAACTTTCACACTCACACCCATTCAGCTTTGAGAAAGTCCACTTATTCAGTTTTTCTTTAATCATGAGTGAACATTCCTGATTAAAGTATTTCTACGAGAAATGAAAATGAGAGAAAATAACATGTTCACACTGCTAGTCTCTGTCTGCTAAATGAAAATCTAAAACTAAGGCTGAGGAAAGTCTTTCAATTGTCAGCATGCTACAGTATAAGCTGATGAACTATTATTAGCCAAGAAATACCCATGATGCCTAAATGTACCTAATAAATGCAGCGCATGTGCCACAGCACTTATATCTACAAATCAGATATATACAAGGTGGGTGAATTTTATTACAAATAGACATTTCATCACTATGGACAAGAAGACACTATTCTTTTTGAATTTATAATGTAAATCCATGAGAAACTGAAAAAAATATGAAGTTAGGTCTGTTGTAAGGTAGGATGTATTGTAGGTACAGTATATGACAAGGACTGTAAAACGCAGAAGTTATTTTCTTCTGTCAAAAGGAGTTCCAGACAAGTGTAATTTGCAAATGCTGAGTCCTGTTTTTTTTGCACCTGAAGTTAATATCAACAGCTTCAAAACTCATATGCAGAATAATAATATGTCTGAACTGTAAATGTTAAATTGGTTGGATAAATTAAGTGATGATGCAAACCTCTATATGCCACAAAACTTACACATCCACTCATGGTCATATCTTTACAATTTTTGAAGATGAAATGAAAAGAAAAACAGACTTGTCATCTCAGTGCAAGGAATGGAGTTCACTTTGTGCAAAAGGCAATGCAAGTACTTTTCCCATTCTCCTGATGTAGGAAAGAGATCAGATGTGAAGTAGTTAAATAGTAGGAGCACATGGGAAATATTAACTTGCTGAATTCCTTTCTGAACTATTCTGGATCTTTGAATAACCCCTCATATAACTGCTTATAACTGCTTTCTTTAGAGAATGATTTTGTTATGAAGGAGTAACTACTCAGTCTATATGAAGCAATTGAAAGATGAGAGAAGCTAAATGTTACTTGCAAAAAACACTGCCTCAGCCAGATAGCTTCATAAAAAATTCTTACTAAGCATCATAACTTTGGGAAGATTATCCAAAACTCAAAGCTTTCAGAGCTTCATTCATCCCTAATTACAGGATGAATATTCTACATCATCTGGTTTAGACAGGTTTTGTAGCAAGTTTCATTTCAGTAACAATGAAAAATGGGGAAGTCCTGAAGTTTATGTATATCAAAGTCTATTTTCTAATGAATAATTAAGCAAAAGAAAATAAAAGCTGCTACTTAAATAATATAATCTTTTTATTTGCAACTCTTAAATCTGAGCTATAGCAAATACCTGTTTGAAAAGAGAGTCAGCTAGCAGTGGTTATAAAATCATAGCAACTATGGAATGTGCAATGTAAAAGGAAGCTTCTGCTCTCTGAGACCCCAAAAGAATCATTCAGTCTTCCTCTAGATTGCCATATCTCACTGCTAGTGAATGTTTTGAATTGTCTGCTGCTTCTGAGAGAGCTTCATAGGCAGTGTGGTCAGTAGCGTTCATATTACTGAAAGACAATCTGTGTCTCTTGATCCTCCCAAATCTCTGATAAACCTGAACCTGAGTGTGATGCATTGACCTTGGACACCAGGTGCCCACCAAAGCTGCTCTATCATTCCCCTCCTCAAATTGACAGGGGATAGAAAATGTAATGAAAGGCACCTTGATTAACGTAATGACAGGAAGAGATCACTCACCAATTATCATCACAGGCAAAAACGATTTGACTTGGGGAAATCTGTTTCATTTCTTACCAATCATCTATTACCAATCACATTAGAGGATGACAATGAGAAATGAACCCAAATCCTAAAAGCGCCTTTTACCCACCTCTTCCTTGTTTCCAAGCTTAACTTTACTCCCAGTTTCTCTTCATCCTCCACCCCCAGTGGTGCAGGGGGATGGGCAATGGGGGTTGCAGTCAGTTCATCACACACTGTAATAACAGCTCCTTCCTCCTCAGCTGGGAGGACTCCTCACATGGGAGAAAATTATCCATTAATGTCTTCAAAATGAACCCTTCCCATGGACTGCAGTTCTTCATGAACTGCTCTAGCATGGGTCTCCCATGGAGTCTCAAATACTGCCAGCAAACCTGCTCCATTGCTGGCTCCTCTCCTTATGGGTTCACAGGTCCTGACAGGATCCTGCACATTTTCAGTAGAAGTTTGTAGAAAATATTTTATTCAAATATTTTAACAGAAAAAAAAAATTCTGAATATATGGGGGAAAAAAAGTAGGAATCATCTTTTCTTTGAAAATTATTTTCATACTAAAACCAGAAAACCCAGAAATCTAACTAAAAAGAATCACTAGAAACAAGTCAAGGTTGGTTTATTTTCCTCACCTTCTCTATTCTCTTTCACCTTTTTCTAACAGTTAATGTATCCACTTCTATCTGAATTAATTTTAGACTAAAAAATAAATCAGATGTTATTTATCAGATAAAACTTTGAATTTCCTATTGGAAGCGTCAGGAGAAAAATCCTTACTTTTCTGAGAAATATCATCACTAAAAAGAAGCAAATGCAATCTAGATGCTTCCAGTTGTAACAGTGGTTAATATTTTCAGGGAAAATTTATTAATATATCAGTTTGAAAAATGCCTGACAATTAATCTGTTAAGTTCATCAAGTATTTATGGCCATAATTGCATAGTCTTAACTAAAGATCACAGTAATACATAGCGGTCATTTATTTACATGCAAATAGATAGCTATGTTTAGGTTGTAAGATTACCCACATCTAACATTGTATAACGCAGACCTGTATTATTCCAGTCTTGGCTTTCTTACTTCAAGAAACCCATTCCAGTATCAATTTTTGATTTCAAAATTCTTTGTCCTGCTTTGTTATTATTGTTTCAGCTACAGAAATATGTCCCTTGCTTTGCTTTGCTTTCTAAGTTATGCCTTTCAAGGACAGTCTTTATATGTTTCACTGACATTTCTATTGCAGTAATGACATTAGAAACCTTGTGTAATAAGCTTTTTAAGGAAATTTGGTATTCCAATATATATATTTTTTTATCTAGCTGTTACCAAAACCTATGTCTTCCCCCTCCTCAATACCAATTAACCAGTGCTTAAGAGGAGACAGCTTTAAATAGCTCTGCGAGTGTGTGATTATTGAAAAGTACACTTTGTAATCCTTAAATGTGTTCGTTTATGTGCGTATTTTTCTATGTGTACTGTTTATTTAAAGCACTTTTGATTTTGTTGGTTTTTCTTTTTCAAAGTTAAACCAATCTAGGTTTATAGAGGTAAAGATTGATCACAATGTAAGAAGTCTAAAAGTTGTGATTGATGAGAATATTAATTTTCAGAGGTTCTTTCATTTGTAGAAGTGTTTTTACTTTAAGAAAATATAAACAGCTAAACCACAAAAACAGTATTTCAGTTTAACTTTTTAAATAATGAAATACTATGATTAACACATTAATTACTTCAAAATCAATATAATTTAAAATTAATGTAATAAAATCATTTAGCTAGTCACATTTAATTTTTACATCATATTAGAAATATTAACCAGATATCTAGGAAATTCATAAGATGTGTTTTATAAAACTGCATTATTTTTTCTGTAAAACCCAACTGAAGGTTTTTGTTGTTTCTGATTTCCTTTAAGTTAATCGAATGCAGTTTTACTTCTCATCACAAGGAGCAAATTATTATCTAATTCTTGTGTCTTAACTGCAATGCCAATTCTGAAGATTCACCTGGAGATTTAAAATTCTATTTCCATTTATAGTATAGACTTCCACAGAGTTTTCTTGTTGAATACAAGTTTGGCACATGTTAGTTACATCACAAATCTGACTAAGACATTCTAGACGAGAGTCTCCAGACTCAAGATTTTCAAAGCTAAAACTCAGGGCACACTGAAGTCAAAAAATAAGAAATGGTATTTTACTATTGCATGGAAATGCTTACTGAAAAAAAAAAAAATGGACATTGGGAAACCTCTGTGAAACCCATATCTACATCTATAGATAAATAGATTTAGAAATTAACATTATGAGTTCACATGGTATATGAGTATTTTTCTATACACAACTACCAATTTATTGAAAAATACATAATTAATTAAATTTGTCAACAGCTTGACATGCAATTGAATCTACTGTTAAGTATATAGTCTCAAAGCTATTGGTCATATCTTGTATGCATATATATTAATATCTAATTTAGATTTTAATTTCTTTAACTAAAGGACCAAATTTAATGACAGCATGTGATTTTTTTTTCTTTTTTCTTACAGCAAGCAAAAAAACCTGTTTTTTTGCTGAAGGATTCAGAGAAGCAGACTATCTGATTTTAGCTTCTCAGTAAGATCTTAGTATTATTGCTAATAGCGAATAATGGGCAGAAAAGTTTGAATACTCCTTTGGAATTGAATAATGTATATCAGCAGCAAATGACTAACTAGTGTTTTTCTTTGAGGAAAGTCCTGATTCCAAGTAGCTTCATAAACCACCTAAATGCATGGATGCAGCTGAAGAATTATTTCCTGTTCATTAGGCACTTATAGCCTGTTATGTGTGATGAATAAAATGTGTCTGTCAAATAAATATCCATCATTCTCCCTAACATTCACTCACTAAGAGTAGCAGTAAGTAATAAGACTGTTCAGTAGCTAAAGGATGAAAAGTCTAGTTTGAAGTGAGTGGGGAATTTTTTACTTCACAGATGTCTGGGTTTCCTTTTGATTTCAGCTTTAAAACAACCCAATATCTCCTAGCATAAACTTGTTGCAGTAACAAAGTAAAAATATTATGATTCCAAAAGCCTAAATGCTTTTAGCAAATAAATGATATTACCTTTCTTTCCTGTTGATAAGGAAAACATCGGTATATATATGTTAATACATATAGTAATAAACATACATATAGGCACACTTGTGATATTCAGAAGTGTTTTGTCTTTGAAGGACATGCATCTGGGTGGCAGCACAAATTTAGAGTGCATGTGAACTCCAGAGCGATGCTATCCACTCAAATCCTCATTGAGACTACCAAAACAAATTACTGGCAGGTTTACTTAAAGGGTCTCATGAACATAATTTCCAGATTTTCTACTGCTCTGTGGAGTTCTTTAATAAAGAGATAATGTAACAATAATATGTAATCTCAGGGCTTAAGGCATCTATGATTTGTGCTTCAGTTAACAATCACACCTTTGTTAAGGTCCATTAGACACTTCCCCTCTATTACAACCCAAGAAAAATTAATTTTGGATCATAAAAAATGCACAATTAATTTGTGACCCCCTACAAACTATTGAGGAAAGTAATCAGGCACCAACTTGTTTTATTGAATTTTTCTTCTTCTCCCAGATTCCTTAATATTCATTATATACTCATCGTCCTTAAATCTATAGTTGGACTCAATGATCTTAGGGGTTTTTTCCAGCCTAAAGGATTCTGTGATTACGCTTAGCTGTTGCTCTTATAGTCAAGAGGTACCCTGCTCACCTAGGCCTGTTACAAGCAGCCAGCTGTGTGAAAACATAAAATGTTCTTCATGTTTTGGATGATGTGTTTTCAAGCCTATTGATTCATTTATCTGATCTAACATCAGTTTAGATATACAAGGCTTCTTAGACAAACTGGGGGGGGGGTGTAACAACTAATTTTAGTGAAGACTGAATATTGATTTAATGAGTGAAATTAATCTCTGGGAGAAACTCAATGAAAATTAATCAAGCTGTCAGTGAGAAGGTATCTTTCTGCTATAAATCTAGTCATCCACATTTGGAAGTCTTGATTTACAGAATAGTCTGCTTTACAGAGGAATATGAAAATTATTTACCAAAACAAACTATCCTGTGATTAATACTCCTGGCATGTGCCCTACAAGAATGGCACTTTTGGTTGAGCCTTCATAGCACAAAAGAGGCTGCAGAAAGATACCCTCTCTATCACAGGGGAAGGAAGCCAGCCTACAGGTGTGAAAGCGTAGTGTGCTGACAAACAATGCTGTACAAACATGGAAACACTGCTGCTTCCAATTACCATATCTAGCATGGTACACCATTGAGCAGGGTGATTATGCTGTTGACAAACAAACATAATAAGTTTCAGTTTTTCTTTTTAACTTACTCATGGTCAGTTATACCCTGACTTGAATAACTTCATCCAATTGATTTTCAGAGGCAAAACTTCATATTAACATAAGGACATGAGTCCATTAAATGTGATGCAATAAATTTTGATTTCTGCTCTGATAATAAAAGCAAAACCTTTCTTCCTTAATGTAAATATAGATGGTAGGTATTTTTAACTGTATAAATTAATCTTGAAATTAACTGGTAAAACTAGTTTCCAGAGTTGTCCTTTCTATGTGAGGACGAAGGATATCTGAATCTGCTACCATTGATACAAACTGCAGAGTTCCATATATCTTTTTCACGTCACTTCATGAAAGAATTGAATTGTGCAGGGATACTCAAATAATTCTGATTTTTTAATTGCATCCTTTTGAGGAAGTGAATTTAAAAAGAAAAATTCAATCATGAAAGCTTACATAATTCTATACAAACAACCAATATGAATATAATAGTCCCCTCAGCATTTTTTTATTTCTGTCCAAAGGTACACATGGAATCACAGTAGCTATACTTCAGGCTTTATAATGACTAATGCTGTCCTTAAAATAAATCTATATCCATACATTTTATAGTTCAATATCTGTCTTGATTGCAGGGTAACACTGGAATAAAACTAATAACATAACACACACACACATCCTAGCTATTAAATCAGTGCTATTGACATTAGCTTTTATTAATAGCAACCATTTCTTCAGAGGCTTTATTATAGCCTCATTTAATGGCTACAAAACCCCAGATATCTCTGTTACTCCAAAGTGCTCCCATCATTCAGTTATCTGTGCATATACCTTAAAGTACTTTACCTTTGTGAATTGATGCTGCCTGACTGCACTTTTAGCTGTATGTCATGCTGAGAATTATCACATTGCAACTGCCTATTTTAATTTGAATTTATTATTTTTTTCACAGAATAAAATCAAAAGCAAATCACCAGTTCTTCAGACTATGATCAATTTTCAAGTGAAGAGTGGGTTCCTAAATCCTCCAAAACACCACACAAATGATTAAGCGATAATGTTCTTCTCTTACCAATATCTAACCTACTGTTAGGATGAAACAAAACCAGAATTCAAACCTCAGTGGTGAAGCTAAATCTGTAATAATTGATTGCTGAAAAACTTTCACCAAAACCCAATTTTCTTAAAAGCTGCTAGGCAGTATTTATATTTCAAGGCAATACCCAATCAATGCCACTTAGCATTTCAGCACCATTTAGAAGAAAAAAAGGGTAACTAGTTTCACTTTCATACTTCTATAAATGAGGATAACAATACCTTCTAGAGGTAATTGGAACTTTTATAAGCATATTTGTTAGCATATGTGCAATACTTCATTATCGAAAAGCATCACAAGATGGTGTAAACAATTATACTGTTTACAACCCTCCTCCCCTTCATGGCTCACACACATACAAGATTACATAAAAGTAAGAGAAACAGTCTTAGCTTATTTCACTCCTTCATCAGAAGTCTCCTAATAAGTGAGTGTTGAGAAAATAGTAGTGAAACCACTTGAATTGTTTAGAAACTTTTTATCATTCACACAAAGTAGTCATAATATGGCGTTGCTATCATTTGTTGGCTTGTTTCATAAATGGTTTCAAGCACCAAGCATGTAAATTCAACAAAGGGAGTATAGTAAGTAAAGCAAGGATCCGTGAATTATAGAATCATAGAATCATAGAATAGTTAGAGTTGGAAAGCACCTTAAGATCATCTAGCTCCAACCCTCTTGCCATGGTCAGGGACACCTCACACTAACCCATGTCACCCAAGCCTCTGTCCAACCCCACCTTGAACACCACCAGTGATGGAGCATTCACAGCTTCCCTGGGCAACCCATTTCAGTGCCTCACCAACCTCACAGTAAAGTACTTCCTTGTTATGTCTGTCATGGGTTCAGCAGCAGCAGTAATTTTTCTCCTTTGTAGTAGCTGGTGCACTACTGTGTTTTCAACTTTTGGCCTGGGAACTGTGCTGATAACACTGATGTTTATAGTTACAGCTTAGAATGTTTTGGTCTGGCCAAGGTCTTTCTGAGTCTCATGCTCTGCCAGGAAGGAGGGGAACCTGAAAGGAAGCAGAAACAGGACACCTGACTCAAACTGACCAAAGAGGTATACCATACCACAGCACGTCATACCCAGGATGTAAAAACTGGGGGCAGGAACCCAGAAGAGTTCAGTTCATGGCTCAACTGGTGAGCGGTTGTATCTCCCTGGACATTGTTATTATTGGTGGTAGCAGTAGTGATTTGTGTTGTGCCTTAGTTACTGGACTGTTCTTATCTCAACCTGGGGGAGTTGCATTCTTTCAATTCTTCTCCCCATTTCCCCCCTCCCCCCCTGCCTCGGGGGGGGGGGGGGGGGAAGAAAAAGGGGTGAGTGAGTGAGCGGGATTCATGATTTACAGCTTAAACCACAACAATGTCCAAACTAAACTTCCCTTGTTTAAGTTTGAACCCGTTACCCCTTGTCCTCTCACTACAGTCCCTCATGAAGAGTCCCTCCCCAGCATCCCTGTAGGCCCCCTTCAGATACTGGAAGCCTGCTAGGAGGTTGCCATGCAGCCTTCTCTTCTCCAGCCTCAGCAGCCCCAACGTTCTCAGACTATCCTCATATGGGAGGTGCTCCAGTTCCCTCATCATCCTCGTGGCCCTCTTCTGCACTTGTTCCAACAGTTCCATGTCCTTTTGATGTTGAGGACACCAGAACTGCACACAATACTCCAACTGAGGTTCCACGAGAGCAGAGTAGAGGGGCAGGATCACCTCCCTCAACCTGCTGGTCACACTCTTTTTGATGCAGGCCAGGATACGATTGGCTTTGTGGGATGCAAGCACACACTGCTGGCACATGTTCATTTTCTCATCTACCAACACCCCCAAGTCCTTCTCTGCAGGGCTACTCTGGATCTCTTCTCTGCCCAGCCTGTAGCTGTGCCTCTCATTGCTCCGACCCAGCTGAAGGACCTTGCACTTGGCATGGTTCAACTTCAACAAGGTGGCCTCAGCCCACCTCACAAGCGTGTCAACGCCCCTCTGGATGGCATTCCTTCCCTCCAGGGTATCAACCAAACCACATAGATTGGTGTCATTGGCAAATTTGCTGAGGGTGCACTCAATCCCACTCTCCATGTCACCGATGAAGATGTTGAATAAGACCGGTCCCAACACCAATGCCTGAGGGACACCACTCGTTACTGGTCTCCAGCTGGACATTGAGCCATTGACCTCAACCCTTTGCGTGAGACCATCCAGCCAATTCTTTATCCACCGAGTGGTCCATCTATCAACTTGATGTCTCTCCAATTTAGAGACAAGGATGTCATGTGGGACCGTGTCGAACACTTTGCACAAGTCCAAGTAGGTGACGTCAACTGCTCTACTCCTGTCCATCAGTTTCGTAGCTCCATCCTAGAAGGCCACCAAATTGGTCAGGCAGTATTTTCCTTAGTGAAGCCATTCTGGCTGTCACCAACCACCTTGTTGTTCTTCTTGTGCCTTAGCATGCCTTCCAAAAGAATCTGCTCCAAGGTTTTGGCAGTCACAGAGGTGAGACTGACTGGTCTCTCATTCCCTGGATCATTCATTTTCCCCTTTTATAAGGTGGGTGTTATATTACCGTTTCTTCAGTCGTCACAAACTTCACCTGACTGCCATGATTTTTCAAATATGATGGAGGGTGGCTTAGCAACTTCATTCATCAGCTCCTTCAGGACCTGCGGATGAATTTTATCAGGTCCCATGGACTTGTGCACATTGAGGCTCTTATGAAGGTCTTGAACCAGATCCTCTTCTACAGTGGGCCTAAGGTCTTCATTTATTATAGTGTAGTTTCATGTGTTGTTTAGAAGCTGTTCTAGTTATATTCATTGAAACACACGACTTGTCATTTCCAGTGAAGTCTGCAAGCTATGTTCCTTATAAGTGCAGACATCATATTTTTCTATACCATATGGCAATTCAACATTAAATCCTAGGGGGAAGCAGCTTTTTAAGAGTTCTTCTCCCTGTATTCACCCCATTCCAACTCATATTTCAGGAAGCTCTTTAGTAGGTTTGTTTTTAGTTCTTCGGTCTAGTTGCTAAAGCCTTTTAGCAAGTTATTTTAAACTTACTGGCTGGTCAGTATAAACTTTCAAATGTCAATCCTCCCACACCATTACCATGTAGATCTACTTTAAAATATTCCTTTTCATAGGAAAGACTTGTTTAAAAAAACTAGGCTCATTGCAGATATAAAAAAGATTTTTAAATGCAATAAAGGCAGACTCTCCTAAAAGTTGTCGTATATAAAAAAAAAAAATGTATCTATGATACTGTTTTACATATCAAAAGAGATTACTGCAGAGCAGAAAACACCTTGCTTCCTGTATGCTCACAGAATTATTCAAGCAGACTGCATTTTACACACTACTGAAATTTTAAGTATTTGCTATCTTATAGGACTACTCTGCTACTTACTTTAAAATATATACATATATACTTGTGGAAGCGTTTCTTGCTGAAAACGGACATGTGAGCAATCCAGACAACTATTTGACATTTGTAAAGTAGTGAACCAAAGGCTTTGAGGCCTTGCTTGGAGGTTACTAAAGGATGTGTAGAGGTTACTATGGGATGCGTATGTGCAGAAGGTTTTGAGAAAGTTGGCACAGATGGTTGTTGAGAGGGATGTGTATGAAGGAACTGATAGCTGTGTCCTTGAAGCCATCTGCTGTCATAACCACAATGTTGGAATCACTTACTATTGTAATAACCAATCATTAAATTATTGCTAACACTTGGCTAAAGAAGGTAACCAATCAGATGTTATTGAATGTTCCAGTGTTCTTAGGCTTTTCTATAAAAGGCACTACTTGCGTATAATAAATTGTCGACGCTTGATCATATTGGTCAGAGGCCATTGTCCTTAATCTCCCACATATACTAACCATCATTCTCACACTTTCAGGATGGTTGTATAATAGTACTTCTATTCATAAGGTCAACTGTAGAAGAAGTGATTTAAACAGAATGAATTTCTTTCTACATTGACACATAAGTTTTACCACATTTAATATCTCAGTTCATTTTAAGTTCCTATTTTAATAACATCCATAAAACTATTTATTATTATTATTTTGAGAATATTTTTCTGTGAAAGCACGTCAGAGATTTCAAAATAAGTGATAAGGTATACAAAAAAGCAAATGCTTTTATAATTTAGAGAAAAGGCTCTAAAACTACTAATAAAATACAAGGGGGAATTAAAAAAAATGCTTTTAATCTTTCCATATTTCTATTTAAAATGCTTAATTGTGCTCATATTAATTTACTTGATGAGTTGTTTATTTGATTTTTGTATTGCAGTCTTTGAACTATCCAGGGCCCGTTACACTGTTTTCTCTCAAAAGTGACAGTTAGGATATAGACCTCTTATAGTCTCTTTCCTGCACTTTTTGTACTGTTTCTCTTTTTTATCTCAAGAACAATTTGTTTAAAGATAAAAATAAACCTTTGGTGCAGAGATCACAGCTCCACATGCTCCACCACCTTGCTGACCATCCTTCTAATAGCATGAGCCTAGAGTTCCTGTGCCTGCAAACAGAAGTGCCTTCAGCCTGAACATCTATGGATACTAACATCAAAAGTGACCTGGGAGAACATTTTTTTTGTGTTGCAGTGGGAAGTGTACCTGGATCTTCTTTGGCATTTGTCTAAGCATTAACAATTCTGCAAATGGTAAGCAGTATCACTACTGGTTTTATTTGACCTGCTTTCCTAGGGAAAAAAAACAATAAGGTTCAAACACTACTAGTGACACCAGTGCACATGCATACGTGGCACAACTACAAATTTGCTAATGGCGTAAAGATCTTTGTCCTAGTTTGAGCTGGGATAGAGTTAATTTTCTTCTTAGTAGCTGGTGTAGCACTGTGTTTTGGCTTTAGTTTGAGCACAATACTGAAAACACACCTATGTTTTAATTGTTGCTAAGTAATGTTTATTCTGATTAAGGACTGTTCAGTCTCATGCTGTGCCAGGGAGGAGGGGCACAAAAAGTTGAGAGGAAACAGAGACAGGACACCTGACCCAAACTAGCCAAAGTTTGGCCATACCACAGCATGTCATGCCCAGTAGTTAAACTGGGAGGAGTTACCAGGAAGGTACTGGTTACTGCTGAGAGTTCGGCTGAGTATCAGTCAGTGGATGGTGAGAATCACTGTTGTTTATTGGTCTGGGTTTTTTTCTCTTTTTTCATCTTTGGTTTTATGTCTCTCTTCTTGTTGTTTCCCATATTAATATTAGTATTAGTATTATATGGTACTCTATTTTGGTTATTAAATTGTTCTTATCTCAACCCACAGGCTTCGCATTCCTTTGATTTTCCTCACCATTCCATCCAGGAATGAGGGAAAGGGAGTGGAGCAAGTGGCTGTGCAGTAATTAGTTGGCAGCTGGGTGTCGTGGTTTAAGGCCCCCCCCCCCCCCCCCCGCAGTATTCTCACACACTCATTGACCTCTCTTTCTTCCCCCAGTCCAGGGGGGATGGGGAGGAGAATCAAAAGAATGCAACTCCCACAGGTTGAGATAAGAACAGTTTAGTAACTAAGGTATAACACGAATCACTGCTGCTGCCACCAGTAATAATACAAGAGAAATACAAGGAAAGAGAATACAACTGCTCACCAAGCCCGATCCAGCCAGTGCACCCCCCAGCAGCAAACTCCCCAGTCCACCACCACACCCTTCCAGGTCTCTGTCCTCCGTTTTCACATCCTGGACATGACGTGCTGTGGTATGGAATAACCTCTTTGGTCAGTTTGGGTCAGGTGTCCTGTCTCTGCTTCCTCCTGGCTTCCCCTCCTCCCTGGCATAGCATGAGGCTCAGAAAGTCCTTGGTCAGACCAAAACATTACCAAGCAGTAACTGAAAACACTGGTGTTATCAGCACTGCTCCCAGCTACGAAGAAGGAGAAAATTGACTACTACTGCTGAACCCATGACACTGTGTTAAACTACAACAATCTTATATGAGAATTTTGTTACCTTACTCCTGAGTAGTCCCAGGAAATAAGGAATTAGTACACATCTAGGACTGAGTTTAAGGGTCTAGGAGCAGTACCCTGACTAAGGAAATTCATCAGCATTTTGTTAGTGGTCTTCCTAAGACATATTTTAGGTATTGTCACTATTTATCATAGTTCCTTCCTAAGCCCTTTCCTGAATTGAAGATAAAGCGCTAAATTCAAGCAAACTATCTTAAATACTTTTTAAATTAAACACAAGACCCTTAAATCAGAATGGAAATTTTTCATCACAAAACCCCTCTTTATTGATGGCAATACTGTGATCTATGCATGTCTAATACCTTGACTTGTTTTTTTCTCTCTACAGATAAAATGAAGGACAAAATTCACCAGCTGCTGGCAGCTTCAAGTGTCCAACACTGAATAAAGCTGTAGTATTTTTTTGTATTATTTTGCTAATCATTAGTATTTGGCTATTTAATGGAGATACAGCATTTGTAATCAATATATAGTGGCTTTTTGTCTGTTACTAGTAAGCACAACTATATATTCCCTGCTGCAGTTTGAGTTCTGAGGTTTTCTCTTTTTTTTTTTTTTTTTTTTTTTTTTGGTGGTATTTCTTCTCTAACCACAGAAACATATTATTAAAAGAGAATGGTTAAAACCATTGATTACTTCACTACATTAGAACTGGCTTGTTGGCATTAATCAGAAAGTATTATATGATCCTGTGAAAGCTGTAAAAGGCATTAAAAAATTGATTTGCAACATGGGGATGGAATTTCATCAACCAAAAAAGATTGTTTTACTTTTCATGCAAGTAGAATTTACACTTTGGAAATTTCTTGATAGGAGGAAAGAGCTATAAAAGTAACACATTGCTGCTAACGTTGCAAAATTATTATGTATCTATGATTTGGATTTTTTTTAATTGAACTCAAGTCTGACATCATAACAAACCTATGATATGCACTAGACATATACTGTACTCTTGAAATATTTGGTTGAGGTTTGCAATTTTTATTTTTTTCCCTTAAAGTCATGCAGGTTAGGTAAGTCTTATTGTAGATTGACTATAAAAATCAGAATTTTTTATAACTGGTGGTGAGGTTAAGCCATATGGATGAAACTACTCTGAGGCCCAGATATTTTACTAACAAATGAGAGAAGGGAGGGGTTGGAGTAAACCCAACAAAGGCAGTTTCAGAGAAATGTTGCTTCCTTAAGCAACTTTGCCTTTCCCCTTATTAGCAGTTTTCTGAGCATTGCAGGTCAATTTCCTGAGGAGGAGAAATCGATTGCTTAGATGCTTTGTATATTCAAGGGATTTCTTCTATTCACGTATAACATCAGTGACCTGGAAAAGAGTTAGTTGAGAGACATTCTAGAAACTAATTACCCACATCCATGAACAGACCCTATTTTGTCATTAAATAAATGTGTGTGATACCAAAACTATGTAGTAAAGATGCTACAACTGCGCTGCAGCATCCCTCTGGGGCAAAACAGAAAAACAAAAAATTAATTTTTTATAAAGAGTATTATTTTTACAACAAATCATCTATCCAAAGGTGCTCTCAATTTTATCGATATTCTCTATCAAAATATTACATAAGGTACCATAATATGCAGATCAGTTCTGTCTAACCTTTCTTTTTTTTTCTGATATCTGACATTATTAGATCCCTTTAAAAAGAAATCATATATTAATCTATTCATAGAAGTGTCTCCCTAAGTTCAAGTACTCATGAGATTGTCATCAAGAGATTGTCATCAGTCATCAAGACTGATGCATGCACTGAAGCAGAAGCATTTACATCCATCATAAAATTTTCACCCATTAAGCATAAAAGAGTTTTTACATTCCTATATGTCTAAACTTTTTGATTAACACTTACTACCACCCTATTAATTTCAGTTGCTTCTGCTCTCCATGTCCAAGGCAAACTTTGCCCTCAATATTCTTTCCCTAACTGAACAACCCATAATTGTATTGAATTTGTTTGCAAATGTATTGGATTAAATTGTACAGTCTTTTTTTACTTAGATTTTTTTCAAATTCTGTACTAACATATATGTTCAATGTTACTCCACCACCTTCACATTTTACTATGTCCTTTCTTTATTTTTTTAATCTTAATTCAGGAGTAATCTATTAGGGTTTTTTTAGTTCACCTGAATCAAGTGGTAGTCAAGAATGACCTACCTCTTCTGTCAAAATTGCATTTTGAGTATTTAAGGATTTTTGTGTGTGTGTTTTGCATTTGCTCAGGTATATATTGATTTGATAGTGCACTTGACCTCTTCACTTAGATCTGTTTTCTCTGTCTGTTTTTATGCCCTCATCCATTCCTTCTACTTTAGGACTTTTTTTTTTCCCTCTGTTTCACGGAATATTCTTGATTTTCTGGCATAGTTTGCCAGTGTCTTATACTGACATAGAGGCTTTTCAGTGCTTCTTATAGCTCCTTGTTTGAAAAAAAAAAAAATCCTTAAAAGTTGGTCATTTTTGGTGTCAGTAGACAAGTACAACTTTGGTTTGAGATACAGAAAATTCTCTAGCTGTTGTCTAAAACAAAACCACTGTAAATTCTTAATGCATTGTAATTTTAAAATCCTTTTCTCATATCACCTACTAAATCATGCAGTAAAATTCTGAAGTTGTTTATGTTTACTTATTTCTTCATAAACAACTGAAAAGTTTTAGAAAAATATTATAAGAATTTTAAAAGTCTATATTTTCTCTGTTAATATAATTGTGTAATTCTAAAAGTTTACTTTGACATTCATATTGTACCTCTCTAATAAGTGTCTATTTTAATAAGGCAGCATATTAAACAGTTTGGAAAAAAGTGTTTGCTTTGAACAATTTATTATTCATGCCATCAGTTCAAGTTTAGTTCCAGCATAACATTTATTCATAGAATCATAGAATCAGAATAGTTAGGGTTGGAAAAGACCTTATGATCATCTGGTTAAAACCCATTTTTATAATTATCAAGAGGATCATGTCTTAAACTGACAGTTTTGATCCAGTGCCCTCCAAATTTGTAATATGACTATTTTAAAGGAAGAGATGACTTAGAAAAATAGTCATCCAGCTAGCAAATAAAATAAGTATACTATTAACAAACTGGAATGGTTATGAACATAAAATTATCTCACTTCACTGAGCAATCTCTAATAGAGGTAAGTTTCCTTAGAACAAAAGGGTCAAGGCTGTAACAATGGTGCCACATAATGTTCATTTCTAGTGCCATTAGTCTGACAGTTTCAGTAAGCAATGGTTTCTTTCTGTTCCTCAAAAAGGAAGTCTAAAATGTTCTGAAGGTTTGAGAAATACTCCATACTAAACTGGAAACAGTCAATAGAACTAAAGCCTTCTAATTAAATAATAACATTAAATAGTATTAAAGCATTTTTTTTTTCTCTATGGTATCATATAACAAACCCTACCTGAAGTTCATCAGGTAAAACAGGTTTATCTCTTCTTGTCTAAAGTAAAAATTGGGTAAGGATCAGCACAACATTTCATCTTTTGCCCCAATTCAAATTAGGATCAAAAGTATCTAATTTATGTTAATGACATGAACTATGCTATACACTTCAATAAACAGGTTCAGAAATGTTTTATTATGTAGTCTTTGGGTTTAATACCTTAACATAGTCATAGTATTATGTATTATTTGCAGAGCAATAATATCATTATGCTGTTATAATGTGCTATTGTAGCATAATAGTATGATTCTTAGGACCTTTATTTTTTAATTATGATTCTCTTGTATTATCTTCTTTCTACCACCTTGCTTCTAAAAAAAAGAAAGTGAATTTGTAAGGAACATGCTGAACACTTTTGTCAGGAAGAAATTAAGTCATGAAAGGGTAGTCTGTGAATGAAGGGGCACAGGAAAAAGGCATTCAGAAGTGGTGAAGGCTAGGGGAAAGAAGTGTTGAAGAGCACTTCTAAATACGGTATACTTGTCCGACAGAAATGTTTGAGTTTTCTTCCTTTTTTTTCCCCTCCATTTTAATTTCTGTGATATTCTGTCATTGCGAAAGTCATTGATTCTGCATTTGATGAAGTGGCTTTAAAATCTAATAATTCTCCCTTTTCATGTCTCTTTTTCTTAATATTGTAGGTATTTCAGACACTGACCATGTAACCAGTGTACAAAATTCTTTTTACTATGTCTTGCGGTAATAGAGGAATAATAAGGAAGAAGAGCTCTTAATGTTGATCCTTTTATAAAACTGTTATATTTTGTTAATGTTCTTGAAGCCACCACTGCCCAAAACAAGATAGATGTCATACCCTCATATGTTAAATTCTCTTAATTATCTTAATTGTTTAATGATACTTAGCAAAACCATAGATTATATAAAAATATAGTTAAATCACTTGTGCACATTCCAAAGTAATTGATGTGAAAGGAAAATCACTATATTCATTATATGATATAATAAAAATCAGTGAGCTTAAAGTAGCTATCAACTGAGTTTCAGAGAGAGAAATTGCCAAAATACATGCAAATGATATTTCCTCTTCAGTACAACTAGGCAAACTTCTTTTGCCTAAAAATTAACCACTACAGAGAAACAAAGCTACCTTTAGATTACATTATTTCAGTATCATGCCTACACACATTCTCTACAGATATACTTGAAGTGCTAAGATAGGGTTTAACTGAATATGGAGTGATGTCAGATTCTTTGCTCTCCACTCCTTGCCTTACAAACCCCACATATTATAAAATTTAAACTGGCATTTCTATAACACTGCCCTTCTCTGATCTCTGTTCTTTATCTTCCAAATTTTCTCTTTGAAGAAAACCACATGAATTTTGAAAGCAACATCAACTTATAAGATATTGGTTTTCATTAATAATAACGGAAAATATAAGATAAATGGAAGAGAGAGGTACCAAGGCAAACATAACATTAAAGGGCAAACACAAGCATTTTAAAGAATTCAAACTATGGCCTTTCCTGGTTCCTAGGAACAATGCATTATCAATTTCTTGAAAAACTGTGGTGGTTTAAGCCGTAAATTTCCCTTCTCCCTCCTTCCCCCCCCCCCCCCAACCCCCCAAACTCCGATGGAGGGGAAATGGGGAGAGGAACCAAAGAAAATGTAACTCCCATGGGCTGAGATAAGAACAGTCCAGTAACTAAGATACATTACAAATCACTACTGCCACCACCAATAACAATAATAATGACAAAGTAAATACAAACGGAGAGGATGCAACCATTTCACCGCCCGACCAAGCCGAGTGACCAGCGCCGCTCCAGGGACCACGCCACTCCAGAGACCGCGCGGCGCAAGAGCCCCCCCCCCCCCCCGAATCCTACCTCCTGGGCATGACGTGCTGTGGTATGGAATAAACTCATTGGTCAGCCCGGGTAGGGCGCCCTGTCTCCCCTCCCCCAGCTTTTGTCTCTTTCCCAGCGTAACACGAGACTCTGCAGGGGACGGGGGGACGGGGGTGGGGGGGAAGCAAAACCCATAACAATCCACCCCTCATTCCATACCATTCACATCATGCTCGGATCCCACATTTTCAAAATATCATCCCATATATATATATATGTACATATACACCCACCCACACAGACGGAGAGATATAATCCCGTAGTGCCTGGGCCAATCCCTATAAACCTGCTGAGTCCATCCAGTCCATGACGTCAGGCTCCACCTTTGGTAACAGTCTTTCAGAGCAGGGGAGGCTGTGTGCAGTGTTGAATCGCTGCCTGCTGATGCTGATTGTTCCTTTACTGCAGAACTCGTCTGGTTTCATCAAAGTTTGTTCTTTGTTGGGATGATGGTCTGAGGGTCAGTCACGGATGACCTGAAGACATCTAGTTGATGGGCTATAAAAAAAAACACATTACATAACAAGCAACAGCATGCAATTGAGTTCATTGGCTGTTTTCTCCTAAAATCAAATCTCCTTGAGGTACACATCGGACTTCCCCATCTTCCCGCATTACCCACCAAGTATATCTGGGTCCCTGAGCAAAAGCAATCCCGTGAGTGGGTTTGCCGCTACCTGAAGCAGGAATAACACAGACTCTCTTCCCCAGCAAATTCTTTATGTGCACCACAGGAACGTTGTCCCCCTCTACAGTGTGCAGAAGTTCTGAGTGGGATGGACCAGCCCTGTTGGCAGATCCTCTGGTGTTGACCAGCCAAGAGGCCTTTGGTAAATGTGTATCCCAGTGTTTGTAAGTCCCAATACCCATGGCTCTCAATGTAGTTTTTAATAGCCCATTGTACCATTCGATTTTCCCAGAGGCTGGTGCATGGTAGGGGATGTGATATACCCATTCAATGCCATGCTCTTTGGTCCAAGTATCTACCAGGCTGTTCCAGGAAATGAGTTCCATTGTTTGACTCAATTCACTCTGGGGTGCCGTGTCGCCACAAAATCTGTTTCTCAAGACCCACGATAGTGTTCTGGGCAGTGGCGTGGGGCACAGCGTATGTTTCCAACCATCCAGTGGTTGCTTCCATCATGGGAAGCACATGACGCTTGCCTTGGCGGGTTGGTGGGAGTGTAATATAATCAATCTGCCAAGCCTCTCCATATTTGTACTTCAGCCATCGTCCTCCATACCAAAGAGGCTTTAACCGTTTAGCCTGCTTAATTGCAGCACATGTTTCATAGTCGTGAATAACCTGGGCAATAGTGTCCATTGTTAAGTCCACCCCTCGATCACGAGCCCATCTGTATGTTACATCTCTGCCCTGATAGCCTGAAGTGTCGTGGGCCCACCGGGCCAAAAAGTATTCACCCTTATGTTGCAAATCTAAGTCCATCTGAGCCACTTCAATCTTAGCAGCTTGATCCACTTGTTGGTTGTTCTGGTGTTCCTAAATGGCTCGACTCTTGGGTACATGAGCATCTACGTGGCATACTTTGACCACCAGGTTTTACACTCGGGCAGTGATACCTTGCCACAGTGTAGCAGCCCAGATGGGTTTACCTCTGCGTTGCCAGTTGCTCTGCTTCCATTGCTGCAACCACCCCCACAGGGCATTCACCACAATCCATGAGTCAGTATGGAGATAAAGTACTGGCCACTTTTCTCGTTCAGCAACGTCCAAGGCCAGCTGGATGGCTTTCACCTCGGCAAACTGACTCGATTCACCTTCTCCTTCAGCAGTTTCTGCAACTTGCTGTCGAGGACTCCATACTGCTGCCTTCCATCTACAGTGCTTTCCCACAATGCGACAAGACCCATCAGTAAACAAGACATATTGCTTTTCACTTTCTGACAGTTCATTATATGGTGGGGACTCTTCAACACGTATCACTCCTTCCTCCTCTGGTGACCTTCCAGAATCTTTGCCCTCTGGCCAGTCCATGATGACTTCTAGGAATTCCCAGGACGACTGGGATTTCCTATTCGAGCTCGTTGTGTAATTAGTGCAGCCCACTTACTCCATGTAGCATCAGTTGCATGATGTGTAGACCCTGCCTTTGAACATCCAGCCCAGCACGGGCAACTGGGGTGCCAGGAGGAGCTGTGCTTCAGTGCCAATCACTTCCGAAGCAGCTCGAACCCCTTCATAGGCTGCCAATATCTCTTTTTCAGTTGGGGTGTAGCTGGCCTCAGGTCCTTTGTATCCCTGACTCCAAAAGCCAAGGGGTCGACCTCGAGTTTCCCCTGGAGTTTTCTGCCAGGGGCTCCAGGTAGGACCATTCTCCCCAGCTGCAGTGTACAGTACATTTTTAACATCTGGCCCAGTCCGGACTGGTCCGAGGGCTACTGCGTGAACTATCTCACGTTTAATTTGCTCAAAGGCTTGTTGTTGCTCAGGGCCCCATTTAAAATCATTCTTCTTCAGGGTCACATGATAGAGAGGGCTTACAATCAACCTGTAATTCGGAATGCGCATCCTCCAGAACGCCACAGCACCCAAGAAAAATTGTGTTTCTTTCTTATTAGTTGGTGGCGACATTGCTGTTATCTTGTTGACCACATCTGTGGGGATCTGGCGACTTCCATCTTGCCATTTGATTCCCAAAACTTGAATCTCCTGTGCAGGTCCCTTGACCTTACTCCGTTTAATGGCAAAACCGGCTGTCAGCAGGATTTGGATTATTTTCCTCCCTTTCTCAAAGACTTCTTCTGCTGTATCACCCCACACAATGATGTCATCAATGTATTGCAGGTGTTCTGGAGCTTGCCCCTGTTCCAGTGCAGTCTGGATCAGTCCGTGGTAGATGGTAGGGCTGTGTTTCCAGCCCTGGGGCAGTCGGTTCTAAGTGTACTGGACGCCCCTCCAAGTAAAAGCAAACTGTGGCCTGCACTCTGCTGCCAGAAGAATTGAGAAAAAAGCATTGGCAATGTCAATTGTGGCATACCACTTGGCTGCCTTCTTTGACTCCACTTCATACTGAAGCTCTAGCATGCCTGGTACGGCAGCACTCAAGGATGGGGTAACTTCGTTCAGGCCACGATAGTCTACTGTTAGTCTCCACTCTCCATTAGACTTTCGCACTGGCCATATGGGGCTATGAAAGGGTGAGTGGGACCTACTGGTAACTCCTTGACTCTCTAATCTATGGATCTGCTTATGGATGGGAATCAGGGAGTCTCGGCTGGTGGGATAATGCCGCCTGGTGCACTGTTGCGGTCGCGACTGGCACTTGTTGTTCTTCAACCTTCAGCAACCCCACAACAGAAGGATCCTCTGAGAGACCAGGCAAGGTGGACAGCTGCTCCATTTCCTCTGTCTCCAAAGCAGCAATACCAAAAGCCCATCGGTACCCTTTTGGGTCTTTGAAGTACCCTCTCCTGAGGTAGTCTATGCCAAGGATACATAGAGCCTCTGGACCAGTCACAGTGGGGCGGGTTTTTTTTGCCATTCCCTCCCAGTCACGCTGATTTCAGCCTCCAGTACAGTCAACTCTTGGGATCCTCCTGTCACTCCAGAAATAGAAATAGGTTCCACCCCTTGACAGCTTGATGGCATCAGAGTACACTGTGCACCAGAATCTACTAGAGCCTTGTACGTCTGTGGGACTGATGTGCCAGGCCATCTAATCCATACAGTCCAATAAGTTCGATTGTCCCCTACCTCCACCTGGCTGGAGACGGGGTCCCTCTAGTAGTCATCACATTGGTCACTCACCTCTTGTAGAGATGGATTATTCTTCTTCACCTTAGGAGCTGAGGTAAAATCTGCTCTTCCACTCCATCTAGGAACCTGTTCACCAGAGACTGAAGCCGCAGCCTTCATGGGGTGATCAGACTTGACCTTTGCTCTCTTTTTCATTTCTTGCACCTGCTCCTTCTAAACTGAAGTAGGCTTTCCATCCCACTCCATCATATCTTCTCCATGATCCTGCAGGTAAAACCATAGGGTGCCCCGTGGTGTATAACTTCTATATCTTCTCTCTCGAACAGTGGAACGCCTTCTGTTAATAGCTGAGACGTGTGTTGGTACACGTGAGGAGCTGGATAGATCGTCTCTCAATTGTTGGAGGTTCTGGGACAGTTTTTCCACAGCTGAGATGATGGAAGGGGTGATATTATCTTCAAACTCTCGGAGTTTATAAATCATTTCATCCACTGTTGGTGGTCTTATGTCACTCCAGGTTATTCTTGCCAATGAATGGGCATATGATTGGGGTGTATTTCGTGTAAATTTCCGCCACATGGGTTGTGTAAATTCGACTTCATCTGGATCTATGGGTATAACCCCAACATTCGGCTTGGTGATATAGATCATCTCTACAATGGCTGATTCTCTCAGAGACTGGATGCCTTTCTCTAGAGTAGTCCACTTGGCCAAACGACTCATAACATCATCCTTGTATGGAAACCTATCTTTCACAGCTGCCAAGAGCCGCTTCCAAAGGCTGAGGGACTTTTTCTCTCTTGCAATTGCTTTGTCAACTCCCCCTTCCCTCGCAAGTGATCCCAGCTGTTTGGCTTCACTACCTTCTAGTTCATGACCGTCGGCCCCATTGTCCCAGCATCGGAGCAGCCAGGTGATGATGTGCTCCCCTGGCTGACGGGTAAAGTCTTTTCACATATTCCGTAGCTCGGTTGAGGTCCGACATCGAGAAGTCACCTGTTCCTTTTCTTCTTCTTCTTCTTCATCATGTGATGATGACTCCTGGTCAGATGCTGTCCCAGGTGGTGAGTACGTTGTTTCTTCATCTTGCTTCATCTTTCTTGCCTTTTTTTTTGATTTTTCCTTTGCATACAGGGGCAACCGATATTGGTATGAGTTGGTCCTCTGGTTTAGCTGCAGTTATTATTTGTGTGGTTTGGGTAGCTGCCGTACTTGTCACTGGGGTTTGAGTCGTGGCTGTACCTGTCGCTGGTGGTGATGTAGCTGCTGTACTTGGAGCTGGATTAACTGTGCTGTCCATTACTCCGCCCTCAGATCCAGAGATGTTTTTTTCCTTTTGAAGATGCTGGACAGTGTTAAACAAGGCTCTGTAAGCATAAGCCAAGCCCCCGTACGTTGCCATGATTTGTCCATCTCTGGTGTGACCAGAATGATCACACACCTCTTTTAAATGTTTTACTAATTTTTCTGGGTTTTGCATTTGTTCATTGGTGAAGTTCCAAAACACTGGAGGGGCCCACTGGCCTAGATACTTGCCCATTCTATCCCACACACCCTGCCACTCATGACTGTCCAGCCTTGGGGAAAATCTCTCGGCCATCCTGGATTGTGGTCTAACCCCAGACATGGCCCACACCCCACTCTGCTTAACTCTCCGGACCAGACTACATAGCTGTGAGTAAAACATATTCAGTATGTGTGCCAACATGATAATTCCCGTCACCACCAGCAGACAGATCTCAAAGGTATCTAAAGGCCATTCAGAACCTTCAGAATTCTCAAACAGTGTTGTAAACGGCCTGGTGGGGGCGCCGGGAGCACAAAAGAATGTCTCCTTCACAGGCTGAGCACCGGAGGAGGTGGAAAGAGACGTGTAATTGCTAAAAACTTCCATTATATACCTCCCAAAGTATAGGGTTGGTGGCCACACTGGAAACACAAACCGGGTCAGTTTCATGATCACTATGTCTATTGTATTAACAATCCGTGCAATACAGTATAATGTAACAAGAATCTTAACCCAAAACCCAGATCTGAAAAACGTTAAGATAAGAAGAGCCGGCTGTAAGTAAAGTATCATACACTGAACCTGTGAGAACCAGAGCAACAACTTTGAGAGCCAGTAAATCAACATTGTGACAAGTGGCTATTTTGTCGCTATCTCAACCCTTAAGTGCCCCACGTTGGGCGCCAAAAATGTGGTGGTTTAATCCGTAAATTTCCCTTCTCCCTCCTTCCCCCCCCCCCCCCTTTCCCCCCCCCCCAACTCCGATGGAGGGGAAATGGGGAGAGGAACCAAAGAAAATGTAACTCCCACGGGTTGGGATAAGAACAGTCCAGTAACTAAGATACAATACAAATCACTACTGCCACCACCAATAACAATAATAATGACAAAGTAAATACAAAGGGAGAGGATACAACCGTTTCGCCGCCCGACTGAGCCGAGAGACCGCGCCGCTCCAGGGACCGCGCCGCTCCAGAGACCGCACGGCTCGAGAGAGTGACTGCGCGCCGCTCCCCCCACCGCATGCCGCGAGAGCCCCCCCCCCCTAATCCTACCTCCTGAGCATGACGTGCTGTGGTATGGAATAACCTCGTTGGTCAGCCCGGGTCAGATGCCCTGTCTCCCCTCCCCCAGCTTTTCTCTCTTTCCCGGCTTAACATGAGACTCTGTGGGGGACGGGGGATGGGGGGGGGGGGGGGGGGGGGGGGGGGGGGCGGGGGGTGGAAGTTGAACCCATAACAGAAGCTTAATCATTCATTTCAGATTTGATTAGATTATTGTAGTATAGATGCTTTCTCAAAATACACATCATTTGCTGATCATATTCTTTCATTTTTTAATCTCCTTCTTCGTATCCAAAACTCTCAAATCCAAATTTTACCAAATATTGTTCTCTATCTTCACTCAGTTTACGCAGATAATCAATATATCTACCTGGATATTATGAAAAACTGAAGCCAATCGGGAATGCAGCATGAGAACTTTTTTTAATGGCACTTGTGCAGCACAGGAAATCTCAGTTCTGCCAATAGCAGCAAAAGGCTACTGACTTTTTTTGGTCTGAGCTGTCTTTAGCCTGGATAGCTATGACAGCAACTGGTGCAGTTCATAATAATTGCAAAAAAAATTTTATACTGAAATGTTGATGATTGTCAAACAAAATAAAATGTAAAAAAGTGTAGACACAGGATGGTTGATAGGATGAGAAAGTTGGGGTTGTTCAGCCTGGAGAAGAGAAGGCTGCGTGGAGACCTCATAGCAGCCTTCCAATATCTGAAGGGGGCCTATTGGGATGCTGGGGAGGGACTCTTCATGAGGGACTGTAGTGATAGGGAAAGGGGCAATGGGTTCAACCTCAAACAGGGGAAGTTTAGATTGGATATGGGGAAGAAATTCTTTACTGTAAGGTATGGTAGGGCCCTGGAATGGGTTGGCCAGGGAGGTTAGAATGCTCCATCTCTGGTAGTGTTCAAGGCCAGGTTGGACAGAGCCTTGGGTGACATGGTTTAGCGTGAGGTGTCTCTGCCCATGGCAGGGGGTTTGGAACTAGATGATCTTAAGGTCCTTTCCAACCCTAACTATTCTATGATTCTATGATTCTATGATACCTGAGGTCCAGGAATGAAATCTTATGAATCAGGCAGAACTGGATTTAGATGTATTTGCATAGTTACCATTAAATTTATTTTTACCTGGATGTGCATACAACAGTAATGGTAATGAGAGAATAGAACAGTGACAAAATCCTTTATTACATGACCTCTTTAGTCCCACTTCCTGGATCTCAGCTGGAAAACAAGAGAATCCAGAGAAACTGAGACTGTAAAGTAACACACTTCAATTACAACTTTAAGATGTAAAGATTTGTTTAAAATTGTAATTACCCAATAAAATAGAAAAGAGACAGAGAATCAAAATAAGAAAAAAGAACGTGGTCACATTATGTTAATATGGAATTTAAGATTATGGAGAAAAAATGAAGAAAAATTCCTGTGTCTAAATTACTATTTTAATTGAAAGGATGCTACTAAGTAGTCTGTCTGTTAGCAACAAAATTGCACTTATCTACCTTAAGCTGAGAGATAGTGTTTACAACAAAAATGATGGAAGCCCTGAGGTGAATACAAGTAATATACTGCAATCTTTATTTTTTTTTTCCACATTAGCTCATCACAAATACAAAATGACTGATACTATTAATACTGCTACCTTAAGTGGAAGGCATGTGTAAATATATATATGCATCTTCTGCAAATACAGGTTTATACATAAGCTAACAAAATCGTATCTCTCTGCTGTTCAAGTCTCAGAGGAACTTGTCCTATTTATCTATTTCTAAACTGTTTGCAGTTCTTATGTTCGATGGTCATCCGAGTTACTCTGAGAAAGATTAAAGCTGAGTGGGGTATATTTTGGTTATTAACTGTCAATCATGTTCACTAACCTTTTCCTGGTGGCATTTTTATCTCTTGATCATTTTACACCATTTGTTGTGCTAATAGACATAGGCATAGTGAAAGAATTAAAAGAATGTTAGGTTTTCAATTACCAAACAGCTTTGATTGCCCAGTAGTACTGCAGAATTCACTAGATTCAGACTTCTGAAAACTGAGAAGTAATGTCTCCCAAATTGAAACTACTTCAATGAAGCAAATAGAGCAGACTGGAAGAGCTAGTTTTCACTGTTGTCTTTAGGAAGGCATTGGATATATTCCAAAGCTGCCAGGGTGTTCCTTACAGTCTTTTCTTTCCTCATCTAAATAAACATGATTGTTCCTCAGAGATCATGTTTTCTCATAATCTTACCATTGTGATATCCTCTGTGATTGATATATTTTGGCAGAAGACCAACTATTTTTTGGTTTGGCTTTTTGGGGTTTTTTTGGGGGGTTGTCTTTTTTTTTTTAGATTAGGAATGTGCTCAAGGCACTGGAATAACTGGGGATTTTAGTTATATTACATTATGTACTGCTATGTATAACATAGAAACAATTTCATTAGCACTTGGAATAACAGGTAAATTAAACTGTCCTTTCTGCAGTATCTAATTACTTCCCATCTGGTGGGAGTCATAATATCATAAAAATATATCGAGAAAAATATATTATAAAATCTAACACTGCTTGGCCTTAAGATGCTTCAAACTGCACTCTTGAAGCCTCAGTTGTCCTTACTTCAGAGATTTGAGATATTTGTTCAGATTCCTCTTCTTAGTCTTCAGGTTTTTGTGCAGGTTTTCTTTTTCTTGGGAGAAAAAAAAAAAAAAAAGAAGACAAAGAACAGTATGAGGCAACTTGCCAGGTCTCTGCAGACCACAGCTGAGAACTGCAGTTACTAGTGCATCACTCTGTGGTCATTGTAAAGTCTAGTGCAGAGCAAACAAATCTTACAATGTTCAGTGCCTACACTGCATCTCATAACTTCTTGTCCTGTGTTTTCTCAGGAGTTTCTTCTTTTGCTGTTTTTGATTGTGCTGTTGAGTATCTAAACATTATAGTTCCAAAGGAAGCCTAACCGAATGCACAACCATTTCAGGAGCAAAGATAAAAAGTGAGATCTAACTTGGAACTTGTTTCAAACTTTGTGATGACTGACTGTGGTTTTTGATAGTTTTATACTACAAAAAAGATCTGGATAAGTAGAATATAATCCTGAGTTGGAGCGGTTTTCCTGTTTTCTGTATTTGGCTCCCAGAACCAGCTCCATGGTGTCTTTTTTCATTCTGATTTGGAGCAAACTCCAGGGACAAACTTGCCAACGAAGTTTTAAGTTGACAAGTAGGTATTCTTTATTGTGGCACCGGGAAGCATGGGGGATAGCTCCTCCTAATGTATGTCTGCATATTGTTACACAAGCCATCCTTATATAGCCATTGGGCATACATACATATTCATGAGGCTATGTATGGATTACATTATTTTCCAGAAAGTTCCCCGCATGCGTACAAAAATCTGGCGGTGGTCTCTGAGGGTCCTTTACTTCTTCCAACAGTCTTCATCACTTCTGGCAGCCTTCGAAACACGTGCAGTAGAAGTTTATACCAGCTTAATTGGTTCATTTACACCACAGACATAACAATCATCCCTTCCTCCTACTTATCAGTTAGTTTAACTGCAGCCCATCCTGGACCCCTGCCATTCCAGATACTCCTTATCCTTACATCCTGCTCTTCTAGCCTGTTTTTCCTACACTCATTTTGTACTAAAATCATAAAGGCCTAAAACTACAACGGTTTGTTTTATACAAGAATTCTCAGTATGTTCTCTAGCTGTACTCTATTTCTTTTTCTGTGAATCATGCACCTCAATAATTTTCCATTACTACTGTTACAAAGCCATCAAACTTAGCATTACTTAAAATTGATTCTAAAGGTTTATATATTTCATTTTGTGATTTTGCGCCCCCCCTTTTCTCAATTCCAAGATGGAATATAGTCATCCAATGAAGAGAAAAGGCAAGAAAAACAGTAGTCCTATGTTTGTCACAAAATTTTTTCATTCTTTGAGAGACTATTATTACCTACACAAACAGACCTAAACTGTGATTCAGTAGTCAAATTATATTTTGCCTGCTATTTCAATATTGACTAAATTTGTAATGTTTATATCTTGTGAAATGCTCATTGCCATTTCTTTTCTTTGAATAGGTTTAATCTGGTTTATATTAATTTGCTGATATTTTAAATATATAATTGCAAAGCTAAATAAAACAATTGTCTACTTATGTTTGGAAAGATACATGAATAAATAGATCTTTTAACTGTGATTTTTGTAAACTGCCAAAAAAAAAAATACAAGTTTCACACAAGGAGATATGTCTTTAAAATATAGTTAATTCCCTCTATTAATATTATTATTTTTAAGAGCAGTTGTTTCAGAACTGTACTTAAATCATTGCACTCTTCTGCATGTGAAATTTATGTATCTTTTTTCTTCAGTCTACATTATCTTGTGATTGGCTTCCTGAGTCCTTACAGAATAATAAAGATCAGTGGAAAGTAAGTGGTAAGTAAAAGAAATCATAAAATTTATATTCTATTATTTTATTGTAAAAGGTAAAACAGGTGAAATAATACCCAGCATTTTGTTTCAAGATTCCTTCACATTTATATAATTTTAATTTTTAATTTAAAATTAATTTTTAATTTAAAAATAATTTTAAAGTTTGAAATTAAATTTAATTTTAATTTTTAAATTGATTTTAATTTTTAAATTAATCTCCTACTTCACAATGAATAAATTTCATCACATGTGAGGCTTATTATCACTGAAGTATTGTTCTCCCAAAAATTACTTTTTGGCACAACCTGTTGAGCAAAAGTAAATACAAACTTACTACAATCATATTATATTAGCTGATAAACAATATATTGTCTATTCCATAGACAATTTTTTAAATAGGAAGACAATTTTATTATATATCAAGAATATTTGTCTTCTACAATATGCAATCAGTCATGTATAAGACCATTGGGAGTTCACCTAAAACTACCTTTAACATTTCTATTGTATGTTTAAGTAAATCAACAATGCACAAAAGTTCTTAGGTATTAACTGGCAAGAAGGACATGGACCCGCTTGAGCAAGTCCAGAGGAGGGCCATGAAGATGATCAGAGGGCTGGAGTACCTTTTCTATGAAGAAAACCTGAGAGCGTTGGGCCTGTTCAGCTTAGAGAAGACTTGGGGAGACCTTAGAGCAGCCTTCTAGTACCTAAAGGGGGCCTACAGTAAATCTGGAGAGGGACTTTTTTACTGGGGCATGTAGTGACAGAGCAAGGGGGAATGGTTTTAAAGTGGAAGAGAGTAGGTTTAGATTAGGTATTAGGAAGAAATTCTCTACTGTGAGAGTGGGAACAGCTGCCCAGAGAAGTCGTGGATGTCTTCTCCCGAGAAACACTCAAGGCAAGTTTGGATTCATTTCATCTATCTAAGGCACCAATCAAAGTTCTAGCTCATTAGAGCTAAATGTAACCTTTCCATGTAACCCAAGGAAAAAAAATTTGTAGGCCAACATTTTTATTTTTCTTTAAGAAATATCTATTCCTCACCATGATTGATAGAACAGCTGAAGTTAAACTATTTAAATTTTCCATGTCTACATTTAGATGAGCTACAAATACTTCCAGTAGCCTCAATAACATAAATGAGATACGATTTTTAAAGTCATCTTAGTAGATGACTCTTACACAAAAAAAAAAAAGGTGTTAAATAAGAAAGGAAAGAAAAATTTAAGTTCTTGTTAATCAGCATATGCTATGAAGATAGGATTCATCTCAATTAGTGATAAGGTATCTTCAATAAGAATATTTTAATATATTACCCAGAGAAGAGTCTTCTACCACCTTGTTCAAGTTAAAAAGCAAATCAAATTATCATTAAGTCGATGGACTTCGTTTATGTTTCAAAACCAAAGAGTGAGAAAAAATTTTATGTAGCTATTTGTACATTTACAGAAGCATTAATATCACCATAGCGACAATACTCATACTAACAAGGTAAGATAACAGATTTTGACTAGTTTATCATTTCCACCTTTATTTTCTCAGAAAAAAGTTACTTTTTAATATATTAATGATTAAAACATCATATTTTTCCTTTATTATTAATTATTAATGTATATATAGGTTATTAAAGATTTTAAATCTTACAAATGGGGCCACTGAAGTTTACTGCAAAACAATAAACAGAGTCCTAATTGCTTTCTCAGTTATCTTAACAAAACCATTCCTTAAAATTCAATCAGTGAACAGGTGTTTCTTACCAGAAACTAATATTAATTGGAGCAATTAATAAATCTCTACTATTGATCTATCATAACCTGACAAATTTACTTATACAGAATAGTGTTTTCCTCCTTGAGATACTGCATCAACTTCAGAGATCACCCACTAAGTCCAGTAAACAAGACTATCAGAACACTTGTGTTCAGCATTGAGTAAGTTTATCTTAAATTATCATTAAAGTGGAATCCTCACTGCATTCTTATGACTGAGGTATCATGGATAACAATTCTTGCTAGTCCTGCTGGCTCTGTCTGTTTCCTAATCTTAACTTTTGCAATGACTTAGTCTTGATTTTTTGGTCATTCAAATGACCAAAACACTGACTTAATAATTTCTTCTTTTTTTTTTTTCCCATTTAAAAAGAATAAAAAGATAAATTTTTAAGGTGTATTGAGTTCTTTCTTATATTTTTCTTGTGTCAGCATTCCCTTCACTGGAAATAAAGACATCATACACCCTTAAATTTTACTTTTTTTTTTACAGGTTGAATTTGTTTTCCAGGAATCTTATTTATAAGTGGTTTTGTTTGGGTTTCGAAGTAATAATTATGTTTGAGGCCCAAAAAATTTTGGAAATTATTTTAAAATGGAAAATGTTGGGAAAAAATATATCATTCTTGGCACCTGGTCTCATGGTGAATTATTATAGATGAGAAATGACTCGGCAAACTAGAATCAAGAAATAATGCATAATTTCTTTAAGGGGTCTTCAATAGCATCAAAGTAAAAACATTGTCTCTACAAAATAAGTCTTTCTTCATGAAAAACAATTCCACTCATAATTATAATTTAATTAATAATTAATATACTTGTTCCTTTTGGTTTACTTTTTCATTATTTTTTTACCCAATGTTGGGTTTTGTCCTCTTGCTTGAATTTCCCAAGATTTTTTTAACCAGTTCATAAGTACACTGTTAATGCTCGGGAAGCATATACTATATATTATTCATAGTCAAACATTTCCTTTGACATCAGTATTTATAGCTGTCTCACTGGTAATATAACAATTCATAATTCTGATAATTTGGAGAGTTTTTATATCATAGAATCATAGAATAGTTAGGGTTGGAAAGGACCTTAAGATCATCTAGTTCCAACCTTCCTGCCATGGGCAGGGACACCTCACACTAAACCATGTCACCCAAGGCTCTGTTCAACCTGGCTTTGAACACCACCAGCGATGGAGCATTAGCAACTTCCCTGGGCAACCCATCGCAGTGCCTCACTACCCTCACAGGAAAGAATTTCTTCCCCATATCCAATCTAAACTTCCCCTGTTTGAGGTTGAACCCATTGCCCCTTTCCCTATCACTACAGTCCCTCATGAAGAGTCCCTCCCCAGCATCCCTATAGGCCCCCTTCAGATACTGGAAGGCTGCTATGAGGTCTCCATGCAACCTTCTCTTCTCCAGGCTGAGCAGTCCCAACTTTCTCAGCCGATCTTCATACAGGAGTTGCTCTAGACCCCTGGTCATCCTCGTGGCCCTCCTCTGGACTTGTTTTATACCCTCTTTGACTTCTGAGTATCCACTGTCATAGGAAATGTGAAATATTCTGATGCAATTTCCTTTTAGTGAGGAATTATTTTCATGCTCAATGTCATTATAAATATTAATGGAATTTTCTTTCTACAAATATGCAAAATATTCTTTTAATATCTGATTTTTAAAACATATTTACATAAGGTCTTTTCAATCATTCTACACTCATACTCTTTTTCAGACATTTTTAGATCTAGTATTTTTATACCAATTTCCTAATTTCCTAGCTCCAGGACAGTCCAGACCAGTCAATCTCACCCTTGTGCCTGCCAAAATCTTGGAGCAGATTCTCCTGGAAGGCATGCTAAGGCACATGAAAAACAACAATGTGGTAGGTAACAGCCAGTATGGCTTCACTAAGGGTAAATCCTGCCAGACCAGTCTGGTGATCTTCTTTGATGGGGCTACAGAACTGATGGACAGGGGTAGAGCAGTTGACACCATCTACCTGGAGCTGTACAAAGTGTTTGACACCGTCCCGCACAATATCCTCATCTCTAAACTGGAGAGACATAAATATGATGGATGGACCACTCAGTGGATAAAAAATTGGCTGGATGGCCACATGCAGAGAGTTGTGGTTAATTGCTCAATGTCCAGCTGGAGACCAGTAACGAGTGGTGTCCCTCAGGCATTGGTGTTGGGACCGGTCTTGTTCAACATCTTCATCGGTGACATGGACAGTGGGACTGAGTGTGCCCTCAGCAAGTTTGCCAATGACACCAATCTATGTGGTTCGGTTGATACCCTGGAGGGAAGGAATGCCATCCAGAGGGACGTTGATTGTGATGTGGGCTGATGCCAACCTGATGAAGTTGAACCATGCCAAGTGCAAAGTCCTTCACCTGCATTAGGATAATCTCAGACACAGCTACAGGCTGGGCGGAGAGGTGATTATTAGTTTTTATGTCTAAAGCTACAGTACTGATCCTTCAATAGCTGCTGCTTTCCTGTCTTGCACTTTTTGTAGCAAACTAGATATTATTTCTAAAGGAATTAATAAACCGTAACTTGTACATATGGCTAATAGACTCTCTGTGACTGTTGCATAGCAAAAACCATCCTCGCTTACAAGCTAACTTGCACACCTAACATTTTTTGGAATGTGTTTCTGTCACTGTTTTCAGCATATGACCATTAGGCAGGCCACTGGTCTTATATTAGCAAAGGAAAATATATAGATGAAAGTGCTGAGATAATGACATAAGATAAATACCATGTTCCAGGCCAGTAAGTATTTGTCTCATTAAGTATCAGGTGGACTTATGTGATATCAAAATTATTCATACCATAATTACTAACAAATATTAAACACAACACAAGATGAATCATCAGAGAATGAATGCGCTGATGACTTATTTTGATTAATGCCAGGGTCTTTTCGCATTTTTTCACAAACTAGTAGTTAGGCCAAGGCTGATTCGAGAAGATAGATTGTTATATGAAGCAGTTGAGGGAAAAAGTTAGTTTGGAAAATAGCTTTTCTAACTTCACCATCAATTAAAATATTATTCAAAATAGTCTTACACAATAAGATATACTTCACCATTTAAAAAAGAATGTAAACCACACTGTTTGCTAAAATATTGTTTACTCTCAGAAGGGCCTCCTTTTTTTCCATTTAAAACTATTTAGTTTGTAAGTATTGATACTTTGATCATACATTATTCTTCCAAATTTCATAAATGATCCAGTGGATTTCTGTCTATATAGAATCATAGAATAGTGGGGGTTGGAAAGGGCCTTAAGATCACGTAGCTTCAACCCCCCTGCCACTGGCAGGGATGCCTCTGCCTAGACCATGTCACCCAAAGCTCTGTCTAATCTATGATTTCAAATGCATATTCAAACACTGTGGTGGTCATAATCATCTGTAATTCAGTTTTGGTTTGATATCAGACGGCATTATGCCTGATATCCTTTTGAGCATTCATGTGTATAGGGATGAAAAAAAATGTCATGGTTTCAGCAGTAGCAGTCATTTTTTTCCTTCTCAGTAGCAGGTGCAGCGCTGCTTCTTTGACTTTCGGCCTGGGAACAACGCTGATAACACCGATGTTTATAGTTATGGCTTAGAATGCTTGGTTTGACCAAGGACTTTCTGAGTCTCATGCTCTGCCAGGGAGGAGGGGAAGCTGGGCGGAAGCAGAAACAGGACACCTGATTTTCCCTGAGGCTGAATAGTCATGAGTAGCAGGGTGTATGGGATAGTATGGGCAAGCATCTAGGACACTGGGCCCCTCCAGTGCTTTGTAACATCATCAATGAACAAATGCAAAATCCAGAAAAATTAGTAAAACATTTAAAGGAGGTGTGTTGTCATTCTGGTCACACCAGAGATGGACAAATCATGGCAACGTGCTGGGGCTTGGCTTATGCTTACAGAGACCTGTTAAACAATATACAGCACCTTCAAAAGGAAAAAAATGCCCCTGCATCTGAGGGCGGATTATCGGACAGCACATCTACTCCAGCTCCAAGCACACAGCTACACCGCAACCAGGGACAAGTTCAGCTGCTACTCAAACCCCAGTGACAAGTAGGGCGGCTACCCATACCACAGTAATAATCGCTGCAGCTAAACCAGAGGACCAACTTGTACCAATATCGGTTGCCCCTGTATGCAGAGGAAAAATCAAAAAAAAAGGCAAGAAAGATGAAGCAAGATGAAGAAACAACGTACTCACCACCTGGGACAGCATCTGACCAGGAGCCATCATCACATGACGAAGAAGAAGAAGAGGTGACTTCCCGATCTCGGACCTCAACCGAGCTACGGAATATGTGAAAAGACTTTACCAGTCAGCCAGGGGAGCACATCGTCACCTGGTTGCTCCGATGCTGGGACAATGGAGCTGACGGTCATGAACTAGAAGGTAGTGAAGCCAAACAGCTGGGATCACTTGCTAGGGAAGGGGAGATTGACAAAGCAATTGCAAGAAAGAAAAAGTCCCTCAGCCTTTGGAAGCGGCTCTTGGCAGCTGTGAAAGATAGGTTTCCATACAAGGATGATGTTATGAGTTGTTCGGCCAAGTGGAATACTCTAGAAAAGGGCATCCAGTCTCTGAGAGAATCAGCCACTGTAGAGATGATCAATACTACCAAGCCGAATAACGGGGACATTCCATAGATCCAGATGAAGTTGAATGTCCACAACCCATATAGATGAAATTTACATGGAATGCACCCCCATCATATGCCCACTCACTGGCAACAGTAACCTGGAATGATGTAATACCATCAACAGTGGATGAAATGATTTATAAACTCCGAGAGTTTGAAGACAATCTCACCCTTTCCCTCATCTCAGCTGTGGAAAAACTGTCCCAAGACCTCAGTCAATTGAGAGACGACCTACCAAGCTCCTCAAGTGTACCATCACACGTCTTAGCTATTAACAAGACGTGTCCTACTATTCGAGAGAGAAGATATAGAAGGTATACACCACGGGCCACCCTATGGTTTTACCTGCAGGATCACGGAGAAGATATGACAAACTGGGATGGAAAGCCTACCTCAGTTTAGAAGGAACAGGTGCGAGAATTGAAGAGGAGAAGAAAGGTCAAATCTGATCACCCCATGAAGGCTGCGGTTTCAGGCTCTGGTGAGCAGGTTCCCAGATGGAGTGGGAGAGACAATTTTACTTCAGCTCCCGTGATAAGGAATAATTCCTGTCAACAAGACATGAGTGACCAATGTGATGATTGTTAGAAGGGCCCCGCTTCCATCCAGGTGGAGGTAGGGGACAATCGGGTTTACTGGACAGTGTGAATCAAATGGCTTTGCACATTGGTCCCGCAGAATTACAAGGCTCTAGTAGATACCGGTGCAGAGTGTACCCTGATGCCATCAAGCTGTCAAAGGGTGGAAACCATTTCTATTTCTGGAGTGATAGGAGGATCCCAAGAGTTGACTGTACTGGAGGCTGAAATCAGCCTGACTGGGAGGGAATGGCAAAAACACCCCATTGTGACTGGTCCAGAGGCTCCATGCATCGATTACCTCAGGAGAGGGTACTTCAAAGACCCAAAAGGGTACCAGTGGGCTTTTGGTATTGCTGCTTTTGAGACAGAGGAAATTGAGCAGCTGTTCAACTTGCCTGGTCTCCCAGAAGACCCTTCTGTTGTGAGGATGCTGAAGGTCGAAGAACAACAAGTGCCAGTCTCGACCACACACAGTGCACCAGCGGCAATATCGCACCAACCGAGACTCCCTGACTCCCATCCATAAGCTGATCCGTAGACTGGTGAGCCAAAGAGTTACCAGTAGGTCCCACTCACCCTTTCATAGCCCCATATGGCCAGTGCGAAAGTCTAATGTAGAGTGGAGACTAACAGTAGACTATTGTGGCCTGAACGAAGTTATCCCATCCTTGAGTGCTGCCGTACCAGACATGCTAGAGCTTCAGTATGAAGTGGAGTCAAAGAAGGCAGCCAAGTGGTATGCCACGATTGACATTGCCAATGCTTTTTTCTCAATTCTTCTGGCAGCAGAGTGCAGGCCACAGTTTGCTTTTACTTGGAGGGGCGTCCAGTACACTTGGAACCGACTGCCCCAGGGCTGGAAACACAGCCCTACCATCTGCCACGGACTGATCCAGACTGCACTGGAACAGGGGCAAGCTCCAGAACACCTGCAATACATTGATGACATCATTGTGTGGGGTGATACAGCAGAAGAAGTCTTTGAGAAAGGGAGGAAAATAATCCAAATCCTGCTGACAGCCGGTTTTGCCATTAAACGGAGTAAGGTCAAGGAACCTGCACAGGAGATTCAAGTTTTGGGAATCAAATGGCAAGATGGAAGTCGCCAGATCCCCACAGATGTGGTCAACAAGATAACAGCAATGTCGCCACCAACTAATAAGAAAGAAACACAATTTTTCTTGGGTGCTGTGGCGTTCTGGAGGATGCGCATTCCGAATTACAGGTTGATTGTAAGCCCTCTCTATCATGTGACCCGGAAGAAGAATGATTTTAAATGGGGCCCTGAGCAACAACAAGCCTTTGAGCAAATTAAACGTGAGATAGTTCACGCAGTAGCCCTCGGACCAGTCCGGACTGGGCCAGATGTTAAAAATGTTCTGTACACTGCAGCTGGGGAGAACGGTCCTACCTGGAGCCCCTGGCAGAAAACTCCAGGGGAGACTCATTGTTGACCCCTTGGCTTTTGGAGTCGAGGATACAGAGGATCTGAGGCCAGCTACACCCCAACTGAAAAAGAGATATTGGCAGCCTATGAAGGGGTTCGAGCTGCTTCGGAAGTGATTGGCACTGAAGCACAGCTCCTCCTGGCACCCCAGGTTGCCCGTGCTGGGCTGGATGTTCAAAGGCAGGGTCTACGCATCATGCAACTGATGCTACATGGAGTAAGTGGGCCGCATTAATTACACAACGAGCTCGAATAGGAAATCCCAGTCATCCAGGAATTCTAGAAGTCATCATGGACTGGCCCTAGGGCAAAGATTCTGGAAGGTCACCAGAGGAGGAAGGAGTGATACGTGTTGAAGAGTCCCCACCATATAATGAACTGTCAGAAAGTGAAAAGCAATATGCCTTATTTACTGATGGGTCTTGTAGCATTGTGGGAAAGCACCGTAGATGGAAGGCAGCAGTATGGAGTCCTCAACGACAAGTTGCAGAAACTGCTGAAGGGGAGAGTCTATCTACTCAATTTGCCGATGTGAAAGCCATCCAGCTGGCCTTGGACATTGCTGAACGAGAAAAGTAACCAGTACGTTACCTCCATACTGACTCATGGATGGTCGTGAATGCCCTGTGGGGGTGGTTGCAGCAATGGAAGCAGAGCAACTGGCAACGCAGAGGTAAACCCATCTGGGCTGCTGCACTGTGGCAAGGTATCACTGCCCGAAGTGTAAAACCTGGTGGTCAAAGTACGCCACGTAGATGCTCATGTACCCAAGAGTCGGGCTACTGCGGAACACCAGAACAACCAACAAGTGGATCAAGCTGCTAAGATTGAAGTGGCTCAGATGGACTTAGATTTGCAACATAAGGGTGAAATACTTTTTGGCCCGGTGGGCCCATGACACTTCAGGCTATCAGGGAAGAGGTGCAACACACAGACAGGCTCTTGATCGAGGGGTGGACTTAACAATGGACACTATTGCCCAGGTTATTCATGACTGTGAAACATGTGCTGCAATTAAGCAAGCTAAACGGTTAAAGCCTCTTTGGTATGGAGGACGATGGCTGAAGTACAAATATGGGGAGGCCTGGAAGATTGATGTTGTGGTTTAAGCCTCTAAAACTCATGAAAATTTACTCGCTCACTCACTCCCCTCTTTTTCTTCACCCAGTCCTGGGGGAATGGGGAGGAGAATCGAAAGAAAAATGCAACTCGCACAAGTTTAAGAACAGTTTAGTAACTAAGACATAACACAAATCACTACTGCTACCACCAATATTAATACAAGAGAAACACAAGGAAAGGGAATACAGCTGCTCACTAAGCCCGACCCATCCACTGCACCCCCGAGCAGCAAACCCCCCAGTGCAACACCACAGGCTTCCGGGTCTCTGCTCTCTGTCTTCACATCCTGGACATGACGTGCTATTGTATGGAATAAACTCTTTGGTCAGTTTGGTTCAGGTGTCCTGTCTCTGCTTCCTCCCGTCTCCCCTCCTCCCTGGCAGAGCATGAGACTCAGAAAATCCTTAGCCAGACCAAAATATTACCAAGCAGTAACTGAAAACACTGGTGTTATCAGCACAGCTCCAAGGCCCAAAAATCAAAAACACAGTGCTGCATCAGCTACCAAGAAGGAGAAAAATGACTGCTACTGATGAACCCATGACAATTGGTTATATCACACTCCCACCAACTCTCCAAGGCAAGTGCCATGTGCTTACCATGGTGGAAGCAATCACCAGATGGCTGAAAACATACACTGTGCCCCACGTCACTGCCCAGAACACTATCGTGGGTCTTGAGAAACAGATTTTGTGGCAACACGGCACCCCAGAGAGAATTGAGTCAGACAATGGGACTCATTTCCGGAACAGCCTGGTAGATACTTGGGCCAAAGAGCATGGCATTGAATGGGTGTATCACATCCCCTACCATGCACCAGCCTCTGGGAAAATCGAACAGTACAATGGGCTATTAAAAACTACATTGAGAGCCATGGGTATTGGGACTTACAAACACTGGGATGCACATTTACCAAAGGCCTCTTGGCTGGTCAACACCAGAGGATCTGCCAACAGGGCTGGTTCAGCCCACTCAGAACTTCTACATACTGTAGAGGGGGACAACGTTCCTGTGGTGCATATAAAAATTTGCTGGGAAAGACAGTCTGTGTTATTCCTGCTTCAGGTAGCGGCAAACCCACTCGTGGGATTGCTTTTGCTCAGCGACCTGGATATACTTGGTGGATAATGTGGGAAGATGGGGAAGTCCAATGTGTACCTCAAGGAGATTTGATTTTAGGAGAAAACAGCCAATGAACTCAATTGCATACTGTTGCCTGCTATGTAATATTTTTATATCCACCAACTAGATGTCTTCAAGTCATCCGCGACTGGCCCTCAGACTGTCATCCCAACAAAGAACGAACTTTAATGAAACCAGATGAGTTCTGCAGTAAAGGGATGATCAGCACTAGCAGGCGACGATCCAGCACTGCACATGGCCTCCCCTGCTCTGAAAGACTTACAAGATATGGAGCTTGACATCAGAGACAGAATGGACTCAGCAGCTTTGTAGGGATTATTCCATGCACTAAGGGATGATCTCTCTCCCTCTGTGTGCGTGGATGTGTATATATATATATATATATATATATATATATATATATATATGTATGTGATGGCATATTGAAAATATGGGACCTGACCATGACGTGAATGGTATGGAATAAGGGGTGGGTACTGCCATGCTTTCTGCAGTTGCAGTCATTTTTCTCCTTCTTGGTAGCTGGCGCAGTACTGTGTTTTTGACTTTCAGCCTGGTAACAGCACTGATAACACCGATGTTTATAGTTATGGCTTAGAATGTTTGGTTTGACCAAGGACTTTCTGAGTCTCATGCTCTGCCAGGGAGGAGGGGAAGCAGGAACAGGACACCTGAGTCAAACTGACCAAATTGGTATTCTATACCACAGCCCGTCATGACCAGGATGTAAAAACTGGGGGCAGGAACCCGTAAGACTTCAGTTCACGGCTTGGTTGTTGGGTGGTGAGCAGTTGTATTCTCTTCCCCTGTATTTCCCTGGTCATTGTTATTATTGGTGGTAGCAATAGTGATTTGTGTTATACCTTAGTTACTGGACTGTTCTTATCTCAACCCGTGGGAGTTACATTCTTTCATTTCTCCTCCCCATTCTTCTCCCCCCCCCCGCCTGGAGTGGGGGGGAAGAAAGAGGGGGAGTGAATGAGCAAACTGCATGATTCATGGCTTAAACTACAACACATAAAAAAAAAAAATTCCTTTAAATGTTGCATTACTCCATTAAAGTTCCCTTCTTTTTACAACAATGCCAAAGAGAATACAAAGCTAAATGTCTGGGTTTGCTGCTGAGAAAACAAAAGTTAGATGAGTAACATTATGAAATTCAATGCATCAAATAAAATTGGTTTTAACATAGAACACTTGGAATACTCTGAAAGCATTTAAACAAATTTCATGCTAATTTGTAAGTTGCATGAAATTGTATCTAGGAAACTTTGGATAGAAAACAATGCTAGCAGTGAAGTAGTTACAGTAGTTCTTCATAATGAAGAATAAGAAAAAATATTTCTGTCATATCAGAACCAGTATTAATGAGTTAACAGGAGCAGTCCTTAGTGGAGACATTTAAATAAAATAAAGAAAATCCTAACTCATTAAAATTTAGAAAAATTGCTTAAGAGTTTCAAACAGATGGTGCGAAGGGAAGAGGAAATCAGACGGAAGGAAAATGAAGCGATTAATAAGGTCAAAAAACCAAACGAAACACATTCAGTTGTCCACCTGTTCTTTCTTTTCCGTGTTCTAAAGGTGAACGCCTTTTTTAAACCATCACAAATCCAAGCTAGCAGGGCACAAATGTGTAGGTAATGGCTTAAATAACTTGCTTCTCCATATGATTTAGCCATACATATACCATAGGAAAGTTAGCAGAGGGATATCTACAAGTAAGAAAGGAAGTGGGTGGTGAGAAAATAGAAAAGGAAGAGCTGGTGCTGAGCAAGACCAGAAGCCATGATTTGTGGCTAAATCCGTATCATTTAGAAAACGTGAAATTTGCCGGAGGCAGGTTTTAACTTCTCATGGAGCCAAAGAAGACGGGCAGAGCAGATCAGCTGAAAATGTACATGGAGCTATGCAGCCTGAGATGCTTTGCATATTCTAATATTCACACTAATATTTTTGTTGTGAAATACAGTGCTGCTTCAAATATTCTGTGCTGAAATATTTCCAGCTTATTTGTCAGAACTATGTAACCATTTTGGCAAATACGGAGCTCAGTCTCTAATGATGACAGCAATCTGTTATCATTAGGATTTCACAGTGTGGAGGAATAAACCTGTTTTCCTTAATCACTCCACATCCTTTATTCCACCCAACAGAACTTTCTTTGGCACCATTTTTTCACTGTTAAAAGCCAAGTGCAAAAAAATTTTTCTTGCTAAGTTAAATACAGCACCTCCAAAGCATATGGAAAACGAAAGAAACCTGTCTAGTCACATTCTTTCAGACTTGGAATTGGTAGTTTAAAACAACAGATTAGGTTTATTGCTTGTACTTTCTTGAAAATACAGTCCTATTATTAGGATAATATGTAATTTGTCATATACATTGGAAAATTGGGAGATTACCGTGGTAATTGTAAAGAATGCATTTAACTTTTTTCACCTAACCTGCTTGTTCACAGTTAAAAATTGTCAAAACTTTTGTGCTTAACCCTGACCTGTGTACTCTTTTCCTTTTCTAGCTACAGTTGTTTTCCAAATAATGAAGAGAATTCAGCTGCTGTAACAGTCTTTCTGGGTTCCCAGTAGTCTGCTAAAGCCATTAATGGGCTGGCTTGAACTGGTAGGTACCTGAAATAGAACCTAAGCAAAGGGTCAATTTATGTATTTCGGATCAGCTGCACTTTGTGTACATGTTCCTTCCCTGTCCCTGTACGTGAGATCTGTCAGACCTAATGTGTCCATTGCAGATCAGCTACAGAATTTGTGCCTAGAAAAGCTCTTCTATTTGGTATGATGAAGCACCTGCACATCCACTGTAGGCTTGGTCTGTTCAGTCACAATTCATACAGTGCAAGAGCAGAACTTTCTGTTTTGGGATTTTCCCTCTGTCTTAATTTCATTGTATAAAACAACTAAATCTAATCTGAACTAGGAGGAATCTTTTTGGAAGATTTTAGCATGGATTTATAAATGCACTCTATAATACTTCTAGTACTAACTCACTATTAACAAATTCAAGACAAAATTCAATGCAAATAAAGAAGATAGTTTATTAAAAAAAAAAAAAAGAAGAAAAGCAACTGCAGTTTCTTAACACTGGGTTAAAATCTTCTAAAGATTTACCTGTCGCAGGAAAATACAAGACTTTAAATAAACAGCAAAGTTCAAGTCACAAATATATGTGCATAACTGTCACTTCATATTTTACTACTAGTTTAAAACTCTACAGTCTTTTATTTGCCAGTGCACATCCAGCTTCTGCCAAGCAAGTCTCAGACTATTAACAACAGTTATAATTGTTATAATATTACAATAGCAACTGTTATGAAAATTGCAATAAAGTTATCTTATTGATTGCTTATGAACCTATAAGAACACCCTAACCATAGCTGAAACTGTTACCCTGCTATATATATATGGATTTTCTCCTTTTCTGACTTCTATCAGATATTTGCAGGTATTTACAGATTTCCAAATGTTAAAGGGGAAATGGATGATGGAAGAAATGCTTTATATTTTGCCCAAAATCTTCTGTAAGCTTTGTAAAAGAACAATTTCAATGAAAAGAATATATTAAAGAAAATTGCAATCTGGTTTATTCTTTTCCAAGCTATGGAAGTTTCTGCATATAATTCTGGTTTTTATTTTGTTCTTTATATGAAAATATATGAAATGTCTGTTCTTAATACTATATATAAACAGGTAGGTGTTGATTCTGAAATGGGCGATGATATTGATGCTGATGATAGAAGTGTTCAGTCCTTGTTCTGTATTTTAAATTGATTATACAAAATACTTGTCTCGATATTTGTCATGAAGTTTCTGGAAATAGTGAGATGAATCACTGTTTCTTTACACTTTTTCACAACAACTAGGAAGAGCTACATTATCACAGTACTTGCTAGTAAGCATGAGTATAAATGCTTAATAAACTTAAAAGATTATTTTGAGGATAAAGCATAATGTAATACAATATTAATGCAGGCTTTTGAGATTTTAAACGCACTCTAAATAAGCAAGCTGACAACCATATGATCTTCTCCTCCTATAACAATTTTAATCTTCACAAGGTGACAATGCAAAACTTAGATGATGGAATATTTCCTCATCAAAATACTTACAAAGAGTAAGCAAGACCTGAATTGACCTTGAAAGCCTGAAATACGTATATAAACACATATATAATGTGTTTATGCTTGCTTACATTTGCAAAAATTATTGTTTCCATCCTCTTAAAGATGTTTTAGCAACAGATTATTACCTAACACTTTTGACTGACTGTCTTTTAAAGACAGATTACAGATACTGTAGAAAGCACGCTTTCCATGAGAACTATGCATGTTTGTCATTATTATGTCATTAACATGATTAGAATTTTCCTGAAAAATGAAATGTTTTGGGCTAATCAGCTCACTCCCTCATAAATTACATCCTCAAGAAGCAAATTTGAATCCAGGTTAATGTTTCAATCACTGAATAGGGGTCTTTGTCTTCTTGTTCCCTTTCTGTCTCTAAAGAAATATCTAAAGATTAATTCAGTGAATACAGCAATGAATGTAGGACAGTCCTTTTGCTTAATACTCTGAATAGATGATCAGAAAAATCTTCATCTTAAATATTAAACAGTTCTTAAAACATCAGAAAGCAGATAGCTATACTAACTTGTCTATACTTAAGCTAAAATCGTCTACTTTTTGAAGGAAAGTATAGTCTATGTTCTCCTTTAGAAAAATACAGAGAATGCACTTGTTTTCTAGCTCTCTTCTTTATGAACTTACTTAGTAAAGTACTATCAACAAATTCCACCATTCATTTCAAATTCCATAGCCAAGGAATGCATGAAAACCCTTTGAATTTATTGTTCTTTATTTTATCCCAAACTGCCAGAATATACAGGCTTATTTTCTCTGTGTCTGAAAATATCCAACTCATTTTTTCTTTTTTATCTCCCAAAACACTGTCCTAGCTATCTAGTTATCTAGTCTACAGATCACTTGTTACATCTATTTGACTAGTCACACCCAAAGGAGAATGTAAAAGTCAGTGGGTTAGGGTGCTTGTTGGAGAGAAGTCCTGAGTTTAGTCACTGTAATCAGTATTTGTTATAAAATATAGAAATAGCATTTTGAGCATGGAGGTGAAAAAGGTTTTCATCCAAAAGATCCCTTTTGTAGATTAGAAACTTATGTATGGAATAAGATAGATTCCCTAAGGAAAAAAAAAAAAAGGAGAAGTGAATTTTTATCTCTTAATGTCATGAAAAGGAACCTAAATTGTCTAAAATTGAGAGATATGATGGCCAGCAATGATTGCAGGCATCTGTCTTTAGACTATATACTAGTGATTATGTTACTGTGAGAAAGGCTTGCAAATTCTTATTTCATGCAATGTGTTCTCAGCTACCTTATTAACTAGCCATATGTACATTTTATGTTCTTCTTCAAAGCACCTGGGGAATTAATTCTCTCGATACAGCAAATGCTTAATGTCAAGTCTTCTGGGGTCTGTGACTATGTGGGGGGTTGGCCTTGTATGGACACAAGGTGCTCACCAATCTGCTCCATTACTCACCCTACTCAACTTGGACAGGGGGAAACAAACTGGACTTGGAGATAAAAATTTATTTTGTTACCAATCAAATCAGAGCAGGCTAACGAGAAATAAAACAAACTTAAAACACCTACCACCCCCCCCCACCCCACCCCCCCCCCTTTATTCCTCCCAGGTTCCACTTCCCTCCCAAATTCTCTGCCTCTTCTCCAGCCCTGGTGCAGGTGGACAGAGAATGTGGGTTGTGGTCCATTCATCACATACTGTTTCTGCCACTCCACAGGCTTTGCTTCATTGCAAAATACTTCAGCATGGATCCTTTTCACTTCGGGAACAGACCACTCCAGCGTGCGTCCCCATGGAGTCACAAGTCCTGGCAGCAAACCTGCCCAGCATGGTCTCCTCTCTCCATGAAGCCACAGGTCCTGCAAGGACCCTGCTCCAGCACAGGCTTCCCATAGGGTCAGGCTCCATAGAGTATCCACCTGCTCTGGTACGGAGTCCTCCCCAGGCTGCAGGTGGATATCTGTTGCACTGTGGACATCCAGGGGCTGCAGGGGGACAGCCTGCTTCACCATAGGCTTCCATGGGCTGCACCGGAATTCAAGTGCCTGAAGCACCTCCTCACCCTCGTTCTTTATTGACTTTGATATCTGCAGAGCTGTTTCTCTCACATATTCTCACTTCTGTTTCCTGGCTGCTCTTGCACAGCAGGTTTTTCCCCTTCTTAAATATGTTGCCACAGAGGTGCTACAACCACTGCTGATGGGCTCAGCTTCTGCTTGTGGAGGGTCCATCTTGGAGCCAGATGGTACTGCCTTTATCAGACATGCAGGAAGATTCTAGCATCTTCTCACAGAAAAAAATAAAGGTAAGATTAGATTTCTTAATCATCATGTCAGCATGTATTAAGTGATATTATCTACAAAATTAGGACCTCGGTTTTATTGATGGAATGTTTCCTTTCTGGATTGTGATTGGGCCTAGGAATGAGTATGATGATGGACTGCATAATCCGCAGAATGGTACTGAACAGACATGCACAGATCTAAAATCAGAAAGTCAAGTTCTTGCTAAGTTTAAGCATCTACTAATTGAGTACTGCTGTTTGGACTGCAGCATCTTATTTAATTTTTCAAGTCCTGCTAGCATCTAGGTACCAGCTATAGCTAGAAGTCCAGTAGTCCCATCCAAAAGAAGACAGCCTGGAAAGTGCCTAGACTTGTTAGTCAGTGGAACTGCAATGAAATAACCATCATCTATTGCACTATTCCTAGTGCAAAATATCTCATAAATATTTGTAGCCTTTTTATACTAGGCACCGTTCATACAACAGAAACCCAAATATCATCCTAGAGTGCTTAGAAAATAGGATTTAGATGAGTGACAACTGGTGTCTTAGGTAGACAGGGGCCAGGGAAGACCAACAACATGAAAGAATAAGTTAGTAGCTACAGGTGGTTGCCACTGAGAATTAATTTCCCTCTTCATTAAGCTTCTTATACACAGAGCCAGGGGAACTGACTAAGATGGTATGATCCTCGATGAAGCAGGAAATTGAGTAATCTTAGTCATCTGCTTCTAAATAACCCTTTCTATTGAGAACTGGCTGTGTAAGTAAAGTGACTAGTTCACTTCCCCATCGCCACAGTCTTCTAATGCTTAATACCTTTGAGAATAGAGGTCAATACCCTGCAAACAAGATTTTAAAAAAGCAAAGAGAATTATGATAAAATAGCATCAATAAAAGATATACCAAAAAAAGACTGCTCAATTAAAAAATATTCAGAACGGAGCTACAGATATTTTACTCTTTAAGGCAATATTTAAAGGCACAATCAAGAAGACATTCCAGTAATAACATTTTATAAGAGGACTGGGGAAAGTAACACCGGCAAAGAAAAGCTTTCAAGAAAGAGATAAAAGTGGCCGGTATTGGGTTAGCCTGTCATTGCACTACTACATTACTAGAATGTTACAGTGTTCCTTTATGTCTGAGAAATTTGATATCACTTAGCTTTTAACTCAAATTATTCTTAAAAGTTTATAAATGTTTTAAAAAAGACATTTGTCTAATAACACAGCTGAAGGCTCCCAAACTAAAAGTTGCCCCCTCAAAAAAGAGAATAAAAATAAGTGACCCTGGGTGATGAGAAAATCTGCTACATGCAGAATACTTTACACTAAAAGATGCTTCAGTGCACTATTTTAAAAAACCTTTATGAAATGGTGAGTTTGTAACTGTCCTCAGTGCATTAAATTTCCCACAGACCTGAGGGGATTCCTCACAGTGTGTCGAGAATCCTGAGAATTATGTGCAAAAATCTTGTGTTCTCAAACTCTGACAATCCTACAGCACACCAAACTTCAGCTGACATTGTTATTGATTTCACAGTGTCTCACAGACATGGCGATGACTTTTGAAGCACTGGGGATGGGTCAGCATATATCTGCAGTAAAACCCACTTAACCATCTGGACTACCTTCTGGAAATCTCTTCCCATGGTTTGGCATGGACTGAATAAATACCTTCATTTATAGCGATTTCCATAATGACTTACAAAGTTGACAGTGAATATTAATTATATTTTGCTCTATACTGACCCAGTTAACAAAACCCCCTAAGAAAATATACAATTCACAATTTTTATTTTAATTTTTCTTGTAAATAGTCTCCCAGTAATTAGCAGTTATCACAGTTTATATTATGGAATATTTTTAGAGAGCCAACTACACACTCTGCTCCAGATTTCTAAAAAAATATATATCAGATTTTCAACACAAGTTACAAATACAGTCCAAATATGTAAATCAAAAGAAGTTTCCATTTACTTCTCTGTTGGTACAATTTCAATTGCAACCATAAGCTAAAATAAATGTTGACTCTGCAATGTGTCTGTCATGGGTTCAGCAGCAGCAGTCATTTTTTCTCTTTCTTGGTAGCTGGTGCAGCGCTGTGATTTTTATTTTGGGCCTGGGAACAGCGCTGATAACACCAGTGTTATCAGTTACTGCTTGGTAATGTTTTGGTCTGACCAAGGACTTTCTGAGCCTCATGCTATGCCAGGGAGGAGGGGAAGCCGGGAGGAAGCAGAGGCAGGACACTTGACCCAAACTGACCAAAGAGGTTATTCCATACCACAGTATGTCATGTCCAGGATGTGAAAACGGAGGACAGAGACCCGGACGGGTGTGGTGGTCGGGCACTGGGGGGGTTCGCTGCTGGGGGGTGAACTGGCTGGATCGGGCTTGGTGAGCAGCTGTATTCTCTTTCTTTGTACTTCTCTTGTCATCATTATTATTGCTGGTGGTAGCAGTAGTGATTTGTGTTATACCTTATTTACTAAACTGTTCTTATCTCAACCTGTTGAAGTTGCATTCTTTTGATTGTCCTCCCCATCCCCCCTGGACTGGGGGAAGAAAGAGAGGTGAGTGAGTGAGTGAGTGAACTGGCTTAAACCACGACAGTGTCCCACTTCCTCAAAAAAACACAATACCAGCAAACAATCAACTAGGAATCCTGATTTTTACAATCCCTGTCTATTTTCCTCTGAATGACTTGCCATTAGGTGGTGAAAAAAAATTACTCTATCACTTTGTTTGTTTGTTAAAAGGTAGATGAAAATGCCCCTTTAGTGTTCAAGGCCAGGTTGGAAGGAGTCTTGGGTGACAGGGTTTACTGTGTGGAGTCCCTGCTCATGTCAGGCGGGGTGGAACTGAATTATCTTAGGTCCTTTCCAAGCCTAACTATTTATGATTCTATTCTATGATTCTACGACTCTTTCATTAGAATTGTCAACTAATTCATTTAGACACCCTGCGCACCTGCCAAAAATGGTTGCTGAGTAGTAATAACCAGTTTAAATCTATATATCAACCAATTACAAAGTAAGTAGGAAGCACTGGCTAGAATGCTAGCACTAGCCAATGAGGGTACAGTTTAATATATTATATTGAACTATTCAAAAACTGAAAAAAACTCAGCTTTTTTTGGTTCTGGGTTTTTTTGCCACTAATCTGTATAACAATATATTCCAGTTTTAGACAGTCACTAAAATATAGCTTTCTAGTTGCCAGCAGCTCACTTCTCAACTGTCTTACTGTCTACAAAACTAATGCTCTTATTCAAGATTCTATTCATGGTTTTATAGTTCTTTTCAAGACATTTCCAAAATCAAAATTAATGAAAAGTGAGAGTCTCTCATTTTCACTCAAACCCACTGAAACTTGTGTTTAAGTAACAGCAGAATTGAGGGTAGAGTTAAAGAAAAAAATAATACAGTATTTTAAATCAAAATGAAAGTTCTCATCATACTGACCTTCGAGAATTTGAATTTAGTCACATAGCCAGAGTGGCATTTTCACAGTATATTATGGAGCGTTCAGTAGCAAACTAATCTTATTTGTGTAGTTTAAAATATGAACAACCTGGCACGTTCACAACTAAATTGACATGATTGATTGCCACATGTTTAGAAGTTGGGTATAGCCCAAGTTATGGTTAACTTAATGCCATCCTGAATTATGGGTATTGAGGAAGATATATGGGAGTCTTTTTTTTTTCTTTTAAGAAAGTAGACAGAAATTCAACATAATAGAGACCTACAGATAGAAGCTAAAATGGTCAGAAAAGACAAAGAAATGTTTTGCAGGTCTAGCTGGGGGGAGCGTTGCTGAAATTAACCACAGTAACATGAAGTATGGCAAAAGAAACAGGAAGATGTTCCAGTAAATTATAGGTAATGTGTTGTAAAACATGACTACCTAGCTTAAGTAAAGCAAACTACTGGACCTTGGCCTCTGCTAGGTTACTGACTGTATCTTAATTTCTCTAATTTAAAAGCCAAAACCCAACTAAGAATGGAAATACTTAGAAAGAATCTTTGCAATTTTGAGGGAGGAGGGAGAAGGGAAAATTGTTCCTGATCTATCAGCATTCATATATCTGGCCATTCACATGGAACTGAAGGAAAACAATTCTGACACAGGCTCAAATAGAAACCACCTCAATTTCCAATGGTCATTTAAGTAATACACAGAAAACATCAGAAATGAGATTTGGAACTTTGTTAACTTTTAGATCAAAGTTGTAAGGAAGGTCTTATTTACTCTGTTAATTATCTAAACTCTACACATGCATATAGCCGTATTATATATAATCTTCCACCACAGATATTTTCTTAATCTTTATGCATAGTCCTAATGTGTCCTGCTTATCAACTGGACTCTTCAGGGCTTGAGAGGACTGCCAGGATGTCCATACTTTTAAAGACCTTTCAGATGCTCTGAGTAATTTGCCAGTCTAGAACCACAAGTAACACTTTTATATCCAGACAATATTTGGCTAACTGATTGTCTTTTGCTAGTGAAGCAAAAAATCTTTAGTCTTTATATATTATGGTACAGATATCTCGAACTTCATATGTGTCGTGGTTTAAGCCACTATAACTCACTTTATATATAACTCAGTTTTCTTACACACTCATTCCCCCCTATTTTTTCCCCCAGTCCCGGGGAGATGGGGAGGAGAATCAAAAGAATGCAACTCGCACAGGTTGAGATAAGAACATGTTTAGTAACTAAGGTATAACACAAATCACTACTGCTACCACCAATAATAATAATGACAAGAGAAATGCGAGGGAAAAGAATACAATTGCTCACCACCCACACCCAGCCAGACCAGGCAAGTGCACCCCCACGCTTCTGGGTCTCTGCCCTCTGTTTTTACATCCTGGCCATGACGTGCTGTGGCATGGAATACCTCTTTGGTCAGTTTGGGTCAAGTGTCCTGCCTCTGCTTCTTCCCGGCTTCCCTTCCTCCCTGGCAGAGCATGAGGCTCAGAAAGTCCTTGGTCAGATCAAAACATTACCAAGCAATAACTGAAAACACTGGTGTTATCAATGCTGTTCCCAGGCCCAAAATCAAAAACACAGCGCTTCACCAGCTACCAAGAAGGAGAAGAATGACTGCTACTGCTGAACCCTGCTACTGCTGAATATAAAATGTCTTACACTCGGAATTGCAGTTAATTCTTGGAGCAATATCTTTTCCTCACTAATTCAGGAAATTCATGTTAATGATATGTGAAAATCACAGCAGTTTTTTTTCTAGCTGGGAAGAATCACAGCTAAAAGTGGCATACTAACAAGTATAATTAACCATAGCATATACATCCCTTTAGGTTACAATTGCTTCTCTCTTAGCTTATCTTCTGTGTCTATAGAACACACTCTTGTGGACTACACACTATAATTATGGAGGACTTTTAGAGTATGTGAAATTGGAACAATATTTATGATGTATGTAACCATTTACAGTTTATTTGCTTCTGTTGGTAACCAGAGGATCATAATTTTCAGTGTTAATTCTTTGGCATGCTATTTGAAGGAACAGAAGGGAAATGAACAGATTATGAGGGAAAATCAGCAATATATAAACTAAAAAAAAAACAGACCCCAATATTTTGACAAAAAAAAAAAAGGAATTTCAGAGAAATGGATCAATTTCCTGGTTAATGATTTCTAATTGTTTCTTTGAAATAGGAAAATGATAGACACTATTCTATCCATTTAATTATGCAAATTAGATAATAGTTTTGTGTTTTGAAGTCCAACATTTGAATGTAAAAATATGCCAAGACAGATGTGAATAAATGTTGTTTGAAAAATTATGATAAGTACTTCATACTTGGTTACATGCTGTAAATTGTATGGAGAAAAATAAGATAATTAAACTGTGAATAATAATAAATAAGAGTACTTAATTTGGATTATGTTATGACTAAATATACCATAAATCTATCACTTATATTGATTGAGCCTTGAGCGTCTATTATCATAAATGAGCCCATAAAAAATACTTCACACATTAAGGGTAAATTACTCACTGATTAAACTGTTGCCACACTTTAAGTACCATTTCCTTCATTTAGTTCAAATATTTCACAAATACAAATCTGCCATCAGCTTTTGTAAACAAAATGAGTTCTTACATTGAGTTAGCTACGCAAAGCATTTGCAGAAGTACATAAATTAGCTTGGGTCCCATTGAAAAATATGCATAAGTAAGACTGTTTTTCTCATAAAAATCTAACTCTATTCACAGAAAACATTGTATTTAATTAAAAATGCATGGTAGTCTCTGAAAGTGAAGCAAAGAGTTTAAAAATAATACCTGTACATAAGGGGTTTAATTACATTCAAGTAAAAACTCAGCCGTGACAGCTGATCATAGAATCACAGAGCAACCTGTGTTGGAAAGGACTTTTTAAGGTAATTTAGTCCAAACCACTGCTCAGAGCAGGGATAATTAAACAAGGTCAAGGCCTTCACCAGTCAAGGTCTAAATATTTCCAAGGATGGAGACTTCATAACCTTTCTCATCCTCTCTTCTAACTTTGACTACTCTCACAATAAAATATTTTTTCCTTTTCTCTAGTAAAAAAATCCAAGGTTTTGTGCCTATGGCCTCTTACTCTTGACTTTGCACTTCCAGAAAAAGCCTGAATCTATCTTCTCTATAGCTTCCCTTAAGGTAGCTGCAGACAACAAAAGGACCTCTGCCTTTTTGTCTTAAGGCCAAAAAAATCCAGCTTTTTCAGCCTCACAAATGTTCTGTGTATCAAACCCCTAGTGCTGAGAAAGCACTCCGTCCCACTGGTGAGGTCATTAATAAAGGTATTGAACAGTACTGGTCCCACTATAATTCTGGAGGGACGTCGCGAGTTCGACTTTGAACTGCTGACCACAATACCTTGAACCTGGCAGTCTGTGTGGGATCCCTGCTGAAAGCATTGCCTTTGAGGAGTCTGTGAACTTGAACAGGCCATGATTAGTCATCTAGGGCTCATACTTAGTATTCCAAATATATAATCATAGAATTATAGAATCATTTTGGTTGGAAAGGACCTTAAAATCATGAAGTCTCAACCCCCCTGCCATGGGCAGGAACACCTCTCACTAGATCATGTTGCCCAAGGCTATGTCCAACCCCGCCTTGAACATCACTAAGGGTGGAGCATTCACAACTTCCCTGGGCAACCCATTCCAGTGCCTCACCACCCGCACAAAGTTGTAAAGAACTTCTTCCTTATATTCAGTCTAAACTTCCCCTCTTTAGGTTTTAACCCATTGCCCCTTGTCTTGTCACTACAGTCCCAAAGGAAGAGTTCCTCCCCAGCATCCTTATAGGCTCCCTTCGGGTACTGGAAGACTGCTAGGAGGTCTCCACATAGATGTGTCTTCTCCAGGCTGAAAAGTACCAACTTTCTCAGCCTGTCTTCAAATAGGAGATGCTCTAGGCCCCTGATCACCCCTGTGGCCCTCCTCTGCACTTGTTCCAACAGTTCCATGTCCTTCTTACATCCTTTTTCTGTTCTTTAGGAAGTGTCTTTAGGAAAGATAAACTGTTTGTGGATCAAGGGGTGGAATGCATTGATCCTGACCAGGAGACCATTGTGCATTTAGGAATCAGAGAAGCACACAGCGTTTAACCTGAGCACTCTGATACCTGTGCTGTGCTGCTCATCTATCCTGGTCTTCAGGCTTGCGCTTCACTGAACATATTCCTAGGCCACAGGATAAACTTGGTCATCACACTGTAACAGAAGAACCCACAGGCAGATTTCATTTGATACCAGTCATTACACCACCCACATGGCTTTGCCTTCGTCTAAAAGTACAGAAAGAAACTCTTCTGAAAGAGTTGTTTTCTTGTAAGGAAATTATATATTAGCTGGAATGACTGAAAGGGGGAGTTTCTGTCCATAAACATTAAAATTTTGTTGTTTAAGGTAAAAGACAGAAGCCTAAGTCCTAAGTTTCAAACCAGAAGCAGCTGGGCTGATGCAAAACATATGTGTGTAGACAAAAAAAGAATAAAAGCTCCTAAGTTTTTACTCTTTTACTCTAAATACACAAAGTGGAAAGAATCCAATTGTCCTCACATTGGTGTAATGCCTTTGTAATATTTTCTGTGATAAATGCTGAACAAGAAGTCTTTCAATTCAAAGTGAAAAAAAAAAAAAAGTACTCCAAACATCCACATGCAAGTAGTAAACATTTTCAATAAGGAAATATGATTTTCTCAATCACAGTTTACATTAAGATTCACCATATTAAAGTGATTTTTCCCTGTCAGTTCATGTCAGTGGGATGCATTGCCTTTTGGAGACACCTTTTAAAAATTATCTACAATGTCAAGTGCCAGGTTTCCCCTTGAAAGCTTTTGTGTAGAGATCAGAGCACCTCCAATCTTTACACACTGGTTATATTGTCTATTAATGCGTTACATAAGAATCTTGCATCACAACAGTTTCCTTTACAATAAGCATTTCCAGATTCATAAAGAACTAGTGGTACTTCATGCATGGAACAAAGATCATAATGTGATCTTTACAAATCTTTCATTCTTTTCATATTTTGTAAACTGCTTTTATACTTTTTTAAGCTGATTCATAGTCCTATTTATAGAAACAAACTCAATTTGTTCTGTGAGTGAGTTGAAGAAGTCTCCTCCTGAATCTGTATGTCCACATACCAGAAAAGGTGGAACAAGTTAAAGTGTATTTTATAGGTAGCTGTTAGGCATTTTAAACTCTGAAATTTCCTTTATGTTTTTCTTAAAATGTATATTAAAAAATAAAGTTATTATTAATCAAAACTATAGCATGTAGTAAATTATCTACAGAAGTCTTTTAAAGCTCCTGTTTGTTTTGTTGAAAAATTACCTGATGAATAAAGCATAAACACTAGAGTTCAGAAAACTGAACTAAATGAGACACAGAAAGAGTTGTCAAAGTATTTTCCAAAAAAAGTGAAGAAATTTTATTACGCTATGCAAAAGAATTTGCCAATGGGATTAAACATAGCTGTATTGCTAACGTACAGCCAACAACTACTTGGCTCACTAAAAGCCAAAATAACATACTTTGAAATTTACAGTTTGCTGCTTGCATATCAAGCTGCAAGTAAATTGCTAAGAAAAATATTTTATGACATTAGCTACTCAAGCGCTCTAAACTTTAATCTAGTTTTAATCTATGAAGTCAAGGGTACAGACTAAAATATAAAAATTCATTCATTCAGGAAAAAAAAAAAAAGAAGTTGTATTTCTGAACATTCTCAGTGTTTCCTGTTTAAATTTCGCTGAGTTCTTTAATAATTTCCAGAATCTTTGCTGAAAAGGGAGAAGCCAGAAGTTAACTGAGGAACAGAAAGGCAAGGAAAGGCAAGAAAAAAGATTTTCCTGATGCATCTATGAACCATCATGGTATCATGCTGAGAAATCATGCACTTCCAATCATCCATTTCCTAGCATTTGAAAATAAGAAGATGTTTTCATGAATGTCATGTTCAATGGAAGCAGCAAAACAGTTATTCTTTGATTTCTGCTGGTTAAAAATTAAGCAATGTAAAGATTATTGGTTTACAGGATATGCTAAAAATCCTAGATAACGTCAGTAAAGAGATAGGAAGAGCAGATATGGTCTTTCTCTACTATAGCCAATGTTAACTTCTGGTGCTTTACTTTCTCACATTTGTTTAATTCAGTTATAATTCAATTGCAAGTTTTAAACAACCTATACCTTGATTTGCAGCCATTTTATATGACATGGCTACCTATGCACACTTTAAAAAAAAAAAATAGATCTTTCACTACATATTTTAGGAGTGTTTTTATTTTCAGCACTGTGAGCTGGCTTGTTCTAGTTCTGCCATTTAGAAAAGTGAACAAGCAGCTGAGGTATTAAAGAGAACTTTCAAAAGCACTTGAGTTGCTAAAGAACAGAAGACAGTGTGAAAGTTACTTGGATTAATTCAGGAAAGTGTATTTTTTAAAAGGACAAGAAAAAATCAGTTATTTTTCTTCATAAATATGTCATAATTATATTTTTGGGAAAAAAAATCAGGATGAACTTTGGAGTAAATATAATCAACATAACTGGAATTACTTAAATAGTCAATTTCACCTCAACTGAAGAGCTGTTATATTAGATATAGTATAATATCTATAGTATATAAATGTATATAAATATAATATAAAATATTTTAGAATAAATGACATTCACCTCAAACACTGGCAGAACTCTTGTGGCTGATTTTTAGACTAGATTTTTCAAGAAATATTAATTTCTCTGAATTTGAGAAACTGTTTCCATTCCTATAAAGAAAGTAGGCTTAGGGACTGATACCTGAGTTGTTGGTATTTTTCAGTAAATTTACTTGAAAATAGTTTGAATTTTCACTGAAATTTAAGGCATTTATTTTGTTATCCTGTGGAAGCAAACTCCTATGATAGAAGACTTCATGTTGACTTCTTTGGGGCTCTCAAAGAGGATTAATGCAGAAAAAGCTAAACTTCAAAGCATAGGATGCATACAGTAGATTATGCTAGATTACTCTCAGTGAAAAACAAAGCTGATGTCAGGTCAATATAGCACTAAGAAAGAGCAGGATTAAAATTTTCCCCTTAGGCACTCTGGATTCAGTGCCTTCTCCTGTTTGACAAGATAATGCATTTAAGGAGGGAACGTATGAGATTTTTATGAAAAAGTGAAACTACAAGTCATTTCTTTGATAACTGTCCTGCTGCATGCATTGCTATATGCATATGCATGAGTCCCAAAAGTTAGGTATAGCACATTCAATGGAATCAAGGTTTTGACAAAATGCATGAGGTGTTATTTTTCTTGAGGAGCTCCCCATTACTGATGTCACATCTTTATAGTTCTGTTGGGAAATGAAATATAACACCAAGTTACTAAGCAACTCCATAGCTTTTTTGAAGTACTTCTTGGAACTCACTTGTTTCTCCTAGTTGATTCAGTCCACATCATTTTGAACATAAATGGGACATCATGTTTAGAAATATGTTGCATAACTACCTTTAGGTGACATGTCTTGCTACATCTGCATATCTAAATCAAGCACTGGCATATAAATGTCATATTGAAAGTAAATTTTTGTCTTCTGAGTTGCATTGACATTTAATATATAGAAATTATTTTGATAGTTCAAGCTGGTCTCTGAAGTTGTATGCCTTACGTCAAAAAATAACATGAAAGTCTGAGCAGCAATTTCATTTCTCAAGTTCTACATAGAATAAAGTTTTAATTAGTCAATCTGACTAATTCCTTTAGTGAATTCCTCTACCAGAACACAGCAGAATTAATAGGAAACCTATCTTGTACATTGTAATCATGTTCATACTTTCTTTAGTCACTAAACCGTCAAGAAAGATATCATCTCATACCATCTCTGAATATTAGTGATAAATACACTGGTATATCACAATTTATGAAGTGTAAACTATCCTTTTAGCATTACTGACTTTTCTTCCCATTAGAGTGGTAGTGAATGATAAAAAATGAAATGCTGTAGATAAGCCGACTTTGGTGTTCTTTCCTTAAGCTAACCTATGTGTTTTTTCTTTATATCCTTCCTTATTTGTCAAAAAATTTAATATTTTCTAAATGAGTAAGCGCATACTTGATAAGAAAAGAAATGAGAGACAAATTAAGGATGAACTAACAACCTGGGGCTACGGAACTGTTAGACACAGGCAGGGAGCAGTTGATGTCATCTACCTGGACTTGTGAAAAATATTCAGCACTGTCCCACATGACATCCTGTGATGAGTGGTGTCCCTCAGGTATCGATGTTGGGACTAGTCTTATTCAACATCATTGTCAGTAACATGGAGTGTGCCCTCAGCAAGTTTGCTGATGACACCAAGATGTGTGGTCCAGTTGATACGCTGGAGGGAAGGAATACCATCCAGGGGCACCTTGATATGCTTGTGAGGTGGGCTGATGCTGACCTGATGAAGTTGAACCATGACAAGTGCAAGGTCCTACACCCAGGTCAGAGCAATCCCAGGCACAGCTACAGGTTACTGTATTTGAGCAGTAACTGAAAACACTGGTGTTATCAGTGCTGTTCCCAGACCAGAAGTCAAAAACATAGCACTGCACCAGCTACTAAGAAGGAGGAAAAAAAAATGACTGCTACTGTTGAACCCAGGACAGCATCTTATGTAAATTTCTATATGCACTAGACTATGAGATATCCCCTATAATGGGATGTCTTGCATGTCTTTTATGTGAACTATTTATTGGGCCACCTTTCAGATGCACTGCAACTTGAGTCCCACGGTTATTGCACTGCAGTTCAGAATGAACCCTCTTCCAGTGCTCTGCTGGGGAAGATGACTTCACAGTGCTTCTGCTGCTCCTGAACCATATGCTTAATCACTAATCAGGGAACCTCTCATTTTATGGCCTGTGGAACAACTTAGTATGTTGCAAACATTCATGATGCCAGAACGGTGGTGAGTGAGTAGGAAGAAAGGATCATGTAACCAAATTTCACAAAGAGTGTGTGAGACTTCTCAGGTTATATATTGTTTTTTTAAAAAAGTTAAGATGGAGAAGTATCTAAAAAGTTCATTGAAAAGTGCAACACAAGATTAAGGTAGGTACCTAAGGAGACAGTAAAAAATGTTAGGTACATATTGTATAATGTAAATTTGCATTTTGTATTTATTTTAGAAACTGTAAGCATTATTTTTTGGAAAATCTATATGCAAGTCTGAAGAGGGTATGACATGGTCTGACCTTGCAAAGTCTGTGCAAATGACTCTCAGGAATGCCAAGCCATGGAAGACAGAATTTACAACTCCGACAATATCAGAGGCAGAAAAAAAAAAAGAACTCAGCAAGCAAGTTTTCATACCATCATAGAGTCACAGAATGGTTTCAGTTGGAAGGGACCCTAAGGATCACCTATATCCAACACCCCTCCCACTGGAAGGGACACCTTTCACTAAACAGTTTTCTCAAAGCCCAATCAAACCTGGCCTTGAACACTTCCAGGAATGAGGCATTCACAACTTTTCTGGCAACTTGTTCTAGTGCCTTACCATGCTCATTATGAACAATTTCTTACTTTAGTCTAAATTTACCCTCTTCCAGTTTAAAACAATTCTACTGCACCAGAACAGGTAGATGTGCCCTGTGGGAAGCTGCAGCCTGTGGAAAGAAGCCCATGAAGGGGCAGTTTTACTGTCAGGGACTGTGGGCCATAGAAGACTCACGGTGAAACACATCTATCCTTAAGGACTGTAGCCCATGGGAAGAGCACACACTGCAGCAGGGAAAAGTATAAAGAGGAAGGAGTATTAGAGATGGACTGACCACTGCCCCATTCCCCATCTGTGTAACAATTAGGAAATGTGGGATAATTAGGAATTAAATTTGTATTTGAAATGCATCACTGCCCACATATAAGAGAAAACGGACTTTCAGGGTCTCTCGGGGAGAGATGCAGCCACACCTGGCATGCCAGGAATGTGCACTTCACAGCAGTTCCCGTAACACAGATGGAGGGTAGAGAGAGGTGGAGATCTCACGGTTACGCTTTGTCCTAACTTCAACAAAAAGATGGGAACTAGATGGTGCAAGAAACTGATAAGCTGCATACTTGCTACCCTGAGCCAGCAGCCTGCCATCTTTTGACAGAATGCCGTACCCAGGGTGAACTTTGCTTCATTATAATGTCATTATAATGCATTTACATGCTAAAATACACACCCATCTCCAATGCGACCCCCCTCCAAAATGAGACCTCTGAGCATGCGTTCAGAATTTTTGGTGTCACATACCTTTAAAAATGAAGTGAGAGAGATTTGAACCAATAATAATGAAGGTATGTATGACTAGAGTCACTCAATCTCCACCTTGAAGGTGAAAATAATATAAAATGACCCAAGAGAGAGGGGGATACCATCACGGATGAGTCAAGGAAGATAACATCAACAGACTCCTGGGACAGGTCGACAGGCTGGACCTCCCTTCCCCCCCCCCCCCATAGGGACGCCTGTGGGTAAGACTTGCACTGTATCTAGTCCTTCCCTGGGAAAACTTAGAATTTCTACAGTTACTTTTACTGTCACCTGTATATTTTAGAGCCAGGCTGTGTTAACTTTATCGAGCGCTTGTATTCATGTAACTATTATTTGCACATGCTTTACAGACAGTATTTATCACTGGCAGTTCATAAAGAACCTGTACCTGTTGCATCAATAATCAGTTACAGATCACAATAAACTGCACTGTTTTGGTAACCGATCGTAATTTTCTCACTGAACACAACCCCATCTCTCAGTGTGACCATGAGGGTTCATGAGCACGACTTGACTGGCAGTGTGGTGCACTATCAGTGACTCCAGTGCAGTGAGGTTCGAAATTGTGAACACGGCTGGACTGATAGTTGCTTCTGATTGTATGAGACAGTGTGGTGCACTATCAGTGACTCTGGTGCAGTGAAGTTCGAAATAGCGAACATGGCCGGACTGATTTTCCGTCCTTTTTAACGCAACACCATCTCCAGTGATCTTCTGGTGGGGGAGGTAGAAAAATCAGGAGCAAAGTTGAGCCTAGAAAGAAGGGTAGGCTGGAGGGAAGGTGTTTTTGTTTGGATCTCTATTTCTAACCATCAAACTCCATTTTAATTGGTATTAAATGAATCATTCTCAAGCTGAGTCTCTTATCTAAAGCAATAACTGATGAGTGATGTCCTATCTTTACCTCATTTTTTCCTCCTGTCCTGTTGGGGAGGCAAAGTGAAACAGTAGCTGGGTGGTGATCAAACACCTGGTCAAAGTCAAACCTCCACAAATATTAAGCATTATTCAGAAAGCCAAAGCTGAAGAAAAACCAACCAACCAACCAACCAAACAAAACCCCTATCTCTTACATTTAGATATCTACAGCATTTTGTCTTACCCATGGGTAATATAAAATGTCATACGGTATTTATTACAGACAGGTAAGAATCTGCTTTATTTCTTTTAAAAGCATGTATGTCAATCTAGTACAAGAATAATAATTTCTCTTTCTCAAAATATCATTCCTGTAATAAAGGGAAAAAATAAATTGTAAACTATGCAGTAATTTTACTTAGTTTTTTTAATATAAAATATTATTCTAGGATTAAAATTGCTATGACCAAATCCAGTTTCCCAAATATCTTGACATTAGAGTAGACACAAACCCAGAAGGATTTTCTTTTCTTTCATTTTCTCTTTTTTAATGGTAAGTACCTGTCATCAGGCTAAAGACAAACTGAAAAAAAAGATATAAAAGGGATCTCAACAATTTTCAGGCTATATGAGATATTACTGTCATCTTCACTAGAAACTTCTGGGAAGTAAAAATCATATCAGTCTTCCAAACAGACAAAAAGCATGATGAAAGTTGTCTTTTCACTTCCATTTAACATGGGAGGGTTTGGTTTTTTGGTGGGATTTTTTTGTGTGGGTTGTTTTTTTTTTGTCCTTGTTTTGTTTTGGTTTTAATTTTCCTCTAAAATGAGGTGGTCTTTTTTTTCCCACTTCAAAGTCTTAAATTCGTTCTGGATAGAAACAGACAGAAAAGTATAGCTTCCTTTTTGAACAGTGAATTTTATTTTTTCCTGATCTGCACTGACATTTATAACCCTTACTAAACCCTAAACCACGTCTGCTGGCAGTTCTGTATCATATACTAGATAAGACTTCTAGGAGTATCACAAAGAAGGACGGACTGTAGTTCCATCACAGTTTTACTTTAGTGTTAGAAGTTGGAGGAAAAAGCCTATCATACAAAAAAGTTTTATAAAACCTTTTGAGATAGTTTATTAATTTTTGACCTTTCTTTTATTTATAGAATTTGATATACAGTGCAAAGCTTTTGTATTATCTAATCCTGAACCCAGTGTTATTTCTATGGGATCACAATCTTTCTTTTTTTTTTTTTTTTCCTTCACCAAACAATATTATTCCAGGTTTACAGTAGCTTGTCCTCTGTCCTTTAGCCCTTTTCTTTTAAATTAGCATGCCAGACTCTCTTCTGTTAAATGATTCTGTACCTTACACAATCTCCGTTATTAAAAAGATTCCTGAACAGCCATTGCAGTAATGTCTACGCTGCAATTCCTTTGTCTATAGGGGCAATGATAATCTCACAGAACTAACAAATTAGTAAGGAATAACCTTTCTATTCCAAACTTTGTTTAATCAAGTTGTCCTTTTCTAAGCATTTTCTAGTCTGCTGGTTTAAAATAGTTCATGATGCTTTCCTGCAAAATGAAGTTAAACTGTTTGGTCTTTAATTTCCTGCTGTGTCCCTAGGCTTTTTGTTAAATAAGAATATTTGTTGGCTTCTCTAATTTCTGTTAATATTCCCATTAGTATCTCATTGGAGATGACTCCTTCTGGAAACTGATCATTGTTCAGAGCTTCTCATACTTCATAAACTCAAAATTTTATTTGTCCCTTTCTTAATTTACTAGAATCATAGAATACAATCTTAGAATCATAGAATAGTTAGAGTTGGAAAGGACCTTAAGATCATCTAGTTCCAACACCACTGCCATGGGCAGGAGTACCTCACACTAAACTCTCATCCAAGGATCTGTCCAACCCTGCCTTGAACATCGTCAGGGATGGAGCATTCACAACTTGCTTGGGCAACCCATTCCAGTGCCTCACCACCCTCACAAAGTTGTAAAGAACTTCTTCCTTATATCCAGTCTAAACTTCCGCTGTTTAAGTTTTAACCCATTGCCCGTTGTCCTGAGAAGTCCCACCCCAGCAACCTTATAGGCCTCCTTCAGATACTGGAAGCCTGCTAGGAGGTCTCTATGCAGCCTTCTCTTCTCCAGGCTCAACAGCCCCAACTTTCTCAGCCTGTCTTCATACGGGAGGTGCTCCAGTCCCCTCATCATCCTCGTGGCCCTCCTCTGCACTTGTTCCAACAGTTCCATGTCCTTTTGATGTTAAGGACACCAGAACTGCACACAGTACTCCAAGTGAGGTTTCACGAGAGCAGAGTAGAGGGTCAGAATCACCTCCTTTGACCTGCTGGTCATGCTCCTTTTGATGCAGCCCAGGATACGGTTGGCTTTCTGGGCTGCAAGCGCACACTGAAGCCAGCTCATGTTCATTTTCTCATCTACCAACACCCCCAAATCCTTCTCTGCAGGGCTGCTCTGAATCTCTTCTCTGCCCAACTTGTAGCTGTGCCTGAGATTGCTCCGACCCAGCTGTAGGACCTTGCACTTGGCATGGATAAACTTCATCAGGTTAGCATCAGCCCACCTCACAAGTGTGTCAAGGTCCCTTTGGATGGCATTCCTTCCCTCCAGCATATCAACCAAACCACACAGCTTGGTGGTTGCACCCTTGCTGAGGGTGCACTCAATCCCACTGTCCATGTCACCAATGAAGATGTTGAACAAGACCGGTCCCAACACTGATCCCTGAGGGACACCACTTGTTACTGGCTTCCTGCTGGACACTGAGTCATTGACAACACCTCTTTGCATGCTGCCATCCAGACAGTTCTTTATCCACAGAGTGGTCCACCTATCAAATTGATATCTCTCCAACTTAGAGACAAGGATGTCGTGCAGGACTGTGTCAGATGCTTTGCAAAAGTCCAGGTAGATGACGTCAAGTGCTATACTCTTGTCCATCAGTTCTGTAGCTCCATCCTGGAAGGCCACCAAATTGGTCAGCAGGATTTCCCTTTAGAGAAGCCGTGCTGGCTATTACCAACCACCTTGTTGTTTTTCATGTGCCTCAGCATGCCTTCCAGGAGAACCCGCTCCAAGATTTTGCCAGGCACAGAGGTGAGACTGACTGGCCCTTAGTTCCCTGGCTCATCCATTTTCCCCTTGCGTAGCCAGTTCTCCTGGTAGCCCTCTCCTGGAGAGGGCTTACTTTGTCCCTAGCCTATCTTTTATTCACAATGTTCCTATAGAATCCCTTCCTGTTAGCCTTAACATCCCTAGACAAGTTTAATTCTAAGTGGCCCTTCGCTTTCCTAACCTGGTCCGTAGCTTCCCAGACAACATGCTTGTATTCTTCCCAGGCTGCCTGTCCTTGCTTCCACCTTTTATAAGCCTCTTTTTTCCTTTGAATTTTCCTCAGCAGCTCCTTATCCATCCAATAATGTCTCCTGGCCCTCCTGCTGTATTTCCTTCTATTCAGTAAGCAACACTCCTGAGCTTTTAGTAGGTGATCCTTGAATACCAAACAACAGTCTTGGCCCCCTGTGCCCTCTAGGGCTAAAACCCATGGAACCTTACTGAGCAGGTTCCTGAAGAGGCCAAAGACATAAATAGACACTTCCCTTCCCCTTCTGCAGGGCCTGTCTTTTCTAAAGAGCCTCTTTATTATATTACATTATGAAGAGAATTATATTTTCTCATCTGTAAATTTGATTTCTCAGTTAATAAAAACAAATTTCAAGACTAACTATTCTGCAGAAATTTGTCAGATTATTTTTATATTTATTTATATGTTATCCCCTTTTTTATTTTGTACATGCAGTATGTCAACTTCATTTAGTCTTACTAAACTAAGTCTTTAGCTGATACTTCAGATAACTCACCCAATCTATCTTGTTGTTAGATTTAAATTTATAAAATAAGGATTGAATCGTTTAATTTTATAAGAAAAAAAAAAGGGCAATACTCCAAATTACAGCCATTTAATGGAAGTCTAAATGCCACATATATGTACTCATCCACACTCACCTATCCACACACACTATATATATATATATATTTCTCCCTTCTTTGTACTTTCTATCTATGACTCAAAAAATGACTATGAAGAGATATATTTTCTTCTGCATCTTAAAAAGGCTAAACAAAGGAGAATTTTCTAATATAAGTTGTTTCTCACATAAACAAGTATTCCTTCTTTCTTACCCTTCCCTCCCTTTCCTTACGTGACTGTTTACGCCCAAAACTGTTTAGATGCTTTTCTATATATCTAACACTCCAACATTTTTTCATGCAACAAAGTAAAATGCTTTTAGAGGAAAACTTAAGGTTTTTTTTTCTGACTCCTCCTTCTCTCATTAGGAGAAAATAGTAATATGAAAACCCAACAAAGTCACAAAGCATATTCAACTGCTAATTCCTAGCTTTCATGAATTAACACAAGCAGCAATCATCTTCTTGTGGTAATCAACCACAGTCTGTTAACATTTCTAAACAGTGAATATGCAGCAAAAAGGAGAAATAAGAAGGATCTCTCAATCTCCCATCCCATGTTTGAGAAGTTGTCTTACAAAAAATCTTGTCTGTCAAAAAAAAAAAAAAAAAGTTAGTAAAAGGGTACCTCCTCCACAAAAACAATTTTAACAGCAGAAGTTGTCAAGGAAGCAGAGTAAGAAAATGTAAGAAACTAAATGGAGCTCTTAGCGCAAAAATGTGTGAGTTTTCATTGATATCAAAACACCCATGCTGTTTCTTCTAACTGTAAAAGTGGTGTGTAAGAAGGTCATTAGAACAAATGTTCGTTTCTGCCTCTTTTGACCATATGCAAGCATGAATATTATGATTGAGAAGCCCATTTATTTTATACAAAGGAGATATCATAGTGTAAATTGTTATTTTATTGGCAGATATCTACACAGTCATACTACAATGTAGTTACTATGAATTTAGAATAGAATAAATAATACTGAAAAACAACATGAAGATGTGCAGGAACACATGTATCACAGAAACAAAACCTCCCTTAGCAGGAGGTTTGAAGAATTTTGCAACAATTCTACGAATTACCTGCTTCTGCTTTCCAGCTGGTGTAATTATTGCCTGGGACAAGAGATTTTGTTGTTGTTGTTTTTGGTTTGTTTTCCATACATGATGTCTTTATTAGATGATAATGAGGCAGGTGATTTTCTTTCTGGTAAAGAATTATTTTGTTGATAGTGGACATGTAGGTTGTAGGCTTTATCTAAAATATCTGTAAGGCAGCAGATGAAACTCACAAAAAACTCAGATTAATACAATAAAAATAGTGACATATAACTGAAACAAGGTTTTGCTATGAATACATAGGCCTCACAGTCATCAATCTTCTTGAAGCCAGGGATACACCAGTAACTACATACCTCCAGAAATAACATTTGACAGAATGCTTCCATTTATTACCTTCAATTAATTTTGTATCAAGGTTGATATTATAATGCTACTATTAGTTTTATTTAAGTCCCTACTTCGGTCTTGGGTCACTGGATATTCAGGGACTCCAAATCCGGTGCTTAAATATGCATAATTAAATTTTTCTGCTTATATTTTGCCAGAAGATCAATCACATACAACATCTGAGGTGTCATAATTCCTTCAAAGTTATTGTACCTGCATAGCTCACCCTGTTACACATGCAAAATACACAAACACTTCCAGAATGTGCCAGATAGTTGCTCTGTTCAACAGGAATAGTGATATTCTTCACAGAATAATGGAATTCAATACAGACAAGTGCATAATACTATTATGTAGCAGTAAGAACACTCATGAAGAGTGATACAAATCCTCATTTATTCATCATTTGTTTAATTTAAATATTATTTTCCCTCCTTTAATCTCAGGTTTTCACATCCACCCTCCTTAGAAAGTGAGCAGACTAAATGAGGCTGGCTTATTGCATGTACAAAATAAAAAAAAAAAATTAAAAAAGTAGATACCATATAAATAAAAATAATCTGACAAGTTTCTGTGGAATAGTTAGTCTTGAAATGTGCTTTTACTAACTGAGAAGAGGCTAAAGGTTCCTCCCTCTTCCTTTGCTGTTTCTCATGATGTCGTGGTTTAAGCCCCCCACCCACACAGTTTTACTTACTCACTCACTCCCCTCTTTCTTCCCCCAGTCCTGGGGGGATGGGGAGGAGAATCAAAAGAATTCAACTCACACAGGTCGAGATAAGAATAGTTTAGTAACTAAGGTATAACACAAACTACTACTGCTACTACCAGTAATAATACAAGAGAAATACAAAGAAAAAGAATACAACTGCTCACCAAGCCCGACTCAGCCAGTGCACCCCCAATAGCGAACCTCCAAATACCAAAAACCTGACCATGCCGTGCATCCCCAGTCCACCATCACTCTTCCGGTTCTCTGCCCTCCGTCTTCACATCCTGGACATGACGTGATGTGGTATGGAATAACCTCATTGGTCAGCCCGGGTCTGGCATCCTGTCTCTGCCTCCTCCCAGCTCTCCCCTCCTTCCCAGCTCCCCTCCTCCTGGCATAGCATGAGGCCCAGAAAAGTCCTTGGTGAAACCAAAACACCGCCAAGCAGCAACTACAAACACTGGTGTCATCAGCGCTGCTCCCAGGCCCAAAATCAAAAACACAGCGCTGCAGCAGCCACCAAGAAGGAGAAAAATGACTGCCACTGCTGAACCCATGACACATGATCAAGTAAGTTTTCTGTTTTCTCTTCCCCCTTAAGCCAATGGATACAGAATTTCTCTGGATATGTGGACTTAAAGGTTCTGAATCTGAGGAAAACTGTAAAGAAATATCTCCCTTTCCTGGTGATAGCTTTGAAAATCTAAAGATAAAGCTTTCAGCCAAAAAATTCAAGTTTTAGAGAAACTCAACAGATCTCACAGAATTATCCTGAAAACAGCAATTGAAGGAACCTTCCATTGGAAAGCAATTCTAGGATTTAAGTCAATGTGGATGGAGAAGAACTTCAGAGTATCTGACTTCAAGAACTCTTTCTTTTTGAAGAACACAACATGTGATACTTCCTACTGGTTCATTCTAAGAATCTTGTCCATTAAAATGTTTATTGGATTTTCTTTTTTTTTCAAATCATCCATATGAGGCTTCTTCCTTTTTGGAATGCTTTAATACTTAGTCCATTTGGGAACTAGGTTCCTGAAATTATGTCTTTCACTGAATGTGGTCTCCAATATATTCATACCTTGGAATTCTTAGAATCCAAGAACGTTAAGATATATCTTCATTAATAGAATGAACTAAAAATTTCTTTTTCTTTTTACTTTTTTCCAGGCAATAATTCAAGACAGCTCCCTATGACTAAACTCCTTTACAAAGGAAGAGTGTTCTACAAACAGTAATTAAAAAAACAGAAAAGCATGAAAACAACAATTCTCTTCCACACTAATTTCCTAAGCTATCTGATAGTGTCAGGGTTTAGTACACACCTTGTGATTAAGCCAGCGTGATCACTGTTCATGCAATATTCAGTGACATTTTGAATACAAATGCCGATTATTCTCTTTTAATATTAAGCATTATATGAGTGTTTAAAGTGTCTGTGAAACATATTCATGTTAAATACAATTGCTGACATTTGGAAAAGGTCAAATGGGATGCCCTATGCAAAAACGTATTAGCAGCAAGACAGAATTATTACAATTATTAACAATAATAATTTGAATTGAAAAAGATCAAGTTTGGGAATCTTCTGTCTCTTTACAAGTAAACGCAACTACCTGTTTAACTACCTGTTTGATCAAAATTGCAATCTCTTGAACACACAAATGTCAGCATCAGGCTTTTATGTGAATTCCATCGAGCATATTTATTTCTTAGTTAGCTAGCCACATCCTGAAAAAAATTAAGCCACAGAAGGAAGGTACTGCTATTTTCTTTACGCAGCAGTTATAATTACTAAGCTCCCTATGCGTATTGCAAAGGTAAGTAGATGAAGCCAAGAAAGATGTTTGTTTACTAATCTTTCAGCAGAAAAATCTAATGTTCTATAGCTAATCTATAAATCTGCTTTGGATAGAGGCCTGGATCCTGCACAGTCGTCAGCCTTTTTCTCTAGACAATCAAACCCTTCTCTGTAATCTGAAACTTTGCTTTGTTTAGAAACTTTATTAGCACTAAACTCATTTTAAATTAAGGTAATAAAAGAACTAGAGAGGAAACTCCAGATACATTAGCTGCAGCTTCTTCTTTCTTCTTCCTGTCTGAATTTTTGCTAGACAGACATGAATTTATCTTAATTTTCTGAGTCGACTTCTTGTCATCAAGAGTGGGATTTTATTGAGTTGTGCATGTTCTGCTTCTGTGTATTCTGAGATTATAAAATTCTCTTTTGTTTGGAGACAGATCATAGAAGTGCTGATTTGTAAGTCAGAGTACGGTATAGCTTCTAATCTGAATACAGAAATGGGTTTTCTTGGTTTCAGACACAGAAAGTGGTAAAAAAAAACTTATATATATATATATATATATATATATATAATAGCAGTCAAAGAACCTGCTTTTATTTATACCCATGTACAAATTACTAATAGACAGTAACCTACTATAGCTCAGGCAAAACCAGTTAGTAGCCTCTCTTTTCCCTGAAAAAGATACATTTTGCAGCTGCTTTGTCTCCCACTGAATAGAACTCTGATTTCATGTTTGATATCATGTATATTGCAACTTAAATTGTCATTGCTAATGGTGAGATATCAATGTGCATAGCATAATCTAAAAGGGTAGATCAAGAACTGATATTAGGTATGACACTAATGTTCTTTTATCAGTTCTATAGACTGATGATCTAAATATCTTTGATAATAAAATTTGCTGATGGCAGAGACTGGCGGAGAAAGTAAGTAAATAAGAGGGAAGTATAACCCTAGTGCTACCACAATCTAAATATCTTGGATAAATGGATTGAATCAAGAAAACTGAATTTTACTGCAATCAAGCACATCTGAGAATTCAGAAGGTAGGCTATATCTGTAAAGTTCTGAGGGATATTTTAAAGAATACTCATCTAGAGTGTATTATCTTGGAAATACCATAAGTACTCTCTATAATGTAGAAGAACTGATTGCACTGATTACATTAGATACCTAATAAGTGGAAGGAAATAGAGAAAGTGATCTATCTGCTCTGGACAGCATTGCTATGGTCACTACTATGCAATAACAGAGAGAGAGGGAAGAAGAAAGAAATCTTTGAAACCTTTCTTAAACCTGTAAGACAATAATTGAGTGGGACCTGAGCTTGCATCAGGATCATTTTCTTAATGAAGACCAGCAGGAGTTCATGTATGCTAAGGAGAAAAGAAAGATACATACACCTCCTGGACAACTTGAAAAAAAAGGGAAAGTGTTCAAGGAAAAGAATAAGATGGCAATATCTGAAAGAAAGCTTTTGATTATTCATTCCATTCCCAGATATTCCAAGGATACAAGCAAACACATAACTTGTGGCAGGGAGTAGTAACATCATATTTCCATGTAGTTCATCTACTTAACCTCTTGCCTTCTTGTGATGCTAAGGACTTCTGCAGTAATATTGATATTCATCAGCCAAAATCATGAGACAGAACCAGCACGTATTTTAGACAGTAATCTAAGTTCATTATCTCTTAAAATTACTGCAACTCAATAGAAGACTACTTCTATTCACAAAATTTTACCCTTTTCCAAATGTTATACCAGCTAAATTTTTATTGCTATAAACAGCACTGGACAAAGCCATTAAGTAATACAGCTGAATTTTTAGTAGCCAGCAACATTCCAGTAATGCTTCATCTTCTCCAGAAATAAAATGTTCCTGAAGCAGTGTAGAAAAGAAAATATTCTGAAATATAAGGTTCTTATTAATGTTCTGTTAAAGCAGTCATATTATCTTTATGCTCATTTGTGATTTCTGGGAGACTGTATATGTGTATGCATGTAGCCACGTGCAACTCTGAATAATTTTGTTGGCTATCCATAAGAGTTGTTGGGTTTCTTTAGTTATTGCAAATTTTTCATGCTATAAGTTCAAAAAGTATGTTTATATATATTTTACCTGTCTTGTGAAAGTCATTGTAATTTTCTTTCACTTCACAAAAGGAGTATTTGTTCCTATCTTGTACAAGTTAAAAATTCAACAACTAAAAAGATGAATAAATAAAATAGATAATCCAGTCTAGACATTAAATAAATGAAACTGTGTGGAAATTTACAGAAAAGATTTAAAAAGTAAAATTAAATATCTTTGGAACAATAATCTATAACCTAATATAGAATAATATATATTCTTTCCTTCATGGAATTTATTAAAGGTGTTCTTACTTACTCAGCTGCAATTTTACAAAAAGTAAAGGAATTTATTATGTTAGTGATGTCTTCCTCATTGTTTCACTTAGTTGAATTTTGTCGAGCCTCATAATTACCAGAGGTGAGGAGGAAAGCTGACAGCCTAATCTACTAATCTTTGTCTCCTTAGGAAGCAAACTTTAAAAAAACCTGTGACGTATGTTAACCTTAAATCCCATTACCAAGTTTTCTTTTGCCAATGAATCAAAAGCTGTATGTGATCTTAAGTGTATATCTGATGCTGACTAAACACTCCTTTGCTCTCCGATTCCTTGAGTCGGCACCATCTCTTCAGCAAATAAACTATGCACTTGTACTCTAGTCTGCACAATAGTTCTGTGTTCAGCGTCTCTGTATTACTTCTGAGTTTGTGAATGACTGTTTCAGTGGATTAAATTTATTAGAGGGTGAGAGTGTGACTGCATTACAGCAACTTGATCAGAGATTTTGTAAATAAATTTAACTTTGCCTTTCCATAAGTTTTGCATTGAATTTCACTATAAAAATTTTACTGCACCACAAATCAAATTAGACAACTCTGTGATAACTTTTTGTGAAGTTTTTCCATTTTTTTTTGGAAGAGATTTCATAGTTAATAAGAGGTGGAAAGGGTTCCTACAAACTGATGAAATGTGCAGAAAATAAGTCCATTATAACTTTGAAGATGTCATACTTTAATGTCAACTTTAAAGATGACATAAATCTTCAGAAGATTTACAACATCACTCTGTAAACATTAATTTCTGTACCATACAAGTTTAAATTATTATAAAATGTATAATAAATATAGCTAGGAATCCCTCAGTAACTCTCTGTTGTCTTTGAGAGGTTGCAGCTAAACTAAGGCCATATATTTGATTTTCGTGATTGAAAATGGAAAGAAACCCTTGACTCAAGTAAAAAGCATTTAGAACTGTCTATCAAAATTGTCTATAAAAAAACCCCAAACCTATCAAAAGTTTAATTTTGGCCTGATTCTATACATTGGTCATGTAGGTGTGTTCTGTTTTGGTGACCTAGAACTGATGCAATTATTTTTCTGGGAGTTTTTCTGAACTACTGGTATATATTTTCTTTCCATATTTTATGTGGGCAATAGTTACCAGGTGAGAACAGAAAGCAGGGATGTTATTTTGAGATCTTTGTTTGTTTTGTTTCACTACATTCTGGAAGCTATGTAAAAGAAAAGCCAAGAAAAATCTTTAGATGTCAACAGGGGGAAAGAAAGCTTTTGGAAATGAGAGAAAGATGGAAATTGGAAGTCCTTCTCAGTATCTGAAAGGAAATTCCAAAATATACCCTGGATTTGAGATAGGTGACAAGTCTTTTTTCTGGTAACTAAAATACATTCCAGGATTTATTTCCGGAGTGTTTAGGTAGATTAATTTTTGTATCATTACGTCAGTTTGTATACAGACCTTGTAGTTTACAAGTTTTGAATCTTTATCTTGCAGTTTTAACTTCATGAATTAAAAAACAAACAAACAAGCAAACAAAAAAAAAAAACCCACCAAAACAAAAAAAAACAAACAAAAAAACCCCACCAAACCAACAACCCAGAGCATTCTACCATAATATTATAAGACTAAAATAAGATGACCAGGAAAACTTATCTTTGCACATCTCATCCTTCTGAAGTAAAAGATATTTGCTGGCACAGTAATTTATTAAATTATTAAAAAAAATATGTTACATTTTGCAATTTTAAAAAGATAATTGAAACAGTGAAAGCATTTAAAAGAAACCATAAAATTAGTGTTTGTGTAAGTAATCATCTTTTTTCAATAACTTTGCTTGTGAGATAAGTAAATTTGCATTATTATTTGTCTTAAACTCAGCACTAAGAATTATGGAATACAGTCTGCCTAACTTCGTGAAGGACTCATGGTTATAGTTTTGCTAATATGCTGCTGATGTACAACTCACTGACTTCATTATCTTTTTACTGACCTTTTCTATTATTTATTTTATGTGCTTTTCATGGTTTCTATTTCATTTATTTTATTTTCCAGTGATCTTGGTTCAGCATAAATCAATTTGCTGTAAATTGTGTTTCATGTTTGTTGCTTAGATAGCAATTATTAAAGGAAAAAAGAACCTTCATAGAGAAGAAGGCAAGCATCCATCACATGGAGGATTTATTTACATGTAATAACTAAGTATTGTTAACTGGTGACAAGTTCGTGGAAATTTGCAACTTAGTGGAAGTAAAAACACTTGACTTTCTGAACTGCCTGTCCCCGTGCCACACACGAAACTGGATGAAATTAAGTAAGTAGTACATTTCATTCACCTTTGAACTGGCATAATTTCATGCTTAATTTGTTTTAGTTGTCCAAATATTGGTTATATCCATTTACTACAGTTTCAGATTATGTAGTTCAAGGCAACCGCATAGATTACTTCACAAAATGAGACAGTTCTAATTTAGCTCCATAGGACATTCAGTCAATAAAATCAGCATGTCAGTTATATGAAATGTTCAATGGGATTTGTTAATTATATCAAACGATAAACTCAAACCATACCAATAAGCATAGCCAAATGACTTATTTTGATTCCTTTTAAAATACTTGACTAAGAGGATTTAAGTCCATAGTATTCAACATACTGTCCAAATCCTTTTGATTATGACCTCAGAAGAAAAAGAAGCAGCACTCTGCAATAATGACTGCAGGCTAAGCACCACCAAAGGAGTGGCATTAACTACATTTTTTATTTTTAATAGATTTATAGATTTTGTTGTGATTTAAGTAATAATGGGAAATGCATCCTTTGTCTGTGTTATCACATATATAGTTCTCATATTATAAACAAGTTAAACAAGCTCCTAGGTCTATTACCATTCTATTCTGAGTTATGTATTCAGCTGTAGTTTACCAAAATACTTCTGCTAAAAGGGAGTGACGAGTACTCAACCTTTAACACCAGTTCATAGAACCATAGAATGGTTTGAGTTGGAAGGGACCTTCAAGATCATCTAGTTCCATCTCACCCTGTCACAGGCAGTGACACCTTCCATCAGACCAAGTTGCTCAAAGCCCCATTCAACCTGGCCTTGAACACTTCCAGGGATGGGGCACCCACAGCTTCTTGGGTTTCTATACCTGTATTGCATTCTTGCAATGATGTAAATGAAGCTTTACTGTGAAGTGTATCATGAGTATGCAAGTATTCTTTCTTTAAATAAAGTTTGCTAAATTAGAAAGAAAAATGAAAATTACTTGGCATTGCAGCAATGATATGGAAATTCAACACTAAAAAAGTGAGAATCCTCAAATCCTTATTTCTCTCTTTACAGAGGTGTGGCTGAGGGTGGGAATGAGAAGATACTGGACCTTATTCTGAATACTTTCATGCTACTATTACTCAGACTTGTGACTGTAATCTATGAGATCTTGATTAAGACTGGCAAAAGGGGAAATTGTCTGTCATAGTTATAAATCTCTGGAAACCAAATAAACTAGGTTAACTGAAATGCCGTCTTAACTTCTTCTGAATAAATACATAAACACATAAATAAATTGATAAATAAACAATATGTGGCTTTCTGGAGCATATTGTGAATTAAACTAAAACACTGACATTTAAAAACTGACAAATTAAATACAATTATATGTTTCTTTTATGTCATTAAATTACAGCCTCTCCAATGTCATAATGGCTAAAAGACAGATACTTAAAATATTAACTTCAAGCTAGAGGTATTCAACAAATTCAAATGTGTAAAAAGAGGCGGTTCACATAAAAGACTTTTTAAAACACCTGGGAACATCTCTAGAGATGGAACAAGGAACACCACTTTCACAGAATTACTTTTCTTTAAGGTACACAAAAATGTCCTATTTAAGTTTCAAAGCATTTAAGTGATGGTATTATGCCTATTTTTCTTAGTGCTGACCTCCTTAGACTTTGAAGATAAGCTTAAAGTAGAATGGCTTACAATACAGTGAAAAAACAAAGTAATTTCAAGCATTTGTCTCTGGATAGACATTACTGCTAAGGAAAGGCTGATTGAATTTATAACTTCACATTTTTCGTTAACCTGCAGTAAAATAATTTCTTATGCTTACATTTAATTTGTTTAAAGCAGGCATGATGTGTATAGGCACAAGGGAGAGAAGGATTTTCTGCACACATATCAAATTGTTAGATGCTGTCAGAAACTGAGTAGGTATCTCTTAAATAAAGGCTGCAGAGACACACCGTGGTTCACATTTTTGAGGATATGGTGTTTGCAGACATTCATTTTAAAGATTGCTATACCCTGTATTGCATTCATATAAAGATTATTTCAAGCTAATATTTAAAATAAGAATATTACCTACTTTACTGTAAGAACTCCTACTTTACTGTAAGAACTTTACTTGACAAATCAGGTAACAGTTACTAAAAAGAGGTCACTTATTTGAAACTGCACCATGTAAGTTCCTGACTCTCATTTAATTGATCTCTTTGTTTTCTATGTTGGCATTTCTGCTTCAGAGGTTATGTCTCCTCCTTTTGTTGACAAGTCAAAATTCTTTGCTGCTCTCAAAATGACTTAATTCTTTCTTAATATAGAAATATTTGTGCCTGGATATGCTTGAGAAACAATTTATGCCAACTTTCCTGTATGTACAGCCAACAAAGACAATTTTACCATTTTTTGCTACTCTACAATTATACCTAGATATAGAAGTAATGAAAAGAATTAGGCTGAAGTGAGCCTGTTCTTTTTGATGGAAAAGAGAAGCAAAGGGGTATGTATCACTGGTGTTATGATTAACATATTTGTTTTAACAGGCAAATGTGTTTCTGCTTCTACCATGCACTTCGTGCCAAAGGCCTTCTTCACTCATTTCTCATAGGCTTCCTGGGATCAAGATTGCTAAGCGAGCTTTAGTAGAGCAGTAGTGCATGCATTTAAATCCTTTATGTGTTCTTAGAAAAACACGAATGAAAAAAAAAAAAAAAGCCAACAAAAAAAGCACAAAAAAAAAAAAACAACACAGTACTTGCAAGTAACAAAATCATTTTAAAAAAGTTGTATTTCACCCAGAATGCAAAACCAGTGCATTACTAAGTACTCCAAACAACTCATACTGAAAAGGGGAAAAATAAAAAAAATAAAAATAATAAAAAAAAGAACCCAGAACACCCTGTCAGGGGTGATTTTAATAATGTCAATAAATTTACCTTTCACCTCTTTACCTCTAAGATTTGGCTAGCACAATTTAACCCTACGAGAATCAGTGCAAAATAAAAATCATACTGTCATGTTTTAGAATCTATATCATCTTCTGTAGTAACATTTCTGTTTCTAATATTGCTGCAGTTTTAGGACTAACATCCAGGAAATCTTCAAAGGTTCCAATAGCCAAACTTCATAACATGGCAAAATGTCGCAGAGCTTATTGCATAGATATTAATCTTGAAAAGGGAACATTGCACCGTCTTTGCAATGCTTGGGTAATTAGATGACCATATTTTAATAAATGCATAATGATATTTCTGTAGAGATATATATCTCTCTATGGTATATGTGTGCATATATATATATATTTATATAAATATATACACAGACATGCTTAAATTATTCATCAGAACTATGTGACCAGACAGAAATAATTAACATTCCAAATATTGCAAACTATGCAAATGCTGAATATCTTATAGCATCTTATTTAGTGAGGATATAAATATGTATATAGAATTACTTAAATATTTCAAAATTTAGTTATACTATTTTGCCAATTATTTTGATTTTATGCACTTAAGCTATTATTTCATAACAAAATAGCAAATATATGGCCAAATTATTTAATAAATTACTTTTACAATTAAAAGTACTAGTAAAATTAAGCCTTTTATTAACATCTGATAGTAAATCTCTGAGATACTGGTATCCTTACATTTTGTGTATTGAGAAGAGCACAGACTTGCAAAATTCCAATTAGCGTTTTCTCTAAAAATCCTACATTTATGTAATAAATTCCTTGAAACTGAGAAGCTGGGCATTGAAAGTTAATTTCACCTTTTCTGTTTATGCTTGTGTATTGCTTTAAACACTTCGACAAACTGCATAATGATGGATTTAGTCTCAGTAATGAATGTCATGACCCCAAAACCAAATGTGGTAAAACACTTTAGAGCAGTGATATAGGGATTGTTGATTATTATATTTTTTTTAAAATATGGAATGCACACAGAGCCTAGCCTGTTTAAGGCTCTCTTTATCTGGCAAAGATGCAGTATGCATGGCCCAGTACAATGACACCTGCTGTGACTTTGCGTTATGTTTCAAAATAATAGGCTCTTCACAAGGAGCGAATGCCAAATAACTTACAGTATAGTAATTGATTGCAAGCATCAATACAGCTGCTGCTTTTGTGCACTCAGAAATATCTTTATTTTAGGATTGCTGGTTTTTTTTAATAGCTTCATGATTTTTTATAACAGCTCCCATTATTCCTTAGTGGTATTATTTCAGAAGCCTCTGCTAACACTAGGGGAGGAGCTATATAAGTGAAATGGACTTTTTTTTTTTGATTGAAAGTGTCCTATTCAACTTGTTAAATCCTGTATAGAAGATACAGATACTTGCCGTTAGCTGAACTCCAGTGGATGGACAGAACTTGCTCAACAGCAGAAAACTGCTGCTATGATTTTCAATTTGAACAAAATAAAATACATAATTAAAATCTAAAATACATGTATACTAAGAATGTGCATCTTCAGTCATAGCACTTAGCTAGCACTCAGGAGTCAAGAAAGGTCAGTGCTTCTGTGAAATACCTAAGTGCTGCTCAATCTCAGTTTCTTCCACAATATCCTAGAAACCCTGAATTTGTAACCAAAGTCCTCAGAGGCTTTAAACAAGAATAAGCATAGACACACTCATATATGCATCACATTATTGGGTTCAAAACTTGCTTATGTTACTATATGGGCTCTTCCAAAATGTTTTGTGAACTCATTGCAGTTTGTCTAATCATCTCTTGATCATTAAAACATAAATTCTCATGAAGAGAAAATATTTCCATCTTCATTTCTCACCTTTTACTGCTTAAGTGCTTTAAATATTTTTAGCATCTTTAATTGTCTAACTATTTCTTAAAAGCCTTCCCAAGATAAAAATTTACCAAATGTGTATGAGGCCGGTTTTGAAACAATCCATTTTGTTTCCTTCATGCCTTAAGTATAGCCCTATACAAGATACAAGGAGAATTAACTATTACAGGAAAATAAAAACAAATACCCAACCAGTTATGAGGAGGAGGGGTAAAATTCTCTATTTACCAACTTAGACATACACTGTAATTCCGTTCCTTCCAGATTGAAAGTCCTTTACTCACTGTGGTAACAATTTCACATGGGTCATTTCACATAAATAGAAAAACAATCAGTCTTTTGAGTAGGGAGAAAATAGGAAGCAACAAGACTTTTACTTTGGTCCATATTTTTAAAGGAAACCCAGGGCACTACTGCTTTATTTATAATTTCTATTTAATGAGGAACATGAGAAGAGGAAGGGCTGTGTTTCCTAGGCAAGAGAGATTATTGTACAGTCAATGTTTCCTGCAGTTTATGCTCTCATATCACGTGGAATAGCCATAGCTAGGGGGTTGAGCAGCCTCACACAATCTTTCCTCATCAGCCTCCACAGGGAAATTTCTGGAATCTTACCAGGTTTGGGTATTTACTGCATGCCAAGCTGAATAGCCTAGAGCACAACTGAAGCATTTCTAGGCAGATTCAAAACAGGATCTTAAGGTGCTATGAAAATTTGACACAGAAATTTAAGCTTTCTACAACACCTAAAGGCATACAGAATATCCAAGTGTCCCTTGCAGAGTGAATTTTTAAAGATCTATGTTTTGGATTGAGGCTCAGTTTTCCAAAATTCCATTTAAATGAATTTGTTCTGTCATCTATCCTTCCCAGATGATTACTGCGGTTTTACTGCTCTAAGCATGAAGCACAACACACCTAAATTCTTTTTGCCCTAAATGGTTAGGCCATTCAAAAAAGACAAGAAAGAAATGCATGACTGCTTTCCATTCTCTCTAACCTTGACACTGAATGAACCTTTAATACATGCAAGGAGAAGAAAATAAGTCCATCACTAACAAAATTATAAAGAAGGAAATAAACCTTGAATCTTGCCTGTGAAACTATAAAATGTCCTGCAGGCTAACTGTCATGCTTTAAGCTGTAAATCACGCAGCCCGTTCACTCACTTCTCCCTCTTGCTTCCTCCCCACACTCTGGGGGGTGGGGGGGGGTGTTGAGAAAAATAGAAAGAATGTAAATCCCACGGGTTGAGATAAGAACAGTCCAGTAACTAAAGTATAACACAAATCACAACTACTACCACCACCAATAATAATAATGACCAGGGAAATACAAGGGAAGTGGATACAACTGCTCACCGCCTGACCAAGCCGAGAGAGAGAGAGCAAATTCCGGGTTCCTGGCCCCAGTTTTTTACATCCTGGGCATGACGTGCTGTGGCATGGAATAGCTCTTTGGCCAGTTTGGGTCAGGTGTCCGGTCTCTGCTTCCTCCCGGCTTCCCCTCCTCCCTGGCAGAGCATGAGACTCAGAAAGTCCTTGGTCAAGTCAAAACATTACCAAGCAGTAACTGAAAACACTGGTGTTATCAGTGCTGTTCCCAGGCCGAAAGTCAAAGAAGCAGTGCTGCAGCAGCTACCAAGAAGGAGAAACGAAAAAAAAAAAAAGACTGTTACTGCTGAACCCAGGACAGTAACATAACATACAAATATGTAATTACAGGGTATGGTTTAAACAGATTCATATTTTTCTGCCCATATTCTGAGTCTGCTTGAGACAATTTTCAGCAAGAAGCGATGTGGCTGCTCTAGTATGGGCACACTAACATGCCATTTCTCTTAATATTGTGTGAATTGTTTATGTCCTGTTTCTAAATGTATATAAATTGAGCACAGCACTATGCTAAGTCAGATATATATCTTTCAGGCATCAACTGATGTAGATCCAGACAACTTAGAATGTTTATGAAATTTTCTCATCTCTCAGTAGAGACATGATAAGAGAAGAAAATTAAAGCATGTAATTTATTTTATCAAAAGCTGTTGCTGCTGCATATATTTTAATATTGTGTGCTTTCGGTAGATTGAGGAATAATACACAAGAAAAATTATTCACAATGTTGCTTAATTGATAATAGTAAAAGATTTTAAGGTTATATAAACCATTAAGCGAATGTTATTGTTCAATTAAATATTAGGTGAGTTAATGATATGCATGTAAAAAATGCAAGGAAACATGGCTAGACAAGATTTCTTTATTTGTTCAGTGTTTTTTTGAAGATTCTTAATTAATTCCATTATTTCATTGACTATTTCATTATTAAATTGACAGATGTCTTGAGACCCAGTTTTGCAAGACAGTTGAAAATCTCAGTTGTTGTAGGGATAACTTTTAGATGTTAAAGTTATGCAAAATCTGACAGGATGAGGTTTGTAATAATTAAAAGATCATGTTGACTTTTTTTTTTTTTAATTGGAAGCAACAACTAATGAAAAGTTATTCATTCTTTGAGTTGTGTAGAGAAAAATTAAATACTTTTTTCTAGGAAACCTCAGTACGTTTTTAAATTATAATAGACAAGAAACGTAAGATGAGTTATGCCAAACAAATATCATTTCCTAGGCAGTACTGTTGTTCCTATATTTTTATATACCATTGCACAGGTATCATAAGTGTTTCTAGAGTCATTGGCATTTTCCTATTGAGATCAGTATTGCAGTCCATTTTACTTCAATAAGACCAGAGTTAGCATGGTAGAATCCTTTTGAAAATTAGTTTCTGTAGGCCTGTGGTCTCCTAAATTTTTGAATGCAAAAATTTCTGTTCATGTCGTTTTGACTTTCCAGATGCAAAAGAACGACATAAAGAAAAAACATGGTAAAATTATTTAGTATATTTCAAGGACACAAAAACAATTAATATGAATTAAAGAGACTTGATTGCTACCATCCACTGCACATTTTGATTAGATACTGGCCCTGATCTTGCTCTGTTGGAAGTCAGTGAGATTTTCTTTTCTGGCAGTGGAAATAGAAGAAAGTCATTAGCTAATGTCGTGGTTTAAGCCTCTAAAACTCACAAAGTTTTACTCACTCACTCACTCCCCTCTTTTTCTTCACCCAGTCCCGGGGCAATGGGGAGGAGAATTGAAAAAAAATTCAACTCGCACAGGTTGAGATAAGAACAGTTTAGTAACTAAGGTATAACACAAATCACTACTGCTACCACCAATAATAATACAAGAGAAATACAAGGAAAAAGAATACAACTGCTCACCAAGCCCGACCCAGCCAGTGCACCCCCCCAGCAGCAAACCCCCCACTGCACCACCACACCCTTCCGGGTCTCTGCTCCCCGTTTTCACATCCTGCACATGACGTGCTGTGGTATGGAATAACCTCTTTGGTCAGTTTGGGTCAGGTGTCCTGTCTCTGCTTCCTCCTGGCTTCCCCTCCTCCCTGGCATAGCATGAGGCTCAGAAAGTCCTTGGCCAGACAAAACACTATCAACCAGTAACTGAAAGCACTGGTGTTATCAGCACAATTCCAAGGCTCAAAATCAAAAAACACAGCACTGCACCAGCTACCAAGAAGAGAAAAACGACTGCTACTGCTGAACCCATGACAGCTAACTGAACTGAGAATCAAGCATGATCAGGAATAGAATAGCCAAATTTTGAAATAAGCGTGACATTTTCCAGAGTCCATTTCAGCAATAATGGAAATGGTATGACATTGATTTCTATTTTTTATGTTTCATTTCCTACACCGAATAATAAACTTGTTTCATTCAGGCAAGTTCCAACTACAGTGTAAGAATGAATGAAAACATATTTTAAAATAAACTGACAAAGAAAAGTTGAAAATTATCAAGCTTTTTTAAATCATTATTATTCTTCATACTTACCTACTAAGGAAATTAATGGTTTCAGGTTCTGACTATCAATTTGCATTTAGACAGTTTCTATCATAATTAAGTATCAGACACGAGTGGGAACCTCTAATTGTTACTGGAATTAAAATCCCAAATAATTGCCATTAAATGAGTTAAGAACATAATCCTACATACCAGTTAAATAACACAGGATCATCAGGTATTTAAGATAGAAGTTTCTGTGTCTCAGAGCTCTTAAATTATTTCTCTCCTAATGGGAAGCATTAAATCCATTAAGACTAGTGGTTCAAACTTACGAATACAGAAATCTAGAAATCAGAAGACAGAAAAATGTGTAAAAGGGGTCAGGCAAGTGTAAAATGGGGTCAGTAAGCACAGTTGCCTGAGCTTGTGGCTGATCACCACAGTCTGCCCTATTTTAGGATTATGGAATGGTTAGGGTTGGAAGGGACTTTAAAGATCACCTGCCATGGGAAAGGACACCTTCCACTAGACAAATTTGCTCAAGATCCCATTCAACCTGGCCTTGAACCTCCAGGGATAGTGCAGCCGCAACTTTGAGGCAAGTTGTCCCTGTGCCTCCACACTCTCATAGTAAAGAATTTCTTCCATGGTGTCCCTCAGAGATGTGCAGCACGCAAAATAGGCATTTTTTTAAGAATAAAAGACTATTAACTTACAGTATTTCTGGATCATAAAAATAAATGCTTAGAAACAGAGAACAGTAACTCAAGAGAAAAGAGCAAAAAATTTATAGGGGTACAAGTGGAATTAAAAAGAACAGGGTAATTTGAAGGATTTTTTTTTTGCCTACTCTTCTATGCTCAGCAGAAAGTGGATGCCTTCTACAACAAAATAGGCTTTACCCAGTGCAAGCAGGCACATTGAATTAACCCATATGTCAATGAAAGAATGAACTGATTCAAACTAGGAGCTTTGAAGTTAGGTGCCCTGCTGTCATTCAAATGCCAACTTTCAATTTTCAGACTATATTAAATTAGTTCAATGTAACATTTCCTCATTACCTACACAGACGATGGCAGTAGGCAAAGTAACTTACTTTTCCCTTTACATAAAAGTTGCAAAAAAATTAATAACAGAAGATGCACAGCCTACTACTATATGTGCTGTGCTACATGCTGGCTTAGTCAGGCTACATTAATATCTGGATTCTGAAACACAGTAATATTCTTAGTTTGTAATGCACGTTTGCCAAATGGAGTATAAACTTACAACTCAGTTTAACAAAGCACTAAATGAGCTTGCTACAGCATCAGACTAATCATTATTTAAAACTATTTTGTTGCTCCTTGTTCAGCACTAACGTTATTCATGATGAATTATTTGATTTTTATGTGATATGCATGGAATTGCATGGGGATTCCAGCATAATTTAGCTTTCATTTTTGTTCATAATTTTAGCAGAGAGACTTTTTAAAAAATAATGCTACTTCATATAACATTACTTCTTACATGCCGTAAGATCCTATTCATTCTGCAACTACAAGGGTAGTTTTTATCATCTTGCTGCAAGAAAATATATTTAGGCTGACAAATTTTCACATCTTCCTGTCACTTATGTGCAGTAGCCACTGCATTCTAGGGTAACTTTTTTCTGGCTCACTCTTTTCTGCTGGAGTTGTTTAAATCTGAATAAAATGTTTATTGAGCTAAACAGAGTAAGGTAGAATATCGTTTTGAACCCAGTTGTCTATATGCCACCTGTATTTATTCTTGACATTCTCATTATCTGTTCATTGTGGCTAGTTTTCTTTCAAACTTTGCAGTATATATGCATTGAGATCTGTGACTGGTCCAATTCCCAGTGACATGAGAACAGTCCTAATGACATCAATGGATTTCACAGAGACCCTTCTTGAATATGACTATAATTTTTCCTAAGACACTGTGTTCTTGTCTGTCTGGGAAGTGTTACGGGCCTACATAAGAGAAATACAGGCAAGAAGGGATATAATAAAAATAAGATCACTTCTCCTATAACAGATGATCTCTCAGCTGTTATACAGAATACTGCTTGAGCTGTTTAATATAATCTATAGATCTGGTAAAGTCATTATTGTCAGCAATATTCACAGTGAACATTGTTCTGTTTTCCTCATTACAGAAATGGAAGTTTAAGCAGATTAAAAAAAATAATCACCACTGTTCTTCTATTATACCATGCACTGTTTAACACACCAGTGATATTGTCATAATTAAAAGATGTTAATAACAAGTAGTAATCAAGGCATTAAATCTATACATATCTTCTAATGGATTATTATTTTTGTTGAGTGAACGAGTCAGTGACCCTAAGATAAGGATGCATGTGCCATTACATTGTTCTAATACAAATTTAGTTGTGTTTCAAAGAAAAACACAGTTGAAAGGCTACTGGAGAAAAACAGAATTATTAACAAGTTAACCCCTCTTAACAGGTACAAGGGCAAGATGAGATCAGAGGCTTAAAAGTGCCAGTGCAGGAATGTACGGGATGCCCCAAGGCTATCAATAACAATTACCAGTGGTCAGCAGCTGGTCATTAAAATGATACAAAAAGCTACCAGGTTATTGAAGCTGATCATCGAGTTAACCAAGAGAAAAAAGAACCAATTCAACACAAAAAAGATTTAACAAGCACAATAAAACATATAGCAGATTCAATCACTACAGTGTTTATTTAATGAATACAGAGCAAGTAAGTTGACAGTATTAGGAAATATACAGAAATAGGCTCAGCAGACTTAAGAGCAAACAGGATTTATCACCTCCCTTTAATGACATAACCTACTCTAGATCTGTGATCAGGGACGCTGAACACTTGTCATCCTCCTGTACCCTGTCCTGAGGACTCTGCCAGCCTTAAGTATCCCAGCTCCCCTGGGACTCCCACCCCACCCAGGGACCAGCACCACATTTCACCCCGCTTTCAGATTAACTCGTGGATCTGCACAAAAGGTACATTTCCTTAGCCCACAGAAGCTGCGCAGCATTTTCAGTCTGGAACCTTCACCATCAGGCTTTACTGCAGCTCGGCTGCCTCACGACAGATGCTGTGTACAGCCTACTGAAAAATACCATCAGTTTGTGGCTACTCATTAATGGAAAATGTCTCTACTGCTTCCTGTCTTCATCTAAAACTGTATTATCTATAGAGGGAAAGATTTTCAATACGGTCAAGAAAACATATTGTTTCACCTTTTCCTACTGGAACTGATAAACTAGAAAGAGCACATGAAAGATATGGTAAATGAAACAGACTGCAACTTTATTTGTTTCTCACTCTGAGAGCAAGTCCTACAACAGAATTCCTATTTTGAGGTCTAAATTCACTGGCCCTCCCAAATCCAGATGAGCAAACAAAAAAGGACAGACCAACCATACCTGTTTTACTGGCTGGGAATCTACTCTGCCCTGTCCTATCCCTGAACTTTATCTGAGCATTGATTAAGGAGAGAATATTAGTAGGCAGAGATCAAAACAAGCCTGAGAGTATGCTGGCAGTTAAATAGTGTGAATTAACATATGACATAGCTCAAGTATTGACCTGGCTCTGTTTAATTTATTAGTACAGCCGCTCCTATGAATCCCTAGGAAAATTTGTAGGTGATAAGTATGATTCTTTCTGGCATTCACCCTGTTGTGCAGTCCTCCTCTTTTCATTTAATTTCTTAGCACTAGAAACACATCATGATTTTCCGAAAAAAAAAAAAAAAAAATATATAAAGGGCACATAACAACAACAAAATATCCATAAAATGGAAAGTGCACATAAGCACTGGTCCAGTGTTTGTACACTGCGTGAGATCAGTCAAAAGAAAATTAAGGCTAGAGGAAGAACAGAACAGCATTGCAATAACGAAGCATACAAGATTATCCAAAGAGGTTGCTTTTAATGATCACATTGAAAAAAATCTACTCTATGTAAAAATAATGTTCAGACTTTTCCTATTTTAGCCAACATAATTCACAACAAAGAACTTGCATTGATTTTTTTCTCTTATTGTTTTGATCTATTAAAATGCATTGGAAATAGATTAACTGCATTTGTTCGGTACTTATGGTTATTTTCTCTGCCTTCAAAACTCACATGTAAGCAATTTGTCGATTATGATGAAAGGTCTAATTTTAGCATAGCTTCTACGTTCTTTGCTGCTGAAATGCAGCTGTGTAACTGTCAATATTCTCTAGTGAGTTACAACAGATATCCATAAATCATATACCTATAATGCATCCCTCAAACCTTCATGATATGTGGGGACCAGAGAAATATCAGTAAGCAAAACCTGGCGTTCTTTACAAGATCCTCTGCTAAATCATTCTAGAAAACACAAAAATGTAGCTTGTTAGTATCTATATCCGGGAATCAGACATACTGCTTGTAGAGGTGTTTACTTCCAGTCCTTATCACCCTTGTCTATTATGCTGTTCAGACCAGTTAAAGATACCTAGAATTCTCCTGAAGTGTACAATCCAAAGAAAAATAATTATTTTGCTATTGCTGTTCTTGTGGAGACTTGTGGAGACTTATTGTGCTGTTGTGGAAAATTTGTGGTTGTCCTTTCCCAGTTGCATATGGAACTCCAAGGGTCTATGAGTCAGGAAGTGTTATTTTCTAAGCAGTGTGTCCCTCTGACGTCATCAAGTTCACGATGGACATGACCTGGCAATGTGCACTTGCAGTCCAGAAAGCCAGCCATACCCTGGGCTGCATCAAAAGAAGAGTGATCAGCAGGTCAAGGGAGATGATTCTCCCCCTCTACTCCACTGTCATGAGACCCCACCTGGAGTACTGCATCTAGCTCTGGAGTCTGCAGTACAGGAAAAACTTGAACCTTTTGAGACAGGTACAGAGAAGGGACACAAAGATGATAAGAGGGATGGAGCACTGCTCCTATGAAGACAGGCTGAAAATGCTGGGCTTGTTCAGCCTGGAAAAGAAAAGGCTCCAGGGAGACCGTAAAGCAGCCTTCCAGTACATAAAGGGGGCATACAAGAAATCTGGAGAGGGACTTCTGACAAGGGCCCGTAGGTGTAGGACAAGAGGGAATGGCTTTAAACTGAAAAAGGGTAGATTTAGACCAGAAGTAAGGAAGGATTTTTTTTTTCTGGTGTGTGGTGAGTCACTAGAACAGGTTGCCCAGAGAGGTGGCAGATGCCTCATCCTTGGAAATATTCAAGGTCAGGTTGGACAGGGTTCTGAGTAACCCAATCTAATCAAAGATGTCTCCTTGCAGGGGTGTTGGACTAGATGATCTTCAAAGGTCCTTTACAACCCAGGCTATTCTATGATTCCATTGTAAGTTCTTAAACTACTCGTCCATTTCAAATGGACATTTCAAAATTTAGTTTTGCTCATCTAAACAGGGTTGTCCCTACTACAACCTCTCAGAAGACTACTCTCACAGGTAGGTTTTCTTATATTTGGGAATTTCTCTCCCCTAGTCTTTCTTGTTAAAGCGATTCCAGTGAAAATAAGCATGAAACATAGGACCAATCTGAGGTCTGTAAGAACTCCTTGGTTCAGGACAATTAAAATAACGAAAATTTAAATAATAATGAAATATGTAAAGTGGGAAATCAACATCTACCTATCTAGCATTTGATACCCAGCCTAAACCATGAGATAGGATTAGAGTTAGGATTGGAGGGTGGGGGGAAATCTTTTTCCCAGAACAGAACGCCATCTCCTATCCATCTATCTGTCTCTCATTTTTAGATAATGTTTATATTAAAAATATCTAGGCCAGTCATAGAATTGTACTTGTGACAACTATCCTTTAGCTCATTATAAGATCCTGATATTTGTTTTCTGCCAGTTGTGCTCTCGGGTCTTTCAAAACTATGCTGCAATTGCAATGGCTAACCGTACTCACTGCTGAGCCACATTCTTACATGTCTGCAAGAGCTGAGTACAGAGATACAGAGAAGAAGTCTAATGCCAATAAATTAAGGAGATAAATGGATAAAGGAAGATTATGCTGGCAAAATATAGTTTAAACCAGAAAAATGCAGTGCCTCTTAACTGCCAGTATTGTCCAGGAAAACAACAAAGAAACTGCTAGACCTAATTCTGCTTATCAGGCCTGGCAAAGTGTAAAAGTAAAAAGAAGTGAGTTCGATCTTTCTGTTGCAATTAGAGGAAACACTGCATTTTATTGCTTATCTCCAGGGTTAGGAGTATTTACATAGGAGTATCTTAGTGTCTGGGGTCAGAGTTATCTCACAGGTCAGCAGCTGCACCACTTTGAAAGTCAGAGAAATATAACGTGATTAACTAGCTATAAAAATTATCTGAACTGAAGCACGTTTTTTCAAATACAGAGATTCAGTTGCAAGCCCCAATGTTCTTTATTATTGGTGTTGCTGGTGTGTGTGTGCTCAGCAGTCTTTAAGCTCATAATCTGGATGACATTCACTCTTTTTCTTTAAACATTTTTTTTTCCCCTTAACTTCTTTCTAAATAATGTGACTGGCATACTGCAGCATGACTGTTAGAACTGTCATGCAGTTTGATTATCACTATATTCCCTATAGTTTATAGTCTTAACCCACTGCAGTTTAATCCAGTTACAGATTTTGTATATTCATTGATACTAATACTTCATTATATCAGCCTATTCAAGAGAACATCCTTCAATGATAGGAAGTCATCTCTTAATCTATACTGCTTTGTTCATCCTCCTCAATTTTTTGCAACAAGCTATTCAATGATGTAATTTCTACAGTGAACAGGATTGTCATGGTTTAAGCCTCTAAAACTCACTAACTTTTACTCACTCACTCACTCCCCTCTTTCTTCCCCCAGTCCCAGAGGGATGGGGAGGAGAATCAAAAGAATTCAACTTGCACAGATTGAGATAAGAACAGTTTAGTAACTAATGCATAACACAAACCACTACTGCTACTACCAGTAATACACGAGAAATACAAGGAAAGAGAATACAACTGCTCACCAAGCCTGATCCAGCCAGTGCACCCCCCAGCAGCGAACCCCCCCAATGCACCCCCAGTTCACCACCACACCCTTCCGGGTCTCTGCTCTCCGTCTTCACATCCTGGACATGACGTGCTGTGGTATGGAATAACCTCTTTGGTCAGTTTGGGTCAGGTGTCCTGCCTCTGCTTCCTCCCGGCTCTCCTCCTCCCTGGCATAGCATGAGGCTCAGAAAGTCCTTGGCCAGACCCAACACTACCAAGCAGTAACTGAAAACACTGGTGTTATCAGCGCAGTTCTAAGGCCCAAAATCAAAAACACAGCGCTACACCAGCTATCAAGAAGGAGAAAAATGACTGCTGCTGCTGAACCCATGACAAGGATAAAGGCTTTAAGACTCAGAATATGTTTTCTATTTCTTGCTTTGATATTAACTTGTTATATTATTTTACAAAGCTTTCTTAACTCTGTACTTTCTATTATTTTGTCTTGCTTATTTAGGCTGTAGGCTCCTAGGTACTAAGTGCTTACTAGAACAAAGTCTTTATTTCTAGCCTTTTTTTTTTTTTTCCAGTGCAGAAATAATAGCATTCAGTAACATCAATTCTCAGTGTATGCCCACTGAAACTGGTGAGAGATTTTACGTTTATCTCAATGTATGTGCCCATGCTCAATGGATTATTTGTGCTGTTCCATAAAATAAAATAATGAAAACATATCTGGAAGCTATATAGTTATCTGCTGCAAACACTCACTGTCAGAACTGAGGTAGAGGTCTTATCTTTCACCGTTTCACCAGTAGGTACAAGATGCATGTCTTCTTTTCAGCTGAGGGTGCAATCCAGGAAAAGGCTTTAAGGGCCATCAAGTTAGGTGATGTAATGTATTTGGTGTAGTGGATCTCAAAAAAAAAAAAAAAGTACAGTTATAGGAGTTTTTTAAACTCACATATCTCTCCTTGTTAACATACATCAAAGAATATAGTCACTTTACTCCAGAAGTACATTAGGCTGTGAGTACCATAACCTAGAGACCCTTCTGGGCCAGAAGAGAGATCTAAATCCTCTTGTTCCTAGAATTTTTCAGTGCGGACTTTGTGGATGAAGGAAGACATTGTAAGTAAAGAAATCGTTTTCTAATAAAAGTTGCATGAGAGAGGAAAGTAAGAAAATGCGTGTATATCAAAGAAAATGACCTATAGTGTTTATCAGATCACAGGAACAGAGGCTGGACTGTCTTCACTTTCATGCAAATAAAGTAAAGCCTGGGAGGAAAGACAGCATGTAACTATGAAAGAGGCAGAGAGAACAAGGCAGCTTGCTAATATGTCTAGTTCAGAGACAATGGCATTGAGAGTGCATCCACATTCCAGGAATTAAGGCCCTAGGTTGACACCATTCTAAGTAAAATTCACCTAAAGCTCTGAACAACTTGATGTAACCTGAAAGTCAGATTCACCTTTGAAGCTGGTCCTGCCCTGAGTGTTCCCCACACAAAACTAAATTATTCGATATCCCATCAACCCTAACTAATTTTATGATTCTGTGAAGATAAAACACCCTGCTGAGATACTTTCAGACTCCATTTGGTAGATGTACAGTGCCCACTTTGATATGTCTAATGCATTCAAAGCAGGCTGTAGTTCCTTAAGGGTCCTTCTTAACATGCACACTGCAGACAAATCCATCCATTCATCCATTTGCAGCAACTTTCCCTTTATGTCAAACTGCATCACTTCATACTTCTATGAAGCTGCTTACTCAGGTCTGTTTTTACTCTAGGCTCTGTTAGCTAAATGCTGATTTCTTGTTAAAATGGTACTTGCCAGACTATTTCTCTTAGTGATGGATCATGTACCTAAGCTTATTAAACTACCCAAGAAGTAATGTTAGCTAGACCAAATACTTTGCTACACTGATACTCATTCTATGGCTACATGCATGACATTATGCTTTATCAGCTTCCAGATATACTAGTCAATTGTCTACTGGCTCAATTTAATTAATTAAATTAATTAAATTTAATTAAATTAATTTAATTAATTTTAATTTTACTGTCATTTAATAGCGCACACAGCTGTGCTCAATAGACACGTGTGCATACACATGGTATTTTACTCAGGGCAACTTACTGTCTATCCAAAACAGCACTACTGAGTTGCCTTGTCTCCTGCTGCCTTAGTTTTATATTTGGGTAACTGGTAAAAAAAATCAGGATTTAGATATCAACTTTATACAAAAGAAAATAGGGCAGAAACTATCAGCTATCTCTAAGCTCTCCCAGTAATAGGAAAAGATTTGGAAGGAAAACAGGATTCTAAACATTAGGAAAAAACAGTATCTTGCCATTGTTGCCATGGACACGGGTAATGTATAAAACCTACTGATTTGATTTATAACTCTTCTAGCTCCTGTGCAAGGAAAGTCAAGTTGTACTTAGGCTGGAATTTCCTTAGCTTCACTGCTCTTGACAGATTTCTAGTTGCAGTTGAAGAAATTAAATGAAACTTCAGGTTTCAGCCCCACAAAGAGCTGAAAATAATGGGGGAGAGAGGGAAGAGATAGACAAATGTGAAGCTCTTCTGAAAATTATTGGTAATTTATTTCCAAAAAGAGCTATTCTGGAGGAAAAAAGGGAGTTCGCGGAAGCAAATATAGCAGTGAAACAAAAGCAGCCAGTCCTGCTAGAGGACTTTATTAAAGAGATATTTCCTGCATCAGTCCCACTAAAAAAGTGATAAAGTTTAGGAAGAACTACCTGTATAGCAGCAGTATGTTTCTGAATGCCTCTTTTTTTTTCATATTCCATTTCGTAAGACATAAAATGTGTTTATCTATGATTAAGTCAGTCTTGTTTCACACAGCCCATCTCACCATCCTTCCAAATCCAACAACATAAGCAATGCACGTTAGGCATTATTCTTAATGCACATATATTTACATGTTTAGTACCTTATATTTTTGATAGTATTCAAGCTTTCTCTTCATGTTTCTATCACCCAATTGTAGGCATCAGTTCTTAAAGTCTCTTGGTCTGCACTGGTCTCTTAAATCAAAGTTCTAATTTAGAATCATAGAATAGTTAGGGTTGGAAAGGACCTTAAGATCATCTAGTTCCAAACCCCTACCATAGGCAGGGACACCTCACACTAAACCATGCCATCCAAGGTTTTGTCCAACCACACCTTGAACACTGTCAGGGATGGAGCACTCACAGCTTCCCTGGGCAACCCATTCCAGTGCCTCACAAACCTTGTAGAAAAGAACTGCTTCTTTATATCCCCTCTGAATTTCCCCTGTTTAAATTTTAATCCATGGCCTCTTGTCCTATCCCTACAGTCCCTAATGAAGAGTCCCTCCCCAGCATCCCTATAGGCCCTCTTCAGATACTGGAAGCCTGCTAGGAGGTCTCCACAAAGCCTTCTCTTCTCCAGACTCAACAGCCCCAACTTTCTCAGCCTATCTTCATACAGGAGCTGCTCCAGTCCCCTCATCATCCTCATGACCCTCATCTGGACTTGTTCCAACAGTTCCACATCCTTTTTATGTTGGGGACACCAGAACTGCACACAATACTCCAAGTGAGGTCTCACAAGAGCAGAGTAGAGGGGCAGGATCTCCTCCTTCCACCTGCTGGTCACTCTCTTTTTGATGCAGCCCAGTATATGCTTGGCTTTCTGGGATGCAAGTGCACACTAAAGCTGGCTCATGCTCACTTTCTCAGCGACCAGCACCCCCAAGTCCTTCTCCACAGGGCTGCTCTGAATCTCTTCTCTGCCCAGCCTGTAGCTGTGCCTCGCATTGCTCCGACCCAGCTGAAGGACTTTGCACTTGGCATGGTTCAACTTCAGGTTAGCATCAGCCCACCTCACAAGCATGTCAAGGTCCCTCTGGATGGCATCCCTTCCCTCCAGCATATCAGCCAAACCACACAGCTTGGTGTCATTGGCAAATTTGCTGAGGGTGCACTCAATCCCACTGTCCATGTCACCAATGAAGATGATGAACAAGACCGGTCCCATACCGATCCCTGAAGGACACCACTTGTTACTGGTCTCCAGGTGGACATCAAGCCATTGAACACTACTCTTTGCGTGCAACCAGCCAGCCAGTTCTTTATCCACCGAGTGGTCCACCTATCAAATTGATGTCTCTCCAACTTAGAGACAAGGATGTCACTTGAGACAGTGTCGAATGCTTTGCAAAAGTCCAGGTAGATGACATCAACTGCTCTACTCCTGTCCATCAGTTCTGTAGCCCCATCCTAGAAGGCCACCAGATTGGTCAGGCAGGATTTTCCCTTAGTGAAGCCATGCTGGCTGTCACCAGCCAGCTTGTTGTTTTCCATGTGCTTTAGCATGCCTTCCAGAAGAATCCGCTCCAAGATTTTGCCTTGCACAGAGGTGAGACTGACTGGTCTGTAGTTCCTTGAGTCATCCATTTTCCCCTTCTTGAAAATGGGGTTGTATTTCCCCTTTTCCAGTCATCAGGAGCTTCACCTGACTGCCATGATTTTTCAAATATGATGGACAGTGGCTTAGCAACTGCTTTCATCAGCTCCTTCAGGACCCGTGGGTGGATTTCATCAGGTCCCATGGACTTGTGCAAATTGAGGTTCTTAAGATGGTCTTGATTCAGATCTTCTCCTTCAGCGTGCCTAAGGTCTTGATTCTCACAGTGCCTGCATCTGTCTTCCAAGGCTTGGGTGGTGTGGTCAGAGCATTTGCTGGTGAAGACTGAGGAAAAGAAGTCATTAAGAACCTCAGCCTTCTCCAAATCCAGGATTGCCAGTTCTCCTGATAGCTTCTGGAGAGGGCCCATGTTGTCCCTAGCCTGCCTTTTGTTTGCAATGTACCTATAGAATCCCTTCCTCTTATCCTTAACATCCCTAGACAAGTTTAATTCTAAGGGGACCTTAGCTTTCTTAGCCTGGTCACTAGCTTCCCAGACAACATCCCAGTATTCTTCCCAGGCTGCCTGTCCTTGCTTCCACCTTTTATAAGCCTCTTTTTTCCTTCGAATTTTCATCAGCGACTCCTTATTTATCCAAGGAGGTCTTTTGGCCCTCCTGCTGCACTTCCTTCTGTTTGGGATACGATACTCCTGAGCTTGCAGCAGGTGATCCTTGAATATCAACCAACAGTCTTGGGTCCCCCTGCCCTCTAGGGCCTATATCCCATGGTACATTACCGAGCAGGTTCCTGAAGAGGCCGAAGTCTGCTCTCTGGAAGTCCAGGGCAGTGAGCTTGCTGCACACTCTTCTCACTGTCTTGAGGATCTCAAATTCAACCATCTCATGATCGCTGCAATCAAGGCTTCCCTGGAGCGTCACATTTCCTACCAGCCCTTCCCTGTTGGTGAGCACGAGGTCAAGCATGGCACCTCTCCTTATCAGCTCCTCTATTACTTGTAGAAGGAAGTTGCCTTCCACAGAATCGAGGAACTTCCTGAGTTGCTTGTGCCGGGATATACCGTCCCTCCAACAGGTATCAGGGTGGTTGAACTCCACCATGAGGACAAGGGCCTGAGAGCCTGAGGCTGTTCCTATCTGTCTATAGAGCACTTCATCCACCGAGCCCTCTTGGTCAGGTGGTCTGTAACAGATCCCCACAATAGTGTCTCCCATCGCTGTTCTCCCTTTAACCCTGACCCACAAACTCTCTGTCAACTGCTCACCTGTCCCCAGACAGAGTTCCATACTCTCCAGCCTATCCCTAACATAAATAGCAAGTCCCCCTCACTGTCTGTCGGGCCTGTCTTTCCTAAAGAGCCTGTAGCCTTCCATTCCAACACACCAGTCATAGGAGCCATCCCACCATGTTTCTGAGATGCCTATGATATCATACCCCCGTAGATGTGCACACATCTCTAATTCCTCTTGTTTGTTCCCCATGCTACGGGCATTTGTATAGAGACATCTGAACCGAGATCCAATTGAAGCCATCTCATTGGCTGGAGCAGCTGGAATATCTCTACATTGCTCTGAACATATCCCCATAGATGTGCACACATCTCTAATTTCTCTTGTTTGTTCCCCATTCTACGGGTGTTTTATGTAAATTCATGTAACTTTGTAGTTGAAAACAGTTATTATTGAGAAGCAACCAGCCGTTCAATAAGATCAGAGCCACCCTATGTGTAATAAAATGGCCTTACATAAAATTGTTGTGCAAATAATGAAAACTAGACTTCTATTTCACTGAATACTTATTTACAGAATAATGAAAACTTTGTATAATAAATGATATTTCATTGTAATATTTCAGCCTCTCATCTTACAACAAAATCATGATTTGTAAATCCAAATTTTTGACTGCTGTTTGCAGAGAAAAATCATGTGCTTCTCAAAGCATCCCAAATTTTCTATTTTTTTTTTCTCTTACCCATTGTAGGGTTTTGTCTCTTCTTGTCTTAGTTACTGCACTAAATAAAGAAAACAGCACTTGAGCTAGGTCTGCTTGAGAAGTAGGCAGAGGGGTGTGCCTCACAATTGACCAATATTCTTTAACTGTGTGGTAATTTATTACCCTTACTCTTTCTTCAAGCTGAATGCTCAGGAAATGCTTTAATAAGCAGGGATGTAGGGTGCACTTGAATCTCTCAGAATGACAAAATAAATCAGACTTAAGGTATGCTAACAAGGGCTTTCACTTCATTTTCTCCTTTTTATTTTAATTGACAAATAGAAGTCAGAAATTACGAAGCATCTTGTACCATGAAGAATTCCAGATATTTCCAGTGTAGTCGTTTGGAATGTTTTGTGGTTATCAACTATACTTTAGAATACAAGAAGAAAATCTTTTTTCTTTAACTCAAGGGCATACTGCATGTGTGTCTTATTAATAGCCCAAACTATACTACAGTAACTTGCTATATCTTCTTAAGTAGTTGATGCAGTGCAGCAATATATGATTGATGGAATCACAGAATAGGATTAGAATTAATAGAATCAATGAAAAGATGTACTTCCATGACAGTAGGCCTATTCTTCTCTAATCATACAAACTGTTTAACAACAATCAACTGTATCAATCAACATTGGATGTGCTGGTGAGGAATAACCTGCTCATTCAGTTCAGTAATGCCGTCTAGGTATTTTTTGATAATATACTTAGGACTGTTTAGAAACCTATGCACACATAACCCCTCCCTTATTCATATCTTTGCTTCCACGATCTTAAGCACTTACAACCTTATTATCTTTAAAGGTAAACTTAAACAGATGACTTTCCAGATTTTCCTTCATATTAACTTTAAATTAAGCAATTTCCATATGATGTACTTCTTAAAACACATGTATGTGACCATCTACCAGCTTATAGCAATATTTAGATAGACTTTGACAGATAAGGGAACTCTTGGATTTATTGGTTTGCCTTACTGTTGTGAGGATCTAGGGAATGCGTTGGGTTTTGTTTGTGGTGTCTGTGGGTTTTTTTTTTGTTGTTTTGTGCTCAGCACTGCAAGTCTGTTGTGGCTGTTTCCCAAGTTTGGGCAATTTTGAAAACAGTAAACATAATGCCTCACGTTGCCTCTTAAAAATAAAAAAAAAAAATAAAAAAGGAGACTGTGTAAATATCCTTTTCCAAGGCAAGTACCAGAGCGAAGGCAATATTGCGAAGTTCACTAAACAATGCATACATTACCAATTCTTTTTGCCAAGCTGTATTTCTGAATAGTGGTAGGTAGTTTAGTCCTCCAAGGTATGTAGACATTAAAGGTTTCAACACACATAAGTTACGATTTCAGGAAAAAAAAATATAGAAAGAGAATGTGGAATCCAAGCTAAAGGACACTATTGGCGCACCAGAAGTGCAATGTGCTAGTAGTACTGGGAATAAGCAGCGGAGCCTTCTTTTTCCCTCAGTCTGAAGAACAAACTGGATAAAAAGGTAATTGTTCTTATCAAGCCAAATAACATCACATGAATAAATCACAGTAACAAAACAATGCCCTTATAGACAGAATACAATAACATTATTAATTAAAGGAAGAATACAAAGAAACAAAAATCTGAAGATCTCAGTTTGGTTGTGTCAATTATCTAATTCCATTGAATACTTCAGGCTTTGGTTACTTAGCCTACATCAATTAATGTGCAAAATCATACTTTGCAAAACTTCTATTTAAATAAAGGCTTTTAATAAATTGACAGAATGTAAAAATGAAGAAATTAAAATAGCTAATGTAAACATTGATAAAGTTTAGAATCAAAGGATTGCACATTTTCATTCACAAGATTTACAGTTTAGAATTCACATCTTTTCTTCTCCACTGACTTCATGCAACATGCTCTCCCATATGCAGGTATTACTACTATGATTCTTATTGCATTAATTCATTAGTCTGACACAGATATCACAGATATTCCAAATTAACACAATCTCAATCAGTGTGTTCCAGTCTGCTGAGAATTGCCTCAGTCATTTCAGCTTTCTATTTCATATGTTTAGAATAAAAACAAGTGTGGTACTAAGTGCAGCCTACATCTCTCAACTTAAAAGTGGCTTTGATATAGTATGTGTCTATGTTTGCTACATTGCAAGGTGATAAATGCTGAAAACCTTGCAGAGAAAAATAACTTATGAACACCTCTTGAAATCACTGTGGCAAAAAAAAAAAAAAAAAAAAAAAAGCTTTCTTCAGCAACTAATCTAGAAATTACTTTTGAAATATTAAATTGTCTAAATAGCCTTAGATGCATGTGATTTAATAAAATAGCTTTTTAATTTTGGCATTGATGAGTGCATGAAATTTGCAATTTCAGAATGGTTCTAAACTTTCTTCATGAACTCTTTTCTATCTTGCTAATTTTAATAAAATGTTGCCACATTACAATGACAAAGAAGCCAAGTTTTCTTGTTGGAAAGTGAAAATTTCAAAACAAAGTAAGCATTTTTTCTTTTTTTCATTTTAATGAAATGCAAGGTAATCAAACTAAAGCTAAATTTTAAGTTTAATTTTCACAAAGGCATGTAATTTGCAAAAAGGGCAAAGAAATACATGTTGAATCTTCTTTCTCAAGTACACACACAAAAAATTTCATTCAAGTTCACTCCTTAAAAGCTGTGTAGTCTAAGCAGCTAAATGCTCGGTGAAACAAAGGAACAAAATTTTGATTAATTTTACCTATTTCACCCAGTTTGAGTTCAGAAAAGAGAGTAGAATCAATTAATAGAGTTTAAAAAAATGAATTGAAGTCCCTTAATTTATTATGCTGCTGGCTTCTGGCCTTTCTGAGTTCTTTAAAGAATTTACAAACCTTCAATTTAGTCAGCAGATAAATTGCTTCATTCATTATATCAGTTGTCAGTTAGTATCAGTGAATATGGTTCATTCAACTGTCTTTGTAGCTTTCATGACCAGTAGACTAATTTCTAAAGGAAGTGCATTTGCATGTTTAAAACATAATGCAGCAATGTCTAGGAAAAGGAATGTCATAATACTACAAGATCTGACACTTTGCTTAAAATCTTCAGTCTGAATTCCCACCATTCTGTGGCTCCCACAAAAAGCAACACCCACTTGTGCTGCTGGTAACCAATTTTTTAATTCCTGTCTTTAAAAATATATATAAAAAAATTTGAAAGAAAACAAATGGCAAATTAGGTTTCTAGTGTGGTGGTTTAGCTACCTGCGATTTTATTGTTACCCTAACAATTTTTAAACCTTTGTAGAATTTAATATCTTTTGTCTAATTCACAGAGCCACCAAGTTGCTCAGGTTGGAAGGAACCTAAGGAGATCATCTAGTCCAGCCCTGCCACTGAAGTAAGGTCACCTAGAGCAGGTTGCTGAGGACTATCTCCAGAAGCCTTTTGAATAACTCCGTTTTGGAAACTCCACACACATTCTAGGAAGTCTGTTCCACAGTAGACACTATTCAACCTCATTACATATATATGATTTCACTTCACTGCATGTATATATGGTCTCAAGCTTAAATTTACATTTAGAATATTATTTTAGTCATAGCCTTTTGTGAAGGGCTTACAGTGCTTAGCCATCATCATACAAACTTTACAAAGAACATATTTAGATGACTGTTAGCTGTCTAGGTGGTTTTTTTTAATTCCCTTGGTTACTTACTACTTTATTTGATCATCTAATGAACTTTGATGTCCATACATACACTGTTTTTGCAAAAAAAGCAAAATTCCCAGTTTCATCTTTCAGGGTCCTGTGATGTATCTGTTTCCTGACAGGAGGTGAGGAAACTCAATTTTTTTTCACATTGAGAACTGCTATCCAATATTTTCTGTTACAAAACGCTATTTCACAGATTTGCTTTTCAAAGAGGTATAGCTCAGTTTGTCTTGAAACACCATTCATTCATTGGTAATACTACTGAAATATCAGGACACTGCTAAAGATAGAAAGAAAAAATCTGGTTTTTATAACATTTTAATTCCCTCATTCTTGTTATGGCTAGTGAAATAGAATCTGAGTATGTGACTAGGGAAATAGAAAATGTTAAATAATTTTATTGATCTCTAAAAATACTACAATGTGATATTCATTGCTTATTGTTCTAAATATTTCAGTTATCTTTACTTAAAACTTTGCAATCTTAACTGTACTTAAGAAAATCAAATTTTGAGCTACAGCCAAAGATTATAAAAGACTAAAAGGATCTTGACCTTGGCATGGGGTTTGAATCAGAAAAGTATTCTGCATTAAGAAGTTCAAAAAAACATTAATCCTAAACCAAAGAGAGGTTAAAATGAATTGATTTAAAAAGTTGCCTAGATGCGTTTATGTGTGTGTTTTCACAAAAATCTCAAACAGTAAAAAAAATTTAAACTAAATCTGTGCTTTAAAATGATTCCTTAAATATCAGTTTTATGAATCATAATGCTGAGTGTAAAAAAAATAGCAAACACCTGCAACACTTTTGAACTATATTATGAACAATAAGAAGTGGAAAATAAACAGTGTGAAGAGGGAAAGAATATACAGCCAAATGACAAAATGTATCCTACAAATAATGGAAAAAATAATGTATATATATGCTGAAGATGACAAATTAATTGAGAAAAAAATTTAAAATGAAAAAAATTATTTGAATAGCTAATAGAAATTGCTATTATATAAAATACAATAACTGCTGTCTCAAGTTCAACTACCTTTGTGAAAAGCTGTGTGATATGAATGAAATGTACTGTTACAGTATGAAGACTTAGGTCTTCATAACTGAGGTAACTGAAAACTGAATATTAGGGGCCTAAAAGATAGCTAATATAAAAAAAAAAATCCACTTTAGTAACTCTCTGCTTAGTTTTGCTTGCACCCCCTACTCTAAATATAGAATGTATACCTTCTAAAGTAGCTGTATCTTCTCCAATCTCCCTTTGTATTTCCGAAAAGTTTCACCACTGGTGATACTGATCCTTATTCCTATTCACAGTATTTAATTAATCTATTGCATTTCTTGTGTCATCTGTTTTCTATTAATCACTTTGAGACACAGTGCCCAGCAGAGATCAAGCTCTGAGCTCAGAGTGGTCAGCAAGCATTGTAAGATTGGATTCTGGGCCAACAAACTGGTCCCAGCTGTCCTCTGTGAACCTAGATCGTATGCTGGCATTGAAAATTCCTCTTTAAGCTAAGTTCTTGGTAGGACAGCGGAGGGGAACTGAAATAGAAAAGGGAAAGATTTTTCCTAGGAATTCCCTTACCTCAGCTGAAAAGGGAGAGAAAGTGAGATGCATGTGAATGAAACGAGTGAGAAATAAGTGGAAAAAGAACCTCAGAATCAGAAAATGAAGGGACCGGAAGAAATAGCTAGAGGGAGAGAAAAGTGTGATACACTATCTAAAGAATGCATTGGGGGAAAAAAAAAAAAAGTCAGAAAGGCAAAGAAGTGGGAGGCAGGTTTCTGTTGGCAAGACAAATTTTAGGGTGCAATATAAAGGAGAATCTACTGCATTCACTTTTAGTATAGGAGTTCAGGATACATACATTTTCTGCAGCAAGAATGATGCGTTTCAAAGTTGTGCGATATTCTACCTGTTGGAACATTTAGCACTGTATTAGTTGCCAAGGTAACAACATTTTTTTGTGAAGCACGTTCTGGGTCTAGTTTTTCCTTTTGGAGTTACACCCCTGTGGAGCGCAAATAAATGTGACCAAGTTATGCATGAGAAGTCTGAATTTGATGAACCATAACAAACACTAAATTGCCTGCATTTTCTACTTCTACAGTATAATTTCCAGAAGACTATTGTCACAATGATTAGTTTTTCATGACTACAGTTCAAAAAATTTGTAATTAGACATAGAAACTCAAATGTTCTCATAGCTAGGAAGGTCTATTACCATTTCTTTATATCTGAAAGCTAAATGATGGTGATACTGAATTGTTTGCTATTTACATAACCCACATAACTGGAATATTCCAGAGACACAGACACATTCTTATATATATAATGCATTGTGATAGCTGACTGGTATACAGCTCATGTTAAAAACTAGCATATGAAAATGACACTGTCCTATGCCAGTGTCCTTTGCCACTGACTATCAAGCTATATAGTTCCTGAATTCTTTTACCTGCCTTGCTTTTCTAAATTGTCATCTTTCTCTGCATTCATGTTTTTGCTTGTCTCATTTACCAATTATGCCTTTTCTTGTGGGGGTTTCTTTTCACTATGCAGTTGCATATAACTTCATACATGTTAGCCTTGACCAATCTGGGATACAGTTAATACTGCTATATAAAGGTGGAATAGTTAAAAAAAAAAGTTTTTTTCAGAATTCATAACATAACTGCTACTTAGAGCAGACAATGCAGTTTAGAAGGAATTAAATTGCAAACTGTGGACCTCATACCAAAATCTGGGGTAAATGCCAAATGCCCTGTTTCTAGCAAAGAACATGTCAGAAAATGATATGATCTCCAGGCTCTTAACTGGAAAAGAAAGGTAAACACTAACGTAATTCTTTAAAAGGAAACAAATGGCAAAGTGTCATTTTAATGACTGGGCCAAATTTTATAGAGTTGTTCCCTGCTGACTTCCTACTGAGAACATAATAATTTCCTTTTATTTAGGAAACTCAGTTGTAAAACATGACCTTCTCTGCAGTGTCAAAAGCTCCAGTGTTTCCTCAGAAAAATCGGAAACAGGCAAACAGAAATTGAGACTTTTTTTGTTTTATTTTTTATTACCAAAGTCAGACAATGATTGATTCATCTTGACTATGAAGAAATCCACATTCTTTGTAAGATCCAATAGAATGTTTTTTCAAAAACATATCTCAAATGGCACTGCTGTCTGCAAAATCCAGACATATATAATTGTTAGTTGGCTCATGAACTGCAGTATCCTTAGCCTAGAAACTTACTTATCACTGAACAAGTTAGAATTCTTGACACCATATTGAGTACAATAATGTTTCCTAAGTATTTTAAAATAGATTTAAATAGAAATAGATTGGCATATTACTGTCATGCACATCTCCTAGAATGTTAATGCCTCCTGAATGCTGAGTCACACTAACCTGTGGCACCTTGATATTATACTGAAATAACAGCTCTGTCAAAGTGTAGAAGACGGCTAGTCATAAATTCATCACGTTAAATCTATAATAGGTAGATATCAAGTCTATTATTCAGTCACAGAAATACATAAATCTATGTTAGAAAGTAGGAGGAAAATATCATGGTGCTCAGTATAGTGAGTGGTAGAAGTCTGCCAATAGGCTCATTCACCAACAAAGAATGCTTCTGGATGCTACATGAAAACTTATAGTTGAGGAGTTATTGTAGCAGTCTGAGTAATGGCAACTTTTACAGTAAAAGTACCTCTGAGGATTAAAATCTGAGTTTAGCTGTGCTCAAAATGAGGTATTAGTAGTCTGATTTGCTTTGTTGAATATTTTAAGAAATATACACTTCAGAGAAAAAGTTTTAGTAAAAATGCATGTCTGACTGATGACAATCTCACATCAGTAAGGCTACTGAATTTGAAAATGCAACTATATGGGCAGCAGCCATGGTGAGCAACAGTTTCACAGACAACTGAAGAAGACAGCTAGAGCTCTCCAGAGACGTGTGTGAAGTATACGGTGGAAGAAAGGCACCTGAGGGAAACCTCTTCCACTTGAAATAATGTTTCTGGTAGACTTTCCAGGAAAATCTAGCGTACTTGCTGGGTACATGTGTTCTTCCCATAGAGCAGTTTCCAATACAAGTGAAGAAGCAATGTAAATACTTTCCAGAAAGAATACTTGCTTTTCTGTCCTCTGCTGCTTAATCCTACTGAGTTTGAAAGAGTCTAAGGATAAGGGTCTCTGATCCATCAGATTTCAGTTCCTCATACTGAATTTGTTACTGTTAAACACTAATTTGTACTCATATACAGTACAAGACATTTCACTGGTCATAGCTCTCACTTAAAAATACAGAACAGTGTGATTCCAGTTTTGATCTGATGCAGGTAGAGATATTTATGCTATCATACTGACGAAGCCAAGCAGTGGTTGGTTGTTCTGGACTGAATACCATCTTTTTTTTTTTCTGAAAAATAAAGGAGATTAAGTTTTCATTTATCTCAATGTGGAACACCAGCATTATGGAACTTGGACACCTTCATAGGTTAGGAAATGGTTATCCTATATAACTGTCTCTTGCCACACAGAAACTCTTCACACTGGTTTATCATCTATAGGCACATAAATGTGCATTCCATAATTTGCACCCCTAAATCACAGGGAATTCTTCTGTTCTGCCCCTGAAGAGAAACCATGGTACTATTGCTGATAACTCATTAGCATTTAACAAGTTTACAATCTCTGGGCATCACACATTACTAACTGTATTGAAGATTGCTGTTTTTCACAGGTGCTATTAAGTTATATGACTCAGTATGTTCTTTGGTAAAACATTATGCACATGTGAAGTTATTAAACTGTGGGAAACGAAGGATTTGAAACTTATGGTGTTCTGAAACATCTCTATGTACTCTAGATGCTTCCAATGAGTGAGTGTGAAAATGCATAGCTTTGAATGATCATTAGCAATTCTAACTACTAGCCACAAACTAGTCTTATGTTTAAATATCTTCTGAGGCGTATCCCTCAATCAGTCAATCATCCAGCTACAGGAATCTGTACTCTGTAACCATGTGGAAAAATAAACGGAACATTGCTAAATGTTTCAGAATATTATGAGTTAGTCTGTATTTCATATTAGGTCTGTATTTCAGAATAAAGCTGCAGTTCTACATACAGTTCTTGATTTCTACCCCTTTCCTGGTGTTGTGCTCACTCCTCTCCTCCTTCTCTGGGCCTAAAGACTGTTATTGTAAACCAGCGAGGAGGGAGTGCTGTGCAACTGGAGTCCTTCACAAGGGGGGAATATTATGTTCATGTTGATGGTTTCTTCTTCAGCTCTTTAGCGTCGACTTGGAGATATTTCTATGTGTTTCCTAGCATTTCTCTTTCTCTCTTGTCCTGCAGCTCCAGGTTACATTCAGATTTACTATATACTGTGACCTTTACAAATGTTATTTCTTCGTTAGCCCTAAACTCAGTTCTGCCCAACTACAGGTCTGCACTTTAACTGACCATGAGTGCTGGTGATCATAGCCATGGTGCCTCTGGAGTAGGGAAGTTGAAAAATGGTCACACAGACAACTGCAGGAAAAACACTATTTTAATGACAGATGCAGGACAAAAGCAGTTAGCTCCAGTTCACACGCTATTGGATCATATTTATCAAGAAGACATATGCTGTTGTCTTGTAGCATCATATGACCACAGCCTTGCAGTATACAACTCTAGTGTCTGATAAAAATCAGACTGAAAAAGAATTCCACAGATATGTAAGAATCCATTTCATGATGTGAAATATTAGCGTTTCTTGTAATTGTTTCTCATGAAACTCATCATGGTCTGATATAAGGTCTGTGCCATAAATATGAAGCCCAAACTTAGTACTGATTTTTTTTTATTAAAAAGAAGGTTTTTTGACATAATATTTTCTCAGAAAACCAAATGCTTCTCCTTTGGCAAATAAAGTCATTTCATGTAAAAAAAAGTCTCTTGGAAGTGAAGACATAAGGTAAAGAGGGTGTCCTTTCTTTATTTTGTTCCTCAGAAGACAGCAAATATTTAGAGCATAGAATCAAAGAATCGTAGAATAGTTAGGGTTGGAAAGTACCTTAAGATCATCTGGTTCCAACCCCTCTGCGATGGGCAGGGACACCTCCCACTAAACCTTGTCACCCAAGCCTCTGTCCAACCCCACCTTGAACACCACCAGTGATGGAGCATTCACAGCTTCCCTAGTCAACCCATTCCAGTCCCTAACCAACCTTACAGGAAAGTAACTTTTTTCTTATATCCCCTCTAAACTTCCCCTGTTTAAGTTTGAACCCGTTACCCCTTGTCCTTTCACGACAGTCCGTCATGAAGAGTCCATCTTCAGCATCACTATAGCCCCTCTTCAGATACTGAAAGGCTACTAGGAGGTCTCCACACAGACTTCTCTTCTCCAGGCTCAACAGCCCCAACTTTCTCAGCCTATCTTCATACGGGAAGTGCTCCAGTCCCCTCATCATTCTCGTGGCCCTCCTCTGCACTTGTTCCAACAGTTCCATGTCCTTTTTATGTTGAGGACACCAAAACTGCACACAATGCTCCAAGTGAGGTCTCACGAGAGCAGAGTAAAGGGGCAGGATCACCTCCTTCGACCTGCTGGTCATGCTCCTTTTCATGCAGCCCAGCATATGGTTGGCTTTCTGGGCTGCAAGCGCACACTGAAGCCAGCTCATGTTCATTTTTTCATCTATCAACACCCCCAATTCCTTCTCTGCAGGGCTGCTCTGAATCTCTTTTCTGCCCAACTTGTAGCTGTGCCTGAGATTGCTCTGACTCAGGTGTAGGACCTTACACCTGCGAAGATTAAACTTCATTAGGTCGGCATCAGCCCATGTCACAAGCCTGTCAAGGCCCCTTTGGATGGTATTTCCTCCCTCTAGCGTATCAACCAAACAGTACAGCTTGGCGTCATCGACAAAATTGCTGAGGGCACATTCAGTCCCACTGTCCATGTGTTGTGGTTTAAGCCAGCCGGTAACTCAGTACCACACAGCTGTTCACTCACTCCACCCCCTTACCCCCCCCCCCCCCCCCCGCTCCCAAAGGGATGGGGCAGAGAATCAAAGGAATGCAACTCCCACAGGTTGAGATAAGAACTGTTGAGTAACTAAGGTATAACACAAACCAGTACTGCTACCACCAATAGTAATGTTGATAACGGAAATAACAGGGAAGAGAATACAACCTCTCACCCCCCACCAACCAATACCCAGCCCAACCCGAGCAGTGATATAACCCTTCTGGGTAACTGCCCCCAGTTTATATACTGGGCATGATGTGCTGTGGTATGGACTACCTCTTTGGTCACTTTGGGTCAGGTGTCCTGTCTCTGCCTCCTTCCAGCTTCTTCTCCACCCTGGCAGAGCATGAGACTCCGAAAGTCATGGGTCAGATTAAACATTACTGAGCAGCAACTAAAACACCAGTCCTATCAGCACTGTTCCCAGGCTGAAAGTGAAAAACACAGCACTGCACCAGCTACTAAGAAGGAGAAAAATAACTGCTACTGCTGAACCTAGGACACCATGTCACCGACAAAGATAGTGAGCAAGACCAGTCCCAACACCAATCCCTCAGGGCACCACTCGTTACTGGTCTCCAGCTGGACATTGAGCCATTGACCACAACTCTTTGTGTGAGGCCATTCAGCCAGTTCTTTATCTACTAAGTGGTCCATCTGTCAAATGAATTTAGAGACAAGGATACCATGTGAGAAGACAAGGATATCACGAGGGAGCATCATATGTAGTTAAATAAAAGAAATAGTGTGAAGGTGTAGAAGATAGCCCTATATTTTGACAAATCATTAAACAATGTGACCATTTTCCTTCAGTGCATGGAAGAAAATTGCTATTTTTAAAGAATATGTAGGTTTTGATATTTATGCCGTTTTGTTGTTTTGGTTTTTTTTTAGTTGGTTGCTTTTTGGGTTTTGGTTTGTTGGTTTGGGTGGTTTTGGTTTGCTTGTTTGTTTTCCTGTAATTGCCTTTTTTTTTTTTTTTGTGGAGTTTTCCCTTCAGGAATGAAAAACGCATCTTTATTCATCATCCTTAGGATATTCTTTAGGGATATACATGCATGTTTTGCAAAAAATCCATGTGGTATCAGCACTACTGTTTGGACACCTAATTGATCCACAGATTTTGAGGAAATAAAAGAGGTTCTTTTTTGCTTACTTTCGCTATAATAAGGTGAAATTAAACCCTACAAGTCTCACACTTGCAGCTCAGGGAAATAAAATCATTCTGATAAAGTGCTGCTAACACACTGACTGATATGTTAGAGTTATGTGAAAGGCATTTATTTCTGAAATTCATTAAGTGCTTACTCAACATGTTAGTCAGTTCTGTGTAATTTTTTTATTATGTAAATTCAAAATTGGTTTTATGTGTTTTGATTTCTTTTTCATTACATTTTTAAATAATATAATGCAAAAAGAGTTTGACTTTTTTAGATGTTTATCAGAGAATATTTAACTTCTATGAAAACTATAAATAAAACAAATTTCTTACACACCCTTATATATGAAAGTAGGACAAGGTACATAAAGACAAATCCTTTTGGTCAAATGTCTCTAACATGCAGAGACTTAATGCAGGAAAATAGACCTCAAAAATTAAGATGATGAAGTCCAAAAGTTTTCAAAAGCCTGCTGTAATATGTTTTCAACATTAATGCTTTACAGCAATTTCAGTTCAAACTGGCTTGGCTTTTTACTCTGAATCTAACTTGGCTGTTTCATACATAGCAGCTTGAAATAGTCCTAGCTGTACATGTTTTGATTTCTGTGCCAAATAGTCATCTCTGTTAGGTGAAATACTGTATTTCAAGAATATAATTGTATCAATTTCCAGACATGTAAAATTTCATAATAGTTGCCATTGTTAATGCCCTGTTTTAAAACACAGAAGGAAATGCCAAGGAGTTTTTAAATTTTTGCTTCATTTAGTGGTGTCACTACACATATCAGGCAAATTTTCTGAAGTACTACTTCAGGTAATATAGTATTTAAACTACTAGAAGCAATATTTTTCATGATCATGAGGACACAAGAGAGGAAGCAGCTGTCACCTTCTTGATAACTATGAAGTCTCTTGTCGTGGTTTAAGCCCCCCACCCACGTAGTTTTCTCACTCACTCCCCCTCTTTATTATCCCAGTCCTGGGGGGATGGGGAGGAGAATCAAAAAAATGCAACTTGCACGGGTTGAGATAAGAACAGTTTAGTAACTAAGGTATAACACAAATCACTACTGCTACCACCAGTAATAATACAAGAGAAATACAAGGTAAAAGAATACAACTGCTCACCAAGCCCGACCAAGCCAGTGCACCCCCCAGCAGCAAACCCCCCAGTACCAAAAACCTGACCATGCTGTGCACCCCCAGTCCACCATCACACCCTTCCGGGTCTCTGCTCTCCTTTTCACCTCCTGGACATGACGTGCTGTGGTATGGAATAACCTCTTTGGTCAGTTTGGGTCAGGTGCCTTGTCTCTTCTTCCTCCCGGCTTCCCTCCTCCCTGGCATAGCATGAGACTCAGAAAGTCCTTGGCCAGACCAAAACATGACCAAGCAGTAACTGAAAACACTGGTGTTACCAGCACTGTTCCCAGGCCCAAAGTCAAAAACACAGTGCTGCACCAGCTACCAAGAAGGAGAAAAACGACTGCTACCGCTGAACCCATGACATCTCTTTTTCCAAGTCTATACAATCTTTAACACTTCCAGAGTTAATTATAGAATTACAGAATGGTTAAGGTTGGAAAGGATCTTAATATCATCAGGTTCCAACCCACCTCCCTTGGGCAGGGACGCCTCATACTAGACCATGTTGCGCAAGGCTCTGTCGGACCTGGCCTTGAACACTCACAAGGATGGAGCATTTACAACTTCTTTGGGCAGCCTGTTCCAGTGCCTCACCACCCTCAGAGTAAAGAACTTCTTCGTTATATCTAACCTGAACTTCCCTTATTTAAGTAGGTTTAAACCCATTACCCCTTGTCGTTGTGCTACAATTAGTGTGCTCATTCTTTTTATGTAGAAAAACAGCTGAGAAATTAATAAAATTTATTCTTCATTTGATTTAGTTAATCAAATTTGCTTCCTTTAATAACATTTATGGCTTTTATTAGATATTAATTAGTGATATGACAATCCCAGTACTAAATCTCTGCCATGATGTTCAATTCTAATATGCTACTACTCTCCAAATAACTGTTTGTGGGAACTATGAATAAAGTTCAAGAGAAGTCACTGTGATTTGATTTCTCTCTAATATTTCATGTAACTGCAGTTCTCAAAACAATAAAAATGGGTACAGAGTACTTTTGGTAGGGTTTATGCTAAAAGATATTGTATAAGTACCAAGAACTATGTTGCAGGCTTATATCAATTCTGGTGTCATCATATAAAATATTATGTTCTTTGTTAACAGTTCCCTGTTCTAGTGACTTATATTATCTAGTGGAATTATGACACTAGAGATTATTAGAGAAGTTAGGTGTAAATTAGGTCTCAGACAACTCCCTCACATGCCAAAAATTAATATAGCTCATCAGCAAAGTTTGGTTTTTTTTCAGTGCAACTTCCTGGCTCATTTCCGTCCTCTTCATTGCTGTAAAAATAGCTACAGGAATCTTGCCTTTGCTAGTCTGAACTCTCTGTGATTCATCTAATTAGAGTAATGCAATAAGAAGTACCATAGACTCTCACAACATTGATAGCTATGAATTAGCTATCCATTTAGCACTGCCAGGTAGTCCTTTATTCATGCCAACTTTGAAGATCTACTCTCCCTTTTCACAGATACAGCTAGCACTTTCAGAGTTTTGTAAACATTGATGCTAACATATAATTTGTTATTATTTCATTTTCTCCTTTCTTCTGATTCCTGGACTACCATAAATCTGGTGAAAATTGTTTTATAATGATCTTTCACTATCTGTTTACAGGGTTTGAATCATATCAGGATTTCATTTCTTTGACCACCTACATGGTGTTTTAAGGCATAAACTTTCTGTTCTTCCTTTTGATTTATTAATAGGAAGAGCAATGACTCTCAGTAGGAAAAGACTGGGAATATGTTCTTTTCTAAACCAAGCTGACTTTAATCTATTTATGATAATATTCATTGCAGGCTTTTCAGTTTTCTTTTTTCATTTCACCTGGAATGGTAGAAAGCAACTTTATTCAACTTTTCTGTGTTATAAACTAATTAAGCAAACTAAAGGCTATATTTGTACAGAAAATAACCATCCTCCATTCTTTGACATCTCCAATTTTCTGACAAAAATATGTCAATACTTGTTTGCCCTCCAGAGTGGAACAAGCTGTAGAATTAAGAGAAATGCATTCTTTTGGTTTTGCAAATCGTTACCAAAATTGGCAGCCTCAGTCCTGGTCATGAATCTTTTTAATTGGCAAAATACCCCATTTTAATTAACATACCCACAGTAACATTAAACTATATGTTTCCTGCTCTTTAGCTTATTTTGGTAGAAGGAAGATTCTATTCTTTATCTCTGTATTGATAGCTTCTACACTCCTAAATGTTTGTATCACTGATGTTCAAGCCATCAAAAATTCTCTGATCCTTACTGCTTACTGGCTTGTTACATATTTTTGCTACAGCATTATTCTATTAGATGTGCTAAAACAGAGGAAAAGATGTCTTGGATGGTACTTGTCAACCTTATTATGCAATACTCCACTTTAGATAAATTTTAAAGGAAACAACAATAGCATGTAGAAATTTGCAATGATTTTTGAGTTTGCTGATCTTTTCTGTAAGATCTGAGGGAAAAAAAAAAGACAAGTTAAAAAAACTTTTGCATGATGGAAGTGGAAAGAATCTCATTCGTTTTCATTTTTAAAAGAAGGAGAAGAAAGAATTTCTGAACACACAAAAAAACATCCATTGGTATATGTTCAAAATAACACAAAATTAAAGATATAGAAAATAAAACAATTCTTGTCTTAAAGGGAAAATATTGGTGTGTTATCAGAATTAGCCTCTTACATGCCAAAACACATACTGTACCAGCTACTAGGAAAAAAATTAACTCTATCCTAGCTGAAACCAGGTCACCAAGCCAAACATCTTTTCTGGATAAGACAGAGTCAATGACAAAACCAGTTTTGTTCCCCACAACTCTCACATTTTATCTTGGTGTAGAACAGAAACTGAAAGTAATGAAAGATGCAAACAGAGTGTTTTATACGAGGTATGAATACAGCTCCTCTGATGAATAGAATACTCTTGTATAGTTAATGTAAATAATACAATAAAATATTTGCTTTAAAGAAAGAATAAAGACAAAAAAATAACATATCATGTTAGGGCAGCTGCACTCCTAATATTAAGCAATGCATTCAGATACAGATAATTATGAATGCTCATTTTTTTTATTTTGTATTTCCAGGAATCTGGTCTTGCGTTATGGAGGAAATTGGAAAAGCACTGGAGTTTAAATAGAAAATAATACTGTGTAGTTAGGTAGAAAAGATATGCACAGTAGAAACTGTTGTTTCAAAACTAGCTGATTAATTTACATCTTTAATCTAAGACTAGGGTCGAACCTCCCAAAGTATGATTCATTTCACTCAGTTTATATTCCAATTCTAAGAAACAAAGAATGGTACCAAAAGGCATATTTATCAGTCAAGTTAAAAATCTGTCTAAATTACTATCATTTACAGGTTACCCAAAGTTCAGGTATTTAGACAACATAAATTACACTTTAAAGATATGAGAGTCTTCACTTTCTGTAAGTAACATCTAGTAAGAACCGTCAGCTGTCCAGTGGCAGTAACACAACAAAAGAAAACCTACTAATATTCAGTATAAAAGTATGATCAGCAGCAAGTTTCAGAAAATGGAAAAGGATTTGGGAGTGAAAGGGTAAGAGGGAGGTGAAATACCTGATCAAAGAGCTTTAGGTATAACCTCTACAGCAAAGTTTCATTAGTAGCAAAAAATACTGGGTAATACTATTACATAAAGTGTTCTTCAAAGAAGTACCAAAGAGGTTTCTATAGTTCCAATTTAAAGATGCATATTTCTTTGATGTTTCTGTGGCATGTCAAAGAACAGCATAAAAAGTAACACCATCATTCTGCCAGTTTAACATTAACTCAAAGGACTTATCAATAATACAAGATTTAGGTCAGGCAGAAGGAAAGTATCAGAAACTCTCGTACTGGTTGCAGTATAGAACAGGCAGAGGCATAAGAAAGTAGCATGAGTAGACATTTAAGACAATCATGTGACAACTGTTAGTAGTTGTTTTGCATGGATATTGTGATTTTGTTTTAGTTTGGTTAGGTTTGGTTTCGTAGCAAAGAGAACAACGTAGCGAGGTTACCCAGTAGTCTATATTCATTAAATTGGTAAGGGAAAAACACAGAATCACATAATGACAGAATGGTTTGGGTTGGAAAGGACCTGATGATCATCAAGTTCCAACCCCCTGACATGGGCAGGGACACCTCACACTAGACCATGTCACCCAAGGCTCTGTCCAACCTGGTCCTGAACACTGCAGGGGATGGGATATTTACTACTTCTAGAACTTATAAACTTTCAAAAAGTTAAATAATAATAATAATAATAATAATAGTATTCTATAAAAATGTATTTCCAGGAAATAAAATAAGGTTTCCTCAGTGGCAAAGTCCCAAGTCCCATTGGCCAAACTCTTCCACCCATACACCCAGCCTCCAGTTCCAGGCCCAAGTCTAACTCTGCTCCCTTGCCATCAGTCCTACCTTGCCTAAAGCAGAGCAGGAGGCCACTCCAGAAGCCGGGCATCTGGAGGCTCCACCAGCTGCTTGCAGGCAAGGCACTGGCACACATGGCAGGGCTCCCAGGAGCCAGCGTTCACAGTTGGTTTTCACTAAGGAATGTACACGCTTTTGCCCTCCACTCAGAACTATTTAGGGGCTCAAGTACATGAACAGCAATTCAATAATCACATTTCCTTCTCTGTAACATAAAATAAAGAGTCTCCAAGATCAACTCTTTGGATTTATGTCCTTTCAAAAGAATTTAGAAATTGGAAGGGAAAAAAAATAAACCCTGAGCAAAGTGCACGTGTTCAAAATGTGCAGTAAATACTCTTGAAAGCAATATTCTCATCTGGGAGTACTGCAACAGGTGTTTATCATGAGCTACTGCAACAGTTAATCTAACTCCAAGCCAGACTAGCTCCTTGCCATTGGAAACAAGCCTTTTTTCCAAGAGCAGCCTACAGAAAACAAGGGGATGTGCCAGAACTGCTGACAACAAGCAGTTAACTGAATGAAGGAGGGGGGAGAAAGCCATAAAGCCCAACTAAATCGTAGTGTCATAGAATAGTAAGGGTTGGAAAAGACCTTCAGATCATGAAATTCCAACCCCCCTGCCATGGCCAGGGACACTTCCACTAAACCATGACACTCAAGGCTCTGACCAACCCGGCCTTGAGCACCGCCAGGGATGGAGCATTCACAACTTCCCTGGGCAACCTGTTCAACTGCCTCACCACCTTTACAGTAAAGAATTTCCTCCTTAAATCCAATCTAAACTTCCCCTGTTTAAGTTTGAAACCATTACCCCTTGTCCTATCACGACAGTCCCTAATGAAGAGTCCCTCCCCAGCACCCCTATAGGACCCCTTCAGATACTGGAAGCCTGCTACGAGGTCTCCACATAGCCTTCTCTTCTCCAGGCTGAACAGCCCCAGCTTGCTCAGCCTATCTTCATAGAGGAGGTGCTTCAGACCCCTGATCTTAAATAAACCCCAAAGACTCGATGAACTGGGGTATGCGTGGGTGAGACGGGGGAGAATAGAGAAACAATATTTAAACAAGGCCTCTACTGAGATTCCGGCCACTGAAGAGGGTACAAAATACTTTTAAAGCTTTAGCATTGTCGTGGTTTAAGCTGTAAATTTCACTTCTCCCTCCCTTTCCCCCCCAACTCCAATGGGGTGGAAATGGGAGAAGAACTGAAAGAATGTAACTCCCATGGGTTGAGATAAGAACAGTCCAGTAACTGAGATATAATACTACTGCTACCACCAATAATAATAATGATGACAAGGCAAATAAAAGGGAAAAGGATGCAACCGCTCGCCACCTGACCGAGCTGAGAGAGAGAAGAGACCCTTCCGTGTTGCTGCCCCAAGTATTTTACATCCTGGGCATGATGTGCTGTGGCATGGAATAGCTCCTTGGTCAGTTTGTGTCAGGCGCCCTGTCTCTGCCTCCTCCCGGCTCCCCCTCCTCCCCGGCATAGCATGAGACTCGGAAAAGCCGAACCCATGACAAGCATGCATACTTGACTTAGAGGAAATAGAGAAGTCAGGTCTATTTGCTTTTCCATTTTCATCCTAAGACACAATCCACAAAGAAAACATTGTAATACACTGCATCCTTTTGCATATTTAATTTTGCAGAATATTCAGAAGACTCCAAATTTAGAGAAAGCCCAGGATGAAACATAAAAAATGTCATAAATATTTTAGAGATTTCCAATATCATAAACCCAAAAATTCTGAAATAAATATGACATGGCGTTCAGTATTCCCTTATGTCGTGGTTTAAGCCCAGCTGTAAATCAGTCACACAGTTTGCTCGTTCACTCCCCCCCTCTTTCTTCCCCCCCCTGCTCCTAAGGGGATGGGGAGGAGAATCGAAAGAATGCAACTCCCACGGGTTGATATAAGAACGATCCAGTAACTAAGGTATAACACAAACAACTGCTGCTACCAGCAATGGTAATAATGGCAAGGGAGACAAGGGAAGAGAATACAACCACTCATCACCCACCAACCGATACCCAGCCCAACCCGAGCAGTGATATAACCCTTCTGGGTAACTGCCCCCAGTTTATATACTGGGCATGACGTGCTGTGGTATGGACTACCTCTTTGGTCACTTTGGGTCAGGTGTCCTGTCTCTGCTTCCTTCCAGCTTCTTCTCCACCCTGGCAGAGCATGAGACTCCGAAAGTCATGGGTCAGACTAAACATTACTGAGCAGCAACTAAAACCATCTGTGTTATCAGCACTGTTTCCAGGCCGCAATTAAAAAACGCAGTTTGGCACCAGCTACTAAGAAGGAGAAAAATAACTGCTACTGCTGAACCCAGGACATCTTATGATAAAAGTCAAAACTTTGATTTAGATTTTGTAGATTTTTCTGTTTTGTTTATTCTCACTGTAGTACTGGAACTGCAAACTGGAACAAACAAACAAAAAAAAATTAAATGAAACAACAATATATCCAGCAACAGCTATGCTATTAGCAGAAGATGCCATTCTTCTACCCCCATCCTGTATTATGTTATTTGTGTTTGTCATGGTTTAACCTGAGGCAACAACTAAGCACCACACAGTTCCTCACTCCCTGCCTTGGTGGGATGTGGAGAGAATCAAAAGGGTAAAAGTGAGAAAACTCATGGGTTGAGAAAAAGATAGTTTAACAGGTAAAGCAAAAGATGCACGTGCAAGCAGAGCAAAACAAGTTCATTCACCACTTCCCATAGACAGGCAGGTGTTCAGCCATCCCCAGGAAAGCAGGGTTGCATCATGCGTAATGGTTACTTGGGAAGACAAACCCCATCACTCTGAACAAGTCCTCCTTCCTTCTTCCCCCAGCTTTTTATGCTGAGCATAACACCATATGGTAAGGGGTATCCCTTTTGGGGTCAGCTGCCCCAGCTGTGTCCCCTCCTGACTCCTTGTGCACCCACAGCCTACACACTGGTGAGGTGGGGTGAGGAGCAAAAAAGGCCTTGACTATGTATAAGCACTGCTCAGTAATCATTAAAACATCCCTGGATTATCAACAGTTTCCAGCACAAATCTAAACTATAGTCCTACAGTAGCTGCTATGAGAAGAATTAACGATCTCAGCCAAAACCAACACTGCGTTGTAACAAATACATTCTCTGACAAAGAAGTGAAAAGCTCTTTTTTCCACAATTGATTTCCAGAAATGGTTTCATTTTGATGAATGCTCCAAACCTTACTCCATCAAACTTGTGTAGTTGCTACATTCTATATTGAAATATCTGACAAAAGTGCAAGCTATGTACCGAATGCTCAGCCAGGTGTGCTGAACCACATTATATTACCTAAAATGTATCTTTCTGCAACTTCTGTCTGATATTTGGGGGAAAGTTCTAACTCTAGTAAAACCAGCAAAGTCCCTGTTGTTTTTTAGTTAACTGATTCGCTATTGAGAGATTTGATGTAAATATGCACATTTGGAACTGTATCAGTCTCACACCTTTCAACCAGAGTTTCAGATGTTCCTGTCTGCTAGTGGCAGATGCAATCTAATTCTTATTCTATGCCAATTCTATATTGATTTAGTTCATACTTAGATACATGCTTAGTAGCATGCTTGTTGTAGATTTTTCCTGTGGATTGTACCTTCAGGGTGCAAATGCTAGAATATTCTTAACTGCAGGGGGAATATGATACTGAAAATACATCAATACAATAATAAACTGAAGCAAGTTCTGCTGAGAGGCTGAGGGTGTCAGCAGGGACTGATGGCTCTGGGGGAGGCTCAAAGGGGCTATAGGGTCATGGCCAGGGACTGATAACCCCAATGGAGGTTAAGCAGGAGAAGTCAGTCCCAGTAGTAGGATCCCTCAAGACCTTGATATACTGCAATGAAATTAAAGACATTCATAAAAGAGAAATCAAACAAACAAACAAACAAATAGGGTTTTCTCTTTTTGTTTATTCACCCAAATAATGTCAACTTCATATCTGCTTGTTAGATGCAAATAAGTTGATTTTTAACAACATTTACATGCTAAAATACACACCCATCTCCAATGCGACCCCCCTCCAAAATGAGACCTCCCTCCTCTGAGCATGCGTTCGGAATTTTTGGTGTCATATACCTTTAAAAACGAAGTGAGAGAGATTTGCACCAATAATAATAAAGGTATGTATGACTAGAGTCACTCAATCTCCACCTTGAAAGTGAAAATAATATAAAATGACCCAAGAGAGAGGGGGATATTGGGGAAGATACCATTATGGATGAGTCAAGGAAGATAACATCAACAGACTCCTGGGGCCGGTCGACGGGCTGGACCTCTCTTCTCCCCCACAGGGACACCTGTGGGTAAGACTTGCACTGTATCCAGTGCTTCCCTGGAAAAACTTAGAAAATCTACAGAGTTACTTTTACTGTCACCTGTATATTTTAGAGCTATGCTGTGTTAACTTTATCAAGCGCTTGTATTCATGTAACTATTATTTGCACGTGCTTTGCAGACAGTATTTATCACCGGCAATCCATAAGAACCTCTATCTGTTGCATCAATAAATTACACTGTTTCGGTAACGGATCATAATTTTCTCACTGAACGCGACCCCATCTCTCGGTGTGGTCGTGAGGGCTCATGAGCACAATTGAACTGGCAGTGTGGTGCAATATCAGTGAATCAGGATCAGTACGTGCCCGGACTGATAGTTGCAGCTGATCGTGCGCTATCAATGAATCCGGAATCAGACATGCCCGGACTGGTAGTTGTATATTGGGGCTCTTCCTGGCCCCCTCTAATAAAGCAAGTGGTTTACTTTTCCCCCTTTAACGCAACACCTAGTCTTGAAGGAGATGACGAATGAAGTCGCTAAGCCACTGTCAAACACATTTGAACAATTATGGCAGTCAGGTAAAGTTCCCAATGACTGGAAAAAGGGTAAAATAACCCTCATTTTCAACAAGGGGAAAATGAATGAGCCAGGGAACTATAGACCAGTCACCCTCAACTCTGTGCCTGCCAAAATCTTGGAGCGGATTCTTCTGGAAGGCATGCTGAGGCACATGAAAAACAACAAGGTGGTTGGTGATAACCAGCATGGCTTCGCTAAGGGGAAATCCTGCCTGATCAATCTGGTGGCCTTCTATGATGGGGCTAAGGAACTGATGGACAGGGGTAGAGCAGCTGATGTCATCTACCTGGACCTGTGCAAAGTGTTTGACACTGTCTCCCATGACCTCCTTGTCTCTAAGTTGGAGAGACATCAATTTGACAGGTAGACCACTTGGTGGATAAAGAACTGGCTGGGGAGCTGCACGCAAAGAGTTGTGGTCAATGTCTCAATGTCCATCTGGAGACCAGTAACGAGTGGTGCCCCTCAGGGATCGGTGCTGGGACAGGTCTTGTTCAATATCTTTGTCACTGACATGAACAGTGGGATTGAGTGTGCCCTCAGCAAGTTTGCTGATGACAGCAAGTTGTGTGGTGCAGTTGATGCATTAGAGGGAAGAAATGCCATCCAGAGGGACCTTGACATGCTTGTGAGGTGGGCTGATGCCACCCTGATGAAGTTGAACCATGCCAAGGGCAAGGTCCTGCAGCTGGGTGGGAGCAATCCCAAGCAGGGCTACAGGCTGGGCAGGGAAGAGATTCAGAGCAGCCCTATGAAGAAGGACTTGGGGGTGTTGGTTGATGAGAAAATGAGCATGAGGCGGTAGTGTGCACTTGCATCCCAGAAAGCCAACCATATCCTGGGCTGCATCAAAAGGAGTGTGACCAGCAGGTTGAGGGAGGTGATCCTGCCCCTCTACTCTGCTCTTGGGAGACCTCACTTGGAGGATTGTATACAGTTCTGATGTCCTCAACATCAAAAGGACATGGAACTGTTGGAAGAAGTGCAGAGGAGGGCCATGAGGATGATGAGGGGACTGGAGCACCTCCCGTATGAAGACAGGCTGAGAAAGTTGGGGCTGTTCAGGCTGGAGAAGAGAAGACTGCATAGAGACATCCTAGCAGCTTCTGGTACCTGAAGAGGGGCTATAGGTATGCTGGCGATGGACTCCTCATGAGGGACTGTAGTGATAGGACAAGAGACAATGGGTTCAAACTTAAACAGGGGAAGTTTAGATTGGATATGAGGAAGAAATTCTTTACTGTAAGGGTGGTGAGGCACTGGAATGGGCTGCCCAGGGAAGTTGTGAATGCTCCACCACTGGCGGTGTTCAAGTCTGGGCTGGAGAGAGCCTTGGGTGGCATGGTTTAGTGGGAGATGTCCCTGGTCATGGCATGTGGGTTGGAACTCGATGATCTTGAAGTCCTTTCCAGCCCTAACTTTTCCATTCTATTCCCTTCTATTCCATTCTATTGTAGTCTAGTCTAGTCTAGTCTATGAATCATGACACTGCAAATATCTTGACCCGCTAACTGGTGGAATTACCTAGGGCAGAACCATTGATCTTAAAAATAATACAACTGAAGAGACATTGCATCCAGAAAATATCTTTAAAATATTTTTTAAACGACCTTTGCCAAATAATTTCTGAAATATTTTGCCAAAAAATTGCTCTTGAGAGTAAACAGAAAGAAAAGTAAGAATATAATGCATATTGGCTTATCCTAAATGGCATCCCCATGATCCTTACAGTTTTCTAGTAACAAATGTTTTCACGTAAAATATGAATATATTATCTCTTAAGTAATCCCATGTGCATTATCTTTCTATTTATAAAAATGTGTCTTACAGGGCCAGTGAAGTTAGTTTTGTGAAAAAATATTTTTATTTTTTAAATATGTTTACCGTACCATCTGAAATTTTGTACTGAAGAAGGCATTAGCCAGATAATAGTAGTCAAACATTATATTTATGAAATCTCAAAAGGAAATACACAAATTGTTGGTAAAATTTGAAGTGTTAAAATTATGTGTGCATAAAAATTCTCAGCAATGTTTTACTTAAACTATATTTAGCATTTTTTCCATTGGCAGTAACTGATATTCATCAAAAAATAGTCAATAAAGCATCTAGAAGAATGTTGACAAATTTAGCATGTCACCTTATATCAAAGGAAGGAGCTCACTGTTGTGAGGAAGCCCAGAAAAATTTACATGGCCTCAGCCTTTCTGTGTTTCTCAGATTTCTATGAGAAAAAAATTTTTTGTGCATAACAGGTTTCTCATTCTAAGACATCAGAATCATGACATATATTGCAGTTTTTGCTTTCTGTGTAATTTATATGTTTAAGCCAAGAGCTGATGTTTCTTTGCTCAGTGGTGAGGAAAAATCACAGAAACTTTTGCAGCTACAAGAAAAGCCTATTTATTTTTTGGCAAGAAGTGTAGTCAAATATATTAGTAATAAGCTTACAGCTCAAAGTTACTACTGAGGCTAATGAAACCAAACCTGAATTTACTAAGCACTGTCTTCCAGAATTGTAACAAGGTATAATGTGGGCTTTGTGCTTTGATTACACATTCTTTTAAGTATATGACAAAGACCTCAAGTTAATTTATGTTAGTTCCTAATTAGAAATTATTCTTTTCATTTAGATTTACAGTTATTCCAGTCTAGACTGAAATCAAACCTGAACTTCAGGGCCATCAGCAGAATAATCTAAACCACTACGGATTTGAGAACAAAAGCAGAGGTAATATGCCAGGAATATCTTGGAAGTTATGGTAAATAATTTAATAATCACATACTTCTTAAAAATTATGATGTAAATAGAAGTTAGAGCAGAAGATAGTGGCAGATAATGCCTTGGGAATATCTGGATATATTAAAATGGCTTAAAACCAATTTTAATTGTCTAAGACCCATGCACTGTGGTATAGGATTTTTGTTATATCCATTAGATATACACAACTAAGTAGTCATATCCTCTGTCTTGTCTGTGCAGATACTCTAAATGAAGAGTAGACCTGTCTAATTCTTCACAACCATGGATTCATGCAGCAAATTTTGCTTGACTTCTTGTGGGAAGAGAGAATGATTTTTTATGTAATTAACTAATAGTTTGAATAGTGAATATGATGTTTGAAAGACATTACTCATTTTCATAAATAGTATAAAGCTATATGAGGCAGGAAGGATCCCTTCACTATATGGATGCACAAAAAAAAAAGAAAGAGAAATCACTTAAACTTTTAGTTTTGCTGGAGAGAGTTGAGTAGAAGTAGGTGAAAAGTATATTTTTTCAGTAGATTGGATGTTTTCAAGGCAGAACTTCATACGTGACATGGCAAACAAGTCCTAATTCTGTCTTTAACTCACTGTTTAGAAAGCCACTTAGACAGGACTATCTAGGCACTACTTTTGTAATAATAGTAAAAGAAAGTGCTAGTCATAAGAAAACACCATCAGTTTTACTTAAAAAACAAGGTATTATTTAACATATTAGATAAATGTGTCCAGGTGGAAGTCTAAATTCAGTTGAATTTAACAGCCTGTAATGTTTCATAGAATGGTTATGGATAGAGGGCACCTTAAATCTCATCCAGTTCCAACCCCTTGCCATGGGCAGGTACATCTTCTACTAGACCAAGTTGCTCAAAGCCCCATCTAAACTTGAACATTTCCAGGGACAGGGCATCTACAACATCCCCTATGAGCAAAAGGACAAACATGGAAAAATCTGATTGAGATTTCTGTAGCAAGGGTTGCATGTTTGGGTTCTCAGTTTGAAAAAGGGTTAGGGGCTTTTACTGGCACTGGAATTCCTTTGGCTGCAGGAACTGTTTCAGCATGCACCAAATTATTTTTTTCTTGGCATGTTATTGATGCTGGGTGCTTTTTTATTGCTGCTACTGAGTCTTTCAGATGAACTTGCTAGCACAGTAGAGCACAACAGCATTGAAAGCATGGAAATGCAGAATGCTTTATAATCACAGAAAGTATGATGAAATTATGCTCAGGATCTATACAGAAGCTTAATTTATAGTTTTTATAACTGTTAGCATAGTTGTGACCATGGCAATAAAATGTGTTCAGTATATGTACATGAATGTTTTGAAGTTTTACCTTCTGGGATCAGGGCAGTATTCAGTGCTTTAGATAACACAATATTACTGGGGTAAGAGAATGGTTGATCAGGACTTAGTAGCATTGTGCATGTACCTATGCCAATGACTGACTGAAAAGCTTTTTTTTTACTGCCTTACCACCCTTACAGTAAAGAATTTCTTCCTCATATCCAATCTAAACTTCCCCTGTTTAAGTTTGAACTTGTTACACCTTGTCCTCTCACTACAGTCCCTAATGAAGAGTCCCACCACAGCGTCCCTATAGCCCCTCTTCAGATACCAGAAGCTGCTAGGAGGAGGTCTCCACGCAGCCTTCTCTTCTCCAGGCCCAACAGACCCAACTTCTCAGCCTATCTTCATGCGGGAGGTGCTCCAGTCCCCTCATCATCCTCATGGCCCTCCTCTGCACTTGTTCCAGCAGTTCCATGTCCTTTTTATGTTGAGGACACCAGAACTGTATACAATCCTCCAAGTGAGGTCTCCCAAGAGCAGAGTAGAGGGGCAGGATCACCTCCTTCGACCTGGTGGTCTCTCTCCTTTTGATGCAGCCCCGGATACGGTTGGCTTTCTGGGCTGCAAGCACACACTGCTGGCTCATGTTCAAACCTAAACCATAGTCATCCTAGAAACATCTGGAGTTAATGGAGGGCAAAAGGAACTCCTAGTTTGTGACTTCCTGCATATTCTTACTTTCTTTCCACTGATTATGAATTATTCATAGCTCAGAAAACATATTTAGATCAGTCTCATCAATAAGAACTTCATCAATAAGATTTTAGTTCAGAAAACATGTTTAGATCAGTCTCATCAATAAGAACTTCAGTGTAGCCAAGGTGCTGACAAAGATATTACTTCCATCACTGTAATGTACCTAAATTATAACTTTCTTTCAATGTAGACAAGTTAGAAAATGGTTGGCACTGAATCAACATATTTCTTTTTTATGTGTAAATCAGCACACAATGTTGATATTATCAGTGCTATAAAAATACTGTGAAAGGTGTAATTCTACTTCTTTGAGTTTCAGCTTCTTTCTCTACTTCTATATTGTCTACTTGCTTGTCTGTTTGCTAGTTGTGTTTATATCCCCTTGGCTTATAAGTATTAGATCAAGAAAGGGTCAATGCAAAGCAATGGTCCATAACTGGAGCAAGGGACACTGGATAAGCTTGATAGTTCACTTTCTATAAAGATAGCCCCGAACCTAATCCATTTGAGACTATGAACACAAAGGATATATATCATGTTTTCTATAGTGACACTTCTCTCAGTGTGTGTTCTACAGTTGCAAAAATAGTTCTCTATAAAATCAAGTCCATATGCCCTTCCCAAAAGGTCTGAAATTAGTTCAGAAAGAAAAATCACAGCATTTTCAAGTAACCAGCAATGTTTTTAGCCTAAGAACAATGTGTGTACACAAGCATGTCTGACGCACAGCAACTGTGATTCTGCCTTTATTTTACTCTGATCAGTGCTATACTTTCAGAGAATTATCTTAGTGTATAACACTGTTGAGCCATTTATAGATAATTATGCATATAAAAAGCTGTGTATTTTATATTTTTATACATGTGAATGTCATGAGAATAACTGCAAGAAAAATTAGGCTAATTAACGAACTAGGTGATCTTTCTATTGCCCCTTTTAAGAATATTAATAAGTTAATATATGTTATCTCTAAAATTTTGACAAATATAGGCTTATCCATATGACGGAGATTATTTAGCAGTAAAGAAATTTGCCCCTTTCTGCCAGATAGTGTCACAAAAAGTATCATCGTATTTAAGAAAAATGATAAACTGTGAAGACTTTTGGGAAGGATATAAAATAATGATTAAAAACATTGCCTTCTTTTTTTTACCTTTATTTTCTCCTTTTTCATGCTTATCTAAACATGAAAGCCATTATCTCTGTATGCTACTACTGAACAAGATATCGTACATGCATTTTCAAATGAGATCAGAAGAGGCCAAACAGTTTAACCTAAGAAAACTAATTGCTTAAAGAATAAATTTACTGCCATGAAAACACAGGTGTCTAGAAATAAGAAAGTTTCCAGCATACCACAGAGAAATTTATAAGTTATTTTGTGTATTTTAGTTTTCAAATGGTTTATAATGGTTGCTGAAACTTTATTTGCTTAATGTTTTTTAATAATTTATAAATAAACCACAGACTCACAGAAACACTTAAGTTAGAAGGAACCTCTTAAGCCTATTTCTTCTTGTCTTGGGTACCTCTGAGAAGAGTCGGGCTCAGGTACTTAGACAAATTTTTAGGGCTTGTCTGCAGGATGGAGAGTCCCCAATCTCTCAGCCTCTCCGCACATGAAAGAAGCTCCAGTCTTTGTGTTTTTATCACTTTTGTGTCCATGCACCAGACTGAGTCCAGTTGATACCTTTCTTGCACTGAGGAGCCCAGAAATAAACACAGTACTCCAGATGTGAACCTGCTTAATATTATCTTTATAAAAGTATTTTATATTTTGTATTAAATTTGGTTTTGTCAAAGTATTCACAAAGTTTTCATATCTTTAATTGCTAAACCTAAAATGAAAATTAGATGTGTAGTTTCTATTTTACTTGTACAATATATAGGTGGCTAAGACACAACTATTTTAAAAAAAAAATATATGATTGAATATTCAGAGTAGAACAAATTGATTTTATCCCCACATAGTTTTCTAGCATTGCTGATTTGGAATTAGAATGAAAATTCTTCAAGAATATATCTGGTACATGTATATGGTATTGCAGCTATTGACTCAGGAAGAAAAGCAGGAAGCTGAAAGCAGCTGTAAGTAGAATGCTATTTTCCCTTTAGAAGTTTGATACACTGCTCACAGTGAATCAGTGAATAAATCTAAGAATCTACATCATACAGATATAATATACCATTTCACAACATTTGGAATCCATGTGATGACTTCTATAATATGAAACACTTTAATACGCATTCTTTTTCAATGCAAAGATGGGTGGTTTATGAACTACTTATGAAGTTTATGACAAAAATATATGTTCATCAAATATGATACGCAGTCCACTGCAGTTCCTATGGTGGCTTGAGTTTTGTTTCTACTTGTAAAGTAAATCTGCAGCAAATTAAGCCTCATTAATGCCCTGCAACACTATTAAAGTCATTGAGCCAGGACATTAATTGGCATTTAAATAACTGGTGGTTTATCAGGGTCTGTTATTCATGTACATTTTAAGCAACACGAGGGTTAGATTTATTAGAATGTGTTCTTAAAGGGGGATCTTAAGGAAGAAAGGGATCTTTAAGGAAATCCTGGAAGGTCATTTGTTTTGCTCCAAAAATAGGCAGATACACCTTTAGATGTGCCTGTCTTTTACTGTTAACAGTGAAGGGAGCTTAGAGTTTGGTGTAGTTATTGGTATTATTTAGGAACACTGCTATTGATATTATTTAGGAACTACCAGCATGATTTTTTGCTGTCAGCTATGTCATCTCTTGAATTCATGCTCAAGAAGTTAAATATTATACTACTTATTCATAGTAAATAAAAAAAATCACAGTGCCACATAAAACATCATACCTATTAAGCTGTATCCCACTTATTTACCCACTATTCAAGGAGTTGCTTCCTTTCCCAAGAAGATACCATAATGAACCTGTGTTGCTGCTACATTTATTTTTTTTTTCTTATTTGAAAGTTTGTAACACTTTGTTGAGGGTATTTACTCTGTATTCCTTTTTGTTGCCTCTGTAAATATGGCTTTCCTGTTGAATTTCCTAATAGCAGTTCACAGGAAATTTGTCAGATAATGAAGACCTATCTAATTTTTGACACTCCGGAATCTTAGAAAACCTTATACTACCCTACATCAAGCAAATTAAAAGGTTTCTTTGTCTAACCATTAATGGTGGGCCACATATACAGAGCTCTGGCATTTCATATCCCTTTAAAATATAATATTATAGACCACAATTCACAAAAGTCTGACTTGACAGACAATAATAGGCACTGAATTGACAACCAGGGAAAATAAACCCCTATTATACAGATATAGTGCTCTAATGAGCAGTATAGTCTGCATGCTTACTTCCCAATACTTGAAAATTGTGACCTAGACAAGGTAGCTTTTTATAGATAGGCTTTCACTGGCTGAAACAAAATATGTTTCAAGCTGATCAAAGATGTTTAACTTCTAATGCAGTTTTATAAGACTAGATTCATCAACTAACCACGATTAATGTAGACAATAACAATCAAGGCATGTGATTGCTCAGAATTGTGCACCCTATTAAAAAGTTGTTTTATATTTCCAATATGGTATTGCTCACAGGCTACTATTCCTCTGCATAGATCATTTATATAGTAGTTGGAGTCACAGCAAATTTATAAATGCAAAATACTTGAATACAGAATGTTATTTCACTTTAGACTTTTCATACAGAAAACAGGCATTCTCTTTCTAAACAGGTAACAGTGTAGTCCGCTGGTATCTTTGACAACCTACATTTTAAAGTACATCTGTAGAACATCAAGCCATGGCAGAAAAGCATGAGCCAGCAATGCTCCCTTGCTGCACAGACTGAAATGCAACACAAGCAAAATAAATATTCTTGGACAGGATTATTCTTTGGTTTTCAGAGTACTTACAAGAAAATTGCAGGTAACATATATGACAGGAGTAGAAATACATAAGGCCATGTCTGATTAAGGTAATAGTTTTTCTTTTGGATGAAAGAAAATATTTATGTGAATTTTAATTGTAATTGTATATATTTCAGTATGGAATGATTAACCAGAATCAGCTTTTTTCATATTCTATTTCAGTAGTTTAAATATGCCTTCTGTAAAGGAATAATCTTGCTAGATGAAACTACGCATTTCAGGAAATGGTTTTGTTTAAAGGCACCAACAAATAGCTGACATATAGTACTATTTGATGAATTCCCAAGAACTCCAGTTAAAACACGTTTTTTTCAGAAATCATAGCCTACATATTGCTGTATCATCTTGACCAAAATTTTCCTCTAAATATCTGCCTTAAAGAAGAAAATGACATCTCTGTTATCTACCAAGTCTACTTCACATAACACTAGAAATCTTTCAATAACTTATCTTAAAAATTATGCACCCTAGAGCTCAATATTTGTAACATAATGTGAAAAAAAAAAGTTGCATAGTTCTGTGTCATATCACAACCTGATGTATCCCACTTTAAAAAAAACCCATTGAATCTCAGAAACAAAGTGAGCTTCCACTGTCTCTGTGTGAACTTAATCCATAGACCTCTATTTGGACTGGTATATGAATGTGTATATATATGTTTGTATATGTTTCTTTTAATATATAGATATGTAATTTTTGAGGAGGATTGTTATTCTTAATTTTTGCCTTTCATCTTCATGTGTTCTTTTCATGTCTCTTCTCCACCAATTCCTCTCTTGCTGTGTGTCATGGGTTCAGCAGTAGCAGTCGCTTTTTCTCCTTGGTAGCTGGTGCAGTGTCGTGGTTTTGATTTTGGGCCTTTGAACTGAGCTAATAACACCAGTGTTTTCAGTTACTGGTTGGCAGTGTTTTGGTCTGGCCAAGGACTTTCTGAGTCTCATGCTCTGCCGGGGAGGAGGGGAAGCTGGGAGGAAGCAGAGACAGGACACCTGACCCAAACTGACCAAAGAGGTTATTCCATACCACAGCACGTCATGCGCAGGATGTGAAAACGGGGAGCAGAGACCCGGAAGGGTGTGGTGGTTGCACTGGGGGGGTTTGCTGCTGGGGGGTGCACTGGCTGGGTTGGGCTTGGTGAGCAGTTGTATTTTTTTAACTTGTATTTCTCTTGTATTATGTTAGCAGTAGTGATTTGTGTTATACTTTAGTTACTAAACTGTTCTTATCTCAACCTGTGTGAGTTGCATTTTTTTTTCAATTCTCCTCCTCATTTCCCTGGGACTGGGTGAAGAAAAAGAGGGGAGTGAGTGAGTGAGTAAAACTTCATGAGTTATTAGCCTGGGTGAGGCTTAAACCATGACACTTTGGCTGAAACTTCAGTCCTACTGAAATCAGTTGGGGTTTCGACATTGATTTGGAAGGAGTCAAGATTCATGCCCTGCAAATATTTACAGAAAGCAAGCTTGTAACTCCTAAAACACACACCTGAAACTTCCACCTATCATGATTACTCAGTCAGCTCTACAGATAGCATTTAGCTATTCTTCATTCTTTTGTTAAATAACTTAAGTCTCCTTCACTCTGTAATGTTCTGTTGCTCTTGTTTGAAGCCCCAGAACTTGCAAAAGTCAAAAGCTAAATGGCCATTTCCTATAAAATAGGTTAAATTAAGACTTGAACTCCTTCTAAAGAGGTTTACTAAACAAAATGTTAAAACAGTTGAAAAATACTTTTTATATATATACACACATAGGAGCACTGTTGTGTTTCTTTTTGGCTTCATTCACGTAATTTGGGATGACAAAAGAAAGGCACTAACAGCTATTAAAGATGGCTGTTAAGGGCAGCAAGGACTGGTGGCTTTGAGACCTCACAGAATGCTACTGGTAGGGGTTCAGAGAGGATATCTGAGGCTACCTCAAAGCAGCATCAAGCTTTGTTTAAGTACTAGACTGCATCTCCTATATACTATAGAGCTACCCTGTGGCAATTCTAAATATAAACCAAGTCTTAAGAAATCAAGCTGTAGTAATGAATATATTTATTTTTTAACAAAAGAAGAAAAGAGTAACTGTTTTTGTCTCTCAAATTCAGTTGTTGTCATAGCTGGTTTTTAGACAACTTGTAAGGAGGGCATTCATTTAGAGGATCACTCCTGAAATTTACGCTTCTCTGATGCTTTGTTTCCTATTGCATGTTTTCTCTCTCTACTCTACCAATGCAGAGAGCAGGTGTTCAGTAGCTGCCAGCTAGCTTTGAATGGAGATACTATATTATAATGCAGAAATGCATTAAATCCCTAATTTCTCCGGGTATGCAGTGCATATTAATGAATTTACTATCTGACAAAAAGACAAAGTTTAAAAAAAAAAGAAATCATTCTTTCCTTTGCTTTTAGAAGTGGCACAAGTTTTTTGAGCCTAAGACTTTACGAAGAATCAGATTAAAATCATGATAGAGTCCTATTAGCACTATCGAAAAAATTACCTTCACTAAGCTTGAAATTATCCCCACCTGAAGTCTAAGAGTTTAATAGATATCTCTCATTAGGGAAAATCCCAGTGAATAAATTTCAAGGAATATTGGGATGAGATTGTGGACAACACATAGTATATCCTAACATAAAAAACCCAAACCAACCCAAACCAACCAAACAAAAGAAAAAAAACCCAAAAAACAAAAAACTTGAAAATTATTATTTTAACAACATTATTAAATGGAACAACTTTATTTCTATTTCCTTTTGTGGAAAATAAGACACAACATCTTCTAGTGTCAGAGGTGCTCAGCATGCATTAATAATAATAGACAAGCAAATGTAAACAGACATGTCTAGCCTTCACTATTCTGGAATTAAAGGCTTTACAGTAAATGCATTTGTAATGAGTAGGAGCCCTGTGGTCTGATGATAGCTTCTTTAGTTCAATTCAGATTTCCAGATTATTTTTTTTTCTAATATATTACAAATCCTACATAAGAAAAATTCTTGGTCTTGCTTTTTCTTTGTAGTTTATCCATAGAAGTGTGGGGTTTTAGAACATTTCATAAGATTTAAAATTTACCATTTTTTACAAAATAAGCATTAACATACATAAGTAGCAAGAACACACATGGAATTTGTGCAGATTAAGTCTTTAATTTGTGTTCCATGGCTCACCTCTCTTCTTTGTTTTAACACAATATAGCAAACTATATTGTAAAGTATTATTTACTATTAGCCACTGTGATCAAGAATATGGCAATGAGGATGGATACCATATATAACACTCTAAGTTAAAAATATAATTCCATTCAGTTAATCACATTGGATACAGTAAATGAAGGCAAATCTGAAAAACTAAGGAGAGCTCAATGACTTGAACAGGTTACAATAACACCTGTCTTCTGAGAATTTGTGAATGATTCACCCATTTTCACACTGTCTCATGTTTGTCATCGTATTTCTTTAGGTGACTTCCTATGTCTGTGAGGAATTTAAGTTCCGCATATGTTCAAAGAGGCTGACCTTGAAATCAATCTTCTGAACTCAGGTAGGATTGGAAGTTGCAGTTTCTGAATAGTAAAGCTACATTAAAAGATTTTTAATATTTACAAAGCCATATATTTTCCTACTACGTAGCTACGGGTCCATTTATAGCTCTTCTTCTCCTCCTAAAATTTTTTTCCTCTGTGCTCTGTCAAATATAAATCTTATATGTTCCACCATGAAGCTATTTCATGACATTTTTAAGCTACTGCTTCTTTAGTTGTTACGGTCTGCCAATTGCTCTCACCATACCAGGTACAAAGTCAAACAAAGCCAATGAAGAAGTATGCATTGATTTGAATTAATCATTTTAGTAGTGTTAGCAGGTTTTTAGTTAAGGAAGGTAACCTTGCAACAAAATATTGTAAGGGTGCATTATAGCAATGTATGTGTTCATCCTCCTCTGCCATTGTTTCTTCCTTCCATACAAACCACAGATAGAACTTTGTGTTTATGTAGGATGTTAAATCTATGTTAATAGGGAAACAGAATAAGGAAACTTGGAAAAGATGCCTGTATTGTGATCCAGAGATGAAAAGTTTTAAGACCATTTGGGCTGATAGTACAAGCATGCAAAGCACATTTTATATCTGTAAAAACTACTGAAGGATTACATTGTTAAAACACTCCAATACATTAAACAATCCAGAGTTCTTCAATGGCAGATTATCAATTTTGTGGGATTCATTGACAGACTTCAATCAATTACTCACTGTCTGCCTTAATCTTTTACATATATATTTTGGATTTTTTTAATTCAAGGTTATATGGTCAGTTCATTCAGGACAAGTGAATTGCCGCCCGCTTCCCCCCCCCCCCCCCCCAATATCTACCTTAAAATGCAATTGTTTTTAATGATGTACTTGCCCTTGGTAACTTCTTCCAAATAAAATTGATCTTTGATGGTAATATTCTCCACATTCTGCATCATGTCAAGAACTACTAATGTTCCATTGCTATATTTATGTTATTTTATAGCTGTGGAAGGACTAGCAATTTATTAGCCCTTTTACATTGTCATTATTATTATGTATGTCGCATGATGAGTAAATGATGAACTGCTGCCACAGAGTATTTTATTACAAAAAAAAAAAAAAAAAAATCTACCCACCCACTACCCTTTCAGGAAGTGTGAATGACCATAGCTCTGCTCTTACCTGATTTCTGGAACATTCAAATATGAGCTATTTCATGCTTTTGGCACCAGAGAATGTTGTTGTTGTGAACTACATTTTAACTTGCTCTGTACAACCAAATGGAGAGGTTTTGTACTTGAGGTCCTGCAGTCTTATCTCCCTGCATCATATGCGCTGCTTGAGGAAAAAGAATACAATTTTAAAAGAAAAAGAGGTAGAAAAAAAATTTAAAAGAAGAGAGAATAGGGATTCTGAGTGTCACTGGTCTTAATATTGAAAAGGGATGACCATAAAATGCTCACAAAATGCTCTAGCAGAAGTATTTTCAGGCTGTTCATATTTCACTAATTTAAAAGTATATTCTTTGTCCTATGAATGTGGACATTAAATGAGGTACAGAAGTTAATAAGCATGTTAAATTAATTTTCTTATCTGAAAACGTAGTAAAAATTGAGAACAGCTTTCAAGTTTAGGCTTTGTAGAAAGGAAGGACGGAAGGAAGGAAGAAAGGAAGGATGGAAAGGGTGGAAGGGAAGGACAGGAAAAAAGGACGGATGGGAAGGACAGAAGAATGGGAAAGACAGGAGGATGGAAGGAAGGCAAGGCAGGACGGAAGGAAAGGAGGCAGGGAGGCAGGAAGGCAGGCAGGAGATATATATATAAAATATCAATTGCTAAAAGATGTTCTTGATGCATAACTTACGTAAGGATTCCAAGAGGAGATCAATCATCATGCTTACTTAAAAACGCAAACTTTGCAATTGATCTTATGGAATCAGCTTAATTTATACCAATCTTATAAAATTTTGATTAAGGATACACTCTTGCAGATGATCTGAGTAACAACAACAACATTTCTCTGAAGAAATTTAATATATTAGTATTTCATAGGACTGAACTGTTTTTTAACTTCTGCAAGCCAAGGCAAGATTAATCCCAATACCACGATTCCACAAACACTTTCACTTATTAGTTGATATTGAAATAGGAAATGCATATATATGCTCAAGAATTTAAGCACCACTTGGCTATTAATTATCTTACGTAGTTGTTAGGAACTTCTTTACTGTGAGGGTGACCAAGAACTGGAATAGGCTGTGTAATCTCATGCCATGGAGATATTTAGGAGCCATCTAGACAATCCTGAGTAATGTGCTCCAGGTGACCCTGCATAAGCAGGGAGGTAGAACTAGAAGACCACCAGTGGTCAAATTCAATATCAATCATTCTATGAAACCAAACATGGAGCAATAACAACGACTTAGACTTGTTCAAATATCTGCTTTCTTAAAGGGAAAGGACCTGAAGGAGGACTGTCATCAGTTCATTAAGAAGTCCTCCTGGGATTGCTGCTGCAGCTACTGAACTGATTTTAACACTCTCTTACTACGTCACGTTGCACATTGTCCAAACTCATAGCTGGGAGGTGGGTTGGTCATTACATACCAGAGAGCCGTTCAGAAAAACACATGGAGAAACAGCAATAAGGCTCAGATTTTGAGGACATGGAGACGCTACTTTGTTATCCTCTCATTGAGACATATGAAACATCAGTATGGCTCTTCATAAAAGAGATCAGATGGGGCAGGAAAAGTTTGCGAGATGCATTTTCTTTAGAAAGCGGTGAGCAATCTCTGTAGTATTGGAATTTGCCACCAGGGAAACTATATCTTACTCCCTAAAGCTTCTTTCCCCCACAAAAAAAAAAAGACAAAGCAAACCAAATCAACAACAACAACAACAACAACAAAAAAACCTAGAGGGGCCATTAGGAATCTATGCATCAACTTCCTCAATCTATTATTTACAAATATTTTACTGTACTGATTTATTGACACAAGAATTATCAGGGGTTTGATTTCCATCAGCAAAGCACAGAAGTACAACATTTTCAACACTTAGCATTGCAAACCTAATTCATCAAATCAACCAGAATGTTTCTTATGTAAGTCCAGGACCACTAGATTACCATGCATTCCTATGATATCGTCAATGGGATCTATAAAGTAAACAGGTGACTTCAATAAAACAACAAATGTAGGAGGTGGTAACGACTTCAATTCCCATCACATTGTTTTCAAACTTTCACCATGAAAACTGCCAGAGCTTTAATACTGTCAGGTTTTTAAAGCCTCAAATAGGATGCAGGAGAGGAATTGGACTGTAATGACACTTTGAAGATATTGAAATCTTAAAATCCCACTGAAACCATTGTGTTCATTTTAGTACTTCAGAATATGTGATCTCATTTTGTAAAGCCATTTTACATTTGCCTGATAACTTTATCATTATAAAAAAATTTAATCATTATTTGTTGTGGTGAGGCACTGGAATGGGTTGCCCAGGGAAGTTGTGAATGCTCCATCCTTGGTGATGTTCAAGGTGGGGTTGGACATAGCCTTGGGCAACATGATCTAATGAGAGATGTTCCTGCCCATGGCAGGGGCAGTTGGAACTAGATGATCTTAAGGTCCTTTCCAGCCCTAACTATTCTATGATTCTGTGTTTCTGTGATTTTAATTTTGCATGAAAATTACATACTAGAATAATTATTATGCAATTTCAATTGTCATAAATGTATTTTAAATGCTTGGAAAAATCATGGTTTGGGTTCATTAATAAAATATTTGGTTTTCAAGTGCAATATTTATAGAGTTATTTATATAAAAAGGCAGATGGATTACTTTGAAAATTTAACAGGTGCATGTTATTTAGAGTCTCTTAGACGACCTGTCTGATTACTGTGACTAAAATGACAGATGTTACTCTTCATTTCAAAAAACAAGTTCAGTTTTTGCTTGCCTTCTCATTCGAAAGTTTTGACAGACATGTTACATAAGGTTTCATTTTGGCTTTGAAAATTAATCCTACAGGGTTTTTACAAGCATATATATTTTCAAGGCAAATGGAACTAGGTGAAAATTTATATATTTCATGAGCTGTTCTGTATTTGATGTTAAAATTCCTAATGTAACTCATACTAATGTCTGCAAGATTTTTTCCACTGGTAGCTATGGTTGTTAAAGCAAGTGTCTTACACAAAACATTGTAGGTGCAATATTTCACCCAATTTAAGATTGGATTTCTTTTTTCTAAATTATTTATTGTGGGTTTATTTAAATAAAATCTCATCGGTTTTCTAAAAAGTCTTTTTAGTTATTTTCTATATTTCTTAGTAATTACAACTTGTTTAAACAGTTCCTGTTATATTAATGTACAGCAAAGCTGTACATGTCTTAGTCTACCATCTAATGATTGTTCTATAAATTATTTACCTTAGAAAAGTCTTTTGAGATAAAAAATAGTTTTAAGAAGTTTTTATCAAATAAAGCAGCCATAAACTTACACAATGACACTCCTTTCTTAAAAATACATATGATCAGAAAATTATGGAACCTAAAAACCTTCCTTTTGTGATGGAAGCTGATAAAAAATAGTAAAAAACCCCCAGGTATCCTTAACGTATCTATATAATAAAAATATTTTTTGGCCATTTGCATTGTATTTTAAAAAAAAATCTGAAGAATGTTAACACAAGTGCTAAGTTGTCTCAGAGGCTACAAAAGTCTTCATCATCCTATCTCCAAACCTCCTCATCATCCAGTGTATTTGTTTCCTTATTCTTCTTTGAATAAGATATATTATTAAAAAAAACCCTAACAAATAACAAAATAATACTTCTTTCCATACCCAGAGTTTAAACATTCTCCCTTCCAGTTCATGAAATAACATTTCTAAGAGGCATATTATTTTCCTTGTTTACCTCCTTATGACAATAATTAGAAGTTGTAATTAATCATATATATTTATATAGAATCATAAATAACAATAAATTATTTGTTGTATTATAAGATATTTCCTCCCACTACCACCTTTGTTTCATAGAAGCCTTCATTCTCCAGCATAGACCGATAATCTGATCTGCCACATCACTTCATAACTTGCAGGGAAAAACTTCTTAAATACGTTTTTACTATTTCTTACCCTATTAGACATTGATTGAAAGATTAACACTATGGGGCAAAGGTTAAGTCCGAGTGAATACTATGGGTCAAAAGGAATACAATGTAGGTGTTTCTTAGGGCCTTAGGCTGCTGAAAACAGTAGTAATGGAGAAAGTTGTTTTCCTGAAGAGTCACCTACTGCAGGGTCACACAGGGTGAAGATGTGAGCACTTTCACCTCAACTCCTATTTGGAAAGGTTAGTGAAAGTTCTGATTCTGCATTACTACATATCCTGCTTACATTTTTAACCTCTCTTTTTGCCCTTGGCCTCTATGACCTTGCTGCAACATGAGCCAGTGGAAATGCCCCAGGCAGCTGATAGTACAGTGACTCTTACATGATCTCATTGAGAAGTGTGGAAATTATTCCTAACATGAGAAATTCTATACTTGCTTCAAACTGAAGATTTTGTGTTCTCTTACAAAAATTGTACCTGGTATAGAGGAAGGGTCATAGCTGTAGGGGACAGAATGGTCATTATCAGTCAAGCAGGCTCCAGGGAATATTTCAGGCCATGATCTGTTTCATAGATGTATGCCAGTTATTCCTGGATAAAGCATCTGCATAAGAAAACCTCTACACCTTAACTCTGCATGATTTGGGTCAAAGAGAAAAAACAAACAAACAAACAAACCAAAAGCAAAATAAACAAAACAAAATCCAAAACCAAATAAATAATAAAACCCCAACAAAAAGGGAGGCTGAGAGCAATCTTATACGAACTCATCAGCTTTCTATTGGTAAAACAGTTTGAAATTCTTAATGGGAAAATAAGATAACAAAAGCTGATGGAAGTAAAAACCGCTAAGTTTCATAAAAATAGCCAAAATTTAGAACAGTAATAATTAATTCTGAAAAAGAAATTTAAATCTACAGCATCATAGAAAATATCATAATAAAGCCTAACCCAGTGAGTCTGTCTGTGCCCTGTAGACTTAGTGAAGTAATGAAAACACAGGCTAAAAATGCAAAGAGGTAATTTCTAGATTTTGTTTGCCTTGTAGTCCTCTGGGCAGTCAGTCTCTGAACCACAGCCATTCAATTCTTCTGTTACCTTAAAAGCACAACCTTTAGATACAGACAGAATCATTCTGAATACTATTTTTCTTTCTTTTTTTTTCTTTTTGTATACCCTTTAATAATCACCATGGAAAGCCATATTATTATTACGATTTTCTATAGTTCTCATCAGCTGAATATCAGGATGCCTATTGTCAGATTTCAGTTTACATTCCAAGTATGAAAGTGCTCAGCTCTGGATAAAAGTGTCACAGTAAAGGAAAATCAGAGTGCTTTGGGGAAGACTTTGTTCAATAATCACTGCTTCTGACTGCAATCTGTGAAATAGCTTTCATAAAACTTGCAGCATAAAGCCAAGCACAGGGGTCTTTATTTATTTATTTATTTATTTTCTTTCTACAGTACCATTTCTTCGCTTTTGTTATCTTTGTTGCCCACACTCCACATACAAAAATCTGAAAGGTTTTTAGCAACTCTTCATTGAAGAATGGAAGAAGAATGATTTATAGAAGCCAGTTCCTCACTTGGATGCATAAAATAAAAAGCACTCTTAAAAAAAAAGGCACACTGTTAGTATGAATAAATCCTATGTATGCAAATTTGGAATAGCAATATCTAAACAATTCAACCACTGCTAAAAAATATTAACTTAAAGGTATGCTATAGTGAATGTATCACAGGTTCACATAAATAAAAGTACTGTTTTTCAGAACATGTGAATGGGTAAAGGCAGCAAACAGTAAAGATTAAAATATGTGGTGTTTCTCCTTCAAGTCATCTGTGAAAACTAGGCATATCATGACAATTTATCTGTATCTAAGACCTCAATTAGATAGCATTATTAGAAACATAAAGCTAACATTAAATGCATTAAAAGCTGGGGAAAAAATTGACTTATTCTTTAACTAGCATGGGAAGACTGCATGCATTTTCTAATTACCTACAGACATTAACTGTTAGCCAATTAGCTTTGCTCTTTGATGAACTCTTTATTGTTTATAAATTTTATCACAATTGCAGCGTCTTCAAAGGAAGAAAATGCAGTGTATTAAAAAGTGCTTTAATCTGGCATAGAAAGATACAGGAAGAATCAGTGTCTTTCAACTAAATAAAGGCTAATTAAAAGGAGAAATAGGCACATTTTTAACAGTGAGTTAATGAATTGCTGGAATTGATGCCAAAGGATAATAACAAATTCTGTCCATCTTAGACTTTTCACATCATACTGATTTCAGAAAGCAGGTTTAGATTAATATATTTTGCTAGGTTCAACCCAGGAAAAAAAAAGTTTGTACTATTCAGGTAATCAAACAAATTTATCTAATTCTTTCTTCTAGAATTAAAAAAATTATTTCTTTAGGACTGTGTTTGGATGTATTAACAATAACAATCGACTTTAACAAAGTAGTCATCTACTCTAGATTATTAATTCCCAACTATTTTCTTAGTAATAGCACATTAATCATTGCATATTACACTGTATTAATTCCTTGATTTTTTAAAAAAGAATGCAACTCTAAAGATAAACATTAATTTGAATTAGTGACTGAACAAATGTTGTCTTCTAAGCCTGATCTGACTTTCTAAAACTGTGCTGTAATGCAAATATTTGACGATGGACACAAGGACAGAAAACTACAGTTGCTGGATGTTAGCTTAACATTTCAAAGAGATAGCATTAGCTATTACAACAGCTCCCAGAGAAGAAAAAAAAAAAATTGTTTTCTTATGTTTTAAATCCTCTATTAAGTTCACCGTTATTCCACAAATAGACAGTCTTCTTTACATGTATTTTTTCTTTTCCTTTCTTTCTATTTCTTTAGATGGATATAGTAAAACATTCTTGAATAAAGTGGTTTGCTTTCTTAGATCATTTACTTTGTCCCTTTTTAGGAATGTCAATACTGAAGACAGTTTGGCTTCAGTGCTAGTCCATTCAACAAGGCCAATTGCCCCTACCTGGGTAGGGGAAATCCCAAGCACAAGTACAGGCTGGGTGGAGAATGGACTGGAAGCAGCTCTGAGGAGATGGACTTGGGAGTGTTGGTTGAGAAGCAGCTCAACATGACTCGGTAATGTGAGCTTGCAGCCCAGAAAGACAACCGTATGCTGGGCTGCATCAAAAGGAGTGTGACCAGCAGGTCAATGGAGGTGATCCTTCCTCTCTTCTCTGCTCCCTTGTGACCCCACTCGGAATACTGTGTTCAGCTCTGAGGTCCCCAACATAAGGATGTGGACATGTTGGAGCGAGTCCAGAGAAGGCTCATAAAGATGCTCTGTGGGCTGGAGCAACCCTTCTATGAAGACAGGCTGAGAGAGTTTGGCTTGTTTAGCCTGGAAAAGGGAAGGCTCCAGGGAGACCTTAGAGCAGCTTCCTAAAGGGGGCCTACAAGAAACCTGGAGAGGGACTTTGGACAAGGGTGGGCAGAGATAGCACAAGAAGGAATAGCTTTAAACTGAAAGAGGGTACATTTAGATAAGATATTAGGAAGAAATTCTTCACTATGAGGCTGGTGAGACACTGGAACAGGCTGCCCAGAGAAACTGTGGATGTCCCATTCCTGGAAGTGTCCAAAGCCAGGCTGGACAGGGCTTTGAGCAACTTGGTCTAGTGGAAGGTGTCCCTGCCTGTGGCAGGAGGAGTTGGAATTGGTTATCTTAAAATTCCCTTCCAACCCAAACTATTCTATGATTCATGATTCTATGATCAAGTACGGTGAAACACAGTGGTAAACAACTCAAGCTCTCCATGATTTCATCACAGAAATATCTAATAAGATTTCTTTGTTCCCCTTTACAATAGCAGGAATGTTTTGGGTTTTGTTTTTGTGGTTTTTTTTTTTTTTTGGCTTGTTTTTTTTTTTTTTTTTTTTTTTTTTACTATTGCTGCTACCAAAAGGCATGAAGTTTGTATCTAACTAAATATAAGGTACACTACTTTCTGTTGGCATCAGATATTTCAAAACCTTTTCACCTGATCTTACCTTAACTCTGAGGAAACAGGAAGCATTCTCAAGAGAATAACAAACTGTAACAGCTGCATTATTTTAGTGACTGACATTTTCTTGTGCATATACTTTTTGTTTAACCTTCTGTAAGTAGTTCTGAGTGTTCATGAATTACTATTTTTCAGTGTTGTCTTTTTGGCTACTATAAAGCTGTACAATATCTCATGCTTCAGGCATATGATCTGAAAATCTGTTCAAGAGGAATGTCCTCACTGATTATATTTCTGCTAAGCAAACCATGTGCTTGTGATGACATTGTTTTTGTGTGAAAAATATCAGTTTAAAAATCAGTATGAAAAAAGGGTTATCCATCACTGTGTCATCAGTGAATATGTCCTCTTTTAAAGTACTTACTACCATTTCTTTATTGTGATATGCTGAGCCTGGAGGAATTAGATAGTTGAAATTATAAATTTACAATCAAAGATCTACCTGGAATGATTTTATGCTGAGATAGAAGTTGCATTGTGTGACTGGAAACTTGTGAATGTACTGTCTGCATTTAAGAAAAAGAGGGGGAGGAAGTGATACAGGCAAACAGCTATCCCTACGTAGAAGAAGTTTAAGGAAAAAAAGAAAAGATGAAGATCACCTGTGGAATTAACTGGAAAAGGTTATACAATATAGGCAAAAAAATAACCTTTACCAGACAAAATCAAACTTTTTCTTGCAAGTTTGCTTATTTGCTAGACAAGGCAGGAAAGATTTCATTGAGTCTTTCCTGGTGCTCTTATAACTTACTTTTCCTCCTTTTTATTGTTGATGAGATCATAAACACAGGGCAAGAAAAGAGTAAGGGGCTCCTCCTCATTTTCCTGTCATTCTTCTATTACAGAACTCTTCAAACTTACAGGAATTCTACAGTGAAACGTTCCTCATGGAAAAATACTGCTTGTTGAAGCATAAATGTTTTTAAAGAATTATTTTTTTGTTTGACGATTTTCCATATACCTGCCTCAGAGATGTTGTTCTAATGATAAAGGCTACATGTAGAGATCTCAGAATTTCCACTTTTACAGAAGGAATCTGAGAGCCTTTATCGTACAATTCTAGGCAGACTCGTTCCCTTGCTGTGTACATTTCGGAACTGTCTCAAATATCCCATTTTAAAATTATCAGAGTTCTGAGTTCAGTGGTCTGGCTTCCCATTTTAAAAACTTGGCTTCTCTGGGACTGCCAGAACCACTAATCTCTCACACAAAACAATTTAGTATTGCCAATTTCAGTGGAATTTCTTGAATATTCTCAAAAAGTATGAGCAAGGGAGGAATTAAAATGAGTGCTGATAAACAGACAGAAAACATATACTTACATCATGGCAATTGACTCGAAATAGAAAGATGAAAAAGTTATGTAATTCATTGTATTTTCTCACACAGACACTCATTGTGGGAAGCCAGAGCAATGATCTACAACACTGAGTCAGAATATGAAGTAGAATCACTGTTACAAGGCCCTAACAGCTGTAGCAGATACCTTATCAGTGTGTTACCAGCTGAGACCTCTTCAGCACACAAAGTACTTAACCTTGTACACGTGCAAGTGGGTTTACAACATAGCTCTTCAGTTAAACATGCATTTGAATAGTGGTTTGAATTATATTCCAAGGGTTGGATAGAGAACTAGTAATATTCTGAATACAATTTAATGATGGAAAACACCATTTAGATTAAATTTAGGTGTCTTATCCCAAAACTGCCATCCATGAGACCCCACCCAACTGCTTTAATTTGGTATAGGAAACCAACTTATCCCTAAAACCATCCTAGATGTGCAAAGTTGAGAGTCTAACAAGAAGGTGATCTGCTAAGCTTTTGTCTGAACAGATCCACCATATAGCAAATCAGCATCTTTTTCAGCACAAATTAGAGTAACCACTGCAACAGGATAGCAGATTGTTTTACTGTTAAATTCCCTATTAGGCTTCTAATAATTGTTCTAAAAGCTTGTCTGAAAACATAACAACATGAAATTTCAAACTTTGCAAACAAATTTTTAACATATTTTGATGAAATTAAGGCTATTTTAAGACAAAAAAAGCTATTCCCTCAAGGTGAAGCTCTTCATGTCTCCAGCTGGTGAGCTGGTCAAGAAACTGACCAGAAGAATGGGTCCATCAACATACTGTTGTGAGTTGGGATATAAGGCAACAGTGGTGTTGTGCTAAAGGGGGAAGATAAACCTCTCACTTTATAAAATGGGGCCAGGAACAGCCCTAATATACAACTATCAGTCTGAGCACGTCTGATATCGGATTCACTGATAGTACACAAGCAGTTATAACTATCAGTCAGAGCGCGTCTGGTATTGGATTCACTGATAATGCACCACACCACAGGTTGCTCACAAACTCTCACAGGCACACTGACAGAGATGAGGTTGCAATTTACTGATGCAACAGGTCCAGTTTCTTATGGATTGCCGGTGATAAATACTGTCTGCAAAGCACGTGCAAATAATAGTTACATGAATACAAGCGCTTGATAAAGTTAACACAGCATAGCTCTAAAATATACAGGTGACAGTAAAAGTAACTCTGTAGATTTTCTAAGTTTTTCCAGGGAAGCACTGGATACAGTGCAAGTCTTACCCACAGGTGTCCCTGTGGGGGAGAAGAGAGGTCCAGCCCGTCGACCGGCCCCAGGAGTCTGTTGATGTTATCTTCCTTGACTCATCCATAATGGTATCTTCCCCAATATCCCCCTCTCTCTTGGGTCATTTTATATTTTCACCTTCAAGGTGGAGATTGAGTGACTCTAGTCATACATACCTTTATTATTATTGGTGCAAATCTCTCTCACTTCATTTTTAAAGGTATATGACACCAAAAATTCCGAACGCATGCTCAGAGGAGGGTGGTCTCATTTTGGAGAGGGGTCGCATTGGAGATGAGTGTGTATTTTAGATTATAATGACATTATAATGGAGCAAAGTTCACACTGAGGACGACATTCTGTCAAAAGATGACAGACTGCTGGCTCAGGGTAGCAAGTATGCAGCTTATCAGTTTCTTGCACCATCTAGTTCCCATCTTTTTGCTGAAGTTAGGACAAAGCATAACTGCGAGATCTCCACCTCGCTCTACCCTCCATCTGTGTTACGGGAACCGCTGTGAAGTGCACATTCCTGGCATGCCAGGTGTGGCTGCATCTCACCTCGAGAGGCCCTGAAAGTCCGTTTTTCTCTTATGTGTGGACAATGCTGCATTTCAAATATAAGCTTAATTCCACATTTCCTAATTATTCCACATGTGGCAGGACCTCTTTTGCTAAGTTCCTCCTTCTTCTAGAAAACAAAACAAAACACAAAACCAAAAAAGCCCAAGAAAAAACCCAACAAAAAAACCCAAATCCAACAAATTTATAAGTAGACTTTGTTTTTACAGAGACTTAATGGATATAAAATATTTCATCCTATTTACTTAATGAATTCAAGGTCCAAATTCCTTTTTTTTTTTTTTTTTGTTTCTCTTTCCAAGGAATAATACTTTTAAAATTTAAAGAAAGTTATTTCTCATATGCTGTGGGTAACATCAGACCTCAGGTGCTTAAGTGAAAGAATTTTCCATTCTTAGAGTATGGTGATTCCACACTGATGGTTTTATGGCAGCTGCCCTACACACGAACTTTTTGTGCTTGAGCCATAGATGAGGATGAACACATTTCACAGCTGACATCATTGTGTTCTTATTTTGGATGCACAATACAGAAAAAATAGTCAAAAACTCTGTAAGAGAATCTTCATGGAGTAACTACAAGTAAGGGAGGGTTGCAATTATAAAAGATACTGAGAATTTTCATTTGTAAATCCACTAACTGTTTAAAAGTGATTTCTTTCTTTTGCGACCTCAGTAGGACTACTTCGACAAAACAAGGTATATAAACTGTCTGTTGCATTGTGTCTTGCTGAAAACGGACTGTGAGCAATCCAGACAACTGCTTGACGTCTGTAAAGTAGTGAACCAAAGGCTGTGAGGCCCTGCTTGGAAGTTACTAAAGAATGTGGGGAGGTTACTATAGGTCGCGTACCTGCGGAATGCTTTGAGAACATTGGCACGGGCGATTGTTAAGAGGGATGCATACAAAGGAACTGATAGTTGTGTCCTTGAAATCATCTGCTGTTGTGGCCCCAGCCTGGGAATCACTTACTATTGTAACAACCAATCATAAAACCGTTGCTATCACTTGGCTAAAGAATGTAACCAATCAGATGTTATTGAATGTTCTAGTCTTCTGAGGCTTTTTCTGTAAAAGGCGCTGCTTGCCTTTAATAAATTGTCAACGCTTAATCATATTGGTCAGAGTTCATTGTCCTGGAATCTCCCGCATCTGTCTATGGTAACATTATGTCCGAAGGTAACAGACACATCTCAGAAGACAGGCTGTTTCAATGGGTATATGAGAAATGTCTCTGGCTACCGACATTCCTACATTAATTTTTGTTACTTTCCTTAAAGTCCTTTTATTAAATCTATATTTTCAATTCCTGATATTCTTGTCAAGAAGAAAAAAATTTTACTATAGAAGTTCAAATTTCACAATGATTATAATTCTTTTTCTATATATATTCAAAAAACTCAACCAAATTTGTGTCTTAACAGAACTGACAAAATGTCCTCATATGCATGTAACACATGCAAAGAGTTTTCCTATTTCGCCTTTTTTGTATGAAAACAAAACCAATCATACAATAAGCAATGATCAGTTCTGCTACCATTTGTTTTGTGGAGTAAGACCAAAGAAATTAATGAACAAATCTTTCACATCATATTTTCTTTTTTTCTAATACTGTTATAAATGCTTATTAAGAAAAAGCTACACAGCAACAATCTCCTTCTTCATGAAGTTTAATATTCACCCTTGACCTCGTGCTTCTCTGTAACACAGGAAAACATTTTTTCCTTCCTTTCAGGTATGTTCTTTGCATCTGAGGAGGTGAAAGGTTGTTTCGACTCAGCTCTTAAAGTATAGTCTGGTAATTGATACATTTAGACACCTGAGAAAAACCTTTTTGTTTGTGTAGTCTCAGAGAAAATTATAAAAATGGTTTTGTAATAAATCATGCTCTTACTGTGGATCTCCAGTCATTCAAAATTGGAAACTCTCCATAGCTACAATAAAGGGGTGACACGCTGTATGTATCAAAAGCAGAAAAAAAAAAAAGTGCTAAAAAGATTGATAAAATGCTGAAAAACTCAGTGAAAATTGCAAAAAATTTTTTGATTTTTAGTGAGCATTCTTTTTGCCATATAGGAATTGAGTAAGCAGGTGAGATAAACTATTCAGTTATTCAATTTGCAAATCTACTTGATGCTTATATGTAAACATTTGTGCAAATTCTGAATATTCACATTAGAGATCCTTCTCAAATTTCACCATAAATAATAATGAATTTGTGAAGCATATTTAATGGATTTGTGGAAAAGTGAAATGGGCAAATCAGAGACTCTTCCAAGAAAAAATAAAATCGCCTGATTTTTAATTCACTAGTCTTATGAGTTATGAACAATTTGCAGACTCTCTCCTTTTTCTTCATGTTATTCCCTGCAATTTATAATATTCTGTTTTCATTTACCCTATTACTTAAGAACTTCATTTTGTGAGCTAAAATATTGTTTCCTAGGTACAAGAATCACAGCTGTTAAAAGTATTTTGACTGTATCTTACATCCATTTTGTTCCAGATTTGATCTTTGACAAGTCAAACTGCATAGATTTAATGATTCATATCAGGCAGAACGGAAGGATAATTTCATGAGACAACCCCTAGCTAGCATCAATCTGAGCTAGTACATTTGCATCATGCTGTGACGTGCGATAAGGGATTGTAAGCACAGGTCCCAAAAGCAGGTTAGTCATTGGAGGGTGACACCGTGCCTTGATAAATCAGCTCTATTTCTCAACATGCTTAATTAAAATAGACATATTCCAAAAATTGCAGAGATACACTGCAAGATTTCTGTATCATCCTCCATAATATGGTGTAAGCATGACCTTCTCCTTTTATTGTAGAACTTGCATAGCATTAAGGTACCTCAGCCTAAACCTTGCCTGCTGCATCAGCTTCAGTCATGGCAATTTGTAGACTTAAAGTGTCAATAAGTGACTGAAGTACATTTTCAATAGTTGTTTCTGTTTTGTGTGTTTGAGAATGATTTTATCAAAGAACGGGAGTGGGTCATGACCCATGCTGTGCATGCCAGCAACTGGAACAGGGCAGGCCCAGGGATGGCAGCTGAGGCCAGCCATGAATCCAAATCACCAGACAAGTCCAGAGTGATGGGGAAAGTTACAAGGTGAAACCAGGACAGGAATCCCACAAGAAAGAAGTCGTCTCAGGCCTGGTGGTGGTAACCAGGATCAGCCACGGTCCTGTGACCTTCAGTAAGCTTGTAATGATGGGGGTGGTCTGAGGGAAAACCAGGTAGCCACGTCTGTGGGTGAGATTCAGGGTCTGAATCAGCAAAGAATATGGCTCTGCACTGCTGTAGCTGGAATGTAGCTCAGATATGGCCCAACAGCAAGAGCCCAGCTAAAAAGCATATGCCAAGAAAAGGGAAAAGGTGGGTGTGCCTCTTCAGGGGTTCTCACAATTCTTTGGAAGCTGTGGGACCCTTAACAGCATGGTACCACTGCAATATCAAAGTTGGCATTGAGTCCAAGCAACCAAAACCCCAAGAGTGAGAGCCTATGCTCAGGGAACTGACAGATTTATTCTATGGGGAAGTTAAGAAAGTGCAGGCTCTGGTAAGACGGGAAGCCCCCAGGCCTCCCAGAGTAGCTGTGTCACTGTGTCAGAAGTTTAAAACCACTCTGAAAACAATGGGAAGTATGATTTTTGCATTAGGGCAGCTATCAGAAAGTGGGAGGTAGGGATGCTTAAACTACAAAATCAAAGACCAGTGCAAGAACTACCTTTCAGTGAGTGCCAGGGACAGCACTGGCAAGTTAACTACATATTAATATTTTTACTTGTCTTCTGAATCAATAATCTTGACTTTTTCCTTTTCAGTAACATACCATAAATAGAAGTAGCAGAAATTGTTCACCCCTTTTCATCCTTCAGCCTTTGACCGCTATGGCCTTAACTGTCTGTGTAAATTGTGCGTCTCCAGAGATGGATTAACAACTGTTTTAAAAAGCTCTACAAGTTTGATTAAAAAACATTAATTTGTTGGCAGTATACAAATTAGGTCTATTAATAACAACAAAAAAGTCATACAGATCTTACCAGGAACAACTGCTGTTTACCCTGAAACAGAGCTGATGTTTGAATTTTGTGAGGATCAAGGGTAAATAAACAAGTGGATACATTTACAAGTCGACACTTGTAAATAAGCAAGTATCAACTAAACCTCAATCTAGAAGCTCAGGTAAACAACACTGTCTGAAAGCGCCAAATTGTTGTTCATTTAATAGTTTTCAGTGTAATCGGCTGATTCAGATTTTAGCATGTAAGCAAGTGTAAATGTGTGGGGAGCAGCAGGAATAGAGTCTGAAGCGAACAATAGCATGCGAGAACTAAGTGGTTAACAGTAGGGCATTCTTACCTCAAAACCTCAGTAGGGCATTCTTACCTCAAAACCTCAGTCCTTAAATCCCTGGCTTTATCAAGAACAGGGTATCATTACGTACTAAATGGTGTTGTAACTTCATGCCTCAGGTAAAAAGAAGGTATTATCACTGTTACTGCTTTTAGTATGTCCCTATAGAGGAGAGTAATTCAGTACTACATACATGCATAGATTTCACTTTGCAAATCGTAATGCAGTATATCAGCCATAGGCTTTAAGAGAAAATTTATCTTTCCAATGTCTTAAATTTGTACATGATTTATATATGCATTTTTTTAAGCATATCGTCTTTTAATTGAAATTTTTTTGTTGTGACAAAGAGCATATTTCAACTAAGGCATTATTCATATGTTAAAACACGCTCTAGACAACTTTACTTTCTGCAAATAGCCCAATTATTCTATAAAGTTTTCTGCTTCCGAGAATTAATTATAAAAATTATTAAATATTAAAATTAACTACTAGAGTTTTCTAAGCACAAAGTATGCTTCTAAATGAAAACTTCTTTTGCAATCTTAAGTAGATAATATTTTTAAGGTCTGGAAATATATATTTGTCATAATATCCAAAGGGGCCGATGCTTGTATGTGTTATATTTATACCACTTTAGTCCCATCTTTAGGGCATCTGGATAAATATGAAATATGCATGATTCACTCAAAAAAAAAAATAATTTAGCTTTTGAATAAGGCTTTTGTAGAGAGACAGAAATTCATATGGCTGGGTAAAATATGCAGAAATGGTTTGTTATTTACTGAAGTGCCTTTAAATGACCTCCGGTGCTTCATCAGTATGCCCTATTCATTTGTAGAGTACTGAAGTCAGCAATGTAGGTATATTATATATAATTGTTATACATGCATCTTTCCAAATGAAATGTAGTTGTGATTATTTCTCAAAAAGTCTGATCCAAAGCAGGGTAGAAATCAGTAACTCTCTGCCCTCAAAATTCAATGTGATTTTGATGAAGACCAAACTGTATCTTACATAAAATACGCAGTCCCTCACATGAGGTACAGAAAGTGGTAGAATGCAAAGTCTTGTCATGTTCAATACCAATGCACATCAATGATATCTTAGAATCATAGAATCATAGAATAGTGAGTGTTGGAAAGGACCTTAAGATCATCTGGTTCCAACCCTTCTGCCATGTCCAGGAACATCTCACACTAAACAATTGCCACCCAAGGCTCTGTCCAACCTGGCCTTGAAAACCACCAGCGATGGAGCATTCACAACTTCCCTGGGCAACCCATTCCACTGCCTCACCACCCTCACAGTAAAGTATTTCCTCCTTATATCCAATCTAAACTTCCCCTGTTTAAGTTTGAACCCGATACACCTTGTCCTATCACCACAGTCCCTAATGAAGAGTCCCTCACCAGCATCCTTATAGGCCCCCTTCAGATACCGGAAGGCTGCTAGGAGGAGGTCTCCATGTAGCCTTCTCTTCTCCAGGCTCAACAGCCCCAACTTTCTCAGCCTATCTTCATGCGGGTGGTGCTCCAGTCCCCTCATCATCCTCGTGGCCCTACTTTGGACTTCTTCCAACAGTTCCATGTCCTTTTGATGTTGAGGACACCAGAACTGCACACAATACTCCAAGTGAGGTCACACAAGAGCAGAGTAGAGGGGCAGGTTCACCTCCCTTGACCTGCTGGTCACTCTCCTTTTGATGCAGCCCAGGATACGGTTGGCTTTCAGGGCTGCAAGTGCACACTGAAGCCAGCTCATGTTCATTTTTTTGTCAATCAACCCCCTCAAGTCCTTCTCCGCAGGGCTACTCTGAATCACTTCTCTGCCCAAATTGTAACTGTGCCTTGGTGTAGGACCTGTGCTACCCAACCTGTAGCTGTGCCTGCTGCAGCTGACCCAGGTGTAGGACCCTGCACATGACATGGTTCAACTTCATCAGGTTAGCATCAGCCCACCTCACAAGCGTGTCAACGTGACTCTGGATGGCATTCATTCCCTCCAGCGTATCAACCGATCCACACAACTTGCTGTCATCGGCAAACATGCTCAGGGCGCACTCAATCCCACTCTCCATGTCACCAACTAAGACGCTGAACAAGACTGGTCCCAAAACCGATCCCTGAGGGACACCACTCATTACAGGTCTCCAGCTGGACATTGAGCCATTCACCACAACCCTTTGCGTGTGGCCATCCAGCCAGTTCTTTATCCACCGAGTGGTCCACCTATCAAATTGATGTCTCTTCAACTTAGAGACAAGGAGGTCATGGGAGACAGTGTCAAACGCTTTGCACAGGTCCAAGTAGATGACATCAACTGCTCTACCCCTGTCCATCAGTTCCTTAGCCCCATCCTAGAAGGCCACCAGGTTGGTCAGGCAGGATTTCCCCTTAGTGAAGTCATGCTGGCTCTCACCAAGCACCTTGTTGTTTTTCATGCACCTCAGCATGCCTTCCAGGAGAATCCATTCCAAGATTTTGGCAGGCACAGAGATGAGATTGACTGGTCAGTAGTTCCTCAGTGTCGTGGTTTAAGCCCCTCAATAACTCATGCAGTCGTACTCTCACTCACTCCCCCCTCTTTCTTCCCCCAGTCCTGGGGGAATGGGGAGGAGAATCAAAAGAATGCAACTTCCACATGTTGAGATAACAGCAGTTTAGTAACTAAGGTGTAACACGAATCACTACTGCTACCACCAATAATAATACAAGAGAAATACAAAGAAAGAGAATACAACTGCTCACCAAATGATATCAACCCGACCACACAGTGCACCCTTCCACTTCCAGGTCTCTCCCCTCTTTTTTTACACCCTGGGCATGACGTGCTGTGGTATGGAGTAATCTCTTTGGTCAGTTTGGGTCAGGTGTCCTGTCTCGGCTTCCTCCCGGCTTCCCCTCCTCCCCGGCAGAGCATGAGGCTCAGAAAGTCCTTGGCCAGACCAAAACATTACCAAACAGTAAATGAAAACACTGGTGTTATCAGTGCAGTTCCCAGGCCCAAAATCAAAACCACAGCTCTGCACTAGCTACCAAGAAGGAGAAAAATGACTGCTACTGCTGAACCCATGACAGTATCCACCCCTTATTCCATACCATTCATGCAATGCTTAGATCCCATATTTTCAATATGCCATCACCTATATATATATACATACATACATACATACATACATATATATATACACACACATTCACACACAGAGAGGGAGAGAGATCATCCCTTAGTGCGTGGACCAATCCCTATAAAGCTGCTGTGTCCATCCAGTCCGTGATGTCGGGCTCCAACATTTGTAACAGTCTTTCAGAGCAGGGGGTCTGTGTGCAGTGTTCACACTCGTGAATAATCTGGGCAAAAGTGTCCATCGCTAAGTCCACCCCTTGATCATGAGTCCCTCTGTATGTTGCATCTCTGCCCTGATGCTTCCTCCCGGCTTCCCCTCCTCCCTGGCAGGGCATGAGATTCAGAAAGTCGTTGGTCAGACCAAAACATTAGCAAGCAGTAACTGAAAACATTGGTGTTATCAGCGCAGTTCCCAGGCCCAGTATCAAAATCACAGTGCTGAACCAGCTACCAAGAATGGGAAAAATGACAGCTACTGCTAAACCCAGGACACACTGCACATCCATTTTCCCCTTCTTGAAAACAGGGGCTATATTTCTCTTTTTCCAGTCATCAGGAGCTTCACCTGACTGCCATGATTTTTCAAATATGATGGACAGTGGCTTAACAACTTCATTTGCCAGCTCCTTCAGGACCCGCAGATGGATTTCATCAGGTCCCATGGACTTGTACAAGTTCAGTTTCCTAAGATGGTCTCGAACCAGATCCTCTCCTACAATGGGCCCAGGGTCTTAATTCTCACTGTCCCTGCATCTGTATTCCAAGGCTTGGGTGGTGTGGTCAGAGCATTTTCCGGTGAAGACTGAGGCAAAGAAGCCATTAAGAACCTCAGCCTTCTCCAAATCCAGGGTAGTCAGTTCGCCCGATAGCTTCTGTAGAGGGCCCACATTGTCCCTACCCAGTCTTTTATTTGCAATGTACCTATAGAATCCCTTCCTGTTATCCTTAACATCCCTAGACAAGTTTAATTCTAAGTGGGCCTTAGCTTTCCTAACCTGGTCCCGAGCTTCCCAGACAACATGCCTGTATTCTTCCCAGGCCGCCTGTCCTTGCTTCCACCTTTTATAAGCCTCTTTTTTCCTTCAAATTTTCCTCAGCAACTCCTTATCCATCCAAGGATGCCTCCTGCCCCTCCTGCAGCACTTCCCTCTAGCAGGGATGCAACACTCCTGAGCTTGCAGCAGGTTATCCTTGAATAGCAACCAACAGTCTTGGCCCCCTCTTCCCTCTAGGGCTATATCCCATGAAACCTTAAAGAGCAGGTTTCTGAAGAGGCCAAAAACTGCTGTCTTGAAGTCCATCTTCATTAAAAGTGCTTGTCGTGTTTTAAGCAGTAAATTATGCACTCACTTCCCCCTCTTTCTTCCCCCCCACTCCAATGGGGATGGGGGATGGAATGAGGAGAAGAATTGAAAGAATGTAGCTCCCACGGGTTGAGATAAGAACAGTCCAGTAACTAAGGTATAACACAAATCACTACTGCTACCACAAATAACAACAATGACCACGGAAATGCAGCAGAAGAGCATATAACTGCTCACCACTCGACAACCGAGCTGTGAACTAAACTCTTCCCGGTCCCTGCCTGCAGTTTTTACATCCTGGGCATGACGTGCTGTGGTATGACATAGCTCTTTGGCCAGTTTGGGTCAGGTGTCCTGTTTGTGCTTCCTCCTGGCTTCCCCTCCTCCCTGGCAGAGCATGAGTCTCAGAAAGTCCTTGGTCAGACCAAAACATTCTAAGCTGCAACAATAAAGATCTGTGTTGTCAGTGCTGTTCCCAGGCTGAAAGTAAAAAACACAGATCAGCACCAGCTACTACAAAGGAGAAAATTGGCGGCTGCTGCTGAACCCATGACAGTATCCACCCCTTATTCCATATCATTCAAGTCATGCTCAGGTCCCTTGCTTTCCATATACCATCACATATATATATATATATATATATATACACACACACACACACACAAACAGAAGGAGAGATATCATTCCTTAGTGCATGGACCAATCCCTACAATCTGCTGAGTGCATTCAGTCCGTGACATCAAGCTCCATCTCCCGTAACAGTGCTTCAGAGCAAGGGAGGCTGTGTGCAGTGTTGGATCGTTGCCAGCAGATGCTGATTGTTCCTTTACTGCAGAACTCATCTGGTTTCATTAAAGTTCAATCTTTGTTGGGAGGACGATCAGAGGGCCGGTCGCTAATGACTTGAAGACATCTAGTTGATGGTCTATAAAAGTATTACATCGCAAGCAACAGCATACAATTGAGTTCATAGGTTTTCTTCCCCTAAAATCAAATACCCTTCAGGTACACATTGGACTTCCCCATCTTCCCGCATTTCCCACCAAGTATATCCGGGTCCCTGAGCAAAAGCAATCCCACGAGTGGGTTTGCCACTACCTGAAGCAGGAATAACCCAGACTGTCTTCCTCAGCAAATTCTTTATGTGTACCACAGGAACATTGTCCCCCTCCACAGTATGTAGAAGTTCTGACTGGGCTGGACCAGCCCTGTTGGCAGATCCTCTGGTGTTGACCAACCAGGTGGCCTTTGGTAAATGTGTATCCCAATGTTTGAAAGTCCCACCAACCATTGCCCTCAGTGTAGTCTTTAATAGCCCATTGTACAGTTCGAATTTCCCAGAGGCTGGTGCATGGTAAGGGATGTGATATACCCATTCAATGCCATGCTCTTTGGCCCAAGTATCTACCAGGCTGTTTCAGAAATGAGTTCCATTGTTTGACTCAATTCTCTCTGGGGTGCCGTGTCGCCTCAAAATCTGTTTCTCAAGACCAAGGATAGAGTGTTCCAGGCAGTGGTATGAGACACAGCGTATGTTTCCAACCATCCGGTGGTTGCTTCCACCATGGTAAGCACATGGCGCTTACCTTGGCAGGTTGGTGGGAGTGTAATATAATCAATCTGCCAAGCCACCCCATATTTGTACTTCAGCTATCATCCTCCATACCAAAGAGGCTTTAACTGTTTAGCTTGCTTAATTGCAGCGCATGTTTCACAGTCATGAATAACCTGGGCAATAGTGTCCATTGTTAAGTCCACCCCTCCATCACGAGCCCATCTGTATGTTGCATCTCTGCCCTGATGGCCTGAAGTGTCGTGGGCCCACCGGGCCAAAAAGAATTCACCCTTATGTTGCCAGTCTAAGTCCATCTGAGCCACTTCAATTTTAGCAGCTTGATCCACTTGTTGGTTGTTCTGGTGTTCCTCAGTAGCCCGACTCTTGGGTACATGAGCATCTACGTGGCGTACGTTGACCACTAGGCTTTGCACTTGGGCAGCGATGTTTTGCCACAGTGCAGCAGCCCAGATGGGTTTACCTCTGCATTGCCAGTTGCCCTGTTTCCATTGCTGCAACCACCCCCACAGGGCATTCATCACAGTCCATGAGTCAGTATAAAGTACTGGCCACTTTTCTCCTTCCACAATGTCCAAGGCCAGTTGGATGGCTTTCACCTCGGCAAACTGACTCGATTCACCCTCCCCTTCAGCAGTTTCTGCAACTTGTCGTTGAGGACTCCATACTGCTGCCTTCCATCTACGATGCTTTCCCACAATGCAACAGGACCCATCAGTAAACAAGGCATATTGCTTTTCACTTTCTGACAGTTCATTATATGGTGGGGCCTCTTCAGCACGCATCACTCCTTCCTCTTCTGGTGATATTCCAAAATCTTTGCCCTCTGGCCAGTCCATGATGACTTCTAGAATTCCTGGACAACTGGGATTTCCTATTTGAGCTCGTTGTGTAATTAATGCAGCCCACTTACTCCATGTAGCATCAGTTGCATGATGTGTAGAGGAGACCCTGCCTTTGAACATCCAGCCCAGCACGGGCAACTGGGGTGCTAGGAGGAGCTATACTTCAGTGCCAATCACTTCCGAAGCAGCTCGAACCCCTTCATAGGCTACCAGTATCTCTTTTTCAGTTGGGGTAGAGCTGGCCTCAGATTCTCTGTATCCCCGACTCCAAAAGCCAAGGGGTCGACCTCGAGTTTCCCCTGGAGCTTTCTGCCAGAGGCTCCAGGTAGGACCGTTCTCCCCAGCTGTGGTGTACAGTACATTTTTAACATCTGGCCCAGTCCGGACTGGTCCGAGGGCTGCGGCATAAACTATCATTTAATTTGCTCAAAGGCTTATTATTGCTCAGGACCTCATTTAAAATCATTCTTCTTCCCGGTCACATGATAGAGAGGGCTTACCATCAACCTGTAATTCGGGATGTGCATTCTCCAGAACCCCACAGCACCCAAGAAAAATTGTCTTTCTTTCTTATTAGTTGGTGGCAACATTGCTGTTATCTTGTTGATCACATCTGTGGGTATCTGGCGACTTCCATCTTGCCATTTGATTCCCAAAACTTGAATCTCCTGTGCAGGTCCCTTGACCTTACTCTGTTTGATGGCAAAACCGGCTGTCAGCAGGATTTGGATTATTTTCCTCCCTTTCTCAAAGACTTCTTCCCCTGTATCACCCCACACAATGATGTCATCAATGTATTGCAGGTGTTCTGGAGCTTGCCCCTGTTCCAGTGCAGTCTGGGTCAGTCCATGGCAGATGGTAGGGCTGTGTTTCCAGCCCTGGGGCAGTCAGTTCCAAGTGTACTGGACGCCCCTCTAAGTAAAAGCAAACTGTGGCCTGCACTCTGCTGCCAGAGGAATTGAGAAAAAAGCATTGGCAATATCAGTCGTGGCATACCACTTGGCTGCCTTTGACTCCACCTCATAATGAAGCTCTAGCATGTCTGGTACGGCAGCACTCAAGGATGGGGTAACTTCGTTCAGGCCACGATAGTCTACTGTTAGTCTCCACTCTCCATTAGACTTTCGCACTGGGCATATGGGGCTATGAAAGGGTGAGTGGGTCCTACTGATCACTCCTTGACTCTCTAATCTACGGATCAGCTTATAGATGGGAATCAGGGAGTCTCGGTTGGTGGGATATTGCCGCCGGTGCACTGTTGCAGTCGCGACTGGCACTTGTTGTTCTTCGACCTTCAGCAACCTCACAGCAGAAGGATCCTCTGAGAGACCAGGCAAGGTGGACAGCTGCTCCACTTCCTCTGTCTCCAAAGCAGCAATACCGAAAGCCCATCGGTACCCTTTTGGGTCCTTGAAGTACCCTCTCCTGAGGCAGTCTGTGCTGAGGATACATGGAGCCTCTGGACCAGTCACAATGGGGTGTTTTTGCCATTCCCTCCCAGTCAGGCTGATTTTAACCTCCAGTACAGTCAACTCTTGGGATCCTCCTGTCACTCCAGAAATAGAAATAGGTTCCACCCCTTGACAGCTTGATGGCTTAAGGGTACACTGTGCACCGGTATCTACTAGAGCCTTGTACTTCTGTGGGACTGATGTGCCAGGCCATCTGATCCATACAGTCCAATAAGTTGGATTGTACCCTACCTCCAACTGGCTGGAGGCGGGGCCCCTCTAGTAGTCATCACATTGGTCACTCACCTCTTGTTGACAGGAATTATTCCTTATCACGGGAGCTGAAGTAAAATTGTCTCTCCCACTCCATCTGGGAACCTGCTCACCAGAGGTTGAAGCCGCAGCCTTCATGGGGTGATCAGACTTGACCTTTGCTCTCTTTTTCAGTTCTCGCACCTGTTCCTCCTAAACTGAACTAGGTTTTCCATCCCACTCCATCATATCTTCTCCATGATCCCGCAGGTAAAACCATAGGGTGGCCCGTGGTGTATACCTTCTATGTCTTCTCTCTCGAGCAGTAGGACGCCCTCTGTTACTAGCTGAGACATGTGTTGGTACACGTGAGGAGCTGGGTAGGTCGTCTCTCAATTGATTGAGGTCTTGGGACAGTTTTTCCACAGCTGAGATGATGGAAGGGGTGAGATTGTCTTCAAACTCTCGGAGTTTATAAATCATTTCATCCACTGTTGGTGGCATTACATCATTCCAGGTTACTGTTGCCAGTGAGTGGGCATATGATGGGGGTGCATTCCGTGTAAATTTCAGCCATATGGGTTGCGGACATTCGACTTCATCTGGATCTATGGGTATATTCCCGACATTCGACATTCTGCTTGATAGTATTGATCATCTCTACAATGGCTGATTCTCTCAGAGACTGGATGCCTTTCTCTAGAGTAGTCCATTTGGCCGAACAACTCATAACATCGTCCTTGTATGGAAACCTACGTTTCATAGCTGCCAAGAGCCGCTTCCAAAGGCTGAGGGACTTTTTCTCTCTTGCAATTGCTTTGTCAATCCCCCTTTCCCTAGCAAGTGATCCCAGCTGTTTGGCTTCACTACCTTCTAGTTCATGACTGTCTGCCCCATTGTCCCAGCATAGGAGCAACCAGGTGATGATGTGCTCCCTGGCTGATGAGTAAAGTCTTTTCTCATATTCCATAGCTCAGTTGAAGTCTGAGATTGGGAAGTCACATCTTCTTCTTCTTCTTCTTCATCATGTGATGATGACTCCTGGTCAGATGCTGTGCCAGGTGGTGAGTATGTTGTTTCTTCATCTTGCTTCATCTTTCCTTCCTCTTTTTTGCCTTTTCTCTTGCGTACAGGGGCAACCAATATCGGTATGAGTTGGTCCTCTGGTTTAGCTGTGTTAATTATCACTGTGGTTTGAGTAGCTGCTGTACTTGTCACTGGGATTTGAGTAGCTACTGTAGTTGTCGCTGGTGGTGGTGTAGCTGCTGTGCTTGGAGCTGGAGTAGCTGCGCTGCCCATTACTGTTGAAGTCTGAGTAGCAGCTGTACTTGTCCCAGGGTGCGGTGTACCTGCTGTGCTTGGAGCTGAAGTAGCTGCACTGTCCATTTCTCTGCTCTCAGATCCAGGGACTGTTTTTCCTTTTGAAGGTGCTGGATAGTGTTGAACAGGGCTCTGTAAGCATAGGCCAAGCCCCAGCACGTTGCCATGATTTGTCCATCTCTGGTGTGACCAGAATGATCACACACCTCCTTTAAATGTTTTACTAATTTTTCTGGGTTTTGCATTTGTTCATTGATGAAGTTCCAAAGCACTGGATGGGCCCAGTGGCCTAGATACTTGCCCGTACTATCCCACACACCCTGCCAGTCATGACTATCCAGCCTCAGGGAAAATCTCTTGGACCTCCTATATTGTCATTTAATGCTAGACAAGGCCCAAACCCAACTCTGCATAACTCTCAGGACCAGACAAAATGGTCGTGAGTAAAAAATACTCAGTATGCGTGCCAACATGGCCATTCCCATCACAACCAGCAGGCAGATCTCAAGGGCATCTAAAGGCCATTCAAAGCCTTCAAAATGTTAAAACGATGCTGTAAACGGTCTGGTGGGGGGCTGGGAGCATAAAAGAATGTCTCCTTCACAGGTTGACCACCCGAGGAGGTGAAAAGAGATGTGTAATTGCTAAACACTTCTAATATAGACCTCTCAAAGTATAGAGTTGGTGACCACACTGGGAATAAAAGCCGTGTCCGTTTCATGATCACTGAGTCTACTGTATTAAAAGTCAGTGCAGTAAAGTACAATGTAACAAGAACCTTAACCCAAAACCCAGATCTGAAAAATGTTAAGAGAAGAAATACTGGCTGTAAGAAAAGTATCATGAGCTGAACCTGTGAGAATCAGAGCAACAACTTTGAGAGCCAATAAATCAACATTGTGATGAGTGACTATAAATGCACTGATTATCTCAACCCTTTTTTGCCCCACATTGTGTCCCAAAAAAGAACTGTTGTGGTTTAAGCTGAAAATCACACAGTTTGCTCACTCACTTCCCCGTCTTTCTTCCCCCCCATTTCGGGGGGGGGGGATAAGGGAATGGGGAGAAGAATCGAAAGAATGCAACTCCCATTGGTTGAGATAAGAACAGTCCAGTAACAAAGGTATAACACAAATCACTACTGCTGCCACCAAGAATAACAATGACCACAGAAATACAACGGAAGAGGGTACAACTGCTCACCACTCAACGACCTAGCTGTGAACTATACTCTTCCGGGTTCCTGCCTGCAGTTTTTACATCCTGGGCATGACGTGCTGTGGTATGACATAGCTCTTTGGCCAGTTTGGGTGAGGTGTCCTTTCTCTGTGCCCTCCCAGCTTCCCTTCCTCCCTGGCAGAGCATGAGACTCAGAAAGTCCTTGGTCAGATCAAAACATTTTAAGCCGTAACTATACAGATCTGTGTTATCTGCTCTGTTCCAGGCTGAAAGTCGAAAACCCAGGACTGTGACAGCTGCTACGAAGGAGAAAAATGACCGCTGCTGCTGAACCCATGACAGTGCTGCATTGAGACACTTTTTTCATTTTTATATTTACATCAGCTTACTTTTTTTATAGTTGTCACGCATACCATTCATAAACCTTATTTACATGACAAGGCTATTCTTTGTAATTTAAAGATACAGAATAAATGAAGGGAAATTGCCATGTAACATATTTCTGCTACTTCTTTGCTGAGCTCTAGCTAAAAATTACTGTTTTCAAAACTAATGAGTTTAGTCATTTAATTTTTAATGACTTTCAGTACAGTATCATGGAAAAAAAGATACTGGATATACATTAATGACTTTTTTCCAGATTTTGTTTGCAGATTTGTCTTCATTCTGTCCCTTATGCAACTGCTTAGGTTTTGTTGGCTGAGTTCTTTGATTTTCTTCTTCCACTATTTCACTGGGGACTTTTTGTTTGATCTTTGGGGTTTCTTTTTTTTTTTTTTTTTTTGTTTTTTAATCGTAATCAGTCCTTTTGAGCAATATTTGCCAGTTTTAAAATCACTAAAATAAATAAGAATAGTTAAAATTAGGGATTTGCAAATTTTGAACAGGTCTAATGCAGACAACCTGGACAAGACATATTTTACATTCTTTCAATCTGAACCATACTTCTGCCTATGGTTACATATTGGGTAATAGTCTTAAATAAAATGTCCATAGGCAGAGACGCAATTTTTTTTCTTCTGCCAAATTCAGCTACTTACAGGAAGTGCCAAGTACCTTACAGTAGTTCCCAGCATTTACCTGGAACAGCAGACAGTCTGTATTAAGCAGTGTTACACAGGGAAGAATACGATCTACCAAAATATCTACCTTTGCCTTTTCACCAAATCTTGCCTTATAGTAAATACAATTAAAATTAAAATAAATAAAGCCATTAAAACACAGCAAAAAACAAACAAAACAAAAAAAAAAAAACAACAACAGCAACAAAACCAAACAACTCAGGTTTTCATAGATCTATTAACATACTTCCTACTCTTCTGTTTGTGTAAAATTCATGTTAATTTTAGAGTTTGGAAATGTTTACTGAATGTCATTCTTAGATTTCCACAAGTAGGCTTTTAGGTTTCAGCCTGTCAAGAAACAAGCATATGTAAATGCCCAAATAGCCAAATAGGAAACAACTATATTGGAAGTAAGCGTTTCAATGTATACTTAATTACATTGCACCACAGGGCAGAGCAACTGGTGCAAATGCAATTTAGCTGTAATGAGCATTTTGTTCTTATCATGGTTATTCAGTGAAGATTTCTTTTCAGATTTGCTTTACTTACAAAGTGTCAGTATCATAGACAACATGCAATTCCACCAATAAAGAATACTGCATTATAGGGATTTGATTCACCAAGAGAGTCTTAAGAGATATTCGTCGGAGTAACTGGGCTCAGAGCTTCCAGTTATCTTCCTTAATTTGCATTTCCTTTAAATGATAAATTTCTATTTTTCACACTTAATTTTTAAATCATACCCATATCTTTTCTTCTAGAAATCATAGAGAGACTCATATACCTGTTTATGACAATTAGAAAACAATTCTTTAATCTATTCCTGTATTTTATATATTTATCAATTATATACATACTTTTTTTTAACAACTTCTTGCATGTAATTGTAGGAAAAGATCTGTGTCATGGGAATATAGTTTTAAAACTGAATTTAAGGTGGTCCATTTGCATGGAACTTGACTACTATTTGCAGACGTCTTAATGTAATTGGACAAATCTCTCCACAGAGACACTGTAATTCAACATGTGGTTATGTTGCACATTTAATACTCTTTCTTAAAAGTTTTAGCTTATAAGAAGGTACATGCAATAAGTGAAAAATATTCAAAGTATCATGCTCAAGAAGCATTTTTATTTTTTGAACAATGCTTTTCCCTGTAACAGATAGCAGTCTTCTCTGTTATCAGAGAGCATTTTCTTTAAAAATAGATGATATTTCCTGGACAATAGTTCAAATGTGAAAATGAATATATTTCCATTTAACAGATAAGATTGCAGTTTTCCAGGTGAAACATTCAATAAAAAAGACAAGAAAATGTTTATTCCCTATTTAAACAGAAATGCCTGAGAAAGTCCAGAGAAGGACTGCAAAGATAGTCAGAGGCCTGGAGCACCTCTCCTGTGAAGACCGGCTGAGAGAGCTGGGGTTGTTCAGCCTGGAGAACAGGTGGCTGGGGGTAGAATTAGAGCAGCATTTTGGTACCTAAGGACAGCTTTCCAATGCCTGAAGGTGGCCTACAAAGAAGTTGGAGAGGAACATTTTACAAGCACATGGAGCGACAGGACAAGGGGGATGGGCTTCAAGCTGACAGATGGTAGAAAAGAAAAAAAGAAAAAGAAAACTTGAAAATACAGATACAATTTCTTAATTAAGAAAATATGCAGTAATAACCATAAATAAATAATTACTTAGTATGTACATGTTGCTACATAAGCACACAAATAATAAAAAGTATGCCATCATCACTTTGCTACTCCTAATTATATCTTATTATATTGTATTTTATTACATTAGATTATATATTGTGTTATTGCATTACATTGTATTAGGTTAGGTCGCATCAGGTTAGGTTAGATTAATTGTTCTATCTTATTTGTGGGTTTACTGTATTGTTTTCTATTTCTCAATCATACTTAATAAAGTAATAGGATTTAAAACATTCTTTAAATTCATGAAATCACAAAATCACAGAATGGGTGAGGTTGGAAGGGACCACCAGAGGTCATCTCATCCAAACTCCCTGCTCAATGCAGACCTGTTGGAGCAAGTCCAGAGGAGCACCACAAAGATGATCAGAAGCCTCGAGCACTTCTCTTATGCAGGCAGGCTGAGAGAGCTGGGGTTTCTCAGCCTGGAGAACAGATGGCTCTGGGTAGAATTAGAGCAGCCTTCCAGTGCCTAAAGGTAGCCTTCCAGTGCCTGAAGGTGGCCTACAAGGAAGCTGGAAAGGAACTTTTTACAAGCACATGGAGTGATAGAACAAGGAGGACAGGCTTCAAGCTGACAGATGGTAGTTTTAGATTAGACTTAAGGAAAAAAAATCTTCACAGTGAGGGTGGTGAGGCACGAGGAACAGGTTTCCCAGAGAACCTGTGAATGCCCCATTCCTGTAAATGTTCAAGGTCAGGCTGGATAGGGCTTTGAGCAACCTGGTCTAGTGGAAGGTTACATTACATGGGATCAAAAGGCGGGTTGGACAAGTATGGGAAGAGTAGAGGAAATTCATCCAGAGTTTCAAATACAAAGAGTATACCTCTGGCTCAAAAAGTGTTTGTGCCCCAAATAGCCGGAGACTAGGAAAATATGCCAGGAGAGTATTTACTGTGTGGCTGCCCCACTCCGATACTTTTTGCTAGACATCTGCTATTGACTATTGCTAGAGTCAGCATAAATGAACCTTTCACTAGGTTAAACTGTCACCTGACACTGTACAGCTGTTCTTTTTTTATTTTCCTCATTATTCATGCTATGTTTGTTGGAAAGACAAGTAAAGGTAACAGACTGTACTTAAACAGTTAGAAAAAAAGCAAAGGTGACATGGCAAGAAAAAAAGTGCCAAATCTGATGCTCAGGCCCTTAGAGAGAAAGACAGAAATTCTGATTATTTCAATTTTTCTTTCATGCTGTGATGAAATCAAATGTATCTTTTTCAATTACTTTTGGTGTTATCTAGATCAAAGCACAAAGACAAGCATATTTGCATCCAGAGGGGAAGAAAATAAAAACAAATCAAAGAGAAGTTTTAAAAAAGAGCAATGCTTTTTTTCTTCCTGTAAATGTTATTTTTGCTTTGTAACACAGAGCAAGAGTTCATATTACATACTGACAATTTTTTTCCTAGAGAAATACGCCGTATCTCAGCAACAGCACATGTACTATGGATTGTTGCAGCTGCTTTCCCTCTTTTCCCCTTATTTTTTTCTCTTAGAGTAAATAAGCTTTTAGGACATCATAGAGTGCTCCATTTGACATCTCTGTAGCTATTTTGTTTCCATTTTCATCCCAAGAGATTCTGAGGTTCTTAATAGAAAAATTGGCATCTCTAAAAAAATCTGAAAAGGAACAAAACTCCTTTTCACCTGAGCAATGATAGCTTTTCCCTTTAGAAATTTGTTTTTCAAATCCATTTGGGGGTAAGCGGAATTCACTTGGTATCTTGGACATGTCAGTGCACTTTTTTTTTCTCTTTCTCTTTTCAGATTTTCTGCAACATCAACTAAAAATGAGTTGAAGTCTGATCTACAACAGTTTTAATGCTTCAAAATGTATGGAGAAAATTTTAAAAGAAAAATTAAACCACTTTAGATTAAGCTCAGTTTAGGCTTCTTGGATAGGCTTCTACTAGCTTTTTAAAAGTTTAGAATCTCTGAAAGAAATTATTGAATAAAGTGAATAATGCAAACACAGAAAAAAGGAAACTTGAAAATACAGATACAATTTCTTAATTAAGAAAATATGCAGTAATAACCATAAATAAATAATTACTTAGTATGTACATGTTGCTACATAAGCACACAAATAATAAAAAGTATGCCATCATCACTTTGCTACTCCTAATTATATCTTATTATATTGTATTTTATTACATTAGATTATATATTGTGTTATTGCATTGCATTGTATTAGGTTAGGTCGCATCAGGTTAGGTTAGATTAATTGTTCTATCTTATTTGTGGGTTTACTGTATTGTTTTCTATTTCTCAATCATACTTAATAAAGTAGTAGGATTTAAAACATTCTTTAAATTCATGAAATCACAAAATCACAGAATGGGTGAGGTTGGAAGGGACCACCAGAGGTCATCTCATCCAAACTCCCTGCTCAATGCAGACCTGTTGGAGCAAGTCCAGAGGAGCACCACAAAGATGATCAGAAACCTCGAGCACTTCTCTTATGCAGACAGGCTGAGAGAGCTGGGGTTTCTCAGCCTGGAGAACAGATGGCTCTGGGTAGAATTAGAGCAGCCTTCCAGTGCCTGAAGGTGGCCTACAAGGAAGCTGGAAAGGAACCTTTTACAAGCACATGGAGTGATAGGACAAGGAGGACGGGTTTCAAGCTGACAGATGGTAGTTTTAGATTAGAGATAAGGAAAAAAGTCTTCACTGTGAGGGTGGTGAGGCACGAGGAACAGGTTTCCCAGAGAACCTGTGGATGCCCCATCCCTGTAAATGTTCAAGGTCAGGCTGGATAGGGCTTTGAGCAACTCGGTCTAGTGGAACATGCTTCTGCCCATGACAGGGAGGTTAGAACTACATAACCTTTAAGCTCCATTCCAACCCAAAACTTTCTATGATTTTATGACTCTGTGATTGTGTCCGTTTAACTCTTGAATATTCCAATGCTTACTCAACCTCTCAGAAAAGCTCTTCCTCATATTCAGGTTCCTGTATTTTGGTTTACACCTGCTGCCCCTTGTCCTATTGCCTAGCACTGCCAAGAAGAGTCTGGTCCCATACTCCTGAAACATACATTGGAGGGAAGGAATGCCATCCAGAGTCACGTTGACACGCTTGTGAGGTGGGCTGATGCTAACCTGATGAAGTTGAACCATGTCATGTGCAGGGTCCTACACCTGGGTCAGCTGCAGCAGGCACAGCTACAGGTTGGGCAGGGAAGATATTCAGAGCAGCCCTGTGGAGAAGGACTTGGGGGTGTTGGTTGATGAAAAAATGAACATGAGCTGGCTTCAGTGTGCACTTGCAGCCCAGAAAGCCAACCGTATCCTGGGCTGCATCAAAAGGAGAGTGACCAGCAGGTCAAGGGAGGTGAACCTGCCCCTCTACTCTGCTCTTGGGAGACCTCACTTGGAGTACTGTGTGCAGTTCTGGTGTCTTCAACATTAAAGGGACATGGAACTGTTGGAAGAAGTCCAAAGTAGGGCCATGAGGATGATGAGGGGACTGGAGCACCACCCGCATGAAGATAGGCTGAGAAAGTTGGGGCTGTTGAGCCTGGAGAAGCGAAGGCTGCGTGGAGACCTCCTCCTAGCAGCTTCTGGTATCTGAAGAGGGGCTATAGGGACGCTGTGGTGGGACTCTTCATTAGGGACTGTAGTGAGAGGACAAGGTGTAACAAGTTCAAACTTAAACAGGGGAAGTTTAGATTGGATATGAGGAAGAAATTTGTTACTGTGAGGGTGGTGAGGCCCTGGAATGGGTTGCCCAGGGAAGCTGTGAATTCTCCATCACTGGTAGTGTTCAAGGTGGGGATGGACATAGTCTTGGGTGACATGGTTTAGTGTGAGGTGTCCCTGCCCATGGGAGGGGGACTGGAACTAAACGACCTTGAGGTCCTTTCCAACCCTAACTACTCTATGATTCAGATACTCATATGTACATTTATCAGATCCCCACTAACACTTCTCTAGCTTGAATGAGTCCAGCTCCCTCAGCCTTTCCTCATGTGAGAGATGCTCTGGACATTCTAGTAGCCCTTTGCTGGACTTGCTTCAGGAGCTGCATGTCTCTCTTGTACTGGGGAGCCCAGAACTGGACGCTGGAGTACTGCGCTATTAGCCAGGTGTGAGGTTTACCTCCCTCAACCTACTGGCAATGCTCTTCCTTATGCAGCCCAGGATATCATTGGCCTGCTTGTCCGCAAGGGTTCATTGCTGGCTCATGGATGACTTCTCCTCCTCCACAGAGTTAATTCCCAGCAGGTCAGACTGCAGTCCACACTACTGCATAATTCTCATGAAGTTTTCTCATCCTCCCTGTCACAAAAGATCCAAACTGCATAAGAGCTCCAATACATTTTGAAGCCAATATTACTAAATCAATATGAACAAAGTCCATCTACTTTCAGGTAATTCTACTTTTCACCAATGGCTAACAAAAAAGTGAAAGTAACACTTTGTATATTCAAAGCAAAATAGTACATCTCTGAAATTAAAGTCTGTGGACTCATATGTGATACCAGTTGTGTTTTTCAATTAAAAAAAAAAAAAAAGACTTGAAAATACTATAAATTATGTAGAATTAGCAAATGCCATAGACTTTTCAAAAAATGGGGGGGAGGGGATTTGAAAAAACTGGAGTTCCAGGAGACACAGAATGATGAGCTCTTAACTGTAACTACATTCCAAATTTTTCACCATAGATCAGCAGACTTCTGGCACAAACAGAAAACATTGTTATTTAGTTGACTCAGAGACATTTTCTTCTCCCCTTTAAGGTCATGCTATCGATTCTGGGAAAATACTGTAAATATTAAATCCTCCAGTCAATAAGCTTAATACTGACTTTAAAAAGTCAATATATGCTTACTAGCTTCAAAACAGTAGCAGAACTGAGTCTGGTATATTCTGTTCTGTGTAATACTTTCTGCCTAAAAGTAGAAGTGCTTTTTTGTTTTAAAGGAATGGAAATGTTCTCTGCTGGAAAAAAATAGTGGTAAAAATTTTAAAAATGGTGAAATTATCATAATTCTCTACAGGTGAGCACATTTCTGCAAGTAGCATTTTAAAATAATATGAGATGAATAAGAACATTCCAACCAAGTTGGATGCCTTAAATAACCTCTTTTAAAGTTATGGTCACATAGAAAATTTACAAGAATGTAATATGCCAGAACTGTGGAAATAAAAAGAAGTTTGAAACAAAAAGCTCTAATCTTGTTGAAAATATGAAGCTTTCACAACATTAACCATTTGCTGCCAATTCAAGGTGAAAAATAAACAAAAAAAGTCAAGCAGTAAGGCTGACCAAAGTGCAGTTCCAAGCTCTGTTCAGAAAATGTAGTGTAGAAATTTAGCAAAAATGCATTTAAATATCCTAAGAACAAAGCAGTATGTCTGGTACGTAAAAAGCTGAAATTCACAAGGCTTAAAGATGTCTTATGGTAATATGCCTTCAACACAAGCTCTCAATACAATCTCAGAAATCTGTACTTTTTTGTTAAAGTAGTGTCTCAAATTATTTGCTTTAGGGCTTGAACTCTGTCTTTAGGTAGAATTATATTTTTTATTTGATTATTTTTTTAGTAGGGTGGCTATCTGGTTTAGTAGTCTGATTTCACTCATTTCTCTCTAGAATCGTTCAGAAATGGAGGAGAATGTGAGACAACATAGGGAAGTTAACAAAAATTCTGATCTTTTGATGACTAAACATACGTATGACCGTATATTGCCAATAAAAAGTTTGCGCCTTTGGATCTCACTGTTTTACCACAGTATGGTATGGAAAAACATTTTCCCAATCAGTCTCATTAGATGTGTTCACAGATATGTCCCACTATGGACAATGTTCATGACTTCCCAAGGCCTCAGTCAACAAACTGCTTACTCAGTACATTTTTTATGAAGGCTGGTATGCTGTTTTACCTTTTGTTCTGGCAAAAAGAACAGGATGCATAGTGATTCTATAGCTTAGACAGTTCAGATGCTTCACCACTCAGGAAGCACAGCATGTTCCTTGTTCATTGGTAGTAAAACATATCTGCTACATAACTGTGGTAGAGGATTAATTTCTCTCCATAAGTGTTTTCAAAATTGTTATGCAGGACAAACTACTTCTAGTTGATAGTTCACTGTAGCCAAGTCGTAATTTTACAGATGAAAGAAAGGGGGTACCAAAGGCCAAATGCATTTTGAAAACTTCAAGAAAAGGAAACAAAGGCACAAAGATTAGAGAATACCTAAAGAATGAGAGATTGGTGTTACAGAATTGCAGAATGATTGATGGAGGAAGAACCTGTGCAGATCATCCAGCCCAACCATCATACTTAAATCAGGGAAATCTAGAACAGGTTCCTCAGGATCACGTTTTCAGGTTTTGAACATCTCCAAGTACGAAGCCTCAGAAGTCTCTCTGGGCATCCTCTTTCCATGTTTCATCACTCTCACAGAGTGAGGATTCGCCTTGGTTTGAATGGGTTTTGGGTTTGTTTTTTTTTTCATTTGGCTTGGCTTGTTTGTTTTAGGTTGATTGGTTTTAAATGTTTAAATAGAAATGCCTGTATTTCAATAGAAATTGGGGGAAAAAAAAAATGTATCCACTGCTGCTTTCCCTGACACTGGGCCACTCTGAGAAGAGACTCCATCTTCCTTACTCCCTTCCATCAAACATTTATACATTTTTATGAGATCTCTCTGAGATCACTGAGCAGTCCCAGCTCTGTCAGCATTTTCCCATATGACAAAATCTTCAGTCCCCTAATAATCTTTTGTGTGTTGCGGCCTCTTGCTGTACTTGATCCAGTACATCTGTGGAGCTCTTGCACTGAGAAGCCCTGTACTGGCCTCAGCACTCCAGATACATTTTACCTGTGCTTACTAGAGAAGGATCCCTCCACCTGCTGGACAACCATCTTCCTGATGCAGCTGTAAGCTGGTGGCTTTCCTTTTGCCACAAGGGTGCATTGCTGGCCTGTGTTCAGGTCGTTGTCCATCAGAACTGCCAGGTCTTTTTCTGTGAAGCTGCTTTCTATGTGGTTGGTCACCAGCCTCTCCTGAAGCATGAAGTTATCAAATCCCAGGTGCAGGACTTCACATTTCACTTTGATGAACTTGATGAGATTTCTGTTATGCAAGGAACAGACTATTTTACTATTTCAGTGCCAAAAATAGTAACATCCCAGAACAGCCAAGGCAAATTTTACAAAATAGTGACTTTACTCATTCACTGAAAGGTTTTCAAATTACTCATTGTAGTGTCCATTATTTGCATGTTAGCCAAAGTGTAACAATCTTTATTTACTTTTATACAGAGAAAGATGATGTAAACATTAACTGTAAACTTGTTTGTTCCACTTCTATTGTTTTTTATAATAGCTACAATAGAATCAATTAGAACTGTGACATAAAAGTGAATGGTACCATTTTAAATCCATATGTTAAATGCATTAATGCAAATATTTATAATAATATTACCAGCATTTATATTAAAAAATTGATTCTATTTTAAAATGAGTTATAGTTTGTGTTTTGTTTTGGTTTTGATTTTGTTCATTCACAGATATCGAATTTAATACCTCCTTAACATTCATAGAATCTGAGTGCCAAAGAGGTTCCCCCTTCTTATAAGAAAATGATATACTCACTCTATAAGCATTCTATTCAAATGATTAGTTTTATGTTCCTGACACTTCATCCTGTAAGAAAGTAAAAAACCCTGGCTTTCAGTTGCCTTTATCCTCCTTGCTAACAGATTTGCTTGAGGTAAACCTAAAGCTTTCTGAGCAAATAAGAACAGTTTCAAAAGTGTTCCCTTCCTGTTCTACTTTCCGGGGCTATTATAATAGAATAATAAGAACTCAGAAAAAGAATAATAGAATTCAGAACAAGATGCTTCAACAGAATATCCAAGTCCTTACCCCACTGTAAGGAAAATTCAAAATACTGATACTTCATAGTCCAGGTAATTCCTGCATTACAATATAATGTGCATATTTAGTTTTGCATTCCCAGTCTGCTAGCAGAATTTATGTGGCAAGCAAGGTTAGAATGATTGTGGAGTCCTAATAGCACTTCTACACTTAAAAAAAACTATGTAAGAAGGAGCTTAGCATAAGGGAGAACTGTCTGTACTCCTGTTTACTGGCACTGAATAATAAATCATAATCAAATAATAATCAAGCAACAGTAACAGCCCAGCAGGATGCTGTTTTAGAATGCATATGTAGAAGCAGAATGATGTCTTTTCCTTTTTCAGCTCTTTACAGTGCTACAGTTACTTTCTTTATAAACTCTGGCAATTCTCCATTGCTGGCTCCCTCTTCTTGACAGTATAAGACTTCCCAGAAATCTTGGTCTGCTAACAGAAAACTTCATCAGCTTCTGACTGAGCTTACAGAACTCACGTTTCAATCTCTAAGTAGATATGGTTTGCTTGCTACAAAAAGCTCTTGAGTAATCCCTGTGCTAAAAGTCAAAACAACAATAATAATAATTATTATAAAATAGAAATGGTATCTTGCTTGTAGACTTGTTACATACACTGTGTTAAAATACTACCTTATATACAGCCATACATTCATCTATTCACACTGATCAAACTGTGTAAAACTTAACCTGTTAAGAAAAACTGCTACAGATGACCCTGTAATTATCCCATGAAGTCATAGCGGTTCCTTAACTTTTCCCTGCCTTTTTACTTCTATAACCCTATTCTATATGGAGAAATGTGACCCTGAGTATTCCTTATTTATGTTTATTTTCTATGAACATTTATTATAGAACAAATAAGTATGCCATTCTTTAATTATTTTAGTGCCTTTTCAGGTAATTATAAAAGAGATTGGCTGAGAGAAGCAATGAAGAGAATTTGGGAAGGCAGATTAATAAAATACATACTTGAAAAACATGTTTTTTTTTGTAAATAAAGATTAAAATAAGGCCCAGCATAACTTCAGTGAAGATATTCCTGTGAGCATAGGATAGAAAATAATATAAACAGGAAAGAATATTATTATTAAAGGTAACAAAGAATATTAACATAGGCTGAAATGCATTTTTAATAACTTTTGTTTCGATAGAGGTGATTAGCTTACTCTAGGACTGAACATACCATGCAGACTATATTTTACTGAACTTGCTCAGTACCTTCTGACACTCTGCGTGTCTCCTGAGTTCAAAGTGCCCATTTGGTGTGCAATTAAATGGAATCATAAAATCATAGAATAGTTAGGGTTGGAAAGGACCTTAAGATCATCTTGTTCCAACCCCCCTGCCATGGGCAGGGACAACTCCCGCTAAACCATGCCACCCAAGGCTTTGTCCAACCCTGCCTTGATCACCGCCAGGGATGGAGCATTCACAACTTCCCTGGGCAACCCATTCCAGTGCCTCACCACCCTTAAAGTAAAGAATTTCTTCCTCATATCCAATCTAAAGTTCCCCTGTTTAATAGCTACAATTAAGTTCATTTTTCTTTTTCTCTAAATATGCTGCTTAACATATAGGGATCTACCTATTAACCTATGGCACATCCATATCTTCCAAACCCTTCCATATAAAAGCACAAAATAGTACACAATTTAAGCTATGCAAGTATTCTTAGTTTTAGAGACTTTATCAACCATCTCATGATCATAATGCTTTATCCATTTTTTTTCAGTGCAGGAGTTTAACATATTATCAATTGGTATTAAATTCTCATATGCATACTAATTATTTCATTTTACTTGTAGATGTGCAAAAGATGCCTGAACACAATGTTGGATAATCTGCTCCAGGTAGCTCTGCTTAAGCAAGTGTGCTGGACCAGATGACCTTCAGAGGTCCTCTTGAACCCTAACCATTCTATGGTTCTGTAACATTAGTAGAGTCACAGGATTATACCTTATCTTTTTGGTCATAATGATGGATATTGCTGATCTGAATATTTGGATTATAGAAAAAAAAAATCCAAACACTTAAAAACTCTGCAATCATAAGAATATTTCTGTGTCTGAATGCACTTTAGGACATTCTAGAGCAAGAAATTGCCACGTATGAGCTGCTCTTTGCTGACTTGTCATGTTACTTTCTGATAAATCAGAGATAGCACATTATCTTTCAATAAGTAAATTAGTCTGAATTTGTTTCAGGCTTGGACTAGGTATACAGGAAGTTACATCAAAGGAGGTAAAATCAAAGGATCTGAACATGTGAGACTTGAGAACTTGACTGCTTGTCTATAACCATTTTGCAGATGCTAAAAGGACTTTCTGAAAGACGAAGTCAGGAACATACATAATAAATTTATTCAGTGACAGATTTGGCTAAGACTGTTTGCAATGAATTCTGTAATACATATAGACTTACATTTTTATTCCATAAATGTATATAAACTCCAAGGGAACATTAAAATAAGAGACAATCCCACTGGAAAGTTACACCATTTGAAGATAAAAGCTAGAACCCACAGAGACACACAGGTGCATGCAGGCATGACTACATATGAGCACGGAGTCAGCTAGCCAAGTGTACAAGTAGCTCTGGTATTAAGGTTACATGTGTGTATTTACATAGCAGTAAGCCAAAATTCATCTGTCTTTATGAGCAGAGACCACTGAAGCAAAACTTGGCAATACCGGAAAATTCTATGTCTACGTTTTTATGAAGCCATTTTGACCAGTTAAAATAGGGTATGTCACAGGATAAGAAAGAACAAAATAAAGCTACTGTTTCAGAAAATATTTGTGTTGTATCAGCTTATAATACTAACTGAAAAATTAAAGGGAATTCCAGAGCAGAGAATTACATTTCAAATATTTTTCTCATGCATAAGAAGAATCAGTAGTGAAGATAGGATACACAGATGAAAACTTTCTTTAGCAAAACCTGATAGCACGTTTGCAGTAAATACATTTACTGCATTTAACTATCAATGTCTTCCATAAGTTCTCAGACAAATGTGACCAAGAATGAACTCTGTCCCAAAGTGAAACGGGACACAATTTTAAAAATTCTGACAGAAAGTCACAGCTATAGGTTGGGCAGAGAAGAGATTCAGAGCAGCCCTATGGAGAAGGACTTGGGGGTGCTGGTTGATGAGAAAATGAACATGAGCCTGCTTTAGTGTGCTTTTGTAGCCCAGAAAGCTAACAGTGTCCTGGGCTGCATCAAAAGGAGCATGACTAGCAGGTCAAAGGAGGTGATCCTGCCCCTCTACATTGCTCTTGTGTGACCTCACTTGGTGTATTGTGTGCAGTTCTGGTGTCCTCAACATCAAAAGGACATGGAACTGTTGGAACAAGTCCAAAGGAGGGCCATGAGGGTGATGAGGGGACTGGAGCACCACCCGCATGAAGATAGGCTGAGAAAGTTGGGGCTGTTGAGCCTGGAGAAGCGAAGGCTGCCTGGAGAAGCAAAGGCTGCATGGAGACCTCATAGCAGACTTTTAGCATCTGAAGGGGGCTTATAAAGGTGCTGGGGAGGGACTCTTCATGAGGGACTGTAATGATAGGACAAGGGGTAATGGGTTAAAACTTAAGCAGGGGAAGTTTAGGTTGAATACAAGGAAGAAGTTCTTTACTACTTTGTGAGGGTGGTGAGGCACTGGAATGGGTTGCCCAGGGAAGTTGTGAATGCTCCATCATTGGTGGTGTTCAAGGTGGGGTTGGACAGAGCCTTGGGTGGCAATTGTTTAGTGTGAGGTGTCCCTTCCCATAGCAAGAGGGTTGGAACCAGATGATCTTAAGGTCTTATCCAACCCTAACTATTCTATGATTCTATGATTTTATAAATGTATTGTATATTGCTGTATTTTATACAACAAATTTCAAAACATTCACAATACATATTTTCTTTGTTTTTACTTTTGTTTTAATTTCTGCTAGAGATGGTAAATTATAAGTAAACCAGAAAGTGATTTCTCCCCCATAATATTGATGCCACTTTCATATTTTAAGTTCTCTTTTACTGCTAATTTTTTTAATTAAATTAACTAGACAACAAAGATAAGCCAGAAATTCATATAAATTTGTCCTGCATAAAGCAGAACAGTGCCTCATAGACAACTTTTCTGTTTAGCAGATGCTCATAAGAATACATTAGTGCTAATAAATACTATTTTTTAATTCCAAGAATTGGAAGGTACATACTAAGAGTTGTTTATTTTTTAAACAGCATACAAATTTAATTGTTTTGCTAGCTGGCAAGAAAAGAATACAGAAGTTGCATAAAATGAATACAAGAACACACAGCTAGAAATGGATGTTAGTAAGCTACAGTTATCACTGGTTACCTAATGATTTTGCACAAAAATCTGTCTCCTTCATTCAAATGACTTAAGTCCTGTTAATCCACTGCTGAAATACTCTGCACTGGCCCAATTTGCTGAATATTATCCTAATTGGGTTTCTCAGGGCCCATATTAACTGGTTTCAGTTATAGGATAATTTATTTATCTATTCATAAGACTTTGAATTGGTAGCAAGGCCGGTACTCGAAATCAGTGCAGTGTTAACACAGCACCTAATAAAAATAAGAGAAGGAGCTCAGAGATTCTAAAAGTGACTGTGTTGCAACTGAAAAATAATAGGGCTGGATTTTCCAAAGGATAACGAAGCAATTTAATACTTCAATTCTAAGGAACTTTCAGCATTTCATAGTTACCTTCATGGAGTTTTTCAAGCATTTCCAAATTAAAAATTCTTATTGTGATTCCAGTCTAAATTAAAAGACTACACTCATGCCTTTACATAGGAATCCCATAGGTTTCAGGCGGTATTTGCAAAATAATAATTCTTATCTCCTTTTCTGTATCTTCTTCAAAGGATCTAGTTTTTATTAGTTTCTAAATGTTTAGTTTCCTATTTGAATTTTGAAGCCAAGTTAAAAAATAATTATCAGATTTGGCTGACTAGTTTTTGCATTTGTGGTGCTTTGTAAGTTTTTGTTTGGGTTTTTTTGCCATTCCACACAAGTACTCAAGATTTTTAAAAACTGTTCTGTATCAGAACTAAACCAAATCAGCCTGTAGCTGGAACATTCACAAAGAGGTGACATTAACATTTATGCTCAGGTTTTGTTCAGGTTTACATTCAGCTTTATTCACAGGTTATTGTTTTTTCTAGGACAACTTATTTTCTGTTTGCTTGTGTGGTGCTACCTTTCCTAAATATTCACTGGACAAAAAACATGTGTCTGAGATTTCAGGGCTACAAATGCTTTAAGGACTGTACAGACAACCACAGTCGCAGTAAATATGTAGCTATTTATATCATAGAATCATAGAATGGTTAGGGTTGGAAAGGACCTTAAGATCACCTACTCCCAACCCCTCTGCCATGCCCTCTCTAGACCACGCAAGATTCTGTTGGACCTGGCCTTGAACACTGCCAAGGATGAAGCAATTACCATTTCTTTTGGCAACCTGTTCCACTGCCTCACTGTAAAGAATTTCTTTCTTATATCTAACCTGAACTTCTCATTTAATTTAAGCCCATTACCTCTTGTTCTGTCGCTACCAATCCTGATGAAAAGTTCTTCTCCAGCATCCTTATAGGCCCCCTTCAGATACTGGAAGGTTGCTAGGAGGTCATTACACAGCCTTCTCTTCTCCAGGCTGAGCAGCCCCAACTTTCTTAGCCTGTCTTACTAAGGGAGGCACTCCAGCCTCCTTATCATCCTCATGGCCCTCCCCTGGACTTGCTCCAACAGCTCCATGTCCTTCTTATGTTGAGGACACCAGAACCGCACACAGAGTTCAGTACACAGTACAAGTGGGGTCTCTTGAGGGCAGAATAGAGTGACAGGATCACCTGATTTGACCTACTGGTCATGCTTCGTTTAATACAGCCCAGCATACGGTTGGCTTTCTGGACTGTGAGCACACGCTGAAGCCAGCTCATGTTCAGTTCCTCATCACCCAACACCCCTAAGTTCTTTTCTGCAGGGCTGCACTGAATCACTTCTCCACCCAACCTGCAACTGTGGCTGGGACTGCCATGACCCAGTTGCAGGACCTTGCACTTGGCATGGCTAGACTTCATAAGACTGGCATTGGCCCACCTCTCAAGTGTGTCAAGGTCCCTCTGGATGGCATCCCTCCCTTCCAGCATATCAAATGAATAGCTTAGTGTCATCAGGAAATTTGCTGATGGGGCACTCAATCCCACTGTCCATGTTGCCAACAAAGATGTTGAACAAGATTGGTCCAACCACTGACCCCTCTGGGACACTTGTTACCAGTCTGCACTTGGACATTAAGGGTTGACCACAACTCTCTGCATGCGGCCATCCAACTAATTCTTTATCCACTAAGTGGTCCATCTATCAAATTGATGTCTCTCCAACTTAGAGACAAGGATGTCATGTGAGACAGTGTCAAAAGTTTTGCACAAGCCCAGGTAGAAGATGTCAACGTCTTTGCCCTTATCCATCAGTTCAGTAGCCCCATCACAGAAGGGCACCAAACTGGTCAGGCAGGATTTCCCCTTAGTGAAGCCGTGCTGGCTGTCGTCAACCACCTTGTTGTTTTTCTTGTGCCTATGTATGATATGGACCTATTCTCAAATGAGAGAAAGCCAGAGATTTTCTCAGATTGTCCCTTCATACTGACAGAATCATATTAGATTACGATAGCAGGAGAATCCTCTAATCAGTAATATTTATATATTTATAAGATGAACAGAAACATTAGTAAAGCAGTTAATGAAATTTGGCAGTGCTTAAGTGTTAGTTTTCGGTGCTACAGAAGTATGCTCAACAGAACTACCTCCAACCACGGACTAAGGCTCCATTACTACTTCTTTCCTGCTATGAGCTCTAGCAAGACTGCCTACGTACACAGAAGTTGTAGCTGAAATACGAGTTAAAAATTACTGCATATCTAAGACTATAAGTGATCAGGATTTGGACATCAATGGCAAGGTGAAGGCTTTTAGTCAGCTGATTTCTGTTGAGGTATATAAACGTACATTAAAGTCTTCCTTTTTTAAAGGTGCCAAGACATTTTAATGCGTTTGTTCTGTCTGTGAGTATTGTAACTAACAATTTAAACATTAGGTTCTTATTTCAGTAGTAATTAACTACCTAATATGCTTGGTGAGTATGTTTTGACAAAGCAGTGTTTTACAGTTAAATTCAGTTACATTGGAATAAAGGGCTTTAAAATTACTTACTGACTTTAAGAGATTGTCCATAAAACAAAGGTGATAAAAAGTCTTATTCAAAATTCAAGTCCATTATTTTCAAAGTCTATTAGAAGCAATGTGACCTAGAGACACTATGGACCAGAATCAATTCCCTGAGCAAAATGTGGCCTACGTAGCCCATAATTTCTATGGCACTCCTAATGTTTTGACATCACTAAAATTAACTATCGCTTCATTTTTGACAGGGAAAATGGAAGGCAGAGACCCAGAAGGGTGTAGTGGTGCACTGGGGAGTTCGCTGCTGGGGGATCCACTGGTTGGGTCAGGCTCGGTGAACAGTTTTATTCTCTTTCCTTGTATTTTCTCTTATTACTGGTGGTAGCAGTAGTGATTTGTGTTATACCTTAGTTAGTAAATTGCTCTTATCTCAACCTGTGGGAATTGCATTCTTTCGATTCTCCTCCCCATTCCGCTGGGAGTGGGGGAAGAAAGAGAAGGGAGAGAGTGAGAGGGAAAACTTCGTGGTTGACTGGACTTAAACCATGACAATTTCCTAGAAAATGTCATGCTTCTTGCATTTACTATTGTGCTGTTTACTCATTGTGTTTATTGTTTACCATTGTACGTATGAAAGTTCTGTTAAATTTATGAAGCAACATATACAAATATTTTTCATGGTTAATCCATGTAAAGCCACTTTTGCTTCTTTTGAATAGCACTTTTTTCTTAAAAAAAAAAAAAAAAGTGAAGAGGAAGGAATAAGAGCCACAATATAATTATTTTTCTTAAAGTGTAATTTCCTCTTCCACTTGGACAACCCCCAGGGTCAGATATGTCATTCAGCAGAAGAGTAGTAAAAATAGGACTGAATCCAGTAAGATGTTGCGTTCCTTCATTTGAAAATGAAACTGCAAATAAGCCTAGTATGCATCACTCATAATTAGATGACAAGATGTCAGGCACCAAAGTGAGACTGCAAAGCCTAGAGTCAAGACTCTTTGAGCCTTGCTTTCCAAATACACATATTAAAAAGGTAGGAGAGAATCCTATTAAAGGAGAGGAAAGAACTATTGATCTCACCTTCATAATCTTCATAACCTAGTTTCAGAAATCCATAATTATTGTTTTATTATACTAAATACACTCCAGTGACAAGTTTTGTCTTTTGTACTTCTGAATGTAAGTCACAAATACATATACAGTAATATGTGTTCTGTTTGATGCATACCAAGGGATATATATAAAAAAAAAAAAGCCTCCAGTTATAGTTTTCATAGAATCATAGAATCATAGAATAGTTAGGGCTGGAAAGGACCTTAAGGTCATCTAGTTCCAACACCCCTGCCATGGGCAGGAACACCTCACACTAAACCATGTCACCCAAGGCTATGTCCATCCCCGCCTTGAACACTGTCAGGGATGGAGCATTCACAGCTTCCCTGGGCAGCTCATTCCAGGGCCTCACCACCCCAACAGTAAAGTATTTCTTCCTCATATCCAATCTAAACTTCCCCTGTTAAAGTCTGAACCCATTACCCCTTGTCCTATCAGTACAGTCCCTCATGAAGAGTCCCTCCCCAGCATCCCTATAGTCCCCCTTCAGATACTGGAAGCCTGCTAGGAGGTCTCCACGCAGCCTTCTCTTCTCCAGGCTCAACAGACCCAACTTTCTCAGCCTATCTTCATACGGGAGGTGCTCCAGTCCCCTCATCCTCCTCGTGGCCCTCCTCTGGACTTGTTCCAAAAGTTCCATGTCTTTTTGATGTTGAGGACACCAGAACTGTATACAATCCTCCAAGTGAGGTCTCCCAAGAGCAGAGTAGAGGGGCAGGATCACCTCCCTTGACCTGCTGGTCACACTCCTTTTGATGCAGCCGAGGTTACAGTTGGCTTTCTGGGCTGCAGGCGCACACTGCCACAACTCTTTGCGTGCGGCCAGTCAGCCAGCTCTTTATCCACCGAGTGGTCTACCTATCAAATTGATGTCTCTTCAACTTAGAGACAAGGAGGTCATGGGATACAGTGTCAAACGCTTTGCACAGGTCCAAGTAGATGACATCAACTGCTCTACCCCTGTCCATCAGTTCCATAGCCCCATTCTAGAAGGCCACCAGATTGGTGAGGCAGGATTTCCCCTTAGTGAAGCCATGCTGGCTCTCACCAAGCACCTTGTTGTTTTTCATGTGCTTCAGCATGCCTTCCAGGAGAATCCGCTCCAAGATTTTGGCAGGCACAGAGTTGAGGGTGACTGGTCTATAGTTCCCTGGCTCATTCATTTTCCCCTTGTTGAAAATGAGGGTTATTTTACCCTTTATCCAGTCATTGGGAACTTTACCTGACTGCCATGACTTTTCAAATCTGATGGGCAGTGGCTTAGCAGCTTCATTTGCCAGCTCCTTCAGGACCTGCAGATGGATTTCATCAGGTCCCATGGACTTGGGTACATTCAGGTTCCTAAGATGGTCTCGAACCAGATCTTCTCCTACAGTGGGCCCAAGGTCTTCATTCTCACTGTCCCTGCATCTGTCTTCCAAGACTTGGGTGGTGTGGTCAGGGCATTTTCCAGTGAAGACTGAGGCAAAGAAGTCGTTAAGAACCTCAGCCTTCTCCAAGCTCCTGAGCTTGCAGCAGGTGATCCTTGAATATCAACCAACAGTCTTGGGTCCCCCTGCCCTCTAGGTCTATATCCCATGGAATCTTACTGAGCAGGTTCCTGAAGAGGCCGAAGTCTGCTCTCTTGAAGTCCTGGGCAGTGAGCTTGATGCATGCTCTTCTCACTGTCTTGAGGATCTCAAATTCAACCATCTCATGATGGATGCAATCAAGGCTTCCCTGGAGCGTCACATTTCCAACCAGCCCTTCATTGTTGGTGAGCATGAGGTCAAGCATGGCACCTCTCCTTGTTGGCTCCTCTATTACTTGCAGAAAGTAGTTGTCTTCCACACAATCAAGGAACTTCCTGGATTGCTTGTGCCGGGTCGTATCATCCCTCTAAGAGATATCAGTATGGTTGAACTCCACCATGAGAACAAGGGCCTGCGAGCGTGAGGCTGCTCCTATCTGTCTATAGAGCACTTCATCCACCGAGTCCTCTTGGTCAGGCAATCTGAAATAGATCTCCATGATATTGTTCTACGGCGTTTCAAGTCCTACTATAATTCTCAGTCAAAAATATATGGAGATAAAGTGAGGCAACTAGATGGGGAACTTTTTATACACTTATGATACAAATCTCTCTACCTACTTCGAAATTAATCACTGCTTAATTCAACTGTCATTGGAAGCATATACTTTGCCAATTGTTGCTCTATGGTATTTCACATTAAACTTCTCTTTAAATTTCCAGGATGCTGGCATGTATACTAAACAAAGTTTTGATTTTTTTTTTTTTTATGTTATCTTTGTGGTGATTCTATATAATTTCCAAGTCATATCAATTTTTAGTGAGCATAAAGTGCATTGCAGGAAACCAGGGAAACAGCATAATTGGTAGTCACTGACATGAAAGAAAAATCTTATCATGTAAGTAGTCTGCTGCAGTATCTAGGTAAGATTCACATTAGGAAATGAAATAGAAACCCACTTTTGCAAAATGTTTAGATTTTTAATTTTGCTTTAATCAAAACCATTTTCAATTAATTCAAGTTTTCTGACATTAATCAGAAGCTACAAATACAAATAATGAAAATTTTTCTCATTAACAGGGAGGCAGCTGGATTTTCTCCATTAATATTTCAATAGAGAAGTCAATACACAGTATTATTGATTCAATATGAAATTAGAAGTGTCTATTTTTCATTTGCTGAGTGCACAAACCGATGTTCTGCATATCCAGCAAGAAACAAATTATATTCATGTGGCCTTTTGCTGTGGTGACTTCAGAACTCAGAGGCTAACTAATCTGTCAGGCAAAACCTGAATCTGTATAGGAAAGCAAATATGAAGAGTCAAACAGCTTCAGGTACTTTATGCTGGTAATGCAACAGTTGAATTTTTTCCCTCGAATAAGATATGAATTTGAATTCCATCATGGTTCAAGGGGTCATTCTGCAACTGGCAATAGTATGTTCCAGTGTTTTAATATAATACTCATTAAAAAGCCTATGGAAATTTTAAAGGAAAGTAGATGTTTTTCAACAGTGCCATCTAGACAAATTTGTCATCCAGAAGATTACTGGATACATACTGAAAACAATCAAATACAGTTGTTCAAATACATGAAAAGAGAACATAAAGAAATCACAGAATCATAGAATCATTCAGCAGGTTGCCTAGCCCAGCATCCTGTTCAAAAATGTCAACACTTAAATGACAGGATTAGTCCGACTGGGTTTTGAAATATCGTCAAGCACAGAAACTGTGAAGTCTATCTGGATGACCTGTTAAAGCGTTTCATTTTACTTGAAGAATTTTCTCTTTGCACTTCATTCAGATGGTCAGTTTATAACCAGTGTCTCTTTTCCCTGCTGTGTACATCTGTAAAGAGCCTGGCTCCCTCCTATGACTATCTGTCATGGGTTCAGCAGTGGCGGTCATTTTTTTTCTCTTTCTTGGTGGCTGGTGCAGCGCTGTGGTTTTGATTTTGGGCCTGGGAGCAGCGCTGATGACACCAGTGTTTGTAGTTGCTTCTTGGTGGTGTTTTGGTTTGACCAGGGACATTTCTGGGCCTCGTGCTATGCCGGGAAGGAGGGGAGAGCTGGGAGGAAGCAGAGACAGGACACCTGACCCAAACTGACCAAAGAGGTTATTCCATACCACAGCACGTCATGTCCAGGATGGGAAGTTAGGGGGCGGAGACCCGGAAGGCGGTGGGAGTGGACTGGGGGTGCACGGCATGGTCAGTTTTTAGGGTCCTGGGGGGTTCGCTGCTGGGGGGTGCACTGGCTGGGTCGGGCTTGGTGAGCAGCTGTATTCTCTTTCCTTGTATTATTACTGGTGGTAGTAGTAGTGATTTGTGTTATACCTTAGTTACTAAACTGTTTTTATCTCAACCTGTGTGAGTTGCGTTCATTTAATTCTCCTCCCCATCCCACGGGACTGAGGGAAGAAAGAGGGGAGTGACTGAGAGAGTAAAACTTCGTGAGTTATTAGCCTGAGTGAGGCTTAAATCATGACACTATCTTAAATTTAGGCACTGGGGGCTGCTCTTCAGCCCCCTGAGGGTGTCTCTTTTCCATGCTGAACAAGCTGAACCTATTCAGCTTTCCCTCACAGGGCAAGTGCTTCAGCCCCTGACCATTGTGGTGGCTCTTTGCTGAACTTACTGCAGTGTGTCAGTGTTTTTCTTGAATTGCAAGTTCAAAACCTGGATGTTGTATTCCAGACGCCACCTAATGACTACTAAGTAAAGGGTAATAATCACTTTTTAAAGCCCACTGGCTGTACTCCTTTTAATATAGTGCTGTGTGCTTTTGGCTTTCAGCACTCATTTCAACAGAGAGAAGTCCTGCAGTAATGTAGAAATAGCTTTTCAAAACTTCTTACAAAAATAACTGATTTCAGCTGTAACATACAATGTAATGTATTTTTGATGTGAAAGTTTACAAGTACACAAACACATACATACAAGTGTTTGCAGTATTTCCTCCCAGTATGAATGTACAGGGCATTCATCTGTATAGTCCACGATGACAACACCTTATCTTTTTGCTTTGAGCTGCGGTTGCACAATTTATATATGCTGCATTTTGTTTGGTAACCATTAGAAGTTAAGAGCTGTTCCATGGTCTTTTGCATTCTCATCAACTTACTTAGCTCTGCCCATATACTAGCAGTTTCTGATCATACATTCCTGTCATCTAGACTAAATGATTAATGTAAGAAACAACTGAACTGGAAAAACATTGACCCTGCAATCCTTATAAAACACAAGCCTCCTGTGAATGGCTCATAAAAAAGCTAATAGTTATCTATGAAATTCACAGAAACATGTTTCCCACAGTTCTACAGAAATCAGGAAATAAAACCACATTGCTACATAGTCCCCAACAACACTGAAGTCAGGACAAAAGGTGAACTGGAATTTAGTGGGAAAGAAGGTGATTCCTGCTTCTCCCAGTAGTGTCAATGTGAGATTAACTTTGCCATCTCATGTAACTCCATCATAAAACTGGGATAAGAATCTGGATGAAACTCTTAGAAGCAATCCATGGAAGAAATCTGCTGTCATAACTAGCATCAGTTACCAGGGATTAATTACTTCTAATATGTATGAAGTGAATTGGGGGCATCTAGAAAGACAGAATAGAATCTCTGATGATATGAGGAACCCACACACATCAAAATAATTTCTATCTTTTCTTGCCAAAGAGCTCTTGTGCTAACCACCTCAACCTGCAGAACTGAAATCAAGAACCACAGCCATGAGCATCAACTGCACAACATCAGCTTCTGATCTTGTATACTTAAAGCTAGGAAAATTGTTTAGGAAATTATTTGAGAACATACTGTGTATGTAGTAGTAGAGATCAGTAATGTGCAAAACTAGCCATTAGCATGAGCAGTGAATAAATTAATGTTTTAAAGTTTGCAGCTGGCTTATTTGCTAGTCTTCTAAGCACTTTGCAGCCTCTGATTCTCAAACACACGTGTACACATATTCTGCTGCAACTCACTGTCCCGATTTCAGTGTCTAGTGAATGACATTCATGTATTATTGCATGAAAACTAGAAATATTTCAGAATTACTTCAGAAAATTCAAAAGGTTAGAGATTATTCTGCTCTAGAAAGTATACAGGCCAATTTGAATGGTGATGACTGTGGCCCGTGATAACCAAAACAGGCAATCTCACTTTGTAGACTCATGCAGGAGTCAGACAGTTCCACATTGTTCATTCTTTCTGAATCTATGACCCCAGCTAGTACAAAACCTGCTCCTCAAGAGTCTGTTAATCAAGAGTTTGTCTGGGAAGAAAACAAACTACAAGAACTGGAAACTACAGGAAGACTGAAAACTACAAGAGACTCTCTTACTCCTTCCAAAATCTAAAAATGCTGCTTTTGCAGCTCCTGTGGATTCTGCCTGCATGGGAGCCATGAAGTGATCCTGAGCCTCAAAGATGGATCTCCTATCAGTAACTGTAGAACAAAATGCTCTAAGTCCTAAGAGAAGTCTGTTAATGCCATTTTGCAAAATGCTTTTACTAGTCGTGCTGTATCAGCTTCATCTTCTGTCCCACTGGTTGTATTGAACACAGTGTTTTCTTTCTAATTCCAGAGGTGTCACAAAAAATTCTAAACAGTTTTACAAAACACTGGCAAGTTACAGCAAGGAGAAATAAATAGGAAGAAGGTAGTGGAGAAAACGCAAGAAATAAAAAAAAAAAATTAAAAAAGGTTAAAAAAAAGGTGGAAACAGAAAGATAACACTTTCCTGTTTAAAGCACTATTTCTTGATCAGAAATTATTGAAATTAAAATTCACTACTTAAGAATTAAACTTCATGTGCTACAGTGTGAACTTCGGTAAGTTTGAGAAGTAAACTCAAAATTTTTGCAAACTCCTATTCACTTCACACACAAAAAAAGGTTTTGAACCAACTGCTTGTTTAACTATAATTATCAGACATAAAATTGCCGAAGTTCCCTTTGTTCAGTGAACATAGGAAAAAAAGAATCAGATTCTTTCAGTCACTGTATAAGAGAATGTAATCAAGATAATGACGAAGAACAGAATTAGTTTAAAAATCAAGTTGTTCTATAAAAAACTGTTTCTTTGATTCTGCAAAAACCAAACTTTGTTGCTGAAATGTTGCATTTGCACCTAAGAGTATTAAAAAACTAGTAATTAAAACTAAAATGCGGACAGTAATTTTGTAGAACAGCATATTTAGAATATGCTGATTTTTCTCTAAATATAATTTACAATTATAATAGCTTATTCCCCATTCCATTTCACAGATGATGTGGGCAAAAATAGGTAGTGAAATAAATGAATACTCATAATGAATTTCAACACTTAAGGCCATATTTGTTGACAAATGAGAGGTCAGCTTCTGTTTAGGTGTTCATAAAGAAGTCCTCTGAAAATCTGGCTGTAAATTTATTACCCCAATGCAATCAACAAACACCTGTCAGTGTGAATTACCCACAAATTAGTGATGTGAAATCTGTGTTCCTTAATAAAATATTGTACTGGATCTGGTTGGAATGGGAGTTAATTGTCCTCGTAGAAGCCCGAATGATGCTGAGGAATATACTGTAACCAAAGCAGTGTTGATTACACGCTGCTTTAGTTACTGCTGAACAGCTCTTACAGACATTCAAGGTCTTTTATGTTTCCCACCATGCTCCCCTAGCAAATATCCTGGTGCAGCACAAGGAGCTGGGAAAGACACAGCCGGGACTGCTGACCCCGGCTGACTAAAGTGATATTCCATACACATTGTCATATGGAATATCTCATTCTCAAAGAATGAACTGTTAAAATGTTAAACAACTTGCTCTTTGCTTTGTTCATAACATACCCTATGACATTAAAGACCAAGATATCAGGATATAAAACTCTGGAAGAAACTAAGTAGGTGCCTGTATCCAGAAAAATTATTCTCTTTCTCTTAGTTTGGCTCACAAACAGGAAAATACAATTTCATTCAGTGACAAAAGCAAGCAATAACCCCCCTGCCCCAAACCAGTGAGACTGAATTTAAAGATGCCAGACTTACCAAGTGAACCTTTAAAAAGTTCACTTATTTTAGCTTAGCTATGTATTTTACAGACAAAATTGATCACATTCAGTGTACCAGTGAACACAGTTTACACAATCTGCCAGCACATACAGTCTGGTTATATTTTTCTTCTCATAATGAACGCATTCAGGATTATATTTGAAATCAGTTGATTAAATGTCATTTTTAAGATTTCAAAATCAAGAAGAATTCTAGAATTCACACTTGGATTTTAAGATCTCAAAATGTTTTGGGATTTTAAGTGGGACTTTTTAAAACATTATTTGTTATTGGAGTCTGAGGTTTTAGAGCTTGATTTTTCAACATACTCCCAAATTTTTATCCAAATTCCACTTTCTGTGTTTTAGATTTCTGAAGTACCTTTCACTGTAATCATACCTAACAAGTGTTAAATTATTTTCTTGTTAGAGGCCTTTAACCAGCATATTTTAACAAATTACAGAGTGTAGTCTACTCATGAAGTCTGGATGGTGAGATGGGGATGAGGCAACTGTATTCAAGCTTTGATGCTCATGTTCACAATTCTTATTAGCTTCAAGGTATTTAAAGGCGAATCTAAAGGATGTTCTGAAGATTTGAGGGATGACCCTGGGTGTTGAGTTTGTTTCTCTGATACAAAAAAAAAAAAAAAAAATACACCTAACTATATGGCTACTGATTGGCTTCATGTCTCCTTTACTCAGATTTTCTTATGATGCTCAACTGCAAATAATGGATGGATATCTAGCTTGACAATACAATGGAACATACATCTCAGTATGTTTGACATTACCAGTGGTAGATATGATGGCATCAGGAGGACCTTACTAATGGAAATGTAATCATAGCAGTAATTACAGCATATCAGTAGCTGCAGATCAGCTTAGGACAAATTGTTAGTACATCAAGTCTAATGACTTTTCCATTTAACCTGGAAATTAGTTATCTTAAAACTTTGGAGCTATAAACATAAAAATGTCTTTTATATATATATATGCATGAAAGGGTAAAAAACTGGCTGGTTGGCTAGGTCCAAAGTGTGGTGGTGAAGGGACTTAAACCCAGTTGGCAGCAGACAACAAATGGTGTCCCCCAGGACTCAGTACTGGGATCAGCTCTGTTTAATATCTTTAGCAATAACCTTGATAAGGCAATTGAGTGCACCCTCTGTAAGTCTGCAGATGACACCAAGTTGGGCAGAAGTGTTGATCTGCTTGAAGGTGAAAAGTATCTACAGGGGATCCAGACAGGCTGGATCAATGTGGCTGAGGCCAACCACATGAGATTCAACAAGGCAAAGTGCCAGGTCCTGCACATGGGACAAAACAACCCCATGCAATGCAATAGCGCCTGAGAGTGGTGGTCAATAGCCAGTTGAAGACGTGCCTAGGCAGGTAAGGCATCCAATAGCATCTTGGTTTGTACCATAAATAGTGTTGCCAGCAGGACTAAGGAGGTCACTATCCCCCTGCACTCAGCACTGGTAGGGCCAAGTCTTGAATACTGCGTTCAGTTTTGGGCTCCTCACTATAAAACAGACACTGAGGTGCTGGGGTGAGTCCAAAGAAGAGCAACAAAGCTGGTGAACAGCCTAGAGCACAAGTCTTATGAAAAGCAGCTAAGGCAAATGGGGCTGTTTAGTCTGCAGAAAAGGAGGCTGAAGGGAGACCTTATTGCTCTGAGTTATTTGAAGATTGTGGGATAAGGAATACTCTGACCATGACGAGTTGAATACCTAGATAATTATATAGGTGATCAAGGTTGTGGGGATTGGTCTCTTCTAAGTAACAACCAATAGGACAAAAGGAAATGGTCTCAAGTTTCACCAGGAGCTGTTTAGATAGGGTATTAGGAAAAATTTCTTCCCCAAAGGGCTGTCAAGCATTGGGACAGGCTGCCCAGGGAAGTGGTTGAGTCACCATGGCTGGAGGTATTTAAGACATGTAGCTGTGTTGCATAAGGACATGGTTAAGTCGTGGGCATGGCAGTGTCAAGGTTAACAGTTGCACTAGATGATTTAAAGGTCTTTTCCAACCTAAACCATTCTATTATCTCCATGAAACATACCAATATGTATATAAACTAATATAAAATATAGGCATAAACTCAGTAAGAAATTTGATACTACTGCACTGTCTGTATTGTCCATAGATCCTAGTGGTATTTTCAGGAAAAAAAAAAAATCTAGGAAAGATAAGGTTTTATGGACTTTTGTGGCAGGATTATTGTTATATTTATACCTGAAAAATGCAAGGATTCTATTTTCCTCTGATGCTAGTTCTCACAACTTGCAGACCTTCTTAAAATAAGCTAATAATTTATATAAGCATATTTTAATTATGCTAAACATCAGTATCATGACTGTGCTTCAATTCCCCAACTGAAGTTATCTTGAGATAACGAGTTATGAGATAATGGTATCTCATGAGGCAGAATGCATATGCTTTCAAAAAAGCCAAATAAACTAGGGAAACAGGAAAGTTCATAATATAACACTGATTGTAAGAGCAATAGAAAGGCAATCTACTATTCTTTCAGTAGAATTGAACATATTTGACTTTTCAGCCAGGCCAGGCTTCAGAATTCTTTGAAAATTTTGCCAACTCAAGTATATGCCTGTAGGAATAATAAGACTAGGAAACAACTCAGGAAATTTTATAGAGTCACAGAATCATAGAATAGATGAAAAATAGATAAAAAAAATTAAGTTAACTCTACCTCATTTTTCAAAAATAATGTCCTCTTTGTACATACATGTCAGTTTTCCAGGATAGCTATATATGACATTCTCAAAGCCACCATCAGTTGTACAATACCCTTAAGATTCTCAGATGAGATGGATATTCCCCTTTTCATTTTCTAAAATATTATTGTGGAGAGGTTGCTAGCTTGATGGCTGGTCTCTGTAATTTGTTCTGAAGAACATGAACTCATCATCATGACAATCAGTAGACTGCTAATAGAATCTCCTCCAATGTGACTTTCAGTGAACTCCCTTATCAATTGTTACTAATGTTGAACAACTAGTATTTTCAGCATATAAAACCAAAACTGAACATAAACAGCATAAACCCACAGCTGTGTATATGCCTACGGCCACACCACCCTGAAAACGCCCAATCTCGTTTGATCTCGGAAGCTAAGCAGGGTCGGGCTCGGTTAGTACTTGGATGGGAGACTGCCTGGGAATCCCGGGTGCTGTAGGCTTTTTAGGGAGAAGTGAAATTTACAGCTTAAACCATGACAGTTCTTTTTGGCGCCCAACGTGGGGCATGAAGAGTTGAGATAAACGGCTTTACTTACTTTACTTACAGCCGATACTTTTTATCTTAACATTTTCAGATCTGGGTTTTGGGTTAAGGTTCTTGTTACATTGTACTTCATCGCACTGATTTTTAATACAATAGACTCAGTGATCATGAAACTGACCCGGTTTGTGTTTCCAGTGTGGTCACCAACTCTATACTTTGGGAGGTATATAATGGAAGTTTTTAGCAATTACACGTCTCTTTTCACCTCCTCTGGTGGTCAGCCTGTAAAGGAGACATTCTTTTGTGTCCCCAGCCCCCCTACCAGACCATTTGCAGCATCATTTGAGAATTTTGAAGGTTTTGAATGGCCTTTAGATGCCCTTGAGACCTGCCTGCTGGTGGTGATGGGAATCATCATGTTGGCACACATACTGAATATGTTTTACTCACAACTATTTTGTCTGGTCCGGAGAGTTATGCATAGTCGGGTTTGGCCCTTGTCTAGCATTAAACGACGACATAGGAGGTCCAAGAGATTTTCCCTGAGGCTGGATAGTCATGACTGGCAGGGTGTGTGGGATAGTATGGGCAAGTATCTAGGCCACTGGGCCCCTCCAGTGCTTTGGAACTTCATCAATGAACAAATGCAAAACCCAGAAAAATTAGTAAAACATTTAAAGGAGGTGTGTGATCATTCTGGTCACACCAGAGATGGACAAATCATGGCAACGTGCTGGGGCTTGGCCTATGCTTACAGAGCCCTGTTCCAACACTATCCAGCATCTTCAAAAGGAAAAAAATGTCCCTGGATCTGAGAGCGGAGTAATGGACAGTGCAGCTACTTCAGCTCCAAGCACAGCAGGTACACCGCACCCTGGGACAAGCACAGCAGCTACTCAAACTCCAAGTGTAACGGACAGCGCAGCTAATCCAGCTCCAAGTACAGGAGCTACACCACCACCAGCGACAGGTACAGCCACGACTCAAACCCCAGTGACAAGTACAGCAGCTACCCAAACCACAGTGATAATCACCGCAGCTAAACAAGAGGACCAACTCATACCAATATCGGTTGCCCCTGTATGCAAGAGGAAAAGCAAAAAAGAGGCAAGAAAGATGAAGCAAGACGAAGAAACAACGCACTCACCACCTGGGACAGCATCTGACCAAGGACTTTCTGAGTCTCATGCTCTGCCAGGGAGGAAGGGGGTGCCAGGAGGAAGCAGGGACGGGGTGCCTGACCCAAACTGACCAAAGAGCTATTCCATGCCACAGCACGTCATGCCCAGGATGTAAAATACTGGGGGCAGGAACTTGGAAGTCTCTCTCTCTCTCGGCTCAGTTGAGCGGTGAGCGGTTGTATCCTCTTCCCCTGTATTTGCCTTGTCATTATTATTATTGGTGGTAGCAGTAGTGATTTGTGTTATACCTTAGTTACTGGACTGTTCTTTTCTCAACCTGCGGGAGTTACATTCTTTTGGTTCTTCTCCCCATTTCCCCCCCCCCCCCATAGGAGGGGGGGGGGAAGAGAGGGAGAAGTGAAATTTACAACTTAAACCACGACACACTGTAATCACTATACATTGAAAGTGCTATTTGTTTAGGATGGATGAAGAAATGCAGTTATTAATGAAGAAGGCTCTCTTTATTGATCTGTTATTTTTTCACCTCAAGCTTCCTGTTTTAAGTCATGTAGTTTCAGTTGTACTAAAAGTTGAAATTTATTAGCTTGTTTACTTTAATCTGCTGTGACAAGAGTGGACTTCAGCTTTTATTTTAATTTTCAGGTCTGATTACATGCAAAATGAGGCAGATTGCAAGGTGCTCAGCTCACCATGGTCAGAGTATTCACTGGTAGCCTCGAAATAACTTATCAGTTCATCCTCAAATAACTCACAGATGCATTATTTTCTGCCAGTAACTGTACGCAAACACAGCTAAACATGGATGTTTCCACAAAGTTGAGCTGCATTGCTGAGCTGTAATTAAAGCCTTATGATTCTCTGGTGAGGGTCTCAGAGTCAGGCACTTACCATGTAAGGCTGCTATATACATCTCACCCACTTAGCACAACTTCAACTTACCGAATTTACCTTTTTTTTTTTTTTTTTTTTTTTGCCAGTGGTGCACCTGAGATGAGAGCTTGAGCCTGATTCAGAAAACCGGACCTTAATTCTGTGTGCAATTCTATTTCCTGATAAATACGAATTTGGAAGGAGACTTTATGGACTTCAACATCCTGGGAGAATAGTCACAGGGAACAGTCATCTTTTTCTGGTTTGCCTTTAGAACTCAAAGCATATAAATACCTATGAAACTTAGTGCATCACTGAAATGCTTTAAGAATACTCATGCCTGTAGTAAAATATTTTACACTGCTTGAAAATTGTAACCATCTAACTTGAAGATATTCCATTTGGTAGCACAAAGATGTTGTTAAGATTTAATAGATAAGAAGCCTGTTTCTTTTCTTTGGTGTGTCTTTTATTTGAGAAAGCAGTAAGTAAATGTTAATTTATCAAAATTCTGCTTTGCTAGAAAATATGCACTAAACCAGCATTTTTTCCCAACATTAAAAAATATGTTGACAGTCTATATGTCGCAGTTTAAGCCCCCCACCCACGCAGTTTTACTCACTCATTCACTCCCCCTCTTTCTTCCCACAGTCCCAGGGGAATGGGGAGGAGAATCAAAAGAATGCAACTCCCACAGGTTGAGATAAGAACAGTTTAGTAACTAAGGTATAACACAAATCACCACTGCTATCACCAGTAATAACACAAGAGAAATACAAAGAAAGAGAATAAAACTGCTCAACAAGTCCAACCCAGCCAGTGCACCCCCCAGCAGCGAACCCCCCAATACCAAAAACCTGAGCATGTTGTGCACCCCCAGTGCACCACCACCACACCCTTCCCTGGTCTCTGCCCTCCGTTTTCACATCCTGGACATGATGTGCTGTGGTATGGAATAACCTCTTTGGTCAGTTTGGGTCAGGTGTCCTGTCTCGGCTTCCTCCCAGCTTCCCCTCCTCCCTGGCATAGCATGAGGCTCAGAAATTCCTTGATCAAACCAAAACATTACCAAGCAGTAACTATGAACACTGGTGTTATCAGCACAGTTCCCAGGCATGAAATTAAAAACACAGTGCTGCACCAGCTACCAAGAAGGAGAAAAATGACTGCTGATGAACCCATGAATGAACCCATGACACTATTGGAGGGTGAATCTATGAAGTTACAGGAATGTAAGCTAAAATGTCTTTTTCCAGTTTTGTACCTTTTTTTTTTTTTCCTTAATGCGAAGTACACTTAAGCATAACAATCCATGGGATAAAGAGTTCAAGGCACAATCTCTCTTCTAGAACCATCCTCAGCTTTCCAATCTGTTTGCTTTCTCCCTCATCTTTAGAAGTATGGCTACAGTGCCTGTAAAGGAAGAGGAAAAATGCACACACACAAACACACACACACACAACGCCACACACACACACACATGCTGCTTTCATATTTAGTTCCACTTTATTCTCTCAAGCATAGTAATATATAGCATACAGATATGGGTCTGAGCCATGAGAAACAGCAACTACATCATTCCCAGTGACTGTTTTCAGTCACTGTAAATTCCATTCTATAAACAGTCACTCCCCAGCCTGCTTCCCAGCCCAATCTCGCACTCAAACACTCCCTGGCTTACTCAAGACCCAGTTGCACTATCAGCAGTTCTTCTTTAATTATCCACACAGCGGGAAAGGACTGCTTGCAGTTCCCACATATGGCCCATAGGATGTCCACCACACTATGCTCTTCCCAAAGAATGCACACTAATAAAGGGCTAGAAATTGATGTTCAGATGTCACATACCTCTTGAACAGCCTCATTCTCATTCATGTTCCTATAGATGGACATTTCTCTTTGGTACACATAAGAAATAATTATGAAACTGAATCTGGGCTTACATATATATGTATCTGAAAAATAGAGAGTCCAATAAGAAATAATGCATAACCATTTGACTTATTAGTAAATTTTGACCAAGCATACAGAAACTATACAGAAAAACCTCACTCCAGTATAGCAGTAGTTATTTAACATTGTAATTATATTTGCATGTATAGAGACAGAATCCCTCAACTGCTTCAATAGAATTTAAATGGTTTTCTCCACCTGAGAAGCTGCACTCCTCTTACACTGAAATTTTGCTCTGACCCAAGAGATCTTTCCCTTATAATGCAAAGCTGTCACCCATCACATTAAATTATTAAATGCATTTAATGGGGTTTATTAGTGTTTCTTCCTTGTCTGCTCTTCTCTGACGGGGTGAGGAAACATATTGCCACTATTCACATAAAGAATTTATTTTTTTGTTCTGGTTGCCTGTAACTAGGTCAGTCATGAGGAAAAATGGGTCCAAAATTCCTTCAGGCTTCAGAAGATTTGTAGTCTGCTTTTGGGGACTTAGCCAATAAATGATAAAGATGAAAGTCACTGCTCATATTTCCATCCCCCCTTTTTTATGTGAAGATTACCACAGCTGTTCTGTATTGGGTGTCCAAATTCAGTGAAGACTTAAGAGAACACAGTTTCCCATTAGATATAACTATTGGGCAAAAGCCATCTGCATTATCCTGAGAACACAGTTTCCCATTAGATGCAACTACTGGGCAAAAGCCATCTGCATTATCCTGCTTTAGGTGAGCATTATTATCATCAGAAGGGAATTTTTACATTCCCATTCAAATCTATGATGGATTCTATTCCTTCTACTTGAAGCAAAAGTCTGCAGTTTTAGTGGAACAAGGACTGCAGGATCAAGCAGCAGGTAATATCCTCCTTAATGAAAACCTACAGGTTTTACATACTGGTTTAGTGTCAGCACTAGAAAACAAAACTTTTCAACCAATTCTGAAAGAAAGAATGAGTTTCCTACAATACTAAATTCATGTTCCAGTGATCAATGGAATATTAATTGTACTATGGATCCAAAATTCTAAACATCAGAAAAACAGAACTGGATGTGGGTTTTTACATCAGTACCTAACGTAAACCTCACTTTGACTTAGGTGCAGAAAGTTGATGATTCTGTTTCTTATCATAGCCTCAAAACCACAGTAACAACATAGGTATAAAACTGTCAGATATAATGCTTCAAGGTTTCAGATGCTTCATATTTCTTATGATTTTTCAAAGACTGCATAGCTCTTGTCAGACTTCTGATTTGTCATCAACTCAAATCTCTCTTGCTAATGATTATTATACAGGTTAAAATGTATCTTCTGCTAGGCTCTACAATAGAGGAGGAACCCAAACAATATAAACTGGCTGAGGCATCCAATTTCCAGAATTTTGTCTTGGATATCTAAGTTTCTTTAGTCTGCTAATAAAAACTCACTTTGCAGTGGAGTCAAAGAAAGGGAGAGATCATTAGCTAGATGGCAAAATTTCCATATAGACTTACCCTGTAACCTCTGCTCTATAGTTTATACTCTATAACCTCCACTAAAAAGGCTCCTGCATTCTACATGATTGCTTCTAGTTAATGAAACTAATGGATCTATAAAATGTTTTAATTAAAAATAGAGAATTAAAAGGTTTGGCATTATCTTTGAATTATCTATCTAACTCAATGCTATTGTCAGAAACTGCTGAATGTCTCAACTCTTCTGAGAATAATGAAATTTAGTGTCAGATCTTGTGTGCCTGTGTGATACCACCTTAGTTCCATTATGTGCTGAAAATGTGACAATTCAATACCAAAGTTCTCTACAAAGAAACTCAAATCATAGCTCTCAATGAACCTTCAATATAGAATCATAGCATCATAGAATAGTTAGGTTTGGAAAGGACCTTAAGATCATCTAGTTCCAACACTCTTGCCATGAGCAGGGACACCTCCCACTAAACCATGCCACCCAAGGCTCTGTCCAGACCAACTTGAACACCACCAGCGATGGAGCATTCACAACTTCCCTGGGCAACCCATTCCAGTGCCTCACCACCCTCACAATAAAGAATAGCAATATTATGTCTGACCACTGCATTTTGGACAGACCAAATAAACATTTCTATGGGACAAAATTGCAACTGTTCTAGCTGAGAACAAGATCATATAAATGGCTAATAGATACTGACAACATTGTGCAAGTAATGGACAGTATCTAGGTTTCTTCAAAGAAACACAGAATATTTGCACTTCCAGTAAAATATGAAAGAATCTGAAAAATTCTATTATCTTCATAAGTTATGTCACATAACATACTCAATTTTCACCAGAAATTTTCCAGTATGGATACACATGTTGTCTAATATTGTGTCCATATAAGTCAAGCATTCCACCACAACGTTATCACTGCCTGACTTAAGACAGCAAATCCACATACTCAGACGTGCTTGAATACTGATGCACTTAGCTCAGTTGAACTGAGTAAGATTTAAGTGTTATTTTTGCAACTATGCATTTATTAGACAGGTGTTTTCATAAACTGAAGAATGTGCATGACTACAAAAAGAAAATAATGTATGCATCAAATACTGCAGTACAGAGTACATATGTTTCACTGATGACCCCAAGAAAAGTGCTTCCGGCCTGTCAAGGAAAATAGCTTCGCAGAAGAACAAGTTGTCATATTATGAGACCATCAAAATAGAATACAAGAAAAAGAGAAGCACCAATTATGTGAAACATCTTCCTAGAAAAGATAGTATTTAATATTTATAACTTTGTCTATGAAGATTTCATTTTCCACTGAATATCAACAGGTAGCCAAGCATCTGAAATGAGACTGCGAACCTGTTTTGCTTGGATTTTTTTAACAATTATTACAAATTTAATCCATATCCGTACTGAATTTAATAATTGAGTGAATAACCATATGGTGTCCACTAAATCTCTTTCATATACCTTTCATGCATGAACTATCCCAAATTCCAAGCTCTAGTAGCACTTCTTAAACAACGCTTTTTCTTAAAAACAGCTTCTAATATTTTTAATTAGTTTTCCTCTTAAGCAATTTTCCTCTGTCAACATCCAAAAAAAAATCTACTTTAGTACAGTTCTTTGGGTTTTGTATTCTAATTACTAATTTTCATATTCTTTTCTGTTCTTACATACCATTTGTATTTACTTGTTTTCATCTTTTATTTCTTAGGCAAAAAAAACAGACTATAAAAAATACAAAAGAAGTAGTATGTATATGTTTCCTTCTGCTCTGTTAATTTATTAGAAATTGTTGCTATTACTCTTATAAAATATTGGATTCCACTTAGGGTTCAGGTTTAATAGCATACTGTGATAAAGGAAAAAGGAACAGAAAAATTATTTATATTTTGAAAAATTGCATCCATGCACTGTATGCAACACTTTTAGGGGTTTATATACATTTTTTTTTAACCTGTATGCAGCTATATCCATATTAAAGTAGTCAATAACATGTATCACAAATTCATCATATGAATCAGACAGTTTCTGAACATTCATTGAAAGCGCTTAATCAGTAGCTCAGAGAAGAAAAACCTGTCTATTTTCTTTTGTAGCTTGTCGTGTTTTAAGACACTCAAGCAGTTCGTTCACTCACTCCGCCCTCTTTCTTCCCCCAGTCCCAGGGAGATGGGGAGGAGAATCGAAAGAATGTAACTCCCACAGGCTGAGATAAGAACAGTTTAGTAATTAAGGTATAACACAAATCACTACTGTTACTACCAATAATAATTATGACAAGAGAAATACAAAGAAAGAGAATACAATCAGTCACCACCCGATACCGAGTCCGACCACGCAGTGCACCACCACCCTTCCTGGTCTCTGCTCTCCATTTTTCCATCTTGGGCATGACGTGCTGTGGCATGGAATACCTCTCTTTGGTCAGTTCGGGTCAGGTGCCCTGTCTCTGCTTCCTTCCAGCTTCCCCTCCTCTCTGGCAGAGCATAAGTCTCAGAAAGTCCTTGGTTAGACCAAAACTTTACTGAAAGCACTGGTGTTATCAGCGCAGTTCCCAGGCCAAAAGTCAAAACCACAGTGCTGCACCAGCTACCAAGAAGGAGAAAAATGACTGCTACTGCTGAACCCAGGACACAGATGAACATTAATGGCACTTTAGAAACAGTATGACAGAGCTCTCATGGATGTCACCGATGGAGCCCCATTGCTGACTTGAAGGCCAAAAAGTACAACTATAGGTGACCTTGGTAAGGTGACACATTCTGTAATGTATAATTTTACAGTTTAAAGTTCTACAGTTATTTTTCATTAATATAGGGTGTCTCAGGGGGATCAGACTATATCTGTAGCAACAAGATTAGGGCCACAAGAAAAACTTATATGGGTACTTTAGGAATAAAAGGAAGGTGAGGGAAAGCATGGGCCCCCTCTGGAAGGAAACAGGAGACCTTGTCGCCCAGGACATGGAGAAGGCCATGAGGTACTTAGCAACATTTTTGCCTTGGTCTTCACCAGTAAGAGCTCCAGCCACACCATCCATGTCACAGAAGGCAAAGGCAGAAGCTACAGAATGAAGAACAAACTCACACAGATTATCAGGTTTGAGACCAATTAAGGAGCCTGAAGGTGCGCAAGTTCATGGGACCCAATGAGATGCATCCAAGAGTCCTGAGGGAACTGGCAGTAAAAGCTGCCCATCCACTGTTAATCAGATTTGTCTACCCTTCTAATAGTTTTATGATTAAATAATGGAATATATAGAAACACATAAGAGAAAGTCGTATACATTGTCTCCTACATCATTACGTATTTCTGCAACTCTTCTTTTACACTGAGTTTACAGGCTGTGAATGTCTTAATGCAATTTCCTTAGTAATAAAACCAGCAAAAGCACAGGGTCCAAAAATCAGGAATTAAATTAAGAACCTTTTAAAACATCTTGCAACAAAATAAGATAGATTAGAACTCATTTTTCAAATATATAACAGATTCAAGTTGTCTTCAGGCACTTCAAAATCATAAAAAAGAAAATCCAGTGCCTAAAATGCTAGGTAATATACAAATTGTTTGCTGCTGTGGAAACTGACAAGTTTAGAGATGCTTGAATTCCTGTGTATAAATTTAATATACCTTTGGTTTTGTTTTTTTTGGTATTTTTATTTAATCTTTAGGTAAAAATAGTTCCTTTCTGAGGGCTTATCTTGGTTAGTCATCCGTAACCTGTTACTAAGATGAATAGTATGGAAAACTTAGAGGCTTAAATTCCTGTAATATTAGCTATTATTTAAAAATATTTATTTTAAAATCTAGTGCTCTTGTATAATAAACTGAACTCCTTCAGACTGGGAATTGTCCTGCCCAGTGTACTGTATGAGTCCAATGAATATGTGAAACAAGGGAAGCCTACACATCTGTATACATACATGGATAAATATATGCATACAAAGGCTTAGTTCGAAGCCTAATTTCAATCTTTAAGAAGGCAATGAGTCTCAGGTTTAGCCAGAAGATACTGCAAAAGATTCTTGCCTGTTATTTGAAGGAGGAGTGTAATATTGTTGTGGTTTATACCCAGCCGTAACTCAGAACCATGCAGTCTCTCTTTCATTCCCTCCTCCTTCTTCCCCCCCCCAACCCCCCCCCCCCCTAGGGATGGGGAGGAAAATTGAAAGAATGTAATTCCCACTGGTTGAGATAAGAACAGTCCAATAACTAAGGTATAACACAAACCACTACTGCTACCACCAAGAATAATAATGATAAGGGAAATAACAAGGGAAGAGAATACAACCACTCACCACCCACCAACCGATACCCAGCCCAGCCTGAGCAATGATCTAACCCTTCCGGGTAACTGTCCCCAGTTTATATAGTGGGCATGATGTGCCGTGGTGTGTACTACCTCTTTGGTTAGTTTGGGTCAGGTGTCCTGTCTCTGCTTCCTCCCAGTTTCCCCTCCTCCCTGGCAAAGCATGAGACTGAGAAGACCTTGATAGGAGTAAACATTACATAGCAACTGCTAAAACATCAGTGTTATCAGCCTTGTTCCCAGGCTGAAAGTGAAAAACACAGTACTGCGCCAGCTACAAAGAAGGAGAAAAATAACTGCTACTGCTGAACCCAGGACAAATATCTTAAAGAATATTTTTTCAGGAAAATATATTTCTCTTTGAGAAAACCCATGAATGCACAGCTGGGGAGAATTTCTGAAGGTTGGGATGTGATTTCCTCTCATTGTGCTAACCTGCTAGAGATTCAGAAACTACCACTTAAGTTCTTATCTTATATTGGGTCCCTTGATACATGCCTGCCTTCAGGGAATAAAAAAAAAGACAGTGCTTTTACGTGGAAGATTCAAGTCTTTGCAAGAAATCTGGCCAACTCTCTAATAGTCAGCCTTACAGAAAGTTAAACTGAAATCGAATAAATACTGGAAAAAAGTTATAATTAGCTTACAATTTTTATCTACAAGTTTTGCAGGTGTCTAAATAATACAAAATCAGTTGCATTCACATATAGCAATGCAATGCCATGTTATACAAATAATAAAATCTATGCTAACATGTCAGATATTTATCAAAAGAATTTATCCTCCATGTTAAAAATATAGGTATTAACTATGAATATGTAAAGCCTTTTTCCCCCCTAATAAACAAACAGGCATGTTTGATGTTAAAAAAAAAAAAAAAAAAAAAAAAAAAAAAGTTTAAAAACCTGGATTGCAGAATTCTACACCAAATGGCAGCCACATACAAATAAGGATATAAATATTATATTTACAATAATTCAGAAGTATAGTGTATCAGGAATTAGATAACCAACTTCTATTAAAACATACAAAAGTTTTGACAAAAAAAAAATCCTTAATTATTGACATAATTGGTTTTAAAATTTGACGACTAAGGCTCTAAGACAAAACATACTAATTCCAAGCTTCCAGGCTTCAAGCATTATGGATTTAATACTGAACATAAGAGAAGACTGTAATTATTTTTCAAAGTAAATGAACTTAAAAGTTCACCTTTGTAATCAGAGCAATGGATGAAATTTTTTAAGAAGCTGTATTGAAAATGGAAATTATTTAACACAGTAGAAAAAACGCCACTGAATACATTATCTTCTTTAAAAAGATATTTTTTAATATTAACAAATTGTGTTTTACATAAAATTCTTTATGAGAATATATACCATACTTGGTTCATAGATTGCTTCTAAACAGCCATAACATATAAGTAGTCAAAAAAGCCTCAACAGCAGTTCATACAAGAGAAGTTTCTTCTTTATTTCAGTTTTAATATTCACTGATCTAATGAAGTTCTAATAATTTCTATAGGTTTTTAAATAGCCTTTATTTTTATAGAGCGGCTGATAGTATGTCTATGTTACAGTTTCAGTCTGGATTGGAGAGTGCTTTTAAAGTTAACCATCCCCATATACCAGGATTTCATTCACTTTGTAGCACAGTCTCAGAGCACAACTGGATTTATTTCAAGTGAAACTACTCTGAAGCTGCACACTGAAAGTACACCAAATGAACTCCAGTCTCTAATGATTTTCAGTCCATGAAAGCAGTCTGAAGATAATCTGAAGTAATCCACATGAAACATGCTAATGGTGAATGTCAAGATGTTGACAACTGCTTTGAATTACAAGTTCATTACTATTGTACTTGTGAAAGTAGACGTAACCAACAAGGTTCCCCACTTCAGCTTTGAAAATTTACCATGTTACAGTACAATCAATGAAAAATACATACGCTTTTCTCTGAAGAACACACAAGTTCTCTCTCCTTATTGTTATGTTTGAGCATAAATACCTAGCAACGGTTTAAATAGCATGTGCCTAGTACTGTGCCTCTAAGTGACCAGTGAATAGCTACAATATAGGAAAAAGAAAATACAAATTAATCAGAAGGTGCCAGTAGTCAGGTAGCATCCATGCAAAATGCAAACAAGTAATAGGTGTACTTTATGCATCAGCTGTTTAAACAGAGAGCAAAACAGAGTGGAAATGTTCCACCATGGAAAGCAGAAGAAAAGTAGCAAATAGATTTTAGTTCTGTTAAACATCAGCAATGCCTTCTGTTATGATCCCACAGTAAGAAAATACCCTGTATAGAGCTTGAAAAAATAGCTGGAAGAATGACAAACCAACTAAGAAAGCCAAAGAGGAATGTTTAAATAAGCTATATTCATTGTTCATAGATCCAAACAGTAAATTTCGCACTTACAGGCTAGGCAATCAGTGAGTGATTATGCTTAGCCCGAAAAATGGAATCCATACATGTGAGTTAAGCACTACATACAGGAGAATTAGGTCTTTTTGCAAGTTGTCTGAATTCCCACAAAATATTAATAAAACTTTTATAATAACTCGTGATTAATATTGAACATTAGATGCTTCTGAACTCTACCTTTCTGCAAGGGTTCAGATAAGTATCTTGGTATGAGGGCAGGTTAAGCCTTCAAGCATAAAATTCTCAAATTCTCCCTGGTGGTGTTTCAATATGCCATTTAAAGGAGATGTGAAAAGTTCATGCAGTATTTCAGTAGAAAGCCAGGAATTATAGCATCCAGTTTCAGGGGAACACAGTTTGGTCATTGCTAAAAAAACCCCGCAGCACCTCAGATATGAATTTGTTCTAAAAAAATATACAGTCCATTTCTGCATATATGAATCATAAAACCATCTAATCATAGAATACCGACTTGGAAGAGACTTTATAGGTCATGTGGTCCAACCTTTCATGGCAAAGCATCACCTGGCACTAGATGTTCCAGCACCCTGTCCAGCCAAATCTTTTAAGTGTCCAGTGTTGGGGAATTCAGTGCTTCCCTGGGGAGATTATTCCAATGGCAGATTGTTCTTTTGAAAAGATCTTCCTCACATCCAATGGGAATCTGCCCAGAAGCCACTTGTGCCCATTACACGTCATCTTTTCTATGTGACTCCTAGCAAAAAAGGGAGTCCTCATCTTCTTTGTAGCCATCCTTTACATATTGGAACATAGTGATCGCAGAATCACAGAATAGTTAGGGTTGAAAAGGACCTTAAGATCACCTAGTTCCAACCCCTCTGCCATGGGCATGGACACCGCACACTAAACCATGCCATCCAAGGCTCTGTCCAACCTGGCCTTGAACACCGCCAGAGATGGAGATTAAAGTCTCCCTTAGGCCTTCTTTTTGCTAGGCTGAAAAAAAACCAAAAACATTTCTCTCAGCATGTCCCCATATGGCAGGCTCTCCAGTTCTTTGATCATCTTTGTTGCCGTTCTCTGGACTCTGCAGCCTGTCCACATATTTTTTGTATAGCAGGGACCAGAGCTGAATACAGTATTCCAGATGTGGTCTGACAAGCACCAAGTAGAATGGGTTAGTGACCATTAATGACTTCTTTATCTCTGCTGGTGATGCCCTTGTTGATGTAATCCGGCATCCTGTTGGCTTTCTTTGCTGCAGCTGCACACTGTTCATATTAAGCTTGTTGCTCACCAGGACCCCAAGACCCTTTCCACAGACCTGCTCCCCAGCTGGGTAAATCCCAGCCTGTCTCTGCACACTTGGATTGTGTATTCCCAGGTGCACTTGTCCATGTTGAACTTCATAAGGTTCTTGTCAGCTCACTCTTCCAGCCTACCTTGAAAAGCATCTACTTTCCCACTCAGTTTGGCATCATAGGTAAACTTCATCAGGGTAAATTTGATCCCATCATCCAGGTAACCTATGAAGACATTAAACAGTGTTGGTCCTACTGTCGATCCTTGAGAGACCCCACTATTGACAGGTGTGGCTGGTCAGCCAGTTCCACATTGCAACAAGATTCCCACCTTTCATCGAACAATTCAGGTAGAACTTCTCCTGGAATGGAAACTTAGACTACTTGCAGACATCGAGTTAAAGGTGTTCATTGAAACACTCTCCGAACAATAGTCCCACAGCCAATAAGATACAGGCGTGAGGTGGGCCTCTATGTCTTCTGCAAGGTATAGGCCCTGTACAGGAAAGGTGAGGCCACTTCAAGATTTACTAGACAATGAAGAGAGGACTGCTGGCAGTATGAACATCCATATATAAACATATATATTTTATTCACATTCAATAAGAAATTCTGAGCAGAACTTTTTCACATGTGATTGAAAATTCCTGATAGCATCAAATAACAAACAGAAGGGCCATTAGAAAGTTTTGCTATACAAAGAGTAAGATAGCCAAGAGTCAAGGTGTTTTTAGGAGAATGGTTGTACAATACACTACTTGAAATATTATAATCATTAATTATAAATATCTGTATCTGACTTATCATTGTTTTTCAGTGACAAACATTTCTGCACACTGGAGACAGTACTCATAATTACAGATGAAACTTTCCCTGCTTACCCAAGTAAAATTTATATTCAGTTGAAATATATATGTGGTATTAGAGAAAAATTCATATTTTCTGTAAATGTAATATGAGACATGAATTTAAAATAATGGAAGTTTACAATTATTTTCAGTACATTGTCCTCTTTCTTTCTCCTTTGCTTTCCAAAAGGAAATGCAAAGTTCTGATTTCTCTGTCTTTTCTCATTTTGATTCATTGTTTTATAATCTCCTTCATTAATTCAAATTCAGCTTCTATATCTCTGCTTATGTATCATTCCAGACTTCATGCTTTTTACTCAAATGAAAATTTTACCTCACTTTCTGTATTTGTACTTTTCAGTCCACAGTCAACATAGCTAAAATAGTTGTAAAGTTCTGGCACAGTCTTCGTTGAGGGGTGACACAAGCTTTATTTGTCTGTAGTTTAGAAAAATGTATCCAACAGACAAAATAAGGATGACATTCCACGTGTAGTAGAAGCTGAACTAGACTGTCGCCTTTGCCATCCTAATCTACATATTCCTTTTGTCAGTTCCATTGGTCAGACAGCCAAAGGGAGAGCTGGATCACCAACTCTTTTTTTTCAGGGTAGACTTCACACAGATCAACAAGTCGTTCAACTCATTTCATAAGTAGTTGGTAGATTCCTCATAATCAGGGTTGAAACATCTCTCTCAGTTGTGGTGCAGCCTTAGTTCTGTTCTCATGGATCATGAAATTCTGTCCTGTGCTAACTTGCCAGGGGAATTGAATTCAGGACCCCTGGTACTGTAAGTGTTAGAATGATGGCCTCATTGTTATCTCATCAAATATAACCAGTTTCCTTACACGCTTTTTTTTTTCCTTGACTTTTTTGCGATCTTTTTTTTTTTTCATTTTTGCCATCAATTTCTGCTTCTGTCATAACTATTTACTCTGGATAAACTAATATGTTATATAGCATATGCATTGTTACTTCTTTTTGTTGAAGATCGTTGGGGAAAATTCTGTCAACCATATTTGATACCTTGTAGTATTAAAGTAATTATGGTTTTTATATCAATTTTGCATTAATGGGTAACATACATTCCAGCATGCAGCATTTCTACAATTACTGATTTTTGTTTTCTAGCAGCATTTTCGACACACTCTTTATCAACAATATGAGTCGCACACCTCACCACAGGCCTCTTAAATTTAAGAATTTTCTCCCAGCCAAGAGAGTTTCCAGAGGTTTTTCCAAGAGGTGTTTTTTTTTTGTCACTAGTCTTTTGTTATCTTTCAGCTTGTATGCGAGTGTTGCAAACATTTATTTCTTCTTACTTTTTTATATTTTTTCTTTCAGGAATTTTCCCAAGTATTGTGTAAAGTGGAGTGACTTTTCTAAGTTATTAAAAACAAAAATTGCTGTACAGAGAAATATTGTTTCAGTGAAGTCTTCTTGCAGATCTTTCTGACATTGATTCATAAAGCTTCTGGCCCACAAGCTATTTCTTCAAACAAATAAAACAAGTGTAATAAAAAAGCATACAATCAAATGATTAGTAAACCAAGCAAAACCCCCCTCCATCTCTCTCCTTAGCAATACATAATGCTATTTATAGAAAAATGTAAATATTCTGAGATTAATTCACCACACTGCCCCACAAACAATGTGAGAAATTGCTAAATGGAAAGAGAAATGTGAAAGAAGCAAAATTAAAAGAAACATTGTGGTGATTATGCACTTGCTAACATCATTAACCACTGTAATCATAGAAATGTATTCTTTTTGGTTGTGTATAAATGTTTCAGAGTCAGCTCCCTAAAACTCAGAAATAGTTTCTTGTGAACTTGATCTGTTCTAAAGCACTGAACATAACTTTCATATTACTTGAAATAAGGGGTTTCTGGAGATGGAGTAAATTTATTAAACTTCCTTTTCAGATCAGTAGATAACAAAATGAAGTGCTTAAAAAATAGTAATGCTATTTCCAGTAATTGTCCTGTGTGTCTCTTGCAATTAAATATTGTGCCACAGAAGTTCACGTAATTATTAGGGTTGGAAGGGACCTTTGAAGATCACCTAGTCCAATCCCCCTGCAATGACTGTAAGCAAGGAAGCCAAAAAACTTCATATACAAATGGAGAGGTTAGAATTCTATTCTCCTGTCATGGAACCAACAGTTCTTGGGTCAGCCTCTCTACAGAGTATCACAGAATGTAATTGCAGTTTAAGCCCAGAAACTACCACACATTTGCTTGCTCACTGCCTGCTCTCCCTGGGGGAATGGGCAGGAGAATTGGAAAAAAATGTAAAAACACACAGGTTGAAATAAGAACAGTTTAATAATTGAAATAAAAGTTAAATGAATAATGCAATTATAAGAAAAAAGGCATATAGTAATAATAATTAAACGAGAGAAAGAGAGAGAAAAAAAAGAGAAAGAGAGGAAGGAATAAGCCACACCCCCAAAAAAACCCTAAAGTGCTGCGCAACATAATTTCTCATCACCCAGTGACTCCTGCCCAGTCCATCCCTGAGTAGCTATCGGTCCTTTTGGGCAACTCCCTCTGAACATGATGTTCTGTGGTATGAAATATCTCTTTGGCTAGTTTGGGTCAACTCTCCTGGCTGTGCTCCCTCCCAGCTTCTCAACTGTTAGCTACTCTATGCCAGCTGAAACCAGGGCAGTAATGAAACAGTTGGACTGTTCTGTGAAAATCAAATGGCACTTTCATATTGCGCATCAACCACAATAGTATGTAATTGATAGTCAATCACAATAGAAGTGTGAGAAGAAGACAGTCTCACTGTTTCAAATGGAAAAAAAAAATTACACTAATATATGCATTTACATCAAACACTTGTTATATTTAAGAGTAAGCAATGATTCATTAAAAACATTCAAACTTGCTTGTAAAATTGCTTAAAGTCACTTATATGCTAATACAAAATTATACAACTTCAGTCATCTCTACTCTGTTACCCAAGCACAATTGAATTTCCAAGGGAATATCATTTTAGTCAGATTAGAGGCTGTAAATGTCAGTTGCTTACATTAATTCTAACTTAAGGTGTGTTACAAAGGTAGCAAGTAATCAAGTACTAACTCTGACTTGATGCATTGAATGTGACAGAATAAAAATATTCTGAATAGTGCCTTCAGATAATGCAAGGATATATGTAATAAGGAAATATTTTTTCAGTCCTGTATAATGCAATCCTTCCTTTAAAGCTTTGAATATTTTTTCTGTCTTTTTATTAAGACTTAGTCATAGAAACAGCATTATTTAGAGAATTAGTACACTTCTCTATGCATGCAGAATGACTTTTTCAAAGTTTTACGGATTTTAAACAGAGTTAAGGGATTTTGTTCAGTTTAGAGATCTCTCCACATTCAGTATCAAACTGATTAAAGACATACCTTTGCTTTCTCTCCAAAGTTACCCATATGTTCATGTTGAATGTCTAAGTATTTCTCAAGTTTACTGTCTTTATTTCAACCTTTATTTTCTTTGCTGTCTGATTTTATAACAGTAAAATTGTCTTGCAATTTATCTCAAGACCCTCAAGAGCTAAATCTAAGTGCTTGCTGTTGTCAGTAATCTTCTCATTTGTCTAGCGATTTTACATCAATTTTTTTTATAAATAAATGAAGAATTCTGCCTGAAAAGTAAAGAAGTGGACAGAGGATGGAGAGCAGAAAAATTTTTTGTCTGTGATTGAACAACCAAAGATATCTGAAGAAACAGAATTTTTCGTATCACCAAATACAGACTTAAATGGTGTACATTCATTGCAGAGCCGGTTAACTGAGGCAAATGGGGCAAAGAGCAAAACACTATAAAGTAATCATCTCCAAGTTTGTTAATATCTCACAGGAAATATTGAGTGACAGCTAAACTGCCTTTTTTTTTTTTTTTTAAATTCTTGGGCTGTTCTGTCACTTCTTTCTCTTATCACCCACCTACGCCTATTTCATTTTCCTGTTTCTCTGGCATCTCTTTTGCTGTGACTTGACTTTAAAAATGTGTACTGCGTATTTAAACTGCATATGAGGGCTTCAGCATTAGCAGTTGTTAATAAGAATTGTAAGGCATATATATAGATGTCAAAATTTAGCAAAGATGAAATTTTGAAATAACATAAATTAAAAAGCTGCTACTATTTTCCTTACCCTTAAACACACTTTTTAATTCTTCGAACTGAGCTATGAATGGACTGCTCCAAACATTCAACATAGCGCTTTGAAGAAAATTCTTGGTCTCAATTCAGAGAAAATTGCAATGGTTAAAGAGCACAAGACCAGTAATTATTTTGTTAAGAAACTAAACTTCTCCTTGTTGTAACATGGGGATCTCACTAAAACCAGGTAAAATATCCCAACATGCGTTCAGACAGTAAGATATTCTGCTTGATGAAATGGCAACGAAAATACCTTGAACCATGATTACAGGAGTGAGGACATCTGCCAAAAATCTCAGTATATAGATCACTTAACTAAGAAGTGTGTTTCATAACATTTATATTCACAAGGTTTGTTTTACAGATCTTCTCTGATGTGCTACTTTTGGTATACAATGAAGTCTGCAATCATGAAATCTTTCGTTTCTTCAGAATCTTCCAATCACACTGCTTCTGCTGTTGGACAAGAGTTAGGTTTCATTTACTTCCAAGAATATTCTTGAGAAAATTCAATACACAGTTTTCTCAGCAATCTGCATTGGATATTAATAAGTTGTGATCAGCAAACAAATATGTATGTTTGCCTATATTTAGCACAGATAATGATACATGTACATACAGTTCTAGGTGCATTGTCTTAAACTAAAGAGCTCTAGCTTATTTGTGAGTAACCTTCTGTGCTTGAACAAAGCATTTAATGATTGCATTTAAACATATGATTTTATTGATTAATGAAACATTTTAATAACTCTTTTGTGGTCTTAGAAGATCTTTTCCCACAGTCGCTATAGGAATAAGCATTTCCACTGGGAATAATTTCTGTGAAGTATAGTTACTCCCACAGGGAAAATTTTGATGTTTCTTCGTTTCAAAACTAGTTCAATAAACTATACAGTATGTATCTCATTTATGTAGAATGAAACATCTAACCAATATGAAATAATCCAGGACTTCTTGATGATTGCTTCCGTGGTATTGAGAAGGAAAACTATTTAAAAATTGAAAAATTATATTATTCATTGTATTGACGTATAACTGATAAGGGTTATCAAATCATATCAAGTTGCTTTGTTTTCCCTGATAATTTTTTTTTCCTTTGATTAATCTTTTTTTCTATTTTTCTGCCTTATTCCAAACTGGCTTTTGATTTACTTGACTTTTTTTTTTTTTTTTTTTTTGCTGTTCAGACTTGCTAAAGTGCTCTTGACAACAGTTCAGTAGTTGAGTGAAGCAAAATGTTAGTTAATAGTGTGAAAGCTTGGTGTGCTGTCAGAAAAGGGCAGGCCATTAACTTGTGAAATTTTGCTTTCAGTGTTCCACATCCTTAGTGCTGGCAGAAAAAAAACTCACTGATGATTTACTATTAAAGTTACAAATGGCATATGAATTTATGACACTTTGTAATTAAGCACCACATTTCTTCCTAAAGCAGTTAGGATGGCAGAACATGGAGGATGGTTTAGGAAAAAAAAAAAAAAAAAAAAAAAAAAAGGAGGGGCAAACAAGCAAACCCACAATCCACAGTATAAAAGGACAAGAAAAAGCCACAACCACACAAAAGGTCATCTCCTTTTCACCAGAAGCAGTAAGCACATCAAAAGACTGCAATCTTGACATCACAATCCTATCTTTAGACTTTCAGATCAGTCACTATCTGATTGCAAGAACTGTGTTAATTAGTACAGTTATATGAACAGGAACAGATTGCTTTGAATGAAAAAAAAATAAGTATCTGATTACAGTCCTGACAAGAACCAAAAGTCAAGGCTGTGAATTGCAACAGGGAGCCCTAAAACGACGAAGATCTTTTAAAATGATAAATATTGTGTAATGATTATTTTTTAACATGCTTCTTTTCTGTCTTGAAAAAAAAAAAAAATATCATTGCACCTAAAACCTTGCCAGACGGCTGATCTCTAGTAACTTCAAAAGTTAGTAACTTCAAGAATAGTAACTTCAAAGTTACTATTTACTATTACTATTACTATTATTATTCAAGTCTAGTAACTTCAAAACATTTGTGCTGCTCGTAATTTGTATCATTACCTGATGTTACCTTCTAACAACTACAGAACAGTTACAGGGTTATTTGGTATAAATGAACAATGTTCGCTTTAAATGAACCTGCTGTGGACCTGCTGATAATGTTATGGCTGTGCTTTTTCTCTCCTGCCAAATTTGCTGGCTTTAGTTACATGTTAAAATAGTGGTACGTCACCTTACAGACTTTGTATTTCCATTGTTCATGTTGATTTTTAAATATGTCATGCAGTTTTGACTACAACAATTAACTTTTTTTCCTCTTTTCATTGTTGCTGCCATTAGATTTGACATCTGTTATCATGTCTATTTCATGTTATAAATAAAAGAAATAAGTTAACTGACTTAAGTTGAAGAGCAGGTACAGAAAGGAAGACTTAATTGTACAAATCCACAGTGGATTAAATAATTAATATTGATTGTAATTTATTTTATCATTCCTCCCATCTACTCTCCTTTAAAATTTGTTTCACCTGTATATTGTGAATTCTTCAGGATGGACCTGTGCTTTTTTTGTGGGGCAAAGCATAGAGAGTGGCGTTTATTAGATTCCTGAGCCTATCAGATCATAAATTCAGTAGGCATTAAATCATTTTTAGTAAACAAAGCAAATTTAAACTTACTTAAATGCAGAACTCTGAAAGAGTGAAATTCATACTTAGAAAGTAACAAATGTAAGGCATAAACTTGCAGGGAATTTGGATCACAAAACTTCCATTTCATTCAATAGTGAAAGAGCAAGTTTTGTCAGTAGGTGGTCTATATGGAAAAATACATAACAAAGAATTTGCGTATTCAGGGAATTTTGTGGTGAAACCCTGTTCAAGAACTTTGAAAGACATGGATGTGTATGCTTACATAATTTGCAGACAACACTACACTTTGGCTGTAAGACTCATGATAAGAAAAACTTCTTAGTGTGGAACCTTAAATAAACGGAGGAAGAATTTATGTCTAATTTTTTTTATTAAATATAATATTTTTAAGTGTAAGTTTTATAATTGTAAAATTCTCTTGTCATTAGTTAGAAAATAATTTCCAAAATCAACTGAATAATTAGAGGGAACCTATTAATTTTCATTAACAAAACGTTCATTAACATTCAAGTGTAGTCCCAGTGAAGGAAATCAATTACAAATATTGTTTCCAGATTTGTATAGCTGGGTGTCACTTGTGGGTGACATCATTCATATGTCATTACATTAAGAGATTGGGGAAAAAAAGTACTCATCTGGAAGCACGATGTTTGGTTTAAGAACCCAGTTCACTTACTCTTAACAGTAAGTGAAAACACATATGGAATTTTCTTAAAACATTTGACGGACTCCTTTAATGAATAATCGTGCAATGTATACAGACTGTCCTTGAAAACTGATGAGAACAAAAATTGCTATTGTGGTTATGGGCAATTTTCCAAATTACAAAATAATAGGCAGAAAGTCATTCTGTGGAGCAGTTGTCAACCAGGGAGAGTATGAATTTTAGTAGAAGCTTATTTCTCCTTTAAGCATTGATCTGGCACATTAAATTACACATAATTATAAGCAAATTACAAGTAGCATACAAAATCCCTTTGAGCAAATTTTGTTTATGGCCCTCTGTTATGTTGAGGGCACCAGAACTGTGCTCCAAATGGGATCTCATGAGAGCAGAGTAGAGGGGCAGGATCTCCTCCTTTGACCTGCTGGTCACACTTCTTTTAATGCACCTCAGGATACGGTCGGCTTTCTAGGCTGCAAGAGCACACTGAAGCCAGCTCATGTTCAGATTCTCTTCAGCCAACACCCTTAAGTCCTTCTCTGCAGGGCTGCTCTGAACCTCTTCTCACCCCAGCCTGAAGAATCATTTAGTTTGGAAAGGATGAGGGAGGCCTACAAGGATGGTGGAGAGGGACCCTTCATTACGGACTGTAGCAACAAGACAAGGGGTAATGGATATAAACTTAAGCAGAAGTTCAGGATAGATATAAGGGAGAAATTTTTTACTGTGAGGGTGTCATGGGTTCAGCAGCAGCAGTCATTTTTCATTTTTTCTGGACTGGGGGTGCACAGCATGGTCAGGTTTTTGGTATTGGGGGGTTCCCTGCTGGGGGGTGCACTGGCTGGATCGGGCTTGGTGAGCAGTTGTATTCTTTTTCCTTGTATTTCTCTTGTGTTATTACTGGTGGTAGCATTTGTGATTTGTGTTATACCTTAGTTACTAAACTGTTCTTATCTCAAACTGTGCGAGTTGAATTCTTTTTTTCGATTCTCCTCCCCATTCCCCCCGGACTGAGGGAAGAAAGAGGGGGAGTGAGTGAGTGAGTAAAACTGCATGGGTGGGGGGCTTAAACCACAACAGCTTTTTTTGGCGCCCAACGTGGGGCACGAAGGGTTGAGATGATGGCAAGGATTAACAGCCACTCGTCACAATGCTGATTTATTGCCTCTCCAAGTTGTTGCTCTGGTTCTTACAGCTTCAGCGTATCATACTTTACTTACAGCTGGTATTTCTTAATGTTTTTCACATCTGGGTTTTGGTTTAAGGTTCTCGTTACATTGTACTCTATTGAAATGGCTTGTAATACAGGCGAGCTCCAGAAGGGAGGAGGGGAAGCCGAGGGGGGTGGCCCCGGGAGCCGCCGGCGGCCGAAACGGTCCGGGAGCACGGCCGCGGGGACCAGGAGCACAGCCCCGCGGCTGCGGAGGTGGCAGAGGAGCTGAGCCCCCCCACCGAGCCCAGCCTAGCTGCCGCCCAGCAGCGAGAGGAGAAGCCGAGCCCCGAGGCCGAACCGAGCCCGGCGGCTACCGAGCGGGAGGGGCAGGTGGTGGCCGAGCCCGGCCTCGCGGCGACCGAAAACACTCCCCAGCAGCCGCCCGCAGAGCCCCGAGAGCCCGAGCCCCAGGAGGATGTAGGAGACCACGTAGCACTGCCCAGCAAGGCAGAGGAGGAAGATCTGGACTTGGACAAAGAGCAGCTGGTGGTGAGAGAGCCGGCAAGCACAGCAGCTACATCAACCCCAGGGACAAGCACAGCAGCCTCTTTTGAGAGTTCCGATGGTTTTGAATGGCCTTTAAGCACCCTTGAGACCTGCCTGCTGATTGTGATGGGGATCAGCATGTTGGCATGCATTCAGAGTGTGTTTTACCCACAACCATTTTGTTTGGTCCCGAGAGTTAAGCAGAGTGGGGTGTGGGTCTTGCCTGGGGGTGGACTGCAACGTGGGATGGCCAAGAGATTTTCCCTGAAGCTGGACAGTCATGAGTGGCAGAGTGTGTGGGACAGTGTGGGCGAGTGCGAGTATCTAGTCCACTGGACCCCTCCAGTGCTTTGGAAGCATCGGAAATAGAAGGCAGCTGTATGGAGTCCCCAATGACAAGCGTCTAAAAAGAAGTGGCTCAGATGGACTTAGATGGCAACATAAGGGTGAATTATCTTGAGCCTGGTTGGCCTATGACACCTTAGGCCACCAGGGCAGAGATGCAGCATACAGATGGACTCATGATCAAGGGGTGGACTTAGCAACAGACACTATTGTCCAGTTCATTCACGAGTATGAACACTGCACACAGCCTCCCCTGCTCTGAAAGTCTGTTACAAGAGATGGAGCCCAATATCATGGACTGAATGGACTCAGCAGCTTTGTAGGGGTTGGTCCATGCACTAAGGGATGACCTCTCTCCCTCTGTGTGTGTGTGTGTATGTATACATATACATGTGATGGTATATTGAAAATGTGGGATCAGAGCATGACGTGAATGGTATGGAATGAGGAGTGGATTGTCGTGGGTTCAGCAGCATCAGTCATTTTTCTCTTTCTTGGTAGCTGGTGCAACGCTGTGTTTTTGATTTTGGGCCTTGGAACTGCTCTGATAACACCAGTGTTTTCAGTTACTGCTTGGCAATGTTTTGGTCTGGCCAAGGACTTTCTGAGTCTCATGCTCTGCCAGGGAGGAAGGGAGCTGGGTGGAAGCAGAGACAGGACACCTGACCCAAACTGACCAAAGAGGTTATTCCATACCACAGCACGTCATGTCCAGGGTGTGAAAACAGAGGACAGAGACCAGGGAAGGGTGTGATGGTGCACTGGGGGGTTTGCTGCTTGGGGTGCATTGGCTGGGTCGGGCTTGGTGAGCAATTGTATTCTCTGTACTTGTCATTATTATTACTGGTAGTTACAGTAGTGATTTGTGTTATACCTTAGTTACTAAACTGTTCTTATCTCAACCTGTGGGAGTTGCATTCTTTTGATTCTCCTCCCCATTCCCCTGGGACTGTGGGAAGAAAGAGGGGTAGTGAGTAAGTGAGTAAAACTGCGTGGGTGGGGGGCTTAAACCAGGACAGAGGGTGGTGAGGCACTGGAATGGGTTGCCCAGGGAAGCTGTGAATGCTCCATCCCTGGCAGTGTTCAAGGCCAGGTTGGATGGAGTCTTGAGTGACATGGTTTAGTGTGAGGTGCCCCTGTCAATGGCAGGGGGTGTGGAACTAGATAATCTTAATGTCCTTTCCAACCCTACCTATTCTATGATTCTATGCTTCTATGTTTTCCAATGAAGCTGACTTAAATTACATAGACATAGGTTCTTGCATATACCTGTTTCTGTATGGACAATTTTAAAAAATCTGGAATGCAGTTACGTAGTTTTAACAGGCTACTTCTCAAAGCATAAATAGAATACAGATGTTTTGAACTTTTTTTTTCCTGACTTCTCACTTATTAGTTTCAGCCTGGATTGGAAATATAATCACTGGAAGTATAATCATTGAAAGTAAAATTACAACAGAGATCTAGGTTCAGGTTTTAAACAACTGGATTAAGAACTGTAGTTACTATGTCACTGTAAGGAAATTTACAGCAGGAGACAAGCTACCTGCAATATCAATGCAGGAGGAAAAACTGAAGAGAGTGTGGGACCTTTGTACTCCTACATCCCTGGGGTAGGAACTGACAGTCCCAAACTGTGTTGAAATGGAGTCTTGGGCTATGAGAAGAGTGGGGGAAGAACTCTGATGGGGCTGGGCAAGGACAGTCAGGCCTAGTAGTGCCCTCAGGACTCTGATAACTTCTCTAGCCTTGTGTTTAATGTCTTTGAAAAAATCATGTTTTGTTTGGGTTTCTTTGTTTTTCCCTGAAGACACAATCAATCCAGTAGCATCTCTACTTGACAGTTTCTCATGTGGATTTCTTTTAATCATGTCTTCAGGTACATCATTTTATTCACATGTTTTACAGGGATACAAATTCCAATGAAAACTAGGGCTTTTAGTGGCTTAACACTGTGATCTCCTGCGTAGTGGTTCCTTTAACAGATCCAGCCTAGAGACTACAAGGCAACCAATTTCCTTTAATTTTGGTAGTAGAACTCGGTGCTTCCCAAGTATTCAATGTTCAGTTTAAACATGTATGTCTGAAGGCTAGCTGCCAAAGATTCAGTTGCTATTTTAAGAACTCAGAATTTGTGCAGACATTTTTTTAAATCGATCATAGTAGCCATTGGCTCAAAGTGAAAATGGAATTCTCTGCCTTGGTGCTCTGCCTGTCACTGAACAAGTCAGTGTCTATGCTAGTGTTCGAGAAGTGTGTAAGCATCCCTAAAATGTCATCTAGCCTCTGTGGTCTCAGAAATGTTTTGAGTTGGATGTGATATCCCTTTTTATTAGTTCCCTTCGATAAAATTTTCTGAGTATATAGCCATTTTTAATCCAATTTAATTTTCCATAGGCGCTATGTTTTGCAAAAGGTATTTTCATTGTACAATTCCACATCTTGATTTAAGCTAGTTTTGCTATTTTTCTACTATTTCTAAAAGCAATGAACAATTACTCACTATTTAGTCTTTTCATGATTTAAGAGACAGCATTGAATTCCATCTAAGGTGTCTCTTCTTTAACCTTCAAAGAGTCTCTGTTTAGAAGTTTTTACATGTCTTTGGTCATCATTGTCATCTTTCTTTGAATTTCTTCCAGTCCCATTAATATTATGTAGTAGTCCCGTCATATTTCGTAGTAGAGTGAGATGAACAGGGTCAAATTGTATTCTAAATGAATATACACATTAGACTGGTTTAGTAAATAAAATGCCCTTCTTGATCTCTGCTTTGCCACTTTAACTTTTCAAATCATTCCTAACATTCAGTTTACTTTCTTGCATTGCCAGTTCCAAGGTGTTTGCCCAAAAGACAGAAAAATATGTGATTAGTGACCAACTATGAAATGTTTAGATAAAGTATTCCTTGGCATCACATAAAAGCTCTATGGCAGAAGGCAGATTTTAAATGCTTTAGTCCTCAAGGCTCTGCGTCCTTTTCCTATAATCCTCTTCACCATTCTCTCCTAAATGTGAAAATTGTGCCAGATGAAACAAGTTCTCTTGGAAAACAGTCGGCTTACAAAAAGCTTTAATTTTTACATCTGAATCCTAGCAAAATGTTAAAGCATAGGATTAAACATGTTATTACAGTTAGCTGTATTTAGGAATACCTCAGGGATATATTTTATTTGTTGAAACAAGGTGGAAAAAAAGAGAAAAATAATGTTCCTTAGTTGATGATAGAGTTTCTGATGCATTCTGTTGAGGCGTATTGAACGTGTGGTTTACATGCTGCAGTCAAGGTGTGATAAAGACATTGAAAATTATTTTAAACCTCATGATTTTAATATGAACTACAGGAGATCATTTACTTATTCTTTCCAGGAATTACCTTAACTCCCCTCACATGTGATGTGCTTATCCATATCCTTTCTGAACTAAGCTATTTCTTAGACTTAAGACTCTTGTTTCCCTTGAGGTTACACAGATAAAAATTTCTCATATGCAGAATATGTTCTTTCCTTTAAATTCCTTTTTCACAATGCTACATCAGAAAGGAAAGGGACAATAGCAGAGATAAGACTGACCAACTATGACCAACTACAATATTCTTTTTAATTTTTTTTTTACTATTAAAACTGTGCAGACAAAATTCCTCAACACAGTGTAATGTATATATTTTTATTAAAATATTAATAATAGTAAAAGGCTTCCAAATTTCCCTGCAAATAAAATTCAACACTTATAAATCCCAGTAAAAAAATATTTAAATAAATATAGCTGAAATCATTCATATTGCTGGAAGTTACCTAATCTTTACAACAATATCAATAATGATGACAGAAAACAAAAAGCAAATTTAAATAAACATGCATATATATCCTCCACATTGATACACACGAAATATATATACTCCAATTATCCTGTATATTCTGGAATTCAAAAGCAAACATTTACTATGAAAGAATTTCCCATTTTCTAATTCATAGAAATCATACCTGCTTTACAGAATTCTCATTCATGAGAATTGAACCTTGACTCACAAGTTCAAACTGCCTACAGTATTATATGACTGTGTTTCACCTAAAAAAAAAAAAGCCTGCGGTGTTACCATTGAATAATATGAAGATAGTTAAGATTAGAATCCCCTTTCTGATACTTATCATGCTACCATCTCAGTATTATTTATTATTTGAACTGTTTTTTAAATTCCTTTTGGTAGCAGCTGGAGTTTCAACAGGAAAATCACTGCAGGTTGGACAAAGATAAGTAAGAATCAAGTTAAATGGCCTTGGAAGCTTGATTTATATGAACACTTATGTTGTCACTTTAATTTCAAAGACACATTTTTATGTCTCAGAACAGCTGACAGCTTTACGTTATGGTACAAGCCACTCTACTTTTGACTACCACTTCGTAACCCTAAAGATGGCTCTGCAGTCTTTTGTTTACAAAAAGTTTTCTTTCAGTTGATTGGTTTATAGGGCATGAGAAAGAGAAGCTATTATTTCCAATGCATTGCAAACTCTTATTATGGATACCAAGGAGTACCCAGAACCCTCACTCCTTATTATCTCTTTCAGAAATAAGTAGCTTTTTCTGGTACTAAAATAAACTGAAAGTAAACATTCTTTTCAGAATTATCAGAGGTATTGAATGACTATTCATAGAGCAAGATTTCAGAAGTTCCCAATTCTCACTTATTCCCTGAAAAACTGGCAGCTTTTGAAAATGATTGATGTACACAGAGTTTGAGTAAATGGCTGAATAATCTTTTTGTGATATATGACTATACTCAGACTTTGTAACTGAGTTGTCCGCTGTGACTCCTTAATAAAATTTTTTTAAGTTTTTTTTTACAATAGCATTTTAGAAGTTCCACTTCTTTCAACTTCACGTAGCTATTGGCTAAATTTGTCTCCACATGTGTATACATGTGTGCATTGCGATATTTGTGGTGTTAGAGATTCATGTTAACTTTGCTTTTAGCTGAAAATGCATTTAATTTGAAAATATCCCCCATCAAGCATCCATAATGCATTCTATAATTGCCTTTTACTTGTCGGCCATCACTTTAGCCTCTGGAGTCAGTTAATACCTACCCATTTACTTCAATTGGTGTTAAAGCAGTGCCCTGAAATTAATATTGCTAAGATGTTTCCTCTTCATTCCTCCAAAGTCATGAGTCAGTGTGTGCAAAAGCTGTTATTCTTTGTTTCAACTGTTCTTTTCAGAATTCTCAAGAGAATTTTGTCTGCTTTTACAAATGACACAGCTGTGAGTTATAGTTTAAGCCCATCACCAGCTGTTTTGTTTAAGGTTTATCATGTTTTTAACATTGATATGTTTGTGAGAATGCAGAGCTTGAAAAGACTTGAAAAAGTGAAAGTGCTGCCGGCTTTCTACCTTATTTTTCTGTGCTGCCTTCTGTTTGTGCTTGTGTGTTGGTATCCTTGGAAACCACTGGAGGTGGGATTTGTGAGCTGAGAGTTCACATTTATATTAAACATTGAAAAGATTTCAGTTTTGAAAAGTTTGTTAGATTAGGTTGTGGCAGTTTCATTTTGTATGAAAAAATATAATTCTGATTGCTGTACAGAAAGACTACTTAAATAAGTGAACCAAAGTACTGGAAAGCACACAATAAATAAACTGATAACTTTGTCAAAGCATTTGGAATCAGGTTCATTCAATGAAGTTCCTTGGAAAATCCAGGGTATGGTTCTCATCTCTGTTCGCTACTCAGTTACCATGCTATTGAAGCTCTACTGAGAACAATGCGCGTGTATAACTGTAAAGAAGTATATTTCTGATTGTTGTGATATAAGACCAGCTGATAACTCAGTACCACACATCCGCTCCCTCACTCCACCCCCCTTCTTCCTCCCGCTCCCGGAGGGATGGGAGGAGAATTGAAAGAATGTAAATCCCATGGGTTGAGATAAGAACAGTCCAATAACTAAGGTATAACACAGATCACTACTGCTACCACAGATAATAATAATGACAAGGGAAATAACAAGGGAAGAGAATACAACCACTCACCGCCTGCCAACTGAAACCCAGCCCAACCCGAGCAGTGATCTAACCCTTCTGGGTAACTGCCCCCAATTTATACACTGGGCATGATGTGCTGTGGTATGGAATACCTCTTTGGTCAGTTTGGGTCAGGCACCCTGTCTCTGCTTCCTCCCAGTTTCCCCTCCACCCTGGCAGAACATGAGACTCAGAAAGTCCTTGGTCAGAGTAAGCATTACTAAGCAGCAACTAAAACCATTGGTGTTATCAGCGCTGTTCCTAGGCAGAAAGTCAAAAACACAGCACTGCGTCAGCTACTAAGAAGGAGAAAAATCACTGCTGCTGCTGAACCCAGGACACTGATCCAATCACTCATCAAACTACAGTACTTATTAAACAGAAGTGTGGTAAGAGATTCTAAAACTAGGGGATCTAATGTTAAAATCAGAAATAGACATTAAATTACTTTGTACTTCTCACAGAGGGCAATAAATATATGCAGTGAATTATTGAAAAGGGAGATGAAAGTAGAATGTAAACAAACTCATGTTAAACCTAGATTTATTCGTGGAAAATCAGTAGATGAAAGTGTAGAATGGAAAAAGAGGATACTGCCATTAAGCAGAATTTAAAGAGTAAATGATGGCTTGGAATTTGTTAAATTATTTTGACAGCTATAGCATACGTTGTTCTTAAAACTGGTCAAAGTGAACAAAAAGGCAGAATTCAATATACAGGTATCCTGTCTGCATGGGCAGATAAGTGTGCAATTAACTGGCAGCTATTCATTACTAAGCTGCTGAGAAATCCATAAACAGTGGGCTTCTTGGGAAAGCATGTGGTAAGCAAATATACTGTCCACAAAAAAAACTGCAAACCCAAACTGCAGCTTGTATACTGTGAAAAAAAAAAAAAAAAAAAAGCTACCAAAATGATAATCTGACTGTGGGTCTTGTTGCTAGAATCTGGGAACAAGTAAGAAAAGATGGATCACTCTATAGCTTCCTACTTTCTTTGACTCTTCACTTAAAGAGACGCTGTAGGGAAAGTTGAAAACTGAATATACAGCGCATCTCTTTTCAGCACAGCCTTCTTTTCAGGTGAGTCTTGTGCCAGGATAACGCATTCAATCAGTAAAGAAAAAATTGTTATAGCACCAGTCTCCCTTGCACTCTTTTTTCTTTCAAGTGTGTCCAGGGTTCATTTTCAGCTACGGAAGCTGTAAGGCAAAGTGGACTGTGAAAACGCCTGCTTAATTAAGGTTATCAGATCAAGGACCTTTTCCATTCAAAGGGAGTTATTAGTAACAGGGAAAGTTATAAACACAACACACAGAGACATACCTGATAGGCAGGTGATAAAAGGAGCAATAGCAAAGGCCTGTATTCTTCAGCCACTAATTGATAGGCTGTGAAGAAAGTCCAGGCTTAACTTTGGACAGGATGAGTCTGGAATTTGTAACAGAAGTGGGAAACAAAATCATCACAAAGATTATGGATATTTGAGAGGGGCCTGTGAGACTGCAAAACTCACTAGGGGGGTTTTGCAACTGGGACACCAAGAGGGTGAGTCCAGGGCCACTAACTGGAGTCAGACCAGGTGTGACAAAGTTGGTAGTCTAACACTGGAACAGATTTCCTAGAGAGGTGGTCAATGCCCCAAGGCTGTCAGTGTTTAAGCGGCATTTGGACAATGCCTTTAATAACATGCTTCAACTTTCAGTCAGCCCCAGATTGGTCTGGTAGCTGGACTAGACTATTATTGTACGTCCCTTCCAACTGAAATATTCTTCCTTCCCACCCCACCCTTTTCCTCTCATTTTCTCTCCTTTCCTTTTATAAACTTCAACTGCATGCAGGAGAACAAGCTTTCTTTGGGATGGGTGAGGCACTGCAGGGTGCAGGGTGCCTGTGAGACAAGTCTGAGTGCGTGCATTTGTTCATGGGGGAACATCAAACTGGACTCATGATTCAGGAGGATGCCCTAGGTCTGGCAAGGGTTTTCAGGCACGCAGAGGACCTGTGTGGGTATGTGGGGAGTCTTGTGAGTGTGGGGTTCCTGGAAGACAGGTGTCTCAGTGCGTAAGTGCTGGATGTCAAGCACCAAGCTGGACCAGTTGGCAAGTAGGGGACCTAAGAAGAAGGTAAGATATGCCAGCATCCAAGCAAGGGTGTCAGATGAGATAGCAGCATAATTATCTTTTCAAAGTTTTGAAGACACTAGGTTAAAATCAACATAATTTGTGAAACCATTGTCCAAATAATTTGTACACTAACTGAAACTGCCAGTGAGGCTTCTGATTATTCTATGGGGTTAGGGACAGCTACATTCAGAAAATATTTCCTAGTACTGTACTGACTGCAAATAATTTTTTAGCTTTAGTAGCTAAAGAGGAGTGGATGAAAGTTTTAATAGTAGATACCCACTTTACAATGTCAGGGATTCTCTAGAAAGAGCTCAGGGAAGCAAAGGTTTGCTACTTAAGTGATTTGTCTTGCTTTCAAAATTATTTTTAAAGGAATAGTCATTTGAAATATAGAACTGCAACAAGATGATTGTCATGAGTTCAGCAGCAGCAGTCATTTTTCTCCTTGGTAGCTGGTGCAGTGCTGTGGTTTTGACTTTTGTCCTGGGAACACCCAAAAAATAAAAATTCAGAAACTTAATTTTTGGATACTTTTATTGTATATATTGTCAGCAATTAATTATGTGAAATGTGTTGATATTAAAGACTTTTGCAAACAGACCATGTGGCTTCCTGTGCCCCTCTTCACTGGCAGAGGATGAGAGCCTGAAAAGTCCTTGATCAGGGTAAACATTACTTAGCAACAACTGAAACATCAGTGTGCTATCAGCATTGCTCTCAGACTAAGGCCAAAACGCAGCACTGCATTTGCTACTAGGAAGGAGAAAAGTAACTGTTACAGCTGAAACCAGTACCTAAGGTCATAATTATAGTTCTAGAATTTTTTCATTCAGACTTAGTCTTACTTAACTGTGGGTTTTATCTGAAAGTATGATTTGGGAGGGTGGATGATCTTAGTATTTGAACACTGAATTAGGTTACAAGAGAGTTATTTCTTAACTTTGCCAGAGGTCTGTGTCACCTTGGACAAAATCTCACAGCTTCAGTTCTTTCTGTGGTTAAAGAAGAATTAAAAAAAAAATGGGAAAAAAAGTTTCCTTTACTCTCATTGTTTTTATAGCTCCTCCTTCAGATTTGCAAGTCATAGATTTTTCAGCATTTAACATACAAGAAACTTCATTGAAATAATTTCAAACATATTAATTATTTATTATACTTGCCTGCATTCCCTTAGTATCATGTGCGGACTTTCATTGGACTATGCATTGTATGTGGTCACACATGAACTGTTGAGATAAAATTTGCAATTCACTTCTCTGAAAAGCACACTCCCATTGTATGTTTCATTAAATGCACCTGCAGAAAGAGGTTGGAAGTACTGTACTGCCTGAGACTTGCAAACCACATGCCAAGAGGAACAGAGCTTGGTTCAAAGGGAACCAAGTTTCTGACTTGCCAAGGACTGATTACAAGAAATGTTCTGCTGCTTCTACTCTTTTGTCTTAGTACAAGAAAAAATCACTTAACTGTATGGAGAAATAAATTACTATTCATATGGTATTTGCAGTCAGTATTAGTATATATGGGATTATTTTCAATAGACATAATTATTTTTATATTTTATGCATCTGGCATATTTTATGTTCTGTAAAGTTTTCCCTGGTCTGGGAAACAAGCAAAAAAAGAAGTGCCATATCACTACTGCCATCCGTCTTTTATCTAATGATAGTATTTTTCCTCTTTTATATACAACATTTTTAAACAATTTAGGATCCTATCAACTCAGTGGTTTTGACTAGTGTACGCTGCATTCCAGGAAAACTCATAAGAAATTTAGAAAATAGAAATAATTCATCATATGTGTAGAAATAATATAACACACAGAAGCTAGGAATAGCAAATACTAGATATCTGGATTAAAGCTGAAGGGTGAAAACATCTTTACTTTTGATTTTTTCCAGCTGTAAGGTGTAATGTCTTGTTATATGCTGATGCCATGCTTTTATGAATAGAAAAAGAAGCAATTGTTTTCATGGCAAAAATAGTAAGGTTAATTGGTGACCTTTGTGATGTCCTCTGTTCTGGGTTCAGCAGTAACAGTCATTTTTTTTCTCCTTCTTGGTAGCTGGGAGCAGTGCTGATAACACCAGTGTTTTCAGTTACTGCTTGGTAATGTTTTGGTCTGACCAAGGACTTTCTGAGTCTCATGTTCTGCCAGGGAGGAGGGGAAGCCGGGAGGAAGCAGAGACAGGACAGCTGACCCAAACTGACCAACGAGGTTATTCCATATCACAGCACGTCATGCCCAGGATGTAAAAACTAGGGGCAGGAACCTGGAAGAGTTTAGTTCATGGCTCGGTCGTCGAGTGGTGAGCAGTTGTACCCTCTTCCGTTGTATTTCCCTGGTCATTATTATTATTGGTGGTAGCAATAGTGATTTCTATTATACCTTAGTTACTGGACTGTTCTTATCTCAACCCGTGGGAGTTACATTCTTTCGATTCTTCTCCCCATTCCCCATCCTCCCCCATCAAAGTGGGGGGAAGAAAGAGGGAGAAGTTAGTGAACGGGCTGCATGAGATTTACAGCTTAAACCACGACAGTGATTAATTAACAATTTCATTCTGAGGAGCACCATATTTTTTCACCTTTCTTTATAAATTAGTAGAAAGATTTGTTTGAAGTCAGTGAGCCCATAACTGCTTCAGAGCTGAAGCATATATTTAAGCATTATCTTATCTTGCAGTAAAGCTAAACATCAGCATAAGTGTTTTCTTGGATTTGAAATGAAAACACATATAGCTCATGGAATGAACTGAAAACGATGAGTATAATTTCATACACACATGCCTGTATATATATATATATGTATATAAGGTATACATGTACATACAAATATAAATATATACCCACTCACATATATATATAAATATGCATGTATTATTCAGTGTTGAGCCTGAGTGTCCCACAGTCCTAATTACAGTTATTTTGCAAAGTATTCTATGAATGCAAAAAGAATCTACCTAATAAAATGCATATTAGAGTCTGAAGTTGTATATTTTATTTCAATTTCTTTCACACCATAACAGTTAAAGGTGATTTACCTAATTCTGTTTCTTCCTTAAAAGAAAGATTCCACTGTGAAAAAAATATATAATCCTGTATTAATTCTTAATTGTGAGACCCAGAGAGTGCAAGTTGAAGTGAGAACAGTAGAATTTGCAAAAATTGGGTTTAATATGAATGAATAAAAGTAATTTCTAGGTAACACAAATTAGTTACTCTATTTTAACACTCAAGTTACACCTAAGGCCCTACTATATGAGAGATATTTAACTGTTGCATGTGAATCATGTTTTGAATAGCAAATAGGAAACTAAATCAGGCACTTTAGTAATGGCATGAAGTGACTCTTGCTACATGTAAGGATATTGTGCCCTGCTGATATAATCATGAGCACAGTATGAGTGTGACTCATTACATCAACACAATTTAACATATTATTAAGTCCCATGGAGCAGAAATAAGCCAGAGAGAGAATGTGAAGGATGAACTTTAAGTACATCTGACTTTATACAGGAGATATTGAGACACCAGGCAATTACTAGCTTCTTATCACACATGCAAAGTACAGACGGATCTGCAAATAAAAGCATCTATATACTTCTCTGAATATTTTGTTTTCTTTTATTATCATAATTATTTTATTAACAACAAGAGGACTGAAAAGTAATTTGACATTAGGATAGGTCACAACAGAGCTTGCCAGGTCATATTGTAAATAATTTAAACAGTTTGCATGAAGAATGTTTAATTAGACTGTACGGGACATGAAAGTAAACTGGACAAGAGAAAGTAAACGTATTCAATTCTATTACAGCTTCATAAGAAGTCATTCTAAGCCTATCTCTACATTTTAAGTAGAGTCCCAAAGTAAGGTTTGACACTGAATTTGTCAGCCATGCACTGTTGAATCACTGAAGATTACTGATGGTGGAGTTAAGAGTGGAGCAGCTCCTATGCCCAAGGAAAATGACTTAGGAACCTGACTTAATTTTTAGAGCATTCTCAGGAAAGCACATTCCAGAAATGTAGAGGGTCACCAGCAAGCATAGCCATCCCAACTAGTTCCATACATCTGACTTGCCTTGCTGTGGTGGGGGTAACTATCCCACTCACCAGGGATTCTGTGTGTGAAAAAAGCTCTGATTTTCTCACAAATCCAAAACACATCATCATATAGCCTCCTATAAAAAAGGGAACTGTACTGGGTTCAGCAGTAGCAGTCATTTTTTCTCCTTCTTAGTAGCGGATGCAGTGCCGTGTTTTTGACTTTCAGGCTGGGAACAGAGCTGATAGCACCAATGGTTTTAGTTGCTGCTTAATAATGCTTACTCTGACCAAGGACTTTCTGAGTCTCATGCCCTGCCAGGGAGGAGGGGAAACTGGGAGGAAACAGAGAAAGGACACCTGACCCAAACTAGCTAAAGAAGTGTGGGTGACAGGATAGAAATAGTTAACAAAATGGATCCGGGCCTTATCACCCTGGTCCAACTTAAGCCCTGGGAACAGAGAGTAAAACAGCAGGTGTTAATGCCCTGGTCAGGCCTAGGCCTTGGGAACTATAAAGAGAATAATGAAGGGTAAAGATTGGTTAACAGAAAAGAGCAGACAGTTTGCAAGATAAAGCAGGATGCACATCTCAAAGACAGACCAAACAATGTGAATACTTGTAACTGTCATGGTTTAAGCTGCAAACCTCACTTCACCCTCTCTCTTCCCCCCACCCCGCTCCGATGGGGGAGAAGAACCGAAAGAGTGTAACTCCCACGGGTTGAGATAAGAAAGTCCAGTAACTAAGGTATAACACAAATCACTACTGCTACCACCAATAATAATAATAAGGCAAATACAAGGGAAGAAGATACAACCACACACCACCCGACCCAGCCGAGAGAGAGACAGAGAGATTTCGGGGTGCCTGCCCCCAGTATTTTACATCCTGGACATGACGTGCTGTGGCATGGAATAGCTCCTTGGTCAGTCTGGGACAGGTGTCCTGCCTCTGCTTCCTCCCGAATTCTCCTCCTGCCCGGCAGAGCATGAGACTCAGACAGTCCTTGGTCAAACCAAAGCATTACCAAGCAGTATCTGAAAACACTGGTGTTATCAGTGCTGCTCCTGGTACCAAGGAGAAAAATGACTGCTGCTGCTGAACCCATGACAGTATCCACACCTTGTTCCATACCATTCACGTCACGCTCAGATCCCATATTTTTAATTTACCGTCACATATATATATATATATATATATATATATACATACACACACACAGATGGAGAGATGTCATCCCTTAGTGCATGGACCAATCCCTACAACGCTGCTGAGTCTATCCAGTCCGTGATGTCAGGCTCCATCTTTTGTAACAGTCTTTCAGAGCAGAGGAGGCTGTGTGCAGTGTTGGATCGTTGCCAGCAGATGCTGATTGTTCCTTTACTGCAGAACTCGTCTGGTTTCATCAAAGTTCGTTCTTTGTTGGGATGATGGTCTGAGGGACAGTCGCGGATGACTTGAAGACATCTAGTTGATGGGCTATAAAAATATTACAAAGCAGGCAACAGCATGCAATTGAGTTCATTGGCTGTTTTCCCCTAATATCAAATCTCCTTGAGGTACACATCGGACTTCCCCATCTTCCCGCATTTCCCACCAAGTATATCCGGGTCCCTGAGCAAAAGCAATCCCACAGGTGGGTTTGCTGCTACCTGAAGCAGGAATAACACAGACTCTCTTCCCCAGCAAATTTTTTATATGCACCACAGGAACGTTGTCCCCCTCTACAGTATGTAGAAGTTCTGACTGGGCTGGACCAGCCCTGTTGGCAGATCTTCTGGTGTTGACCAGCCAAGTGGCCTTTGGTAAATGTGTATCCCAATGTTTGAAAGTCCCACCACCCATTGCTCCCAGTGTAGTCTTTAATAGCTCATTGTACCGTTCGATTTTCCCAGAGGCCGGTGCGTGGTAGGAAATGTGATATATCCATTCAATGCCATGCTCTTTGGCCCAAGTATCTATCAAGCTGTTTCAGAAATGAGTCCCCTTGTCTGACTCAATTCTCTCTGGTGTGCCATGTCGCCACAAAATCTGTTTTTCAAGTCCCAGGATACAGTTTCGGGCAGTGGCGTGGGGCACAGCGTATGTTTCCAGCCATCCAGTGGTTGCTTCCACCATGGTAAGCACATGACGCTTGCCTTGGCGGGTTGGTGGGAGTGTGATTAAATCAATCTGCCAAGCCTCTCCATATTTGTACTTCAGTCATCGTCCTCCATACCAAAGAGGCTTTAACTGTTTAGCCTGCTTAATTGCAGCACATGTTTCACAGTCATGAATAACCTGGGCAGTAGTAGCCATTGTTAAGTCCACCCCTCGATCACGAGCCCATCTGTATGTTGCATCTCTGCCCTGATAGCCTGAAGTGTTGTGGGCCCACCGGGCCAAAAATAGTTCACCCTTATGTCGCAAATCTAAGTCCATCTGAGCCACTTCAATTTTAGCAGCTTGATCCACTTGTTGGTTGTTCTGGTGTTCCTAAATGGCTCGACTCCTGGGTACATGAGCATCTACGTGGCGTACCTTGACCACTAGGTTTTGCACTTGGGCAGCGATATCTTGCCACAGTGCAGCAGCCCAGATGGGTTTCCCTCTGCGTTGCCAGTTGCTGTGCTTCCATTGCTGCAACTACCCCTACAAGGCATTTGCCACCGTCCAAGAGTCAGTATAGAGATAAAGTACTGGCCACTTTTCTCCTTCCACAATGTCCAAGGCCAGCTGGATGGCTTTCACCTCGGCAAACTGACTCGATTCACCCTCTCCTTCAGCAGTTTCTGCAACTTGTTGTCGAGGACTCCATACTGCTGCCTTCCATCTACAGTGCTTTCCCACAATGCAACAGGACCCATCAGTAAATAAGGCATATTGCTTTTCACTTTCTGACAGTTCATTATATGGTGGGGCCTCTTCAGCACGCATCACTCTTTCCTCCTCTGGTGACCTTCCAAAATCTTTGCCCTCTGGCCAGTCCATGATGACTTCTAGAATTCCTGGACAACTGGGATTTCCTATTTGAGCTCGTTGTGTAATTAGTGCAGCCCACTTACTCCATGTAGCATCATTTGCATGATGTGTAGAGGAGACCCTGCCTTTGAACATCCAGCCCAGCACGGGCAAACAGGGTGCCAGGAGGAGCTGTGTTTCAGTGCCAATCACTTCCAAAGCAGCTCGGACCCCTTCATAGGCTGCCAATATCTCTTTTTCATTTGGGGTAGAGCTGGCCTCAGGTCCTCTGTATCCCCGACTCCAAAAGCCAAGAAGTTAACCTCGAGTCTCCCCTGTAGCTTTCTGCCAGAGGCTCCAGGCAAGACCGTTCTCCCCAGCTGTGGTGTACAGTACATTTTTAACATCTGGCCCTGTCTGGACTGGTCCAAGGGCTACTGCACAAACTATCTCGCGTTTAATTTGCTCAAAGGCTTGTTGTTGCTCAGGACCCCATTTAAAATCATTCTTGAAGATGCTGGATAGTGTTGAACAGGGCTCTGTAAACATAGGCGAAGCCCCGGCACGTTGCCATGATTTGTCCATCTCTGGTGTGACCAGAATGATTACACACCTCCTTTAAATGTTTTACTAATTTTTCTGGGTTTTGCATTTGTTCATTGGTGAAGTTCCAAAGCACTGGAGGGGCCCAGTGGACTAGATACTTGCCCATACTATCCCACACACCCTGCCACTCATGACTATCCAGCCTCAGGGAAAATCTCTTGGACTTCCTATATCGTCGTCTAATGCTAGACAAGGGCCAAACCCGACTATGCATAACTCTCTGGACCAGACAAAATAGTTGTAAGTAAAACATATTCAGTATGTGTGCCAACATGATGATTCCCATCACCACCAGCAGGCAGGTCTCAAGGGTATCTAAAGGCCATTCAAAACCTTCAAAATTCTCAAATGATGCTGTAAACTGTCTGATAGGGGGGCTGGGGCCACAAAAGAATGTCTCCTTCACAGGCTGACCACCCGAGGAGGTGAAAAGAGACATGTAATTGCTAAGAACTTCCATTATATACCTCCCAAAGTATAGAGTTGGTGACCACACTGGAAACACAAACCGGGTCAGTTTCATGATCACTGAGTCTATTGTATTAAAAATCAGTGCGATGAAGTATAATTAACAAGAACCTTAACCCAAAACCCAGATCTGAAAAATGTTAAGATAAAAAGTATCGGCTGTAAGTAAAGTATCATACACTGAACCTGTGAGAATCAGAGCAACAACTTTGAGAGCCAATAAATCAGCGTTGTGACGAGTGGCTATTAATCCTTGCCGTTTATGTGAACTCTTCATGCCCCACGTTGGGCGCCAAAAAGAACTGTCATGGTTTAAGCTGTAAACCTCACTTCTCTTTCTCTCTTCCCCCCCCCCACTCCTTTGGGGGGGGGGGGGATGGGGCGAAGAACCTAAAGAATGTAACTCCCACTGGTTGATATAAGAGCAGTCCAGTAACTAAGGTATAACACAAATCACTACTGCTACCACCAATAATATTAATGACAAGGCAAATATAAGGGAAGAGGATACAACCGCTCACCACCCGACCCAGCCGAGAGAGAGAGAGTCTTCCGTATTCCTGCTCCCAGTATTTTACATCCTGGGCATGATGTGCTGTGGAATGGAATAGCTCCTTTGTCAGTTTGGGACAGGCGTCCTGTCTCTGCTTCCTCCCGAATTCCCCTCCTGCCCGGCAGAGCATGAGACTCAGAAAGTCCTTGGTCAGACAAAAGCATTACCAAGCAGTATCTGAAAACACTGGTGTTATCAGTGCTGCTCCTGGTACCAAGGAGAAAAATGACTGCTGCTGCTGAACCCAGGACAGTAACCCTTAGTGGTTTTGCTAAATCAGGATGATAAGGGAGTGAGAGATTGGAAAGTTACTGCTTAGCACCTAGTAACTTAATAAAAGGGATTAGTGACATGAAATAAGGGTCTTCAGATTCCACCAGAACTGGAGTCCATCTTTGATACGCCACAAATGGCTCCCAAACAGGAGGTACTTGGGCTAATTCGTCAGAGTCAGTGACTTGTGGTGTAGCTTGGCTGAACTCAGAGGAGTTTGGTGGGGGAGCACCGGAGTCGTCCAGACACAGAGCACCTAAGAGGTCCAGACATAACAATCACCTGGAAAAGGTGAGCAGCAGGGAATGGGACTATGAGGGGGAATATTACTACGGAAGAAGCCTCCATTTTATGGATGTTTTCCACCCTTCTTAAGAAGAAGGGAGCAACCTTTAAAGGGACAGACTTCAAGTTAATGTCAAAATGGTTGAAAACATGTTATCCAAAGACTGATAGGTCCACCATATTTGAGGTCTCTTTGCAGGATGTTGCAAAAGTTAAATTGTGGGACACAGCCACAAAAGGCAATGACATTGCGAAAAAAATTGGTAGTCATTTGGAGAACTATTTTAGAAATGCTAAAGTAAAAAAATGAGATAGTGGAGCCCAGTCCGTCCCCCATCCCCCCCCACTCCTCCCTCAGATCTCCGCTGGTTGCCGCTGCAGCTGCGAAGACTGAGGATGGGGATGAAGATGATCTTTTTGACCCGGGCCTTATTAATCCCGAGAAGGAGTCAACTCTCAGATCAACTGATAACCGGGGGGAGGGAGTATATTTGTGTCCTCCTACCTACAGGTCCATGGTGGCTGCCTGCAAAGTTTGTCAAGCCTTGCTATGAGCTGGACATACGAGTGGAAGAACCCGATGCGTCAGCTACAGGAGCTGACAGTGAATACCCCGAGTAGAATGAGATAGGGGAAGAGAAAAATGAATGACTGCAGAACATCTCTTGGGAGCAACTGAAAGGAAACAGCTTGAATATATGTGCTTATAAAGTAGCTATTCTTAGAGGCTGTGATTTTGTGTATAAAACCACCTGTATTTATTAAGCAGTTGCTAATAAGAAGCTATATCTTGTGTTGTATGGATTTGTCACTTGTAAAACAGATGTTAGAGCATGCAAATTTGCAGCAGCTTCTAGAAAATGCTAAGACAAAAGCTAGAAATATTCTAATACAATGGTAGTGTTATAAAGCAGGTAACTGAACAAATTAAGAGGGTGGGAGAACTCCACTGGCAGGAAATTTCTTTGGCTGGTCCCTTGTTGCCATCAGCATCTTCAACATGCTGCTGCACCCTGTAGTATACTTACTGCTAATGTAAATCTGTATGTGCTTTGCCATAGTAGTGACTTGTTACTGGATGAAGCAGGTGAAACTCTGCATTGACAGCAAGGTACAAGGACTGAGGTTGGCCAAATGCTTCCTACCACAGTCAAGGGCAAGACTGGGTTGGCCTCTGTGTTTGCCACCAAGAAGAACCTTTAGCTCCGCTGCTGGCTGCAACCCAGCAGGCGTTGAGCAGAGGAGACACATGCCATCCCAGACCTTGGTGTGAGGGATGGCCTCTCCTGTTATTAGAGAGCTATCCAGGAGAGAAGGGCAGGACAAGCAGCCCATTGGAGATATGATCTAGTCCAAATCCCCTTCTCAAGTAGGGTCATCTAAAGCAGATACTATATATAAAACAAAAAAAGGAGAATGCAAGGATTTTCTTCACACAAACAATTAACAAAAGCACAATTTGTACTAAATTCTGTAAATCCGTCTAGTTTTGCTTCTCTTTCCGCAATACAGTGCTTGTGGTATCTGACGGACTATTCCTTGCCCAAACTACCGGTTCTATATAAAGACCTCCATGATAACGAGTGGAAAGGACAAGAGTCATTGCTGACATAAGGATACGGCTGTGTACAGGTAGCGACAGGACCATATGGTTACCAGTGAAATGTATAACACCCCAGAACTCAACAACAGAAAGAAACGACAATGACAGAAATCTTTGCAATATCTGTTCTATTATGTGTGACCATGGGTAATGAACAAGTATACTGGGCACATTTATTAAATCCCCCATTATTCCAATATGTTACATGATATGTAGGATTCACTGGTATGCCACATATTATAAAGGTTCAAGTGACTTCAAGTCAGACTAATCTTAATGAAATAATGCTGCCTGGAGTAGTGGGTGGTTATGTTATTTACATAGGTCAAGCAGTGATAGAGCGGACACAGCAAATTGTAAAAAACATGCTAGTAAAACAAAAAGGGGGAATGATAGGGGAGACCCCAAATGCACGAATCAACAAAGCATTGTTTGTCTTAAATGTTTTAACATTATCCAGTTCTGATTTACACACGGGCATAAATGTCCCCCCAGTGATTAGGCATTTTTCTGCACTAACTCATGTAGGCCCAGATCTGATACCAGGGAAAGAACCTGTTATGGTAATGGTAAAGTCTTTGAAAAATCATAACTGGGAAGGTCCTTTTAGGTTAATAACTTGGGGAAGAGGCTATGCTTTTGTCTCTATAGAACAAGGACCTCGATGGATCCCCACTCAATGAGCTCATCCATTTATACCAGCAATGACTGCCAATGAAGATTGATGCCAATTCATTGCTGAAGTTAATCTGTGTGAACCATACAAAGTTAACCGGTCTCTTTTTTGAGAACCAGTCAATGGAGAGTGCATCCATGCAGGAGCGTATTGCAACTGGACTTTCCAGCCACTAGTAATAGACTGGGAGCATTTAAGCCCGAAAAGGGTACCACTGGACAACGAGGTTGCTTTTAGATGTTGATTTGTGAGGCATGCCACACTACAGAACAGAACGACTGTTAATTTTTATTGTTAGCTCAAGGCCATGGGTGAGAAGATTTTGATGCACATCTCAAAGATAGACCAAATAATGTGAATATTTGTAACCCTTAGTAGTTTTGCTAAATCAGGATGATAAGGGAGTGAGAGAGTGGAAAGTTACTGCTTAGCACTTAGTAGATTATAAAAAGGATGCGAGACTCGAAATAAGGGTCTTCAGAATTTACCAGAACTGGAGTCCGTCTTTGATACATCACAAGAGGTATTCCATGACACAGCATCTCATGACCAGGATGTAAAAACCGGGGGCAGGGTCCCGGAAGGATTAGATCATTGCTCAGTTGGGCTGGGTATCAGTCAGCAGGTGGTGAGCAGTTGTATTCTCTTCCCTTGTTATTTCCCTTATCCCTATTATAACTGGTGGTAGCATTAGTGGTTTGTGTTATACCTTAGTTACTGGACTGTTCTTACCTCAACCCGTGGGAGTTACATTTTTTTGATTCTCCTCCTCATCCCTCTGCAAGTGGGGGTGGGAGGAAGGAGGGGAAGTGAGAGAGTGACTGTGTGGGTTGCGTGAGTTTCAGCTGGGCTTAAAGTCTGACAGCAGCTTCATCCTAGGCAGACTCAGTACACTTGCCCTTGCAATAACACAACAAAATCATTAGAGGGTGGTTTGGATTCTTCATAGAAAGAGAACATTGGCTAGCCTCAGGATCAGCTTCTAGAGGAAAAATAAGACTTAGACAATCTGTGTTTAGAATACCTGCTGTTCGCATCAATTCACTGATCAGCTTTGGCAGGCTGGGTTTCTGAGGACTAAGTGTAGGTAAAGCTAAAATGATCAAGTGGGGCAAGGGTACTGTCAGGTATTGTCATCAGTGAAAGACGAGGCCCTGCTCGTCTGTTATATTCATCAACAGAAATGGTTGTTTGGCACACAGATTGAAGATTTTACTATTCAACACTTCAAATACCTACTATTCTCACTGGGAAATTTCCGATAATCTCTAATCTTCATTCTACTTTCTATGTTTCTTTTTTAATGCCCTCAATTTCCTTTTTACTGAGGAAGATGCCCACCTAGCCCAACTACCTATAAACAACCACATATTCCTTCTACACTCAGAAAAATAATAGAAAAAGAGAAAGAGATGATAAAGAAGCTGCTAACTGCAACTTCCTGATTATGTCAAGGACGTGATGTAATACTCTATTAGTGATTAAGTTTATGAGATAATTTTGCTCCTAAACACATAACCGTAAACACACACACTGACTGTAGGAGCCTGGTTTGTCTTTTGCATATAGATACTTGCACATCTAGTACTTCACAAGACTCCTGGTCCAGAAGGATGAAGGGTATTTCTTTATTTTGCTTAAAATTCGGCATAGTTTTGGAGGACTTTATTCCTGGCTTTTCCTGCCTTGCCATACAGCACATTAATCTCCTTTTTAGAAATCCATCCTTTTCTCCTGTTATTCTTATCTCTACTTGCTACTCTTTAATCCAAAATGGTCTCTTTTCCTTATTCCCTCAGGAAACCCCTAGTTTTGTGTCCTAACCCATTGTTTCAGATACCCTCATTTGCCTACTGAAATTTCCTTGTCCCATACTTATTTACAACCTCCACTTTCTCCTCTCTTACACCTGCTTTCCTGGTATTTCTATTTCATTTCAAATCCCATTTTAGCTATAAACCAAATTCAACTGAACTGAAAATCATATCCTCTTTCATAAAAGAACTTTCCTTATTACATAATCAAGGATTTCTCATGAACCCTTTAGAAACTTGCTGAGCTCGCAAACAGTTTTTGCTGAGTGCCCAAAGGGCAAAAATACTCTTACCCTCTGTTGTGCTAAGTTTGTAAAAGTAATTATTGATAATCTATGTTTACCCCAGTGAAAATTTAAATAAAAAAAAAACCCTGGTCAACAGGACCTTTTAAAAATAATCTGCAAATGAAAAAACTAATGCAATTGCTACTAGCAACAGGCCTCAGAGAGAATTTGCCTAACACCTGAAGTTTAATGACTTTCTTGTTCTAAAAAAGTGACTGTGGAGTTATGCTTTTAAATTAGCTTTATAATCAGCCAGAATACATTTGAAGAGGATTTTACTTGCAAGGTTTAACCATCGATCTTGTCTTAAATCTATAATCTCTGGTTGTCTGGTCATTTCTCTAACAAAGAATTTCAGCACCAGCTGTTCAACCTTTGCCAAAGCTCTGTAAATTGATTGATCTGTCCAGTTCACACCCTCAGGATATAGTTGGTCTATTGGCCCCTATAATCCTGAATGACAGTGTGGATTATAGCATGCACAGCATCTGAATTAATTTGCATTTGTGACTGGAATACATTCTGTAAGTATACTTTTATATTTTAGATCAAAATTTATTTTTATTATCCCTGTGTACCTCGAGAACAGTATTCCACAATCACACACACAATTAAATCATCCATATGCAAATAACTTTACAGCCTGACAGAACAAATGAATTTTACAGGCCTAAATTCAACTGTATCCAGTGAAAGGAGCCTTAGGTAGCAGAAGTGTGAAAGAAATATCTAAAGAACAAAAGCTGCTTGGAACCCCCAAGTGTTTCATGTTCATCATGATGAAATTAGAAAAATGCCTTTTTCTGTTTATTTTCTTGGATTTTTAATAATTGGCTGCTTTAAGATATTTATCAAACACTAGAAGAATTTCTTAATCAACACTGAAATAAATCTACATACACTTATTTCTTATCACAGATCTGGCATGAGTATCTTTACTGGCTCTTTTATTTCCTATGCATTAGAAGACAATTAAACAGTACAATTTAACATTAAAATCCTAAATTTAGCAGTAAATGGTAGGATGCTGATGATATAAAATAATGATCACTTTTTTTCCAGATTACTGTTTATAAGTGAGGGATAAGGGATATGGAAGTTAGGATAATGCACAATACAAGGACATCTAACTGGTCAGCATGTTCCCACAGAGATTGTTTGAAAGCTAAATGAAATCAACAGATTTTTTTTCTGACCCTACATGTGCATGTCCTATTTGTGGTTGGTCCCAAAATGTCTTATTGCCATATTTTATAACAGAAGTCCAAACACCTAAATTCCAGTCCTATGCTCCTCCTTCAAACATGTCTTCTTGAGGTCACTGAAAGCTCTTGTCTTAATAAGTAGGGAATAAAATGACTGCTGATTAAAAGAAGTATGAAAATAACTAACTTGAGATTAAATGAAAATACCAAAAGTAGACATTTTAAATAGGCTGGGGTCTTGTTTTGCGCACTTTCTCATCTTTCCTGCCCTTCCGTTAAATTGGGTCTTCACAGAGGGGAAATATATTTTTTGTGGAAAGCTTTTCAAATTAAAAAATTTTATTTTCATTTCTTGGCTTGCACAGAAACACATTTTTTTTCAGAAGTTATTAGAAGTGCCCAGCCTATTTGTTTTCTAATTAATTTCTTCTGGGACAACTTGGCAGTAAATAGATAATCTACAACTTGATTTCACATAGTTGGGCATTCCAGAGTGCACTGGAAATAGAGCAAATAAATATAATAAATATAATAAAGATACCTGCAGGCTTATTATTGGCATAATCATTCACTATTACAAAAGTTCTGTCCTCAAAGCTCAGAAAAGCTCATTAGGCAGCTTGGAATTTCTGAAGTACATAAAAGCGTAATGCATTTTCTTACTATTTAACTCACTTTTGTTGAATAAGCTGTTTAGTTAGGAATATTAAGGAGACTCGGAAGTGTTAAAAAATAGACTTACAGCCTGATATGTTTAGGCAAAAACTATGTTCAATCCAGATGAGAGATTTAGGTAGACTAAAAAGCTACCTGAAGCAGATGATAGTTACATCAAAATATTTTTCTTATTCAAAGATTGCTTTTGAAACAGGAGTTTTATCAGCCACACCTTAAATTACAGCTATCATTTCTTAAGTCTCAACATGGACAACATAAAATCTGTGCCCACAGTTAAGAGGAGAAATTATCATAACTACAGCTGAGCTTCTGGGTTAATGGCTATGGATTACACTTGCAAATTGATGTACAAGACACATCTGAATTAATGTCTGACATATTAGGGATATAAATAATATTTATTTTACGAAACATTTCAACCTGAAGGTAAATATGTGACTGAAGTTTGAGGTCAATGTGTTTGCAATGAATACATAAATGCATTCAGAACTCAATTCCATATATGAAAGGAAGTTGACTTTTAAAACTTTGCCTGCACACTGTTTTGCATTGTAAGAATATTACACTTTATTTGTGCTAGTATAACCAGTTCTTCCAACAATATTTCAAAAAGCAGATATGTCACTTTGATGTTCCAGAATCTCTAAAGGCTGTGTTTTCTCTAAATATACTCGAATTATCTAAGGAGGAATCTCCTTAAGTGCCTCCCTATAAAACTTGATTTCAATCTCAAAGGAAATAAAAATCCTCTTACCTATTGTCTAAATTGCTGTCTTTAAGATAAATAATTATCATGGCATAGAAACATCATTTTTTTTTCAAATAGAAAATCACCATGATTTCACTTTTCTAAGCATCACTGCATTCTGTCTGCGATGGAAATTGCTTTGATTGCCACCCTGGGAAAACAGATGTTCTAAATACTGTTACTCCTATTGTGACAGAAATAAGGGAAAGTGGATGATGTGAGCAGTAAGTTCTGATCCAAAGTCTTGGCTCTTCTCCTGCCTTTGTGATAGGCAACAGTGGTTCTTTCTGTGTAAGGGAGATTCTTTATCTTTTACAGAGTGTATTCATCTGGTGTGAGATAGGGAACACTACATATATGTGTTAGACTCTAGAACTGCTCCTGTAAGTGAAAGAAAGAGAAGAATGGTAGGAGCTAGGAACAGACAGAAAATACAGCCAAAAGTAATGGGTGTGAGAAAGAAAACAACTATGCCCAGGAGAAGTAGATAAATATAGAGCTAGAGGAAGACACAGGTATCAGTGTCAAGAAGGATTTAGGGTAAGTTTGGGTGGCATGGAGCATACCTACTGTTTATTATAAGCAATCAATTCTCACGTTCTTTGAATCATTCTTGAAAATTATCCATCCATTACTTTAAGAAATATTCCTTAACTCATTTGCTTGTCAAGTGGATAAAAAGTTAAAAAATCAATCAAACAAGCTTTCACAAAGGAACATTAAATAATACTGCTGTTGATTAAATCTTATTTTCAGTACAATATTGAACCTGTAGGAAAAAAACTTTTGGGCCAGGAAAAAAAAAATCAAAAGAAAGACAAAACAAAAAAGAATACTTCTGTTGTGTTTTTTTTTTTTTGAACTGAAAATACTGCATGGACTTCAGACTCATTACACGTTTGTGTTTGGTACCCAAGTAAGGAAATGGTATTCAAAGAAGAAAAGATCTGTCAATGCTAATTAATGATTAAGGGAACAGCAAATGCATGCATCAGTAGTTTTGCACGAAATGTTCAGTGATCGCAGGAAGGATACAGAAACATTACCCAGACAGACAGAAATGTAATAAAGCTCATCTGGACTTGGAAATGAAGAGGAGATATAAAGAGCCAAGAGCCAAAAGCCAAAAGGCATTTACATCTGAAGCAAAAATAAACCTAAGGAAAATTCTATTCTCATGCAAAAAGATTTGGAAAAACTCATGACACTGGACCCAGAAAAGGGCAAGGTAGTCAGAGCCTTCTTTGCTTTGCCTTAAGTAGCAATGTCTCCTTGCAAAGTTTATCTTGCCTAGTTACGGAATCTGAAGGATTACAGTACTATTCATGATGTAGGAAGATGAATTCAGGGATACCTGAAGAAAACTGCACAGGCACAGGTCCATGGGACTGGATACCAAGGATACCAAGGGAACTGATCAGTTTCATTACTAGGCTCCATTACTCTCTGACATCTTTGAGACATCATGGTAGAATTTCTGAATGGCAAGAAGAGATATGCTATGCCCATTTTCCAGAAACAGCAAGAAAATAACTAGCTTAGCCTTTTTAAAGCTTATATTTTAAGGCTTTGGTGTAAGGAAATTTGAAAATATAGACCCAAAATACTCACACTAGAACAAATAAAAAGAACATCACTTTACTACTTTTGGTCATTCACAGATTACTTTGATACTGTGGCAATGTTTTCCAGGACTGACTGAAAACTTTATTCATAATTTTGGGAATGGCAAACATTAATGAGTTGCTAGATCTATCTTACTTATTGTTCCAGCTGAAAAATAGATGAGATCCTGAGGTGTTTCACTGTCTTCCCACCACTGAGATATGAGATCATCAGTTGCTATGCAGCAAGTAAAAGGAGAAAGTTTTTATTTTTTTCTGTTAGTTTCAAGTTACTCATGACGGAAACGTTAAAAAGTGCAAAACCTTTATTATAATCCTATTTTTCTGATAGGTTTTTAATTTGTAGCTGCTAATGTAAACATTAAATTGGAAGAGCACATTCTAAAAGTACATAAGTAGCAAAAAGTAGGCAAGGAAAATGTGAGTCTGCTGCTGAATGGGGCAGGGGCACTAGTAACACAGTGCGTGGAAAAGCCTAGGTATTGAATGCCTTCTTTGCCTTAGTCTTTACTCATAATACTGGCTTTCAGGAATCCAGTGCCCCAGAGACTGGGAAAGGCTGGAGCAAGGAAGGCATAGTTTTGGTGGAAGAGGATCAGGTCAGGAAATATTCAAGCAAAATTGACTTCAATAAGTCTATGGGCCTTGATGACCATGAGCTCAGAGTGAGACTGGCCGATGTCATTGTGAGGCTACTTTCCATAATTTTTGATAGATCATGGCAACTAAGAGACATGTCAGAGGACTGAAGGAAAGCAAAAGTTACTCCTACCTTCAAGGAGGGAAAGAAGGAGGACCCAGAGAACTACAGATCAGTTAGCCTCACCTAAATACCTGAGAGGTGATGGAGCAGCTAAGGCTGGAAACCATTCCAGGCACATGAAGGACAAGAAGGTGATAATGAGTAGTTGAGATGTACTCAGGAAGGAGAAGTCTTGCTTGACTAACCTGATAAACTTCTGTGATTAAATGATTGGCTTGGTAGATGGGGAGAAAGCAGTGGATATTTTCTACCTGGACTGCAGGAAGGCTTTCAAAATTATCTCCAGAGGGACCTCCACTTCCAAACTCAGCCATGATTCCACTGGACATACCAGCATGCAAAATACTGGAAAATTAGAGTATTTGCTATAATAGATATAGATATCTTAATCTCACATAAATGAGATACTATACAGTCCAGTAAATTAAAGTAATTATGGCATTATCTGATACTGAATGCTAACTAAAAGGTTCAATTAATTTTCTTTATCTGCAAGAAGATTGAGAATTACAAAGGATATTTCTTTGTTGTCAACCGTTCATGCTTGGAACTGTTGAGGAAAGCTCCAGTAAAACAATTGTTTCTATAATCTATAACCTGAAGTTTTAAGAAACTTAAAATATGCTTTAGATATTAAAAATTTGCTTTCACCCATCATATGACTATTTTAAAGTTGTGGGAATATTTAACATATGTTAGAAATCAATCTGAAGGTGTGACATCTTGTCGTGAAACTTACATATTTTTATTTACATATTCAGGACTTTTTTTATAATGTGATTTTTTTAATTATAAAACTTAAACTTTTGAAGTCTATGACAGTGCATAATTTAAGAAGTAGAATAAAGAGTTGATGACAGCTTATTTGGGGATAGTACTAATTTCTAAAAAAAATTCACAGTCAAGTAGGAAAAAATAAGAATTCCATTAAATATCATATACTGACTGTGAAATAGTGGATCAGACATTCTTAATTCTATCAAGAAAAGTAATTTAAGTGTGAAAATATCTTGCTTATTCTTTCCATCTCAAAGAATTTTCCAAAAAGTGAAAGCAGCATGAAAATTTAAAACTTAAAAAAGCTGAGTATGTATTCCTTTAGGTTAGGAAAAAATGACAATTTTCAAAGTTTCTTTATCCTCCTTTCTTTTTGTTGTTCCAAAAGGTGGTGTATCTGTATGGCTGAGCAAGAAAACCAGCTGGTAAACTAATTCACTAACATACTTTTTCCTTTCTTTTCTGAGTTGGTTTTCAAATAATTCCATGTTATTATGTTGAATATGACATGACAGAACATTATAAGACATTGAAAAAGTAGCAGAAACAGAAAATAAGCATTAGAGATGTCCAAAACAGATGAAGCCATAATTCCACTGAACACAAAAGTATAGTTTTAGAGATTCAGTTCAGTTGAGAGTTCAAGCTTCAAGAGTCTTGCTTTAAAAGAAGGTAAAAGAGTCTGTCATTAAATTGTAGTTTTTGAGTTGTCTTTATCTCAAGGAAAAGATTAAATGGGAGACTGTAATACATAAGAAAATGGGAAGCACTGAATAGAAGTGAAAGGCTAGAGAAGATAGACATCAGAAGAACTAGAAGGGAAAGGGTAATTATGGCAAAAGAATTATGAAATGAGAGGAGTATAAAAAAATACAGAGAAAGTGTTAGAAAAATCAGCATGGCATAATGGAAATGTGTGAGAGTAAAAAAAGAGCAAAAATGAGACTGAAAAAATGTGCATCCCAAAGGTCAATTATTAATAAAAATACATGTGAATTTTGGAGTCTATATGTGTGTACAGACTTGTATATGTGTCTGTCCTAATTTTGTCCAAATTTTAGGAAAATTCAAAAATTCTTGGGAAATGCATTCCTTCCTTTGAAGACTGCTAGCAAATTTTCCTCTCAGAATCACTTTTTCCTCTCAGAACTGATTTTTATGACGCATCTGCAAAATCATAATACTGTAGGATCATAGTATATTTTATACAGTTCTCAGTTTGGCCGTCAGAAGTGCACAGAAATATCCATTTAATTCATTTTTTCCTATGGAACAAATGACATTGCAAATGACTTTCACAATAAAAATTACTTCTTGCACCTTTCAATCAAGATTTATTCCCCCTCTTTCCCTGATAGTTCCAGCTCAAGGTCTAGATTCAAAGCATGTTCAGCTGATCTAAATTTAAGCTATCATATAAAGTTAGACATTTACACGAAAGTAGGATCAGGTCACAGCAATAAATGGTCAAAAAGAGAAGTCTGCAGAAAAGTTTGTCCTAATTTATTCAGACACTGGTCTGAGGATGAAGAATTCTTGTTTCTCCACTGGTTATATAAAATGTTCAGACAAAGAACTGAGACCATATACTGACCTTTTAAAGGATTACAGTTACAGAAGAGTTAGTCTCCTTTCATTTATATTTGCATTCATACATGAACACACATTCTTTTTATTTTGAAATATGAATTATGTGTAAAAAAAGCATTCATAAGAAAAAGCAGAATTAAGCATAAGGGGTTACCCTGTTTTCTTCACTGGGATTTTTGTGATCTTCAAGCACATATACAGAAACGTATGTTGCAACACTTATATTACTAGTTGGACTCCATGATATTAAGGGTTTTTTCCAACTGAAATGGTTCGGTGATTCTTAATTATTAATCTTAGAGGAAGCTTTGAAATCAGGAAACCATAATGAGAAAGCATTTTAAACTTTAATAAGCATCTTGATATTTTCCAAACTTCTGTCAGTTTCAGTCTTTGTAGCTCCTCAATCCGAATACTCTCTCAGTGGACTGTTTTTTCTTAAGTCAGCCTTACAGACCAGACATAAAAAAAGTTAACTCTCTGCTACCATAGATACATTTTGTACATCTGACAATTAATGAGGACAAAGTTTACCTCTTGAAAGATCTCTACAATAGTCTAAGCTATCCTCCAGCTCAGATAACAACTACTTATACTAACTTATAATCAAGGAATGCTCAAAGCAACATTCGTTCAAACATTATTCCTGAAAGCTAAGTAATTTCTTACCTTAGTTCTATTGCTAAGCTACTGCCCATCATATTTGAGAAATCGTGGCAGTCAGGTGAAGTCCCCAACTACTGGAATAAAAGGAAATATAACCCCCATTTTCAAGAAGGGGAAAATGTATGACTCAAGGAACTACAGACCAGTCAGCCTCACCTCTGTGCCTGGTTGTTGTGGGTTAAGCCCCTCAATAACTCACCCAGCTCATTCACTCACTAACTCCCCCTCTTTCTTCCCCCAGTCCCGGGGGGATGGGGAGGAGAATAAAAAGAATGCAACTTCCACAGGTTGAGATAAGAACAGTTTACTAACTAAGGTATAAAACAAACCACTACTGCTACCACTAATAATAATAATACAAGAGAAATACAAGGAAAGAAAATGCAACAGCTCACCAAATAATATCAACCCGACCCAGTCAGTGCACCCCCAAAACTTCCAGGTCTCTGCCCTCCGTTTTTACATCCTGGGCATGACATGCCGTGGTATGGAATAACTTCTTTGGTCAGTTTGGGTCAGGCATCCCATCTCTGCTCCTCCCAGCTTTCCCTTCTCCCTGGCAGAGCATAATGCTCAGAAAGCCCCCTGTCAAACCAAAACACTACCAAGCAGTAACTGAAAACACTGGTGTTATCAGCGCAGGTCCCAGGCCCAAAATCAAAAACACAGTGCTGCACCAGCTACCAAGAAGGAGAAAAATGACTGCTACTGCTGAGTCCATGACAGTATCCACCCCTTATTCCATACCATTCACATCATGCTCAGATCCCACATTTTCAATATACCATCACATGTATATATATATACATCCATACACACACAGAGAGGGAGAGAGATTATCCTTCAGTGCATGGACCAATCCCTATAAAGCTGCTGAGTCCATCCAGGCCATGATATTGGGCTCCATCTCCTGTAATAGTGCTTCAGAGCAGGAGAGGCTGTGTGCAGTGTTCACATTCGTGAATAACCTGGGCAATAGTGTCCATTGCTAAGTCCACCCCTCGATCATGAGTCCATCTGTATGTTGCATTGCTGCCCTGATGGTCTGAGGTGTCATGGGCCCACAAGGCTCAAAATAATTCACCCTCCCCTCCAGCAGTTTCTGCAGCTTGTCACTGGGGACTCCATACAGCTGCCTTCCATCTCCGACACTTCCAAAGCACTGGAGGGGTCCAGTGGACTAGATACTGGCCCATACAGTCCCACACACTCTGCCACTCGTGGCTGTTGAGCCTCAGGAAAAATCTCTTGGTCATCTTGCATCGTAGCCTAACCCCAGAGAAGGCCCAAACCAAACCCTGCTTAACTCTCAGGAGCAGATGAAATGGTTGTGGGTAAACACACTGCGAATGCATGCCAGCATGCTGATTCCCATCCCAATCAGCAGGCATGTCTCAAGGGTACCCAAAAGCCATTCAAACCCTTCAGAACCCTCAGATGAAGCCGCTGTACTTGTCACTGGGGCTGGTGTAGCTGCTGTGCTTGCTGGCTCTCTCACCACCAGCTGCTCTTTGTCTGAGTCCAGATCTTCCTCCTCTGCCATGCTGGGAAGTGCTGCATGATCTCCTGCACCCTCCTGGGGCTCAGGCTTGCGGGGAATCTGTGGGCGGCTGCTGGGGAATGCTCTTGGTCGCTGCGGGGCCCGGGCACGGCCACAGCTTGCCCCCCATCCCCCCCAGTAACCACGGGGCTGAGCTCGGCCTTGGGGTTTGGCTTCTCCTCCTGCTGCTCAGTGGCCGCCGGGCTGGGCTCGGTGGGGAGGCTTAAGTCCTCTGCCTGCCCCGTTCCAGGCCTCTTGATCCCCTGGGCCGTTCTCCTGGGCCGTTTCGGCCGCCGGCGGCTCCCAGGGCCGCCCACCCTCGGCTTCCCCTTCTCTCTTCTGGAGCCCACCCGTATTATAAGCCATTCCAATAAAGTACAATGAAACAAGAGCCTTAACCCAAATCCCATATCCAAAAGCTAAGAAAACAAATACCTGGCGTAAGTAAGGTACAACAGGCTGAAACCATGAACTCAAGAGAATTGAGAGCCAATAAATCAGCATTGTGACGAGAGGCTATTCTGTCTTTATCTCAACCCTTCGAGCCCCACGTTGGGTGCCAAAAAGAACTGGCATGGTTTAAGCCCCTCAATAACTCATCCAGTTCGTTCGTTCACTCACTCACTCACTCACTCACTCACTCACTCAGTCCCCCTCTTTCTTCCCCCAGTCCAGGGGGCATGGGGAGGAGAATTGAAAGAATGCAACTTCCACAGGTTGAGATAAGAGCAGTTTAGTAACTAAGGTATAACACAAACCACTGCTGCTACCACCAAAAATGATAATGACAGGGAAGTACAAAGAAAGAGAACACAGCTGCTCATCAGGCCCAACCCAACCAGTGCACCCCCCAGCAAAGAACCCCTGAGTGGACCACCACACCCTTCCGGGTCTCTGCTCTCCGTTTTTACATCCTGGGCATGACGTGCTGTGGTATGGAATATCCACTTTGGTCAGTTTGGGTCAGGTGTCCTGCTTCTGCTTCCTCCCGGCTTCCCTTCCTCCCTGGCAGAGCATGAGACTCAGAAAGTCGTTGGTCAAACCAAAACACTACCAAGCAGTAACTGAAAACACTGGTGTTCTCAGTGCAGTTGCCAGGCCCAAAATCAAAAACACAGTGCTGCACAAGCTACCAAGAAGGAGAAAAATGACTGCTGCTGCTGAACCCATGACACTGGTAAAATCCTGGAGTGGATTCTCCTGGAAGGCATGCTGAGGCACATGAAAAACAACACGGTGGCTGGTGACCGCCAACATGGCTTCACTAACAGGAAATCCTGCCTGACCAATCTTGTTTCCTTCTAGGATGGGGTTACGAAACTGATGGACGGGGTAGAGCAGTTGATGTCATCTACTTGGACCTGTGCAAAGCGTTTGACACTGTCTCCCATGACCTCCTTGTCTCTAAGTTGGAGAGACATCAATTTGATGGATGGACCACTTGGTGGATAAAGAACTGGCTGGATGGCTGCATGCAAAGAGTTGTGGACAATGGCTCAATGTCCAGCTGGAAACCGGTAACGAGTGGTGTCCTTCAGGGATTGGTGCCGGGATTGGTCTTGTTCAACATCTTTCTTGGTGACATGGACAGTGGGATTGAGTGCACTCTCAGGAAGTTTGCCGATGACAGCAAGTTGTGTCATTCGGCTGATACCCTGGAGGGAATGGATGCCATCCAGAGGGGCCTTGGCATGCTTTTGAGGTGGGCTGAGGCCACCTTGTTGAAGTTGAGCCATGCCAAGTGCAAAGTCCTGCAGCTGGGTCGGAGGAATCCCCGGCACAGCTACAGGTTGGGCAAAGAAGAGATTCGGAGCAGTCCTACGGAGAAGGACTTGGGGGTGTTGGTAGATGAGAAAATGAACATGTGCCAGCAGTGTGCGCTTGCATCTCACAAAGCCAATCGTATCCTGGACTGCATCAAAAGGAGTGTGACCAGCAGGTTGAGGGAGGTGATCCTGCCCCTCTACTCTGCTCTCGTGAGTCCTCACTTGGAGTATTGTGTGCAGTTCTGGTGTCCTCAACATAAAAAAGACATGGAACTGTTGGAAGAAGTCCAAAGGAAGGCCACGAGGATGATGAGGGGACTGAAACATCTCCTGTATGAAGATAGGCTGAGAAAGTTGGGTCTGTTGAGTCTGGAGAAGAGAAGGCTACGTGGAAACCTCCTAGCAGCCTTCCAATATCTGAAGAGGGCCTACAGGGATGCTGGGGAGGGACTCTTCATTAGGGTCTGTAGTGATAGGACAAGGGGCAACGGGTTCAAACTTAAACAGGGGAAGTTTAGAATGGATATGAGGAAGAAATTCTTTACCGTAAGGGTCGTGAGGCACTGGAATGGGTTGCCCAGGGAAGTTGCGAATGCTCCATCCCTGGCGGTGTTCAAGTCTGGGCTGGAGAGAGCATTGGGTGGCATGGTTTTAGTGGGAGGTGTCCCTGCCCATGGCAGGGGGTTTGGAACTAGATGATATTAAGGTCCTTTCCAACCTTAACTATTCTATGATTTTATGATTCTATGATTCTCTTTGTATTATTCAAGTCTCATTCTTCCTGCATGGCATTTTTTATTTCCTTCCTTATAAAACCTCCCAGCTGTTTCAATAGCAGTTTTTCTTTGTGCATCGCTTATATTTTGTTGTATAGATTGTTGAAAACATCCAATTAAATTATTCCCACATTGTTTCCAAAGTTGTATGAATATGTTCCGTCTATGCATCTCCAAAAACGACATTCCTTCCTCTGCACTAATTTCATTAAAAAAAGTCAGTTTGATTAGTATGGAGGAAATTAGATACGGACTAAAATGCAAACACTACTGCCTGCATGGAAAGACGTCACTGGCCTTGATATGTGTATGTCATATTTTTTTTCTCTATTTGTGCTCAGTCAAATCATTCTTCATTCTGGATCTCAGACACTGTTCATCAGAAGGTAATTCAGCTAAAATGGTTCTGTTAAAATCTTTTTCTCTTCCTGAAAATTTAGCCATTTAACTACAATTCCACTGTAATAAAGATCTCCATTGTCCTGTGGTTAACCTTTATTACTATTCAGTTGCAAGCAGTGTTGACTAATGCAGAACCATTCTATTCATGTGGCCAAGCAGTACATTTGAAAAGTAAATTTTTCAAAATTTCTAACAATGTTAAAAAATAAAAACTTGTTTATACTATCATGTCTATTCTCCGAGTCTCTTCATTAAAGTGTAATTTCATAAACAAGAGACTTGTAATTTCTAAAAGACCTAACAAGATAAAAATGGTTGCACAGGGTCCTATGTGGAAAACAGATTTAGACTACCTATAAACCTCGCTGACTGTTGTAAATTTAATACTGGATATCCCCCATGTGAATGGCTTTAGCTCTTCAAATATTTTACTAAATAAGTATCAGTCAAAAAAATGTGGTTTACTCACTTTTTTCGATAAAAATTCTATGATCCCATGAAAAAGCAAGTCCAAACTAAAGTTTACCTGGGGCAATAGTCCAAGAAGGCAACTAATTTTGCTTTTCTGTAGAAATGATTAAAAGAAAATATTATGAAATTTTAAAATTTAATTTCTACTATGTTTCCATTAACTTCTGAGTCTGATACATTTTTTGTTTTTCTTTCCTGAAAGAAACTGAACGTTGTCATGGAAAATGCCAATTTGCAGAAGCTTCATTTCTTTACTTCAAGTTTTACAGTTATGTTTTCTTCCTCTTCTTGTTTCCTCTTCTCCATAGCTACTTGTATTGTTTACAACAGCTGTAATAATATACACATTTGAAAAAATGAAAAAGTAGGGAAAAAATATTTTGTGTTTTTGTACTTTGTACCTCAGTGATTTGTATGAGACTTTTTTCCAAACACAATGTACTGCAAAGCAGTTTTTTTTTTTCCCCCTGTAAATTAACAAGGGATCGATTAAAATAAAAATCTATAAGCTCTGGAACCTTTTTTTTATTTCTGATTTCTCCTGCTTTTTTTAACACTGGTTTTACCAAAAGGTTGATAAGGAAAAAATATATCTTTCACCACAAACACACAGATTCATGCAGTCTGCTGTTTTATTCTCATGAATACCAAAATTATATCTGCAGTTCCAAATGATACAATATTAATGAGATTTGCCTTCTTTGTATTTTCTCAATTATTTTCTCAGGCTTATAAAGACGTCAAAAATAAATGAGTTGTCATATTTTGTACACAATGACTGATTTCTTCTTTTGCTACAGAAAATATGAGAGACCAAGGTGAATTGTAAAATGAAATTTTTTCAAAAGTCGGGTGGAGTGGCTTCATATGCAGGAAAAGAAGAAGAAAAAACCCCAAACAAACCCACAAACAAACAAACAAAACCCCACCTTGTCTTGTTATGGATTTATAGCATTAAATTATGTTAGATTATAGCAATAAATAATTTTAAATTTCTCATTGATCCAATATGCACTCAGGATGTCAGCAGCAGTATACATGGTATATAGCTAAAGGGTTCATCAGGTCTGTAATGATATATAAATCAACTTTTGAAAGTTTAATTTCTTTCTGAAAATGGAGAGAAGAACATATCCGACTGTTTTCTCCCATTTGAGCAGCCCTTTGAAATTCAAATCCTTAACGAAGAGCCTTAACTGGTCCTGAGACCCAGCAATGCCAGGTCTGTAAAATCCTGTGGACTTTCATTAGCAATGGCAAAAATTATATTACTGAATATGTCATAAAGCACCATCTTATTTCTGTGGTCTACTGGAGTGGCGGGATCTGGCCTCTTAAAAAACAAACAAAAAAAATTATAACAAAACCCAATGCTTTAGCCCCATGATTACAGGAAATCAGAATTCATAGAGAGGGACAGAACAGACACCGGTTTTGACACAGCAGATTTATAAGATCAGAATATTTTCTTTAGGAAAAACAGCAAAAAAAAAAAAATCAAGAACCTAGAAGTTCAGTAAAATTTGCATAACAGGTTTTTCTTGCTTTCTGGAAAACTACTGATATCCTATAAGAAAATCTACATGGTTTTATTTAAAAAAAACTCATGCACAGTGTTTTTTTGTTTATTGTTTGCTTCTTCACAGCTACTTCACAGTGGATGCAGAAGGTGTAAACAATTATAAGATGCTCAGTACTGGCAACAACCACCTAGTAAGGGTAATGTCTTTAATAAACTACAGTGTAGTCACTGATGTTTTCTCACTGTGGTATGCTGAGCACTATCCAAAAGAGTCTACCAATGTATTATTAGTTAATTGTTCACTGTATTACTCAGCATATTTTTGCAATATTATCCACAAATTTCTGTAAGTTAACCAAGAACTTATAATGACACTATTTGAATAATGCTCATTAAAAATAAAATCTCAAGCATTTGCATGTTTCTTATTTCCTTCCCTGTCCTTCATCTTGGTTTTCTGTGGTGAAATCATTAATCTGAATCATATCTGTTTACATTGTCTCATGGTTTAACCCCAGCTGGCAACTAAGCACCATGTAGCTGCTCCCCATCAGCAGGATGTGGCAAACAGAGCTGGAAGTGTAAGAAAAATGAGAAAACTCATGGGCTGAGACAAGCACAATTTAAGAATTTCACTAAAATAAACTATAATAACAATAACAACAATAATAATAATGATGATGATGAAAAGGAAAATAACCAAGAGAGAGACATAAAAACAAAGAAGGGAATGTGATGCCATGTAAAACAGTGGCTTGCCACCAACCGACTGATGCCCAGTCAGTCCCTGAGCAGCAGCTACTGGCCAATGTTCCTCTCAAGTTTATTGCTGAGCATGACGCCATATGGTATAGAATATCCCTTTAGTCAGCTGGGGTCAGCTTTCTTGGCTGCATCCCCTCCCAACTCCTTGTGTACCCCTAGTCTACCTGCTGGTGGTGTAAGGTGAGGAGCAGAAGAGTCCTTGACTCTGTGTCAGCACTGCTTAGCAGTAAATAAACCATCCCTGAATTATCAGCACTGCTTTTAGCACAAATTCAAAACATTGCCTAAGCCTAGCATCTATGAAGAAAATTAACTCTACTCCAGCCAAAACAAGCACACATCCTGATACTGGAAAACTCAGCATCATGAACACAAAACCACGAATATACTGACAAGAATAAAAAGGTTTGCAGTTTAAGGAAAGCTGTTACTTATATAACAGTGGAGAAATGCTATACTGAATATTATTGTAGCTACATAGAGCAATTTCATAGTAATATATAATTATAAGACCTCACACAAACATGGAAAACATACAGGTGCTCTGAGAGGTAGATCAGTTTGATTCTATTACAGTGCTGAATTTAATTTCTTTTACACAAATAGTGCTATAATTCAGGAAGAAATACAAAGTGATGCTAAGTGTGTGTAGTATTTATAAACCATAGTGTTCTTCTGTTCACCAACCCTTGAAAGAGAAAATGGAAGCCACAACTGCAAATTCAAAGCTGAAACAGCTTGATAATATCACTGAAATAAGATTATGAAGTTTAGTTCCTTAAAGAAAGAATTCTGCAAGAAGGAAATTTCATTCTCCGCATAATCTCTCTTTATTTATCCTTCCTCTTCTGAGAATGCTTTAGTAGTTTTTATGGTGTTCTTTACTTGCATCATAACTGCAAGTTTTGAAGTGAAAATTACTTCAAATTCAGCATACCACATTTCTTGTCTGTGTATACAAGAAGACTATAAATAAAATACTTACATGGAAGTTAAAGACATAATTGATGTTTATCCATCAGAAATATGTAGTAAAGTTCCAACCAACCTTGTAGTCACTGTATAGCATAATTTTTTTGATCAATTAGGGCTGGAGGTAGCTATTCTTCAGCTTAAAACTTAAACTGGGAGCCAGTGAGCTAGATACTCATACCTTAAGAAGGAAGCTGAAGTATGCTGTGAATCTGCTCTTAGATGCCTTAATGGATACATCTATTCTGTAGGAAGAGTTGTGTTTCAGATGCCCATGGTATTTTTTCATATAGCATTGACTTGAGATCTACTGTCAAATTTATGTCTTACAATATAAGTGAGCATTTGAGAAATAAGCAAATCTTTAGTTTGCCCATGATGTGATTGGGGTTTTTTTTGTGCATCATTAGCACAGCCTACATCAAGAGAAAATTTGCTGTGATGAGAAACGTTGTATCACTGAAAGATCAATAATATGCTTGGCTTTAAGATCAGTTCTTCATTCTTTTCCAAAGTGACTGCAGTTATACGTAATGCAGAATGATGACCTTTTGCTAAGTAAATGTGAGCTGTTCTGTCTTACTCTAACATTTCTAAACAAATATTTGCTATGATGGTTATGTAGATTTGCTTATTTATGTGATCTTCTCTGGGTAACCTTGCATTTCTTTTTGAGAAATAAGTATTTGCCAGAAAATTTAAATGTTTCTCTCATAAATGCAGCTCTTTTAGATGCATTTCACATTAGAAGAGTTCTGTTACTTAAGTTGCCCTACCTATTTTTCTTTTTCACCACAGATAAAACAGACATCAGAGGGGTTTGGTTTATTTTCTTCACTATTCAATCCTAAAATGCACAACTATAATCATTGCGAATTTCAAAGGCACCAAACTAGAGTTTATTGAAAATTCACACACACTCTTTTTAGTGGAAAGCACTGCTTTAAACAGTCTGTTTTACTGTGAAAATTCAAACTCGAAAAAAGGGGTCTAAAATATTTTTAATTTTGTAGTAAAACTTTTTTTCTTTCCCATTCTATGAACACTGAAATGTCGTATTCAGGACTTAATTTTTTTTAAACAAATTAAATCATAATTTACTCAGAGAATTTTAGCAGAATGTAATTTTATTCCTTCACTTTCACTAAAATGCATGGACGGTAACAGGCTTTTACTGACTCAATTCAGAGTTAGCAATTCAAATCAAAATACAGAATCATAGAACCACTTCGGTTGGGGAAGACCTTTAAATCATTGAGTGCAACTGTAAACACAAGAATGCCCAGTAAACCATGTCCCCTGCCACATCTACATGGCTTTTAAATACCTTTAACCTTTAAGGATGGCAACTAAGCCACTTCCCTGAGCAGCCTGACCCAGTGACTGACAACCCTTCTGGTGAATAAACTTTTCCTAATATCCAGTGTAAGCATGCCCTGGTGCAACTTGTGTCCATTTTCTCTGGTCCTATCACTTGTTACTTGGGAGAAGAAACAGACACCCACCCTGCTACAACCTCCTTTCAGGTAGTTGTAGAGAGCAATAAGGTCTCCCCTCACCCTCCTTTTCTCAAGGTTAAACACCCCCAGTTCCCTCAGCCACTTCTCATGAGACTTGTGCTCTAGGCTCTTCACCAGCTTCATTACCCTTTTCTGGCCCCCCTCCAGCACCTCGATGTCTGTCTTGTAGTGAGGAGCCCAGAAATGAATGCAAGATTCAAGGTGCAACCTCAACAGTGTCGAGAACAGGGGGATGATCACTGCCCTGGCCCTGGTGGCCATGCTATTGCTGATACAGGCCAGGATGCCACTGACCTTCTTGGCTGCCTGGGCACAAGCTGCCCTGTCAAAAAATACTCCAGGTCCTTTTTTGCCAGTAAGCTTTCCAGCCACTCTTCCCCAAGCCTGTAGCATTGCCTGGTGTTGTTATGACCCATGTCAGGATCCAGCACTTTCCTTTATTGAATTTCATGCAATTGGCCTCAGCCCTTTGATCCAGCCTGTCCAAATCCCTCTCTAGAGCCTTTCTACTTTCAAGATCCCACCCACCCAACACTCCCACTCAGCTCAGTGTCTTCTGCAAACCTACTGAGAGTGTACTTCATTCCTTTTCTCAGATCACTGATAAATATATTAAACAGAACTGGCACCAGTACTGAGCCCTGGGGAACACCACCTGTACAGGACACCAACTGGATTTAACTTCATTCGCCACCACTCTTTGGGCTCAGCCATCCATCCAGTTTTTTACCCAGCAAAGAATGCAACTCTTTTTTTTTTTATTTTCCGTAGTCCTCTGAAACTGCAGTCTAGAACCTGTGTTCCTGTATTTCCATCTTTTAGGAGGACTGTTTATTCAGTTTCTCGGACAAAAAATTAATACCTTAAAATCTACTGCATCAATGTATTTTAAGTCAAATACAGACACCAGAAGTTGTTATTCTGGATAAAAACGGAAGGTCCATCCAGTTCTATACACCGTTGCTGATATATTACATTAAACATCAGAAAGTTTCAGGAAAAACAGACTTTTTTGGACTTGTCTGATCTGCCTAAAAATACACTGGTATCCTGGGTTCAGCAGCAGCAGTCATTTTTCTCCTTCTTGGTAGCTGGTGCAGCACTGTGTTTTTGACTTTCGGTCTGGGAACAGTGCTGATAACACCGATGCTTTCGGTTACTGCTTAGAATGTTTTGTCGGATCAAGGACTTTCTGAGCCTCATCCTCTGCCAGGGAGGAGGGGAAGCCGGGAGGAAGCAGAGACAGGACACCTGACCCAAACGACCAAAGAGGTATTCCATACCACAACACGTCATGCCCAATATGTAAAAAACTAAGGGCAGGAACCCAGAAGAGGGGATTTTCTGCTGGGTCAGGCTTGGTATTGGAGGGTGAGCAGTTGTATTCTCTTCCCTTGTATTTCCCTTGTCATTATTATTATTGGTGGTAGAAGTAGTGGTTTGTGTTATACCTTAGTTACTGGACTGTTCTTATCTCAACCTGTGGGAGTTGTATTCTATCGATTCTCCTTCCCATCCCTCCGGGAGAGGGGGAAGAAAAAGGGGGGAGTGAGTGAGCAAACTGCGAGTCTGACTGGGCTTAAAGCACGACAACTGGTTGCTATCATAAAAGTATTCAGTTAGTGCTAAGTAAAACTAAGAATCTGAGACGCTGCAGTGGTGTTTTGACAGTAGCCAAGAGATAATTTTTTTTGAGAAAGAAGAGGAAGAGCAGTATAGGATGATCTTTCCTTGGCATACTGTCATAGCCTACAGCAGTCAGCAGGTTAAAAGCTTCCAAAGCTAAAAATAATATCTATCTTTTCTCTTTAATAGCCATCAATGTTTGAATAGTCTGCTATAACCAACTGCACATGTATATGCTTTTTATATATAATGAGGTATAAAATTTACATATATATATGTACACACACATTCACTTACAATAATTTAATAGGATACTATAAAAGAATGTGTTTTTTAAATACTTTATTATCTAATTTGCACTGTTTTCAAAGAAAACCAGTCCTGTCAATAACAGAAACTCTTTGCCTGCATAGACAAAAATACAGGGGAGCTTTTGAGAGGTGACACGGAGTAAACTTCCCTTCTGTCACTCATGCAGGTATGAAGCTCACAATGTTACTCAACAGGGAGAATAGGAAAGATAGAGAAAGAAAGGCAGGGAAAGGAGTTTACAGATAGCTTATGAGTTCTAATCTTGAAGCTTTTGATTATTCCTTTTTATTATTTTTAATCTTGCTAATTTATGCTACCACTAGCTTTATCATAATGACCAGTGCTGAACTTTCTATTGAATTTCCCTACACCATTCCTCCTCATTCATCTCTTCTTCATACCAAATCATCCCTAATTTACACCCTTGACTGGAAGATACTCTAAATTTCATCATCACTGTCACTTCTACCTGGATTTTTTAAAATATGTACCATATATTTGCAAAACTGTAGCAACCAGAACTCTAAATAATGCTAGATATCAGCTAAGTTGATTCCTTCCAGGATTTTAAAATTAATGTAACATATATTTCTCCAAATTCAAGTAATTCATGTTTTGGTTTTGGGTAGTCCTTTCTTAGAACTATCGAAAACAATTTTCATGTGACTGATTTTCTATTTTCTTTAAAGGGTGAACTTAGTTATTCCATGCTGTGGGACTAGACTGCCTTTATTTATTCTGGAAGGAGATACTTGTTAGAAACATATTTCTGTTTAAATTTGTTCATTTTGACCTTGAATGCACTTTGAAAAGTAGTCTCCAGTCCAACAACTGTGTATCTACCCAATAATTCATGAAAGGACGTAGTAAGCCCAAGTGTGGATATGGTCCAGAAAGTTTCATGACAAAAATGATGAAATACTGCTCACCTCAGCAGTTATACTTGTGGTGACCCAGATTATCTGTGCTGCAATTATCTGGAATAAGCTTGTCTTTCCATGAAATGTAGTACCAGGACAACTGAATGTGGTATTTATACTGTTCTTGATACAGAAAAAGGTAATCACCTTGCAATCATTACTGTTATCATCCTCAAAGTACCCAAGAGAGGCTGGGAAATATTATAATATCAAACAAATTGAAAAGCTCAGATGCAGAAAAAGTAAACCTCTTAGAAATACTCCAGTACACAAAAATGTAAAATACGACAAATGGGTTTATAAGAGCACAATATCATCTGCAGCAAGATTTTGGAAGCTGGCAGTGGCTAAGGAATATAACTTCTCTATACAGTGGACATAAGTCTTATCTATACAGCAACCAGCACAATGAACTAAGAATGCATAAGCTTGAAGTGCCTATTTGGACAGAGATAACTGAATTTCTGTCTGGTTGGTTGGTTGGTTGGTGAATAGACAGTAAGCAGGAGAAGAGGACAGTGCTTATGTCCATTTTTTATGCTCATGAGAATTGTCAGCTCTGGTCTTACCTCTTTTCAAATCAGCCTTGTGACAATGCAGGGACATATTCTAGCTTCTGACTACTTTGCCAGTGAATGTAAGGCAGCACTGTGACCTGGACAGCAACCATATTTTCTGGACAATTAGATGAAAGCAGAAGTAGTCTCAAAATGAGAAGCCAAGATTTGACCCTTCTTCCAAAATAGTAAAAATAATAATTTCATAGTCCTATGTCTTCCAATCTCCTAAGACTCCCACCCCAACTCTGCAGCAGCCTAGTCTTATCACAGGGAATGAAGGCCCCCCTCAATGCACTCTTGTGATAAAGTAGCAGCAGCGTCTCATGGGCATTCACTGCAACGAGGCAAGTGCAAACTTAAAATACCTTCTGACTTTTAGTACCTAAATGCTTTTAAATCACTCTCTGGGTCTCAGATTAATATCTTGTACTTCAGATGCCTAAGTGCATTTTTGGATCTCACTACGTATTGATTTCAATGGCACTTAAATGCTGTGGTGCTTTCAAAAAACCTCATTCATCTCCTATCTGTACTTTTAGGAAGTTATTGCTTTTAAAACCCATCACACAGCAAAAATCTGAATTTGGATTAGCTGAATCACAGGCTGGCCATTCTAATCAATGGTGTGGACTTCCTCACTAATCATGTATCTGCTAATGTACACACAGTTAAATAATAAAAAAGCATTCCAGAAGTTTGAGTTAGTGCATATACTTACTTTTACACAACTAAGTGAACCAAAATGACAGTTGACAAAAGTAACTGTTTTGCAGTATATATTCCATTTTCACTTACAGAGAATTTAGTTCCCTTTTGATGTATGTAATTTTTCCTTTTATAGTTTCTTTTCCCTGTGGAACACTCAATATAGAACACATAGAAATACAGCCAATGCTTATCCACTCATTTTTATGTGAGTATGAAGGCAGTGCTTCTTTTAGGAAATGTATTTAATTGCTATATTGCAACCCTCCCACTTCAAAAAGAGCAGAGGAGAAACTATTGATCAACAAAATATACAAGAATACATCGTGTAGAGTATGTAATCTTGAAATCATTATTTTCCTTTATAGTTAGCTTGCAAATGATTTTCCCTAATTAAAAAATATTTAAATGGAACAAAAGCACTTCCTCATAGTTGTGAAAATATTAATTTGGGTGGAATTATTTAACATAAAAGAAAGCTTACTTAATATTTTACCTATAAAATAACTTTGGTGCTATTATTTAAACATCAATATTTTCTAAATACACCTAATAAAATAGGAAACACTGCTTTTCAGTGCTTTAAAATAGCTTTGCTACTCTTTCTAAGATAAGATACTATGTTTACAGAAAGCTTAAAATATTTATGAATCTTTACATCTTTATTTCATATTCTTTTTTCTTTTCTAAAGTTAATGCTTAGAAGATAGCAAAAAAAATCTTGCCTGCTAGTCAAAACATTTGCTGAAATATTCATTGTGAGCCTACTCAGAGTTGCATAATCAGAAGATAACAAGATTTAAGCCTTCTTTTCTTTATCTGTAAAGTCATTAGATTGAAACTACTGTCAGATAAGTATCTGACTTTATATTACATTAACACTACCTTTTTGGCTTTTACCTTTTTACCTTTCTGGATTCTTTAAACAGGAAAAATAAATTTCTTCAGACATACAGGGAATATTAACATGCATGATTATAAAATGAAAAAAGAGATCCAAAACATAAAAAAGTATTTCAGAACAATGAGACATAGTGCTGGTTCCATATTGCATTTAAGCACCTGTTTAAATGTTTTGCCAATTTGTTGAAAATATTTCTGTCACATGTTTTTAAGGAAAGGTACTGAAATAAAATTGCAAAGAATTACTAAATTTGCCTGAATTTTATTCCTGATATTTTATATCACAACTTGTGTCCTATTTTACTATTGTTATATCACATAAATCTGATTTTACTAGTATCATCTACCTTTGTAGCTTCTAGTACTGCACACCCCTGAGCTTGTATGCAAGTAGACTGAAATGTGGGTGCTCCACCTTTACACATGCCTATGGCATTACCTGTGACCTGCTAATGCTCACACCAGTGAGAAAGCACCCCACCATGCCAGTTACACATCTCAAGGCATGGGTCCTACTTGCTGTGCTCCACAGTGTCACTCAAGGAGGCAGTGCAGACTTCCTCAGAATCTCAGATGAAAAGACTACCTTGGGGAGATTGGCAGCACCAAAACAGGTTTGCACTGTTGCTGTTCCCTCTCACTGACTTTTGACTGTTAAGCCACCCTGAAATCTTAAAGTGGAATAGAAGTCTTTCTGGGGGCAATTTAGATTAGATATTAGGGAGAAATTCTGTACTGTGAGGATAGTGAGACGCTGGAACAGGCTACCCATAAAAGTGGACACCCCATCCCTGGAATTTTTCATGGCCAGGTTGGATGGGGCTTTGAGCAATCTGGTATAAAGATGTCACTACCCATGGCCGAGGGTTGTAAGTAGATGATCTTCCAAGCCGAACCATTCTATAATTCTGTGATTCTGTGAACATTTTAAAGGATACTATGACAGACTACTTAAGTGGTTTATGAAGATTCATAAAGGAGAAAAATACCAAGACTTCAATGATGACATTCACTTGGGACATTAATTTTAGATTTGTCATTCAGGATTAACGCATGTCTAAGGAGAATATAATAAGGGGCAGGCTGAATAAAGATGGAAAAAAAAGAAGTAGTTTTATGCCGAACAAGGGGCAGCATAAGAGAGAGCAGAGCCTTACTGTGACTGTATTAGCTGCACATTTCCCTTCTTCTACAATATAACACATACTGACTTTTTAAAGGTACTACGAGACAGACATAGTAGAAAAAGTCAAAGACTACTTAGCCATTTGAAATAATGAAGGCAAAAATAAAGAAGCATGAGAAAAATGTTTGTTTGTTTGTTTGTTTGTTTTGTTTTTTTTTTTTTTCCCTGCTTTTACTTGCTAGCTAGGTCAAACAACTGATGTGTCAACAATAAGTAGTACCTTATGACCCACTCAACTAAGCAGACATACAAAAAACAAACTACACTTTGGCTTATAACAAGGTAAAAGATCTCTCTAGACATTCATTCTGTCCATTATGCATGTGCATCTTACACTTTTGCCATTTTGTTTCTATCAAGGTCTGGCTTGCTGCAAGATACTTCAGTGAAAGGGAATTAAAATATAAATAATTTTTCTCTGCCTGTCTGCGACATAGCCTCTTAAACTGACAAAATCTAACGTGTTTACTTGTGGTAAAAGGGCACTCTTCTTAACAAATCACAATTCATGCCTGCAAGTCAGAAGGACCCTTAGCTTCTCTGTACAAAATGCAAAGATGACACAATGACTTTTATTTCTGTAGGGCTTCTCCAACAACATTTCTAATAGAGAACAATATATTATACATCTATAACACAACACTAAACTGACTGCACATCTGCAGATAATTTGTTTTAGTGTGACACTCATATCACACAATACACTACCGACACTGAAACTACCCACATTAAGTTTTTGTGCAATTAAATTAGAATAGATGTCACTCAAGAATTATTTTCTGCTCTTCTGTAGAATTCATTTAATTGGCCTCAATGATCAACTCTGAGGTTTCTCATCTCTACTGAATTTGTTCTGCCCAGGAGCAGAGTTTGCAGGAGATATATCAATTCTGAATACTTTTCTTCAGTTCACTTCATGTTCTCAAGTGATTGTATGACTAGACATGCATGAACATTCAGCAAAAGTTACTAAAAAACATCCTCCAGATCATTTTTAAAATATCACTTCTTTAAAATTCCTGATTGGGAATCATACTTATCCACCAAGGTATGTTTGCAAATTTATTTCTAGCAATGTTATATTTGACCAAGTGAAGTCCAGAGTTAAAAGAATATAGGCAGCTCCAATACTGCATTTAGCACCTGATATTTAAAATTGAAAGCAGTAAATTTACAGATGTGCAGAAGTAGATATACAGAAAGCTAACTGTATCCTGGGCTGCATCAAAAGGAACGTGACCAGCAGGTTGAGGGAGGTGATCCTGCCCCTCTACTCTGCTCTTGTGAGTCCTCACTTGGAGTATTGTGTGCAGTTCTGGTGTCCTCAACATAAAAAAGACATGGAACTGTTGAAACAAGTGCAGAGGGCCACGAGGATGATCAGAGGACTGGAGGACCTCCCGTATGAAGATAGGCTGAGAAAGTTGATTCTGTTGAGCATGGAGAAGAGAAGGCTGTGTGGAGACCTCCTAGCAGCCTTCCAATATCTGAAGGGGGCCTATAGGGATGCTGGGGAGGGACTCTTCATTAAGGACTGTAGTGAGAGGACAAGGGGGAATGGGTTCAAACTTAAACAGGGGAAGTTTAGGTTGGATATGAGGAAGAAATTCTTTACTGTTGGGGTGGTGAGGCACTGGAATGGGTTGCCCAGGGAAGTTGTGAATGCTCCATCGCTGGCAGTGTTCAAGGCAGGGTTGGACAGAGCATTGGGTGGCATGGTTTAGTGGGAGGTGTCCCTGCCCATGGCAGAGGGTTTGGAACTAGATGATCTTAAGGTCCTTTCCAACCCTAACTATACTATTATTCTATGATCCTAAGATATACTGTAGATATACAGAAGTAACAACAGTGGATTTTGTAGTGAAACTATATGTCAGTATTACTAAATTGCAGCAGAAATCCTCCTAATGAGGTTGCAGTGCACGTGAGAATAATACTGCTCTTTTTTTTTTTTTTTTTGTGCTTTTTTTTTTGGTTTTTGTTGGTTTGTTTTTTTTTTTTTTTTTTTTAAAGACTATTTAAAACAGATCAGTATCAGGAAGAAGAAGCTATCTGAAAGTGAAAGGCATACAGCTTAGGACAGGGAGAACACAATATTAATTCAGTATCAAATAAAACTTCTGTTCCTTTATCTTTCCAGTCTGTACATATGTGCGTGGGTGAATATGAATGTACAGGTACTGTTGGGTGGGTTTTACTGGACACCTGTATAATCTGTAAAAATCATCAACATTTTCATTTTGAAAATTGAGTCCATATAGATTAAACTAGTAATCGATGTTTTAAAATCACAGACCCATATAATGGTTTGGGTTGGAAGGGACCTTCAATATAATCCAGTTCCAACCCCCCTGCCATGGACAGGGATGTCTCACACTTGACCAGGTTTCTCCAAACCTCCAAAGTGTTCAGCCTGGCCTTGAACACTGACAGGGATGGGGCAGCCACAGCTTCTCTGGGCAACCTGTGCCAGTTTCTCACCATCCTCATAGTAGAGAGTTTCTTCCTAGTATCTAATCTAAACCACCCCTCTGTAAGCAAAAGCTAAGAATTTTTTCTCCTCTGAGTCACTCCAAAGGAATGGGGGTGGGGGTTGGGGGTTGGGGGGGAAGTAGGGGGGATGGGGAGGGTGTACTCTGAGTAGTCATAACTGTCCACCCGAGCATATTTTGATTCCCTGTGCATAATGCATATTGGTTGGTTCACTGTATGCAAATTAACAAGAAGTGCTCTAAAGTCTGTTAAATTTAACGAATTTCCAATCTTCTAACTTTCGAGTTTATGCAAACATATTGTTTTATGATCCTTATCACGAGGGAAAGGATCTCCAAGTGTCATTTTTTCCTAACATGAATGTTGTCATCAAGTTTAAAAACTGATGGAATAGACAAAAACCAATTACTAGGTATCTGAGAACACAGGAACTCTGTTTTCTAGGTATTGACAGTTACTTCAATTACAAAAAAAAAAAAAAAAGACTTGATTCATTTGTATCTGATTGAGCAAGCTGCCAATGAACACCTCTGGAGCTGCACCTGCATTTTCTCAATACACCTGAAAATGGAAGTTTTACAGCAGTCTTCAGTGAGCTGCCAGCTCTTCACAGGAACAACTGGCATCATTTCTTTTCTCAGTGAAGCTATTGTAGTTCAGAATTTTGGCATTAATTTATGCCTGACGAGTTGTCTAAAACCAAGAAAAGGTAGAGCTAGAATATGCATATTGAACAGGCTGGTGATATATGGATTTAAGTTCAGGACCTATGTATCAGGAGAATTCTCTGGAACTTGTATTTCAAGTTCAGGTCTCTAAAGCATTTTGGAGATTAAAGAAGAAAAATCATTCCTTGGAATATGAGAATTGATTAGCAATAGTTGTCACATTATACTCTAATTCATCCTCATATTTTCAATTACAAAGTTTAGCTAATAGGAGAGACCCTGAAAGGTAGAAATATGTCCAGAACAACACAATACTTGAAAAACAAGTTTAGAAAATGAGTTGGAATGAGATCTTTATGTCATTGGTCAATATAATAACCTCAACCATACTAAAAAGATCTGTTGACAATTCATTTTTTAGAAAAATCTGTCATTCAGAATTTCAGCTCACAAACCTGAAGCAGGCACCAATAATAAAGAACAGATTAAAAATACTTTTTATGTATTGAAACGTTATTGCAGAAGATATATAAACCTTAGAATTAAATGATGAGTTCTCTGTTTAAGAAAAGAATGAACTATGTGGAACAAGTTACAGCTTAGACATCAGCATTATTTTCTGCTTGTTCTGTGTTAACACCTTAATAAGAGTTCAGAATATTCTGAAATGAGGTTTGGGATTTAAACACAAAGGACAAATGTTTAATGTCCAAACATTTACACAGTGCTGTTAGTCTGTATTAGCCAAAAAAGTACTGTGGTGGGTAGACCCTGGCTGGATATGAGGTGCGCACTAAGCCACTCCTTCAGTTACCTCTTCAACTGGACAGCAGAATAAAAAATAATGAAAGGCTCATGGGTTGAGGTAAAGACGGGGAAAGATCACTCAGCAATCGTTGTCATGGGCAAAACAAACTCCAGTCAGGCAAATTAATTTAATTTATTGCCAGTCAAAAAGTCGTTAAGTAGGGTAAGAAGAAATAAAAGCACATTTTAAAACACCTTCCTTCTACCCCTCCCTTCTTCCTGGGCTCTACTTCAGTCCGGATGTCTCTACCTCTTCCCACATTGACAGAGGATGATGGGGAATGGGGCCTGTGGTCAGTTCATCACACATTGTTTCTGTCACTCCTTCCTCCTCACACTCTTCCTCTTCTCCAGCGTGGGGTCCCTCCCATGGGAGACAGTCCTCCATGAACTTCTCTAACATAAATCCTAACCACAGGCTGCAGTTCTTCACAAACTGCTCCAGTGTGGGTCCCCCATGGAGTCACAGCTCCTGTCAGCAAACCTGCTGCAGCGTGGGAGCAGGTCCGCAGATCCGCAGGTCCTGACAGGAGCCTGACATGGTTTCCCACAGAGTCACAGTCTCCTTCAGGCATCCACCTGGTTCAGTGTGGGGTCCCCCATGGGCTGCAAGTGAATATCTGCTCCACTACGGACTTCCATGTGCTGCAGGGCAACAAGTTTTATCACTATGGTCTATATCACAGGCTGCAGGAGAACGTCTGCTCCGGTACCTGGAGCACCTCCTCTCCTCCTTCACTGGCCTTGGCGTTTGCAGAGCAGTTTCTCTCACTATTTTCAGTCCCCTCTCTGGCTGCAACGGCTGTTGCACAGATGATTTCCCCTTCTTAAATGTCATCCCATATGCAGTGGGTCTGTCCTGGGGCCAGTTGCATCAGACACGAGTGAAGCTTCCAGTTGCTTATTACCAAAACCTTGCCACATAAACACAATCCATTACACTCCTCACCTCTGTGAATAACATATTAGGAATTATCAACAAAATATGTATGCATTACACAATCTTCAGAAATCTCATTCACATCAACAAAAGGAGTTCTTCACACCAAAATCAAAATAACGCCATCACAACACCAAACGAAAGTGAACAATTTACACACAATCCACCCCTCATCCCTTCACCAAATTAAAACCAAAATTCTCCACGATCATTCTCTAACTGTCCATGTTTTGCCCATTACCTCTTCCAACTCCTATCCTCATTTCAAAGTCCTCAGGCCACACTCTGGGCATCAAAATTTACTCTGGTGGGTTGATCTTGGCTGGACAGTAAAATGATCATCAAAATCTCCTGCTTAAGAAACTAATACATGCTTGCAGAAATGTTCCTAAAAAAAGCCCTCAAAATTTAATATCAAAAGTCATCATGATGCTATGTGCTAATCTAGAATAAATTCTCCCTGCTTGTATAGATTATTAACAAGATGTTGACAAGCTCCTCTTGTATCAGCCTGCTTTATCTTGAATTGCTTACCATCATTTCTAACCTGTCAAATTTCATGTCAGAGGAGACATAATTTCTTGCCTTGCAGCCATAGCAATGCTGACATTAAAGTGTACGGCCTAACTTATCTGAGAACTGTGTGCTCCAGTGCAGCCAAAAATGCAGTCCTGTTCTAATAACCCATCCAGGTACAGCTATCCTCTGAGATGTCTGCCTCATGCACTGGATAGTTGCTATAGCACACTGTTTCAAATAAAAAAGATTAAATATACATTTTAAACTACTATCAAAGAAAATGATGCATGTCTTCCAGAGTAAATTATATTAAAATTAACATAAAACCACCTTTAACCAGACATTTCAGATACGGTAAAATGAACAGTCTGGGTTTGGATTAATTAACCTCTTCCCTGTAGAGAAACATCAGGTGAAGCTGTGTCACTGCCTGCTTGTAGCGCTTAGTTGTTATGGCAGTTTTGTAAGGGAGACATCATTGTATTGCAGATTCAGCTTTATAAAACAGGTAACACAGGATAAGTTCTTACTCAAAGAGGAGAGTAGAACAAAGTTTCTGTTAACTGTTCCTGCATTTCTTTCATTTTTCAACGGTGGAACAACAACCCAAGATAAGATCAGGCTTGGAGAATTTTTATGTTAAAAAAAAATTGGTTCATTAGTCAAATTCCAGAAGAAAAGCTTAATAGTTTCAGAGAATGTTTCAACTACTGCAGATATGGACCGTCTAAACATTTGGGCAAACCACAACAAAGCATCCTATGTTACTGTACTTTAATGCACATGTTGTTATTTTCAGGTAATACAATACCTGTTCCTACTTCTCTTGCTTCATTACTGACAGTACTTAAGGCTAAACCTATGCATGAATCAAATTCGTCACTTTTTGGAAAAAAGTCAGAATTGCAATCCTTTTTTCTTTTTTTTTTTTGCTGAAAATTAAGGATATTTATGAAAATATTTAAAATATGATCATAGTATTTGCATGCATGTAGATTGAATTAAAATATCTTAACCTACTACAAATTGTAAAATTAAAGCTTTATTTCTTAAAAAAAAAAAAAAAAAAAAGAAACAAACCATGAGATGTTTTGACCAGAAAAATACAAGAGAAAAATATAAATACATCCTTACAGACTATGACTCTATTTTCAATAAACATTTCAGTAAAATGCCATTTCTAATAGAGAAAAATAAATCCTTTGTGGAATGTGTTGAATTTGTTAGGCCAGACTGTTTTAGAGATCCATGTAAGATAATAGAATATATTTTTTAAATCTTTGTGTGGGATAGGTATATTTGCTTTGCCTTAAGTAATATACAACTCAAAATTATATGTGAGGCATTGGCTTTCCTGAATGAATTCAATAGAGGGGTTTTTCTTAATTACAGAGAAGGTATGCGGAAAAGAGAGGAAAGAACAGCCTTGGTAAGAAAAAGACACTCAAGAACAATAACAGTGTTTAAAGCTGGGAAGATACTATTCCTCAGTTCTTGGCAATTAGGATGTTATGCTTTGGTTGACAGAAGATCAAAAAAACAGCAATCATCTGTTAAGAGGAGGACCCTATAGTGAAGCAGAAGCTGTTAAGCTTCTTGAGGCTAAGACTGATTGGGAATCAAGGTTTGCAATAGATGACCATTTACTGGGTCCTCAAACACTAATATACAACATATCTATGTAGGGTCTGAAGGGAATTCCAAATGTAAGTGAGTTAATAAGTGCATTTTTTGCTTCAAAACCATCTCTGGCTGCTGTAAAGATTTTAGCAAAATGAGTATCTGCTCTTCAGTTATAGAATGCTGTTACTTTACAAGGCTTTCAAAGAAAAATTTTGAAGGCACCAGGAAAATCACACCATTTCTAACTTTAAAGTTAGCAGTAGAGGCAGTGTACCTCAAATGCTAAAGTAAGAATGATCTGTTCACAGAGCAAGAGATGTAAGGTGTCTACTTCGATCAGATGCAATGATGGAACTGAGCAACAAAAGGGAAAGCTGACTGGAGGACCAGTGTATTCTGAAAGATGTACTTCAAAAATGAGAGTCAGTTACTCAAGTTCTTAACAGTAAGCGTTAGAAGTGTAATGTGGATATCAAAAGCACTTTTGTTTTCAAAATAGTAGGAAATCTAAATATTTAAAAGTTAGTGTTCTTCCTCCAGATGGTAGAAATTGAATGAACTTTTATATGAGTACTAATTATCTTGTATTGGTCTAGTAGATATCCTTCACTTTTCTGTAAAATGGGACATGGGGTCAGAAAAATATTCTCAGCTAGAAATACCAAGTAACAATTCTTGTAAGGCTTAACAGGATAAACATATTTATATAAACTGTGTGGTAAAACACACACATTTCTTCCCAGTCTTCCTTGATGCTTTTTCTCGAGTTTGCCCTGCCTTTTCTGACTTTAGCAGCCTATATATATATGCTTTTGAGATAAAAATGAGTTAATAATCCCCCCATACAACAAACTTTGATATTTGCACGTTGTTTTTTAACTACAAGAGAGGAAAATTTTTTACAATAGTAAAAGTTGAAACTAGAAGTCTCACAAAGTTTATATGGTTTGCTAGGATTACTACATAAGGTGTGTTTCAACTGTTTTAGCTATTTTAATTTAAAGAATAAAATACTCAGGGTCTTACAGTTTCCAAAGAAATCTATTAGGTAGCTTAATGGGACTTCAGCAGAAAACAGTTTTCAATACAAATGTTTCATGCTCAGATTCATTGCATTATTTCTAGAATATCCATGTATTTCTCAGAAAAAAATAATATATTGGAGAGGCTGTGCCTTTGAGACTATTCAGATATGTAGAAATAGTGATAGTTTTCTCCTGACAGTCATCAATTCTGTATTCCACTAATCATTACATAATGCATAGAGTCAATAAAATGTAGGACAGAATTTTCAATGATGTCTATGATGATTTGCACATTCTAAGCAAGTGTTTTTTGTGCTGAATTTGTGTATATTTTTGATATGCTGCAGTCTATTTGGAGTGTGAAAAGTGTTTGATTTTTCCACTGCCTACTAATTCCATGATGTTAAAAAGAGAATTTCTAAATGTGACAGTAGAAGTTGTTCTTAAACTTGGACTACACAAGTGAAGAATCATGAGAGCCCCAGAAAATTACAACACTCCTTTGGGAATGCAGGGGGTTGAATTCCACTTCTGTTGCATATATAATTTGGGAGTTTTAGTCAGTGAATTTGCAAAGTGCACTGAAAGTCTTGGAAGCAAATATGTAATGCTGTGCTCCCTCTTTCTTTCCCACAACCTGGCTACAAGGAACAGTACAGGCTGACCTCTCTTTTAATTGCATTCCAGTAAAATTAGATTATGTTTGATATTTAGGGTACAGTACAGCAAAGGAAATGCGGTCTTGATGAAAAGTACTAAACCCAATTATTCCACCTCTGTAGCAGGAATTATTTAAAAAAAAAGTAAAAAATTAAAAATTTAGAAGGTCACCTTTCCAACTCCTCTTTAAATCAAAAAAATCATGTTCTTAGACTCTACTCTCAGGAGAGAACTGAGAGACTTGAAGTCTGTATTGACCAGGTGTAGCCCTAGTTCAGGTGGCTTCTGGTATGGAAACATATGGAAACTTAGTTTTTTTCAATATGCAGTATTCAGACAGAGGGAAAAAGAATGCATCTATATGTAGCCTGGTGACGGGGGGATGGGGGGGAATCATACACTTAAAATTTGTGAAATAAGCTCTCCTGCTTTTGGAAGAATATTTCAAATATTCTTTTGCAGTTATGCACTTCTTTTCATTAAATGTAAATGGTCAGAGTTGACTTTCCTGGATTCTGCTGAGTAAAGTGCAACTCAATACTTCTGATGTAAGGTAATTTCCAAATGTACCACAATATCAGATAATTTTGCCTGTATATACATGTATTTCTGAAAATTTTCCTCCTTCCTGGAGGAAGCAGAGACAGGACACCTGACACAAACTGACCAAAGAGGTTATTCTATACCGCAGCACATCATGTCCAGGATGTGAAAATGGAGGACAGAGACCTGAAAGGGTATGGTAGTGGTGCACAGGGGGGTTTGCTGTTGGAGGTGCACTGGCTGGGTCAGGCTTGGTGAGCAGTTGTATTCTCTTTCTTTGTGTTTCTCTTGTATTATTATTGGTGGCAGCAGTAGTGATTTGCGTTATACCTTAGTTACCAAACTGTTCTTATCTCAGCCTGTGGAAGTTGCATTCTTTTGATTGTCCTCCCCATCCCCCTGGGGCTGGGGGAAAAAAGAGAGGGGAGTGAGTGAGTGAGAAAAACTGCGTGGCTTAGGGGCATAAAACAGGACAGTTCTTTTTAGCGCCCAACGTGGGGCATGAAGAACTGAGATAACGACAGGATTAATAGCCACTCGTCACAATGCTGATTTATTGGCTCTCAATTCTCTTGAGTTCATGGTTTCAGCCTGTTGTACCTTACTTACAGCTGGTATTTATTATCTTAGCTTTTGGATATGGGTTTTGGGTTAAGGTTCTTGTTTCATTGTACTTTATTGGAATGGCTTGTAATACGGGTGGGCTCCAGAAGCAGGGGGGGCGGATGTAGAGGTGGACTTGTACCTGGATGCCCAGCTGCTCTTCACCGTCCTGGCCCTCGGCCTCACCTCCGTCTTTGTGAGGCTCTGGGGAGCTGAGGGAGGGAGGCCCCAGGAGCCGCTGGTGGCCAAAACAGCCTGGGAACATGGCACTAGGGACCAGGAGCCGAGACCCGCGGCTGCTGAGGTGGTAGAGGAGATGAGCCGCATCACCTAGCCCAGCCCAGCTGCTGCTGAGCAGCAGGAGGAGACAACGGCAGAGAAGCCGAGCCCTGTGGCTGAGCCCAGCCCCACGGTGGCCAAGAGCATTCCCCAGCGGCTGCCCACACAGCCCCATGAGCCCGAGCCCCAAGAGGATGCAGGAGACCGCACAGCACTTCCCAGCAAGGCAGAGGAGGGAGATCTGGACTCAAAGAGCAGCTGGTGGTGAGAGAGCCGGCAAGCACAGCAGCTACACCAGCCCCAGTGACAAGTACAGCAGCATCACTTGAGAGTTCTGAAGGGTTTGAATGGCCTTTGGGTACCCTTGAGACATATCTCCTGGTTGTGAAGGGGATCAGCATGTTGGCACACATACAGAGTGTGTTTTGCCCACAACCATTTCATCTGGTCCTGAGAGTTAAGAAGAGTTGGGTTTGGGCCTTGTCTGGGATTAGACTACGATCCAGGATGACCAAGAGATTTTCCCCGAGGCTGGACATTCATGAGTGGCAGGGTGTGTGGGACTGTATGGGCCAGTATCTAGAACACTGGGTGCCCCCAGTGCTTTGGAAGGGTCGGAGATGGAAGGCAGCTGTATGGAGTCCCCAACGACAAGCTGCAGAAACTGCTGGAGGAGAAGGAGAATTATTTTGAGCCTGGTGGGCCCATGACATCTCAAGCCATCAGGGCAGCAATGCAACATACAGATGGACTCATGATCAAGGGGTGGACTTAACAATGGACGCTATTGCTTAGGTTATTCACAAGTGTGAACACTGCACATGGCCTCTCCTGCTCTGAAAGACTGTTACAGAAGATGGAGCCCAATATCATGGCCTGGATGGACTCAGAAGCTTTATAGGGATTGGTCCATGCACTAAGGGATGATCTCTCTCTCCCTCTGTGCGTGTGTGTGTATGTATATGTATACATGTGATGGTATATTGAAAATGTGGGATCTGAGCATGATGTGAATGGTATGGAATAAAGGGGTGGATACTGTCATGGGTTCAGCAGTAGCAGATATTTTTCTCCTTCTTGGTAGCTGGTGCAGCGCTGTATTTTTGATTTTGGCCTGGGAACTGTGCTGATAACGCCAGTGTTTTCAGTTACTGTTTGGTAATGTTTTGGTCTGAGTAAGGACTTTCTGAGCCTCATGCTCTGCCAGGGAGGAGGGGAAGCTGGGAGGAAGCAGAGACAGGACACTTGACCCAAACTGACCAAAGAGGTTATTCCATACCACAGCATGTCATGCCCAGGATGTGAAAACGGAGGACAGAGACCTGGAAGGGTGGGGTTCGCTGCTGGGGGGTGCACTGGCTGGGTCAGGCTTGGTGAGCAGTTGTATTCTCTTTCTTTGTATTTCTCTTGTGTTATTACTGGTGGTAGCAGTAGTGATTTGTGTTATACCTTAGTTACTAAACTGTTCTTATCTCAACCTGTGGGAGTTGAATTCTTCCGATTCTCTGCCCCATGCCCCCGAGACTGGGGGAAGAAGGAGAGAGAAGTGAGTGAGTGAGAAAAACTGCGTGGCTTAGAGGCTTAAACCACGATAGTCTGTTAAGGCCTAACTTAATAACAGGACATATTTCTACAGCCAGCTCCTGGTGTCGGAGATTTTTTTGTTAATATTTTGCAAAATAATCTGTCAGTTAGCTCTAAAACACTGTGTAACTAACTAGTATTTCTGTGCAGACACCAATGTTACTCCAGCTAAAGCTCAGTGGCCACTTTGTATTTGACAAAACAGCCTTATATGCAATTTCTTACAAAAAGCCATAGCCTACAGTTTTTTTATAATTACTTCCAATGGACCCATTCAACCTTTTATAACATCACACCACCACTTTGTCTGAATAGCAGATCTATACACGTATTCAGTTCTATTTCTGGGAATAATTTTCTGTGTTTTCCTTAAGCTGCCAGAAAAAAAAAAAAAAAAAAAAAAAAGATCAGCAACTGCAACAGTACATAAATTAATCTAAAATTCAAAAAAAATTCTTGGGCCCAGAGAAGGTATTGGATTTTGAGATGATGAAGAGATGTTAACTACAATGCCTACACATAGGATTAAGATCTGATGCTTGAGTCTCAGTATCACTTCTTTCACTGAGTGAGCATGACACTTTGCATAATTTTGAAAATATGAGATGGGTTTGAGATAGCATCTTTAAAATAAAGATAGCTAGATGAGACATACTAGGAGATCTGGCTTTTCAAGCTGAGTTTTGGAGTCTGTGTCCTTTGTGATAACTGAGCCTCAGCAGTGTCGATGACATTTACTCTCTTCAAAGATATATTATGAATATTTAACTGTTGTTCACAAGTAACATTTGTACAGAAAATAGTATCAAAGACATTACAAGAAGTAGAAACACTATTTGGAAATTCCTGACTTGCCTTACACAGTAATTTCTTTAGGTTTGGCATATTCCTATGAGTGAGCTACAGCGTGGATCTGAAGCTTCCTATATTCTGTCTTACCCTACTAGGCCTTTTTCATTTTGACAAATGAAAGGATTTCCAGACGTCTCTGAATTGCATCTATCACTTGTTTCTATTCTGTGGCCGTCTTTTTATAAAAATACTTGGTAAAACTAGCACTCAATAGAAATGTTGGTGTTTTTTGTAGGCACAGAAACTTAATTAAAAATCCTAACCTGCAGATTATAAACTACACGGGTTTTCACCTGAGCTTGTTATGTAGTATAAAGTCTGTTTGAAGCTTCCAAAATTGGTTAAAGAATGCCAATAGGTAAATGACAGTTGGCTTCTGCTAATTGGAGGTGCATGATACAAAAGGTCATCCAATGGTCTAAAAATGATCTCCTAGTAATAAGAGTTGCATGTGTCTTAACTATGCTTCACATTGTAAGTTCCTGAAGTAGAATATTTTTGGGATTTTTAAGAGAATGAATTGTCAGCAGCCCTCAGGAGGAGGACTTGGGGGTGTTGGTTGACATGAAGCTCAACCTGACCCAGCAATGTGCACTCACAGCCCAGAAAGATGCCCATATCCTGCGCTGCTTCAAAAGAAGTGTGACCAGTAGTTCAAAGGAGGCGATTCTGTCCCTTTACTCTCTGCTTTTGTGAGACCCCACCTGGAGTACAGCATTCAGCTCTGTGGTCACCAAGGGAAGAATGTGGACCTGTTGGAGCAAGTCCAGAGGAGTACATAAAGATGATCAGAGGGCTGGAACAGCACTCTTGTGAGAACAGGCTGAGAGTTGGGGTTATTCAGCCTGGAGAAAAGAGAGCTGAGAGTAGCCATCTAATTCTTAAACAGGGCCTACAGGAAAGCTGAGAAGGACTTTTTACAAGGGCATATAATGACAGGACAAGGCGGAATGGCTTTAAACTGAAAAAAAAAAAAAACCAAACCAAAAACAAACAACCCCAAAACAAAACACAAAACCCAACCAACCAACCAAAACAAAAAAAAAAAAAAAAAAAACCCAAGAACAAACAAGCAAACAAAAAAACCAACCAAACAAACAAAAAAAACCACCAAAACAACTCAAACAAACAAAACCCTCAACCAAATACAATAATGTTTGGGGAAAAAACAGTCCTATTCAAGTCAATGTCAGCCATACCTCAATAAAAATAGAATCATACATTTTCTTCTTTGAACATTTAGTAAATTATTCAGGTTGCTACATTTATGTAGAGAATTTATCTAGATATTGTCAGAAGTTTCTCAATATGCAGTATACAAAATACCAAAGCACTCATATTCATATTCATATTCTCTTACCTCTTTTTGCCAGTGTACGGTAAGTTTTCTGTCAGTTCATGAGCACAGAATCATAGAATCATTTAGGTTGGAAAAGGTCTTTAAGATCATTGAGCCTAACCAGAAACCAAGACCATGCAGTGCTACCTACATGCTTTATTTTTACTGTGTCAGGCAGTTTTCAGGTTTTTTTCATAAGCCACAAAATCTCTAGAACATAGTTTTTCGTATGCCAGGTATTGATATTTGAAGTTAGCATCATCAGTGCTTCACCTATTTCTATTCAAAGTAACATCTGTACCTTGCAACTCACATCTTACAAGAACAGGGTACCCCAGGGGTCAACATAGGCTCCAATCCTGTTCAGCATCTTGAATCATTATCTGTATGATGGGACAGTGTCTGTTGATGACACAAAACTGGGAGGAGTGGGTAATATGCCAAAAGGTGATGCTGCCATCCGGAAGGACTTTGACAGGCTGAAGAAATAGGCTGACAGGAACCTCATGAAGGTCAACAAGGAGAAGTGCAAAGTCCTGCACCTGAGGGGGAACAACCCCAAGAACCAACATATGTTGAGGATCACCCAGCTGGAAAGAAGCTTGGCAGAAAAGGATCTGGAAGTTCTGGTGGACAAAAAGATGAACATGAGTCAGCAATGTGCCCTTGGGGCAAAAAGCCATTAATGGCATCCTGAGCTACATTAGACAAAGTACTGCCAGCAGGTAAAGCAAAATGATCCTTTCCCTCTAGTCAGCACTGCTGAAACCACACCTGTAGTCCTGTGTCCAGGTCTAGGCTCCTCAGTACAAGAGGCATTCTGGAGAGAGTCCAAAAAAGATGATTGAAGGACCATAGAATCTCGCATGAGTTGAGGCTGAGCTCTCAGCTGAAACTATTCAGCCTAGAGAAGAGAAGACTCAGGAGAGATATTATCAATGTATATGAGTATCTGAAGGGAAGTAGTCCGATGTGGTAAAACAGTTAGAAATCCTTTCACAAATACAACAGTCCATTTTAAAATTGTGTTTTCTGAATTATGCGTGATTCAGAGCAATAAGCCTTAGAAGTAAAGTTAAGAGGATGGTAAATTCACTGGAAATTTGAGATTCACTAGGGCTTTTGTTGTTTGGCTTTTTTTTTCTGAATTAGTTTAAAATATGATGTACCATTTTGGCTGAAAAAATATTTGGTAAATATTGGTAAAGAAAGAGGTAAGTGTAAAATATTTCATTGGGTAAATAATATTTTATTAGTATTTAAAAACATTATAAAATGGTATTTTAATTTAAAGACTAATTTAGTTTATTTTAAAAATTATTGTAAAAATTTAAGTGACACAAACAGAGCACTGTGTTCCATACTGAATAAAGGTTTCATTTTATCCCTTCTGACTGAGAAAAATTGGAAAACCAGTTTTTGTTCATTGTAGTCTTTCATCTCACCAATTTTCTTTGGTTTTAGGGAACCTAAACAAACAAAAAAATCTATTATTTCTTCATTTCTCTCTAATAACATTTGATTCCACTGAAAACAGGTGTCCTGGGTTCAGCAGTAGCAGTCATTTTTCTCCTTCTTAGTAGCTGGTGCAGCACTGTGCTTTTGACTTTCGGTCTGGGAACAGCACTGTTAACACCAATGTTTTCAGTTACTGCTTAGCAATGTTTTGGTCTGACTAAGGACTTTCTGAGTCTCATGCTCTGCCAGGGAGGAGGGGAAGCCGGGAGGAAGCAGAAGCAGGACACCTGACCCAAACTAACCAAAGTGGATATTCCATACCACAGCACGTCATGTCCAGGATGTAAAAACTGGGGGCAGGAACCCAGAAGAGTTAGTTCATGGCTCAGTCTTCGGGTGGCGAGCAGTTGTATTCTCTTCCTTAGTATTTCTCTTGTCATTATTATTATTGGTGGTAGCAGTAGTGATTTGTGTTATATCATAGTTACAGGTTTGTTCTTATCTCAACCCGTGGGAGTTACATTCTTCCGATTCTTCTCCCTATCCCCCTCGGACTGGGGGGAAGAAAGAGGAGGGAGGGAGTGAGCAAACTGCGTGAGTTATGGATTAAACCACGACAACAGGTAAAAGGAAATTTGAGAGGCAGAATTAAGAAGGTAAATTTGGGAGAATGTATCATTTCAAAACACGAGGAAGTAGATATTAAAAAGACTATCCACAAAACAATGAAATTGTATCAACTTCATCTCCTCTGTCCTCAAAATAAAAAACAAAATAATCCACTCTAAGAGCAAATCTGCAAAAGCCTTGTACTAATGCTCAGTTTGCATGCACATGTTTAATGGCTATGGTGAATAGGTTGTAAATGGCAGTGTTCTTCTTAATGGAGATGAGCAGACACACATGCACTCAGCACACTTATGAAATAATGTGTGGCTTGCCGAGTAAGGTTTAAGAAAAGGCTATAATTGAAGCAGAGAGAAAAAAATGCAATCTGCTTAATTAAAGCATTATTTTCGAGGGAACTGCTTAACTAAAAGAATATTGGTCAACACAAAATAATTCTTAATATATTATCGTTTTATTCCAAATTAGGTCAAATCTTTTAAAAAATTGTATGCATGCAAATGACCTAATAGTCATTTATATGGTATGAGTGTTGAAGACCTACTAGAACAGGATGTGGAAACTGGACAGCTGTGCACAAATGTAAGCATGTATTTACATCTTTTAACCCAATTTTATCTGGAGTGTGATATGACTATCATGCTATAAACAGTAAAACTGCCTCTTTCAGAAACTTCTTCTAATAAAATGGCACTTTACAATAATACTTTAAATAAGGAAAAATATTTACAACTCTCAGCGTATCATGGGCATCCATTAAAATTCTGCCTGCATCAGGACTGAAGATTATTCTTACTGATGCTAGTTGACATGATAGTTCAGTGTTTGAAAAAAACATATCTTCTCTGCTGTTACTCTTATAATTTGAGATTTGATGTCACCTGATTCCAATAATATAAAAATTATTTGTTTTCTGTAATTTTAGTTGAATATAGATTCCTCATAAAATCATAAATCCATAGTCAAGATTTGATAAACTCTTTAGTCTATCTTTTACAAATATAAGATTTTTTTCCTTGTGTGTGTCTCTATAAGTAGTACAAGGCATATTGCATAGGTAGTTGTAGGATAAGAGTTTTAAATGTAGCAAGCAATGAGTCAACTCTTTCTCTAAAAATCTAATTCAATTATTTAGAGGTGGCAGTTCAGACTTTGCTTTAACCTTCATTGTATTCACCAGTGTTGTCTATCTGTACAATAAACTTTATTTCAGTTGACAAATGGTGTGTTTTTAGGGTAAAATGCTGTGAGCTGATGTCTTGCATGTATGTTTATATATGTAGCAGTTGACAGAGTTCACTACAACACTACAAAAAATTGAATCTCAATGGACTTTCTTGTCATGCCATTCTACCATTATGTCTTCTGAGTGATTTTCTTAAAGTTTCCCTTTCTCTTCTTGTTCAGTGTTTCTTCTCCCTTACATATTCAAACCCTAGCTCCCACGTCCATTATCTGCCAGCTTTTTTAAAAACCAAACTCTTTAGCAATCACTTACAGTTCCTGCTCAAGACCACTGTAAAGAGTTGCTCCTCATGTGATTCATCAGATAGCCTGCTTCTTTTCATTTGGCTTTAAGGAACAACCTTCTCCTGTCAACCTGTCAAAAGCTTTAAAACACTCCAGGAAACTGACAAATAACATCAGTACTTTGACCAGAGAATTGCTAACATCTGTACCTTTAAAAAAAAAATAAGAATAAAAAAAAAAAAAAAATTGAAAGTTCTATACTGTTCTGTTCAAACTCTACTATTACAATCATTATTTGTAGAATTAAAGTTAAAAATTACATAAATTTCTCCAAATTTTATGAACATTTCAAGCTGTCCTTTTTAGCAATACAGAAAGCGTAACTTAAAATCATAAATTGTGTATTTTAAAAAAAAAATTGCTAAGCTCATAAGAGATATTAGCTGTTCTGTTCCCAGAAAAGCACCCACCTTTAAAGTGTAAACATCAGTAATTTCTTTCTTACTAACATGAGTTCTGACTTTTTTCCTCTAAAATTTGTAAGCAGTTTATTCATCATTGTTTCAACAACAGGCCAATTGATGTTTTTTGACAGTAGTAACATAAAAGCAAGATTTTTTTTCCATATGAAAGACAGCAGCTTGACATTCCTACATTTAAATATACTAAAAAGTGAAATAAAAGATTGTTTTAAAGAAATAACTGGTTTTGATCAACTGTTTTCCAAGAGTAAAGAGAAACAAAACAAAAAAACAAAACATGATAAACAAAAATGAAATGAGGGAAACATTCTTTAAATTGACATCAAACGATCCATACTTTCATCTAGAACTTTTTCAGTGTTTTGTTTGTAATTTAGCTAAGTTGACTATAATTATCAATGGAGGAAATTAATTCTTTCACTTCAAGTAACTATTCCTTACATTCAGAAGGTAACATGATCCTTATTAAATATTCTTTTGTTCTCATTTCCTGAAGAAACATAATTTAATTTATTTGGGAAAAACAGTATACAGGAAGAGAAGTTCTACTGTCCTGCTACCAAGACTAAGATTAGACCTCCATCAAAAGTCAAAAATTTCAAAAGTTTTAATACAAGACTGATCATGTAAGTTCGAAGCAAGACTAAAACTATGAAAGATACTCAGAATAGAATCACAGAATTATGGAATAGTTAGGGCCAGAAAGGACCTTAAGGTCATCTAGTTCCAACCCCCTGCCATGGTCAGGGACATCTTCCACTAGACCAGGTTGCCCAAGGACTGTCCAACCTGGCCTTGAACACTGCCAGGGATGGAGCGTTCATAACTTGATCTAAAGAGAGGTATTAAAACAATTCTAACCCTGGAACTGTATATTACTGACAGAAGCTAAGTAAATCTCAATAAATAATATATCAAGGAGAAAAACAATTGCTGTAGATGAAGTGGAACTAAAATCTTAAGTGTAATAATAGAAATTCACTTATTTAAAATATTAACACAGAGTATTTAAAGACTTAGGTTTAGTCCCTCTGTAGAAAGAGAATATTCCTGAGGCCATCAGCAACATTATACCAGAATGGTGACAGTGACAGAGACATTTTACATGCGATTTTGCCTTCTTTGTCCCAGTGACCACCACTGAGGGGACACAATACACTGATCCCAGAGATATTTTACAATGGATACATCTGAGGAAATTTATGAAACCAGTCAGTCAGTAGAAGACATTTTAAAGCAGACTAACAAAATCAAATAGTACATTGCAAAAATCATGCGGTTTCCATCTAGAAGCTCTAAAGGAACTCACACACAGTACTTCTGTGTGTACATACTGTGGTATGTAGTGTATTGCTTGAAATAGTCTTAGTAATGGGAGGACAGAAAGAGGCCAATACAATTGCAATTTTTAAAAAGAAATAAAAAGGTGACATAGTAAAAAGGTGACCATAGATTCCTAAGTTTTCTTGTCCTCCAGGTAAATTGTGGAGTATATAATGAATGATATATTGCCTAGGCACGTACACTACATTTATATTAGCAAGTTGTAACGCATGGTAGAAGTGGATTTGTAGCATAAGCAGTTCTTCTTGCATACCTGAATCAAAATTTCAAGGGATTATCTGTGTGGGACTTAGTTGCCAGCTGAGTTTAAATCATGATATCTAGTCCTCCTGGCTATGCAATTTCTGACACAGGCCAGGATGCTGTTGACCTTCTTGGCTGCATGGACACAAGCTGGCTCATGTTCAGTGGCCGTCAGTCAGCATCCCTGGGTCCTTTTCTGCCAAGCAGCTTTCCAGCCACTCTTCCCCAAGCCTGTAGCGTTGCATGGGGTTGTTGTGGCCCAAGTGCAGGACCCGGCACCTTGCCTTGTTGAATGTCATATCATTTGCCGCAGACCGTAGATTCAGCCTGTCCAGATCCCTCTGCAAAATCTCCCTATCCTTCAGCAGATCAACAGTGTCAGCCAACTTGGTGACATCTGCAGACTTACTGAGGGTGCATTTGATTCCCTCACCCAGATCATCAATGAAGATGTTAAACAGCACCGGCCTTGTTGAATCTCAAAACGAGAAAACATTCATGCAAAGAGTCACCATGGATCAAACAAGGATAAACCACACCTGACCAATCTAATTACATGTGATCAAATGTCTGGATCTCCACATGAGAGAACAAGCATTTACCTCTTCAGCTTCCAGGGGGCATCCTGTACCTATGCAGTGTACTTCAAGATGGATTCAGACTTCTCACAGTGATGCATGACAAGATAACTGGAGACCATAGGCATTATTTGAAACAGGAGAAGAAGCTAAGGGAAACCTTTTCACCATAAAGAACTCCAAGAGCTTGCCCAAAGACATGATGCACTCTCCACCCTTGAAGGTTTCCAAGATCAGACTGGATTAAGTGCTGAAAACCCTAGTTTAATCTCACAGCTAAACCTCCTGAGCATGAGGTTGGATCAGTGACCTCCTCAGGTCCCTTCCTAATAAGTCTCTGATTCTAATTAGGAATATACAGAAGATGGACCTGACAAGTATATCCTGCTCTGAACTGAAATACTAATGTAGATGCATCCCATAGATATGTACCATACACTGAGATATTTTAATACAGGAAATTAAGGAAATGATGCATCAGAAACACTTCAAAGTTCTCAGAATTTGTCAGAGAGCATTCAGGTGAAAATGATCATAATGCCATTGCACATACGGATTTCAGAAAAATTTTGGACACTGCCTTTCACCAAAGACTTTGCCCGAAAAAAAAAAAAGAAGAATCATAGCCTTTTCATGATTAATATATTTTGAAAGTAACAAACAAAGACAGGAACAAGCCATTAGTTTTTCTAATGGAAGAAAATCAGCAACATACGTCTGTGCTATGGACCCTGATGTGAAGACATTATGATCTCACAAAAGAAATGGGAAAATGATTGACAAAGTTCAATGCTGCTACCAAATTATTCAAGTTAATCAGGGCAATGCTGGCTTTAAAAAGTAATTTGATAGTGGAATAGCAGGGGTAATTCAGTACTGATAAAAGTAACATAAGAGATATTTAGAAAGGCAATTCTAATTACACATGCATAGCAATGCATCTTAAAGTAGTCATTAAAAGTCAGGAAACAAACTTTAGAAAGACTTTCAGTCACGTTCTGAAATTGTTAGTGACACCTGAAAGGAACTGGAGGAAAAAACCAACAAAATTATATAATTATATTAATCTTTAATGCATCTGGATCTTCAATATTGTGTTCAAGTCTAATCTCCCTGCTTACAAATGAATTAGAAAAAGATACAGGAAACAGTGGCAAAATGATCATTGAAAGGAAATCTATTCCTGGGATTTTCTGAAATGGAAATAAAAAATGGAAAATAAAACCACGTTACAGGATACTAAATACACCATGCATGTAAACCTGGAAAAGATACAGAAGCTTCAAAAGAAACTGTAATGGAGGTCTAAAAATGTCATACATGATATGAAAAAGCTGAATAGGAGAAGTCTACCTATTATTCCTCTTAACTTAAGAAGTACGCATGTAACAAGCAAACAGTGGATTAAAATGAAAGAGAAAGAAATACTTTTCCACATGCTAGCTAGTTGCACCATGGAGTTTAGGATACTGTGGGGGCCTCCAGTATAAATGCCTTTAAGTGGAATTAAACACATTCATGGAAGAGAGTTTCACCAAAACTTACGGTATCAGAAGGTCCTGATGAAAATACTCAGCTCTGAAAACTGCTAAACCTCTGACTAACAGAAGTTAGTAAGGAATTTCAAGGGGAAAGGAATCTTCTTTATGTGAATCATTCCTATTCTTTTTACTTAAGATTTTAAATAGCTATCAGAGGCTTAGACAACTGATTGTAATTTTTTTTAACGGCAAATGTTTATTTTGCATATATTTAGTATTTCATACAACTATATTTCAAATCCTGCAGATTGATAATGGTTAAATTGCACTTTAGATTTAAACACACTTAATGTGGTAAAGCCAACAGCACTTAAGTGTGTCTTTGAGTCTCTTGACTTTGACAAATTATTATTTCTCATTTTAACTGTGATATGGGTCTTTATCTTGGAAGAAGATGAGCATACTACTCATCTTCTGCAAATTGTTTCAGTTCTTACAGCTGCTGACAACCCAATGAACATTTTCTAGAAGCCTTGTGACAGTGCAGGCTCATGTAAAGCTTGTTCTTAATTATTACAGGAGTAAAATCACTTCTATTGCAGATAACTTTCTGTTCTATTGCTTCCCTGTAATAACTCTCATATGAGATAGCATGTTGATAGCTATATGTGCTAAATGACTGATCAGTACAAAGATGTTATGCAGCACTGCAGGGTAGCAACGCGTCTCTGCATCTAACACCTGTTTAATGGACCACAGGACATCTGTAAATCCTTTTACTGGCATATTTTAAGAAGACCACCCTAGACTTGAGCTGCTTACTGAGAACAGACTTTTTATTTGCCTGCTGGAAAACAAAATACAGTGCACACAAAATCTCTTTGAAGTGACTGTTGATGCTTCACAGTACCTGCAGTGAAGATTAAATTAGTGACCATGGGATGTGTTTGTTTTTTTCACAGCTGAAAATAAAACATACAAACAGTTTTTCCTACAAAGAAATCTCACAATGATTCTCCTTTCTCTTTGGAATATTAAGTAATACACTTATAAACTGAATATATATCCCTGGTATATGCATATCTAGCATGCACAGCAAGCTTGATAACATGTTAATTTTTAAATACCAACAGTTTTTAGAATTCCTTTAGCATTACCCCCTCTAGTTTATTTGTATTGGCATATCTGTTCGTTTTTCTAAATCCTGAGGATCCTTCCCATTTCAAAGGTTTAGACAGTAGTCTTCCCAGTATCCTAAACTCAGAAGATCCCCGTGAGGTACATTACCTTGGAGAATATCAGTCATTCTCATATTTCCATCTCCCTTCCTCTCTTATACTACAGAGCTTACATCTTAATACTCTGATCATCTTCTCTTATGCTCTGTTCTATTAATTTCCTTTCTCCTCTTTCTTTCTTTGTCAATTCTCTCCTTGTAAAAGGACTGGGAAGGTTTTTATCAGGTGCCAGCAGCACTTAGGAACATTCCAAATAAAAAATATACTTTAAAGTGCGTGATGGCTGTGAATCACATATAATCTAGTTCCCAAATTAATACAGTCATATTCCTGTGCCTCCTTAGTCTGTTTCTCCTCTTATTTTAAAGTATTTTATTTTTCATGTACCTATTTCAAAAACTGCAGCTACCCCTTGTCTGCATACAGTTATATGACTACATTGGGAATATAATTCTAAATTTAGTAATTGGCAGGTTGTTAGTAGGCAGAATAAAGAAAGCAACACTATATTTGGTTATTTGGGCAAGAAAAGTTTTCTTTGTTTGCCTGAAAGTACCTCAGTATTTCAGAGGATAGTGCAGACTTGAACAGGACCATATTCACTCTAAAGATGAGTTCTGCGAAACGTATAGTTTGGTGATCCATGGACAAAATAGTAGTACTACAGTCAATGGAATTTTGTAGTACTACTACAAAATAGTAGTACTACAGTCAATGGAATAGCAGTACTACAGTCAGTGGAATGAGATATGAAATACAGAAATGACACAAATAGAAAAATGTTAATTGCAGGAAAGGATATTGATATTCTGACATAGACCAGGAAAAAAATAATCAAAACCAATATGGGAAAGCTATAGAAAGTGTAAAAGCTGCCAGTTTCACAGGGGCTTCAGCAAAAGTTCACACTAGAGACACCACAGAGATTTTGACAAAACTGAGCAACCAATTTCCATTGACTGGAATGGAAATTAGTATTTGCTGATAATACACATCTATATATGACACTTTGCAGCAATAAAACTGTGTGGTAATTAAGGCTAAACCATCACTTACTACCTCAAAAATATTCTGAATCAAGGACTTTAAAATGTAAATCAGAACAGAATATTGGCCACAGCTTGATGATGAAAAATTCACAGGTGTGTAAAAGTTTAGCAAACAAACATTTAAATGCTATCAGCCAATAGTTCAGTAAAAAAAAAAAAACAATATGCTGAAAGAAATGGTTGCAAATATACCCAAGAATACCAGGCTAACTGTTACTAAACTCAGACAATGAAAGATGATAAACTTATGTCTCGAGGTGAAATTGAATGAAATACAGGATGAGCTTTACAAAAAGTAAATGATGCTAGAAACATTTCTTCTTTTAAAAATATTGCTATTTATTTAGTCAAATGAAACATCTAAACCATCTGCAATTTGGCAAAATATTAGCTTTGGCAGCATTTGGCGTCATTAATGATATTCTTAGCTAAAGTAAGGATAATCTTAGCTAAAATAATTATTTTCATGTTTTGCTCTGCTTTATTTTAATCAGTTTTATGATAACATTTGTCCTTTACATAGCAATATTTTAACTTCATAAATAGGTATTTGTGAAGATGTTGCCAAAACAATCTGAAAAATATCTGAACATATTGTGTCATACAGCTCTCCGCTATACATTATTATCTACAACTCTGGCAAATTTATTCTGGTGAAGGAAAGAAAAGAAAAAAAAAAACAGGAATATAAACAGGACAAGAAGGATGCAAAATGCATGGTAAAGTTAAGACACCTATAAAGGAAGAAAGAAAAGGCACAATTAGAAGCACAGATTCAACATATTAAATAAGACAATGGAAGCACCATAACTAAAGCTTCTTGCTTTTGTGTTTGTGCGTGTTAGCTCCCTCCATTGTTCATTCACTATCACCATTTTAATTTTCATGGAAAAAGCACTTTTTATTTCAATATGTTTGCAAACTGTTAGCACAAACTGTCTAAGAATTCTTTCACTCCTGTCGTGGTTTAAGTCTCTAAAACTCACGAAAGTCGCTCACTCACTCACTCACCCTCTTTCTTCCCCCAGTCCCAGGGGGATGGGGAGGAGAATCAAAAGAATTCAACTCACACAAGTTGAGATAAGAACAGTTTAGTAACTAAGGTATAACTCAAATCACTACTGCTACCACCAGTAATAATACAAGAGAAATACAAAGAAAGAGAATACAACTGCTCTCCAAGCCCGACCCAGCCAGTGCACCCCCCAGCAGTGAACCCCCCAGTACCAAAAACCTGACCATGCCATGCACCCCCAGTCCACCACCACACCCTTCCAGATCTCTGCTCTCCCGTCTTCACATCCTGGACATGACATGCTGTGGGATGGAATAACCTCTTTGGTCAGTTTGGGTCAGGTGTCCTGCCTCTGCTTCCTCCCAGCTCCCCCTCCTCCCTGGCATAGCATGAGACTCAGAAAGTCCTTGGCCAGACCAAAACATTACCAAGCAGTAACTGAAAACACTGGTGTTATCTGCACTGTTCCCAGGCCCAAAATCAAAACCATAGCGCTGCACCAGCTACCAAGAAGGAGAAAAAACGACTGCTACTGCTGAACCCATGACAACTCCTTAATGCCTTAGCCATCTGTTATTTGACTGTGCATTAAGCTCTTAGAGACAGGAGACTGGAACCCATGAATCTGAAATTTTTAAAGCATTCTGCATCTACATACTACTAAAATTGATTTGTACATATTTCTCCAACATTTAAGCTGTCTTCACATCCTGTCAGGGGTATGGTTACTCAGTGGTAGGAGGCCTTTATTGCATAAAGTTGGTGATACACACACTAACATTACAGCTTGGCTCCAATAGGACACTAAACATTTTGAAAACATTCTCTGGCACTGAGGACAGTTGACAAGGAAGAATCTCATCATATGTTCATAAGCGCTCTCAGATCCCAGAGAAGAATGTTTTCATTCAAAATGCCTGCTGAGAGTAACTCCTGGATCTCCCTATGTGTTGGACACTGTCCAGTAATTACTGGGGGAAAGAATGTTTGGCATATGGCAAACTCAAACCATTGTTCTAACAGCTTAATACCGCAGACAAGCACATTTCAATGCCTGACCATGTGTACAGCAAGTGTTTAATTTAAATTAGACACAGTCTACCATAAATTAGCTCAAAATACTGATTTATGGATATATCTAATTTCATTTATAATATATTACACTTTCACTGTCCCAGTTCTTTACACTACTTTGCACTTAGCTTTCAAAAAGTATGTTTTCCAATTTGTCACCATTTCTTTAAGATTCCCTTGTTTTGTCACATTCAATGTTCCTTTAAGACCACAGTATCTATGAACACTTGTACTTTCAGTGATATTGAAAGCATCTTTATATCTAAATTTTTCATTTCCCAATAGTATTATTTTTTACAAATCATTACAACCATATATGTGTCTCTATTTAATGTTTCTTTTTGTTTGTCTTTTTTTTTTCCTTCCATGAGTACATACCTGTTTTCAGTTATTGCAGCTGACTTTTACTTATGTCCTATTCTTGTATATAACCATCCTTTCCACCTGTCCACAAGCAGAAACAGAGTGATTGATAAGTGTCCTGGGTTCAGCAGCAGCAGTAATTTTTTTCTCTTTCTTGCTAGCTGGTGCAGTGCTGTGACTTTGATTTTGGGCCTGGGAACAGCGCTGATAACACCAGTGTTTTCAGTTACTGCTTGGTAATGTTTTGGTCTGGCCAAGGACTTTCTGAGTCTCATGTTCTGCCAGGGAGGAGGGGGAGCCAGGAGGAAGCAGAGACAGGACACCTGACACAAACTGACCAAAGAGGTTATTCCATACCACAGCATGTCATGCCCAGGGTGGGAAAATGGAAGGCAGAGACCCGGAAGGGTGTGGTGGTGCACTGGGGGGTTTCCTGCTGGGGGGTGCATTGGCTGGGTCAGGCTTGGTGAGCAGTTGTATTCTCTTTCCTTGTATTTCTCTTGTATTATTACTGGTAGTAGCAGTAGTGATTTGTGTTATACCTTAGTTACTAAACTGTTCTTATCTCAGCCTGTGGAAGTTGCATTCTTTTGATTCTCCTCCCCATCCCCCCTGGACTGGGGGAAGGAAGAGGGGCGAGTGAGTGAGCGAATTGGCTTAAACCACGACAATAAGCCACCAGGTTTTTTGGCTTGGCTATTCAGCACAATACATTTTATTAAATTGGACAAGTATTTTGTGGAAAAGCTATCTACTATGATCATGAAAACTCTACTGATACTGTGTTTATTGACGTCAAAACTCTTGATTTGGTTAAATACATGAGAAATTAAGAATTCAGGGATTGATGATCAAGGGGTAAATGGTTTTCTAGTTACTTAATTCTCAAAAAAACAAGTTGTAAAGCTTTAATGTACCTTATTGTAGCCTCTTTGCATTAGCTACCAGGGTCCTACTAGACTCACAATCTTTCTTGCTTGGCATTCTGTAAATGACCTGTCAGAAGCTCTTACATTCAGACAGTCACTTACATACAGTACACATCTGACTACAGTCACTGCTGTAGTTAATGCTACTATAGGAAAACTAGCAAATATAGCACAGTTGTGATTTATACAAAAACTTCTTTAAAATACAAGGCATAACACAGGCTGGCTGTCCCTGCAGGAGAGGGACTCACCTGTCAGAGAAGCCCAGTACAGGGACAGGAGCCAGGGCAGGCCAGGGACAGCTGAGGCAGTCCCAGACCTGGGCATCTCCATGGGAACAGGATGATGGAGTCCTGCTTTCCTGGAGATGGCTGAACACCTGCCTGCTTATGGGAAGCAGTGAATGAATTCCTTGTGCTGTTTTCCTTGTGCATGTGGCTTTTGCTTTACCTGTTAAACTGTCTCAGCCATGAGTCTTCTCATTTTTATTTCTCCAGTTCTCTCCCCCAACCTGACACGGGGCTGGCAAGCAAGTGGCTGTGTGGTGCTTAGTTGCCAGCTGGGATTAAACCACTGTAATAGGTCAGGCCCAGATTCAGCAAACTGGTGGTTTGCACGTTGACCATCAACTAATTTCCTTTAACCCTTCTGACAAAGGGAATCATACAGAAATATATGATAAATTTCACACTTTGAGGTATTTAATTTTGCATTTTTTTCATTAGGCCAATGACTATTAAAACAATCCAGTGGAAAATTTCTTCAATAATAAAAATTACTTACTGATATTTGACTATTTATTTATATATATGTTAAGATAGATTAAAATATTGAGAAAGAATAGCACTGAAAAGTCAGGAAACTAAAGTAAGTGGTAGCTGCACATGATATTTCAAAATGTTATACCAAAATTTAACAAAATCAACAGTTAATTAAAGCCAGACAGGATTTTTTTCCCTAATCACTTTTTTCATCAACATGAATTCACAGGATTAGCTCCAGTTATGTCTCAACTCATACAGAAATTATAAAGTTGTCAGGACAAAGATCATACCTGCTTAAAATTTTACAGATTACCTCAAACATGACCTTGGGATACCAGCATTACACTAGGAATAACAATAGTCAAGTGCCCTATATGACCTCTCAATCAGTAGCTTTAAGACTGACCCCTGGATTGTTTCCTGGATTCTACAGAAATTACTTATTTCTTTGGCATGAATCTTAAGCACTCAGGTTAATGCAATTTTCTCTATTTGTGTTTAAGTATCATGCTACAAGAAACATTTGTGAACTTCAGAGGAAACCTGTACTCAAGCCTCCTGACTGTCTGGGGTATTTTTGTTTAGCTGGTTATTCTTGACAGCTGTCCTTTCAAATTAAGAGTAAATTAATATTTCAGTCAATGTTTAGTAAGTTTGCAGTCCAAGAAATAATGCAAGATAAAATGGTATCTAAATCATGATCACAATACATACAGGCAGAAAAAAAGTATGCAATATTATCTTTTAAATCAATGCAACATGCAAATTTAGGAAATACAGAGCAAAATACATGAATTAGTAACAACTTTTTTATTTGTGTATACTTACTTAAGGACCTAATATAAAGTATACTAAAGCCAATGAATACTGCTTCATTATTTCTAAACTGTTTAATTGCCTAAAGTTAATAGCACACTTGGAGTTAATTTAAAATTTCACAAGAAAAAAAATAACAGAATAAAATATATATAGCAGAAAGGGAACAGTGCCATTTAAAGTGACATTTAACAAAACACCTAGAACAGCCTCCATAATGAAGGCAGTGAAATCATGGAATAACAGAAATATTAGTTGGATGGCACCTCCGGAGTTTACCTAGCCCAGCATTCTGCTAAAGAGCAGCATTATTGCCAATTCTAGATCAGGACAACCATGGTTTTGCCTAGACAAATCCTAAAACTTCCAAGGACAGAAATTCCATAACTTGTTTTGGTAGCCTGATCTGGGCAATTCTAAAGCTACCTTACCTTCCTTCAGGAAGAGTTTTCCTCATGTCTAGTCTCAACTTTCCAAGCCGCTGTGTGTGATTGTTGCTCACTGTCATACTATCTGTCACTACAAAAGAGTTTGGCTTCATTATTTCTGTAGCTCAGAGATTCAAATAATTGTGAGCTGCTACTTTTTTCCCTTCATCCTAGAAATGACTGCACAACAAATATCTCAGCCATGAGCTCAGGGCATAGAGCATGCTCCCACCTCCCACACTCCTTCTATGCGTGTAACTGGCTGTGCTCATGCACAAGAGCTCTTGTGAAGAGCAGAAAGAAGCCTTGAAGGGTTTTTCTCCTTCACTGGTTTGGGAAATGAAGACATACTGGAACTTTAGCCCCAAAAAAAGTCTTGCTGCTGCCAAAGATCTAGCTATAGAGAAAGAAGATTTACAAGTCCACACAGGTAAGTTACCCTTACTAAGCAGAAAAAAAAAGACCCACCGTAAAAGTCTTGAGTCTTTTGTTCAAGATTGCTGGTGGAAACACTAAAATAAGGTTCAGCTAACGTATGTGGGACAGAAGCCTGGAGATATGGGTGTACACTGGGAGTACAGACTGGACTTTATTCTGTGGCTTGTACAGTCTAAATGCATGAAAAGTGACCGAGGTAATGCTGTTGACAACAAATTTCAATGGAATGTTCATTAAAATGGCCTAATTCTCCCTGCAGATGCTGTGGATTGTGAAACATTTTGAGGTATGTTACCCTAACCTGAAATCTGTAAAGAGTTTATCCTGAAACTAGTCCAAGCAATGATTAATAAGGGGACCCCACTTAAAGGGAGAAGGTTAATAAAAGAGCATTTAGAAAAGAATGGTATTCTTTCTCTAGGACACTTTATTAATAAAATTTTGTCCACTGGGAAGTGTTTTTGAAAAGTAAAGAAATTTCTATTGTAATTTCATCTGTGAGCTGTTTGCCATGCTGCACATAATTGAGTTACCTCAAGAAAAGCAGTAAGACTGACTGTAGAGATTAAAGAATCATTCCCTTACATATACTATAAGGGTTCAGGTCCTTCACCCACCCCCTGAAGAACACATGCTTCAGACTTGTAGTCATCTCTGTATCTGGCAGCAATCAAGGCTTCCAGTTTCAACATGTTTCTCTTATTTATTCCTCTTATTCATTCCTCTTACCCCAAAAGTGGATACAGAAGAGGGAATACTGTCAGTTCCCTGAAGGTACTAATTGTCCTTAATGGCCCTGAACAGCCTCCCCTGTGGTTACCACCCTTCAAACCCCCTTCCATCATGATCAGAGGCTCCATTTAAGCTCAGGTTGGTCACTTTAGTCTTGGCTTGAGTTATCCTGTGTATGTACTGTGCTCATCCTGGCCATAGACTCTTGACCTCTGTCCTGACTTCCAGACTTGCAATCTGACCTCTAGTGACTGGATTTCCCTGGCAGTCAAAGGGATGTGTGTCTGATCCTAGTTACCCTCATCATGCCTAAGGCTGCTGCAGGCTGACTTCCTAGCTTTGCCTGGATCCTCTTTGTCAGCTATGGACTTTCCTGATGGTTTGGACCTGGCTGAACCTGGCTGCCATACATGGGCCTGCCCTGCACACCTCACTTGAATACTGTGGGACAGAGCTCTGAGTGGCAAGGGGCCTACCCTGATGGATGTGTTACTGTGCTTGACTCCCAGCACCCTCTCCTTCAAGAGAATGCTCCTCCTGCTTGCCCTACTGTACACTGGCTTCTTTTAACTTGGCAGATCCTTCTCTGTTAAGCTCCTACTCAATCAGCCTCTTTCCAGTCTGTTATGATACATATGGTTATTCTTGATGAGCTTCATAAAGCTTCTGTTAATCAATACTGATGCAAGGGATTCTCCACTTAGTATCAGTTGCCAGAGAAGAAACCATTATCCACTACCTTTTGACCACGATAATCTACCCAGTCTTAAATCTTACAGTCCGTACATTTAGCATAGATTTCTTAGAGTAATATTCTTCAGCTGGAAGAGATAACTGAAAATGAACATGATAGAGGTCTTTAAAATCAAAACTGGCATGAAGAAATGGAACAGAAAACAGCTATTTACTGGGTCTTTCGAAGTAACTCTTAGAGGTCATAAGCTGAAAGGAGCAGGCGATAAATTCAAAACAAAGATAAGGAATTACTTCTTGGAATGAATGGGAAAATATTCACTGTTCTTCACCAAAATGCTGAAAAAAAATATTGGAATAAAAAATATTTTTTTCATTAAGAAATATGCAAAAATAATCATCAAAATAAGAGCTACCATTTCTGCTTAGCAAAGTACCTGTACTGCATACCACTGTAAAGTGGAAAAGTGTGGTAGAAAAGAATGACTAACCTAGTTCTTACACTCTTCCATTGACATGTGCTATTGACCATTAGGTGGTGAGATGGGTGCTTGTTCTAGCACTCTCTGCTATTCATGTCTTACAAAAACATTGGTTTTTATGAAAAACAGTAAACATTTTTTCTCATAGGGATGGAGCCTAGCAATGTATTACGCCCAACTAGTAACTCAAGTAAAGCAGTTTGCATATTAAATTCCACCTACTTTAAAAATATTTATCTAGTGAAACACAATAACAATTATGGCACAGCTGCCAAAAGTAGTTGTCATACTCTACCATCTTGATCATCTGATCTGCTCATAGTAAAAACCAGAGAACTTATCAGTATAAATTATTTGCTGCTGTTTGGACTAAAGCGGTTGAGGGAAGACAAATATGTGAAACATGTTTTTGAAGGTTTGTTTCTTTTCTCTTTCCCATCATTTAGTCACTAGAAGTAATTCAGCAGAAAAAAAAAAAAAAAAAGACAAGATTTTATTTGCAAGAAAAACCTGTTAGAAGTTGAATTTTCAAGTGTATCCTATTGTTACAGTAACTAAACTTCTAAACATACTTTAAATAAGAAGGATATCATCTTCAAAACTACTCGAGTAGCCATAGCAACAGCATTTTTTAGAATAAAAGCAATTCATAGAGTGTTTTTTTTTCCTCTGACCTTAAGCTTTAAAAAAATATACAGTCAACTTCTTTTTATAAAGTGCATGTGTTTGTCCAAACTCAGATAAAATCCAAATAAAGAATATGCTGAAGTTTCCTAAAGCATTTTATGCATATATAGGCTACTAACTAACTCTTAAGAGCACTTTAAAGTTACTCTTTTCTCTATTTCCAGAAAGCATGCTCCTCTAGCAGTGTTACGAGTGCTCATACCAACCCCTTTCAATTTATTTATTTCTTAGTGCACCATGATAAATATGTATTTTAGAGCTATTTTAAAAAATTCATGTACATTCTGTATTTATCAGTGGATAATATTCTCATTTTTTCTTTCAAAAATATGTACTAATTAAATTTTATGCTCTTTTTGGTATTAAAGAAAGACATGCATTCCTACACTGAACAAATAAGTCTTAATGAAACCTAAAGTAAGATTTCACTACACACAGAGATTGCTCGAAAGTAGTGGTTATGTTTTTCAAAATGCTGACCCTTCTGTGTACCACTCTACTTTATTGCTCTTAAGGGTAGATTTGTAAGACACTTATTTTCATGTATGTTGTTGTGGTTTAAGCCGTAAATCACGCAGTTTGCTCACTCACTCCCTCCTCTTTCTTTCCCTCAGTCCGGGGGGGGGGGGGGGAATTGAAAGAAGAATCAAAAGAATGTAACTCCCACGGGTTGAGATAAGAACAGTCCAGTAACTAAGGTATAACACAAACCACTACTTCTACCACCAATAATAATAATGACAAGGGAAATACAAGGGAAGAGAATACAACTGCTCATTACCTGATGACCGAGCCATGAACTATCTCTTCTGGGTTCCTGCCCCCAGTTTTTTCCATCCTGGGCATGATGTACTGTGGTATGGAATAACCTATTTGGTCAGTTTGGGTCAGATGTCCTGTCTCTGCTTCCTCCCAGGCTTCCCCTCCTCCTTGGCAGAGTATAAGACTCAGAAAGTCCTTGGTCAGACCAAAACATTCTAAGCCGTAACTATAAACATCGGTGTTATCAGCGCTGTTCCCAGGCCAAAAGTTGGAAACACAGTGCTGCACCAGCTACTAAGAAGGAGAAAAATGACTGCTGCTGCTGAACCAATGACATATGTATTCAAATAATTGCTCAAAATTTACCTTCTTAAAGAAGAACCAATACTACATTTGATTGTTGATACTAGCCAACATGGTAGGAGGGTAGGAAAAGGGTGTTAATCCTTCTTGCACTTCATTAACAGAGTTGTTAAATAAAGGCCTTATTCAAAGCTAGCTGTAGTCAGTATAAAGACATTTTTTTTTAATAACCTTTTGATCATGCTTAAAATCTCTTTAGTTACAAGTGTACCACCATAATGAAGGTTATGAAATTATCACTGAAGACATAATTTGGAAGTAATGGAATTTAATCTGTAACCAAGGGCCTAATTTGGCATGTAAATCCTTATTAGCAGTGATGACAGATACAAAGAGAACAGCACAGCTTGAACCTGACAGCTCAGGTTGTGATTTCAGGAGTGAAATTAGAAATAAACATAATAACACTGCAAATATGCACATGCTATCATTGAAAGGTATCAAGCATAGAACTCATGAGGCCTTTTAGATAAAAGATATGTTCACAGTTCCTTACCATCTCAGAAGAGAATATTGCTTCTTCTAAGCCAATAAAAATTTCATTCAGACAAAAAGTATCAATATTTTGAGCAAGCCCAGAATACTTTTGTATGAAATTGTCTTATTTGTGCATGGATAATATCTTAAGCTTCTGAGAAGTTTGAAGTACTGCCGAAGGATTAAGGGAAAATATATGTGTGAACCATGCATATGGCACATTCATATTGTCTCACATAAATATTTATAGTCTATCTCTGCAACTTGCAAAAATATTTTTATCACTATCTATGTGGTCAGTGTTTTAAAATATGTTTATGGAACCACCTTAGATAAATTAAAGTGTTTGTGGATGCTATAATATGGAGAAAGATGCGAAAAGCAGCATTACAAGATTGGAGGTAGGCCAACGTGACACACCTCTGCAAAAAGAGCAGAAAGGAGGACCCTGGAAACTACAAGCCTAGAACTCAGCGACAGGCAAGGTCATGGAGCAGATGATCCTAAGTGAGTTCATAAAGTATGTGTGGGAAAATGGAAGGATCAGGCCCAGTCAGAATGGGTCCATGAAGGGCAGGTCCTGCTTAACCAGCCTGATCTCCTTCTAAGATAAGGTGACCAGCCTGGTTGATGACTGAAAGGCTGTGGAGATTATCTATATGGACTTTAGGAAAACATTAGACACCATTTCCACACAGTATTCTCCTGAAGAACTGACTGGATAGGCCTGCATAGGTGGATCTCTTTTCCCAAGTAAAAAGCAATAGAACAAGAGGTAACAGCCTGAAGTTGCACCAGGGAGGTTTAATTTCAGTATTAGGCAAAATTTCTTCACCAAAATGGTGGTCACGGTATTGGAACAGGCTTCCCAAGAAAGTGGTGGAATCACTGTCCCTGGAAGTGTTCAAAAACTGTGTAGACGAAGCCCTCAGTGATATGATTTAGTGGTGGCCTTGGCAGTCCTGGGGTAACGGTTGGACTTGATGATCTTAAAGGTCTTTTCCAACTTAGTTGATTGTATGATTCCATTATAAAATTCTAACGAGGTTATTTGTTAAAGTACAGCAATGATTGTAAAAACTCAGCTTTGTGAAGAAGCCACAGATAAAGGCAGGTTAAGCTGGAAAAAACCAAAGAGTAAGAGTGAAAATATAATGGAAGAAGGAAAAGAACAGTCTACTTTCTCTGTATTGTTGGCAAATTTATTAACAATAGTAAACCTAATCAGTAAATACAGGCTGAGAAATCCTAGTTTACTATGAATTCTGGTCAGGAATTGTGAAGGTAATTTAAAGTTGGCAGAGAACTTCCTTTCTCAAAAGCTTTCACATAGTGATTTAGATATTTCACATCTTCTTCAAAATGTTTTTAATTTGTAGGCTTCAGAACTTAATAGTCCAAAGAATACTTGATCCAAGAATGTGACTATATGTACTTTTTTCTTCTTTTAAGCAAAGAAAGTAATTAAAGATGACATATTGTGAAAATATCATCTTCCAGGCTGGCAGCACGCTTCTGAAAGCTTCCTCAGCGAAATGCAAAGGAATAGAACTGCATGTAATGGATCCGTTTAGAAAGCAGCAGTGTGTAAGTCTTAGCTAGCTCATTGTGAACTCATGGGGTGACACTCACACCTATTTAAAAAAAAAAAAAAAGTCTTCACAGTCTTTGACAGATACACTTCTGCTAAAACACATCTTCAGTCTCCTTTGCAAGAAAGCACAGAGCTCCTCTGCAAGATTCTTTCCTGAATCTAGCAAACCAGGGAGTATGAAAGACTGTGAGACTGAGGAACCAGTCTTCTTAGTCCTTGTAGATAAGAAATCTGTGCTTATTTTGTGGTGGATTGAGCACAGAATAGGCAAAACAATCCTGACTAATGGAATGATTAAGTGTTTAAAATGATGTTTTAATTCAATCAATCAAAAGCATAAACAGCATGAGTTTGAATCAGTTTAAAGAATTACAAGCCGATCTGGTTGCCAGCAGGAGAAAAATTCATGTATCACCTACACACAGCTTGAATTCTGTATTTCTCAATTAGATATTACAAACAACCTACTCTATCACAGAAGAATATCTCTTGAGTGAGAAAAGAAAAACATAGCAAAGATTTCAAAACATGTGCAGTTAATTAAAATTTAGGCACTCAGCAACCACTGTCAAACATCTAATAAATATAACATCTTGATTAGTCTTTATTTGTTCTGTTTCTTCCATAGAAAGTTTCAAGAAAATATTCAATAGATTTACAATTTAGATATATTTTAAGAGAAAAGAGAAAACCACACTTCTAACATTTAACGAAACATCTGCTTTTTAAGAAAATTTCATGTTTAGATTCAGTAGATGCATTTCTAAAATACAAAAGAACCATCAATATTTAACTGCTGTTAATTGTGTACCGAGTACTGGAGAAATAGAAACATGAGAACAAACAAAAACATCCTGTGGCAAAATAATCCAGTGTGATATAAAATTGTTTTTATCCTACAATACAAACATTTGTATGGCTATTTAATACGTTGATGTTAGGGCAAGACTTTCTAGAAGCGCTTCATTTTGGCCTAACCAAGTATTTATTTACGTCAATGCTAGAAATGATAGCCTTGAAGATACTTTGGTTGGAAGGAACTACTACTTAAAATTATCTAAAATATATAATTAAAAAGCTTGCAATGTCAGTGCAAGACTTTTGCAACCAAAGAACTGGTGAATTAAAAATATATCATTCAAAAGACCTTGGCAAAGGTGTTCTGAAACATGATAGAATCCTATAAATCAGTTGGCTACCATACAACCTGAAAAAAAGATCAGAAAGCATACTTCTGGGACTAATACTACACATGAAATTTGCCTCAGCCACTAATCAGATTACACTTTTGAGAGAAAAGGGTCATATAAACAGTCTCATACTGCATGAATACTAATTCATAAGTCAGGCCACATTGCAAGATCAGCAAAATGTCACTGCATATGCAGTATTAAAGGAAATAAGTGTAGTAAAGGAATTTGGGAACTTCAGATAGCTTTATTGTAACTACAATCAGCTATATAATAATAACCAGATGTTATATAGCTGGTTATATTGGGCAAAACTTGGGAAAAATGAAGTGTTCATAATTTTTATTAGTGGAGTTTTACAGCAACAAAAAAAACAACAGAAGCTCTTGCTTTACTACATTTTTGCTATCTTAGGAATCACAGGACCTTTGTAAAAAGTAACCATAAATAATCAGTGAAGCAACATTTTCAGTCTCCTCAGTTGACAATTTTGTAACTCCTGTGATCACAGTCGTTCATCAGAAATAAATCTATCCATGTCTCTGTTCCTCCAACTGGGTAATGACTTCATGTGATTTCACTTCAGAGTTTATTTAAGAAGATTTCCTGTATCAGTACTTCAACAGTCATAATATTTCACAGTAAAAAGTTTTACAGCCAGGTGTGAGTCCCTGTGCACATTAGCATTCACTGACACAGCACTGAAAGAAGCAATTTCATAACTTGCCTCATCTCTTAGTTTCTTTTTACATTCCTCTTTTGGCTTTTAATACATTATGCATTTACTTCTTTCTCAAATACTACTTCATGTTGTTGAGTCCTACATGCGTACACCCTGTTTTAGTTTTTGCGCTTGATGATGAAATCTAATGATGTGAACACCCTGTCAAGGAATGGAGTCTTACCTCATCCTACCAAACAATCCTCAGAGATTTCATACATTTAATAAAGACTCAAGTTACTCCATTTCTAGGCCCAGCTGACAAAAATCCAGAAATCATATCTTATGTTCCAGTTTAGCCCTTCCATGTTTGTACAAGCACTTAATGCACTGAACCTTAATGAACTGAACTGTGTTAGTTTAACACAGACTGTTAGTACTTTGAAATCATCTCTGTAAAATCTTTTTGTTTCTGGTACAACCTTTTGCTTATGTTTTGATAATGACATGCTTATATTTTAAATTATTACCTTCTACATTATAACTGATGCTCACTCAAGTGAAAGCTGAGACAGATAGGGAACCTTCATTTAGCATTCATATCCCACTCCAGCTCACTGTGCCCTCTAGACTTTGAGGCCTGTGTTCACAGACACAGTGTAATCATTATCCCTGCAAGGTATTGATAGCAAGAGAAATTTCTATGAGACTTTTGTTTTCTTTGCAGCAGCTAGCCAGCCCATAAAAGCTTACAATTTCCTGTGAGCTAATCTTTTCACTGAAACATAAAAAGTATCACAGACCACTTAATCTACACCTTGTCTTCACACCAAAAGGGCTTAAGTCACCCTTATACTTCACAATTTTATTATTTTATGGTTGAAAGTTTTACTCAGAAATTTAACAGTTTCTGTGGTGGAACAGTCTTATTTCCTGCAAGAAATTCACCCAATTTAATGGAAGAAGGTGGTCTTCTTTAAGGGAAAATCTATGTTTTCTTCAAATGCAGTATAATGATCATGAAAAAAATCCAGAAATCTAGGAAATGTATGGTGCTCTCTCTGGCATTTATCAAAAAGCTCTACATGTCCTTTTGGATAAGGGAATTACAAATTTTAGCTTTATTTTTTTTCCCCTCCCCTGCCTCAGTTTTCAGCAGAAATGACACTGGTTCAGTCAAAACTTGAGAAAAATCTAAAATGTCAACCATATCTTTTTAGAAAATGAGTATTCTTTACTGAATATGAAACATTCAGGTTACTGTAATGCCTCTGAAAGTCAGGAGAGAACAAAATGTATCTTTGCAATTTAGAATTTGGGTATAATTGTACAGCTTAGTAAAATCAGTCCTATGATAAATAGAAAAAAACTTTCCAGAGCAGATATGAATAATCTTAGCATTCTTTCCACTTTTTTTGGCCTATTTAGTGTGTTTTATACATTTTTCTGGGACATTTTTTGTGTGATATCAGAATTTGATTATTTTCTAGTACAGTTGGGTGAAATCCATTTCTTCTCATGTTACACAGATCATCTTAAAAAGCATTTAATAATATTCTGAAGAGATTTGTTATCACCATCTGTATACCAAATAAGAAAATTCTGCATCCTAACTGAAATAGAATTTTTGTGTCACAGCATTTTTCTGGAAAAGCTGAAAATAGATTCCAAGAAGAGAGGACTGTATCTACCATCTTTTGGAAACCTCAGCACTTTCTCATGTTGTGCAATTTAACTGCTCCTTCACTAAAGATATCTGTCAAGTAAGCTCTCTCATATTTGTTAAAGAACAGTATGATTCATACTCAGGGTCAAATCCACCCAAACTAGCAAGCATATCTGGAAAAGGCAAAGTCTAAATATGTTGGTGTATAAACTTTAGAGTGTGAAAAGGCCTCGCTTGCTGTCAGCCACTTGCTAATACCTGCTCATCTAAAAAGCTCCTCAGCTTCTTAGACCTTCAGTTTCTGCTCCGATTAAGCCAGTTTTCTGTTGTCTTGCTCTATTAGCCTTTCATATACCCCCTTTAAACTCCCTAGTATATAAAGAAAATTCTAGATGGATAAGGGATAAGATAAGGGTGACCCTGAAGTGCTACACTAACTTAATGATCTATGATTAAATATCCTAGATCAACAGTGAGGCAGTACTGACTACTTTCTTCAAATGAATCTTCTTTTCATCCTTCACCACTTTTTAGGTTTTTACTCCAATTGAGTCACCTTGTTATCCTATCAAGGTATCAGGTCATCCTGATAGTAAAGGTATGCTGTCAAAAAGTAAAAGATAAGTAGTTGAATAGCATCTGCATATCACAGTGTTCTTAAAATTTAAAGACTACATGATGCAGTCATAAACAAAAGTCTAAAAAGGACAAGTGGAAGCAGTTTAGTAGTAAGTACTGATTTTAATTTTATATAGATTATTTTTGTATACATAAATGTATTGTAATATTGTCACATGTATTGCAGAAGTTTGCTGTTATTTAAAACATGTCCAAGAAAATTTCAAATTATAGGAAAAAAGCTTTTCTTTTTTTTTTGAGCTGAATGCCCTTTTTTCCATTTTCTGTTTCTGGTGGTAGGCATCTACCTACATTACCAATTGTTGGTTTTATGGGGAAAAAAACAAAGAAGGCAAATTGCTTTCACTTACAAAGGTGTTCTAAAAGGGAGACAGTAACTGATCTAAAAAGTTCTGGCTGCAAACTGAACAGTAAAATCGAGAATTAAGAGAGTTGCAATAATAAATTTTGTGTGCACCCCTGCCAAAGAAGGTAACTCAATTTCACACTGTTCTTGAAAGAATGGCAGATTGTTAGACACAAATAAAGAATGGATTATTGTCATGGGTTCAGCAGTAGCAGTCATTTTTCTCCTTCTTGGTAGCTGGTGCAGCGCTGTGTTTTTGTTTTGGGCCTGGGAGCAGCGCTGATAACACCAGTGTTTATAGTTACTGCTTGGTAGTGTTTTGGTTTGACCAAGGACTTTCTGAGTCTCATACTATGCCAGGGAGGAGGGGGAAGCCAGGAAGAGGCAGAGACAGGACACCTGACCCAAACTGACCAAAGAGGTTGTTCCATACCACAGCACGTCATGTCCAGGATGGGAAATCGGAGGGCAGAGACCCGGAAGGGTGTGGGAGTGGACTGGGGGTGCACGGCTTGGTCAGGATTTTTGGTACTGGGGGTTCACTGTTGGGGGGTGCACTGGCTGGGTCAGGCTTGGTGAACAGTTGTATTCTTTTTCCTTGTATTTCTCTTTTATTATTATTGGTGGTAGCAGTAGTGATTTGTGTTATACTTTAGTTACTAAACTGTTCTTATCTCAACCTGTGGAAGTTGCATTCTTTTGATTCTCTTCCCCATTCCCCCTGGACTGGGGGAAGAAGAAGGGGGAGTGAGTGAATAAAACTGCGGGGGGTGGGGGGAGGTGGGGCTGGGCTTAAACCATGACAATTGTAATCCCAAATTATAAGAATTGCTTTATTTTTAATAATTTAGTGTAGGGTTTTTTTGGCTTTTTGAGCTTTGTTTGGGGATTTTTTGTGGTTTTTTGTGGTTTTTTGGTTGAGTTTGTTTGGGGCTTTTTTTTTTGTAAAAAGTTGTATTATACAAATGTTTTCAAATTTTAGTTCATTTTTTTAATTGTTATTTTCTCCTGGGAAAAGTTTTGAAAGAACATACATGCATTATCCCCAAGCAGTTCTGAACTATATCAAGATCTAATTCATTCAATGCATCAGAACACCTCATGCTGCAACATGCGTAACTCCACAGTACAAAGCTCATGGAAATAGCTTTTAGTTAAAATGAAGGTCAGTCTAAGCATTTCTGGTTTTATCCTGACACCAACTGAATACTTAAAATTATTAGCCAACGATATGTTACCACTGATAAGTACCCGAAGTAGTTAATTATCGCAAAACCTTGTATTTAAACATTCAGTGTAAGGCGTCTAAAGAGGTAAAAGCTGTTGTCTGATGTTCAGGAAAGCATACAGTAGGGTAAATTTTCCATTCAGGTGACTTTTCCATCTAGTTTACTCAAATCCAAAATACTAACCTGGTATTTTTTTTATTCTGTGTGTCTTCTTTCAGAAATGCTTACCTAGTACGTAAGATACTGAACAATTGATTATAAATAAGAGCAAAAAAATCCCTCCAAGCACAAAGGAAAACAGAAGGGACTCTGAATCAGTATAGTAAGCTACAGCCTGTTCTTCCTATCATCTCCAACTCATTTTCTTACTCATTAATGATAATCAAAAAGAAAAAAAAAATCATCTTGAATTTCATGTACATTTGGCAGATATAGAACACTAGTAATCTTATAAGACTTGCTAGAAGCAATTATTAGAGTAAGTGGATGTAGGCAGACAATACATGTGCTCAAAAACATATCTGCATATATGGAAATCTTTCTCAAAAAGCTTGCATTTACTGACTGTGAAGCACATTCTTCACTAGCAATTCTATCCTCTGTATGTATGGCTCACTAAACTCACGTCGATGCAACTTCATGTCATGGTCTAGAAGTAAGGAAACATTTTCAAAATGTTATGCAGAATCATTAAAATGCTTCCAGATATACATTACTCCATATGCCATGACTGCTATGAGTATAAATGTACTTAGCATATGTTTACGGTGTTTTAAAAAGTCATGTTTTAAAGTTAGTCCTTTTTCTGGATAATTACGTCTATCAGAAAGCTGGGAGTATCTTATTTCTGAGAGTACAAAGCATTAATTCTGAACTCAGCAGGCTAGATATAACTGATTTATAGACACAGCATTTTTGAATTTTCTGATTTGGGTACATATGCAGTTTGGGAGAAAAAGGAAGTGATTCCATGGAAAGCAGATCTAACTTAAGAATTATTTCTCTAGGGACCTCAGATCAGGAATTCCCACAGCAGAATGGTCCCAAGGCTACGCGTGGGCAAAAAATTTTTTGGTTTACCCTCTGCTAATGGCCTGGTGTCAACTCTACTGACAGAACCTTTGTTTTTTTTTGCCATTGTATTAAGCATGCATGAAGTCAATGCCATTCTGTCTGGTCTCTGCACTAGTAGGGCACACATGTCAATCTTCTTTTTTTTTTTTTCAGGTTTTCTTATCCTGTAGACAGCTAGGTGTATTTCTTAAACCATTTTCAATGACTTTTTGCTACCACAGCTTTAAATGGTTCACTGAATTTTGCAGCTTATTGTTCAACTGGCTACAGAGCAAAAAGCAAGGCATTTTTTTGCAGTTACTTGTGCTTATACTAGAGACCCATAAACCTTTCCTTGCAGTCCTTTGTACAAAAAGCTTTTTCCCTTCAGTATGGAGAGTCTTTACTTCATCTAAGCTTGATAATTTTTTCCTCTGCTGATATAATAATTGTTTCCCACACAAAGTCTGATATTTAGGTTAATTGCTCTGTAAAGAGTGGGGAACATGGCAGAAGCACAGAGGGTGTTGTCATGCACCAAGCTGGACAGAAAGCCTCAAGATTAACAAGTATATGATCAGAGATACATAGCTGATGTGCCTCAGCAATTACTTGCTTCTTCTGGCATAAGGTTAGTTAAGGAAGCCTGAATCTCACACCAAAGCCTATATAAAAGCCCAATACTAGCAAATGTTGGCTGATAATAAGCCAGCACAATCACAGGAGCTGCAAAGGGAGCCCTGCTGTTGCAGTGGCTTGCTGTGTAAAATCCTGCCAAGAACCAGAAATATTTCTTATGCTGAAGATCTACCTAGAGGTGTCTTTGCTCTTTGAATCAATGACTATATCTGACCCTTAATATGTTATAACTGTGTACAATATTACTAGGAGTATGGAAAAAGTAATCAATAATAACAATCTTCAAGCTGCTATAATGATAGTTAACTTTAAAGCATCTTTTCTTCTAGACACATAACGATATGATACTCTACTATAAGCCATATGCTATTTGTTTACTGAGCAGATAATCTGGTACTGTGGCAATTTATTTCACATTGAAACATAAAAATGTAAAAAAAAAAAAGAGAATGAGAAAACTATTATCAGTTTTAAAAGACGACTCAAGATGACATTTCTGAAAAAGCAAGGGCATTAATAATGCCCAGCTGGCACATTCCAGCCCCTGGTGTTGAATATCAGCTTGACTATAATTACAAACATATTCAGGATTGGAAACTAACACCAAATGCTGGCTAAGTGTTTAGCTGGAGATGTTGCTTCAACAGCACTGCGAAATGCAGAGCAAGCTTCTGCGAGACCTGAATAGGGCTGACTCACATAAGGTCCAAGGTATTAATTTAAGAATCTGGTAAGAGGAATATATTCCATATCATCCCCTTCTTGCATTTTTCTTCCCTTCACAGAAGAATTGCTTTTATTGATGCCGTAATCAGTTATGAATGAGAAAATTTTAGATAAGTCTAAGTAAACAGCAAATTGCTGGATGGAGCTTTCTTCATTTTCAACAAGCAGGAAGGTTGCTTATTGCTTACATCATAGAAAATCTGGATTCTTTTCTTACTTAATCATAGTTTCCTTGCATGACCTTGCATGAGTAACTCAGCTGCTGCAAGACTTATCCTCTCCACCTATCAAGATACAGACTATTTGTCCACAGATGAGGAATCTAGCAAAGCTAAAATTATTCTCATGTCTTTGAGATTTCTGAAGACCTTTGTGTACTCTTTTTTTAATGCCTTACTTAAACCTCCAGGTTAGTAATTTTCATTCCTCTTTTTTTCTTTCTTTTTAGTCATCCATCATTGGTCTCTTTTATGCATAACAAAGCACAACTTTATTGTAGAAATCTTGATGTTAATTAAAACCTTTATGCAGGACTATCAAGGATATGTTTTTCAATAATTAGCTATACCTACACATGCTCCCACTGCCTGGATGGATATTCTTTCTTTATTTTAGAAGTTCAGAATGGTTTTATTACATAGCTACAAGCAGTAATTCAATGTTATCAGATTAAGGCTGCCAAAGCCTCTGTAAAACTTTATTAATATTCATAAACATATAAGTAGATGTAAAATTATTTTTAATGGCTTGTTATAATCTATTAGGAAAATAAAAATGGAGAAATAGGTTTCTGAAATGCTTATCCAACACCGTACAGTTTTCTCCCCTTCCATCCTGTAAAAGACCCACTTCATCACTGCCCAGCAAATCAGGGGTAATGTTTTTAACCCATTCTGCAATGCTATAAATGAATACACAAGCCAAAGTAATGAGTAATCTGGCCACAAGAGATATTTGCTTCAGATGCAACAAGACTGTAAGGTAGTTGTAAGAAATGCTGATGGAACTAAAACTCATATTTAGGAACAGAAGCCAATGAGTTACACAGATATATCTAAGAACAGAATGTTGTCTGCAAGCTTAAGCAAACAAACCAAGGAAAAGGCTAGAAGCTATTGCCCTATAATTTACTTGTTACTGTTAAACTTTTTACTTGTGAAATTCTACTGCTCTTCTAATGCTTGACTGTTTTTTGTTGACTTCTTTTTATAGATCTAATTTCACCTGCTTTTAGCACATATGCCTTTGTCAATGCTTACTCTGTTTTATGAACAATTGTTATTAACTAAACACAAACATATTCCCAACCACAGTCCCAAATACAACCATGCTTTGGCATAATAAGCCCAGATAACAGATTTTGGGTTTTAAGCTTTTTATCAGTATTATTTGCAAGAAACAGGTAGCAGACTTCATACTTAAGAAGTCTCAAAAGCCATTACTTTTTCAGTACTAAGCCATCTATCATAGGGCAGCCATTTATTTTCTGAGCGTTCTAGAATAGTTTTTTCTGCACTAAGTCTACTTCCAGGGGAAAATGAAACATTTTTCTTGCAAGCAACATGTTTAAAATAAGCGTAAATAATTTGGTGTTTCAAGTTTACAACACGTGGAGCTTTAGCTTCCTTATAGAGAGCTTTTTACCTTCTCTGACAGTCTACGCAATATAAACAGTCCAGAAGAAACCTGTGCAGGCAGAAATACCCTTTTGAGAACAAGAGGTAAGCACTCAGCTTTGAACTTTCCAACCAAGATAAAATATTTGGATTTTGTCTTGCCCCAAAGCTCAGGTTTTGGCTATGATGTAGAGCACTGTACCCTTTTTTCGAAGGATATATAAAGCAGTGAATGAGTTAGAGAAAGCACTAACTCTCTTTTGTACTTAATATGACTCTATACTAAGATATGGGTAGTCCTAGAATTTTTCAGTCTAGTAACATCTGACTAAAATAACACTTCTTTGCCTTATCTTACCTCTTCTCTAGATCATCAATAAAGCAAATGAGAGCAAATTTTTCTAAAAGTGGTGAAGGGAGGGGTAAAATCTTAGAACAAATTCTTCACTGCTTGGACAAGGACTACTTATTTGCTAGTGTACTACAAATATGTAAATACAAAAATTAAAGCTTAATTTCTTCAAGTGGACCATCTCTAAGAATGGGACCGCAATCAGATTACTTTAAATTAACTTACCCTATATTTCTCAAGCTTATCTAGGAAGAGTTTGTAAATAAACAGTGCTGGCCAGGATACTGACTGCTCAAAGCAGATTTTTTTTCATTAGACTAGCTTTTAGTGATTTTAACCATTGTGATAATTAAAATTTAACCATTTTAGTGATTTTAACCATTGTGATGGTTAAAATCACTGGTAGAAATATTACAGAAAATACTGATTTAAAAGTTGTGATTTACAAGAAGAAAGTTTTTTGGTGTTATTTTTTATCTTCACATGCTTAAACTGGACTGGTTTTTGCTTCAATTTCCTTTGCTTGCATTTGATTAGATTTTTTTGTTTGATTTGGGCTTTGGGCTGTTTTCTATGAATGTTACTAAAAATATCAATTAAAAAAATGAACTTACATATACTTACCATTCTTTATCCCAGATTTGCTTTTTTCCCTTTACTTGTGTCAGCTTGGCTGTACTTTCATTTTCTCCTTTTTACTTCAAAGCTTTTGGTCATTATTTGGGTTTGCTTTTGCTGCCTCCTCAATTTTTCCTAACATGGCTGTTACGCAGTTTTGGGCTGTTTAAGAAGCAGAAATAGCAGAACTGCTTTACAAAGAATTATGAGATATGAGCCAAAAATGACCACAGTTCAGGCACTGTTCTTACTAGGAGGGCGCAGCCCTACAGGGTCTTACTGCAGCACACAGAGCAGGGTGCTGATAACAAGATCCACCAACAGACCCAGTTTATCTGAGCTCTTGGTTAAGTTTTTAGTGAATCAAAAACTCTTCACATGCTATTAGTAGTCTGTTAAGTAACCTTTCATAGCGTGTTTCATCTTCAGGTGTTAACTGACCCTCCTGCAGTTCACGTATATGACTAGGAACATAATATATTTCAGCATTAAGAAACACAAACAAGTACAAAACCACTAGTGCGAGGCTTTGTTCCAGTAGCCTTTCCACCTGGATTAGGTTATAGTGCTCAAACTCCAGGTGCCACCTTATTCAATATATATTGAAATTACAGTAGAGCATTGGATTGACCTGTATCCTCCCACAATACACATTTATTTGTATATATGCTTTTCTGGTGCACTTGAGAAATACAGTCCCTACCAGTTGCCATGGTTGCTGCCTGCAATCTTAATAAGCTTCTTCAAGTATTTTGAAGAGTGCACAGAAATACCTGGGCAGGCTGCCAGCTAGAATGATTCTATAAAATACTGCACTTGCTCACCAGGGGTTTCCCACAATATCTCTCCAGCTGGCAGCATGCCCTGCTAGACAGGAGCCTCTGGGTGGGCAACACTGTACCTGTTACTGGCAGATTTGATCTCACAGTAGGGGTGGGAGTGCCCCAGAAAGTGCTTTTAACAATTTCTTCAAGCCTAGACATTTATGTGATTTTACTTCCTTTACAACATTTTGTGCTTGATAGAAATCTGCCTGTTTAAAAAATAAAAATAACACATGAACCGAATTTTTCTCCAGTTTATAAAAACATTCACAGAATATAAAGATCTAAAGATTGTCACATTAGATTTGGGAACTGTAAACCTTATACTGTTAGAATAAATAGAGTATAATACTGCACCTCAACAGTGGTCTAGAGGTTGTAGAGTTCCTTCAGATTTCATTGTTTGAATAAACCAGTACTGATTATACGGTGCTTTAGCATAAGCAAGAGTTGCAGCTTCCCAAGTAGTTTAGAACTGTAACTTTGACAAGAGAAACAAAACCGACAAGGAACTATGCTTCACAAGTCACCCAAGCTCATTTTCAAAATCTAGTTGAAGGATCTGAAGATTTCTTTTATGTGTGGTTTTCTAAACAGTCTTCGTGTTTCAGACTGCCTTAAGCAGGACCATAGCACAGATTTCTTGGGATAGATTTTCATTAACATTGATTCTGCACCCTGAATAGTTTAACATGTATTACTTCATTGAATGAAGATCCAGCAACTAATAAATAAATTAAAAAACAAAAGATGACCTGAGAAATAATTTTTTAAAGTATAAATCAAAACTGATAGCTGTAATTCAGATCATTCCAAACATTTCCATCTGTGCCTGCTGACAGAGCACAAATCTTTTTATAAGAGAAACACAGGGAAGAAGAACAAATCATAACTGTCAAACTATGCACTTTGAAACATAATGATATTTAGATATTGGCTGCTGGGACCATTCTTTAATTCTGCAGGATTCCATAAAGAAGACAAGCTGAAGATTAGATGGAGAATACTGAAATTTCTTATGAAACAAGGAAAGCTTGAATTCCTCTCTTGGCCAGACAAGAAGGTTTCAACATTTTCTCCAATTTGGAGAGATGTGTATTGACATAGAATCATAGAATATTTAAGGTCGGAAAGGACCTTAAGGTCATCTACTTCCAACCCCCCTGACATGGGCAGGGACACCTCCCACTAAACCATGACACCCAAGGCTATGTCCAACCCCTCCTTGAACACTGTCAGGGATGGAGCATTCACAACTTCCCTGGGCAACCCATTCCAGTGCCTCACCACCCTTACGCTAAAGAATTTCTTCCTCATACCCAATCCAAACTTCCCCTGTTTAAGTTTGAACCCGTTACCCCTTGTCCTCTCACTACAGTCCCTAATGAAGAGTCCCTCCCCAGCATCCCTATAGGCCTCCTTCATAAAATGTTCATGATACCATTTTCTTCAGCCTTTGCAGGCATAACACAGGCGTTGATAGTAGAATTTCTGATATGATGTGGATGGCCAGGTTGAGCTATGAGTCAGTCCACTGCGCACGAAACAAATACAGCCAGGCTGGAGGATGCTATTTAGGTGCCAAGTAGCAAAGAGCAAGAGCAGGTATCCAAAACATAGCAAAAATTAGTTCCTCAGGCAAAATATTGGAAATCAGAAATAAGCAAGCCTTGATTTTGGCAGTCATACTTACCAGATGATGACACTCAAGAACATGGGTGGGTTTTCATTGGGCACTTTTTCAGGGCAAGACATTAATTTTGTCACACCTCAACAAATCAAAGTGAAAGACGCACAAAACTCTCCTTTTAAAATACTGGTTTATGACAGCAGTTGTCAGTCAGGGAAAGCAAAAGTGGGCTGCACCACAGAGACTGAGCCAGGAGGTGGGGACAAAGCGCAGCAGGGAGAATATCCTCAACAATATCGTACCACAGTATCTAAGCAAGAAAAGCAGAGCAGGTCCAGTGACAGTAAGCAGGTTCAGACAAGAGTCAGGCTCATCAGACAAGTCCACAGTGATGTCTAAGAACAACCAGGAAGCCAGGCTAGCACAACAGGAAGGTATGTGGCCAAGCACATGTATACTTACAATGCAGGTCACACAAGGACCAAGGCCAAGGGTATGAGCTTAAAAGTAGTTACTACATGTAATAAGGAAGGACTGACAAAGCCTCTTAGAGCTGTTTTACAACCCAGATCTTTCCCCATCAGCCTGATCTAAGGTTGCACAAAACAAATAAAACCAGATTTGGTCCTGAGCCCAAGCAGCTAATCCTCTATGTGAGGAAGAAAAATAGTGCAGATCATAGAATCATAGAATAGTTAGGGCTGGAAAGGACCTTAAGATCATCTAGTTCCAAACCCCCTGATATGGGCAGGGACACCTCACACTAAACCATGCCACCCAAGCCTTTGTCCAACCCCGCCTTCAACACTGCCAGTGATGGAGCATTCACAATTTCCCTGGGCAACCCATTCCACTTCCACACTATCCTAACAGTAAAGAATTTCTTCCTCATACCCAATCCAAACTTCCCCTGTTTAAGTTTGAACCCATTACCCTTTGTCCTATCACTACGATCCCTAATGAAAAGTCCCTCCCCAGCATCCCTATAGGCCCCCTTCAGATATTGGAAGGCTGCTAGGAGGTCTCCACGCAGCCTTCTCTTCTCCTGACTGAACAGCCCCAACTTTCTCAGCCTATCTTCCTACTGAAGGTATACCAGACCCCTCATCCTCCTCGTGGCCCTCCTCTGCACTTGTTTCAACAGTTCCACGTCCTTTTGATGTTGAGGACACCAGAACTGCACACAATGCTCCAAGTGAGGTCTCATGAGAGCAGAGGGGCAGGATCACCTACCTTGACCTACTAGTCACGCTCCTTTTGATGCAGCCCAGCATATGCTTGGCTTTTTGGGCTGAGTGTACACTGATGGCTCATGTTCATTTTCTCATCGACCAACACCCCCAAGTCCATCTCAGCAGGGCTGCTCTGAATCTCTTCCTTGCCCAACATGTAACTGTGCCTCGGATTGCTCTGACCCAGGTGTAGGACCTTGCACTTGGCATGCTTAAACTTCATCAGGTTGGCATCTGCCCAGTTCATATGTGTGTCAAGGTCCCTCTGGATGGCATCCCTTCCCTCCAGCGTGCCAACCAAACTACACAGCTTGGTGTCATAGGCAAACTTGCTGAGGGCACACTGAACCCCACTGTCCATGTCACCTTGGTGGAGCTCTTTTAAGTGTTACAAGAGCAAAGGAGAAAGTAGCACAGAAGTGGCAAGAGATCAGTTACTTAGTCATTTTATTTTACAGTGTTATACATTGATACTTGCTATACCCTTAGGGGAGGCAATAGATTTTATAATCAAAACATTGGAGAAGTCCTACATCTACAGAAGATACTTTCTGCGTTAATCTTCTGGATGCCTCTGTGGGGTCTGTAATTAAAAACCTAAACATTCTTATGCAGACTGACATAGAACCATTTTATTTACAAAAAACATGACAAAAAATGTTTTCCCTCCAAAAATCTGGGATAATTATCCCTAAAAATCTTGGACAACTCAAAGAATACTACTTTTAAATTGCATAAGTTATTAGCAAGACAGCGACTGACACTGAAGCAGTTATCTTGATCACATCTACCAACAAAGAAAGGACCAAACACTTGCCTTAGCACAGCCATTTTTTATGATTATTAAACTGAGCTGCTTGGAAACTCTTTGGAATTTTTCAATGTCATTTAGTTGCATAACTGTATCATAATTACAGGAAGATTGATTTAAGGTAAGTGAGTTTAATAAACTACTAATGATAACACACTCTCTCACTACCTTTATACCAACAATTCTACCTATACAAGGACTGAAATTATGAACTTTAAATTCCTTATTTATTAGTTTATATATTCTTACATTTAATTTTTTCTCTAATGCGATCTTCTTTGTTCATGTTAGGAGAACTTTCTCAGTTGACACTTTCAGAAGCTTGATAACATCCCTAGAATACAACTTTTGATATAACTCAAAAACTATTGATACAAAGCTAAATAATTAAAAGTTTCCCACAAGCAAACACAAATATATTTGAAAAGTGGATTAACTTCCTTTTTTTTTTTTTTTTGGCAACTTTCTGAGAAAGAGGCATTAGAATATAATACTCTCAAATTTAAATTCAATCCTACTGAACCTTGAAGAAGCAATTGGAAAAGCACCAATAGGTGATTGAGATAAATCTGTAAGATTATTCTGGAGGTGATTTTGCTTTGTAAAAACTGCTAGTACTGAAAAATAGCTAAGTTAACAAACTGATCATAATTATACGACTTAACCTTAAGGGAAAAAAAAATCACAGTCTTTAAGTTATTAGTCAAAAATTAGTCAACTGATTCCCCAAAGAAATTAAATAATTATTTAAGGGCTAGTAAAAAGTTTGTCTCCATTATTTCATGATGGTCCCAGAATTTCTGGGGGTCAGTGGTGTTTATAAATGCATACTGATATATAATTATAAAACTTATGAAATACAGTGAAAAATACTTTCATAAAATAACCTGGTTTGTGTAAAGTTTGATGCAAGTGTTAGGGAAAGATGCATACCTTTCAACTGGTAAAATCAACTTCTAATGCAAAACAGTAGCATAACATATATAAAAAAATGGACTAAAGGATGTTTCACAGCACCATAAATATCCATATACAGTTAGGATGAGATTTAAATCTGTGGTAAAATAAAGTTTGTTTGCCAGGAATGTAAACTATAAAGAGATGTATGAAAATGAACACATAAAATACATTTCAAAATTATGTGTTTGCTTTTAAACAGTTTCAGATTTTTGAGAGAATATTATTATATTGATAGAATGTCTATTACTGTTTTATCAGTAGCAAACATTTACAGCAACACTATAAGTGATGCACAGAAAATTGCATTTAATTGTTGTAAGATGTATGTATTTCAGAGATTAACATTAGGACCTTAACAGAACAGTAATTTACAAGCTCTCATGTTTGGGAAATTAATTTTTTGTCAGATTAAAGTAACAATACTGAGAAATCTTAGCAAAGTCCCAGTACATTTACTGACTGCAGATATCTAGACACTATCTTACCAATGCCTGTTGAAATCTGAGATCAATGCTTTCTGTCTTTTTTACTTTTGGTAAGTGTCAAATGCTTCAAAAGTCTATAATGCTTTCTCCAACTTTCAAATATGCAACTTAAGTGATTAGGGGTAGGCAGACATTTGCTATCAATAGCTTTTTAATTAAAAATATTATGATAAAAAACAAATAAGTATGATGGGAGAGAAAGCATTTTAGCTACTGTTATTTTGCAGAGTAAATGGCCCTATTTCACTGAATGCTGGAGTTTCAAGTTAAAACAGGAAAAGATTGCTGCCTGGTAGAGCAGCCAGTGGTCAAAGAGTATGCATGCAAGTATGAAAGCCCAAGTTTAAAACTCCTTATCTAAAAAGCTGGTGGCTTAAATGCTCTTGGAAACAGAGGAATACTTTAATCACCATAAGGGCAGTGCCCTTACCAACTGCAGTGGCCTGATCAGTATGCTAACAATGGAGTCCAATAACAGTCCCAGACAAAGCAAAGAGATAGAACCAGGTACATGTTCTATCCAAAGAATCCAGTTAAGAGCAGCATAAGGCAGGACTGGAAGCAAAATTAACATACATATAAGAGAACCATTCAGGATGCAAGCTATCTACAGTGCAGGACCAAAGTCCACCCAGGAAATAGAACCAAAACCTGGAGAGGTGCACTTAAACCACAGCACAGGCAAGGGTATTGGCTAATCAAGCCTCAGCTTAACTGAGGCTCCTGGAACCCAAGGCAGATGGCGTAGGTGGAAACACCAGGTGGGGTTGGTTAGGGTCATTATGACTATTAAGCTCTGATAATCACAGCCTTTAAAGCTTATTCATGTTACCAGATCTTAGGAATTTAGCCAAATATATTTGTTTGGGCCTAATAACTGGGAAGGGAATTACTAGTAATGTATAAATTTATGAGTTTTTTTTTTAAAAAAACCTGCAGTGGTCTACTTGAACTCTAGAAAAAAAAAAGCAAAGCTATGAAGAAAGTAGCATCATATTTTTATTTGTTTTATACTAGAATATATAAAGTTCTGACCTGACAGAACAAAATTATTGCTAGATAAAAATGACAAATTCTAAGTCTGATTTAGGACTTCATGTGTATTTTTCGCTATATTTCAGTAGTCCCATTACATTAACTATATGTCAATTTATTTACAATTATACCAGTTCTAAAACTGTAAGATTATAACACAAAATAACCCGATATTTTTCAAATTCACTTGGGATTTCAGTTATTTCACTAATTTTGTAAAAAGAGATAAATCACACAAACACCCTCTCAAAAGTTACCCAAATTAATCCATTAGCAGTCTTTCGTGTTTCTGTATCATAAATAGAAATACAATTTCTAAATTTCATCTGATTAATAAAACCAGTGCTTCCTCTATGTTAAAGGCACCTTTTTTTCTCTAATGCCCACATAGCAATTTTTCAGCAAGACAACTTTGTCATGAGCCTTTCTTTAGTCACAAAAATTGCCCAATACTTCCACAGTGTCAGAAAATGTCTCCCACACTTCATGAAACATTTATTTTATTTATATATATAATGTATATATATTATATAATTTTATATATATTATTAAATATATAATTATACATAATTATATATTAAATATATATTATATTTATATTATATGTATATAATTATATACATATATATCTGCTCCTCACCTTCCCAGAAAGATCTATCTCAGCCATGTAATTTTCGACCAGACCAGACATCAATCAGTTCAGCATTTGCCAGTAGTGAGGGGAACAAGCATCTTAAGTGGGACCAGGGATTTCCAATAGTAGGTCTTTCGCTAAAGTAGTTAGCTTCAATGTCATTAAACACTTTAAGAGGCTCTATAGTTTAGCTGTTGTCACTGTTTTGTCCATACCTCTGTGAGTTGGGCTGAAACACGTATCAACTGTGCTTGGGACCATAAAAATTTCTCCCTTGAGCTACCAAAAGTGTTTGCGAATGAAACAGAGAACAGGTTAAAACAATTACAAAGGAAAATGTGTAATTCTTTTATGGTCATTGTAAAGGTGATTATTGTTTAAAGGCCAAGCTTTGACTTTCTGGTGAAAAACAGAAGAACAAGAAGGGAATTCCAGAAAAGCAGTGAGGTATTCATCAAAAGGGTAAAATTTTCCATCAGTAACTTGAAACCACCAGTGTCCTTTCCAAAAAATAGACGTAAAGAAAAGAGATTAATTTAGCAATTTTTTTAGAAGATCAAAGGGCTTATTTCTATTCAGTTCGATTTTTATTTGTCTGGAATTACATGCATCAAAAGTACATATCTGAGGCTTCAGAGAAAAAGAGAATAAGAAAGATGAAGCACTGAAATTAACATCAGGGGAACAGAACAGGAAACAACTTCAAGACCAATAAGTAGCTATGAGTTTTCCTGCTATAAAGATAAACATTTTGACCTTTTTAAAATATGACTTCTAGAATTGCAAGGGCAACATAATCGGGGCACTTTCAAAAGACACTGATTCAGTGCAATAAATTGAAGAGTTCTCAAAGAGCTGGAAAAAAAGTGGAACTAATAAAATGTTAAACCATGATTTACTTGGTTTTAATAATCCTAGACATTTTAAATTCAAGCATTAGAACACTGATAGATTTCTGTACATTTGACAGTTTCAAAACTTATTTGAGTTATCACAATGGAAACTGTTTTTCAAGGACTTTCTGTACAATAACATTGTAACTGGAAAGGCAATGCTAACATAATCTTATTACTAAATGTATACACCTTACTGCTATTTACATAGATCTGGTGTAAATGAATGAAAACATTCTAAGCAATGCAGTTCCAAGAAGTCCTTTCAAGTTTACAGAAAACATGTTAACAGAAATGCCATTTCTGCTCTGAAAAAAAGCACTGAAAACTTCAGCTTGTGAGAGAAAAAATAGCATGCAATGTGTCCCCTACCTAAAAAAAAAAAAACAACCAGAAAAGCTGTCTGTGGGGCTGAGTTGAATGCAGCTGAGAGTAGTTTATTTTTCCCTGAGGCAAATGGCTGAAGATTCAGAAAAATCCTTCCTCACTCACTTACAAGTTGTTCTCTTGAGTATATTCTACTCTTTATTATAGAGCAGCGTGAGCCAGCAGCTCCCTGGGTTCAGGAGTCCCCAGGGTGTCCCTGGGCTGGGAAGCAAGGCCTGGAAGGTGGGGGCAGTCCCAGCCCCTGGCATTGGGGACATCCCTAGGGATGTGTAGGTGCTGAGACTGGGCTAGACCATGGGCCCACAGGTGGGCTGTGCTTGGCTTGTTGGGGCTCATGACTGATGGGGGCTGTGGGGATGTGGAAACAAGCCCTGCTGTGGAGTCACTGGGGCAGAGACTGAAGGCACATGGGTGGCTGTCCTGGGTTCAGCAGTAGCAGTCAGTTTTCTCTTTCTTAGTAGCTAGTGCAATGCTGTGTTTTTGACTTTCAGACTGGGAACAGCGTTGATAATACTGATGTTTTTAGTTGTTCCTCAGTAATGTTTACTGTGACCAAAGACTTTCTGAGCTTCATGCTCTGCCAGGGAGGAGGGGAAGCTGGGAGGAAACAGAGACAGAGCACCTGATCCAAACTGACCAGTGAGGTATTCCATACCACAGCATGTCATGCCCACTATATAAACTGGGGCAATTTTCCTGAAGGGGTAGACCACTGCTTGGGTCAGGCTGGATATCAGTCAGCGGGTGGTGAACAGTTGCATTCTCTTCCCTTGTATTCCCCTTGTCATTATTATTACTGGTGGTAGCAGTAGTGGTTTGTGTTATACCTTAGTTACTGGAGTGTTCTTATCTCAACCCGTGGGAGTTACATTCTTTCGATTCTCTTCCCCATCTCTTTGGGAGTGGGGGAGAGTAAGGGGTGTGTGTGTGTGTGTGTGTGAAATAGCAGCTGCGTGGTTCTAAGTTACGGCTAGGTTTAAACCGTGACAGGGGCTGAAACATGGTCCTGGGCTCTGGGCACTGGGCCCTGGGCAGGGGTGCAGTGAGGTGCCAGGTAAAGCTGGGCCAGGCCAGTAAGGACTGATAGTGTCTTCACCAACCTGATACTATTAACCTGTACTTTTACGTCCGAGGAATTTATTCACTTAGCGTCTATTCTCTCTTCATATTTTAAAACTCTTCTTATTATCCATTATGTGTCTTTCTTCATGACACCATAGGGCATACATGCCCATAGTGGCCATTTTACATATAGTGAAGTCAGAGTTAAAAGTAGCTCTTGATTTTGCAAAATGGAAGCAAACACTCATGTCAGAACAAGTATAAGCTCTGATGCCATTTCTTAATATTTCTTAAGAAAGGTCAATGCTTACCGGCTAATGTCACATTAAGATTCAGGTATAACTTTATGCGTAAAATCTAACTTTTAATGTCTCTATTATAAAACAGAAATCAAAGCTTTGAATTATCTGGGAGAACTTAAATATCTGAAAATGAAAACCACAAAGACAGAACACTGAGTAAGTACTTCTATTATGATGTAGAAAACATTTGAGACTCAGAACTAAGCATTCTCCTGATTAAAAGATAACAGAAGAAAAGTTGCCCACCCATGAAGTCCTCTTGTCCATCTCTATTACCTTCTTCCTCCTGGCTGTGTTTTCAACATCTCTTATTCTGCATCAGAGAGGATCGTCTATCTCATCAGCATAGGAACTCTAGCAGTTCACTTTTCACTCCTGCCTAGGAGTACCAGTGGCAACTGCAAGAAAGGCATGGAAACTGCAAAGTTAAGAAAAAATCTGCAGTGGGGAGGGAATAATTTAAGAGTCCCACCAGGAAAGACAAAGTTCAAATTCCCCTATTTACAGCTTTATGATAAAAGCATAGATTTCTTAGTATAGGAAAGAAAATGATTCAAGTACAATACTTCAGCCTAGTTATTGGAGTTCTCACTGAAGCAAGGATAACTCTGGATTCTAATTCATGCTCCAGTTATTTTAATAGTTTAAGAAAAAATAACTTTCACTTGTAAGCATGTTAATTGCAAAGTTTCTGTTCTCTCTCTGAGAAACAGCTTTATTCACCCTTGCTTGCTGTTGCTTTTTCTCTATCCTCCAAAAGCATTAATCAAGAACACCTTAGATGATCATCAACTTATCCAAGCCAGAACAAACTGGACGTTCAAATACTCCTCTGGGATGTCCTTATTTTAAGTAGAAATACAAACCAATGCCAAGTTTTTCATATTCTTCATAATGCTGCAACTGCTGCAAAAGAACTGTCCATTCTTCTGACTGTCTGGGACAAGAATACTGACAGAAGTATATTGGCTGGGTAGAGTTAATTCTCTTCAAAGATCCTCATATGGTACTCTGTTTTGGAGCTGTGATCAAAACAGTATTGATAACACACTAGTGTTTTAGTTATTGCTGAAGAGTACTTAACCACCATCAAGGCCTTTTCTGTTTCTCAGGCTGCTCCACCACTGAGTTGGCTGTGGGTGCACAAGAAGTTGGGAAGGGACACAGCTGCAATAAGTGACCCCAAGTCAAGATTATGAGTAATGAAGCCTTACTTTACTAGAAATACCCAAGCACCTGATTGCCTATGGGAAGTAGAGAATTAATTCCTTATTTTGCTTGGCTTGTGTGCACAGCTTTTGCCTTGCATATTAGTCTCTATCTAAATCTATGAGTATTCTCATTTTTACCTTTCCGATTCTCTCCCCTATCCTACTGTGGGAATTGAGCATGTGGCTGTGTGGGGCTGAACTGCCTACTGGGTTTAACCCACAACACATAGAATCATAGAATAGTTAGGGTTGGAAAGGACCTTAAGGTCATCTAGTTCCAACCCCCCTGACATGGGCAGGGGGACACCTACCACTAAACCGTGCAACCCTAAAACCTGCCAACCACTCTGTCCAACCCAGCCTTGAACACTGCCAGTGATGGAGCATTCACAATTTCCCTGGGCAACCCATTCCACTTCCACACTATCCTAACAGTAAAGAATTTCTTCCTCATTATATCACATCTAAACTTCCCCTGTTTAAGTTTGAACCCGTTATCCCTTGTCCTACCACTATAGTCCCCAATGAAGAGTCCCTCCCCAGCATCCCTATAGGCCCCCTTCAGATATTGGAAGGCTGCTAGGAGGTCTCCACACAGACTTCTCCAGGCTCAACAGACTCAACTTTCTCAGCCTATCTTCATACTGGAGGTGCTCCAGTCCCCTCATCATCCTCGTGACCCTCCTCTGCTCTTGTTCCAACAGTTCTACGTCCTTTTGATGTTGAGGACACCAGAACTGCACACAATGCTCCAAGTGAGGTCTCATGAGAGCAGAGTAGAGGGGCAGGATCACCTACCTTGACCTGCTGGTCACGTTCCTTTTGATGCAGCCCAGCATACGCTTGGCTTTCTGGGCTGAGAGTGTACACTGATTGCTCATGTTCATTTTCTCATCGACCAACACCCCCAAGTCCATCTCAGCAGGGCTGCTCTGAATCTCTTCCTTGCCCAACATGTAGCTGTGCCTCGGATTGCTCTGACCCAGGTGTAGGACCTTGCACTTAGCATGCTTAAACTTCATCAGGTTGGCATCTGCCCAGTTCATATGTGTGTCAAGGTCCCTCTGGATGTCATCCCTTCCCTCCAGTGTATCAACCAAACCACACAGTCTGGTGTCATTGGTAAGCTAAACTTACTTGTGTCTCTATAGTGTCATACTTATAATGAAAATGTCATACTTGTGCCTGTATAATGAAAAGCATATGATTTTCATTACACACACAGGTGAAGTGATAACATTTCTATGCTGTTAAATTAAAATAACTTTATTTATCCCATGACATTCATACAGGAAGATATGAACAGTGAAAAGTGTGATGCATTGTGTGTATGTGGACCCAATCAATGCTGTGAGCACCGCAGAGGGGTGTGAAGCTTCCACTACAGGCAGCTCTTGCATGTGCTTCTGTTTTAGTTTGGAGTAATTTTGCTCAAGTAGTACTATAAGAAATTGTTTGATGTAAATTAAAATAATTCCATTATCTAGTAGACATTCTAATTAGTCAATAAAAATTAGGAAGTACTTAGGAAATTGATAGAAATTAATATCTGAAGTTAGTAAATTGAGAATTTTTTAGAGAAGTCATTATGTAGAGTTTTCCCTTTTATTTCAGGAAGACAAAGGAACCAACTAATGAAAAGTCAGAGATCACTTCCCTCAACCTCTGGCAACAGTCCTAACACAGCCCTGGATAATTTAATTATAAAATAAAGGAATACTAGTTTCTGTCTCAGTGTTATCCAGTGTTTTTAGTATGACTGGTCAAAGACCAAGCACAGTAGTGCCACAACTGTTACTGCATTGTAATTCCAACCCAATCTGAAGGTGAAGAAATCTATTCTGCAATGGTTGCTTTGTCATTCAGTTTACAGTTTCTTTCCCTTAAATTCATGACAATATTCTAACTGCATCATATTGTCTTGCACTAAATTCTTTCTCTCTGACTTAATATTTAAATTCATTAGCTATTTGTAGCCTGTTAATTCTCCTTGCCCTTTATCATTGCTGAGTCAAGTTATACATACTTTGGTCTTTTTATCTTACCTGAGAAATAAATCCTCCAGCTCCTTGATTTTTTTTTTTTTCTGTTCTCTTTATTTCATTGAGTTTGTCAATATCTTTTTTGGAATAAAGTGTCTAATATAAAATCAATATTCAAAATATATTCACTGCAGACCACCACAAATAGCTGCTTCCTTGGTTGTTGAAACAGTACCAAACTCTTTGCTACCTTCTGACTACTTTGTGCTCATTATGCCACATGTAAAACCACAATAGACCTCTAAGGTCCTTAAAAATAGATGTGTATTTCTATATATTCTCGACCTCTACCTGATCAGGGTCATACAATTAAAAACTTAATTGGAATGACAATAAAGGGATCTCAGAACCCTTATCAAGGCAAAGCATAAGGGTAATGGATCTTTAAAACACATTGCTTATATTCTGCTATCTCTACATTGAAAGTTTTTCTCAGACTTTGTAGGGTTTGTAGTTTTCACCAAAAATACATGTTTCTTGACATTGTTAGTAGCATAAGACCACTAAGGACCTGCCAGGTCATCAGGTTTATTTCCTCTGCTATAAGAAATAACGTTGTAGGGTAATACCTTTATGAGTTTATAAAGCTCCACCTTAAAAGTGTCCAGCTTGCATGTCCTACATTGTAAATTACTCAAAATCATAAGACAGGGATAAAACCTGTTACCTCTGTTTTGCAAACATGGGAATTAAATGTACAGATTCTAAGAGACTTTCTGCTGGACACTCACAGTAGAATAGAGATTGCAATCTCTACGGTATAGAACTAGGATTTCCTAGGTTGTCTGTGCTAGATTTGCTATGCAAAAAATAAACTAATGAAAATTTTTAAGAAATGCATGTGGCAAGATGCACAAATATTAATAGAGAAATTAATAAAGAAAAGCTCTAAATTACAAAGTACTTGTTTGGGTTATTTTCTGTTATAACTACTCCCATTAGAATTGCAAAATGTCAATAAGTATTCTTTTGGCTGCATTGATGGGTTGTAGCCAGTGGTCTGAGGTTCAACAAAGCAAAATGTTCTTGGGCAACAATGACCCCATGCAATGCTACAGACTTGGAGAAGAGTGGTTGGAAAGTTGCTTGACGGAAAAGGACCCAGGGATGCTGTCTGACAGCCACTGAACATGAACCAGCTTATGCCCAGGCAGCCAAGAAGGCCAGCAGCATCCTGGCCTATGTCAGAAACAGCGTAGCCAGCAGGGCCAGGGAAGTGATCATCCCCGTGTACTGGGCCTGGTAAGGCTGTACCTCAAATCCTGTGTTCAGTTCTGGGCCCCTCTCTACAAGACAGCCATTGAGGTTCTGGAGTGTGTCCAGAAAAAGGTAACAAAGCTGGTGAAGTGTCTGGAGCACAAGTCTTGTGAGGAACGGCAGAAGGAACTGAGGTTGTTTAGTCTGGAGAAGAGAAGGCTCAGGGGGGCCTTATTACTCTCTACAACTACATGAAAGCAGGATGGAGCGAGGAGGTGCCTGGTCTCTTCTCCTAAATAACAAGAGATAGGACATGAGGTAATGGACTCAAGCTCCATCAAGAGAGGTTTAGATTAGATATTAGGCAAAATGTCTTCTTCAAAATGGTGGTCACGCATTGGAACAGGCTTCCTAAGAAAGTGGTGGAATCACTGTCCCTGGAAGTGTTCAAAAACTGTGTAGATGAGGCCCTCAGTGATATGATTTAGTGGTGGCCTTGGCAGTCCTGGGATAACGGTTGGACTTGATGATCTTAAAGGTCTTTTCCAACCTAGCTGATTCTATGATTCTATATTAAATACCATTAGAAGATTCCGTATACTCATGCAGTCAGAGTATACACTGTGAAATAGCTGTCCTTAACCTAAATTTCTGCATCTTTCAAGTTGAGTTAAAGAAGTCATCTATAGAGTGATTATGATTAAACTGTATACCTGGCAGTATCACAAGGATGCTGGCAGGACAAAGACTTTAATGTTATGTCATAGTTAATAAATTTGCAATATTCCTGTACTTCCTGAATCACAACATGGTTGAGATTGGAAGGGACCACTGGAGGTCATCTGACCCAACCACTTTGCTCAGGCAGTCACCTAGAGCACATTATTCAGAACTGTGTAAAGGTGGTTCTTGAATATCTCCAGAGAAAGAGACTCCAGAAGCTCTTAGGCAACCAGAACTGGACACAGTACTCCAGGTGAGGCCTCACCAGGACTGAGTAGAGAGGGAGGACTCTACCTGCTGGCAGTTCTCCTCCAAATGCATCCCAAGACACCATTGGTGCTGGTGCCTTCTTGGCCAATTTCTGGCTCACGGACAACTTCTTGTCCACTAAGACCCCAGGTCCATGTCACTCCTGTGCTGGTGCATGGGGTTATTCCTCTCCAGATGTAGGACCCTGCACTTGTCTTTGCTGAATTTCAAAATGTTCCTCCCTGTCCATCTCTTCAGCCTGTCTATATCCTTTTGAATTGCAGCACAGCACGCTGGGATATCAGGCACTCCTCCCCAGTTTTGTATCATCAGCAAACTTTCTGAGGAGGCACTCTATCCCACTGTCCAAGTCACTGACACATAATTTAAATAACACAGGACCCAGTATTGACCCTTAGGAGACACCAGTAGTTGCAGGTCTCCAAATACACTCTGTGCCACTGATAACAACCCTAAGACATGCCATTCAGCCAGTTCTCAATCTTCCTTTTAATTTTTTTTTGTTGTTTTTCAGTCTGAATAGAAACTTCAAAATATAAACCTTGAAAATGTTCTTTTTCTTCTTAAAAAGTCTGTGATATTTTTTCATGTTCTTCAATCAGCTGTAGCCCATCAAGAGGCTGTTTTATTATGTCAAAAGTGGAGTTCTCATTTCTTTCTCTCCAGAAGCTTGTTTTCTTTATCAGCTATGTTGGTAACACCATAATCTTTGACATACCTCTAGGGCTGTGATTGCCTTCTGTTTGCTTTCATTTATTTGTCTTGCATGTGTAGGCTATTTTCAACTTTTACACAGCGTGTAACATGCTAAGCCCACTTTATTTCACACAATCACTAAGATCATTTTGACATCTCTCATCTTTTCTCTGCATTTCCCCAAACACATTCAACTGCATCAAGCTGGGCTTCTTAGGATACATCTTTCTTTTCTCACAAAATTCCACTACTTTTTACTTATGCTTTCTATGTTGTATCATACATTAATCCTGCACTACTATTTTGCTCTACCTGTGATACCAAATTTTGGCTCTTTAAGCTGCTTTTCATTTCATTGAGAAATTCTATTTCTGAGCTGGTCTGCAAAACTATTACAAAAAAAAAAAAGGAGATTCTACAAGGTTTTTGGGTTACCTGTTCTAGTCCCATACTATCTTCTTAATGAAAATGTTTTTTCTAATACCCAGTTTGAACTCTATGCAACAATTTCAAGCTGCTAACTTTTCTTACACCATCTTCCACTTCACCTCTATCATATCATTAATTCTATGTCATTGTGGGTTTTCATTTAGATTGCAACTCAGTCTTCTCTGCAAGCCTAGTTCTTGCAGTTTCTCCCTGCAGGATTTTGTAGATCTGTCTTCAAGTTTGTCAAGATCCTTTTGGAATGAAGTGCTAGAATTTGGTGTGTTAGCTGTTCCCAGTTTAGTATAACTCACAAATTTGTTGAAGATGTATTTTGACCTGTCATCAAGGTTGTTGGTGAAGATATGGAATAATATTAGCACAGTATCAACAGCGATCTACTCATTACCAGCCACCAAATGGATATCAAGTCATTGATTACTATCTTTAGTGATGGTAATCTTTGGTAATTACTGTATTTAGTAATCTTTAGATGGCCTGTGGACCATCCAAATCTCTACCCATCCAGTTGTTTAGCATCAAAAATTCTACTTCAAGGTGTATTTTATTCATTGTTCTTCTATTCTACTCATAGGCACTCAATGCATTGTTGAAAGCAATCAGGTTAGTTATCATGATTTGCCTAAGTAAAACCAGGTCAACTGTTCCTGGTTACCTTATTTTATTTTACGTATTTGAAGTGTTTTTCAAGAGAAAATTCTTAATGATCTTTGCAGGGACTAAGGTTAAACAGACCTGTCTACAGTTTCCAGGTTGTCTGAAAAATGTTCATAAAACTTTTTCCCATTACCAGGAACACCCTCTTTCTCCATCATGATGATTTTTCATATATAGACAGAAGCTTCACAGTAACATAAGACAACTCTTTTCAATGAGTCTCTGATTCATTTTTCCCCATTTTTAGTTGTACTTTTCCTGCCATTTATATAATTATTGTTAATCTAAAACCACTAACATGACACTGATTGAAGTATACAAGAGCAAAGAAGAACAAAAGAGACCTTTTCCTGTGAAATAGTTTTTTATTTAAGAGCACTATAGGTCTCTTCTATGTGAACATTTGGCTTATTATTAACATGACAGAAATTTAATTTAGTAAAGATTTCTGGAAAATTGAATTCCAATGCATTCATGCTTCTCCTCAAGAGAAGGTCCTGGTGATTTGCCCCCATACTATGTATTCTGCTGAGTCTAAAGAGAATTTCATAATTTTAGATTTCACAATTCTAGATATCAGAAGTTTCATAGCAGTTCATAAGCAGGCCAGCATCTTTCACTGGTGCTATTCAAAAATGTGCTATTCAAAAATTAATTCCTGAAACACTGAGATGGTCCAAGTCATCACAAATGACTTCACCATAACTGATTATAACCGACAGAAAACAATGAAAATGTGGATAGAATTATACACATTGTATATGCTTCTTTTGAGTTCACTCCTCTGAAAAGATTATTTATTAATGAAAGCCATTTACTTTCTACTGTTCAATTTACCAAATCTAAACAAAGAGCTAGAGAAGCTAGTGAAGAACTTGTCATTCCATGATTTCCTAACTTATGATATCTTATAGTAACTATTCATTATGATAATTTTTTGCATTTCTAAGAGAAAATATATAATAAAATGCTTTAAACGGTGATGAAATACGAAGTGGTCTGTTAGTAGTAGCAGTTCTGTTGCAGTCTTTCAATTTTGAATTTATTCCATTAGTTGCTAAGTGTACTGGTTTTGGGTGGGATACAATTAATTTTCTTCATAGTAGCTGGTGTTGGGGTATGTTTTTGCTAGGTCTGAGCAGTGTTCACAGGGAGTCAAGGCCTTTTCTGCTCCTCACCTCACACCACCCTACCAGTGAGTAGGCTTGGGGTACACAAGCAGTTTGGAGCGGACACAGCTACGACAGCTGACACAAACTGACCCAAGGGATACCCCCTACCATATTGTGTCATGCTCAGCAGTAAAAGCTGGGGGGAAAGCTGAGGAAGAAGGAAGCAGGGGAACATTCACAGTGATGGCATTTATCTTCCCAAGTAACCCTTATGCATGATGGAGACCTGCTTTCCTAGAGATGGCTGAACACCTGCCCGCTGAACGGAAGTGCTGAATGAATTCCTTGTGTTGCTTGCTTGTGCATGTGGCTTTTGCTTTGCCTGTTAAACTGCTTTTAGCTCAATCCATTAGTTTTCTCACTTTTATCCTTTTGATTCTCTTCCCCATCCCACTGAGGGGAATAGTGAGAGAGCAACTGTGTGGTGATTAGTTGCTGGATGGGGTTAAACAATGAGATTAAGTAACTAAATTTCTAGGACCACAAACCTTAATTCTAAACCAAAGCCAAGCAAGTAAAAGGAAGGGGAATTTTCAAGAAAAGGAATATACTTCTGTTTTTCTTGAAAATTTGTTCTACTATACTTCAGTTGATTTTTTCCTTCTCAATAAATACTCATTCTTAAAATAGTTAATAAACTTCACAGTTGATATGTTTGGACATGTGGAATTTTCACACTTATTAGAGCAGAAAAATAAAGATAAAGCTTCCCAGTCTTAATTTTTATGAAATAAAGTTATTTTTCACTATGACAGAAGGCTATCAACTTTTTTGATTTAAAGAATTTGGAAGCTGAATCTACTATAACACAGAAGCAAAACTGCTACAGTCATAGAATCATAGAATAGTTAGGGTCAGAAAGGACATTTAGATCATATAGTCCAATAACATTTACTCATTGGAAAGAAAAAAGGAAGACAAGCTTTACAAATTATTCTCTACGAGGGTTTTAAATGGTAAAGAATTACTTGGGCACTGCTGTAGTTAAACTGTTTCAGATGTTTATGACAGCAAGAAAGCTATAACGATATACTTTGCTAGGGTAAGTAGGAGCCATCCTTTCTGTAAGGATTTGTTCATAATATTAATCTAGAGGGAATTGCAACTTGCAAATAATTTGAATTTATTAATGAACACTATAAACAAGTGTGCAACTGGGAACAGGAGAGCAGACAAGGGGTTCAGGAAGAGATACTTATAATAATCATTAGCAATATCTACTTAACTTGTTTATAGCAGGCTTCTTGAATTAAAAGACCTTGCTAGCTAGATGACATCACAACAACGGAGTCTGGTGATTTGACACTGGAGGATTCAACTTTTGTGCCTTCTAAAGAAAGTGTGTTTAGTTCTTTTCAGCAGGCAAGTGGTTGCAAATGCCACAGATAGATTCACTACGCCTACTTTCCTCTAGTGTTCTACAGGGTAACAATCCTGTTTTGCTCATGAGATTTGATATCATTGTTACCTGCTGCAGCAGTTGGCCTTTAGCTGTGACTTCCCATATTGTGAAATTAAAGCCATACAACTGAGAATTTCCTGAGCATATCTCTGTAAGTATGTAACTGACAAGACTTTCAGCCACTCACCATATTTTTAACGGTCATATAAAATTGTCTTTCCACAGCAGGTTCTCCAGAGTTCATGCTCAATGCTCAAACCACCCTGGCTAAACCTACAGGAACAATGCTTCTGTACTAAGTAGTTAACAAAATAAATTATGTCATAATATAAGATTATCACATATATGAATGTTGCTATGCTAAGTCTCTGAGTACCCTCCGTGAAATAGTTTAACACAGTCCAAGTCAGAAATGTATTTATGTAGTAAGAAATGTCTTTTTTTTTTTCCTTAGTAAACTTAATTTACAATTGTTTATTAAGTATTAAAAAGAGGTACACCCTCTTTCTTTGTTTAATGGAGTTAGAACTGATAACATGGGCAAATACTGCTGCCCACAGTTCTTGTTAAGGTGTTGCTTAAAGGTCCTAGGAGTCCTGTGCTGCAAGAATTAAAGCAGTTTTTGGCATGAGAATGGGTAGTATGATGAATAGTACTAAGAGAATTTAGAGATTAAAAGACTAGGGGAAATTAGGCTAGTCTTTTTTTTTCCCCACAATAACCTGTTCTCACTCAATTCATTCACACTCCATCCAGCGAATGCACACGTGAAAAAAATATCAATTTCTTCATCAAGTGGGTTAAAAATTAAACCTCTTTTTTATCTAATCTATAAAAAAGCCTAATCAGATGGCCTGGCAGAACAGCTCCTGACAAGGCATACTGACAGATATAATGAGAGTAACTTCAAATAGAAGCATGCTGAGGTAAGGAGCATAGGTTGGGGAAATAATAATATCGACAGAATGATAATCAGCTGAAGATAAGGTTACTTAAAGGGAAGTTAAGACTCCTGAAACTGCAATGAGATGGGATCAGAATATACTGCTATTTTGTTATCAACTGAAAAAAAAAATACCCAAAAAACAAAACCTGTACTCCTCTATCATTCTAAGGTAGTTAAGTGAAAGCAAACAAGTGAGAGTCAAACACTAAAAAAGGGAGAAAAGGGAAAATAATTCCGTCCTACCTTTTTTTTTTTCTCCTTTCCTTTTCTTATGCAAATTGTCTGATTAAACTGAAAGTGCTTCAAAGTAGAATCTTACCTTCTGTAGAACCTAATCAAATTCCTTACAAAATGGCTTTTAGTGACATCAGACTGATTAAGATGACAATATAAAGCATGAAAAATAACTACTAGCACCTTTGAAGACAATAGCCATGAGCCAAACTTTCAGTCCAAAACTGAAAATATTTTTAAATATGAGCATATATGCCCTGAATATTTAAGAATTTTTTACTAAGGTAGAACATTATTACATTTATTTTTTATTTTTTTTCTCAGAAGTGTTGTGCATTCTTTGAAGAATAAATTCAAATGGAAGGACTTCAGTTCTTAAGGCTCAAATTCCAGAGAATTCACTTTCAGGGAAAGACTCTTTGCTGTCAACCTAAAACAGTGTCTCTAAGCAGCCCTAGTAAAGCTACTGAGTCCCTGAAAGAGATGAAATTCAAGAAAGTCCTTGTTTTTAATATTGTTTCTATGGACTATAACTCTAGGCAGACTTTTATTCCAGAGAGTAGGCTTTTTGTTTTCTGTGGCATCTATCCTGAAGCACATGTTATTTCCTTTCAATATACATGTGTGTGTTCAACTCAACATTCAGGAATGGTCAGTCCCTTTTTGGATTCAATCTTTAGCACCTACAGAGACATCAATCATGGAAATAAGTACAAACCTTTTCAGATACAAGCATAGGCTTTTGTTAATTGAACTAGGGAAAGAAAGCAAACATTTTTGCCTCAGTATCTTCACCTTTAAAAGGCATTGATAATATTCACCTCATACAGAGAAATACTGCAAAAAATAGTGTTTGCCCTGCATTTTGAACACATCAAAGGTTACAAAATGTTATTGCTTTTTATTGTTCCTGCTGCTTAAGAACCATTACTGCTCATTCTATACTTGTTTGCTATTGAAAATAATTGATCCCTTTGCCATTTGCATAGAATAGTTACTACATCTCTCCGCAGAGTTCTTTTCTTCAGGCCAAACAAAACCAACTCTGTTTTAATCATTCTTTCCAGGTTCCATTATCCAAACCTGTCATCATGTTTGTTTCTCTTCTCTCAGCTGCATTCAGTTTCTACTCTTTTGAACTGCTGCAGTCCTTACTGATTAAAGGGCTGCAACTGAGGCCTACCTGTTGCTGAACAGAAACATTTTTTTAAATGCACTTTATTAGATTTCCATGAGGTGGTGTTCACAGTAGTTGTTACACCAACACAACAACAAAAGGTAGATCAGTTTTAGCTACATCACTTCCCTTATCTCACTGCATGGCCACAAGAACATTAGTGTTGACAGAAGAGGGCAACTCCCCAAAACATGGGGACTAGGGAAGGCATAAATGCCCTTCTCGTAAGTACTGTTTCCTTCTGACAAATTAAAGTCACAAGCTTTATTCTAATGCCACTTCCTCCTGTCTTTCTAAGCCTAAATCATTCCTGATTGTAATTAATTTTCATTTTGTTTTTAATATCTGAAACTTCTCATAATTCATTTATCTGTGAGGTTTCCATGTCAATGTTTTTCACACTAAGATTTTCTGCAATTGTTATGGTAATAGCTCAGAAATCCTAAAAGGAGTGTTCTCTATGTAGACTGGAAGTGTTTTAAACATGGACAAAGAGGTAAATATGAAAGAAACAACAGCTCCTGGCTTTATCTTCCTGCTGGGTTTGAAAGTCAGTGGAATGTGGGAGTTCTTCCTCAGAGACAAGATATTTCTAATCAGCCCTATCATGCTCTAAGGCAGTAGCTTACAACACCTATTAGCTGCAAACTCAGCAGGAACTGCAACCCCCTGCCTGTCAAAGAAACAGTATTTTTGCTCTGTATGATGCAGATTATCCAGGAAAACTGAGAGGAACAGATACAAATAGGATGTGAAAATGTGCTACAGTCCTATTCAAGCTGCTGTTGACAATGCATTATACAGAAGTCATGATCCCACAAGCTATTGAGCGTTTTTCTTGTAAATGAATTTTGGCAAGAACAGAATTTGCAGATTACTCCTCTTGTGGGCCATGAGCTCCAGGGATCAAGAAAAGATTGCTGACTGAACTTTCTACACTCCACTGGGTGTAGAGAAGAACATCCTATCCTACAAATGAACACAAGCAGTACTGAAAGAGGATAGGCTCACACAAATATCATAGTAAAATGATTACTTTTTCTGTTTCTAGGTGCCCAAAATACCTGAATACATGACGATCTCCTCTGTACTCTTTGTTGGTGGCATAGCAAGTAAGACCTGGTGGAAATTTCAAACTGTTCATTTTAGGTAGAGTCACAGTAAGATCAGGCTCTGAATCCCAACCAGTCTTCTTGGAATCAATTGTCCCTTTGGTACAAGTACTATATAACATTCAGATTACAGTTCTTGAATTTAAATTCCCACATACAACATTCAATTTAATACCTCTAGAGTTATTTTCCAAAGAGGTATTGAAGGAACAGACATGGAACAGGTTCATTTCCTTTAAAAAGAACTTAGATCTTGCCAGGCAACAGTATGGACAAGAAATGTGTTACAGGAGCCTTTTCATAGAACAAAATAGCTTTCAAAGAAGCAATGATAGGAACTTCAATATCTGGAAAGGAGCCACCACAATTTCTATCTTGTTAAACACTCTACAAAAATGAAAGAATGGAGAAAATTAAGTTTTTTTTTCTACTTAGGCTTGAGATAGCCCCCTTCACCAATTGCCTGAAGAAACACATGGCACATCATTGCCTTTTGCTGAGACACTTTAGAAAATTTCAAAACCTCATACTTTATTTCCCATCTCTTCACATTCAAATACACCTTTTTTCAGCTTCAGCAAATCAAACTCAAAAGGTTCATTAAGTTATAACAATCACACAAAAATTTTTTACCTCATAGCCCTCCCTCCATTATGTGGCAAGAAAGCAAGAGTAGACAGAATTAGACTGCATATATGCTCAGTATTCAAATATTGTCGCCCAGATACATGAGAATTAGTGAAAATACTTAGATTTTTGCCAAGCTAGAGGAGATTTGTGAGTTTTAAAATAGGTTGGTTTCTAGCTGGAAATTAAATTGATTACACATGTTCTTGATATTTCCTAATGCAATTTGTTTTTATAAGGGCATATACTTCAGTCTCATTCAGTCATTGATGCCCAAACTGCAAAGAGACAATCCTTCTGCTAGAAACTACATTAAAATGCAGTAAAAACAAGTCCAGTTACTAATATATAAAATAATAGGAACAAAATAGAGAACACCACCACTATTTTCCCCCCGTCCCTTTAAGGGAAACCTAGTTTTTAAATATTAGAGTAACTCCACAATAACCTTATTAAAAGTCGATTTTTACTGAACAAGAATTTTCTACAGATGAGAAAGCAAGGGACAAGACTCATTCAAATTGGATCCTTACACAAGATGTTAAAGTTGCTTAGCTCATTCTGCTGATGTCAAATGGTATAACTACCAGAGCTGAAAAGGAGCCACCAGGGGAACCACCCAAAAAATACTGTCGTGGTTTAAGCCTTGCCCAGGCTAATAACTCACGAAGTCGCTCACTCACTCACTCCCCTCTATTTCTTCCCTCAGTAGTGGGGGGATGGGGAGGAGAATTGAAAAAAAAAAAAAAAAAATGCAACTCGCACGGGTTGAGATAAGAACAGTTTAGCAACTAAAGTATAACACAAATCACTACTGCTACCATCAGTAATAATACAAGAGAAATACAAGGAAAAAGAATACAACTCCTCACAAAGCCCAACCCAGCCAGTGCACCCCCCAGCAGCGAACCTCCCCAGTGCACCACCACACCCTTCTGGGTCTCTGCTCTCCGTTTTCACATCCTGGACATGACATGCTGTAGTATGGAATAACCCCTTTGGTCAGTTTGGGTCAGCTGTCCTGTCCCTGCTTCCTCCCGGCTTCCCCTCCTCCCTGGCATAGCATGAGGCTCAGAAAGTCCTTGGCCAGACCAAAACACTACCAAGCAGTAACTGAAAACACTAGTGTTATCAGCGCTGTTCCCAGGCCCAAAATCAAAAACACAGCGCTGCACCAGCTACCAAGAAGGAGAAAAACTACTGCTGCTGCTGAACCCATGACAAATATGCATTTTGGTAAAGCAACCAGTGTTTAAATAGACATATGAGGAATAAAGTCTGAAGTAGAATTTCCAAACACGTGTTTTTTTTTTTTTGTGAGCCTCACAGGGATAAGCTGCAGAATTATACTGATACCTTGCAGAAGGTACATGAAACTTGCCAGCATAGACTATCTATGGGGAGCAGAGGTAGAGTAACTAAGACTTCTGAGTGGTCTGTATGGTCACTGTAGTTTCTTCTCATTGCATACTGCAGTGACTCTGTTGCATGAAGTTTGCTAAAAGCGGCTCATCTAAGAAAGGATGGGTAAGGGTTTCCCACTATACAGAGCAATTTCCATTTCTATTTTAGGTACTTTTGAATGCATTCTAACTGGGGAGTGTATTATATTGTTACACATCACATTTAGCACATTTTCTTTCCTGATATTTACTTTAAAATTTTATTGATTCTTATTCAAATTATGACCCCTTTACTTAGACTAAGTACAACTTTGCATGTTTTGCCTTTAACTGGTACCCTTCAAAGCAAGCTATTTATTGTATCTTATTTATGGGTTCTAATCTGGGACTGATTTTTCCCTTTATTTGTACTGTATGTCTCTTACATAGTTGGTGAGGTTTATGGTGGTATCATAGTATCAATATTAAAAAGGATAATATAATAAAAACTTAACCTTAACTGGACCTCAGGCAATGCTTCTCTCCTCCCCCTCTTATGGGTAAAAGCGTTTGCCTCTCCTCTCTCCTTACACATAATTTCTAAGATTAATAACTGGTAGTTATGTCCTGAATCTCCTTGTTGTATACATCAGCTAAGAAAAGGCAGGGGTCATGGATCCTTGTCTCTCACCTTGCTCTCTTTTAAATGTTATTAGATTACTTACTACCTTTAGTGCTTTAGCAATCATCATTCTGTATAAAGTATTTTCTCAAGTGCAGTGGAGTTTCAGTGCAGTTCAATGCAGTTCGTGTTTCAATAATTTTAAAGGATTTTAGGAACATTTCACGTCTGTTGAATAACCACATACACCGCAACCTTGAAATGAACATGTTAATGTGGAAAAATGGACATGAGATTTTTTTGTTAAAAATGTAAAAATTACAGCAAAAGATGAAGGACACACTTTAAAATGGTAAAGGGTGCTCAGCACAGCATGTTGAAAAGAAGCAGACTACATCATTACACTCCTGTTCTGCATGATGCTCCTTTTGCCACTGTTCTAGTTGAAAGGCAGAGCACAACTAACAGCCCTCAAGCCAGCAGAAGAAAAACCCGGAAAAAGTCAGTGCTTTATTTAGGTTTCTGCTATTGACCACAAAATTCTGGAAAACCCCTATAACCCATTCTCCTTGGAAAAATGTTAAAAATGAAAGTTTACAATAAAAAGATGATGTGAAGGGCAATGAGGGGAAAAGTCATTCTTCAGTTAATATTTTTTCTTTTCTCCACTTGTGGTAGAGAGTACAAGATCAAAGGCACTTTTTGTTGCTGTTTCTTCATGTAACTAACCTTCTTTCTGTCCCCGTACTCTTTGTAAGAGGCACAATGACACTTTGTGTTAAACTCCACTTAGCCTCCATCCACACAAACCTCAAGTTTGAATTAAATGTTTCCTCTGAGTTTCACATTATCCTCAACAATGTGTAAAGGAACATAAATGAACAAATACAATAACCTGCATGCAAAGGCTGAAGTAACAGGGTGAATTGGAAGAAGTTCAAGACTTTAATTTTATAACTGGTAACTATTATACAACCTATCCCAAAGTCAAATTTCCACTGCAAGCACAGTATGTCTATATTCATTTGGGCAACTAAAAGACTTGTTTCTGATCAACAATATACTGACTTCCTAATTTTAAAGAAACTTTACTTATGCTATTCTTGGTCATGTATATGCTCTCTTCCTGATTATCAATACATTTGTATTCCCTCTTTGTTTAGGATTTCAGGTTTCTATGTTTTTATAGCCTAATTAAAACTTTGATCATCTTATTATTGAGAATTAATTAAGATATCACACAGAAGGTTCTCCACTGCTGAACAATTACCTTCACACGTTCGTGGGCTCCTGAACTTCTTCCTCATTCTATCCTGTCACCTTAGGGCATCTCAGTAAAATTATTTTATAGTTACAGAATGTACTCCAAAGCTGAATCATATGGGCCACCCCAGGTTTCCTTATCATTGTGCTTCACTGAACCAAAACTATACCTCTAAGCAAACATATGCAAACCTTTATAAGAACGAAAAAAACGGGGGGGGGGGGGGGGGGGGGGGGGGAGGGGGGGGGGAAGGAGGGGGAAGAAGCAGGCAAGTTTATTTCTTCTTCACTCAAAGGTCACATATCTTTTGACTGCAGACCTTTTCTTGTGCCTTATTTGTATTTGCCTTACTTGTGCCTTGTGCCTAACAGTCTTTGTGCCCTATTATCCCAAAAGACTTCATGAAATAACCCCATTCATAGTCTGTCCAATATTAGTTACTCTCATGCTTAAAAACGGATGATTATCTAGATTTAGTCACAGTTTATACGTTTGGTCTTGTGCAAACACTGTCTTTTAGCTTTAGTCATCCTTTTCTCTGGTGTATGTTTCTAGAAAGCAAACATATCCTCTCCGAGGCTTCACTTTACTGAAAAGACTATGCTTATTGAGTTTCCTTCTATAAAATGAAAGTTTCCAACCTTCTGATCATCTTAATAACTTTTCTGTACACTTGATCTTAAGAAAACATACGATGTCTCCCCCACCTCCTCTGGAAACTCCAGTCATTGTCCAATTGTTTAAAATGTTCGTGTCCTCCATTTCAGATGTTTCCAAGCAGAAAAATCCCAGTTTATAACACAAATTATTTTTTTTAATAAACAAATGGATGTTCACCCCATGTTTAAGGTAATCTAATTCTTCTTATCAGATATTCTGAATTTCTTCTGTATTGATGGCAACTTCTAGTTTTATACCATCAAAAAATTTCATGAGTAACTTATGGCTTTTGGTGATCATTAATGAAAATCACATTGCTTCCTTAAAGATCCTGTATGATAAAGCTAACCTATTAGACAAAGTCTCCTTATGTTTCCAAAGGCTTAGAAATTTTTTTTGCCAAAAGCTGTCAAAGAAACTGAGGAGCAATGGCATAAAAGAACTTTGCAAGGTTAATTTATTTATTGAAAGATAGAAAATGAAGGTAGAAAAAGTCAGTTCCCACAGGGAAGAATGTCAGATACTGATGGCCTACACTGAGCTGGTGAGTGAGTTACACTGACACGACTGTAAGAATAGTCATATACAGCTTATCAAATGGGAAGGAGCAAAGTGACAAAGTGTGCTGGCGGCAGGAGTTTATTCCAGATAGTAAGGATAAAAGCTGATTGTGAGTAACTGCATAAGTGTCTTGCAGAAACTAGGTACTAAAATGGCAGGTGAAGTTCAATATGAATAAAGATAAGTTTAAAGGCAATAATAATTGTCTTTACAATTCTAATAAGATATTTAATAAACCATTTAAACTCATAAAAAAAATATCAGCTCTGAGCTGACAACCCCTTAGAAGTATGCTTTGGGGTTACAAAAGCAGGTATCAAAAAAAAAGTGGGCTCAATATTTGGTAATAGTAATAAAAGCAAATCAGGATATTAGGATTTAGTAAGAAAATGAATAGAAAATGTCAGATTTATTCCACTGTACATATCCAATATTCTCCTACAACTTGAGTACTATGTAAAATTCTGTTTCATTCTCTTTAGAATAAAAATGGAAAAGGTTCAGATAATGGAAACAAGTATGATCAAAGTACAGAAAAGCGCCCTAAGATCATGTCGTGGTTTAAGCCTCACCTAGGCTAATAACTCACGAAGTTTTACTCACTCACTCACTCCCCTCTTTTCGTTCTCCCAGTCCCGGGGGGATGGGGAGGAGAATCGAAAGAATTCAACTCACACAGGCTGAGATAAGAACACTTTAGTAATGAAAGTATAACACAAATCACTACTGCTACCACCAATAATAATAATGTCAGGAGAAGTACAAAGAAAGAGAATACATTTGCTCACCAAGCCTGACCCAGCCAGTGCACCCCCCAGCAGCGAACCCCCTAGTACCAAAAAACCTGACCATGCCGTTCACCCCCAGTCCACCACCACACCCTTCCGGGTCACTGCTCTCCGTTTTCACATCCTGGACATGACGTGCTGTGGTATGGAATAACCTCTTTGGTCAGTTTGAGTCAGCTGTCCTGCCTCTGCTTCCTCCCGGCTTCCCCTCCTCCCTGGCAGAGCATGAGACTCAGAAAGTCCTTGGCCAGACAAAACGTCACCAAGCAGTAACTGAAAACACTGGTGTTATCAGCGCTGTTCCCAGGCCCAAAATCAAAAACACAGCGCTGCACCAGCTACCAAGAAGGAGAAAAAATGACTGCTACTGCTGAACCCAGGACAGATCAAACTCTTAGTATGAACAGAAAGAAATGCATCACAAGTATTCTAAATATATATACATGTAGCTAAGAAGTTTCGTTCATAAATCTAAGCAATCTAATCAGAATAAACCAACCAGTAATACTGGAAAACATAGTCTAAATGAATACACAAAACCTCATTAATAACATTACATTTATTTGCTGTACAAGAAAACTTAAAGATACCTTTCTTCTACTGTTACGTTCATTCTTATAAAGTCCCTTCAGGTTCTAAGGTCAATGTCACCAGACTTCCTCAAGCAGAGAAGAGTTGGAATGACAGGGAACTGTCAACATCCTGAAGGGGAGTTCTCCAGTGTTGGGATTCACCTAGTGATCACTTTCTATGTTTTCCAGTCAGTTTTCTCCTTCCCTCTGGTTCACACACAGTTTCCTCTCAACTGACAAAGGACTGACAAAATAGACACCTCCACCACAGCCCTGCCCTTCCTCCCAGGCCAGGCACAACATGCATACTGATTCTTTATGCAGCCTCAGCCTTTCCTCCACCCTCAGCCCTGCCTAGTCATTCCAGGGCTGTCTCTAACAGTGGTTCCCCTAACCAGGACAGGCTGATATCCCAGCACAGCCTCAGCCCTCACCACCACCACCCTCCCTGGCAATCATCCCGTTTCTGTCATTGTCACTGGGGCTGATCCTGACTCATATTCCTGGTTTGTCCTTGGTCCTGACACTTCAACACCCTGGATTTGCCTGGTGACCTGGGCTCTGTGCTGACTTTGGCCAAAACTTCTGGCTGTCACAAGCTAAACAATCTCAGCTCAGGAAATTTTATTTAATTAAGTTTATTACAAATATTCAGCAGCTCTTAATTATTCATTAAGGTACTAAGAAAAAAAAAGATAATTAAAGACTAGGGGAAATGCCTTTCCTCCCTCTTCTGCAGGCTCAGATTTAGTCCAACAGATCTCCTCCCCCTTCTTCATCTCAACTACTCATTTTTACCATGTACTACATACAGTCCCTTCAAACACCTTTGATGAGGAAACAGATAGTGCAGGAGGTTAGTAACAGTGTGCAGAGGTTTTTTTCTACTCCCCTGCTCTGGCATGAGTTGCCCTGGGCCACAGTTACTTCGGAGATTTCCCTGTCCTGGCACCTAGAAACATAGAAGAGTTAGGGCTGGAAAGGACCTTAAGATCATCTAGTTCCAACTCCCCTGCCAGGGGCAGGGACGCCTCCCACTAAACCATGCCACCCAAGGCCCTGTTCAACCCCGCCTTGAACACCACCATCGATGGAGCATTCACAACTTCCTTGGGCAACCCACTCCAGTGCCTCACTATCCTAACAGTAAGGAACTTCCTCATTATATCCAATCTAAACTTCCCCTGTTTAAGTTTGAACCCGTTACCTCTTGTCCTATCACTACAGTCCCCAATGAAGAGTCCCTCCTCAGCATCCCTATAGGCCCCCTTTCAAATATTGGAAGGCTGCTAGGAGGTCTCCATGCAGCCTTCTCTTCTCCTGACTGAACAGCCCCAACTTTCTCAGCCTATCTTCATACAGGAGGTGTTCCAGTCCCCTGATCATCTTCGTGGCCGTCCTCTGGACTTGTTCCAACAGTTGCATGTCCTTTTGATGTAGAGGACACCAGAAATGCACACAATACTCCAAGTGAGGTCTCCCAAGAGCAGAGTAGAGGGGCAGGATCCCCTCCTTCAACCTGCTGGTCACGTTCCTTTTGATCACACAAAGCATGCAGTTTCTCAGGAGTGCCTCTTCTCCAGCACAGAGTACCTCCTTCCAGACATGCATCTCTGTATGTGTTCCAACAATGTCTCTTTCAATGCACTTTTTTTATGGTTTAAACCCAGCCACTAGCTCAGAACCACACAGCCGCTTGCTCACTCTTCTCCCTTCTTTCCCTCCGCTCCCAGAGGGATGAGGAGGACAATCGAAAGAATGCAAACCTGATGGGTTGAGATAAGAACAGCCCAGTAACTAAGGTATAATACAAAACCACTACTGCTACCACCAATAATAATAATGATAAGGGGAATAACAAGGGGTTATTCATATAACAAATTCATATATTTGTTTTTGTTTGTTTTGTTTTTATTTTTATTTGTTTATTTGTTTATTTTATTTTTATTTGTTATTTATTATATTATATATTCATATATTTGTTATTCATATAACAAATATAAAACTAAAAGGGAAAAGGCAAAGAAAACAATAAACGCAAGTGATGCACAACACAATTGCTCACCACTCGCCAACTGATACCCAGCCCAGCCTGAGAAGCAAACTGGACCTTCTAGCTGACTCTCACCAGTTTATATACTGGGTATGACCCCTTTGGCTAGTTTGGGTCAGGTGTCTGCTTCCCACTGGCTTCTTGTGCTCCTCCTCAATAGCAGAGCATTAGAGACTGAAACATTCTTGATTTGGGTAAGCATTACTTGGCAACAACTATAACACTGGTTTGTTATCAGCACTGTTCTCAGTCTAAAGTTAAAAACACAGTACTGCATCAGCTACTAAGAAGGAAAAAAATAGCTGTTACAGCTGAAACCAGGACAACCTCCCTTATTCTTTTTCCCATTTCTCCAAACACTCCTTTTCACATACTTTGTCATGTGCTTGCTTTTGAGTGTCCTCCCTATCTCCTGCCCCTCGCAACTGCCACCCTTCCTGACACAGAAAGAGAAAACTAAATAGTTTTTATGCATGACAAGGTAGCTTGTGAGGCTTCTACCATACTAGATATCCAAGGAGTGGAATATAAAGTACATGTGTGAGTGGCCACCAGCCAGTTGCTAAAACAAGCCAAAACGAGCTAAGGCCAACCAAACCATGACACACTGCTCTGTCACTTCATTAAAAATCCTGTGACCTTTTACTAGGAATTTTACAAAAAAAAAAAATATGTGTATATTTAATGGCTTACAGTGTAAGGACCAACTAAGTAATTCATTTTCTGGCTAACATGAAAAGTCAAAAAGCAGGAAATAGTAAATCAATTGGAATGAATGGACTTTATTCACTCAGATTTTTATTATTTTTTTTAAGATTTAGAACATATCAGTAAAGCATTAACCGTGAGATTTTTAAAAAAGAAATAATTATTCATGCAAGAAGTTGAACTTGTTGCTACAAGATACTGCAAAGATCAAAAGCCTATTAAGTTTTAAAGTTTCAAGGGCAGACCGTATGCAACAGATTCACTGAAGTCTACCAAGTAAGTTTTATGCCTGGATTAGGATGTCATGAGCTGGAAAGAGTTAAAGGCTGTGTTCTTATTCTGCCCTAAAGATATGGTCAAGATGGTACCAGAGAAGATGGACTGCTGTCACACTTATATTCTTACATTCTTTCAGTTCTAAGGCTGATAACTATTAAAGCTTATTACACTTCTAACATAACTATCTGATCCTCAGCATTCACATTCTAATCATTGTTTGAAACCTCAAGTATGGAATTTGTTTTGCTGAGGCCAAAACTAGTTCTAATTCTGTACCAACTCAATCAAATAATGTCTAATTTTTTTTCTTTATTCTCTATTGACACATCTAAAAATTATGCAAACTGTTGTTGTACTCTTAGGATACACTTAAAGTTGTTTTTTTTTTTTTTCCCTTATATGTGATTCAAGCTCCAAATATATTAGTGATTTTTCTCTAGAGAATTTTCATAAGTCATCCATGTACAGAAACCAAATTTTTTACCCTCATTTTAAAATGCTAACCTTACAGACCTTTATTTTTTCTTGTATGTGATTTAAACAGCTTTAGTTTAATATACTGCAGTAAAGGCATATCATCTTCCTCTTTCTTACATCTCTACTATTCGCCAAAATCAAACTGAATATATCAATCTTTTTAATAGGTATTCCAGGAATAAATGGATTTTGCAATGTTGATAATGTGTGTAGTATTGTCTCTTATTCTATTTATTATTTCCATCCATTGTCTCAATAATGAAGTTAAATGGTGTTTATCGATCAAGTTTGAATGTTAGTGTGCATGACCTGTACAGTCATAGTGTTATGTTATACTTAAATGTATAAGCTTCAAATTCCCAGATATTCATATCTGGAAACAGAAGACAGGGCAAAGACAGTTAAACTTCTGGGAGTAGTCAAAAGTGAGTACCCTCAGCACTTTCTAAATTTGATTCATATTTACTATAATCTAATGTGTAAGAGTTTATTTTGAATGATGTTTTGATTTTATTTTCTGATAAATGCGGCATAAACTGTTAGCATAAACAACACATCTCAGAAATGAACAAGACTCAACTTTTGTGTGCACTTTATTCATTTCAAGGAAAAGGAAAAATTACTTCCACTGAAGGTTTTTACCTTGCACTGCAATGGAATGCTGTCTGGCATTTTCTTCCCAGTCTTAAATATGTTTTCATAGAGCCACAATCAGCCTGGCTGATGGGCTCAGAAGTGTCCTGTGGAGGATCTTCTGGAGCCATCCATCCAGCACAGGCTAGCCCCAGCCTCTTCTTAGAGTGGCCACCCCTGCAGCCTTGCAACTGCCAACACCTTGCCACGTACACCCAGCACAGTAGGATTTGGCTTCCAAAGGCTAGTACTTATGTAAGTGTGGTCCTGGGTTGCGAGGTCAGCAAGCTGAGAGGCAAAAAGGATGACAAAGATCTACTGGATTTTTTTGTCAGACCTGCATCTTCAAGAACCTGAATCTTCACTTGTAGCAGAGAGGTAGGAAGGGTTTGTACCTATGAAATTGTATAGTGGAAACTCCCATTGTGATCAAGTCTGAAAACTGGTGTCTTCTCACACCAGGGAGAAGAGTCTTGCCCCACTTGTCTTGAGAAGTCAGTTACAGAATATGTTCACTGTCATCACACCTGATAAGCTGGGAATGCCACAAAGAATTGAAAGGCAGTGGTAGGAAGCTGTCTACAGCAGAGGCCAGAGGCACACAGTTCCACCGCCATTCACCAACCCAACTTGCCATGTAGGGAGGTTTGCTGCCTGCCAGGGAATCATAGTTTTCTTCTGGTTTTGGTTTGCTCTGTTGTTTTTTTGTGGTGGATTTCTCCTTCCCCTCCCCCCCCCCCCCCCCCCCCCCCCATTTCTTTATCATATTCATGAAGTGATACCTTGCTGGAAAATACTTTGTGGTCTTTCAGAAAGATTAGTGAAACTTTTCATTTCCCTTGCCCTCCAAGTGGACATTAATGAGCAGTAAAATAATTCAGACTGCTACAGTTTAGTATTTTTTAATCCTTTCCAAGGCAAACCACAAGATACAATTATTCTCTTAAGTGTTACAAGTGTCTGATTGTTAGCAGTCTCATCTCTAGATACTTGTAATTATCCACAGTTATTCGTAAGCTCATTTGATTAATTCAGAGAGTGTCTGTTGCTTCTCATACAGAGATATATAATGATATGGACCTGTTACTTCACACAGTGTACTAATTGCTAAATTTTATGTTGTATAACAGTATAACAACATTTGAAGGTTCAGTGACTAACTCTCCCAGTACAAAGACAATTAATCTTACAAATTAACCTCTCTGAGTGAAGAACCTGTGTAACTAATGGTCAGTTAATAGAAAAACATTACTATCAGCTGTTCAACCATTATTTGAAGATGTCTGCAGTAGCTGATGTAATTTAACTGATTTTACATGCAAAACAGCATCTGTGAGATGGTAACATATATTGAGCGCAGCATTTAATAAATTTATGAAAAAGAGCATAAATATTTTTAAGAAATAGTATTACTCAATAATATATGCATCACATAATTGCATATTCTTTACTGAAATATGGGAGTTTATTAATATGTAAAGTCAAGTAAGTGCATGCAGCAAAACATACTGAAGAAATGCAGGTATATATGAGAATAAGCATTTTTGAAAAATTGGACCTAGGTACTTAAATTAGTGATTTAGAGTGTGATTCAGGAAGAACTGAAATATACTACAAACCACATTTTTTAAGCTTCTATGCTTATATTCATCTGTTAAGTACAGTTTGCTTCCTTACTTGAGCATTATAACCAATGCTTTGATGACATGTATGCCTGTTCATTTGATAAACCAATTGCTACAAATCTGCATGAAGGTGACTTCAGGCTTTTCTTGAACAAAGAAAATTCAAACCTGTGTATTTCTTAGCAGTGCTCTATCTAGTACTGTACTTGCAATAAGAAATGAGGTCATAATTTTCTCAAAATTGTGTCAGTACACTGAAAGGAATAGAATATCTACAGACAGATATGCAAGCAGAACTCTTGACTCTGCAGTTTACTTTCAGGCAACTGAAATAATAATAAGTAGAGAGCCAGGGTACAAATCACTGTTCTTTATGCATGTGGCATTAAGCAGTGATTGAACAAAAGTCAAGAAGAGCCATGCCCCTTCATAACAGAATACTGCTATTTCACTTATATTGTTCTTTTTTCGTTTGCAAAGTGACTTAAAGTCAGACAGCAAATAGTCTAAAAAGAAGTCTAAAAAATCATACTCACTTTTCATCTGCTGTGGGCCAAACTGTGTTTAATTATTTAATGGAAGACAAGAGCAAATGGGTGAGCTCCACTTCAACTGGGTGGTTAGGCATATACTGCCAACAGAATTGTGCTACGAACTGATTAAACTCTTCACAGGGAAAGAACTTAAAATTGCATCTCTTACATTTGAAGTGCTGTATAAAAGAGATATATGGTAGTGATATTTATATAATATTTAGCTGTGATGCGAATTTATAATGTCCAACTCCAGAAAAATGTTCAGGATAAAATTCAACTGCAAGTTTTACTTGGTCAGATACATAGATCGACCAGTTTTCTGTTCCTGACAATGACATGTTTTAGTTAATTCTGAACAGGAGAGAAAAATTACTATTATTATTATTCATTTCATTTTATGAAAAAATTACAGAACAAATGTTCAAGCCAACATACAGCTTGATTTATGTTACAAGGATGGTACGTAAGCATATAGAATCATAGAATAGTTAAGGTTGGAAAGGACTTTAAGAACATCTAGTTCCAACCCCCCTGACATGGGCAGGGGGACACCTCCCACTAAACCATGCCACCCAAGGCTCTTTCCAGCCTGGCCTTGAACACCGTCAGGGATAGAGCATTCACAACTTCCCTGGGCAACCCACTCCAGTGCCTCACCACCCTCACAGTAAAGAACTTCTTTCTTATATCTAATCTAAACTTCCCCTGTTTAAGTTTTAACCCGCTATTTCTTGTCCTATCACTACAGTCCCTAATGAAAATTCCCTCCCCAGCATCCCTATAGCCCCCCTTCAGGTACTGGAAGGCTGCTAGGAGGTCTCCCCACAGCCTTCTCTTCTCCTGACTGAACAGCCCAAACTTTCTCAGCCTGTCTCCATATGGCACTGCAGCATATGTGAGGATAGAGACTGTCTACTAACAACTAAATTGCAAATAGGTACCTAGAAAGCATGTAAAGAAAAAAATCAAAATTCTGTTGTTCTAATAGAGATGGTTAAATAAAGCAATAAGTTTGTGTCCCCCAAAAAGCATTATCTCCTTAAATTATTATTGTATCAGCACTATGTTTACCATTGTCTCTGGTCTTTTCTGAGATACAATGTTTGAACACTTCCCAGTGAGGAAGAGCATTCTATGTCACAATGACTTTGTAACTGCTAATATTCCAGCTAAGCATAGACAGTCATTATCTGTGATAAAGCTCATGTTAAGAATGTCCAGTACATTCATAATGCACTTAGTATTTTCAGCTCAAAAGGTAGAAAATTGTGGCTTGTTGGCAATACAGCTGAACGTCTTCTTACTTGGGTTAAAGAATAACAAATAAAGTGGAAAGGGAGAGAAAACTTACTAATCCAAGTAATTTTTCAGAGTTAAAAATTAAAGACACCCATATCTGAAAACTCTTCTATAGGCTCAAGGACTGTGTGGTGGATAGTCTTCTCCAAATTCAATGAAATATATACCAGTTTGTCACATGAACCTTGAGGTGAACTACATATTGTTCATTTGCGTTCATCTGTCTTATGTGGTTAAATGTTAACCAGCTAAGTGTGAAGCAGTCTTTTCCTCTGCCTTTATTAGCAGACAATCCTAGCATTCAGTTATATGTAACATTTGAAATCCAGAAATAGAGTGTTTGCTGGTATTCAAAAGATATAAAGGTGAAGTTATGTATATGCTACCAAGATGAACATGGCTGGAACCATTTTCAGACACCAGGGTCAATTAGGGGAACATCTCACATTCATACTTTCAACATTATTAGTCTCCAAAACAGGTGGCCAGCATGCAGGAACTTTAACCTACATTGGCTTCAGAACTGTGACAAAGAACTGTTTGTGCAAGTGCTCCCTGTCACAAAGCAAAAATATTTCAGAGATTATTTGTCGTGGTTTAAGCCCCCCACCACACAGTTTTCTCACTCACTCACTCACTCACTCACTCACTCACTCACTCACCCTCTTTCTTCCCCCAGTCCCGGGGGGATGGGGAGGAGAATTAAAAGAATGCAACTCGCACAGGGTTGAGATAAGAACAGTTTAGTAACTAAGGTATAACACAAATCACTGCTGCTACCACCAGTAATAATACTAGAGAAATACAAGGAAAAAGAATACAACTGCTCACCAAGCCCAACCTAGCCAGTGCACCCCCCAGCAATGAACCCCCCAGTACCAAAAACCTGACCATGCTGTTCACCCCCAGTCCACCACCACACCCTTCCGGGTCACTGCTCTCCGTTTTCACATCCTGGACATGACATGCTGTGGTATGGAATAACCTCTTTGGTCAGTTTGAGTCAGGTGTCCTGTCACTGCTTCCTCCCGGCTTCCCCTCCTCCCTGGCATAGTATGAGACTCAGAAAGTCCTTGGCCAGACCAAAACACTACCAAGCAGTAACTGAAAACACTGGTGTTATCCTTGCTGTTCCCAGGCCCAGAATCAAAAACACAGCGCTGCACCAGCTACCAAGAAGGAGAAAAAATGACTGCTGCTGCTGAACCCATGACAATCCACCCCTTATTCCATACCATTCACATCATGCTCAGATCCCACATTTTCAATATACCATCACATATATATATATACACATCCACACACACACACAGAGGGAGAGAGATTATGCTTCAGTGCATGGACCAATCCCTATAGAGCTTCTGAGTCCATTCAGTCCATGATATTGGGCTCCATCTCTTGTAACAGTCTTTCAGAGCAGGGGAGGCTGTGTGCAGTGTTCACACTCAGTGAATAACCTGGGCAATAATGTCCATTGCTAAGTCCACCCCTTGATCATGAGTCCATCTGTATGCTGCATCTCTGTCCTGATGACCTGAGGTTTCATGGGCCCACCAGGCTCAAAATAATTCACCCTTATGTTGCCAATCTAAATCCATTTGAGCCACTTCATTTTAGCCGCTTGTCATTGGGGGCTCCATACAGCTGCCTTCCATCTCCAATGCTACCAAAGCACTGGAGGGGCACAGTAGACTAGATACTCGTCCATACAGTCCCACACACCCTGCCACTCATGAATGTCCAGCCTCAGAGAAAATCTCTTGGTCATCCTGGATTGTAGTCTAATCCCAGACAAGGCCCACACCCCACTCTGCTTAACTCTCGGGACCAGACAAAATGGTTGTGGGTAAAACACACTCTGAATGCATGCCAACATGGTGATCCCCATCACAATCAGCAGGCAGGTCTCAAGGGTGCTTAAAGGCCATTCAAAACCATCGGAACTCTCCAATGAGGCTGCTGTACTTGTCACTGGGGCTGGTGTAGCTGCTGTGCTTGCCGGCTCTCTCACAACCAGCTGCCCTTTTTCTGTGTCCATATCTTCCTCCTCTGCCTTGCTGGGAAGTGCTGCGTGGTCTCCTGCATCCTCCTGGGGCTCGGGCTCTCGGGGCTCTGCGGGGGACTGCTGGGGAATCCTCTCGTTCGCTGTCGGGCCGGGCTCGGCCGCCGCCTGCCCCCCCCCCCCCCCCGCTCGGTAGCCGCGGGGCCCGGGCTCGGGGCTCGGTTTCTCTGTCCGTCTCCTGCGGCCGGTAGGTAGCCGCCTCCTCCCGCGGCTCGGCAGTCGCCGGGCTGGGCTCGGTGGGGGGGCTCAGCTCCTCTGCTGCCCCGTTCCCGGCCTCTTGATCCCCCGGGCCGTTCTCCCGGGCAGTTTCGGCTGCCGGCGGCTCCCGGGGCCGCCCATCCTCGGCTTCCCCTCCTCCCTTCTTCAGCTCGCCCATATTACAAGCCATTTCAATAGAGTACAATGCAACAAGAACCTTAACCCAAAGCCCAGATGTGAAAAACGTTAAGATAAGAAATACCGGCTGGAAGTAAAGTATAATATGCTGAACCTGTGAGAACCAGAGCAACAAATTTGAGAGGCAATAAATCAGCATTGTGACGAGTGGCTATTAATCCTTGCCATTATCGCAACCCTTCATGCCCCAAGTTGGGCGCCAAAAAGAACTGTCATGGTTTAAGCCCCCCACCCTGTGTTTTTGATTTCGGGCCTGGGAACAGCGCTGATAACACTAGTGTTTTCAGTTACTGCTTGGTAATGTTTTGGTCTGGCCAAGGATTTTCTGAGTCTCATGCTCTGCCAGGGAGGAAGGGAAGCCGGGAGGAAGCAGAGACAGGACACCTGACACAAACTGACCAAAGAGGTTATTCCATATCACAGCACGTCATGTCCAGGATGTGAAAACAGAGAGCAGAGACCCGGAAGGGTGGTGGTGCAGTGGGGGTTTCGCTGCTGGGGGGTGCACTGGCTGGGTTGGGCCTGGTGAGCAGTTGTATTCTCTTGCCTTGTATTTCTCTTGTATTATTACTGGTGGTAGCAGTAGTGATTTATGTTATACCTTAGTTACTAAACTGTTCTTATCTCAACCTGTGGAAGTTGAATTCTTTTGATTCTTCTCCCCTTCCCCCCGGGACTGGGGGAAGAAAGAGGAGTGAGTGAGTGACCGACTTTGTGAATTTTAGAGGCTTAAACCACAACAGTCCCTTGCCTCAAATTTACTATAATTTCTTTGAGTGACCTTACTTTGTCAGCAAGGAAAATCCTGTGGCTTGCATAAAAGATATGGCAAGTTAGCTGGCACTTTCAAAGTGCTAAGACATACACACAAAATTCTTACATTCTTGCATTAATTAAATTAATTTTGATTTAAAATACAGCCTTTTTCACTGGGAACTGAAATAGCAAGTAAGTTTTTTGACTATTCACTACCTACTAGATGTCAAAGCTCGAGTATAAGTACTTTCTCGGTGTAGATAGATCCTGGGAAAACCACTAAACTCTCCTTTATTTAGAAGAACAAACATTACTGAGTATCACACAAATATCAGGACAAAATCAGAAATGGTCTATTATCCTACATTTGCTTTGAATCACACATGTATTTTCTTGCCTTGGAATTCCATCATAAGCAAAGATAAAGTAAGATATGATGTGTATCAAAGGAGAGAACACTACAGAAACAGCTAGGCTGTGTCATACGGGAAGCTTATATAGGTTGTTTTATGGCAGTGGCTATTATGGAAAATTAATCCCCAGTCAAGGAAGAGAAGAAACCTAGCCCACAAATCAGAAATAATCGAAAACTCTGATAAGAAAAATTGCTTTGTGATGTTAAGATAGATTGAGAATGCATTCCAATTGTACGGGGTTTACTGATAAGGGCAACTGAGTATTTTATGTCCATATTCTAGTTCCAGTTGTGTTTCTCACCCTGGGCAGGGGGGCTGTGGCAGAACCAAACACAACTCACATTTTGGCAGGAGCATCTATGTGTTTTTTGCCTCTACAACTGACCCCTAACAACATCATTAGCATTGTTCATATGAAGTTTGTTAGGCTAATCCTTCCACTTGAGATCCATATGGGTACCTAAAGGATCACACAAGATTGTATCTAAAAAAGAATACCATTAGTGAGAAATAGAGCCAGATAGAGAATATTATTAATGGCTCCAGATTGATAACTACGTTGTATTCCTCTGATGTGTAAAACCAATTTGCATATGCTGTGCCTAGAGCAACAGTTTGAAAGTTCAAAAGATCTGGTTTTCATCCAGTAAGACTGATATATTTGGGTTTTTTTCTTTTTAATTTATCAATGACACCCTTCTAGCTGAACATCCCCAGACTTCTCACTAAATTTACCTCTTTTTGGAGAGTTAAGGGCTCTTAAATCCCATCTCATTCACAGAACATGAAATATTCCCCACTGATGCCTTTTTGTCTCATCCTTTGATTTCTTTGGATTACTATGGAACTTAACAATCTCACTTTCCAAGATCTGTAATGGTAAGGAAAAATAAAATTCTTCCACTCCTTTTATGCACCACAAACTCAGTTTGTAGAGGAGACAGTAAAATAGACTTTTTTTTCCCCCCAAGGTTTGCACTAGGATGTGGAAATAAATCTCTTCACTAGTGCTTTGTTATTTTGTGCTCTAAATGCAGCATACATTGCTTTGACATCTGCCAGCCAATTAAAGCTTATAAAACATCTTATCACCACTTTGTTTCCCAGTCAAAAACTATAGAGAAACCAACAACTATTCAATTCAGATGGCTAATTCATAAGTTCAAGTAGGTACTGGGTTAAGAATCTACAATATATTTTTCATTAGAACAGCAATTCATTTTCTTTTCTGTTCTTTTTCTAGTGTTAGAAGTATGATATGGAGGATCTGTCCCTAAAAGCATTATGAAAAAAAGATACAATATTTGAAAAATAACAATTCAAACATCTAAGTAATCTCTCACAGCTGGACCATATTTATGTGCAAATATACGTACATTTATGCATAAACTTGTATTTATTGTTATACACCTGCAGCAGTATCAAAATCAGTTTTGGTTTTTAATTGAACTCATTTTTTCCTCAAAGTGGTATAGATATCCAATGTGTGACAACACCTCGCTTAAAGATGCACTATTAATGATTTCCCTAGAGGCAATCTTATCTGGTCAAAAAAGGATAAACCAAAATACCTACCACTTTGTAACAGGCAGAGGTCAGCATAACATCTGCCCTATCTACTTTCTACTTGTTTTCGAATTCATGCACAGCATTACTTTCCCAAAAGTTGTTCAAGCATATAACTGCAGTACCAACAAATTCAATTTTCCTTTTTTTTTTTTTTTTAACTGACTATTGTGGTAAATTGTTTTTCAGCTGCAAGAGAAGCTTATTTAAGGCTTTTCCTAACTGTGTTAAGGGTGAATAAAACTGACCAGACACTGTGTACATTGAAGTCTCCTTGCTAGAAGTCAGTGATAATGAGCAATTTGTGAAATGCGATACCTATGCTCTAGTATCAAAAGTAGTATTATCCAGTGGATTTTCCAATTTGTACAGCAGCTTCTTTTCTCCTTTCAATTTTACTTTGCTAGTGGCACTAGCTTTTGAAGCCTCCCTCATTTTTAATCCTCTTTTATAACAGGAATCAACCAGTACTCAGCTTACGTGTCTACTGTAATCCATTCCTATAAGAGAACCTTTGAGAGACAAAGAGCTCCAGATTTGGCAGAATTCTGTGTCTGCAGACCTGCAGGCTGAAGTGAACTAAGTTCCCATATTAGTTTTATTTCTACAGACACTGACAGAAATTTTGAGTAACTGGAACCGGAACTAAAGCTTATTCCTCTAATGAATTTTATTTGATCACTTGTTACATTAATAGCTTCTTACTTTATGTATTTCTCCTTTCTTTTTTTTTCCTGTGTTTTACTAACCTCTTAACAAGGCAAGAAAAATATAAGCAAAACAGTAAATCTGCTTAGATAAAGAAAGTCAAACCCACTGATCAACCGTGTTTTCTTCAAACAAGACCTTAGATCACAAGGAAGACATATAAAAGACAAGTGGAGCGAAATGGCAGCAAGGTAGTAGAGGGCTCCACTGTACTATAACCCCTTAGTTCATGATCAAAGCCAGTACAGTTCAATGATTTTTGTGAAAGCTGTGGGTTGTTTTGGTCCTAGCATATGCACATATCGTACCACAAGAGCACTGCAGTTGACTTCAACGGATTTTGCTCTTGCAGCTTGAACAAAAGTGCCAAGGGCTAAGTGAGCTTGGAAACTGAACCAGCTGCCGATCAAACAATGTCAGAGTATGCAATTATGCATGTAGAAAGAAAAACTATAAAATCTCTGTAACTACTGGGCTATGTGAGAGATTTGTGTATAACGTCTAACAATGTTGCCTTACTTTGTAAGTCATCATTTCTCTGCAGGAAGAATTCACCTTCTTCCATGCACACATTATTTCAGGAAAGTTCAGAATGTACACTGGGATACACAAGACTAGTCTGGGAACAAGGTTTTACAAAATGTGGTAGAGTATGGGAGTGTGGCAGCATGCCTTTAAAGGTTAACTAATGCTGCCTTATTCTGCAGCATCAGTACACAGGTTAAAGGGACAAGAAGAGAGGATTAGGAGTTAGGAAAGCGTTGTTTGTCCTCTCCTCAACTCCCACCGAGTCCCACTTCCATCTTCCCCCAGCTTTATATGCTGAGCATGACACTATATGATATGGGATATTCCTTGGGTCAGCTGTCCCAGCTGTGTCCCCTCCCAGTTCTTCGCGCAATCCCAGCCTACTTGCTGGTGGGGCAGGGTGAGTTCAGGAGCAGAAAAGGCCTTGACTCTGTGTAAGCACTGCTCAGCACTTGTTAAAACATCCCCATGTCATCAACACTTCTCAGCAGAAATCCAAAATAATCACACGCAAGATACTGTGAAGAAAATTAAATCTATCCTGGCCCAAACCAGCAAATGTATGATACGCATCATATCATGTTTGGTTATATTTGATACTGTGTATCATATTCAATACTGTGGCTGAGCACTGACACAAGTTGCCTGAGGAGACTATAGTCCCTCCATCCTTAGAGATTTTCAAAAGCAATCTGGACACAGTCCTGAGCAACTAGCTCTCACTGACCCAGTTTGAGCAGGGGGGTTAGATCAGGTGACCTTCAGAGGGCCCTTCCAACCACGGCCATTCTCTGATGGTAATGTAGTTTGAAAACCATACCTGCAGAAAACCCTTTTTCCCTTTCTATGTTCTTCTGTTGCTGTCCAGCCTATGAAGTCTCAACCTTAGCAGAACTTTTGCACACTTCTGTAGTGAAAATATTAGCTAATTCAGGCTTATGACCACAATTATCTGACTAAGCTTTGTGGATTAACCCCAGAAGGCAGCTCAGCTCCACACAATGGTTCATTCACTCTTCCCCAGTGGGGTAGGGAAGAAAATTAGAAGGGTAAAAGTGAGAAAACTGTGGGTTGAGATAAAGACAAATAATGACAAAATATACCAACAAAGAAAAAAATCACAACAACAATTATCAAAAAAATAAAAAACCATGCTCACCACCACCCAACCAATGTCCAGCCAGTCCCCAAGCAACAACATTCCTGGAAAACTTACTCTTCATTTTTTTATGGTTGAGCATGATGTCATATGGTGTGGGATATCCCTTTGGTCCACTGAGGTGAGCTGTTCACACAGAGTCATCTCCCAGCTTCTTGTACACCCCCAGCCAACTCATTATGGGGCAGCCTGTCTGACACCCTCAACAAGCACCAAGTTAATAAGCAAGACACTTAGGATTTAACTGCACTGATCTTTGAGGAATTCCTTTATATCTTTAGAACAGCCATCTTTGAGTGTAGACTAGGATTCCAAGGAGCTCCTAAGATTTCTTTGAGAGGTTCAAATAGTCAAATTGATAACTATATTCCAGTAAATATATAAGTGCGAACTGGTTTTGTCTTTCTGTAAAAATAAGATAGTATGGAAATTCCTCTGGGTCCTACAGATAGAATTTCCTTTTTCATGCATTATTATTTTTTTCTTTTAACTTGAGTTTACTAAAGAGATAAACCAATGAAAACAAGTGAACATTTGATGTGGAATAAGTTCTTAACCGCCTGATGAGAAAAACTGAACAAGGGTTCAGGAACCTCTTTTTGAAGGTACTTAAATTTAAAATTATAGCAGCAAATTTTGCTTTAGAAAGAACAAGATATGTCTCACAGCCACTGTAACACTCAGTAACAGAAATTTAAACACCAGCAAATTAGGAGCAGACATTTAAAGAAGACATTAATGAACACATGATGAGGGAGAAGTTTGGGGTTTTTTCTTCCTGAAGAAGAGTCACACTAAATGTTTCAGCAAGTACCTTATGTGAAAACATATCTGTTCTAGCAGTGTGTACTACTTCTAGAAGCCAAATAAAAATTGTTGGAGCCAAGGGATTCAGTGTATATTGGTTTTATTTCTCCTGTGCTGGCAAGTGAAGGTAAGTTCTACTGTTTGCAGCATAGCATAGGGAATATTAAACATTAGAGCTAAACAGAAAGCTGAATTGCATCACTACTATATTCACTGTTTTTATGATTGCATACAGTTGTGCTAATTTATATTTAAAGGTAAAAAGAGGCAGTTCTATTAATCAAGTAAGTTTGGGTTGGTTGGTTTGTTTTGTGGTTTTGGTTTTGTTGTGTTTTTTTTGGGGGGGGGTGAGGAAAAAAGAGAGTAATTAAAAAATTTTAAGTATTATTCTATTGAAACTCATTTTCACTTAACCTTCACATGGTTTCCTATATTCTTTATTTACCTATCAGACAAACTTTCCCTCCTTTCCCACCACTTAGGTGCAATGACTGTTTGGAGGAGCATCAGGAGCACCCAAGTCCTCAAAGGCAAACGTGGCTTTTTTTCCAAGTGCCAGAAGGCATAATGTGCCTTTGCAAAAATACACAAGTAAGGGAAATAGGCTGACTGCAGTCTGCACCAGTCTCTACACAAAAACAAATGGTAATAAATATACTTTACTAGGAAAGTAGTGTAGGAGTAAGTGCAATTGTACCCATGAAGTTGTATTTCTTTTCAATACAAAATTTAAAAAAAAATAATTTGGTATTAAATTTTAATACAAATTTTGTATTTAATACAAAATTTTAAAAAGCCACACTGTTATCAAAATGTAATGTATGCTTGTACCATATGTGCATATAGTACAAATTTGTCACCCTATGTTGACATTTCACAATTTCTCCATACTTTACATCTTACTCCATAGTATGTCTATCTCTAGGATATACATCTGGTTATGATATCTTGGACTGATAATGTGAGAAGCATTGCTGTTCTCACCAGTCACCAAGTCATACACATGTATGTTCAAATGTTGTGTATTATTCTTAGTATTGAAAAATGAATTGTTGGGGGAGTTTTTGTTGGAACAGTTACTTCCATGACAACAAAAACATCATAAATATTTCAAGCAGAACTGCTGGCACCACCTATTATTAAGGTTGACCAGTGATTCACATTTTTAGTTGATTATAACTTTGCTTAGGTTCACAGTCTGAACTCAAATTTTCCATGTTGAGTGAGAAACACAGGATGGATTCAATAGCACTTCTTCTGCCCTAACTGTTCACACATATGTGCTATTGCCAAGAAAGCATCTAAAGATTACAAAGGAAAATAAAATTGTTTCATCATATCAAAAAAATCTGCAATGACACACATTTTGGAAAAGGGATTTTTGCAGTCTGTCAAGAATGTGTCTGTTGTTATCCCATTAAAATCTTTATATTTGCTCAAAGTATAATCCTCTGAAAAGCTTTCACATGCTTATCATTACAAAACTGCTAATAAAAGCTATGTGGAATCGACTGAACCTTTCCTCAGATAACTACTACTGCCTGAAACTCCTGTCAGCCATACTTGTACTAAATTCAGGAAGTTCACTTTCTCAGGCTACTTTAATAGAGAAGTAGCCATTTTCAATGCAGAAATAGAAAAAGATCTGCAGTAAGTTTGGAAGAAAGAAATGAGAATTGGAGCTAGGAACATGATGGACAAGGAATTTTGGGCTCTGAGCTCACTTTTTCATGAGAAGGAGCATGGGGCTAAGATTGAAAGAGGTCAGCTGGTAGACAGAAAGCTAACACATTGAATTTGTGATGGCAAACAAATGACAAGGCAAGATCTGAGATTAAGCAGAACAAAAGAAATGGAGATGACTGGTGAGGAGCCAGTATCTTTGGGTTAACCCTGACTGACTGCAGAGAACCTAGGTGAAAGAATAAAGGGGATAAGTGAAATAAGATGAGCTGGAGGAGAGAAATGGAAGCAGGGAGAAGGCAATTTGATTAACGGTCAAACTATAATGGGACAAAATAGGACTCAAGTCTTTAAAGTGTCAGTGCAAGCCTGTGATTTCCATAGTTGTATGATGAACTGAACTGTGTTATAGTTCACTGCATTGTGTCCTCCATTGCATGTTCTTTTTATAAAGGATGGTTGAACAACTTGGAAGCAGTACCCCAAACTAAGTACTATAAAATTAAGCTTTTAGGTACCCAAACCAGTCTTAGATTTATCAAAGAATGCATTTCAGTGTCCCCATCACTATCTGAGAATAATTCTAACTCTTAACCTCTCCAATCTATTTTGGAAATAAATTTAATAAACGTTGTGAGGCAGTAAAGTATCATAGTTATGGCTGCTGTAAAAGATTATGTTAAAATTAACAAGCTTGTTAACAATCCAGTCCAGAGTAGATTTTTACTACTGTGAACTGAATAAAACATATGGCCTATGTTGAAGAATGCTCTGAAATTAACAAGACCAGGAGTCCTTTGGAAAATACAGCTACTGTGCATCTTGAAAACAGTATGAAGAGAGTAGATGTCAATAAAGGTGGAGAGCCAGGTAAAGCCAAAAAAAAAAAGCTTGGTTGCAATTTACAGAAAGTAGACTACCTTTAGATTTATAATTACTCAACAGCTAGATACAAAATTTGTACTATACATTTAAATATATTACTTTTCAAAAGATTGTTCTTCCAGGAAAAATGCATATCAGCAGCATGGCTATTAAGTAATCAGCACTCAGCTATTAGAAGTATTTTCAAGATACTCACAAATGTCAGGACTAATACCTCATTTTTACTCAGTTAAAGCCAGTTCCTCAATAACATTATTCTCAATTGAAATCTAGTCCTGAACAACAGTCTTTCAAGGTCTAGGCCACATTGTCCCAGAATTAAATAATTCACTTAAGAAATTCAGTAATTGTGAATAGTCTTTTTACTGAAGCAGGGATTTATCACTTTAAGGACCTAAGCCCTACCTTAAGGGCTAAGTGCTAGACAAAATAATTTGTTCAGGAAAGCTGCAACCATCATACTTGTGACAGCTACATGAAAGCTGGAAAATGTACCATCAGCTACTTTTGCATCCTAAGCTTTTTTCCATTGTTTTTAGCTTTGCATGATTCTACCTTTATTTTTCAGATACAGTTCACAGTAATTTTTCAAGAATAGTTCAGAATCTGCAGGGGTGAACTATGATGATATAAAATCAATCATGTTTTTAAAATCAGGAAATTTCTTAAGCAAGGAATACGATTTATTTTGAACTAGGGATCACTTATTTAAAAGAGGAAGATAGTGGCAGTTTGCACATGTAGTCTGCCTCTCTGGACTCTTCTCTGAAACTACAGGTTTTTAAGTTCAGGTCAGAAATGCCTCTTGCAGTTTAAACCTGAAAAAGATATATAAACATCTGAAGACTATAAGTTAGTATGGATTAAGTGTGAAGGACTGAGTAAAATGTGCAGTAAGTGTCCTCATACTGTGTATGAATTTTAAAGACTATAGTAAAACAGGTGTTTTCTGAGGTGCCTGAAAAGATCAGTACTCAATGATAACGCTCAGAGTATTGAATTGAGCCTTCAGAGAAAATACCTTAATCTGACCAATTTTAGCTAGCAAAAATATGATAGTGAAGGGTATGTGATCATAAACTTAGTTAATAACTTAGGAAATTCTGTTATGATATCATACACCTGAATTTGAAAATGACCGAGAAAGATCTGGAAGCATTGTTCAACCACTTAACTGAGATATTTACATGTCTCAGAAGTTAGAAGAAAGAATATGTCAATGTGATGGAAAGTTATTTCTAGCAGATAGAAAACCAGTAATTTTATCACACAAGTCATCAGTGAGACCTCACCTGTAATTCTGTGACAAATAACTATAAAAGTTCAGACTTTCAAAGCCCAGAGGAAGATTGCTGAGACAACTTGAAGATTAAGAAATTCCAGGGGGAAAAAAAAAAAAAAAGTCCTTAGAGAAGGATATAATGAACTTTTATAATTCTGTTTGGGCAAAACCAGGAAGCCAGCAGCTATGTTAAGTGATGACTGTCATCCAGTATCAGATTTATCATCAATATAAACTGGCACCCAAAACCCACACAGAGTATGAAAGAACATTTCCAAACTGCTGAATAATATTCTAAAAACAACCACAAACAAGGGGAAAAAAAAAAAAAAACAAACAAAAAAAAAAACCAACAACAGCTTTTTAAATGACACACAAAGAATTGAGACAAGGATCATGGAGACAAAGATCCTAGATTTTTCCAAGGGGAAGCCTTAAACATTCTAGTTAATAAAGTTATATGGAGTAAGTTAACTTATTTAGTTAACTTATTTCTTCAAAGCTTCTGCTGACCAGTGCAGAAGTATGTTTTTTTTTCCTTAGCCACAATTTGACACCATGAAGGATGGTAAGAGGTTCATATTCTTCTAAAGCAGAAAACATACATGACTATTAGAAACAAGATGGTCCTCTTCTCCAGTAGTATTTTTTCATACCTTTTCTAAGCCAAACACAAAAGATATAAAGACTAAGTTTGGCCATATAAAATTAACAGAAACTTCTGAGTTTGAAGAATTTGGAAGAGCAGAAGGAGAGCATAGCCTACTCCTGATGTGTGTCTGGGTAAAAATATTCAGATCCCTAGTACTGTGCATACCCACAAAAAACAGGCTTTCAAGTTCTTTGAATTTTTATACTCAAAGTATAAAATTAAATTAAGAGTTTTCAAGGTGTATTTCACACTTTGCACTTTGTGACTGTATACAATGAGAACAGAATTGGAGGACCCTTATCTCAAGTGAAAAAAATATAAATCAATCTTCCTTTTGCTTTGTCTTCCTTATTTGATACTTGCAGGTGTAAGGTAGTAGTCAACTGCAGCACAGGTGTTCTGAAATTAAGAAAGTCTCTACTGACTTCACTTAACTGAGTAAAATATTGTCTTTATCTGATAAATACTGATGTGTTTTCATTAAGCCTGAATACATTTATTTCCCTTGCAGTCCAAATCAGGTAGTGTTGTCCCAAATATTAGTACTTTTCACCTGTGAAATGGTATATAGTTTAAACAGAATAATTTTGGCTTACATTTATTATATTCACAGTATATAAAAATATACTTTGAAATGAACATAAAAAAACATTAAAACACCACCTTTCCTCACCCTTCTTCCATGCTCCTTCCCTCCCAACTCCTCTCTCTAACCTAAACACACATGGGCAATTGGTGGGTGTTACAGCCACCATCTCTCCCTGCGCTTCTTCTCTGCCCCCGTGTGGGTGCACCATGGGCTTTAGTCCTTTTGGAATAAACACCTATGCTGGCACAAGCTCTCTCTCCATGGGCTGAATGGGACTGCCATGGAGCACCATCTCTTTTTCTGACCCTGATGGCTGCACTGCTGTTTCTCACTCTTTCTTCCCTGCTCTTCTTCCTGTTCAGCACTTTTTTCCCTCTGGTAAACACCAGGCACCACAGATCTGGCTGACAGGCTCAGCTGCGTCTTATGCTGGGCCCCTTGGAGCAGGCTGGAACTGGCTATGTCCTCCCAGAAGCTGCCCCTGCAACCCTTGCACAGTCAACACCTCACCAAGTAAACCCAGCACACTTAAAAGTTAATGTGCGAGATGGTAAAACCACATTTTCTATTCAGTGTGTAGAGTTAGCCTCAAGTTCCAGCTACCTAAAGACCACATCATCAGTGAGTGTCCCACCCTGCCTGGTGGGCATGAGGGAGCTGATCTTCCACCATACTGTGTGCTGATCATGGGAGAAGCCACAGGCCCTCCGAGGGTGAAAACAGGGCAACAATTAATTTTATTGGAAAGCTTCCTAAAACCATGTCAGCAGGAACAAAGGTCTCACCAAGTTCTTTTTCTTGTAGAAAACCCTAACTAGAAGAAGAAAAGGAGAAGGGAACAAAGAAGGAAATAAACCAGAGAGATAGGATCACCGACCTGTGGGTCCAGCAATGTATTCTCAGTCACAGAGTTCAGGCCTTTCCAGCTGTGGTCCTCTCAATCTGTGCCTCTACCAAGATCCACAGCAAATAAGCAGACAGCATGATGCTGAAGAATGTTTTATAGGGTCAGGGTTCTCCTGGACCCTCCCATAGGTGGAGGCTCATGTTCATGCTCTCACGTGTCCTGGGAGCTCTTCTGGAAGGTTCCAGCCGGTGGTAGGTGTCAGGTAAGCCCTGGCCCTGGTTCACGCTGAGCCCTGTCAGGCACCACAGTGTCTGTTGCTGTCTCTGAGTTGTTTGTTGCCAGGGCAGTGGATCTCAGGGCAGACACCGCAGGAAAACCATCCCTCGCCTTGGTGGAGCACAGTCCTGCTCTGTCCATGGCATCTGCCCGAGTAGCAATGCTCTACTTGCTGCTGGCAAGCTCAGGCCTTCCTCAGGGCCTCCTGTCTGCTGAGGTGCTTTGAGACATACAAGCAAAAAAGGTTCTTTTGACAATCACAGTTAGGTAGCCTGCTTCCATTTCAGATCTACCTTCAGCACACTTTTAGAAAGATGGCTTTGGATCTTAATCAGTGTGCAGAATCAGAGCCATCATAATTTTCCATTGCTGTGTTTTTCTCCTGGAAACAGCACAATTATGGACCATCCTGTCTTTTGTTGAGGAGTCATTACCTACAATTATATAAAGTATAGGGCATAATTCAGTTTTTAAGTCTAAAAAGTAGACATTTTAAGAGCATTCCAAAATTCTAAAAGCTTTACCAGTTTTCCTTCTGTTTTCAAAACAACTAAAATGAGCATTGTGGTATTTCTGTCATGCAGAGCACTGCTAATACTCAATCTAAACACCATGGTTACGAGAACAGGCTTCTGAGTTGTAGCTCTGATGATCAGTATTATATTCATTACTGGAAGTACATTATTCCATTAATATATTTCAGAATTCTAAGGAGGGGGGGCGGAGAAAATGTGCATTTTGTACTGTTTGTTCATCTGACATTACATATCTACCTGGTCAAACAGAGAAGCTTTCAAGAATGGATCCATATAAGAATTAAATATCACAGCTGAATGGAAATAAGGAAGTGGAACGATGTCAGCAACAGCTATGTGTTTCTACATACGGTAAACTGTGACAGCTGACATATTTTCAGGCAAAGTGAGACAAAACAAAAATATGTGACCTCTATGACTTCTTTTCCTGTTAACTACTTTTGGCAATATAACTTATAAAAATAAAATCCTCATATTTTTGTTAAAAACCAAGGTTATGGGTGATATTTGTACCTTCATTTCACATTTGCATTCTATTTTCAAGGGAGCTTTAGAGCTTTTTTTATTTATTCAAGACATTATATACTTTGGACGAATTATATTCTTTTTGCAGTGTTTCCTTAAATTAATTTCTGTTTGATTTCCCCTAAGGAGATCTTTGTAAATATTTATCTGAATGTTAAGCAATATTCTAATACAGCTTTCAAAAAGTTGTCAGTCTTTTCAGACCTTGCTCATAGTTAGACTATTCTTTCTTAAACAGTTGTGATATATGTAACCCTGAAAGCTGCTTTGTTTCCTGGAAGAAGATTACTGGAGCTTATCAGTGTGGATTTTGAAGATATCTATGACCAACTCTACACATTATTAGAATCTGCATCTGTATATACACTAAACCACCTTACTCCTCTAGCCCCAGCAAAAAGTACAATTTTTAGCACTGTGGCAGAACATGCAGTATCTGAGCCTTGCTTAGACAAAAATACCTTACAAAAATTTAAATACTCCTGCTTTTGGAGTAAACCATAACAACTTTATCTTCATACTGATATACATACTCCTTGTACCTGCTGTGATAATCTGCTTTTTGTCAATGAATTGTCACAATCATTCACAAGTTGTAGAGGTATAGATCTTTAACTGAAGGTCACTATACTATACAAATAATCTAAAGGTTTGTAGCATCTTAAACTGCTGTCTATCCTGAATGATAATCAGTGCTTTTAAAGATAATACCAAACTACTTCTGTGGGATTAACAATTAGAAAATTTAGAAATTATTTTGATTTTCAACTTTTTTTGTCCTTTTGGCCAAGTCCTAGAATAAATATAAGAGGTACAGGATTGTATCTTCTCAATAGAAGAAATACTTTTTTCTGTGCTTCTGTCATTCAGATGCTATCAAAATTTCATCTGACATTATTTCTGATAACTTTAAAATGCAACTAAAGGTGTGAATAATATTGTCACACTAGTGCTAACTTTGGAGACACAGAAAAAAATTCTGCAGAGATGTCTAGGCAACAAATTAGTTTTAATTGGTGTCAGAAAGGCTTTTGGCACAAAGAATAAGAACACATGAAATATATATCATTATTTTATAATAGGTATGTTATTTCTATATGAAGTCCAGGTTCAGTTTGTAAATTCCTGGATGTACAGAAAATATTTTCGATGAACACATTGCAATTTCTAGTAATGCAATTAACTAATAACTGGGAGCAATTACTTAGAGATGTAAATACATACTATTTTGTGAGTTTATAAGTTTGCCATTATAAATATTACATCACATAAAGTCCTATCTTGAGGTTAACTGAAATACATTAAAAGAAAATCCAGAACGAATATTGAGACTACTTGTGCTGTTTCATTGCCTTTACATATTTTAGGCTGTAGTATAAAATATTTTTGATAGATCTCAGAATATGTTAATATTCATTACTTCTGTTATGTATCATGCAATTTTCTTTCAATATTTTGTTCCAATGACCTCCACTGAAATATTCTTAGCAATTAAAATGGACTTAAAAAACACAATGCATTCAACAAAACCCCTAAAAGCTACACGATGCAAAATTTTCTTTTTACAAATTTTCACAGCATGGTGTCATCTTTAGAGGAAATCGAATAGATTACAAAAGAATAATGGAATAATATAAATTCTTAGGATTAAAGCTATGGAACTGAAAAAGGATTGATTGACAACTGAAGGGTTGGATAGCAAATGTCTTCTGTTTTGCAAGACTAGTATCAAGAGACAGAGAGTTTTCAGAGGAGGAAGTTAAAGAAAGTCAAAACTGGATGTCTTCTAACAAAGACAAAACGAAAGGAGTAAAACACTCAAAACCAAAAAAAAAAAAAAAGGCAATTTTTACAAGTAAATAAGGAACTAATTAATGGATAAGAATGTTATAATGCTTTGGCTTAACACTTAATTGAGAAACAGCTGAATTATTTGATGGGGAGTTAGAACTTTTTGGAGGACATGGTTAAATGATGTAGGCATCTGGAACAAAACAATTGCATGTAAACCTTTATGATTACTATAAGATACAGGTTCTGTGGGTAAAATAGCAACAATAATACCTGACAAATGCAGTAAAGCACACATGCCATTCAAACACACACTAATAACATGTTTTGATTTATTAAAGTAAGTTCCGAACACTCTGTTCCTGTCAGGATTTTCTCTGTGATCCTGTCCAAGATATCTAATCTCTAAAAATCTTCACTTTATAGATATAAAGCATCAAGTCAAAATATATCTAGGCGTTTAATATTTCATATATTCATCAGTACATGGGAGATGCACAGTAGCAGAACTGACAGGAACAGTTTGAGTAATATGAATAAAAATTATGGTTTAAAAGATGTTTTATGTCTAATGTACTTAGAAAGTTTAAGAAGGAGCATAACATAATAGAACTATTTAAACAAATATTTTTAGTATGGAGGTTGGACTTTTTAATGAGTGTGTAGTTATAAAATAATTTTGTATTGGTAGTTCCCATGTGAAAAAGAACAAACAAACAAACCCCAAAACCAATACAAACAAACAAAACCACAATGACTCTGTCTTTTATCTATTCCATATTTTTTTTTTGAGGAGCTGGTAGCAACCATAGCTAAATATTAGCAGAAATTAAAACATTTATCAGGAGTTCTAACTGCAATATTATCTCTAGTAAACTATTTAATTTTATCATGCTTTTACTTCTCTCTTCTTTCTGAAATTCATACATTCAGATTTTCTTCCTAAATCAACGGAAGCTCCTCTTTTGAAGACCCTGATGTTTGTAGCTGATCAGCTGAAGTTGGGTTGTCATTTATGTGGTCAAATTCACGTGCTGTATGTACTGACAGCAAAAAATTTGATGCCAGGTCTGAAAAACAACATTCCACAAAATACCACTTAATTGTGATGCCAAGCAAAAGTATACTGAAAATCAGAATTAACTGTGAGAAGTTTGGTTAACATTCAGTATTAAGATGTACTAATAGAACAGATGGTTTCCAGGGTTTCCAAAGTTGCCATTCTTTTCTGTTCCTTGAGATTGGCTTGGCAGAGGCTGGAAGTTTTTTTGGGCTATAACATATATCCTCAGTATGAAGACTGAATGCATCTTGAAAGCAAACTTATTAACTTACCAGTTGTTTTTTTGTTGGTCTCTTTTTTTTATTTTTTTTAGATTCAGAGAGTAGATATGTTCACAGAACTTTATTGAGTGGACAACCTATTCTGCATTCCTTTAAGGGACTGAGGGAATGAATGAACTGAATGACAGTCAGAACCTTCTTAAAGCACACCAAAGAGTTTCTGGGAAACTGAAATATCAGTATACTGACTTATTAGCTTGATTCAAATTTTAAAATATTATAGTAGCTGAAGAAGTTTTACCTGTGTGATATTCACTGCACTCCTGCAGCAAAAATATGTGATATGTAGCTTAGCATTTTAAATATATACCAACTTTAGGTGTATGCCAAACAATGTGTTACCCCTCTGAGGACATAAGAAGTTGCTTATAATGTGTCTCCACAATACGCTCATCACTTATTTTTCACCTTCTGTTTGTTCCCTAGCAAGAGGCTGGGTTTACCAGGGAGTAAACTCTTAACATACGGAGGGAGACTATATGACACGTATGTTCTAGTCCAGACATAGATATTCAGCCTAATCTCTGCATTGCAGCGTGTCTGAAGTTAAAGGTCTTTTCTAACTGATCTTCTAACTTTTCTGATTGTATGATTCTGTGTTCAAGTTACTTTTCAGTACTGGCTCCCTATGTACCTATTGAACTATCCTACTTGGATAATGACAGCATACACTTACTTTTCATTGTTACTGCCACTGATATTATTTCCTATATCTAACATATATTGTTTTACTTACAAAGGGAATTGAAAGAAACCACTTAATCTCTTTTCCACTGAGTCTGATTAAAATTATTAATTTTATTCTGTATGAATTTATTTTACCTTTTATTAATATGCATTGGTTTATTCTTCAGTTGAAATTTACATTTGGCATTCTGTCATCACACTCCCTTTGAGGTTCTTAGAATCATAAACTCATAGAATAGTTAGGGTTGGAAGGGACCTTAAGATCATCTAGTTCCAACACCTCCCACTAAACCATGCCGCCCAAGGCTCTTTCCAATCTGGCCTTGAACACTGCCAGCGATGGAACATTCACAGCTTCCCTGGGCAAACCATTCCAGTGCCTCACCACACTAACAGTAAACAGTTTCTTCCTTATGTCCAATCTAAACTTCCCCTGTTTAAGTTTGAACCCGTTACCCCTTGTCCTATCACTACAGTCACTAATGAATAGTCCATCCCCAGCATCCCTATAGCCCCCTTCAGATAGTGGAAGGCTGCTATGGGGTCTCCATGCAGCCTTTTCCATGCTCAACAGACCCAACTTTCTCAGCCTAGCTTCATACAGGAGGTGCTTCAGTCCCCTGATCATCCTCCTTGTGGCCCTCCTCTGGACTTGTTCCAACAGCTTCATGTCCTTTTTATGTTGAGGACACCAGAACTGCACACAATACTCCAAGTAAGGTCTCACGAGAGCGGAGTAGAGGGGCAGGATCACCTCCTTCCACCTGCTGGTCACACTCCTTTTGATGCAGCCCAGGATACGCTTGGCTTTCTGGGCTGCAAGTGCACACTGCCGGCTAATGTTCATTTTCTCATCGAGCAACACCACCAAGTCCTTCTCTGCAGGGCTGCTCTGAATCTCTTGTTGCTTTTCTTCTCCCACATCTTGATTTTACACTTTTGTCCTGGGTTCAGCAGCAGCAGTCATTTTTCTCCTTCTTAGTAGCTGGTGCAGCACTGTGATTTTGACTTTTGGCCTGAGAACAATGCTGATAACACCATTGTTTTTAGTTACTGCTCAAATGTTCACTCTGACGAAGCACTCTCTGAGTCTCATGATCTGCCAGGGAGGAGAAGAAGCCGTAAGAAGCAGAGACAGGACGCCTGACCCAAACTAAACGAAGATGTATTCCATACCACAGCACGTCATGCCTAGGATGTGAAAAACTGGGGGCAGGAACCCAGAAGAGTTAGTTCACGGCTCAGTCGTTGGGCGGTGACCAGTTGCATTCTTTTCCCTTGTATTCCCCTTATCATTATTATTATTATTGGTGGTAGTAGTAGTGGCTTGTGTTATACCTTAGTTACAGGACTGTTCTCATCTCAACCCGTGGGATTTACATTCTTTCGATTCTCCTCCCCTTCCCCCTGGGAGCCCGGGGGGGGTGGGGGTGGGTGGAAGGGTCGGGGAGACTCCAGAGATTGTGTGTTTTTCTCTGAGTTACAGCTGGGCTTAAACCACCACAACATTCTTAAGCTCTAATTTTTGCTTGCTCTTTTAGGGGGAGGGTTATCACTGGGTTGCATGACTGCCAAAAGAAAATTCTGGCTTCTGTTTTACTGGACATTCAGCTTCTCAACAGAGGCATTGAGAAAAGTTGAAAATTTTACTGTTCCTTGCATACCATTTTGTAACCTTTTTCTTTTCCTCATGATCACTTATTTTAATACTGAGGAGTGCTCTCAAATCAAATGATCTCAAGAAGAGTGTCCATCTGTGTATTCAGTATAAAGCAGGTACACAATTTCTTTGCTGAAACAGTTACAAGAAGTCTTTCACAGAAAAAAAAAAAAAAAAAAAAAAGATTAAAATATGTGCTATCAAATTAGAATTACCTACACTGAAAACTTTCATTGTAAAAATCAGTATTATTGCTTCCTTTTGAGTTTGCATTTACTGGGACCGTGACACCCAAAGGAAAATGCCCTATTTTTTTATCTGTTTCTTTTTTTAATGAAAGAATGATAGTTAAAAAAACATCTAGGGTAGAATTATAAGCTGAAGTACATTCATAAGAGGAAATAAACATGCATTTATTTGTAATTAAAAGAAATGCAGTCTTCTAATGCTAAAATTGTAAGTAATTATATAAGACTAAAGTATTCATGGATCTCATCAGGGTGGTAAAAATCACGAAAATTCTTGCAGCTCAAAACTATACTGACTTGAATTTTTCTGCTGGCATAATTTATTTTTTCTTGTTTTGCCTGATAGAGCTGAACACTTGTAGCTATGTGTAACCCTAGAGCCAAAAAGAATGCACAGCTCGTGTAATACAGTAAGTGCTATCTCCAGTCAGGAAGTCCCTCCTGTGATATATAAGTGCCAAAAAAAGATGATCTGCAAAGTGAAGACAAGTACATAGAATTCCTGAGTATGTGAAACTGCCAACAAGACAAATTGTTTTTATAGTAAGTGCCTAAAAAACCCATTAGTACCACTTCCACTTGGAAGCTAGAAGGAATGCAACATAAGAGCACAGTCTGTTTGTAAAGCAAGCCCATGGCATACAATGACATTGTTGGCAACTGCAGCATAAAGGAGGAAATTGAGAAAAGTTGTCCTGGGTGTGGAGGTAACTAAATCAGCACTATTAAAGTGAGCTGCATCTGTGCCTGAATTGAGTTTTACAAACACACACACACGGAGGCACTGAATTCTTCAAGGTGCACAGGAGGATCCCAGTACTCAAGACTGTATATTCCGAGCTTCTACTCTTTTCCTTATGCAACATATTTTTGAATAAATGAACGTCCAGATGCAACAAACATATTCAGCTTCACTGCATAAACACCTTTGCCTGATTGATGTACCTGGTAATGGGGCCAGTCCAGAAATGGATAACACTAAACAATGGGAAAACCTCCTATTCCTCCTTGGCTTATGTTTCACCTAGCCTTCACAGCGACTTTATCTTGAGGCTGTCATTCACAGATAGTCAATGACTATCTCGAAATGAAAATTTAAGACATTATTTTTTAGACAACTTCCAACTATATTCAGTTTTAACTGTCTGGAAAACAGCCCCCACACAATTTTTTCTCTATTTGTCTCTGCATTTTTTGTAAAGGTCCTATATCACTTGTATTGACAACTTTCATATGTATTCAATTATAATTGCTGCTGTTCCAGCTAGATTTTTATTCATGTTAAGCAAATTCATTCTCTTAAACTTACAACAAAGTTCTTGCTCAGTTCAGTAGGACCTGTATTACACAGCTTCTCTACAGTTCCTTGGCATAACAAATCTTTCACAATTTTCAACAGATGAGTCAGAATTGACAAAGAATCAAAAAAAGGAGCAATGGGCAGATATTTTTCCTGCCATAGAGGAAAAATGTTATATTCAAAGTTATATTCAATGAAAACATGGAAAGAAGCTGTCATGGGTTCAGCAGTAGCAGTCATTTTTCTCCTTCTTGGTAGCTGGTGCAGCGCTGTGTTTTTGATTTTGGGCCTGGGAACAGCGCTGATAACACTAGTGTTTTCAGTTACTGCTTGGTAGTCTTTTGGTCTGGCCAAGGACTTTCTGAGTCTCATACTATGCCAGGGAGGAGGGGAAGCTGGGAGGAAGCAGAGACAGGACACCTGACCCAAACTGACCAAAGGGGTTATTCCATACCACAGCACGTCATGTCCAGGGTGGGAAACCAGAGGGCAGAGACCCGGAAGGGTGTGGTGGTGCACTGGGGGGTTTGCTGCTGGGGGGTGCACTGGCTGTGTCGGGCTTGGTGAGCAGCTGTGTTCTCTTTCCTTGTATTTCTCGTGTATTATTATTGGTGGTAGCAGTAGTGATTTGTGTTATACCTTAGTTACTAAACTGTTCTTATCTCAACCTGTGGGAGTTGCATTCTTTCAATTCTCCTCCCCATTGCCCCGGGACTGGGGGAAGAAAGAGAGGGGAGTGAGTGAGTGAGAAAATTCATGGTAGACTGGACTTAAACCACAACAGTTCTTTTTGGCGGCCAATGTGGGGCACAAAGGGTTGAGATACTGGCAGGATTAATAGCCACTCCTAACAATGCTGATTTATTGGCTCTTGATTCCATTGAGTTCATGGTTTCAGCCTGTTGTACCTTACTTCCGGCCGGTATTTCTTATCTTAACATTTTCCACATCTGGGTTTTGGGTTAAGGTTCTTGTTACATTGTACTTTATTGGAATGGCTTGTAATACAGGTGAGCTCCAGAAGGGAGGAGGGGAAGCCAAGGTGGGGCAGCCCCGGGAGCCGTCGGTGGCCGAAATGGTCTGGGAGAGCTGCCCCCAGGACCAGGAGGCCACAAAGGAGGCAGAGGGGGTGAACCCCCCCACCGAGCAGGGGGTGGCAGCGGAGGAGTCGAGCCCCGAGACTGAGCCGAGCACCACAGCTACCAAGTTGGGGGGGGGGGGGGGGGGGGTGGCAGCTGTGCCCAGCCCCACGGTGACCGAGAGCATTCCCCAGCAGCTGCCTGCAGAGCCCCGAGAGCCCAAGCCCCAGCAGGATGCAGGAGACCACGCAGCACTTTCCAGCAAGGCAGAGGTGGAAGATCTGGACTCAGATAAAGAGCAGCTGATGGTGAGAGAGCCGGCAAGCACAGCAGATACACCAGCCCCAGGGACAACTACAGCAGCCTCATTTGAGAGTTCTGAAGGTTTTGAATGGCCTTTGGGTACCCTTGAGACCTGCCTGCTGATTGGGATGGGGATCAACATGTTGGCATGCATACAGAGTGTGTTTTACCACAACCATTTTGTCTGGTCCCAAGAGAGTTAAGCAGAGTCAGGTTTGGGCCTTGTGTTTGGTTGGACTACAATGAAGGATGACCAAGAGATTTTCTGAAAGCTGGATAGTCATAAGTGGAAGGGTGTGTGGGACAGTGTGGGCGAGTGTGAGTATCTAGTCCACTGGACCCCTCCAGTGCTTTGGAAGCATCAGAGATGGAAGGCAGCTGTATGGAGTCCCCAGTGACAAGCTGCAGAAACTGCTGGAGGGGAGAGTGAATTATTTTGAGCCTGGTGGGCCTATGACACCTCAGGCCATTAGGACAGAGATGCAACATACAGATGGACTTGTGATCAAGGGGTGGACTTCTGATCGAGGGGTGGACTTAGCAATGGACACTATTGCCCAGGTTATTCATGAGTGTGAACACTGCACACAGCCTCTCCTGCTCTGAAAGACTGTTACAAGAGATGGAGCCTGACATCATGGACCGGATGGACTCAGCAGCTCTATAGGGATTGGTCCATGCACTGAAGGATGATCTCTCTCCCTCTGTGTGTGTGTTTGTATATATATATATATATGTGATGGTATATTGAAAATGCGGGATCTGAGCATGATGTGAATGGTATGGAATAAGGGGTGGATACTGTCACGGGTTCAGCAGTAGCAGTCATTTTTCTCCTTCTTGGTAGCCGGTGCAGCGCTGTGTTTTTGATTCTGGGCCTGGGAACAGCAAGGATAACACCAGTGTTTTCAGTTACTGCTTGGTAGTCTGGTCAAGGACTTTCTGAGTCTCATGCTCTGCCAGGGAGGAGGGGTAACTGGGAGGAAGCAGAGACAGGACAGCTGGCCCAGACTGACCAAAGAGGTTATTCCATATCACAGCATGTCATGCCCAGGGTGTAAAAACGGAGGGCAGAGACCAGGAAGGGGTGGTGGTGCAGTTGGGGGGGTTTGCTGCTGGGGGGTGCACTGGCTGGGTTGGGCCTGGTGAGCAGTTGCATTCTTTTGCCTTGTATTTCTCTTGTATTATTATTGGTGGTAGCAGCAGTGATTTGTGTTATACCTTAGTTACTAAACTGTTCTTATCTCAACCTGTGGGAGTTGCATTCTTTCGATTCTCCTCTCCATGCCCCTGGGACTGGAGGAAGAAAGAGAGGGAAGTGAGTGAGTGAGAAAATTCATGGTAGGCTGGACTTAAAACACGACTGAAGCCCAGCAAAAATATTGAGAAAGTGAGAGAGATCTTTCTCTCCATATACCCATTTTTCAGCATATATGTTTCAAAATTTTTAATGAGTCTACTTTTCTACAGATTTGGGAAAAAAAAAGAAGAAAGCAATACTCTATTTCACCAATTGTTAAGGCTGAAGCAGAGAACATCACTGACTTAAAAGTCACAGAACAAATCTGCAGTAAAATCAAGAATACAGTCTACTTCTTTGTGATAGATAGATGCCTACTTCACTAGATAGGTAGATAGATATGATACACATATCTAGATATATAGATATATTTATATATCAAGAAGTTATAGTTGGGCCTTTTTTCTTATATAAAATGTGTATTCTTTTTTTATGTGTATATACTATATACCTATATATTCATAACTGCACTGCTAACATAATGCCGTTTTTTAAACCAACATGCACTTTTTCATGGCTTCAGATTCAATGGCTTCTCAAAGTGTTATTCATTCTTCAAAAAACAAGCATGAAGGCTAAAAGATACAGTCATGCACTGTGGAGGAAGTCTGTACCTCAAGTAGCATGTCTCCTGTCTGTCAAAGATATTACACCAGAAGGATTCACACAGCCACACCAGAACACCCTTAGGGAGAGTTTGTTCAAGAACCTTCCTGGTTGCCTTGTCTGCCACCTAGTGTCAGGCCAGGTTTATCATTTTGAGAGCGTAGGGGATTTTTAATATTTATTTGATAGTAATGAATCATTTGAAGATTCACATGAAGGAAACATCTAAAATTCAAGATAATATTAAATGCAAATAAAAAAATACATTGGGTTTTAACCCAACATCTTCTGAAGCTGATATTTGATATTCCACATATGAATATTAAAAGCACAAAAAAAGAAAAAAAAAAAAAAGATGTGGTAAAAAAGTACCAGTCAACATGTTTTTTTTATGCCAATTAAAGAATATACAGGTAGAAAAAAGGGGCTTATAGACATGTTAAAATCAAAGTGGCCTAATTTTAAGGCTGTTGAATACTCATATATCTCATTGGCTTCACAGGATTTATGGAGAGCAGTTCTATTTCACAGTAGAAGAAAATAATCTGTGATAAAGACCTACAGTGGGAGTTCTTATTTAGTAATTTATTATTTTACTACAGGGTTGATCAGATTTAATTACATTTAGGATACATTTTAAATATTACACAACAATTAAAATATCTATTCTGTCGCTGCCTGCAAAAGTGGCAAAGTGGCCTCGATGACTCTGGTTCCTATTCCTGTAGCAAAACATACATTCCCAGTATTTATTATATAGATGATCTGGTCTCACCTGCTGATAAATTATAGAGTTTTAGATTCTGGTTTTCTCACAGCCTAGGCACTGAGCTCTGCAATGTCTCAACCTTTCCCAAATGTAAAGGGTCTTTGTCTCTTTTCTCTTGAAACTTTTGTTTTCTGCCTTTCTCGTTTCTATCCAGTTTATAGAAAACTTTTTCAAATACTTGTCTTTCAGGATGTCCTGAAAAGTTTAACAAAGAGCAGCATCTTTAGTCAGAAAATAGCTTGAGAATGTTCAGCTGCAATGTCTAAAGCACTTTCTCTTTGTAGCAGGCAGCTGCAGAAATTGATCTTGATCTGATAGAAGGTGCCCAGTACAGAAAGCTAGATACATTTTCTTCAACCAAAGGAGGATGTCCTCTGGTTTGCAAATGACAAAATAGCATCCATATTCTGTTTCTCATCACGTTATTCTAAAAGGTTTATTAAGAGATAAATTGAATCTTTTGCCATGATCTGTGGCTAACCTATACAAAACACTTTATTCAGATTTTTTTGAAAGACTCCTTTTCAAAGGACTGGACCTCCATTTTTGGGTCAGAAGCCCATAGTGCAAACATTCTTTAATTCAGCTTTCAATATATACTACTTAAGCTTCCAAACACAGAATCAGCCAACCTCAGGACTTAGCACCTGTAAAAATTTCCCTTGCAAGTCTGCAAGCAGAAAGAGTATCCAAAGATTAGAACGCATCTTTGAAAACAAAACATGATTTAGTTGCACACAGAAGGGGTATTCACTGATGAAAAAAAGTGCATACACATATGTCATGGGTTCAGCAGTAGCAGTCATTTTTCTCCTTCTTCGTAGCTGGTGCAGCACTGTTTTTAATTTCGTGCCTGGGAACAGCGCTGATAACACCAGTGTTTTCAGTTACTGCTTGGTAGTCTGGTCAAGGACTTTCTGAGTCTCATGCTCTGCCAGGGAGGAGGGGAAACTGGGAGGAAGCAGAGACAGGACACCTGACCCAAACGGACCAAAGAGGTTATTCCATACCACAGCATGTCATGTCCAGGATGTGAAAACGGAGAGCAGAGACCCGGAATGGTGTGGTGGTGGACTAGGGGTGCATGGCATGATCAGGTTTTTGGTAGTGGGGGGTTCGCTGCTGGGGGGTGCACTGGCTGGGCTGGGCTTGGTGAGCAGTTGTACTCTTTTTTCTGGTGTTTCTCTTGTATTATTATTGATGATAGCAGTAGTTGTTTGTGTTATACTTTAGTTACTAAACTGTTCTTATCTCAACCTGTGGGAGTTGCATTTCTTTGATTCTCCTCCCCAAGCCCCCAGGACTGGGGGAAGAAAGATGGGCAGTGAGTGAGTGAGTGAGTGAGTGAGAAAACTGCGTGGGTGAGGGGCTTAAACCACGACAGCATACTTTCCTGCTTATGCTTGGCATTTCCTTCATGTCTAAGTGAAGACGCAATTAGCCTTGCCTTCATTTTGGTCTGCTGTTAGACCCATTTTCTTACTAGTTTCTCAGCTATATTTGCCATCCAGCTGACTGATTCAGACTACAGTCACTGAGAACTTCCCCACATTCCATCCTGCAGAATAGATCTGTTATCTGAGTAATTCTTTTGTTTTGGGTTATATTTTTAACTGCTGTAAAGTGGTGAAGTCAGAGTCAGCTTTCCACAGCTATTATAGTGGCTATTGTGTTCAGATGATGGTCCATCTGCTCCTCAGTCAGTCCTTATAAAGTTCTACATGTTTTCAAATTGTTTACGTTATGTGTGATAGGACAAACAAGTGATGGTATAACAGAATATTATTTAATATCAATAAGCATGTGCTAATTGGCATGACAATTAACAACTGAGAGTAACCTTCCTGAGCTAAAATATTATTCAATTTATTCTATTTTGTTCAAAAGTTTTTCTCAAGAAAGACATACAACATTAATTAATGAATTTGTCTCAACTTTAATTAAGCAGTTGCAATATAACCAGAAGATAATAACAAATATACATAAATACAACACGATTAAAAAGAGTTCAACCAGTATAGTGATAATAAATGTTACTTCGAGGATCTCTAAGCATGGAACATTGGCTGACTGAGATAGCAACATGTAGCCCTCTTAAAGGAAAGTACTCTTTTAGGAGATTTTATTGCTATCTGACTTGGAAAAAAAAAACAACATTCAGTCATCAGCAGAGGATACACATATTTCATGTTTAAAAGTAAACCAACCATAATATTGCCATAGTTCAATAAGATCTTATTCTACCACAGTTTTAGGTTTTTCTTAGTTGACTATAACTGCAATTGCAACTGACCAGTAGCAAGCGGCAACTGCAATAAAGTCAAAAGCAAGGGTGAGCTAAAGAGTAGAACTATGTCTCTGAGATCAAATGTAGGCAAAGCAGTTGTCTGTGTGCTGTGAGTAAACTCTGGACTGAATTATGCAATGTTCCAAGAAAAGGATGTTTGCAAACATGACTTCAATGATCTTTGCCTGACTGCACAGAGTGATCACATAAGACAGCATAGCCATGAATACCTTGAAAGGCTCACTCACAGTATAGCTTCATTAACCCAGTAAGACCACAGCTGTGACTTTGCAGATTTTAGTTTAGATTCAGTTTGCATCTGTACAAATTTGAAATACGTTGAAAAATGGAGACATTTGTAATCTTCTGCAGAAGTTTTCACAGACATGCCTCAAGAATGGCTTTATTTACTTGTGTAATCAGACAGTGGCTTTTCCTATCCAAATTCCAACAGTTCTGCATTTTTGCAAATTCTAAAATCAAATTGTTCTGAATGAGAAAATTAGGGCACACCCCTAATGAAGACAAATAGGATACATTTGTTTAAAAATTCTTCCTCTGAGACATTTTCCTTTTATTTTCTTCTCCATTTTAACTATCATTGATAAAAGGAAATTCATATGGAAAAAAAAGAAATACATTAGTGTTGTTATAATGAGTTGCCTTTAACCCAAGAAAGTAAGAAAATTCAAATATAAGGCTTCCAATTAATCTTTAACTGATGACATAAAAGCACTAATTTCAAGCCTTAACAACATTGTAATTATGAAGGCACGGGGGGATGTGCTGTGGACATAATGAAAGTTTTAACTCAAAATACGTCTGGCTCTTGTGAATTTCTTAAATCTTTAAAATTTAACACAATTTCTGTGTGTGATATAAACATATGTGTTCTTGACCCACTTCAAAAAACAACCACAAGTGAAATATCATTTGCATTAATCATTCAAGAGCTTTGCAAAAAGACTGCATCTCAAGAGATGTCTTTTCCACTGAGGTTTATACTATCCAGCTTGGTTTCATTACTTTTCACATATATTGAATTGCAGCTAGTTGTTCAGAGTATTGGTTTATGAACTTATTCCCATTATTTCATTCCAAGTGCATTTATTTCTATGCAGTTATAGTTTTATCCTGACAACTACAAAAATGTCATTGTAAACTAGTACCTTACAAATTAAATTCCATTTTCACTCTTTAATAATTATGTATTAAGACCATGAAGATGTTTGTACCCTGCTGAAATAATATAGGCACAACAAAATTTTTTCACAATTTTCACTAAAGCTTTCATTGTTTTTTTTAATAATGGGATTAGTGACCTACACTAGTGGCTCTCCATGCAAGATTAACACCTAAGATTATTATGTATTTGTAGAAATTACTTTTTCTATCCATGATATAATGTTATGTTGGAACTACTCCACGACTGTTATTGGTGCTAATAAGACAGTAGGATTTAAGGAATCATAGTAAATAAATTACTGAACCTATATATCTGGATACTAGAATTAGCAAAATTTAACAATTCTACACCATAGTTTCTTTATGGATCTAGCTCTGAAATCCATTACTCATGAGAAGCAGATTTAAATCAGTACTGAGCATTTTAAAATCTATATTTTCTGTTCACCTGCCTGTTCAATAAAAAGTATAAGGAGACTGAAAAATATTGATAGTTGAATGTTTGTGCTGAATAAACTGCATAATCTTTGATACCTCAACACCTATGTCAGATAAGGAAGCTATCCTTTATTCTTGAACTGAATATTAATTCTGTTTTTTTAATATATAGAAAATTTGTACAAATCTAAGCTCATAAGATCAGGTGATAGATAAAAATTTAAATTTAATATGAAAGATGCAAATTTTCAGGCCTAAATCTGCACTATTATGCTTGAATTAGTGAATCTCTGTGCCTTCAGAAGGGTTTCTGGAATGATAGTTATTGCAATATGAGTTTAGTATATTTTGTAGGAACATCTTTTCCAAAATGGACAGGATTGGTAACATTATCCAGCATTAATGTTTTTAGGTACTGTCTGGACTAAGATATCTTCTACAGGCACTTACTAGACTGCTAAATGATGGCCTTTTGATCCAAAATTTTTGTAGGAAATAAAGTGGGACAAGTTCCTTTTGTCTTTCTAGAACACAGTAACTATATATATTGTTTTGATAATGTTTAAATACTCTTGACACCTTTTCTTTGACATGTTCTAGCACCTGCCTATTTTGGAACAGGGTCTTGGAATCTGGAAGGAGGAATGGGGCTTTATGGCAAAGATAGAGATCTGAAAAAAAATTCTTCCCAGTCTGGAAAAGTCATAATAAGAAAGAATTACTGTTCATGCTGCTGAGCACTTGATAGTGTTTACCTAATAAGTTTCTGATTATTTTTTTCCCTCAACAAACATATTCTTATCACAGCTTCAAGTGTGATTAGACTCTGTATACACCAAAATATGCAGGAAATGAACATCCAGCTCAGAGGTAGGACTAGAACAGGGGGATTTTTCCTGCTCTCTGCTGCTCTGGATTAAGCCCCGGTGCTTGAATTAAAAGATGAGAATTTGCTTCTCCCATACCTGAGTTACCATCTACATCACTGCTAAAAAGAAATCATGAAATATTCGCTCCTCTGATTCAAACATGTAGGGCATTTGGCCCGGAGAAGACATTGGATTCTACAAAGTCTTCCCAGAACTATTAGTGGAAGTGGAGACAGTAACAGACAACTGAGAATTCATGGTGGGCTGATCCTGGCCAACAGTAAAGTCCTCACCCAGTCTCCCACTCACTCTCCCACCCCAGCAGGATGTGGAAGAGAATCAGAAGAGAGAAAAAAATGAGGATAAATTCATAGGTCAAGATAAAGACAATTTAATAAGTGAAGAAAATAAAGGAAAAGAAATCCCAAAGGAACAAGTGGTGCAAAGAGTCACTTACCACCTCCCACCAGGAGAGCAGTGTCCAAGCAATGTTTACCTTGAGAGAAATTAGTCTCCAAGCAATGGCTACCTTGGAGAAATTACTCCCCTTCCTGCTAGTTTTGTTGCTGAGCATAGCATTATGTGGCATGGAATATTCCTTTGGTCAGCTGGGGTCAGCTATCCCAGTTTTGTCCTCTCCCAACATCTTGCCCACCCTCAGCCCAGTCCCTGTGGGAGCAGAGTGAGAAACAAAGTCCCTGATATTATGCAAGCACCACTCATCAATTGATAAAACATTGGCATCTTATCAACACAGCTTGGGTCATAAATGTAAAACACAGCACCATGTAGGACGCTATGAAGGAAGTTGACTCCATGCCAGCCAGACCTAGTACAGAATCGTACTGGTCTGACTGGAAACTACAACAGAGGAAAAACAGAAACAGCAGGGAACAGAGACTGAAACAAGTTGAACAGGGAGATTCTTCAATATACAAAATGAATAGAGGTCACTTGTATATCTCGATTGGATTTATTTACCAAGCATTTTTATTTAATTATTTTATTTTTTTCTTAAGGGGGTATTATTTATTTACATGTTGGCTTTTCTAAATTAATTGAAAGTTTCACAAATATATTTCAGTATAATTTCACAACACCCCTGTGAGACAATGGAAAGTCAGGGATAGTTGTCAGGTAGGGAAAAGAAACACAAAATTTAACAAGTATTTATAAATTTAGGATAATCAAATTTGACACTCATTGCATGAATTTCAGAGTGCCTCGTATTACCTGGTACTTCACATGTTCAGAATAGATCTCCTTTTGATTCTATCTGGGAGCCTTCAACAGTTCAGTCTTCAAGATCTCCAGATATGCTGCTATTAAAAAAAATTTTGTTTAAATCATTTTCCTAGGGGGGAAAAAAAAACAACAAAAACAACAACAACAAAAAATCCTGCATCAGAGAAAAAATTATAATTCTAGTATTCTAAGGAAATATCTGCACTTTTTTCTTCATTCTTTATGCATTCAATCTGGAAATGAAATCATGCAGCCTTATTTTAAAATATAAGATATTGTTGAAGCGTTTCTTGCTGAAAATGGACTGTGAGCAATCCAGACAACTGCTTGATGCTTGTAAAGTAGTGAACCAAAGGCTGTGAGGCCCTGCTTGGAGGTTACTAAAGGATGTGTGGAGGTTACTGTAGGTCGCGTACGTGCAGAAAGCTTGGAGAAAATTGGCACGGATGGTTGTTAAGAGGCATGGCTATGAAGGAACTGATAGCTGTGTCCTTGAAACCATCTGCTGTTGTGGCTGCAGCCTGGGAATCACTTACTGTTGTAACAACCAATCATAAAACCGTTGCTAACACTTGGCTAAAGAATGTAACCAACCAGATGTTATTGAATGTTCTAGTCTTCTGAGGCTTTTTCTATAAAAGACGCTGCTTGCCTTTAATAAATTGTCAACGCTTGATCATATTGGTCAGAGTTCGTTGCCGTTAATCTCCCACAAGATATGAGCCGTTGGAAGGTAAAAACTTATGACCTAAGTTAATCCATATTGTATTTCTTCAGTGGAGAATAAATGGAGTGGTGTCTGACATCTTCTGCTTAAATAAAATCATGAAAATCACTAAAAAACCCATAGATGTTCACTCAACACCAAAGCATAAGGGATACTGCAATAGTTGGTCTTTTCTAATTAGAAAGACTCAGAGAAAACCACACGGTATAAGATCTATGGGAGCTGAAAAGAATAACGTCCTGCTGAATGATGGTAGTATGAACATCGGACAGTTGGCCTGATCAGTATATTCCTTATGGCTATGAGTTGCTGCTAAACAAACTAGCCACACATACACCTATTTTGTACTGAAGGGTTGGGGTTTTTTTTTAATCACATTTAAAAACAGTGTGTCTCCCTAAATTAACATCTTTCTTCTTCTGTATTCAGTGTCATCTTTTCTTATATTAATAATGGTACAGTTGGTGAAACTGTGCAATGGTATGAACAGTTTTATCCTGTAGTTACACTACTATTAAATGAAGAAAATCGTACATTTTGAACATCATTTCTAGCTCTCATTCTGATTTGCACCTCTTAAACAATGGTTGTTAAAGTAACATGAATTAGTTTTACTAAACCCCAAATTCACTTTACCTGTTATTATCAGCTAAGGCTTTGAAAGAACATTAGAAACACCTGCATTTTGATAAAACAGCAAAAGCTGTTGCTGAAGATAGTAACCTAAAAAGCGATAAAATCACAGTAGAATCAGACAGCGCCGTTCAATTCTCTTTTCTGCCATTTGTAAAGAAATGTACTATTATTTCTTGATTTAAGATTATAAAGAATATCACTCAGGTAATACTCACTTATTTTAAAAAGCTTTTCATGCACCTAGTCAGATAAACAAGATGCTATCTTCTGAGGCTGCTGAAAATCTATTGAACACAACAAATTCCTTTTGTCTTGTTAAAAAATCAAACATTAATCTTTCTCATACTATAAGCATGTTAGAATGTGATTCAAGATCCAAAACCAAACCACAAATACAGGTCTCATTGAATTTTAAGATGATTGAAAGAAGTTGCCTAGGGTTGTCAATGCTGAAAAGCAGAAAACAGGACAAATGTACAATTTATTGAAAGCAGCTTGTTCATAACAAATGAAAGATGTAGCCAGCTACTTTGAAGAAAGCAGCCTTCTATAACTGCTTCAAGGGTCATACTTATTTTAAAAGTGTATACCTTTAGACAGTAAATGTAATAATTTTCAACACCAAGAGAGCACTTATATACTCTACTTATAAAAGATGAACTTATTAATATTTAAAGAAGAAAAACAAAGGAAAAAACTTAATTCCCTATGAAATTGCTGGTGTGTATATATCATCCATGTAGGTGCATGTACATGAATATAAGATGTTTTTTTACACTTATACATGAAGCAGAACAGCAAGAAGTCACTAGAGGACATAAACCAGAGAAGGAAAGCCCAGACTTCAGCTTTAACCCAAATCATGATTTGTTTCTTATGCTAAGAAGAAAATAATGACAGAAATTACATCTTCCCCCCCCCCCCCCCCAGAGAACTGGTAATCAGAAATGTTGGAGCAATTTTTCTTCGCACACTACAGATTAGCGCTGAGTGAAATACTCACTGCTGAGGGAAAAGTGATTCAAATTTCATGGAGTTTTTACCAACATTTGACCTACTCAATGGTATTTTGTCTATTAAAATGCACTTAAACAGCATACGTTATTTCTTCAAAAGCTAAGTGTTTTCTTCTAATCTTTGAGATATTTTAAGCATGGATACAGTTTAGAAAATGCTTCATTTTCCTTCTCCTAGGTAAGAACCGGTTTTGATTTTCAAATGAAAGACAGCTGCACTAACTACTCTTTGTTTTAAGAAAAACAGAGATACCACAACATCCGAAAAGTGTCTGGTGTAACCCTTGTAGAACACTGAAATATTTCCTGACTTTTTAAAAAAAATTAAGAAATGAACTGTTATGCTATCATTAAAGGCTTTATCCTATGCACATGAAAGTTGAAAGGATCATTGTTCTCAAAGTTCAGACTTAAATTACGTTTGAAAGGGAATAAATGAAGAACCAAGAAAATTTTAAAAGAGGCTGGAAGACTGCTTTAAACCAATAGATCTAAATTCTAGGAGGCTGTCTTTCAGGGGGGTGAGGAAAAATTCAGTTCTCAGAAAAGAAGAGGGTTTAAATTTCCAATTTTATCAATGAAGGATGAGTGTCATTTCTGAAAATCCCCATCACATCATATTAAGGTCAAAAAAATCTCAACAATGTGATTCACTACATTGAAGTTACGCAGCTACCTTTTTCCGTTAGGCTATTTTTTCTGCTCAGGACCTAATTTGTCTCATCTCACTCCAAGATAGATACCTAAGGGTGGATTTTTTAAAGGAGATATAGCAGTGGAGTTTTTTAACCTTTTGCTTAATAATTTATGTTAGAGCACTTTCCTAGAAATTTGGAGAGGTGGGTTCTGTGCCTGCTTCAGCTTCAAGGGAATTAAACTTACATGTTAAGAAAATACTGAAAGAGCTGAAAGGGAAAGAAGCTTGACACTTAAACTTATGGTTTTTGGTTTAATTCTTTTTTTTTTTCTTTTTTTGTGTAGCCGGAAATGTAAAATCCGTGAGGACGGAGTAGAATAAGATGGAGCTAGACTCCTGTCTGGAAATGATTAAAACAGAGGGGAAAAAAACCCAAACCTGCCCAAATACTCTTTATTGTAATTCATATTTGTTTTATATTAGGCCACCATTGGTGGGGGAAGGAAGAGGGGAAGAACTATTTGTTGAGAGTAGACCTTCCTATATGTCAGTATTTAACCATTTGGAGTCACATAGCTTCTCTTTCTTGCAGTACCATGTTTCTTCACAATTCAGCAGAAATGCAAAGGCGGCTTTCCAGAATTTTGAAGATAAGATTTTTTTCTACCTGAAAATGATAAGAATCCATAAAGAAAACTTTTGGGTTTCTCTGACAAGTGCTAAAAGCAGCATGTGACTGTGAAGTGTCTGAAGAGCACTATAGACTAAACGATCAGAATTATGGCTGTTTTTTCAGAATGTCCTTGGAGATCTAGGTGCCTGTTAGCTATGAAAGTATGAAATAGATAATTATGTCTGCAAAATAAGTACCTTTAAAATATGCGCAAGCATTCAAGATGTCAGCTAATCTTATGCTGGGCCGTAAAAGGACACATGCATATGGAATAGCTGTTTAGAAATAAGGCAGGACTTCAGGTCCCCTTGGTAAGAATCTGGAAGAACCAATACCATTCAGAAACTCACTGTAAAAACTCATTGGTATTTTTAGATCCAAGAAAGTAACTTGAAGCAAGTGATCATGTTATTTTTCAGATCAAACCATACCATAATCATACCATATAATGAAAATTTAGGTACACAATGACAAAAGGAGGACTAATGCAGCCCTAGCAAAAAGGAGAATGATTTTATGCATATTTTAGTGGATTTGGGATAGCTACTTTTTCATCTATGACTCAACTATGACTATTTTTTTCTAATTCTTTCATCTTTTTTTTTGATTAAAAAATAGCACTAATACACAAGACAATGGAAAATGGAACACAGAACTCAAGCACACTTCATTGAGTTAGCCAAAAAAAATGAATGTCAAAAATTTAAAGGTATAAAACATACATTATAAATATACTAAAAGGCATTCTTATTCAAGATGTACCTGTCTGAGTAATAATTTTTAAAACTGCCATAATTTTACAACATTTCTGAGAGTGTGTGGTGGGTGACTGCACTGACAAATGGACACATTCTCCAAAGTCACCAAATGCATCCATATCCTAATATTCCTTAAGTATAAACTTTGTAAAAATCAGTGCATGGTTGAAAATCAGTTTTGATGGACTTCATCCAACTCTGATTATCGGTAGTTTTCTCCCTTTGCAAAAATTATTCACCTGGTTAAAAATTCACAAATGCTAGAATGGCAGAAAATGAAAAATTATGGAATTCAGCCTGTTCCCAGCTAAAGTATAAATCTCCATTACTTGTTAGCACACATATGACGAATGCCTTCTCCCTGACAAATATGTAAAGATGTCAGGAAATCAATATACTGCTTTTATGGAGATTGGTTTGGATGCAATCTATAAGATTTTTCTGGAAGGCAGATGCAGAGACTGTGAGAATGAAGACCCTGGGCCCACTGTAGGAGAGGATCTGGTTCGAAACCATCTTAGGAATCTGAACGTACCCAAGTCCATGTGACCTGATGAAATCCATCTGCAGGTCCTGAAGGAGCTGGCAAAAGAAGTTGCCAAGCCACTGTCCATCATATTTGAAATATCATGGCAGTCAGGTGAAGTTCCCAATGACTGGAAAAAATATAACCCCCATTTTCAAGAAGGGGAAAATGGATGACCTGGGAAATTACAGGCCAGTCAGTCTCACCTTTGTGCATGGCAAAATCTTGGAGCAGGTTCTCCTGGAAGGCATGATAAGGCACATGAAAAAAAACAAGGTAGATGGTGACAGCCAGCATGGCTTCACTAAGGGGAAATCCTGCCTGACCAATCTGGTGGCCTTCTAAGATGGGGCTACCGAACTGATGGACAGCTGTAGAGCTGTTGATGTCATCTACCCGGACTTGTGCAAAGCGTTCGACACTGTCCCACACAGCATCCTTGTCTCTAAATTAGAGAGACATCAGTTTCATAGGTGGACCACTCAGTGGATAAAGAACGGGCTGAATGGTCGCACACAAAGAGTTGTGGTCAATGGCTCAATGTCCAGCGAGAGACCAATAAGGAGTGGTGTCCCTCAGGGATCAGTATTGGGACTTTTCCTGTTCAACATCATCGTCGGTGATGTGGACAGTGGTATTGAGTGCGCCCTCAGCAAGTTTGCCAATGACACCAAGCTGTGTGGTTTGGTTGATACACTGGAGGGAAGGAATGCCATTCAGAGGGACCTTGACACGCTTGTGAGGTGGGCAGATGTCAACCTGATGAAGTTGAACCATGTCAAGTACAAGGCCCTACAGCTGGGTTGGAGCAATCCCAGGCACAGCTACAGGTTGGGCAGAGAAGAGATTCAGAGCAGCCCTGCGGAGAAGGACTTGGGGGTGTTGATCGATGAGAAAATGAACATGAGCTGGCAGTGTGCACTTGCAGCTGAGAAAGCCAACTGAATCCTGGGCTGCATCAAAAGGAGCAAGACCATCAGGTGGAAGGAGGTGATCCTACCCCTCTACTCTGCTCTTGTGAGACCTTACTTGGAGTACTGTGTGCAGTTCTGGTGTCCTCAACATAAAAGGGACATGGAACTGTTGGAACAAGTCCAGGGGAGGGCTATGAGTATGATCAGGTGACTGGAGCACCTCCTGTATGAAGGCAGGCTGAGAAAGTTGGGTCTGTTGAGCCTGGAGAAGAGAAGGCTGCGTGGAGACCTCCTAGCAGGCTTCCAGTATCTGAAGGGGGCCCATAGGGATGCTGGGGAGGGACTCTTCATTAGGGACTGTAGTGATAGGACAAAGGGTAGCGGGTTAAAACTTAAACAGGGGAAGTTTAGATTGGATATAAGGAAGAAGTTCTTTACTGTTAGTGTGGTGTGGCACTGGAATGGTTTGCCCAGGGAAGTTGTGAATGTTCCATCGCTGGCGGTGTTCAAGGCGGGGTTGGACAAAGGCTTGGGTGGCATGGTTTAGTGGGAGGTGTCCCCCTGCCCATGTCAGGGGGGTTGGAACTAGATGATCTTAAGGTCCTTTCCAACCCTAACTATTCAATGAGTCTATGATTCTATGACATTGCAATGACTCCTCTTGAGAAAGGTGACCAAAGAACAGTCACAGCTCATGTCCTCATTTTCTCTGTTGTCTATTTGCCCCAATGCCTGAATACCTTGTCTGATTTAATCCAAGTCAAGCAAGAGAGAAAGAGCGTTTAAAGCTATGTTTCCTAACCCAGCATGTTTATTCCAGTAATGGAAGCTAGCAAGCTTGTTTTTGAAATATATTTCATTGTAACAAAGATAGAAACACTACACACTGCCTACAAACTTTCTAGGATGTACATGCATGCACGTGTTATTCAGAATATTTTCAAATGACTATTTAACCATACTTTAAACCCCAATATGCATATGCAAAATATGGATTTTAAAGTCCTGCGCAACACTGAGACACTGCATTTTAGCCTTACGTAACGTGTGGAAATCACTCCCACAGCTTGGGACTCACCATGCTTCAAGATTCTAAAAAGTGTCAGGACAGTTGCTCCAATAAAATTTCTGTTACATATGGGAAATTACTCCTCGAATTACCAAGAAACACTGTCACACCAAATAGGTATAAATATACTATCTAGCATTTTTATTATACCCTCTGTCTGATTTTACTCCACTTGCTGTGTTACGTCCACAAATTCAGGTACAGAGACCCCACCTGCAGAACTGTGTTCGGCCATGGGGCCCCCAATACAAGAAGTATGTGCACCTGTTACAGCAAGTCCAGAGGAGGGCCACAAAGATGATCAGAAAGCTGGAAGCACCTCTCCTATGAAGAAAAGCTGAGAGAGCTGAGCTTGTTCAGCCTGGAAAAGAGAAGGCTCCAGGGAGACCTTAGAGTAGCCTCCAGGGCCTAAAGGTAACCTACAAGAATTCTGGAGATTTTTACAGGGGCATGTAAGGACAGGACAAAGGGGAATGGCTTTAAGATGGCAAAGAGAAGAATTAGATTAGATATTAGGAAAAAATTCTTCACAATGAGGCTGGTGAGACACCGGAACAGGTTGCCCAGAAAAGCTGCGGCTGCTCCATCTCTGGAAGTGTTCAAGGTCAGGTCAGATGGTACTTTGAACAACCTGGTCTTGTGAAAGATGACCCTGTCCATGGTACATGGGTTGGAATAGGATGATTTTTAATGTTCCTTCCAACCCAAACCATTCTGTGACTCTATGAAATAGAAAAAAAAATGTAAGATAATAATGAGTATTGCCTTAACATAGGAATCTTAAAGGTCTAGACTCATACGGACACTAATTATTACCTGAGTTTGGCAAAAGACACGTCATGTCTTACAGATTACAGAAATGTCCTCAGCTTTTATCCTGTGATATAAAGCAGGAAAGTTCAAACAGGTCCAAATTTCTATAAATAAACAATACGGTATTACAGTGTTCTGTGAATGTGTCAAGTCTTGAAGAGCCAGATTGTGATCCTGGCTTTGTGCCCACACCAGAAATTTAGGCTGTTTAGCATTCATGCTGCCTACACTTGCTGCCTATGTAACTGCTATAAAGATTAGAAGCAAGAACCCTCTATAGGACCATGGATTAACCCTCTTTAAAGATGGATGGAGAATGATCAACTAGAAAGTTGACTGTAAAAGGCATAAAGGTCTCCAGTGTATGGGGCTGAGAAGTGATACAGTTATCTGCTCTAAATAAAAGACTGATATATACTGGCACATTTCCCTACCTGGAAAAGAGAGTGGGAAAGAAGTGTGAGAACACAAAACTCTGTGGCTTTGAGTCATGATGTAACTTTTTTTAGGCTTGTTAATTCCCATTGTTGTTAACCTACAAATTAATCCTAATTTAATCTTTGCACAGTGGGGTAAGAACCCACGCCTGGCTCCTGATATCTGCAGTTCCATCTGTCCTAATAAATAAAAGAAGGAGGTTGCTCTACGCCTGCTTCACTGGTAATTTTTTCCCTAGTTATGTTTTAGACTACTTCAAATATCTCTCTTCCGGAGAAAATCTGAGCAGGCTTTTGGAAACAATTTGTTTCCTGAAATGATCTCAGAAGTCTATGCAGATGAAACTCAGTTTTCTGCCAGTTTTCCCTCCATATACAGTCCTTCGATACTATCCTCACCCAGTTGCACCTCACATATTCTCATGTCACACCTCAAAACTTCCAAAACATGATCCTCTGATTTTTCTTAATATAAAATGTTATTCTAGGAAGTTCCAACATAGTTTTGACATTAGTTCAGACACTTAAATCTGGGGGCAGAAGGAAAAAAACATCTGTCCAAATCCCTATACCTGTAAAAGAGAGGCTATCTCTCAGCACCGTAAGGATTTAGCTGAAACACAGAGGCAAGTACCATGCAGTGTGGACCTGGTAAACTTAGCAAGGTTGGCAATCTCTAACCAGTGTGGAAAGGAGCTGGTTCTTTTCACTAGATCTCAGAAACTCTCACTCATTAACTATTTTTTGCTTAGTAGTGTGAACATAGTCTCAAATTGCTGTCTGTTCACTGGCCATTACTATCTTTCCCCTGCTGTCTATTAAGTTATGAAAAATATCAGTAGGAGAGCACTGCCATGAGAAAGCAAATCTGTGAATGTGGGGATCCATAAATACAAATGATAATTTAAAAAGCAGACATTTACATCATTTGGGGGTCTTTTACACAGACATAGTTTATCATATTCTTCTTTAAATGCACTAACATATGACTGTAACAACTTCTAGTGCTATTGTGAAGGCAGATCTCCCTTTATAACCTGAACACTCCAGTCATCTTCCCACTCATTACATCCTACATGTTGTCAATCTTAGTTTCAAAAACTGTCAATCAGAAATGCAGTAGGTGATAAGTGTAGTATTTTTTTAACCACATGAAGGTGGGTTTTTCTTTTATTTTCTTTTATTCTTTTGATTGCAAAATAGAGTATGTGCCTTGCATAGAAGCAAACACAAAAGTACATGAAAAACAGTACTTTGAAAACTGAAAACAGAACTTTGGTATAGTAACCCTTACAGCTAAATAAAGTCTTAATGTTAGTTAAACATCATCCTGATTATTTAATAACGTGGTTCCAGATATTATAATTACCTCTTTAGATTAAGGTTATTGATTTAGTAAGAGAAAATCTTAAATATTGACAAAAGACAGCAAATAAAAGTCACAATAATTTGCTGAAGCACATTATGACTTGTACAGTTATATCAGTATCTCTGATAAAGCTGCCGGAAGGAAAATGAGAGAAGCTGCCAGAAATAAAAAGGGGGAGAGAGTAGCACAGGAGTGGAAATAAAGACCGCATTAGGTGGATGATTAATCTCACTCAGCATGAGAACGTTTATGTTTTAAAACTAAAACAAGTATTGCTAGTACTGCTATAGATGTACATATGTATAACACTGAAAACCACAAGCAAAATGCTGATCTGATTTAATTCACCTATGGAATTTCTGTGAAAGATTTTTTTTTTTTTTTTTTACTGTTTGAGGAGCTATACTGTTGACAAATCCTTCAAGCAATCTCAAGAGGCCTACCAGCTGCCATTGGTATCAGAAAATGGCAGTTTCACTTATCCTTATAAAGCCTCTGATGACATGCAATTTAAATAACTTGCCAGACTTGCTGAGCTGGTTTGCCTCAAAGGCATTAAGGCTGACCAGTTGGTGATCTATTACAGTGTTACAGAACTGGTATGGAAATTAGTTAGCAGTAGGTATATACAGAACAAAAAACCCTCAACAGAAAAGAGAATAAATGAAAGCAATACTGCCCTCTCTATTCTGGCACTAAACAAAATAGTTCCCTCCTGTCCTCCCTAGTAGCTGAATTCTTTTCAGTGGTAATTCATAGAACTGTGTGCTGAAGTACTTCAGCAACAGGGTACATTTCCAGTTCAGACCTAAATGACTTCATGGATTTTGTGGGATGATCAAGAAGTTAAGCTCTCATAGTGGTTATTACATCTCTAAAAAATGCTCTACTTAGACAGTTTGAAATAGCCAAAACCGTCATGTCTGACAAATGTTGCTTGTAACAAAAATATTTACATACTCCTAACTATAGAGACTGACAGATGTTTCTAAAATTAAAAGCATTGCACAGTACTGAAGGCCACATGAATAATTATCAGCCACTAAAATAAACAGGTTCTGTGTTCCAAAAAGCCTTATCAACTCTAGCCTCTCATCTTTTAAAAAATTCTTTCTCTGCCTGAAAAAATACTGACTTTCTCTAATAGGGTGTTATCACATCTCTCTCAATCCCTGACACACAGGTTATCAAGAGAATAGACTAATTTTCTATTTGTCTAACTGCTGTTTTCTGCAGGGACACTTTGAACTATAATCTATTGTACGGCTAATCCTTGAGTTTAATTCCCTATTTTTATTGGAATAACTGACAAAGGAGATGTAGCTAAATAGCATTCCATATTCCTCACCCTATTAAGGGGCAAAGGAAGTTAAGAACCCAGAGAATGCAGATATCATAGAGATGAGCTTTCACACACCTCCCTTTTCTTTTTTTTTTGGCACTAGATTTTGGAATTTCTCATCATTCTTACCCATAACTTGCTTTTCAAGGTTTCATTGCTTTATTTCTAATGAGAAGAAGATATTCGTCCTCTGTCTAGGAATGGTACATGCAAAAATCTCTTGAATACACCTCTTGCTTATGTCACATACGGAAATGAGGGTCATTTCTAACAGTGAAGTTTCAGGATAGAAGTAAACTAATAGCTCATATGGCCAGAGTCACAAAGTAGGAAATACTTAAAACATGCTAAAAAGCGTGTAGAAGATGGACTAGAGCTAATTTCTGAGTGAAAATTCAGAGGTTGGTACTTTTTGCATACACTTTTTTCTGATCTGCTTTTGACTTCATTTTGTCTGTCCTTTTTTACTTTTGCAAAGTACTTACAGGTTTTTGGGAAAGACTAAGGACTAAGGATATAAATACTAAGGACTGGATTTTTAGTTCAGTGAGATACTTATGCATTGGAGTAATGGATACTTCAGGCTAAAAGAATACAAGAACATGTGAAATTAATTGGATGTGGTACATTCTCTAACTCCTTCCCTTTTCAGAAAACAAAGATGTAAGATGAATAATATCATCTTCACCTGGTAAGAGTAGGAAATAAGACTTTAATTTGTTATTACTTGTCAGTAGCAATCATCACAATCCTAATGCCAAGGTGGAACAGAGTTTATTAAAACTTTGTAGAACCAAACACCTCCCCTTGGAATGCTCAAATAACAGCTAAATATGGCAATTTCTCTATTAAATATTTGTAGACTAAACAGAAATATATTTACAAATACTAGAGAGTGGTGTTGATGTATAAAAGTGAACCATGAACTGCATGTTAACTTTTCACTCCATAAAAAGGAAAAGAAAGTGAAAAGAAAAAATATAAATAGTAGCCTTCTTGACTTTCTGTGCACATCCAATTGCTATATAGTATGACTCTTCATAACTCAACTGGATTGCTTCTTGTTTGTGTTTCCCTTAAAAAAGTGGTTCTAGACATCGAGTAAATGAACTGAGAGATAGCAAGAATTTTTTGCATTATAAAGATCTACTGGAAAAATGTACTGGGAAATTAATTAAATTATGCAGGTGATGATGAATTCAGCAATACTTTAAAATTTCATACTTATAGAATAATCCATGAGTATAAGCCATTTTAAATACTTACCAAACCATTCAGCAAAGAGTAGATTGGGAAAAGAAGATCTTATTAATATAGATTGTATACTTTTCAGCATTAATATTTCACTCTGACAGAAGCACAAATAAAAGAAGGTTCCCCCAAGTACTAAAATAGGCTGTAGCAGAGAAATTGGAAAAGTGATGGAACACATACATACCAGATGGCTGTGGTTTTATGTTCCAATAGAAGGGTGTCATAATTCCATTCTTGACTACAGTTCTTTACATGAAAGTCATGGAAAATAGAATGTATCAGAAAATCATATTCTACTGTAATTTTAGGAGTCCAAATGCATAAAAGGAAATGACTGGTTACATCACAGTCATTTAAAATGCTTATCATCTCTGTACAATTAAAAAAAAACCCAACAGTACAGGCTACATAAAAAGCCATCTAAAGTTATTTAGCAAAGAAACAATAAGTACAATTTTGCATTTGGGCTCCTGTTCCTTTTTCTAAGTGTTAAATGTCTTGTTCTATCAGAGCAGAGCTCTCTTTTAAGAATACCTAGTGAGCTGAACAAAATTTGTTTTTTTTTTTAAACAGTGTCTAATCATCTGGTTTTGCACAGTAACTTTCACAGAAATCCAGAAAAGGGCTCAATTCACTGAGAGATATTCAAACCTACATCTCAGATCTATATTTCCTGCTGAAGTTGGGCTACATTTCAGCAATGTATGCAGGAGTTCCGTGGCCAGAAAAAGAGCATGTCGTTTCTGTAGTTTAGTAGACAAAGCATTTTGGGGTATGGTCAGAATTTTGAGTTTGTTCATTTCATATTACAGATACACTGAACTAAAGACCAAATATGAAGAGAAGGCAGATAGGAAAGGTAGGGTTTGGGCTCCTTCCTGCCTATTCTTCTTGCCAAAATCCTTTCTCTCTCTCCATCTTAGACAGTGTACCAGAGATTAAGAATCATCTCAAATTTATTAGTCTCAAATGAGAGTTTCTCTGTTATGAACTAATGTCAATGTACACATTCTGAAGTGCTGTTTTAAATGTAGGAGTTTAATTTCTGCTTAAAATTCACTTTGATGTCTAGTATGACTCTTACTTCCAGTACTTTATTCAAGTACCTGAAAATTAAAATTCTACTGCTAGACAATAATCTTCCAACATAATTTTAAAGAGCAGCATTTAAAATGACAGGCCTTACCAAACCAAGGGAATAATTCAAATGTATTACAGACATATGCTTTCTTATGGCTAAAAAAAAGAAATTAAGAAAGAAATAAGGTTTGCAATTGCATGTTCTCAAATGTTCTCTTCTTCTTAGAACCATAAACTCATAGAATAGGGTAGGAAAGGACCTTAAGATCATCTAGTTCCAACCCCCCTGACATGGGCAGGGGGACACCTCCCACTAAACCATGCCACCCAAGCCTTTGTCCAACCTCGCCTTGAACACCTGCCAGCGATGGAGCATTCACAACTTCCCTGGGCAAACCATTCCAGCGCCACACCACACTAACAGTAAAGAACTTCTTCCTCATATCCAATCTAAACTTCCCCTGTTTAAGTTTTAACCCGCTACCCTTTGTCCTATCACTACAGTCCCTAATGAAGAGTCCCTCCCCAGCATCCCTATGGGCCCCCTTCAGATACTGGAAGCCTGCTAGGAGGTCTCCACGTAGCCTTCTCTTCTCCAGGCTCAACAGACCCAACTTTCTCAGCCTGCCTTCATACAGGAGGTGCTCCAGTCACCTGATCATACTCATAGCCCTCCTCTGGACTTGTTCCAACAGTTCCATGTCCCTTTCATGTTGAGGACACCAGAACTGCACACAGTACTCCAAGTAAGGTCTCACAAGAGCAGAGTAGAGGGGTAGGATCACCTCCTTCCACCTGATGGTCTTGCTCCTTTTGATGCAGCCCAGGATTCAGTTGGCTTTCTCAGCTGCAAGTGCACACTGCCAGCTCATGTTCATTTTCTCATCGATCAACACCCCCAAGTCCTTCTCCGCAGGGCTGCTCTGAATCTCTTCTCTGCCCAACCTGTAGCTGTGCCTGGGATTGCTCCAACCCAGCTGTAGGGCCTTGTACTTGACATGGTTCAACTTCATCAGGTTGACATCTGCCCACCTCACAAGCGTGTCAAGGTCCCTCTGAATGGCATTCCTTCCCTCCAGCGTATCAACCAAACCACACAGCTTGGTGTCATTGGCAAACTTGCTGAGGGCACACTCAATACCACTGTCCACATCACCGACGATGATGTTGAACAGGAAAAGTCCCAATACTGATCCCTGAGGGACACCACTCCTTATTGGTCTCTCGCTGGACATTGAGCCATTGACCACAACTCTTTGTGTGCGACCATTCAGCCCGTTCTTTATCCACTGAGTGGTCCACCTATGAAACTGATGTCTCTCTAATTTAGAGACAAGGATGCTGTGTGGGACAGTGTCGAACGCTTCGCACAAGTCCGGGTAGATGACATCAACAGCTCTACAGCTGTCCATCAGTTCGGTAGCCCCATCTTAGAAGGCCACCAGATTGGTCAGGCAGGTTTTCCCCTTAGTGAAGCCATGCTGGCTGTCACCATCTACCTTGTTTTTTTTCATGTGCCTTAGCATGACTTCCAGGAGAATCTTCTGGAGAGGGACTACGTTGTCCCTAGCCTGTCATTTATTTGCAATGCACCTATAGAATCCCTTCCTGTTATCTTTAATACCCCTAGCCATGTTTAATTCTAAGTGGGCCTTGGCTTTCCTAACCTGGTCCCTAGCTTCCCAGACAACATCCCAGTATTCTTCCTGGGCTGCCTGTCCTTTCTTCCAACTTTTATAAGCCTCTTTTTTCCTTTGAGTTTTCCTCAGCAGCTCCTTATCCATCCAAGGAGGTCTCCTGGCCCTCCTGCAGCACTTCCTTCTAGTAGGGATGCATTGCTCTTGAGCTTGCAGCAGGTGATCCTTGAGTATCAACCAACAGTCTTGGCCCCCCTTTCCCTCCAGGGCTATATCCCAGGGAATCTTACTGAGCAGGTTCCTGAAGAGGCCAAAGTCTGCTCTCTTGAAGTCCAGGGCAGTGAGCTTGCTGCACGCTCTTCTCACTGTCCTGAGGATCAGGTTGATCCTGAGGATTCAACCACCTCATGATCGCTGCAGTCAAGGCTGCCCTGGAGCATCACATTTCCAACCAGCCCTTCCCTGTTTGTCAGGACGACGTCAAGCATGGCACCTCTCCTTGTTGGCTCCTCTATTACTTGCAGAAGGAAGTTGTCTTCCACACAATCGAGGAACTTCCTGGATTGCTTCTGCTGGACCGTACCATCCCCTCAACAGATATCAGGGTGGTTGAACTCCGCCATGAGAACAAGGGCCTGCGAGTGTGAGGCTGTTCCTATCTGTCTATAGAGGGCTTCATCCACAGATGATCAGGCAGTCTGTAACAGATCCCACAATAATGTCTCCCATCATTGTTCTCCCTTTAGCTCTGACCCACAAACTCTCTTTCAACTGCTCACCTGTCCCCAGAGTGAGCATACTCTCCAGCCTATCCCTAACATAAATAGCAATCCCCCCTTACTGTCTGCCTAGGCCTGTTTTTTCTAAAGAGCCTGTAACCTTCTATTCCAACACTCCAGTCATAGGAGCCATCCCAGCATGTTTCTGTGGTGCTTATTATATCATACTCCTGTAGACGTGCACACATCTCTAATTCCTCTTGTTTGTTCCCCATGCTATGGCCATTTGTATAGAGGCATCTTAAGTTGGCATATGAAGCCAACTCATTGGCTGGAGCAGCTGGAATATCTCTGCATTGCTCTGAACGCTTACTATAGGCGCTGGCCAGTGGTTGAGTGTGTTGGGATGGAATGATGCTCCCTTTCCCCAACACATTTAGTTTAAAGCTTCTTGACCAGTCTGGCAAGCCTCCTACCAAAACCTCTCTTCCCCTTCTTTGTCAGACCAGCTCCACCAGCCCCCAGTACACCTGGCCTACTAAATTGAGTCCCATGTTCTAGATACCCAAACCCCTGACTGTAACACCACCCTTCTAACCATTTTTTAACCTGGCCAGTCCTCCTAGCCTTTTCAAGGTACTCCCCTTTATCCTGGAGAATTGACAAAATGACAGTCTGAGCTCCAGAGACCCTAACCACCTCTCCCAGGGCTCTGTAGTCCTTCTTCATGTTTTCCAGGCTACTGCTATCTATATCAGTAACACCCACATGGATCACTAGAAGTGGGTAATAGTCAGTGGGACTGACTAGAGCAGGCAGCCTCTCTGCAACATCCTTGATCCATGCCCCTGGTAGACAGCACACCTCCCTTGAGACAGGATCAGGCTGACAGATGGGTGCCTCTGTGCCTTTCAAAGTAGAGTCCCCTACCACCACGACCTGCCACTTTTTTCTGGCTGCACCAGTAGTGATCTTTGCCAGCGCATCAGCCAGTTGTTCCTGGTTGGAGTGTGGTTCCTCATCAGCCCCTGCAGGACAACAAAACGGTTTTGGGTGGGGAGAACAGATTTAGGAGGAAGTTGCTTGCTTTTAATTGTCCTCTTCCTCCTTTTCTTTTTTTTTTTTTTTTTTTTTTTTTTATTTTTTGGGTTTTTTTTTGTTACTGTTTCCCAGCTTCCTGGGTTAGCAGCCTCCTTTCCTTCAAGAGCTACAGGGGACACTCACTTGAGTCCCCTGCAGTCTGGTCCTGGAGCAAGCAGTGCTGCTTCCTCTCAGCATCCCTGACATCTTTCAGCCTATTGACAGCATCCCACAGCTCAGCCACCTGCTGCAGGAGCACCTCCACCAGGGAGCACGGAGCGCAGCCCTGCCCATTGTGTACCCTCGCCTCAGGAGAGCAGTGCAGGTGCTCTCTACACCCCAAGCTCTGCACTGCAGCCTCCCCTCTCATCAGCTCTGTCTGGGTGCCTACGCTGGCCACCGCCGGGGCAACCAGAGCAGAGGTCTCAGACTGGGCCCTGGTCATAAGGCGAGAGCTCACCATCCCACTCTCCTGCCCACGCAAACTGCCTCGAACCCGCCCTGATCGCTCGCGCTCCCTGGGCAGGTTTTTACCCAGTCAGTGATGGTGCCACTCCCCCTGGCACCGCCCCCTCTGAGTCAGCTGCTCGCGTCAGCTGAGCTGCTGGCTCCTGGGGAAGTGCTGTGGAGAGTTTGGGTCTTCCTCTGTGGCTTTCGCTGTTCTGAGTTGAGACTCCTGGACGCTGAGCTTCCCCTGCTCAGGTGTTGAAGACGTCGTCTCTCAAGCTACTCATCTCAGTAATTAACTTTCTGTCTAGTCTCTACCAAATGAATCAGGAAAATATTTCTCCTTAAAAGACAATTGCAGATAGACAGATCAGACAGTATGAGACCAATACTGATGTAATCTACTACTCTTATTGAAGACATTTTTACTGAAATAGAATTCCTTACAGGAATTTGAATAAGAATAAGGTAAAGACAGAAATACATTTTTCTTATAACTGGATAGACCTAGGCAAAAGCAAGATGCTTTGGCAAAAAAAAAAAAAAGGTAAAAAATTAACAGGCATGTTGAAAATAGAGATAATAGAAATTATCAAGAGTAACTGTGAAATATATGACAGGACGCACAAAGAATGGTCTTTGAAAATAAGGAAGGCCTACTGGAAAAATTTGCAACAGAAGTAAATTGTTATTTAATTTTTCTATGTTGTATTAGAGATGCATTGGAATAGAAAAATTAAAATATTTTGAACGCAAAATGCATGAGAAGTGAAAGAAATTGACACCAAAATGTCTTCAAAACTGAGATGTACATGAAAGAAAAGGCACCAGGTTTGCTGTGAATGTCTCTGTGCAGGAATCTTTGAGAGTTAAATCATGATATGAAAATAGTGTTTCAGGGTATGTCTCCCCAGGACATCACTGCCATACAGACAGAGTTGACAAGATGTATGTGAGCCAAGTCACCTATGCATGATGTCAAACAACTTAGTACTCCATTTCACTTCACTCTGCAGTTCATTGACTGTTCACACTGCTTGTATGTCAGTTTGCTCCTGGGCTCCCTTTTGAACTGTCACAGCTAGTTTTCTCTCAGGAAAACTTCAGATGGGTATAATTTACTCCAAAGTAAACCTGTAGGCAGTATGAACAACCTTGCAACAGGTCTTGTCTCCCTGTCTACACTGCCACAGTCAAATACATACACACATAAGCATACAGATACACGCAGAGTCCTCCACTGCAGAGCCAGACTCTGACTGCCACAAGTTTTTATATCATACTTCCAGCCATACAAGTCACACTTTTGGTAGAATTTTATAAAAATACCACTTGTGGACTACACAGGGTCTTAGCCATCCTCGGGCACCTTAAGCTCTGTGGAGATGGATGACCACAGCAATAGATATCTCCTGTGATGCCAGAAACAGTACTGCAGTATTAATGAAGTGCTTAGCCCAGATTAGTAACCCTCTTACTAGCTGTTCTATTACACCAAATACATACATATTTATAATATCCACTTCTATGCTTGAATTAATATAGCAAGGTTCAATATATGACAAGGCTTACTGGGTTCTGGCCTGCTGTATGTCGTGTACACACACTGATAGTTTCTCAAGTAAGTAAAATAAAAGGTGTAGGAGTTCAATATTCAAAAGACATGTGCTTCCAGGGTTGCAGATCCAATTGATGGTGGGTTGTTGAAAAATGTCTCAGTTCAGAACACAAAAGCTTCACACTGTCAGTATCATATATTTAATATTTTATAAAAAACTATTTAAAAGTTATTTACAAAGGAAGTTACTATCTTTCAAATGCTAGCACTACCATGAGAAAACCCTAATGAATGTGTGATGAGTTTTTCATTCTCTAACTTCTTTACCTGTTCACAGCATAGGAAGACAGAGGACACAGGCTGAAGAGTTTGAGCACACACTTCATTCATGGAATAAATTTCTTCAAAATTCAGGGAATATGTTTAATATCCAGGGTTCTTTGGAAAAAAATGTATGTAATAATATATTAAAGACAGCTTGGTAGGACTAAATGAAGATTCTGCAACCATCTCTATGTGCATAAGCACTTATATTTTAAATTATATATTTTATTATCTGTTTATATTTACCTAACACATAGCAATCTTATTATCAATCTTCTCACTAAAGTAGATATACCTGAGCTAAACACACATTTTCATAATGCTGGTTGTATTTTTCATAGGAATAAGATAGCATCAAAGGCAGCCCCACTATTTATGCCTATAGCCAAAGAGTTACTGATATTTCCATTTTTTTCCCAAAATTGTTCATATGAAAATGACATAACCTGAAATTAAAAAAAAACTGCCAAAATTTTTTTAAAGGATTTGAGTGTTTACCATTTATCTCTTTTTCCTAGTTATAGAGAAACTTTTCCGCACTTAGATAGCAAAACTCAGGGGAAGAGTACACATCAGAAAATATTTCTCCTTACAGAACCAAAACATATTACTATGGGAGGTTTAACTGTTTCCTTAGACAAGGCAAAAAAAAAAAACCAAAACCAACCCAGACTAAAAAAAAACCCAACCCAAACTAGAAATAACAGTGAGAAAGCAACAAACAAAAATGCTTAAAAAATGAAGCTTCAGTCTTTATGGCTTTGACATTATGCTGGCTTTCACCCAAGATTTCTATAGAAGAGTGTGTGGAGGCAAAATGGTCTCCACTGCTTCTAGGACATACACTTTCCTTTGCCAAGTACATCAGGACTCAGTAGCATACTCTCACAGGCAGCACATCGTCAGTGGTTGAAGTCTAATCTAAAAAAATGTGCCTATTAAATTGAAGGGAGATCAGTGATCACATCTTGACAAAGATTTGAGTCAAACCTACCTCAATTTAAATCATTGGCTCAGAGGATTATACATTTCCGTTATGTTTAGAACAGTAAGCCACTCCTTCCAGCAGTGCCTAAAAGAGCCATTTCTTGTCTCCTTTCTCTACTTTGGAATCAGTTTCTGTCACCACAGAAAACATGCTGGCAAATTGTGAAGAGGAAAGAATTATCAAGATGAGTCAGTGAAAGATATGGGAATAGAAATCAGGAACTCTAGGCCTAGTTTATGTGCCTTGAGGCTAAAAGAGAAGTATATAATACAAGGTTCCCTAAATCAGACACCCACTATTATAGATTACACAAGAAAATGCTTCCCAGAAAATGATAATACTTTTTCCTTGGTTGACAATGCCAAGATATCAGCATTTTTTTAAAAATGGAGTAAGTAACTACTGCATACTCCATGCATCTTAATTTTTCGATCTATATAAAGAATTCCCTAAGCTTATTATATCATCTACTTGATTTGAAGGGGGAGGAATTAATGAAATGCCAAAATCTAGTGAGGCATGCCTCAAAAACTTACTAAATTACATGTTCTGTCACTGTAATGATGACTTCTGAAAAAGTCTTTACTGAGATCAGAGTAACTCATACTCTGATATATATAAAAAACTCATTTTTTATCACAGCTATCTATCTGTAGGAAAAGCAAATCATAGAATCATAGAATGGTTTGGGTTGGAAAGGACCTCAAGATCATGTAGCTCCAAACCCCGTCACATGGGCAGGGATGCCTTACCCTAGATATGTTTCCCAAGGCTCTATCCAACCCAGCCTTGAACACTGCCAGGGATGGAGCATTTACCACTTCCTTGGGCAGCCTATGCCAGTGCCTCACCACCCTCACCATGTAAATCTTCTTCCTTATACCTAACCTGAACTTCTCCTGTCTAACCTTATTAATATAATAATTATTATTATAATTATTTTCTATACCTATATTCAATATACTTTTTCACAACTAGAAAAATAAAAGTGCCTCAATAAAAATTCATTTAAAAATAGAAAATGACCAGAAAAATAGTCATTCAAAGTGCAGCAGCCGCTTCTGGTCATTCAGATTCATCATAAAATTAATCTTTAGGAAACTTTCTCGCTGCACTGAAAATGTTAGAGCGCATTATATATATGTAGAAAATTTAGGCAGCAATGATTTGGATGGTTTTTCTTACTCTGTTACTACTAGGGTAATTTGTAAGGCCTTTGGTCTAAAGATAGGTAGGTAGGGAGTTTTCTACTGCCATGTGTTGTCGAATTAGGAATAGAATTGAAGTCTACAGGACAGCAAGCTTGCTCCCACCGTCCTTTGGTGAGCAAGAGGGAACTGAAGCTTAGGAAAAAGTTGTCTGTTTCCATCAGCTTTCCCTGAGTTCTTAGGGACTCACCAGAAATGTACGTAAATTCCCAGTGGCATGGAAAGAAAGAAAAGGTTTGGCTCATGGTAAAGTCTGTAATCAAAGGTCATGCTACTGATCCCATCCTGCCACCAAAGGTTTTACAAGGAAATGATACAGATGTGATTGTAGGAAGGCATCTTTGCAGTAAAAGAGCACTTTTTTAAAGTGGCAGAGAGCAGCAGCAGAAAACTTAATTATGGTTGTTAACATCCGTTCTTAGCATGTTAACATGCCCTGAAGACTTCAGAAGCTACCCCAAAAGTACAATGGATCAAACCACTGTTTTAAACATGCATGGTGCCTCACAGTTACGGTATTGCAAAAGACAAAGAAACATGTATATTCGGTTTCAATATTTGAAGAACAGTGATTCTAGTTGAACAAGAACATTGTTGTTCAGTCATTTTTGCAAACACACAGGTTGAATGTGCCTAGATCTGTATTCATATTCAATTTTGGACAGAAATATAGCAAGATTAGTACTGCAATTGCTGTGTTTGTTGGCTTGGTTTTGGGTTGTTGTTTTTTTTTTTCTGTTTTTTGCATAGGCATACATTCTTAATACAAAATCTTTGCAGAGAGTTGCAAAAAAAACCCTTCCTATATTAAAATCTAATTTATAAGAAAGCACAGTTTATATAAGAAGCCTAACAGACCTGTTTTTTCTGATTGCTTTTAGCAGCAAGTCAGCATCTATAGCACTCTTCAGTATTCACTGTATCTTGACTTAACATTCATCAGTAATTCTACACTACTGGGAAGAATATAGTTAATTTTCCATTTATCTTTTGTAGCTAAAAAAAATTACAGTCCTACATAAAACTTTGAAAAAAATTAAAATTAACTAAGACTAGTAGAAATCTGCCCTAAGTACCAGTTGCAAGATAGTAGAAAAAGTTGATAATGAGTTTCAACTGCTCATTAGTAGAATGAAATATAATTGTGTATCCTTGAGGGAAGTATATTAGTTTCTCTTCTGTTCTCTGCATCACTGCTAGTGTGCCACATATATCTAGCCTTACTGGCTGGGAACTCGTGATTCATAAAACTCATGGGGTGATAAGTGCTCTTGTAAATAACAGGCTAATTTGCTCCTGGGACACTTTTTTGTCCTCAGTTGTCAAAGCTTTGGAAGACTTATGGAAAATAAGATTCATTCAGTGAAAACAAATAAATAAATAAAGTCAATCCCAAAATAAAATTTAAGTTCTCCTCCTGAAACCCTATTACCTCACATCAAACACAAAGGATCAACAGTTTTGAATGATCACTCCTTCTCTACTTCAACCTAAAAACTGATCTCCTTGTAAACTGCTTAGGTCATGTGAAGACATAATCAATAAAGCACCATTGAGAGACCTAGTCATCTGAAAGCACCTCAGGTCTCCAGGATGACAATAACTGCTGACACCAAACTACAACTAGCATCAGGGAATTAAAGAAGTGGTGTGACAGAGGAATACTGGGTTATATAAGATGTTTTACTGTGATCAGAGAAGCAAAATAATGGTATCAAGTTTTTCTGGACTACTGTGTTGTCCTTTTCTCCCCCATTTCCCCTTTTTTTTTCTTAATAATTCTGTACCTGACCATCTTGTTTCCTTCAGTTTTCTACTGATGGCAGTTCCAGTCTATGCACAGATGCTAAGTCAATACATTCCTTGCATTATGCTTTGTTCTGTGCCTCACCTTTAATGCTAGCACATTTCTCTAGTGAGAACAGTCTCACTCACTGGGAATCACTGAACTAAAGGACTGGAGTACAATAGGTGTTTTACTAATTGTTTGCATAAACCATGATATATTCTTCTGGAGTTTTCCCTCCCTACATAGATTATTAGGGGTTTTTTACGTAATGTTGATAGATTTTGCTTTGTTTTATAACTCTGTTCAATACTTGCACTTGAGTGAACATAGCATGTTAAGAGGCCCAGAGAAGGCATTTTGTTTTAACTAAGCCATTTAAATGGTGATTAATGTTAGATGCCCTTGCAAAGGCCAAGTAGAGATCCAAGAAATTTCCTTCAGATAACCTGACAAAAAGATTACAAGTAAAAACTTTTCATTTGAAATTAAAATGCAAATTCTACAGTAAAATTTATTCAATTTCTTCCAGCTTTTTTCCTCTATTGTCCTGGGTTCAGCAGTAGCAGCCATTTTTCTCCTTCTTAATAGCTGGTGCAGTGCTGTGCTTTTGACTTTCAGCCTGGGAATAGCACTGATAACACTGATGTTTTTAGTTGCTGCACAGTAATGTTTACTGTGACCAAGGTCTTTCTGAATCTTATACTCTGCCAGGGAGGAGGGGAAGCCAGGAGGAAGTAGAGACAGGACACCTGACCCAAACTACCCAAAGAGGTAATCCCAAAACTCCCAGTTTGCTAATGCCAGTATAACAAAACCACTACCAGAGATGCTCCCATGCTAGAAATCAAGAAACATATGGGGTCCTTGACTGACTGGACTATGGAGACAGACATCTTCAGCTTGTAAAAGTGATCCCTTCATGGGAAAAATACATTGGTTTAATAATGGACTATTCATTAGAGATTGTAGTGATAGGACAAAGAGTAACGGGTTAAAACTTGAGCAGGGGAAGTTTAGATTGGATATAACGAGGAAGTCCTTTACTGTAAGGGTGGTGAGGCACTGGAATGGGTTGCCCAGGGAAGTTCTAAATTGCTTCATCCCTGATGGTGTTCAAGGCCGGGTTGGACAGAGCCTTGATTGACATGGTTTAGTGTTAGATGTCCCTCCCTATGGCAGGGGGGTTGGAACTAGATGATCTTAAGGTCCTTTCCAACCCTAACTATTCTATTATTCTATTCCGTACCACAGCACATCACGCATAGTATATAAACTGGGGGCAGTTACCCAGAAGGGTTAGAACACTGCTTGATCAGGCTGGATATCGGTCGGTGAGCAGTATTCTCTCCCCTTGTTATTTCCCTTATAATTGTTACTATTGGTGGTAGCAGTAGTGCTTTTGTGTTATACCTTAGTTACTGGACTGGTCTTACCTCAACCCGTGGGAGATACATTCTTTTGATTCTCCTCCCCATCCCTCCAAGAGCAGGGGGGAAGAAGTGGGGGGAGTGAGAGAATGGCTGCGTGGTTTCTGGGTTGCCAGCTGGGCTTAAACCATGACAGGTGTTTGGTGCCCAACGTGAGGCACGAAGGGTTGAGATAATGACAGATCTGACCAGAGTGTGTCTAATCATATTTGTGATAAGCATTCATTGTTTCAGATTAATAGTCACTCGTCACAATGTTGATTTATTGGCTCTCAAAGTTATTGCTCTTGATCTCACAGTTTCAGCATGTCCTACCTTACTTACAGCCGGCATTTGCTGTGTCAGTGTTTCTCGGCTGGGGGCCTTGGGCTAAGGCTCTGGTTTCATTGTACTTTATGGTAATGACTTGTAATACAATAGAATCATTGATCATGAAACTGATCTGGCTTGCATTCCCAGTGTGGTCACCGCCTCTATACTTTGGGAGGTATATAATAGAAGGGTTTAGCAATTGCACATCTTTTTTCCCTTCTCGAGTGATCAACCTGTGAAAGAGACATTCCCTTATGCTCCCAGACGCACCACCACCACCCCCCAACCCCCCCCACCCCCCGACTGTTTGCAGCATCATTTGAGAGTTCTGAAGGTTTTGAATGGCCTTTAGGTACCCTTGAGACCTGCTTGCTGATTGTGATGGGGATCACCATGTTGGCACACATATTGAGTATGTTTTACCCACAACCATTTGATCTGATCTCAAGAGCTAAGCAGAGTCAGGTTTGGCCCTTGTCTTGGGTTGGACGATGATATAGGAGGACCAAGATATTTTCCATGAGGTTGGATAGTTATGAGTGGCAGGGTGTGTGTGGGATAGTACGGGCAAGTATCTAGGCCACTGGGCCCCTCCAGTGCTTTGGAACTTCACCACTGAATAAGTGCAAAATCCAGAAAAATTAGTAAAACTCTTAAAGGAGGTGTATTGTCATTCTGGTCATACCAGAGAGGGACGAATCATGGCAACATGATAGGGCTTGGCCTATGCTTACAGAGCCCTGTTCAACACTATCCAACACCTTCAAAAGGAAAAAAATTACCCTGGATCTGAGGACAAAGCAACAAACAGCGCAGCTACTCCAGCTCCATGCTACACCACACCCAGCGACAAGTACAGCAGCTACCTAAACCCTGACAACAGATACTGCAGCCACTCCGACCACAGTGATAATCACTGCAGCTAAACCAGAAAAACAAGTCATACCAATATTGGTTGCCTCTGTACACAAGGGGAAAAGCCAAAAAAAAAGACAAGAAAGATGGAGGGACAAGACGAAGAAGCAGTGGCAATGCACTTACTACCTGGGACAGCATCTGATCAGGAGTCATCGTCACATGAATCAGAAGAAGAAGAAGAGGTGACTTCTCGACCTTGGACCTCAACCGAGCTACGGAATATGCAAAAAGCTTTTATCCGTCAGCCAGGGGAGCACATCATCACCTGGTTGCTTCCAATGCTGGAACAATGGGGCCGATTTTCATGAACTAGAAGATAGGGAAGCCAAGCAGCAGGGATCACTCGTTAGGGAAGGGGGAATTGACAAAGCAATTGCAAGAGAGAAAAAGTTCTTCAGCCTTTGGAAGCAGCTCTCGGCAGCTGAGAAAGAAGGGTTTCCATACAAGGATGATGTTATGGGTTGTTCGGCCAAGTGGATTACTCTAGAGAAAGGCATCCAGTCTCTTAGGAATCAGACATTGTAGGGATGATATATCACATCAAGCTGAATAACAGGGATGTACCCCGGGATCCAGATGAAGTCGAATGAAGACAACCCATGTGGCAGAAATTTACATGGAATGCACCATTATCATATGCCCATTCATTGGCAACAGTAACCTGGAAAGACATAGTACCATTAACAGTGGATGAAATGATTCATAAACTCCTAGAGCTCAAAGGCAATCTCACCCATTCCATCATTTCAGCTGTTGAAAAGCTGTCTCAAGTCCTCAAACAATTGAGAGACAATCTCTCTGATCCAGCTCCTCACATGTACCAGCACACATCTCGGCTATTAACAAAAAGCATCCTATTGCTCGAGAGACAAGATATAGAAGGTATACACCTACGGTTTTACCTGAGGTATCATGGAGAAGACATGAAGAAGTGGGATGGAAAACCTACCACAGCTCTGGAGGAACGGGTGCATGAATTGAAGAGGAGAACAAAGGTCAAGGATGATCATCCGATGAAAGCTGTGGCTTCAGTCTCTGGTGAGCAGGTTCCCAGATGGAGTGGAAGAGCTGATTTTACTCCAGATCCTGTGATAAAGAAGAATAATCCTTTTCTACAAGTCTTGAGTGTCCAATGTTGTGATGACTATTAGAGGGACCCTGCCTCCAGCCAGGTGGAGGTAGGGGACAATCGGATTTACTGGACTGTGTGGATCAGATGGCCTGGCACATCAGTCCCACAGAAGTATAAGGCTCTAGTAGATACCAGTGCACAGTGTACCCTGATGCCATCAAGCTGTCGAGGGGCAGAACCCATTTCTATTTCTGGAGTGACAGGAGGATCCCAAGAGTTGACTGTACTGGAGGCTGAAATCAGCCTGACTGGGAGGAAATAGCAAAAACACCCCATTGTGACTGGTCCAGAGGCTCCATGCATCCTTGGCACAGATTACCTCAGGAGAGGGTACTTCAGAGACCCCAAAGGGTACCAATGGGCTTTTGGTATTGCTGCTTTGGTGCTGTGGTTTAAGGCTCTAAAACTCACAAAGTTTTACTCACTCACTCACTCACTCACTCACTCCCCTCTCTTTCTTCCCCCGGTCCTGGGGGAATGGGGAGGAGAATCAAAAGAATTCAAATCTCACAGGCTGAGATAAGAACAGTTTAGTAACTAAGGTATAACACAAATCACTACTGCTACCACCAGTAATAATACAAGAGAAATACAAGGAAAGAGAATACAACTGCTCACCAAGCCCGACCCAGCCAGTGCACCCCCCAGCAGCAAACCCCCCAATGCACCACCACACCCTTCCGGGTCTCTGCTCTCCGTTTTAACATCCTGGACATGATGTGCTGTGGTATGGAATAACCCCTTTGGTCAGTTTGTGTCAGGTGTCCTGTTTCTGCTTCATCCCAGCTTCCCCTCCTCCCTGGTATAGCATGAGGCTCAGAAAGTCCTTGGCCAGACCAAAACATTACCAAGCAGTAACTGAAAACACTGGTGTTATCAGCGCTGCTCCCAGGCCCAGAATCAAAAACACAGCGCTGCACCAGCTACTAAGAAAAAGAAAAATGGCTGCTACTGCTGAACGCATGACATTTGGAGACAGAGGAAATTAAGCAGCTGTCCACCTTGCCTGGTCTCTCAGAGGATCCTTCCGTTGTGGGGTTTCTGAAGGTCGAAGAAAACAAGTGCCAATCGCGACAACAACAGTGCACTGGTAGCAATATCACACCAGCCGAGTTTCCCTGATTCCCATCCATAAGCTGATCCGTAGGCTGGAGAGCCAAGGAGTGATCAGTAGGACCCACTCACCTTTCATAGCGCCATATGGCCAGTGCGAAAGTCTAATGGAGAGTGGGTACTAACAGTAAACTATTGTGGCTTGAATGAAGTCATACCATTCTTGAGTGCTGCCATACCAGACATGCTAGAGCTTCAGTATGAACTGGAGTCAAAGGCAGCCAAGTGGTATGCCATGACTGATATTGCCAATGCTTTTTTCTCAATTCCTGTGACAGCAGAATGCAGGCCACAATTTGCTTTTACTTGGAGGGGTGTCCAGTACCCTTAGAACTGACAGGCTGGAAACAGCCCAACCATCTGCCATGGACTGATCCAAACTGCAACGGAAGAGGGACAAGCTGCATAACACGTGCAAGACACTGATGACATTATCATGTGGGGCAGTACAGGCTCTTTAGGAAAGATAGGCTCAGCAGACAGTGAGGGGGAATTGCTATTTATGTTAGGGATAGGCTGGAGAGCATGGAACTCTGTCTGGGGACAGATGAGCTGTTGACAGAGAGTTTGTGGGTCAGGGTTAAAGGGAGAACAGTGATGGGAGACATTATTGTGGGGATCTGTAACAGACCACCCAACCAAGAGGACTCGGTGGATGAAGCGCTCTATAGACAGATAGGAACAGCCTCACACTCGCAGGCCCTTGTTCTCATGGCGGAGTTCAACCACCCTGATATCTGTTGAGGGGATGGTACGGTCCAGCAGAAGCAATCCAGGAAGTTCCTCGATTGTGTGGAAGACAACTTCCTTCTGCAAGTAATAGAGGAGCCAACAAGGAGAGGTGCCATGCTTGACGTCGTCCTGACAAACAGGGAAGGGCTGGTTGGAAATGTGATGCTCCAGGGCAGCCTTGACTGCAGCGATCATGAGGTGGTTGAATCCTCAGGATCAACCTGATCCTCAGGACAGTGAGAAGAGCGTGCAGCAAGCTCACTGCCCTGGACTTCAAGAGAGCAGACTTTGGCCTCTTCAGGAACCTGCTCAGTAAGATTCCCTGGGATATAGCCCTGGAGGGAAAGGGGGGCCAAGACTGTTGGTTGATACTCAAGGATCACCTGCTGCAAGCTCAGGAGCAATACATCCCTACTAGAAGGAAGTGCTGCAGGAGACCTCCTTGGATGGATAAGGAGCTGCTGAGGAAAACTCAAAGGAAAAAAGAGGCTTATAAAAGTTGGAAGAAAGGACAGGCAGCCTGGGTAGAATATAGAGATGTCTGGGAAGCAAGGGACCAGGTTAGGAAAGCCAAGGCCCACTTAGAATTAAACATGGCTAGGGATGTTAAAGATAACGGGAAGGCATTCTATAGGTGCATTGCAAATAAATGGCAGACTAGAGACCACATAGGCCCTCTCCAGGAGCTATCAGGAGAACTGGCTACCCTGGATTTGGAGAAGGCTGAGGTTCTTAATGACTTCTTTGCCTCAGTCTTCACTGGCAAATGCTCGGACCACACCACCCAAGTCTTGGAAGGCAGATGCAGGGACAGTGAGAATAGACCCTAGGCCCACTGTAGGAGAGGATCTGGATCAAGACCATCTTAAGAACCTGAATGTACACAAGTCCATGTGACCTGATAAAATTCATCTGCGGGTCCTGAAAGAGCTGGCAAAAGAAGTTGCTAAGCAACTCTCCATCAGATTTGAAAAATCATGGCAGCCAGGTGAAGTTCCCTATGACTGGAGAAAGAGAAATATAACCCCCATTTTCAAGAAGGGGAAAATGGATGACCCAGGGAACTACAGACCATAGTCACCCTCACTTCTGTGCCTGCCAAAATCGTGGAGTGGATTCTCCTGGAAGGCATGCTGAGGTGCATGAAAAACAACAAAGTGATAGGTGACAGCCAGCATGGCTTCACTAAGGGGAAAACATGCCTGACCAATCTGGTGGCCTTCTAGGATGGGGCTACCGAACTGATGGATAGGGGCAGAGCTGTTGATGTCATCCAACAGGACTTGTGCAAAGCATTTGACACTGTCCCACACTGCACCCTCGTCTCTAAGTTGGAGAGACATCAATTTGATAGGTGGACCACTTGGTGGATAAAGAACTTACAGGATGGCTGCACACAAAGAGCTGTGGTCAATGGCTCAAGGTCCAGCGGGAGACCAGTAACAAGTGATGTCCCTCAGGGATCAGTGTTGGGACAGGTCTTGTTCAACATCTTCATCGGTGACATGGACAGTTGGATTGAGTGCACCCTCAGCAAGTTTGCCAATGACACCAAGCTGTGTGGTTTGGTTGATATGCTGCAGGGAAAGAATGCCATCCAGAGGGACACTGACACACTTGTAAGGTGGGCTGATGCCAACCTGATGAAGTAGAACCATGCCGAGCGCAAGGTCCTGCAGCTGGGTTGGAGCAATCCCAGGCACAGCTACAGGTTGGGCAGAGAAGAGATTCAGATCAGCCCTGTGGAGAAGGACTTGGGGGTGTTGGTTGATGAGAAAATGAACATGAGCTGGCAGTGTGTGCTTGCTGCCCAGAAAGCCAACTGAATCCTGGGCTGCATCAAAAGGAGCGAGACCACCAGGTGGAAGGAGGTGATCCTACCCCTCTACTCTGCTCGTGAGACCTTACTTGGAGTACTGTGTGCAGTTCTGGTGTCCTCAACATAAAAGGGACATGGAACTGTTGGAACAAGTCCAGAGGAGGGCCACAAGGAGGATGAGGGGACTGGAACACCTCCTGTATGAAGGCAGGCTGAGAGAGTTGGGTCTGTTGAGCCTGGAGAAGAGAAGGCTGCGTGGAGACCACCTCCTAGCAGGCTTCCAGTATCTGAAGGGGGGCCTATAAGGATGCTGGGGTGGGACTCTTCAATAGGGACTGTAGTGGTAGAACAAGGGGTAATGGGTTCAAACTTAAACAGGGGAAGTTTAGAATGGATATGAGGAAGAAATTCTCTACTGTAAGTGTGGTGAGGCACCGGAATGGGTTGCTCAGGGAAGCTGTGAATGCTCCGTCACTGGCGGTGTTCAAGGCGGGGTTGGACAGAGCCTTGGGTGGCATGGTTTAGTGGGAGGTGTCCCCCTGCCCATGTCAGGGGGGTTGGAACTAGATGTTCTTAAGGTCCTTTCCTACCGTAACTATTCTATGATTCAATGATACGGCTTAAGAAGTCTTTGAGAAAGGGAGGAAAATAATCCAAACCCTGCGGAAAGCCTGTTTTGCTATAAAACAGAATAAGGTCAGGGGACCTGCACAGGAGATTCAATTTTGGGGAATGAAATGGCAAGGTGGACATTGCCAGATCCCCACAGATGTGATCAAGAGAGCAGCAATGTCTCCACCAACTAATAATTAAGAAATACAAGCTTTCTTGTGTGTTTTGTGCGGCTCTGGAGAATGCACATCCCCATTTATAGTTTGATTGTAAGCTCTCTCTGTCATGTGACCTGGAAGATAAATGTTTTTAAATGGGGCCCTGAGCAACAGCAAGCCTCTGAGCAAATTAAACAAGATATAGTTCATGCAGTAGCCCTCGGACCAGTTCAGACTGGACCACATGTAAAAAGTGTACACTGCAGCGGGGTAGAATGGTCCTGCCTGAAGCCTCTGGCAGAATTCTCCAGGGGAGACTCGAGGTCGATCCCTCGGTTTTAGGAGTCGGGTATACAGAGGATCTGCGGCCAGCTCTACCCCAACTGAAAAAGATATACTGTCAGCCTATGAAGGGGTTTGAGCTGCTTCGGAAGTGACTGGCACTTAAGCACAGCTCCTCCTGGCACCCCGGTTGCCCGCGCTGGGCTGGATGTTCAAAGGCAGGGTCTCCTCTACACATCATGCAACCGATGCTACATGGAGTAAGTGGGCCGCACTAATTACACAATGAACTCAGACAGGAAATCCCAGTTGTCCAGGAATTCTAGAAGTCATCATGGTCTGGCCAGAGGGCAAAGATTTTGGAATGTCACCAGAGGAGGAGGTGATGCGTGCTGAAGAGGCACCACCATATCATAAACTGTCAGAAAGTGTAATTAGTATGCCTTGTTTATGGGTCTGATGGGTCCTGCCATATTGTGGGAAAGCACCGTAGATGGAAAGCAGCAGTATGGAGTCCTCGACAACAAGTTGCAGAAACTGCTGAAGGAGAAAGTGTATCTGGTCAGTTTGCTGAGGTGAAAGCCATCCAGCTGGCCTTGGACATTGCTGAACGAGAAAAGTGACCAGTACTTTACCTCTATACTAACTCATGGATGGTGGCTAATGCCCTGTTGGGGTGGTTGCAGCAATGGAAGCAGAGCAACTGGCAACGCAGAGGTAAACCCATCTGGGCTGCTGCACTGTGGCAAGATATAACAGGTGCAGAAGCTGGTGGTGAAGGTATGCCATGTAGATGCTCATGTACCCAAGAGTTGGGACACTGAGGAGCACCAGAACAACCAGCAAGTGGATCAAGCTGCTAAGATTGAAGTGGCTCAGATGGACTTAGATTGGCAACCTAAGGGTGAATTATTTTTGGCCCAGTGGGCCCACGACACTTCAGGCCATCAGGGCAGAGATACAATATACAAATGGGCTCGCGATCGAGGGGTGGACTTAACAATGGACACTATTGCCCAGGTTATTCATGACTGTGAAACATGTGCTGCAATTAAGCAAGCTAAACAGTTAAAGCCTCTTTGGTATGGAGGATGATGGCTGAAGTACAAATATGGGGAGGCCTGGCAGATTGATTATATCACACTCCCACCAACCTGCCAAGGCAAGTGCCATGTGCTTACCATAGTGGAAGCAACCACTGGATGGCTGGAAACATACGCTGTGCCCCACGCCACTGCCTGGAACACTCTCCTGGGACTTGAAAAACAGATTTTGTGGTGACACGGCACCCCGGAGAGAACTGAGCCAGACAGTGGGACTCGTTTCCGGAACAGCCTTATAGATATTTGGGCCAAAGAGCATGGCATTGAATAGGTATATCACATCCCCTACCATGCACCAGCCTCTGGGAAAATCGAAAGGTACAATGGGCTGTTAAAAACTACACTGAGAGCAATGGGGGGGTGGGGGGGGGGGTGGGGGGGGTGGGCACGACGACTTTAAAACACTGGGATACACATTTACCATAGGCCACCTGGTTAGTCAACCCCAAAGGATCTGCCAACAGGGCTGATCCAGCCCACTCAGAACTTCTATACACTGTAGAAGGGGATGAAGTTCCTGTGGTGCACATAAAGTATTTGCTGGGGAAGTCCGTCTGGGTTTTCCCTGCTTCAGATAAAGGCAAACCCACCTGTGGGATTGCTTTTGTTCAGGGACCCAGATATACTTGGTGGGTAATGCAGGAAGATGGAGAAGTCCAATATATACCTCAAGGGGATTTGATTTTAGGGGAAAACAGCCAATGAACTCTATTGTATGCTGTTGCCTTCTGTGTAGCACTTTTTATAGTCCAGTAACTAGATGTCTTCAGGTCACCAGTGACTGGCCCTGACTTCCCTCCAACCATAATCCCAGCAAAGAATGAACTTTGATGAAACCAGACAAGTTCAGCAGTAAAGGAACGATCAGCATCAGCAGGCAATGATTCAACACTGCACACAGCCTCTCCTGCTCTGAAAGACTGTTGCAAGAGATGGAGCCTGACACCATGGACCAGATGGACTCAGCAGTTTTGTAGGGATTGGTCCATGGGCCTAGGAATGATCTCTCTGTCTGTGTGCCTGTGGCTGTGTATATATATATTTTTATATATATTTATGAGATAAGAGTGATGGTTTATTGAAAATATGGGAGCTGAGCATGACGTGAATGGTATGGAATAAGGGGTGGATGCTGTCCTGGGTTCAGCAGTAGCAGTCATTTTTCTCCTTCTTAGTAACTGGTTCAGTGCCGTGTTTTTGACTTTCAGCCTGGGAACAACATTGATAACAGTGATGTTTTCAGTTGCTGCTCAGTAATGTTTACTGTGACCAAGGACTTTCAGAGTCTCATTCTCTACCAGGGAAGAAGGGAAGCCAGGAGGAAGCAGAGACAGGACACCTGACCCAAACTAGCCAAAGAGGTATTTCATACCTCAGCACATCATGCCAACTGTATAAACAGGGGCAGTTACCCTGAAGGTTTAGATCACTGCTCAGTCGGGCTGGATATCAGTTGGCTGGTGGTGAGCAGTTGTATTCTCTCCCCTCGTTATTTCCCTTATCATTGTTACTATTGGTGGGAGCAGTAGTGGTTTTGTGTTATACCTTAGTTACTGGACTATTCTTATCTCAACCCCTGGGAGTTACATTCTTTCTATTCTCCTCCCCATCCCTCCAAGAGCAGGGGGGAGGAAGCTGGGGGAGTGAGTGAGGGCTGCATGGCTGAGTTGCTGAATGTGCTTAAACCATGACATCCATGAAGATTTTTCTTTTCAATTTGCCTGACATTGTGTCTTTCTAAAGTATTAGCTAAATCTTCCCGTAATATTTAATTCTTTATGTGCTTCAGAACTACGCAGTGAATAGCCCAGATTTGGTCCCATATTTGATGCTTTCTTTTATTGTATGAGAGAAGCATAGTCTTTTAATGTTTTCCTTATTTTCCCTCCCTCTACCTCTACAACACCAGTAACCTTCACACTGAATGAAAATAGCTGGATACAGCTTCCAGCATGGCTTCTAAATTGCTGGCAATTTGGTTGGCCAGATGGGGTTTCTGTGGAGAAATGTGAAGGCTAAGTGTGCCCCTGCAGAGTTCTTGGCTCCACCTGACTCAGCAAGTGAAGGACACAATCAAATAGTACAACTTCCACCTCTTTTCTCACCTTCTTTATATCCCCATTTTTTTTTCCTTCCTTCCACTTATCCAGAAATGTGTCTGTACTACTATTTCAGGTGAGGGTTTTTTTCAGGGTTTTTTTCCCAATTAGGATTTTCAGTAGCTTGAAATTAAGGGAAACTTTTCCAGTCTTACTCTATGTTCCTACAGGGAAAGTGTGAAGTCACAGAGAAGAAAGTGTATCATGAAGCTTTAGCAAACACACAAAGCAGAAGAAGTGTGTGCAGATAATACGAAACGGTAGCACAGAGTTCTTCAGCCAGGAATGGAGGATAGTGCAGTGTCTGCGTATTATTTCTGAGTAGCAGAGTAAGGCATCAGTTAGTTCCTGCTTTTACAGATACTAGGAAAGCATTAAGAGCAGGAGAAGCAGCTGAGATATAGTTTTTTCTGGAGAAGCCTTAAAAAAGACTAAGTGAGGGCAGATATTGAGGGAAATGAGATTTAAGCTCCATTATAAATGGAAATGTCTTCAAATAGAGTAATTTTGAAAATGTGCTGAGGCACCAGTCCATTTAAAAGTCATGGGAACATATTCATTAACTACATTGAAGTAAAGGAAAGTCCCATAATACACGCTTACATTTACAACTGATTGACTTCAGAATGCCTTAAATTGGCACATAGATACTTTTATGAAGGATAAACAGCTCTGGGAAACAAAACACTGAAGAAAGCCAGTCAGTCAAACGAAGCACTTTATCAAGAGCAGGCTAAAAGCAAGCGTGATTCTGGCCACGGTATACTTGTACATCAAATAGGAGAGTTTGGCTCTCTGACATCCTTCTTTAAAATGGAAATGCACCCTTTTTTTAGAAAGGCATTCTTTTTTTCATCGTAAATATGTCTCAAGTCCCACAGAACAGCTGCAAGATGAGAATATTTTTGTCTCTCTCCAGTTTGCAATCAGATATAAGAATCACTAACAAAAATCTTACGGTTGAAAAGATAAGGCAAGACCTGAGGCTTTCTTTTCCCTTTATGAAGAGCAAAATATTTTTAAAATAGCATTTCATGACAGGTTACTCCTCAGTCTGGCACAAAAGACTTTTTTTTTTTGAATCAGCATGTCAGATATGACGGTGACCTTGAATGGTGGTTTTGATGGGAGTGCTTGTGTGATAGGTAAGCACTATTACATGGACTGTTGTCAGTCTCAGACCTTAAGTTTCCAGCATAACTGAGGATCAGTAATGATGTTTCCATTTTACTACAGGCAGTTAGTTGACGTCTAATCTTTCTTGCTAATTAAAAACAAAACTATTTTCTAAAAAGCTAGTATTCCTGCTTTTAAGGCATGCATAACAAAAACAAAAGCATCCTAAATTACTAGTTCCAAGTCTTTCTGCCAAAGAATCTAACCTGAGAAATCTGACCTTGTACTGATAAATAGTTTTGACGTCCTCTTGAAAACTCTAGCAGTTTATAGAAGCAGCTGCTTGCCAAATATTTTCTTCCTTGATGACAGCCAGCATGGCTTCACTAAGGGGAAAACATGCCTGATCAATCTGGTGGCCTTCTAGGATGGGGCTACCGAACTGATGGATAGGGGCAGAGCTGTTGATGTCATCCAACAGGACTTGTGCAAAGCGTTCAATACTGTCTCTAAGTTGGAGAGACATCAATTTGATAGGTGGACCACTTGGTGGATAAAGAACTTACAGGATGGCTGCACACAAAGAGTTGTGGTCAATGGCTCAAGGTCCAGCGGGAGACCAGTAACAAGTGATGTCCCTCAGGGATCAGTGTTGGGACAGGTCTTGTTCAACATCTTCATCGGTGACATGGACAGTTGGATTGAGTGCACCCTCAGCAAGTTTGCCAATGACACCAAGCTGTGTGGTTTGGTTGATATGCTGCAGGGAAAGAATGCCATCCAGAGGGACACTGACACACTTGTAAGGTGGGCTGATGCCAACCTGATGAAGTAGAACCATGCCGAGCGCAAGGTCCTGCAGCTGGGTTGGAGCAATCCCAGGCACAGCTACAGGTTGGGCAGAGAAGAGATTCAGATCAGCCCTGTGGAGAAGGACTTGGGGGTGTTGGTTGATGAGAAAATGAACATGAGCTGGCAGTGTGTGCTTGCTGCCCAGAAAGCCAACTGAATCCTGGGCTGCATCAAAAGGAGCGAGACCACCAGGTGGAAGGAGGTGATCCTACCCCTCTACTCTGCTCGTGAGACCTTACTTGGAGTACTGTGTGCAGTTCTGGTGTCCTCAACATAAAAGGGACATGGAACTGTTGGAACAAGTCCAGAGGAGGGCCACAAGGAGGATGAGGGGACTGGAACACCTCCTGTATGAAGGCAGGCTGAGAGAGTTGGGTCTGTTGAGCCTGGAGAAGAGAAGGCTGCGTGGAGACCACCTCCTAGCAGGCTTCCAGTATCTGAAGGGGGGCCTATAAGGATGCTGGGGTGGGACTCTTCAATAGGGACTGTAGTGGTAGAACAAGGGGTAATGGGTTCAAACTTAAACAGGGGAAGTTTAGAATGGATATGAGGAAGAAATTCTCTACTGTAAGTGTGGTGAGGCACCGGAATGGGTTGCTCAGGGAAGCTGTGAATGCTCCGTCACTGGCGGTGTTCAAGGCGGGGTTGGACAGAGCCTTGGGTGGCATGGTTTAGTGGGAGGTGTCCCCCTGCCCATGTCAGGGGGGTTGGAACTAGATGATCTTAAGGTCCTTTCCAACCCTAGCTATTCTATGATTCTATGATTCTATTTTTATCAGGTAGATAAATAGACATATATTTACAAATATATACATACAATCATATGTGTATATGTTGGGTAGGAATCTCAGAAACTGGGCCTCAGTAAATCAGTTCATCTGGTATGACTTTCTTCCATTTACCTCAACATGAAAATATTTCCGGCTTTACTGATCTATGTCCTCATGGTGCTTTCTTCCTACCTGGCATACAGTATTGTGGACATGTGTCGTGGTTCCCAGATGGAGTGGAAGAGCCGATTTTACTTCAGCCATTGTCCTCCATACCAAAGAGGCTTTAAGCGTTTAGCTTGCTTAATTGCAGCACATGTTTCACAGTCATGAAAAACCTATCAGAACTGCCATGGTATAAGCTGTAAATCTCAAGCAGCCTGTTAACTCACTTCTCCCTCTCTCTTCCCCCCCACTCCGATGGGGGAGGGAATGGGGAGAAGAATCGAAAGAATGCAACTCGCACAGGTTGAGATAAGAACAGTTTAGTAACTAAGGTATAACACAAATCACTACTGCTACCACCAATAATAATGGAAGAGAAATACAAGGAAATAGAAGACAACTGCTCACCAAGCCCGACCCAGCCAGTGCACCCCACAGCAGCGAACCTCCCAGTATCAAAAACCTGACCATGCCGTGCACCCCCCAGTCACCACCACACCCTTCCGGGTCTCTGCTCTCTGTCTTCACATCCTGGGCATGACGTGCTTTGGTATGGAATAATCTCTTTGGTCAGTTTGGGTCAGGTGTCCTGTCTCTGCTTCCTCCCGGCTCCCTCTCCTCCCTGGCATAGCATGAGGCTCAGAAAGTCCTTGGCCAGACCAAAACATTAAGAAGCAGTAACTGAAAACTCTGGTGTTATCGGCGCTGTTCCAAGGCCCAAAATCAAAAAACAGTGCTGCACCAGCTACTAAGAAGGAGAAAAATGACTGCTACTGCTGAACCCGTGACATGATACTTGCCCTAAGTTGAAGGAAGTGTAAGACAAACGAAACATAGAGAGAGAAAACTTACCCAGTTCTGTAGGTTAATAGTTATTATAGTTAATCGAATGTAGGGTGTCTGTATGACAAATGGCTTTAAATAGTTTTCTGAACTGCTTGTGTGTTTTACATTACATATTCCTTTGAGAAAAACAGAGCTATCCCTGGATGACTCAGTTCTTCTCTTTCACAGTTAGATTTTCCAACTTAGTCTAACCCCAGTAAACTTACTGATGCCAATTTAACTTTTGTTTACAGAGCAGTATTTAGTTGTTATTATATCTGTGTTGCTCCTCTGGACCTGACCCTTTCTAATTTCTTTAACGGAATCCATTTCATGTCTGAATCTTCCATCTTTCAAATTTTACCACTGAATTACATTCCATCTGCAAAGCCTTAATCATGCCTTCTAACAAATGTTATCACACTTATATAGCAAAAGATGCCCAGAGAGAAGACTAGAACATTTGGGAACTTACCATCTGTGCATCTCCCACTTAATGCTTTTTCAAAAGTCCTTCCCCTCACCCCAGTTTCTTCTTCTCTGGAGTGTCGTATACCTAAATGCATTTCCTTTTGTAAAGATATGGATCGTTGCTGTCCTCTGTCTTCAATAGGAATTACTCTACGTCAAACAATTATATTAAAATGACATTAGGATCAAAACATTAAATGCTTATTTCACAGTTAGAAAATGACTGAAATTAAGTTATACATAGAATCATAGTTTCACTTATATTGTGCAGTCTGACATAGTCTTTCTTTAGAGTCAGATTTTGTACAGTCAAGGCCCCTACTTTCTTCATTGTACAGAATTCTCTGACCTTCTCTGACATGAAATCAGAGAGGAAAAGTGTGTCATAGTGTTAGAACATTGTCCTCTAAAGCTGGAGACTGACACATGGTTCCGTCATAAAACTACTCTGTGACATTAAGTCATGGAATAAAAAATTTTTATTGTGATCTCACCTGTTTCTGAGTTTTTACCTGGAATCCTGTGACCATTTTGCAGAAAAATGAGCATGCCCAGACATACCTTATGTCAGCAAAAGTTTTGTTTTGGAGGTGTAAAAGCTATGTAATTCTAAGCACTTCCCAAAATACAGACCTAAACCACTTAAATTAAAAATCCCAAATATGTAGATAATTTTGACCCATACCTCTGTATTATTTTCCAATTTTTACCCCTGAAATCATGACAACCTCAAGTATAATACATTTCTTCACAAATTAAATAACATTTTTTAATGCTTTAGACAATGCAGTAATGTACATCATAAAAAAATCCACTTAATAATTCTCTGCCTATGATGTTATCTGAACAATGTGCAGTAAATAAGGCCTTGAGACAAGATCTGACCATGGGAAAAAAAAAATTATTATTTAGTCCTAACTATAATAATATATATTATTATACAATAACATATAATATATAATATAATAATATATTATATAATATTATATATTGTATATAATATATAGAATTACTAAATATATTACATATAATAGTATATAATATATTATTATAATATTATATTATATATAATATATATAGAATTACTATATATAATTTATATAATAATATAAAATATAATAGGTATTATTTAGTCATAACTATATTTGTTCAGTGCAATTAAAGTATGGTTTAATTAATTAAAATGCATTTGTTTATATATTTAATATGTATTCGTTACTTTGTGTTTAATTAAATAAATTGGGGGTTTGTTTGATTGCTTGATTCCAAATTGAATCCTGTGGAGAAAGAGTATGTGAACATGTAATTAGACTGCAGTCAGACATTGCAATGGATGGTGCAGTGGCGTCTGAATTAAGGGTCCGCTGACAGTATTATCATGGTATTTGCTAACTTCTGAGTGTTTGATCTGGCAATATGAATAGTTTTCTTGATAACAGTTCTTTTGTTTTATCATTTCCCAGCCAAAACCCAACCAAACGGAAAACAGAACTGAAGTTTAATGATGTGCTATATTAGTGATTCTTACATAGTTGGTCATCAGAACCATACTGTTTTGGTCTCCTATTTGAACAACTAAACATATACAATGTTATGATTCATGTTACCATGAATGGGATATTTCTATAGCAAATTTCACAGTTATTTTCTGACATCATTAATACTTAGGACAGTCCATAACTTTTCTTTAGCCTTTTCTCTCTATGCAGATCTAACTTTCACCCTTCTGTTTTCAAACATTGCAACTTCCTGCTCCACATTGTAACGTGCCAAAAGAGAAGTCGCATAATGCTGGAGAACAATAGTTTCTGGGCAAAGAGACAAAATCTTTAAGAAAGTATCAGTCAACCACATGTTGGGCTACACACAGTGTGAGTAAAACTTTCAGGGAACTTATTTACTATATATGTAAAGTCCTTACCAATTTACAAATTTTTAGTGGATTGCAAGTTGAACAAACTTGGGTGGATGAATTTTAATATTAAGATGAAATACTCAAAAAAGGTAGCCACTCTAAAGCTCAAGTTTATAGTGAAATTTATGAAAGTGCTGAAATTATTTAAATAAGAATGCCTGTAAATTTCATCATGGGCAAAATAACCCAGCTTCATTGTCAGCTATGATTGAATCAGTCTGACTTTTTTCAAAAATTCAACCAAAGCTTTAGGCCTGGAAAGAAGTTATGTGCTAAAGCTCAGAAAAGCAATAAGCAACTAAAAAAAAGGTTATAATATTTGAAGTGTCATGAAGTCATAATAGGTGATGTTATCATTTTTACTTATAACTTTCAGAGTAGTAATAATACTAAGTTAAGTCAATAACTTCTTCCAAAAATGACACATTAGATGAAAACTAGAAAACTTCTTAACACTTTGTGTTCATGAACTTTTTAGAAGCGTAATTAATGAAATATATCCTCTTTAAATCACACTACAGTCATGTAGTCTGCCTTGAGGAGAAAAAATTGAATTTTAGTACAAAAATGTTTTTGAAAGAAAAACAAAAGTTAATGAATAAAATATTAGCAACTGAGTTAAAAAGTAGATTCACCCAGCTGTTGATGCATAGTTTTAACATTAAAATTGGAATTCCCTCAGGTTTCTGAAATCTGTTTTTTCTCATTTCTCCCTTGTAAAATTTTAACTGCATTTGTTCATAAAATCTTTTAAAAAACACCAACACAATCTGTGCACACCCCAATATTCTATTTCTAATCTTCTCTTTCTGATTTATCTCTCTAAACTTTTTTAAGATACTTCATTAAAGAATCTTCATGGAATGATTTAATCTAGTATATGGATTTGCTTGTTCATCAAGGACTTCAAGTATATATGTATATGTGTGTGTATACGTACATACTTTCCGTCTGGGAAGCTGTAGCATCTGTTTTTGTTTAGATTGACCTTTGACATTCTGGACAGTTCTGTTCTTACTAAATGTCATACATTTTCAGTTTCTTTTTACCTGCTTGTCTATCTCTCTATGCACTATTCAACTCTGAAAGCGCGAAGTTCCTTTTGGTTAGATATAGCCTCTTTTGTCCTCCCTTTTCACTCTCATTCTCCTTCTTTAAATATGAAGCATTCAGGCATGCAAAGTAATTAACTTACAGGTGAATGATGTAAACAACATGCAGACAATATTTACACAAGACAGACACACAGACATGCAGTGGCAAATAGCAGAATGTGTAAATACTGTGTCACCTTGTTGACTTTAATGAAGTGTCAAATGTAAATCTTCATATCTTATTCAGAAAACTGCTAAGAAAGCAATGGCTTCACTTTTGCAAGACATGCTATAAATAAGCAAAAAATAAGTAAAATTATTAATATACCTAAGGATACCCAAATAAAGTACACATTGTTTCAGCTTTCAGCAAGGATTATGATGTTGAAATGAGGAAAACGATCAATGAAAGTAAAGGCGTGGAAGAAGCACTATCACATCTGAAATTAAATCAATTCAAAGACTACAAAATACTCAAAGCAAGAAGTCTTGATAACTTTCACTGCAGAATCCTAAGGAACTAATCTGAAAGGTCTATAACAAGGAGTTTTAGTAAGTATAGCAGGATGATCATTTATGAAAAATAGCAAATGGCTTGCCTACATTCGAGAAAAGAAGCTGAAAGGCGATAATAAATAGATATCTCAAAATTATTTCAGTTGATTTTAGAATTTAAAGCTACAGAGTAACTTCTGAAGCAAAAAATGAACGACACCAAAGTACAAAGCAAACGTAATAAAATCTTTCTAAAGGTTTCAGAAAGTAGATTATACAATTTACAAGATATCTTTTTTTAATTATTTATCTTCTAAGCAAGGCAAGTGGAGAATATATCACCTATCTGGATTTCAAAAGAGTTTTTGACACTATCTGATAGAAAAGGTATTAGTTAAGATTGAGAAGATAAAGAATTGATTGGTCAGGAGAGGACAACAGATTGTATTAGGTGTTTGCATCCTTACATGGAAGCTGTTTAATGGCTCTTCATGGGCTGTCTTGCGATAGACCTTTTTGACATTTAAATTGAAGATTAGGTCACAAAAATTTGGAGCATGCTGCTGAAATTTGCTGGTAAAATAACTCTGAGAATCATCAAAATCATGAAAATATACAGGAAGAATCAGCTTACCTTGATGACTTCTATAAGAGAAATGGTATTAAACAATAATACAAAGAGTGATATAATAAGATTTTCAGCTATAAAATTTAAGTTCACCAGATGGAAATTGCAGAGAAAAAGAAAGATACAGACAATTTACTAGAGAAGGGCTATCAGACACCAAAACATGATGTAGCTATGGAAAATGGCATTCCAGACAAGACATTTCTGGGGAAAAAAAAAAAAAAAAAAAAAAAAAAAAGGATGTTTAATACTATTACTCAGGTAGAATACATCTTCATTATGAAAATCATGGACAAACCCTGTTCTGCATATTAAAGAAAGGTTCACTGAAAGCTTCACTAAAAATGGAGGCAAAGAGGAAGTCTGACAGCACGATGTCAGGAATGCAGAACTTGATTCATGTGAGGAAACTAAAAAAACTTGTATTATTTTGCAAACAGGACTAAGATGAGAAAAATGTTCTCTGTAAACATGAATGGGTAAAAAGACCCTGTGGGTGCTTATAGTAATGTATGGAACTTTGAGATCAATAGCAACATAAGAATTTTATATGTATATATATTTTAAAAGTAGGGGGAGTTATGTAAGATGGGTGCTTGCATTAGCAGAGTATAGGACTCAGCACCTAAGGATGTGCTGCCAGTTTATGCTGAGCCATAAACATGATCTCTGTGGTCAGGCAAAATAACTTGTACACCACCAAGTGGTTTAATGGCATTTATTTTGATTAAAATGCACATCATTTTCTTCTTCACTCATCTGCTTAAGATCTACATGAATGCTTTAAACATCATTCACTCATTAGGTGCCTAATGCAAAGCTTATTTAGTCAAAGTGCTTCCATTGACTTCTATATGCTTTGGATTAGGTTCTGTGCCCTTACCAATCAAGTAGCTCCTGCAGGCTTCCAGTTTTATCACAATATTAGACTGCTTTTCTCTTTTTCCCGTGATCTTAAAAGGCAAAGAAAGAGGTATCCTTTGGTTTGCCCTGTCTGTTCTTTAATGTGCTTAGATTGCAGTTATTTCCTGCTGAGCCCTGGATGAGGTTTAGTTTGTTGAAGAACAACTTTTTAATCATCTCACAGGATGAATGAACTGGAAGATACATCAGGCTTCTATCAGAAGATGAAAAATGTGGAAACTTATCAGTGCCTCTTTTCCTCTAGATACATTGTAGGTCATAAAATCCCACTCTGCACAGTACTTACTACTCTTATAAAGGAAGCTAAAAGTGTAATTACGCAAAGGATGACCACCAAGAAACTTTACAAAACAGTTAAAGCAGGCATAAAAATATGGCTGCATGTGCATGGGAAAAAGTGCAAAAGCAGCAGCAGGAGAACAAATGATTTCAAAGTCAGGCTATGCAATCTTCCCCACAGGAAGGGTGGTTACAACCCCTTCACTCTTATTTTGAAGAATTAAGGTAGCAGTGCAAAGCATTTCAGAAGCAAAACTGATCAGAGTTTAACAGTGCACAGAGAAGTGCTTAACGGCCTAAAATATATTTGGCTACTAGATAGACCCAGGTTTATTTTTTTCCTATTGGTTCTTACAGGATCCTGTTTTAAGGTGATATAATCAGGCCCTTCCCCAGCCTGTAATTCTCATCTTGGCCAAATGCCAAAGCTCTTCCCTAGACTTGTGCACTACAGGCATGGATCTATAAGTTTATGTTTTAATCTAGTTCAGAGAAAGGTATAAGGGACTCCACCTCTTCACACTTGCTTTCTTTTGCTCACAATTAACAGCAGATGGTAGCAGGTGAACAGCTCTTACTTTTTTCTGTGAATAGTCATGCTTCTGTCAAACAAAGGATTGAGGAAAAATGGTGTGCTCCTGCACTGTTCAGCTAACAACGTGACCTCTAAGGGTTCTAATGTTGCATTATTCATATGAAAAGAAATGGCAAGTCTAACATTATAAAACACCTAGAAAAGAAGTTTTAATTATTGCAGAACAAATAAGACTGTCTGATGAGCATTCAATAGTTTTGTCCTAATCTAAATTACTTTCTTGTCAACATATTTATTTTCCTAATTTATAATAACTGTGCTTTTGTACGACCCTTGTTTCAACCAGAGAGCAATGATTATTTTTGCTGAGGTTCTCAAGTAAGTAGGTGAGTATATGTGTAGACTTAAAAGGATTATTAAGTCTATTTGGCTATTTTTAGGTATAGTCAATAACATATATTGGCATTAACTTACAGAAGGGACTAGAGCACCACAGAATTCAATTATCCATAGCAGCATCTGAATTTTAATATCAAAGGTTCCTCCTCTGAACTCAGCAGAGTTGCCATCTTGCTTGGATATTTTCTTTTCTACTCAACAGGCAGCTGACACCATAGATTCATGAAGATATGCCAGATCTTTTATGCTATCCTGAATTATATTAATAATAAATTAAAGCTGCACAGGATGTACTAGGAATATCAGACAAAAGATTTTATGATCTGGTGATTCTCATTTAAACATGAAAGAAAGCCTTAACTCACAGCAAAGATGGAACTGAAAAATATTAGGAGATTGAGAAGTCGTCAAGAGTGTATAGAGGCAAAATGATTTTACAAAGTCTGTTAACTAAGTTCTGCATATAAAGGGTAAGTGGCAGAAGTAAGTGGGAGCAGGAGCTTGAGAATAACAGCATCTTAATATATCTATAACAGCTTAGTATATTTTATACTGCTATCCATGAAATTTCATGATACAAGACTTTTGTTTGCATATGTGGTTGCCTGGAACACAAACTTGGTTTACACTGTCAACAGAATGAGCTACTTTGACTTTCCAGAGGTCCATCAAATGAAGCAGAAATGATTGCCACTTATTCAAAGATAAATATTGAGGCAAATCTCGAATACATTAAAAAAAAACAACAGAAGTGCACAACTGTGCTCTGACTAACTTAATCTAGGAAAACCCATTTGTTAGCAGCTTGCTGGGTGACTGAGCAGGTCGTTGCACTTCCCTTTATCTCATAGTGATGATTTACAAAGCACTTTGAGACCTTCAGTGTATTCTTTAATGATACCAATCTTGGAACTGTTATAACAAAAAAATCCTACATTAGTTCCAAAAGTAGCTGTGTTGTTCTCTGCTAGTGGATTCGTACACATATCAGCCGTGCCCACTTAATATTTTCAGCAACAATGAACACATTTCTTTTTCTTTGTCAGTGCCACCTGGTTCTCATACATTTCATTTAAATTAAATCCAGTTTTAATTATCTCCCCTGAATGTCTCATTGTATTTCTTCAAGTAGAAGATACATTAGTAATTCGTAATTTCCCTTGATTTTTGATGAGAATTCATCCAAACCCACCTTAAATGCTTTATTCTCCTCTATATTTTGCATTCAGAGCATTTGAACAATACTTCAATTTAAAAACAAAACAAAACAAAAACAAACAAACAAACAAAAGCACCAACAAACCAACCTATAAAAAAATTGGGCTGGATGCAGCACTCATTTATAACCCTGCAAAACCAGGAAATCCATTAATTGCAGATGAAGGATAAATCTAACCAAAATCTGCCTTCCCTCATGAAAATTCGTATGCTTTATGAAGACCTTTCATTATTTTTTCCTTCTGATTTTAAACATAATCTATGTGTCATTTCTGCATAGTTAGATTTTTGTCAACATGTTGGGGGGAAAAAAACACCAAACAAACAAATCCAAAAATGCTGTCTGCAAAAGATCTTTCTTAACAGCTTCTATAGAATAATGTCAAAAAAAAAAAAAAAAAGAAAACTGCAAACTTCATCACTTTGAACTGGGGAATTGTAAGGAATGCATATATATACTGCAAGAATCATGACCACTATAGCTTTAGCTAAATGTTACTTTTCATCATTTTCTATAAATGTGAGAACTCAGAAATGCTGATGGAATCATGCCTATGTAAGAACTTCTTATTTTGAACAGACCTCAAATATTACTTTAAGAATGAGCAATTATAATTATGTGAGATTTAACCACTGTTACCCAACACAGATTATATTTGCTGTCACTAACTTTTATGGTGTATTATCTAGTTCAGAATTCTGACAGAGTGAAAGAGGATTTAAACAAAGTAACTGGCTCCATGCTTAGCTAGCATTCAGTTAAATAAGCAGGGACATAGTTATGATCTTCTTAGAAGTAAATCTGTGGTTTCCTTATTTAAACTCTTACATTTTAAAGTCCACCAGAAAGGCTGCTACTCAACGAATTATTTGTTCACTTCTGCCTGTTACATGGTACTATACGGGGAGCAGATCTGCAGCACTGGGAAAGATACCGAGCAAGTGTCAGCACTCCCTATAATTCAGCCGACCTCCCAATATATTCGCTGCAGCGAACCGGGGGAGCTCTGGAGCGGCCGGAGGGAGGTTGTGGTCGCAAGTGGGGTGAAGAGAGCGCAACAGGATCATACCAGATCAGCACGACGCCTTAGAAAGAGGAAAGGTCAGCGCGGGCTTAGTGCTGTTGTGGTGTCATTTCATCTGTTTGTCCCTTGGTGGAGTTCTTGAGTCAGTTTCTTCCTTCCATCAAATGGCTCTAACTGCTTTGTGTAGGGTTTTTGTCCTTGTTCTTACCCAGCTTTCGAATTTGCTCTCATGTTTACTGTATTTAACCTTTCCCTCATATTATTATGAATATATTACTCTCAAGCCGATCTGACTTTTTTTTTTTTTGTTTCTCATTTGGAAGCTTTTCCCTAATTTGTGTGCGCGTGTATGCGTGCAAATAATATGTAATATATATGCGTTAAGGTAATGAGCGGTATAGATGTGCAAATAATCTGTCTCTCTTTAATCTGAGATGGATTCCCACTGCAGATCCCAGAAGTAAATTTCCAGTGAGAGCCACTAACATTCTTAAACTGAAAAAAAAAAAAAAAAAAAAGACCAAACTGTCGTGGACTGAAAACGCCAACTGCGGACACAAGTCCGGACACCGGCGGCAGAAACCGAGCTCCGCCAAGAAAAGCAGATGAATGAGCCATTAATTGCATATGCATATTTAAATCATGACCCCTCTGTCTTTCCAGCCAACAGCTACAACAACGACAACAAAGCCTCGCTGCAGAGCATCGAAAAGAGAGCTTCGGGGGAATGCAGAGGAGCTGGGGAAGCTCCCAGGCTGCTTTAGGATTTCCCCACGAACAGCAGGCTGCGAATGTCAGCAAGACGGATCCTTTCCCACACGCAAGATGCCACCTCGGTGGCCTTATCAGATGTTCCCTTTAAGGACAAGAGCTCTTATTTCCCCTCTGTGTATCTCTCTTATCTCGAGCTATTTTATTTATTACAGCCGATTACATTTGTGATCCAGTTTACCACTCGATCTCACCAGCTCAGGAGGACAAACGCCGTGTCGTGTCTGAGTGTGTCACTGTGCAGCTGGGGTGGGGAGGGGGTGTGTGTGTGGGGGGAGTTACACTGCGCAACAGATTTGACCGAGAGGGACAGACCTCCCCCCGCCTGAAACAGCTGGATTGTTCCTACCGACACCCAGACAGCTATGCGCGCACTGGCCGCGGGCCGAGAGCGGCGGGGCTGGGGGCGGGGGGGGGGGGGGGGTGTGTGCGGGCGGTGGTGTCATTCCCTCTGTCCCCGCAAAAACGAGCGGGATGCGGGACACACACATGCGCCTCAGCCAACACAGCCCCGTCCCCCTCCGGCAGCCAGGGCACGTGGAGCGGGAGCAGCGATGCTATCCACCATGCAGCGCATGTCGGGCCCATTTCCCACGCCGGCCGCCTGCCCTGGGGGAGGAAAGTAGGAGGGGAAAGGGAGATTGGTAGGAAAGGGAAGGGGGGCCGTTACCTCTGCTCCGAAAGAGGAACCAATCCACTGTGAAGGACGTAGCACTCCCGAGCAGGAAAGACATTGCACATTCAAAGAGTAGTTGCATGTGAAGACACTGCAAAAAAGAAAGGGAGGGGGGGCTGGGGGGCGCAGGCCGCATGTGAAAGGCACAGTGTGCGCAAGAGAGGCCAGCGAGGATACGAAGGGAAGGGGGGAGCGATTGCACATGGCACGAAAAAGAAATCACTCATTTGCTTGAAAGAGGTTTTCGCAAGGCAGACCGTAGTAGAAGCAGACATGGGAGATAACGGCGAAGGAGACGTAGACAAGGGACGAGGCGTCTGTGCCGTGCGACAGCACGGAATCCGGTTAAAGTTTATGGCGGGGAGGTTTAAAAACGCTTTCATCCCGCCCCTCCCCTGGTGAAAACATTAAGTTTCCTGACTGCTCTTTAAAGCACAAAAGGGAAGGGAACAGTGGGAGCTTCGGGTTGCAATTGTATTGCTAGTGCAGGGAGCCAGTGTAATGCAGTATGCTGATATTCCTGTCTACTGGTATGTCTAGATCTTACACTGTGGCCAAAATTTGCTCCTCTCGGAGCTCCAGAGCAGCGAGGGGGAATTTTGATAAATTCAAGTTGCTTGGCAAATATAATAGGGATTTGGTATTAATCCTACTTAACCCGCTGCGAAGATGCTGAGCTCCCAAGCCCCCCTCCTCCGTCCGGGACTGCGGCGGTGAACACTGAGCCTGCGCCTAGCCGGGCTTTCTCGCTGATGCTGCAGATATAAAGCGGAGTGTCTCCAGCGTCGGAGGGGGAGGGTTTTCCTGTTATGGCTAGGAGGGAGAGAGGCCGGGGCCGGTGCCAGGGCCGGAGCCGCCGGCGGAGAAAGCGGTCCTAGAGCTCTCCGAAGCGGGGAGCAGGAGCGGTCGAACACCACCCCCCTCCCATCGCTGACTTCATGTGGCTGGACTCTGTCCCTCTGTGCCTCTGGACTCTCCAGGGAAAGAGGTGGCAACCTTCCCTCCCTCTCACATTCACTCGCCACTCCAGATGACAAAGACACACTGTGACCGTTGCTTTGAATCTCCTCGGCATATCCGGCCTCTTTTAGCTCAAATATGTCGCTGCGATGAAAGAGAGGCGTTTCACTACAGTCGTCTGCATGCATCTTTGTTCAAAATAACCATGTAAAACGAGGAATGCACACACAGAATCCGCAACAACTTGTTTCCCCACATGTGCTCACAGGAGGAGAGCAGCTGGATTCCTGCCTCCCCCTTGCTGCGCATACACACAAGCACACGCCGGTTCTGTTCCCACTGGCTGTCCATGCCCGCCCGAGTCCCCCCTCTCCCGCTAGCCCCGCGGAGGTCAGTCCCGAGGAGCCCCCCTCCTTTCCCCCCGGGATCCGGGTGGAGGGGACAGGTAGGGGAGTCAAGCATCACCCAGGGCTCAGGGGCACACGCACACAAAAGCCATAGGCGCTTAAATGACACAAAGTCAAAAGGAGAAGCGAGCTAGGGATGCTAGGATAAATAAAGTTGAGTGGAGAGCTTTAACATTAAAGTTTACTTCCCGCTTATCCAGGTAGGTGACGCTACATTTTAGCAATCATCTAAGCAGCAAGTCTCGGTTCAGAAATAAATCTGTTACTTCTTACGTGTGTTTATTCTACTAACCCTTTCGCCCCCGTCCTGTTCATCATCTCTTTTTTTTTTTTTTTTTTTTTTTTTGATGTTGTTGTTGTTGCTTTCCTAGGAAACCCACAAACACGCTGAAAAGGCACATTTAAATCATGGTAACAGTAAAAACACGAGCACAAAGACTAAAAGGCTCAAATAACACTGGGAAACAGGACGGAATTTTAAGATCTGAGGCAGCCCCCCTTCCTCCCTGGAGTTTTATGCAGTTACAGTGACTGCAGCTCTTTCACAAAAGCACCGACACGTCAGAGGAAGGTGGGAATCTGTGCGAAACGAGTTTTCTTACCAGCGTGATTCCGCAAAATGCAGAGACCCGAACGTGCATCAGCTCTGCTTAAGAGAAAGACGAATAAACAGTTCCTTTAAAAATTGTTGCTCGATTCACAGTCTACAACGGAGGTGGGGGGGGAAAGGGTAGGAGATAATCACTACAGATAGCGGGTTTGAGGAGGCAGCAGCAGCAACACTCGGGCATATTATGAAGATCGGGTTTAGAAACTGAACTGATGTTGTGTGATGAGCAGCTATCCCACTTGCAGTACTAGCAGCGGCAGAAACAGTGGGTAATACTGGGCTTTCTGGAGTGCAGCCCTTGACTCGTCCTCCTCTCTCCTCCTCCTTCTCCTCCCTCCCTCACTCCCGCTCGCTCTCTCTTTGCTCTCTCTCTTTCTCTCTCTCCCTCTCTTTCTGTGTGTATGTAGCGCAGGCGGCTCTGCTGCTGCAGCGTCAGGGAAGAGCTGCTGAGGGAGGATTCAGCAGCTCCCACCACTTTGGGCAAACTTGCCGGTTTATTGCTGCTTTTTTTTTTTTTTTTTCCTTCCGAGTGGGAAGCTTCTCAGTTGCCATTCAACATTTTAAAGCACAAGCCGCTCTGCCGTGAAAACGCCTGATCCACACTTCTCTGGGAGGCACAGGAAGGAATACACACTGCAGATTTCACCCACCGTGGCTGTGCAGATCACAGGAAACAACTGACTGGCATAATTGTATTTGCAAATAGAACTCTGGGGTTTGCTAGTTTCTCTCTTTTTTTTTTTTTTTTTAAAAAAAAGAAACAAAACGCTTCGCGGCTCTCTCCCCCTCCCCTTTGCCATTCTGGTTCTATGGATGCAATTCAGAATCTGTGTTAATTCACGTGGGGGATCCAGTTACATCGTGTTCCGCTCCGGGTATATTTACGAAAGACCAATAATCGCCTTTGGACACATAGTTTTGTTGCTAACCTTTGAACTGAAAGGATCAAGTTCAGATCTGGTTACCTGCATTGGGACGGGAAGGAAGAGTCGAGAGAGAGAGAGGGAGAGACTGCAATCTCATTTATGAATCGCTCTCAGCGCTGCAGATCCAGATTGCTATAACACATGCAGTGCAAATGCAGGTAAGGCACACACACAAACTGCGGATGCTAAACCAAACTTGGGACTGTTGTGTTTGTATATTCATATCTACAGCCTTGCAAATTCTGGGCAAACGGCTTCTGCAGTTTCTGTATCGTTGCTTTGTGACTAATGACCTTGCGCAGAGTTGTTAAAAAAAAATCCTCTCCGGAGAAAGAGCTGAACATTTTAGGCGATCTCTGAAGATGGATTTGGGTGCTTTTCTACCAACCAAAGGGGATATTCTGTGGACTGCTGTGTAATACACGGTTTTCTTCTCCTGTGCAGCTACCCACGTTATTGAGATTTTTTTTTCTATTGTTTATTTTATTTTATTTTTTAAGAAATCCCCATTACTAAGAGGATTTGGAGTTTTCCCGAACACAAGCCCTTTGAATAAAGAGAATCACATTTTTTTTCCTGTGTGTGCAGAGCGGGGGAAGAATAAAGCTAATGCCTTGGTCGTAAACTGCTGAGAGAGAGAGAAAAGAGAGCGAGCGTGTGAATTGTAGTTAACTCTAGTGTTGAAGAAGACGACCTGGGGGGCTTCGAATCGTGTAGTGCTGCTCCAGCTTTTATTGCAAACCTTGCAAAGCGATTACAGTAAAATCAGAGAGGAGGAGGAGAAGGGGGAGGAGGAGGAAAATCCCATCCTGTCTACCGAGATGAATCTTTAAAAAGCAAAATACACTGTCCCGTGAACTGTAAGTATATCGCAACTGGAAGGTAGGGAGAGCAGCAGAGGAGCCAGCAGCAGGGTTTTGACTACCTATTGCACCAGCCATGAGACACTAAGTTTCCAGTAACAGAAGGATTTTATAATTGATAGCCCGGACCCTCAGCCGCTCTGTTGGCTTATCAGGGGAATTAAGTCGGGGGGCAGGTGGGAGTGAGAGGAAGGGGTGGGGGGTGGGGGGGTCGGTGCGAGGAAAATGAGGAAGATGCGGACTCCTTTTGGCTTTGTGCATTGCTGCTGCTGCTGCTTCTTGCTCCTCCTGGCTCCGCCACTCTGGGTAAGCCTGGCATCGGCCAAGCAGCTCCTGAGGTACCGGCTGCCCGAGGAGGGACCCGCCGACATCCGCATCGGCAACGTGGCTTCCGACCTAGGAATTGTGACGGGCTCCGGCGAGGTGACATTCAGCCTGGAATCGGGCTCCGACTATCTCAAGATCGATAACATGACCGGGGAGCTGAGCACCACGGAGCGGCGCATCGACCGAGAGAAGCTGCCGCAGTGCCAGATGATCTTCGACGAGAACGAGTGCTTCCTGGACTTCGAAGTGTCGGTCATCGGCCCCTCGCAGAGCTGGGTGGATCTCTTCGAGGGCCGGGTCATCGTCCTGGACATCAATGACAACACCCCCACCTTCCCTTCCCCCGTTCTCACGCTTACCGTGGAGGAGAACCGGCCCGTGGGGACCCTCTACCTGCTTCCCACCGCCACAGACAGGGACTTCGGCCGCAACGGCATTGAGCGCTATGAGCTGCTTCAGGAGCCCGCCGGGGACGGCGGCCGCAGGGGCGGCGGAGGGGGCGGTGGCGGGGGGGGCTCTGCCTCGGCGGGCTCCGAGGGCGCCCTCTACCCCGGCAGCAGCAAGCGGCGACAGGAGGCGGACGCGGCGGTCCGCAGCAGTGTCTTCGAGCTGCAGGTGGCCGATACCCTGGACGGGGAGAAGCAGCCGCAGCTGATCGTCAAGGGGCCGCTGGACCGGGAGCAGCGGGACTCCTACGAGCTCAGCCTCCGCGTGCGGGACGGCGGCGACCCGGTACGGTCCTCGCAGGCTATCCTGAGGGTTCTGATCACCGACGTGAACGACAACAGCCCCCGCTTCGAGAAGAGCATCTACGAGGCAGACCTGGCGGAGAACAGCAGCCCAGGAACACCCATCCTGCAGCTGCGCGCCACGGACCTAGACGTAGGGGTGAATGGGCAGATCGAGTACGTCTTCGGGGCGGCCACTGAGTCCGTTCAGGCGCCTACTGCGCCTGGATGAGACCTCGGGCTGGCTCAGTGTCTTGCACCGCATCGACCGGGAGGAGGTAAACCAACTTCGCTTCACTGTCATGGCCCGAGACCGGGGCCAGCCCCCCAAGACAGACAAGGCCACGGTTGTGCTGAACATCCGTGATGAGAATGACAATGTGCCCACCATTGACATCCGGAAAATTGGGCGCATCCCACTACGGGACGGGGTAGCTAGTGTGGCCGAGGATGTGTTGGTGGATACCCCCATTGCCCTGGTGCAGGTGTCAGACCGGGACCAAGGTGAAAATGGTGTGGTGACCTGCACCGTGGTGGGTGATGTGCCTTTCCAACTCAAGCCAGCCAGCGAGGGTGAAGGGGAGCCTCAGAACAAGCGCAAGTATTTCCTCCACACCTCGGCCCCTCTGGACTATGAAGCTGTCCATGACTACAATGTGGTGATTGTGGCAGTGGACTCTGGCAGCCCCAGCCTGTCTAGCAACAACTCCTTGTTGGTGCGGGTAGGGGACACTAATGACAACCCTCCTGTGTTCAGTCAGGCCGTGCTGGAGGTATCCTTCCCAGAAAACAACTTGCCTGGTGAGAGGGTGGCCACAGTGGTAGCCACAGATGCAGACAGTGGCAAGAATGCTGAGATCACCTACTCCCTGGAGGCCTCACCCCTTTCCTCAGATGCACCAGGTGGCATCTTCAGCATTGACCCTGACTCTGGGGATGTGTTAGGTGCAGGCAGTGCTGGACCGTGAGCAACGCGACACCTACAAGTTTCAGGTGACAGCCCGGGACAAGGGGGTACCATCGCTGCAAGGCTCCACCACAGTGGTGGTGCGGGTGGCGGATCGCAATGACAATGAGCCACGCTTCATGCAGGATGTGTTCACTTTCTATGTGAAGGAGAACCTGCAGCCCAACAGCCCTGTGGGCATGGTGACTGTGATGGACTTTGACAAGGCCGCAATGCTGAGCTCAGCCTCTCCATCCAGCCTGGTGACCACAACCATGACCAGGCAGCCAGCATTTTCTCCATTGAGAATGACACTGGAACCATTTTCTCCACTGTGTCATTTGATCGGGAGCAGCAAACCAGCTACACTTTTAAGGTGAAGGCAGTGGATGGAGGTGAGCCGCCACGCTCTGCCACTGCCACGGTGTCCCTCTTTGTGATGGACGAGAATGACAATGCACCTACAGTTACCTTCCCCAGCAACAGCTCCTACACTGTGCTGCCACCCTCCAGCAACATGCGCACTGTGGTGGCCACCGTGGCTGCCACTGATGCTGACACCGGCCTCAATGCTGACCTCAACTACAGCATCATTGGGGGCAATCCCTTCAAACTCTTTGAGATTGACCCAGCCAGTGGTGTGGTATCACTGGTGGGCAAGCTGGCCCCCAAGCACTATGGCCTGCACCGCCTTGTAGTGCAGGTGAATGACAGTGGGCAGCCTCCCCAGTCCACCACCACCCTGCTCCATGTCTTCGTCAATGAGAGCCTATCCAATGCTACTGTGGTGGAGAGCCAGGTGGCCCGCAGCCTCCACACACCCTTGGCACAGGACATTGCTGGTGACCCCAGCTATGAGCTGAGCAAGCAGCGGCTTAGTATAGTCATAGGTGTGGTGGCTGGCATCATGACTGTCATCCTCCTCATCCTGGTGGTTGTCATGGCCCGCTACTGTCGCTCCAAGGGCAAACATGGCTACGAGGCTGGCAAGAAAGACCATGAGGATTTCTTCACTCCACAGCAGCATGACAAGGGCAAGAAGCCCAAGAAGGACAAAAAAGGCAAGAAGGGCAAGCAGCCCCTCTACAGCAGCATCGTCACTGTTGAGGCTTCCAAGCCCAATGGGCAGCGCTACGACAGTGTCAATGAGAAGCTCTCAGATAGCCCTGGTATGGGGCGGTACCGCTCGGTCAATGGTGGCCCAGGCAGCCCAGACCTGGCCAGGCACTACAAGTCGAGCTCACCGCTGCCCACCGTTCAGCTGCACCCGCAGTCCCCCACCGCCAGCAAAAAGCACCAGGCTGTGCAGGACCTGCCCCCGGCCAACACCTTTGTGGGCGCTGGTGACAACATCTCCATCGGGTCGGACCACTGCTCCGAGTACAGCTGCCAGGCCAGCAGCAAGTACAGCAAGCAGGTAAGAGTGCTGCACATCTGCGGTCCGCGACCCCCCTGCCACGCACACACACACATGCACACGTACATATGCATACACACGCCCCTGGTGGGGGCACAAGCAGTCATGACCGTCGGGTTCAGTGACCCATTCAGACTCGTATCTCCAAGCTGGCCCCCAGCAGGCAGTCAGGTGCACGGACTGCACAGTGAGGAGAGTCAGGGACCTTTGTTAGTATAATTTTTACATTTCCCTCCACTTTTCGGCAGCCAACCGGCCCGTCCGTGCAGCCCCACAGACGGGGGCTCCTGCGGGACCATGATTCCCCCTCCTCAGCAGGCGCAGCGGCAGCCATCCACGGGGGGAGGAAAGGGAGGGGAGGACTGTTGTTTCTGTCCTCATTCCGGACAGCGAGGTGTAGGGCAAACTGAGATGCCTTCATCAGCTAATCCCGGTGGTTGCGGAGTTCAGGAACCCCCCGCACCAGCCGCAGCAGCTGTCGTGCCCCCCTCCCCTGCCCCACTGACAGCTTACGTCCCCCCCGCAGCCGTGCCTCCCCTGCCTTAGAGCCAGTGATCTCCGAATGAGGAGGAAAGTTTCGTCTCCGTAGCCAGGTGTTCGGGGGCAAAAGGGGTCGCTGCCTGCCTGCCGCTTCCTAAAACTGTGAGCGAAAGTGGATTAGCATCCGCTGTACTGAAGCGATAATGGCTGGAATTACCAGGTCTTTCATTAGGATCAAAATGCTTAAATAACCAAAAAGCTGTCTAATTTACACTACATAGACTGCACTCTTTGCAGCAGTTGCTCTGAATACACATAAATGTTAGTGAGCTTACAGTCGCACCCCAGCATGTCTTAATTGCCTTTTTTTGTGTTGTGTCGCCCCCCCAGCCCTTTATGTCACATGCTCTATTCATGCTGAGAGGCCCAAATTTGCCAGCCCAGCTGCTGCAGAGCTGTGTCTTTAGAGCATGATTGCTGTGAGACCCCTCAGAGCGAGGTGTGTCTTCAGGCGTAGCACAAGGGACTGGTTCTGATCTTGGCCTTGTTGGCAGGAGGTGGCTTCAGTAAAGCTCCGATAGCCTTAAACTGGTGATGGCAGGGTCTCCTTCACAGTCCTTGAAATAAAACAGGGGATAACATAGAGAAGAACCAAGCTCCTAATTGAAAGCATATGTTTTGTTTATTTTATAAGACACATATGTAGCTTGAACAGAGGTCACTTTTCTGTGGGGAGTACTCTTTGAGTGACAGTAAAATGAGATACTTAACACCTGGTGAGTTCCATTACGTCTTTTCACCTAAGATAATATTCCTAATGTTTCATCAGCTAAAGTGCATGTTACACAAGAGTCTAGAGATAAATGAACGCTGATTCATGTAAACACACAGACAAGTCTGGGACAGGAAAATTCTGACTAGTTTGATGAAAATGTTTTCTTTTGATCTTATTCACATGCAAATATGATACACTTTTTTCATATATATACATATTTTGAAATGTCCGCTAGTCTACTACTATTGAAGTTTTACAATGTATTGCTGGTATTTGCGTTCTGCTCAGAAATGCTTAAAATACCGCAAAAGAAAAGGACTTGTGTGGGCCAGTCAGTCTTCCAGATCACAGAAGTGTGATTGATGTACTATCTGCCAGTATTTTTGTGTATGTTGTTTTACAAGTCATACAGATTCATAGAATGTTTGACACAGTAGATTCTGGATGATAAATTCCATTAACTCTCTCCTGGAGATTACATTGCAATTTTAGATTGAAAATAGTCTGGTTAACATACAGAGCACCAAGAAATTTCCTATGCTTCTATATGCTAAGGCTTATTAAGCACATAGTAGATTATGCTGTTTTAGTGAACACTGGAATAACAAAGTAGCAGTGGATCATATGCTAATCAGATACTACTTTTTTCTTACTGCTGAAATTAATCTGAACATATGAATTATGAATTGTCAAAGTGTAATTTATTGTCAGTATAAAAAAATGACTTGTATGCTAAGTGTAGGAATGGTAAAGGACTATGCTACACAAATGAATATTCTGTTAGATAAAAATAGTATTTAAGATTATATTACAGAAATATGTTTTGAATAACTCAACTTTTTTCAGGGATACATTTCGATATACCTTAGATGACTTCTTCATTGAAGAAAATGGCTTTATTGCACTTTTACTTGCAACAGTCAAACTGAAGGAAGTACATGCAGAAAACTGATGTTACTGCTTCCCTGTGTGTACTTGCCAGTTTGTTGCTGGGTGACATTTATATAGTTTTGTTCATGCTTTTGCATAATAGTGGGGACATTAAGACATTTGCATAAACAATATGTAGACTTTTCACATCCCAGACATTGATAGTGGAGCAGTAGTCAGTTTATCATGCAAAACACGAGTGGTTTTAACCCCCAAAACACTTGGACCTCCTGTTCAGTACACTCCTTAGAGAGAAATGTGAAGCAGTTGCAGATAAAGGGTTCTAATGTGGTGTGTATCGGATTGTTTCAGAGTTCAGTTGTACACGTGAAATAGAACCAGTGCCATCCTGATGTTACCGTGATAAGGAGACTGGTTGAAATCTCTAAAGCTGCCTTTATTTACTCGTTGGCCATTCCCTTTGTTTTAAGGACACATTAGAAGGTGTATAAAGTTTTAGAACGAATAAGTCGACACAGCAGAACGTACCTGCTCTTAAGTTACTGGAGATGAGAGCAATACTAATTTCCCATTAGTGTAATTAGAATTGGTAATTGATACTTTTGTATATCTACAATATAGCAGTCAGGAAATAAAATCTCTACTTATGTGTCCGACTGGTGTACCCAGTGAACACAAGCTGTTTTCACCCTGATTATTCGATACTTCCTGTTTAAGATAATGTATTGAATTTCTTAAATGAGTTCCCAAATACATCTTGTTTGACATAGTACTGTATAGGAGAACTTCAGTGAAGACAACTACAATTTGTAATTCTCCTCCTTCTTGACATTATATGTTTTATATAAAGTTTAAAACTACAATCTGTGTCTAGTTGAATTCTGATATTTCACAGCCACCTTTTTAGATCTTTCACAAGTTTGGCTCATGTTCTTGTCTTATTTGGCATGGTATTTATTACTCTGAAATATTCTTTTAGTTTCCCATTTATCAATAATAGAAAATTATAAAAATATATAATATCCCGTTTATCGCATCCTATTCAGTAAAGCACTAACATATCTACCTAGTGGGAAACAAATGTTTAAATCACTTAATATTCCATAGGTGTTAATCACTTGCTGAAAGTTAAAGCTGTATAGAAGTGTTTTGCTGAATGGGAGTGAGTTTAAGCAATTGTTTTCCTGGATCACAGATTTAAAATCTGAATCCTCCAGGTGCTGTACATTGCCCGTAAGGAGCCTAGATGCTACTAACTTCCAGCAAAGACAGCCAAAGATAAGGAAAGCTCAGTAGCTAAGAGGAATCACTTAGGAGCTTGGAGAGTCTTTAATCCTAACTCTAATAATAGATTTTAGTTGTAAATAATTGTTTATTTTTCTCTTGTTAGTTGCAGGTATAATATACGCTAGTTTTTCCACTTTGTTTCACAATACAAAATAATGGCATATGCGTAGGTTTACTTCACTGAAACTTTTAATCATGAATATGAAATCAGCATGTTAACAACCACTGTTTGAAGAACAGGCCTTTTGAACCCTGTTTATATGTTTACATTTTTGGCCATCATATTCTCTTGGTTTCTTTTTTACTTGCTCTGCTCAACAAATGATGCCTATTGGCTACTTAAAATACTGTGGTTGCGGTGGTGTTGGTTTTGTGGGTTTTGTTTGGTTTTGCTTTGTTTTGTTTGTTTAAGAAGTATTGGTCACCATCGGTACAATTAGCAGAACCAGCACGTGAATTTTAAATCAGCATTATTTTTTTGCCTGGTGTCTTGGCTTCCTGGCCAATTCTGTAATAATTTATGAATTGTCCTTTTGCCTTTTCTCATTGTAAATGTACTGTTTAATGAAGAAAAATGTTTATCACACCAGATTGTGCTGACTAGTTTTTACACTAGTTAAACTACTTGTTAAAACTAGATGCATTTCCTGTAATGTCTCGTTTCCATGAAATGAAATGCGTAGAAATTAATTTCTGGAAAGAAAAGTTTGCATGGTTACCAGATAATTTGTTTCATAACGTTTCAAACATTAATCAGTTTACTGCAATGTAGAAGTATTTGACTAGTTGGTTATCATGATGTGAATTGTATCTATAAACTAAATGGGTCAATTTTCTTGTAAATATGCACATATAACCAGCAGCCTTAACAGACCCAAAATTCATCCCTTAAGGGGGTAATCAGTTTAGCCATGCAGGAAAGCATTGTCTTTTTTCTAGCCTATACACACACATGCACTTACATGCTTATTTCAAAGACTGCTTTTTATAATCACAAAATAACTCATGAGGAAAAATTTTTTCGCAACTTTCAGCTAAGCAAATGTCCCACAGTATAATAATCATAAAAACAGGATTTTGGTAGCAGTAAGTGCAATGTAGAGAAAAAAAGTGGGAATATTGTAATTAAGTGTAGGCATTTACAATGAAGACATCTTTCATACATTTGACTTTAATACTGTTTGCTACGAAGTGTACAGAAGTATATCTCAATTTTCCGATCTCTATTTGCATTGCATTCAACACTTCAGAATCAGTTTTTAGAAGTGACCCAGATTCGACCTTTAGTAACAAATCACGATGAAAGAAGGGCTAATTAAACAGGAAATCAATGGATTGTTGATGCTTTAATTATATTTATTTAACAGAAAGTGTTTCACTGGTAAGTGTAGCCTTTATTTTCTTCTCTTCATTAAAATCATCTTATATAGTGTGCAAATGTCTAAGTTACCACTGAATCATTCTGCACTCCCAGGAGATGTACACAGCCAAAAGGGACAGGATCTGAGTGAAGGAGGATTCATGCTCTGAATAAGTAAAGAAGTGTACTATTATAGGCAAGGGATAGTAAGAAACATCTTTAAAAGGATAGAATCTGATTTATCAACTCAGACAGCTCTCTGGCATTGTACATACCAATACTGACTGGGTTAGCAGTTTGACTGTTACTATGTCAGTCTTTGTACTGTAGCAGTGTATTTCTGAGTTTGTTTTTTCTTCTTTCTCTCTCTTTTTTTTTTTCTTTTAAAATATTTAGTTATCTTGCTTTGTAGTATTTGGGTTATTTGCTAGTTTGACCAGCTGTCAGCTGTGTTTCAGAGAAGTACTGGTCCTGCAGTTTCAGGCATATTTATTTTCCTTTAAAGATTTTCTGTTACAGGTTTTAGCAAGTTTATGTAGTTATTGATCCACTGGGTTACGCTGAGATGTAAAACTTATTGAATTGGTTTTGCATTAAAATATAAAAGAAAATCAACAGACTTCAGAAGTAGCTGGCCAGCATTGCTCTTATGAGTCAATTAACTAAATCCTTCACAAGCACTGTAAAGTCTTCACTATATTTACTGATCATTTTAGTATTGCTATTGCTAATTGCTAATCTTAACAGGACACATCATTTTCATTTTTGGTGACTATATATACAGAAAATACTGGTGCAGTCATTTGAGCAATTCGGTAGAGTACTTAGGCTGGTTTTCTAAGTTTTCTAAGCAAGTCTACTTCCAGCACATATTTAGAAACTGTTAAAGCTGCAAATCAATATTCTTTTTTCCGTCTTAGGCTGCATGTAGTATGTTCCATGTAATTTATGTTCTAAATTTCTCTATTTTTCTTATTTATTACATTTTTTGGTGTTTTTATCTCACTGTGGGGTCAGGCAATGTTATTTCTGTATTTTTTTCCTCTGATTTTTCTTTCCTAGAAGAGTTGATATGTTGCCTGCCTGTCAGCAGATTCTGGACTTTGCCAGCATAGACTATATATTCATTTTAATAAAAAAGTTAAAATGAAAAAAAAAGTTGAACATTTACAGTCTAGAATTTAATAGGTTAAAATTATTATTATTTTTACACATAAATTTGCATTATTTCAATTTTTTTGAATCAAGATGATAAAAGAAAACTCTGGCATTTAAATGGTTGTATCAAGTTTATTGGCTGTGCAGTTCAGTGGAAAGCATAATGGTTTTAATATGGACTGTACTTTTAAGCAACGGAAAGCTGTGTTTTTTTTAATATGGAAGTTATTCTAACAGTGTATATTGAATGGCCCAGTAGAATTATGACGAGCACATTTAAAATCTGGTTACTGAAAGTACTTTAAGTTATTTTCTTTCAGCTGATATCATAATACGCTGCCCTATAAAGCCTTGCTAGCTTCCTATTCTACAAAATGCATGTCGCTAGGTAAATGGAAATAATTAAAATCGCCTATATCCTGTATCCTTTCATGTTGTTTTTTTTTTCTTTTCTTATTTGTACTAAGTTGCACAGTTGAAATTTTTAAACCTCAACTGAATGTAGGTAAAAATAATTTGTGAATCTAAGGTCTGAGTAAAACAGTAGATGAGAAAATTATAAGGTCTGTTGAGTTTTGACTTCTACAAAGAAAGAACAATGTTCTAAGAAGAAGGGAGAGAACATACATATACTACGAAGAAGCTTGGATGGACTTACTGTCTTCCATATACTTCAGGCAACAGAGACTTTCCAAGGTCACTTTTTTTTGTTGTTGTGGGTGGTGAAACATCACATTAATGCTGAAGTAACCAAGGTTAGTTGAGGCATCCAAAATGTGATTTACAACAGCAGAAGGAGAAAAAGGAGGATTTAAAACTTCTCAGTTTCTTATATTAGTGCAATTTAACTGAGATGTCCAAATCTCAAAACATGGTTATACCGAAGTATCAGTTAAGCAGGCTCCTAAATGATGTCAGTGACGCGTGTTGAAGTTGTCCATCTGTGTGGAACTGTGCTTAACATGGGTTGTTTGCTCACTCTGCTCACTCTGATGTGCCCATTTTCATTGACAAGAGTTGCAAAATTGCAATTCATAGTAACTTTTGACTGTATTAAGAAAAATAGAGGGTAAGTTTGATGTATAACATGTATGACCAGTCTGGAGGAACCACTTGTTTGTTGTTTGTCTGTTTGTTTTTTGTAGAAGATGGGTAAGAGTAAAGTTTGGAGTTTTAGAAGTTTGAACAGAAATAATATTCTCGGCCCATTTAAATTTTTTTTTTATTGTTTATGTCAATCAAACAATCCTCTAATTTAGGTATCACAGCTGTTTTGCAGTCATTAGTTTGTAAAATGCTGCAGCATAACCCCCAAACTATAGTTTAATTTTACTCAAAGTGGATCACAATTTTTAGAAGCTGAAGAAAAGCATGTTTGTCTTTCAAAGCTTATTTTACCTTATTAACTACTGACAACAGTGAGTATATTTTTTAAGGACAAACATTGTTTTGTCAGATGAGATTTTGCTACAGATTTTATGTTCTGAAACAATCTAATGGCTCAGTTTGTAATCCTAGAATGAAAGAAGTGTCTTGTTGCAAGTGGCATTCTTGGAGTATCTGGAAGCAATACAATTAATAATTATTTAAGTATTTGATGTAGGGTCTCTTCTTGTCTACAGATAATATAAAGTCAAATTAGAGAGCACATAAAGTTGATTTTTTAGAGTAGGTACTAGCTGATGTGCTGAAAATCACTCATAGAATATGTGGTAGAACTAGAATATTGATTTCATCTGCCAAAAATTCAGATTCTTGCAGCCTTGTCTGAAACAATTCCTTTATGGTATCACTTTGTAAGTGACAAAATACTTGTCACCTGACACGGTAAAAATTTCCAGATTACATGATCACATGATGATTATAGAGAATCCTCCATGAACTCCCTGGAAAGTAGTTTCTTGACTGGGATTGTGTCCAGGGAAGGTGGTATGTGCCAAATATTTTCTCTGTGGTAGCACGCAGCAGGAAGGAGGAGGAGAGGCTGCCATAATTTATTCTGCCTGCCCATGTATTGATGTCAAGGACTTTTCATCCGCGGAACAGTATAAAATATGAGAAGGAGCCCCTAGTTCCTTTGGATAGAAAATCCATGGAAGCAGAATTGCTGTAACACATTCTCAGGGGCTTACATACTCTTGGGGAAAATACCCTTTACTGGGACAATATTTTTACAGGGATACAACTCGATGTAGTCTTATAATGAAAAAAGAACTAAAGGAAATTATGGAGACTGTTATGGTGTTTTGGGTATGATTCAGCTATCTGAACATATGCGTCCAATTGTCACTTTAGGTACCCTAAAGTTTTTGAGATATCTGCACAGAGCTGCACAGACAGGGTGTATGCTGCACGACCTTAGTGTCTTCTGGGACACTACTGTAACTGCAGCTCAAGGCCAAACAAAAAAGCCTCACTAAATCCTTTGGTTTACTTAAAGAAACATTAATTAAAATAAAATTAAACACTCTGTGAATGTAGAGCATTTTGGCAAGGTTGAAAATATTTTTTCCAGCAAAAACTTAAGCATAATTCTCAAATATGTATGTCGTACACATGCCTATTAATAGAATGTATGTTGCAAATATATGTTCACATATATACTGATGTTAGGTTTATAAGTTATTTTTTAATTGACAGAAAGTGTTTTCGAAGAAACAGTAAGGGCAGCAGTTAGCTTAACTGAATTTCCCTTCACCTTCGGACATCTCAGGCTGATGTTCATCTCATGTTAGGGAAAACTATAGGTAGTTTCACAGCAGTCAATTAAGTGTAACTAATATCAACTGCTGTAAGTTAAATCAGGTGATATAATATTCAGTCATGTTTATTAAAAGGAAATGTAGATGCAGAAGACGAGTTTATAATTTTGGAAGTTATGCCTCAAATCTCACACATCTAACTTATCAGCATGCGTATATGTATAATTTCCTAGATAACAGAGTAGGTTTTCAAAATGTATCATATCCAAATGTAAAATAATTTTTTTAACAGGTTCTGGGAATGGTGTAGATTTAATAATTTCAAAAAATGAGATTTTAGTATGAAAAATATTCTTACTCAAACTAATGGTGCAGCAAGAGTATACATGGCAAGCTACCTTTGTTCTGTTACCTGAAAGGTCATGGTGTTTGTAGAGTGGTGTGTTACCCCTTGTAGGCATACTTAGGAGGAAGACTTGGCCTGAAAATTCAAACCCATTTTATAAAGCAAACTTCATCTCTCAAGTGAAATCTGACCATTTGCTTAGAGAAATCTGCTTAATTAGGAGTCCTTTTTTAAAAACTACAGTAGTTTGCATGCTTTATAAATATGAAAGACAAGAATGAAAATACAGATAATAAAACATCAGCAAATTAAAATGCTAGTTACTTCACCTGGCTGCTACATTTTCACAGTGATATTTTAAGTCTCTGTTTTAGCACCTCTACTGTTCACCAATTTTATGTCTGCTAGTTTCAACATAGATTTGATTTAATTCTCCATCATTTCATTCCTGTTCTAAATGAAGTTACATTGTCATAAAATTTGAGTAATGAAATGGTGAATCAGTTTGCTTATCTCTATAAATGTGTCCTCAATTGGTTGTAATGACATAACATGCGCCTTGTGTGGTAGCAAGAGGGGATACCCATAATTCTGTTGAACTGGAAAATGCTATTTTCAATGCGCATGTAATTACATCCCAGTTGCAGTACAAGTTTACAGAAGGATAGTAATTGATTTCTTTGAGAGAGAAGTATTTGTTTCATTTCCAAGTAATATTGTGAGTTCTTTTACAGAAGGAATAATTGCACTGAAATCTAGAAATCTTAACTTAAGTCACTGTATGCTCAGCCACTGAACCTCAACCCAGGTCTTGGGTAAGATCTGCCATGTGATTTAAGAAATTCACTCAGAAAGCTCGTCTGAATACATATCAGCGATTTATCCTCCTTCCTGCAACTTAAAGGCCTGAATCTTTCACTTTATTTTAATGGATTCCTTCCTTCCTTCCTTCCTTCCTTCCTTCCTTCCTTCCTTCCTTCCTTCCTTCCTTCCTTCCTTCCTTCCTTCCTTCCTTCCTTCCTTCCTTCCTTCCTTCCTTCCTTCCTTCCTTCCTTCCTTCCTTCCTTCCTTCCTTCCTTCCTTCCTTCCTCCCTCCCTCCCTCCCTCCCTCCCTCCCTCCCTCCCTCCCTCCCTCCTTCCCTCCCTCCCTCCTTCCCTCCCTCCTTCCCTCCCTCCTTTCCTTCCTTTCCTTCCCTCCCTCCTTTCCTTCCTTTCCTTCCCTTCTTCCTTTCCTTCCTTTCCTCCCTCTCTTTCCTTTCCTCCCCTCCCTCCTTTCCTTCCTTTCCTTCCCTTCTTCCTTTCCTTCCTTTCCTCCCTCTCCTTCCTTTCCTCCCTTTCTTTCTTTCTCTTTTTTTTAAGACATAAAATTCAGCTATTGCTAGGGTAGATGTTAATTCATGTGAATGAAAGTGACAGCAATAGGTGTGAAACAGAGCAGTGCCCATTTTTGGGGTGCCTTTCAATTATGAGTGTTTTTCCTAGAAATTACAAAATGTAGTCTGGTTCATGTGTTTTACCAGTATATTACTATATACATGCAAAGTAGAACACAATACAGATCTGACATACATATCAGCAGTGCAGATGGGAGTAGTACTTTATAGGAATGAAAAGAACTACCATTGACATACAGCAGGTGTTTCACCAGGATGTGGGTTTATGTAATGGGTGATTTCCTTCAGTTGATTCAGCCTTGATGCTGGCAGCTGCCTTGAGCAGATTAAAAACCACTATAGGCTGATGTAGCACAGTGGCGAATCCTGTTTAAGTCTTCCAAGTACATATGTGGAAATCTGTGTTACTAAAAGACCCCATTAATTAGAAAAAACACACAAAACAGATTTAGTTTAGAATTCAGGAAACTTGTGCAACTGTTTGCAAAAGGGCTCTGCCTTTGTCATTCTGTGTTTTGCAGAGATCACTGGGCACTTACATAATTTGTCCTTTTTTGTGCCACACCAGTTCTTTAAATATTTGTTAATGAAATGTTTCTAGTATCCTGCATTTGTTTGTTTGTTTGTTTTTTAGTGCAGAGTTAAAAATAAACAACAGTGTGAAATTTCTCTGTGCAAAATTAATTAAGGCAATTTTGGTTTTGTTATACTGTGAAATATTTTACCACTTAAATGGCATTCAAGAAGTCTGGAGGATGTTATATTCAGACCTTTGGAAAACATTGAATGATTCCAAAATTCATCTTGGACTTTGTAATACTGAATAATAGTGCACTTTTCTAGGAGCTTTGAATGCTAAGTTTAAATATTTTTTCTTTACTGGTTCTTAATTAAATACACAAAGCGACTGAACTCTTCAAATTATACAGCAAACTGTCTGGAGAATTAATGTTGCAGAAATCTGAAAGGACTGGCTTAAGTGTCACTCTATCAAATGTTTCTAAAAGGCTTTATGTATTTATAAGACTTCATGATCTACTACAGATGCAAATTATGAAGGAGAAAAGAAAATCCATTCTCAAAGAAAAAAATAAATTAAATAAGGCCAAGGATTTGAAAGGCTTAGCATTAAGGACTAGGAATTCATACTTTGTGAGGGGTTTACTGTAATTGACAGTAGAAAAGACTTCTTTTAGCATTCACAATGTGTTTTGTTTTTTTTTTTTTTAAAGAAAATTGCTTTGCCATAAAAGCTTCTCATGTGATATACCCTATTTGATTCCATAATTTCATATTCTTTACTTAAATGTCTCCATTAAAATATGAGATGACACTATTTCACGTCATGTTGGGCATTACTAGCTGTGTTATTATTACCTTTATATTTAATCAAATTGTCTGTAGCTAAATAAATAGCATTTCATCAAAAGCCATTGGTTTTCAACCAGCTAGGAAACAGATTGCTGGCATGAGAACAGATCTAAGGCTTTGATCTGCAACTAATTTTTCACTGATAATAGTAGTAACCAGAGGCAAATCTTATTCAGTGTCCTGATCTGTGATAGATTTTCCTGTACACTAATATTAAATCAGACAGAGACATTTTGTAATACCGTCACAGTTGCTATCTTTAACCTTTCTGGTTTTAATTTGAAATATATGCTGTTTGGAGATAGTATCTTTGTGTTTCATTTCTGAAAATAAATGAAGAAAAAAATCTCGAGAACATAACCATGCTTTTTTCTTTGGCTTCTCCTTTCAAAACAGTCACTTCTTCAGGAGATAAAGTACTGTTGATGCTTTAATATGTATTTACCTGGAAAAACACACATTCTACTGCTTGGCTTAGAGGGAAGAGGAACATGTCTGACAAATTGCAGCAGGAAGTAGCGCTTCATTCTAGCTTGGTGGTGCGTGGGCTAGCAGCTGCCAGAGTATTCTCTGGATCAGTTGCAGACTATGTACTAACTGTATACCCTATATGTAGATTACTGCATTAGGACATTATAAACACATTTTTCCAGTGTGTAGATGATGAGGGTGACTACTGGAGTATGTAGGAACCCCTGTGTTGTACCAAGACTCTATCATTTCAGTCTCTTCACAAATGCAGAACATACTGTAAGATCTGCTTTTAAACAAGGGATACATAAGGGGTAGAATAATAGCTACTGTAGTCAGCATGGTACAGTGCTCTAAAAGAAAGCCGTCTTCTGGTATGTGTATGTTGTTCTTGTGAAATGGTTCCAACAGTTTAAAATCTGTTTTGATTTTTTTTTGCACCTCGCTAGTTATGCAAACAGCTCTTCACTTTTTCACTAAAGCAAGTGGGAATTGTTCACTGTCACAAATAATAAATAACAAGAGTACCTGATCTGCACAGCATGGAAGTGATAAAAACACATGCTTATGAGTGCTTGAGATTTCACAGCTATTAATTTTGAACTTTTTGATTGCAGTTCTGTTTTACAAGAGTGGATGCTGTTAGGGCAGCAGTACACTGTAACAGTGAAAGATTATGACAACATGCATTTATCATTGCGAGCTTGACAAATTCAGTGAAAGAAATGGTCAGAAATTGCCCCTAAACTTAAAGTCATAAGATGCATCTTGTCTTTTCTGAAAATGAAACATTTTTTTATCACTGCTAATAATCTTTAGCACTAATTTAATACTAGCATTAATATCTTTAAGATTTTTTGTGTGTGCATAATGAGATATACAGCTCTTATCAATATTAGTGAATTCCTTAACATGTACATTGATTGTCACTAGGAATGTATGTACAGAATGGTATTGTATATACATAGCATTTGCATATACATAGCATTTGTATTTGCATACAAAACATATGTATTTACATACAAAAAGCTTCTTTGCAAAGTATTAACAAATACTACAGTACATTTGGGTTTAAAAAAAAGTCAGAAGGATTCTTAAGGCTTTGAAGAGCATTTTAAAAAAATTTAAAGGCTCATTAGCATTTAAAGTTTAAATTATGAGTTTTGCCTGAAAATATTCTCCCCAACTACTTGTATGTAAATCAAAATGTGGTAGATCATGTCTTCTGTTTTGAGACTGCAGTATTCACAGTGTGGTAGGAGTATTTCAAATCAGAAGTCACATTTTCAGTTTGTGAGTGAAAACAGGGATTTCAGTAGTAATTAGGCACCATTCTAAGTCTGTGTAATGTGTAAGACAGCAGAATACAAAGGATCATCTGACTGCTGAATCTATAGTATTTCTCTTCAAATTTTACAGCCATAACAGTCTGGAAATGTTAGTACTCACTGAGCTGGTATTTTTTTTACATTTTCAAAACATCATCAAAGCCTTGCTAATCTGGAGCAAGTGCATATCTCAGAGTCCTGGAATCTCTGAAGAAAACATTTTGCTGCTTTTCATATTTTTGACATAATATTCACTTCAAAGTTTTTAACGTATAGAGAGCCCAATTTGTTTGCAAGGCAGGTGTTATAGACTGCAATCAACAGTTTATAGTTCACCACAAGATTAATAAGAAAGAACTGCGTATTCGAGAGGGATATGCTGTCAGTGAACATCTAGTTCAATAATCTGGCAATCTGATTATTGACTGCAGTAACTTGCTGATAATTTGTAATGTCTATCCCATGCTTAAGGCATTGTAAGCTTGTGATCTGGAGGAGGAAAAGGAAAAATCTCATGAGAAAACGAAATACAGCTTGTAGTAAGTATATCTTTCTGCCTACCACTTTTTTTCTGTAGTGGAAAACTGCAGGTATTTGTTTTGTCTCTGAAAGGAAAGGCCTAGCATTTAAGCAGGAATTTCCTCATAGAAAAGAACAGTTATCATTTCTCCTTTTTATTTTTTCTTTGTTTCTTTCTTTACCCCCAAGAATTTTCTTTGCAACTCAGAAAGAAGAGCTATTATTTAAGCATTGTAACACTCTAGTTTCTGGTAAACACTTTTATTAAATAGTTGAAAATCTGGGATAACTTTGTGAAGTAAAACTGGTGCTCTCTACCTTTTTCTTCCTCTTCATCAAAAGCAGTGCACTTTTAAGTCACTGGGAGATATAGATAAGAAAGCTGCATCCTTCTGTGCTTTTAGGGCTGCCTACTATTTTCTTTTCTATGCTTATATTTGGAATTATTTTGAAGGAACTGTTACATGAAGCATAGGCTAGCTAAGTATTATGAAGAAATAAATGGATAAACCAAAGAGAACCTGTGATGTAAACAATTTCTTCATTTTTTTTTTTCTCTTTGGTTTTTCTTTATTTAAACATAAAGATTCTGAATAAATAAATTAATCTAGCAAACCTTAAAATAAATATTTATATGTTAGCTTTAAGAAGTGCTCTTTTGAGAGCCAGATAAAGTAAATCCGTTAAATTTTGTGGTTTTTTTAGGGAGAATGTTTCTTGAGGAAGCAGTAGGATATATATACTTATATATATGGGAGTTTTACTCATGTGTAAGGTACCTTGGAGACCTATAGGATCTGTATTCTAATCTCAGTTATTGTGCTCTGAGTTTTTAGTCTTACCTTCCCAGTTTCAGTGTGAAGACTTCCAGATTTTCATTTCAGTCATTTTTGCTCCCACCAAGCCAGTTCATTTTTCTAATGTAGTAGGAGTCAGATGATATTGCATACTAAGACATCAAACATTAAGAAAAGGTGGAGACTGAACATTTTTTAATATTTATTCTTTCTGTATGTTAGTTTCTTAGTGGTGTTTTGTTTGTTTTTTTATATATGATTAACTTCTGCTGCAAAACTTTAAATATTTGAAGGTCTGAGCAAATATGATGAAAACTAAGACAGTGAAGATAGGAAAGATCTTAATTTACAGAATTTCCTTGTCCCATAGACTAGCAGTATATGTCTGTATAATATTTTGGATTCTGTTTCCCCCCAAAAAAAATCCCAAATTATTATTTTCTGTATTATAATATAACAAACAACCCAAACACAACAACAAAATTTCCCAAATCAGGGTGATTTCTGTTTCCATGAATCAACACCCCAAATTAATTTGGAATCAGTCTATTTGATCTATGTTGTAAACAGGGGAAATATCTGTTTTATAACTAATCCTCTGTTTTTCGCTTCCACTTTTCTTTCAAAAAGAGGCTTATGTATTTCAGCACAAATGAAATCGTGCTCATCTTCTCTACTTTTCCATAATTCAAGAGCTGGGAAGCCTGATTTGTGAGAAGCTTATTCTATGACTTTGTGTGTAATTGACAGTGAAGGGGGAAAATGAGGCAATGTTACGCCTCTGCCAGCTCTTTTTAAGGGAAGGAATATACTTACTCATTAATGATCCAAGCTATGAATAGATTCATAGTTTATAGCACATCCTTAGAGGGGGCTAAGAGAATTTAAGGGCTTATCACACAGCTTTAAATGGGGCTAAGAGAATTTAAAAGAAAGATATTCAGATTGGAAAATTCTCGGTAAACATTTACCCATCATCTTAGCAGTTCATTATTAAATTGTGTTGACATTTTGTAGGCATTGAAAGAAAAGAAAGATACAGAGAAAGCAATAGAAACACACTGATGACCTATTGTTAGAGTTTAAGAAGAATAAAAGATTAGCATCTATACTACAGAGCAGAGGTAATGAAAATTATTGCAAACTATTATCCACAGTGGATAGTAATACAATTTAGATCGTTACATTAATGAATGATATAATACTGTTTGATGCAATAATACTATACTCTCTTTGTGTCCTGGGCTTAAACTTGATCACCTGCCAATGAATCCATTAATATAATTGTAAAATAATGAAATCGCATCAAAGTTTGTGTGTGTTGTAGGTTTTTATTGTTGGTGTTTGGTGTTTTTTTTTTTTGTGTGTGTGTGTGTTTCTTTTTTAATGTGTGTATATTTAATCAAATATCCTTATTTAGATTTAGAGGGAGGTGGGAAAGAATTCATGTGAGAAAGAATCCATGTGAGAAATACAGGACCTTCTTAACAGGGTGCTCTCATGTATGTCCTTTAACATCTGTCTTATTCTAGACGTGCCCTCAGTATTATGGTCTTCGTTTCTTGTCCATAAGAAGTAGGTAATAGCTTTTTGGTTTTTTTTTTTTTTATGAGGATGTTGCCAGCTTGGACAGAGGTCAGTTAAGAAAGAGGTCAGTGCTCTTGCTCAGTGCAGAATTTTGTCCACACTCTGGATTCAAGACTGTAAGTCAGAAACCAAATGCTGTGAGAATCAGGATCCGTGATCTGGTTGCACTGCCATAGATCCTTAGGGAAGTGCAAACAAGCACAAATTGTGAGATTACTATATTCAGCTTTTAGAAATGTTAGGGTACTTTCTGTGCAAGTGGCTTACAGTACAATAGTGTATGAAGTGCAGTGGATTTTAACATCTTACAAGAATTTAAATTTGGTTCTCTTGTGAACATGATGTCTGTTATATATCTTACATGTTTTCTTCTTGTTTACTACGTCAGAATTAAATTCCTATTTACATATTTATACTGATTGTAGGATAATAGATCTCTACATTCTTTACATTCTTAATCTATGTTTCATTATTGAAATATATTAGATGTTTCAGCCTAATATTAGAATATACTGGTCTTATTTTGTACTATTAAGATAAGCTTAATTTTATGCAAGTTGACTGCACAGTAGTAAAGTCTTCAAAAATCCTTCGTGCTAGTCTAATTCTGTTCCCTGCAATGACTGAGTTAACATACATGATACAATAGAATTATGCTTAACTCATTTGTATGAATACTTGTATGAGTACTTCAATTAACAGAACTATTGTTAGACCCTTATATGTACATCAGGTTGAGTTCTCAAGGTAAGAACCAATTTTAATGAAGGGTCATATTTTTTGAAGTTAATTACTTTAAGGTGTAGTTTAGCCCTTAGGCCAATTTGTTTCACCTCAGCTTGCTTGACATCCAGCAAAAGTTACTTATCTAAGACCACATCAATAAAAGAGGGATAGATACCTTCAGAAGCCAAGCTTTTCCAATTACTTTAGGTATGTATGTATTTCCTGGACCTCGCTTTACATTGGTCACAGATGAGTAGCTTAGGTGTCTTGTGAGTGAACTGGGATGAGATTCCAGCTGTACTGTGATCTTTCAGAAGCAGACTTCAGTTATGATCTGACTGGGTGCACGTTCTATCTAATCTGTGCAAATGACTGTGCAGGCCTATACTTAAAAAAAAAATAAATTTAAGGTATTTCTGTACATTTTGACTGTTGGAGGATGTAGAAATGGACAAGTATATTTGGTAGTAGCAGGAGATGATGGGAACACGGGGAATAGTCCTGCTGAAGGTGGCTCTCTCACCTATTGGCAGAATATGCTTTCTGGAAACAGGAAATGATTGGGGAAGTGGGGAAAGCAATCAAAAGTTAGGTGCTTTATAGATATCCTCTCCAGATTCCAGGTTATATCTTTATTTCTAAAAATGGTAATTAAGTTTTTACAGTAATTATTTTAAGTAAAAAGAAACAACGATGGAGGTGAATGGTGTCACATGTAGTTGGTGACCAGTCACTAGAGGCGTCTTTCAGGGCCTAGTGTTAGGGCCAGTCTTGTTTAATACTTTTGTTGGTGATCTGGATGATTGGATCGAGTGCACCCTCAGTAAATTTGTGATGACACCACGTTGGCTGGGAGTGTTGATCTGTTGAAGGGTAGGAAGGCTCTGCAGAGGGATCTGGACAGGCTGGATCAACAGGATGAGGCCAGCAGTATGAGGTTCAACAAGGCAAAGTGCTGGATACCGCACCTGAGCACCAGCAGCCCCATACAGTGCCACAGGCTTGGGGAAGAGTGGCTGGAAAGCTGCTCAGCGGAAAAGGACCTGGGTGTGCTGATTGATGGAGCTGAACATGAGCCAGCTTGTGCCCAGGCAGCCAGGAAGGCCAGTGGCATCCTGGCCTGTGCCAGAAAAAACACAGCCAGCAGGGCCAGGCCAGCTATTATTCCCCTGTACTGGGGACTGGTGAGACCATAACTTGAATCCTGTGTTCAGTTCTGGGCCCCTCACTACGAGACAGACATTGAGGTGCTGGACCGGGTCCAGTAAAGGACAACAAAGCTGGTGAAGTGTCTGGAGCATAAGTCTTGTGAGGAATGGCTGAGGGAACTGGGGCTGTTTAGTCTGGAGAAGAGAAGGCACAGGTGGGACCTGATTTTAGTAATGCAGTGTTTCTTCTTTAATCATAATGTCAGTGCTGAAGATTATGAAATGAGTTTGGTAAATTTACCTCTTTAAATTTACTAATTAAAGTTGAACCTCTTCAGGAAGAAAAAAGGAAACAATGAGATGGAAATATTAGCAGTGCTCATATTCATAAATACTAATAAAAAAGTGAAAATGTAAAGGTTGTTTAAAGAAGTTCAAAGAAATCCAATTTCTGGTTATAAGATTAACCAAGTGTGCTTCCAAAGTAATTTGTGAGGATGTCATTTTGTTAAAAACCATGTTATCCTGGTATCGTGATAACAGAGCTCTGCAGTGTTTCTTATATTGTGACTTCATAAAAACTGTTTCTGTCGTTGATCTTTTTTACCCTTAAAATACATAACTTACTTATAGAAATATGAAATAAAGTGACAGCAGGAATACAGTTAGTCTAACATACAATTTTCATTTTGAAAACAGAAAACTGTAGTGTTCTGAATGACAGATTAATATATTTCAAAAAATCTGTGTCTTCAGACTCATGTCCTTTTCCCTCTTTGCTGAGCAACAACTGACATCTTTGCAGTAAAAAAAAATCATGAGGTAGACCCAGGGGATTCAACTGAGAAAATGAGTATGTAAGTAAAATGAGTATGTAAGTAAAATGAGTATGTAAGTAAAATGAGTAAGTGTGTATTTTTTTCTGTAGGGGAAAAGAGCCCCAAAGCAAACAAACTTTGACATATTTGCACATATTAATATACTGGAAGTCTGAACAGGGTGTTTTGGAAATCTTAGTATAAATGGCTCAGAGGGGTCAGGCCAACTAATATGGATTCTTATGTCCTTGATAAATGTCTGCCTAGCAGCAGAGGAGAGCCATATGTGAAGTCATTCAATATGTCTTTCTGAAGGGTAAGATGCTGTTACAGAGAGGTCCTTACAGACTCTGACAGTGGCTACGATAAGGAGCAGTAACTCAGTACTGTGGGGTTTTATGGCAGATTCTGTAACTGTCTTATTTCACACATGAGTTGCGTAGGAGACCAGAATGTGCTTATTATAATATGATTGCTTATACATGATTTACGGACTGTAGGTTTGATCTCCATGCCCAAACAACATAATATATAGGTTGCCTGAACTTTGAATAATCAGTTTGAACTTTACTAACCTTTATTTCTTAAAATATAGGTTCCTCTAGATATTTCTCACACATAAATGGTTATATTACAAAAATAAACCTCCTTTTATTGGTCTGCTTTCACAAACTTTTTAGATATAGTCTGTGAATTTCTGGGGGTCTATAAATCTCAGGTTCATGAAAAGAATTTCATAAACTGTGCAACTAGTTCCTATGATTGGTTTCTCTAACATTACAGGATGTTAATGTCAATCACTGTAAAAAATATTTGTAAGGTTGTAAGGCCACATCTTGGTTCCTGTTCTTGCAGATTTGTCACCTATAGAGCCATAAAACAGGCAAAGAGCCAGACTGAGCACATAGTTAGAAATGTCATCATTCTTATGTTATTAGCCCCTGATTTAGTGGATTTGGAGAAGATATGGAAGATTTAGTTGTGCCTGTCTCCAAGCTATTGTTTTAATACAGACATAGTTTCTATTAGCAAAAGACCATTTGGGGGGCATCTCATTCCTGAAACAGCTGTTTCTGTCATTCAGACTGGGAGGGTGAGTTGTAAAGAGAAAATGACGATGACTGTCAAAGTGGTTTTGAGAAAGCATATTCTATCCATTTCTCTGATCTTGACCTGAACATATTTTGAAATAAACCCCCATGTGTCAGTGGCTTAGTGTTTCTATCTCCTGTTTTTAAAAACAAAGAAACAGAGTTCACATGTGAAACATACAGAAACAAATAAAAGGCACAGTCATGCATACTTTGGTGAACATTGTGCTTACAGGGCTTAAGGTTAATATTTTTATATACTTTTTATTCTCGAGACTCACTATTAAATCAATAGTTGTTTTCAGTACCTAAAGAGACTTTTTTTCAGTAATTGTTTTGTCCAATATTAATCAAAAGTGTTTTTTTGTTTGCCACCTCTGATATAGTTAATTTTTATACTTTAAAGAATTATTATTCTGCAATGTTGAATTATTTTTTTGCATTAATTATTAATGATATAGGGTAAAACTGTAAGTAAATATACTTATTATATTCATCCTTATTAAAATAATTTAAAAAGAAAAGGAATAAATTACTTTAAAAAAAAAGTTGCTACTCAGGATTATTTTCATTAGCTAACATTAATTTTTGACTCTTAGCACCTACACATGCATATAATCTAGTTTGCATTTATTATAGTATAACCTTTAAATTCAAGTAGTAAAGAATTTAGAAAAGGAGTTATGTCCATATACACTAGCAGTGTGTTGTTTTCTTTTAATAGACTTAATATACTATTTTTAACCTTTAAAGCATTCATGCAAAATGTGTAATTTTAAAGAAGAGCACTCAAATCATGTGTAAACTCTGAAGATAAATGGTTGTGGATTAAGAAGGGGTATGAGAAATAATTTAGAGTAAAGAAAGTGGGAACCAGAAAGTGTTTGAAGTATGAGCAATCTTAAAATTTTAGTTAACATTATTAATACAGTAATATTTTATAGGACTGACTATTAAGAGGTACAGAGTGAGTAGTGTTATTTGTTACATTTCCATTTTATTTTATAAAGAAACTTTTAAAGGGTGTGTTTGTGTGCATGCAAATTTGTGTGGGTAGGCAGATCCTGTTCAAAACAAGAAGCTTAATATTATTTATCACGAGACATGGTATTTTTATATCACTCCTTGTTCTGTTTTGTGGCTTTTGTTTTGTTTTAAGAAGCACAGAGCAACAAATTCTGATGTGAATTTTATGCACTGCTTGATCATTACTGTGTTCCATTTGTTGCTGATGGCACAGTCTCAATGCAGCACATTAAAATAGTTTGTTGCATTTCTAGCAGCTACTGTAAAGTGATGTTCTTTGATGTTTCTGTGAGGATTTCAAATTTTTGGACATAAAAATTCTTACTACCCTACATAAGAAAAGATTGTGGCAATTTGGAGAACTGTATAACAATTTCCTTTATCCTGATGAATCACTGTGAAAGTGATCAGGGACTGACTACCTAGTGTAAGCATCTGTCTGCTAGCTTTCAGAAATGATTGAAATTCACTGTAATATACTCAGGAGTATCCTATTCTTCTCCAGTAATCCCAGCAGGCAAAGTCCAGTAGAAGAGAACAGCTAATGCAGCTAATACAGTACTTGTGATAAGGAGTTACAAATGTCAGCACAGTCTCCTCCTAAGTTATCACATTCCCAGAGGATGTCGGAGGTTAGTATATTGCTCATCGCAGTTTCAACATTTATTCTCTGATGAGACCTGCTTGAGGATAATCTGCATTATGTGTTTGGTATAGCATCCTGCAGTGCAATATCAGTGTAAAATTTTATTTTGATACTATCTTGGTAGGAGAACATTAGAGGCTTTTGCTTTCTTTTGAAATAGCCTCTAAGCTAGTGATATCTGTAGTTTGTTTCAATTTTTTTTGAAAGTTGACCTTGTATGATGGGGCTTTGACCTTTTTCTGCCTATGCATGCGAACTGCAACATTCGCATAGTATTAAAAAAAAAAACAAGTTGCATTTTTACATAATGTCATGGTATATATGTACATTTGTAAAATACAGAAATGTCTATTTTCTGTTCTGGTACTAGGGACTAGGCAAGTAGCTAATGCAGCTACAATTGCTGCAGTGTTTTGGCAACCATGTCCTAGAATTATTTTTTTTCATTTTGTGCTTTTTACATTTTAATGCAAAAATTGATTTAATTAGCATAATTTAATTTTTAGGATCATGCTTGGTCATTACAAGACCAGCTACCACACTTCTCTTACCCTCCAAAACAGGATGTCTGGGTTCAAACTGGCTGCTGAGCTGTGGCTAAGCACTCTTGGGGATGGAGTGCTGGTTGGCATCAGCCAAAATTATGCACAAGGTCATGCTGATAATCTAGGGCTATAGATATTCACTTGTGAGAAACTGGACATGTGACATCATAGCCCTGCATGGTTTACTACTATAGATAGTACTTTGCTATCCACTCAGATATCTATTATTATATTCCAGTAATGAACATCATTAAAAAAGAAAAAAACAAAGAGAAAAAACCCAAAACCCACCAAAAAACTGTCACTGTGACTTGCCAAGATGTTCTTGTATGTGCATATTTCAGTATGGAAAATAAAGTTTTATATGATGACTGAATATAGATATATTTAAAAGATCAAGTAGACTTTTAAGTAACTTTGCATTCACAAATACATTTTTTTGCACACACTTAAAAAATTACTTATAAGCATCAGGCTTGTGATTCTGTGCAGGCTGCTATTTGTAGGCTCATTCATTTCATATCTCAGCTTAAAAAAAAAAAGTGAAGACAGGAACAAAAAAGCAAAACAAAGTAATAATGTTATTTCGTAGGTATGTGTGTTTTTAACTAGATTTAATTTGGCTCTCTGACTCTCTAAAGCTTTAAAAAGTTGTTCGTTTGTTTTTTTGTTTGTTTGTTTGTTTTTTGTAGGTGAAATCTTTCTAATGTAAATATCACTATTGCTACACTGATCACAGTGCTCTATGGAATTGGGGATATTTTCCTGTTTCCAATATATGACATTTTGAGCAAAATCTCATGGGAAGAATACTGCCTACAGCATTTCTCAATCTCCATTTGGAACTGCTTTTTTGTAGGAATATTACCAATGGAGCTGTGAACTCAATTTCTCATTTCAGCTTAGGTATAAAAGCACATTAGAAAAATTATCCTAATTTTACATTTATATAAGTGAAAGTAGAATACGTCCCATGATACTTTTACCATATAACCCTGCAAAGTGGTAATTGAAATATTCCCTCACTTAACACTAAACTGAAATCCCTACACCTTCCTTGGGTAGGAACTTAAATAACTCTTACTGGGAAATACGTTAGCTCAGGACAGCCATGGGTATGGCAAATTGCCAAGAGCTGCCCCTGAACAGAGTATGACTAGTTTCAGTGGTATTGCGTGAACCTAAGGAAATTATGACAATGTAAAGTTCTGAGAGGTTCTTGTTCACTTCTTGAGTCAAGACTGGAATTTCCCATTGCAGTAGGCTAATAAAAATGCATTAGGGTTAATGGTAAGAGCTCTGGAAAGGTTTTGTTAACCTCTTGATCCTGGGTATCCTCATTAAAATGTGCTAATGCAGATCTAAAAGTTCTGAAATGGCTAATACCAGTGAAAGGAATAGAGTACAACTGCTAATATCACAGTTTGATGCAAGCTTAAATTGTAAAGTGCTGAATTGCTTTTGAAGTGTAAAAAAACCCCACCTAAATATCATTCTTTCACACTCAGAGAATTTCTTGATGGCTAGAGAGATAGTATTCAAATTAGGGGAAAAAAAAGTATCTGGCCAAGTATGATATTTTTCAGTACCCCCAAAACATTGTGAATTATATGAGAAATAGCTGTTGAGAATAAAAATGCTATTTCAAACTCACCATGTATAAAACTCACAAAAGCAGTACACTAAATGTGAATTATTCTAGCTACATAAAGCAATTCAGTGAGACTACTGTATTATGCCATTCCAAAGCCCATGTTTCTCAAATTCAGATATTTGTGGTTTAAATCAATCTTTATTATCCACTTGAGTGCTTGGAATTGATAAAATCAGCTGACAGTGCTTGAAAAAATGTATCAGGTGTGTGAGCTACTAACCTTTAGCATGGTTCATCAGAATATGTCCTGAAATCCCTATTGCTTCATACAGAACAGGATGTTGTGCACTCACAAATCATCCATCAAATAGCTGGGAAGATGGCTGTCACATGGTAACTACAGTCGTGATATAAACACAAACATATCATTTCATTACATTTTTTTTTCCTGTGGGCTATAAAAAATGAAGATCATGTGCTAATACTGTCCTGGAATCACATAAGATTTAAAACAGTTTATCGTAGCAAGTATTGCACACTGGTGTATTTTCAGCAACCCTGATGTTCTTACAAGGTTTTCAGTTTCAACATTGCTTTTTCTTTAATTATAGTTATTTATTTTGACCATTGTTATTTGATCCCAGCAAACAGTCAAGCACTCACATAGCTGTTTGCTCACTCTCCCATGGGAGGGAGACAAAATAGAAGGAAGGTGACAAGACTTTCAGACTGAGATAAAGGCAGTTTTATAGGTAAAGCAAAAACTGCACACACAAGCAAAGCAAAATAAGCAATTCATTCACTACTCCCCATTGGCAGGCAGATGTTTAGCAACTTCCTTGAAAGCACGTCTGGCTGTGTAAGTGGTTGCTTGGGAAGACAAATGCCATAACCCCAAACATCTCTTTGTTCTTCTTTCCTTAAGCTTTTATTGATGAGCATGGCATCATATGATATGGAATACCCCTATGGTCAATTTACTCAGTTGTCCTGGCTGTGCCTCTTAGTTTCTTGATCACATCCATCTTACTTTGCTGTCAGAAAGACTAGATACTGTGAAAGCTCTGCTCACCAACAGCCAGGAGATTGGTGTGTTATCAACACTGTTTTAGTCACAAGTATGAAGCACAGTACCATACGGGGTGCTGTAAGGAAAATTAACTCCATCCCAGACAGATCATAGAACCATAGAATTGTTTGGGTTGGAAAGGACCTTAATATTTAATTACCTTATATTTGTAAGGATGTTTCCTATGAGTTAGGTCAGCTACCAATTCCCTTGTAATATTTATTCAAATTACTAAGTATAAACTATAGGTTCATGATGCTAATAAAAGTTCACATCCTCAAAGCAGTAAAATAAATGCATTAAATTCACTGTTATTCCTGGTGTCATGAAGCACTACAGAGCATTAGATAGAAACTTGTGAACTATCTCAGAACCTCACATAGGATGAATGGCAAAGCCATTAGAAGTCTTAAAATTGACCTAATAATCAGCTGGATCATCACCTATTTAAAAGTTTACATGAACACAGGAAAAATTTTTCATAGCTACATATACCTACCCATAGGAGAAAAGAGATGTATCAAACCTTTTTTTTTATTTTTATTTTTTTAATTTGGCTTAACTCATGGTGTACTTTTTTCTGATTTATTTGGTGCTAGTCGTTGCTGAGGTATCACAGAATCATAGAATAGTTAGGGTTGGAAAGGACCTTAAGATCATCTAGTTCCTACCCCCCCTGCTATGGGAAGGGGCACCTCACACTAAACCATGTTACCAAGGCTCTGTCCAACCTGGCCTTGAACACTGCCAGGGATGGAGCATTCACAACTTACTTGGTCAACCCATTCCAGTATGCTGCATAGAATCTGTAAATAGTTATTTCTGAAGTTACAGTAAATGCCAAATTATATCAAAGTGTTTGACAGAATCTTTTATAACAGAATTTCTGACAGTTTCTGTATAACCTACAGTCAGAGAATATGTTACAGTCATGCAGAATAATGACAAAAGCTAAAAATGACATATACTCATCTGGATAGCTAGCATGATGGTATCTTAATATGTCAGGATGCTGTACATAATCCTAGATGAAGCTGAATATATAAGGCAGCATGATAGTTTGTAATGCATGTGAATATTTGATCTAGTAGAGATGGAACAATTTATTTACCTTCAGATGTTCCCTATTTTAGCCCCTGAACATTTAAAGAGCCTAGGGAGCCATTTGGGATGCAGAAATTGATTATTGTTGTTTGTCATTGCAAACCGAAGCTTCTAATTCTGAACTTTAAAGACAAATTGCATTTAGGACAAATTCAGGCAAGCAATTCCAGTTTAACTGAAACACTTCTTAAATTGTCTGTTTGTATGCTTGTTTTTTCAAGGAAACCATTTTGACAGAAGTGAATTAAGTAGTTGCACATACGGTTCTCTCAGATGTAAGGAGCTTCTTACCTCCAACGGGAAGGAATAGGCAGAAGCAGCTAGCAAAAACAGGGGAGAATAACCTTTTAGCTTAGAACAGCATGCTTAGTTATCCTGTGGTACGCATTTCAAAGTGCATTTAGATCATAGAATTAACAAGGTTGGAAAAGACCTTTAAGATCAGCAAGTCCAACCATTACCCCAGGACTGCCAAGGCCACCACTAAATCATATCACTGAGGGCCTCATCTACATGGTTTTTGAACACTTCCGCTGATGGTGATTCCACCACTTCCCTGGGCAGCCTGTTCTGACGCCTGACCAACCTTTTTGTGAAGAATTGTTTCCTAATATCCAGTCTAAACCCCCCTACTGCAACTCAAGGCTGTTACTTCTTGTCCTGTCACTTGTTACTTGGGAGAAGAGACTGACCCCTACCTCACTATAACCTCCTTTCAGGTAGTTGTAGAGAGTGATAAGGTACCCCTTGAGCCTTCTCTTCTCCAGACTAAACAACCCCAGTTCCCTCAGCCATTCCTCACAAGCCTTATGCTCCAGACACTTCGCCAGCTTTGTTGTCCTTTACTGGACCCGGTCCAGTGCCTCAATGTCTGTCTCGTAGTGAGGGGCCCAGAACTGAACACAGGATTCAAGTTATGGTCTCACCAGTCCCCAGTACAGGGGAATAATAGCTGGCCTGGCCCTGCTGGCTGTGTTTTTTCTGGCACAGGCCAGGATGCCACTGGCCTTCCTGGCTGCCTGGGCACAAGCTGGCTCATGCTCACTGTCCATCAATCACCAGCACACCCAGGTCCTTTTCCGCTGAGCAGCTTTCCAGCCACTCTTCCCCAAGCCTGTGGCACTGTATGGGGCTGCTGGTGCTCAGGTGCAGTATCCAGCACTTTGCCTTGTTGAACCTCATACCACTGGCTTCAGCCCGTTGATCCAGCCTGTCCAGATCCCTCTGCAGATTCTCCCTATCCTTCAGCAGATCAACAGTGACAGCCAAATTGGTGATGTCTGCAGATTTATTAAGGGTGCAGTCAATCCCCTCATCCAGATCACCAATAAAAATATTAAACATGACTGGCCCTAACACTGGGCCCTGAGGGACACCACTAGTGACTAGTCACCAACTAGATGTGATACCATTTACCACCATTCTTAGGGCTCTGCCATCCAGCCAGTTTCCTACCCAGTAAAGAATCCACCAATCCAGGCCATGAGCAACCAATGTGTCCAGGAGACTGCTGTGGGAGACAATGTCAAATGCTTTAATTAAGTCCAAATAAACAATGTCCACAGCCTTTCCCTCATCAGCCAGGCAGGTCACTTTATCATAGAAGGAGATCAGGTTGGTTTAGCAGGATCTGCCCTTCATCAGCCCATGATGACTGGGCAAATCCCTCAATTTTCCCGCACATGCTTTATGACCTCACTTAGCACCATCTGCTCCATGACCTTCCTGTTGTGGTTTAAGCCAGTTCGCTCACTCTCTCACTCCCCTCTCTTTCTTTCCCCAGTCCCGTGCGGATGGGGAGGAGAATCGAAAGAATGCAACTTGCACAGGTTGAGATAAGAACAGTTTAGTAACTAAGGTATAACACAAACCACTACAGCTACCACCAATAATAATAATGACAAGAGAAGTACAAAGAAAGAGAATACAACTGCTCACCAAGCCTGACCCATCCAGTGCACCCCCAAGCAGCTGTCGTGGTTTAAGCCTCACTCAGGCTAATAACTTACGAAGTTTTACTTTCTCACTCACTCCCCTCTTTCTTCCCCCAGTCCCAGGGGATGGGGAGGAGAATTAAACGAATGCAACTCACACAGGTTGAGACAAGAACAGTTTAGTAACTAAGGTATAACACAAATCACTACTGCTACCACCAGTAATAATACAAGAGAAATACAAGGAAAGAGAATACAACTGCTCACCAAGCCCAACCCAGCCAGTGCACCTCCCAGCAGCGAACCACCCAGTACCCAAAAACCTGACCATGCCATGCACCCCCAGTCCACTCCCACTGCCTTCCGGGTCTCCGACCCCTAACTTCCCATCCTGGACATGACGTGCTGTGGTATGGAATAACCTCTTTGGTCAGTTTGGGTCAGGTGTCCTGTCTCTGCTTCCTCCCTGCTTTCCGTTTTCACATCCTGGGCAAGACGTGCTGTGGTATGGAATAACTTCTTTGGCTAGTTTGGGTCAGGTGTACTGTCTCTGCTTCCTCCTGGCTTCCCCTCCTCCCTTGGCAGAGCATGAGGCTCAGAAAGTCCCTGGCCAGACCAAAACATGACCAAACAGTAACTGAAAACACTGGCGTTATCAGCGCTGTTCCCAGGCCCAAAATCAAAAAACACAGTGCTGCACCAGCTACCAAGAAGGAGAAAAATGACTGATGCTGCTGAACCCATGACAGTATCCACCCCTTATTCCATACCATTCACGTCATTTTAAGGATCCCACATTTTCAATATACCATCACGTATATATATACATACACACACACACACACAGAGGGAGAGAGATCATCCTTTAGTGCATGGACCAATCTCTATAAAGCTACTGAGTCCATCCAGTCCATGATATTGGGCTCCACCTTTTGCAACAGTTTTCAGAGCAGGGAAGACTGTGTGCAGTGTTCACACTCGTGAATAACCTGGGCAATAGTGTCCATTGCTAAGTCCACCCCTTGATCAGAAGTCCACCCCTTGATCATGAGGCCATCTGTATGTTGCATCTCTGTCCTGACGGCCTGAGGTGTCATAGGCCCACCAGGCTCAAAATAATTCACTCTTGTTTTGCCAATTTAAGTCCATCTGAGCCACTTCCTTTTAGCGCTTGTCACTGGGAACTCCATACAGCTGCCTTCTATTTCCGATGCTTCCAAAGCACTGGAGGGGTCCAGTGGACTAGATACTCGCACTCGCCCACACTGTCCCACACATTCTGCCACTCACGACTGTCCAGCTTTGGGAAAAATCTCTCGGCCATCCCACATTGTAGTTCAACCCCAGACAAGGCCCACACCCCACTATGCTTAACTCTCTTGGGACCAGACAAAATGGTTGTGGGTAAAACACACTCTGTATGCATGCCAACCTGTTGATCCCCATCACAATCAGCAGGCAGGTCTCAAGGGTGCTTAAAGGCCATTCAAAACCATCGGAACTCTCAAATGAGGCTGCTGTACTTGTCCCTGGGGTTGATGTAGCTGCTGCGCTTGCCGGCTCTCTTACCACCAGCTGCTCTTTGTCTGAGTCCAGATCTTCCTCCTCTGCCTTGCTGGGAAGTGCTGCGTGGTCTCCTGCATCCTCCTGGGGCTCGGGCTCTCGGGGCTCTGCTGGTGGACTGCTGGGGAATCCTCTCGTTCGCTGTCGGGCCGGGCTCGGCCGCCGCCTGCCCCCCCCGCTCGGTAGCCGGGGGGCTCGGCTCGGGGCTCGGTTTCTCTGCCGTCTCCTGCGGCCGGTAGGTAGCCGCCTCCTCCCGCGGCTCGGCAGTCGCCGGGCTGGGCTCGGTGGGGGGGCTCAGCTCCTCTGCCGCCCCGTTCCCGGCCTCTTGATCCCCCGGGCCGTTCTCCCGGGCAGTTTCGGCTGCCGGCGGCTCCCGGGGCCGCACCATCCTCGGCTTCCCCTCCTCCCTTCTGGAGCTCGCCCGTATTACAAGCCATTTCAATAGAGTACAATGTAACAAGAACCTTAACCCAAAACCCAGATGTGAAAAACGTTAAGATAAGAAATACCGGCTGGAAGTAAAGTATCATATGCTGAACCTGTGAGAACCAGAGCAACAACTTTGAGAGGCAATAAATCAGCATTGTGACGAGTGGCTATTCTGTCTTTATCTCAACCCTTTGTGCCCCAAGTTGGGCACCAAAAAGAACAGTTGTGGTTTAAGCCCCCCACCCATGCAGTTTTACTCACTCACTCATCCCCCCTCTTTCTTCCCCCAGTCCCAAGGGGATTTGGAGGAGAATCAAAAGAATGCAACTCGCACAGGTTGAGATAAGAACAGTTTAGTAACTAAGGTATAACACAAATCACTACTGCTACCACCGGTAATAATACAAGAGAAATACAAGGAAAGAGAATACAACTGCTCACCAAGCCTGACCCAGACAATGAACCCCCAAGCAGCGAACCCCCCAATGCACCACCACACCCTTCTGGGTCTCTGCCCTCCGTTTTCACATCCTGGGCATGACGTGCTGTGGTATGGAATAACCCCTTTGGTCAGTTTGTGTCAGGTGTCCTGTCTCTGCTTCCTCCCGGCTTCCCTCCTCCCTGGCAAAGCATGAAGCTCAGAAAGTCCTTGGCCAGACCAAAACACTACCAAGCAGTAACTGAAAACACTGGTGTTATCAGCGCTGTTCCCAGGCCCGAAATCAAAAACACAGCGCTGCACCAGCTACCAAGAAGGAGAAAAATAACTGCTGCTGCTGAACCCATGACAGGGTTGTAATTTGCTTAATTGTACAGATGACTACAGTGCCTGCTTTTGCAGGTCAATCCATATTTTGCGTCATCTACCTGTAAAAGTAATAACACAGTTATGCGTCTTGGAGGAGGGATGTCAAAAGAAATCCTTTTTTGCATGTTCCTAAGTAGTGTATTATGAACAGCAAATGCAAATGTTCAGCAAATGACAGCACTGATAGAATAAATGGACATCTATATTGAAATTGTAGTAAAGAAAAAAGACATAGGCCGTTTTCCTTCAGTCTGTAATTATTACCTATGAGAGGTTTGTCTGTTAAACCAGTAACTTAGAGGAAGTCACAAATGAGGATTCATAAAAATCCATTCTGTTTATGTTGACACTACCTAAAAAGAACAAGGGGAAAAGGCTACTTGGAACAGATAATATTAAGCAAAAGCTGAATGTTGGCTTTTTACATTTGATTTCCCTCATAATTGTGTCCATTAAGTGTTTTAGCTCTACTTTTTCATTAGTTTAATCTAAGGTAATGAATATTGCCTGGAAAGCTTTTCCTACGTTGCCTTGACCACAGAGTGAGAAAATCAGAATGAGCATGACAGACGCAGGGAGGTTTGTTGCTTCCCAGCACCTTACTTGCTAGGTATTTTTATTCAAGCAAAGGCTACAAACCTTGCAGGAGGAGTAAAAATATAACACTGGAAGTGTAGTGTTAGATATCTTGTATCTAAGTTCTTAAAGAACTTCAAAGAGGATCATTCACTGCCTACTTACCTAGGTGTGAGTTAATGTGAATGCTTCTGACTGTTGAAATACTAACTCTGTGTATGATAGATGATAGTGCAGTTTGAATTTGGCTGTTAATTCAGTCGTCTGGACTTGATCATTAAGTCCATCTATACTGTTGCTCTTCCTAAAGCTAGGGAAGTGGGCGTGGAATAAGTCAGTTGTAGCAACTTTAGTTTTATCTTGCTGTGGGCCGTGGAGGTAGGCACATCCCTGCTATTATCATGTTTAATGGCTTTCTTTTTAGCTTGACCTGATGAAACGGAACATCTATGAAGAATGGATGAGTTATTTTTTTTATTTTTTTTTTCTCATGGGTTATGCCCATGAACTTTCTCAAACTGTTGTAATTTCTGGAGGAGAAATAATATTTTAATTATTATTTTTCATCTCCTGCCCTTCAAAATATTTTGGCTGGTTTCAGGGAGAGATCTTAATGAATTTAAAAATTCCTTGGATTTTTACTGATAAAGGGGAACAAGAAAGAACTTTGCTATTTTGTTTCCACACTGTTTTTGCTTTATTATTATTCCATTGTCAGCCTTTGTTATTCTTTACAACTCTTTTGAGCAAAAAAATGGCAGTAGGATAAAAATGTGACGGATGAAACTAACAAAGCTGTTCATAGAAACAAAGAGAAAGGAATATCTGTTTCAAGATATTAGAGAACAATACTGTGTTGAGATCTGTCTTGTAGGTATTTACATATGTGATCAAGATCCTACCCTACAGCTCATGTTCTTCAGCTGAACGCTTTGCTAAAATAAGGTCTTGATTCACATGTGCATATATTTGAAAAGTAACTTTCAAAATTAAAATAAATAAAAAAAAAAAGGCCCTTTGTTGAAAAACATGGCTTTGTTTTTTGCATTCAACAGTAGAAATATTTCTCATTAAATAGACTTGATTTTAAAGTTTGATGCATAAAATCTGGCTTACAAAACAGTGTTAGTCTGACTTACAAAATGAGATCTACTTTATAAATGTAGTTCTGTACTTTTTTGTTATTATGTTGGATAAACACTACTCTGCTTCTGTGTTTTGTAGTTCATTATCTACTGAAATAAACCATACAATTTTTCTTCCAAAAAAACATGAAAAATGCCCATTTTGATTCTCAAGGTTAAAATACTCAAGGATTTCCCCATATTTTTCATAATGATCGTTTTAAAACTTTACTTTTTTTCCACTTTGTTTCTCATGTTTATGACTGTTTAGATTGATTACTTTTATTCTTGCTGGATTGAATAAGCCCTCTACTTTTATTAAAATGTAATATTTACAGATCAGTGGGAACAGTTCAATTAAAATGGCCAATCACTAGAAAACATTCAAAGATCAGAAGAAAAGCTATTTTGGGAAAAAATTGCAACAAGAAATTATTTGCCTTATTGACATAATTTACTGATTTCAGTTTTTTTTTTATTTGAATATAAAGTAGAAGTCATATAATTGAGAAATAGAAATTAAATTAAAGTTACAAAATTATATGTCACAAAAAAGGTCGATATAATAAGGTTGCATTATGCCAAACCATTAAAAACGTGCTTTTCAGACAGATAAATAAAGACAAATCTCACCACAATTGGTGAAGAGCAGTGGGTGATTAGTCCTTTTTAATATTAACTCCTGCAGGCTAGACCAGGTCTATGTTAATTACTAGGATGAGAGAACAGAAAAAAATAAAATTCAGAGTTGGAAAAAGAAATATTTACTCCAGAGGTCTGTACCACTCACCTGTGTATCCCATCTACAGAGGGTTATACTGAAGAAAGCCTGGCAGTTAATATCTTCTGTAGTATATATTGTATTTTACACATTAAAAAAAATAATTTTGAAACACAGCCTGAAGGATTACATTTTAAGGAATTTTCCTTATGGAACTGGGTTTGAATTTTCGAACACAGTTTGAATTTTCAAGCTGGGAATGTAAAAATTGCCTCTTTTTGTTAGCTGAAGAAGCAGTTCAGTATGCTGGAGCTGTTCATAAGGAAGGAAAAAGAGGCAAATGCAGACTCCTGGCCAGAGCCCAGCTGCCTGTTAGAGTTCCAGAGCTTGTCCTGATTCACTCCTATTTGTTTTCTCTCATTTGTTCATTCACATTCTTTCCACTGAATCATGGAACAAGAAACTGTGAAATCTTTGGATCAGTGTATTTTGGTATAGTTTTGGATCTGTACTCATTCTTTGACTGAATGTAGTTGACAGTATTTCTAATTACGTGTTTCCTTAGAGCTTTGTCTTAATGTATTCAGTCATAGGTGGCAAATTTTTGTGTCTAGAAACACTGAATTGAAACACTACCATGGACTTTATTGACAGTTTTTCCAAAATGCTAGCACTATAAAACAATGAATATGTATTTCTACATACATTTCAGAAAGTATTTATAAACAAGCTTCACAAAATAAATATTTTAAATCTATTTCATAAACTAAATTCTGATCCATTGCTGAATAAATAAAGTAGATCAATTTTTGTGGTGCAAACTTATTTGGTTCTCATTTCTATATGATAGTAGTCCACAGAATTTGCTCTGGTGTTATTTCTGAAGTAGTGATAGATGGATCCATGGAATTTTGGATATGTTTGAATCAAAAAAATAATTCCTTAGAATTATTACAAAATCTTAAAATTGAGCACATGTTCTGAAGAAGCAAGTACATGGGTTTGGTTTCATAAAGTACTGAAGGAAAAAAAAGATTTTCTTAACTTTCTGGTTGCTAATGAAATAAATGTAAGAATCTACAGAAAATGTTAGGCAAATATTACATAACCAATGTAGGATGGAAGGTAGGTGAAGGAAGTCTGAATGGCCAGTATTTTGAGCCCTAGCTCTAACAGGTTTATGAAGTCTGGTCATATTTTCTTCTATTGTTGTACTGTTGGACTCTGCCTCAAGTTTAGAAGTGGCTAAGTACATTTGGTATAAGGGAAACTAAATTGCTGTAATATTGCTTGTGCTGCCTCCAAACACAATACTTTTACAGTTGCTTTATACTCACTCCCCTTTAGAGGCCTGATTCATGGGTGTGAATGTCTATAACACTTACTACCCATGTTTATCTATCCCTTTGTCCCTCCTGAGCAGCAGTTACTGGATCAGTGCAAGAGAAAGTCCAAATATTAAAGAATCAGTGCTCTTTCACCTTACTATACCAGGCTGTAAACTGAAGCTATTAGCAGCTGCCTCATAAACACTCTCGCTTTTCCAGGTGTGGGAATAGATATCTGTGAGGGGGCAGTAAGATGGACAGCTGAAGCAAAGATCACTGCTAGTTATTTCCAGAAAAGCTACTCTTTGCCTTCATTAGAAACCTTCAGTTCAAACTCACATGTAGTTGCTGGTTTTAGCTTGGCCAATTGATTTTAAGAAAATTTATATATCACATACACATAATAAAATGCACACAAATTCTGAAAGAAAGTAGAAAGTAACAAGTTTGTGGCAGTAGAACAGACCTCTCTGTTTACTCCTTTGGTAGGTACTTAGTGCCCAGCACAGGAAATCACTTTTCCTCTTCCCTTCCACATCAGTTTAGCTCCCATGTAATGGCTAATATGCAGCTCACAGTAGCTTCCATAGCACTTCCAATTTTACTGTCAACATTTAGTTAGAGCACATCAGCCCATCCTGATCTGATGAATTCATGTTTGACTGGAAAATAGTTTTCGAGGTTTGAGTTTAGATTTATGTTACTGAGTCAAAGCCTGTTGCATTTTAGTTTAGTCCAAAGACTTTGAACATCTATATACAAACATAACTGTAAAACATCAGAAGTGTCAAAGTCTTTAGACTTTTGTTTGCTTGTTTGTGTTGTTGTTGGTTGGTTGGTTTTTGGTTTGGTTGGTTTGGTTGGTTTTTGTTTTGTTTTTTTTTTCTCCTGAGTGGGACAGCTGTAAGAAATTCTAAGTTCTCCTGGAAGGCTGGAGGTCCTCTGAGGAGTTCAAAAGACCCTTTAGGTACTGAAAGAAACTACCCCTTTAGAAGCTTCAGGATATTTAATTAGTACTCCTTTCTTTGTTCATGGTTTGCAACAAAGACTCTTTGCCAGCTTTGGGTTAAACCATTAATGAAGAGGGTGTGTTAATTAAACAATTTTCTTATTTCTAATTGACAACAGTACCCTAGCTCTCCTGAGACATAGAATTAAGCACAGCAACGTCTGCTAAGAGACACTTGTAAATTGATAAGAGACATCATAGAAAATATTAAAGCATCCAGGGGAAGTAGCAATAATGAAAATTTTGTGTGCTGAATGCTTCACAAGAGGCAAAACATGAAAACATGTGGATATTAATGTTTTCAGGAATCTTTTTGGTTTTTTCTTCCACAGCATGCAATTTGCACAACTAGATTTACAACTTAAAACCCATTATTGGAAACTGGCAAGATGGTTTGAAATTTTCAGGTTTTACTGCAGCATGTAGAAACAATATTCAGCTCTCCTGCTCTTCTTTTTATTACGTTCTAGTGGAGTTTTTTGATTTTTTTTTTTTTTTCCAACTCGTTGCTTGTTCTGGATGTCATTGATTGAGAGGAGACCAGCACATGTATGAAAACAGCTTCTGAGACAGAATGCATCGATTTTACAAAGCAAAGTGGTAGCGTTACGTCTTTTGAGCCAGTTTTTTTTAATTGACATTCACTAATGTATTAATGGGGAGTCCTACTGATAATCTCAGTTTAGGTTATGATAGGAGCATCAGCAGTTGCATTGACCGACTTTCACAAAATCATTCTATCTCAATATTCAATGTCAGTAGAAAGAGAAATATCATGCAATGCTATCTGGTTCAGTTTAAATTTTCTGGAAAAAAAAAAAAAAGTGGAGATAGCTGGGGTCTGAGAGAAACACTGCCTATGCTACTACCTTAAAAGATAGTTCATCTGAAATGTTTTAAATGCAGTTTATTTTACCTGCCAGCTTAAATACTGATAACTCATATACAGAAATATGTTGAAGAGTCATATTTGTGAAAGTGTTGAAGAACCACATTTGTACAGCAGTAGTTTGCTGTATACTGAAACATATCATAGTGAATTAATACAAAACTAAGCCTCAGAAGAATGCAGTTTGAATTTTGGCTTTTCGATAGATGCTAATCTATGTTATGCATTTGCTATTTAGCTGAGAGAATAGCTGATTTTCATATGGATTTGTAAACATTTGTTTTGTGAGTTTAAATGCTTTGTGTACCTTAATGGAAACATATTGTGTCTTTTTCTTCTCTTGAGTACAGTAAAGTGCTTCTTTATTTTCATTGTTAAAAGTATCATTTATTACTGAGAATAAACTATCCTCTCTTCTATATAGTTTCGTATATATGTAATCCCACATGTAGGAAGCTTTGTAAGGGAAAAAAAAACTGAAATAGCAAACTAGACTTGTTATGAATATGCTAGGTGGTTAGTCTGATAACTCATGTGACAAGTTTGTCATATATGTTTCTTACACAATTTTAGTGTAATGCTGTGTCAATATTTCAAATTGATGCCAACCTTTATGTGGTTTAGTTGGTTATTCCTTTAGGAATGTCTAATATAGGCTTTCGAAAGACTTTTGGAAGTCTAAGACACAAGCTGCTGAACCACATTGTTTAGCTTTTGGCAATACGGTAGGAATTGTAGCATCAGTGCTTCCATTTAATTCAGTAGGACTGTTTGTATGAACAGAATGAGAATAATTTAACAAAAATACTTAAAAATTTTCATGATGAGACACAACACATGCTGTTAATTGCCTGAAAATTCACCTCCAGATGAATACGAACATTTTGTCTTTCTAAGAAATATTGAGTTTTGTAGTGGAGGTATGTAACAATTGTTTAGAAATGGCAGGTTATAGAGGATAGTAGCTTGGAAAATGACATGCTTGAAGAAGAAATGATTGCATCAAATGGTTTAAATAGCACTAAGAAAAAAAAAGGAAAGAAATGTCGAGAAGAATTGTATATTGATTATAAATTGAAATCTCAACCTGTGTAGAGAAAGTACAAAAGCTGATCCATGAGATTCATATTTTTTTTTTTTTTTTTAAGTTAAAAATACCATGAAGACAGTAACAGGAAACTTTTCTGTTGGTCTATTGGGTGATCAAGCCAATGCAGGTTTAGAACTTTCTACAGAAATACTTATTTTTGTTGTGTTTCTCTCTGGGATAGATCTGACATCATTGGTTCAGTATTTGCAGAAATTGTTCATGGACTAGTTCTTTTGCAGGCAGTAAACAGTTTTGTAAAGCATCACCTTAGTTTACTAAGAATTAGTAGAGTAATAAAGCTCAGATGTTAAATTTGAGGCCTATAATTTTTGTTTTGTTTTTGTTTGGTTTGGTTTGGCTTTTTTTAATGAGGTCTGAGAGATATGCAAGATTCTGGGAAATAAAGTCAAATGGACATAGAATTGAAATACAGAGGTTAAAGAAAGAGAGTACTCTTTGTTCTGTCAGCTGCAGTGCAGCTCAGGGAGGTTTTGTAAATTTTTATTTTTTTTTTGTTAAAGATCCAAGGTGTCTCAGATTGGTCAAAATTGGGTGCTTATCCATCTCCACATTTTTAAGAATCCATATTTTTAAGAATTAATTGTGAAAAAACATTGCTGGGTTTTGTCTCATCTCCAGATTCCAAACATTGTCAGAAATGTCAAGAACTTTATCTCAAGTTCTTTGGAGTATGCTACAGAAGCATTTTTAAAATGTAAGAAATTGCCTGCTCTTCCTTTTAGTAGTCCCAATACTCAAATGATCTTGTGAGAAGGATAGTGATGCTTGATTATACTAGAATATTTATACTGGGTCATATTAGTATTTGTATTTTTCTTATCCTTTCCTAAAAGGAAACCCCAGCAAAGCTCGGGTAGGTGATGGTCTAGGAAAGAACTGTAAGGAAAAAAAAAGCCTGAAAATGAGGAGTAGAATTTGTAACAATGTGCACATAAAAGAGTCCCTGTTCAGAATAGGATGTCTAAATGACTTTGACCTTCTTTGTTTAGTTCCTGTTTGACTGAGTGAAACTTGGAAAAAAAAAAAAATCCTTTATTTACCTAGGACTATTTCCTTCTTAGTAAGAAACTTGAAATTGATTTTAACTTGTCACATTTCTTCTCTGAAGTAATATAAAATCTTTGTCTAATAAATATATACAAAGGCTTTGTGGCCCATCAGGGTACCATGACATTCCAGTGTATTGATTCCACGATGCTAAAGGGTGACATATTTGGTGTTAACGGGCCATCAGAGTATTGGGATTTGAATTGTACACAGTAAGAATCACTGACTTTCCTGTAACATGGCAGGCATTCTAAAGCAATGAAGTAACTACAGTAATAAAAAATTCCTCATGTGTAACCTTCACAGATTAAAAAGATTGTTGCATAATTGTGCAGAAATTAAATTCATAAAATCAGAAAAATCTTAAAGAAAACTAAGGAAATAAAAAATAATACTTATTGACCTGCAACAGCCAATACCATTTTGCAGTTTTTCCTCTGTAAAAATTCTTATTGTCCAGAATTTCACTCTTGAAAAGTTTGCGTTTCTTTTTCCTTTCTGCAAAGTGTAATCTGTATCCTAGGTAAAGACCTTAACTTTTGTCATTGTAATTCATTTTAGCTGATCAAAAGAGTATGTGGACTGGAGAAGGATAAAAATTATTATAATTTATTTTATTGTCCTTCAAGTGAAGTGTTCTGTTTAGTGTTATTGACCTGTTGCGGTTTCTTTGGAAATAGCATTTTGATTGTTATTTGATTGTATTAGGTTGATTACAATTATTGTGAAGAAAAAGAAATCTAAGTCAAAAAAAGTGAGCTAATTCTAGCCTCCTTTGGAAGCTAATCGTGGGTTTACCAGCTTTATGGATTTAAGAGAGTTTATAGAACTCAACTTCCAGATTTTTTCATGTTCTTCCTGTATTGCATACTTCAGTACTGGTTGTTCTGCAATGGTGTATTGAAAGCATTTTATATTATATGTTTGTTCTGTTTTCTAACAACATAAGTATTTTGCTTAAGCAGATTTTCTAGAAAGTGACAGCTCTGAAAAATTGCACACAGTGGTTGCTGGAAGCATTTCAGCACCAGGCAGTCTAAATAGAGCAGAAGGGAGAAAATGAAATATCACCATATTTTAAAGATGACAGTTTTGCCAGAGATTCCTTTTCACTCTTCAGCTTAAAACAAATCTAGTAAATCAAGTATATCTAAAATGTCTGCACTCACTGAAGATGCACCACCTTGTTTTTATTTTTGTTTTGTTTTGTTTTTTTTTTCTTTCTTTCTTCCTCCTTAAAAGCATAAGGGTGAACACTGACTTAGCAAATGTAAAACACACTCTGAGGAGCATAATTCTTCTGGTTTAATTAATCTCTTAATAGTTTTCAATCATAACAAGCTTTCATGAAACCTAGTTATATAGTGAGAAACTAAGTAAAATCTGGAATGAGGAAACTGAAGTGAAATATTATATTTCTCAGAATTATGTTGTTGCTCAGAAATTATAATATTTTTAAATTAAAATTAATTTCAGTAACATATATATTAGGAACAAAATCAGGAGAATTTTTTTGGTCAGATCAGGTTTTATAAACATTTCATGATACTTTGTTTTAAAAGAAATAATGAGACAGCTGTGCCAGATTTTTGACATGGTATCCATCTCTTTAATAGAGTCCTAATAACTCCTTGCCACTTACATGGTTGAAACCCTCTAATTAAGCCATATATTTTTTATTTTTAGAACATATTTTGTAACCATGTTTCATCTGTGATTGCGTGTCTTTGCTCCAAGACCTGGTCACTGTTACTAAGAATGCAGTTTTCTCCTCCCTCATATCAGCAGACATAAAAAATAGCAAGGAAATTTGTGATAAGGCTAATTTCAGAGACTTCACTCTCTCCCAGTTTCATGGGTTCCTGCTGCACTTCTTGCATCAAGACTGAGGAAGTTGATCTGGCCTGCTTGTTTCAATCTTGAATGATAGCAAACATCCAGAAAGATATTTTTTATAAGGACTGACCTTAAAAGGAGAGGGGGGAAGAGTTTATTGAGCATGACTCTTCCTACTTGAGCAGATATAATTGCTCATGATGAAGTTCCTGCTCATCCTAGTAGCTGTGTGGTATATGTCCAAGGTATACTTCCCTTCTGCTAAATTTTGATGTGGTGCCAGACGTTGTTATCGTATATTCCCTTTACATTTGTCACAAAAGAGAGATAATATGCAGAAACACTTTCTTGATGTTTATGAAGTTCTGTTGAGACTGGTACCCACTATTTACAAAGAAAAAGTTATGCTAGTGCGGTACCCACAGTCCATGCAGATACTGACAAGGAGACACCAGGATTCTTCTTACTGCCCTTTTCCTTCTGCTTCTGTCACTTATTTCAGTAGAGAAAGTCTTTTTACACTGTAAGCACATGCTGCATATTAGATTTAATTCAATATGAAAGAAGTGGAGACACACTTAAGACAGATTTTGAGTCCTAAAATAAGCATTTTGTTATTTCACTGAAACAGGTGCTTTTTATTTTTGATCAAAAGGAGAAAAAAACCCTCTCAACCCCAAACTTTAAACCAAAACAGCATATAGTGTTAATTCATATTCCCATGTACCACTTCTGTACATAAACTAATTTGTGTTGAGGAATTTATGGGCTAAAGGATTAGTGGTCACCTAATAGTTCTAACCATGCATAATATGCTATGTTTGGATTGCCAGAGTGCAATCTAATGTGAGGTAGCTTAACTGATCTCACAAATATTTCAAGGCAACTTTTATTGCATTACACTGTTCAGCTACTTTCATGTGTGTACTGTTAGGACAATAGCCTGATTTGGACACATAACTGAATTGTACATATATAACTACTGTCAAATCTAGCTTAATTTTGGTCATTTCAGGTTTAATGTAAAAGGATGCCCAAGAAATTAAAGGTCAATTAACTGCTCATTTTTCTTTCATTTTTGTTCTGTATTCTACATCATGTATTAAAGATAAAAACAACTTTCTCTGTTTCCATTAACAAAAGTGAATAGAGAAGAAAAAGCAATTACTTGTAGAACGCAAAATCCTTATGATAATTTGACAGACTTTAATTAAAACAATCTACCACACTGTGCTCATATGACAGACTATGACAAAAACTCTTACTTGTTATGAAACACAATACTGGTCATTGATAAAGGACTTAAAATTTTACAACTTATTTTGAAGAATGGACTTTATATTTCTTTTGAAAGGGAACACATATATGCAAAACCCCCTCTGGTTTCAAACTTAATTTTAAGAAAGTGAACAACTGACAATGCAAACAGCTTTACACTGTCAGTATATTTTCCATAGTGTTTTGCATACATAAACGTAGTATCTAAGGATCACTGTATCCTTTATAAACTTAGCTTGTCATTATGATGCTTCCATTATGTAACTTGAGTATTTAGATGAATATTTGGAGTAACTGAGAATTTGTAAATCTTACAAACCATTTGACTACAACTTGGAGGTACACTGAAAAGGGACTCAGGAAAGCTAATTTCAGTTTTCATCTACTGAACAGCACTCACCTTTAAATAATGTTGTGTTATGAATATGCATGCTTTCTGTAATCTGTTCAAATAGTGGATTTAGCCTATGTTCATTTAAAAGATGCAGCCTGACCCTGCTCTTGACATTTCTTTTGAAATTGGCGATAGACTGGCAGCAGTGCTTACTTTTGTCTTCTAACATTTCATTTTCTTAGTGGTCTTGCTTGCTTACTATATTTTTTTTCTTTTATTACTACAACATCTCTGCAAAGTGGGAAGTTGCCCTGCTCAGTGAGTTTTGTGGAGTGAGAGTGATGCCTAATTGTACTTTGGAATTTGATATAAAGGTTGGTGAGTCTGTCCTATCCATTTTCTCCCTACAGATCCTGTATGAAGCAGTTAAACCAAGCCCCCACCTACATCTCTCTCCCTCACTTCTTTCCGTAACTTTTTCTTTTAGTCTACTTTAGTTTTGGCCATTCTGAGGGGGCTCTACCTTTAGACTCCTACTGGCCTTTGGTATAATCCACTTTGCCTGACATCTGGAGAGCAGGAATAATCCACCCGGGAACAAGCAGTGGGTCTCCTGTTGCTCAGGCAGAGTCTCTGCTCCACTATGCAGCATTATTGCATTTGTTCTCCTCTCTAGGTAATCTCTTGTTAGTCCCCCTGAAGCAAGGGCAGGCATGGGATGGGGGGGCAAGAGAAGTCCCTGAAGCCTGTTATACCCACAAGTATAGAACGAGGGTCTATATTGAACAGGGGTTACTGGCTTTGTGTCTCCAAAAGGCTGAAGTGTAAAGAATTCCCATGAAGTCTGTTGTGCCTATGAGATGAAAAGTAATAGTTCACATTGCAAAGTAAGCAATAAATGTATCAGCTTCCTATTACTGCCACAGCAGTCTGTTTTAAATATATCCATAAAGCTTTTAATTCCATGCATAATACTTCTGTCAAAAGCATTTCTCTGAAGTCCCTTTTGGCTTTGCATGTGTAAATGCGGTAAGCAACAAATTTAATTGGCATATACTATTCCATGCAGATTGTAAATTAGGCAATGATTTAAAAGTTCTTTAAGATAAAACATTTATTAATGCCATTAAAAATAAAACTGCATTAAAACCCCACGTATTTGTCATTCACCTCAGTTTTTCTATACATTAGGCACTGAAGTCTTGCCAATTTTTATTTTCTTTCTTTTTTTGGTGAGTGGAGATGATGGCTGGAAAAATTATAAAGCAGTGTAATACTGTGAGTGAAGTGACAAAGGATCAGTAGCAAAAAATATAGATGTTCTGTCTTTAAGCATATTAATTCTGATTCTTGGAAGAGTACACTCCTTTTTCAATCTGTATGGTTTATTCTCTTCTGCATAAGCCTTCAGTACTAGGTATAGACAATGATTGTAGTGTCACTGTCAGGTAGGAGGAAGGTGGCATGGAAATAATTTTCATACATAAGTCTCAGAGGTACAATATATCAAATAACCTTTCAGAGGATCAAATACAAAGGTGTTAATACTGTGTGGTCTATTTTTTTTTTTAATGGAATAAATTACATGATCAAGAAAATTAGGAATGAGAAAAGGGAGAAAGTAAGAGAGAATCAAAGAGAGGTACATTATAGAGGTGTGGTCAGTATAGAGGTAAAGGTTTGACAAATGTCAACTGAGATAGACACTTAAAGGGATAACTAAAAGAAAACATTATTAAGCTATATTAACAAAAATGTGCGAGAGAAGCAGGACAATTATTACACTTAGAGGTGAAAGATAACATAGATGTGATGCAGAAATGAAAATAAAACTCTGCCTTGGTCTTAAACAAAGGTGATAATGTTGTACATGGGAGGCAAAAGCTGGAAGTATCTGAGGTAAAAGCAAAACTTGAAGTCTGATATATGTAAATCAAGGAGGAATGGATAAACATCATCAGAGAATTGTGGGTGATATAAAACAAAGCATCCCATGTCTTCTTGTGAATGAATCTGTTAGGACAGAAATGGTGCTGTTTTGTCAGAGAATCAAGAGTACAGTATTTATATTTAAGTAGGGATGAAGGTAGAAAAGAAGGGATAAAGGTCTACAAGGGTGACCATTTTTTATCAAAGTAGAGTAGAATTTATACGAAAGGAAAAAAAGGTTCCTGACAGAAAGGAAGAAGAAAGATGGGATAAAAATAGAAGTTGAAAATGGCTTTACTGAAAGCTATTAATGCTAACCAATCTGATACCTTTCTTTGAAAAGATAATATATTTCCTAGATACAGAAAATTTAGTAATTTATCTCTTTGGACTTCAGCAAGCAGTTGATATCGTGCCACCTGGGAAGTTATTTGTGCACCTGAGGAAGATAGTAATTGCTAGAGGAATTACAAAATATGTAAGAAATACATGAAAATGAGATGATGGCGTTCTTGCAAAGTTAAGCATAAATAGAGGGAAAGTTAAGAAAAGTCAAACATGAGTCTTAAGACTGATTTTTCTCCATACTTTAACGTTTGTGCATAGAGTGAAAATATAGTAATGAAACTTGATTATGAAACAAATATGATAAACACCATGAGTTTGTGTGAAAATTAGACTGTAGTAGATGAAGGGCCAGGAAACTTATTAGACTGTAGCATTTAAAATGAACCTTAACTCCTCAAAATACAAAAGCGAGAAAAAGACAAGATGTAAATTCAATTAGGAAATTGTGATATGGAAGCAGTAGAGAAAGAGGATCATTTAGTGAATTAGGTAGATTTACTACGAGCACCAGTGTGACACAGGCAAGCTTGTTTCTGCAGTGTAAGGCTGAATCATGTTGTGTGCTGCTGTGAAAGAAATGGACATATTCATGTGATTTGAGGAGTCATTTATGGGAAATCATCTGAAAAATCGTTATTTTGGTCAACAATTTTGAGGAAGAAATTAGCAGAATTAGAAGAATTTCTAATTGCATTTTGAGATTTAGAAAGAACTGTTTAATAACCATGGAATATAAAGTTAGCTGTGCAAGAGTTGACTAATTCAGACTTAAGAGTTAAGTACTTCACAGGAATTCTTTAGGAGTTGACTTTTGCAGACATAAGGCTCTTGAGAGTCATGCTGTGGCAGGCTAAAATTGGATGGCCGAAGCTGTTACTATCCTCAAGGCATGAATACTCGAACCTCCTTTGAATCACTTTTTGAAACACTGCCTGGTATATTAGGGTAATTCTGGAATTCTTTTACTTTAGTACACCCAGCTGAAGACTCCAATAGTACATAAACTCATTCATGGGCATATCGTATAACCCTGCCTCATGGCTTTTGTGCTGTACAGAAGGGTGGAGAAGGTGGATGATGGTGAAAACTATTCCTGCCATCTAGATTTAAACCACCGCTATATGTACCTCAGAGCCTTAAAAAAGAAAATATTGCTAGGAGATTTTATTGCTCTTCATATAAATACTTTGAATAAATATCAGCAAAAAAGCATTAATAAATAATGTTGGTATAATAGCAACTAATATACCACTGTATTTTCAGTCTAGAAATTACAAAAATATTTTAATCTTAGAATCATAGAATCATAGAATAGTTAGGAATGGAAAGGACCTTAAGATCATCTAGTTCGCAGGGGGACACCTCACACTAAACCATGCCACCCAAGGCTTTGTCCAACCCCACCTTGAACACCGCCAGTGATGGAGCATTCACAACTTCCCTGGGCAACCCACTCCAGTGCCTTACAACCCTTACAGTGAAGAATTTCTTCCTCATTATATCCAGTCTAAACTTCCCCTGTTTAAATTTGAACCCGTTACCCCTTGTCCTATCACTACAGTCCCTAATGAAGAGTCCCACCCCAGCATCCCTATAGGCTCCATTCAGATACTGGAAGGCTTCTAGGAGGTATACATGCAGCCTTCTCTTCTCCAGGCTCAACAGCCCGAACTTTCTTAGCCTGTCTTCAAATGGGAAGTGCTCCAGTCTCTTGATCATCCTCGTGGCCCTCCTCTGCACTTGTTCCAACAGTTCCATGTCCTTTTTATGTTGAGGACACCAGAACTGCACACAGTACTCCAAGTGAAGTCTCCCAAGAGCAGAGGGGTAGGATCACCTCCTTCCACCTGGTGGTCTCACTCCTTTTGATGCAGCCCAGGATACAGCTGGCTTTCTGGGCTGCAAGCACACACTGCCAGCTCATGTTCATTTTCTCATCGGCCAACGCCCCCAAGTCCTTCTCCACAGGGCTGCTCTTAATCTCTTCTCTGCCCAACCTGTAGCTGTACCTGGGATTGCTGCGACCCAGCTGTAGGACCTTGCACTTGACATGGTTCAACTTCATCAGGTTGACATCAGCCCACCTCACAAGCATGTCAGGGTCCCTCTGGATGGCATTCCTTCCCTCCAGCGTATCAGCCGAACCACACAGCTTGGTGTCATCGGCAAACTTGCTGAGGGCGCACTCAATCCCATTCTCCATGTCACCAACAAAGATGTTGAACAAGACCGGTCCCAACACCAATCCCTGAGGGACACCACTCGTTACTGGTCTCCAGCTGGGTATTGAGCCGTTGACCACAGCTCTTTGCATGCGGCCATCCAGCCAGTTCTTTATCCACCAAGTGGTCCACCTATTAAACTGATGTCTCTCCGACTTAGAGACAAGGATGTCATGGGAGACAGTGTCGAACACTTTGCACAAGTCCAGGTAGATGACATCAGATGGCATCAACTGCTCTACCCCTATCCATCAGTTCCGTAGCCCCATCCTAGAAGGCCACCAGATTGGTCAGGCAGGATTCCCCTTAGTGAAGCCATACTGGCTGTCACCAGCCACCTTCTTGTTTTTCATGTGCCTCAGCATGCCTTCCAGTAGAATCCACTCCACGATTTTGGCAGGCACAGAGGTGAGGCTGACTAGTCTGTAGTTCCCCGGCTCATCCATTTTCCCCTTCTTGGAAAGAGGGGTTATATTTCCCTTTTTCCAGTCGTCGGGAACTTCCTCTGACTGCCATGATTTTTCAAATATGATGGACAGTGTCTTAGCAACTTCATTTGCCAGCTCCTTCAGGACCCGCAGATGGATTTCATCAGGTCCCATGATCTTGTATACATTCAGGTTCCTAAGATGGTCTCAAACCAGATCCTCTCCTACAGTGGGCCCAGGGTCTTCATTCTCAAAATCCCTGCGACTGCCTTCCAAGACTTGGGTGGTGTGGTGGGAGCATTTGCCTCTGAAGACTGAGGCAAAGAAGTTAATAACCACCGCCTTCTCCAAATCCAGGGTAGCCAGTTCTCCCGATAGCTTCTGGAGAGGGCCCACATTGTCCCTACCCAGTCTTTTATTTGCAATGTACCTATAGAATCCCTTCCTGTTGTCCTTAACATCTCTACCCAAGTTTAATTCTAATGGAGATATGGGGTGATGTAAAAATATCTTTCAAGTTTTGAGATGGAACTTCATCAGTTTAGAAAAAGAATTATACAGGTAATTTCCTTCCTTTATATTCCTGTACTTCTAAGAAGAGGAAGAAAGTAAAGCAAAAAAAAAAAAAAAACAAAACAAAAAACAAACAAAAAAAAACAAAAAACAAAACAAAAAAAAAAACAACAAAAAAAAACGAAAAGAAACCATGGGCCAGGCTTTTCCTACCTTTGTTTCTTAATAATGGATTAAGCTATTAGTAGAATTATCTACACCAAGCTCCAGTTATGTTCTGTAAGTTGTTTAAAGAGCAAAATAAACCTCTCAGTGTGAAATTTGAATCATCAGAGGCATCTAAGGATATCAGTACTTGCTGTACTGTTTTTCTGAGCCTTTTTTTTCTTGACATGGCAGTATAACTCAGTCCACAGTGTTACTGTCTGAAGACTGTAATAACTTAAATAAGTAACATTCTTACACATTAGAGTGCTTCTTAATGTATTAGTTCAGTAAGACAAGTGACAGAATTTTAATAAATGCATTATGGACGTAATATGCAAGACTTATGGAAGACTATATTATTGAGACTTTTTTTAGGTAGATTAATCTTATGTTATTCTGCTCTGTACCTTCAAAAACCTATTAGCAAATTACATTTCTGAACTATCTGAAATAAGTAAACACATACGTATTAAAAATAGAACAATAATATAATTATAGTGGATTGTATTAAAGATGGTTCTCTGCTTCAGGAATTGCAAGGCATTGTAGCAAATGGCATTAAATATGCAATATTTTTATTTTTACGGTGCTTATTATAATGAGGATGAGAGAGTTAAATGAGATATATTTATATTTACTGAGATATTATATTTTGGTTTTCATTCCTAACTACAGCTAGTAGAAGTATATGTTCATGATTAATTTACTTTAGGGTTTTTGGGATTTTTTTTTGAAAAAACTGATTTCTTAACAGTTAAGTATGTGTGATTTTTTGATTCTGAGGTATAAATTCTTTGGTTTGTGAGGATGAATCTCAGGGGAGTGGCACAGACGCAGTCTTTCCATGTGTAACCGCTATCTTTGTGAGCCAGAGGTCAATACGTCACCACATTACAGCAAAGCATGACTGTGAACAGAATGCAATGCTAATATCCTAATAATAGGAAGTGTTGGAATTTGCCAGATGCCTAAATGTTCAAAATTCATTCACAAGCATAATGTAAGCTGGAAAGAAATAAACCAGAGTGTTTGTAAAGATAGTGAGTGAGACATGTTTATCTTATGAATTTTATGCTTGTTATGATGGGTTAAAAATGATAATTTGTGTATTTTTCTGGTTTTGGTATGAAGCAGAAAGCTTAGTTTTGATGGACTTGATTTACGTAACATTCAGGAGTCAGCAGTAACCACAATTAAGTTGTAAAACTAGACCCAGCTGATGCAAAGCAGTTAAGAATATGCCAAATTGAATTTAAGTAAGCTTAAATGAGAATACAGTCATCTTAAACCCTGTGCTAGCTCCAGGCGGTTTACCCTTTTAAGATTATTTCTTTAAATTTATTTACTTTTTTTTTTTTTAATCAGGATTATGAATAGGTTTTCTTATATTAGAACATGATTGTTTGTTTCTGGAATTCTAGTGACTCTATGTATCTCTGTGATCGTATGTAGCAGTCCTCATTAATTTCTTTTTCAGACAAACTTCTAATTAATTTCAATTTACCTTTATTTTTTACCTTATATATGGTCTTAAATGATTTACAAATATTGTACAAAAGGCACAAAATAAAACTATTTTACTGAACATTTTATTTGATAATCAATTTTATTTTGTTTGATTAAGAATATGAGAATTAGTATTCTTTATTCGACATATATATTCAAAGGTAATGTATTCAGTACACTTCCTATAATTCCCCATGGCTTATTTTGAATTCTGTCACAAACTGAAAATGAAGTTGTGTGTGTAAAACAAGTTTAAAAATAGATGAGAACCTTCTTGTGGAAAGAAACAGGAAATTTATAGGAGATATATTTTTATCTGGCATTTGCTGCAGTGGGCAAAAATGAGTATGTTGTGCCTTTCAGGTCTGTTTAAGACATGTTGAATGTTGCAGCAACTTGTAATGCCTCAAATTTTTAGTAATACACACACATCAATCAGATCAATATATGATATATATCCTGCAATCATAATGTATTTACAGATACAGATTTAGTGCTAAGAAAAAATAGAAATGAGTAGCAAAAAAGAAAATCAATATAAAGGTGCTTGCAGAAGTCAGTCATTCTGAGTCTGTAACAATATGTTGTGGTTGTGATCATCTATACTCAGAGTCTGACTTCTCATTTGATGAAAGTTAATTGTATATAATAACAAATATATATCACTAGTACTAAAATCTCGCTTCCCAATGGCAGTGGATATATAAGTTAATGAAAAAGAAGAAACAAATATGAATACCTATGAATAAATTTGGGATTATTATTATAATTTTAATATACTGCAGCATTGAAATTCTGAAACAGATTTCCTATTGAAATATTCATACAAGAATATTGTAATCTGTCAAGGAAATACGTGAGATTATGCCTATGATAAACAGAAAATGGACTTGGTATGTAACTTTCAGGCCTGCATTTCAGTGTTATGAACTGGATTAGTGGAGAACTGCAAGCATCTTGCTCATGAAAACTTAGGTAGTGAACTCTCAGTTCTTCATTTAACTCTTTGGTATATGTGCATTTCCATGCTAGGAAATAGGAAAAGCAAAACCAGTGGTACCTATTTTCTGAAAAATGAGTAAGTTCTTTTCAGCTGCCATAGAAAAGTGAGGAAAACAGCAACTCATTTCACAGAAACATAGTCAATGAGAAAGGATAATTTTCTGATTTTTCTTCATTAATCATTATATATGATGCATCTGTATTAATGATGCAGAGCACAGGAAGGATTTATTTGGGTTTGAAGTTGAGTCCATATTTGGAGTTTTGCTGTACATATTTTGGTGCACCACTGACACTTCTGATGCATTGTCTTCCTTCCAGTATTGTCTTCAGGATAATCACGTGGTGGGTGGCACTTGCAGTGCAGATGCAAGGTCCTCAATTAGTTTGCTCTCTGTGACTGCACCGTATATGCCTAAGATTGGCAAGTGGTACAAACTCCCTTGCTTACGATGCAATGCAGAGAGGCACAATAAATTGCACTGTCATCCTTCCTTTTTTATACTGCACCAGCAGGCAAAGTACACATATGCACTTAGACCACCATGATTATTTGAATTTGTGTTGACTACCATGATCATTTGAATTTGTGAGGATACAATATATCGCATTTTTGATAAAAAGATCTGACACTTTGTCTAGTATGTGTCAAGTATTTTTTTCTCTTGTTTAGCTTTTATTTTACATTGATTTGTTATTTGATTTGTTAACTGAAAAAATGATGCTTCTGTCATAGAAGAAAGCTCTAATTATAGAAAAAATCTGTTACATTTACGAACCTTTTGGACTTACAGAAATATCATATGAATGCACCAAATGCTCACAATTGTATCTCTGTCTTGGAGAAAGATATTTAAAATATATGTTAGTAGATTCCTGTTGATTGCATATTGGACAAATCTACTATTGCAGTAAATGTATTCCCCTAGAAGTTAGCAAAGCTTATTTTTTCTATGAATTTGAATTGCTGTTAACAAGTTTGAGGTACTCAATGTACTTAAATGATAGGTAGAGAGATTGATCGATCAAGTTAGATAGACAGGTAAATATGTTACCTATATTTTTATATATTGTTTTTTGGCTCATTGAGTGTTTTTGCCATTTAGTTAAGCTAAGACAGTGGAAACTAAACAAAGAGATTTGCATATAATTGGATTGATGATGATGATTAAGGATTTTACTGTGGTGCAAATTTATTTCTTCTGCAACCAAAGCAGAACATTTTGCTTACAGGAAGCCCAGATGGCTTCCTGTAAGAAGATCATATTTAGACTGAGGAACAGACGTTACTTATTTGAGGACATTTGCGAGTCTTTTATGGATTATGTTCAGAGAGCAAAAGCTGCTTTGTAGAGATGCTTGACATTGCTATCCTGCATTTGTATAATTTGGTTTTAACTTTGTATATGTGTAGTAGATTAGAAGTGATTCATTAAAACATTGGAAAATAAGGACTTAGTAGTGAGTGAGTAAACTAAATATATAATTATTAATAATTCAGAAACACTGGAAAAGTTGAAAAGACTGGTGAAACCCAGCCTAACATGTTACATAACTGACACACAATGGATAGTGTATTTTCTAATTTTCTCTGTAGATGACCCATTTCTGAACGATATTTTAAGAGCTTTTTTAAAGAATATATTGGACAGAAACCTTCACTGTTTATTATTAGATGTGCATGTCTCTTCAGTGCCTTGTTTTGTTTATAAACGCATTGATCAAAGTGATTCAAAGGAAACGTGTTTTCACTTAGTTCTCCATTTTATTTATGTTAACCTTGAAGTGTAATAGGTTGATACCTGGCATTTTGAATAACTTAGATGTTCATAGAATTATCACTGTATATTGTATGTTGCCATCAAAATCTGTCTCACTCATCACCTTTTTTGGGGGGCTGTGGGTGAGGTGGATGAGGGGGAAGAAGGGTTTGCTGTTTGTTTTCGTATAAAATTCCTGTTCTTTGCTTCTCATACCTGTTTGAGATCATTAGCGACTTACCACACTGTTTATCCCATCACTTCATGGAGAAAAGTTATGCTTGTCCCTGATACCCAAAACCTACTATTTTTTCCTCTGGCTGTAGTAACTACAGGTAAGAAAAGCAGGAATACATAAATCACTACAATGTCTTTATGATTTAAAACCATCCTGTTCCTGGACATAGTCTGCTTCTATTAATTCTTTTTCTTAAGCAACATGTAATACTATTCTTACTCTTTTTGCTGTCAAATAGTTCCTTTATGGAGTCTGTTTGGACCAAAGGGAAAGAGGAATCTTTTTACTTGCTTAAAACATCTGTGATACAGGATTAGGTTAGCCAAAATCTACTCACATCCCTGTAAGCAGACATATATTTTTGTATTTTTTGTAGGTGGATACAGTGCAGACTACACAGCACCCTGGCCACATTGAGGAATCATGTAAAATGAATGTATGTGCTCGTAAGTGAATCATTTATAAAATGAAACTCCAACTCCAAGGGGTGTTGGATCACAAAGTACCTGAACTCTCTTTGCTCTCATGTTAAGAAATTGATTCCCAGGGGACAAGGTTACTGCAGTAACTAAGTGGACCTTGAAAGCAAAGCTATTATAAAACAAGCAAGCAAAGCAAACAAACAAACAAACAAACCCCATGATAACTCATTTTAAAACCCCCTGAAAACAACAGATTCAGGTTACATTTTGGATACACTGGGAGAGAGATTAAACAGATTCAAGAATCCAAGCCAAAAAAACAAATGGTATGTGAGAAAGGTTTGTTAAGCAGAATGATTATTAGTGGAGGAACAGGATCAAATACCGTCTAATTTAAGAATATGAATAGGATGAAAAACCTCACAGTTTTCTGCTTTGTACGGTCTTTGAAAGGGCTGAAATTTGGTTTGATGATTGCTTCATTTAGTAAGTGGGAGATGAGTGTGAACAAGACTGAACTTTCAGTGTTTGAATTAAGGAGGTATTTGTGGTTTGCTGAAAAAAAAAAAAAGAACAACCCTGAAGATGTGCTAGATAAACAAAGAAAAAAGTTATACCTCAGGACTGAATTTCTGGAAATCCAAACATAGTTTTCATATTTGAAAGTCTGTATTACTTGGGGACCTGAGTAGGGGAGAGGAATTAGGGAAAGCAGTCTTGGGTCTTCAACTTTTGCTGAGAAAAATGGCTCTGCAAGGAAATTGGGTAGATGCAGAGTAAAAAACAAAACACTAAATGACTCGACCAGCAAATGGGGAAATCAAGTCATTCACATGTATACACATAACATTTGGTTGTCAGATTGTCGTGGTTTAAGTAAGGTATCATACACTGAACCTGTGAGAACCAGAGCGACAACTTTGAGAGCCAATAAATCAGCATTGTGAGGAGTGGCTATTAATCCTTGCCATTATCTCAACCCTTCATGCCCATGTTGGGCACCAAAAAGAACTGTCCTGGTTTAAGCCTCACCCAGGCTAATAACTCACGGAAACTGTTCACTCACTCACTCTATCTCTTTCTTCCCCCAGTCCCGGGGCAATGGGGAGGAGAATCAAAAGAATGCAACTCGCACAGGTTGAGATAAGAAGCAGTTTAGTAACTAAGATATAACACAAATCACTACTGATACCACCAATAATAATACACGAGAAATACAAGGAAAGAGAATGCAACTGCTCACCAAGCCCGACCCAGCCAGTGCACCCCCCAGCAGCGAACCCCCCCAGTGCACCACCACCACACCCTTCTGGGTCTCTGCTCTCCGTTTTCACATCCTGGGCATGACGTGCTATGGTATGGAATAACCTCTTTGGTCAGCTTGGGTCAGGTGTCCTGTCTCTGCTTCCTCACTGGCTTCCCCTCCTCCCTGGCATAGCATGAGGCTCAGAAAGTCCTTGGCCAGACCAAAACACTACCAAGCAGTAACTGAAAACACTGGTGTTATCAGCGCTGTTCCCAGGCCCAAAATCAAAAACACAGTGCTGCATCAGCTACCAAGAAGGAGAAAAATGACTGCTGCTTCTGAACCCATGACACGGATGCAAGTTAGTTGATTGACTAGAGCACACTAGACTAGAAAATTGTGCCAAGGATTGTAAAATTGCCAATATCCAAACCGCACGTAGGGCAGACCTGTGACTGTGCAGTCACTATTGAAGCTATATGCATCATATAAAGACAAAGATTATATCCCCAGCTCCAGTTTATATATGTATGCCAATTTTTATTTTTATATACATATATTTGGATATTACATTATACAGAATATCAGCTTATGATTTAGAGAAAGGAAAGGCTGAGCATTTTCTCCTTAAGAATTTATTCATTTATATACTTCATCTTCATTTTAAGGAACAATGACAGAGAATGTTAAAGTATTAATAATTTTTCTACAAGCTCCTTTACTTATGAATAAAGCATAACTTCAGCCCCTACAAGTTTCCGATGTAAAGCTAGTATAACTGAGTGAGGAAGCCATATTACATTTGTAACTGAAGTGTACGTTATCACTTGCTCTCCTTCATAATATGGCTTTTCAACTGTATAAATGACAATGCTGAAAAAACTTTTTATGTCCTGATTGATACGCATTTATGCCTGAATTAGCCCTCCCTTTGTGTTTATTCCTTCAAAACTGGTCTACTACTTTTTTCCACTAGAAGTAATTAGTTCCAAGTGGAGGGATTTATGATACGGTAGGGGCTTTGTCCTCTTTATTGTACTGAGATATATTATCAAACTTCAAAACCTGTATACTGCTATTGTATCGATTTTGTTTTCTGTGAACAAAATCAATGAGCAAAATTAAAATAAAAAAATCAATTCTTCCATTTTTTAATTGATTTGGTTGTTCTACATGTACTTTATTTAACCTTGATTACTAGTCTGGAACTCATTGAAAGGAGAACACAATGAGACTTTTTTTATAATTCTTCTTAGAAGAAACCTATGGAAATTAATGAAATGCAGATAAAAAGGAAACTGAAGTTAATACATACAGGAATGAGAAGGAAAAAGATGCAAAAGAGATCAAGAAAAGCACTGTTCTCAGTTGGGATGCATTGTTTAGGAATATCAAGGACCCTATAAAAATCAGTACCAACAGCTTTTTCAGAAAAATCAGCATAGGATTCTTCTTTCCATTTTCTAGCCCTTTCCTTTCATTCAATAGATGGCTAAAACTGGCATATGAAATACTTGCAATCTCTTGACCATGCAGTATGAGTTTAGAGTAGTTGCAAAGCTCACCGAAAGATAAGAAAAAATGTCAAAAAATATTTAACATGTAATATTTTGCAGAAATAAATACACTACATATGCAAATATGTTTGTAAAATTGCCAGCCTTTTTCTGAATATGGACATTATCTCAGTAAGAAAAAAAAGAGTTAAACTTAGAGACTGTAAAGAGAGATGTTAAGGACCTCTGGTCAGATTCTTATCTCACATACAGCAACTCTATATTTCAATAAAATTATTCTGCAACTGGGAACAAAATAAAAAAATGTGTCTTCTGTCTTCATTGCAATTTTGTTCTTCTATATTTAATTTTCTGGTCAGAAGCAATTACCAAGAGAGGACCTTTGAAAAATATTGTGCAAGTACTGTAATTTTCAGATTTCACAGAGTTTAGCAGTCGAGCAATTTGTATGAAATGAAAGGACTTTTAAATTTCCTCCTGCTACAACACCAGTGGGGAAAGGTCAGCAAAACAGCGGGAGATCAAATTATTTTTTTATTTTTTTTTTGTGTAACATCAACTTGGAAGACACTGGGAGTTTCAGAATTGTAAGTGATGATACAGCTTTATTCAACTATTTCTTTCCTCTTTGCCTCCTATGGCTGTTTCATTGTTGGGCAGTCTTTTTTTCCATCAGAATGAGGGAATGAAAGCCTATTTGTGACAAGTGACATTCTACTTTCTGTTTGCCACTGTCCGCATGGGTGAAAATAAAAGTACATCCATATGCATCTCATTTTCCTGGTTTTTAAGAGCTTAAGTTAGAACTTTTAAAGCCAAGTCTGACTTGCCGTACTCGTATGAACAGGCCAAATAAACCCAGTAAGACTGCTCGTATGAGTAAAGACAACTTATTTTTTAGTGTCACTTTATTGTCATGTCTCCTTTATACAAGACCGCTAAAGAACAAGATAGGTCAGTAGCAAACTATCAGAGAAGTTGTGATACACAATTACTTTAGGTAGTTAAAGCACAAGTTAGATAAATTATTAGTAGGAATATAATACAGGAAGTGGCAGCTAGTGGGAAATGGAGCTATGTGGCACATAACCTCTTTTTTCTTATTGATGGTTGTACTTTTGGGACTGTGTATTGTCACAGCTTGTAGAGGCACTCTTACTGATGCCATTCACAAATTTAAATACAGATGTAGAAGTACTCAACGTTGTAATTTATCCATCAAACCTAAACTAAAGGATTAACTTAAACAAACTTCCAACACCTAGACTACAATTTAGTGTCAGGATGAAAAATATAATTTAATTTAATCAAATTGGTTTTGCAAAGGTTCATAGAAAACTTTAAATCTTCACTTGAGATTTCTCCGGCTTATTAAAAACCTGTATCCCTACTCTTCCTGCAAGCTTCATTTAGCTCTGTAAGCACAGAGGCTTGGATTTACCCACTTATCATTTAAAAGTCGGTGTGATAATCCATACTTTAACCCATTACTCATTTTACTGTTTGAGGATGATTAAGTTCACTGAATTTTGCTGAGCTAGGACAAGATAGCTTTTTACGCTCAAATGCAGTGGATACATTTAAATTTCCAATGTATACTTACACATGCTTACAAACTCAAGATTATCTCCCTCTGCATTGGGTTAAAAATGTGCTTGCAGACATTGTATTTGACTTTTGACATCACATTTAGGGAAAACTATAATTATGTGAAATGCTATTACTGCTTCTGTACTGTTCTCAATATTTTACAAGAATCTATGTTGAGTGTAATATGCGATGAATGCCTTAAATAACCCTTTCCAACACGATGAACATGCTTACACAGTTTCATTGTTTAAAATTAAGCTATTTGTTTTAGTCAGAATGTGTCTGAAGAAATCAAGAAGCCACATTCAAATTCCTGTTCTTCATCATACTCCAGTAGATTACTATTTCAACAGTGCATTTCTAGGATCAAAGGAAAATTGTATCAGAGTTATCTATCACAGGAAAAGTATTTGTTGGCCTTTCTAAGAGAGTTATGGTGCTAATGGAAAAAAAAAAGTTCATTATGTCCCCTAGCAGTTACAACAGAGCCCTCAATAGTCTTCAGCGGTGGAATTCAAGGCATTAATGTTTTCAAAATCTAGTTTAAAATTAGTTTTCTTCTAAATCAATTTACTTTCCACATTTAAGCAGCCTCAGTTTAGCCCAGAAACACCTTTTTCAATAGCAAGTGCCAACCAAGTCAATTTCCAAAAGTTTTCTATTATTTATTGTTTATACATATTAATGCCATGTTTATTTATATATTATCATTGAGAAATACAACAGAGAAAAATGTTCTGGAGGACTTCAGGAAACTTAATTATGCTCTGTAGCCTCTCTTATCAGGCTTAATTATCTGTTTATGTTACATTTTGCAGAGTTCCCATTCAGGAAAGTAGCAGGACTTTAAATTAGCTTTTGACACAAGATAACCTTTCTTTAAACTATGAAACTATACACATATACCTGTTGTTTCAAGGGGAAAAAAAACCCAAACAAACAAACAAAAAACAACAACAAAACAGCTCTTGAATACTGTTCAGAGCAATTTTATTTTTGCAAATGTAAGCAAAGTAGTGGAATATAGACTAAGTAACCTCAGAAGACTGTATAGGCATAGTTCTACATAATACATGTCCAACTGATTTCTTTTTACTGCTGGAAGAATGGCCATTACTTCTGTTATCTGCCCCTGTATTGTGAGAATGGTAGAAGTATACAGAGAATAAAGATAAGTCTAGCCTGATGCCAGAGTCCCACCTTGCACCTCAAAGAAGTGAGTTAGAATGTAACCACATACACATGCATGTTTTAAACAGATAGATTATTATTACTGCAAAGCTTGGTGTCTCATCTAAGCTAGCTATACAGTTTCACAATGGAGGGATTTTGTGATGAGAAATAGGCATCTCTGGGCTCCCGTTCATGTTAGCTTGAGTTGGTTTTCAAATATTTAGGGTGAAACCCTGTAGTCTCTCTCCCTGAGACTACAGACAGGCTTGATTTCAGAGGAACATTAAATGTGCTTAAGCTCAATCATCAAATCATAGAATGGTTAGGGTTGGAAAGAACCTTAAGATCATCTAGTTCCACCCCCCCTGCCAGGGGCAAGGTTGCCTCACCCTAGATTATGTCACCCAAGGGTCTGTCCAACCTGGCCTTGAACACTGCCAGGGATGGAGCATTTACCACTTCTTTGGGCAACCCATTCAAGTGCCTCACCACCCTCACAGTAAAGAACTACCTCCTTATATCTAATCTAAACTTCCCCTGTTTAAGTTTGAACCCATTACCCCTTGTCCTATCGCTAAAGTCCCTGATGACGAGTCCCTCTCCAGCATTGTTGTAGGTCCCCTTCAGATACTGGAGGACTGCTATGAGATCTCCACACAACCTTCTCTTCTCCAGGCTGAACAGCCCAAACTTTCTTAGCCTGTCTTCAAAAGGGAGGTGCTCAAACCCCTTGATCATCCTCGTGGTTTAAAGGGAAAGATAATCTCTATTTTCAAGAAGTGGAAAATAGAAGACCTGGGAATTTACAGACCAGTCAGTCTCACCTCTGTGTCTGGCAAAATCTTGGAGCAGATTCTCCTGGAAAGCATGCTAAGGCACATGAAAAACAGCAAGGTGCTTGGTGACAGCCAGTATGGCTTCACTAAGGGCAAATCATGCCTGACCGATTTGATGGGCTTCTGTGATGGGGCTACAGAAGTGATAGATAAGGGCAGAACAGTTGATGTCATCCAACTGGACATGTGCAAAATGTGTGACACTGTCCCTCACAGCATCCTTGTCTCTAAACTGGAGAGACACAAATTTGATGGATGGACCATTCGGTGGATAAAAGGTGGTCTGGATGGCCAAACACAGAGAGTTGTAATTAATGGCTCAGTGTCCAGCTGGAGATGCGTAACAAGTGATGTCCCTCAGGGATCAGTACTGGGATTAATCCTGTTCAATATATTTGTCGGCAACATGGACAGTGGGATTGAGTGCACCCTTAGCAAGTTCACCGGTGACACTAAGTTATATGGTTCAGTTGGTATGCTGGAGGGAAGGAATGACATCCAGAGGGACCTTGACATGCTTGTGAGGTGGGCTGATGTCAACCTCATGAAGTTTAGCAACACAAAGTGCAAGGTCCTCTACATGGGTCAAAGCAATCCCAGGCACAACTACAGGTTGGGCAGAGAAGAGATTAAGAGCAGCCCTGTGGAGAAGGACTTGGGGGTGTTGCTCGATGAGAAAATGAACGTGAGCCGGCAGTGTGTGCTTGCAGCCCAGAAAGCCAATCGTATCCTGGGCTTCATCACAAGCAGCGCGATCACCAGGTGGAAGGAGGTGATCCTGTCCCTCTACTCTGCTCTTATGAGATCCCATTTGGAGTATTGTGTACAGTTCTGGTGTCCTCAACATAAAAAGGACATGGAGCTTTTGGAACAAGTGCAGAGGAGGGCCACGAGGATGATCAGGGGGCTGCAGCACCTCCTGTAAAGAGACAGGCTGTTCTGCCTAGAGAAGAGAGGGGTGTGTGGAGACCTGATATCAGCCCTCCAGTATCTGAAGGGGACCTACAACAGTGCTGGAGAGGGACTCATCATCAGGGACTTTAGCGATAGGACAAGGGGTAATGGGTTCAAACTTAAACAGGGGAAGTTTAGATTAGATATAAGGAGGTAGTTCTTTACTGTGAGGGTGGTGAGGCACTTGAATGGGTTGCCCAAAGAAGTGGTAAATGCTCCATCCCTGGCAGTGTTCAAGGCCAGGTTGGACAGACCCTTGGGTGACATGATCTAGGGTGAGGCATCCCTGCCCATGGCAGGGGAGTTGGAACTAGGACAAAGCCTTGGGTGGCATGGTTTAGTGGGAGGTGCCCATGACCCTGGCAGGGGGGTGGAACTAGATGATCTTAAGGTCCTTTCCAACCCTAACTATTCTATGATTCTGATTCTAGCTTAAGGTTCTTTCCAATCTTAACCATTCTATGATTCTGTGATTCTAGAGAACAGATTTGCATAGAAATGTCTCACTTCACTTTGTTTTCTTTAGCATATACCTAATATTTGACTTTGCTAACCTTACAATGCCATTTCTATGGAGGAGCAGAAAGATAGGCTTGTATTACCTGTTGCAAGGGTATAAGTGAGGAGAGTTAATCTTCATTCCTGTGTCTGCTACTACTACTAACCTTTTGGGGGCTAGACTTGTGAAATCAGAGAATAAATTTTCATTGTCTCGGTCAGAGAAAACTGCTTGATCCATTTTGTTCTATGAACTGTAAGTGATGAGATCCATAGAATGTCTGTAAAGAGCAGTAAGATAATGTAGAAACACTTTAAATTCTTCTGTTTCACTGAAGTTGGGAGAAGTGGTTTTCAGAACAAATGCTTTTTTTGCTTAACATCTGTAAACTTCCTCCTGGCCAAATTTTTGAAACAGATGTTAGTTTTCATTATTATGTGTATGGGACAATTCTGTGTATATATTTCAGTGAATTTTCATCAAAGAATGCTTTAGATTTAATCTTGCTGCATTTAAGAAAAAAATATTTTATAGATTACATTTTTTTCCTAAAGTATCATATTAGGAAAGAAAATGAAGCTGATTATTTTGTAAATGTTTGAAATGTAGATATATTGTTTTTATTCAAGTATTTCATGACTGTGAAGTGTGAATGCATTGATAGTGGGTAAAGACTTTCAACAAGCTGGGAAAAAGACATAGTATGGAAGTAACTAATTCAATAGTATTTTGAAACCATTGATTACATACTCAGTGCTGGCAGTAACACAGCTATACATAATCTTTGTCTTTAGAAACCTCCATTTAAGGGGAAACTAGACAAGCCATGGGATACTCAATGTTTTTCTTTTTTGCCTTCATCCTGCTTCTATCCCTCCTTTTGAAATACTCCCCATGGAGGACATATGAAAATTGTGAATTAAAGCTCCAGGAAGTCTGAAAGAAACAGCTATAGGCAGCATTGTGGAATAAAAAAGGTAGATTTCCTGGTGCAATTAGTCTGGTATTTCTACTCATGATAAAAAGTTCATAGTGCAGAGAGGATAGTGAAAGGGGAAAGACCATGCAGTCACATGTGTCATGACATATTGACCTTGTTTTTCAGATGCTTAAAAGTGTGTGAAGTTGGTCTAAGCATATTGCAGTGGTAAGGAGTGATAATTGCTGGTTAGCTGTTGAATTCAGCTTGTTGTCTTTCAGGGATCACCTGTTTGGCTATTTTTATGAATCAAACCATAGCTTTTGAGGAAAGCTTGTGCCTGTATTATGTACAAACATCTGAATATTCCCAAAGAACCTGAAGTGTATGCAGGAAGCCAAAACCAGTAAACTCACTTGGAGCAGTCTCTAGTTTTATTTTTCTAATTTTCTTTCATTTTTCTAATGTCGATAGTGTCAATATCTGGCATTAATATTAAAATACAACATGGTCAAAACACAGGTGCAATGCTAATAAACTGCATTTTAAATTTTAATCTCCTTTTTAAAAAGTAAACTTACTTTCTAAATATAGCTTTATATTTTAAATATAACACAATTTCATTTTGCATTGTGTTGTGGAGCCCTCTGCACTTTGCTTTGAATCATTCTCACTGAAATTAGAACTGTCAGTGAGCAGCACCAGACAGATTTTTATTTCACTCAAGAAGTTATTTCTAGTAGGATGACTTTTCACAAATATATAACTTTTTTTACATGTTGTTAGGGTGACTTTTATATTAATTTGGTTTTAGTGTCTTTGACTGAGTTTGTGGCTTATTGCAATATGTTCCAAAGTAAAAAGTGCTTTCCAAAAATAGTTTACAATTGTGGGAGGTCATACAGTAATGTCAGGACCTCTGCTTCATAGAATTCATTACTGTAAGTGATGCAAGAAGATGGAACGTTAGCAAGGTTTAAAAGAAGATGGAAGATTTTTAAAATACTATTTAGTCTATTAACTTTCTAGAATTTCCTTAATATTCTTTATTAGATTTCTACATTTATAAAATACATGCATACAATAGGACATGTTTCTGTCCTACCAAGTGCCTATCTCAGTAAAGGTTGCATTTATGGCACGAGCTACATTAATTTATAATGAATAATCTGTAACAGTGTGGTTTACTGCATAGAACTGGTAAGTAGGAATTTGGGATCTTACATTTCATTCTTGCTGATGACACTGATCTTTTTTTGTGGTGTGAAAGAAGTCACCTTAGATTTCTGTGTTTTGACTGTCTGGTGTAGTAAATGGATGTTAAATGTCTTACATTACAGGGTATGGTGATGATCGCTTAAGTAAATAATATCCATGTTTTGTAAGTGTCAATGGGAATTTGCTATTTGATGCCATAATATAAAGTTCTGGGACACCTATCTGCACATGTGCAGTACTTTTGTATGTTGAATTTAAAAACTCAGAATCTTGAACTCTGACATAAGAATTTCAGCTTTACCATTTTCAAAATTATGATTTTTTTCCCCATTACTATCATAAAAAATTGTCCTTAAAATATTACCATTTTATTTTTGTATAATTTATTGGAAATACAGTAAAAATTTTCTTTTATAATGCCCTAGGTACTGACTCTGATGTATCTCTAATATGCTGGGCATATTGAACTGCACCAAGAGAGAATTACAACAGCTCTTGTAGTGCATATAATAAATAGGGTTGATTTTTCGTAAATGTTCACTTTAACTTACTTCAGTGATTAACTCTTTAAAAAAGATGACCCATAAGTGTCAGTATTAGAGAGAAGTACAGATGGTTATCCATATCTTGCAATAACCGGTGTGAATGCAGCCATGTGGCAGGTGGGTAGTTTCTAGACATATGTATCATCTCTCTGGTTTGTGCCTCTGTCTCTCAGAACCTGAACAGCTGCAGTGGCTGCCTCTTTACATGCTATAACCAGGAAAGAAAAGGCAATTGGATGTCCCTAGACATGGGAATCAATGACTGGCACCTCATACCAAATTCCTAACACACTGTGTGCGTTTCATGTTTTTTGCACATCAACAGACTTTTTAATATTGCGCATATCTAATAATTCACTATACACTTAAGAGTTTTCATAATATTTCTTCAGAGTATGGCACTTTATTTTAGGAGAAAATATAAATACTGATTTTTTTTCTGTAGGAAAAAAATATGTGAATAATAATACCTGAAGAAGTATTACTTTATTAAAAAATGGAAGATCAAATTATCACTAGATCTTTTGATACTCAGTTTTACAATCCATTGAAATTGTGCTGTAGAGATTTGTACTTTGGGTAGCTGGAATGGTTGCCAATCATGCTTCCCTCAACTATTATCTTTTTCAAATGAATACTGGTAAGCTTGAAATATCGTAAGTAGCTTTTTCCCTTCTGTAATCTGCTTTTAATAGGAGGAATGAAATACAGTCCGTATGGTAACTTGGATGATCTGTCTTGAATTATTTCTGGGATAAGATCAAATGCATACCTGAGTTTTGGTTACATATCCAATCTTATATTATTTTCATTAAAAATTAAAATCTCCTTTAAATACACTTAGTCTGAGGCCATCTGTTTTCATCTGATTTCATAAATCCTACAGTCTGCATACTGGATAAACCTCTCCTACACTAACTTACCATCAAGGTTATTACAACAGAGGTGGCAGCTGTGAGATGGGCTTGGAGTACTGCATGCTAGAGTCAAAGGGTGAAGAGCATTTTCCTTTATAAAAAGCCTACTTCTGAATCGAGAAGGTAAAAGAAAAATGTGTCTAAGTGACTTCAGCTGGTTTTGGATTTTTTTTTTGAAACCTCTCAGTGTAGTAAATTGTCAAAATTGATTCTAAGTATGACTACATGATAAACAGTGTAGTACTCATTATAAAAGAATTTTCTATGTAATGATATCAACCTACAAAAGAATAATAACATATACTTTGCATTTTTATCAATGGTGTGTTCCTACTAATTGAGAGTAGGCAATTTCACAGACACAGAAAAATAGGTGATTTTTGAAAAAATGTAATATTCCTTTAAATCTCTAGAGATTTCAGACTTGCGTTTGAAACAGTGATCCTCTGTTTCTGTTTCTGAACTAGTAATTAAAAAGAATACACAGTAATCATAATTTTGATTGCGCTTTATAATTAATGATCAATTTCTGTATTGCACTGTCAAGAGAGTACTATATTTGCTTAAAAAGAAGCCTGGCTTCAGCAACAAAAAAGCATCACATCATTCATTAAAGCTAACACAAATTGTACAAATCCTAAAATAATGTGTCACCAAGGTGGTGGTGGTGCACTTCTGAAACAGAGGATTCCAATCAAGCTGTGTGCAGTCAGCAGTGATGCAAAGAAAGATTTTTCTTCTTGCCAGAAGGTGCTATGTATTAGTGGCTTGACAGTGCATTTCAGTGGCAATATGAAATGTGAAAATGTTGAGTCTTAATATATATAAAGCTTCCTCATATTATTTTTTCTCTTTGTAGACTCCAAGCAGCTGAACATGCAAGAATTTATATTCAGAGTTTTGTTAAAGTTGGTGGATTTCCCAAAAATATTGCTACCTGTCACTAAAAGCTGATGAAATGGCTATATTTTATTGTGATATAACAGTAGCATCATATTCCTTAGAGCAATATGTGAGATTTGGATAGCATAATGGACTTCCAGGGCCTTTGAGAAACACCTTTTTTTTTTTTCTGATTTTGTATTAAATAAGTACCAGCTTGTATTTGTAGGTTAATATATGCATACCATTTGGAACATAGTGACATTATGTAACTCACAGATGTTTTATTATTCATATTGCTGTGCATTCATAGCTCTCTGTAGTCACTGTTGTGCAAAATCTAATGAGGGAGATTCTGTGTGTCTCTTGCTGGTCTTTTAGGCTTGTCAAACTCTCATTCAGTCAATTCAGATCACAAACAGTGCGATGTGGTGCCCTTTTCTGATTATTTTGTTGTTTGACTGATGGAGTGGAAGGGAATAAAAATACTGATTTCTCATAATTTGTGCATGTAAATTTCCTATTGTAAAAATACAACTGGAAAGGAAATAAAAAAAAATAAGATCTTCTCTTTCCACTGCATATAGATTGTGATGCAATTTATCCTTTTTAGAGAGGATAAATTATGGTTAATAAAAGTATCAGATAAAGATTTTATACACACTTTTCATAGGTGTAAAGGAACTCACACTGTTACAGATAGAAGTGAACTAAAAAAATAGGAAAGCTTTTCTGTTTCTCTTCTTCTTGTTGCTGTTTTAAATCATATTAGAAATGCTTTCTCCAGCTGTTTTACCAATTCAGTCTTCTTGATTTGATTATCTGATAAGCACCAGGCCACTAGCTGATGAAAGTTGATGTTACCGATTGCAGTGACATTTATAATTTTCTATTAATATAAACACTATCATTTCTCAGTTCTGTAGGTCTACTGAGGAAATAATAAATCATAGGAATTAGATGATGTCCAAAAATCCTTACTGGAATCAGAATTTTAATTTGGAATTTTGTTACCTTTTTTTTTCCCCCTAACTACTGTTCTTTTTTGCATTGTTTTCTTATGAGTCATTCCTTTTCTATGTGACCATTGCATTCTTCATCCCACATTTCTGAACCAATTTCTTATCATCTTCATCCCTGTTTTGATGGACTTGCTGGACTGCGTAACTATAAACTTTGCAATCTCTGATTTTAACTCTATCACAATATTTATCATTAATTTATTGCATGTTATGTTATATTTAAAATTATTGCCATGGAATGTAGTCATTCACTTTGCAAAAAGTTTATTCGCACTTAAACATTCAGTGCTCTAGTTTTAGCTTGTGGGTTTTTTACATAGAGTGACAAGGTTTTGGAATATTTTTTTTTCCTTTTTTTCTCTTGTTTCTCCATTGGGAAGTAAACTTTCTTGGGAATTTTTTTTTTTTTTTTTTTTTGTGGATATTTATTCTCCCTCTGTTTCACTTCTCTATTGTACAGCTTTATACAGGGCTGTCATCTCTGACTACCTGCTTCTGTGGAAAAGAAAGGTGTAGTCCTATGTAGCTTAACTGATCACTGGCTGTGATATCTTGCAGGAAAAACAAAGCTTTTGCAACGTTCTGCCTATCTGTGTTGAGCTAGTGATTGCTTTGCCTTTGCAGTGTTTGGAATTAGTATTAGGAAAGTAAATACTTTGCATAATGAATTGACAGTTTTGTAAATGAAATGTTTTTCCACTTCAAGTGTTTTTGAAACTGTGCTTTTGATTTATTTAATATTCAGTCTTTCACTTTGATGTTCTGTTCATTTATATACCACTACAGTAAATAAACATGTAAAGCTCTTCATAGAAAATCACAAACTTCTGTCAAAATGCCCATAGGAGAGTGATGACAAACCCAAAGAACACAGAGGTTAATGTAAAACCTGAGATGTATATGGAAAAGTTGAGCTTTCTGTCATTTCTGAGAGGAGTTAGTATAAGAAACTGGTAAGAAAGTGATTTTGTTAAATCTTTCATATCCAGTGAATTTCACTAATATGAGATATACTCCTGAAAACATTCTTCCTTCTTTGCTGCCATTCTGGCTTCCCGTTACTGTGTCAGTGATTGGCACGCTGCAGCCTTCACACTTGATGAGGGTACAACATTCCAACTTGCTTTTCAGAGCTGTGTTATCTTTGTAATGTTTTCTAATAAGGCACTAATAATGTCAATATCAGGTACTCCAACAAATACTTTAAAGTCTAGCAGTGATCCACACTTAAATATTTTTTGGAGGCTTCTGCTTTCTTGATAAACAAAAGAGGCAGAAAACATAAAGCATGTGCAGTTTGTTTTGCTTCAATTTTCAAAATTCATTGAATAGCAAGCTAATAGTTTTTCACAAAAAATGTCTTATATAAAATTCCACAAATGGTGAAAGGGCCTCCTTTGGAGCCTCAGGTGATATCTATCAGAAAAGAATTCCTTCTGCAAGAAGGCAATGCAATTAATTCTAATGATGTGCTCTGCTTCCATTGCTAGGTTAGTCTATGATAAGTACTGGGTAAACATTTTTATACAGTTTTATATCTAAATTTGTGGAGCAGCAGAAATATTTGGTTAACTCCAGTTATAAACCAGGAAATATTTCAAAACAGGCGTATGTTCTTTGAGGGCTGTGGTTCTTTCTAACCTTTTAGCCTGTTCTCTCTCATGTCCAGGCAGGAAACTGAATGGACATTGCTCAGAAAGATTGATAACATCTTCACCACATACAAGGACATTGAGAAGATTTCCAATCATAGAGGTCATATTATCATACACCAGAGCAACACAGGAGTTAGATTCTGTCTCTGGTTCTTGGTTGGAATGATAGCACTTTCCAGATTTAAGTCTGATGAATATAAATGAACAAGAATATGTATTCTACACAATATTTGAAGAAAAATACCCAGGCAAGCTACCTTCCATTTGGTTTTGTATGAAATAAAATGTAAAAAGCAGAAGTTAGTTTCTCTCTTTCTTTGTTCCCCTGCCGGTTTTTATTTCATTCACTAAGATCTCCTATTGGAGACAGTTTTGAATTTTTCTTTTTCAGATTTTTCATTTTGTATATCTAGAGAACACTCCAACAGAGGAATACGCAGAAGATGGATGAGGAAGCTGATATCTTGAAATGAGGCTGCTCACTGTAGTGCAAAAGCAACATAGCTGGAGAAAAACAGCAATAGTGAAAAAACCCAACACGTGGTTCTCTAAAAGGGAACAATTTTATCTGTATGTAAATAGGTTCCAATTCTCAAACTTGAATCCAGTACAATATAATAATACCTCTTAAGTGGAGAATGATGAAGCACATTTAGCTGTTTTGCAATAAATAATTAAATCCTTCACATAAATATCCCACTTACATCTGTGCCTGAGAGGGGGAGATGGAAAGACCCTGTCCTCTGGCAAAAAAAAAACAGTCACAACAAAATGAAGACTTAATAACTAAGCACAGAAGATCAAATTTAGAAAGTAAGTTTTACATTTTACCCTAGAAACTTGCCATTGTTTCACTTTTTATATAGCATCATTTTTAATATATTTTAAATTAAAAATATAAGATAATACATGTCCTGAAGTGAGCACAAAATTAGAATTCATTGACTGCTGTTGATTGTTGTGGATGCTGTACATTACAGGAGGGCAGTTCGGTTGTACTCTTAAGGTGTTGTGAAGAAGTAGCAGTACTTGAGTAGAATGATTAGGAGATTGTTATATTTTGGTATAATTTATTTATTCTGACATAGAAACAGAAATTTTAAACAAGTTATTTTGTTGTTTTGTTTGGTTGTTTGGTGTTTTGTTTTCTTTTTTTTTCTTGATTGAGAGAGAGATCTGTATAGGGGTTCGATGTCTAAGTATGAGAAATTTTCCTGTTCTTTGGGGAGTTCCCCTATCAGCAGAATGATTTAGGTTTTTGTACAAATGACCTCAGAAATGTTGCCTTTTTTTTTTTTTTTTTCCTGAAAGGGATAACACACTTCTATATGTTTAGAGAACTGCTATGTATTTTGGGCTGTATCCCAGAATTGCTGCTCTAGGTTTGTGGGTTTTTTTGGCGAAGGTTGCCTGCTGAAACTTTACACAAAAGAGCGGCAAAGCTTAACCGAGTACTTGCTCGGCTACATAACAATGAATCACAGTTATGTGGTAGGTATTTGGTTGAAATGAGAGACATGCAGCAATCAAAGGACAATTTGATTGACAAAATATTGTCATTGTTATTATAGTTTTTGTGTTTGGCAGGCAGGTAAACATCGTGGTGGAACATATTTTGCTTAGGTTTTATTGTCTTTGTTTTGGGGGATGAATTCCAGCCTAGCAAACCTAAAGAAATTCCTCCCCTATTACACACAATGTGATGTATGAAGCATAAAGATATGAAGTTCTTTCAGCATGAACCTTTATATGTGTACAGGAAAACAGAAGAAAGGGACTAAAGAGGACTTGGTTTACATAACCTCAGTGTAAGAAAATGAAAACTGGATGCAAATTTTGCAAATGTAATTCAAACTTAATTGTCAATGTTTGTTATGTTTGTGATTTCCACCTGCAAGACAGAAACAAAGCAGCTGTTGTAATGAATAATTTATATTTTAATGCTGATATTTGTAGTTTAGGATTTAAAAAAAAAAGGATAAAAGTAAAGATGTACTTTAAAAGAAGTGGTAAGCAGAATATTTTCATAGTTCTTATGGTGAAATATTTCCTGTTCATAGCCTATATGACAGCTCTGGCAACCTTATAAATCTTTGCAACCTTCTTATTTCAGTTCAGCTATACTTGTGAGCATGTACGTTTAGGGCATCTTAAACATAAAAGAAACAAAGATGCTAAGCTATAAAACAAATATGACAACTAGCATTTTTAACCTGTGTGGATTTGGAAAGGATTTATACTGTATATTAAAGAGTAATTTCTCTGTGCCTCTCTACTGTTCAAGAAATTCACCTGTGATTTTTTCTTAGTGCCAGGATTGTTTTGTTCTGTTATTCTACTCTTATATTCTAGAAATCTGCATGGTTGAATAGTTGAATATTTAAGAAATAAAGAATATTGTCTATGTTAGCACATTTGAGATCTCAAGGTATTTGGCAATTAGATTTATGCGCTAGTGTAGTAATACAGAATAATCTCAGTCTCATAATTTTCCTTCTGGAGAAGGGAAAGCTATGGAAATAGCATAGAAGATTTGGCAACAGGAGTAGATAATTCTGCTTCCATCCTTTCTTTGCTTTTAACTGCAGACATGCTACTTAGCCTGTAAGGACACTGAAGTCTTCTCTGTGCTTACCCTTAATGCCTTTAATTCTGGACTTCCAGAAATTAAGAGGTTTTAGGGAAGTAGGAGGCAAAGAACTTTAAAATTAGGTCCATCAAGAACAGGGTTAAACAGAACTTGAATGGAAGAAAGAAATTACCCTTCGCTCCCCATCAGGAGACAAAGTCAAGAAAAGATATAAATGCACCAATAAATAAATAATTAAATTAATAAAGGTGTATAATGTAATTACGTGACAAAAACTGAAGAGGCATTTCCATTGCATAGACCTTAAGTGACTTTGAAAAGAAAAGCAGCTTTGGTATCTAAATCGGTAATGAAATGGGGCAAGTGCAGTCCTGCTTTCACAGCAAAAGATCACTCCCTTTCAGTTTTTGCTCGCTATTCAGCACTTGTTTGGAATTTTACAATGGAATTGAAGAGTAAGAGTAAGAAATTAGGCATTATTTATGGTCACAATGATAAAAGTGAAGTATGAAGCAGCCTCCCATATGGTGATACAAGCATAAACAAAGGAACAGAAAAATGCTTCAAAGGGTAACTCATGAAGCAAAAGAAGTGGTGTATTTTTGCTGATGCTTCTCCTTAGCCCATAGAAACTCTTCTGTATATATACCTCATAATTAGGGCTTCATGTGCCTGCATGGAGGGTACACAGCCAGGGAGCAGCCTTTATGCACAGCATGCTACCCTAGCAACCTGATAGATTTCCAGCAGAAACGTGTGTAGGAGTTAATGCTGATCTTTGCAGAGTTAACCCATTTTTGGAGAAAAGTATGCACAGCTGTTGTGGATTAGTTATCGCAGTATGGCTTCTGAAATCCATAGGAAAGAGACTGGGGAAATGTATGTTAATATTCGGTATAAGTACCTGGATTTTCCTTCCCTCATCCACTGAATCCCTGTGTGGAGGGTAACGTGACATCAACCACATGAGATGATACTCTCTAACTGTGCTTTTGACCTGCATAAAGCTTGCCATGTATTTTTGACCTAAGTGTGATATCAACTTTGAATGTATATTTTTTACAGCTATACCAGATTAGCCTTTCTAAAACTGAATTTCCTATTTGCAATTCTAGTACTTCAGAATAATTCTGGGGAACTGTTTAAGGGATAGTTGGCTTTAAAGCATTGTGTTATAAATTTTGGCTATCCTGGGTCAGATTTGCACAGCTGTCCAAGCTGTAGTGGTGAAGTGGCCAGCAGACAGAAATGACCATCTGAAACTGAGCTCTGCCAGTCCCAGGCAGAACCCTAGAACTAATTTGAGTGTGAAGAAAGATAAATGAGCACAGAAATCAGAGCAAAATGGGTGAGGAAAGAAGAGTAATTATTGTGTCTCACTGAGAACTGACTCCAACAGCAACAGTGGTTTGGGAGCAGGACGCTCATATCTCTTGTCCTTACACGTTCCTCTGGTCAGAGCTGGAAAAGGATCACTACTACAGCATGAATAGCATGTGTCTTGTGGCTGTGTTAATCTGATTCAGTGTTTTAAAGGTATAAAGTGGAACATCCCTTGTGGGTGTGCAGGGGATGGTAAATTGCTTAATGATCAAATGTAAAAGAGTAGAATTGTGGAGGAGACAGTTTTCTGAATCCCTGGTAGTCTGTAGAGACTATTTGTAGCTTGTGTAATTTAATTTTGAACCACCAGAGAAAGAATTTATGTGCACAGTTTCTGCTGGTGTTTATCCCAAAGGAAAGCATCACTGCATCAGTCTACCAAATCATCTGATATCCTCATTAATCAGCAGAAAAAAAAGATGTGTGTGATAGGAACCCTATGTTTGCATACCATCTCAGTGACATAAATCTGCAAAACCTCTGATTTTAGCTGTCAATTTTATTGGTGGAATAATGAAAATACTTTCACCAAGGTACTTGAGTGCAAAGATTTGAGTGTCTTTTACAGCAGGGAGTTAAGACTCCAGAATCACTGAACTTCAGTGGGTAAAGGTTGAGAGAATCTTACTGAAAGTTTTGGATTAACATATAAAACCTCAAAATGTTGTTACTGCATTCCAGTTTGGAACGCTTAATTCTTTTCTTTGATTTACTAGTCTAATCTAAGTAAAAATTGTTGAACAAGATTATTTGGCCTATATCCTGTTATTTTCACTGAGAAAAATTGAAATTCATTTATAAGTAATCAGGTTAATTTGGAGTTCCAAACTCTTTCTTTCTGGTAATTGACTTTCTACCACTAGTTAAAATAGTAAGGCATAATAGCAGTACCTGAATGTGTTGAAGGGAAGTAAACTGGTTTGTGAGAAGTTTTCCATATGTCTTCGCTGTGTTCCTGGAATGCTCAAAACTTCTCTCCAGACAACTGATGTGTAAAGGGCTGCTCTGTTGGCAAAAAAGCAAAATGAAACATGTGATGTACTAGTTTGCCACAAGGCATCCCATTATACCTACACTTGTCTAAGGTATATTATCTCTGTTGCTGCCCTAGGAAAATGGTAGTTATCAAACACTTTAAGTAGAGAAATGTTGTAGACAGCACAGTATAATTTCAGTTATTTGAATTAATCATTAGTTTATTTTGCACAGTTCGAGATGTGAGATTTTTTTTAACTATTATGGTCAACATTATAGATAAATAAGTCTTTTTCTGTTATCTGGTTCCCTATCAGTTTTCCTACATACTTGGAAATCTTATATTGCTACCCTTCAATACTACCATGTACTGGAACATCTTCCACACAAAATCAATAGCTTTACTGAAATCCCTGCTGAAACTGAAGGATCACTCACCTGAAATAGCAAGAACAAAGGCTCTGCAAGGTTTTCTAATGATGTCTATTTGGATTTGCCGCACACACTGTGCAATGTTATTGGCAGAATTCATAAAAAAAATTGACTGTCATTTGCATTGTATGAGAACTGTTTGGTTTGTTGGGGATTTTTTATTAATGAAAATGGTGGAACTATAATATTTATTTTTTATTTTTCACCTTGAATACTTTAACATTCAATGTGACATTTTTGTCTCGTAAATTTGAAACTTTCATGAATACAGTCTAAATGAAATTTATACTAGTGAAGGGAGGCCTTTTATGTGGTATTCATCAGTTGCTATTCTTGTTCAAAACGTCTATTAAGAACATAATCATTGCTATTTAAGCTAGTTCTGGACCCTTAAAAACAACACATTAAAATAAGGAACTGTTCATCTTACACCTGGGTAGGTTCATCAGAAATTAAACATGTCAGGCACAATTAACCTTTTTGCTCTTCATGGTCACATATATAACTGTAGAAGTTAACTTTCTTGCTTTCAAAAGACAGATATTTTAATCATAAAAAGTGTGTTCTGTATATTTCTGGACACCTGTATATTTATTCATATTAGGCTTAAAGCCTTCAACTCCTACAGAAATGGATGCATACAAAGAAAAATTGTTTCATTTGGCAAGAGGATCTAACAGCCCCACATTCTTTGTAATTCAACATTTGTGCTTGTATGATACAAGAATATCAGTGTACATACTGACCCTGAACTTAAATTATTCTTTACATATTTCTTCTGTCATTGTATCCATATTTTCACCAGAACTGTTGTTCCATTTGTCAAACATACCTTTAGACCGAGATTTCTTTGACTCTTTCCTGGACTGCGCTGTCTTACGAAATTGATTTCTGAGTCCAAGCTTTGTCAAATGCTGCTTTCAGCCTTTCACAAACACCAGCAACTATCACTGAAATTCATTAATTGCCGCTATGACAATGGCAGTCTGATGCTTGTACGTTTTCACTGACTCCCATTCAAATTCCAAACATTTTAAAAGCTTTTCAAACATTCATCTATCTTCATTTTCTTTGCTTCTCAGGCAGTTCCTCTAACACCTGCCCCATCCTTCCTACAGAGCCGTGCCTGCTGGTGTGAAAATATATTCTTCTTCATAGTTCTGTGAAAGAGCTTACTTGCATTTCTCCTGATCAGGCCTTAATTGCCATTCCAAACTTAATTATAAAAAGACTGTTTTTTCTATTTTTTAATTATATTTTTAATATCATTGGCCTTTATTTACACCCATTTGCTTTCTGTAGTGCTGGTATGGGAGTATATTACGTTGTACTTGTACATACTTCTGTCTGCTTTACTATTCTAATACATAGATTTTTAATGGTGCAGGAAATGTGTGTGATGCAAATCGGATTGCTGTTGGTGTAACTACATTGCTGTATTCTAGGATGGCTGGTAATATTAAAGTGTCTAGAACTAATTACAGTAATGTCTATGGATCTGTTCTGTGTGGATACAGAGGGAGTTTGCATGATACGGCAAATATTTTCTGGCAGGAGTGCCTTCAATGTGGCAGCATTGCTACGTGCACTTTTACTTTTGTTCGTGTCTTCTCAAACTTACCTTTCAGAAGTCAGTATTGAAACAGAAGAGATAAAGGCATAGAGTTTGAGAGCACTTTGGGGTGCTGAATAAATCACTGGAGCACTTCAGCCCATGACTGTGAGCAGCCTACCAAAACTATGAGATTACCAAATTAAAATGTATGTTCTCACAGCCTGCTTATGAAAGTAAGATAGTGGGGAAGGGTTTGAAGAGAGTCTTTCAAATAGAGGTAAAGTGACTGAGCTGAAATACAAACTGAGTGTGTATCCTTTAGGTATGGGGAAGATCTTCACTGGGCCTTTTACTTATATTTGACATTTCTAAAGAGCCAAAATCAAAAACATGATTTTACACAGGGATTTAGAATAGAGTCTTAACTTTACCTAATGCAAGATTGTGTGGAAAGAACCGGAGTAAGAGTACTTAGGATGGATCCAACTTGTAATTTCATTTGTATCCAGTTAGTAGAATTTTAGCCATGCATACATGGCCATTATGAAAGGATGACAGGCATTGCTAGCAAATTTGTCAAGTCCCTGTACAACCTGTCTTTAAAATTAGCGTTGCTTCGCAGTAATGAAAAGACTGTCTTGAAATGCCAGTGTCCTTTTCCTTGCCCATTCCTACTTCAGTCCAAATGATGTACTGCACAGGTCTCTTTTTGCCTAAAATGTAGATCAGGGTATTTCTGTTGTAAGAAGTTTAAAGTTTCCATGTAGTCTGCACCATGAAACGACATACTGTGAACTGCAGAGATCACCCTGTTGTTTCACCTGGTGACATTATTCCCTGTTGTTAGGAAGATTGAAAATTCTTGCCTCAAATTAAGATTAAATCTGCTTCAGAATAATGACACTGTGCAGTACTTTGGATATGTGGCTCCCTTAGAACTGAGATAATCCTTTCTGTGACAAGCTGTATAAATGCAGTTGGCTTATGCTGCTTTTTCAGAAGCTACAAAAACCATATTGTTATTTTGAAAGTTAAAATGTTTGTAATAAATTTTGATATTCTGATTTATTTTTTCCAATTGCATTACAAGTCTTACTGTCTGAGCATTTGTTGAGAATGTAGATCTTGTTGTAAGGTGTACTACACCTTGCATCTCTACCTTACCAATATCAAAGTCATTGTTTTTCAGCGTGTTGTGGGATTTTCGGAATATAAAAAGACTGAATTAGTATTTATTTAATATGACAGAAGACTGTTATGATGCTCTTAGTTACTATATAATGTTTTAATAAAGTAAGAATGCTGGGGAGGGACTCTTCATTAGGGACTGTAGTGATAGGACAAGGGGAAACAGGTTCAAACTTAAACAGGGGAGGTTTAGATCGGATATAAGGAGGAAGTTCTTTACTGTGAGGGTGGTGAGGCACTGGAATGGGTTGCCCAGGGAAGTTGTGACTGCTCCATCGCTGGTGGTGTCAAGGCCAGGCTGGACAGAGCCTTGGATGACATGGTTTAGTGTAAGGTTTCCCTGTCCCTGGCAGGGTGGTTGGAACTAGATGATCTTAAGGTCTTTTCCAACCCTAACTATTCTGTGATTCTATAATTTTATAATTCTATTAAATAATATTTTATTTAATATTATTAAATACAGAATTAGTATGCTCTTTAAGAATAAATTGTTTTCTGAAGGTGTATGTAATATCTGAAAGTATTATAGGCTTTTATATATCTTTAATTCTTGCAAGTATTTTATGGCTAAGGATGTATATGCATCAGATTGCTTATTAGCATTTCTGCCAGCATCAAGATAAAAGGCAAAATCTTTCCGTAAGAGTTCATAAAGAGTGAGCATGCAGGCATCTGTCTTTACCTAATGTGATCTTCACTGATTTTAGTCAGCCACTTAGGTCCTTATTGAGAGGAACAGGCCTGTAAAATGAGTTCTGTCCAGGAAAACAGGATTGCAATTTATGTTTCTTCTACTGTGTCATTATTTCTGCTACACTCTACTTATGGATCTGAGACAATCACTGTCCTTCTCACTAGTGAGTGATGGCAAGAAAAATTCAATATTTTATCTTTTTTAATGCTGAAAGAACTAGCTACGCTATTTGACTGGGAGTTGGGTTAATCCAAGATAAAAGCTTAATTAGCTACATTAAAAAAGAACTAAACAGTATGAGATGCATTTGCCACCTTGTTAAGGAGAATAGCATTAAAGTCAATTTGCTGCCTTCTCAGACCCTTTTCTTTCTAGGTATTGCATCACATGGTTAAATCTATGTGCAGCTCCATTGGCTTCTATGTGGTTGTTTACTGGCTGAGAGTTTAATACATACAGTAATGCTGGATCCCTGTTACTTGCCTTTATAATCTCTACATGGATTTGCAAGATAACAACTTAACTGATTTCTCAAGTTTAGTAAACATTCCTATACTAAATTCCCTAAGTGCTATAAATTTAATTGTGCTTTTGATCAGAAAATAAATAAGATGTTAATGAAGGTTAATAAATAATAAATAACCAATGCAAGGTTAATGAAAGCAAGCAAGATATTGAAAACTAATTGCAATGTTATGAAAACAAAACACCTGCTTTATATTGACATTTCCAGCATTGTGAATAATTCTTCATTGTAAGTATTAAGTAAATTTTGGATGAGGAATTCTTTTTTTTTTTTTCTTTTTTTTTTTTTTTCCTTTTTCATTTTTGTGCTGTTTTTTTTTTTTTTTTTTTTTTTTTTTTTTTTTTTTTTCCCCTGGGTATGACAATTAAAATGTGAGCTCTTTTAAAATCCTGCTTAGTCTAAAAAGCAATTGATTCATCTTTTCTTCAGCTGTCCAAAGTGAAGAATATTGCCTGCAGACTGACCTGGTACAGTAGCTATGTACATTTCAGTACTAGTTTGAGATGTTTAGTCCTACGGTAATAGATATGCAGATTTTATGTAAAGGCATAAACTATGATGCTTAATGAGGTAGTAAGGCACATTTTGTTTTCAAGGAAATCATGAGTCCCTGAAATGTCACACAGGATTCAACAAAAATAAAATAAATTCTTTATTTTATGTATACTGAGAAAATGTTTTGTTGAGTTTACATTAATCTTTTTGTAGCTTTCCCTTCCTCTGCAACCTGAGGAAAAAAAAACCTTACAATACCAGTTCCTGCTTCCTGCTCATTAAAAGTCTTTTAATTTATTTCATCCTTCACTGCACTTATGTATGAAATGCAGTTGAAGTTTCATCTAGTGTATCCCTTTCTCCTCTGATAATAATAATGATATACCTTTCTTTTTTTTCTCCTTCTCTATCTTTACCTCAGCTAAGATTTTTTCTTTTCCATTATTAGGCTTTTATTTGAAATTAAGCCCCTTGCAGATGATTCTGTTTATCATACTAGAGATTGCCATTTTTTTTTTTAGCTCTGAAGGTGATGCTAATTTTCAATATATAAAAATTATTTTAAAAATATGTATATATCAATAATGTAGTATTAATAATATATATTAATAAAACAGTTTTCCTTATTTGAATGTATACTGTTTATGAAAAGCCTCTGTAAAAATATATGGTACAGAAAATTTCAGCAAATTTACAAAACTTTTTTAATCATGGATTTGGAACTAGGATTTTTTCTTGCTTTCTTCCCAGAGAGGATTTAAAGATCGCAAAATAAATTGGTTTTAAAGTACAAAAATGTAACTAAAAATTTTTACAGATAGTCTAAGTAAATGAAAGTAAATTCAGAACGCATTTCTAGAACTACATACCTGTATAGTAACTAGAGGTAAAGAATCACTAAAATAAATGAAAGTTGCCACAACTGTTCAACAACTGCCTTTTAGTTATATCATCTTTCCCATAATTCTTCAATTCTTTCTCCTTATCACATATTCTACGTTCTTTAATTTTTCTTTGCATGTTATATTTATTTGACATTCAAGCAAAAGTTTCAACAGTCTCTTTTGACAGCTTTTCATAGAATTTCAGCAAAAATGATTCACATGTGAAGACAGAGGGTGTTTGGGGGGGTGGGGGAGCTATTTTAAATAAATAACTAATAGGTTTAATTTTCATCTTCTTCAGTGGGTGAGATGACATTCACTAGTTAATGTGCAGTTTTCTAGTTGAAAGGATTCTTCTAAGAAAATTGACAAGCAAACATGAGTCCTGAGTAATGATACATGACTCAATTGTGCAAACAGAATTATGACAGAATTTAATATAAGGTTTAAATAATAAAATTCTTAACCTTTTTCAATGTTAATAGCTCACATATATATTTTCATAGTCTGTCTACATGGTAACCGACACTGCCAAAACATCTGAAACTGTGAAGATCATCTATTTACAGATGAATAAGGAACACCTGTACATGTCTGGAAAGACTTTTATAAGGGATGCTATTTTAAGGGCACACTAGTTTATTTTCTGCAGGCACAGTATACTGTATATATAATATATATACATCATATATATACACAGTATATTATTTATACAATAAATTATAACAGGACAATTTATCAGTTTACATACTCATATGCACACTTAGAACTCGTATACACACTTAGAACAGATTTTAAAAACTGTGTTTAAATCTGTTACTTCTCTATCCAGGCTAATTCTTTCATTCAGTTTAAAATTCACTGAACTCACAGACAGTTTTTCTTGATTCAGAAATATTCAGTCATAGACCAGAGCATGTTATTCTAGGCACATTAAAAACAAGTGTCTTGTGTGTAATGAAGACATTTGACACTGAGAAATGTGGATCATAAGCTAATGGTTCTGCTAATAAAGTTGTCACTAAAATTTGACATGGATTAGAAAAGCAAAAGATCCAAAACCATGCAGAAGTAAGCAAATATTTCAAGACAAACTATGCTAGTTTACTAACTGTTGGGGTTTTTCTCCCAGTTTCTTTTATGATGATTTATAACAGACATTCTATATGTTCTATAAACGTCTGTAAAGGCCCTTCCTAAAGAAGTTAATCAACTGAAAGAGTTAGCATTATTCTAATGCTTTTTGTGTAGACTTCCATTCAGTTTAAATAATCTTGATTACTTTTGAGTCATTATAAAAAGTTATTAAAGGGTATGGTTTGATTTGCCATGTATAAAACCAAGTTGCGTATGAACAAGTATTAATCAATTCTAACTGCACTAACAGTCTAGAATTGAATTAAGTTAATTCAATGGCTTAAGAAGTCTATTGAGAATTATTCATCCTTCACCACCACCCACCCCAGTAAAGGGATAGCTTCTGATAGGGAGAATAATACAAATATTTATATTAATGGCAAATATATCTGCCTGTGTTCACTGGATGATTCTTCAACTGCACATTCCCTGAGAGATACCAGCATGTATAGTCGGTTGTGCAGCTAGGAGGCCACATGATATACCCTCCTGAGAGCTGTAGAGCAATATGAAGGAGTTCTCCACACTGGTATAGTGTTCTATTATTCAGTTTTAAAGACAATTAAATGGTAGTCAGAAATCCTCTTTCATTCATCACCATTAAAGTAAAATGGAAGTATTCATAGGCAATTTAGTGACAAGGACATATAAAGACAAATTTGCACAGAAGGGGGAAGATAACCATGTCTGTATCTATATTGTATTTTTATTAATTCCCAAAGTGACTTGACTGAAGTTTGAGTTCTTAGGCCCTAAATGTCACATCTTCATTTTGCTTTCCTGGATTTCAGGCCCACACTTTCTTTCATTCCTCAATTTCATCTTTGAGTTATTCAGTTATCCCTATCATTCCCTCTTTCCCATACCACTCTACAAAACACGTTGATAACATGACTAGTTTTGCATGAATAGAAAGTCATATTATTTCGATTTTCAAAGATATTATACCTAAAGTAATAAAGGCAATAAGGGTCTTTGAGCCATTTTGAATAAGCTAACTTTGAATGAACCATCATGAAAACAGTGAGGACAGAACAGCAGGAATATAATCAAAATACGTTTATCTAAACTACTTTGTATTTTTTCTGCTAGCAGTTTCAAGAACTGGGAAGATAAATATTCTGAATGAATTTATTGTTATTTTTATTATATTATGAGACAGGAGTGGCAACTATTTTCAACTAATTCAGTTAAGACCTATCTATTTTGTAAAGCTACTTCATAATGGTAAGAGAAATTATTCCCCTCATGACATTTGTTATTGTGGCCCATGCTCTGAAGTGCTTTTGCTCTTCCCATATGTACTGAGGTAAGCAGCTGCTTGCAACTCTTCAGCAGCTGTGCTCGAAACATTATTTTACAGGAAAGCAGGAGACATTCTCTTCCCTTCCTTTCATAAAATGAAAGGTAAAGTTTGTACATCTTAACTGTCTTGAGGGACTAATTCCAGACTATTTCCAGACTCTCATCTGTCTCATTGTAGTAACTATTTAATGTTATAATAAAACAATACAAAATGACAAATGTAAAGTCTTAACAACAGGCTTTACTGTGCCTAACCTTCTCAATGGCTGCCAAGATGGAAAAGAAGGTAAGGCAGTGGAGGTCTTATCCATGCTTCAAATCTTCATGGAGGTTGGATGTTGACTGATTTTTATACAGATTTTATGTCAGTTAAATTATTTTGTACAGGTGCATGATATTTTTTCCCAATGGATATATATGGCATGAATGTGCATGTAGTTATATCAGCTTGCAACAGCTTTGGTGACTCACATTGGTAAATATTGTCCCTTTACTTACAGCTGAATTGGTCTGGTTTCTAATACTAGTATATCTACATTCCTGCTTTTACTAAGCATGGCTTTAAGTATAGAGATATTATGAAAGGGATTATCAAGCTTTGTGTGTAAGCAAAATCAGAGTCTTTTTTTCAGGAAAAATAATATTCACCCATAACTGTGTCACACCACCTCTCTGTTAGAAGATATCACTCCATGAAGGTGCACCTCAGAAACAGACAAATTCTGCATCCTCAGGAATAAAGCAGTTCTGCTCCTTCCAGCACACTAGACAGTTTTCTGGGTTCTGATAATGTTATATACTTTTTAACGCCCCAAGCCCTATTTAAAGGCTTAACCAAATCGGAGCTCTGAACATAGTTTCTCTGAGACTAACTTGAAATAATGATAAATTACTTCATCCTGATTCAATTCATTTAGAGAGTAATAATGTGATAGCTCTTATTTTAATTAAAGAACACATGTTTTTTTTTTCAAATCTGTTAAGAAAACAAGGAAAACTATTTCTGTTGTGAAGATGCATTCATTAATATCTTTAAGAAAATATCTTTCAGAAAATATCTGAAAATATCTTTCAAAATTTTCTCACTGCTCCTAAGCAACAGCTATACAGCTTATCTATCTCCTAAATAATCATCTGGCCTGGAAAGCATACCTGCACAAATGTGTTAGTAAAACAGCACAGAGAGTTCTTTTCGTATTTGCTTGTCTTTAATAAAGCATCTATGCATACAGGAAGTCAGTATCATACTCAAGTGCCAGTTAAATCTCATGAAGGACTTTGTCTTCTTACAGAGTGGGGAAGCTCATTCCCTGTACCAAACTGCTGGTATTGCAAAAGTGGCAGTAAATTGTCAGAAGCATTTTTACAGTCTGACAGTATTTTCCAGAGGAGAAAGATCTCCTCCATAGTCTTGCTATGTAATCTACATGCAGAGAAGGACAAAAAGAAGCAGATGGCAACTTCTTCTACTTTCTTCCTGCCCCCACAAGCTGGAGTACCACAGACATGCTGTCTTGATGCTACACATTTTGGCAGATGGCAGCAGCAATGTTTAGCCTGTATATAAGACAGAATTATAATGGAAATATACCCAGTTAGGAGAATATTTTATTTCGTAATGATGGAGAGTGAAGCATCTTTCTAATGTACTTTGACGTTTATATTTTCTCTTTAGCTGACACAAACTAGAAAAAAAAAAAAAAAAAACAAAACCAAACCACAAACCAAACTATTAAATGCTTTTTTTTTTTTTTTTTTTTTCTGAGCACTGCTGGTATAGAAACTTACTCAACAAAACATGAGTACATCAGTCCCTGCAGATATCTGAGAATTAATGAAAGAAGTGTTGATTAAGAAGAATTTAATAAAGCTTTATTGTAAATGAAAAATCTTCAATAGGAAATTTTAAAGGAAGAAAGGATAAATATACAGTGTCTGATAATTACTGTGGTATTACAATTGTGTCTGGAATAAAAAGCACTAGCTGTTGTAATATTACTGAACAGATTTAAAAAGTGAGTGAGAGTATAGCATAACATAGGGTTTTTAATGGGAAGTAATGTGAAATATGGTGAGCATAATGAAATAAGAGCGTAGTATTCCACATAGTGCACTTGCTTGCTTATCCATACAAATGAAAGAACACACAAAAGAGAGCATTCTCAGCATCAGTGCTTTTTGACATCAGTCTCTGTTCACATGAGTAGCCTCATTGACTTAATGGGTCTATTCATGTCAAAAAAGATTTCTCATGTGACCATGGTTTTGCAGGGTTGCTTGCACGTTCTAAAAGAGGCCATAGCAGTGCAAATACCTAAGTAAGGGAACTGTATGTTTCTTACCATTCAAGCCTGCAGTTTCAATGATTTGGTAATCTGATCCAGGTTGAAACTAATAACTTCAGGCTTACTAAGGCCAGAAATGTGTAAGTGGTAAAGAATGCCCATGAGTGGCCAAGCTCTTTGAAAACGTGTTTGCCCTCCTCTTTTGTATAAATGACATTCAGGTGTAATTATTGTTTCCTAATACAATGAATCTTCATGATGAATGACACACGTTAATGTACAGAGAAAGATTTGTAACTGACTTTTTCCCATAGTGGTTCTGTGTTTCTGACAGGTTGAAGAGGAGGAGGAAGTGCACAAAGTTACAATATCAAGGGGTATCCCATGGAAATACAGCTAAATAATGTAAAAAGAGAAGGAAGGATGCGGATTATAAATTGCATATTCCAGAGGACTACTTATGAGGTTTCTGAGCTGTATTCTGATGTTCAGCTTGTCTTAAGAAGTAAATAGAGAGAACAGTGTAATAGCAAATTATACAAAAATTTACTTTTAATCATTTCTTCATCTAATGATAAAGCTGTCAACTTTTTAGTAAGTTTTAAAAACATAGAATTAAAACTTCAGAAACACGCTGTAACTCTTGATTTCCAAGACTGATGTTATGGATCTAACTCATCAAATAAATTAATGCTGCTGCTCTGAAAGTCAGCACCAATGGAGGCCAATAGGAAGACTCCACAGATTTAGTAAACTTTTTGTTAGACATGTGTTTCACTAACAATCCTACCTAATTAAACCCTTTGTTAGTAAAACAAAGGTCCCATTAGCAACATCGCAATTTCAAAGAGTGTGAAGTTAGATATTTACTCTTGTGTCTGGCACTTGTTAACTTGCTTTTTTTCTTAAGCAATGATTCAGCTCAGAGTCCAGCTCATTATATTGAAGAGGCACAAGTGAGGGAGAGGGACCGCAAGCAATGATTTTTTCACTCCCACTTGAAGCCAACAAATGTGCAAGTGAAATATTCTGTCTGATACATTAGGAGATAGTTTATGTTTTTGTGGAAAATGTAGCATTTTGCTTTGAAAAACAATGTTAGGACAATGTCTATTAAGTTTTGTTTTCCAGTAGGTTCTTTACATGAAGTTGTAAGTCTTGATACCTATTCATGCCTCATTGGATATATTCTGTCTTTTCCTCCTATCTGGAATTTAGTAGTAGAAGTTTGGTAAGCAGGATTTTAAAATGTAAATGCTATGTGAGATGGAGACAGATTTTTGTCTGTGTATAATATGACCAGGTGGAATACTCCTTGCTACAACACAAGCATCCTATGATTTCATAGTCTCAGTGTTTCTGGAGATTTCATAGTCTCCGTGTTTCGGGATAGACTCCCAGTTTTAGAAGGAGAGAAGCTGACCACCACTTTTCCAGCGGTGATAGAAGCCTTTAATCAGAAGCTGGAAAATTAATTATCTGTAAAAGCACCTGGATGCTTTCCTGCCTTGTAGTCATCTTCATTTGCAGTGCTTTATTCTTTCCTTGAGGACTCCATCATAAATTGAAGTTAAAAAAAAAAGCAAAAGCAAACCTGCTGCCATCAGCAGAAGACAACAGATGCCTTGGTAGGAAATGAGCTTCAAACTGAAAATTAATACAGTGAATGGTAGGGCTACAACATGTGGCATGTAGAGTGAATTAAAAAGGGGAAATTTCTCTTTCTCCTGAGCAAGCTTTTTGACATATTTTTATTCACGCATTTGATAACACTGTTATCCTAACATTGCTTTGCTTGCAAAGCTTTCCTAACCATAACATACAAGAGTTTTTTTTTCCCTTCACTGTGATGACTCTGTCCTTTGGTATTTTTCATAGCTTGACATGAGGCAGTAATGGTTGTATTAGCTACACTGTATCTGCTGAGCTTGCTGTTTTCAGGGCGCATGTCATCATCAGTGTCTTTCTGCAGTTTCCTTATTAGCATGTGCCCTTTACTGACTCTGCAGGAGCTATCACCTAGAATTAAATATTTTCTGCTAGACCTGTCCTTACTCTGCGCAAAATGATCACAATCCATTATGCCACCCTTTTGCTGACAGCCAGATACCACTGAGATTGCAATAAAATTGTTCCGTGTTTAAATATGATACCAGCTTGCTGCACTAAGTATTAGTAAAAGGAAATGTTGGAAAAAATCCTTTCAGTTCAGTAACTGGTGATGAACTTCAGTGAAGAAAAATGTGGGTATTTATTAAAATGAGTCCATATCAGCTATGTTGTAATAGTTGTGATAACCATAATAATGGAAAATATAAACTTTATTGCTTCATTAAAACTGCTAATAAAGTGTAGCACCCTTTAATAAGTAATAATAAGAGTAGCACAGACCTTTGGAATATAAAAAAGAGTTGTAATGGGAAAAAAAAATCTTTGAAATTATTCTTATTTAATTTTTCTTTTAACACATTAAAATTTCCTTGAAACACAAGTTAAGTGTTCTTCGGCATTTCCTAGTGCATGATCTTTACGAGTCAAACCCCCCTTATGTGGAGACTATTGCTAAGTTTTTTCATCAGAGAAAATGAGAAAACCATTTTTTTTCATTGTTGATTTGAATGTCAGCATGCTGTTCCTTTTTGGGACATATTTGTCTTCCTTTCAAACCCTATTCCAATAGATCCTCAAAGTGTCATTGTACAGTTGCCTGTATTTTTACCAAGATGCCGCTTTCAGCATTGTAGATTATTTTGATGTGAGCTACTCCAAGTGAGTGTAATGCTCTTGATGAACATTCTTTGGAGTTGGTAGGAATTACTGTTGTGTACATAAGAGAAGGCAGCTAAGATCTCTCCAAGTATGTTCTTTCTGTTTGGATATTTTTTTCTAAGAATTTTGTTCCGTAAGCGGGATGCTACTTGAACTTAAAGCCTCCTTCATCACTACAGTGCCTTATAGGCAGGACTGTGTTAGAAGGCACAGAGAAGTCCTCTTTGTAAGTGAGAGCCTAAGGATCCACTTTGTAATTTTGACACTTTTTTTTTGGTTATAGGAACATGTTGCTTTGCTTTATCTCCATCTCACACTAACCTAAATCATTGTAACTGTGATTGGACTCAGTCCTGCTGTTTCTGAAGAATGGCATTTCGTAGATGCAAGAAGGAAAACTCCCTGCCATGAAGAAGCTACTATATGAACTTATCAGTATATTCATAACTAATATTTTGTAAAATGCTTTACATTTTTAGCCTCGAGGAATGCCTTTCTTTAGCATCTAGTTGGTTTTTTTTATGTTTTACACATGAACCTGCATGAAACGCAAGGAAAGATAGATCACTGTCACATTAAGATTTGTGTGCCTGCTTCATAGTAGTCATATGGTTCATTTACATGGGGTGATCAGCTACAATGAAATATACTGTGCAATACATCATTTCAAATTAATATTCATTTTGGAGAACACCTGCCTTACTATCATATTGCAGCTTATGTATGAAATTTCTGAAGCAGAGAAAGGGGTCAGTTTGAATAGGTTTTCATAGGATATGAAAATGTTTAAAGACATTTTCACCTCAGAATTTTTATATCTAAAGATAAAATAAGTGCTATTTCAGAGATTTGTTGAATTACAAAATATTGTTAAACGCATGTGTTTTCTGCCAACCCCCTTAGCACGTGAAGATTGTCTCATGTACTTTTCTTTAAACTGTACTTCAGATTTCAGGGATTTACCAAGGATTATTTCCCTAATTTTTACTGAAAGATGATTTGTTTCTTGTTGAAACCACGGACCTATTAATCTCTTTCTATTACACTTGCAATTAAAGAAAAAATAGACTTAAACATTCCCTGTTGTGTCCATTCTTCTGGATACAGAATATTTTTCAAAGTCATAACCTGCATCATATATTCACATTTAAATCATGCTGAAATTAGGCTGAAATCAAGTTAGTCATGCCTAACCTGATTGGGGCGTGAAATTAAGGTTGACAGCAAAACTGCTTGAACTGCACCTGTGCCATATACAGCTTAAACCAGCTCAAACATAGGCTTCTCATAAGACTCATCTCAGTAGTATGAGATCTGTACTGGAGCAGGGTAATCTGAAACAGTCAGAGGGAGCTGATTAACAACTGCTCATTAAATCAGTATTAACGGTTGCTCCAGAACAAACCTGGTGCTCAAAAAAGCTCCGTTCTGCACAGGAGCCCCTGCGAGAAAGCCTATGAGAAGCCATTGTTACCTCCTTTCTACCTGTGAAATAAATACAGAACTTCTCTTTGACTACTGAATATGTATCGTGTGGCTCTTGACCATGTGGGCATATATGTGTCTATAAGGTCCTGTGCCTGCAGCATAGCATGAGAGCTAGAATCTATTATCACTGAAATATGTGAAATCTGTGCAAAAATGCCATTAAACTCACAGACTGCATATGCAGTATGTGTAATGTACTTGGAAAGCTTTTGCGTATGTGGTAGGATTGCATACCCTTTTCATCAAATAATCCTGTAGACCTAAGGTCTGTGTGAGCTTCTCTCTCCTATGTGAATTGATGTGAACATACACAGCAATAGAGCTAACTCTGCCTGCAGACAGGCACCAACAGGAGGTAGAAGATGTTTTCCCGTTATGCTTTCTGGCAGCTGCAGGGCATGTCTTCCAAGTGTGTGGGGATATATGTGTGTGTATTTATTTATTTATTTTCAACTGCACTTGTTTCGTAGACCATTTGCTGATATTTGAATTACCAGTTATATATAGACCACAGATGGAAAAAGAATGCCTTAGTGGAGTCCAGTCAAGTACAAAGAATGGGAATGTATTATGTGTTAGACCTCAAGTTATTTCTTTTGCTGGATAAAACAGTGAAGTATGCTCACGACATTGAACCATGAAAAAGAAATACATTACTGAGGTATTCTGGCAACCAACACTGGTCCTAAGGGCCAAAATCAGTTGTGCTTCAAATTCTTCTTTCACTGAAGTTGAAAACAAGGTCAAAATCTATATCAATGAAAAAAGCCAGTGAACCTGGAACAAAAAGTAGTGTTTGTAGACAACTTACACATATGTAAGCATACTGGTCCACATTTTGTGACTCAAACATATATGACTGTCCAAGTCAGGGAACTCCAAAAGAGCTCCCAGTTATTTCCATCAAGCTGCCAGTACACAGTGTATTTCCTTGTTCCTGTAGATAGACTAGACTAGACTAGACTAGACTAACCTGAATCAGAAATGGTTGACAAATCTTGTCTTTAATAGAAATTTAATTTTTTGCTCCAAGTTTATGTTATCATTCACAGGTACATTAGTCTCACATATAGTCTTTTCAGATTCCCAGAGCACAGGCTTCCCGGAAAAGGATGCTCTAAAATCTAATTAAGTGACAATAGCTCTTCTGTTTCATTCAGTCATTTGCTAAATCTCTCTAGCACTGATAAAAAAACTGAAACTTTGTAAAACAGTTCCCAGAGAGTTTTATTACTGCTACTTAAACATCCATATTTAGAGATGCAAGTTTATTTTATTTTTTTTTTTTTTTTCCTCAAAACACACAGAAAAACTGCAAAAATTTATTATGGTTTATATGTCACACACCTTGTGATGTGACAGGTGCTCCAATGATGATGTGATTCATGTACATACACACAGAGACTGATAGTTTTTGTGTGTCTACCCAATCAGAAAGTGTTGTGGTGATAGGTGGATTGCTCTGTGCTTTTTGATTTACCTTGTACATGTAGTGCCACATGAGAGGCAAAAAAAAAAAAAAAAAAAAAAGTCTAAAATCATAAAGGTAAAGTTTAGGAATAAGGAGTGACAAATCTAGTAAAGTTGTAGGTATTTAAATAATTTTCTCCAAATAAATATGTAAAGAAACTGCTATCGATTTAAATAAATGCTTCAAGTACGTGTTGCATGTGAACAAAGATGAGAATTGTACCGAACTATTCCTACTCAATAGAAACTAATTTGATTTCTAGTCTACTCATTTTTTTTAATATTCTTGTACTATCCTCAGTAGTAGTTACATCCAACTGCATAAAATTTTCATGTACAAATGCACCTATAATCAAAAGCATACATAAACCCAAAAGTCACAGACAAAATTTTCAAGTGATGGCCTTCTACTGTCATGTTCAGAATTAACAATAGTAAAGGACCTTTTCCAATTAAATTTAGAGAGTGCTATGGAGGTTCAACTCATTAATCCATGTGTTTCTTTTGTCTCTATTGACCTTACAGCACATGAAATACGTCTTTCTGGCCCAGAACTGAGGAGCAGAAATTGTGATTGTCTTAATATTTTTAGAAAACTTACAATAATAAGGTCTAATCAGACGGTTCTTCTGTACATTACTCTAAATATTACATCATTTCCATAATAGATTGTCTGTTTCACACCTTGCATTTCTCAGCATAATTTCCATTTGAAGCTTTAGAATTTTAAGTAGCTCATGATTACAGATCAGATATTTCTACAATCCAGATGTGGGTACATTGTCTATAGGTTCAAAAGAGAAGGCCTGCTTTTGAAAGTTTTGCCTTTAGTTTCCTACTTTGTGTGTGGATAGTTACCTACTCTTCAGAATTTCTCACCTTTTATAGGTTCTTTTCTCCTGAGTTACCTCTTTCATTAAAAGGAAATAAATTGAACAGAAATTAAATAGGAAGAGAAATGAGGTATGTTTTAAAGACTGAATTCTAACACCGAAAATAATGAATTCTGGAAAAAAAAGTATTGTTTGTAAACAATTTTAATCCTAAATATTTGGTTTATTATTACACATGGCAAAAAGTCCAAACCTTACAAAAAGAAGCAGCTTTATTGTTACAGTGTTGAAGACATATGGTTCCAAAATCATGACTATTTCTAGCCCTAAAACACGGATTTTCTCTCTTTACAGTATGCATTTGAAAAATTAAAAAAAAAAGAAAAAAGTGGCAATATATGTGTGTATTATCTGCGTATTTAGATGCATTAATATTTAAAGTAATGTCATTTGCTTTATGCTACTTAAACACACAAAACCCATATGCATTTCCATTTGTAGTTTTAATTCATTTGTAAGTACCAAGGAATAAGTATAGGGGTATTCAGAAATCCAGATTTTTATAATAACTTTTTGTATTTGTATACAAAACACATTCTGCATCTTTAAACACTTTCCAGCATCATGTTTTCTTAAAGAAAATTCAAAGGAAAGGTAGTGATAGAACTCTGAGTTATTCATAGGTGAGAGTGCAGAGTATAATTAAGTTGTTTTTTTCCAGGGTGTTTGGCAGGAAGGTAGCTGCTTGGTGTACTGTGTGGCTATGACTGCCAGTATTGGCCCTAGTTCAAAGAGCTCTAACACAGGAGTAAGCAAAGCAACACAGACAGTGTATTAATATGTTTTTCACTGGGTTTTGAAGTCACTCTTAACATGTGAAGGAGTTGTTTTAATATCTCTAATTTTTTTCAAAGCATATCAAAGGTGAAATATTAAACCCAAGCAATATAAAATACAAACCATCATGTGAAAGATAATTTGTCATTTCTGCAATCAGCTTTGCATTTTCCATTTTGCTGATATGTGGCTATTATTTGGCTATTATAATAAATAATTATAAAATAATCTGGCTATTATTTCAGCTATTAATCTGTATTATTATCCTTGGATGTGTTTAATTTTCTGGGAGGGATAAGGTTGTTATAGTACATTTTTATAGTTGTTCCACTGATCCCTGAGCCTAATGAACAAACTGTCATTCAAAATATTGAGTTTAAAAGACTGACCTTGAACTTGATGCCAGACAACATTTTGTTTTCTCCATGTTACTTCATTCAGAATATATCATTATTGTGTATACCATGCAGCTTTTGCTTGTGTACTGATAGTGTGAATGATGTACATTCACGTGAACATACAATAGTGAAAATGTAGATATCTTTGTAGTAAAGCATTGCTTACTTCATAGACAACAGAGATAGCTGTCTTTCTGTACATTAATTCTATGATTCTGTAAATTAGAACTCAAGGATAAATTCAGTAGTTATGATTGGAAAGTTTCACATCCTTTGTGTCCTGTGAAAATTGTACCTTGTTTCTGCAGGTGGCAAGAGTGGGAGGTAAATTGCATTGCTGTGGCATTCATGAGTTGTCATTTTACCTGCCTTCTTATACCACTGATAATAATGCCAGCATGATTAATGTATCCATTGTTATGGCTTTGTTTTTAAAAAGCTTCAAAAGGTCTCAGTGCTTTACTTCAGTGTTTCTTGGAGCTGATCTTACCTGACTTTAGGCAAACTGGAATGGTTTTGGCTGCTTGACATAAATGTAAACTCTTTAAGGAGTAGAAACTAGAGTTCAATGCAAGCTGTAATGCAGAGACAGAAAATCAGAGAGGCAAACATTCTGTTACTTTTAAATGCTTCAGAAATCTTCAGTTGGACTTCGGAGCATTCTTCAAACAGAATGGACAGTTTTGTGATATAGGTGAGCAGAAAAAAAGCTATAAAAGGAAAAAAAAAAAACCCAGGTAAGATTTTACATTCACCTTGAATAGGTGGATTTAGACTTAATTACAGTGCTGTTGTTACTAGTGGCTGCCTGCAACGAAAGTTATGCCGTTATAACTATGTGCTACAAGGGTACTAAAGTCATTGTGGAGCTGTCTGGTTTGACATTAGTCAGTAATAGGAAGAGAGAGGCATGTGGAGAAGGGGACCGTAATTAAAGCGAGCTTGTTTGTTACTAAGCAAATCTAAGCAAATTCTTTTGAACAGTGATGATCTATGTATTTAACTGAATGAATAACTGGATAACTTTTAAAATTTATGTTAACTTGTGTTTTTGTGCTTCTTTTTTTAGTTTTGAAAGAATATACATTTCAAATTAAAAAAGACACAATACTTAAATATACTGAGAAAATCAAGAAGCAATTATGGATACAGATAATTTCAAGGGAATTTAAAAAAAGTAAATATCTTTGTTTGAAAAATGTTTCTTTTATTAAGAAATCTTAGTTTTCTTTGAGATAATTTTAAACTTTGAGACCTTCAACTGGTTCTATTTTCTTCAGAATCTTTTTCCAAATATCTTTTTTTGTTTATGTGACTGTTGCATGTGATGTGATACACCAAGATATTATTAGTGTTTCAGTATAATCTGAAATTAGAAATTGTTCTTCCCAATAAATTGCTGAGTAAAGAAATTGAAAATAGAGCAGAAACCTAACATTTACCTAAAAAATTAACATTGCTTGATGAACTAATGTTTCCTTAAACTTGAACCATTTTCTAGTTATTTCTAGTTTAATTTATTAGTTTTGTTTTGGTTTCTTTTTAGCAAGCTGTCAATGTATTGCACCCAGTAAGCAGCAGAAAAAATCAAAGAATTGCAGAACAATGGCATTCATTAAAAGATGGAAAAGAAAGAAATTAAAAATCTCCGATGCTTTCATGTCATGTCCTGACAACACCTTTTGAATTCTGATGGAAAATAGATAAGTCTTGTCCTTGCCATCTATACATCTAAGTAACTTCATTAACATGCTTCTGGTGACAAAATCAGTGTATAACTTTTATGTATATTTACAACAAATCACAGTATTCGTGACAGGCAAGTCTTCTGTCTCTACATGATTTTTGTATAGCGAAAAATTGACATAGTCTTCAAAACAGGCCTATCACAAAAATACATAACCCTGTGTATTGTGACCTATTTATTTTTTTTTATTCTATTTCTCAAAAAAAACCCAACCCAACCCAGGATGTTTAAAAGAATTACTGCAGACTTTTTTTCATTATTGTCTCAGCTGTTGGATTGTCTTGGTAACCGAAAAACGTTGGGAATGTCACCTTCTCTATCTTATTGTCTCTTCTGCCACCAGTGAAAACAATGCCTTATTATAAATTAAGTGTAGAAAAGAACATACAAATTGAAAGTAATCTTTAAAATTTCATTGTGGGGAAATAATTTCAGTTGAAAGAGAAAGTTTTTGTGTGGAATCTCATATAATTATGAAGAGAGGATCTATTATGGATACAATGTTACTCTTGTGAAGATGCAATAAGAGACTAATATTTTTCAAATATTGGTGATCTGCAACTCTTCTTCACTGTCTATCTGAGCCATGCTGAATTGAGCTGAGTCATAGGACTTCAGCTACTATACTAAACAAAGACTAGATTAGGGTATGTATGAATAGTCTTAAAATAAAAAATAATTATTAAAATGATACATTTCAGATTTTGTTCTTACTATTCAATACAGAAAAAGTTGAATATTCTTGAAATAGAAATGAACAGTTACTTCGTTTTTTTTTTCTTTTCTTCACCATAGAGAGAATACTGTTATCAAAATATCCTTACAGATGTTTTAATCTAATAAATCAGGAGTGTTTTGTTTTATTTTTTTTTTATTTCTCCATTTATTTGTATGTGTAACCAGAGCCTTTACTTGTCTTTATTTTTTTTTTCCTTCACAACCAACTAGTGTTACTACCATAATACATTTAGCTTAACATGGGCACTTTGAACAAAGAAAGTTGCTGTAAAACATCATGGGCTGTCAAAATAATTTGGGTTGATTCTTGCATTCTTACTCTGCATAGTATTTTACTCTTTAAAAAGTCATAACATTTTCATTGTAGAAGGATCCTGAAAAATAATTTCCACTGTTCAGATTTGAATTTACGAAAAATCTCTGAGAGATTTGGAAAGAAAAATGAATCATTAATACTAGAATTCTCATATATTATAGAATTATCATTCATTTAGATTTTCATCCAAAATAAGCACTCCAGAGGGCACCTAAAAATTTGAGCATTCTTGGCATGTATTTTTAAACATAAGTAGAGGCTGCAATAAATAAAACTTCCAAAAAAAGCAGTACTCTTGTGTCCTCCCACTCTCTAACACCCCATTTAATTCCTAGTCATAAGACCTGTGCAGCTCCATCACACCTTCCCACAAGATATTCCACCTGTTACTGCCTTAGTCTGCTCACACAGATGGACTTTGTAGCATATCCAGAGTGTCAACAGTTTATGGCTATTTTAGACCTTAGCAAGGAAAAGCATTCCAGAGGAAAAGTCCCTTGCAAATGAATGCTTTGCCAGGAGCTCTGCCGTATTTTTAAAGATGGGTATTGAGTTTGAGGGCATCTGCTGGTGTCAACAATGGTGATGCAACTTGCTCAGACAAGTGCTGAGCATAACCCAGATCATAATTTTTTGCAAAAAATCTGTCTACTATATCATTGACTCAATGGTCTCATTTATAGTGACCTTCCTGTACCTATGCTTTGAATACTATCAGCTGCTTTTTATTACGTTTAATAGATCATTCTGTTTTGCCTTGTATTATTAAATATTATCTCCATGTGTGACAATGTTAAGCACAAATTAATAATTGTTTAAAATATTAAACTATTCTAGTCATTTGCATTTTGCTCTAGATTGCAAATGTGTCCACTGATTGGCTTCCTATTGTTTTTCCCTATCACAATATAATTTGTCATGAAGTTCCCCTAAATCAAACTCCGCAAATTAGTAATGCTTGTTAATTTGTAATTAAAACCAAAATTACGTGGTAGAATGAGGCTACGATCCATCACAAATATATATAAGCTTTGCTAGTAATTCCTTAGACCTGAATGTAGTGCTTAAGCAAGGAATTTTTTTCATGTTCACAAGTCTTTGTAGGATTTTATGTTAGACTTCTTTTATCATTCTGATGTAAAGCTCTGTGGAGGACATCAAAGACCAACATCCGTATATTTTGTGGGTCTGTATACACTTTGCGTGTGATGCTAAGATACTCAAGATGTCTCTGTGTGTGTACATATATATTTTGATTTTGCTCGTTTTCCATAGATATTAAAAGAACTTATAAACCAGTAGAGAATAACATTACAAGGACTGAAAATTTCATCACATTCCAAAGGTTTAAGTAATTTAACTCTTTATAATTGTACATGCTATATTTCTGTCTCCCACATACTGAATTAAGAAATATAAATTTGGAGTTCAAAGAAGTAAAATGTCCATAATTTACTGCTGCATTCCTTAAAATGTCTGTCATGTATAGTACAAAATGGCAGTCTGTTATTTCTTCTGAGAAGAAATATTTACCAAAAAAATTCTTTTAAAATGTTAAAACAAAAAAGTATTTATTTAATAATTTTAAAAAATTAAAATTAAAAAAAGCACGTAGTCAAGACAAAGTGGGACTATATTTTGAATCACAGAATTCTTTACTGGTCTGTATTAGCATGATCAGTTCGAGGTTCTCATGGCTGGAGGCAAAATCAAAGAAGCAAGTAATTCCTAGAATTGTAGAATCACACAACAGTTTGGGTTGGAAGACACCTGAAAGATTTTCTAGCTCCAGCCTCTCTGTGGCAGGGGCATCTGCCACTAAACAAGTTGCTCAAAGTCCCATCCAGCTTGGCCTTAAACACTTGCAGGGATGGGACATCCACAACTTCTCTGGGCAACCTGTTCCAATGTCTCACCACCCTCACAATAAAGTATTTCTTACTAATATCTAACCAAAAATCTACCCTCTTCCAGTTTAAAGCCATTCCCCCTTGTCCTTTCGCTACATACTTTGTAAAATGTCCCCCTCCAGATTTTTTGTAGGCCCCCTTAATGCACTGGAAGTCTGCTCTAAGGTCTCCCCAGAGCCTTCTCTTCTCCAGGCTCAACAAACCAAACTCCCTCATCCTGTCTTCCTAGGAGAGGTGCTTCAGCCCTTTTATTATCTTTGCTGCCTCCTCTGGACTCACTCAGCAGGTCTACCCCCCTCTCGTGCTGGGAGCCCCAGATCTGCAGACAGTACTCCATATGGGGTCTCATGACAGTAGAGCAGAGGGGGAGAATCACCTCCCTTGACCTGCTGATCACACTTCTTTTGATGCAGCCCAGGATACGATTGGCTTTCTGGGGTGTAAATACACACTGCCAGCTCATGTTGAGCTTCTCATCAACCAATAACTCCAAATTATCTTACTGCTGGAGAAGCAAAGGACCTGCCTGTCTGATACCTTGCAGCAAAGTCTGGACTTTTGTCAAGAATCCTGTTTAACATACTGGATTAAATCAAGAAGAGGGCCATCAAATTGTAAAACATATGATATCTAAGGAGAGGTAGAAAAAATTGAATTTTCTGTCTAGGTTGGATTCTGTTTTCAGCTGTATAATAGGTGATTGAGCTGGGTTTTTCTCAGAGCTGGACACTATCAAGAAAAGGGACAAGGTTCACAAGCTGCAACAAGAGGGATTCTAATTAGATATAGGGTAGTAAAAAATCACCACAAAGGTGGTCAAAGAGTACTACAGATTGCCCAAGAGGTTACAGAACCTCCATTCTTGGAAACTTGGCTGGGCAAGGCCTTGAACTTTCTGCTTTCAAACTGTCCCAGTTTGGGGAAGGAGAATGAACCATAGGCCACACTTACCTAAATTATACTATAATTTATTGGGCAATATATGTCTTATACCACCTGAGACAGTGATTTGTAGTTAACGTTCAGTACAACACATACACAAGGTCCCTGGAAAGATGAAGTTTATGGATAAGATTTTCATCTAATATAAATTGGCATACCTTATTTGAAGTCATCAAAGGTTAACTAATTTAGTATAGGGAAGGCTCTGCTCTCACATCCTTTAGAATATAATTTGTGGGTTATATTTAGCAAGATCACTATTTTGTGTCAAAGTATTTAAGGGGTTTGGAAATTTTCGTTCTCACTATTACTGTAATGTTATCATGCTGTTCCACATCTGCCTTTCAACTATAAAAATGGGATTTACCCATGAACAGAAATGCTAACTTATGCTTAGGTACTCAGATCTCTGTAGTATTCTGTTTTGACATTTCCAGGCCAAATTACCTCCGGAATTATAACCTATTGACTTTACTGGAAAGGAGTTGGACATGGAGTTTCAGATGATTAAATTAATTATTCCCCTTGCCTTTTTTTTTTTTTTTTCCCCTCCTCCTTGGTCTCAGTAAAAACTATTGTTTATTGCCCTTATTCTAGTACACCCTCAGATTAATGGTGAAATGCTTTCTAACTTCTGTGTTATGTAACAGAGGAATCCTTTGTCTTTAACTTCTCTGTTCCTCTATTAGGGGGAAACTGTCAATCTAGGAATCAAGAACAATAAGGGAAAATTGTTTCTGAAATAAGGTATTTTTGTTTGGTTGTGGGTTTGTGGGGTTGGTTTGTTTGTTTGTTTTGTGGGTTATTGTTTTTTCCAATTGTCAATGACAGGTAATAAGATATGTGTGTACTCTACATTGTCCAGGCAAAAGAATACCTAAACAGTTAAAAAGTTATTGCTCTGTGCTAAAGCTCAGAATTTATCACCAACTTTGTAAATAATTTAGGCACCAACACAATCAACAGTTTTTTTAATTCACCCATTCAGATTCTTATTACATGGTACCTGAGACACATGTCCATTTTAGGAGGCTACTTTTGTGCAGGCCATTACCACACTGTTATCAGACGTTTATGCACGTAAGTGGATATATTGTACTAATTAGTTTAGACAGTTTTACAAATGTATGGCTTGCCACTGAGTATGCAAAACTGCTCATGAAATTCAAATCTTACAGTATGAAAAGCTAATCACTAAATTGTCAAGTGTTAAGATTCAACCAACATAAGAGTACAGTTCTCATCATTTTTATAGTAGTAGTTTCAGTCTGTCTACATAAAAAAGTAATATCATAAGAAACTCAGCATAAGAAATCTCACTTCTCAAAACCTAATTAAAAATTAATAATAAACTGTACAAAACCTGATGATAGCAGAAAAAAATGCTGGCACCATTTCTTTCCAGTACCTGATTTGGAATGACGATAATATCTGGAGTGATGGTATATTTTAGCTTCCTTTCTGACACAGAATAATATGCTTGAGGATGTCTATAGAGGGTGCAAAGAATAAAAGGAAACCAGAGATTTCAAACAGAGTTTTCCTGTTGTCTTAAAAGCAGGGTAATTTTTTATGACAATTCCTAGTTGCAAAAGGCAATTCATTTCACATAAATAAGAAATGGGTCTGGAAAAGATTTATTGTGTCATCAAATCCAGTTCCCTTTTTTGAAGCCCAACATACAAACCTATTTACCAAAGTTATCGAATACAATCTTAAAACTATTGTTTCCCCTGACTGTTTTTAGTGGAAATAACCTAATTTATTTTATAAACCTTTCTGATTTCTATATTTTCTTCATAGTTAAGTTGCAAGCATTTGGGTCATTCAGGCAAATATTATATATTTTTTAAATCTTTTCTCTTTTCCTATTTTCCCTGATATTCCCAGTAACAGTTTATATATTATCAGCTTTTATATGAAGCACATTGTATGAGTCTGAGGCTCACATTTATAATAAAAAGCTTGCTTTGAATGATCCAGCAGTATAACTTTTGGGCCTGATTTAAAATGACTGTGAGCTTTGCCTGCTCTGGAAATGAAATGTGATTATTTGTTTTCATAAATTTTAAGGAAATGTGACTCAATGAAGTCAAGAGACACCACAGTTAATCTGAGAATTCTGGTTTGTTTTGCTTGGTTCACAGTTTTACAGATAATCTGTCTTGTTTTTCTGCAAGAAAAATGTCAGTCTTTTCATGGCCTGCAAAAATCCTGAAAGAACACCTTTTATTCAATTAGCATGAACTAGGACTGTAGTATTCAAGCATGCATTTAAGTGAAAACAATAAAAAATCAATATGCTATAGCCTATGAACCTTAAAGGTCTAAAGCTACTCTGTCAGTTTGCAAGTCATTATCCACTGTAGAGATAGGTGATTACTACTTTGCTTTGTTGTTTATAACAGTAACACCTGACGATAATTACACCATTGACAGCAATTTCTCCTGAAATGATTAAGGATGTAGTAGCTCAGATGAAACAGACTTGGATAGGGCACAATTGATTCAATTGTATCTCAAGGATGATGAATTCAATTAAAAATACATGTCCAGATTTTCTATTCTGAGATTTTTTTTTTTTCTTTCAGGCTAGAGATACTTTTGAAGTAGTTAAAAGGATAAAAATTGACCTCTGTACAAGAATCAGCTTCTCACAAATATTTATTATTTTGTGTGTGATATTATTTAATACGAGAGAAGAAAGCAACACATACTAAAGTGAATAGTCTGATTAAACGCTGTTCCAAAAAGCTTTAAGAATTATGTAATAAATTATTACCATTGAGGCTAGAGCTGACTTCAGGGTTTTTATATCATGTAACTTCTGTTTCACAAGTAAGAAAGAAGTCTTCTGTTCTGGTTCCTCATATACAGAATTTCTTCCACTGCTTATTTTACTCCAATTCTATTCTTGGATGCATAATACAGTGAAGTATGCTTCTGCTCAGGTATGTATGCATAAAAGTCCATAAGACACATTTTCTTGTGTTCATGCAGTTTCTTGTATTCATGTCTGGACAAAAACTTGCATCCCTCTTATCATGGGAGTGTACTAGATTTGTGAGGTTGTTGATAGCTGGCTTCTGTTTCCTCTTTGAAGCCAAACTGTAGTCTGACTGAGTTGATAAATCCGTTCAACATGCTTTTGAGATCTGCGATATACAGCCACTATTTACTCAACACAGTGTGCTAATACGATCTTAAAGATGAAAGCAAAGACAGTTTTGATTAAGATAATGTCTAATTAATGACACCAACTCTTTCTGAATGCCTCTTCTCTGTGATTTTTTTGGGGCACATATTACTGTATCTGTAAACTGTAAATGAAATTATAATAATGATATTAAGATTCATAGTAGTCTTATTTTTATTCATTCTCACTGTTCAGAATTTTATTCCTTTTTCTTTTCTCTGTTTGGATTTTCTTTTGTTCATCTTCATTTGACTCTTTCCTAAAAAACAGTGATTATTTGAAAAGATAGTTTTAAAAGGCATAAAAAAAAATACAGATTATATCTTTTCCTCCAAATAATAATTTTGGTCAAAATTTAGGATTCCAAGAAAAGAAAAAAATGTACATCAGTTTCCTGGGTTCAGCAGCAGCAGTCATTTTTCTCCTTCTTAGTAGCTGGTGCAGTGCTGTGTTTTTGACTTTCTGCCTGGGGACAGCTCTGATAACACCAATGTTGTTAGTTCCTGCTGAAATGTTTTGGTTTGGCCATGGACTTTTTGAGTCTCATGCTCTGCCAGGGAGGAGGGGAAGCTGGGAGGAAGCAGAAACAGGACACCTGACCCAAACTGACCAAAGAGGTATTCCATACCACAGCACGTTATGCCCAGGATGTAACAATGGAGGGCAGAGACCCGGAAGTGAGGGAGTTCACTGCTTGGTCGGGCTGGGTATAGGTGGTGAGCGACTGTATTCTTTTCCCTTGTATTTCTCTTGTCATTTTTATTATTGGTGGTAGCAGTAGTGGTTTGTGTTATACCTTAGTTACTAAACTGCTCTTACCTCAACCTGTGGGAGTTGCATTCTTTCGATTCTCCTCCCAATCCCCCCATGAGTTGGAGGGAAAAAAGAGGGGCGAGTGAGTGAGCGAACTGGGTGAGTTATAATGGCTTAAACCATGACAATCAGACATTTGACTTGAAATAGAATAACTTTTCCTTATTATCTTAAAGTTTGGTGATTCTGAAGACACCTATCATTTACAGTGTGAGTAATCTCTCCAAATATGTTAATTTCTTTCATAACTCTGGAGTGGTACCATAGCAAACCATAGCATCAAGTTCCAACCTTGCAGTTTTAAAAATGTTAAGAATGAAGTTTCCAAGGTAAGTAGCCAAATTAAGAAAATTTAAGCCAATTAAACCAAATTAATACTTTCCCCCCAAAATCAGTATAAGGAAAATTAGCTTTTATGTAACTGCTTTGACTCCACAGATGATAGAAAATTAACCTTCTTTTACACAGAACTGAAGAAAAAAAAAACAACTGTGAACAAATCAATTACCTTTCAGAACTGCAGATCTTGAAGTATGACACAAGTCTGTGCTACTGCTGACTGCCTGTGTCTCTGTGGCATTGCTGACTCTTCTGAAAAGCTTGAATCCTGAATAATTATCTGAATAATCATAGAATCATGGAATGGTTTGGGTTGGAAAGGGCCTTAAGACCATCTAGTTCCAACCTCTCTTCCGTGGGTGGGTGTGTCTCACCCTAGACCATATCACTGAAGGCTCTGTCCAGCCTGGCCTTGAGTGCTGCCAGTGATGGAGCATTTACCACCTCTTTGGGCAACCTGTGCCAGTGCCTCACCACCCTCACAGTAAAGAATTTCTTCCTCATAGCTTTCAGAGAGGGCCCACATTGTCCCTAGCCAGTCTTTTATTTGCAATGTACCTATAGAATCCCTTCCTGTTATCTTTAACATCCCTATCCAAGTTGAATTCTAAGTGGGCCTTAGCTTTCCTAACCTGGTCCCTAGCTTCCTGGACAACATCCCTGTATTCTTCCCAGGCCGTCTGACCTTGCTTCCACCTTTTATAAGCCTCTTTTTTCCTTCAAATTTTCCTCAGCAGCTCCTTATCCATCCAAGGAAGTCTCCTGGCCCTCCTGCTGCCCTTCCTTCTAGTAGGGTTGTATTGCTCCTGAGCTTGCAGCAGGTGATCAACCAACAGTCTTGGCCCCCCTTTCCCTCCAGGGCTATATCCCAGGGAATCTTACTGAGCACGTTCCTGAAGAGGCCAAAGTCTGCTCTCTTGAAGTCCAGGGCAGTGAGCTTGCTGCACGCTCTTCTCACTGTCCTGAGGATCAGGTTGATCCTGAGGATTCAACCACCTCATGATTGTTGCAACCAAGGCTGCCCTGGAGCATCACATATCCTACCAGACCTTCCCTGTTGGTGAGCACGAGGTCAAGCATGGCACCTCTCCTTGTTGGCTCCTCTATTACTTGTAGAAGGAAGTTGTCTTCTGCACAATCGAGGAACTTCCTGGATTGCTTCTGCTGGGCTGTACTGTCCCTCCAACAGATATCAGGGTGGTTGAACTCCACTATGAGAACAAGGGTCTGCGAGCCTGAGGCTGTTCCTATCTGTCTATAGAGGGCTTCATCCACCAAGTCCTCTTGGTTGGGTGGTCTGTTACACATCCCCACAATAATGTCTCCCATCACTGTTCTCCCTTTAACCCTGACCCACAAACTCTCTTTCAACTGCTCACCTGTCCCCAGAGTTCCATACACTCCAGCCTATCCCTAACATAAATAGCAAGTCCCCCCTCACTGTCTGCTAGGCCTGTTTTTTTCTAAAAAGCCTGTAATCTTCCATTCCAACACTCCAGTCGTAGGAGGCATCCCACCATGTTTCTGTGATGCTTATTATATTATACCCCTGTAGATGTGCACACATCTCTAATTCCTCTTGTTTGTTCCCCATGCTATGGACATTTGTATAGAGGCATCTAAGCCAAGCTCCAATTGAAGTCAGCTCATTGGCTGGAGTAGCTGGATTATCTCTACATTGCTCTGAACATTTACTATAGGTGCTGGCACCTGACTGGGAGTGTTGGGATGGAATGATGCCCCCCTCCCCCAACACATCTAATTTAAGGCATCCTTGACCAGTCTGGCAAGCCTCCTACCAAAGCCACTCTTTCCCTTCACTGTCAGACCAGCTCCACCAGCCCCCAATAGACGTGGCATACTAAATTGAGTCCCATGTTCAAGGTACCCAAACCCCTGACTATGGCACCACCCTTCTAACCATTTATTAACCTGGCCAACACTCCTAGCCTTTTTAAGGTCCTCCCCTGTATCCTGGAGAATTGATGAAAACACAATCTGAGTTCCAGAGCCCCTAACCACCTCCCTCAGGGCTCTGTAGTCCTTCTGTATGTTCTCCCGGCTACTGCTACCTATATCAGTAGCACCCCCATGGATCACTAGAAGTGGGTAATGGCGGGACCAACTAGAGCAGGCAGCCTCTCTGCAACATCCTTGATCCGAGCTCCTGGTAGGCAACACACTTCCCTTGAGACAGGGTCAGGCTGACAGATGGGTGCCTCTGTTCCTTTCAGAGTAGAATCCCCTGCTACTATGACCCGCCACTTTTTCCTGGCAGCACCAGTAGTGATCTTTACCAGTGCATCAGCCGGTTGTTCCTGGTGGGAGTGTGGTTCCTCATCAGCACCCTGCAGCACAGCAAAGCGTTTCTGGGTGGGGAGAACAGATTTAGGAGGAAGTTGCTTGCTTTTAATTATCCTCTTCCTCCTTTTTTTGTTCTTTTTTTCTGTTAATATTTCCCAGCTTCCTGGGTTAGCAGCCTCCTTTCCTGCATGAGGGACAGTAGACGCTTGAGGTCCCTGCACAGTCTGGTCCTGGAGCAAGCAGTGCTGCTTCCTCTCAGCGTCCCTGACATCTTTCAGCCTATTGACAGTGTTTTGCAGCTCAGCCACCTGCTGCAGGAGGACCTCCACCAAAGAACGCAGAGTGTAGCCCTGCCCATTGTGCACCCTCGCCTCAGGAGACCAGTGCAAGCGCTCTCTACACCCCAAGCTCTGCACTGCAGCCTCCCCTCTCATCCGCTCTGTCTGGGTGCCTACACTGGCCACTTAACGGGCCGGCCAGAACAGAGCTCCCAGACTGGACTCTGGTCATGACCTCCCACCAAATTCAGTGGAGATTTTAGAAATAATTTTATAAAGATTTATTCTCCTTTTTTTTTTTTTTCCCATAAAATATTCAGAAGTGATCGTAACAAAGTTCTGCTTGTGATTGACCCTCTCTTGCTACATGGTCATATACGCATTTTTTTCCTTTGTCATTTTACTGTAGAAAGAATGAAAAATATACAGAAAATTGTTAAAATTAAAAAGAAATCTTTTTTGAATGCAAACATTCTTTTTCTCTTTCAGCTCTTCTTAGAAGAGTTAAAATAGGAACTTTAGTTTTCTTTTTAGAGCTATGTTAAAACATGACAGAGACATGCAAGACACTAGAGGTAAGGTCTGTCAGCAGCTCCATTTATAAGCCACCTCTGTCTCTCCACACTGTTGTAAAAGCTTTTTTTGAATTGCTTTTTAGACACTTTGGCAGCAACAAACTTATCGCTGATTACTTACAACATATAAAAATGAAATTAAATCATAATAAGGTAGGTGATAAGCGAACAAGTCCATTGAACTTCTCAGAACAGCGTCTGTCCTTACAGGGTGTTAATAGCAGGTTCTCCTTAAGCAGCTGTAAATTGAGAACACACTAAGGCCATCAACAAAATGTTTATCTGAGGTCAAAACAGATTTAGATATTCCACCTCTTATTTTAGAGATACACATAGACGTGCTTACCATGTCCATTTAATCCTTTCTAGTGAAATTAATGTTAAATTTCATATAACGATCTCTACCCTCAAACAGTTTAGTGAAGTCCCTAAGAAACAGAGATGTTTATGGCTCGTACCGTATTATATTACGGTCTCACATGACTAACTTTTCAAATTTGTCTAGGAAGACAGACAGGTTTATGCATTTTTTTTCTCCTTAGAAGCACAATAAAACATGTTCTTAGATAAACCATTGTCTTCAGGCTTCTATGGAATTTGGTATCCAATCATAAAGCATACAGGATGGTACTTCAAATTAAGGCATTTAATGCTCTGTATTGTTTTTAGACACAGTCAGAAAGTAGCTAATGCTGGCAAGTAAGCAGCTTTGATCAGTGTGTGAGATGCAGTGATTTGAAGCATCTTCAAAGTTCAAGGTTTGTTGCAGAATAGCTAAAATGTAACTAGTCTCATTCTGGTAGTCTCCATGGGATACAATGGTAGAACTAATTTGATGTATGCAACCTGTGTGATGATTTTAGCTAGTTTTGATGTGGATTGTAAATATGCAAGTTGTTTGTGCTTGGTTTTAACAGGAGGCAGAGCTATATATAAGAAATGTAAGTCATATGGCAAAAAGGATGCAAATGTGTATCACTGAAAAGTATATTGCTTCCCTTAGAATTTGGTTTTTCAAGACACTGAAAATGAATCAATTCATACAAAAGGGCTTTAATGCAGTAAGCCAGAACCAAACACAAGCCAGCAAACTTCTCATTTAGAAAAAAACCAAAACCACCTCCAAATAAAATATTCATTTAACAATTATCATGTCTTTGTAATTAAAACTGCTTTATTCTGTGCAACAACAATGATTAATATTTATTTCCGCCCCACAGAGAATAAGTAGTTTGCCTTTTTACCTTGGATTTTCTAGAATTTTTGTTTTTTTCAGATGATACTTCCAATAAATCATATTTAATCCTAAGTATTATATCATTGCATTTTTCAGCAAAGCTGCAAGCAAGGTTGTTCAGCAGTAATTGAGAAGGTAAATGTTTAGATAGAATTAATTTACATAAAACATTTGAGAAAGTAGTTATTCCAGATGTGGGGAGAGATTCCAAAGTATTAGTCAGCCTCAGAACTGTGCTAGAGGAGAATATGTTCTGTCACTGTTCTGTCTAATCAGCTCCAATTCTGGCAGATCTCTGAGTGTACTTGAAATGCATTAAACTTTCCGTGGGTACAGCAGGTGCAGAACTTACGGAAATAGTACCCTACCAAAAGAACAGAAGGTGATCAGCCAGATAGATGCCATTGGAGAGAATGTAAAAAAGCTCAAAGAAGCAAAGATTTTGCTTGTAGCCAAGACTATTTAGAAAGACTTTTTTAGCTACTTTTCATAAAAACAAAGAAATAAAGCCTGTAAAATACCATTATTATTACCGTGACCTGAAAAATGTATAAAGTAGATAGGGTGAATAAACCACATTTTTGTTAAGCTCATCCATGTTCCTTACGTTTTCATTACTGTAATTATTTTCTTTTAAAATAAGTATATGATAAAGGATTTTCTAGACATAGGATTTTTTTTTCAAGGTTAAAACTTGGATTTCTTTTAAATTTAGTGGAAGAAAATTATTTCTCTCACTTGGAGCCAGTTTTTCTAAAGATGCAAAATACAAAAAGGATGCAGAGATAAAATTGTTATATTTCATGTCCTCAATTTCTGTGAATTATTACTGTTTTAGAGAGAATCAAATACTGATGCATAATTTTAGTAAGCAAACAGTGACCAGAGCTGGTATCCAGCTCCTGTTGTGATCACCAAAAATATCCAGTAGACTCAAAATATCTTTATAACTTGCAATGCTCAAGGTGTTTAGAGATACATATAGTTTGTCTGCAGACAGACCCAGATATTTCAATACAATGCTTTGAAGTAAATATAAATTTTTAGTGTACCAGCAAACCTTGCAAAAAGTGGCAGATATTAAATCAAAATGAGACCCCTAGGGAAAGTCCAGAGAGCAGAAAAATCTTTATGGCAAAATAAAGATGTTTCTATCTTATATAATAATAATAATAATATTTTAACATATTTTTGATGTAAAAATTTTCATTTGTTTGAGCTGGAAGTATTCCTTGGTCTGCTTAAAAAAAACTGCTGTTATTTTTTTAACATACATTGGAGAATAATGAAATATACTCCTTTTCAGCTTAGAAAATGAACGTTAAATGCTTGATTTCAAAATGGCTTTCCATTCTGGAAATCCATTTGTTATAGCAGTACCACAATGCTTCACTTTGAATATTTAAGCAAATGTTTTGATTGACTTGTCTCTACTTTTCCTCCCACCCCAAGTTTTTAGTTTTGCAAGAAAAATGTGAATCATCAGTTTTTCATTCCAACTTAGAATCATAGAATCATAGAATATTCAGGGTTGGAAAGGACCTTAAGATCATCTAGTTCCAACCACCCTGCCACCTCCCACTAAACCATGCCACCCACGGTTATGTCCAACCTGGCCTTGAACACTGCCAGCGATGGAGTGCTCACAACTTCCCTGGGCAACCCATTCCAGTGCCTCACCACCCTCACATTAAAGAACTTCCTTATATCCAATCTAAACTTCCCCTGTTTAAGTTTTAACTCATTGCCCCTTGTCCTATCACTACAGTCCCTAATGAAGAGTCCCTCCCCAGCATCCCTATAGGCCCCATTCAGATACTGGAAGGCTGCTATGAGGTCTCCACACAACCTTCTCTTCTCCAGGCTCAACATCCCCAACTTCCTCCACCTGTCTTCATACAGGAGGTGTTCCAGACCCCTCATCATCCTCATGGCCCTCCTTTGCACTTGTTCCAACAGTTCCATGTCCTTTTGATGTTGAGGACACCAGAACTGCACACGATACTCCAAGTGAGGTCACATGAGAGCAGAGTAGAATGGGAAATTATATCAAAGAACAACGAAAACAAAGGACTAATTGCTAACATCATGCTAGGTACTTCTGAAGAAGTTTGCTAATTTTAACGCCTTAAATTATTTATTAAAATATGTATAGTAAGCTTAATATTTTCATTGTATTGCCTCAAGAAAATTTTAATTAAGGTAAAATAATCATAAATGAAAATAATTCATGAATTTTTAACTTAATATTTCATGCTAAAAGTGTTACAAATTTAAGTAGCAATACTGTACAAATTTTCACATTGCATATTTTCACACAGATTTGCTTTAAGTAGCATGCTGACATTTTAAAGGACACTTTGTATAAAAAAAATGCAATTTACACCTCTGTGTGGTTATGATAAAACATGTAATAATAGGATGTGAGCACAATTAATTCAAAAATTTTTCCTTTAAATAAAAGCTGATTTAGCTAGAATGTATTTGGATTGCTCTCTGTGTTATGCAATAGTGTTGTAGGATAATCTTTTGACTGAGCAAGATACCTTAACATAAATATGACACAAATCACATTATACTGTAATTGATAGTCCTTTCTGAATGCTTTTTTTAAACGCCTTGGTCCTTCAAACTGGTTTTCCTATGTAAACCATTATTTGCACCAATTTGTTTTACAGTTTTTCTTATTCCCATTTCTCATATGAGTGCAAAGGGCAATTTGACTAGTATATTTTGACCTTAACCTGTAGAATGCTTCTAATTTTAACACCCGATTTAATAACTTCCTCCTGAAGAATGAAAACTTTAATTCTGCTAATAGCTTTAATTACCTGCATAATAAAACTTTCCAGGAAGTTGGTTGAATTGTGACTTGCAGTTAATGCACCTTTCTGAAGAAGCCAAGTGGGACTGCATACTAATACACTTTTAATTGTTTTTAATCCTCAAAATAAGATGATGTTTATCTTCACAGTCTTTGGATTACATTGGTAAACCTGGGTATGTGTTAAAAGTGAGCCTCAAAGACAGGTAAATTTTAGAGCCTAAAACTGCCCTTTTTCTACTTAAAGCATGGGAAATTAATTTATTGTTTGCTTTTAAGTCAGAAGCAAGAAACTTCTAAGCAGTATTTAATTTACAAGTATGAAGCTATGAGATTAAATTTACACTGAATTATGATATGTTAGACAGCCACTGTCATCAGTAAAATATGTCAGCATTATTAAAGACATGAATCAGGTAATCATCAATTGAAAGAAATAACGTGATTTTACTTCAGTGTGAATGTAAAATTTAATATGGATGTTTGTGGGTGTTTTAAAATGTATTCATTATTCCCCTTTATTTCATGTTTGCAAAACTGATTCTGTTATTTCTTCATATTATGATTATTAAACAAATCAAGTTAGAATTTGATATTTCTAATGATTATTCTTAATGTCTGTCGCATAGATACTACATGTAGCAGTAGTTACACGCATGTATATACATTAAATAGCATATATGTATCACTAATTGCTGTAATTTCTAGTATTTTATGAACCATCAATCATACAATCATAGAATAGTCAGGGCTGGAAAGGACCTTAAGATTACCTAGTTCCAACACCCCTGCCATGGTACAGGTAGATTCCCAAGATATATTATACTAATGATTTTGAAATAGCACTAATTTCCTTCATCATAACTCCTTTTTATTATTTTTTTCTCATTGTAATTTTTGGCTGCTTTTACTGTTTTATTGGGACCTATGAGAAGTTAAGGTTGTCTTCAAGTGTAGACAGACAATATAAAATGGTATGTGACCAGCAAGACTATAACTAACAATGGAGCAGATACAAATGAGCAAAATGAGAAAAATTGCACAACTTGATTACAGAATTGTTACCAACAAACATTAATTTTTGTATGAAATACTACTTTGTAGAAGATTTGTCTTTAGAAAGTGTATTTCTATACTTCCAGCAATTATCTATGTCTACAAATCAGGCAAATTAATGAAAAGTATACCTGAATGGGCTTTCCTAATTTTTATTTCCATTGAAGGAAGTAGAGAAACTGCTCTAAGTGACTGGATAAAGTCAGCATTGAAACCACAAAGTTTAATTAATAAAAAAAAAAGAAGCTTTTTAAAAAAGGAAATATTTTTTACTTCTGATATCAGGCTTGGATACTGTATTAAGGTTATTTACATTCCACTGTTATAGTGGAATGGAAGTTTGTGTGTGTAATTTAGGCATGTATCTGGAATGAATGCCTTTTTCAGCATTAATCTTACAATTTTTTTTTGGTCCAGTATTTACTTAAATCATAGAAATCTTCTCAGAATAAAATGGGTCCTTTGCTATTCAAACTTTAAAATGTGAATATGAACATACAAGCAATACTGATGAAGTGCTTTTAAAAATTCTTTCAGACCTATCCCTGAGCACCTAGAACTGCAGGGAAAGGCCAAGCTGCATGAAATAGTGAAATAAGCTGGTGCTTAGCATAATTATATCTCAGGTGTTTTGGTTATTTCTGACTTGGATGTGAGACACAAAACAAGAAACATTGAATGCTAATGGTTCTGTTGCTTTCTTGAAAATTATAACACAGAGCAGGGTGTGTAATTGTTGATTAATAAACAGGCACCTAAAGTGCTTGATGAGTCACAAGGTAAAGCCAAATGTTTTCAGACACCCTGCTAAGCAGTTGCATATTCAGCTGCCAAAGTACTGAGGAAACAGTAACTGAAGTAGTTCCATACATTGTTAAGAAAAACAATGCACTCACAATCCTTGTTCTCTTCCAAGTATGTCTTTGCAGACCATATTGTAAGTCAACATTCAATTTGTGGTAGATGGTGAATTTTTTAAATAGTGGTGTTTGCTGGTTTTGTACGTAATGTTTGTGAGTCTTCAGGCTACTTTTTGAGGGTACTCGTGACATGACCCCTTCTCTGTTAACATTTGCTGCCCATGCCAGTCAGAGTAAAGGTGTCCAGTCTGCTACCTTTCATTGTACAACGAGACAGAAGAACTCTTGTGCTCTGCTTGTGCAGTTATTCTTTTATTTCTGGCTATTTCAGGTGAAATATTGTGGCAGACATAGCAGTGGATTTCTTTTGCATTGAAAGAATGTGCCTTGGTACCTAGAGTGCTTTGGAAAGATACATCTCCTGATATAGAGCTTGAAAGGTGTCTGGGTTTTTTTCCTGGTTTTGTTTTGTGGTTTTTTTGTTGTTGTTGGTTGGTTGATTTTTTTTTTTTTCCTGAGGACGCGAGAGTTTAAAGGACATCTGTTTCAAAATTGGCATGGGAGAATTGTGGTTTCACATCAGATCTTTGAAAAACAGGTTTTATGCAGTGAGAGGGGCAAAGTTGTCAGTAACATTAAATCCTAGGTGCCAGAACAGCATGCTTCAAAATACATTAAACAAACAGGCTGAGGAGCTCCATTTCAGCTCAGGCCTGGCTGCTCCTGAATTGTAGTTTGGTTTTCCTGGATTGACCTTGGATCTGGCTTATTACCTTGCTTTAGACTAGTGACCACTAGGCTGTTGATAGGACCTGTTGGTGTTACCACCCAGATCTGCTGGCCTGGCTAAGGTGCAGTAGGGCTGGTGCCTTTTGGTGCAGTCATTGCCTGGCCTGTGTCAAAGCCACCCTGGGCACCTGGATCACTCTCCTGTAGGGGTCACCCAGCTCTTTCTTCTTCCAGATATTAAGCATCTTTTCTTGCACTGGACTGAAAGGTTTCCTTTCTAGATGATTTCAGAGACATTCTGGAGTACCTTCTGGGCAGAACTGGATAGCATGGTGTTATTTGACCTCAATTACTATACATTTCTTAATGCAATTTGGCAAGCACTAGAGGACTGTGAGGGATTGCAGTATTTCACTCTGAAGCACTGAATCAGCATAAGAATAAATCACAGTAGCTGACTAGCCAGAATTACAGTGGTATACATTCAACATGTCACTTTATCCCTATTGATCCTACAGAAGATACTTACCTATTTATCCTCTTTGTACTTTTATTCTGTCTGTGAAGCAGAGGAAGTCTAAGCTTCCTTATTAGGGTTTAGATCATTGACATAGAACTTGAGGCCCATAGCAAATGGCAACAATAGTAATGTCGACCAAAAAAATACTATTAATGTGTGCTAGTGAAGTGCAGTGAAGAATTGTGTTCCTTATTGTATCCTACAATTTCTAGAATTGATGTCACTGGAGTGAGATAATACTGATAGTCTTCCCCGTGAGGAATGAAAAGCACTCTAGCAATTTCTGTAGAAAACAGTGTATCCAATCACAAATTTTCATATTCATAGAAATTAAGGAGTTTGTTTGCATGTGTGTTTTTCAGAAGTAACACTGGATTTCAAATCTTTTATTCTGGGGAAGCATGAAATCAGTCCGGATGTTTTATCTCCACAGGAGAATAAGATTGTGACTCTTATTTTTTTCTGCTGTTTTTGACATAATAATCAAGGTTTAAAGAGAGTAAAACCACAGTCTTTATGGGCATAATGAAATGAAAAGTGAAATTTGTCATTGACTCGTGACATTGTTCATGAGTTGATCCTGCTTGCAGCCATTAGGACTTATGATAGTACCTGATTGCATGAGTACTGAAACACCTAGAACAGAGAATGCAGTTCCTTGGATTCTCTTATGAACCAGGAAGAGCTCTAACAGAACAAGTATTTTTCAAGTGGAAGAGGTTCTTGATTTCTCCTGAAATCAAGGCAGTCTGCATAGACTGTGACACTTAAATATTTTGATTCCTCCTGCATTTCAAATAGTCCAATATCTCATTATTTCAATTGAAATTTATCATAAAGGAGTTCCAGCTTGTCACCTGTTGGTGCAATTTTATACTGTTTATTCTCATTGTGATGGTATTGGTATTTCTTAAATTGCTGGTTTACGTGCTGCTCAGACCACCTATTTTTGATAAACTGTTTTACCAGGATGCATGAAACAGCAATGTGATCTCGTTCAAAACATTCCATTCTGCTCTTCATTTTTAAATCACTTCAACCAAAAAAAATAAAGGAGCTCGAGGCATTTAAGACTAAATTCTACTTAAGAAGATATTCTGCCAGAACAGCATTATGCTCAAACTAGTTTTTATCCATAATATGGTTTCACAGTTACATTTGACACAATCAATTTATCTGTTCTTTTTGATTTCTTTTTTCCTGAACTTCCACATAACATTAGAAAAAAGAAAACTAATCACAAAATGTCTAGGTCTGTACTTTATTTTATGCAGAGGACTTAGTATGATTTTGCACCATCTTTTTCTTTCTAAAGCTTGATATATCTGCTGAAGACCATAAGAAATAATTACTTCCGTAATTCAGCTTTTTAAAGGATTTTCAGATCTTGTAGGCCTTCTGACCAATAACTCTAAGGATGCCAGGACTTTCTTGTGCTCTTCTCTTTACATCCTGCATGCAGCCCTGCTTGCTTCTCTTTCAGTTATATTTTTGATGCTGCTATACCCACAAATGCCTTATTGCAGCTCTAGGTAAGAATGTGCATGTTAATTTCTCCACAGAATAGTACAACAAATCAGTGTTGCCATAAAATGTGCATGAAGAAGGAAATAGAGCTGAGTATGAAAAAAATCCACAAGAAAAATCTGTAAAATTGCAGCAAACAAAATCAAATAACTTAGTGATGTTCTTACTCACTCTTCTCAACAAAAACAACATAAAAGATAATTTCTGGAGAAAAATTATTGACTACTGCTTCCATTAAATACTTTTAAATGCATCTCCTCCAAAGTTACTTATTTTTGAAGGTAAAATAGTTTTTCTTAAGGACCAGCACTGAGTTCCTCAGTAAATGCATGTTTTTCTCAGTGCTGCTTGTCTTCTCCTCCCCTCGGGAGCCCACTCAGGCACCCACCTATATACAGATGTTTTCTGACCTTATAAATTTTAAAACATGTGTTTGAAATAGCAGAGAATTGCAGCCACTGAGTTTGACAATTAACCATGCCCCTTAACCCCCTAGGAGGCTCTCACTTGCTCACTTACTAGGAAGCCATCATTCCCAGGAGACAACTGTTATTGTGTTTTCTCACTTCAAATTTAAGTGTTCCTATTTCTGTCTCAAACGCTGGCTAATAGTTTAGTGCAGATTCAATAGATAGTTCAGATGTTCATTTTGGAGCATCCAAAAATAGAGATTAATATAAAAAACAACAACAAAAAATATCTGTAGAGTTCATTAGTCTTAGTTAACAATTCAAATTTAGAATAATATGCTGAGCTACATGTTTCTCCTATTCTGATATGGTGACTTGGAAACATGTATATACAAAAGAAATCTTAAGTATTGCAAAATAAATTGCATAACTGCTGTATGCAGGATCAACTGCTTGCTTACTGAAACATCTCCATTTGTCATGTCACTGGCAACATTGCATAAATGTCTTGAATTTGATATGTGTATTAAAGATTCAATAGCAAACCAAATAATGCAGTAAGTATAAACAAAACCATTAACACATGGGTCTTTTCTTCAGTGCTTTGCTTGAACATTCCTAGAGGCTTCAGGCAGAATTTAAATTTTCAATTCCATCCTAACTGTCCCATAAGAGGATATCTTACATACAGACAGACTGATAAATCTGTTTAACTAGTTGACTGTCATAGGACCTTGCTATTTATCTTTCTGTCTAAAACCCATAGGAACCTATAGTGGCAAAAACCTCCATAATTGTCATTAAGACTTGATTTTTAATTACTACTCCTTCCAAGTTTGTTTCCATTTTTTCATTACGCTTTATCTAAACTATTGAAATGAATGGTACTGGGCTAGCCTTGAGAAGCATCTCTTGGGCACCAGCTGGTATAGAATGTCATTTATTGTGTTTAGTTGCAGATGTGGTTTCTCATATTTGTATTCTGGATTATATATGCTTTCTGTAGTTTTCAGGGGATACAAGTTAATTTCCATTTTTTTTTCATTATGAATTGTGAACCGTAAGCATGATATTAGAAATAATTTTCCTGCAGTACTGTCATGAACTTTGAAATCAGCAATGTCAGTTCTGTTATTATTTCCCAGAGATAAATTCATAGGTGTCATGGGAGTCATGTACTTAGCAATCAACTGGTAATTCTGGAGTATAGTCTTGATAGTTTCAGCTGAACCTGAGCTTTTGGTTCCCATTTGGTATTTTAGTTCCCTTACCAATGGCTATCGTGACTGGTTGTCTCTCTAAATCTAAATTTTAGTTAAATGTGCAGGGTAAAGAAAATAAAGTTGTAGGAGTGCAATTTTAAAAGAGTCCAGTATAATTTTCATTATGACAATTATATTCAGATATTATGTGACCTTATAAACACAGATTGTAATAACAGTCATTGTACTAAGGGTTTTAACATTCCTGAAAGCTCCCTCCACTGTTATTGACTTTTTATTTGATCTTAAGTGTGAAATGGGCATGAAAAAAGAATAATTTGTTCATTTGACCAGCGATGGCTTTGACCTGGTTACCTAGCATCTTGACTTAATGGATAGATCAACATTCAACATTGCATATCACAAATATGGTGAAGTGAATTATTACACGGTATGTCACTTTTCAAACTCAGAAAGGTTCCATATGTTCATTAAGTGAGACTTATCATATGTCAATGACCTGTGCACACCACCTATATGCAATAGATCAAATGTATGCAGATTTTCCAGAGAGAAAAGTGTGAACCTTATAGTTGGGGAAATCACTTTACTTTTCCCAGCCTGTGCTTATTCCTTGATGAAGCAATCTGAAATAATTTATTTATCAATAATACTATATAGTTGAAATATTCTGTATTTCTGAAGTACTCTGAGTTTCTCAAGTTAAAACATACCATATCATTGCATTATTCCTAGGAAATGTCTGAGCTTAGTCATCTTAAGCACTTTCTATGTCAGTTGCATGTTTAATATCGCTTAGTATTTTCTGATAAATCTCACAAAGGATTTACTGTAGTCCAAAATACACATAGTCCACAAGTTGTTTTATCAAAAAAAACTATTTGGCAAGAAATATATAACTGGGTAGTCAGGCATCTTATTTACTCTTTTCCTGCTGTCCTTTTTATGCCTTTTTTTTTTTTAACATTGTTTTCATATACTTGTATATGAGAGCCCAGAATTGGAAGCTCTAGGTATTGCGTCATCAGTGCTGAGTAGAGGTAAAGGATCACTTCACTTGACTTGCTGACACCACTCCTCCTATTGCATTCCAAGATATCAGGATACCTGAAAGGCAATGGGCACAAACTGAAACAAAGGAGGCATTTCTGTCTATACATCAGGAATCACTCCTACTGTGAGGGTGACCAAACACTGGCACAGGTTGCCCAGAGAGGCTGTGGTGCCACCATCCGTGGAGGTATGCAAAAGCCACCTGGACATGGTCCTGGAAAAACTGGCTATGCGTGACCCTTCTTGAGCTAGAGGAGTGGAACAAAATGACCTCCAAGAGGTCCTTTCCAACCTCAACCATCCTGTGACTGTGATTACGTACAATGCAAACCTGAGGTAGCAAAAGCACAGAAAAGCTAAAGGGACTCAGCCTTATAATTTTGTCCTCGATGTTAAGCTGCAAACTATCTTAGATCTTCTCTGACAGATATGCCTATCTGTCAATAGGGAGTGGGGCACCATCTGTATTGTTGCTTTTGTATCCTCTAGCACCATCCTATCAAGCTGGCAAAAGACCAGCATATCAAACATACACACAAGGTTTCAAATAAAAGAAAGTACATGAGAAGCATAACAGTGAATGTGAGAAAAGCAATTGCACAAATGTTTCTTTGTGTAAATACACTCATGCCCAGGGTGTGTGTCTAGATTTATGAAATTTTCTGAATGTTACATGTGTATATTTTAAATAAAGTTGTGTGAATGACTATCTTTGTAGGCCTCAATAGAGAGGCCTTTTTTAGCCAGAAAAATCTCAGTACATTAGATCTGTGGCATGTAGGTTGTGAGCAGGGATCACTGAAATGTAATACTTCTGATACCTTATAAAATCTGTGGGGGTTTCCCACTAATGATGAGTAGGGAGAAGAAAAATACAAAAAAGAAAACCCGAAAGATACATTTTTCTCATCAAAATGAAAATTTGTGAGAGTAAAAATAGCATTAACAAAACAGTTTTGTAAATCACTTTATCTTTTATAAACACATATTAAAAACGTGTACTGCTCGATTCAGCTTAAAATCCAGGTAAGTTCTGAAAGAAAAATAAATTAGCTTTTAAATTAAATCAATACTTAAAATACTTTCAAAATCCTTTTCCTTTTTTTTTTTTTTTTTTTCTTTCCTCACAAAAAACCGAATTAAGCTTGCCCTGAAATCAGACAAAAATGCCCTGAAATGCCACTTTCTTTATGACAGTATATTTACCGGAAATGCATGAGCATTTTTATCTATATTGGAAAGATTTCAGATACTCTCATACCTAAAAGAGGTTTTGTTCTTGTATGCACTAAAATAAGATAGAAGATTGACCATAAAAAAAAGCTCTTACACATTTTTTTGGGGCTTTAAAGAATTTTTTACGCAGGAGAGTATTTCAAAAACTTAAACCTTGTTTTTTTTCTCTGTGGTTTATCAGGTATTTTTGTATATTTATTGTAAAACGTCTACTTGTGCCATGCTGTTAGATGCTTAACAGGCCAAATTAGGATGACAAAATTAAGGGACAGTGCCAAAAAGTATCTATGAACTCAGGCTTGATCTTAAAATAGAATTTGAAATATTAGCATAATTGTGCAGCTACGGAAACTCTAGTTCTAGCTTTTTCATGGTTCAGTGAAGCTGAGCTCTTTTGAGAGCACATATACCCATTACAAATTCCACTGAGATAGCGTAACCTCAGAATATATTTTTAAAGGTTGGACTCAGTCAATGTTTGTGATGACCTAGTGATGTGCTCCTCACCGTCAGTTATTTTTGTTGTATTTATTTGCAGAGGCTTACACTTTGGAAACAATTGAAAGATAATTTGCATAATCATATGCAGTATTGGAAAGATTATGTCCGTGATATGTTTACATATTTATAATACTGTTTCTGGCCAGAAATTTACATAGTTTTGAACCAGCATCCAAGAAGATACATAGCAAACAAAAAATCAGCAGTATCCTCTGTTTTCTCAATACTTAAGGCCCCAACTATAACTTCAGTTATTTGAAATACTAGTATATTAGCTTGTTTTTCTCATTAGTGCTCCCAACACTCTCTATCATAAACTTACAAAGTCTAGTTACAAGGTCAGGGTAACCATTATAGGAAAGTAAAAAGTAAGCCTTGTTTTGAAAATACAGACATGTGAAAGACATTGCCAAAGCAAATTAAAGGTATTAAATTAAAAATAATTAATACTTAAAAAAGAACTGACTGGATGGCCACACGCAAAGAATTGTGCTCAATGGCTTAATGCCCAGCTGGAGACCAGTAACGAGTGGTGTCCCTCAGGCATCGCTGTTGGGACCAGTCTTACTCAACATCTTTGTTGGTGACATGGACAGTGGGATTGAGTGCATCCTCAGCAAGTTTGCTAATGACACCAATCTGTGTGGTTCGGTTCATAGGCTGGAGGGAAGGAATGCCTTTCAGAGGGACGTTGACATGCTTGTGAGGTGGGCCAATGACAACCTTATGAAGTTGAACCATGCCAAGTGCAAGGTCCTACACCTGGGTCGGAGCAATCCCAGGCACAGCTACAGGTTGGGCAGAGAAGAGATTGAGAGCAGCCCTGTGGAGAAGGACTTGGGGGTGTTGGTCGACAAGAAAATGAACATGAGCTGACTGCAGTGTGTGCTTGCCACCCAGAAAGCCAAGCGTATCCTGGGCTGCATCAAAAGGAGTGTGACCAGCAGGTCGAGGAAGGTGATCCTGCACCTCTACTCTGCTCTTGTGAGACCTCATTTGGGAGTATTGTGTGCAGTTCTGGTGTCCTCAGCATACAAAGGACATGGAACTGTTGGAACAAGTGCAGAGGAGGGCCATGAGGATGATCAGGGGACTGGAGCACCTCCTGTATGAAGACAGGCTGAGAAAGTTGGAGCTGTTGAGCCTGGAGAAGAGAAGGCTGCGTGGAGACCTCATAGCAGGCTCTTCATCAGGGACTGTAGTGATAGGACAAGGGGTAACAGGTTAAACAGGGGAAGTTTAGATTGTACATAAGGAGGAGGAAGTTCTTTACTGTAAGGGTGGTGAGGCACTGGAATGAGTTGCCCAGAGAAGTTGTGAATTCTCCATCCCAGGCGGTGTTTAAAGCTAGGCTGGACAAAGCCTTGGGTTACGTGGTTTAGTGGGAGGTGTCCCTGCCCATGTCAGGGGGGTTGTAACTAGATGATCTTAAGGTCCTTTTCAACCCTAACTATTCTAAATGATTCTAAATACAGACTTTTCAGTGTCCTTTTCATTTCCTTTTAGCATCCTTCCTTCTATCTGAAGAATGCTGTGATAAATGTAATTACATGAACACCACTTAGTTATTTTACAATTGGAAAAAAAACCATGCATTTTCTGTTACCTTATATGTAATGCTTAAGAAAGGTAGAACTTCATCTTTGGAGGCATGAAATAAAAAATATTGATTAGTCAATTGATCTAACTACCTGTAAACTTTATCTCATTCACAGCTCTGAGTAAGACTTGTGTCTTCAATTATACATGGACTGGGGCTTTACATTTATTTTGATCCAATAGTCTATAACCACATGAAAGAATCCAAGAAAGCAATGTCACTTCAGATCAGGACACCAGCATAAAATCGATTATAATAAATTCATTCAAATCTGCCTTTAATCTGTGGAAGTACTGAATTCCTTTTTCAAAATTATTGAATTTTTTTTTTTTAAGTTCTGCTCAAAGTTTCTTTTCCTTACATCTGCTCAGACTTTCTGCTTTGTTTGTCCTGAACTAGAAAGAGGAACATCTTTTTCTACCACTTGGAGAACTTTTGGACAAACCTCAAGTGTAAATATTTATGCTATGAAAGTAATAGACATAAAGCTGATAGAGTGCTAAATAATTTTGTTGGCCAGATGGCATAGTGGCAGCAATAAAAACAACCAAATGGGAGAGCTACATTTAATTCTGGACTTTGTAATAGGGGTCTGCTGTTGCTGAGATTGATAGTTTTTTATTTTTAGAGGGCATTGACCAGAAAGATTTCTTGCTAATGCCAGCTGGCTTTATGAAGAGCATGCTGCCCCATCCAATCAAGATCCAAGACTGTCTGCAGCTATAACAATATTGTTACTCATTATGTTGTTTTGTTTGGAAAAAGCAAACCATCCTGGTATAACTAAGGAAAGAACAGATGCCTAAAGTCAGACAGCAAGAGTACATTGATTTATATCAGCTGAGGATTTGACCTCTGTAATCTTATTCATTCACATGAAGTAAATGACGAATAAATAGTGAAATTAATCTTGAAAGTTGCAAGGTTTGAAGTGGAAATTTCACACATTCATCTATATGTTGTTTTATGAATAGAGATGCAAAACACTTAAGAAGCTCATAAACAGCTTTCCAGTACCATTCAATTAGAGTGGGCTCAGTTGACTTCACATGGCAACACAATTTGCGATGTAGATACAAAGCAAGGTTGAGATGTAGGCCCAGACTGGTATGCCAGAAAGTCCAATTATTTTATATTTTGAAAGGAAATTGAAGAGTTGTAGTTTCCCTGGTGAATCATAAAAATGACTGTGTCCCTTGAGAATCCAGTACCAGTTAACAGTGCAGTTCATCAAAACCTGCAGGCCATCCTGAGCCTAGGGAAAATGGCCATGCTATTTAGAGGGAATTTCTGGTGGAGAATTTTGATATTTTCATTATGTGATTCTTTTCTAAATTATGTGATGTTTACATTATGTAATCCTAATTTATTTCTGTGTGACAATATTGCAAAAACTGTTTTAGAATAAAAAATTCTGTTTTATTTTTATTATGTTTTGACTAAATAACATCAAGTTATTCTTTTTCTGTGACATCTAATTATCCAAAAACCTACATTTATGTCCTGCATGATGCTGTACAATGAAAGAATCGAATTACATTAAGTATCCAAAGCACCTTTTGCTTTTGCTACTTCAGTATTGGAGAGAAAGAGAGGGGGTTAGGCAGAAAAGTTACTTGTCTATGTGACGTCTCTTAGCAGCAGAACAGAAAATTTATTTCACCTTGGTACATTTTCTTAACAGCATCTTAATATTTAAAGCTTCTTTGGAAGTGATAACAAGCATCAGAGTGAATGTCTTGAATTACAGTCACAGCATTAAACACATTCTTAGATGAATATTTGAGAAAGTGCATAATAAGAATGAATTTTACTGTCTGAGAAGACAACATGGACTACTTCTAATCATCTTCCAATGGCAGGACACTTATGTAGGCTTGTGATTTCTTCCCTGAAATTTATCAGGCTGGTTTCTCCTTATGACCTTCTGAGTTACCCATCTGGTTTATAGCTGTGGAAGAAAAGAACATGAACTCTAGTTTGTAAACTCTTTTAGAACTTTTCTCAGAAGTGTTCATGGATAATGTGATAATGTTCTTATGATAAAAAAATATCTGTAAAAGTGATTGACAGGGATAACTACACAGTGACTACTAAAAATGTAAGGTATAGTGAACTGTAATTTAAACTTATCCTTCATCACCCACATGACAAAATGTATCATAAATCTTTCATTGTCAGTTGTATTTATGAGACATGCAAGCTTAGAATATTTTTCTTCTTGCTACCTTACTTTCAGAATGCCTTAAAGAGACTAAAAGAACATGAGCTCTAGCTAATGCGTGTTCCTGATAATAAAAATTTTTGTATCTCTCTTACAAGCAAGAAAAACAACCTGAGGAATTATCCATTAATATTTGCCACAGTTGAGTCTTGCTGAAAAGACCTTGGAAGGTACTGGAGCAAATTATCTGAATCTTTTAAAAGGGAGTCTTCTCATCAATCTGTAGCTCTCATCAATGAAACACATGCTGTATTCATAAATGGGAGAAAGTACTTTTCCATATTTAATTTATTGTTGTATATTGATGTTTTTAACTGAGGAGGTGTTCTTTTTTATGCTAACCAGTTCCAGATTACTTCAAATAGCTTGACAATTAAAACCTATCTTAAGGTTCTACTCACAAAAATAGATCTATGAAGTTTTAACAAGGAACACTTTAATACTTTTATTACTGTCGTGGTTTAAGCCCCCCACCCACGCAGTTTTACTCACTCACTCACTCCCCTCTATCTTCCCCCAGTCCCGGGGGGATGGGGAGGAGAATCAAAAGAATGCAACTCCCACAGGTTGAGGATAAGAACAGTTTAGTAAGGAAGGTATAACACAAATCACTACTGCTACCATCAATAATAATACAAGAGAAATACAAGGAAAGAGAATACAACAGCTCACCAAACCCAACCCAGCCAGTGCACCCCCCAGCAGCAAACCCCTCAATGCACCAAAAAAATGACCATGCCGTGCACCCCCAGTCCACCACCACACCCTTCTGTGTCTCTGCCCTCCGGTTTCACATCCTGGACATGACATGCTGTGGTATGGAATAACCTCTTTGGTCAGTTTGGGTCAGGTGTCCTGTCTCTGCTTCATCCCGGCTCCCCCTCCTCCCTGGCATAGCATGAGACTCAGAAAGTCCTTGGCCAGACCAAAACACTACCAAGCAGTAACTGAAAACACTGGTGTTATCAGCACAGTTCCCAGGCACGAAATTGAAAACACAGTGCTGCACCAGCTATCAAGAAGGAGAAAAATGACTGCTGCTGCTGAACCCATGACAACTACAAGCCACGATCTTCTGTTCGTATTTTGCAGTATTTGATGCATAATAATTTGTCTTTTCTTCAGATGCATAACTTCTTTAACGATGTTTCTATTATGAAAATCTTTTAAGTGATTAACAGATGTCTTTCATTTGCAAGTCCAAATCTGAAGTAAAAGATAAAAGTGATTTTGTTTTGGAATGCAAAAATGAAAATGAAACTGCATATGTGGAAATCAAGTCCTACACTGATAAGAGTAGGCATATCCAAAATTTAGCAAGGTCTCCACTGTTTTCCAGCAGTCATCTTATTACCTACTTTAGAAGTTGTGTTTTTAATATTAAGTGGCTGGACCATGTATTGGCAAACACATGCCAGAATTATTTTTATTAGAAATCACAAATTAAATTTGGCTTCATAGACTTTCAACACTAGACTTCTGAAGGAAAAACCTAATCAAATCAACATTCTTTTCTGTGACATTGCACTGTTTTCCCAATCAGTAATAACTTTGTGACAAGTTCATGGTTGGAATCAATTCCACAAAGAAATATTCCAATACTTCTTATGAGGCTTTATATTTAAAGCATCTTTACTGTGTTAACTGCATTCTCAAAAAATTACTGACATTTTTAGTCAAGTGCAATGTAATAATTTCACATTTCAACAGCTCTTACACTTCAGCAGTTTGGTTCAAATGACATCACTGACAATGACAAAGTAACTTTTAGCCTAAAAGAATGAGGTTGCAGATGGCCATAATAGGAAATACGCACCAATATCTACATTTGAGTAGGTGATCATTAATATAATTTTTTTTTAAAAATATATTTCTGTGTTTATGTGTTTGGGATATGTTTGCAACAATTAGTTTATTATCAGCTGTCTCCTTTCTAAGAGTGCTTTAAAATGACCACCAAACTCTCTATTGTTTTGCGGACCACTGCACTTAAAACATTTTAATAAAATGGAAGAATAAGTATATTTTAATTTTACAATAGTGTTATAGCTTTTAAGGCTTTTCAGTGTGAAATGTGAGAAAACAAACAAATGACTAAGACACCTCCCCCCCCCCCCCCCCCATACTTGACATGAGTTTTAATTACACAAAGTGGCTGTAGAGATAATTAGCCTTGGAGTATAATTCTGGACATGGTCCTCACCTGTTATTTTGTCTGTAACTACCTTTTTATCAGTTTCCTCTTCAACTACCTCTTTTAAATATATCTTGTCCACCAGTCTATTTGTCACAATGAAAGTATATGTAACCCCGATTAAAATGAAATAATGGAAGAAATTGTATCTTAATGTTCATTTATGCCTCCTTTTTTCCCATCAAACCTATAGTGTCTTTTCAAATATCTAATTTCTGAATAAAATTAACCAGTTTTCCTTTAAAGACGTTGTATTTTGAGCCTGTAGCATTTCATTATTATGAACATACATAGCTACAGAGTTCACCAAGAATAACATTTATTGCATCTGACTTGAGTGATCTATAAGTTATGTAGTTAATTTAAATCCTTCAGTATTTATTGAAAACTATTTCTATTCTATTAAAAAGCTTCCTAGACAGGATATATTTCTATAGTTCTGTCCTTCCACTTCTTGTAGAGAGCATAGCTGACTATCTGAGATTTTATGCCTGAGTTTTTGTTGCCCGATTTATACAAAATGTGTCAACCACTTAAAAATGGCAATGCATTTAAATTTACAACATTTAAATTTAGAGAATAATTTGGACAACTTAGATGAATGAACAGTAAACATACACTGAATACTACATGATGCATAAGAATAATATCAAATATTGAATCTATTACTTATTTTGCAAAACATTTGGAAAATATTTCCACTTTAGATTTTTGGAAAATATTTCCTCATAGATACAGTTATGGTGACCAATACAAAAATCCTCATTCCTAATCACTCACAAAATGCATGAATATCTGTATTTGCATATCTACATTATTAGACTTAAGTGCCTGGTTTGTCTATTCATGCACGTTTAGAATTTATTCATATTCTTCCATGAGTTATTGCTGAATTTTCACAATATTTGATTTTGTGACTTTCCTTGCTCATATTGGGCTAGAGTCTTATCTTGTGAACAGCTAATAAGAAGAAAATATTCTCAATAATAATAATAATTAACATTTTTTTTCAATGATGACAGGAAAAGTCAATCAAAAGGTGACACTTATGACCCAATGAGTTCCACTTCAATGCAATGTATGCATTGATAATTCAGATCTTTATTGAAGGCTAGTTTTTTCCTGTTTTTCTAATGAGTTCTATGCAGAACAGTGTGGTCTATTAGCAATATATTAAAAATGTTTCATCTAATCTTAGCAGTAGAAATACTTTTCATTACTTGGAAGAAAACATTATTTCTTGTGCATCAGTGCTTTGTTAATACTGAAACTTCATGTTTTGAAAGGCTCATACAAAATTTATTTATTTAGACCTGTGATTTCAGTGGCATTTGAGTCAAGAATCCTCTGCAGACACAAGCTTCTCATAGCTTTCTCTCAACATAGAGAAAACAATTTTTATAAAAGGCTATGTTTACATTACCAAATAGAATATCACCGTAAGAACTGATCTCTATAGTGGAACAATGGGTGCTGAGGCTGATTTTTCATACTATATGCATTTTGTGGAGATTTGCTGTGGACAAGCTGTAGCCTGATCCTGCGAACTGAGCTCCTGTTAGTTCAATCTATCTAGACATGCTTTTGGATCATATCCTTCATTTGAATTGTGTCCAAGGTGTGTCCAAGAAAAGTCCAGTGTATTTGCTTCAAGTTAGCTCTTCCAAGAATAACAAAACACAGCAATTTGGGATCCTACGGAGATTAATTTGTGCAGATCATGCCTTACGTGAACTAAAATATTGATCCAGATTCACTAAAAATGCTATACAGAATGTGATAATTTTATCTTTTGTGAACTATACTGTAGTTCTAAAATATTATTCTTTTCTATATATATGTATATAAGTTTATGCATATATATACACATATATGTGAAATAGAATGGTGTGCCAGAACCTCAAGTGATATATACATATTTGTGAGTATTGCTTAATTGGCTTACTTGTTTCTATCACATCACATTTTGACCCATTGGGCTGCAGACAACTAAAGGATCACAATTCGGTAGCGTATGAAAAATATGCGCAGATAGTCTTCCCAGTCTCATCTTTTTGCTAAGGTTAGTTTTATGTAAATTACTTTGTAAGCAGGATTTTTTAGGGTTTTTGGGCCTCATAACTGGGGTAAAGGACTACATTCTTTTTCCTTTCAACACATTAAGTTATTTTAATAATGCTCTGGATTCAAGAGAAGGTGCTGACGATACCAACTTAAATATCTGGATCATTTAGCTGGTAGGGTGGAAATGACGGTTTCGTTTTCAGAGAATAACATTTGAGCCAATGAGAAACTTAAATGAAATAGTGTAGCAAATAGACAAAGGTAAAAATTTCTCATACTTTTGCTGAAAGCAGCAGCTAACAGACACAATATCTTTTGCGAGCTTAAATCCCTGGGCTAGTTTTGGGTAGTAACTTCTCTGCTGAAAAACAGAAGGAAAAGAAACCAAACAAATCCCTTCAGGAAAGACAGACTCTTAAAATATTTCAAAAAAAAGAGAAAGATCTGATCACAGAAAAGTTTGAAAGTGAAGAATGTTAGCCATTGTGAAAGTGCAAGTAGTAGGTAGTATAAGATACTGGAAATACACTTTGCTCAATGAATACTGTTCCAGTGCTGTAGTGACAGATTTTGCTCAAATAAAACAATATTCTTAGGATTTAAATGAAAATTATTAGAAAGAGATGGAATATAATTTTTGTAGCTTAAGCTCAACGGGCAATCCAGAACCATGCAGCTGTTAGCTCACTCTCCCCCTTTCTCCCCCAGTCCCAGGGCAATGGGGAGGGGAATCGAAAGAATGTAACTCCCACTGGTTGAGATAAGAACAGTCCAGTAACTAAGGTATAATGCAAACCACTGCTGCTACCACCAATAATAATAATGATAAGGGAAGTAACGAGGGAAAAAAATGCAACCGCTCACCACCCATCGACTGATACTCAGCCTGACCGAGCAGTGATCTAAGCCTTCCAGGTAACTGCCCCCAGTTTATAGACTGGGTATGACGTGCTGTGGTATGGAATACCTCTTTGGTTAGTTTGGGTCAGGTGTCCTGTCTCTGCTTCCTCTCGGCTTCCACTCCTCCCTGGCAGAGCATGAGACTCAGGAAGTCCTTCATCAGAGTAAACATTACTGAGCAGCAACTAAAAACACTGGTGTTATCAGCACTGTTCCCAGGCCAAAAGTCAAAACCACAGCACTGTACCAGCTACTAAGAAGGAGAAAAATGGCTGCTACTGCTGAAGCCAAGACAATAATGTAATAAGTTCAGAGAAAAAAAAATAGTAGATTCATTGAAGCAGTGTTTAACCCGCATGTAAAATTTAGAATAAGTTTGATTGGTATTTTTGGGTTTGTTTTTTTTTAATTATTTTTTTTTTTTTAGGAAAATAGAAATAAGATAAAAAATCTAATTTCACATTATAATTATTCTTGGAAAAACAAAGGTTTCCTTGCACTAGAAAAATATGAGAGCATTTCAGGATTGTGGAGGATTGGTTCTTATAATTTTCAAACAATAGGATTCTGAAGTGATAACAAAAGTAAATTTCTATGAGCAGGCAAAAAAATATAATAGTATTTGACCACTTCAGCTACATATTCTCATTTATTCTTGTTTTTTTTTTTTTGTTTTTTTTTTTTTTTTTTATGCTCATCTTTCAGTAACTACCATGAAGAGCTCTTGTGAAATTTTGGGAATATTGCTTCATTTAAAAGCCTTGTAGATCTTGTTTATTTTTTTTCTAAATGAATTTGTGTGTTACTTTTAACAGATATGGGGGTTATTTGGAATCTGCTTAATGACAGCTGGGTGAATGAAAAGTATTTGGGACTGCTCTGAAGTCATTGTGGTGATTCAGAAAGGCAAATTTGGATAACAGGCAAGAGAGGATATTTGAGAAAAACACTGAACTTCAAAGGAAAAAGTGTGTGTTTGAATGTTACAGTTAAGATGCCCACAGTGTAAAAGGCATTTTGAAATACTATTCCTCAATATAAAATCTTATCATGGAGCTTTGGGCTTAAGCAAACAGATAGTGGATTTGTATTTCTTATTTTCACAGAACAGCAAAAAAAAATACTCTTTTGGTTCTGTCATGGATTCAGCAGCAGCAGTCATTTTTTCTTCCTCTTGGTAGCTGGTGCAGCACTGTGTATTTTGATTTTGGGCCTAGGAACAGCTCTGATAACACCAGTGTTTTCAGTTAGTGCTTGGTAATGTTTTGGTCTGACCAAGGACTTTCTGAGCCTCATGCTCTGTCAGGGAGGAGGGGAAGCCGGGGGGAGGCAGAGACAGGACACCTGACCCAGACTGACCAAAGAGATTATTCCATACCACAGCACGTCATGTCCAGGATGTGAAAACGGAGTGCAGAGCCCCGGAAGGGTGTGGTGGTGCACTGGGGGGTTTGCTGTTGGGGCTGGGTCAGGCTTGGTGAGCAGCTGTATTCTCTTTCTTTGTACTTCTCTTGTCATTATTATTATTGGTGGTAGCAGTAGTGATTTTTATTATGCCTTAGTTACTAAACTGTTCTTATCTCAACCTGTGCGAGTTGCATTCTTTTGATTCTCCTCCCCATCCCCCTGGGACTGGGGGAAGAAAGAGAGGGGAGTGAGTGAGTGAGGAAACTTTGTGGGTGAGGGGCTTAAACCACGACAGGTTCATGACTGGGAGCTCACTAACGCAACTAAAATTGATAAAAACGCTACCAAAAGAAATGGCAAAAATGATGGAGAGTCTTTCTTCTGTGTGTAGAATTCTTACCTGATAGCTGAGCTAATCACAGTTCATCATAGGTGATGCCTGCTACAGATCTGTACTGTCAGAATATTTTTTTTGAATCAGCTCCTGTTTAAAATTAAAATTGTTACTACTTTTGCTAAAGTAAAAGAGAAAGTTCATTATTCTTACCAGCGTGTTTCTCTTCTTTTCCCTTCCTGCTGTAATACTTGACTCAGGTGTTTCAGTCTCCTCATTGAAAAATAATGCCTGTTCAGTTTCATTTCCTGCCAATTTTATATTAACCACAATGATAGAAATTTAGAACAGAGGAATTATGTGATTTGAATAAGGAAAGGAGTTGTGTGGGTAGAAACTATTCAGCAATTGTTCATTAATATTTTGTTTGTCTTCCAACAAGCTTCCAGCAATTAAGAATGAATAGAAAGAAAAGGATAATGATGTTTTATCAAAAATCAAGTGCTAAAGAAACACTGAATTTATGTACTGAGTTGATGTATCTCTTCTGAATATTTTTTCAGATCTACTCTATACAGAGTCACTGTGTTTGTCTTACGTGGAGATTGACATTTATTGACTTTCTGAAGCTAAAGAGAATTATATTATTATTTAGGTTTGACTCATCCCCAGCATTTTTTCTGCTTTGGCATTAACTGAAATTCAGAAATTCCATTCAAGCATAGGAATCATACCATAGAATCATAGAATGGTTTGGGTTGGAAGGGACCTTTAAGATCATCTAGTTCCAAACCCCCTGCCATTGCAGGGACACCTTCCACTAGATCAGGATGCTCAAAGCCGCATATAACCTGGCCTTGAGCACTACCAGGGATGGGGCAGCCATAACTTCTCAGGACAACCTATTTCAGTATCTCGCCACCCTCGCAGTAAAGCATTTCTTCCTAATATCTAATCTAAATCTGGTCTCTTTTAGTTTAAAGCCATCCCCCTCTGCTCTATCACTACATGCCTTTGTAAAATCTCCCCTCCAGATTTCTTGTAGGCCCTATGGCCATACTCTGAAATGTGTTCTTCATGAATTGAAAGTGCAATGTGATATTATTTTCTATCTTGGATAGGGAAGAATTAATTAGTACAGGCTAAGATAAACACTGTACCATAGAATAAGTCAGTAAGACTCAAAAAGTACAAACTGAAAGGCAGATATGTCTTTGGCATTACAGTTATTTTTTATTGTGTTGGTGAGGGGAAAAGAAATTATCTGTGTGGTTTGCAAAATACAGTTGAGACAAGGAAGACCTGGTGATTTACCTTTGGGCTATAATGTGAAGGATCATCTTTTTTCTGTGATCTGATCATCTCTATGATCAGATATAATCGGGAATAATACCATATGCTGTTGTCAGAAAATATGATCCTTTTTATTATCAGACCTACTGCATTCTTCCTAAATGTGGCTCTAATAAAAACTGCTCCTACTAAGTGACTAGAAAAGTATTAGGGTTGCTGTTTTGCTGGGAAGGACAAATTGAAGAGCTAGTGGGTTTGTTTAGGTAAAAGCAACTCTACTACACTGATTCACAGTGCTGGCAGATGGAGCAGTGTTAATGTTGTGTAGTGAAAATCAATAAATCTAAACATAATCCTCTCCTTTCCCTCACGGGTATGTACCGTATTTTGTCAGGAAAATTTCTTATGTGCATTCTCACTTGGAAATTTCTCATGTGCATTCTTCTTTGAGATATTACTGGTGTTATTATATCAATGGAAATACAGAATTAAGGGTGTCTGTTTCTCCTTGTTAAAGTTCATTATTTTTGGCATTCCAATACATGTATGAGATAACCAGCATTTTACTAATGGCGTTTTGGAAATGCTAATCCTAATATTCATCCTCCTTCCTTCCTGTTTGTCTTATTAATATACAGTTTTCTTTAAAAACTCAAATACTTTACAGAATAGGATCAAAATGAAGATTAGAGTACATGGAGAAGGTTCCTGTTTATGGAGGGATTTTTTGCATTCATAGCAACTGATGCATTAATAGCATTTATTATGTATCAACATTCTAGTGTTTATAACTTTCTTGATATGAATTATATCTCATTTAACTTAAATGTTATTAGTAACAATAAAGGACTACTAAACGACTACTATGAGTTACATTAACAGAAACATACACACACAGGTTTTTTGTCAGAGGCATTTTATAACAATCCCGCATTTTTGTGTTTTCATCAACTTTTCCTCTAAGATGTCATGTTTTTAGGGTGTTAAAAATAAACACCATTATTAGTCTAGCCTCAGTTTTCAAAGTATATAAAACCTCATTTTTTTTTATAACTGATAGTTTTGTTATGAATGTTTCTACGGTTATCCAGATTATACTGCTAAAGTATGCGGTGTTTTATATATCAGAAAGAATGACAGTACACCATAGTGAGGATATCCAATTTTTTCTGGTTTTAAAATTCATTAAATTAATCAAATACAGTGTTCTTTAACCTTTCAGGTAACAAAGATATGTTATAATCGAGGTTCATGTCTTTTTATCAGAAAAGCACAGGCTTTTAATCAGAAAGCACATGATATTCCACAAGGTACAATACATTCAAATTCGTAATACATTTTGCCTGAGAAGATTTAAGAAGCAATGCAATATAGGGGTCAGAATTCTGAGGCTTGTACTGGAAGTAGAAGTGTAATATATGTTGCAGAATAGCAATTAATATGCACATCATTTTTTTCAGAAAGGATTTTGTCAGCATTGTATCATACTCACTGATAATCTGTGGAATAGGCTGAGTTGGCTTAACTAAGCTGAATACTATGTGTGTTAGCTTTTTGTTAGAAAAAAAAGCTTTTCCTACTCAGTAAAGCACTTTAAAAAAAATTTGAGATAGACATCCCGATATGTTTAAGAATTTATTATTAATAACTTAATAAAGACATCAAATTTCTTTTAATTCAGAGGATAAATAATGATAATGTTAGGTATTTTCAGCCTTAGCTATAAACCAGCCCAAGTTTGAATCTGACACAGGTATTCTTTTCTATGTGCCATTTAGTTGAGACATACATCCTTAAAAGAATATGGGAAGATGAACAAAAAGGTCCTAAATCTTTGATAGTTCTTTCCAAAACTTTAAAATCACATTATTGCCAGTCTTGTAAGTGCAGATGTGATAACCAGGTATTCTATGCTTGTGATCTAGTTGTCACTGGTTTCTGAAAACTCACTGGGAAAGGGAACAGAAAATTTTAAATAATTAACAACTTATTTTCATTCCCATTTTAAGTTATAGAATCATAGAATAGTTAGGGCTGGAAAGGATCTTATGATCATCTAGTTCCAACCCCCCTGCAGGGACACCTCCCACTAAGCCATGCCACCCAAGGCTATGTCCAACCGCGCCTTGAACACCGCCAGCGATGGAGCATTCACAACTTCCCTGGGCAACCCATTCCGGTGCCTCAACACCCTTACAGTAAAGAATTTCTTCCTCCTTATATCCAATCTAAACTTCCCCTGTTTAACTTTGATCCCATTACCCCTTGTCCTATCACTACAGCCCCTAATGAAGAGTCCCTCCCAAGCATCCCTATAGCCCCCTTCAGATGCTGGAAGGCTGCTAGGAAGTCTCCACGCAGCCTTCTCTTCTGCAGGCTGAACAGACCCAACTTTCTCAGCCTTTCTTCATGTGGGAGATGCTTCAGTCCCCTCATCATCCTCATGGCCCTCCTCTGCACTTGTTCCAACAGTTCCATGTCCTTTGTATGTTGAGGACACCAGAACTGCACACAATACTCCCAAATGAGGTCTCACGAGAACAGAATAGAGGCGCAGGATCACCTCCCTTGACCTACTGGTCACGCTCCTTTTGATGCAGCCCAGGATACAGCTGGCTTTCTGGGCCGCAAGCACACACTATTGGCTCATGTTCGTTTTCTCTTCAACCAACACCTCCAAGTCCTTCTCCTCAGGGCTGCTCTGAAACTCTTCTCTGCCCGACCTGTAGCTGTGCCTGGGATTGCTCTGACCCATGTAGAGGACCTTGCACTTTGTCATGGTTAATCTTCATAAGATTGACATCTTCCCACCTTACAAGCATGTCAACGTCCCTCTGGATGACAGAGGGATACATAGATATATATCTATATTGTAGATATAGAGTCTTAATCCAGCAGTTTTAATCCTCCTCTATGCTTTCTACTATTTCCACATTACTGAAAGAAGCAGCAATTATGGACTATTTTAATTTGGTCTTCAAATCTGCATTATTTTTTCTCCCTATTCTTCTGTTTTTCTCCTCTGTTCTCCTTGCATTAGACATGATATGAAGCTCTAAATTAAATTGGTATAAAGCACTTTGCAGGTGAAGAATATAAAGAAACTCTAAAAGGTCAAAAACTTACCATAAGAATACCATGATTTTTCCTTTAGAATCTTCCTATATTTCTAGCAACACTCACATTTATAAACTTTTTATGTACTTGTGCCAGGAAGACTTAATGCTGTATTTGTAGTCCAAACTATTTACTGTCAGCACTGAATATATCCTCAAAACTTTGCATCCTCAAAAAAGTAAAAATTCTAACTGAAACTGCACCCACCCCTCTACTTGTGGACCACCTAATGTGGACTTCTGTTCTTCAGGGCTTGTGTAAGTGCTTGTCATTGCTGACTTCCCCCCTTCTGGCCTGCATACATGCTTCCACCATAGAGTGACCAGAGGTGGGGTGATGCATGCCTGTGTCTCATTGTAACATAGGGCTTGAAATACATCTGAATTTAAAGGTGGGCAGCACTCTCATTTTAAACAGAGAAAAGTCTGCATGGTGTCTTATAAAATGGAACTATTGGTGTTTGTTGTAGAAGGTACTTTCTAGAAAACCAGATACATCTCTGTGGTTTTATAGCCTTGCAAACAGCAAATTATATCAAATCTATCATTAATTTATTTGAAACGTATCATTACTGCTTGAGTATATGTAAAATCATAAGTGAATCCTCTAGCTTCTTACTGAAAATACTGCTTGCCCTCTGAAGTATGAAGGATTGACTGTCCCACTTCCTGGAATGTTCACTGGTGCCAGGGTTCAGAATGTAGGCTTTCAGAGCAATAGTAATATCTGTCATTTTGAATGAATACAAATCTCTAGCAATCTATGTTTGTAAAGTCCCAGTGGAAGCATGTGGTGTCAGCTGTGCTCACAGTACAGCTTTATTAAGTCAGCTGGCAACACACCCTGTCAGCCCCAAATTTTATGGCAAAGGAGCTAAGAGACTGAACCCTTTCCCCTCTCCCCCCTCTTTTTTTCTTCTTTGTCATATCAACTAGCTTTCAAAGCCATCGGAAGTGATTTTATAAAAGGCTTATGGGTGTGCTATTATGATGTTAATAACCACAATATATTTTACAGGTGAGCGTTTTTACCCACACACACATTACACATACACACACACTGTAAAGGACCTTTATGCAGTCCGATGTAAACTCCATTCAAATTATTACTATTAGGTAAAAGAGAAACTGTATTTATGAATCATTTGTAAAAGAATTTATAAATAATTATAAACCAGCTTTCTTAGCTCATGCAACCATTTGAATGGAGGCTATGATAAATTGTGTGAAGGTTCTGTACCATGTATCACAGTAAAAATCCACAGATACTCTGTCCAGTGGCTTTCTAAGGACTGTACTTGCTTTTTGCTTTAATTTAGACAAAAATGTTTAATTGGTAAATGTTAAAATATTAGTTTGTTTAAGTCATGTTTTGAGAATCACTTGTTCGAAGACTGAACTTTTCAGTGACATTCAGAATCTTTTCTCTTGCAGCCATTTCGTAGAGTGACGTTTTCTGTTGTGAGTCAGCCTCAGGACCCACATCAGGGGTCATTGCAGAGTTGCTATGACAGCGGTCTGGAGGAGTCAGAAACACCAAGCAGTAAGAGTTCATCAGGGCCAAGACTGGGTGCCCTTCCACTCCCAGAGGACAACTACGAAAGGACTACGCCGGATGGCAGTGTTGGTGAGGCAGAGCATATGGAAAATGGTAGGGGCAAACACAACATTCACACACATAATCTCACTAGCAAGTGATACTAAGTAAACTTGTGAAAGGTCAGTCCAAATAAATAATAAAGAAATTAAATAGTTAAAATCGTAATTATTTTATTTTAAAGTTTGTAAAAATGCAGATACACAAAATAATGGAACATAACACTATAAATAAACCCAGCACTTTCTTTTCTTTATATGATTTAAAAACTATACTGCAGAACCACTTAAAACATTGAAAAAATACAAATAGAGGATTGGGGATAGAGTCATTGAATTAAATTCTATATTTTTCATTTTAGATAAAAGCCCATAAAGGGCATGTATTCTATTTGCTTTCCAATTTTGCTTCAAAAACTACTTAGGAAATTTCCCAGAATGTAATATGGACAGCATCAGAGAAAGAAAGTAAAATTTATAAACCCCACTCCAGAGAATCCCCTTTTCCCCAAAAATGTTATATAGACTGTTTTCAGAATAACAGTGTCAAGTCATTGTTTAGAAAAGAATATTATTTTCCTTTTCTTCACACTTTGCTTTGTACAGTACTTTTAGAACATGTAATTTAAATTCAGGATCTATTTATGTAGAAAGAGTAAATGCTGAATCATTATTTATTAATTAGTAATTCTACAGCTAATAAAAGGAGAAGTAATTTAAATCTCAAGTTTTCCTATCTAAAACTATTTTGAATTTAAAAAAATCTTTTCAATTTGAAATGTATTTCATAAACCTGAATATTTTACTGTTTATTGGCCTTAATCTAAAATTTTATGAAGTCAGACACTGACTTGTCTTTTCATTTCCCCATAAACATTAATAGAAATTATTGTATGCCAAAGCGTACAGATTTTTGATAACCAAAGAAATTATGGCTTTACTAATTCAATTGGAATTGGTGGGTATAAGCAAGAAGGGCAGTGTATTTTCTGTTATAGAATCAATGCATTAGTTTGGCTAAGTGCATGTTTTAGTTTTTCAGAGATTACAGCACTGGAGAGTTGTACTTGGACTTTTGTCTTTCCTAAGATAGGCATGTTAACCCAATAAAAGTATGTTATTCTCCATGGTAAGATATCTAGTATGTATGACTGAATAGTGGCTACAGTAGTCTATATATGCTTATAATGTATATCCCAACAGGAAATGACTAATAGACCAAAAAAGGAAGATGGCATTATTCATCTAAAAAGAAGATATATTAGGCTATGTATGTGTGTAAGTGTGTGTCTATATTTTCTCCTTGGTTGTTTATATGAATATATTTCTACATTTAATTTTTCTGGGTATGAGGATAGCGAAGAAAGTCTTACCGGTAATGCTAGAAAGATGTCAGAAAAAAAAATTCTAGACTTTGTGACTAAATTGGGATGATTATTTTACTGTCTATTTTGTAGCGAGATCTTGTGGTTAAGGTAACAAAACTAAACAATTTGTTAATTCCACTGGACATACAGCAGTGTAGTAGATTACTAGACATTAAATTCCATTTTCAGAAAGTATGCTAACGTGGTGTATGCCTGAACCATACAGGAAAAACTGTAAAGCCACAACTGAATATAATTTTTAATATATTTGGTAGCCAATGAAAATCATCACACTTACTGAAGTGTAATTAAAAATGAAGAATGTTTGAACGATTTAACAAAATAAACCAGATTTTGTGGTGATGCAAAAACTGGTATTGTATTCTAAAAGTTATAGTATTTTAGATATTGTTTTGGGTTTGGTTTTTTTTCTATATAGGATACTTCATGTTTGGTAGGATGAATTTGTTGGGTTCAGTTTTTTAAAAAAATAGTATCAGATAGGATAGAAACACTGACCTAGATAGATAGATTATTCCATGAATAAATGAATGAAAACAAATTTACCATGAAGAAATAATTTCATGGTGGGACTTGCATATAGTAGTCAGGAATTCCTTCTCCTTTACAAAACCATGAACTGAGACCTTTGAAAGGTGGGTGACAGTGTGAGGGAAACAATACTCTACAGACTCCTGAATTTTTCTTTCACATTTTAAAAACAAAATCTCATCAATGTCATGTCATCTGCCTCCCAACATTTTTGTTAACATTAGTCTACAAATAATGACTGAACAGTATGAAATATACTTTTGTTCTTTCATATATATAATATCTGACATTTGAGTGAGAGGTTTCTGTGATCTGATTCTGAAGTCCACTTGTATTTTAACTATTCTAAGTATAATTGTATTTTTTAATTCTGATTATATAATCTTCAATATTAATGTAACATTCTGACAGAAATAGAATTGACATTGAAATCTGTCAAGTGTTCATTTGTCACATTTAATTGGAATCTAGGTAATCTGCAGGGTTTAACTTAGGTTTAAATCAGGATTTATACTAGACTTTTTATGCAGATTTTCCATGGAAATAGCACTTTGGAAGATATCTTAGTTATTTGCTAATTAGTAATTGTTGTTACTTCAAATATTTACCTTTTAGTTTCAGTTGGTGTGAAACAATGCAATTATAGCTAATTGCTTTGGATTTCCTCTTATTTTAAAGTTGAAAATTATAGTTTTCAGCACAATACACTAAACCCTCTGATACATTTGATACTTTCTTTTTGCAAGCTAAGATGACAAAGGAAAGCTAATTTTTATAGTTAAGGCAAATGTAAGAAGGTTGAGTGCACAGTCAGACTAGATAGGAAATTCAACTTTCTGTTTGTAAGAGCATCTTTCTATTTTCTCAGGCAAAGATGATAAAATACTGGAACTGAAAAAAAAAGGGTAAGGGTGTTGGTTTTCTTAGAATATATTGTGCATTTTCTACCAGCCTACATGATTGTCAGATGTAGATTGTAGTTTTGTTCTGATGATTAGCTGTGGTGTCAGATGCAGCAGAAAAAAAGAAAAAAAAGGGAAGAAAATAAGAAGCGTTAGCAGATTGACTGTGAAAATTTAGTATGCAAAGATCTTGTTAATTAGTGAAATCTGCAGAACCAGAAGTAACTTCTGAGTTAATTTATCCCCTGCCCTTGGATCTTTCCTTACAAGGAAATTCTGCTCCTATGCATAGCCTTCTCTAATTTTGCTGTTAGAATGGCACTGTCTGAAAGTAAATTGCACAGAAATTTTCTAGAGAACATTTTCATTACATACATATCTCTATATTAAGGATAAAGCCATTACTATGGTAGAGGGGTTTCCTGGTTTTTAGTCATGGCCTTCTGGTTTTGATAATGCCTCATGCCACATCATGTTTCTTGCAGCCTTCTTAGAAATATTTCATTATGCTTTGTTTTGTTTTTTTTTTTTTCTTTCAAGATATCTGTATATTTACGATTTATTTATGCATGTGATGACCTAATCAGTTTTTTTGTTGTTGTTGGTTGGTTGGTTTTGTTTATTTGTGTGGGGTTTTTTTTTTTTTTTTTGGTTTAATTTAGCTCAAGTACCTATGACAGTGAAACTGAAGCACTCTAAATTTTGGCTTACATGTTCTTCGCTGGAGACTTTTATCCATGCAGTCATAATTAGAGTGTTTGTCACACCCGAGATACCTGCATTAAAGCTAGGCTCAGGTATTTCTACATGAATGTATCTTTGGTCTGCAGCACACTATTTTAAGTTAGCCCATGTTTCAATATCAGATATGTAAGAGTGGAGAATGGCAGTCATTTTTACCAGGGGGAAATGACGTAAAGAAAGATTAAGTGCCATGTCTCAAGTCACAGAGGAAGTAAGGGGCAAAACTTCGCTCAGAATTTTTGTGATTCAGTTACTTGAGTCCCACAAAGAAACCAGTCGATGAATTACACTCCGGCTAACACATGAAGAACTAAAAGGCAAGGGAAGGACATTATCTCTATTCATAGTCTGATAATATGCTATGTTCTCAATGACAATTTCAGATTTGAGACGGTGTCAAAAGTTTCACTGTCAGTCTAGAGAAGGGTTTCATGCTATGTGAGATAACTTGAAAATATGAAAGGAATTTTAATAATTAATAAATGCAATTAATTTTATCTATAAGAGCATTCTCTCACTTTTAGTTGTAAAATAGAATATTAATCTGTCCACTGGATCAAAGCTGTTAAAATGAAAAAAGAATCCATCAGTTTACAGAATCCATGTTTACAGAATCCATTTCTCTTTAGCTTTTTGCAGTGCCAATAGCACAGGTTAATGTCCTTGGAGACTTAAATATCCCTGTTGTAAGCATTGCAAAGCAGACGTTCATTGACTTATTTCATAGAATTACTGTACTTTTTCCATTCCCATTATTTTCAGACATTTTGTTCTCTTGAATTCAGGTCCCAAAATTGCATGTGAATAATTTTTTTTTTTTTTTTAACTGTGTCCTGAAAATGCTGATGGAAGGAGTCCATCTGAGACGTTAAGTCAGTAAAGGTTTTCATTGTAGTGATTGCATGATAATAGTTCCTTTTTTTGGTTTATTTCATCTTTCAGTGCTGCTACACCTACTTTTTCTTAAATGTTACCCTGCATGTATGAACCCAATATACCAGAAAGTGCTGCACAAATTATTATATAATACTTATACATAAGAATTGTTTCTGACAAATCCTAACCTATAACTAGGCACACAATGAACTCTGGATTCTGTAAGCCTAGCAACATACACTTGTAATGTTTTGGAACACGTGTATGTGTTCAGTGACAGATTATGTCTTCAGCCAGTTTGTTTTGAGAATGGAGTATTCTGGTAAGATCTGTAAAAACACATTTTATAAGAGAAAAAAAAAAACACATTTCCTAAGACACACTGTGCAGGGATCCCTGTTATACTAGTGTAGTCTTATGCAAGGCAATGAACCTGGCTAGGAAGAAAATTGGCAGTTTTCCTCCTTGATTTTTTTCCTTTTTAATCTTTTCCCATGTCCCTTTAGATGACCTTACCCCATATATGTCTGTGAGTCTCTTCAGCAGAGGAATATGTAGTTTGCTGACTTATATGCATGGTAGTACTTTAAATTTCAAAACTATATGGTGTTTGTACTTTAAGAGTTACTTGGACTTTAAAGTCTTATATATGTATACTTAAAACAGAAATGAGAGAAGTATATTTTTATTGTGTTGCAAATTCCTAGTGTTGATAAATATATTTGCATATATTTTTACTTTATTAAGTTAATAACATACTACAGAAAGATAAAGAATTATTTTAGGTGCATTATATGTTTTTGCACTAAGGTTATTGTATCTTACCTACTCTTCTATAATTACATTGTACTTCAAATGCGCAAGGCAAAATAAAAGACCAAATATAGGCTGTGAGCAGAGATAACTCTTGTTGAAGCTGCCAGAATAGTATATTGTTTATTTCCTCTTTCCTTACCTTTTTCTTTTCCATGACCTTCCAGAGAAATACCTGCAACTTCTGTATGCTATCTATTCATTAAGTACACTTGAGTATTGCTGTGAATTTTTTTCTTCTTGGTCAGGATTTTGGCAGCTTAAAGAATGTATGTTTGGATCTACTGGAATCAAAGAAGGAAGGCATATTTCCGTACTGAAAATCTTCCCCTACACATTGATAGCAAAGCTAAGAGATTATTCAGCATTTTTCTGATTTTCTGAATAGTATTGTTATTTCTCTTGCTGTTCTCTGTCTGTTGCTTTCTCATTGTACTTACTGTAGTTCCCTTTGTGCTTCATAGTGAAGAATAGCATATGGTTCTTTTTTAAAGGTATACTACAAGATTGCTTCTTTCATTCATGATTTCAGCATCTTGCTCTTAAAAAGAAAATACATGCAGCATTAACTTTTCACCAATCTTAAAAGCAGTATATTGATATCAGACAAAGTGAACTGCCATTTACTAAACAGCTTTCATTTGTTACCTTTAAAAAAGAAAGTCCGTATTGACATTCCATCAAGTTTTAATCAATAATTTGAAAATGGAGAAAGACTGGATTTGTAAAGAATTATTCTTGCAGTTCTATCTGTTAGGATGAAACAACAATGAGGGACAGACAGGTTTATATGTGTATGTGGGAGTACACACATGTATACATCTTGGTGAGTCAGTTCTTACTGCAAATACTCATGAGATCTAGATAGTCACAGTTACATAACCTGCCTCATCTATGAATTTTAAATCTGTTCACTGAGGTGGATATTAAAGAACACACTAAACTGAAAAGTGGAGCACTAAATCATCAGAAAGTGAAATGGTATTTCTAGTGTCATGCTATGACTTGATCTTTCATCTAGCAGTTAATCCAAACATTGCCCACCCCTCACAAAGTAATAATTTGGACACTAATTTCTAGTTTGCAGCTAGGTTGATGAGGGTTTTGCGATTGACTTAGTGGAGTTAGGCTTTCATCCAAGTCCTCTGTGCCAACTGCTAGCTCAGGCTGCCTCCCTCTGATGCAGACTGTGGAACTCCCTTTGATACTGTCAGAGTCCTGAATGTAGATGGAGGACAAAATGCATTCCAAAATTTACAGACTCAAGAGAGAAGAGACATCTAGTTTGTGAGTAGAATATCTATCAACCTTTACATCCATGACAGGCTCTTTCCAGGAAAAAAATCTAATGCAGATGGTCAATCGAAATTTATTTTTCCTCAGTTCAGAAGGAACTCTTTCAGCGTGCTGTATTTTCCCAGTTGTCTGTTTGTATTTACGGACAGTTTCTTCAGTTTCCTGGACAACATTAGATCTTTCTGTCCCTTCAAATGGTCAAATATAATGGAGATCCAAAAGAAGTCGTTTATAAGGGCATTTCTTCTCTGTTTCAGTGATTGGTAAATACATTTTGTTCTCTGTTGCTGGTTCTCAACTACTGTTCTATTTATTTTTTATTTAATATTAATTGATGAAAACCTCAATATTTTATTATATGCTACCTATATAGAATAAGAGATCTTAATACTTTTGTCTTTCTTGTACAAGTTCGATGCTTTGAGTTTGATGCTTTAAAAACTGCAGTAGCTTTTCCTACATGAAAAAACCTCCTGATTAAAGTAAGAGAAGAAACCATAACGCTTACTCGTGCCCATTTTAAAAAATATCAGGCATGAATTATTGATCCAAAACAAAAAACAGTGCATTTTCAGAATGGTGTACTTGGACCGAAGAGGCAAAAGCATGTCTAATTTTCCACAGTTGAACTTAAAGGAATCATAACATTCACAAATATCTGGTTTTAAAAATATCAAACAAATTAAAATCTCAAGTATATTAAACTGGCGAGTGCTCATTTATGTCATAAAATTAAATATAAACTATGCTTGCTATATGAAGACATTGTGTAAAAGTGGAGTGCAAGTTACAGAACAGATAGGTGTTACCCCAAGTTATTTATATATACTTTAGTTTCATAAGTTGTTGCATTTTCACATCTAACAAAGTCACTTCTTATAATGTTCTGTGAAATGTAAAGTTCACTGTGACAAGACATAGAACATATGCTCTCGTGAGACCTCACTAGGAGTATTGTGTACAGCTCTGGTGTTCTCAGCATAAGAAGGACATGGAACTGTTGGAACAAGTCCAGAGGAGGGCCACGAGGATGATCAGGGAACTAGAGCACCTCTCATATGAAGACAGGCTGAGAAAGTTGGGGCTGTTGAGCCTGGAGAAGAGAAGGCTGTGTGGAGACCTCATAGCAGCCTGCCAGTATCTGGATGGAGCCTATGAGGATGCTGGAGAGGGGCTCTTCATTAGGGACTGTAGTGATAGGAAAAGGGGTAATGGGTTCAAACTTAAACGGGGGAAATTATGATATAAGGAGGAATTTCTTTACTGTAAGGGTGGTGAGGCACTGGAATGGGTTGCCCAGAGAATTTGTGAATTCTCCATCCCAGGCGGTGTTTAAGGCTAGGCTGGACAAAGCCTTGGGTTACATGGTTTAGTGTGAGGTGTCCTTGCCCCTGGCAGGGTGGTTGGAAACTAGATGATCTTAAGGTCCTTTCCAACCTTAACTGTTCTATGATTCTATATAAAAGAGATTATAAGTCTCAATCTTGCATTTCTTTTTACATCCAAAACTGCAACTTTACATTTTCCAGCCTGTAGCTTATCTAAGCAACTAAAAAATTTTCCTGTAAGTAATATTTTTTTTTTACATGCTGATTTGTGAATTCAGAGTTAGAACAGCAAGTTTCTTATATGACTTAATTCTTCAAGTCTAAAACAATCTGAAAAGGTTCATGGTCCTGACGGTGTGCCTGCGTGCCAGCCCTCCACAGAACTATTACTAAATCCCACATATGGGAGTCCCAACCAAAGTATTCATCAGACCAGTGATTATCTGGTGGCCAACACAGGGTGCTCAGGGGAGAATATAGCAGGGCTGATAAATTGATTCACATTTCAAGTATTCTCCTACATAAAAACCATTTGTAATATAGATTCCTTGAGTCATATACTGCGAATGTAATAACCATTATGGATTTATATGCATAAATTTGTTCAGTTTCCTTTAGATTACATGCAACTATTAATATATTTTTCCTAACAAGGGTTTTTAAGTGATTGTGCGTGCCATTAGTCTTGGATTGGACAAAGGAAAAATATGCTTCCTAGCCTGGTGGGGACCAGTAGATACAAATTTTCAAATGAGAATGTTTTGTGTTGAACGCATAATGTACGTTGTTGTCTCTGGATGTATTTTTTAATGTTACTAATTTATTTCCTGAGAACAACTAGCAATTTATACAGGAAAACAGAAATAAATAAGGTCTGAAAAACAAAGAACGAAAGGAAGTGTATATATTTCTTATGCATCTTAGCAAGCATTAATGTCAGGTTAATATGCCAAAACCCACAGAATGGTATTTAAAGGAATTAAAAGATCCAGTACAAAGTGTGATATCTGGAGTTCTGAAAATTCCATTTTATAGAAGGCAATTGCTTTTCAGAGAAAAGTAACAATTTTTTTTAATGAAGAGAAGATATCAGGGCCATTTAAGTATTTCTGAATATTACTATACTATCATCTATATGTGCTTTTTCTTTTTTTTTTTTGTCTCAGCAGCAATATACCATTCATTGTGAATGTCTATGGTCTATGGTTGAATATCTAGAAAAGTTATCATGGCATATGCTAGAAACAAGATGAATATTAGGATTTTAAAGAAATTCTACCAATTAAAAATTAAATTCCAGGGGAATTAGATTTGTTTTGGACAAAGAACAACAATAACAACAAAATATCCACCAACAACGAAAAAAGGATTTTAGGCTCCCATGTAATTTTTGTGTACCACGAAAAGCAAAATCAAGTCAACATTAATTGTGTGAGAAAACACATTTTAGTAATCTTTTATAAAGACTTTTTTTGTTTTTGTTTTTAATTACTTTAGCAAATTAAATTATACTAATTTCAACCCTTATATCACAGTTAACTTGGAACATGCTGTTAGAAATAAATTTGTATCAGTGATTGATCCATTCATGTTTAAAAAAGTTGTCCATTCTCATACTGCTTTTAAGAATTATGGAAATGAGAAACCGATCTCTCACTAAATGATAACAAAAAAAAAAAAAAAATGGATTTTATACATGATTCAAATCTGTTCTTCTTCCTACCACATAAAATAACTGAAATGAAGACATGACTGCAAATTTGATAGAGGAAGTAAAATGTAAACACAGTGGAGGAAGAAAAGTATTGGTGGAGTTAATTTTCACGGTTGCATGCCCTTTTGCAACCAAACAAATGTGCCTACATTAGCTTTCCCAGCTTGCTTGTCTTAACCTTCTTATTCGCTGTATCATCTAAGGTACAGATCAACCCTTAAAGAGCCCTGCAGGGACACTTGTCCTTTTACTAAACAATCTGAATTATTTCATCAGCAAGGGAAGTAAAATCAAAGTGTATCATTATCCAAAATTGCATGTAAACAAGCTTGCACCTCAGTGTTTTGCTTTGTTTTGTTGGTATTTTTTTCCCCTATGGTTTAATATCAGGGTTTTTTTCTTGATTCAGGTTCTTTTTGTGCCTTTTCTGAGATTGTTGCAGTGCAATAAAGACCAGAAATGTCTTGGAGGAAATCTTGGGAAAATTATTTTTAAATTAATCTCAGGAAACCAAGCGTGTGCTACCTATGTCTTTCGATCCTACTATCTTTAAACTGTTCCAGCTGCACTGTAGATTGTTTTCTAATGTGGGATTATTTTGCTCACAATTTATTCATATTACCTTTGAAGAGGAGAATGTGCCCCTTTTTGAGGCCATGCAATGACATCTACATTATCCTGAGATGTTAAAGTAACATTTATCAGTGGAAGTTGACAATGCAAGCCTTTATTACAAAGAGAAGTCAAAGAGAACTAACTGATGTAATTTCACCTTCCACTGGTGTTAGCTAATAACAGAAACTTCTTTTCTCTAAGTGGAGAATAGAAACCTTTTTGTTATCTTTATCAGAATATTTGAGAAATAAACTTAAGTATGTATTTTGTTAATAACTTGCAATATTTAATTCCATTAGCAGTGCCCATCATTCCTGGCTACTGAGTTACGTACTACCATTGTTTTCATATCCTGCCATGTATTTCAATAATAATACAGGAATTATGGTGACATGCCAGTAGATTTGTCAGCCCTGGAGTTTTGTTTGGTTTAGATGTCTTGTACACAGCCACAGTTCAAGAATGTAATAACATAGTTAACTTCAATTGTTTTCTAGGTTTCTAGTGGGCTTTGGGGCATAGTGGCATTAACAGAGTGAAAGAAGAGGGACATTATTACATACCCTAATTTTTAAAATGTAAACAGCCCAAGAATTTTGATTTTGTTTGAGGATGTCTGATACAATACCCCACAGCATGATTAAGGTACTGTATTTAATGCAGTTCTACTATTTTGTTAAAATGTTATGGGGGGAAAAAAGTGACCAAAGATAGTTAAAATGAAATCTTCTGCTTAAAAGTTGGTGCCAGAAGTTTTTATGCTTACTGAAAGTTTGAAGTAGCACAGATAGAAAATTTGTAGAGACATTTAAGGCATACAAAAAAATATTTAAGCTGTCCTGGAGCACTGAAAAAATGCTGATTGATCCATTTCACAGTATGCAAGGAACCTGCATGGTATGACTCACTAGTTGTATAGAACCTGCATGTATGACTCATATTTTTCCTGAGAACCTGTTTCTAACTTGTTAGTGTATGGAAGTACAATGGACTTGCTATAGCATGGGCTTTGGTTCTACTCTTAGAAGTGGTTTGGACAGCACTCTCTGATTTTAGTAATTAGCATAGGGCAGAGGAAACCTGAAAGAATATCAGAATTTAATATTTTTAACCCATAGCTAGTATAAAATATTCTGTCCATTGTTCTCTACCTGGATGACACCAAATGTGATAGGGGAAAAGAAAAAAAGTGATCTGTACAAAAATCTCTTCATTTTTTTTTTTTTTTTTTTTTTTAAATCTGAGGGACTTGACAACAATATTTAAAGGGCATGAGTAGAACTGATTTTTCCCATCCTTTATTTCCACCTATACTGGAAATGGCCATACCTGCAGAATTAATCTTTGGGAAATAACTATGGCATAAGCACTGGCTCATGGACAGACCCTGTTGAAGGAAAGTAGTTTGAGCGTCAAAGAGGAATATATGCCAGATTTTATAAATGGCAATATAAGCACAGACTCTATACTGTCACAGTGCAACATTCCTAACAAAGGATGTTCCTTAGAGGTGTAGATCACTTGCCAGGAGCATAGATACGGAAACTTGAAACACAGTCAGATCTAATCTCACAAATAGTAATGGGAGAATACAGAAAAATTTCTGACGCTCCCAAAGGTTCAGACAAGTGAATATTTTACTCTTGCCTTTCTCTTCAAAAGGAAGCAATTGCCTTTAGCTTTTACCAGGTAGAGTCCCACATGCCACTGCTCATGATATGAATTTTAAGTGGAAAAACTTCTCCAAAACATAAAGACCTTGTCCTGAAGTTTCTTGATAACTGCTATGCTAACTGATGAACTTAAGGAAGTTGTAAATGTAAAAAATTTGCTGTAAGACAGTTATTTATCTGGCACTGTTGTTTTTCCTACCACAGGTAACTGACTTTCGGAAGGTGTTTTTTTCAGGAGGCCCTAAGTAAGCAAACTGCGCTGACAATTTTTTTTATAACTGTGAAAATAAATCTTAAAAGAATGGAAACAGGCCCAAGGTCAGTGGTGATAGAAAGTTATTACTCTAAGGTGGTTGTTTAGTGGCTTGTGTAAAATGAGTTAATACTTGGAAAGTACTACCTACTGGAGAGGTACTTATGCCCCCAAAAGCAATAGCTAGCATCCTGGTTGAGACTGTCAGCCAAGGAAAGAGGATAGATAAGAACAATTGAGGAAAAAGGGTCTGACACAAAGTCCATTAGTCTTTGAATTGCAATAGCTGCCAAATGCAACTGTCTTGGCTGGCTTTATGTCATAGACAGTGTTCTATCTACTCACAACCTGACATATCCCATCAGCTCTAGGTTTAAGTGAGAATAGAAAATCCATCTAGGACTGAATTTCAACAATGAATTAAAATAGTAATTCTAATGTTCAGTAGTCTTCAGTAATGAACAGAATAGCAGTGAAAGAGACTAGTCAGGGCATAAGCTTCAAAACAGAATTACTTCCTATATTTCCTTGCACTTGTATTCCTTGCACTGAATTTCAACAACAGATTAAAATACTTAATGAACAGAAAGTAGTGAAGGAGATTAGTCAGGGCAGAAGTTTCAAAACAGAATTAGTTCCTGTATTTCCTTGCACTTGTATTAACCTAATTTTAAATGTTTTTAACTGAAGCGACTCTTTCAAGTTCAGTTCACCCCAATATAAAGAGGCTTTGTAATGCAATTAGAATTAAAAAAAAAAAAACTAACTGTGGCCTCCTGGAAAGTAATGGTACTTAATAGTAATGGAACTCAGGAGTGCTTGCATTCTAATAGCTTAAAATAAATTCAGGGTTTTTTTTTTCTGCCATAAAAGGGTGGAAAATAATGGAATAAACTTTTTTTTTTTTTTTTTTTTTTTCTGGTCTCAAGGTTTTCATCCAGTTCTGCTCTTCTGCAGAAAAGAACTTTTATTTTTTCCTAAATTTTACCATATCAGTTCTCTATTTTCTTACAAACATCTCTTCAAAATATCTTATGCTATGATTTTCCCAGTACTTTGACTACTTCTTTGATAAATAATCCAATCTTTGTTCAGTTATATAAATACATATATATGCATGAAAATGTATGCAATGTAGTCTTCAAATAGGTCTTGAGAGAACAATCAAACATGAAGAAACTCTATTAAAAGCATCTTTTTAAAAATTTTTGCTGTGTTCATGGGTATATTGTCAAAGAGCAGAGAATCCCTGTGTTATGCCTTGGAATCTGGTCTCAAAATCTCTGAAGTCTTGAACACTGAGAGGGCTTTTTGGGACTTGCCTGCATAATCTCTTTAATTCCAACCCCAAAGGCATTATTAATTAACAACAATTAAACCACAAACTCATTTAGACAGTCTAAATTTGAGTTATTCTTATTTTCTGCTTTTATTTTTTTTTCCTACGAGACTAATATTTCCTTAACACAATGCTACAACAGTCACTTATTTTTCCACAGGAACTGTAGCCTGCATAAAGTATTTGTGTACAGTATATATGAGATTCATCTAGAAGGAGATAGATTAAAACTTTATCCATAATACTTGAACAACTCTGTAAAGAAGGGAATTACAACCATTAGAAACAGCTAAATATAGTTTCATTCTCAAGGTCCTATGTTTTGCAACTGCTTTTCACCTAACTAACCCTGGACTGAGACATAGTAAAAACACTGCTAGTAAAATCTATTCAACCAAGCAAGCCATTATTTATGGGTTGCAGATGATTAGATTGTAAGTAATGCTATCAGTAGGGGTGTAGAATTACAGGAAATATATAAACCTGTTATATTTTATGCTTATTTGATTACAGACACTTTGGGCCAAATATTAACTGTATGCCAGAACGCTTGTCTGAATCCTACAAATCTTGAGCTGCTTACATATACAAAATATTAATGTCGGAAATCAAAGAAAACCCTCATAAGGAAAACAAACAGTAGATTGACCTCAAAACAATGTATAAACATATACAAACCCATGATAGTTTTCATTTGCCTTCATATATTTTAATTTTTATTTTCCATATTTTTGTGTTTCATTCTTAACACCTGAGGGCTGGAATTTTTTTTGTATGTGTATTTCTCATAACTGAGACATGTGGCTTTAGCAAAAATAACTAAATTCTGTAAGCTGGCCCTTCTGTGGGTGTCTCAAGACACCTACAAAGCATAGAAGAAAAATCTGTAGTTCATTGAGAAGGTTAGTCAATACAATTATATTTAGAAATCTTCTTGCTATAAAATAATATAATGATTAAAAACATGATTACATGTTTTAATTCCATCAGTCTTAACTGCGCATGCAATCGCTTCTGAAATACAGCAACTTCTCTTTTAGCATAACATAAGATGCCACCGGCTTTAGTGAGAGTAGTGGTTCTTTGTGTCATGGAAAATCTGGCAAAATATACAATGTCTGTAACTTTTCAGCTTTTGATCACTAGGATAAAACTCAAAAGAATAACAAATGTTAAATTACTTTTTAAAAATATTTTTAAGGAAAATACAAAGAGAACTATTTATTTTGGTTTTCCTTAGATTTCTAGCAGGAAAGATTTTTATGAAAGTTTTTGTGCATTTTCTAATCTCTGAGATATGAACTTGGGCAGCCTTTAAAATCTGTTCAGTTACTACTATAGCTAAGTAGAGACAACTATTTTAGCACCTTAGCAGAACTGTCTTGCAAAAACCCTTCCTTTGATAAAATGAGAAAATGAAAATAGGAATACTTATGAGGCTTCTCTTTAAATTAATAGGTTTTAAAAAGTAAAAAGTTGGAAAAATCATTTACAGTAACTAAAATGATACCTTCATTCAAACAGTAAGCAAACCGTTAATCAGTGCTTAATCAGCAACCCAGGTAGCCAAGTACTAGTCTTTGCAGGGGATGTAGCTCCATCATGCTGCATCAGCAAGAAATATGCTCTTTCCACCCTTGATTCCAACTTATGAGTTCATTTCTCAGCATGAATGGGAACAGATACTGGCAGCTGGAGAGTCTAGGTTCTGCTTTCAGCTCTGCCACACTCAGTGTGAGACAATAAAAAAAAATGCTAATTATACAACAAAGATGCAAAATCAATTTCATAGAATTAATAGAAAGGAATAAATCAGTGAGCTTCTCGAAGAGAAAGATGCTGATAATTGCCAATTTCATGTATGTTACTTCCAAGTTTTAGCTTGATTAAGGCCAAGTTTCTCTGTGACTCTTCTCATCATACAAATAATCTCTATATTCATGGTGCTTTCCAAGCACAGAATTGTTAACAAAGAAAAAATAAATAAATAGAAGAAAAAAAAGTTGTAGCGTCTTGATATGGCTCAATATATTATTTTCTTAAATAAATATTTTCCTTCACAGATGAGAAAATGTCTAATAACTAAGCTAATCTCTACATGCATGTCCTGTTGATTTTAGAATTAATTTGGCAATGTTTAATTCAAAGTTGCTCTGATCCTTTTTAAGCCTTGCTGGTTTTCCCCCTCTCACTCTCCATTTTCCCATCCCTCCCTCCCCCCTTGCCTCTCTCGCCCCCCTGCCAAAAGTTTCTTTATTATTAACAAGTATATCTAGAATCTGCTATTGGGGGTTGGGGGGTGGGGGGGTGGAGGGTGGAGGGGGTGGGGGGGTTGCAGCCAGGGAAAGAAGCTTCCAAAGCTTCTGCTACTCAAGAAGTATTCATAAAAGACATATACTTTCTTAACACTGAACTTTCATGCAGTGCTGTAGTTTTCAGGAGAATTTGGAGAAGTGTTTGTATAGGTACTTGAAAAAATAATCTATTGAACAATAGCTTATTTTTAGTGTAATATATGGAAGTGCTATTGCTACTAATATAATACAGGTTATTTTGCTGAATGTTTTAGTAGTCTTAAGGAATAATTATCCTTTTGTTACACATGAAGAAATAGCTAACACTGTAATTAAGACAATGTTAAACCATCCTTGTAGGTGCTTTAAAGATTAATTTTTTTAACTTTCTGCTGAAAATGGAAGTCTATTTGCTGGTAGTGTTAAAGTTCAAAGCAAGAAGATGTGCCATTATTAAAGATGCATATTGGTGAGGATGCCTCTTAGTGCTTCAGAAAAGCACATTTATGTTTCAGTTTGGATTTTTAATAAGCTTAAAGAACTTGGCATGTTTTCGCATGCCTTTCAAAAACATATTAGCCAACATAGTTGTAGCTTTTTAATTTTTATAATTTTCATAAGAAATAAAGAAACTTGCAGTAGATAATTATATGACACTATATCCGTTAATGTGAAAATTATTTCAACAAAAGTAATTTTCTAGCATTAATTATAATAAATGAGATTCTTTAAATTTCATTTTACCATAAATGAAAAGGGACATTTTATTTTTATATTAATACTTCATGTATTTTCTATTTTTTAAAGTATCATAAATCTAGCATTAAAGATAATTTATTTTACATTCAATTAAAGGTTAAGTTCAATTAGCTAAGAATAATCATAATCAAAGGAAGAAAAAATTTTGCATTAAATGCTTCATTATTCAATTTTGGAAAGAAAATGGGTTTTAATGATTTCAAGCACATAGATACTTTGGTGTACACTGAAATGTTTTTCTATTCCAGCTATTCTGTTGAATTAGAATAGCCCGTTTTCCTTGAGTGGCAGACAGGGCTCTCACTCCAGAAAAACACATACATTTCCCTTCCCAGTGCATCTTTACCATGAGCTTCTCTATCCTTATTTTGTTATTTATGGAAGTGCTTATAGGATTGCAGCTCTGGTGAAAGAACTGAAATTGCTTTCATGTAGATGAAAGCTCACTTACTGTTTTATATTTTTATTTCTTTAAAATACTAGCTTACAAGATTTTCCTGTACTCAAGGTATCATTTTTTAATCCTTCAGTAGAGGTAGTAAAAAAATAAAAAATAAAAATAAAATAAAAAGAGGAAGAATAAAATCTAAAAAGAAGAAAAATCTTTATCAGAAATCTGAATTCTTAGGAGATAGTAGGATTCTAAAAGTGGGATTGGATTTTTGGAGTTTGTTAGGTTGGGGTTTTTTTTTATCCTAAAAATTAATTACAGAAATTTTTTATTTTTCAAGCCTGATTTAAACAATTTATTTCCCCAGAATTGAATTTTATATATGAAATAGATTATTCCTCCTTGAGATTGCAGGCAATAATAACATACAGTAATTTTTTTTTATAATCTTAGTGTGCTTGGTTATACACACTCTTGAGGTGTTAAGACTTTCCAATCCTTTCTTTTTTTTGACTCTCTTACATAATTTCACTACTAATGTGTTGGGTTTTTTTTTTTTTGACAATGACAGATTTTTCTGAGTTAATCTTATATTTTTTTTTACAATGACAGTTTTCTTTTAGTTAATCCTACATTGTATAATTACTTTTAAAATATTTGTATTGTTTCCTTTTATTTTAATCTTATGTGAAAAAAAGGAAGCGGAAATCCTGTTAATTTACAGTACACTTTTCTTCTCTGGAAAAACAATGATTTTTTTTTTAAATTTCTAGTTATATTTCATAGCTGTGTAGGTTTGAAATCGTTTGGGATTTTTATCCTTTATACTAATAGTGTAGATACTATAGATTATGCTAACAGTAAAGGAAATTATTTGATTTCACATATGCTAAATGACAAAATACTTATGTCCTTTGTGAGTGCTACCATCACTTCATGATGATAATATACCATGTATCTTATTAGTCTTGCAGGGGTACAAAAATAAAACAGCGGGACGCGCTGCAGGAGAAATATTTATATCACTGCATGGTGATTTCCTGTCTTACAGTAAAATATCATATAAACTACTAATATGAAATGGAGACATCTGTAAAAAAAATTTCCTAAAAATGACTGAAAACTAAAACTTCAGAGCAAACAATAACATAAAGATAATAGCTTTTCCCTTGTAACTGCCCTTAACAATTCTACAGTAAAAACATACATATGATCTAGTAGATCTGATTCTTACTTTGTTGGATCATTCTCTCATATCTATTCATAGGAGAAATGGAGGCTGAGGGGAGACCTTAATGTTCCCTACAGCTTCCTGAGGAGGGAAAATGGAGAGGGGGATGCTGGACTCTTCTCCCTGGTTCCAGAGACAGGATGAGTGGGAATAGTTCAAAGCTGCACCAGGAGAGGTTTAAATGTGATGTTAGGAAGCATTCCTTTACTGAGCAGTCAGACAAACACTGGAACAGGCTTCCTAGTGAGGCTGTCGATGCCCCAAGCCAATATTGAAGAGGCATTTGGGCAATGCCTTTAATAAAATGCTTTAACTTTTGGTTGAACTAGATGATTGCTGTAAACTTGTCCCTTCCCATTAGAACTGTCCTGTTCTATTCTAATTTAAAAAAAAAACCTGTTCTTTTCATAGAACTGTAGAATAGTTAGGGTTAGAAAGGACCTTAAGAACATCTAGTTTCAACCCCCCTGCCATGGGCAGGGACACCTCCCACTAAACCATGCCACCCTAAGGCTATGTCCGACCAGGCCTTGAACACTGCCAGCGATGCAGAATTTACAGCTTCCCTGGGCAACCCATTCCAGTGTCTCACCACCCTCACAGTAAAGAATTTATTCCTCCTTATATCCAATCTAAACTTCCCCTGTTTAAGTTTGAACCTGTTACCCCTTGTCCTATCACTACAGTCCCTTATAAACAGTCCATCCCCAGCATCCCTATAAGCCCCCTTCAGATATTGGAAGGCTGCTAGGAGGTCTCCAAGAAGTCTTCCCTTCCTAGGCTGAACAGCTCCAACTTTCTCATCCTGTTGTCATATGGGAGGTGCTCCACTCCCCTAATCATCCTCGTGGCCCTCCTCTGCACTTGTTTCAACAGTTCCATGTCCTTTTGATGTTGAGGACACCAGAAATGCACACAATACTCCAAGTGAGGTCTCAGGAGAGCAGAGTAGAGGGGCAGGATCACCTACCTCGACCTGCTGGTCACGCTCCTTTTGATGCAGCCCAGGATACGGTTGGCTTTCTGGGCTGCAAGCACACACTGCCAGCTCATGTTCATTTTCTCATCGACCAACACACTCCTAAGTCCTTCTCCGCAGGGCTGCTCTCAATCTCTTCTCTGCCCAACCTGTACCTGTGCCTGGGATTGCTCTGACCCAGCTGCAGGACCTTGCTCTTGGCATGGTTAATCTTCATAAGGTTGTCATTGGCCCACCTCACAAGCATGTCAACGTCCCTCTGGATGGCATTCTTTCCCTCCGGCATATCAAGTGAACCGCACAGCTTGGTGTTGTCGGCAAACTTGCTGACGGCACATTCAATCCCACTCTCTGTCATCAACAAAGATGTTGAACAAGACCGGTCCCAACAGCGATGCCTGAGGGACACCACTCGTTACTGGTCTCCAGCTGGATGTCAAGCCATTGACCACAACTCTGTGTTCGGCCATCCAGCCAGTTCTTTATCCACCGAGTGGTCCACCTATCAAATTGATGTCTCTCCAACTTAGAGACGAGGATATCATGGGAGACAGTGTCAAATGCTTTGCACCAGTCCAGGTAGATGACATCAACTGCTCTACCCCTGTCCATCAGTTCCGTAGCCCCACCCTAGAAGGCCACCAAATTGGTCAAGCAGGATTTCCCTTCATGTAGCACAATGGAATGGAAAAAAGAAAATGAAAGAAAACCAGATCTACACTCAAAACTATATTTCTAGGGTTTGTTTTTTCATAACATGTTTTCCATGTCTATTTGTTAAGGATGTCCAGATCAGAATATATCTGTAGAATTCAGGTTATTGTAAATTTTTGATCAAACAATGAAGTTTATTCTGATGTGACTAGGTTATATTTTCAATATAATCCCCAAGTCAAATCATGTTGAAATAAAAGCATTCTTAAAAGATATAGAAAATATTTTCATGTTGCATAGCTTTACTGAAAGAAACTACAATAACAAAAAAAGCTGTAGATATATTCTTTAAAAATTTATTTTCTTTGAGTTTTATTCTTCTCATAAAATAGAGGCTGTAGGGACTGGTAGACGCCTCCCACTCAGCAGTTCCATTCCCTTACAGACAACTTTGTTTTATACTTTGTGTTATGAATTTGTTGAACTCCAACTTAAAACCACCATAAAAGAAAAGCCAATTTTGTAGACCACTGCTGTGATATAGACAGGAGCTATGAGTCTGAAAATTCAATTCATTCCCCTTTGTCCTGTTGTGGTTTAACCCCAGCTGGCAACTAAATGCCACAGAGCTGCTCTCTCACTCTTCCCCAGTGGGATGGGGAAGAGAACTGGGAGAATAAAAGTGGGAAAACTCATGGGTTGAGGTAATGACAGTTGAACAGGTAAAGCAAAGGCCACTCATGCAAGCAAAGGAAAACAAGGAATTAATTCACTGCTTCCCATTTGCATGCAGGTGTTCAGTTCTCCAGGAAAGCAGGGCTGCATCACTCATAACAGTTACTGAAAGACAAACAGCATCATTCCCAACACTCCCCCCTTCCTTCTTCCCCCAGCTTTATATGCTGAGCATGACGCCATATGTATGAAATATCCCTGTGGTCAGCTGACGTCAGCTATCCTGGCTGTGTCCCCTCCCAGCTCCTTGTGCACTCCCAGGCTACTTGCTGGTGGGGTGGTGTGAGGAGCAGAAAAGACCTTGACCCTGTGTAAGTACTGCTCAGCAATCACTAAAACCTACCTGTATCATCAACACTGTTTTCAGCACAAATCTAAAACACAGCTGATACTGGCTATTATGAAGAAAATAAACTATCCCGGACAAAACCAACACAGTCCATAGGCCTTCAGGTTATTTCATCTCTGGGCTATGAGATAATCTAAATTTCTAAGTAAAAAGTATTTTGCTGTTCAAACCTTGAACAAGCCTGGATCACTGATCTCCAAGCAATGCTCCAATGATTATTCTTTTCCTGTATCTGTGAGATGCAAGACCAAGCTTTCATTTTTTTCATATTTTCTTTTTCTCCCCCCCCCCCCTCCCCCAATATTAAAATTGAAAATCTAGACTTGGAAAGAGTTGAGAAGGTTGAAGATGAAGGCTCACACATGCAGTCTAACTCAGTTGTTTGTAACACTGATGAGTCCTTATATAATGTGCAAATATAAGTGTATATGATATCTATTTATAGAGGAGGCATGTACATAGTAGGAAAAAGTTTCTATCAAATAGATTAAAAAATTTGAAATAAAAATAATTATATGGTCTGTGAGACAACAGCAATCAACAACTACTAGCTGAAACTACTACTACCCTAAGTGAATGATCCTACTTTGCTTTACAGTGTTTTGGTTGCCAGTTTTTAAAAGCAAGCAATTTAACAGAGACTATTAGCAGAACTAATCACAGCTGGCTTCTGTCAAATGAGTTTGAGGTGTGCTGCTTTCCAGCTAGAACATTCATCTGACCACAGAATCAACAATAATAGACAGGGCTGAGCCAAAATCTGTGCTGTGATGAAGCCAGGTTCAACCATACAACTCAGGCAGAGCCAATATTCTTTTTCACTTTTTGCTTCTAGTTACATGCTTCTTGCTGTTGTTTACAGAAAAGGACTCACTCTCATCCTTGAACAAAAATTATGCTCATTATCACAGTTCATGGCTCTGTCAAGTAAAAAGAAATTAGAGCCAAATATTGCCAGGCAAGGCTTTTAACCCAAGACTTTTCCCTAGATTTCAGTACTAGCTTGGGCAATTCATTCTCTGAACACTTATCCCCAAACCACTGAGCTTCTAGAAGAATGGCATGCTTATTATTCTTTTTTATTCGATGTTGAGTGTAATCACCACAGCTGCCACAGTGAGTCATCAGTAACTAAACTGAAACTCCCTGTAAGGTTCTAGCTTATACTACTAGGGTAATAATTTTGTTGGCTTACACCTTTGAGTTTCCTCTCTTACTGAAAATGTGAGAAGTCTTAGTGGTATTTCTTATTTTAGTCAGAGAGTGTAAGAGGATGTCTAGAATCATATAAGTAGCATTTGTATCAAAAAATGTTATTGTATTTAAGGTATATTGAAGATATGTAAGGGAACAAGTATCAAACTGAGCCAGGTCTTTCTGAGCAGGGCATTGTTACTACCAAGTTTATTAGAAGTAATATTATGGGAAAGACTCAAACATGTGGGAAACACTCAAACAAAAATATATCTAAAAGAAAGAGCACAAACTAGGCCAGTGAAATGGGAGCTAGTGATGGTAGGAGGCTCAGAAAAGGAAGAAAAGACGCTTGTATATTCTATTCAGGCAACCACCAAAAGTAGATTTCCAAACTCAGAGCTTTGTGTTCTGTGCTCACTATATTTTTGCCTTCTGATGAATGTCTGCTGTCGATACATTTAGCACATACCATGAATCTGCTTGGATATTTTTAATGTCTAACAGTTAGAATTCTGAAAATTGCAAGACGGCTACTGATGGACTGTAACATAAATGTTGTTTATTCAGATACAATGTTCTTGTTTATGTTGGCGAGACAGACTATCAAGTTATTTCTGTTTCACCTGTAACTTGAACTGGCTAGGTCTCCTCATCGCATAAACAAGGTTCTAATTATCTAGATGTGTTTGTAATTTACTCAGATAGTTGATTCAAACTGAAATCTTTATGAAAGAGAATTAAAGATGACACTTGCAGAAGGTTTTCTTTTCTGTGATTGCTTTAGTTTTGACTGTTGATTGCATTACGGAGGAAATGATATGGATGATCCATATAAATTAAGACAAATTTTGTCTTACAATAAGTTTGAAGAGCTCATATTCGTACGAGTTACCTGACTGTTTTTGTTGTACTGCTAGCAGTGTTTGGTCCTCCTTTAGGACAACTGCGGTTTTAATTGCATTATGCAATTGTCCAGCCATATGTGCTTGTTCTCTCTGAATTTATTGTTGCGGGTATTTGCTGTTGGTTGATTTATTTAAACTATTTGAATAAATTCCACAGTAGTCCTTTTAGCATAGTAGGATTTTGAAGGATAAAAGGAAGATAAATCTATGCCAAGATTTTCTAGGGCTCGATATTATAACTGTTGTTTCCAGGTGAGAGATCTCTTCACTAAAGTATTGTCTCATTTAATGTGTACAGTTACAATGAAGCTCATTGCTACTGTACTGGCAAAATTGGGAACTCAGGGTAAGAGGTGGACATGAAAATTGCTCACGGGGTTTTATACTATATCAACAACAAAGAGTTTTAGTGGGGATATAGGCCTGACTAGACTATCTTGTCATTAACATTACCTTCCTCTGAAATGACCTGCATGGTTCTGATCTGTTGGCTGTGCTTAAAACCACAACAAACATATACAACCATCTATTTAACATATACAGTTACAACAATTTAAGGGTTAATCAAAAATATGACTGTGATAGTGACAGAAATTTCCATTTAGTTCTGTGCCTTTTAGGTGGCTTAAAACAAACAACTCTCTTCCTCTAACTTCTGATCTAACAATATCAGATTGATGAGTTGCAGTGATTCACCATTTCTGGCTTTATGCCTAGATCTAGTCAGTCAAAACTAAGACTTCCAAGTGTAGAATATCGTGCCAGATGTTGACTAAGCTTATGTTTTGAGGCTAGAAATCATTAGAGATTTCATGTCATCAGTTAGTGTAGCCAAGTTCTATTTTTATTTTAAAATGTGAAGAAAAGAAAATGTGAAGGCATATTTTTTTTTGTTCTTTTGTTTCCATTTACTGAAATGACCGTATTATTTACTGTTGAAGATATCTATGTTATTAATGTGATTTCTTTTTAACTAATGGGCCATAAAAAAAATTAATTGAATCCATGATGTTTATAGGTTGCGTACTATTGTTTGGGATTTTTTTTTTCCTAATTTTCCCTATAGTTTTTGATAAACTGAGCTAGACATTTCTCTTATTGAGCAAACATGCTTGTAGCAGTGCATCCTCTGCTGCAACAACTTTACAAAACCTGTCAGAAATGAAAACAGAGTTAAGAATGCATTTGGGTCTTTTAGTTTCTGTTGTGTGTGGGTTTTTTTGTTTGTTTTTGTTTGCTCTGTTTTTTTTTTTTTTCTTTTCTGATTTTTATCCTAGAAAAAATTTACTTCAGTTTGGCTCAGGCAGCTCTAATTTATGTGAACCCACACTCACTCAGCAGACTGTTCAAAGTCTTACTGCCCTTGGCATGAAAAAAATCGCTTTTACATGGATCAGCTCTTTTGGGAAACTTATCTAGCACATGAGTTATCTAGCATATGCTTTTCTTCAGAAAGAGACATGCACATCTTATCTTTCTACCTAATTGTTTCTTCAGCAAATATGTTTATTTTGGCTACTGAATGAAAAATAGGTTTTTTCACTGAATGCCTGTGTATTAGTTCTCATTACTGATAGAATAACACTGCATTTCTCTAGACTTTCTCCCAATTCTCTCTTTTTTATACTATCAAAATTTCAGAACTGATCACATGGTGTGCAATATTCCTTCATTATGTATGCTAATATCAGGATACTGAGTTTAATTTTTTGCAACTTTGCAAGTGTAGAAACAACCTACAAACTGAAATCTTTCCTGTAGATAATTTCAAATCATAGTTTAGGTTGCAACCCCTACACACACACACTGTCTCCTCCAAAAACCCAGCCTACCCATAAACATATCTTTTGGAGAATAAATATGTCACTGTGAAGAGCACCACTATAGTACACTCTTCTACCAACTCTGTTTTATTTTTTCTTAACTTTCGTGTGAAATATTTCATGTGTGAAAATGTGTGGGTTTTTTTTTTTTTTCAAAGTCATCAGATGCATATTACAGAACAACTTTTCTATCGCATGGATTTCTAAGATACACATGCTTTTCATTTTTGCCACTCGCATAATTTTGTCTGACGATTGTCAGACCAAGATGCTATGGGTGTTTTACTTCTATTTTAATGAACTGTAGATAATGTACAAAATGATAGTGAAATGTTACCACCCATTTTGTTGCACAAGTTATAGTAAGAATTCTTAAGCTGTTCTTCCTAAAATAGCTGTAAGAGTGGAATAATATTTCTCTGCTTTAACAGAGACATACATAGCAATATAAGGACTACTTTGGGGATGAAAATAAACATTTTTTTATCTGCAATGATTAAAATTTTTTGCTATTTAAAATAAAGAGTTTTCAAAAATGTGTCATTCCTGCTTTGAAGTTTATGCAGTTAGGAATAAGAGTAGTAAAGAGCTTTTCAGCTGTATACAAAGTTCTCAGACATTGTTATACTCCACACCAAAACTCCATAACATAACAAAAGAGAGAATTATAGTGTAGAATTTAGTAACTCTTTACCTAATCCTTTAGACCATTCCACAGATGTCACTAGAACATATTTTTATCTTGCAGTTATGGTTAATTGTCCTGGGACCCCGGACATTGATAAAACACATTATCTTCTCAAGTTATCATAAAGTTGGCAGAAAGAAACCTTTCTATATTAACACCGACTTTTGTAAATCTTCATTCAGGAACCTTATTCAGCAATTTGAAGTAAGCTATCCTGCCTGAATTGCCTTATGAGGATGAAGGTTTTTTCAGTTGGAATCTTTTTCAGCTTAAGCCTGTTTCTTCTCATCCTCCTACCATTCAGCACCATGAAAAACCTGTCTTGAACATCATTATTATAATAAACATCATTTAATAAACATCATTTATTATGATGTGTGACCATGGACTTTCTAAAAGTGTTAATCAAATAGCATACTATAGAAGCAATTTTAAAATAATTACATTGGGGGAAAAGAGGTAACAACATCAGTTTTATGCCTCAAAAAAAAGTAAATGAAGCAAAAAAAAAAAAAAAAGAGTTTTCTAATTCGGGAGAGGAAAGAGTCATATCATTTTAAAGCACTTGCTAATTAAGTAAGTCACAGAACTGAATTGTGCAGATGTGTTTTTAAAAAGGTGACAAAAAAGAATGCATGAAAATGTCCAGGTTTGCAAGACAATATTGAGATTTTCCCCTAGGCTGGACAGTCATGAGTGGCAGGGTGTGTGAGAGAGTAGGGGCGAGTATCTAGTCCACTGGGCCCCCAGTGCTTTGGAAGCATTGGAGATGGAAGAAAGCTGTATGGAGTCCCCAGTGGCAAGCTGCAGAAACTGCTGAAGGGAAGGGTGAATTATTTTGAGCCTGGTGGGCCCATGACACTTCAGGCCATCAGGGCAGAGATGCAACATACAGATGGACTCATGATCAAGGGGTGGACTTAACAATGGACGCTATTGACTAGATTATCCATGAGTGTGAACACTGCACACAGTCTCTCCTGCTCTGAAAGTCTGTTACAAGAGATGGAGCCTGACATCATGGACTGGATGGACTCAGTAGCTTTATAGGGATTCATCCATGCACTAAGGAATGATCTCTCCCTCTCTGTATGCTTATATATGTATATATTTGAGATAAGAGTGATGGTATATTGAAAGCGTGGGATCTGAGCATGATGTGAATGGTATGAAATAAGGAGTGGATACTGTCCTGCGTTCAGCAGTAGCAGTCATTTTTCTCCTTAGTAGTTAGTGCAGTGCTGTGTTTTTGACTTTCAACCTGGGAAAAGCATTGATAACACCAATGTTTTTAGCTGTTACTCAGTAATGCTTACTCTGACAGAGGACTTTCTGAGTCTCATGTTCTGCCAGGGAGGAGGAGAAGCTGGGAGGAAGCAGAGACAGGACACCTGACCCAAACTGACGAAAGAGGTATTCCATACCACAGCACGTCATGCCCACTATATAAACTGGGGGCAGTTACCCGGAAGGGCTAGATTGCTGCTTGGTCAGGCTGGGTATCAGTCGGCAGGTGGTGAGTGGTTGTATTTTCTTCCCTTGTTACTTCCCATATCATTATTATTATTGGTGATAGCAGTAGTGGCTTGTGTTATGCCTTAGTTACTGGATTGTTCTTATCTCAACCTGTGGGAGTTACATTCTTTCAATTCTCCTCCCCATCCCCCAGGGAGCTGCGGGGAGGAAGGGGGAGGAGCTAACATCTGAGTGGTTGATTTGCCAACTGGGCTTAAACCATGACAAACATTCATGTGATCATTTAAACATTTGGAGACTAGATGATACAAGTAGCTTATTTTAATGTCTTGAAAATAATCATTCACATGTAAAGGACTTCTGTTTGTTTGGGTTTTGGTTTTATTGATAATTGATAAATGTTTTCCAGTTTACAGAATACTTAGTCACATATATATTAGTAAATGACATATAAAGAGTTTTCAGTGGTGGCAGGTATATGAAACTCATCTCTCGTAGAAGGGTGATAACAAACCTTCGATTTAGAATCATTGTCATCTTGCATTTAGACATTTTCCACAAATTAGCAATATGCAAGGTTTTAAATTAGATATAATTAATATTATATAATGTTCCATTATTTATTATATCACTTAACTGTATATATACACATTATAATCTGTTCCTGGAATCAGAAGTGTCTGAGAACTCTGAATTTGCTTTAAAAATTATATAGCTATATTTTAAGTGCTCTTAGAACTAACAAAAAAAAATTCTTTCCAGGCAAATATTAACTTGCTACCCATGGAAAAAGACATTTACACTCAGAGTTTGGGACCAGGGCTAGAACTACAGTGAGATAATGAGTGAAGCTTACTTGTGGTACAAATTCAGTCCAGTAAGATTCAAATTCTACAGTTTTGTTACAATTTTCCTTTTTTATTAAGCATTTTATATATAACATTGTGTTTTTATGTGGCTGATAAAGAAAGATAAAGTAAAAATCAGGTTGCGTATTTTAATTTTTGGTTTTCCTTCTGTTTGGTCTTGTTTTAAAACTGGAATATATATAACTGATTTTTGGTGTTCCATGACAACACAGAGCTTGAACTTACTTGCTTAGAAGCACATCATTGTATAAAACTTAGCTCTGAATTTCTGAAGCAATGTGCCTGTCTTTGTTGGCTGTAGAGGAACAAAAAATTATTTAGTCTCTCCACTAAGTGCTGGATAACTTGTGTTGAGTTTATGGTTCCTTGTTTCTTTTTTAAAAAATAGAAATTATGCAACTATACATTTGTACATCTACAAAACAATATTTGAAACTTTCAGAAGTCTTTGGTTGTCATTCCCTTGTCCAGAGAATCAGTTCACACTGGAAGAAAGTTTGTCAAATCCAGCTTCATACTCAGACTGAGCTCTGATCAGGGCTATGTTCAGCTGGATCTTGAAGATCTCCAAGGACATATTCCAGAACCTCTCTGGGCCAGTTGCTCCAGTGATTAGTACCTTCACAGTTATATTCTTTTTCCTTAAATCTAGTCAGATATTCCCCTGTTTCAATACATATAACCACTGCCTCTTGGTCTCCCAATGTGTGTTTCAGTAAGGAGCTTTGCACTTAATAGTAACCTTTTCTTAAGGTCTCTTCCAGGAAATTGACTTATGTTTTAGTAGAAATACTGCTATTTTCAAGTAAAGGTTTTGTTCTGAAGTTCAGGAGGAGGAAAAAAAAATTTATTACGAACTAAAGCATCCTTAACTACTTCAGTCAAATAACAGTGATCATTTGGTAGTGTGGGTTGAAGCTCAAATGAGGCTTTTTTTTTCTTGTCTATTCCTAGCTTCTTGTGAATTGCTAAAGTATTGTCTATAGCATATTAAGCAGCAGGTGTCAATAGGCTATGCACGGAAATATGTCATCAGGTTGCTGAAGTGCAGATTATTCTTGGGTATCAGAGAGAACACCGCTATCAAAGATGCTTACCAAAAACACACACACAGTTAATGAACCGTGTTTCAATTTTCATGGCCTTCACTGCACTGATACCAGCTAACGGGTTGCAACAAACTGTAGTCAAGTTATTTGTTTAGTCTTGCTCCTTTTTCAATGTATTTAATCTTGGTTTACCAGTAAGGTCAGAAGGACATTTTCTGAAATATCCTCATTATAGCAGCATCCATTGTGGTGTTTTTGGTTTTTCTGGGTTTAGTTTTGTTTACTTGGCTTGGCTTCTTCTTTTTTTCTTTTTTTTTGTTTGTTTGCTTGTTTTGTGGGAGGTTTAAAATGTTGGTTATTGTTAATAACCTTTCATATTCTTATAAAAAGGAAATAGATCAGTATGAGTATAGTAGTAATCATCTGATGTAATAAAAGATTAGAGAAAAAAATCAAAATTTCTTAATCTTCATGTATTATTCTAGTTTTCTTATTGAGGGAATTAAATTATTTATTTTCTGTGAAACAGTTCTCGGAAAAAACATTTTATGATAACTAGGTAGCATGAGATAAGCAGCCTTTGGTCTAGGCCTTCCTTTTTACCAAAAAAAAAAAAAAAGAAAAAATAAGTAAAATTGAAAGACAAGTAGCTTCTTTTATAGTTAAATTGTAGCACATCCTCTATTTCCAAACTAATGCAGTATCAAAAGACAATTCAAAATGTTTTCCGGATGAATGTCTTCTCATATGCATCAGAAGATAAGCCTTTCGAGAACATACAACATTGACCCAAGCCTGATCCTATTAAAATCACCATGTTTCACTCTTTGTCTTATATACGTGTGTGTGATTAAAAAATACAGCTACTTCCTGTTTCGTCTTTTTTGATGAGTTGACAGTTGAGGCTTGAAATTAGGTGTAACAGATGCAATATAAATCAAATTGGAAAGAAAATTAACTGCCAAGTTTTTTCTTACAGTTAAAAACTATAATATTTTTGTGAAAGAAGAAGAGAGAGAGATCTTATATGAACATTTGTATTTGTTGAGCAAGGAACATCTTTTGCTTGAAGGCTATTCTGTTAACCCAGCAGTCATTTCTAGAATTATGACAAATTGTTATATATACCAATTATGCTAAGATTTTTCAGATATGTAGTTATTTATCTCCTGTCTTTAAGTACTCATCTGTCTTCGTCACTGATAACCTTAGAACAACTCAGCTGAATCTAATCTTTTTGGCGTTTACACTCATATTGGTGCATATGCGCAAAGACATTAATTTGCTGCTACCTTGCTACACCTTTATGCTCTGGTGTTAGGCAAAAATCCCAAACTTGTGAACAGCGATTCTCAGAATAGGTATTTCCCTTCCCTTTTCCCCACTGATTGCTTTAGCTTGCTATAAGGTCTTGTAAGCCATCTCTCTGTGCTCCTCTTATGCCAGCATAGATCAGTGCTGAAAGAATTTAGCTGTAGAGGCAAACTGGGATTCAAGTATTTTTAGTTTTAGCAGAGCCTTGAAATTCATACTCCCACAACCCTCGGGAGTGCCTTAACCACCAAGAATTATAAAACAACTGTCTAGTGTAAAATGAATAAAGAACTGCTGGGTTGGGATATAAGATTCTCCATCTTTAACTTCTGTAATCAAAGGCAAGGGTCCTGAGTTTTAATTTCTGTTCACAAGACTGGATCAGTGGTATGTGCTCAGTAATGGTTAGTTGAAGTATAAAGTATTTCCAGAGAACAACTATTCCGCCATCCCAAAAGAGATTCTAGCACTAGGACACAGGTTTCTGCTTTCTCAGACTTGTGTTTTATCTTTACCTCTGCAAATTTGTATTCCTGCTGCAAAACAAGAGTACCCGGTGTGCAATCCTTTACAGTTTCTTCAGCTTAGCTTGTAACTTCATGGTTAACACAAGCATCTGTGGCTGGGATGAAACTCTTAATGACATTAAATTTCTTTCAGAGAAGTGAAATATTAAATGTCAGTAGATTGGCTTTTTATTTCAAACAGAGAGTCAGTGGAAGTTTTTCCCTTCAATATGTTTTATTTAATCTATTAATATTATAACTCCTGTACACAGAAAATAATTATGAAAGGATTTTCAGCTTTATATCAGAAACACTTGGAAATTCTGCCCTACACCATGGTTTGGTTGCAAAATAGATGACTAATTTTCTTATGTGAACTTCGAGTCTACAGAATAAGCCATGTTTGTATTTGCTGTTATCTTTAGGTGCAAAGGAAACATCTTGTATGCAGATTTTTTCATAAAGAAAACCCACCCAACAAAAAGAAAAGAATTAGTTAAAAGTCAGATTTGGGATGAGACTGAAAGAACAAAACTTGTATATGAGAAGAGAAAAAATTAAAGGAACAAGGAAAGCAATTCATCTTCAGCTGACAACAGCCTGTATGTGGCCAAAACTTGAAGAGATCGTAATAATTCCTGTGCCAGTTTGATTTAGTTTTTATTTTGCATATATCCTTTTAATTTTTATTTCCTAGAGCCATTTATGGTTTGTCATATAAAAATATATTCCTATGTGTTAGGTTATTATATTATATTTTTAATAGTAATATTTAGTAAAATTTAAAATGTAAACTAAATTTAGTAAAAATTTAAAATGTAATTTCAAAATTCAGCATTGGATTTCTTATTTAAGGACAAAACATATGTTCAGCTTTTCATCAGGTTTAGCAATATGACTTTTTTCAGTTAAATGAATCTTTTAGCAATTTTTTTTTTTCCGAACATGTTATTTATGAAAATACCAAGTGATAAGAGTATGTTTTTGGTAACTGAAATATTCCTAATTTAGAGAACACTTATATGTTTGCCCTTCATGAGTATAGTTCTGCATTAAATTAAAGGACTGTCTGCTTGAAGATTGCACTTCAACATTATTTACTAAATAAGATAGTGTTATGGAATTGGAAATGATCTTAACCTTTTAAGTAGTAGAAATTTGCTAAACAAATCATAAGCATACATTCTGAAATTAAGTTGAATACACCTTAAAATTAAAACTAATTGCTTAAATATTAACAATGCTGAACTCTGAGGTATAACTTACTGACTTCAAGCAAAGCAGACAGCAAGCACCTGGAGACTACAGAATACCATTTTAAATGCCTGAGCATTGAATTAGGTACCTAATATTGGGGATAGGGAAAGAAGACAGAAATTTGTAATTTTGCCCTTGGTATCAAAAAAAAAAAAATATATATCTGTCAATCAGAAAGGCCAACATACAAAACCCCAAGCAACACAAGACAGTCTTCATCGGCTAATCGTTGTTCTAGCACTCAGGAAAACCTTGGTCACTATGAGCCTCTCTATATTAATCACTTATCATTAACCATCCACCTGCTGTATCTGCCAGAAGAGCAGCATTCCTTTGGTGGTCGTTATTAACAGAATTCATGTTTTCTATTTTACTTGTGCTTCCTGCTGTTGTCTACCTATCGTTCATTGTCAAAATAAAAATGGGAGGAAACCAGTTACTCAAGGAAGATTAGCCTACACGACTAAAAGCTGTTATGTGAGTTATCCACTAGCTCTTTTTTTTTTTTTCCTGCACCTTTTTGGTCAATGTTTGAAAACTATTAATCTTAGTAGAAAGACTGCCTTCAGTTAATGCTTAGTGACAGAAAAATAAAAAAAAAAAAAAAAAAAAAGAAAAAGTTTAAAGAAAATGGTATATCTTGTTTAGTTGTTTTATTCTCATGTCTCATGGTTCTGTTCCCAAGGAATATATGTAAGCCAATTCCCAAAGTGCCTTGGCATTTCCAGATGAGCATCACTTACTCTTGAGCTCTTGGGGTGCTTTCTGGACACCAACAAAGTCTTAGTTGTTCATGACTTGCAATTTCTTTTGACAATCTTTTTTTTGTGTGTCTCACGGGGACCTCAGCACACTTGAAGGATGAACCTAGTTTAGTATACAAAAAATAGTCCATGTTAGTCTTCAGCTCAATCCCTTAGACTCCTGTGAGAGTAAAGTGTAAAGTAATTCAGCTTCTTACTTGCAGGTTCTATTGCAAGTTCTTCTAAGCCACAGCTAGAATACAAGAATAATTATCAAAGTAGCTTTATGGCTATTGTGTTTATAATGTTATTTCACTGTCATTTCCTTAATTTTGGGGAAAAAAAAGTAGATATTAATAAATAGACATGAATATGTGAAACAACTCATGCTATGTATTTCATCTGTCTAATGCAGCTTTCTTACTAGTTCAGTGTAGGTTAAGAAACTGGGATGTATTATGTGCAAGAAAGGAATCCTTGATGACATTCATACAGCTGTATTGTAGTTTCAACAGACAGTAGTTTTTACTTGGCATCAGACAGATTTTTGGTGCAGACCACCCAGTATGGTTAAGTAGATAGAGAAAACAGAGTCTTTTATTAATTCTCTTTTATGATACAGCTGTTTTGTTCTCATACGTTAGGGGGTGTAAGATGGATTAAAAAATTAAATCTAAAATGGTTTACAGATTATTTTTCAACTATGCACTTAAGTTTAGATAAACTAGCCAAGATCCCGCAGCATCTCCTAATGTCTCTGCAGCACCCTGGGGTGTACATTCAGAATTTATGCTGTCCATGGCAAACACAGATTAAAAAAAAATCTATTTGGTCTTTGTCTGAATTGGTGACATCATTTCTTCTCTGACTCATTAATATATTAAAAGACTTCCCAAATAAAATTCTTTGAAAATGCTAGTCCTAACATATGAAGGACATGGAACTGTTGGAACATGTCCATAGGAGGGCCACGAGGTTGATCAGGGGACTGGAGCACCTCCTGTATGAAGATAGGCTGAGAAAGTTGGAGCTGTTGAGCCTGAAGAAGAGAAGACTGTGTGGAGACCTCCTAGCAGCCTTCCATATCTGAAGGAGGGCTATAGGGATGCTGGTGAGGGACTCTTCATTAGGGACTGTAGTGATAGGACACAGGGTAGCAGGTTCAAACTTAAACAGAGGAAGTTTAGATTTAACATGAGGAAGAAATTCTTTCCTGTGACGGTGGTGAGGCACTGGAATGGGTTGTTCAAGGAAGTTGTGAATGCTCCATCGCTAGCAGTGCTTAAGGCCAGGTTGGGCAGAGCCTGTGGTGACATGGTTTAGTGGAAGGTGTCCCTGCCTATGACAGGGTGGTTGGAACTAGATGATCTTAAGGTCTTTTCCAACCCTAACTATTCTATGATTCTATAAAGAAAAAAACTAGGTCATTGAATTTGGTCTGATTATGTTAGTTATTAAACTTATTTCTTTGACTAACACAATTGTTTTAGAGTGGGGGATGGGCTTGGATTAGACTTCAGATAAATGACATCCAGATCCAGCTCACTGAGTTTGCCAAGTTCTTTCTGCATGCTAAAGTTATTATGAAACTAAAAAATAATAATATTTATGAGCCGCTCCATACTTGCACGTGGGAGGGAAACATCTCAGATTACGATCTCTGTTCCCATGGCTATTTTTGATTGTGCATCATACAGCAGTTGGATAAAATACTAAGATAACATGGAACAAGATCCTCTTTCACTTCCATTACTGTCTCTGTGGCATAGTCAGATGTTCTAAACACTTATATGAACCATGATTTTTGTGTTTGCTATTTCTCTTGTCCAAATAGGCTTGACCTTCTACAAAAAAAATGTCCAAACTTCAGCAAGAGGAAAAGGTCCTAGATGTAGATTACACATGGCATTTGTATGTCATCATCTGGGAATGAAGATGTGGTATTTAACAACCTCTGACTAAGAACTGAATCTTTCTCACCTATAATGGAGTGAATGCTTTGAGAGGGCCACTCCTTGTAAGCAGAAAAACACCTGATTTCCAGAAACCAATTAGGTTGCAGTTTGACACCCAGCTCATATACACCTACCCTTGTCAAAACAGTATAGTTCTAAGTGTGCTTGGAGGTGCACTTTAAAACTTTGAAGCTAAAAAACAAAGTTCCTCAGAAGGCTAAATCAGTTCAGGTCTTTGTTCTCATAATTCTGGACTTAGGGTATATGTATGTATGAATTTTACTTTGTACAAAAGCATATTTTTAAACCACTGACTGCTATGATTTAAAGTTTTGGTTCATATTGCAGAGAGCAATACTGTGTGATGTTTGACTTCCTTTTAGGCAAAGTTAGGCAAAAAAATTTGTTCTGGGGAAAAAAAATCAAAACACACCCCAGCTGCTAGTAGGCATTTATTTCATAGGACTCTCATACCTGGAAGTTTCCCAAATGTGTATTATGTCATTGTGGACTCCTCCTCATTAATTATGATTTACTCTTTTACATGACAGCACTTAAATATGTTGACTACTTACTTTGTTTCTGCTCTGGCCCACAATTTGATGACCTTTTTTTCTGGATTTCGATTAAATATTTAGTCAATAAAAGCCTCCATGATGCTGGCATCATACAAACATCAGCTGACCCATGTGACTGGCTAATTCACTTATACAAATACAGTATTTTTAAGCCACATCTATAAAACATACAGCAATATATGAAGTAGCATTTTGCTGTTCTTGTTCCAGTCATTTTAGTAAATAAATGTAGGGTTTCTGTATATGAAGTTATTACTCATACATATAATTAAGTGATCCTGGTTCTATTATAATGTGATGACTTTATATATTCAGCTGCAAATCACAGGTCTTTTGTTTCACGGCATAAATGGCTACAAAACCACACCTAATTTATTGTGCATTTTAACCAAATTTTTTTCTGGCATTATATATTTTTCTTATGTTTCTAGTAATTTTATTCCGAAGTGATTTTCTTTTCTGAGTTTTTTTTTGTTGTTGTTGTTTAATTGTTTGTTTTCTTTTGTATTTTCATGCTGAATCTTATTTTGCAATTTTCTGTACATGTGATTAATTGTTTCCTAATCTCAATGATCATTTCTCATGTTTTTCTGTAAGGCAGACAAGGAATTATTATTATTATCTATCTGATTTAAAATAAATAAATTGATCTAATTCCATCAACTGACATTTCATTTAAAATGTTTTACCTATGAAACATCATAACCACTGCACATCACAGTAAGAAAATATGGATGGAAATATTGTTCTTGAGATTTTTTCAAATGTTAAGAGAGGAACCACATCCTTTTGTTTAGGTAAAAATAGATTCTTGAACACAGATTAGTGCATTGAATCAAAGCCATCTAGAACTTGTATTTTGATTGCATTGTCCAGTGTACTCAAGGATACTCTGTGTCTGTCTGCTATTCTTGGTTTTTTTTATTTTGACAATAAAAATACTACTTAAAAGTGTATCTAAACCTCAAGCAAAATTCAACCCAAACCTGTTTTATGCTATAGTGCTTGCTCCTTATTTAGTCTACAGTTTACTATAAATTTTAACAATCATTTGATAACTCCATACAACTGTAACGGACAACAAATACTTGCGTAGATTAACCTCATCAGTCCATTCCTTACCCTGTAATGGATTACTTCAGGTGTCAAATTTACTTTACTTTCTTACTTTATGTATTTGACAGTAGGATTAATCACATTTAACACAGTGATGCTAAACTAGTGGACACTGAAATGTTAAGAAACACCTATATCTTGCTTCTTGCTTTTGAGCAGCACATGGTAACTCAGGGTGTATAGTAATTTAAATTTAATATTTGAATTAAAAAGTGACTAGGAACTTAGTCTCTCTCCTTCCTGAAATAAGAGTCAGACAATAATAGAGGATTGCATACTAGTTTCTCACTTCCTTGATCTGTTTTGCTTTTCATTTAGATCAAGATATTTTGTATATTGTTATCTGTGATCTGTAGTTCTTCATTAGAAAAGAGAACAGCTGCCAAGCACATACCAGGAGTTGACTGTGCATCTGCCCATCCTTCAAGGAAACTGTGTCAGTGGGTAAAAGAACTAGAAATATACTTACAAACAATGAGTATATCTAAGATCCATCCATGCAACAGATTTTTCTCTACTGTAGAGATACATTTGTATATGTTATAAAAAGAGCCAGTAACAGATACTGGCTTAATGAATTACCAGTGGTAATTTAAATGATAAGACCTTTTTTTATTATTATTATTTGTAAACAAATTTACTAAAGAAAGATAAGTGGAATGAAGGAAGAAAAGATAAGCTAAGAGGTGTTTTTTTCAAGATTAAAAAGAGTGTGTCACCAGTTTATTTAACTGTATTATATGATATGCCTACTTCTGACCAGATCATATAAGCAACAACATTATAGTGGTGGAAATTTGGAATAGGATGGTTAATATATAGTAAAAAATGTGGCTTGGGCTTGGGCTTAGGCTTCTAGTCATTGTGCTGAGACAGGCAATAAATAAGGCCTCGCACTTAGATATGCATGATATATTTTACTTTGTTGTTCTTGTTCTGGTGGATTAGTGCTGGAAACCATTACTTACAAAGTGAGCACTGAATGGTAGGCAGCACTGTGAGTCACTGTGAACCAGCAGACTGTGGGTGCTACCATTCTGTGAATAGTATAGCAAGGCAAGATGGAAAGAAAATAAGTTAACTGGCATTTTTAATCTTTGCCACATGAGAAAATAAATGGATCATTTTATTAATCTGATCAGTGTTACAAGTTTCAATACTGGAAAACATATTGATGAAATTGCAAACCATGAGGTCATGCTAATCTTAATTCATACTAAAGGTCTGACAGTAGCAGAGGCTTGCCTTCATAAGTCGAGCGAGAAGTCTTCTGTCACTCTTTGAAACCTCTACACAATTTGCATATGAAAAGTAGTAAATAAAGATGTAGTATTTCAGCAACTGAGTAATGGTACCAAACCATATGTCTTTGCAGTAAAGTCCCTTGACATGAATTACATGATAATATGGTATATGGTATGTTATTTCTGTCACATAAGATTGTCTTGAAGCTGTCATGAGCTTTCATGGAAATATCATAAGACAAAAATATTTTTTCAGTCAGTGTTATCCAAACAATATTGTCTTAAATCATTCTGCTCAGATATCATATGACATTCTTATTTTTACACAAAGTGCTGTGATACACTTCACTACAAGTTGAATAATAGGACAATGAATAAACAACTCTGATCGGAGCTTTTGATCCTTTCCTGTACCATGAAATATCCAGAATTTTCATGTATTTCAGAGTGTGCCTAGATCCAGAGAATATAGGAAAAGCATCTTCGCTGGATAAATATCAGATATAAAAATAAATAAAATAAATACACACAGTCTTACATTGTTCATGTGGCTTGGGCTTTAAAAGATTGGAATTCATTATATATCATTCTCATGGGACAAAATAACAGTAATCCTATAAATGGATTTTTCATAACAATACACACTGCTTCCCTTTAGCCTCTTGCATATGAATTGTTTAATGGTCTGAATCTTCTGAACTGATATTGAGGTGATTACCATTTTTATAGTAAAAATAAAAGTTGGTTACTTTTCAGAAATGAAGCAGTTTTTTGGACTGTTGTGTGCAGTTCTGGTGTCCTCTACATCAAAAGGACATGGAACTGTTGGAACAAGTCCAGAGGTGGGCCACAAGGATGATCAGAGGACTGGAGCACCTCCCATATGAAGACAGGCTGAGAAAGTTGGGGCTGTTGAGCCTGGAGAAGAGCAGGCTGTGTGGAGACCTCCTAGCAGCCTCACGGTATCTGAAGGGGGCTTATCAGGATGCTGGGGAGGGACTATTTGTTAGGGACTGTAGTGATAGGACAAGGGGCAATGGTTTAAAACTTAAACAGGGGAAGTTTAGATTGGATATAAGGAGGAAATTCTTTCCTGTGAGGGTGGTGAGGCACTGGAATGGGTTGCCCAGGGAAGTTCTGAATTGCTCCATCCCTGATGGTGTTCAAGGCTATGTTGGACAGAGCCTTGAGTGACATGGGTTAGTGAGAGGTGTCCCTGCCCATGGCAGGGGGGTTGGAACTAGATGATCTTCAGGTCCTTTCCAACCCTAACTATTCCATGATTCTATGATTCTGTGATCTTTCTGTAGGTAGCATACTAAGTAGCATTTTTATCTTGGAGATCTGTGTTCCAGTACATAAGCAATACCTAATTTTCAGACAAATATGAAAACAAACATACCTCTAGCAACCTTTGCATTTTCAAAATACTGGACTGACATTCATGAGTACAAGCTTATGGGTGTAACCTAATTGGAGAACCATAGTACTTCTTGACATAGATTTGAAGTTGCAGAAAGGAATGATAAAAGATGAGTAAAGGTTTGTGTATGCGAAAACTCAGTAGTGTTAACACATTTCAATGTTTCACAACATAGACTCTTGATCAAAACAATATTCTTCCCTTTTCGCAAGCATTGTAATTACCTTCTGCAATAACTTCTTACAAACCTTTCTGGAGAATGATAACAATGTCCGTTATATTATTTCTAGAATAAGGTAAGAAATGAATCTTAGTTGAAAAGTTACAAAATTAAAAACTGCATTTAAAATACTGCTGCTTCATTTCACACACACCCACTTATGTATTTTTTTTCCCAAGTGAACATTTCTATAGAATTGGGATAAAAATTGTTAAGCAAAAATCAGAACAAGTTGCGCATTCTAGACACTTAAAAAAAATGCAAGACTGGTTTACTTGCAGAAAAAAATGGTAGTGGTATAAAAAAAGGCTGAGATTTTGTGGAAAAGCATTTATTTTTACACAGTCTTCATATAAAATAAAACTAAGTAAGTCTTACCTGTGTGGTTCTTTTGGTTTCATTTTTAATTTAGATTGCATAATTAGTAATACTCTAACTTGTTCTTTTTTCTTTCCAAGACATGCAGCAAATGGATACAGTGGAAGGCAAGACTCAGATTTCAAATAATTCGTTTCACAAAAGTGCACCCCTACTGATATCACAAAAAAAAAACACCTTAGTTTTATTTATAGACTTAAGAATAAAAAAGGTTTAATAGACCTCAGTCTTACAACTACTGGAACCTTCAACATGTTAAGAAAATGTTTTTCTTATTCTTCATACACACAAGCTAGTAGGTTAGCAATTTCTACGGTATATGCTTATCCTTTTATTTATTTATTTTTCATTGAACTTTGTTAAAATTCACAGCCTGTAGCAGTTTAACCAGATTCTTTTGGTTTTATAGTACCACCTATATTTATAAAGTAATCAGTTTGCATTTCATGTGGAACTGTAATGAAACTGACGTTTTGAAATATTTAATTTCATATTGAAAAGTATTACTGGATATTCTATAGACAGAATAAGATCCTGAAACTAATTCCTATGACTTCATTTATAAAATATAGCAGAGTTGTTATAAATACTTCTAATAGGGTCATAACAGTAGATTTGCATTTGTCTGTAGATACATAGCATTAGAGTTAAGCTATACCGCTAATGTATTGAAATTTTCCTTCTTGTCATCATTTGAACATAATCAAAGCTCTTTTCCACGTTGAGGAAACTTTGAGAGCGGTAACAACTTCTTGAGTTTTCTTAAATCTTTTGTAAGAAAGTGAAGGAAACCAATATGTAATGTAAATGTAATATGACACTTATTTGTATTTTTTCCCCTTACAAACAAAATTATGTTATATAATAGGGAGGTTTAAGTGCTCACACTAAGTTTATAAATATATGAAGATTTGCACATTTAATAATAAAGATCATTTGTAAAACAGAAAGGGAATGACAGAAATGCATATAGTTTTTACTACCCATGGAAATAGATCACTTCTTAATTTTTTTCAGGTAGCGCTTCTATGAAGTTTTTGAGTCTCAGAAATGAATATAAAAGTGCACCAAAGAAGTCGTAGAATCATTGAATATCTCAAGTTGGAAGGGACCATAAGGATCAGTGTATCCAAATCCTTGCTCCTTGCAGGATCACCTGAAACTAAACCATATGACTTAGCATTATCCAGATGCTTCTTGAACTCTGGCAAGATTGGTGCTGTGATCACTGCCCTGTGGAGCTTGTTCCCAAGAGGGTGGCCAACCACCCTCCCAGTGAAGAACCTTTTCCTAATACCTAATCTGAATTTCCCCATTCCCTTTTCTTGTGCTGTATCACTGGTCACCGGAGTAAGGCCAGTACCACCCCCTACACAGCCACAGTTGTAGGCTGCCATGACATTACTCCTCAGCCTTTTCTTAGACAAACATGATCAGAAAATGCCAAATGGAGTTTGCCAAATAGTGTCCTTCTGCAAAAATCCTGCAATTTAATTATTGCTTCTTTAATAGATAGGTATTGCCCCAAAATTTGGTAGGTTTGATGCACAGTTCAGTTCATCTTTTCTGGTTTGGTATTCAGTTTGGTATTCTATTTTGCTATTGTGAAGGGCAGAGAACTGTGTGTAATCCAGAGCTCGCATTCCTCTCTTCTGATTGGATTTTAGCATTAAAGAAGGCCTATTGATTTCGAAGGCATATAACATGTTATTCCTCAAAGAACAGGGTAGAATACAGGACTTGAATAAGCCATTTTCATAATTTCCCATCTTAAAACAAAGCATAATGCGGCACAGAGATTTAGGATTAGCCTTTAATTTTTAGTTCAATTACCGATAAAGTTTTGGATTTGTGTTGGCCGTTTTGTGGGTTTTGTGGGGTTTTTTTGGTTGTGGTTTTGTACGTGTTTTTTTGTGAGGTTTTTTTTTTTTTTTTGGTGGTGTGGGTTTTTGTTTGTTTTGATTTTTCTTCTAATCAGTTTAAGACACTCTTGGCATGAGTTTTATAAATCATAGGTATTCCCTAATACGCATGGATTTAGTGGCTGTTCTGAGAATTAAGAAAAAGTGAAATTCAGCTCAGCTCCCAAATTACCAAAAATGGGCTCCCCCAAAAACTGAAAGCCCTTAAAAGCAAGCTGTTTAATAAATATTTCTTTTGTATGAATAATACTATGAAGTTGTAATTCCCAAAATGTTTAAAGTAATATCAAATCGCTTTAAAGGTATTAGACATTTTAAAAGAGCTTCCCATAGATGAAATTAAGACTGCTAATAGAAGAATTTAAAAAAAAACCAACCTTGACACATTAGTCAAATTCTGTGCACACTACTGAACAATTAAAATACAAGCATAAACAGCAATGCAATTGTTTGAACTATATAACAGATTACTTCTGACACTCAATATATAGACTGTCACTTTTCTAACAGTTCATCTCTAATTTTAAAACACTCTAGTCAGAATTAAGTTGAAACAAATTTCCAATAGAAAAAGAAACCTAATATTTTCCATATGCACTGCCATATTCCATCCTTTCTTCTAATACTCATGTTCCATTAACATTCAGCATTGAATGAATCTAAACTTGAGGATACAAAAAATAAAACCAAACTAGACCATTTTTCAATTGTTTTGATATTTGCTATCTATGCAGTATTTGCTCAGCTTAAACCATCTTGGTTTATGAAAAAAAATTAAAAATTCTGAGGCAGATAATCAAAATCTTGATTTGTTATACTATTGGATGTAGAACTGCCACAGAAACATACTATGCTGGCAAGACAGATTTGCAACACTAAACACTACTACTGCTTTGATAATTTTAATGTTAGAACTTATGTTTTGGAAAATCCTACCGTCAGCATTGAGTGTTAACAATATCAAATGAGACTGGGAATGGAAGACCTCAGTTTGCCTGCAGGCTATCTACAGCAATGGTAGTGTTACTGCATGTTTTTCTGTGCTACCCCTAAACTAGCTCAGTCAAATCACTGTCTTTCCCAGAAGAAGTTTTACAGAAAGGTAAATGTGTCAGCTGTCTAGAGAAATCAGTCATTTTTTCTTTATATGTCTTTGTACACAAAAGCAAGTTATACTAGACAATTCTTACTATTTTTCTATTTTTAAATGACCCTGCTCTAAGTCAAATAAGTTCATTAATCTGGAACATATTTTGTAATATTTGGTAGACTCAGTTTTTGCAAATGGCTATATATTTACGTATTTCATAAAATCTTGCATTGTTTGTACAAATATAACTCACATGAAAATCAAAAAATTTCAGTTAAAAGAAAACGTGGCTAACATTTTTGGTACATTGCAAGTACTGAGCTGTGATTTTTTTGTAAATTCTAACTGCAGAAAGCCACAGATTTTTGGCAATAACCAGCACATTTAGTAGCCACCTTATGGTGTAGCTTATTTTTCTTTATGGTTAGGAATTATGGTTTATTACAATGTTTAATTAGCAATGGATCAATTTATTATGTACATGGTAAACATTAATCATAGCTGCAATACCTACCAACTGTAGTGTGCCTGCAGCAGTGCATGTTCTGTCTGGTTTATATGCAAATATTGTATGTCTGTAGTGTGTCCACAACTTTCTGTAATATAATTGTGAGTGTATGTGCTAACTTATCTCTCACAGGTGCTGCAGCCAGTCTACCAACTCTCCTGATTTTATTATGAATCTTGCAATATTTGATGTCTGTGGTCTTTGTTTAAATTGGATTTTCAGTTCAGTGTCATGATTATCGGTAGAGAAACATATGTATTTGTTGCAATTCCTTGTGAATCTATCTTCCATTACTTTCATTTGGGCTAAAGTCTTCAAGATAACTCATATTTCAATGTGCTTTTGGTATTAGAAGTGAGGCTACCCTGACCCAACATGCTTGCCATAATCTGTTGTTCTCCGAGCCACATATATATAGATCATTAAATGTTCAGGGAAACAGGGACTGGAAACTGAATCTTCCACAATGAAAGTGAGTGCCCTAGACATCTGAGTAAAAAAAATAACACCCTTATGCTTTATAAATTTAATAAATAATTTGTAATTTAAAAAAATAGCAGGGCATAGACCTTAAGGTAAAACCCTCTCTTATTCCTGTGACTACTGGATTCCTAAGATTAATTCTCCGTCTCTGGCCTTTCCTTCAAAAAGGGCTTACTTCACTGAGCACCTAAGGTGGTCAAGCAAGAACAGCTCCAATGAGAGTAGTCACATGTGAACATCCTGCATCTGACTTGAACTTCATATTAAACCCCAACTTGTGTTACAAACATTTGCTTCTTGCTTGCTTTGGCAAATTTCTTCTTAGCATTGTGCCCTCTTTAAACAACATTAATAATTACCTAACTCTCTACACACAGTGTGCAGAGTAACATAGTACCACTCTCATTATAGAAGCTGATTAAGTTAACTCATATTCTGCAAGTCCATTATGGCCTTTCAAAGGAAGAAATGGTTTAAGAAAAAGGAGTTCTTCTATGACTGATTTAGTTTATGAAGATGACCTGTAGTCTGATACAGCTTCTGTAGTGTCAAATATAACTGTTTCAAGCTGCAGCCTTGCTTAGTATGAGGCATTCTTTGGTCTCTCTTGCCCTGTTTGCATGTAAATGGTGGTAATATATAATCTTTCAGGCAGCTAACATGCTGTTAGATTAGATGTAGATTGATCCCATATTCAACATTAGTCTTTACAGAGTGGGCACACAATACCAAGTTTTTCAGGAAATGTTTCCAGCTATTTTGTGTGCATCTCCAACTGACAGCATATTCTTTAATTTTAGTGTTTTGATACATAAATATTTAGCCAGGAAAATAACGCCATCATGGGATCATAGAATAGTTTGGGTTGAAAGGGACCTTAAAGACCATCTAGTTCCAACTCCCCTGCCAGGGGCAGGGACACCTTCCACTAAACCAGGTTGCAAAAAGCCTGGTCCAATTTGTCCTTGAACATTTCCAGGGGTGGGGCAGGCACAATTTCTCTGGGCAAACTGTTCCAGTGTCTCACCACCCTCGTAGTAAAGAATTTTTTCCTAATATCTAATCTAAATCTACCCTCTTTCAGTTTAAAGTTATTTCTCCTTGTCCTGTCGCTTCATGCCCTTGGAAAAGTCCTTCTCCAGACTTTTTGTAGGCCCACTTTAGGTACTGGAAGCTGCTGTAGGGTCTCCCAGAACTTTCTCTTCTTCAGGGTGAACAAGCCCAACTCTCTCAGCCTGTGATCATAGGAGAGGTACTTGAGCCCTCTGATTATCTTTGTGGCCCTTCTCTGGACTCACTTGAGCAGGCCAATGTCCTTCTTATTCTGGGGACCCCAGAGATTAACTCAGTACTCCAGGTAGGCTCTTACTGAAGCAGAAAAGAGGGGTAGGACCACCTCCCTTGACCTGCTGGTCACACTTCTTTTGATGCAGCCCAGCAAATGGCTGGTTTTATGGGCTGCAGGCACACACTGCCAGGTCATGTTGAGCTTCTTATTGATCAACACCTCCAAGTCTTTCTTCTCAGGCCTGCTCTCAATCCAGTCTCCACTCAGCCTGTGTTTGTGCTTGGGATCATCAGTGATTGTCATGGCTTAAACTCAATCATGGTAACTTAGTACCACACAGCTGCTAGCTCACCCCTTCTCTTCTCCCTTAGCTGGTTGGGATGGGGAGGAAAAGCAAAAGGATGTAAAGCCCATGGGTTGAGATAAAAACAGTTTAATCAGTAAATACAGTACAATATAATAGTAGTAATAATAATAAAGCGAATAACAAGGAAAGAAACATAAAACTGCAGGGGGAATCCTCAACAAACAGAAGTGATGCACAACACAACTCCTCACCACACACTGACCAATACACAGCCCAACCCAAGCAGTGATCTGCTCCTTCTGGGTAACTCCCCCCCCCCCCATTTATATACTGGGTATGGCATGCTGGGGTATGGAATACCCCTTGGGCTAGTTTGAGTCAGGTGTCCTGTCTCTGCTTCCTCCTGGCTTCTTGTGCCCCTCTTCACTGGCAGAACATGAGAGACTGCAAAGTCCTAAATCAGTGCAAAAGCTACTGAGCAGCAATGAAAATGTGGTTTTATTAGCATTTTTCTCAGACTAAAGCCAAAACCCAGCGCTGCACCAGCTACTAGGAAGAAAATTAACTCTATCCCAACCAAAATCAGAACAGTAATGCAAAACAGACATTTAGGCATCAAATGTTTGTTGGGGTTTTGGTGATGTTTTGTTTGTTCTTTTTATTTCCCAAACTGGCAAGAGAAAAGCAATAGAATAGAATTTTTAAGTTACAGAAAATCTCAGTAATGCACTGAAATACATTCTAGAAATTTTAAAATGGTCAATAATTAGAAACGGCATGCAAGTACAAAAATAGGTTTATATCATGTGAGAAATTTACATGAATCTGTTAAATATGTTAACTTTGTGACTTTCATAAAAATTGAATGTATTTTTTATTTCTAGATAAAAGCAATATCAAAAGGTTTTGTTCCCTCCCCCAAATTTTGTTTTAATCTTCTATTGATTTAAAGCATTTGAAAAAAAAAAAAAAAGAAAGAGATCCTCTGAGAGGAGGGCAAGGAAAACCACAGGTATACTAAAGAGGCGTGACAATAAAGGAAGTCTTCTGCAGGTGCCAGGGTTTTGGTGCTGCAGTCATTTGGAGGGATCAAATAAAGAATTCTCCTCAAGTCTTTCTCAGGGCTGCTCTTCCAGAATAAGCTTTTCTTCCAGTGGAAGGGCGTAATGCAACACTCAGAAATACTTTCTTCCTAGACCTTTCCTGCAGAAACATTTGGCTTTTCTGCTCACTTTGTTGAAGAACGCATGAAATCTCCAGTAAGACAAGTACTTCCATTCTGTGTATCTGGTATTATGATTACATGTGCAGTCACAACAGGTGTTTGTAAGCATAGCTATAATAGTTGCTTTAACAGGGGGAAGAGTTATTTGAACATTTGGCTATGTTGACAAAATTTTACTCTGTAGAGATCTGTGATTTTTTTGGAGTCTGATACTATAACTTTCATGACAGCATCTATTCTCTGGGTTTGTTTTTCAGATGTACTGAAATATGAGATCACTGTGTATACAAAATAAATGTAAATGAATGCAATTTAGAATCATAGAATAGTTAGGGTTGGAAAGGACCTGAAGATCATCTAGTTCCAACTCCCCTGCCATGGGCAGGGACACCTCCCACTAAACCATGTCACTCAAGTCTCTGTCCAACCCGGCCTTGAACACTGTCAGGCATGGAGCATTCACAACTCCCCTGGGCAGCCCATTCCAGTGCCTCACTACCCTTACAGTGAAGAACTTCCTCCTTATATCCAATTTAAACTTCCCCTGTTTAACTTTGATCCCATTACCCCATGTCCTCTCACTACAGTCCCTAATCAAGAGTCCCTCCCCAGCATCCCTATAGCCCCCCTTCAGATACCGTAAAGCTGCTAGGAGGTCTCCATGCAGCCTTCTCTTCTCCAGGCTGAACAGCCCCAACTTCTTAAACAATTTAAACAAACAAACAACAGCAGGAGAAAATCTGAGTTGACCCTGCATTCTTAGCTCAATTTTTTAAATAAATTGAATGTTAAATCTTCTTGAAATGTATCAATTTTTGTGGTTGGTGTGAAGAAACAAATAATTCCTCCCTCTCTTAGCCATTTGGCAAGTTTAAGAGATTATATTAGAACACTTTTCTTTCCTAATTGACAGTCTTGGAAATATATTCTTCCTGTATTTCTTTTTAACAATTATCATCTATACTGAAATTTGTTTAAGGTGAAAGGTGCTCAATGATGATGGTGATGATTAGGGAGCATATCATCCCTGCGGGTGCTCAAGGCCAGGTTGGACAGAGCCTTGGGTAACATGGTTTAGTGTGAAGTTGCAGGGGGGTTGGAACTAGATGATCTTAAGGTCCTTTCCAACCCTTATTATTCTATGATTCTATTCTATGATTCTATATTGCTGTTTATTCTCTTAAAACCAATTTACTCCTGTTGTGATTGTGTGTAGTTGAAAGGAAAGCATAATAAAAAGTGAAAGCATAAAAGATCTTGAAATCCAGAATTTGGATTTGGATTCTAAATATTTTTCATATTAAGTAAATCTGATCTACTGGTTTGATTTAAGTTTACAGGCCAGCATAATATTTAAATTTCTACCCAGGACCTAGAGATACAATTTTCTCATTAAACTTAAATGGTTCAAGTGTCTAGAAAAATAAGATTTTTGTTTGAATCTATTTTCCACTGCTTTTATATTTCAGTTGGAGATTTTTCTTTTTGCAAGTATATATCTTTTTATGAGGAAAAAGTATTTCTTTTTTGTTTCCCTGAAGTAATTAGGCTTTTTTTTCTGTGTCTGTCTGTGAAGAACTTTACAAAATATTTGGAATGTGCTGAGTGTGTGTTCCTTTTAAAGGCAGTTGCTTTAAGATATTCCAGACTTTAAGCCATTAAAATATACAAGACAGGATTTTTTTTTAAATCTTTATTGGCAAAGTAGATACAGTAGAAGAGAACATTTTTGGTAGTTTGAGACCATAATCAATTTAATGTTTAAAAAAGTAATAGGGGGAAAAGAGAATAGAGAATGAAATTAAGGATGTTCAAAGTACAGTTTCCCTCCTGTTCATGAATTATGAATGGTAACCCATAGGACTTTTGCAGTTTTCAGGTATTACATGTGTCTGTATTACAAAAGACATTATTATAGAGATGATATAGAGTTGATGACACATACCAAAGCTAAATATAGCATAGTGTAAGCCTTTCAGCCCTTGAATTGATACAAAATAACTATATGACCATATAAAAGTTACAATGATGTAGTAAAAAACTAATGACATGCATTTTTTGGCATTTGTGTGTGAACATCTATCCTAGAAAAGTTAAATGTGTAGTTAAATGTCTATACACTTGATGAAAGTGCTGTACTCATGCTTTTTATTTTGGGAAAGTTGACATCAAGATATTTCATAAATAAAGATTAAGTTAAAAGATGGAGAAAGGAAGGTGTTAAACCAAAACAAAACCAAGAAAAGAGAAGGGTGCTTTCTGCTGCTTAAGACCTCTGTAATATTACAGGCATGCAATCAAATAGAGAAAAATAAATGTCAAGGGGACATTAAGTAACTGAATTAATTCTTTTATGGACACTTTTAAGAGTGATGTCATCTAAGTGTTCTCACTAATGCAAAGCAAGATCTGGCTTCATACAGCACATGCGAGAGAACCTAGAGTGCTTTCAAAGAGATAAATGCATTATGTGTTCAGTGGAAAAACTTTGCTTGTTCTGTGAAACCTGAAATAATTCTAGGACTAAAGACAGGTCTTCATGATCTCTCTTAGTGGATCTGAAACTACCAGTGTTATCCTTGTTACTTGTAATTGGAAATTTAAAATAATGGATGATGGGTAAGAATTCTTTTTCAGTCAAGTGGTGTTTTATTTTGGCAAACTGTATGTCAGGTATTGTAAAACCAGTTTTATCTAAAGCTCTTGATTATTCAGTAAGATACTTTCAATTTCCTTCTCAAAAGTTAATTCTTTAGCATTGGTTTATTTTTGTTAGAGGATAAAGGGATAATTATAATATTTAACCTTTCATTTTCCACATAATGATGTAAAGTAATCTACACAATGAGGATACAAAATAATTACTTCCTAATATGTGGATTTGAATAGTAGGTTTGCTTTTTTCTGCATAATTTTGCATTATGCTAATATAGCATTCCTTTCCCTGCACAATTACTTAATAAATCTTTCTTGAATCTTGACTTTTAATGAAACTGGCTTCTTTGATCTGTATTTTTCAGGCTTTGTACCAGCTGCCTATGCATTAAAGAGGCATTTTTGTTATAAGGCAGATTTTTTTGTGTCTGTAGCTCCTTAGACATGAAGCAAATCAGATAATGTCAGGCAGGGGGAATTTCTAAATCGTGTCTAAAACATGATTTGTTTATCTCTTCTTGACATCTTTTCTAGTCCCTGTATTTATTAATGCTGTGGGTTGGCTTCTTCTGTTGTTCTTTCTTTTTTGTAGGACCCTTACTCATAGGCATTGGAGGGGGGTGTGTGTGTATGCACTTATGGTTGAAAACTGTTTGAAGATTCTTCTGGTTAGGAAAATAATGTAAATTTTGGTGTTCCTGGTTCTCTCCATGTGGTGCAATTGTAGCTTCTACTAATTTTCTTTGGATGATTTTATAATACAAATATTTACTTAAATCATTTTGAAACATTTTTATATTGTATTTATGTACAAAGTTAATTCAGCATTGTTTGAATTATTTTTTTTTCTTCTTTCAGTGAAAATGATTTAAGCTAGAGAGAGAAAGACAGTTCAATTATTTCGTACTATGGCCCTAACTATCTGGGTTCTTAATTGCCAGAGAGAACTAAAGTAATAAAATTAGTGATCCTTAAATGCACTGCTATAAATACTGGCACAGTATTTATTTGTTTCATCATGAACAATTATTCAATTAAAAGCAGTTTCATTTTTTTCAAAGCATTTTCATAATTTTCTTATTGTTAAAATAATATTTCAAAGGAGTGCTATAGAGTTTGGAGTTACATTTATGTAAGTAAAATATATCTGTAAATATGAGATCTGGAAAAGAATGTATTTTTAAAATGCAACCTAAGCTATCTGATTTTAGTTAAACCCTTTTTTTCTAAACACAGAAACAATTCTCTCTTTACACTTTGAGGTTTAGGCCAAAGGTCATGAAGTGTTATAATTTATTTTAAGGTTAGGGAAACACAACTCAGGAATTCCATTGGTGCAGTCTTCAATCAACATTACGTTTGGGAATGTGTCTGTATTGAACAACGATCAGCTACCCAGGGAATTGTCACTATGCAAAATTTAAGAGCATATTAGCTGAACCAGCAGGATGAATAGATAAAATATGATATATTAACTGGAATATATTATATTCACAAATAAGTTAAATTGCTTCCACCCACTGGTTGTTGCCACAAACTGAAATAACCTACAAGATCTGGTTTTGATCATACAATACATAGGCTGCAGGGCAGAACTTTTCCTGTATAAAGGCATGTTAGTGATGTGCACCTTGCTGGTGGGAAAAAAGTAATTAATAATTGTTCCACAAATAAAATCATGCCGTGTGTGATACAAAGTGCTTTGTGATTTTGTTTGTTTAGTTGTTTTTAGGAGGGTCCTTTTTTTTATTTTCTTCTGAAACAATGGCTTCCTCTATAGAAGCCATTTCACTTTGCTTTTATTCAAAGCACTTAAGGCAGAATCTGAGGTGGATTTCACATCTTAATATATAATAACATACTGAATAAGTATTTCACTTCTAATGACAATTAGACAATAGTAATTGAAAATAAATTTAGCAGTGATTACACTTTCTCAATGTTGTTTGGAAGAGTTGACTCTTTTAAACATATTACATTGTCAGTTAAGATGATAATGATATATTGATGCAGTCTGAACTACACAATTTAAATTCCAGTTGTAAAGACTTCTCTGATAATGACTGAGATGCAGCAAAAAAGTTTCTTTTGGAAAAGAATCATAAGCAGTATGCTAGACAACCCTGTTCTGTCATTAAAGGCATATATGGCTTATTATTAATTTTCGTGCTTAACAAATTTCAATATGGAATAATCAAAATAATAGGTATTATTTTTTATCTATCAATGATACAGATTTATTACATGCCTTGCATTAATTTAATTGCTATTAGTTAATTGATGGTGACTGCATACCTTTCGCATCTGTGCGATAGTGGGTAACTGTAAAATTTGAGATGCCTTTTTAAATGGTCAATCATAAGCCAAAAAAGCTTCTTTATGATTCAGATTTTTTCCCTCAGGTTGGATTTTTAATATAATAGTTTCTTCATGTAATAGTTGTAGCCCCCAAAAGAGTATGTAAATGATATGTCTGAGTGTAGTGTTGCCATTTTAATGTATTGTTTTAAAATAGAAGTAGCTACAAGCTACTTAAAAGTTATTTTTTATAGTAACTAGTTAAATAACTGCAAATATGAGTATCCTCAAGTTTTGCAAAACCTATAAAATTTATCTGAACTTAAAATTTGCTACTATTAAACAGTAATTTTATATTAAATGCAAAGTGGAAATCCAATGAGAAGTGGAAAGGGAGTCAACATGCTATATGGAGCAGATTCACAAATAGTAATTTTTGCAGTTCTCCTATAATTGTGTCATCTAACCTGTTGTAATATTTCTGTTTTCATTGTTTTATATTCTAACTTAGTTTCTCCGATGCAACAGTTACACCTTTTGCCCAGTCAAAAATGACTGTTAGATAAGAATTGTTGTGCTTACTCAGAGCAAACTGAGATCGAATTCTGCAACAGAAAGGCCACAGAGAAACTAGACACACAGAGGAGGTCAGCAAATATTCGTGAGTTCTGAGCATGAGTGATTGTGAGTGATTCCTTTTTCCCTTTATGTTTTTTTTAATGCAACAGAACCCTATTTAGAGATTGAGTGCTAGTGCAGTAAAGATATTTTGTTCAGCTTTGAGGAATTATTGTCTTTCCTGTGTATATGAACAGTGCTTGCTTGCTTAACTCAGTACATGCAGAATAGTTTTGGCTCCCACTGTATACTTGGAACATGCCGTATTTAATAAGGTGGTCACAGATTCATAAATTTTTTGGCATAAAACTTATACATAAATCTGATAAGCCTAGGATCAGGAAAGAACCAAGAAGAGTTGAATTCCCCCCCCCCCCCCCCCCCAGGTTCTTTCTTACAAGAATAGAAGTTTTTCTTTATGCAAATACAACTATAGTTCAGAACATTGATTTAATAATGCCATGCACAATTTGCCTTAAAGAATAAAATGTTTCTATTTAAACCAGATTCAACTGAATGTGCAAAACTGCGCTGAGAAGGAAAGGTAGTGTTGCTTACAGGATACAATGTGAATCATTCTGACTCACATTTCAGAAAGCACTGCAAGAACAGAGAAATGTACAAGAGGCATCATGTTTCCATGAGATGCCTTTTAAAGTCTATGAAGTTTCAAGTCTGATATGTGCTATCTTTAAAGCAGGCTGGTAATTGGAGAGTGATGTAAACAACTACAAAAATGTAACGTGCCTGGGCAAAGGTCTAACACTGTGTATGTTGCGAGGTTCCCAGGGCGTAGCAAATGAACTTAAAAGCTTAGCGGTAAAATAATTAAACTGATGGCTAAACATGCCAGCTTCAAGGAACTGAATTATGAAGAAGAGGTAGGGTTTAATAGTCCCATGAGGAATGTAAGAAAGTTGCTAAATCATACAAGATATTTTAGCAGTTGGCAGATGACTTGCCCAAAGGCAGCGGCTGTTGCTGTGTGGTAGGCCCAGTGCAAGATAAAAGAACACGCAAACTTGCTATCTGGAAGCAGAGTGAAAAGAAGGCAGTTAGCTGAAAAGTTAAAATCAGGACTTGCTTCAGGTAGGCATTTTATGATTAGTATCTGTGTAAGCTTTCCCAGAACAGGAAAGAATTTTATCTCCTGCAGTGAGATGTATAGAAACTTGATATCTTTTTTAGTATGTTATGGTTTACCTTTGTTAACAGTTTTTTTTTCTTCTATTTGTGTTTTAGAGTATTGTTTTCACTTATGATAGATATATTTACACATTTCTAGTTTAATATCAGTGCAATGGAGAATAACATTGTGTCATCTGTGGCTCAGTGCTGGGCATGCTCACCTGATTCTCCTAAGACAGTCTGGCCATAGACAAGAGTGTAAACAGAATGTAATTATCAAAAGGGTTGGACCCATCACCTTTCAGACCTCATATTTTCAATATACAGAGGTGCTTCAAATTACAGGAGCTCAGAAATTAAAGATAAAAATTTAAATATAGTGTGTTTCTCAACAGATTGTCTTCTGATATTAGATGTTTGTTTGAAAAAGAAGATCAGAATTCAGGAGAATTTTTTTATGTGCTTTGACAAACTGAAGTTTTCATATAATGCTGAACCAGGCTAGGTCATAACATTTTGTGAAGCAATTCATTTATTTGGCAACAAATGTTTCTAAGCTTAACACAACTATAAATCATATTTTAACTTTCAGTAGAGAAATAAAAAAAAATAACACACCTATTAGCATAGTTATACACAATGGGTCTATATTGCAGTGTATAAAAACCTATCATCTTAAGGATATTGCAGGGTCCATTTAGCATTTACCTATAAAATTACAAAGACATGAGTACTACTTGATAATTTTTTTTTTCTTAAACACCTGTTTTACTGTAAAGTATCTGGCATTTTATTTGAAATCAAATTTCCACCACAATAATGCAGAACTAGTTACCATACTAATTCAGAGAAGCACGGAATTTCTGCTTCTGAAAGATTCTTTTTAGAGCTTAGTGATAATTTAACCAGGAGTTCTGTATGTAAATGGATTCCTAGTTTCCTAGAGGTCTAGACTAATGTCATGGTTTAAGCCTCACTCAGGCTAATAACTCACGAAGTTTTACTCTCTCACTCACTCCCCTCTTTCTTCCCCCAGTCCCGGGGGGATGAGGAGGAGAATTAAACGAATGCAACTCGCACAGGTTGAGATAAGAACAGTTTAGTAACTAAGGTATAACACAAATCACTACTGCTACCACCAGTAATAATACAAGAGAAATACAAGGAAAGAGAATACAACTGCTCACCAAGCCCGACCCAGCCAGTGCACCCCCCAGCAGCGAACCTCCCAGTACCCAAAAACCTGACCATGCTATGCACCCCCAGTCCACTCCCCCCGCCTTCCAGGTCTCCGCCCCCTAACTTCCCATCCTGGACATGATGTGCTTTGGTATGGAATAACCTCTTTGGTCAGTTTGGGTCAGGTGTCCTGTCTCTGCTTCCTCCCAGCTCTCCCCTCCTTCCCGGCATAGCACGAGGCCCAGAAACATCCCTAGTCAAACCAAAACACCACCAAGCAGCAACTACAAACACTGGTGTCATCAGTGCTGCTCCCAGGCCCAAAATAAAAAACACAGCGCTGCACCAGCCACCAAGAAAGAGAAAAAAAAAAATGACCGCCACTGCTGAACTCATGACTACTAATATTAGTATAGGAACTGTGTTTATAACTGTGCTTTTTACAGCATTCTGTTTTCTTATACTTTTTTTTCCCTTTGTACTTGAGCTTCACATGATCTAAACAGTTCTTGTTGCACTGATTATCACTTTCGGATCCAAAATTAAATTCCTTACACTGAAACCAAAATCTGAACTTAAGTGAAAGTGTGAACATGTTTGTGTTTCTCTCCTGAATCACAGAATAAATGCAGAGTTATAGGCTAGCTTTTGATTGCACTGACATGCCTACAATTCATGGCACATCACAAACAAAAAACGTCTTTTGGTGTGAAGTAAAGATAGATGTGGGGAAAAGGAGGTCTTGTTCATGGTAAGGAGTACCTTGACTTTCTTTCAGTTCCTGTGTCCTATGTCCTATCATCTAGAAAACTCTGACTTTTCATTTAATGTATTATTTGCTGGGATAACTCCTTGACAGGTGTCTCCAAGAATGGAATTTATTCTCCACTGACAGAAAGCTGAATGTGCTCTGGTTCAATGGAAGTACTAACTAGAGTGCTGATTTTTTTTTTTTTCTTGTCTTATTCAGACAACTTCATCACCCTTTTCTGAAAGTTTTCTATATGTTTTTCAAAACCTAATGCTTTCTACCCAAGACGTTTCTTGCCCCTTTAAGGGGAATTTCTCTGCAAGTGCAATAATTGCTGGTTGTCTTACAAGAAGGGTGTCTTTTATATGTGCCCTTTTTTTATGCAAATGATCAAGAAAACAGCAAAAAATATTTTTAACTATAGTTAAACCCACTTTTAGTTCCAGTAGAATTATACTGCTGAGGTTAGTTGTCCTATGCAGCCCTGGAATAGGTCAGGAATGTTAAAGGAATATTGCAGGCTAAAACCTGTATTTAACATGCAAATGTTATTTTCTCCAGGAAAGCCTGTTGAACGTATAGTCAATAGTATTTTCAGTGCAATTGTTTTAGCTGTGCCTACTTCCTTTTTTCCTTTGGCTGCCTGGTAGTATTAGAGACACTAGTCAAAAGCAACCCTTTTACTTCTGAGAACTGATGGATGCTGATTGCACTTGTCTTTCACACCAGCTCACAAAGTGAGAAAATTTTAATTTGTATTGCCTTGTTTTCATTTGTGCAGGCTAAGCACCATTTGTAAGTTTTTAATCTTGCATAACAGTTTAATAGAGAAAGGTGTATTACATTAAAAAATATAGAAGATTGCGGTTTAAATTCTATATGAATATCAGCTGTAAAAGTTGTTAGCTATTTTTTCCCTTATTCTGTGCTTGTAGAAAGCTATTTTTTTTTTGCTGTTCCCTGAGCCTTTTGTATTGTGCATTGCCATCAGGATCAATTTCAGATATAAAATATAATATAGTACTATTTGTATGAAAACTCACTTTTCCAGCAACCGAGGCGTGTATGTGATCAGCCTGGGGACAAAGTCCAAATGCTGAGTGCTTATACTGATCTTGGTTCATTGCCATGTAATTGATAGAGGTACTTGTGTTTCTAGATATTAACTTAAAAAGTTGAATCTTGGTTAAAAAAAAAAAAAAAAAAAAAAAAAAAGCTGATTTGTCTTGCCTGGCTTTCTCCATTCTAATTTCCTTTTCTCCTCTCATGGTTGGGCACTGCTAGACTATCTTGACCTTATTTATTTTTTGGGTTTTAAACTGTATTGTAACTCTCAGGAAAAAAAATTGCTCAGTTTTTCTAATCTTGCCTGCACAGACTGGCAGAGATTTTGCCTTCTGATTTGTCTGATTACCTTTCATTGTGCCTGTTTATGTACACCAGAAAAAAATAATGAATTAATGTTTTTAATCCCTGTCTTCTCACAAATCCTTCAAAGTCTTCATCTCTTCCTCCTCCTCCCATCCATCCATTTCTCCCCCACTCCTCCCCTCAATTATATTCAGTTATTCTATCTCAGTTTTATGCAGTCTTGAATCCCACAGAGTCCACTGCTGGAATGTTTCTGACATGCAGATAATGTACTGGTCTAACACACAATACTCCAATCATCACCCTGTCCAATACTTTAAACTTCCTTGGCATTCATTTATAAAACTAATGAACAAAATTAATAATGACATTATTAAATATTATTAATAAAAGGATTCGCACCCATATAATAACTGTTTCAAGTGCCAAAGGTAATAAACATGTTTTGATAAGCCCTTTCTCTTTGTTCAAGTGATTCCTGGAAAAAGAGCATAATGGGATGATTTTCATGAAGTTGAGAAACAAGGTCAATCCTGGGTATATAACGGCTTTTATATGCTCAGTTACTGCAGTAAGAACATTTTAACTGAAGAAATTTTTGCACTGATAGATATTAAATACACATCAGCATCTTTTTAGTGACTTGTGCATATACATGAAGACCTTTGGCTTTCACATTGCAAATATGAGAATAAAAAAATATCTGAATTGTGGTATTAACTGAAAGAGTTGTATAATCCAACTGGCATTCTGTCTGGTTTAGCACAGTTCCTACCCACTGATAAAACCTGCAGCAGTTCAGAAAATAGCTTCCTGTCTTACTGCACAGATACTGCTTCTGTCATGTGATGCTATCCATTTCTCAAAAAAATATCTTAAATCTGGAGGCTAAAGCATACAAATGTGTATCAATATAACACACAGAAGGAGAAAGACATGATAAATGAATCCACCTGTATTGTAGTTAATAATTCATTTATGATGAGCATCACTCCAGACTGCATCTAATATAGGTCACTTAAAACCTCTCTTGAGATCTAGTGAATATTTCAGTGATGATGACTAAGCTATATTTATGCCAAGGGAGTGTTATAACTTGAAATTGTAAACGGAGTTCAGGGTCAGATGCATACAGACTGTGTGTGAATTTAGTAGCTACATATTTTAAAAGTGCCCATGAATAGGTGATATCTTTGTCAAACTGCATCCTGATGGATGAAGGATGTCTTCACCTAAACACTGTGTGCCCTTGTAGAAAACTGTTCAGACTAATACATATTGTTTTACTTTGATGATGATTATGAATATTTTAGAGATCATTGTGGTCACAGCAATGAGAAAACAATATAGCTATCTCTGTATTAACTTCTATAATGTTATAGACATAGAAATGTGCAAATAAAGAAGGAACTCTTGGGAGTAGAGAGGAAATATCTGAAAAATACTTTGCGGTTCAAGAAAATCTTAAGGTAACTTTTCAAACATGTTAATGGACCAGTAAGTCAAATGAAATGACAGTTTTCTATTATTGAGATCAATTACTACATTATAGTCCAGTGTGTTTGTAAAGATACATTGACAAATATTCTGCATAAGAAATTAATCAGATGTACAATAGAAGAAATATTTTGTTTCAAACTTTCTTTTTCTATTTTTCTCTATCTTTTTCTTCTGCTGCTTCTGCTTTCCTTTGCATTCTTTAAATTTTTTCTTTGCATTTATTTGCCTTTTTTTTTTTTTTTTTTTTTTTTTTGCGCTTACATTCTTCAGTACTGGGTAGAGAAGATATAAAGACATGAGGTATGCCCTTCCTTGCGTTTTAACTGAAGGCAGGCATATTTCCATATTTCCTGGTTTCTTAATTTAACTTAGTATGCCAATTAGGACACACCTGCACTGGAAACAGATAAAAAGAATTAAGAAAGTAATGTTGGATTGCATTTCTTCACAGACTTTGTGCACAGCATCATCTTTAATTCTCCCTCACCATCTTTTCTAGGTAGAATATAGCCCTAATTAGATAGTTCTGTGTCTAGTCATGCTATGTGAGAAGAATAAAATCAGACAATGAGGCACATTGTAGAATAAGTCATTCCAAAACCATAAAAAAAGGGAGTGGAGGCTCTCCTTCTTAGGAAAAGAGGCTTGGATAAAATTTACATGCTATACGGGAACTTGTACTGGATACTGCTGGAAGCAGTAGGGAAAAGGAGCTTGTCAAAGCAAATATGTAATGCATTCTGAAATTCATCTATTTACCATTAATCCTCCACTTTATGGAGGCTGAGCTACTTCTGATGGAGTAGTGGTGGCAGGGTGGACTTCGGTTAATGTTTTACCTTCTTATGGACAGTTTGGTTTCCTCTCTTTGCCCCTGAATACTGTATGCCCTTCCAAAGACTATGTGAAGTGGTTTTCTCTCTGTTCCCTCTGTAGGGTAAGTGTATGTGGGTGTCATGGTTTAAGCTCGTGGAGTCCCCTACAACAGTGGGGTATTGATTAGCCTATGGTTTCATGTACTTGTACTTCAAAGTTATAATCCGAAGGAGCTAGAACGTCCATCAGAGTCTGTAGAAATGGACTGGGTATTTTAGAGACTGTAGTGTTTATTCGTAGAGCCTATATGATTTTGGGTTTGCATTTTCACTTTGCTGCTTCCAAGCAAACGTCAGTTGCAATAAAATTAAAAGAAAAAGGGTGACCAGAACTGATACTGTTAATATGTGAAGCTTTAATATATGTGTAAGTTGCTTTCTTTTGTGACCACTCTGAAATAAAGAGGGAAATAATACTTTGAGGATCTTCTACATGTGATGTCAACACCTACAGTTTGCATTAAGTTTTTCCCAACAGCCGAATTACAAATTGCAGTTGATCCCAGAGAACAGAATCATTTCCCCACCCCCCTAACTGAAATGGATATGGAAGGGAAGAAGCTTTCTATTACATTTTTATACCTTTGTTTTAGGTTAATTCTATTCATGATGTAACCTAATTTGCATGAAGAACAGTTTTCCCTGAATCCATCGGTTGCATGGGAAAATAGATATTATTCACGCGAGTGGAGCCTAAATCTCCTGAGAGTGAAAAATGTTTGTGCAAAAAATAATACTTAACATAAACACTTGAAGTCAATGGTAATTGGGATTACTATGCTCCCTTTAGAGCATGAATAGTGTTTCACAGAACTAAGACCTCATTTCATTTGTAACCTCCAGAAGAAAGAAAATACTTTGTGTATCTTCCTCTGTTATAGTCTGATAGAGCTCAGTTGAGCTTTTGAAATTTTTCACTGCTTCATTGTGATGGAGGGTGGAGATAATGAAATTTAAACTCCTGTAATTTGAAAATGTATTATTGCTTCCAAATTCGTGATCTGCATTTGACTTATTTGTTTAGAATGGGAAGTGAGATTGTCATCATTTCTCAGCATCCATTTGGAAGTGTTTCAGATTTGGAGAAATGTTAGGCCATGATTTCTTTCCCCCCTGCACTTTGATTTAGCCAGATAAATAGTGAACTGAAAAGAGATTTTACAAAAAGAGATAATGTGAGTTTTCTAGGGTTGCTTTTAAGGGTTCTACTTCCTGCTACCTACTTGAGATTTCTTTGGATAAATGAATCAATTTATATCACTCTTTAGAATGTAAGTTATTCCTGTACCAAAGAGAGTAAGTTTTGACTAAAAAATAATTAAGAAAAAAATGTTTAAAAGCAAAAATAATCACTATTGCAGCTCAGCTAGCTGGAATGAAAAGTTTGCCTTTTTATATGTCCTGAAGTATTACAATTTATGAATATTATTGGAAATATTTTTATCTTTACATTAGTATTTAAGGACAAATTGTGACAGATCTGCATTTTATTATATAAATCAATGGAAATACTAATGAGTAGTATTTCTTATAACATGATGCATTGTCTTTGCTCACGACGAATTATGTCTCTTGATGATATATCATTCAGTAAAGCTGTTTACGGCTGTCAGCTTCTGCATCTGAGTTTCAGTGAAACTGTGATGAAAGCATGCAAACCGTAGTCACCCAATGAATTGTACAGTTGGCTGGCTCCCAGGTATGCAGCCTAAGCAAGACAGTTGTTAGCTATGACACGCACTTTATTTTTCCATTGGCTTTGGAGTAGTTAGAGGAAAAAGTCAAAGTACAAAGCAATAGATAGGGACTATGAATTTTCAGCACTCATATATGGAGGAAGGAGAAGGAAAGGTTACTGTCTTCTTGCTCTCTGCCTTCTGTATTGTTCACTCTGCTCCTTCATGTACCTAGTAAATCCATACGCATATTAATTAAACTTGCAATATCTTAACCTGACAATTTCTTAACCCCATACTGAAAACTGAAAGGAAAAAATCTTTTATGTATACATAGGTGTTTAAATATGTTAATATTATATTTTTCCATTAGTTATGTGATATTAAAAGTGAGTATGAGCAACCAAATTCTCTTTTTTCAAAGAAAGAGCCATCAATACCAGATTGTTTATTTTGTATTCATTCTGTATGTGGCTGTTGAGGTATTTTTGTGTCAGATCACACAGCTGCAAGTGAAGAGTAATAGGTTTTATTCAGAACTGTTTGCATGCTGCTTAAAGGCAGTAAATTTTATTCTGCTTTCTGGTTGCGTGTCTCACTTTTAGCAAATCCAAATATACTATCTCTGCAGAACTAAACTTTGTTGTTATTGTTGGTTTTTTAAACAAGTGAAAATCCATAAAAACTAGAGTTTATTCATGTACATGTTATGATGAGACAGTGCTTAGGAAAGCTTTGCTTTGCTTTGTTAATATTGCTCAGCCAAAATGGCAAAAATTGTTCTTAAAGCCTACTTAGATAGTGATCATATTTTTACATCATTGTTTTTTTTTGAAGAAGCAAACAAACAAAAACAACAAACCTCTTTTTTAATGATAAACCTTGATATGGTTTTTTGTTTGAAAGTGATGTTATCACAAACATTTTTGTCAGGGGAATGAATACATCTCAATGTAAAGATTGAAGATTCTTCATGTCTCCTTATTTTAAATTTTTCTAGAAGATGTGTGAAGACATCTAGTAAGAACAGTTTTGCTGCCAGGGCAATAGCTATGAAAAAGTGTCATGGAATACCATTTTTTTTTCCTAAGAATTACAGTATATATATTACAAGAACATCTTGATAAATTCTCTGCAAGAGTAATTCTGAGATAAAGGCTAAAACTAATTTAAAGAAGTGAGATACTCGCTTATTTACAATAATGTAAAATTACATTGCAATAATCACAAAATGCTTTTGTTTTCCAAACTCTTCTGAGCACTAACCATAAACAAATGTATTTCACCAAGACTTCTACAAAATTTCCAAATCGCACGTTTTTTGAGGTTTGGAATGAAAACAAATTGAAAATCTTTGTGAAGGAAAAGCATTATGGCTTCCTTTCATGTATCAAAGGATTTTGTTTAAGTAAAGATTTAAGATTTTTGGTTTTTTCCCTTTTGTAACAATTTTTTTTTAAAGGTTAACTATTGTGATATATGAAAAGGGTTGCAGAGCAATGAATGTTTTTAACAACACTGAAAGAAGAACCAGATAGCTTTAGACTTTCTCCTCAGAAAGAAATATAAGCATATTCAAACCTGTGAAGTTTCTCATTTATCCTTTTCAAAATTAAATCCATGTGAATTGATCTAACAATTTGTTATGGACTCATTCCCCCCCCCCCCCCCAAGTCTCATGTTATATATATATATATATATATATATATATATATGTCTCATGTTATATATATATATATATATATATATATGGGATGATATTTTTGAAAATGTGGGATCTGAGCATGATGTGAATGGTATGGAATAAGGGGTGGATTGTTACGGGTTCGGCTTCCCTGCCCCCTCTCCCGCCCCCCCCCCCCCAAGTCTCATGTTACGCCAGGAAGGAGGGGAGAGCTGGGGGAGGCGGGGACAGGGCGCCTGACCCGGGTTGACCAATGAAGTGATTCCATACCACAGCACGTCATGCCCAGGAGATAGAATACAGGGGGGGAGGAACCGGGAAGTGTGTGGTTTGGGGCGGGCTCTTGCAGTTTTTCCCGCGCCATCTCTCGGCTCGGCCAGGCGGCGAAACGGTTGTATCCTCTTCCTTTGTATTTACTTTGTCATTATTATTGTTATTGGTGGTGGCAGTAGTGTTTTGTATTGTATCTTAGTTACTGGACTGTTCTTATCTCAACCCGTGGGAGTTACATTTTCTTTGGTTCTTCTCCCCATTTCCCCCCCATCAGAGTGGGGGGGGGGGGGAAAGGAGGGAGAAGTGAAATTTATGGCTTAAACCACGACAGTTTTTGGCGCCCAACGTGGGGCACTTAAGGGTTGAGATAAAGACAAAATAGCCACTCATCACAATGCTGATTTATTGGCTCTCAAAGTTGCTGCTCTGGTTCCACAGGTTCAGTGTATGATACTTTACTTACAGCTGGTTCTTCTTATCTTAATGTTTTTCAGATCTGGGCTTTGGGTTAAGATTCTTGTTACATTATACTGTATTGCATAGATTGTTAATACAATAGACTCAGTGATCATGAAACTGACCCGGTTTGTGTTTCCAGTGTGGTCACCAACTCTATACTTTGGGAGGTATATAATGGAAGTTCTTAGCAATTACACGTCCCTTTTCACCTCCTCGGGTGGTCAGCCTGTGAAGGAGACATCCTTTTATGCTCCCAGCGCCCCCACCAAGCCATTTACAACACTATTTGAGAATTCTGAAGGTTTTGAATGGCCTTTAGATACCCTTGAGATCTGCCTGCTGGTGGTGATAGGAATTATCATGTAGGCACACATACTGAATATGTTGTACACACAACTATTTAGTCTGGTCCCGACAGTTAAGCAGAGTGGGGTGTGGGCCATGTCTGGGGTTAGACTACAATCCAGGATGGCCAAGAGATTTTCCCTGAGGCTGGACAGTCATGAGTGGCAGGGTGTGTGGGATAGTATGGGGAAGTATCTAGGCTAGTGGGCCCCTCCAGTGCTTTGGAACTTCACCAATGAACAAATGCAAAACCCAGAAAAATTAGTAAAACACTTAAAGGAGGTGTGTGATCATTCTGGTCACACCAGAGATGGACAAATCATGGCAACGTGCTGGGGCTTGGCTACCCAAACCACAGTAATAATCACCACAGCTAAACCAGAGGACCAACTCATACCAATATTGGTTGCTCCTGTACGCAAGAGGAAAAACAAAGAAGAGGCAGGAAAGATGAAACAAGACAAAGAAACGTCACCACCTGGGACAGCATCTGGCCAGGAGTTATTATCACATGGTGAAGAAGAAGAAGAAAAAGAAGAGGTGACTTCTCGATCTCAGACCTCAACCGAGCTACAGAATATGCGAAAAGACTTTACCCGTCAGCCAGGGGAGCACATCATCACCTGGCTGCTCCAGTGCTGGGACAATGGGGCCAACGGTCATGAACTAGAAGGTAGTGAAGCCAAACAGCTGGGATCACTTGCCAGGGAAGGGGGAATTGACAAAGCAATTGCAAGAGAGAAAAAGTCCCTCAGCCTTTGGAAGCGGCTCTTGGCAGCTGTGAAAGATAGTTTTCCATACAAGGATGATGTTATGAGTCATTCGGCCAAGTGGACTACTCTAGAGAAAGGCATCCAGTCTCTGAGAGAATCAGCCACTGTAGAGATGATCTATATCACCAAGCTGAATGTTGGGGATATACCCATAGATCCAGATCCTCACGTGTACCAATACACAGTCTCAGCTATTAACAGAAGGCGTCCCACTCTTCGAGAGAGAAGATACAGAAGTTATACACCATGGGCCACGCTATGGTTTTACCAGCGGGATCACGGAGAAGATATGATGGAGTGGGATGGAAAGCCTACTTCAGTTTTGGAGGAGCGGGTGCGAGAACTGAAAAAGAAAGCAAAGGTCAAGCCTGATCACCCCATGAAGGCTGCGGCTTCAGTCTCTGGTGAGCAGGTTCCCAGATGGAGTGGAAGAGCCGATTTTACCTCAGCTCCTGTGATGAAGAAGAATAATCCATCTCTACAAGACGTGAGTGACCAATGTGATGACTACTAGAGGGGCCCCAGCCTCCAGTCAGGTGGAGGTAGAGGACAATCGGATTTACTGGACTGTATGGATCAGATGGCCTGGCACATCAGTCCCACAGAAGTATAAGGCTCTAGTAGATACCGGTGCACAGTGTACTCTGATGCCATCAAGCTGTCAAGGGGTGGAACCTATTTCTATTTCTGGAGTGATAGGAGGATCCCAAGAGTTGACTGTACTGGAGGCTGAAATCAGTCTGACTGGGAGGGAATGGCAAAAACACCCCATTGTGACTGGTCCAAAGGCTCCCTTTATCCTTGGCATAGATTACCTCAGGAGAGGGTACTTCAAAGACCCAAAAGGGTACCGATGGGCTTTTGGTATTGCTGCTTTGGAGACAGAGGAAATGGAGCAGCTGTCCACCTTGGAAAGTCTCAGAGAATCCTTCTGCTGTGGGGTTGCTGAAGGTCGAAGAACAACAAGTGCCAGTCGCGACCGCAAGAGTGCACAGGCAGCAATATCGCACCAACCGAGACTCCCTGATTCCCATCCATAAGCTGATGGGTAGATTAGAGAGTCAAGGAGTGATCAGTAGGACCCACTCACCCTTTCATAGCTCAATATGGCCAGTGCGAAAGTCTAATGGAGAGTGGAGGCTAACAGTAGACTATCGTGGCCTGAACGAAGTTACCCCATCCTTGAGTGCTGCCATACCGGACATGCTAGAGCTTCAGTATGAAGTGGAGTCAAAGGCAGCCAAGTGGTATGCCACGATTGACATTGCCAATGCTTTTTTCTCAATTCCTGTGACAGCAGAGTGCAGGCCACAGTTTGCTTTTACTTGGAGGGGCATCCATTACACTTGGAACCGACTGCCCCAGGGCTGGAAACACAGCCCTACCATCTGCCATGGACTGATCCAGACTACACTGGAACAGGGGCAAGCTCCAGAACACCTGCAGTACATTGATGACATCATTGTGTGGGGTGATACAGCAGAAGAAGTCTTTGAGAAAGGACGTGAAATAATCCAAATCCTGCTGACTGCCGGTTTTGCCATAAAACGGAGTAAGGTCAAGGGACCTGCACAGGAGACTCAAATTTTGGGAATAAAATGACAAGGTGGACGCCGCCAGATCCCCATAGATGTGATCAACAAGGTAACAGCAATGTCTCCATCAACTAATAAGAAAGAAACACAAGCTTTCTTGGGTGCTGTGGGGTTCTGGAGAATGCACATCCCGAATTACAGGTTGATTGTAAGCTCTCTCTATTATGTGACCCAGAAGAAAAATGATTTTAAATGGGGCCCTGAGCAACAACAAGTCTTTGAGCAAATTAAATGTGAGATAGTTCGTGCAGTAGCCCTCGGACCAGTCCGGACTGGGCCAGATGTTAAAAATGTACTGTACACCGCAGCCGGGGAGAACAGTCTTACCTGGAGCCTCTGGCAGAAAGCTCCAGGGGAAACTCGAGGTCGACCCCTTGGCTTTTGGAGTCGGGGATACAGAGGATCTGAGGCCAGCTATACCCCAACTGAAAAAGAGATATTGGCAGCCTGTGAAGGGGTTCAAGCTGCTTCGGAAGTGATTGGCACTGAATCACAGCTCCTCCTGGCACCCCAGTTGCCCGTGCTGGGCTGGATGTTCAAAGGCACGGTCTCCTCTACACATCATGCAACTGATGCTACATGGAGTAAGTGGGCTGCACTAATTACACAACGAGCTCGAATAGGAAATCCCAGTCGCCCGGGAATTCTAGAAGTCATCATGGACTGGCCAGAGGGTAAAGATTTTGGAAGGTCACCAGAGGAGGAAGGAGTGACACGTGCTGAAGAGTCCCCTCCATATAATGAACTGTCAGAAAGTGAAAAGTAATATGCCTTATTTACTGATGGGTCTTGTCGCATTGTGAGAAAGCACCGTAGATGGAAGGCAGTCGTATGGAGTCCTCAATGACAAGTTTCAGAAACTGCTGAAGGAGAGGGTGAATCGAGTCAGTTTGCAGAAGTGAAAGCCATCCAGCTGGCCTTGGACATTGCAGAACGAGAAAAGTAGCCAGTACTTTATCTCTATACTGACTCATGGATGGTGGCGAATGCCCTGTGGGGGTGGTTGCAGCAATGGAAGCAGAGCAACTGGCAGCGCAGAGGTAAACCCATCTGGGCTGCTGCACTGTGGCAAAGCATCGCTGCCCAAGTGGAAAACCTAGTGGTCAAGGTACGCCACGTAGATGCTCACGTACCCAAGAGTCGGGCTACTGAGGAACACCAGAACAACCAACAAGTGGATCAAGCTGCTAAGATTGAAGTGGCTCAGATGGTACTTAGATTGGCAACATAAGGGTGAATTCTTTTTGGCCCGGTGGGCCCACGACACTTCAGGCCATCAGGCCAGAGATGCAACATGCAGATGGGCTCGTGATCGAGGGGTGGACTTAACAATGGCTACTACTGCCCAGGTTATTCATGACTGTGAAACATGTGCTGCAATTGAGCAGGCTAAATGGTTCAAGCCTCTTTGGTATGGAGGACGATGGCTGAAGTACAGATATGGGGAGGCTTGGCAGACTGATTATATTACACTCCCACCAACCCGCCAAGGCAAGCGTCATGTGCTTACCATGGTGGAAGCAACCACCAGATGGTTGGAAACATATGCTGTGCCCCACGCCACTGCCCAAAACACTATCCTGGGTCTTGAGAAACAGATTTTGTGGTGACACGGCACACCAGAGATAATTGAGTCAGACAATGGGACTCATTTCCGGAACAGCCTGATGGATACTTGGGCCAAAGAGCATGGCACTGAATGGGTATGTCACATCCCCTACCATGCACCAGCCTCTGGGAAAATCAAACGGTACAATGGGTTATTCAAAACTACACTGAGAGCAATGGGTGGTGGGACTTTCAAACATTGGGATACACATTTATTAAAGGCCACCTGGTTGGTCAACACCAGAGGATCTGCCAACAGGGCTGGTCCAGCCCAGCCAGAACTTCTACATACTGTGGAGGGCGACAACGTTCCTGTGGTACACATAAAGAATTTGCTGGTGAAGAGAGTCTGGGTTATTCCTGCTTCAGGTAAAGGCAAACCCACTCGTGGGATTGCTTTTGCTCAGGGACCCGGATATACTTGGTGGGTAATGCGGGAAGATGGGGAAGTCCGATGTGTATCTCAAGGAGATTTGATTTTAGGAGAAAGCAGCCAATGAACTCAATGGCATGCTGCTGCTTGCTATGTAATATTTTTTATAGCCCATCAACTAGATGTCTTCAAGTCATCCGCGACTAGGCCCTCAGACCATCATCCCAACAAAGAACAAACTTTGATGAAACCAGACGAGTTCTGTAGTAAAGGAACAATCAGCATCAACAGGCAACGATCCAACACTGCACACAGCCTCCCCTGCTCTGAAAGACAGTTATAAAAGATGGAGCCTGACACCAGAGACTGGAGGGACTCAACAGTTTCATAGGGATTGGTCCATGCACTAAGGGATTATATCTCTCCATCTGTGTGTCTGTGTGTATGTATATATATATATATATATATATATATATGGGATGATATTTTTGAAAATGTGGGATCTGAGCATGATGTGAATGGTATGGAATAAGGGGTGGATTGTTACGGGTTCGGCTTCCCTGCCCCCTCTCCCGCCCCCCCCCCCCCAAGTCTCATGTTACGCCAGGAAGGAGGGGAGAGCTGGGGGAGGCGGGGACAGGGCGCCTGACCCGGGTTGACCAATGAAGTGATTCCATACCACAGCACGTCATGCCCAGGAGATAGAATACAGGGGGGGAGGAACCGGGAAGTGTGTGGTTTGGGGCGGGCTCTTGCAGTTTTTCCCGCGCCATCTCTCGGCTCGGCCAGGCGGCGAAACGGTTGTATCCTCTTCCTTTGTATTTACTTTGTCATTATTATTGTTATTGGTGGTGGCAGTAGTGTTTTGTATTGTATCTTAGTTACTGGACTGTTCTTATCTCAACCCGTGGGAGTTACATTTTCTTTGGTTCTTCTCCCCATTTCCCCCCCATCAGAGTGGGGGGGGGGGGGGGAAAGGAGGGAGAAGTGAAATTTACGGCTTAAACCACGACAGAATTCTAATGAATTCTAATATTATTTATTGCTGCTTCTCGTATGTAAAATTTTCTCATCATTAACTTCTGTTTCTTATAGTTTGTTGCTAATATTCCTGTTCTGTACTTTATCATATAGCAGTATGATATGGATCTCAGAAAGGGATCTGGGTTTAGAGAAATGACCTGGCTTACCCACGCACAGGTTGACACAGTGCCAGGGATCAGATGGAACCAGCTGTGATTCTGTGCAGTGTTACAGGCTGTGGAACATCCAACATGCAGCATAGTACTTTACACATTTTAAGTCAGAATTATGTAAAAATGTACTCGCTTTAAGATGTTGAATCACTAAGGGAATGATTTTTAAAAGTTGTTTTATGTATATGAAGCTTGCTGGACTGAGTCCATTAATGTTCACTGGTAGTTATAGATTGCATATTGAGACTGGTTAATGGCAGCCAGTAGAACAGAATGGAGATGTCTCTGTGAACTTCAGTAGACTTTGAATTAGGCCCTTTTATCACTAAATCATTTCAGATATATGAAAAAAGTAAAAGAGAAAGTATATTCCTGTGAATCAGGGAATTTATTATTATCCTCATTAACAAAACCAGATCTGAGGACAGCAACTTGGAAGTGGTATTTGCTATGTTTACTACAGTAAACCCCCACCGTTCCTAGTGAAGTCAATGAAGATGATGTCAGAGTAAATTAACCTTAAGTATTTATAAGTCTTAGCTAGTATTAATATAACCGGCGACTTGCTGCCATTTCTGTAAAATAAAAAATAAAAATGCTCAGTTAACAAGGATTACAACTGTGCATCAGTGTTTAAGCCATCTTTGAGAAATGCTGTTCTTAAAACTTATTGTAAAAATGGGAAGAAATAATGCATTTTATTTGTGCTGTTTGGGTAAACTGCAGTTCACCAGGATTAATACCATCTTCATAGTTAACCTGCATAATCCTTATTACATTGATTTCTTTCTGAGCATTCTTGTTTCAGAGAGAAAGGTTGGTGGTTTTCCCTAGGACACCTGCGTCTCAGTTCTTGTTTCAATGAATGCTTGATTTAAAATTTATTAGAAAAAGTATATCTTAGATCTTTATGTTCCTAGGAAAGAGTGCAAATAGGTTTTACAAGAAGGGCAGGGGTTAATTCCCCTGTTTTCCCTAGTGATTTTATGTTTCCTGATAAGCAGAGAGATTATATCTCAGACTTTGTAACAGTGAGAGCACCCTTCAAGTTTAGCAGTGCGGGCCTGTGTTTCCTTGGGCAGGGAAGGATTGTAGTCATCCATGGCCTGAATTGTATTCCTAGCAATTTCACAAACAGATAAAAAGGATGGTGTTTGTGTGACATTTCATTCTCAATCACAAGTTCTAAAAGGCAGAACACAGGATAAATTTAGACTTTCATGCCCAAAATTATCTGTGCTGTTCAGGCTGTGGCTAGAGATAGTCATTGAAGCTGTTACAAAACCCTATCATTAGCAATTTTGGTCACAAATTACTCTTAATATCAAGTTGCATTTTTAAAAATTAGGTTTACTTTACAGGTTATCAGCAAATCCACTTCGTCAGCTTCGGTCTTAGTTTTGCTCTCTCTTGAATGAGTTTAAAATACCTCAGGTATCAAATTACCGGAGCATTCAGATGAACCTGTGTAATCTTCCTTTTTAATTTTAGTGGATTATAACAGTGATAGACACTCTTTGCATACTTGAATTATTTGAAAAGTTTCTTTTCATAGATCTTCTTGTTGACAGGATTTTTTTGTTGATATATTTATAGCTTTTTCATATGGATTAATAGATGATAAGCAGGAAGTGTATATGATTACTTTGGGAGAGCAGAATGGATTTAAATACTGCTATTAAAAAACTTTAGTGGTGTTTACTGGATTTCTATCCTCAGATCTATGACTGACTGAAGCTCTACTTTTTGTTTTAAAAGTGATGTGTTTTCACAAATCTCAATCAGTGAGTTTTACTTGACTGGTATTCTTCTGTCAGCTCTGCACAGTTCTGCTGTGTGCTTGACAGGAGGACTTGCATGGATTGCATCAGAAGTGTTCTTTAGTCAAGTAAGCATCTCTACAGAAGATCTTGACTAACTGAAATCTTGCCTCAAGGGTACAGAGTGGAAATAATCCATAGCTGCAAGAATGAACTAGGTAGTGTTCACTGAACCGCTGTGCTTTTAATCACTTTTCAATTGCTCTTTATAAGATTTTGTTGGGGGGAGGGATTCATCCACAGCACTAAAAGAGAGTGACTAAGGAATTGGAATTCCTAGCTCTGATTTATTTCTGTAGGTGAAAAACGCATGTGAGTTTTAAAGTTGTCTATCAGATAATCCTATTCTTAATTTCTGTGAAATAGTTTTGTCAAAATTTGTCAAAATCTTAGGTCAATATATCTTGGTCCATATTGTTGGCAAGGTAGGTATTTGACCTGGGTTCTGCTGGGATAGAGTCAATTTTATTCCTAGTAGCTGGGACAATTCTGTGTTTTAGGTTTCGGATGAAAATAATGTTGATAACACTCTGATATCTCTAGATACTGCTGTGACATAGCATAGTGCTTATGCTCAGTCAAGGCCTTTTCTCTTCCTCACACCATCCCACCAGCAAGTAGACTGGGGGTGCACAAGGAACTGTGAGGGGGCACAGCTGGGACAGCTGACCCCAACTGACCAGAGGGACACCCCTTACCATATAGTGTCATGCTGAACAATAAAACTGGGGGAGTTGGCTGGGGGCCGCTAGCTTGCTGCTTGAGGACAGGCTGGTCAGCAGGTAGTGAGCATTAGCATTGTGCATCACTACTTTTGTATATTCTTTTCTCACTATTATTATTTTCAATTTCTTCCTTAGCCTATTGAATTGTCTTTATCTCAGCCACAAAGTTCACATATTTTCCAGTTCTCTCCCCCATCCCACTGAGGGAGTGAGCAAATGGCTGTGTGCTGTTTAGCTGCCTGCTGGGTTAAACCACAACAGTATTGTACTGAAGTATTTTAAGATACATTTCTATAACCTTTTATGGAATGAGGAAAAATATGGAAAAATGATCATAACATTACCTCTGACATTTATTGGTTTTAGACTTGTTTTTATGGTGACAAATTAATGGTGAAATTGTTTGAGTATCTTTTTCAGGGGTAGAGATAGAGCCTTTTCTCATTCTAGAAAAGCATAACCAGATTTTTCTTCTTGTTAAGCAGTAGTGCAAAACAACCTCTAAACAATTTAAATGTAGTCGTATGTGACATTGAAAACAAATGAGAAATATTGCAGTAGTAATAGTTGCCTTTAAGAGAGCATTCTGATGGACTATCAGATTTGAAGTTAAAGACTGCTTCCCAGGAAAACACATGTTTTTTATACCTTCACTGAATGCTTTTTAACCCTGGTAGCAGCTGCTCTTCTGTTTCTATCAAGTTCTACTGGAGGACTAGCTGTAGTCAGCTTGTTATCCATTGGGGCATAAACAAGTCTTCATAGCAGATTAACTATTGTAGTTCACTGATCACAGCTGTCACCCAGAGGAAATTGTTTAACACAGTGTGAATATTTGGTATGCTCTCCATATAGCTGAGTGATTCTTTATTTCAGGACATAAGCTTAGTTTGTTTGAACAGTAAAGTACTTTTAAAAAGAAAAGTTTTCACATAGTGGTTATGGTAGTTGAAGTCTTTTCAGGCATGCGCTTTGACTGAAAGTTATCCTGGTAATTGTGAATTCTAAGCAACACTGCAAATGCTGTACATATATATATATTTAAATAACTTTCATACCAAGTCCATAGGGCTACTTTTAATTCTTTTTCCTGAGATTAAGCCTGAGATTTACGAACTCTTATCCGGAGACAGATACACTGTATCAGCTACATCTGCTAAGCATATTTAGTTGTTTTCACCCCCAGTAGAATCTGAAGAATACCTCACTGACTTCATTCCATATGTCTACTGTTACTCAAATGCTTCCTGGGTAACCACAGGAATTGAATAAAGAGAATCAGAGAAACTCAAGAATAGCTGCAGCAATTCTGATCTCATTTTAAAATGATTTTGCAATTACTCGTGAAGAATAAGTCATTCAGCACTGTTAGATTTCTACTGCTGTGAGACACTGATGCTGTTGTTTTGATGTGAGTTTGGATTGTTCATGCGGTGCTGGAGTGCTCAGAGGAGTGACTGAAGCTGTGATAGGGAGAGCCCTGAAGTATTGGTATCTCTAACATCACAGCACTGATTCTAGATCATGCTTTTCATGATAATTGCAAACTGTAGCTGCACTGGAGTTGATGGTACTAGTCTAAAGCTATTCACCACTTTTCGTCATTGTTGTTTCTCCGAGGAGAGTCAAGATGTGTCATAGACCAATTCTTTTAAGCAGCAAATTCCAAGTGTGGATTAGAGCACAAGCGAAAGATTGGCACAGTTCTGCGTAGAGCAGCATGCAGGCTGGAAGCCTCATGTCCCTCTGCTAGGGCTAAGCAAGAAAATTTTGACTTCCTTAAAAGCAAATGAGCAAAGGGCCCCACACAGTTCTTATTCCTGTTTGATTGCACCCCTGTCTAACTTTGGAAACAGCAGCCCTGTGCTCAAAAGAATACCTGAACCTATTGGGTTTGTAGCCCCCACCCTGCTCCTATATGTGTTACAACCAGTAAAACAAAGACTTCGATTTCCACTGGCCAGTCATACATAAAGATTAATATTTAAAAATAACTTGAAGTTGTTTGGGTTTGGTTGTTAGGGGTTTTTTGGGTGTTGGTTTATTTTTTGTTTGGTTGGTTTTTTTATTTTTTTTCTTTGGTTTCCTTTTAATTAACATGCTAGAGCACTGATTCCTTAAAAGTCATTAAAAGAGGAAGCAAAGACTGTAAATTGGTTGTTTCTTTGAGGAAAAGGAAAAAAAAAAAATGGACCAAAAAACCAAAAAAGACACCAACAAAAACACCCCCCCCCAAAAAAAAAAAAGCAAACCCACCTCCCCTCCTCCCAAACAAAACAAAACAAACACAGAAAAAAAAGCCAAGCAAAAAAAATGCCAGACCCCACCCTCGAGGGAAGTAAATCATTATGAAACGAGCAAGAAAAAAGAAGGACCTGGATTTACTATCAGAACTCTTTATGATCTTACCTAATAAGCCTTTTTGAAAAGGTCCAGATGCTTCTGTTGCACATTAAAATTTTTGTTGTTTTGTTCTTTCCTAAGAGATTGTGCTCTCTCACTGTTCCCAGTGAAACAGTTTCAAACTCTCCTAATCTTCACACCTCAAATCCCCCATTCCCAAACAAATTTCTTTCTCATTCATTCATTCATTCATTCTCTTCTGCTTCTGTTTGAAACTCTTTATATTTATTTATTAATGTTTAGGTTGTTCAGGGGAAAATTGCATGTTAAATTTGTGATAGTCTAATAATTTCTGCTTCCAGATGGATTAATTTCACTACCTGTAAAAGTACTATCATCTTCTCCCTTTCCCTGGATCTGATATATAAATGTGTATACATATATATATGTATATATATATGGGCCTTGCGGAAGGATAAAGAATCCATCCTTGGCAACTCTAACTCCCTGTTTTTGTGAAAGCAAGCTATTAAGTTGCTTCTAGCCATAATGTGTGCTTCTGTTTTAGACATGTATTGCTTTAAGTGTTTCATTACCAGAATGTAAATGTGGGGGCTGAAAGAAATTAGTGTTGCCATTAATTTAATTGCTACTTAAAAATAGAAGTGGGAAGTCTAGTAAATTCTTGATGCAGTCTCTTTTTTTCATGAACTCATGAGTTTAAAAATGCCTTTGTTATTCAAAAAGGTAACACTAGCAAGAGTTATCAATATATATCAAAATATATAATATCAAAAATTACTGTTTCCCTGATCCTTGGAAACTGACCACAACAGTAATATGGTCCTGACAATATATAACTTATATTTTCTTCCAGGAAGAATAAATATAGTAGACTGTTTAGAAAGTGTATATGAATCTAAAGAATTTCTTTTTAAAATTCTTAATAAAAATAGGAAATATTAACATTATGATATATTTTGACATATATGCACACATTAAGATGGCTCAGAAAATAGCATAAGACCTGAAATGATAAAAGAGTAGGACAGCATGAAAGAAGTGAAATTTTCAGTTTTTCAAAGCTATTCAAATTCATATTTAGTCAGCACAGAAAATATGACTAATAGGCACAGCCAATAACTTTCAGAGGGTTTTTCAAAATAATTTCCTGATATGTTACCATTTACAATACAGGTAGAGGTCAAATGACTTGAATTTACCTATGTTGCATTACTGTTATGCTGCTCTTCAGAGTTCAGGGAATTCAATTCTACCTGGAAGTAAACAATTCGAGTGGCAGATTTGTGGACCACATTCTTCCTGTATGTAATTCTTTTGAAGTGGATGAATTATACCACTCAATGCCTTGGAGGTATTTCTAAGTAAAATATATTTTAGGGGCAGCTTTGCTAGCACAACAAAAATTATATGAAGTAAAATATGTTATGCTTATACATATTACTCTTTATAGAAATATTATAGGAATATTCTTTATTCTTTGAAAAGAAAGTACTACATTCCCCCCTCCTTTTCCCACCTCCCTACTCCTGCAGAACTATAGCTTTCTTAATTTTAAGTCATTATTGACATACTAGAAACATAACATTCAGATATTAGAAGGTTATAAATGAAATAATTTTTAACTAGAAATTCTTATAACAGCATTGATGACAGAAATACGGCAGATATACTTGTGGGTTTGCCTACTGTCCTCAGAACAACTTTTGCCTACTGTCCTCAGAACAGCAGTTCAGCCAGATACTTTTCTTCATGTGAGATACTTTATTCAGACGCATTCACTTGTACAGATGTGTGTATAAACAATGATTTATTGCATGCAACAATTTGTGTTATCAGGAGCACTTGATATAAATATATCATGCTGTGTGATTGTGCCTACTTAGCTGACGTTTAAGGTTACAGAAGATAGTGACTTTAAAAGAACTTTAGGTGTTAACTGTTTTCTCATTTAATTTTTGTGAAATGGGAATATGATAACAGATTTTAATATCATAGAATCTTAGAATCATAGAATAGTTAGAGTTGGAAAGGACCTTTAGTTCATCAAGTTTCAACCACCCTGCCATGGGCAGGGACACCTCACACTAAACCATGCCACCAAGGCTCTGTCCAACTTAGCCTTGAACTCAGCCAGCGATGAAGCACTCACAACTTCCCTGGGCAGCCCATTCCAGTGCCTCAACACCCTTAGAGTGAAAAAAACTTCCTCCTTATATCCAATCTAAACTTCCCCTCTTTAACTTTGAACCCATTACCCCTTGTCCTATCACTACAGTCCCTCATGAAGAGTCCCTCCCCAGCATCCCTACAACCCCCCCTTCAGATACTGGAAGGCTGCTAGGAGGTCTCCACGAAGCCTTCTCTTCTCCAGGCTCAGCAGACCTAACTTTCTCAGTCTGTCTTCATACGGGAGGTGCTTCAGTCACCTCATCATCCTTGTGGCCCTCCTCTGCACTTGTTCCAACAGTTCCATGTCCTTTTGATGTTGAGCACACCAGAACTGCACGCAGTACTCCCAAGTGAGGTCTCACTACAGCAGAGTAGAAGGGCAGGATCACCTCCTTCAACCTGCTGATCACGCTCCTTTTGATGCAGCCCAGGATACGCTTAGCTTTCTGGGCTGCAAGGACATTAAGCCGGCTCATGTTCATTTTCTCATCGACCTACAGCCCCAAGTCCTTCTCCTCAGGGCTGCTCTGAATCTCTTCTCTGCCCAACCTGTAGCTGTGCCTGGGATTGCTCTGACCCAGATGTAGGACCTTGCACTTGGCATGGTTAAACTTTATAAGGTTGGCATCAGCCCACCTCACACACATGTCAAGGTCTATCTGGATGGTATTCCTTTGTATACCAAACAACACAGCTTGGTGTCATCGGCAAACTTGCTGAGGGCACACTCAATCCCACTGTCCATGTCACTGACAAAGATGTCTACCTTCGTAGATAGACAAGTGTACTGTGTCAGTTTTAAACATCTTGGAAAAACAGAAGCTTGCCTAACCTTCAGTATGCCTCAAACTTGTAATCCACCAGTCTGCTTAGAAAAGTTAGGTGGAAGACATTGTTTATGTTATTGCTAAGTGTTTGTGTTAAAAATACCAGGTTTTTCTTAAGAATGACATTTTGTGTGCTCTTGAACAGAGATCTTGTTTATTCCTAGGGGAAACCATTTTATTTCAGAAAACAAAGTTAATCAATAAAGAATTATTATCATGATTGAAAATCCCATACTGACTTAATAGGAGGGCAGCTTCATTTTAACATTTCATAAATCAATCTGAGAAAATTGACCATAGCCACCAGTCACTTCAGGCTACAGCGCATTTTTTTAACACAAACCTGAAGAGATCGAACCTGCCTTTAAGCTCCTTGTGAAACCAAGGTGTATAAAACTTTAACATTGTACACTTAGTAGCTTGTTTAACTAGCTGTAAATGTAAATGTTGCGGTAGGTTACCTTGCCTAAACTATGTTTTTGCTGTCTGTAAAAGTAGTTGAAAGCCAACACTTGTTGATCTTCCAATACTAAACACCTGATTCCCCTTGAAAAATCACATTAGAAGGAAATGAGCAGCAATTAGTGCAGAGAAAGAGATTACCTGCTTAGGGAAAAAGTATTGACACCAGCAGATGGTTTTGTTTACAGCTTTTCAATGATCAGTTACTGGAGAAGCAGACACCAAAAACAGAGACTGTGAATGCAATCTGGTTCTGTAAACAGGCAGGATTGCCTGTTAGTAATGCCTGGCTAAGAGACTTAAAAACTACTACACTGACTTCTCTAACCCAGTGTAGCAGGTACAAAACTGTGAATGCTGCGGATGCTATTCAAATACTCATTGGTACAATGATGTTTTTATTAATTTGTAATTCTTTCTATTTGATTTTCAGTTACTAATGAATAATGAGATGGGATAGTCAAAACCAGATATATAGCAGCCTCAACATCTCATTCCTGAATGCTCAGCTTAAAGCCCTATCCCATCACTTCCATATAAAACTTAGCAATATTTTATCGTATGCTTTTCTCTCCATCTGACTTGTTTTCCCAGGTATCTGCCAGAAGGAAAGGGCAAAGGAAACATGTCTGTCTGCATATCTTTTACAGGCAGCCACCTGCATCCATAATATTTACTTTTAATGTGTTAATGTATTTGTAGGTATACATACATACATACATATACATATATGAATACACATTATATAGAAATTATGTCTTTAGTTAAGAATTTTAAAGTAATTCCAAAGTACAGGAAAACCATGGCAAGATATTAATTTCAGAAAATTCATTTTGTGTGAAGTTGTAAATAGATTTGGTGTTTATTGCTAGGTAAGCCCTATGTGACTCCTTACTATCACATTTTTCAAATCAGTGATTTTAGGAAAAATGAATAATGACAAGCATATGAAGGCATCACTATACTGTTTTTGTCATCTTGAATATGGGAGCCTTATCATCTAACTTTTGTATTTGCTCACTAGAAAATTCTTTTCCTTCTACCAAACGAAACAAATGCTACTATGATTTTTATAATGTACTCGTTTCTTAATGTAGCAGGTTGTATACTTTGAAACAGGTTTAGAAAAAAGAATCTGAATAACACACTTTAGAAGAAAAGAGGTATTTTATTTTTTAAATTGTTTCCAAATGTTTGGCATCTTTTCAGATGACAACCCTATTTTTCCTTCTTTCTTGGCTGTCAGAATCTTGCAAAATGGTCTGAAATCAATGAACTTCTGTTTATTACAATCTGAAAGGAAACAGAAGAATTCAAAAGTGTTTGCTCACTGTGAGGAAAAATCAGCTCCAATTCTTTGATTTTTCTACTTACAGTATATGCAACAGATGGTAAGATTTGACAAATAAATCCATGTTGCCTGTTCATGAATTAGTTATGCCCAAATATTGCTCAATTTCCATGTAGTTGTGTGCTACGTAGCTTCCTTCTATTACCTACAGAATCAGAATTTATCAGTAGAGGTGGCTTAATGTGGGCAGGGACATTTGCCTAGCATGCATCTCCTGGACTGTGCTGGATGGTGCAACGATACTTGCACAGTAGGCAACTTATGCTTTCATGACCTTGCAGTATTGCAGGGATAATTCTGCTTCTGCAAGAGTGAAGTTGGTATTAAACAATGTCTCAGATCTATTAGGAATGAGCATGCTTGCTTTAACCATCTGGAATGTGTATTTGTTTGTACATGTTTTACTGCCCTAGTGCAAGAAAACAAAAATTAAAGCAGAACCCGTCTTTATTGTGGGCTATCTTTTGTCTCTTCCCACACACAATATTTTTGTATACTGATGAACTCTACTATTTGTCTGTGATATTTGTTCTGTAATTCCAGTTCTGCTTAATTTTTTTCACTGGGTTTTGAAAGCCACAGCCATCTTAGTTTAAGGACACATCTTGAGCTGCATGTTGTTTCTCAGGCTCCATCTGTGCAAATCACCTCTAACCCTCTGGTTAAGGGAGACAATTTTAAAAATCTATCTGTACTCTGAGGTAACATTTTGTGAGTAGGAAAGCTGTACATAGTGTGAGGGGGAGCATTTGTTCAGTCAGTATGCTTCACATCTTCTCCCCTCTCACCTACATGGGGAATGCAGGAGCTTTTTTTCACTGAAACTTACTCTGCCACAGGTTATCTATTCCAGAGGCTAAAGGAGATCCTTAGACCAGGTTATTCCTTCAGAGTGGCTACTTTGAAATGATCAAATTTGAAATTACTTTAAAGTAAGAATCATGGTATGCATTTTAAAATACAGAAGCTTTGTTGTTTTGTTTTTTTTTTTAATTTGTTATTCTGCTATTATGTTTTTCTTTAGGAATTTAGTGCATGTTTTAGTCACTTGAGACCTAATTATACGAAAGTGCCATTTCTACATCAGCTTATCTGATACAGGTATAATTTTCCATGTGATGGGGAAAACACTAACCTTTGCTACTACTTTCAAACTGCAGATGTAAAACAGTGGGAGTTAGAAGAGAAAACTTTAAAGTGTTCATTAAGATGTTGAATTTTCAGAAGTGGAAGGTAAATATTTAATGCCAGTGGAGCTGCAAAACCAGATTGAATATAGTCATAACAGATACTAAGTTTGTTATCCTGAGACAAATACTCAGTATGCAGCACCTTCCAATAAAGTTGAGTAAAAGGAATAAAAATTGAAGCCTACCTTGAGAGTTATGTATGCTAATAGTCTTAATGCAAAGGAATGGTTCATGCCTTACTGCCAAAGTGGCTAGATCTGAAGTTGAAGAACTGCTTGTGGATTTAATATGCTTTGGGTTACATTTTGCCAGAACAATGAGTGAAAGAAGTCTGTTTAATTTTCACCTGACTTCTGCAATATGGTTGTAGCCCATTTAAGTATCTTTCTTCATTGCTGCTGTAACTGAAGTGAGAGGTAACCATTCTAGAGAATATGGTATTTCCAACATTACTAGAAGATATTAGCAACAATTTGTAATAAAACCATTCTTCTGCAGGGTTGAGAACATATTTTGTATTTTTCACAAACTGATTGCCAGTTCTGGGGAGCCTCCTATCCTCAGTACATTCTTTCAATTTATAGGCAAAATGAGGGGATATATATAACCTGTATGGTACATAAAGCCTGTATTCTGTTTCCAGAATGGAGAGGGTATTGTACCACTGAACATACTGAGAAAATTTGTATATATCCAGAAAAATACTAGTCTTTATTACTTCCTTCCAACCTCATGCACAGTACAAAACAGTGGGAGGTTCTGAAAAATGGCAGTCATTACAATATGAAATTCCAGAAGCAGATGGTAAATATTTAATAACAATGAAGTAAGAAAAGCAGAACCAGTACCATCAACTAGCTACTAAGTTTTAATCTAGTTCATTGTGAAAATTCAATGCCTTAGCTACTTTGAAGTGAAAGTGTAACAGAGGTTAAAAAGTGTTTAGTTGGCAGACAGCAGTTATGAAACATAAAACTGGTTTAGAATATCAGTTTTAGCAGCTGTTGTGGTTTAAGCCCCCCACCCACGCAGTTTTACTCACTCACTCACTGCCCCCCCCTCTTTCTTCCCCCAGTCCCAGGGGGATGGGGAGGAGAATAAAGAATGCAATTTCCACAGGTTGAGATAAGAACAGTTTAGTAACTAAGGTATAACACAAATCACTACTGCTACCACCAGTAATAATACAAGAGAAATACAAGGAAAAAGAATACAACTGCTCACCAAGCCCAACCCAGCCAGTGCACCCCCCAGCAGCAAACCCCCCAATCCCAAACCTGACCATGCCGTGCACCCCCAGTCCACCACCACCACACCCTTCCGGGTCTCTGCTCTCTGATTTCACATTGTGGACATGACGTGCTGTGGTATGGAATAACCTCTTTGGTCAGTTTGGGTCAGGTGTCCTGTCTCTGCTTCCTTCTGGCTTCCTCTCCTCCCTGGCATAGCATGAGACTCAGAAAGTCCTTGGCCAGACCAAAACACTACCAGGCAGTAACTGAAAACACTGGTGTTATCAGCACAGCTCCAAGGCCCAAAAATCAAAACCACAGTGCTGTACCAGCTATCAAGAAGGAGAAAAATGGCTGTTGCTGCTGAACCCATGACAGCAGCTTTCATAGATTTTCTCATTATTGTATTTGTTTTTTATGTGGAATATCATACAGGTAGTCATAGAGGGTTTTCATCTTACAGTGGTTTAAAATCATGTTATAACTTTTTAGAAATTTTTGCTTCTTGCCTTCTAAGCTTATTGTAGCCACCCTAAGTTATTGGCTCCATTCCTACCCCTCACCCTAACTCTAGCTAAACTGAAGAGACATGGGAATGGCTGCTCCACTGGGATATAACAGTGGTTATTAGCTGGGACAGTAGTTCCAGATGAATTTGCACTGACCTTGTGTGTAAAGCTTCTAGATTCGCAAAGCATCTATGAATTTGTTAGGAAACAGGAGTCTTTACCTTACCAAGGGAAACAGCAGTTGTGCCAGTGCAGAAGTCCCTGTTTTGTACTTTTTCATCAGGAACTTGTGTCTTCTATGAAGGCAAGACGACATTCATTCTGTATGCTTGTGGTTCTAGACAAGTACCATTGGTCATGAGTTTAATGCTGGTTTTTTTTTTTACTGAAGAAAAACTTTGTGCCTTATTCTGGTGCGTTACCATTTTTAATTTAACTGCTTGATAACATCCTGCAACATGTACTGAACCTGCCTTTGTTTGCAGATCTACTAGCTTCCAAAACCACAAGCTGTTATTAGAATTTTTTGAGATACCAAAGAAAGTTATGTCCCAGTTTCATTTGCAATATCAATCTGATGTTATATAGCTTGCAGTAAATGCTATAGAAACACATATATATGGAGGAAAAATATTTCTTGAAATAAGTAATTTTTACTCATTCCTAGCAGCTACCATATGTAAAAACACAGCAGAAAAATCCTTGGGAACAGTTCTTCTGGTTCCAGTGATTTATGATGCAGCATCAGTAACTTAGAAACTAATTTGTTTAATAATGAACTCTATTGCTGAGCTAGATAACAAATGGCATTATAGTATTCAACATGAGCTTCTTGTTTCAGTGTTTGAGGAAGTTGCTGTGAATAGTGTTTGTCTCCAACATCACTTAAACTGATGAATATTACACATGGCTTGATCTTAGAGCAGTGGAACACAAGATCTGACAGGTTAAAATACATTCCATACAGCTGAAGACTAATAGAGGTTTAGAGGGTTTGTGTGTTGCAATTTTCTTCACATAACTGTATTGTGGTAGTCAAGCTACAAATAGTACGTCCCTTAAAACAAATTGTTTATGTGAACAGTATTAGCATAGCACGCAAGTAAGAAATCCAGGAAACACCTCTTTCCTCCTATGTAGCAATGCAGAAATGCCTAAGATGGCAAATGGACTTATTCTTCTCAATGAAATATTGTCTAAAAGATAAAATCTAATTTTTCTTTGTTGTTAAATAAGGTTGTTATTTTCTTTTCCTCCCTCAGAGAAGAAAATCAGAAGTGCTTTTGTCTTTGTGCAAATCTCTGTACTAAATTTAGAGTGCTGTAATTTCACACTTCAGCTTATTTTCTACTGTATCTTTCAGTAAATCATGTGCGTATGTAGTTTTCCAAAGTAATCGACTTCAATTCTGGTTACAAAGGGTCAACCTACAGCTTATTTCTCTATATCTTAAACAGTAAATTCTTTGTTATTTGTGTGTGAATTAACTGTTTTGTAGAGCAATGGTGCAGCAGATACAGTGACATCAGGCTGCTCTGGCTTTACCAGGCTGATTAGGTCAGATTAAGCATTGTGAAAATGAAGCTATGATGCCTTCAATATCAAATTAAGTCTAGAATGATCTTAGTGCTTCAGCATGGGACAAGAACTCAACAAATAAAATCTGCAAACATGCTTACACCTAGCCATTTCTACTTAGTAGCGTACTTTAAGTCTGTTTTGATGGCATATGCATGCACCTGAATGCTTCTGCTAGGGTCTGTCCAATTATAAATGCTCTAAATCTCTGTCTTTGAGTTGAAAACACCAAAGATGAGGGATCCATGCAAAACCTTTTGGTTTTCTTTCCTTCTTACTTCTCTTTTTATTCTACTGTTGTCGTGGTTTAAGTCTGTAAAACTCACGAAAGTCGCTCACTCACTGCCCCCCCCTCTTTCTTCCCCCAGTCCCAGGGGGATGGGGAGGAGAATAAAGAATGCAATTTCCACAGGTTGAGATAAGAACAGTTTAGTAACTAAGGTATAACACAAATCACTACTGCTACCACCAGTAATAATACAAGAGAAATACAAGGAAAAAGAATACAACTGCTCACCAAGCCCAACCCAGCCAGTGCACCCCCCAGCAGCAAACCCCCCAATCCCAAACCTGACCATGCCGTGCACCCCCAGTCCACCACCACCACACCCTTCCGGGTCTCTGCTCTCTGATTTCACATTGTGGACATGACGTGCTGTGGTATGGAATAACCTCTTTGGTCAGTTTGGGTCAGGTGTCCTGTCTCTGCTTCCTTCTGGCTTCCTCTCCTCCCTGGCATAGCATGAGACTCAGAAAGTCCTTGGCCAGACCAAAACACTACCAGGCAGTAACTGAAAACACTGGTGTTATCAGCACAGCTCCAAGGCCCAAAAATCAAAACCACAGTGCTGCACCAGCTATCAAGAAGGAGAAAAATGACTGTTGCTGCTGAACCCATGGCAACTGTCCAGAGTATTATAGTTTTTACTGTTTAGTATCTAAGTACTGCTGTGATCTGACAGGCCATTTTATTAACAATATTATTATTTTCTTTTTTTTGTATGTTGAATTTAAAATGCCTATGAGCATTTAAATTAATTTTATAATTCAAAGCCAATAATTCCATATTTAGCATTGATTATATCAGAACTACAATAGTCTGATGCATGTTTTTTTTTATGTGAACTCCATAATTTTTTGTGTTAAAATATGTTTTGTATATATACTTAAGTATCCCTTGCAACTACCATTCCAAGGATCACCATGTGGCTAAAACTCACCTATGTTTCTACCTTTAAAAGTGAAGTTACCAAAAAGAAAGAAAAATTTAAAAAAAATTTGTAGATTTCATATTAGTGCAACTTTAGCCTGTGTCCTGAAAACAAGTATTATGCTTTGGCAGTGACAAAGAAGAAAGGTGATATATTATATACCCAGGAAGATTCTGTGCAATTTGGACTGGATCTGGAACATGACTGTGATGTGTAAAGATTAAGAGAATTTGTTATTGAATTCACAGTCCTCATCTCATCCCCCTATACAATACATCAAACAAACAAATAAGAATTAATTCTGCGACAGTCATCAGGCAACAAAATTTAGTCAGCTACTGAACTGGCAGATAAGAAATTTGTAGGATATTCCTGAGAGTTTAATCGAAGACTTCTTTAGGAGCCTGCATGCCTGAGCTGCAAGAACTCAATGCTTCTGTTAGAAGCTGCAGGCTTGAACCCTTTGCAGGGATTAGACTCCTTCAGTATTAGAATTCTCTCCCACAAAAGCACAACTGAATGTTATATTTTTCAGCAGTTTAAGCATGGCACTATAGCTAGGTGGGTTTCTAGGTACCAGCAGTGTAGACTTTTGTATGCAAGGTGGCTAATGTCTCATGTCTCCATGATGTATTTTCTTGTACTGAGATCTACACACACAAAAGAGTTCTCAGGTAAGTGAAGATCGTGTTTCTGAAAATATCAGCATAAAGAGAAATTCCCAGTGCAGGTCAGAATCTACTTGCAAAGATGAAAGCAATTTTTGTGGTATGTATGATTGTGTATGGTATGCTATCTATGTTCATGAATATAGGAAAATGATGGGCATGAAAATACCAAGAGTTATCTATTCTTCTTCCACTTTTTATATCCGTTCTATGCTGTAACTTATAAAAATTAAAAACCTTTCAACAATTGATTCCTTAGAGCCTAAGCAAATGATGTGAAAAAGTCTGAAACTCTTCCTGAATGCTTTCCCCTTTCCTTCTTGGCTACACAGTAGTTAGCCTTATAGTGTTAACATTTTGGTAGATCCTCAAAGAATGATTTCAAGAATTGTACCTCTACCAGTTGTAATATAAATAAATGGAGTGAAAATGGTTTGTAATGAAGAACTTTTATGTCTGCATTCCTCTTTCCATATTCGTTAACAATGAAACTTAAGTGCTAACTGTGAAAATAAAAAGTGCTGAGCACGCACTGATTTTTTTTTCCAGAAGTTGTTCAGCTGCAGAGACAAATTAACAGAAATACAGTTTTGAATTCAAACTACCCATAATGGCAGAAAATAAATTTTCAGGGTGGAAACACATTTAGAGTTTTCTGAACTGTTTCCAGAAATGCAGCAGAAATGCCAAAGTTTTAACAAGATTCGTGCTTACCTACAAAAGATCACACGCAATTTTTTTAGGAGTGGCTACAGTTTTGGGAGGTTCTGCTTTTGAGATACTCAGTTTGGGATGTTGCCAGATAACTCATAACTATTCTCTGAAAATTGCTTTCCCTCATGCAACCTTTTGATAAAACTTTGAGACTGCGTTGCTCTGTGTATTTTATGATGCAAGGGTACTGTTCTTTCCCACACAGCAAAAAGAACAGAAGGTAAAAAAAAAAAAAACCAAAAAACCCTACCTCCACAAATCCTCACTGGGTTTAACATTTCTTTCTGGAGAGCTCCTGCATATTGACACTGTTATTTAGAAGATACTCCAAGGAATTGCTGTGGTTTAAGCCCAGCCATAACTCAGAACCATGCAGCCGCTCTCTCCCCCTTCCTCCCTCCAGCTCTCGGAGGGATGATGAGAAGACTCAAAAGTATGTAACTCCTACTGGTTGAGATAAGAACAGCCCAGTAACTAAGGTACAACACAAACCATTGCTGCTACCACCAATAATAATAATGATAAGGGAAATAAGGGAAAAGAATACAACCACTCACCACCCGCTGACCTATACCCAGCCCAACCAAGCAGTGATCTAAGCCTTTCGGTTAACTGCCCCACTTTATAGACTGTGCATGACATGCTGTGGTATGGAATATGCCTTTGGTTAGTTTGGGTCAGGTGTCTTGTCTCACTTCCTCCCGGCTTCCTCTTCTCCCTGGCAGAACTTGAGACTCAGAAAGTCCTTCGTCAGAGTAAACATTACTGAGCAGCAACTAAAAACATTGGTGTTATCAGTGCTGTCCCCTGGCCGAAAGTCAAAACCACAGCACTGCACCAGCTACTAAGAAGGAGAAAATATGACTGCTACTGCTGAACCCAGGACAGGTGAGCCAGTATGTTCAAAGATAGTGAAACAATTAGGCAGGAAAGAAGCAGAAAAAAAATATCGAGCAACGCTACCTCTAAGAGAATTCATATGCAATAGATTTCATTAAAATGTATAGGCTCTGGGAGCAAATTCTCTATTTGTTGTGCAGGCTTCCTCTGTCCTCAGTCGTGTCAAAAGTGCATAAAAATTTTTGGTTAATGAATCTGCCAATTCGTCTCCTTCAGCAGTAGTCATGATATATGCTATGCTCAAAACGACGTTTCTGTTTTCTTTGGGAGGTGTTCTTCAAGAATGATCAACATAACTAACACAAAGTAGACCTTTGTATCCTGGTAGAAACAGTGGTGACCAGATAACAATACTGTGAATAACTTTGCCACGGTTGTCAGCATACTGGTACCAGCATACTTCTCAGAATTTCTTCCACTCCCTCCAGGTTCCTATTTCAGCAGTTTTAAAGAGTAGGATCCTGCTTAGCATGTCAAAATCCAATCACTACTAAATAGCACTGCTGCAAATTCTAGTTTGACAGGTGGATATCAAGCCACAATTTTTGGTGTGCTGTAGGCTAAACAATTCTGTCTTGTAGGGAATCCACAGAATGACACTGAGAGAATTAACCTGACTAAAGTCAACATTAATCTGGCACCAACTGTGTTTTAAAGTACAAGTAACAGCCTGAAAGCGCAATTTGGGTTTTCCTTATGTCCTAGTTTGTTTATGCATTATTAGTCTTTGTAAGCACTGCAAATGAAACTCAAAAAAACCTGAGAGAATTTTTTTTAAATGTTACATAGTACACATGCTTTAAAGTATGCGCGATCTCAGCTTTCACATAGTTTTGCAAATCAGTAACTGAACAAAGCCACAACATTAAAGAATGCGCTTGACACAAAACCACCAAGAGAGAATTTTATAAATATACATTCCCTCCTCCACCATTAAAATATTTCTGCTAAATGAATTCATTAATATCTAATTTTGCATGTGCAGAGAAACTGCACTATTGTTTGTGGAGCAAGATTTGGATATCTGTGATCGTGTATGTGGCTCATCAGGTTATAAAAAGTAATAAAAAAGTAAGAAAGCTAATTTAAAAGGTGATTGTATGTTACATTTGCAGAGTCCCCAGTTTTTCTGATCATCAGAGGCCCTTCCACACAGGGTACTCATGGACTTGCCAACTTTGTAAATAACTGTACTTTGTGTTACTGGAATAAACGTCTCCAGGCCTTGGCTTGTAGAGTTATTGTTCTATTAGCATTTTTCTCTTGTATGGTTTCCATCTAGTTTATGAAAAGCAATGACTAGAAATCTTGATAAAGATAATGGTATTTCTCCTTGTTAATTACAACATGATTGATTATTTGCCTACTTTTTTCATGGCAAAGAAGTATTGTATCTCTACCATTCTGCTGTAAGCATGATAACACTATAGCTAGCTTTAATAAAGAAGTTGTCTGGCAAGTAACAAGTCCCTCTTTAGTAAAGAATGTTCAATGAATAGTAAGAGCAAACAATATGCACATTTCATGGGAGGATAATCAGTATCATTATGCTTTGTGAGTTCAGTGATACAGCCATTTTTTCTCCTTCTCTCCTTTGAATGTGGAAGCTGTGGAAAACATGAGGTTTGGTGCTATCTTTTTTTTTGTTTGTTTTTCCAGTGGTTGTGACAAGGGATAATAGACATGGTACAAATATAACTGTACATATTTTAGAAGATTTTAATTTCAAATGTGTGTATCTTGAGGATCTGTGTGTTGACTGCAATTGTATTGGAATGGAAAGAAATGGAGCTAAGTATTTTGTTCATATTATCATCTACACACTCGATGAATTATCTCCAGATGCAGAGTACCAGTTATTAACCTTGACATTAGAGTCCTTCTTTAAAGCTTAAGAACTTTTTTTCTGATGTGCAGCGGTAATATCAATCAAAAAATCCCTGTAAATCTAATTCCTACTACTCTTTAAGCAAGGTAATTATCAAGTAGAAGGTGCATTACAGATAAGGGTATAAATAAACCAATGCCTGTAATAATGGAGTTTGCTGTTCTACAGATAACATTAGATGTTCTCACTTCCCAGAGTCTGGAAATTCAGACATCTTGATTCTAAAACTGTCCACATTAGCCACCCTTTTTGCAATCTCTCCTCCGTTGTTTTCTTTTGTCTCTAATGAAGCAAAGAACCATCTGTGTTTTACCTTTTCCCTCCTATTTATGTATTGCTGCATTTCATGAATCTTACACTGTTAATGAAACTTTTCACCTTATTGCTTTCACTATTACTCTCCTAAATCTCATATTTGTGCAGGAAGTCTTTGAAGCTCTATTGGCATGCTGGCCTGTGATTTTCAAAGTTTCAGTGGTTAAATCCAGCTGATGAAAACTTTTCAGTGTTCAGTGCTTTTACCATCTGCTCTTGTCAGTTTGGCTCTAAAGACACTTTACAGATGACCCTGTTTTGACCTGGCTGTATCTAGCTATAATTTTCTGAGATATTTGGGTGTCAATGTAAGTGGGCATCTAGGAATAGCTCTATAAAAGTGTACAGCCCAAAAGCTTTTTTGAGAGCCTGATGTCTGTGAAATATACCTTCGTGTAGCTGAGCTATCTATACCTCTCTCCATCCAGTCATATGCTGAAAAGAGAAATTCACAGAAGGCAGAATTTTGAGTGAAACTGCCCTGAGTTAGTTGGTAGGAAGTAACTGAGGTGTCGCAGAAATATCTATTTACTAGAGTATTCACCACCTGGAGTTAAACATCTTAGCTCCATCTTTCAATACATGTATAGAGATGAAGATGCATTCTTTTTTGTTTGCTTGTTTGTTTGTTTTTTTCCAGTAGTAAAATTAGGAGACAAATTATTAGAAATGTGATTTTTTGGGGGGAGAGTTCCATGTTCCTCTCTCTGTCAAGCTCTGTTGTCCATATGACAAGTTGGTTATTGGACTACTTACTTAAAGAAGGAATATGAGAATTTCAGTGGCTGCTTTAAATCACATGCCTGTATATTAAGTAAACTGAATAGGTTTTGAGGAATTGCAAAAACTATATCGGGTATATATCTACATAGATAAGTGATTAAGTATTTTTCAGATTTTGGAATTGCATGATAAAATGTGTCAGGATCTGTTATCTGGTTGTCTTTTGAGGTTCCTGATCTTCTACATTTGATGATGGTTATGTGTGAAACTTGTTTTGGAAAGCATATATGTAGTTTGGTAAGATGTTTTGAGTTCTATTTCAGAATACAGTCTTTGTCTTGGAGATGTTAATTTTCTTCTACAAATCTATTGCTATTTTTCTGGAAATAGGAGTAGATATAGCCAGGAAATCTTTAACTCTGACTGTTCACTAATTTTTACAATTTATGGACAGCATGATAAAAGTCTTAATTCAGTGCTACAGCATTATCAATGATTAGCATTGTCAGATATCATCAAGGAATCATGATATTTTAAGACATGATTATGCTCCATATTAACCAGGGACAAGTTTTTTTTGTTGTTTTGCAGATGGGGGAAGCCTTAATTTAGTGTTGAAGTTTGCCGTATGAAATTGACAACTTGAAGAGTAGGAAGGTCCAGACAATTTTCATGTACTTGAAGTCACTGAGGTACATTCTTCAAAGAATTGATCATTTCGTTCCAAAACTTCATCAGTGTACATGAGATACACCTGATATGCCAGGTAGCTCTGCTGTCATTCAAAGGTATATCAGCAGGCTGGAGAAATGTGCTAACAGGAATCTTATGAAGGCCAATGACTTGCAACACCAAGTTCTGCAACTGGGGAGCATCAACCCCCATGCACCAGGACAGGCTGTGTGCTGACCAGCTGGAAAGTGTCTTTGAAGAGAACTTGGGAGTCCTGGCAAATGACAAGTTGAACATGAACCAGCAATGTGCCCTTATGGCAAAGAAGGCCAGAAGCATCCTTAGCTACATTAGTCAGAACATTGCCAGTGGGTTGAGGGAAGTGATCCTTCCTTCTTGTTAACACTGATGACATACCTGGAGTGCTGTGTCAAGGTCTGTGCTCCCCAATACAAGTGAGACACGGAACTACTGTGCTCTGAGCAGATGGGTTGGACTAGATGAGGAAAACACTAGAGGTGTGAGTATATGCACTGCAGTTGCTGCCTGAACCAAAACTGCTTTTTAAATTTTGTGTCTTTAAATATTTGCGTACTGGCTGAGAGAGATTGTCACTGAGAGTGAGTATGAATGGAGCTCAAGCCTATTTTACAGGTTCCTCTTACTCAAAGTTTCAAACCGAGAGGCTAGAGGGAAAGTTAACTTGGACTGGGAGAGCACTCAGGTAACAGCTGTGTGGAGAACACTATTTGTAGGCTGTCAGTCTAGTGCATACTTTGAGCATTGTCTTAGCATTTAGTCCCATATGGCATTAACTTCCATTCTGTTTGTCCACTTTTACAGGCAAATAATGTTTCTTGTTTGTATAATGACTTGTATTTTCAGATCTCAGTCTTTGGGTCCTGTCTGTGTTCCCTTCATGCAGCTGATCATCATTATGTTCAGACCTCTTCTGCTTTTCTGTATAGTTATCAGGTCATTTATGTAGATGTGTAAACTGTCACACATATGTTCATCAATTTGGACTTGCTTTGGGTGCTTTGTTATCTCTAAGAGGTTCTATGCATCTGTGTTAGTCCACAACCATCCTATGAACTGAATTTTTGAGACTTTCTTTGTTTTATGAGATTAAATATTCTCTTGCTGCAAGATAGAGGTGGTGTTTCTTAGTATGCGTAGACCTAAATGCATAAAATTTTGAAATAAAAAGAAAAATCTGTGACAATTAAGAAACTTCTGAGCAGTTTATTTATATAAGAACCTGAAATGCTAACAATACTAGCTTTGGTTTCCAAAGAAATACTGCCAATGTGGCAGTAGTAGCTGTAAGAATATAGCTACCAGTATTTTAATTTGAAAAATTAAAACCACTAACCCCAAAACCAAACACAACCCCACCATCACCATCACAAACCAAACCAACTAGCCAACCAAAAAACCCTCCCCCATATCATAATGAAGTTTGTTTCATTGCAGTTAATGGTACCAATATTGAATACTCAAACTTCTGAATTTGCAGAATGTAGAAAGGACTGTCATGCTTGTGTAATAACATATAACTTACCGTGGTGAACTTTTTAAATGCTCTGCTGTGTCCAAGAACTTGCACATATACAGACAAGTACACAAAGACTCGAAACAGAAATACTAGCATTACAAAACATGCTGTAACATGCACACGTTGCAAGCGGAACTTGGCATGCCTGTCTCATAATTATCCAATTGTTGCTTCCTCAGCAGTAAGTAATTTTATCAACATTTATCCCTGGTGCGAGATAGACAGCTTCAAGATCCACAGTGTAAAACTCTGGAATGTTTGTTTCTACTAATGGGGATTGGTGGTTTTGGCTTTTTTCTCCCCACATCAGGATTTTGCAGTTTGAGATGCATGTAATTGTGAGAAACTATATCTTTCAAAATAAAATGTTTCCAAATTCACAATTGATAAGTGTGAATTTATTCTTTTCCACACACAGCTCCAAAACAAGATGCAGGTAGATTTTTCAGTTGTGGATATATTCAAAATTTTACTAGTGTGTACATATTCTGTGTACATGTACACATAATTTTTGGTGACCTGTGTTTCTAATCCAGGATAAAAATGCAAACAAGAAGAAAAAAAAACCAAATCAAACCAACCAAAAAAAAAAAAAAAAGAAAAAAAAAAAAAAAAGAGCCAAACCAAAGAAAAAGCAAACTTCCTGTTAGTTAAGATTTCCTAATTAATACTACTATTTTACTGTAAGGGATTTATGCCTACTCCCAGGGCTTAATGCCAGTAAGAATCTTTTCATGTCAGTGGACTTCCAGATTAATTTATTATGATTACCAGAGAATTGCTTTGTCAGCCTTCCTGTTCACTTTTGCAAGGGCAGACCTGCTAATTCCAACTCATTTACTTTATGTGGAATGAAAGGTAAATTCAACAAAAGTGATCATAAACCTCAAGCTTTTACTCGCAGCAGCTGATGTAGATTCTGCATACTGTACTCAGGATACAACATCACAGCTGTGCTTTAAAAATGTCAGAATGCTTATTCCATCAAACAAGCATTATTGCACTGCAGCAAAGGAAAATCTTATAGCCAAGAGATGCAGAAGAAACCTTAAACCAGAAGGTTGTCTTAACAAAGTATCTTCTACAGACATCAACACAATAGGACAGACTGCTCCCTTAGAATTTTGAAGGCATTGGTACACAAAGGACAGCCTTCTGATTGATTTCAGATTAAAACCAGAGATTATAAAACTGAAAAAAACATTAAGAGAACAGATTTAAGTTCCTGTCATGGTTAGAATTGCACCTGTCATGAGAAATTCAAGCTGAAATGCAGATGAATTATTACTTAAGTAAAGTTAGCTCTTTTTAATTTGGCTATAATTATTCATCTGAGTAGCTCTTTTCTTTAAAATGATGATACTGTTCAATATTTGTATTCAATATCATCTGATTAGCACTTTCCAATATTATATAATTAGTCTTTTTTAAAACCTGAATTTATGTCTCAGTTACTTGACTATGCAGATTTTAATTAAATGCATATTACCTATTAATGTATATGTATAGTTTATGTGATCTGGAATATTTAATTTGAACTTCATTAAGAACTTCAGTGGTCAGTTGCAGAGTTGGAGAAAGAGGGACGGACATGTGTATTCAATTTAGTTCTTAGCTTTCAAAAGTGTTTATTGTAAATAGTATATTTCCCTCATACTAAAATACATAAACAGAGATCCATGGTTTGTAATTGCAGTAGTAATCTCTTGAGTTGAGAAATTAATCACATATTTGAGCTTTAGCACATAGAATCATAGAATGATTATGATTGGAATGGACCCTAAGACCATCTAGTTCCAATCCCCCTGCCATGGGGCAGGGGCACCTCACCCTAGACCCTGTTGCCCAAGACTCAGTCCTACCTGGCCTTGAACACTTCTAGATATGGAGCATTTACCACTTCTTTGGGTAACATGTGCCAATGCCTCACATAAATCAAGAAAGCAACTAATTTGAAGATTTAATTTTAATACAGATTAATAGCTGTAAACAAAAAAAAATGGAATTTAAAATTTAATTAAATATTGGTTATGTGCTGTAGTTTTATTTTTCTGGTTATTGCAGTCTTCAAAATGTGTGTTCAACCATGGACACAATCAAATATTTTTGCTAAAATCTAATACGCAGCAGAATAAATTCGTATCCTCTTTAGATGAGGGCAAACCTGCAGGTTTGTGTTATTAAGGAATACATTTCATAAAGAGTTTTTTCCACCCTTGGGTACGTTTTGGGGTTTATTTCTGTTTGTTTAGACAAAATAAAATTTAATCTATTTCTGCAGTGATTTTCTGCCCCCCTCTGCTACGTATGTTGTCATCATATGATCATAGAATCATAGAGTAGTTTGGGTTGGAAGGGATCTTTAAATTTCAGTTCCTCCCCCACTCAATGAGCAGAGACATCTTTAACCAGATCAGGTTGCTTAGAACCCCGTCCAATGTGACCTTGAATGTTTCTGGGAATGAGGTATCTACCACCTCTCTGGGCATCCTGTTCCAGTGTTTCATCAACCTCACCATAAAAAAATTCTTTCTTGTATCAAATCTAAAGATGTGATGAACATGATGTTAAAAAGCAAAAAGGAATCTTCATTCTGAAGCAAATAGCAGTAAATAATCCTAGCCAAAACCTGGGCAAAAGTTTTGTGTGCATTTCAGGTGTTGCATAAGTGGTAAGTTGAGAGAAAGTAGGGAGAAGTTCAGAAAAGTGATGGTGATAGTTTTCTCCATGTAATATCCTTGATGAATGGTTTAAAACAGCCTATTAAGATGACACACAACCCATTCCCTGTGGTAACTAAAAGCCCTCCTGAAATCATAGCCAATTTAAAACATTTTGTCCAAGGTGTTGTCCAGTCAAATTGCAAGAATATCCACTGATGGAGATTTTGCAGCTTGTTCAGTAACATCTTCCAATATTTGATTACCCTCATTGTGACTTGTTTTTTCTAATATGTAACTGAAATTTCACTTGCTGCAACTTGTGTCCTTTGCTTCTTGCCTTTTTTTCTGCGCATCTTCAAGAGCTGTCTGTCTTCATCTTCTCCCTTTGGGTTTTCGAAAGCTGCAACAAGATCTGCCCTTGATCTCTTTTTGAGATTAGGCAAACCAAAGTTTTTAAGTCTCTCCTCATTTCTCACATGCTTCAGTCCCCTAATCATTTTGGTGCCTCTTCTGACACAAAAGAGTAAATGAATATCTGTCTTGTACAAAGGAACCTGAAACAGGACACATGTATCCTCCTATAGTATGCTGAGTAGCAGAGAACGTACCGCTTCTCTCAACCTGCTATTGATGCTTTTGGTGGTAAATCCAGGTATGTGGTTGGCCTTCTTTGTCATGAGGATATGCTACTGCACCTGCTCATCTTGTCCAGCAAGACTCAACACTCTAGGTAGGCCCTTTTCTACAAAATTAAGTGAATGTATATTAAAAATAAAATGGAAAGAAAGTTAATATTTCAGTAGGAAGTTTTATAGGTGAAAGCAACTGCTAGTGTTAATGTATATACGCAGGACATTTCTATGCTGTTGCATGCAGGACTACAACCTTATCTGTAATGATGTATGCTTCTCTAATTATGCGTGACTGGGAAATGTAATTGGAGTAGTGAAGAATGCAGGAAAAGATAGAAGTATGAATGGAGGAGTACAAAGCATGTCTTATAGCAGTAGAAATAAGAGACCTAGAAAAGACAGAGAAAAGGGTGTTGCTAGTTGCAAGTGTTGGAATTGCAGGGGTTGTCTTTATGTAGTTGTGTGCTATATTAATTATATTTTACCATTAGGTGGTAGTATAATAGCAGATATGCTAAAAATATTTATAATAATAAATACATTTACTTTATAAATATGCTATATGAATTATAAATGGTGCTTTTTCCTTTCAGATGTTGATATTTTACTTGTAATGATATTAGTAATACAGCCTGCCTGTATCAGCCCTTCACTATAGCCTAAAAAATCCTTTATATTAAAGGCATATTTTAGCAACTAATAGACTAGAAACAGTGTTAGAAAGTTTTAATAATTCCGAAGTGCTCTGAATAGGTAAATTATAATAACATGGGTACAAGTGTGTGTATACTGGCTGTAACTGACTATACAGTGAGCAGTGTCAGCATATGCAAATTATAAAGATCAGAAGAAAGTACTAGAGTAAAAAAGCCTCAACAGGAGGTGAATGAGCTCATTTTTGAATAATAATTCTCAGTATCAAAGAAAGTCTTTACAAAAATCGTTATAAGTCACTACCTTCTATCATGTTTATGTCACTGGTTGAGGTAGACATAGCCTGCTGTTTTCCTTATACTGTGATTTAAATTAAAGACCTGAATAAACTTTTTCCATTTTTGCTTTAGTCTCAGGAGCTGGTAAAGAATGCTCTTTTTCTTTATTATTACATTAAAATAATATCACGACATTTAATTTATCTTAGTCTAATATTTAGCATTCATGTATAATAGACCCACACTTGGACTATATAAAACCCTTTTATTTTTAGTATTTTTGAAAGCTCTCCACCCTGTCTCATGTCTATAAAGTCTTTCAGATTCAGGGTAAGGGGCAGAGTTGTTTATTTTTGCTGTTCTCTTTTTTATTAGATGTCATTCCCCTTTAGATGTTTCAATTCTATAAGAGCAAGGTGCACTTAAAATGTTATTTCTGTGGTTCAGTTTTATTATAATCTTGGTTATTTGTCATCTTGGCTCTGAGCAAAAGTTATCTATTTTTAACTTCAGAAGCACTTTTCCTGATTTGTTATAATGTAGCTGTCCACATGCTCTTACATGATTCCAGGCTTCTAGAGGGTTTTTATATCTGAGTACAATTAGTGGGTGTTCTGGAACATAGCGGTTTTGACTTTCTTGCTTATTAGTGCTTAGGTAGTGAACCACATTTTCTGTAGCAATGTACCTACCTCATCAGATGTTATGAACAATGTACCTACCTCGTCAGATGTTATGAATCAAAACATACAATCTTGTTTCTTTTGCTCTGATTTTCTAGGTTTTTTACCTCCCCCCACACCCCTCACCCTCCCAAGCAGTTTATGCTTTTTTGCTCATTTGTTTGCTTTATCAATTCAATTCCTTGCAAAGCTCAGGAGTGTATGTTATACACATTCTCATTCTTGTGAAGGTTTGAGGAGTCCTTAATTAATTCAGAATATTTTGTTCTGATCTGCAGTTTGAATCAGAGACGTAAAGCTGCAATGATTATTTCTATGCTGTTGCAAAGATGTTTATATCGTAGGAAATTCAGTATCATCATGTTCACTGTTTATCTTGAAGCATTGACGAAAGCTAAGCAGGCTTTCTACCTCTGTAAGAGAAGACACAGGCAGCAGCAAGCTTCTCAGGCTATATGCTAGCTTTATGTATTAAGTGCATAATGTACAGCTTCAAAGAAAATGTTCAAAAAAAATAGTCACCAGAATGGGTTCAGAACTCTAGGTTACAATGCTAATCTTGTCATCATGTTGCCTATTTGGAAAAACAAACAACTAAATATTTTTCTGATGGAATAGAAAAAGATTCGTGGCATGGAAAAAGAAAGTAAAAGAATTTTTAAAAGCCAAAGAATATTAAAAATACAGTTCTTGTTGAACAGCCAGTGAACTTTTGCCTGATTCTATGATTCTATAACATACAACAGTAGTCTGGCAAAGATGAAAATGCACAAAAAATGATGTCACTGTCATGGGGGCAAGATCATGTTGTGCAGCATTTTTTTTTTTTTTTTTTTGAATGAGTTTACTTAGTTGCATCAACGTAATTTTTACACACATATCCATGCTAATATGTTATTTAACTTCCCTGATTTTTTTTTCTTCTAATGCAGTTACCCATTATCTATATATCCTGCTGCTAACCTAACTATTTGGAGGATATCTGAAGTTTTGAACTGCAATGATGTAGTTTTTATTACGAGGCAACATCAGTTGGTTTTGAAATTAAGGAGTTATGTTATTCCAGAATATATTCAGAAATAATTTAGGTACACACTTTCATTTTTGTTCTACATGAGCTGTTCTGTTCCCAGAATTTGACATGGTTGATCCAGTATTTCTTCTCAGCTTCTCTCTTATCTTATTTAGTCTATTTCCTGCTTTGAAAATCCTGAACTAGCATAAATTTCTTAAACACTTCTAACATCAGTATCTGTTACTGTTTCATTAATATTCATTAGAAGTTTTTTTACTTTCTGATTTAGGCTCATTCTTCATCCTATCTCAAAATTATATCCATGCTTTGTAAAATTTGTAAAAGTGCTTTTAATTTTTGTTACTGAAGTTTTCAGAATTCTTGTGTTTGTTTTTGTTACATTTAAAAACATTCTCCTATCCCACTCCTAGCATAAATCTGTATACACAAAAGCTGGAAGTACCTGCATAAAAATATTTTGCAACACATTAAATATTTCTCTTAGTCAAACTCTACTGTATGAGTACTGTTTCATAGCATATGTTTCACCAATACACTTTCAAAAGATTTTCTGCAGGCCACATGCCAGACTTAAATTCTTGTTAGAACTGACTTGCGTAGCTATACAATAAACTCTCATACGTAATCTTATTTAAGTGATCTGACCTGTTATTTCCTTTTTAATAAATTTAGCTGTATAACTGTTAGTTAAAAGTATTTTAAATGTTGCTTTGCAATATTTGCCATGCCCCATGTAGTAAAGTTAAATTGTGTTCATGTAATAATAATAGACTTTTATTATCAACCGTATTCCTCGTGGAGTTCTATTCTGAACTCTGACCTTTGAGAGATAGTTACAGCTGGACAATTTGGAAATGAATATCTAGCTTGCTGCAGGCTGATTTAATGTTCAGCTTTATTTTTGTAGAATGTGTGCAACTTCTCACTCAGGTTTCTTCCTGTTTTGTAGCTCTTAGGTTTTCCTTTAAGGGTAAAGTAATCTTGATTTTCACACTTTTTTTTTCCCCATTACCATACTTAAGCTAGTAAAAATGTGGGGTTTTTCCCTCCTCAAATAAAAAGGAGCTTTTTATAAAACCATATGATGGTTTCATATCATATGATTTCATACCATATGATGGTATCATATCATGGATATGATAAACTATACCAGGCAAATTGAGTTAAAATTGTGAAAAATGAATTCAGAGTGAAAAAAATGAGGCCGTACAATGTTACAGTATAGCATTTTTCTCAGAGAGGTTGTGGAATATCCCTCTTTCTAGATATTCAAAAGCCATCTGAACATGTCCCTGGGCAACCAGCTCTAGGTGGCTTAAGAAGGGGAATAAGACAAGACGATCTTCAGAGGTTACTTCCAGTCTTAGCCAACCTTCAACTCTGTGACTTTTTGCTTGCAGTTTTTTATCACTACTAGGTGATAAACTATCAGGCTGTTTCTTGGTAAAAATTTTGATTGTGAACTGATGCTGAATATCTTTGGAAACAACTAATCACTCTTATAGTGCAGCATATAATCATCAACCTTGCTATAGCAGCTAATTCAGTCCTCAGCAGTAGTCATTTTTGCTTTATTTTATATAACTTACAAAGCAAAGGGATTACTCACCTAGAGGACAGAACTTTCAAACACATCTGTTTGTGCAGTCTTTTTGCTGTTTTAAACATATACATATTAGAGGTCTTGAATTTCACATCTGGGCATCTATCTTTTTTATCTTTCAGTTCACCTTATGTGCTGCGAGGTTTTTGTTAGTTTGTTTGCTTGCTGTTTTTCCCAAGTATTGTGCATTCTACTTCCATTTAGGAAATAGAACAATGATAATTAGACAAACGGATGCTAAACATCATTGCAGGGATGTGGTATTTGGGGGTATGATTCTTAAAGGGAATCTCATCTACTTAGAGGGCAGCAGCATGTTCAAACAGTCCATTCTTTTTCTAATTTATTCTTTTTTTTTTTTTTGTGGAGGGTGGGAGAGATTGCGGTGCGTGTGAATGGTAGTGTCCCTGCCTTTCTCCTAGATGAGAATAATGGTTAATACACAGAATAATCTATAAATATTTTCTAAAGATTTGAGACTTATTTTTGAGGCCCAGGTTGCATACTTCATTCTCTTTTGATTCACCATGGTGGTCATCGATGTTCGAAGGATATCCATACAAAGAACTAGGAAACAACATAAATTTTATGTGGCAACTAAGAAGATTCATTTCTTATAATGTTATTATTAGGGAAAACTGTCTCAAAACTAAAGCTTGCTTTGGATTCAGATTAACCTTACCTGAACTAATCTTCTATTCCTGTTTCTTCTGGTTAAAAAGCATACAGCTTTCTTCTTAAGACTCTGTATATTTCAGTTCAGTTTTTTGGAAGTGTTAAAGGTAGTGTATGTTTTCTAAACTGATATCTAAGCTATCTTCTTTCTGTGATTTGTGTTTAAAGAATAGATAAATGTTACTTTTTTTTTGCTCCCACGCTTTATAATCCTATTGTTTTGTACACTGTTATTAAGGAAGACAGTAAAACTGCAACCATTTAATAATAAAGTAGAAAGGGAATAGAAATAGAAAATGTAGTTGAGTCAGGAGACAAGGAGCAGCCCTCAAAAAAGCACTGCTTTATAACAAATTATACATAGTGCTTTACTATTGTGCATTACGAATTGTTCCAATTCCACATGCTTTCTTGTGGATGAGGCAATTCATTGCACAAAACCCCATGAATTCATATCTAACTTCACAAGCCACTTTATAACACTTAGCTCAGTGAGTTTCCACTGGTCTTTATGTAAGTGTTCTAAATGTACATAAATGTAAATGAGGATACAACAAGGCCTTGTGTCTGAGTCTTCATCTTGCAGAGTGAAGCTGTCTGCAAACTTAAGAACTCATGAAGAACAATAATTATCTATTGTGACTGCAGTTTTGTAATGACTTCAGTTTAAATAGTAAATAGTCATTGCACTATACTCTGATAAACCTGAGGGCACAGCAGTTATTGCAATCAGCATGATCCCAGCTCAGGCTGTTCTAGCAGGTTAGAGAATAAAATTGTTACATAACCTAAGCAGTGAAACATTCTGCTGTCCTGTTCTGTGAAGACTTTTTTAAAAATACCCCAATGGTTATTAGAATAACTATCACATAATTTACTTGCTCAAATGACAGCACATGAAGGCTTTTTACTGTATGCTTTGCGTAACACTTAACACAGTGGTATTATAATTCTACCTGAAAACACAATAATACATTAGTTACTACATATTATACATTAGAAGTACTGTACATTATATAGGGATAGCACTGTTTCTGTACACTGTTAGCACTATATGTGAGTTTATATCACTAGCCTTAAGTCTTTTCCCCAGTTCCTTTAATGTATATGTATTATGTGATTTTTGTTCATGTTTTGGGTTTTTGTGTTTTGGGTTTTTTTGTTTTGGTTTGGTTTTTTTTTATAGGTATAGCCACCAGGAAAATGCTCATAATTAGAAGATGAGAAACAGACTTTGCCTGGCCTGTGTATAGTGCCCCTTGATGAATCAGGATCTGCTTTTTATAAATATAACCCTTGTGTTATGAACTCCTTTGACAGTGAAAATCAATGGAAATAATTTCCATCTCCATTCATGATACACTCTTCACTGGTTTCTCCTTCTTATTTTCTGTATTTATTTTATACAAATGCTACAGGGCCCAGATAAAGTGAAACAATTTTATAATATTAAATTTTCCCCTTTTGAATTCATGACATCCAATTTCTGGTTTTAGCTTCAAATGTCTTTGTGCCACTTTGAGTAGACAACATAAAGAAAAGAAGTATATTCCTTCATGGACTGAGAGATTCAAACTATTAACAGCTGGCTCTCATCTTTTTGGTATAGATTTTAAGCTTTTGAGTTCTCAGCCATAGAAGTCAAAAAAAAAAAAATTATGTTAACTCAGGGCCTGCATACTTATGAGGTTTAGTGTGTACATTTGTGTGACTCTGAAGGGAGATAAATGTGCTATTATGACAAATAGATTGAAGAATCTGCATTAGCTGCAGATGTTTATGAGATAACAGAACAGATAAAGCTTAAAAATACATCGAAGAGACTTGCTTGTAGGAAAATTCCTAGCATCCTATTTAATGCTTTGCATGTTTTAAAACGTTTCTGTATTTATTATTGTTTATAATAAACTTCTGGATGCTTGATCTAGGAACCCTTTTTTTCCCCCTGATTACTTTCGCCTTTGCATCAATTGCTAGTTGGTGGTTGCATATTTTTCTTTGGAGGTTGTAGGCTTTTTGAAAGCAATATATTTAATAGGAAAATCAGCAGCAAAACATCTTGACAGAACAAGATGTCTCTGTGTATGTCTGTGTTTATATATGTACGAAATTTGTACAAATATGTAGATAGTTGACAGTCAAAAAAGGCTGCTCACATACTACATCTTTCAAGTAGAGCTTCCTACAAAACAAACAGGATGTGAAGAAAGCTAGAAATTGATTACCATTTTATCATATTCAGCTGTCTTGTGTTTAAACACTAAAATGGTTAAGCTCTCATCTACATTTTTTTTTATTTATGCATGTTCTAACAGAGTGTTTTTTGGTGAGTCATCATACTATCTAATAAAGATCTGCTCTAGAGCAGAATTAACCTTAGAGACATGACTCTGCAGAAAATGTGGAAGAATACAATCTTTAACTTGGAAAGAGTCTACCCTGTGTTCAAGCACAAAATTCATGATCTCCATTGGAGAAGGTGTATTTTCTGCAACATCCAGGATTGTTAAATAGGGAAAAAGAAATTAAAATAAAGAACTGGTATCAAACGTACAGTTTATGAAACACATATTTGGAGAATAAGCTCAGGTGATGCTATTTACTCTAAATTATATTTAAAGGATAGTAAGATACCTTGGCTTTGGGTAAAGAATTTTTTTTTTAAACAGCTGATTGTCCATTATAATGTAAAATTAATGTGATGAAAATTATATTAATATCAAAACTAAATTAACATTTTCAAGTCATGCTAATAAAGAAGGAAAAAAAAAAAAGACAAAACCAAAACAGCAGTTGAAATTGTTCTTTTCCTCCTGAAAAAAAAAAAGAATATCCGGAAGAAATAACTTTATATTTAAGACTTATGCTTTGAATGTATTTCATGTGGGGTTTTTTTCAGCATCTTTCAAAATGGAAAGTTCTCTCTGTAATCAATCTGTTAAATGTACAGAGGAAACAATTGCTTCAGATTGCAAGAACCATGGTTTGTAGCTGCAAAACCAGTGCTAAATAAGAGCGTTCATATCCTCTGGCTGTGTACTGTGGGGACAGTAAGTCACAAGCAGATTTCATTGACACCTCAGTAAGAAACGTTACATAGGCTATGAAGTTTTCCAGATTTTTGTGGGAATTCTTTACAGTAAATGTTGACTTTTTTTGACAGTCACAAAAAAAGTATAATGGAAGTGTAAACCTACAGAGTTAAAAATTAGTCTATTCTTGAAAATCAATATTGGATAGTCTGGATAAGGGATGAGTATTGGAATTCAGGTCTCAGAAAGGAAAGAAAATTTTCTTCCCTTACATAGTCCTTTTGTATGCTTACCATAAGCAGATGTCATTTCTGCAGCTGCCCATTACCACCAGGTTTTGCCCACTTCCAACCCTTTTACTGACAATTTACCTTTATAATTTTTCCTGGTCACACTTGGAAAACAAAACAAAACAAAGAACAAAACAAACAAACAAAAAAAAAAGGTGTTAGCTCATAAGTTCGCATGTTAACAAATTTCAGAATATTGATGTGTGCCTTCAGAGCACAAATGTGAGACCCTCAGCTGGAAGGGACGTGCTGTGCAGGAGAGGTAACATCTGGCAGCAGGTTCAGGTAAAGCATACTGTGTGCTACAGAATGACATGTTATATGAACAAAATTCCTATTTCATTTAACTCCTTTGTTCACTTCCCCCTTTCTCCCTGGAGCCATTGGGTGAACAAACACGGCACCACATGCTGTTGTTCCTGCTGTGCACATGGTTCTCCTCCTGCCCTAGTCTATTAGCTCCTGATAATGACAAGCAAGAGTTTTAGTTAGTGTCTGACAATAACTAACACCTGTCCCATCTGCTATGGAGGTGGTTGCACATATGAATTTGTTGTTGCATTGATAAAGGACTTCCTGTGTAGATACTGAGCTGCAGATGACAAAGTGGAGAAAAGGTGAAGGGACAACATCTGCATGAAGACATACCGGTGTGTGCATTTTGTTTTGTTTTTTTTTTTAATCCCTCCCTCTCTCTCTTACCCTTCCTTCCCTCCGCCCATTCCTCTGGCGCTCTATTTTTGTGGTATACTGCATCTGTTTTTTAGCAGAATGTGGGGTTTGTCTTTCTTTTTTTATCTCAGTGCCATATAGTGCACTTCAGCTCCTTAATAAGCTGCTTAAAGTTGAAAAAGCAGTCTCTCCTACTTGTTTTTACTTTATATCTTGCTTTCGCATTTGAGGAAAAGAGAAAAATCTGGATGTTGAAAGTTGTTGACACCTTTTTACATTTTATGCTGCTTTCAAGTTATGCACATATTGTTTAGGGAGAAAGGAAAGAAGAAAAGTTGGCAGAGGGGCTCAGGTCATGCTATAGGGAGTTAATGAAGCATTGTTTTTACTCCATGGGGCAATCCTTGAGCTGCTGGATCTGCATCTTAGTGGAATATTGCAAAACAGACACAGCAGGGGTTAAGAAACTAAGCTTTATACAACTGTAAATGATTTCAGACATGCAAAGCTGTAGATGCTATGCCCATTAATGAGATGCTTGCTATTTAAAATTCCTTTTTTTCATGGAGTTATGCCTTTCTGCATAGACATCCATGTTTTGTTCTCTTGTTTACAATTTGTTTGCTGAAATAAATGAAGAAACACACATTTATAGTTCCCACAAAATTTCTTAAGCATAATTACTCTAAAGAATTAGATTCTTTGGTGGGGGTAGTAGAATATTAAGGATGCTGTTTTCAGAAAGATTGCTTTAGCGGTGAGGATGTTCCATAAAATTTACTCAACATTTACTAATTTTTAAAAAATGACTCAAATATTGGTCTTGTGTTTTATTTTTGCAAATGAAAAATTTCATCAAGTATCATAGTTTTGGATTGTCAAGTAACAGTTGTCAGAATCCAAAATTCACTTAATGTGCAAAACAAACTTCCTAAATAGTCATAGTAGTGCTTATTCTGGTAACAACTTCCCTTTGCCTGTGACATGTTACTTTTTTTCCTCCTGGTTATAAATATTTGCTATTAAATAGAATAAAAGCAGAATTTATGCACAAAGAAGATGGATGCTCTCATCACTGGAGAGAATAGTGTTGTAAATAGAACAAATGTACTGTGTTGTACATTCTTTTAAAGAAAAAATTGCTCTTGCCGCTACTGATACTGTTTATTGCATGCTGATGACTTCAGCGTGCAAGTTCGTTAGATTACAGGTCAACTGTGACTCTTCTCCAAGTAAGAGTAACTCCACCAGCTGGGCAAGCACTGTGTAAGTCATATTGTGCATGAAAAAAGTAGCTGCAAGCTCAAGGCTTGAGTTTTGCTGTTCACTGAGTTTATGAGAAATACTGTGTTTATGTAGAGTAATAGTTTTCCTGTTTCCCTGTTCTTCACTCTCCAAAGCCATCCCAGACAGGCATTTCTGTTCAAAAATAAATAAATAAAGCACAGATTAATTGTTTTTTTAATATATATTTTTATGCATAAAATACTGCTGGAAAAGTGAAGATTTTGGGTTGTATCATGCTGAATGACTCATCCATAAAATCTAAAATTCTCTAGGATTGCAATGTAGTTTTTGAAAGTAACGTAGATACTATGGCCCTATGAAAGACAAAGGCTGCTGTTTTAATATTCGTTTTACAGTTTCCTAGTAAATTAACCATTACATAGTCAAAGCTTTTCTTTTAAGTACTGAACAAATGGAACACAGCTCTAAGGTCCAGTATGCTTCTCTGGTTCCAGATATGCTTCAGCATGTAATTGTCTGGCAGGGAGAGTTATTGATCTGCCACAAAAACAAAATCAGTCAGCAACAAAATATTTGAACTGTTTCATTAAATTGAAATAGCCTTAGACAGACATCTGATGATTAATGCTTTTCAAACAAGTTGGGGAATGTTCATCGCATTCATTGATCTTATAAGGTACAATACATGGACAGGCTTTCTATTTAAATTAGGAGTTACAGCACAATGTGCTGCTCTCTAAATGGAAGAGAATTTTTAGTGGCTTACTGATGATTTCAAAGACATGTTCCACCCAGAAATACTTACAGAAATACACATAATGCAACTGTGATAGCTTGCATGGAGAAAGATCTTGCACCACAAACTGAGATATAAATGGACCTACTAGATACAGACGTTATTGCAGAAACTATTTTGTTTGTTCTTAGCCATAGTGATACTGACATTTTCATATAGTTTAATTAATGTCTGTAAAAATTAAAACTACTGAAAAATATACGCAAATGTATTTCATGTGTGTATGTGTTGAAACTGAAATTGCTCTAGGTGCTCGTCAGTAGACAAAACCCTCCTCATATCGATAATCACAAACTTATTTCCCATTATTGTAAGTTCAAAATGAAAGAAAAAGGATCACAAGCAAAGGAAATTATGCGGTTTTTAGCTGAGCTTGTGCTTAAGATGTGTTCAATCTCACCTTTTGCTGAGATAAAAACCTAGTTCTATGAAAGTGAGTTCAGAAGCCTTTCTTCTCTTTATTTGCTTTTAAAGACTTGTTCTGTTGGGATGGTAAATTCATTTGACAGAGGAGAAATAATTAAAAAACCATTCACGCATAGAGTTGTCTTAGATTCTTACAAGGATAAAGCATCTCTCCATTTTTTTTTAATACAAAAGCATAAAGAAATGCTTTAATAGCATTAATCTGTTTGGAGAAAGTTATCCATCCAGCTCTAAGAAAACTCTCTGTTCTCATTGAAAATATGAAAATATATTAAAAATGGTATTATGTGTAGTAGTGAGTTTTACTTCTTTACTAGCAGAACGATATATTAATTATCTGAAAGGAAATTTTCATAGAGGTGAAGGAAAATCATTATTATTATTTGGTGTGGTAAGGAACAGGCTTTATGGAAAATGCTATCACGTGGTATTTGTTGGCCATCACTGGCTGGTTATAAAATTGGTCACATCCCAATCCATGACAGCATTACTCCATAATTATTTTTGCAGGCGCAGAAAATAGCCCAGACCTTTCAGGAATCTGCAGGTAAATCTTGTCACTTCATACTCTGTGGCTAATAGACTTCTGATCAGTTCTTTATAAATTAAGGGATATTATAGACTTTATGTGGCAACTTAGTTCATTGCTGTTGTCAAAATACCTGCTTCATTTGAGGTCAAAGTTAGTCCACTTTTTAGTGTGTATCTTTTCCTTGTAAATTTAAACCTTAAATTCTTTTTGAGATTTGGGGACATTTTTAATGTTCACTGGGGGTTGAAGCACTCTGTTCCAGATTTTTCTGTTTACAGAAGGCAACTGGACCACAGTTACCAATTTTGAAAAAAAAAAAAAAAAAGTCTATGAACAAGGAGGATTCAGTGGCTTTAACTTTAGGTTTTGTACCTGTGGAGTTATGCTTAGCTATGCTTATTTTTATGCTTACTAATACAGCTAATTCAATTACTTGATCTGACACTGTGTCTACCAGATTTTAATCTCATGAATGTACATGTATGTGCTTTTATGCACGAAACTTAAGCTTGCTGGAAGATTGATTCAAAGGGTTAATAAAATGCAAAACCAAGAAACATTACATTGTCTTATGACAAATAGAAATGTTATGGTGGCAGTGGCATGTAATTGGATGGATGGTTTGCAAGCATTACCTGGGAAGGTATTCAAAGGCCTTATTGATACATGAGAAAGAATGGTGCAGAGACCAAAGTGCAGTCTTTAACAATAAAGCCTGAATGGAATGATGAGATGTGCATGCCACTGTCTTAAGTTTTTCACATTTTGTTGGATAAGGTAACATTAGTACCTAGTAGTCAATACAAGTAATTCTAAATAGTAAATCATAATGACTTGACTATGGTTTCAAAATACCCAGATGTGGAAAGATAGCTGACGGAAGACAGCTCTTTAATCTAGTAGAGCAAAGTTATATCAATATATAGCAATTGAAAACTTAAGGAAAATATATTAAAAAATTAAATAAAATGCTTGTCTTATCCAGAAGATAAGCTAATGACTGTAACTATTTTTTTTGGAGACTTACTGCCTACTTGAAGTCTAACTCAAGTTTTAAATGCTTGTATTTACAAAAGTAGAAATGTTTTTTTTCAGAATTGTTTCTCAAATAAAAAATCTTTACAGCTCTAAATTATAATTCTGATAATCTAGCAAAATTTGGTTTTCAGTGGGTTTGGGTGGGTTTTTTTGTTTGTTTTTTGGGGTTCGTTGTTGCTTTTTAGACAAGTAATTATTTGATAACCCAAAGCACTAGTTTTGGGGAGAAAAAAATTGGCAAAAAAATTTAAAAGCCCATTCTGCTTTCAAAATGCATGGTGGAAAAACTATTTTGGGGAAAAAGAAATCAGGAGAGGGACTTTTTACAAGGGCATGGAGTAACAGGACAAGGTGAAACAGCTTTAAGGTGACTGAAGTGAGATTTAGATTAGACGTTAGGAAGAAATTCTTTACTGTGAGGCTGGTGAGACTCTGGAGCAGGTTGCTCAGAGAAATTGTGAATGCCCCATCTCTGAAAGTGTTCAAGGTCGGGTTAGATGGGGCTTTGAGCAACCTGGTCTACTTGAGAGTGTCCCTGCCCCTGGCAGGGGGGTTGAAACTAGATCTTTAAGATTGCTTCCAACCCAAGGCCTTCTAGGATTCTATAAACAACTTGTAGCTGAAGGAAAGCATTAATTTTAGTTGTAAACTGTGATACAATTAATTTTACTTTCTCTTGTAGCAGAATAATTCCTCATATTGTTTTTTATTGCTAATTATGCAACCTGCAGTTTCTTTCAATCTGAGAATATCAGTGGTAAAGACTGCTATTTGCTTGAACACATTCAAGAATAGATAGAAACTTCAATAAATCAACATTTCATTTCTGAAATTAATTATATAATCTGCTGTTTAATTTGTGAACAGTTTCAATATATTTATATTTTTAAAATGTAAGACAATGTATAATATATTTCAAAGCTAATAATACTTATTCTGAAATCAGACTATTCATTGATGATATTAAAATAGAAATAATAATACTAAAACACTTAACAAACTTCTGGGGCTTTAATACATTTTTCATTTAAATACCCACAAAATTCAGTCTGCTATTGAAAACTTTAATCAGAGATAAAATATCACTGAAATCTAGTGAGCCTTTTCTGTGCTTTTTAGCTTATTTTACTTGATATATACCATTATCTTACATTAACAATGCAGCTATAAACAAAATGAATAAACATATCAAGTAAATAAACAACTGTCCAGGTACTGTAGAAAAGGATCTCTATTTTGGCATGGATTTTAATGTGAAATGTTTGGAGTTATCAAGCTGTTTAGCAGATGACTCTCACAAATAACTGAGTAGCATGCAAGTTAAATCAGTAAAACAATTTGTTGAAGCTTCTATTATGATTTATAGATCCATATTTACCGGGTGGAATTTGCATGTAAAATGTGGAATTTTAGAAAATCTTTTGGCAAAGCAGAAATATATAAAACTTTGGTCCAGAGTACAGCAGAGACACCACTTTAATGCTAAAATGTACAGCCGTAAACTGCATTTATTAGAAGGATGTGGCAACTTAAGTTGCACAGTGCACAGTTTAAACAAGTTGTAGTAAAGTTTATTTTGATAGCATTATCTGTCATTCAATATGTCAGGTGTACAGTAACAGTCATGATGGTCATGTAGCTTGGCAAATTATTGCTTTGCTAAAAAATCAGATTAGTGTTATGAACTAAAGCTGTGGTTTTCCATCAAATTGCTTCACCTTTGTTTTTCCCCTCAGGTCTTTGTAGACAAAAGTATGACAAAATTACTTTAACCTGAGTTTCTGGTCATATCATCTGCAGATATATTTTGGACCATCATTTACCATGACAGTGTAGCTGTATGTATTTTTCTACAGTACAGGTACACAAGCCTAAGGCAGAAGTTGTAGACACAAGCTTTCTTGACAGAGTCTGTTTTGTCAGATAATGTTATTAAAATAAACTTTACAATAACCTGTTAAAATTGTGCAGCTTTAGTTGCTAGATCCTTTTAATAAATGCAGTTTACAGATGTACATTTTAGCATTAAAAGTGGTATATCTGGTGTACTATGGACCAAAGTTTGATATTTTGTGAGATAATGCTGTCAAAGTAAACTTTATGAGCAGCATAATAAGGGTATGAAACTACAGTGAGTTATAAAAGGTTTCTTATTTTGTGCCAGTACCTGATTCATTTAAAGGATCTCTACAAAGTGATTCAGCTAAAAAAAAAAAAAAAAAAAAACAAAAAAACAAAACACCCGCATATATGCATCTTTTGAAAATCATAATAATTTGAAACTTTCTTGAAGAAAAACATACTGCTTTCATTCTTTCTTTTTCTTCTCTTCCTGACTTGGATTGCAGCTTGAAATTGAAAGACATGGCATATAAAAAATATTCTAATGTTGTTTTGCAAACAAATCCTTTTCAAACGGAAAATCAGTGCCATAGACTGGTGCTAATTTAGTTAAAACTGACGAGAGGATCATTTCAGCTTCACAACTGTCATTTTTGAAAGGAATTGATCTTGTGGCTTGGTTACAGGAAAAAATCCTGTTTTGAAAAAAAGTCAATAAAACATAGACTGGTTTGGATTGGAAGGAGCCTCAAAGATCATCTAGTTCCAACCCATCTGCTATGGGCAAGGATACTCCCAACTAGACCAGGCTGCTCAAAGCTCCATCCAGCCTGGCTTTGAACACTTCCAGGGGTGCGGCATCCATAACCTTGCTGGGCAACCTGTTCCAGTGTCTCACCATGTTCATGGTAAAGAATTTTTTCTTAATGTGCAATCTAAACAATGAACAAAGCCTGTGAATATATTTGGCTAAAGTGCTGCTTGGATGCAAATTCAGTTCAGTGCTGCCATTTAGACAATGTTTCTCTTTGTCTGTGCTTATGTTTGTGTTTTAGGAATTATTTTTGTGTGTTTTTTTTGTTAAAATTGTCTTATATACTGCCTTTACTTCCAGTGAAGTAGAAAGGAAGTGTTGTTGTATAGTAGCATTGTGCACAAATGAACTATGGAGTCTTACTTTATTTTTCCCTCCAAATAACACTCCTTGCAGAATGAACATAATGGCTAAAATGTACTCATTTTCTTTTGTAAGGAGAGTTAGTTTCAGTATTTCTGGCAATAAAATAATGTTTATAACTGCAACATAGTTTAACCATGTTTTTACCAGTGTTTCTGAAAAGCCTTTTTTTTTAAAAAAATTCTGTATGTTTAAATTTAAAATAATTTGAAAGACAAAACAAGAAACCTAACACCATCTCTGTTTCCTCCCACTACACACTGAAAAAGCATATGTGTTTAAACGAAGAATTAGTTGGTTTCCCATATTTGCTTGTCAAGACTCAATTCTTCAGTATATATGCACATATTGTAGCTCCACATGTACTACATAAGGATTATTTGGTCTAAAAACTGAGTAAAAATTGACACTTGTGATTCTATAGGTTATATATGTTGACCCTTTTTCTTGAATGCAAACTTGAAGGTGCAACCAAAACTCCACTAAAGATACTGTTAAGTATTTATAACATCAAAATAAGTGTCATGAGCATATGCTTTTTGCAACTGTAATTAACTGCGTTTGGCTGGGTTTTTTGTTTGTTTGTTTGTTTGGTTTTTTTGTTTGTTTAATTAGCTATATTCTGTTAGCTATTATTGCTAATACATTGATAAATGTGAAGTCCATTTCAGCTAACAAATCAGTAAGTCAGAAATGCATTTAATTATATATTACCCCACCTGGATGTATTGGCTTAGAAAAAGGATTAAAGATTTATTTTATGAATATAGTATAAAGTACTTTAACAAACTGTGCAATGACTGAATAAAAATTTATAGAAGGGTTCATCTGGTTTTGGAGGAGAAGTTACAGGGGGAGTTTGGAGAGAGTTACTGACTTGTTCCTAATCATTCCTTTACAGGGTGGGGTAAATAATTTTTAATTCAAAAAGTTTTCTTTTCTTACTCTTTGTTCTCCCATTGTTATGTTCAAAATAATTCTAATGCATTTTACTGGGAATGATTTTGCCCTGCTCTCCAGCTCTTCAGTTAGTAGAAGGGTCTAAAAGGAATCTCTGTTCCAGTTACTGAACTCACAGTTTATATTCATTTCCAAATTGTAAGTGATCTCCATATAGTCAGTCTATGTTAGTCATCTGCTTTTTCTTCTGTTCTTATTTTCCAGCTAGTGCAAGTTATATGAGCTTAACTATTTTATATAAACATTATACTGCTCTGAATTTTCTTATTTTCTTCAATCGCAAAGGAACAGAAAGAATATTATTCAAATGTGTGTACACAAAATATATAAGAAGGTTGTACATTTTCATGAAATGTCCCTGTATCCCATGAAATTATAGGGATAGATACAAACAGAAATTTAGGTGACAGTGTACTGCTTAACATTTATGTAGCTTGCTGCAGTGGAAGCTCACTGTGCATTAAGAAGGGAACATGAAGTTTCACAAAACGGGATCATTACAATCTAATGCCAGTAGCAGAAACTGTGCTAAAATTACTGAGGGTAGGGAGACACAAGATTGAGATGCATTTCTACAGTGGTGTTTGTAGGATCAAGGGCTTTCTTTTAAGTTCATTGCTCAAGACGAAACTGTCATGCATTTCTTATTTTTTAAAATATGGTCAAAGGAGAAGCCGCTTCTATCTCCTATTATCACATCCAGAATGCTGATGGCATAAATCGGCTTTCTTTTTCTGTCTTTGTAGTTTTTAAATAGTCCATTTTTTCTTAAGGGCATCGCTAGAATCTGGTTACAAAGTAAACTCACATAGAATAGTGTAATTTCTTCTGCTGCTAATTTTCTATATAGCTGAGAAAAATTCACATGGTTGAGAACTAGAGCTATGCCACATATTGCCATAGACCTTGATGCTTACTGTGAGAGCAAGAAAAAGGTTGGGGATTCAAACCCAATTTAATATGTATTTTATTATTTTTCATAAGTCTATGAATGTCTTCAGTAGCAAGCTATAGAGCCATACCTTTATTCCTACAAGTGCCAGGGGAAGGAAAACTATTATTTTCTTTAAAACAAAAGATTCTTCAGGTAGGAATATGTGCATGTGCACAAACACTAAGTTCAGAATAGCTGAAGACTTGAAAGTAGGTTTATATTTAGTGTAGAAGATGCAACTGAATGTAGTTTTCCAGTGTTTTTAGTAAGCATCAAAAACATAGAATTGTAAAGTGAAATGTGCACAGCTCCACCATCACTTTCTTTAGCTGAGAATGCGCACTGAAAATTACTCAATCATGCCTTATTGTTGCTATATACAATATATTAAATGTATGGATTAAACCTCAGCTAAAATTTAACATGTTTATCCTGAGGCCTATCTGTTTATGAACAGAAGCAGACAATTACAGGAATTATGCTCTTCACTGCTTGAGGACCTAGTGATTTTTTAGACTAGTTAAGAGACAAGCAAGGGTTTCTTATGCTTTAAAGCCGAGCTTTAAAAATGCGGATGTGCATGAAAAGCAAACATTTTCTTTGTATGTTTTATTTACTTAAATATTCTTATATGCTGAAAACCATCCTGTACTTGCTGCTTTGACCTTCTGTCCCAAATGTGCATTTATTTATACGGGCAATTCAGTACCTTCCTAGACAGCTTGTAGTTTGTTTATTACAACTTTTAAACCATAAATTATATCAAATGTGATAGTTGTCATGTGATTATTTAGAATCATAGAATAGTTAGGGATGGAAAGGACCCTAAGATCATCTAGTTCCAACCACCCTGCCATGGTCAGAGACACTTCACACTAAACCATGTCACCCAAGGCTCTGTCCAACCTGGCCTTGAACACAGCAGGCAATGGAGCATTCATAACTTCCCTGGGCAACCCATTTCAGTGCCTCACCACCCTTACAGTAGAGAACTTCCTCCTCATATCCAATCTAAACTTCCCCTGTTTAACTTTGAAACTGTTACCCTTGTCCTATCTATCTCTACAGCCCCTAGTGAAGTTTTTCTCCCCAGCATCTTTATAGGCCCCCTTCAGATATTGGAAGCCTGCTATGAGATCTCCATACAGCCTTCTCTTCTCCAGGCTGAACAGACCCAGCTTTCTCAGACTATCTTCATAAGGGAAGTGCTCCAGTCCCCTCATCATCCTTGTGGCCCTCCTCTGGACTTGTTCCAACAGTTCCATGTTCTTTTTATGTTGAGGACACCAGAACTGCACACAATACTCCAAGTGAGGTCTCATGAGAGCAGGGTAGAGGGGCAGGATCACCTCCTTCGACCTGCTGGTTCATGTGTGTGTACAAATGCTAATAAAGCAGAAGGGAGAATTTAAAGTGAAAACCAGAATTTTTAGCATAAACCTCTAAAAATTTGTTCACTACCAATTTCAGCTTTGAGCCTGTTTTGTTTGATTTTTAGTTGTATAAAATAGTATTTTAAACATTGTAATATTTATTTGATGAGCTAAGCCTGTCAAACAATTTAATCGGAAGAACCAAAAAGAACACATAATACATTTACTATGCTATTAATGATACTTAGCTGGAGAATAGTCATGAAACATACCAGCTTTCTGACAACCCAAAAGACTTTTTTATTCTCTCTCTATTGTACTGTGTTAAATTACAATAATTAACCTTGTGTCCGGAATACTGGATATTAACCTCTTGTGGGAAAATTATTCCCCTAGAGGGATTATTTTTATACTTCATTTAACTAGCTTTTTTGCATGTCAGTGTAAGGAAAAGAAACATATGAATGTAGAATGTGTTGTACTTTGATAAATAGGAAAATTCCTTTTGTGAGTAAAGGAAAATTAAAATTAAATATGTAATCAGTGATATCACTATGCTTCATGGTGAGAACATTATGTAACACAGAAAAATAATTTAAACTATTCTAAATATTCTACATTCCAAATATTTATGTTAGTGGTTAAACACTCTTAGTTTTGTTAGACTGGAATAAAATTTTAAAAATGGTTCTTAGAATAGCATTCCTATCAGCTACTTTTTACCCGAATAGCTGCTCTACATGTTTAAGTGAAAAGGCTTGTTTCATAGACTGAGGAATCCAGTTGCTGGGCTATAAAAGCCAAATCAAAGCTCACTCAATGGTAGAACCAAAAGTCACACTGGGACCTCTGGACTTAATGTTTTTTGCCATAACAGAAACATGAAAACAGGAATTTTTATTTTTTTTTTTTATAATGACAGAAATTAGGTCTACAGTTTCTGCTATTATTCACTGTGCCCTGAATTTTTATACTGTAGCAAGTTCTAGTGCAAGTAATAATTTAAGCTAATATTTTCTAGGCAACTAAATATAATAAATTGGTGCATTGTCTCGTCAAGTCTCATTGACACTTGTTTCTATAATGAGTCTAATCTTTCCTTTGTTAAAGCAACTCAAATTACCTCAGTAATTCCAAGGATAGAGAGAAATGAGCAAAAAGTAATGGAAAGGGATATTAGCAGCTTATTCATTATACAGCGGCTTTATATGTACACTAATGAGATTTTTTGTATTTTCATTAGTATTCCAAAATTCAATGGTAATGTAAACCACCTAATGAAAAAACAGGAAGGATCAGTATTCCGACTATTATTTTTATTTTTTTGATCAAGTAAGGTTATTGTTCACAGCTGGAGGTCTTGCATGTGTATCAGTGATCTTCATCCTTTATTGTAAGTTCATACAATAATTCGCATTGGAAGGAACCTCAGCAGGTCTATAGTCCAAATTCCTGCTCAAAGTGGAATCAGCTATTGGGTCAGATAGGAATTAAAGTATTAAGGCCTCTGCTCAATGAGAAGAAATAACAAACTGGTTTAGAAGAGATGTAGAATATCAGCTCATTGAAGAATATTTCAGTAGTACTCAGAAATGGGACCTATGAAAATAACTTCAATTTTATTGCTTACTTCCCCTTTTCAAGTATTTTTAAGGTACAAATATAAAACAGAAAAAAAAAAAAAAAAACCACAAAAAAACCCCAAAACCTGTAATTAAGCACATAAATGAATATGTCACAGTGGACTAGATATTCACTCACTATGTGAGAATTTTTTTGTGATGTATTAAAAAAATATGACTGTGAAACAGTATAGAGTACCGAAAGTCCATTTTGTACTTTTGTTAACTTACTACTTCAATTTTTGTTCCTTTGTACAATGTAAGAAGTAGACCACTTCCTCAAAATATTTCATTAACCTTCAAATTTTGTGACATTTCTAGTATTATTTGATTCTGGATACTGCTCAAACTTTCTCTCTTCCTCCCCCTACCTACTGTTTTTTAAAAGTGAGGACATCTGCTCATTTTGCCCCTGTCCCAGAAGAATAGACCTTATTTGTGCTGTAACCAAATATCTAAGGATTATGTTGTTAATTCTGACATTCAAAGATGACATTCTGAGATGTTGTAAGCCTTCCAAAAAGATTGAGTAAAACCTGCAAAATCTCTGGATTATGTCAGTCTGTCTCAAATATGCTAATTTTTCAGTGACAAAGAATTACAGAAGTTATATGAAGTCAAATGTCTAGACTTTGTCAGATAAAACTGATTACAGAAATCCTATTCTGGTTGTTTTCATGTATCCATTATTACAGTTTTTTCCAGCGAAGGGATGCCAAAGTATCTTGCTAATAATGAAACCCACAGTAGATTAAAAATAGCACTGAGTTAAAAAACACCATTTTAGCAAGAATGAAAATGAAATACTCCAGAATTCTAGGTGAAAAGTGTAAAAATAATGAATCCACAAATTCTGCTCTGAAATATTCACTAAACAGGAAAAATGAAACTCAAATACTATGGATTCTAACTGAAGCTGTCAAACAGCACAGTTTTGAATATTGTGATTCTTTTTACACCTGAATAATGGTGTAAAATGCCTTAGCGATGATGATGATGAGACTTCGCATTATAGTCTGAATTATATGATATGCAAAACAATATGAAAATAAAGTCTTAAAGTATCGTGATTTTTTTTTCCCAGTGAATAGAAAATTGAAATTAGAATTTATGAGTAAGCATTTTTTCCTAAAATAATCATTTTGAACTCTCAGTGGGAAAACTAAAAGCAATTAAGTAGTATAGAAATTCGTTTTCTGTTCTATCTAGAGATTAACAGATTAAAACAGTTGTTCCTGTGGTGTTTAGATGATAATGCATAATAATACAGATTTTTAAGGCGCGTAGCATGCATTGATATAGCATCAAAAACCAATAGCTTCACAAGCTCTAAATTTTACATGTTTAGATCTTTAACTGGGCTACATAAACCATGTGGAGCAGATTTGTTTTGCATAGTTCTCAGCAAATTCATTACTAGGATTCAGACTACTGAGTAAGTAATAATTGTACTTGATATAGTCGTCACCATGAACAGATAATGCTTTGCCTCACCACTTCCTGTATGCACAAAAAAGGAAGGGGACAATGACTGCTGGTGCCATTCCCACTCTTTCAAAGATCTAAATGAGAAAGCAAGTATCAACGTAACCAGCAAATTACAAACTTGCATAGGAGGAGAGGTTGCAGTTCAAGAAATAACCCAGTTTAGAGCAATACTGTCTGCATTGTTCAAAACCATATAATTGTATATTTTCTTACTCCATCTGTGTAGTAGTCTGTGGAATGGGAAGTAAAAAAGTTTCTAAAAAAAAAAAACAACAAAAAAACAAAAAAACATGAAAAAAAATAAAGCAAAAAAATAAACCAAAACAGAGTTAAAAAAAAACCCCAAAAACCCAACAAGCCAACAAAATTGAAAATTCTGTTACAGGAAACCTATAGCTTCATTTCTCTGGGTTCCTCATATTTGGAAAATGAAAGAAAAAGATTACCTGTACAAATATGATTTGGTCTTTGATATGATCTGGGTCTTTAAATCCAAATAATATGATTTGGGTTAAAAAGTCAGTTGGTTGAGGGGTCACCTTCTCTGCCTGTAGAAGTACAGGTGGGGAGAACTTTTTCTGATGAAGAAATAAATATTAATTCTATAGAAACTTAGACCTGTGCTCTTCTCTACCCATGTTCAGGATTAAAGAACAGTCACCAGGCAGATCAGAAGTATGCATCTCAGAACAGCACCTGAAGGTGTCAGTGTTCATTAAAGGTGAGAGAGAATGCCAGGAAGCATATATATATGATCAGAATTCATTTGATAGTTAATAAGTGATTGGCAGGGAAAGAGGTATTAAGCACTCAGGCTCAGTGAAAACAGAATAAATATACAGCCAAGATTACCATCTGTTGAATATGGAATGCTTGAATCAAGACATTATAGATACATTTCCCCAAACAGCAGGGACAGCAGTCTTTTTTGGAAACAGTATCACAACAGAGTAGGGAAGCATTAAGACAGGAGCAAAAAGCTGTTCACTAAATTTTAGAGAGCAAGTTACTTTATTGGTGCAATTGAACTGTGTTTAAATTGTGCTGGATCTGTGAAGGACTTTATAAGCAACCTCTAAATTAACATGTTGAATTTTTGACAGTCATTATACAGTGATGGAAAAATTACATTATTATTATTGCTAGGTTTTAGGAAATCCAATCCTAAGAGGCCTCTGAACTATTGTATGTGATCTTTTAGCCTCAATAAAGCCATAAATTTTTATTTTAACCTCCATTTCCTGATCTAGCTGACATTTGACAAACACTAAAACAGTAAAATGATTCTACTGCCATATTCAAAGAATTGTTGCAGAAGACAGAGGGTAGCTCTAACTCATGCAGGAAATGATAGTTGTTTTTCTCTGCAATTACTCTTTTCTGCCTTCTTATTTGTAAACTGGAATGTGGAAACAAGGACTAGATCTTCATCACACAAGATGAATCACATCTGTGCAATCAGCAGCTCAGATGTTATCAGGAGCATATAGGCTTTCAGAAGGATTAAAAGATCTATTTTGTCTCTTTCAGTTCTTCCTGGCCTTCAGCTTGATTTTTAGTTGGATAATAATTATTCAGAGTCCCATTGCTTTTAACATTTCTGAGAGATCCACCAAATGAGTAGAGAATTATAGAAGCATAAAGATGAGCAAGATATGTGTAATGTTTTCACTTCTTTGAGGCTCTTGATTATTGGGTGATATTCTCGTAAGAAAAAAAGGGAATCATGACCAATGAAGCTGGTATTGAAGCAGGTTAAACATATCTGGAAAACTGTTTTCAGAATAGTTGCCAAAGTTTTAATGTAATATTCTGAAGAGATTAGTCCCAGGTCTGGGCTCACTCAGTAGTCTCATTAAAAAGTAGGATGAAAGAAGCGCGTACTTTTATTGAATATCAGATGATACTACTCTGGAGGAGACTTGGAATATTTTAAATGAGGAGTAGAAACCAAAATGATCTGGGGAACAAAAAAGGAACTAAAACCCAACAACAATTACAGTAGAGGTATATGCAAAAAGATTTGCTATGAGATTTATGATGTTATCTTTCTACTACACTTGTACCAGTGAGGATCAGGTAATGTGTCATCATTTGTATACTTTTAAAGAAATATGTCAGGCAACTGGAGAGAATTTGTGGAAGAAGAGCAAGCTCAATGCTAAGAAATATGATGCGAGAGCAGAAAGCTAAAATAAATGAGCTTGTTCTAGTCTAGAAAAGAGAGAAATCCCTAAGAGACAAGATGATAGCCCTCAACCATGCAAAAACATGACAGAAAAAAAAGTTTTTATTTGAAGCATAAGATATTTATTTCTATATTAGAGGAACTATTCCAATGCTCGGTAGAGTTAAGCTAGAATTAGATGACTTAAGAAAGTCAAGTATGTTCCACATTAAAGGCTCTAGAAGTTAAATTACATAATTTCTGATATTTACCCAGCTAGGTCATTTTTCTCTTAGGACAAGAGGAAGAATCGATGTTCTTTGCACAACTTTGAGTTTACATAATATGTATGTATTAATTAAAAAATGTATTTCTTCAAAATCCAAAATAAACAAAGCTTTTCTTTGTGCAAAGGATTAAAGTACTATTTTTCTAAATGTTGCCAAACACTATTGACGCAAAACTGTACAGAGACAAAGTAGAAATTATTGTTTTCAGAAAGGTGGATAAAGCCTTTCCTGCTAGTTTCAGCTATACTAATAATCCAGGACACTGAGGTGAAGAAAATCACAATTTACTTCTTTTTTTTCTCAACTCCACCTACTTTCTTATTTGTTTGTGTACCTCCTCACCTTATTCCTAAATAGCAGTTCTTTATACTGGGGGGGGGGGGGGGGTGGTGGTGAAATAAATTACTGTTAAAAATCACATTTTTTTATGGTATCCTGTATGGCATCTTTTTTTCTAGAATTTACCCATGGTTTGCAGAATCATTGTGGTTTATATGAATTGATTAGCAGTAATAGAGGATGCTTCCAATGGTGAAAATTTTGGCAAGAAGTATAACAGAGAGCACAAACTGCAGAAAAAAAAAAGCATTTTTAAGCAAAAGCTCTACAGAAGTCTGGAAAAGGATATATATCTTTATATCTTTGTGGTTAAAATTACTTGTGGGAAATGTTCTTCATTATACGAAAATCTGTTGCTTGATACTGCAGTTAAAAAGAGTTGAAATCGTGGCCAAAATGCAGTGTTTTTTCATGTTTTGGAGCTGAAGTTCTGCAAAAGAAAGTTTACTTCATGCCGCTTTCTCAAAAACTCAGGATCATATTGTCACCACAAGGCTGTTTAGTTTCTTTTAAAAATACTGAAAGAGTTCACACTAATATTTCTCTTTGTAGTATAGATATTTAAATGATACAGACTAGAATTTCAAGGGCTGTTGGTAAGAAAGCCTTTAAAAACAGGATCTATCAGAAATCTTCTATCTGGTGAAACAAAGTCAGTAAATTTCAATTTGAGATACTTGCAGTGTATTTGGCAGAAGTTTGGCTGGGTGGCAGGTAGTGGGAAAGCTTGAGTTTGCTCAGAGCAGGCAGAGTGCAATTCTGCTGGGCTGTAATTTCTCAGTATCTGCATCAGTATGGAGCTAACTCCAAGCTAGCATACCTTGTTCCTTAAGTGTGTCTTCTGAAGTGAGGCTCAGCATTGTATTAGCTTTGTTTTTCAGCTTCCAGTGAATTCAGAAGAGTTGACAGAGGGAGAGCACCTCTTTCTGTAATACAGAATGTAAGACACATTTGAAGACTGAAGGTTTGTTTCACTTAGGTCATCAAATTGCCACAAAAGTCTTAAGATTCTCCAAACCCAAAATTTTCCTTCCATAATTACCAGCAAATCAATCATTTAGGTGATAATGTTGTGAAATACTGTAGACTCTGTCCAACAGGTTCACATCCATCTTCCATTGGGGGCCGCAGAGCTGAACACAGTACTCCAGGCATGAGCTTACAGTTTCAAAATGTTTTACTTTACTATTGAAAAAGTAGAGTGTTTACTGGACATAGAATATTTGCTTTAGCTAAGAAAGATGTGTGTTTGCTTGGTAGCTTTCCATATGATGATTTACAATTACCATTTACCATTAAACTCATTGGTAAAGTGCATGAATAGGCAAATTAAATAGCTGGAGCAGAGCTGCATGGTGACATTTCTAAACAATAGTATTGTAAACTACCAGGTCATGGGGAAGAAGACTTAGGGTCACCAACTTCACATCACTAAAGATTGTGCTTACTATTAGTATAGCCCATGTACATTACAGTTTGGATTTCTATTTACGGTTTGCTCTTGGTCCTGATCTTTATCTGGTATAAAGAAAAAAGTAAAAGTGTAGCAAAAAATACCTTCACTGGAAATATATCTGTTTCCATGAATGGATCAGAAGGCTCTTTATGTCAAAAATGGTTCCCTATAACTCTTTATTGTGGCTATACTTATATGTAACCTGATTTTATTTCTGTCTGTATAAAGTTAGAAACAGGCCATTTAAGTCAACAGAGTTGGAAGTCATGCCAATAGAAATGGAAAGGAAATGATATGATGAATGCCAACCCTCCCACCAAAAAAATTATTTCTTAAAGTTTTTTGTTTTCTAAGAATTTTCGTTAACCACATTATGTATATTGATTCCAAATTTCACATTTCAGGTATGTTATCTTCTGCAATGCAGTGTTGAGAAAGTGAACATATGCTATTTTGTAAGAAGGAAAGAGATAATAATTTTGAAAGAAGCTTATCAAGTGTGATTTGATTTACCAATTATCACTGAGATCCTCTGAGTGTCAAAACGAAAAAAGTAATTTATTTTATTTGATTTTCACACAGTAGTCACACAGATTCACGTTTTCCTCCCATTTCCTCTTGCGTTCCCCTCAAAAGGAAAAAATAAAAAAACCTTTTACATGGGATATGTCTATCTATCTATTACTCACCTCAGAGCTTAAAACAACTCCAGTTCTTAAGTCTGTGGCAGTTTGGTACTGTCAAAGTCTTGGGTATAGTGAATATTTTTAGATTAAAACCCCAAAGAAAATAAATAATGCTGTTTATTAGATGCAATATGTTGTGCAAGTGTCTTGTACAGTAATGTGTATTTTATTAACCCCTTATACTACTTCCAAAAGTATGTCTTTGTTAGATATATGACTATCTGATCTTTGTTTCTCTTTGATATCTATATTCCATGTTCAATTATGGAAAAAGCAAAAGTAATTGAGATGCCATAAGAGAATGGACCAAAGTTAGGCATCTATGAGATATCTGGAGTAGGATGAATGAAATTCTCCAGAAGAGGTTTAATATGACATATCATTCTGGGCCTGTTTTGTAATAAAAAGAAGGAAGAAATATGTAAGTTGGTTATGTAATAAGGTGTCATGTAGTCCCTTTATTATACATTTTTTTTTTGTTCCATTTGAGAGCCCACAATGGTGGAAGATCAGAATAATGAAATGTTAGAACTGCACAACGGTAATCTATTTGCCTCTATGCAGACGCCCGTAGTATGGGGAACAAACAAGAGGAATTAGAGATGGGTGCACATCTAAGGTCATATGATATGATAGGTATTACAGAAACATGGTGGGATGGCTCCTACGACTGGAGTGTTGGAATGGAAGGTTACAGGCTCTTTAGAAAAGACAGGCCCAACAGAAAGTGAGGGGGAGTTGCTATTTATGTTAGGGACAGGCTGGAGAGTATGGAACTCTGTCTCAGGCAGGTAATCAGTCAACAGAGAGTTTGCGGGTCAGGGTTAAAGGGAGAACAGTGATGAGAGACATTACTGTGGAGATCTATTACAGACTGCTTGATCAAGAGGACTCTGTGGATGAAGCTATGACTATAGAAACAGCCTCACGCTCGCAGACCCTTGTTATCATGGGGGACTTCAACCACCCTGATATCTGTTGGAGGGATGGTATAGCCTGGCAAAAGCAATCCAGGAAGTTCCTCAATTGTGTAAGACAACTTCCTTCTGCAAGTAATAGAGGAGCTGACAAGGAGAGGTGCCATGCTTGATCTTGTCTTCACCGACAGGGAAGGGCTGGTTGGGAATGTGATGCTCCAGGGCAGCCTTAGTTGCAGCAATCATGAGGATGGTTGAACTAAAGGTCCTCAGGACAGTGAGAAGAGCATGTGGGAAGCTCAATGACCTGGACTTCAAGAGAGCAGACTTTGGCCTCTTCAGGAACCTGCTTAGTAAGGTTCCACTGGGATACAGCCCTAGGGGGCAGGGGGGCCCAAGGCTGGTGGTTGATATTCAAGAATCACCTGCTACAAGCTCAGGAGCAGTACATCCCAACTAGAAAGAAGTGTTGCAGGAGAGCCAGGAGACCTCCTTAGATGGATAAAGAGCTGCTGAGGAAAATTCGAAAGAAAAAAGAGGCTTATAAAAGGTGGAAGCAAGGTCAGACAGCCTGGGAAGAATACAGGGATGTTGTCCAGGAAGCTAGGGACAAGATTAGGAAAGCTAAGGCCCACTTAGAATTCAACTTGGCTAGGGATGTTAAAGATAACAGGAAGGGATTCTATAGGTACATTGCAAATAAAAGACAGACTAGAGACCACATGGGCCCTCTATCAGGAGGGCTGTCAGGAGAACTGGCTACCCTGGATTTGGAGAAGGCTGAGGTTCTTAATGACTTCTCTGCCTCAGTCTTCACCGGCAAATGTTCTGACCACACCACCCAAGTCTTGGAAGGCAGTCACAGGGATTGTGAGAATGAAGACCCTGGGCCCACTGTAGGAGAGGATCTGGTTTGAGACCATCTTAGGAACCTGAACGTATACAAGATCATGGGACCTGATGAAATCCATCTGCGGGTCCTGAAGGAGCTGGCAAATGAAGTTGCTAAGCCACTGTCCATCATATTTGAAAAATCATGGCAGTCAGGTGAAGTTCCCGATGACTGGAAAAAGGGAAATATAACCCGCCTTTTCAAGAAGGGGAAAATGAATGAACGGGGAAACTACAGACCAGTCAGCCTCACCTCAGTGCATGGCAAAATTGTGGAGCAGGTTTTCCTGGAAGGCATGCTAAGGCACATGGAAAACAGCAAGGTGCTTGGTGATAGCCAGCATGGCTTCATTAAGGGGAAATCTTGCCTGACCAATCTGGTGGCGTTCTAGGAAGGTGATACAGAACTGATGGATAGGGGTAGAGCAGTTGAAGTCATCTACCTGGACTTGTGCAAAGCGTTCGACGCTCTCTGCATGACATCCTTCTCACTTGCAGAGACACCAATCAGATAGGTGGACCACTCGGTGGATAAAGAACTGGCTGGATAGCCGCACACAAAGAGTTGTGCTCAATGGCTCAATGTCCAGCAAGAGACCAATAAGGAGTGGTGTCCCTCAGGGACTGGTGTTGGGACTGGTCTTGTTCAACATCTTTGTTGGTGACATGGACAGTGGGATTGAGTGTGCCCTCAGCAAGTATGCCGATAACACCAAGCTGTGTGGTTCTGTTGATATGCTGGAGGGAAGGAATGCCATCCAGCGGGACATTGACACGCTTGTGAGGTGGGCTGATGCCAACCTGATGAAGTTGAACCATGCCAAGTGCAAGGTCCTACAGCTGGGTCGGAGCAATCCCAAGCAGAGCTACAGGTTGGGCAGAGAAGAGATTCAGAGCAGCCCTGTGGAGAAGGACTTGGGGGTGTTGGTTGATGAGAAAATGAACATGAACCTTCAGTGTGTGCTGGCAGCCCAGAAACCCAAGCATATCCTGGGCTGCATCAAAAGGAGTGTGACTAGCAGGTTGAAGGAGGTGATCCTGCCCCTCTACTCTGCTCTTGGGAGACCTCACTTGGAGTATTGTGTGCAGTTCTGGTGTCCTCACCATCAAAAGGACATGAAACTGTTGGAAGAAGTGCAGAAGAGGGCCACGAGGATGATCAGGGGACTGGAGAACTTCTCGTATGAAGATAGACTGAGAAAGTTGAGGTTGTTCAGCCTGGAGAAGAGAAGGCTGCGTGGAGACCTCATAGAAGCCTTCCAGTATTTGAAGGGGGCCTATAGGGATGCTGGGGTGGGACTCTTCATTAGGGACTGTAGTGGTAGGACAAAGGGTAACGGGTTCAAACTTAAACAGGGGAAGTTTAGATTTGATATGAGGAAGAAATTCTTTACTGTAGAGGTGGTGAAGTACTGGAATGGTTTGCCCAGGGAAGTTGTGAATGCTCCATTGCTGGCGGTGTTCAAGGCCAGGTTGGACAGAGACTTGGGCAATACGATTTAGTGGGAGGTGTCCCTGCCTATGGCAGGGGGGTTGGAAGTGGATGACCTTAAGGTCCTTTCCATCCCTAACTGTTCTATGATTCTATGATTCTGTATGCTCGTCTCCCACTCCTAACAGGGCTGTGCAGCATTGAAAGCAGAAACCTCAGACCTGGGCAAGAGCCTATGAACTTGAGCTGGAAATAAGACAGATTCAATAAAACACTAGAAATGTCCTCTGGGCCGGCAATATGGAAAAGTAACCATTTTTATATAGAATTTCAACATTTCTTGGAGGTAAGAGTTCTTGTAAGGTCAATTCAAAATTTGGAAACAAAGAGCAGAGGAAGTGCATTTCATGCAGACCATTACTTCTTGCTCTGCTTTTAACAATAGAGCAGTATCACTGACTTCAGGAATCAACTGTGGGCTGGCAAGAGTCAGTTTATTCAGTCTTTTGAGTCACATTCTTAAACACTGGAAATCAGAAAGCTTCATTGGTTTTAAAAGATGCAATATCAGATGCAGATCTGATTCAATTAATTTAAATATATGTAGGTAACACAGAAATTAATTCCCTCTGGTGGGTCAGAGATGTGACTTGGCCAGCATTAGGTTACTTATTTACCTATACATCCATTCTAAGTCCTTGTCTTAATTTCAGGATGCTTTTCTCCTTAGAACTTCTCTGTACATATCCCTATTACATCACAATGCTGGGGTCTGCAGGCATTCATCCAGCCTGAAGATGGGCTATGATCTACTAGCTGCCATGCCTGTGGATGGTTATATATCTGGTATGCATATGAAATAAATCAGCTGAGCATGTACAATCTTTTTTGTATATTTTCAGTACACATATTCTGTTGACAAAGCAAATATTTTAAGAAATATCTCACCCCCTCAAAATTTAAAGCAAAAGTAACCAAGTGCCAGGACAACAGGTCTATAAAAAATGTGATCTGGACCAGAATTTAGCCCTGCTTCTTGAAAACTAGTATGATAGAAAAGTAACATTAAATGTCACACTGAAGTAGATTTCCCAAGGTATAGCTAATGCTTATTTGAATTCATGCCTTGGTTCTTCTCCAGAGTTAAGGAAGAAGCGACAAATAAGTCTGATTCGCCTGACTAGCACAGTGTCATAGCTGCATCTCCACTAGTCTCTTGTTGCCCATTTCTCAAATGGTGTCCACACTCATCACCACAGTATTTGAACACAGGGCATAAAACTGAGCATTACATTTCAGTTTAGAGATGAACCACTAAAGTCTCTTACTACTTGATCATTTGTGTTAATATTTTCTACCTGAATTTCTATTGCCTTTCTTCTGATAGTATTCTAAAAAGAGTAAGAAACTACTTTGGGATGATTGTTTCTTCACTCCCTGATTTTTTTTCTGCTATTTCAGGCAACTGTGCTAGAAAAATCACAGTAAAACAGAGATAAGCTTCAAGAGTGAAGATAGCATGAAATGTTACGAGGATGTGTGCAGTTTTCCCTTTTTCTTTGCTTAATAAATACTGATATCTAGAAAAGTTCAGCATTTGCATAGGACAGTTAGATTAGGAATCTAGCATGAAGAGATTCTCATGAAGCACAGATAGTGGCATATACCTGTTCTTTACGATGTAATAATATTCACAGTATTGCTCAAGCCTGCCATTTTTTTAATGTATTTCAGAGTGAAGAAAGCAAAGCTTGTTTCCTTCTGTTTTCATTTCAGATTTTAATAGTGCTATCCCAGGGCTTTTTTTTCTTTTGTTTTTCCTCTCAGTTAATATTTTTGGTTACCACTAGAAAAGCTCTTCCATGAGATATGCCTGGAGTTATCACACTTGTTTTCTCCCTTTACCTCCTAAGTATGAAGCATTTTCTTTTCAACATCTCTAATGCTCAAAGATATTATTGAGCCACAGGGAGGCAAAGGTTTCTTACATATAAAAAAAAAAAAAACAAGTTAGAGGAGTTAAAAACAAACAAACAAAACAAAACAAAGCAAAAAACAACCCCTCTTCCCTACTTCTTGTTTAGAGTCATTTTTTTAAAACATATATAAGAAATTAAGCAAGAAGGGTAAGTTAACGGTGGCAGACACAGAAAAAGGCAAAAATTATGAGTGCTGGTAGTTCCTGGTTTCTAGGAAGAACAGTTGGTCTTGCCTACTTAGTATATTATTAGGGTCATTCTATATCTCTTCTCTTTCTCCAGTTCAAAGAACATTCCTTGAAATGTTGTTTCAAAACAGAGTTTTCCTATCCATTTTTATGCTATGTTATTTTGTGTTATGTTGTACTGTGTTGTGTTTGTGTTTTGTGGTTTGGTTTGGTTTGTTTTGTTGTTTGTTTGTTTGTTTGCTGTTTAACAGGGAAGGATTCAGGAAAGAGGTGAAAATCTTAGATGTAGTCCCTGGAGAAGGCTGTGTTCTTTTCTAGCTTAAGCTTATGCTAGTGAAAGATAAGCCATTACCAGGGTAGAAAGGGCAACTGCTTGAAAAATTAGCATTTGTAGTAAAAACAAAACCTGCTTTATAGTAGTTAATACACAAGCTGTGCAAACCATTGGCTTATTTAGTTTTACTTTTGTGTTTCTGAGTGCTGTTTTAATGAGCAGATAAAGTGGAAAATGGGATTGATGCCAGTTCAAAATAAACTGCACTTACATATGCTATTCATAAGACGAAAAATGGATTGGTAAGATCATTGACTAATCATAAAAATAAAAGCAAAAATAAATTTTACATGTCTCAGAGAAAGCTGAATTTATCTAATAGAGAAGAACAGTGTATCAGGTAAATGATTACAGGCAGAGTAGGTTTGCCATTAGTCAATGAATTGTTGAGTGTTCCTCCAATTGTATCTTGTTACACAATCTTAATAGGAGGTAGCTGTGCTGACAGAGGGTGACACAGTCAAAGTCCACCATCTTGGCTAAATGTTTTACCATTAGAATGTAAATTTTCACAAGAAAATTAAGCTTCAGTCTTTGGAAGAAGGTGATTGAAGGCTAAAAGATTATCAAAGGAGAAAAGAAAAACTAAAAGATAGACTACTCTGTAAATAATTTAGGAAATATTGTAAAGTAAAAATCAGCAGGTCTGAAAGCATGCATGACCAGCTGATAATACAGGAATGCCTGACTTTGTTACAAAGAGAGTGGGAGCAATTGAGTTCCTTCTGGAGTGTTAATATAGTGGAAAATGAACTTAAGAAAAATAAGGTGGAACAGGCAGATTCCTTTATTTTAAGAAAATAGAAGATAACACCATGAAAACAATTATACATAGAACTTAGGAGGGAATTAATGCTGTATCTATGATAAAATTTTCCTGTGGAATGATAGGATTGTTTTAATTATTTTTCTTTGTTGGATTTGTTGGTAAAATGGTTGAGGTGTTTTATAAATATCAGGACAATTGGTTAATGTTATTTCTTCTGAAAACTACCATTAAGTTCAATAGGAAGAAAAAGATTTCCTGTGTTATTTTGATTTACAATCCACAATGCTATGGATGGGGTCTTAAAGACACAAAGAAACAGGGAAATTGTTCTTGTCTATTCCAACAGTGTACACATACACTGATCAATTAAGGGAGATTGATGTTCTCTCTGCAAGCTTTATAAAACGAACATTGTCTCCTATTTGTCTGGGGGCACTCAGCAGAGCTTCCCAGCAGACAATGCTTGTTTTATGCATGTAGAGAATAATCTGATACGCAATGAACAACACCAGTGTAGGTGCCAGAGGCAGTATGCTCACCCCAAATGTTTTTCCCTCTTTAAAAAGCAGCAGAAAATACCCATACTAAACCAAAGCAAGCAAGCAAACAATCCAAAAAACAATTCCATAAGATTTTTTGAAAGGCTGCCAAAAATACTTCCAAAAACATTGAAAGCGAGAAAAAAGTGATGGCATAGAAAGTAGAAATGCTGCAAAAAATTACAAAGAAATGTCAAGCTTGTATATGTGGCTTTATTTACAGGATTGCAACATAAAACTCATCTTTTCTCTTATTTCTATGGATTCCATTAGAAATTTTCTAGGGCTGTGTTTTTTTTATATTTTTTCTTTTTTCTTTATTTTTAGTATGTGTATATTTTTTTTTTTGACATTCTAAAATAAGTGTGAAGTAGTTGGCTATTTTTACCATTTATATTTATAAATATATATTTGAATATGCATGAATATGGAGTAATTTAATCAAAGAGCTTGACAAAGTCTCAAATTTAAAAAAAAAAAAAAAGGAAAAATTAGTTTTTAATTGAGGGCTATATTTGAGGTTAAGATGAGCAGCAGAAAGAAATACTGAATTCAGAAGTTACTCAATTTCATTGGAACTAACTATGGAGTCAAGTCAGCAAAACAGAATGTAAAGTTACTAATATTTGGAGGGAATACCCTTCTTCCTTGTTTATTCAACTATCAAAAGAATACATTTTCTGTTATTAAATTACATGTAGAAAATTAATGCCCAATGGATCTAAAAATATAGTGAATAACACAGTAATTTATTTGCTTATGATTCTAGCAGTATAGTGTTAAAATCAGTCAGATTAATTTTACTAGGAATTATTGTCTTGGCATTAGCAGATCATTCTTTTAGGCCATCAATTACTTACTTACACATATGGCTACAGCTACAAGATTTAGATAAAAAAAAAAAAATCCCAGTCTTCACCAGATGTTTCAAAATGTTGGCTACTGGAAATGAAAGTAATGTATTAACTGTACCGGAGAAAACATTAAGTCAACTATACTTCTGCAAGATTTATAAGAACTAAAGTGAGCTTAAATTTTAATTGTCAAAGGAAATTTTACATGCACTAACCATTCAGTAACATCCATCCCATGTATTTAATTATGCACTGGGTTTTGAACCATCATCTCCAGAGCAGCATAAAAAAGAGTTCCTAAACTACTGTTCATAGACATTGCTGTAAATTACACATATAAAAGACATGAAGTTTTGAAGATGAGGGCTTGCCAGAAAAAGAACCTTATATTAATATACTTTTATTCCTCTCCTGCTGATATGTATTACATTAAGGTACACTTCACCTCATTCTCTTGAATGTTCAACTATTCAGGTGTTTCAAGTAATTTAAGGTTAAAAGATTGCATGTGCACGTACCAGCATATTTGATATTATTTTACTTTCTAGGATATACAGAAAAACATTTTGGTACAGAGTTAGGAAGGCTGTCTCTGGCATGATGAAACTCATTTTAATTTACAATTATTAAGGCAATATTTTTGCAAAGAAACTCCTGTTATGTAGAATTAATGTTGCAAAAATATCATTCATTACTAATGAAAAACAGCTTAAAGTGGAACTGAAACTGTAAACAAAAAATATTTTGGAAATTTAAAAACTTGTTGCATTTATTCTCAGCAACCAAAGTTTTAGCTTCTTTATTCAACCTTCTTACATGCCACTTCAGGAGTATGTGTTCCAAGAATGTTTCAGTTCTCAGTGAAGTAATTTCCAGGCTAAGCCAAATGTCACAAACTCAGCCTGTAAGATCTCTTTTGCTTGCATGTGTGAACTGTATGCATTAATAGCGTAGTGAAATGGTAACTCTGTAGCATACAGCTCTGAATAAAATGGCATTGATGCAAAAAGCTTGCTGGATTCAGGGGATGTTGCAGGGTCACATTTTTGTAGGATGTGTATTTATGTCTATTTTAAATGAATATTCTCTGCAGTATTGGATCAGAAAGGCAGAGTGGACAGCAGCAATGTAAATACAAAATAAAGAGGTTTTGTTGCCCTAGAACTTATATTATTGTACAGACACTTGGGTAGACTGAAGAGGAAATAGTAAAATGCTGAAAGTCTGTTTCAGCACACCCAGTCTGTGAGCCAGCAAAATAGAAATTCAATTCATGTTAATTAGAAGATTTCACAGGAACACACAAATTTCGATGGAAATACAGTAAATTAGTTTCATAGATTAATTCCCAGACAGAGTGCCAACTTATTATAGGATAAAGTCATCCAAGTTGGGGTAATTCCCATGTCTCTCATGAGACAAAATGCAGATTCGAAGCTCTACATACTTACATACCATATTAAGATAGATAGATAGATAGATAGATAGATAGATAGATAGACAGATAGATGATAGAGATAGATAGAGAGATAATGATAGATAGATGATAGATAGATAGATAGATAGATAGATTAGATTGATAGATAGATAAAGATAGATAGATTAGATAGATAGATAGGAGACAGAAAAAAAACTAAATAGCTTTAAAGGCAGTCCAAATTTGTTTGTCCAGAATCATTGGCACAGAAATAAAAAATTAACAGTCAAAATGTATTATTCCCTTTCTAGACAAGTTACTTCGAGATTTAGCTAATGAAATTTTTTTCACATTTTCTATTTGTGCTGTGTATTTATAATTTCCTATATGTGATGAAATTAAGAGAAGAAAGGCTTGGGTTTTTTCTACTGTAAGTAAACAGTGCTAGCAGAAAAACTTCTGTGTCCAGTACATCTCACTGATTGCATTTGCTATTCCATTTTTCTCCTTTTCTTTAGGCAAATACTATCTGTGTATAAAAAATATATTGCTGTGGATGCTGTCTTCCAAAGCATTTTAATTAGCTACTTATTATAATTTCATTTGAGAGACTCCTATGTCTAATAAGCTTTCCATTTAAAATCCAAGCTCTGAGCTTTATAAAAGCTACGTGGTCTACATGTAAAACTGTGTAAATAACATCTGAATAAAAGGACAAGGAGACACATTAGGAGCTGCCAGAATTGTGGTTGTTGTTGCTGCTGCTGCTAGCTGCTCTTAAATGGCTAAAGGAGGAAAGTACTGATCGACTAGTGCCAGCTCAAGCGAAAAATATAACAGTGTAGAGAAAAGTTAGAAACAGACACAAAAAATAGGTTCTAGGAAATGTTTATATCTCTTGGTAGAGGGGCAATACAGAGCTGCTTAATATGTGGTTGTGAAACAAACGTTGTTTGTGATTTAATTTAGTACATAAATAGAGAAGCAAGTTCTTGTATTTAGGATCCGTCAGATAATACTACTACACATGGTTTTACAATATCTGATACAGCATTCTGACTTGAAAGGATATTTTATGTTCATGTAATCTAATATGTTGTTGAAACATTGTGAATGAAATGCAGATTGTTTCATATGGTGTAATACAGCAGGAATGTGTGTGCGTCAGAGAGGTTGTTTTGTCTAGAAACTGCCCATGATAAAGAATGTGGGATTACAATGGCTAATATAATATCTGGAGAATATCTATTTAAATGAGAAAAGAGTTCTTAACAGCTAATTATGGACTGAACACTTCTAACGGCTTTTGCCTCACTGTCCAGTTTGGTTTGGTTTGGTTTGGTCTGATTTGGTTTTTCATGGGAAACTGCATGTTTGTATTTATCTACTCTAAGAAGCAGATTATGTGTTACTCAGAGAAATTGAAAGTAATCAAATATCTGTTAATATCCACTGGCAAAGATGAGTGTGTTATTTAGAACAGAAGAGTCTTAAGAAAATTGGAAACAATAGCAAAAGTTAGATTGTTGATTTTTAATTAAATATCTATGACTTAATCTGTAGGTATACTGTTCAGACAGAATGTCTTTCATAAATTAATATCTATAGTAAGTCCATCATAGTATAACTATAGTAACACTGTAATAAAGCTTTCAGGCTAACCAATATTCAAACTACTTTTCTTCTTTTTTTCTTTTTTGTTTTTAACTTAGTAGTAGAGAACAGTACTACAGAGGTGTATACAATTAAGTTCTCTTATCTGTCATTGAAACTGTTGGTGGTAGCATGGTTTAGCTCAGGGAAAATAAAGGTGTAAGAAAAATAGGAAGAACAGATTGTGCAATAAAAACCTGAAAAAATTAAAAAAAAAGCCTAGAAGATACCTTTGTATGTCTGATATAAAAAGGGCTACTGAGAAGCTTATTTTTCCTTGAATAGGAGGAAGGCATTGGTTTTAATGCAAAAAGATGTTCTAAGTTCTTGAGTTCTTCGGAAAGAAAACTTCAGCAAGCGTTTCAATCTTTGCTTACAGATACTTCTTAAAGCTTGGAAACACGCCCAAGTTCTTAAGAAAAGTGAGCAGGATAGATATTTCTGTTAATGTAGAGAAATACATTACAGTTGATCCTTTTTCATCTATGATTATTCTTCAGAAGACAGGAACTTTTTCATAAAGTAAGAAAGTAAGTATACAGGAAAGGGGAAGGATAGTGCAATACATATACTTATATATCTTTTTCTAGTTTTTAAATTTCTGGTAAATAAAGAAAGATGAAACATGCTCCTCTAAGGATGAATAGTAAGGATAATTAAACTAACAATTTACTAATGGGACATAATGAACTCAACATTGTTTGGAGTCTAAATTCTACTATTTCCCAGAAGACATACTTTTATCTTGTTTGTGGGATGGGGAAAATTTTCAATTTATGCATTCAAGGAGCTGTCTGGAAGATCAACAATGGTACCTTCTGGCCAGAAAAATTGAGTCTGGGTATTTTGCTGAACATTTTTCTTTTTATATAAAATAAATACTGGCAATGCAATGTCTGCAAGTAGTCGGTGATTATTATGGAGGCTTAAATGTACATCCTAACTGATAATATTGAATTCTCTGACAAAATTCGAAGAGATACGAGCATGAAAATCTTTGTACTACCTAACAGACTGATACTAAAGGAATATCAGCTTAGTCAGACTGCTTCTAATACTCTTGCAACTCATGTTCAATCATGCTGGTTAGTGAGACATTGAATAATGTTAGAAGACTGGTGAGCTGAAGAGTATGAACGGAACAGAGAAGCAATTGCTTTTCATATGCCATCATGACTGATGCAAATCCCTACAGAAGCCTTCAAAATGTTAGCAAGCAGCACAGCATTGGTTCAGAAAAGAAAGCATTGTCCAATCAAATGGCTTGCATTCATTGTGTGACTTTTAGATCATGTTAATAAGTGAATGACAGCCCTTATTTGCTCATAGCAATCACATCTTAGAAAATTATGCAAGGGTTTCATTTGTGTAATTATGGAAACTAACAAATTTGAAATTCAGCTAGAAACAAAGCATCAAGTCTTCCTGCTCAAGATGACAGATCTCTAATCAGTTTTCATATTTACTTTAAAAGACTTTATTGCAAGAGATTGAATATTTTGCAAGGAGAGCTATGGACTTCATGCTATTAATCTGTTGAGAAGAAGGTGATAATAAGCTAAATTCTAATCTTTTGAGTGACAAAGACTTTATTAATAAGCGCAGCTGAATTTTAACCTTCTTCCTTTTTAAATATTATTGAAGGTGTCATACCAGTTAATTAATTGAAATAAATACTTGATATTCGGCCCTAGAGAAAACGATGGCAATTATTGCAGCTCAAAATCTAGTCTTTGCTCTATAGTTTAATTAACATTATGATTCGTGTCATAGAGTAGCTCTAGACCTTGTCATTTTCAAACTAAAAACCTTACCATTGCTTTGACAGTTTTGGTGCCAGACAAAGTTCTTATGACTGGTTCGTTTAGGCAAATGGAAGAGATCAAGAACATTTATTCTGTCTCTAGAGCTGCGGTTTAAACATACATGCCTAAGAAAGAATTTGAGGAAGCTATTCTAACTACGACTGTGTTGCGAACTACAAAGTTACCTGTGAACCTATGCTGAGTCACAGTTACAAAATCAATTCATCTGGAAATAAATGCTCTGGTGACATCTAGAAATAAGGTAAAAGAACAGTTTAGTTCTGAATGCTTCTGAAACAAATGAACTTAGTACATGGCTTAAAATCAGAGTAAACTCAATATTTTCATTCAAGCATGGCGATTGGAAGTTGAGGTACTATATTTAGCCTAACAGGATTCAGGTCCAGAGCTTCCAGCTTTTCCTGGTGAGAACCATCATCATCCTGTAGCAGCGTGCTGTGCAGCCACAATCTGGAGTTACTGAAAGACAGAGCATCAGAATGACCTTGACTCTGTAGACTGTTAGCTGTTAAACTAGGGACAGAGGTTTGTTTTCTAAAATCTGACCGCAGCTCTCTTTCTCTACTTCCAGCTGAGTGCTTATCATCCATCTAGAGAGGTAGAGCATCTTCCTGATCTCTCTCATAATCAATAAGAAAAGAGAACACTTGGAAGGGTGTAGGGATATGTATGTGTCGTGGTTTAACTCCAAAACTCATGAAGTTTTACTCACTCACTCACTTCCCCTTTTTCTTCCCCCAGTCCCGGGGGGATGGGGAGGAGAATCGAAAAAAAATGCAACTCGCGCAGGTTGAGATAAGAACAGTTTAGTAACTAAGGTATAACACACATCACTACTGCTACCACCAATAATAATGACGACAAGAGAAGTACAAAGAAAGAGAATACAACTGCTCACCAAGTCCGACCCAGCCAATGCACCCCCAGCAGCGAAACCACCACTGCACCACCACACTCTTCTGGGTCTCTGCCCTCCGGTTTCACATCCTGGACATGACGTGCTGTGATATGGAATAACCTCTTTAGTCAGTTTGGGTCAGGTGTCTTGTCTCTGCTTCCTCCTGACTTCCCCTCCTCCCAGGCATAGCATGAGACTCAGAAAGTCCTTGGCCAGACCAAAACACTACCAAGATGTAACTGAAAACACTGGTGTTATCAACGCAGTTCCAAGGCCCAAAATCAAAAAACACAGTGCTGCACCAGCTACCAAGAAGGAGAAAAATTACTGCTGCTGCTGCTGAACCCATGACAGTATGAAATACTTAAGTTTGAACACAGACATGATGCCTCAAGCTATAGGTTGTGTTAAATAAAAAATAAGAAAAAAATTGCTATTAAGTTATCTGTTCTAGGATACAAATTCTGTACCTATATTAAGATAAACTACTACGTGTTTTGTTGGAGCAACTTTCATCCTAGTAATTCTTACTGACTTCTTGTAAACCAGAATATTTTCATGACATCATTTCAATTTGTTTGGAATTTAGGTGTCTTGGGTTCAGCAGCAGAAGTCATTTTTCTCCTTCTTGGTAGCTGGTGCAGCGCTATGTTTTTGACTTTTGGCCTGGGAACAGCACTGATAACACCAGTGTTTTCGGTTACTACTTAGAAAGTTTTGCCTGATCAAGGACCTTCTGAGTCTCATGCTCTGCCAGGGAGGAGGGGAAGCCGGGAGGAAGCAGAGACAGGACACCTGACCCAAACTGACCAAAGAGGTATTCCATACCACAGCATGTCATGCCCAGGATGTAAAAACGGAGAGCAAAGACCTGGAAGGGTGGGGGGTTCGCTGCTGAGTCAGGCTTGGTATTGGGTGGTGAGCAGTTGTATTCTCTTTCTTTGTATTTCCCTGGTCATTATTATTATTGGTGGTAGCAGTAGTGATTTGTGTTATACCTTAGTTACTAAACTGTTCTTATCTCAACCTGTGGAAATTGCATTCTTTCGATTCTCCTTCCCATCCCTCCAGGAGTGGGGGGAAGAAAGAGGGGGAGTGAGCGAGAAAATTGCATGGCTGAGAGGCTTAAACCATGACAGGAGGATAAAATCAAAACCTTGCAGAGAACCAGTACTGAAGGTCATGGAAGACAGTATAATAAAGAAATGTAATAATGCAAACTGGCATAAAATATTTTTCTCCCTGAAATATGCTGATGCAATTTTATGAAAATAAAATGCTCTTTTTAAAATTGGTGAGTATAACAGAGCTCAGAAGGCATGCACTTTCAGAACAAGTTAAATATTTGGAATAGTGAGTCACTATGTCTTTTCACAAACAAGCAAGTCTGAAAATGTCTGCTTTTGTTTGAAAAACTTTTCTCCATATCTTAGCATTTCCACATAAGTTCTTTTCTGTATATACAAAACATGCATAGCTCTCTTTTACTTCTACTTGCAACATAATTTATTTCTCAGTATTTACAAAATGGGAAATTCAAAATATGTCTTTTAGTTAGGTATTAGAAATTATACCTTTTCACAGTCAAACTGCATTCAATCAATAACAGAGTAGTTTGTGTTTTTTTTTAATTTCAGATTGTGCAGTTGTTAATAGTAAACAATTCATTTGTGAAGTTATTGTGAAATTCTCTGTTTTAAAATAATCTCTATCTAGAAAAGGGTCGTGTATGTGTTTATTACAAGCTGTGAGGTGTTAAGATATTCTGAATTTCAGAATGCATGAGGCAGAATTTTTCTTATGTTAATTGTCTTTAAAAATAAAATGTTTCAGTTCTCTTAGAATTGCTTCCTGCAAAGAAGAACCTCATAATTAAAACAGAGTGGAATAAAACTGCAGTGTAAATCCCTAGATGTGTGGGATACCTGTTAGATTTTCTTGAGATAAGGTTACCCATAGTTATTGATAGTACTTTTCTTTCTAAGCCAGATCTGCAGAACTACCTAGAGTTAGCACCTTTTTGCATTTCACTTGAAGAATAGTATATTAAGCAAGAAGGAGATAATTGCACTATTTGGAGTAAGTCAGGTTTAGTGTCTGGGATGGCTGTTCAAAACACAACATAAAAGTCATTATAATTACTTATCTCCTGTTTGGGTAAAAGTTCATCTTTTAAACTTTTTTTTTTTTTAATTGGTAGGCAAATATTATATGCATAAATGCTTCTTTTTTTTTATTCTTTTTAACCTTCTTTTCCTGTCCTTAAAAAAAAGCCAAGAAACAAAATCCCCAAAATCAAAAAACACTTGAAAATATCCTACCAAGACAGAGGAAAGTTCAAAGTAGAACAATGTACATGCTACGCATCTGTAAAGCTTGTTTGTATTCCAGTTTCATAGCATACAGAGGAAACTGGTGAAAACTAGTCTTAATTACTTGAGTTTTCCCTCCTGTAAACTTTAGCTTAGTTCTTTTTCCCTCTATAATCTCTTATGTCCTTCTGTATTCTGCCAGTTGCATTTCAGCAGCAAATAGAGTCATAGAATAGCTAGGGTTGGAAAGGACCTTAAGATCCTCTAGTTACAACCCCCCTGACATGGGCAGGGACACCTCCCACTAAACCATGCCACTCAAGGCTCTGTCCAACCCGGCCTTGAACACCGCCAGGGATGGAGCATTCACAGCTTCTCTGGGCAACCCATTGCAGTGCCTGACCACCCTCACAGTAAAGAATTTCTTCCTTATATCCAATCTAAACTTCCTGTGTTAAGTTTAGGCATATTTAGCTTGCAATTTGTATGTTTAATATGGTGAGCCATAATATTTGTAAAACATCACTGATATAGAAAGCATTTGCTTTCTTACAGGCTATTTTTCCTACAGATTATATACTGAGTTATTTGCAATATTACTTCATGATTAAGGGTTAACTCAAGTTTCTGTTACAGTCATCCTTTTGAAGCTTATATTAACATCAACAAATAAATCACTGCAATTTCAAAACAAAAGTTTTATGCAGAAGTCCAGGATTTATTTTGTTTCTTCAGACTAAGTTTCTGAGTTAATGAACTGTTAGGGGAGTAACCCCTAGGTAAAACAAAGCTGGTATACCTCCATAGATAGCTTCAGCTTTTTTTTTTTTTTTTTTTTTGCTATAACTTTATAAATCAGTACTTGTTAAATTCCTCATGTTCCTTTTTTTATATTTTTGTTTGATGGACTACTTGGTTCAATCTTGCAGTGTAGCACATGAAGAGATGCTGAAAGCATCCTATTCTCCAAAGCCTTATTATATCAGACCACTAAGTATTAAGCTGAAGACTGTTTGTTTGTTTGTTTGCTTTTTTGCTTGTTTTTTTATGATAGTGAAAACAGAATTTCTGAGCAAAACAGAAGACGAAAGTCTTACCACTCCTCTTTAACATCCATTTCTTCCAGGCTGTTTCTTCAAACAACCTTCAGTGACTTCCTATATGGAATAAACTCCACAGTCTCCTAAAAGTCTCTTTCCATAGCCTATAAATTTAGAGATCTGGAGGCCGGGGCACAGGTTCCCTTCTGAGCTACAGAAACTTCTCTCAGCTAAGCACTTTCAGTTGCACTTAAGAGAGGAATAATCTTCCTTTTCCTCTTAAGAGTTCTACTTCACCTAAGGTTCATAAATCAGAAAAAGAGACACACTGCGGCTGAGCAGCTTTGCTGAGGAGCTTTACACTTCTGAGCTGAAAAATATGTTATACAGTATTTATGTAACAAGCTTGAAACAAAAAAATCTTTAAATTGTACTTCTTATCATGGTGTTTTATCATCTCTGTCCTTATAACATTAATAGAGATGCAATCAAATATAGTAAAACTTTAAGTACCACCTTTCATGTATGTGTTATCTTTTTAGACGCAGAGATTATCTGTGATTAGGGTATACTATTGTTTTCAGTGTCTTCTTCAAAAGTTTAAAGTTACATTGACCTTCATTTGCTTTATAAAAGTTAACACTCAAAACACATAAATCTCAGGTAACTTATTCTTTCCTTTCTGTTCAACTGAAATTGTCAGTTTCTATCCCTGGAACCAATGTGTGTCGTACATTTATTTCAGATTTGTGACATGCCTCTAGCTTTAGTTGATTATTTAAATTTGCACTTCTCCTTGATGACAGAAATATGAGATCCAAAGGATATAAAAGTTGTTTGGGGTCAGTCTCTGCATATGCAAAATATTTCTGCTTTTTAAAAATTTAAATGAAACTGGATTGACTGGACTTCTGAATGTTACGTGCTAATGATGTAGTGCATCTTGTGAAAGCTATGCCTTAGGTATATATTACCTTTCTCTGAAAGACATATTAAGTGAAAACTGAGCCAGTGAGAAATTCTCCCAAACGTTTTTAATTGGAGCCATTGCTCACTTCTCTGGCAAGTTTGTGTAGCTGAGGTCTTGAAATAATTTTAAAATTCCTAAGGCAGTTTTCAAAATGCAGATTATTGTAGAAAACTGTATAAGCTTTGTTTTGCAGAATAAGAGATGCCTGCAGCTACACAAATTTTCATAGACTGAAGTATAATAAATGAGAAAATCTAACAACACAGAAGTTAAATGGTACTTGCCATTTGTGACATTAGCAAAGAAATTCTATTCCTGATCTTTTGCTTTCTTTTCCGTCAGTTCTACCTCTTCAAATTTTAAATCTAAGGCATTTCTGTAAATCTTAATCCAGATTAAACCCTCCTTATGAATAAAAAGTTATGAATTAACAAGAATTTTTCTCTTATAGCATTACGAGATTCATAAGTAATGCAACAGATTGCTACTTTGTTATTCCAGAAGATGATATAATTATTTTCTAATAGTTTCAACTAGAGGCGAGATATTTATCTAGTGAGTTTTGAACAGATGGTGGTATAATATACATTAAGTCCATAGAATCACTTAGTGACAGATAAAAAATTTATAATCTCTTGGAATTTAACTGATACAGCATCTCTCCAATGACTTTTAAACTGGTGTGGTTTGTACGTGTTATCAGTCATAAAAGCAAAGAAACTTGCTTCTTTAATCTTTCTTTGTATACACTGTCCAGGATTTTAGATGGAAGAAAATCAGCTGTTTTCCGGTATTCTAGTAAATTACTTTGGTTCAGAGTTACAATTTGTCATGGTTTAAGCCCCTCAATAACTCACCCAGTTTGTTCACTCACTCACTTCCCCTTTTAATTCCCCCAAAAAAATGCAACTCGCGCAGGTTGAGATAAGAACAGTTTAGTAACTAAGGTATAACACAAATCACTACTGCTACCACCAATAATAATAATGACAGAGAAATACAAGGAAAGAGAATACAACTGCTCACCAAGCCTGACCCAGCCAATGCTCCCCCAGCAACGAACCCCCCACTGCACCACCACACTCTTCTGGGTCTCTGCCCTCCGGTTTCACATCCTGGACATGACGTGCTGTGATATGGAATAACCTCTTTGGTCAGTTTGGGTCAGGTGTCTTGTCTCTGCTTCCTCCTGACTTCCCCTCCTCCCAGGCATAGCATGAGACTCAGAAAGTCCTTGGCCAGACCAAAACACTACCAAGATGTAACTGAAAACACTGGTGTCATCAGTGCTGTTCCCAGGCCCAAAACAAAAAACACAGTGCTGCACCAGCTACCAAGAAGGAGAAAAATTACTGCTGCTGCTGAACCCATGACAAGTGATTAAAAGCATCAGTAAATAGAAACAGAGATACCCCCATAAGGTACGTCTGCAGCATCACAAAATAAGTTTTACAGCACTTAAGATATATGCAATTGTAGTTCATGTCTATGGCAGGGTAAAGTATGCATTGTAGTTTGTTTAAATGTTTATTGCACTGCTACGTATTTATAGAGTGCTCAGATACTTGGTGGCAAAGAGGTTTAGGAGTATACATAAACAGTCTACTAAAAATTGAGATTCTTAAAAGACCTTCACACAAAGAGCAGAATAAAATCAATGTTAATTTTAATTCCTATAAATATTTTTTGTCAAAATATTTTGAGAACACATAAGTTCTTCCATTTATTTTCTACCCATATGTCATGGTTTAAACCCAGTCAGCAAATCAGCCACACAGCCCTCGCTCGCTCCCCTCACTTCCTCCCCCCTCCCACTCCTGGAGAGACTGGGAGGAGAATGGAAACAATGTAACTCCCACAGGCTGAGATAAGAACAGTTCAGTAACTAAGGGGTAACACAAGCCACTACTGCTATCACCAGTAATAATAATGATAAGGGAAGTAACAACGGAAGGAGAATACAACTGCTCACCACCCGCCTACTGATACCCACCTGACTGAACAGTGTTCTAACCCATCCGGGGAACTGCCCCCAGTTTATATAAGGGGCATGACGTGCTGTGGCATGGAATACTTCTGGCTAGTTTGGGTCAGGTGTCCTGTCTCTGCTTCCTCCCAGCTTCCCCTCCCACCTGGCAGAGCATGAGACTCAGAAAGTCCTTGATCAGAGTAAACATTACTGAGCAGCAACTAAAAACATTGGTGTTACCAGTACTGTTCCCAGGCTGAAAGTCCAAACCACAGCACTGCATCAGCTACCAAGAAGGAGAAAAATGACTGCTACTGCTGAACCCAGGACACCGTATCACTTCGAAGGAAGCAGATAATTTTCAACTTTATCTAGCAACTCATTCATCTCTGATTTAAAATAGAATATATCTACATTACATAGAATATCTCTTTATAAATATAGATATATAATAGATATAATGTATAATAGAATATTAAAAGATAATATAATGTATAATAGAATATATCTACATATGGCCATGCATAACCAGTCTACTTATATGAATTTGAACGATAAGTTGCATAAGCTTATCCCTGATGTCTACCACTGTGGACTCTGACTTAACCCACTATGCTTAGTCTAGGCCTAATTTAATGGATCACTATTAGAGGTGCTTCGTTCACAGAGGGACATAAAATATGCTCATCAGGTCTCGCTGCTGCTCACTCAGGTACAAGGATCATGAAATATACAAATGTGGTGCCCAGTTTCTGGTAGAACTTCATTCAGCTCTGGTAGGAGCAAGCCATTCTTTTTGAATAATTGCCCTGGAATAATTCCATCCTCTGACAATTATTGTGGCTCAGGTGACTGATATTTGGGCATACAGGTTTTTTTCCTCAAGTTACAGCTTCGAAGTTGATCCAAGTCGAAACCAATTGTACTATCTAATAGAGAATCTATTACATGAGTAAATTAGTTATAATCCAGGGCATAATGCATTCACAAGAAACACAATCCCAACTGGCACCACCATTATGATCTCAGAAAGGAGCCAGAGACTAAAACACTGTGCAGAGAAAAATTTTCTGCCGAAAATTTTTCATTCAGGAAACCGTATTCTGAATGGTCTGGAAGAAAGATGCCTGCACAAAGTATGCATCGTATGATCTATCCATGATATATCATGGAGGCAGTAATAGTCAATGACCATTTAATAAGAGGAAATTAACAATTTATTAAATACATGTTTGAAATAATAATTTCCAAAATACCAAATTACTTCTTTCCCTTCACAAATAATTGTGTTTCAAGTCAGATAAAACCTTCAGGTTTTGTATTTTTCTGGCTGATTCAGTCTGACAAGCTTGTTTTCGTCTTCTACTTCCCTAATGTTCTGTCCAACTCCTTAACCACTGGTTTTCCACTTCTTGTTCAGATTTGTAAAACAATCCAGCAGCTGCTAAGTGATTACCACCACTGCAACTGATACTGGGTAGATTAGCAGAAATTGCTCTGTGGATTTACACCGGAAATAAGAGGACTGTTTTATATTCCTATAATGTAGTCAATGCATTTAATACACTAATATCTTAATTTTCTTCAGTATATGTAGTCTTAAAATAAAAAAGTTTTAACCTCAGTGTTAATATATTCTGCTTGACTGGGGTTTCTCCTATCCTAGCAGACATAATTAGGAATCTTTCCTAACAATTGTCAGGAATGTAGTCATGCATTGCAAGTGGAGCAATCTTAGCATTGCCCAGCTTCATATTTTTGGTCATTTTTACTGGAGACTAGGTGAAACCATAAACTAATAATGTAAGACATTTCTTGTATTCAAATGACTGAAATCCCTGGGTTCATCTCTAACAGTTATTTTTTTCCTTCCTAGTAGTTGATGCACTGCTGTGTTTCAGCGTCAGCCTGAGAACAATGCTGATAACACACCAATGTTCAAGTTGTTGCTACCCAGTCAAGGACTTTCTTTTCACTCTCTTATGCTCTGTCAGTGAACAGGGGCACAAGAAGCCAGGAGGAAGCAGAGGCAGGACCCCTGACCCAGACTAGCCAAAGAGGTATTTCATACCACAGCACATCATGCCCAGTATATAAGCTGTGAAGCCCAGATCGCTGCTTGGATCAGGCTGAGCATCGGTCAGCTGGTGGTGAGCAATTGTATTCTCTCCCCTTGTTATTTCCCTTATTATTATTATTATTTGTGGTAGCAGTAGTGGGTTTGTGTTGTACCTTACTTACTGGACTGCTCTTATCTCAACATGTGGGATTTACATTCTTTCAATTCTTCTCCTCATCCTACCGGGAATAGGGAGGAAAAGGCGGCTGTGTGGTTCTGAGTTACCAGCTGGGCTTAAACCACAACGACGAAACAAGTTGGAGTTTATCCGTTTCATTCTTTAAAAAGTAGTTGTTGGCTATGAAACCGTAGTCCAAAGTATATGTACTGCACTTCTTAAGAAATCTGGAAATACCACAAACTGAAGAACAATGAACTACTTTTTGAGATTTAAAATTTTATGGGTATGGATATATACTTTAGCAGCCAAAGCTAAGCAAAAGCATAATGACTAATTTTAATATTGTGATGCAAAACACAAGAGCAGAAAAGTTGCGTATTAAACATTTTTAAACCAAAAGAATGGATTTGTTAAATACTACATCCTCTGGAATCACTTCTGACAAATATTCTGTTTTTACTTTGGGGCTAGAAAATATTTAACATATTTTGGAGGAATATCTCAAGAATTCTGTAAGTGAATATGCTCAATTGCCCATTAATTGGCTTAGGAAATTTGAAAAAAATGTTACCTAGCAGATGCTGAAGCAATCAAAACCCCAGTATTTTCATTTTGGATCTCCTGACTTATATGCTTAGACAATCTGCTCAAGTCCAATCTCGCCTTTAACTTTCATCAAGACACAGTTCAGTTTGCAACGTAAGAATTCTACTTCTTTGCCTTCCACAGTTTGTGACTGAATGAAACACTGTGGGATACTCAGGGTCAAGGGCAGTGATCAAAAATCTATGGTACACAGTACAGGCTCTATTAGATTCCCTTCCCTCAAGGACTGATACTGCTATTTCTGACAGGCATAGACTTTGCAAGTAAAACTTTATTTTTCTTTTCTCTGCTTTGCTTCATTCAAACTTCTATACTTTCTTTTAGTATATAAAAAAAAAATCATTATACTTTCACATTCTATATTGAGATAAACTCTAATCTCTTAGTATAACATGCCTGTGATTCATCTGTATGATTACAGTCTATCCATGGTATGTGCACAAGGGGAATTAGTGCTGTGCTTAATACGTAATTAGTAATGGACTGTAACCCAGATTAATCTGTCATAAGTATGTAACCATTCTGAGCTTTTATTTGTAATTAATTCCGTAGCTGTAATCTGCACACACAGCTGAAAAATCAATAAAAATTAATGAAAAAATCCCTTTGAGAAGTTCATAAATCACACTGAGAGGTTCTTTATGTTTCTGTATTTGTCTCTCAATGTTTTGAGAGGTGAAGGCTTTTCCACACACTTAGTATAAAACCAACAATAACAGCAAACTACCCTCCCCCCCAACACTTCCCCTCCCCAGCATCATTTCAATGATAAATCATTAGTACCTATAACAAAAGTAAAAAATTTCTTAGGTGGATTCATTATATTTTACCTCTTTTTAGGAAAAGTTTATGGTTCCCAAATAATTGATCTAAAGACACTATGGCTTATGACACTGACAGGGAATTAGAGACAAGAGTGTGCAACCAGTTAGCCACTAAAAAAATTCATTTCCCTGTGAAATGCAGAATTATTACCATTTACTCCTGAGTTGTATGATTTTATACTTCTGTTATGCTTCATGATTAATGAAAATGAGCACTATATTTTATAAAATATAACTTCTTTTTTTCTGGGGTCTACTTATAGAAACAGGGAAAATATGCTTAATACAATAATATTAAAATGTTATATATTTCTTCTTTTAACACTCATTTAGGTCTTATGCCATGTAAATCTTCTGCTAAAGGAATGAAAATGCGTTCTTTATACTTTTCAATTCACAGAATTGAATTAAATTTTGTTCTGCATCCCAGATCTTGGTAGCATGATTAAGTAAATAAGATTACAAATTTGTATGTGTATTTGTGAGAGAAACATGTACGGCAACGTAGTGACCAGATAAGTGAGCATTTTTTTGCTATTGTGGGGGTTAACGTTCCCTTTATGTGACATAACAGGTTAAACTGATCCTTCACTTGTGTCATGGGTTCAGCAGTAGCAGTCATTTTTCTCCTTCTTGGGAGCTGGTGCAGTGCTGTGTTTTTGATTTTGGGCCTGGGAACAGCTCTGATAACACCAGTGTTTTCAGTTACTGCTTGGTAATGTTTTTGTCTGACCAAGGACTTTCTGAGTCTCATGCTGTGCCTGGGAGGAGGGGGGGCCAGGAGGAATTGGAGACAGGACACCTGACCCAAACTGACCAAAGAGGTTATTCCATACCACAGCACGTCATGTCCAGGATGGGAAAGCAGAGAGCAGAGACTTGAAAGGGTGTGGTGGGGCACTGAGGGGGTTTGCTGCTGAGGGTGCATTGGCTGGGTCGGGCTTGGTGAGCAGTTGTATTCTCTTTCCTTGTATTTCTCTTGTATTATTACTGGTGGTAGCAGTAGTGATTTGTGTTATACCTTAGTTACTAAACTGTTCTTATCTCGACCTGTGGGAGTTGCATTCTTTTGATTCTCCTCCCCATCCCCCTGGGACTGGGAGAAGAAAGAGAGGGAAGTGAGTGAGTGAGCGAGCAAGCAAACTGGCTTAAACCACGACAACTTGGCTGCTATATTTCTTCTTACAGCACAACTTCCTCTTGACAGCTACAAAAAAAGGCAAGTAGTCAGAAGTTATTTGTTTTGGCTTCATGCTGAACTCTACATTATTTAGATGATCATTTGCATGCAGAGCATGGCGAACTTTCTTCTTCCCCCCATTTGAAAATAGCATAATATAAGTTAACAGAGCTCCAGCACATCTTACAGTTACTGTTCAAGTTTAACCTTTGAGGGTCTATTATGACTTGTAACAAAATCAAATTATGTGACTACCCTGAAAACCTCATGGGAACATGAGTAATTCCCTTTTTATGAAAGCAGTGTTGCTACCTAATATGTTATTATATAATATGTTATTCTGTACATGCAGGACTGAAATAAAATCCAGAATCCAGAAATACAGTGCTGCATGAAGTAGAACTGCATAAAGCAATACATTTTCAGGAATGCAGTGGCTTTATCAAGATAATCAGTTCAAGCTACTATCTCATGTGGCAAAAGAATGCTGTAAGAAAAATATAACTCACTGAGAGATATGAAAGAAAGAAATCAGTATTCTCCCTTAAAGCCAGTTCTTAAACACAGATGCATTCAACCAGAACTTTGTTTTTACTGTTGTCCATAGTCACAAGTGGCTCAGTTTTGCTGTTTGTTTATTGGTTTTCCCCCCATTACTTATGATAAACAATTAAGCAGCTCTGTGTGTTTGTGTGTATGGGTGTTTTTATAGTCAGTCATTGAATATTTCAGTCATATTTAGTGCATTTTTATTTCACTCCAATGAAATATTCTTACAAAACAGCTAGCAGCTCTGTCTAATCATTGATTTTTTCTTACATATTCAACTTTCAACTTCATCGGTTCTGGATATCCTCTGAGGTATTTGTGAGATACCAATGAGATCTAATGGTGTTGAATATCTTTTTGGATTGTGCTTTTAGTTTCTAAATGGAAGCAATGCATTCATTAATATCCCCTAGAAAACACTGAGAGCCTACAAAAAGAAGTTGCCTTTTGAATGAGATGGGCATGAATTGGAGGGAGACAAAAGGAAATCATGTAACCTTCTTTTCCTCTTCTGTGGTAAAAGCACTAATTTTCTTACCTGGTGTCCACTCCTGATGAAGAAAATACATTATTACATCCATATCAACAAAAAATTAATTAAAGGGGAGGCACAGTATACAGCTGAGATAATCACTGCTAGCTACTCTCTTCCCTTAGAGCTCCTTCAGTCCCATCACTTTGTCATGAATATCAAGGAAATTATGTTGATTTTTGAGCCTTAATTCACACTTCTTAAGTCATCTTTAGGAAAGCTTACTTTTAATTGCTCTTCCAATTGTTTCTGCTCAGAGTTTGTTAAGCACTAACATATTTTTCTGAAAAAAAGTATGTAATCTGACACAGTGACAGATTAATACTTTAGCATCAGATTGGCAGAGCAATTAGACATCTTAAATGTTTCCTTCATCTTAATGTCTATGCTACTTCAGGAAACCATAGTAAGTCCTAGTTTTCTGAAGTATATGTTGCCATTTCAGTAATAAAACTAAAGCAGGCTATCGAAGTACTTCACAGGATTACAAGGAGTCTTGTAGCAAATGCATTTGTATCTAGAAAATTAAAATCTAAGGAATTTAAATTCAACATGATGTATTTAGTACAGTACTCACCCACTAGTATCACATAAGGTGACCCTTCTTAGTCCTCTTTATATATGTATATATATATATATGCAATAGGTCATGTAAATGAAAAAGAAATTAAGTCTGAACTACAGGATAAATAAAACTTAAGAGAAAACTATCAGTTTCCAATCTGCCTTCTTTTATATGATAATGTAGTAAGGGTTTTAAATTAGTATTTGTCTAGAATTAGGTCTGGTGGGTTTGTTTTTACTTGCACATAACATTGTATGCAATCCGTATTACGATTATCCACTGACAACCAACTGATTTATATGATTCAGGGCTGGAAGAGTGCAACTAGGTTTTTAGTGTAAAAAAAAAATATAGGTATTTAAGTCAAGAGTGAAATACTAATTTTTCCTTGAAGATCACAGGTGGAATATTACCAAGCCGGTACAATCATTAATTTAGGTAGGAAAATTTTATGGAATTATTCTATAATTAGAGGAATATTTAAAAAATATTGGATCTTAACCTGCTGAAGACAACTGTCATAGAAATAACTGTGGAATCTAAGCCAGGAATTTTATTGCTTGGGTAACATTTTTTGGTTCATGTCTGTCACGTTGGATAGCTGATATAGTCTGATATAGTCTGTTTAAATAAACAAACAAAAAAATACATCAAAATCTTACACATTCTTTATCTAATTTGACTCCATTCCTCCCTAAAGCAGTGACAGGTATTATGCAAGGCTAAGCAGAACAAAAATTTCATATATAAAGTAAACATTGTTGAAATGTGCAAGGTCCTGTACCTAGGTCACAGCAATCCCAAACATAACAGGCTGGGCAGAGAATGGACTGAAAGCAGCTCTGAGGAGGACTTTTGGAGGCACTAGCTGATGAAAAGCTCAACACAACCCAGGAGTGTATGCTTGCAGAAAGCTAACCTTATGTTGGGATGCATCAAAAGGAGTGTGGCCAGTAGATCAAGGGAGACAATCCTGCCCCTCTTTTCTGCTTTGGTGAGATCCCACCTGAAGTACTTTGTTCAGTTCTAGGGCCACCAACAGAAGGACATGGATGTGCTGGAGTGAGTCCAGAGGAGGGCCACAAAGATGATCAGATGGCTGGAGCACCCCTCCTTTGAAGAAACTCTGAGAGAGTTGGGCTTGTCAGCTCAGAGAAGACTCTGTGAGACCTTAGAGCAGCCTTCCAACACCTAAGCAGGGCTTACACGAAATCTAGAGAGGGACTTTTTGCAAGGGCATACAGTAATAGGACAAAGAGTAATTGTTTTAAACTGAAAGAAGTTAGATTTAGACTAGGTATTAGGAAGAAGTTCTTCACTGTGAGGGTGGTGAGTCACTGAAACATGTTCCTCCTAGAGGTTGTGGGTGCCCAATCCCTGGCAGTGTTCAAGGCCAGGTTGGAGGGTCTTGGAGCAACCTGGTCTAGTGGGAGGTATACCTGCCCATGGCAGGGGGGTTAGAACGAGACGATCTTTAATATCTCTTCTAACCCAAACCATCCTATAATTCCTTTTTTTTTTTTTTTTTTTACTTCAGTCTCTCTTGCACCAGTTTCAGATTTAACGGACTTCAGAGGCAAAATATTTGTTTTGCAACACTTCAGATAGAAGCAGTATTCATCTTTTTGATGAAAATGTAAAATGGAATGAATGTGTTGGGACTTAGGCAAGATGATTTTATAGATAGGCTATTACGTTGCACCTTCAGATTGTTTTGGGGTTTATTTTTAGCATTGCTGGCTTTATGACTCTGTATTCCTTTGATTAACACCTGTCTTAAAAGATCTGATCATCTTGGTTTTCTGTTTGTAATTCTCTTAACATCAAACTTAAAAGAGAATGTCATTCAAAAACGGGACTTTTAGCTGAACCCAACTTCCAAGGTTGATTTATTACAAAATATATCAAGAATCCTAACCCAGAAACAGTTAAGTATTGGATTGATGCCAAAGTACATAAATGTTGGTAGTTATATTAACAGAATTGCAGAGCTGAAGGGAACCTTTAAGGGTCATTTAGTGCACCTTGCTTTTCCAAGATAGGATACGAAGGATTAGCCATGTTAATGTTACCTTTGGGAGTTTTTCTAGACATTCATAAAAACCTCCTAATGGAGAAGACTCCATAACGTTTCATCACTACATTTATCCTCAAAGTTTTTTTTCTAATTTCTAACCTGATTTGTCATTGTTGCAATCAAGTCATTATTTTAGTTTTTTTCCACTATGGGCATGCAAACTATATTGCTCCCACTCGTGGTTTTTAGATACATAAAACCTGCTGTTTTCTCCCTCAGCTGCCTTCTCTTCTAGCTAACTCACTTTCACTAATCTAGCATGAGCTTTTTTCGAATGTTAAAGAATCAGTTACCTGCCTCAGTTTTCTTATGGTGTTTTTTTCATTTGCCTATGGTATTTTTATTTGGTTTAGTAGTAGATGAATATATAGCATCCCATGTTAGCTTTGAAAATTCCATTCTAGTCTCTCTTGAAACCTAATAAGTACTTGGACTTTTGACATGAAACAGCAGTGAGTCTTAAGGAACTATTTAAGTGATACTTTAGTTTACCATTTTTCAAGTAAATTACTGAAAATACTAATTTTCATTCTATGTTCTTTTAGAATTCACTATTTTATAGCCTTCTGTCATAGTTTGTCTCACTGTATTAATTATTCTGTCAACATACATGTAAGCCTTTCTGTATTCTGAAGTATTTTCTTAAGCACTGAAAAGAATTTCAGAATTAGGCATGATATAAATGAGATTAGTCTAGTCCAAAAGCAATTAATATATTCATTACTTCCTTGCAGCTGGCATATCTCAAACAGTGGAGTTGTGTTTGGCTGTATTCAGTAGGACTGTTTTAGAGATGGCATGCTCTGTCTCTGCAGAACACGATAATGCCACATTCAGAATTACAGCAGTCCAAGCCTTGGGGCACTAAACGCTTCTTGAGATATGTTCAGTTGCTCTTTAACTGTATTTAGCCTAAGGTGCAGAGAAAGAAATTGCTGATGCCTTCAAACATGTTTAAGCATTTTAATAGTGTCTTGGCATGTCAGACTGCCAGAGTACTAACTGAGGTGCAGGTCCTGAATTATTGCAATTAGGAAGCAGGAATTTCAAAGGCAGTAGCTGTGTATCACTATAGCTTAGGTGCATTTTTTCCCCGCTTAAACATTGATTTTCTACAATATGTACCCTTTCAGCTGTTTTCTGCATTATTCTTCTCTGATCATGCAGTCAATACTTGTTATGCTTTAAGAACTCTATTGTGTCTCCAATCACACAACTCATAAACCAGACAAGCATTTAACATAAAAGCTATGTAAATAGACTCCTGTTTAATTACACAGTGTTATTGGTGTTTCACTTGAATTTTGTACAGACCACTGAAAACAGTGTATTTGTGTACAGGGTTCAGGAAAAGGTGATATAAAAAGCAACTAATTCAAAGCATGGTCTTTCTTTACTGTATGATAGTTTTTCTTTTCTCACAGTAGTCTGGAACTACTCCACAGACATTCTTTACAGATCCTCAATAACTGGAACCATGCAGGGATGCCATGGGCCCACCAATGGGGAAAGGCAGCAAAATCTGCATGAAGTCATTGATTTGTCATAGATTCTATTTAGAACTCATCTGCCAATGACTCCTTAGATCCTGTGACCAAGCTTCATGGTTTACAGATGCACTTTTGCATGCTGTAGTACTGTATAACTTCTGTGTACACATATATTCCTCCAAGAAAAGGTCTACAGGTAGGAATGTTTTCTGGGTACAGAGTTCTTTCTGGGAATGTTCTCATTATTGAAGCCAGTTAATATATCACTATTGCTTCAGAGGGTTTTCTGTCTCCAGGGAAAAGTGGAACAGAGCTTTTGACTACTTAAGTACAACTAAAGTCTATTTTTACCATAGGCTTTGTGTGTGGTTTCCAAAAGATAAGAAGAAGAAAAGCTCCTTGCATCTTTCTCTGAAAGAGTGTATGTGCTAGGACCATGTCATGACTAGCTGATCAAACTTGGTTTGTATAAAACATATTGTACAAGAATGGTTGTTAGAAAATGTGTGGAGCAGGGCCAGAGTGAATGTGCATCCTGGATTATGTTTCTGAAAAGTGTGTGCACAAAAAAAGCATGTAACTTGCAGCATGTACTTTTTGACTACTGTGCTCATACAGTATTTCTCTGTACTTAATGAAATACATTGACCTTTGGTAAGGAATGGGAGGAGAGAAAATAATGGAAAATTGCTTGGGTGGAATATTTTGGTTGTTACAGTTGTGGCTTTAAACTGGATATAGAACAGCATATTTGCTCTCTCCACACTGCCATGGTAGTTGCCTTCCATTTTTTTTAACAGGCAATCCTTCTGGCCCTAAAGCAAGTCAGCAGCAATCAGCAGAAACATGAGCATGCTTATAAATAACTCCATTCATTTGAATGCTGTTGTACAAACCTTTATGGAAAACATCAGCTGGCACCCTCCCATAAATTAATTATAGTTATCAGGTAGCTTTGGAAATTGATGGTGGAAGCTTATATCAGATGTAATGAAGAAATAGATTGCAAGAACCCATAAATTAGTGCTCTCCAGGTTTTGTTAAGATGAAATCTGACCAGTTGCAAGTGAAATCTGTTTCATAAATATTCACTTCTGAAGTATCCATTCACATGTTCAACTAAAAACGTGTTTAAATATCTGCATTTTAGGGAGTGGGCTTTCAATGTCTTTGTAAATAGTCAAGCAATAGCTAGTTCTGATGCAGATACATCATAAGAAGAAGGTATGTTTGAAAGTAATGTTTTCCATTGTAATTCTGAAGATAATTTTATGGAAATAAAAGCTTAAATTTGAGAAGTCTATGTATAAGCAGTTAAAACCTAAACCCAAATCTACAAATTTGCATATGATAAGAAATGTTATCCTTTGAGGTTTACTTTCTGATTAATTAGCATTATGATAAAATTTGTATACTAATAACTGGTATTTTAATAATAAGCATTTATTTGAGTAAGTATCCAGATATGTAACTGGTAGAAAACTGTTATACTTTTCTTTGATGATTTGCCAGTTGTGCTGACAAATTCTTTGCTGTGTCATATTCCATTACGTTTGTCAGCTGGCAGTGTGATTGCTACTAAAGTGTTTAACTTTTAAACTGAGAAATACTAAAAAAACACATCACTTAGAGACAGATACACTTGGATATAAGTTATGCTACAGGACAAGAGCATTTTTTTTTTTTTTTATTTCAGAGATTGCTCATAAGTAGAAAATGTAAAAAGTAGAGCATAAAGACACTACTATGCAAAAGAAGATCAATTTATTAAGGGAATTAGGAAAAATACAGTTAATTACTCTGTAGCTAAAGCGGTGTGGCAGTTTATACAAAACAATGGCTGAATCTCTGTTATCTACTGCAGTGTACAGAAAGTACCCAAGTTTTCCTTAACTGATTAGTTTAGGTACTGGTAATAACTCAGTCCCAACAGCACTGAATATTTTACTCATATTCTGAAATCATACACACACATACAAAACATTCTCTCCTTCCCTTCACTGCTTTTCCCCAACTGAATGCTGATGTTATGCCTGTTTTTTTAAACAGAAGAGCAGTTAAAATGCAACAGGCTTCAAAACATGTTAGAGTTAATGTGTGCTTAAATGCTGTACTGATTCAAGTTCTTGGAAGAGATGCAAGAAAGCAATGGAGTAGAAAGCTACATTAAATGTGTTTGCCAAATATTAATTGAAGAGTGTTTTAGAGGAAAATGTATCACACCGGATCTGACAGCTCGAGGGAGAGAAGGCTACTGCTGCTGCTGCTCCATGTCCCCAGGTCCAACCAGTATCAAAGATGAGGATGTTTTCCCAGTAGCCACACACACAGAGTACACACATACATCAGATATATACACAGTTTGCCGCACAGACTGCAGACACTCGGGGCACTCACATGAACACAGACCAGTAAGGCAACAGTACCAGCGGCCTCACTCTGCTCCCTTCTCTGGCTGGACAGGATGGAAGCCCACTAGTGAGAGCAGACACACATATATGTATACACATATATGTACACATAATAAAGAGCTCATACCCAGGAAAAAATTAGAAAAGAATTTAATAGGAAGATAGGATGGACAGTGTTGATCAGGTACAGGACACACCAGACAAACTTGTTAATCAACAAACTATTTATATGTGACTGGCCCTTTTATCCCCTTATATCTCTGTTTTCCCACTCTTTTTGCTCCCCAAATCACTTAAAACCCTCACTTTTTCCCATTTTTTCCTCCCCTAAATATTGCATAAGTCCTGTACTATCCCAGGCTACTTTTCCCACATATCCCATAATGTGTCCTACATACCTTAGGCAGTAATCTCCCTGTTAAGACACAAAAATGATCTGGAGAGCAGCTGCCAGTGACTCACAGTGATAGGTTTCACACCTGGGCAGATGGACCTCTGATGTGCTGATGGCCTCTGTGATGGGCCTTGGAATATCTCATCAGAGTATTATTTAAGCTAGTATTTACCTGCCAGTGTCTTTCTGACATGTTTTTTGGCTGTGAAGATAAAACTTATCACATAACCCAATAGGGCAAGCCAGTCACATGCTGACTTTGAGGCTGTCACTTCATAAAAGAGCACTATAAGTCTGAATTGTACAGCAAGTATTTATGCTTTACAATAACAAATTCTAATATTTGTCCAGACATGAACAGGGGATGAGCTAAAATGCAAAAAGTTAAGTGTGTGACCACTAGTGAGGAAAAGATCTTTTATCAACCCAAGTAATGCTGGCTCAGTATTTGCTCGCACCAAAAAGAAACCATCAGATATAAGGAGATATCAACTGTTATAATCTGGGAAAACTAACGAACAACCACAAAACCCCCTTTCCAATAAACACATACTCCTATATCTTCAATAAAGGTCAGATGTATTGCTTTGATAAGCATCTGCTAGTCTAATAATCAAAATACTAGGAGTAAACATGTTTAATGGTCATTTTTTGGAAATAAGGTGCTGTTTGAAGAGTTTATTGAGATTTACATGGAAACGGGATTTGCCCTATTATAAAAATATTAAAAGGGTTTTTCTATTTAAAAAAATCAATGCACATTAGGTTCAGCTCAGCAGTTAATTAAACTTGTTACCTTTAGGGATTGCCAGAATAATACTAGATTTACCTGACAAATCGAGAATTTTCCTGTTGCAATTCCCATCTTCTATCTATGTCTCCCGAACACAGTCATCTTGAAAAATGATAGGCTGATAACTGTCCATAGGCTTTACCTTCTTCATTGAAACAATGAGGGAATCATAGCTAAGTCCAAGTACAAAAGGCTTAAAATGTAAAACTGGGGAGGCAGGGAGGGGAGAAATCCCTCAGTTTCTTCCTCCCAGTCTTACACTTCTCAAATACAGAGTTACTCAGTTATCTAACCATCAGTACTGTTCTCCTCATTAAAATCAATGTCATATTGAAATAAGAAATATTATAAAGTACAGCTGATTCCATGAAAATATTGGCAACTGTTAATAATAAATAATATGCATATTTTTACAATATTGCAAGAAATTGCTTATTAAAAGTATGCTTAAATGCATGAGAAAATCAGGAGAGAACGAATATAAACCTAACTCAAAAGCTTTTGCAAATCTATCAGAATTAAATCTGAACATACTGAAATGAAATTTTTTTTTATGCAAGCACTTGTTGTAAATACTTTAAATTAAAACAGTTTGTTCTGGAAAAGGCGAAGGATTTTGGGTTGCCTTTTTTTTTTCTTATTCCTTTTTTTTTTTAATCTATCTCAGCAGTCATCTTTTTTATGAATTTATAAAGATTTAATAGATGAAATTGTCACTAATAAAACCATCCAGGAGCCAAAATCAAAGAAATAATAGGCAAAAATTTAAGTAATAAAATGAAGGCTGAATCAACTTTTGAAACATACTTTATAAGGATAACTGGTAGAACTACTGTTCACATAAATGTGGGTGTTATAGTGAGAAGGTAGAAAATTGCCACAGCCCCTGTGAAGTACCTCACTGTATTTCCATGTTGAAGCTCCTTCCTCCTTTTTAAGATTTTTTTTTTCTAAAAGAAACTTTGAAAGCATCATGTCATATGAAAGTCACATCAAATAAACTGGAAAAATTAATTTACTTGTCAAATTTTGTTCTTTGTCAACTTTAAATATTTTAATATCCTGTTGTTGCTCTGTAGGCACCTCCAGCTATTTCTTGTAGATAATAAAGTATGGTATAACTGAATAAATGTAAGGTTTTGAATCTTACTTGTTATTTAAAACAGTTGAGGTAGTTTTTTACTTCAGTTGTAATGAAAGTATCAAAATGCAAAAATTACAAACTACCTGTGTTTTTATCATGTAGGAGTCAATCCTACAGTCTCCTGAACTTTGTTAGTTTTCAGTGAAAGCTCTTACAAGTACACACACACATAAAACAGAACAGCTTTATCCATACATGTTAGACTGTTTATAACCAAGGGATTTTGTATGCTTCGACTAATTTTTGGTTGTGCAATTCATATAGCAGTTTTTGTACTAACAATGAATGCCCAGTCATCAGAAATACAAGCAGAGATTTATGTTATGAGCATATTGAGTTCCATTGTCAATAATAGAGCTCTCACTTGCAGGCCATTGAGCATAGCTATAACTATTTTGGGGGTGTAGGGCCTCAGGTTCTTTTCATATAAATGTAAAACATTCTTTAGAAAAAAATCAAATAAAGGTATTTTTAATAATTTCAATAAAATTGGCTGCATGGAATTAAGTGGTTAGTTGACTCTTCCAGACATAGAAAATTCATTCAGTGCCAAATATCAAATGCTTTTGAGATTGATTTAAAAGCACAAAAAGTGGCTTAATAGTCTTATTTTTCAGTTCCTGAGGTTGAGGATATCTGTACAGTTATGCTTGCTTTCCATGCACACATGCAATGTAAAAAAAAAGCCTATTACTGAGAAACTTATTGCAACATTCTTACCAAGACCTTTAAAAATACCTTTTGTGAATTAAAGATTCTCAGTTTCACTGGAAGTTATTGTAATATTATTCATTTGTAAAGACAACTCTATTTTTCTTTCAGATTCAAGGCCTCTACCAGATGTAGCCCTGACAGGGAAGTGTACCCGAGAGTGTGATGAATATGGCCACTCGGACTCCTGCTGGATGCCAGTTCGCACTTCTCCTGAAAGAAAGCAGAAGAGCCAGCCAAAACTCTCCACTTTTATGCCTGTCGATGAACGGGGCAGTCAGGAAAAGCTGGCCAATGGAGAAGCTTCCCTCATGGGTGATCGCAACAGAAACCTCCTTAACAAAAAGTTGACCTCATCCTATGAGACCTTCAGTGTGGCTAGTTTCAGCAAAAATGAAGATGGCAATCCGGAGGATATCCCCCTTACACAGACAGGGGAATACAAGCCATCTCCTGTCAATACTCTAACCAGAAGAGAAGTTTACCTGTAGGCTAAAGAACAGCCTACCTAAAGAGCAGTTTCATTTATAAGAAAGGGGCAAAAGTCTTAAAATGGAAAAAAAATTAACAAAAAAAAAAAGAAAAAAAAAAAAAGAAAAAAAGAAACAGACAAAACAAGAGGGGGCCACCAAAGAGACAAAAGATCTGGCTGCCACTTCTGCCTCCATAGCAGGCATTTAATTATACTGTCTGCCTGACTATACTGTACAATGTAAAAAACGTTACTTGCATGTCTAATTCTCCCTCTCTGATTTTTATTTTCCTAAATCTATGGTTGCAAATTCCTCCCATAGTAACAAGCTTGATTAAAAAGAACACAACACACTTGTTTCCCCTCTGCAGAAGCATGAGTTAAGCCACTTGTTTTGTTTGATTGTCATCTGACTTGTTGATGATAACAGGTCAGGGAAAATATATTCAAAACATATCATCTGAATATTGCTGATCCCCACCAGGGACAATCCTTCAGAAACCGTACAGATATGGAGATAAATATAAAGGAATACTCATTAATAGGCACTTTGTGAAGACCACAGCTTTAATACTCTCACCTCTCATCTGAGGCTGGAAGCAACAGAAATATGTTCAGCCTGAGACTGCAGTCAAAAGCATGGCATATTTTCCTATGATTCATGAACGCTGGTTCTGTTTTGCCATAGAACAAATGTGTTCTTGATTGTGTCTCTTTCTCTCCTCTCATTCTCTGTAATGATTACTTCAACGTAAACACAATTAGTAACACATATACTGTAGGATATTAATGATAAACTGTTGAAATTATTATCTGGGGCAAGACTAACACCGAGCTGGGAAGATCATAATAACAAAAAGGCCAAAGATCACACAATGGATCAGGGGAACTGCTAAGTATTGGGGCTTGGCTTAGGAAACTAATATATTTAAAAATACACACAAGTAATCATAACATACCTTCAATTTCATTTTGCACAGCAGCACAGTTCACAAGCCCAGATGACAATTTTTTTTCCTAGTGCAGTTCAGTTGAATGCCCAAAGGAACTGATATGGGGTTTTTTTGTAATGACATTTAGACAGAATATGAGGAAGAAATTCTTTGCTGTAAGGGTGGTGAGGAACTGGAATGGGTTGCCAAGGGAATTTGTGAATGCTCCATCGCTGGCGATGGTCAAGGCCAGGTTGGACAGCGCCTTGGGTAGAATGGCTTAGTGGGAGGTGTCCCTGCCTATGTCAGAGGGGTTGGAACTAGATGATCTTAAGGTCCTTTCCAACCCTAACTATTCTATGATTCTATGTTGCAGCAGATGCTGCATATGATATGCTGCATATGTTAGTTCCAGGGAATTTTTAAGATCATGATTAAAAATTAGCAGTAGTAATAGAAGGCTGTGTTAATGAGAATGCTTGATGGGAAAGTGTGGACAATGGGATGATACAGTGACAAAAGAATATTAAAAGTCAAATACAAAAGCTTCATTTCAGAGTGCAAGGAATGAATCCTAAGTCTTTTGTCATCACTGTTGCAGATTAACAATAATTTGCATTATATCAAAGATAAAATGAAGGTTTTCTTGAAACACAAGTGTGTTAAAGCCAAGAGAAGTGCAATATTAAATGGTATCAAGACTCAGAACATTTAGGCTAGATAGAAAATGGTCTGATAAAGAGTGGCATCATACTTGCCTAGCAGGTCAAGATGAGTCAAGAGGAGTCCAAGCTACCATGATGTGCAAGAGCTTTGGGCTGTAACAATTCCCATGGTGAGTACTTCTTGAAAATAAGAGGAAATGAAACAGGTTTTTGTGCAATAAAAGAAAAAAAAAAACATGCACAGCTTCAACCAGTTGTTTTGTAGCTGATGCTATAGTAATAATGATAGACTGAGATCAGACATTCAGACAAAAGCAACAATCGAACACAGCAAGGACAACTCAAGGAGGCGGAAAGCATTCAGATCCCTGGCTGTTTAACCTGGTGTTAAGGCATGGCTAGATGGCTTTCTAGTATACTGTAGTCACAATGTAGTTTGGGTAGTTTCTTGCTTTGAAAAATTGCATAGAAATAACCTTAAAAAGTCTAAATAGAGGTTGGTAAATCAATACGACTCATCACATTTATCTTTTGAATTCATATGTGCCATTATTGGCTATTTCATTCTCCCTTCTCAAGTTTACTTTCTTCAAGTAACATTAGTTTGTGTATAGCAGTTACTAGGAATGGGCACATTTTAGAAAGAAAATTTCAAAATCAAAGATTAATAATGATTAAACATTTTTATGTTTAATGATTTAAGTAATATGGAGAGATGCAAACTAGTATGTTGTTATGAGACTGCATACAGCAGTTGCAGCTTTGTATAATAAGTACCTGTTTAAAAATGCTTCTAAAAATGCTTATGTAATGTAAACACATTTTTCTTGCACGTTTCAACAGATTACACAATTACATTACACAAATGTTCAACAGAATTTCCTTTAATAAGGATTTACTTAATAATACACACACAAAAAGAAATTAGGTAGCTTGGTTCCATATATTCGTAGAAACTTTTCTACAGAGGCTAATAATACAGGTCATAGAAGTCTTTCAGATTAAATGGATCAGCTGTCACTCACTAATTTTTGCACCACATAAGGCAGTCATCAAATACTTTACACATGTGCATCTCCTTAGATCTAAAATGGGTGTGAGAGTTTTCTTTTAAATTCTGTCTATCTACTGTAAGTATTCACAGTAATTCTAGCGGAACTAGCCACTATTAATATGCTGATTACTCTTTTGACCTGGCATGACACACAAATATATTTTGTGTTTGTATTTTTCCTCTTTATTTGAAATAGGTTAAATCTGGTGCCACTCCATAAATAGAGTGCTTTTGTATAAAAATAAACAAATAAAACTATAAAAAATAATTAGGGTGAATGCAAAATATGCAACTGTGCCTTTTATACCTATTATTGTGGTAAAATGGTAGTTGGGTTTGGACACTGAGGGATAAGGGGCTATTCCCAACATTTTTGAATCTGTATATTTACCTGTGTTTATTTTCTCAGAAATTATAAATAATATATTTTAAAACAAGCCTTTTGCCAAACTCAGTTGATGGACCAGTCTTAAGCATTATTAACACAAGGCTGTGGTTTAAATAGGTCTTCAGAATTATTATTTTTTAATTATTTTTTGTGTAGGGTTTGGGATTGGTTTTATTTGTTGTTAATTCTGCTGCCTGGAAAGCTGTGATCTGTCTATGTTATAATTATTTAGCAAGGTGTCACCAGTTCATGTTGCCAGGAAAAACTGACTTTTTTTTTTTTTTAATTGTTTTTAGCCATCATCACATTTCAGTTGTACAATATACAAAACATCCTTCTATTTCCATCTATGGGAAACTCCAATGAGCTTTGCATGTATTTTACATTAGGGCACCTTTATAGATTGATGCATTAATATAGAACTTTATATGTATTAGAAAATTCAATAACTTTGGTCTAAAATCTAATTCTCATTCTGAATCTCAGATCCACTATGTTTATTCAACATGGTTTCTGACTGGCCTGCTGCCTGAGTTTCAGGAAAAGTTAAACATTATTTTTATGTGGGGAAAGAACATAAATGGGATTAAAATGATTGGCTGAAAGGCTACCCTAGGAAGTTGTCAAGCAGGAAGATAAAGAACATGGATAAAGACCTTGCCATAAATTCAGCCATCATCAAACACTGCAAGGAACTTGAACAACAAAATATTTTTCCTTTTGTTTCCTTGCTGATAAGTGTTTCTTTAAGGAATGAAGGAGATGAAATAGCAATATAAATGAAAGTCCATCTGATAAGCTGTATTATTGACTGAAGATCATAAACTCAAAGAAGAAGACAACGTTCACCATCTACCTGGGGTATGCTTTCAGACAACTTTTTCCTAAATTTTAAAGCACTTGCATTCAGTGTGGTACGATCTGTTTGTAATATTAAACATTGACTACTGTTCTGCAACTTGGATGTTGATAGTGAAGCAGAGAACAATTTATCATTGTTTATTATGAGTCACTATGCACGCAACTATGCTAAACATGGCAAAATGTATTAAATGCTAGTCCACCTCTATTTATGAAATATTTACGTAATTTAATTTGCTTTTGTACAGTTTTATGTAAATAAATTGCTTGTCATTTTTGTCGCTGCAAATTAAAATATAACATGTTCAACTGGTTGCCCATTTTCCAGAGTACTTTCTCTAATAGGCTATTCTACTTTTGCTGGATTTAATTACATGCTAGTTTTCATATTTAACCTATATTTTGCATGGCAAAGATGAAACTGAGTTTGTAACTAGCCATATCTTTAGCTGGGGTTTTTATCTGTCTACAGGGTAAAATTCAGTAGAGATTTTAGCACTCAGGACAGCATACAGCTATTTTTGCAGTAAAAATAAAGTACTTACTTGTAACGCTAGCTGTTTCCAATTGCTGTTCAAAAGGGCTTCTTATTAAGGTGTGCTTAAAACCTTCATAATAAAGGGGAAAACAAGTCCTAAGTAAAAGCTCAGGTATTTCCATTATGGAATGGCAATTTTCTAATTGTCAGCAAGGTTGCTATTTTTCTACAAGTTCAGAAATATTAACAAATCCTAAAATGACAGTAAAGCATCTATGGTGAAAAGAATAATGTAAGTAATGCAGCATTTCAGAGCAAAACTTGAAATTAAAACCTCCATCTCTTTCTAGCTGTGAATAAATTATCCATCTCAACATAACAATAGATCAAGAACAAACCTTCCTCAAGAAGGAATATCTAAGAAGTAGAAAGATTTAATCCCTCAGCTGTCTGGATCACACACTACTTTTTCTGTTTGTTTAAAAAAGCAGGTTCCAAAACAGCCATCAAGTTGGGATTTGCATCAGTTATAATATGTGAAAAATATGTTTGTGGGGAGAGGTATCCAAACTGAACCCCCTTCCTGTTGTTTTTTACAAAATACAGTATTGCTACAGAGACCTTGCAAATCATTGTGTACAATTTCTCACTGAACACCACAGAAAATGCTGTTTCTATCTTTTTACCTTAGTTACAGACCAGGCCTTGATTTCTGTGATTTCTTGATTCCTGTGGCCAAAACTTTTTTTTTTCTTAAATAAACTTTACATTGCAAATTTTTCTCTCTGATTGTGCTTTCGGTTAACATTGCCTGGTCTTCTCTAATGAATGTATCAAGATTCTTCCTTCCATAAGCAGAGGTCTAAATCTGCATGCCTATGGAGATAATTCAATCCACCAGCTGACCCCAGATCTCCCCAATCACTCTTGAATGAGTAACCCCTCAACCTTTTTAAGCAGTTCCAGTATTTTAATTGGTAACTTCAATCAAACTTTCATGTTTATTTTATATCAGATGTAGTATGCAAGGCATGACCTTATGTTTGTTTATGTTGTCTTTTATCATTGTTCTTGTTTACCAATTGCATCCAGGAAGGTGATCACAGGCAGATAAAATAAATTTCCTGAAGCACAGGGGGTGGTAAAAGAAGATAATATAAACTGGCAAAAGCTAACAATTTATGTTCCCCTTTAACCCTGGCTTAATTTCTTCTTTTGCACTGCAGTAAAATGTAAATCTTATGCAGAGACTGAAATTAATAAATGTGACCTAGGCAGAAATAATTTCATGTCTTTATTGAGCCTCCTAAGGGTAGTGCATGGAAGATGCTTAATAGTTCATAAATGTGAAAATCATCTACCCTATGCAAAGAAAGCAAGCAAGCAACCCCAGAGTTAGACAAGAATATTTAGCATATTTCTTAGTAAAATGATAGTATTCCATTGAGTCAGTTCATACAGCTAATTCTTCTAAAGCAAGTATGGCTTGTTTGAAGACTTACACTTAACAAGAAACCAGAGGAAAAAGAAAAAGGCAAAAGACCTATTGAGTAGTAGTGCGGAACAGCCTCTGGGAAAAGGAACAAAGAAAAGCAAATAAGTATAAAGTAATTGGCTCAGAAGTGTTACAAACAAATCCCTTTAAGACTTTCAAACTGATTTAAGGATCCTAAAATAGGGAGATACCAATGCATAATTTATAGCTTTCTACAGTATGGTAATTTCTAAGAAAAAATTTTTGTTAATTACAAGGCATGTGATTCTATGTAAGGGTGTGGTTTTAATGATTTAATTAATGGTTAAGAAATATTTATATCTAAATATTGCTTCATTGTAAGCTTACTAAAGCAGATTTCAGAAGGCTTCTACAGTATTCACTGTAGAAAAAGGCAGGTATGGAAAGACCAAGATTGACAAGATTTAATTTTCATATTTCTATGACCTAGACTTTGCAACTACCACTAGCTTCCAGAATATAGTACTTTCCAGAATATTTCAAAGTAGCATAAAAACAGGTTTAGTATACCATGTTTACTCGAGAAGAAACTTATACAAGAACGAATTGCTAAATTTTTCCCAATCCCAAACATTTCCCAAGGAAAGAAAGACTAGAGCAATATAAAAAAAAAAAAAAATATTGCTCCTTTTTATTACCTACCTGTCATGTATTTCCATCTCCTACAGAAAATCACATGAACGGAATATGTAATACTGGAGTATTTCTTTTCCCCACGCAAGTGTACACATCCACTTTTTTCAAAGGAACTTGCAGGTTTTACAAGTTGTATTAAGTCTAGTCTGGGTAAACAATTTTTTTGACAGTTTTTCTTCTTATATAGTAACCACATTGCAATATTCCAGAAAATTAGGCTGATTCTAACTGAGGCAAGATTATGGTGACAGTAGTTTCCTCTAAGTTAGCTGAATAGAATCATAGAATCGTAGAATAGTTAGGGTTGAAAAGGACTTTAAGATCATCTAGTTCCAACCCCCCTGCCATGGGCAGGAACACCTCATGCTAAACCATGCCACCCAAGTCTCTATCTAATATATATATATATGATAAGACAAGTAGAAGTGAAGAAATCAGAATAAGATGAATAGGGTCTAGTTCACCTGAAAAGATCCATAAACTGCTGCACAAATTGTAATGATTCATTCTTTAGGTCTGATCAAAACTTGTGCTAGGAAATCTAGTCTAGGCCATGATTTGCCAAGAAGGGTTGGACCAAATGATCCTTAAAGTACCTCCCAACCTAGTGTTCTATGAATCTATGAAAACAGAAGAGGTTGAAAATTTCATAAGCAAAAAAAAAAAAAAAGGACTAAAAAAAAAAAGAAAAAAGGATTAAAAAAAAATAAATTAAGACCTAGCACCAGTACAGTGTATGTGTACATGTGTATGTATGTACATATACACATGCATGCATACACCTCTTACCTCTAGCTTTCAATGCAGATTTTAAGATACTTTTCAAGATACTTTTCAAGATTCCAGAAAATCGTCTACTTCTGGCAATAGCCAATGTCAGAGATAGAATACGGGACAACAGGGACCTTCAGCACGAGCTTCTATAGCGAGTCAAAGGTTTAGTAAGGCAGAACAAAATACATAAACTAGTGGCTATCACTTATTTTGGCAGGGTATGTTGATTACAGAATTAGAAAACAGAGTAACTACCAAGCTTGCTTCAGTTTCTCTCTAGTCTCCTGTCTCATATATGTTGCTAAAACAAAAGCCAGGGTATTTCTTTTAATCTGTCTTCTTTTGCTCACAGTTCCTGGAATAAGCTGGGTACCTGCTTTGCTTTTTCCCACTTAATTCTGAACTAGAAGATAGTCCCATAAAAACAGATGATTTAATACTCTTTTTCAGTCTGACCTAAGCATTTGGCAGGAATCATGTTGCCACTGCTATCTCTAGGAGCATGAAGTCATGGTAGATTCTCTCACACAAAACTCTGAACATGAGTTTGAGTTTGAATATTAAAAGGGTCCTCATAGGTGGTAGAACAAGAAGTATGCCTAGAATTTAGAATTACCTGGTGTTAATCTGATTAAAAAAAAAAAAAGGAAAAAATTCTGAATCCCAGAGGATTGAAAAATTGCAAACCATATTCTGGGTATAACCTTATAACAAGCAGTGGCAGTGCATTTCTTCTTGCTCTAATCAGTGCCATATGTGGAAATGAAAGGAAAAGGCACAAATGTCCCAGGTCCCTCTAAAAACAGTTAACAGTTATGATATATACAGGAAAGCAGAATCATGTTTTGTCCAGCCCAGGCAAGGTAAGCTTCCTTCCAATCAGTTTGGATGCCCCTGGTGAATATTCTGATTGTGTTTCTGCAGCAACAGTACAATGATAACATCTAATTAATGATACAGCTAGTGTGATGTTTAGTAGGGCATCATACTTATTTAGGAGAGCATAGAATTGATCAAGGGAAATGATGTAATGGTGCCACCCTGGAGAACAAGGTAATCTAACTGTAACTCCCATGAGGTGCTATAATGTGTTATGTATAAATATAGAAGTTAAATACCACTTTTCAGTTCCAAAGAAGGTTCAGCTAGTCAAAATAAGGATTCAGACAAAAAGTAAAGGAGAGAGTTTGATTAGTCATGGACTGAGAAGGTCGCACCTGAGAGTTACGGAATAATTACTCTGTACTGAGTGACTGCAGAAAAAATAAATTTAGCAGCACTCAGAAATAATACATCTTGTCTTCCCTTACACAGTGATGGGTTCTAAAGCTTCCAGAACTTTATTGTTCAGTAGCATTAAAAAAATAAATAAATAAATAAATAAAAAATAAAATAAAAAAGCAGAATGAAGGTTTAGAATTAAGGAAAGTTATCAAATATAATAGATTCTGCTCCTTAAATCAAGATGCAGGTGAATAACAAATATTTTTCACAGTAATGACCTCCACCCTTCTGTATTAAAAAGGACATAAATACTAAAAGATATGATGAGTAGGGCGATCAAAGTTATGCAATAAATAAGATTCTTCATCCTAGAGAAAGAACTGAGAAGTTTGACTGTGGTCCAAATGAAATCATGGATGTCATAAAAAAAAGTGGAGGAAATTATCCATTTACCTTAATAAATGGGCTGTGAAACATCGTATGAAATTATCAAGCAACATGGAAGATGGTGCTTTTTCTCAGAGTGCGTCAAGCTGTTCGACTTCTTGATAGGGCAGCTCAGTTTTGGGATGCACCCATGAATGTGGCTCACATAAAAGATAAAATAAAAAAAACAGAATATTTCCAGATTGATACTTTTTAAGACTGTTGGTTAATACTCAAGGATCACCTGCTGCAAGCCAAGCAGTGATGCATCCCTACTAGAGGGAAATGCTGCAGGAGGGCCAGGAGACCTCCTTGGATGGAAAAGCAGAAGCTGAGGAAAATTTGAAGGAAAAAAGAGGCTTATAAAAAGTGGAAGCAAGGACAGGCAGCCTGGGAAGAATACAGAGATGTTGTCCAGGAAGCTCGGGACCAGGTTAGGAAAGCTAAGGCCCACTTAGAATTAAAATTGGCTAGGGATGTTAAGGATAACAGGAAGGGATTCTATAGGTACATGGCAAATAAAAGACAGACTAGAGACCACATGGGCCCTCTATCAGGAGGGCTGTCAGGAGAACTGGCTACCCTGGATTTGGAGAAGGCTGAGGTTCTTAATGACTTCTCTGCCTCAGTCTTCACTGGCAAATGTTCTGACCACACCACCCAAGTCTTGGAAGGCAGTCACAGGGATTGTGAGAATGAAGACCCTGGGCCCACTGTAGGAGAGGATCTGGTTCGAGACAATCTTAAGAACCTGAAGGTATGCAAGTCCATGGGACCTGATGAAATCCATCCGCAGATCCTGAAGGAGCTGGTAAATGGAGTTGCTAAGCCACTGTCCATTATATTTGAAAAATCATGGCAGTCAGGTGAAGTTCCCGATGACTGGAAAAAGGAAAATATAACCCCCATTTTCAAGAAGGGGAAAATGGATGAGCTGGGGAACTACAGACCAGTCAGCCTCGCCTCTGTGCATGGCAAAATCTTGGAGCAGATTCTCCTGGAAGGCATGCTAAGGCACATGAGAAACAGCAAGGTGCTTGGTGACAGCCAGTATGGCTTCACTAAGGGGAAATCTTGCCAGACCAATCTGGTAGCCTTCTAGGATGGGGATACAGCACTGATGAATAGGGGTAGAGCAGCTGATGTCATCTACTTAGACTTGTGCAAAGCGTTTGACACTGTCTCACATGACATCCTTATCTCTAAGTCGGAGAGACATCAATTTTTCACATGTGGCAAAACAAACCAAAAGCACTTGCAAACAAGTCTGTGTATTTCAAATTTTATACTTTTTGAACACATGCACAAAACAGAAGATAAGAGAAAATACTTTAATTATATAATAATATGTGAGTTCTCACCAGGTGATGCTTGTGGTCGTCAGAGTATCTGGAGATGCCTGTTTTATTAAATCTTCTATCTACAACTTTTTAGTATCAGTGGTGTAATCAGTTTCCTCTGATAACAATGAAAAAACACTTCCCCCTCCCAAAGAAATAAAACCCCCAATGTTTCTTCATCTTCACATTCCATTGGAGAAGACAATTGTGTATTAATCAGACTTCATTTTGGAGTCATTAGCATCATTTCAAGTTAATCTGCAAGATATTAGTAATTTCATTTCATACTATTTCTCTTTAAAATTAATTTCACTTTGAGATTGAGAATCATGAAGCTACTGTGCATTAAAAATATTTCACTGAATATAAGTTAGTATTATTTTAAAGAGCTCAAGTCATGCAGTAGTTTTTTTAAATCATGCTGTAACATGACAGGAAAATGTAGGATTAAAATATGAAGATACATTAGTTTCATTTACACTATTATTCTTTCCAGAATTATTCAGAATACCACAGGAGTTCCTCATGTATGTAAAAATCATCCTTTGGCAGCAATGATACTGCAATCTTTTCAAACTCCAGATCTGGCTTATAAAACAAACTCTACCCTACACTCTATGCAGCAGCACAAGTTAAAGACCCAGGAAGAGCATACTCTTTAACCTTAATATAAATAAATAAACTGATAAATAGACAAATTGGCATTTGCATAAACTCACATAAAACTTATGCAAAGTGCATTCTGGTCAAAGTTGAGAAACTGGAAAATTTGAGTGGGCTTAAATGATTACATAGCTGGAGAGAAATACGACCTTGTTCTTTATTTTTTTCAAAACATAGTTGCTACTAGTGCTACAAGAAAACTACTACTGAAGTTTACCTAGGCATGAAAAAAAGGCTTTTTTTTTCTCCAGCCAGGTGCCCCAACTCTCTCAGTGTTTAAAGTTCCTCGTAATACAATCAGTAACGTCATTAAGTGCCAAATTTGCAGTATCTGTTAAGAGACAAGTTCTGGTATTTTTTCCTAGCATGGAAATGAGCAGAATCCATTCTCCCCCAAAGGACATTGCTACTGTCAACAAAGCAGCATTGTGCAGAGATGGTAACCAAGTTAACTGATATGATACTGGTACTTTATTAAAATCATTGAGAATTGGTTGCTGTATCTTCCTAAAGCTTGATAAAAGGTCTGTTCGTACTGGATGGTGCAGGGCTCTGGCCTGTGGTACACTCTGCAGATTAGAAAGGATAACCTATTTTAACTTTTAAAGCCTGAGCAACTTAAAGCATACAGCCTGACGCAGAGGAGACACACTCCAACTCTAAAGATATCATACCAGCTTTGTGAGAGTACTGATTCATGGTAGAAAAAGCTAAGATCAGATACCATGCCTCAATGGGATACCTCTGCCTCTGAGCAACAGAAACAGTCTGCCGACCCTTGCAGCTTCTATCTTTTTTGTTCACACTGCAACTGTGGAAAGGAACAGGAATAAGATATGCCTTAAGACCTTTATTTGTAATCCTTGAATCTATCTATCTGCTATTCATTTGTGGATAAATTCTCATAGAAATCTTTTAGAATGAAAAGGCTGTAAACATAAGAAGTGAGCACAGAAATTTTCATGACCTACTAAAGAGAAAGCTGCACCATCTCTCAGTTATAGAAATAAAGTCTTGCCACTGGATCACTACAGCAGATTATTCACATTGAAGAATAACCACTCAAATTCTGCTTTGAATTTACCCATGTAACAAGGACTAATCTGCACAGGGACAATTATGAATGGAGCTTGTCCCAGTATACTCAAATTGCATGAGAAAACCAGTCAGCCTACTTTGTATTTTTTTTTTTTTCTATAAATCCTCTTCCTTGCCAGACATACCAGATTCTAGTGAACTGCAATATAGCCTTGGTTGGAATCCTAGAAATGTAAAATCTCACAAACCTTTCTTCTTGAAAAGAAGCCTCTTAAAACTACATTGTGATGATTTCGGAGCCACAAAGGATTTGCTTGAATACACGATTTTATTGTAATTGTCAACTATAGGCGTGTATTATTTCTTGATACCTGCCACTGGTACACCACTACATTGGCAAAATATATTGTGTCCAATAGGCAAGGGAAAGTAATCTCCCTTTGACAGATTTTTGTTAGTTTTTTTTCCCTTCAGACTTTTCCAGAAACTTCTGCTTTTGCTTGTTGACCTTACAGTCATTACAGAGCATTTACCCTCTTGCTGTCAATAGAACTTAAAGACTTTAAAAAGTGCTTCCTGGGGAGAAAAAGTAGCAGTCAGTGCTGGATTAACACAGCAAGGGTTGGATATACATGACAGCAATACCTCAAATCTCTCCTTGCTCCACTTCCCCAAACCACAAGAAAGAAATACTAGTGATACAACAGCATCAGCAATTTATTTCAAAGTGCAGTGAGATACAAAGCCTACCCTGAGAAATTATAACACCTTCCAGTACCTACTGCATCCAAAAATGCATATAGACATGTTATTTGGAGAATTTTAAAGCATATATTTTTAATCTAACAGGATTGGCATGGTGATTCATTGGCCAAATCCTTAGCTATAATAAATCAGCACATAACTTATATGTGAGAAGTCCATTATCCCAAGTGTTCTTTCTGTTTTGGATGATGATACCAGAGTGGTTGACTTCTTGGCATAAGTGCTAGTACCAACCAGGGGTTATGTACAGTCAGATCAACTGTTCAAAAACAAGGAAGAACTTGTTGAAGATATGATAACCAATGGTAAGTTTGTCTGGAGCTGCTATGAACTAAGTGAAGTTCAAGATCCTGAGGAGAATGAGTAAGATAAGAAGTAGAGTCTATATACTTCACTTTAGGAGAGCAGCTTTCAGTTTATTCAGGGAACTGGTAGATAGGATTTCATGGCAACTTTGAGGAGCAAAGGAGCTCAAGAAGGCTGGAAAGGACACTACCCAAATGCATGAACTGTCCACCCTGCTTCCAAGGAAAACAAGCAGATATCACAGGAGGCCAGCCTGACCAAATAATGGAATTCCAGTAAGAAAAAAAAAACAAAACCAAAACAAAACAAAAGCAGTATACAAGAATTTGAAGCAGGAAGAGGCTGTTAATGAGAAATCTAGAAGCATTACTCAGTCATGAAGGGGAAGTGTTAGGAAAGCTGCAGCTCAACAGTAGCTGAAATCTGTTAGCAATGTCAAGGGCAACTAGAAGAGCTTCTAGTACTGCAATAGTAGTAAAAGGCTATTTATTGTGATGTAACAGGAACAATGCAAGCACACTGTTGAAAGGGGTCAGTGATATAGTGAAAGCAGATGTACAATAATGAGGTGTGCAATGCCACCTTTGCCTCAGTCTTTCCTGAGAATGTCTCCTAGGCACCTGTGGTCAGGGAAAGGATTCAGAGAGAAGGACAGCCAGCATTGAATGAAAACTTGAAATAAGATCAGACATTATGATCTCAAGATCCCCTTAGTTGAAATGAAGGGGAATAATTTGTATCCAAACTGTACAACACTGTTCTGGGCTGAGATACAAATAATCAAAGCAGTGCTGCTGTGCGGGCAGAACTAAGACTAAAGACAGGACTGATGGAAGAGCTACATTGCTGTCAAGACTCTCACAAGGACCTCTGCATATCACCCCACCAATCTGTGCAAGCAATCCAACCTAGACCTTAAGTGCCCATATTGTTTGAGATAAAAACACTTCCATCAAATGTTGTGTCTGCGAACAAGAAAGTGTAACACTATCAAGCCTTAAACTAAAGGGAGAATCAAGTGCCTAAGGGCAAACTTAACTTTATGAAATAAGTGATACCAAACACCTTAGAATAACTGCTCTCTATCTGCTGATTTGCTTAGCCAGAATTCTCTAACACTGATCACTTAAATCCATGTTACACACATGCTTAACACTAGTCTGGCATCCACAGATGCTAAGTTACAGTGAATCAGTAGCTCTGAAAAAAAACTGACTTTATATTCATTAATCAACATTGTGATAGGCTATTTACATGCATGCAGATGCAGATCACACCTGTAATTATCTCTATGCAACATCAAATGTTCAGAAAGCAGGCGTACATACAAATGCACAGCCAAGGAATGATAGATCAAAATCAGATTCCTAACGGCTATCCTGGTGAGTTACTCTAGGAATGCTGGCTTTCAGTACCAATTATGTTGCACAGCCCTTGAAATGTTTTAAAGTGGCAGCCACATACCCTTTGCTTACCTACCGTGTTCCAGAATTCAAATCTTCTTGTGTTGGAATTGATTTTCAAGGAGTCTTACTGTTTGTTGCTTTATTTGGGTTTTGGTTTTTAGGGTTTGGGATTTTTTTTTTTTTTTTTTGTTTGCTTTTTGGTTATGGTTTGATTGGTTTGGTTTTTATTTCCCCATCATTATTGATGTTTTTTTGCTCATTATCAGAACATTATGCAATATATTTTGTATTCTGCAAGAGCTCATATGTTAGGATCATTGTCCCTCAATGTGCATTTATTGTCCATCAGACAGTGGTGCATTTATGGACAGTCCAGCTCACCCATATAATAAATGTAATCATAAATTTATCAGTACACTGTTGTAATTTAAAGTTGCATTCAAGAGAGGAGTTTTCCTAATCTGCTCTGGATTTATTTCAAAGTCAAATTTACATTTCTCAAGAATTAACAGTTTTTATACCCATCTCCGCTATCATTTTTCCAGCCAAACATTTTAAGTTTACAAAATTTAAATCAAGTGAGACTGTCTTACTCTGGGACATAAGAAAATATAATTATATATTCTGGTAGTCAGTTGAACTTTGTCCTTAATTTGCATCTTATCCTGAACAATTTATTTTCCTACTTGTCATGAAACCTATGACTGGAGCTCATCTTTTGTAGACCACTTGGCAAGAGTGAATAATTAGAAATACCATTTCATCTGCATTAGAATAGTTTTTGTCACATTTTGGATGCAAGCCCTGTTATATGCCTTCCTAAAACTCCCCAGTAGGAGTGCAAGAGAGAAAATATCAATACAATAAACTACCATCTTGGTGAAAGGAAAGCCTTATCCTTTCTAATGTAGTATGTAGCTATTTTATTCGAATTTAAGACTCGTTTACCTGAATTAGTATCACTGGATCTATATGATATTTTTCTAGTTTTAAGGAAAAACAATTTATTCCCATTGTGATACATGAAACATTATATTATTTGAGGAAAGGGTCTAGGACTTAGGTTTTATGTTGCTCCAATTAAATCTTATTTAATAAAACAGGTTTGAGAAAATAAATCACTCACTTGCCAAGCATAGAAAACCTGCTGTTTTAAAGTAACGTTAACAAGCCACTTACTGTAGTTAGTAAAGCAGATATTAGACCTACATGTTGATAATTACACTTGTCCTGAATTCCAGCAGCACAGCACTGTTCACAATATTCCAAGAGTTTCAGAAATTATGTCCAATTATGTAACAAGATATGCTGAAGGACTTCATAATTAAAAATTAGGGCAGATGAAATATAATTAAACTGCAGATCTTCAACAACATTCTTTTTTTTAAACCTCAGTAAACTACACAAAAATTAAATACGAAAGGCTACATGTTTGCAAGATACTTCAGTTTCTTGTGTATATAATTAGAAAGAAATGTACTTTTTCTCAAATCAGTCCATGCAACAACCGACAATTTTTCACCTTTCTTAAAACAATTGTACCATCCCAATATTTCTCCTGGTAAGAGTTGAGCATGATCAACAAATCAGGGGCCACAGGGAAAGGCTACAAAGTAAGAAATTCCAAAAAATATGAAGCCAGCCAAAGAACATTCAATGTTACTCACCGCACATCATTTGAGTTTGATTATGCAGAGAGAACAACCCAGAGCAGCCTTTGAGCTCCAGTTGGAGAAGGTAGTTTCCCTGCTCTTATAAATGATTATAGAGGTGATGCTGACTGTCCCAACACAGTTCTGTTGCATTCAGAAAAGACAAGAAAAAGCATTTTTATCTGATACACCAACTGTCATGGGTTCAGCAGCAGCAGTCATTTTTCTCCTTCTTGGTAGCTGGTGCAGCACTGTGGTTTTGATTTTGGGCCTGGGAACAGCTCTGATGACACCAGTGTTTTCAGTTACTGCTTGGTAGTGTTTTGGTCCGGCCAAGGACTTTCTGAGCCTCATGCTACGTCAGGGAGGAGGGGAAGCTGGGAGGAATTGGAGACAGGACACCTGACCCAAACTGATAAAAGAGGTTATTCCATACCACAGCACGTCAAGTCCAGGATGTGAAAACTGAGAGCAGAGACCGGAAAGGGTGTAGCAGTGCACTAGGGGGTTCACTGCTGTGGGTTGCACTGGAGGGGTCGGGCTTGGTGAGCAGTTATATTCTCTTTCTTTGTATTTGCATTGTCATTATAATTGCTGGTGGTAGGAGTTGTGATTTGTGCTATACCTTAGTTACTAAACTGTTTTTATCTCAACCTGTGTGAGTTGAATTCCTTTGATTCTCCTCCCCATGCCCCCGGGACTGGGGGAAGAAAGAGAAGGGAGTAAGTGAGTGAGCGACTTCATGAGTTATTAGCCTTGGTGAGGATTAAACCACGACAGTTCTTTTTGGTGCCCAACATGGGGCACGAAGGGTTGAGATAACAGCAAGGATTAATAGCCACTCATCACAATGCTGATTTATTGGCTCTCCAAGTTGTTGCTCTGGTTCTCACAGGTTCAGTGTGTGATACTTTACTTCCAGCCGGTATTTCTTATCTTAACGTTTTTCACATCTGGGTTTTGGGTTAAGGTTCTTGTTACATTGTACTCTATTGAAATGGCTTGTAATACGGGCGAGCTCCAGGAGGGAGGAGGGGAAGCCGAGGCGGGGCGGCCCCGGGAGCTGCCGGTGGCCAAAACGGCCCAGGAGATCTGCCCCGGGGACCAGGACGCCAGTAAGGAGGTGGCAGAAGGGGTGAGCCCAGCCGCCAAGTGGGGGGTGGCGGTGGAGAAGCCGAGCCCCGCGGCTACCGAGCGGGGGGGGGGCAGGCGGCGGCCGTGCCCGGCCCCGCAGCGACTGAGAGCATTCCCGGCAGCCACCAGCAGAGCCCCGCGAGCCTGAGCACCAGGAGGATGCAGGAGACCGCACAGCACTTCCCAGCAAGGCAGAGGAGGAAGATCTGGACTCAGACAAAGAGCAGCTGGTGGTGAGAGAGCCGGCAAGCACAGCAGCTACACCAGCCCCAGTGACAAGTACAGCAGCCTCATTTGAGAGTTCTGACGGTTTTGAATGGCCTTTAAGCACCCTTGAGACCTGCCTGCTGATTGTGATGGGGATCACCATGTTGGCATGCATACAGAGTGTGTTTTACCCACAACCATTTTGTCTGGTCCCGAGAGTTAAGCAGAGTGGAGTGTGGGTCTTGTCTGGGGTTGGGCTACAATGTAGGACGGCCGAGAGATTTTTCCCAAAGCTGGACAGTCATGAGTGGCAGAGTGTGTGGGACAGTGTGGGCGAGTGCGAGTATCTAGTCCACTGGACCCCTCCAGTGCTTTGGAAGTGTCGGAGATGGAAGGCAGCTGTATAGAGTCCCCAGTGACAAGTTGCTAAAACTGAAGTGGCTCAGATGGACTTAGATTGGCAACATAAGGGTGAATTATTTTGAGCCTGGTGCACCCATGAAACTTCAGGCCATGAGGGCAAAGATGCAGCATACAGATGGACTCATGATAGAGGGGCGGATTCATGATGGAGGTGTGGACTTAGCAATGGGCACTATTGCCCTGGTTACTCACGTGTGTGAACACTGCACACAGCCTCTCCTGCTCTGAAAGACTATTACAAAAGATGGAGCCCTATATCATGGACTGGATGGATTCAGCAGCTTTATGGGGATTGGTTCATGCACTAAGGGATGATCTCTTTCCCGCTGTACGTGTCTGTGGATGTATACGTATACATGTGATGGTATATTGAAAATGTGGGATCTGAGCATGATGTGAATGATATGGAATAAGGGGTGGATACTGTCATGGGTTCAGCAGCAGCAGTCATTTTTCTCCTTCTTGGTAGCTGGTGCAGTGCTGTGTTTTTAATTTTGGGCCTGGGAACAGTGCTGATAACACCAGTGTTTTCAGTTACTGCTTGGTAGTGTTTTGTCTGGCCAAGGACTTTCTGAGTCTCATACTCTGCCAGGGAGGAGGGGAAGCAGGGAGGAATTTGAGACTGAACACCTAATCCAAACTGACCAAAGAGGTTATTCCATACCACAGCACGTCATGTCCAGGATGTGAAAACAGGGGGCAGAGGCCCGGAAGGGTGTGGTGGAGCATTATGGGGTTCACTGGTGGGGGGTGCACTGGCTGGGTTGGGCTTGGTGAGCAGTTGTATTCTCTTTCCTTGTATTTCTCTTGTATTATTACTGGTGGTAGCAGTAGTGATTTGTGTTATGCCTTAGTTACTAAACTGTTTTTATCTCAACCTGTGGGAGTTGCATTCCTTTGATTCTCCTCCCCATGCCCCCAGGACTGGGGGAAGAAAGAGAGGGGAGTGAGTGAGTGAGCGACTTCGTGAGTTATTAGCCTTGGTGAGGCTTAAACCACGACACCAACCTATGCTGTTTCAAATGTATCTCAAGTATATTCTTCACAAGCTTTTCTTTTGAGGTTTCTGCTAGATTACAGCATCTTGCTTAATTGGAAAGACAAGAATAGAGTGCCCTAATTACCGATTGAATTTTCTGGAAGATTAATGAATACAGAACAGACCAGATTCTGCATTCTCATATATAGAGATTAACATTCATCCTCCCACCCCCACAAATCCTATAGCTTTATGTTTACTGTTCTTTGGTGAGAATGGGAAGATGGTTGTCATAGCCATATCTCAAACATTTAAAGAGTCTTGTTATGAAAAGACTTTATAGCTAGTCAGTGCTTTCCATGTTTCAAACAGTGATCATTGCCTTTTGTCCTGTGACTGTGCATCTTCAAGGAATAACCTTACTCTCTCGTCTGCATACTCCCCTATTAGGGTAGTTACAGATATGAACATCATCCCCGTTTGTCTTCTCCTCAGGCTGAACAAACCCCTTTTTCCCAGATGCTCCTTGTATGTTACACATTCCATCTCCTTGAGTGGCTGGGAGGTCCTCCATTGGACATACAGGTGTATCAACATATTTCTCATATGGAGGAGCCCAAAACCTGACATGGTAATTATGATGTACTTTCAAAAGAAGTGAACAGAAGAAAGAACTAGTTTCTGTCGTGGTTTAAGACTCTAACCCTCCCACGCAGTTTTCTCACTCACTCACTCCTCTTTCTTCCCCCAGTCCCGTGGGCATGGGGAGGAGAATCAAAAGAATGCAACTCCCACAGGCTGAGATAAGAACAGTTTAGTAACTAAGGTATAACACAAATCACTACTGCTACCACCAGTAATAATACAAGAGAAATACAAGGAAAGAGAATACAACTGCTCACCAAGCCCGACCCAGCCAGTGCACCTCCCAGAAGCGAATCCCCCAGTGCATCATATAATTTCACCCTTTGGCTATATTTTAGAAAGTGTTTAGGCAGCTGAAATAAGAGATATCTGTGCAAAGCCTTAGGCTTGTTCTGGAGGTTATGGTGCATTGCAGCCACTGCTCTGCTAGCCAGTTAGAACTCAGAAAGTTACAGCAGTACATTCCCATGACACATCTTGCATGCACACATGCTTCCATTAAGCACTTGCCATAGCACGCAAGCTTATACTGTCTCAAGGCTGTGAAGACTCACATACCTCAAAGTATACTGCAGGTATACTTGCTTTTCACACAGTAGATGTATAAGCAGGACAAAAGATATGCTATATTCACAAATTTGCCATAGACCAGTCTTTGAGAATAATCTAAGACTCTTCATTATGTTTACTTCACATTATTCTAGCAAAATAAATTCAGGTATCTTGAACACAGCTGAAATTCAGGCTACATAGGCTCATAAACATAGGTGGCATAAAGCACAGAGAAGAAATAAAGTATACTACCAGTACTGAGGGAAAAAAAATAAAATCTAAGAAAATCACTTATACATGAAGTTAACTGTAGAAAGCAAATCCCCAAGCATCTATCATCTCAGTAGCTGAAGACATAACTGCTTCTAAATGTTAGCTTTTCTGCTTCTAAAGCATGTGGAAGATGACCTTAAAAATTAGTTGTGCATTTTTTATAACAACGTGGAAAAAAGCTAAGTACTGAACCTCATGCTGTGTTGATGCAAGCTACAGCAAATATTATTTAGGGGGCCTGGAAGAATAGAATTTGAACATGGTTCACTACATAGAAAGAACCCACATATACATTTACAGCTTGAATGTAGGTAATATGGTGTAATTCTGTCATTTAAGCTGTCTGCAGAAATCTGGAGGGTTATTTGCTGTCAAACCTCAATATTTCTCCAAGACAGATGGGATCTGTATGCAACACAAGCTCAGGCTGCTCTTGTAAAAATGTTGCAGTGCCATGTAAACTAGATACACTACCTTTTTTTGGAGGAAACCTAATGGCTTTCCAATGGTAAAACAGATATTGGGTAACAATATCTGATAAGAGAGGAATGTGAATGCAAACAGTTTATATGACTGAAATACTCAGAGCTGTTTGAGAGGATATTTGCCAGAAAGAACCCCCAACTAACAAAAAACCCCACACTGACAACACCAAAGATGATGAACATCTGTTTGATTAAACAATTATCAGTGAATGATCTTGAAAATTCTGGGTAAGAAAACCAAACAAACAAAAAGGATGAGTCATCTGAAAAAGAGTTATGAAAGAATCACGGAAATTTGTACAAGTGAGGTGAGACAAATACACTAAAGATCATTTGGTGATGTCAGAATGCATTGTCCTGGGACATAACAGCCTTTGCTCAGGCTGGATAGAGCAGACTCCCCACTGGATACCATGCACGAGCTCCTAGTTAAATAGTATGGGGTACAGGACGTAGGGACCCACACCTTTGGGGACTGGGGTGACATTTGGCCTCCCGTGGTTCTTCATCACCTGTATGTGCACTAGCAAGTTGCAGGGAGTGGGCTGTATGTGTATACATAAATCTGGAGTACCCACATCTCCAACACAGGTGTGCCCAAGTACCCTACAGTGCCCAGACATGGGGTCTAGGTGTAACCCACATGTCCTGTGAGGGACTGATGGAGTAGCGTATGAATGCGTCCTTGTCATTAAGACTTTGGTGGATTTAAGGAAGAGTGTTCACAAGTTTGTGGTCATTTATAATAACTTTGCAAGTGTCTAGCTGTTGTCATGTTTGCTGTACTGCTGATATTGATCCCCAAAATACAGTTCCCTGATTGCTAGTCAATCATGTACTGTTAAAAAGCAAAACAAACCCGATAAACTGCTCTTATCCTTATTCTGTCTCATGTGTTTTTTCTTGAGTTAACTATTTTGTCTGAACAAGCTGGCTTTGAAGAAACAATGAAAAAAAAACCACACACATATATATAAATTAATTGCACGTTTTTTTGTTTGTTTTTTTTTTTTCCCCCAAGTTTTCTAAAGGTAGTAAGGATGTGACATCGCCATTAAATTAAGATGCTGACAAATGAGTGTTACACCTGCTTACAACTTTCCATTTAGATTAATATAAGTTTATATCAGTCAGCAGTATAAAAAAAGAAAAATCAACACACCACTGACCTTTTTACTAGACTACAGATTTAAAGTAATTTGTCTGGATAAGAAACAAAAGCTATTTACAGTTACAGGCTGAGACCATACTAACTACCAGCAAGCTGGCTGCAATTTCTGCAGTGTTCTTGAAGCTAATACATCTTAAGTATTAATTACTAAGAACAAGAAGCAATTGGCTAATCTAGACTCCAGTGAACTGAGATATTTGTATAAAGCTATAAGACACCATTGCTAAGTCACCCCAAGAGGTACCTAACTGCCTACACTTGAACAGCAACTTCCCAGCTTATAATGAGAGGTGACTATCTTTCAGGAGATTAATCTCAATTTATTATTATCTGAGTAATCCTCAGTTACACACCCTTCTTACATATGTACTGTTGCAAAACAGTCATGTTCTTGCTGTTGTCACTCATGCCTTTAACAACACGGTTTTGCAAACCTGCCAAAATTCAGCTTCACACAGTTTACTTAGCAACATAACTGCCTAAGTTGATGATGTGATTTTGGTCATCTGGGTTCACTAAACTAAAACCTTCCATACTCAAGTCAAGATCACACTTTGAGCACCTTAAGAGAACTTAAAAATAAGTACATATATAGACACACTCCCTTATGTACATTTATACATATATATTATATATGTACATATATACACATACATGTATAAATAAAAATAAAATCACCATACCTAAGTATGCTGCTTCTTTAAAGCTAGCTTATTCAGCCAATGTAGCTAATTCCACATAAAATCAGAAAGAAACCCTGCTGTATTTAAACTAATAAATGTTGTCAGATTTTTTGCACTAGAAGCCTTCTGTAGGTGTTTACAGGTCAATACTATTTAAAATACCTTTATGAGAATTATTAGGAAGAAATTCTTCATTATGAGGTTGGTGAGACACTGGAACAGGTTGCCGAGAGAAGTTGTGGATGGAAGTCTGTGGAAGTATTCAAGGACAGGCAGGACAGGGCTTTGAGCAACCTGGTCTAGTGGAAGGTGTCCTTGCCCATGGCAGGGTGTTTGGCACTAGGTGATCTTTCAGGTCTCTTCCAACCTAAGCCATTCTATGATTCATAGAATTCTATTATGCTTTTTTTAGGTAGACAGCTTTCAAGAAGTCCGGAGAGCCTGTTGCTCAAGAGCTCTGGTTCAGCATGTTGTAGAACGCTTATTTTCAAAACAGATTTTTCAAATCAGATCTTCTGTTTGAAAAGTGGGAATTTAATCAGGTTTTCCCTAACATTGGCTTGGAACTACTGAAATAATAGCTTGTTAGAATGTATTTCTAAGCTTGTGCACGACTGTAGATGCCAATGGTTTGAATTTACTGTAGCTTTCTGCCAGCAGACATGCTTCCCAACTACTAGAGAGCAATAATGAAGACAGTAACCAAGTGGGGCTTCTGATGTTACAAGTGGCACCTATGCGAGTTATTTAATTACAGATATAACCATTGAAAACATATAACTTTATCCATTAACCTGTTTTAGAGTTTCCATAAAATGGTAAACTACCTCATCGTTTCAGTTCTCACTCAATACACAAGTCATTCTCAAGCAGCAGTTACACATGACCAAACCTGCATTGGAAGGCAAGTCTGTCACTACTGTTTCCAGGGTATTTCCGCAGGAAAGTCTGAAAATTGTATCAATTCCCAGATGTTTAATACCTGCTATGTTTAGCAAGAACATGCTTCTATGTGGTATTATGTTACAAAGATAGGTAAGAGAGTATACATTTTAAGACTACAGGCACAACTTGAATATTCTTCCACTCTAGTAACTCAAGCATTAATATCAACATTAAAGGTAAATTGCACTGTTAATTAATTTTGCCATGGGGAGGTCGACTTTAAATATTTGTACTTGGACTACCAATACTTCTGAGTTCAAATTCAAATCTGACTGCAAGGATGAATAGTTACTTACAAATTCGCGGTAAGGAAACAGATTATCTGAAGAGTGGAACTTATAAACTTGCTTAATTCTCTGATTTGCTCACTGAAACACTCCTATTCCAACTCACCACTGCTTAACTTTAATGACAGGATGAAATTATGCTACTCACAGTTTTCAGTACAAGAGCTTCCCTCTTCTCTCTAGAGTTTATAGTATATCCATAAATCAACTGTAACAACTATCTTCTACAACTTTAGGCAAGAGAAGGAATTTTAAGGGAGGGCTTCTTAGTCATATTTTAAAGGCTTAAATACATCAGTTAATTTGAGAAAATATTCTGCTTAGAACTGTTGCTCCTATACTGAAAAAAACTACATCACCAACATTAAAAAAGAAGTGAAAGTACCTTTAACAAACCTGGGAGGCTTTATTTGGTAACTTCAAGTTTTTGACCAACTGTTAGGAATATGTATCCAAAAACACACATGTAAAATGTGTAAGGAGAATGATGACATATTAAAAAAAAAAAGTTATAGTAAAAATCCATTTTCAGTTATGTAGTTTAAATATGACAGACTGAGTCAATAGAAGTATTTAGCCTGTCAGACACAACAAGTTGGGTTTTAATAAGGAAACAGAAATTCTTTGAACAGACTTTTCATATATCAAATATGATAATTACAGTAGCTTTTATTTCTTTCAAGGCAAGTGCTAAGGTACACTCCAATCTATTTCAGCAGACATCCAATAAGCAGCACCTGTCCTGCATCTTAAACACCATTTTTCTCCACACTTATCCTGTCATAAAACAATTCTACACTAAGGTACTCTTACTCCACTGAAACATACAAAACTGAATGTTCATCAGGAGACATAACAGTTGCTCTTTCGTTACTTAACCATCCTACCTATAAGAATAGTATTAACCGCCTGTCTCCTTTTACATGAAGGATAGGAGCAAAAATGGATTTCATTTGAGAAAAAAAAAAAAAAGGAAAATCCTTTCTGGAGTCTTTTAGCTTGATGAATATACTCTTTTTGCAAACAAACAAATGTCTGTTAAAATACTATCACTATAGATCAAATAGAATCACAGCACTAGTTTCTGCAGAATTGTTCAGATGAGTGTTTCCTAGATTCTTTGCTAGAGACTGCAGTTGTCAGGACCAAATTGATTGGGTGTCCTTCCTGCAGTCTAGTTCCTATTTAAAACACCTACGCCTCTCTATACCTTGATTAGGACTTAATATAGGCAGCTACAACATTAATACAGCTGTATTCTGTTTCTTACTACAGATGACTAAGTAAATAAGTCATTCAAATAGAGCAATTCTCTCTGGAGCTACTGAACTTGAAGCTTACACGTGCAACTTCAACACCTGTAACTATTTTTCACAAATAAAAGAAATCGTGTGTGGCCTTGCTCTTGCAAGTTAAATACTGCACTACAGAATTCCATCTGAGCTTCAAAACCCTATGTCGTGGTTTAAGTCCAGTCAACCACGAAGTTTTTCTCACTCACTCACTCCTCTCTCTTTCTTCCCCCTGTCCCAGGGGCATGGGGAGGAGAATCGAAAGAATGCAACTCCCACAGGTTGAGACAAGAACAGTTTAGTAACTAAGGTATAACACAAATCACTACTGCTACCACCAATAATAGTACAAGAGAAATACAAGGAAAGAGAATACAACTGCTCACCAAGCCCGACCCAGCCAGTGCACCCCCCAGCAGCGAACCCCTCCAATGCACCACCACCACACCCTTCTGTGCCTCTGCTCTCTCCAGTTTTACATCCTTGACATGATGTGCTATGTTATGGAATAACCTCTTTGGTCAGTTTGGGTCAGGTGTCCCTTCTCTGCCTCCCCCCGGCTTCCCCTCCTCCCTGGAAGAGCATAAGACTCAGAAAGTCCTTGGTCATACCAAAACATTACCAAGCAGTAACTGAAAACATTGGTGTTATCAGCGCTGTTCCCAGGCCCAAAATTAAAAACACAGCGCTGCACCAGCTACCAAGAAGGAGAAAAATGACTGCTGCTGCTGAACCCATGACACCCTATCAGTTTTATTTTCTTTCTACAAAAGAACTTCAAAAGAAGGCAAGAAATTCCCATCGTTTGCTCTGTATCCTAAGAAAAACGTGAAATAGTTTTTGATCCTATTTTTCTGATGATAGCATAAAACTCTGTCACATTTCCTCAGCACATGTTCAAAACAGTAAATTCATAGATAAAAGCTAGGCAGACACATGGCAAAATAGAAGCCAATAGCACATCATAAATTAAAAAAAAAAATATATATACTAAGCGTGATTTTTACTGAATCTTTTCCAGGGTCCTGAAATTGGGTGGAACAAAACCAATCTACTCAAATCAGAGCATACAAGAGGAGAACAGAAAACTACTTAAGAGCTTACATGTTAACCCAGAAAACTAATTAATTTGGGGGTCTGTGGTTTTTGTTTGAGGGGGGGAGGGGCAGAAAGAAGAAATACATTTCAGCATAGATGCCAGTGAATCCAAAGGTAGCAGACTCTCAAAAACGTATCATCAGCTTTTGAATTGTTATTGCTAATTCAGCAAAGCAGAATAATACATGAGTCCTTAACAGATACATCAGAGCAACAGTAAAATTCAGTTTTATTACCAGATTTACTTTGTTTTATGTGCAATCCATCTTGTCCTTGCCTCCTTCGTGTATCTAGATAAACCTACTGCCAGATCACCCAGCTGCTTTAGCACCAAATACCTTAATAAGCCTGAGCAGATTTGCCTTCTTGATAAAGAGCAAAACTCACCAGTAATTTCATTTTTCTGTCTCCAAAAGGAAGCTAGTCCTTAACTCAGAAACAACCATCTTTACTTGAAGGAAAACACTTTTTACAGTGTATTGTAGCCTGCCAAGTGGCAGAAAGGCCACATAACTGTCTTGAATTTATTTTTTTTTTCCTCAAAATAGAACCAGCTGCCCATTTACAGGGCCTCTATGGTTTGTGCAGTAGGTGAGGAACTGGGTGACAGGATGTGCCTGAAGGGTGGTCGTAAATAGCACTTTTTCCAGCTGGTAATCCCAATCATGGGATCGATATCTGGCCTAACACTATTCAACATCTTCATAAGTAACCTGAGGCATCAAATGTACCCTGGTGAAGTTTGCCTATGATACCAAACTGAGTGGGGAAGTAGATACTTTTCAAGGGAGGATCACCTGGAAGAGTGGGCTGACAAAACCTTATGAAATTCAACGTGGACATATGAAAGGTCTTACACCTGGGAAAACACAACCCAAGAGTGCTGCACAGGTTGGGATCTACTTGCCTGGGGAGCAGCTCTGTGGAAAGGGTTGTGGGGATCCTGGTAGGCAACAATCTCAAATATGAAGGAACAGTGTGCAGCTGCAGCAAAGAAAGCTGACAGGATGCTGGGTTACATCAACAAGAGCATCACCAGCAGAAATAAAGAAGTCGTTACCCCACTTTATCCAATGCTTGTCAGGCCACACCTGGAACATTATGCTCAATTTTGGTTTCTACTACACAAGAAAGATATGGCCAGACTGGAGAGGGTCCAGAGAAGCACCACAAAGATGGTCAAAATAATGGGAAGCCTGCCATATGAGGGAAGGCTGAGAGAACTGGATTTGTTCAGCCATGAGAAAGGAAAGCTGAAGGGAGACCTTATCACCATGTTCTAGTATTTAATGGGCAGCCACAAAGAAGATGCAGACTTTTTACAAGGAGTCACATGGAAAGGACTAGGGGTAGTGGGTACAATTTACTCCTGGGTGAGATTCCAGTTGGACATAAGAGGAAAATTTTTCACAATGAGAACAATAATCCACTGGAATAACCTCCTTAGGGAATTGGTGTATTCCCCAGCATTGGACAGTAAAGATATTTATCTGGAGAGGGTGCTGGATGTCTTGCCTAGGTCACGCTTTGCCAAGAAAGGTTGGATCAGACGATACTTGAGGTCCCTTCCAACCTATTAACCTATGACTCCGTAATTCATAGAATCACAGAATCATATAATGGTTAAGGTTGAAAAGGACCCAAAAGTGAGAGAAATACCTGAAACAGGGTTACTGTGAACACAGCTCTTTCCAAACTGACCTGCAGCCACTGAAATGATGAAGCTAGAGAGCTATAGCAGTTAAGTTTGTGTGCTGCAAAGACAGTTTCTCCAGTTTCTCTCAGAGAATTCTTAGGTTGGAGATAAAAAATATTAGAGTATCTTGAATGTTTAAAATTGTCTGAAATGAGGAGTCAAGAGAGACAATGGAATTTCCCCCGCATTGGAGGGGGAGGGGGAGGAGGGAGGGAGAAGTGAAATTTACAGCTTAAAACACGCCAAAAAGAACTGCCGTGTTTTAAGCCCCCAAAACTCACAAAAGTTCTTCACTTACTCACTCCCCCTGTTTCTTCCCCCAGTCCCAGGGGAATGGGGAGGAGAATCAAAAGAATGCAACTCACACAGGTTGAGATAAGAACAGTTTAGTAACTAAGGTATAACACAAATCACTACTGCTACCACCAGTAATAATACAAGAGAAATACAAGGAAAAAGAATACAACTGCTCACCAAGCCCGACCCAGCCAGTGCACACTCCAGCAGTGAACCCCCAACTGTACCACCAAAAACCTGACCATGCCGTGCACCCCCAGTCCATCACCACACCCTTCTGGGTCTCTGTTCTCTGTCTTCACATCCTGGACATGACGTGCTGTGGTATGGAATAACCTCTTTCATCAGTTTGGGTCAGGTGTCCTGTCTCTGCTTCCTCCTGGCTTCCCCTCCTCCCTGGCAGAGCATGAGACTCAGAAAGTCCTTGGCCAGACCAAAACACTACCAAGCAGTAACTATTAACACTGGTGTTATCAGCACAGTTCCCAGGCACGAAATTAAAAACACAGTGCTGCACCAGCTACCAAGAAGGAGAAAAATGACTGCTGCTGCTGAACCCATGACAAGCACACAAAGTATTTAAGATCACTTAAAGACAAAAATTGAGAAAATTCTCTAATTTTGCCTAAATTAAATAAAAAATAGGGTTTTTTTGTTGTTTTTTTTTTTTGTTTGTTTGTTTGTTTTTTTAATGAGAGTTTGACTCTTAAGCTATTTAGGTATTTTAATCAGGAAATCCTGTTCAGGTGTGTGAATGGCATACTTGAGTGTATTTGAAAATATGACACCAGATCACGTCTGGGTCCCATAGGATCAGGATTTTACATCTTTGTAATTTGGCTCCACCATTAAAATGCATGTTGATGCATAGTAACTGAAGTATCTCTTAACAGAAATAATAGGGAAGACCTGCCTGATTTATTCTAAACATATAGTGTAGAGAAAAATATGTAAAAAGTGTTTTTATTATACAGATCTTTCAGAGTGAAATAAAATTTCTTTTCTGATTAGCAGCAAAAGAAAAATATCCACAGATAATTACTGGAGTAAAACAAACAAAACAAATCAAAACAAAACAAAAAAAACCCCACCTTTAATTAACAAAAATTGTTGAATATTTGCATTAAATTTTTTGGCAATTATCTTCAAATTTGAATGTTACTTAGTAGAGCATTTGAACGGCATAATTATTTGCCATTTACTGAGCTGTTTTTTAGCTCTGTAATAGAAAAGTGTAGGGGTACGTTACAAGAAACAGAACAAATTACAAGAATTTGACATGTTATTTTTGATGGCATGAGACATACTATATTGGAAGGTGTTCATTATGCAGGGAGAACAACTGGCATGACTATCAGTGACAGAAAATAATCTAAATGATTGGGATCAAGGCAAAACACTGAAAAGAGACACAAAAAGAATTTACATAGTCCGCTCAGAACCTGATAATCATAATCTTGCAGAGATCTCATGATCTCTATAGAAAGACATTGATCTGAATTCACTGACAATGAAAGCAGGGATGAAACCTGATTTTTCATTTGCTGAAATAGTTCTTTATCTTCCTGTTGTGGATTAACACCCGGAGCAGTGAAACAGCACACAGCTGCTCACTTTTTTCTCCTTCTCCAGTAGGCGATGGGAAAAGAGGAAAGGAAGAATAAAAACAAGAAAAGTTGTGCATAAAGGTAAATTAAAATGATAATAATAGTTTCAGAAGTCAAATGTAAGTGGAAGAAAAAAGAAAGCAAACAAAACAAGTGTTGCAAAGGCAATCACTCCCCACCTTCCATGGGTAGACCAACGCCCATCCAGATTCTCATCAAAAGATGGCCAACCTTCCTAAAACCCCCTCTTTTCCTTTTTATTGCTGAGTATGATTCTATATGGTATGGAATATCTTTTTGGTTAGTTCAGATCATCTTCCTGGTTTTATTCTCTCCTGACCTATTACACTCCTCCCAATCTACTTACTGAGGAGCAGAGTGAGATCAAGAACACCACACAGAGCACTGTTCAGCAAAAGCTAAAACATTAGCATTGTTTTGGTCAAAAATCTAAAACACAGCCTCATATGACCTGCTATAGAATTAACACTATCCAAGCCAAAACCAACATTATCTCCAAAATATTTCACAAAAAGTAAGTGGTAACAGGCTTGCTTTTCTCCTTGCCCACATGTAAAAAAAAAAAACCAAACAACACTGTTAAATCCTTTGAGCAACTGGATGTAAACTCCATCCACCCTCTTGATAAAATTCAATTCACAAAACTGGGTGGAAAAAAGGGCGGAACATTTCTGTTGTCCTAATTCAGTTGTGTAAGGGCATTCCTAAACCATGTTGGTAATGATCTCTCCTTGATATTAATTTTAGCTATGACACATTGACTTGCAAGTCAAATTTGAATCCATGCCTGATGTGTTTGTATGCAACAGGCCTATTTCTGATGCAAGAGTTAGCAGCTACAGTCTAAAAAGCAGTGAAAAAGGAGCAGCTGCTTTGACTAACTGATCTGTACCTGACAGTGTTGCGCTTTTACTGCCTTTCTGGGCGAAGTCCAATACATTAGTTTAGAATGCCTTTGGTGATTTCAACTAATATGGTAGAGTTTGCACTTAAATAGAACAGAAACTCAACCACATTGAGTTACCCAGTCTCAAATGGGAACTGTGACTGCAGCTGGTAGAAGTAAACACATGCTTTCTAAGCTACCTCCCTCTGCTTTCTAAGTAGAAGGAATAGATCCTTCACCTACTTTATTTGCGTTTGTGTGGCAAATGTTTGCCCACATTCCCTGAAAATCTTAACTTCAGCAGTGCTTTGTGATATCCTAAAGAAGTGCATTTATTACATAGCTATTAAACTTGTATCACAGATGTTGTTGTATTGAACAACTAGGACATGTCATGAGAGCTGAGAGAGGTGATTTCAGTTTCTGTAGTATTCTCTATGATCCACTTCTAAGTAAACTTCTGAGCAAATAAATAATCATTATTTGAGTAGTTCTTATAATTTTGGAGGTATCTGTTATGACTTTGAGGTACCTTGCTTTGACTCACTGAGGATTCTAACCACCTACCTGACACAGGATTTTTAGGCAAGGCAATGTCTAAAAGGTAAGTATTATGGAATCTGACCTTTAAATGCCTACATACTCTACTTAATCTAGCTTTTCCTATTATTATTATTGCAGTGATGAAATAGTATGGAAATTTGAGAACATAAAATATATATAATGATATATTGATTTTCAGTTATAACTGAATTTCCTTGCCATGACCTCATGTGAAGATCATGCTTACAATAACCTGAGCATGAAAAACAAAAGATTCTGCTTCTTTAACATGATCAAGCAAATCCTTTATTATTGTTTCTTTTCCTTTTTCATTGGCAAAATATTAATTACTAAATTCAGGATGGCAAGGCAGTAATTTTTTTGTGTTGAGAGAACAATTTTCTTGCTTTCTTTTTAATTACACAGTAGTCATTACTGTTTTGCTTAAAAGCTTTCGTAACTGGGATTAACGTGGTGAAAAGGAACACATTATTAAGAAGACTTCTTACTCAGTGACTGTTTGAAAAGAGATCAGGTAATGTCAGGGGATATGTTCAATGCTTTTTATATAGCTTATTCATGTATTTGCTTCCTTTTCCAAATAAAATTATTTCCTTATTTAAATAATCTTCTCAATATATGGTATCAATAGCATTGAGGATTGGGGTTTTCTGAGCTGTGGGGTCTTTTATTTATTTCATTTTTTGAGTTTTCTTGAAAGCTGGAGGCTTTACATAAAGTACGTAAAAGTACATGATTTTGAAGGCAAGCTTGCAGCTACTGTATTTTTGTTGATGCTCATCATTTATACAATTAAAGTAAGGGCAAGACAAAATTTTTTCTCTTAGATGAGATCTGATTTGTGTATCCTTGCTTGCAAAGCAATAATAATTGTACCTGTATGTCCTGGTTTTGTCTGGGATAAAGTTAATTTTTTTCCAAGCAACAGTTGCAGTGCTGTGCTTTGGATTTAGTCGAAGGACAATGCTGATAGCATACCAATGTTTTAGTTGTTGCTAAGTAATGCTTATCCTGATCAAGGACTTTTCAGTCCATACTGATCTGCCAGTGAGGAGTGGCACAAGAAGCCAGGATGGAGCAGAAGTAGGACAACTGACCCAAACTAGCCAAAGGGATATTCCATATCAGAGCATGTCATGCTCACTATACCTACTAGTAGGATCTGGCTGTGAGCCACTGATCACTGCCTGGGGATGGGATGGGCAGGGCATTTTTTTTAGCAGGTGGTGAGCAACTGTAATGTACATCACTTGTGTTTCCTGAATTTTATTCCTCCTTCTCTCTGTTTTCCTATTACTATTATTAATAATAATCATAACTATTATTTATCATGATAGTGATTATAATTTAAATAATGCAATTATTATTTTATAATAATATCATGAAGATTATTGTTGTTATTAAAACTAGCAGCATTGTTAAGATTCTTATTTTTATCAATATCATATTTTTCATTATTTCAATTATTAAACTGTTCTGAACCTGTGGGTTTTTCCTTTCTCCAGTTGTATTCCCCATCCCACCCAGAAGGTGAAAGGGGAGGACTGAGCAAGCAGCTGAGTGGTACTTAGTTGCGGGGTTAAAAAAGGAATGAACTGAATACGTCTTAATTCTGTCAGATGAAGCCATTACTACCTCTGCTGCTGCCAAACAGGTGAGCCTGTAAATGCTCAGCAGTGAGAAGTGTAAATTGAAAGGACAAGGACTAAAGTAGAAATTGTTAGGAGCTGCCAAATCTGTTTGCCCAACTGAGCTGAGGCTGCTGCAGCTCCACATTCCCAGGCACAGCCAGCAATGAGTTTGAGTCCCAGTAGGCACACATGCGCACATACATACAATACATACATGCATATGCACACAACAGGGCATCCTGACAAACACAGACAGAAAACAGAGCACTCCTACCAACAGCACCAATGATCTCACCCTGTTCCCCAGTCTGGCTGATCAGCCCAGTTAGTGGGCAGGGGTGGAAGTATACATGTACAAAAATATAATACAGACCCCTTCAGAAGCTGGTCTTCAATACTCAGTCTACCCAGCACCCAGATGGACAAGCCACTGGAGGCCTGCAACCCCTCTCTAGCTACTGGTACTTGGTACTATGCACACACACATACACACACAAACACGAGTCCTTTATCCAGAAAAATAGTTAGAAATGGAGTTCAATTGAAAGTCAGGACAGACTTTGGTGACCAGGTGGAGGCACAGCCAGGCAACTGTACTGACCAGCCAATTGTTTACACATGAACAGCCTCTTTCTCCTATAGATCTACTCTCACACACCTGTTCTTTTTGAAAAAATGTTGACCTATTCCTTTCCCTGTCTTTGTCCCTCTCTTAAGCATCCCATGATAAGTCTTGGACAGTCCCAAAATGCTCCTCCCCTCATTCCATAATGATTCCCACAATACTGTAGGCAGTAACCCCTTAGTAATCCATAATGTCCTCCCTTCACTGTGAAGGGTATCACACCTGGGCCATGGGGGTAATGGCTATGGGAAGGGGCCATGCCAGGGGCAGGGCCTTCATTTGTCCTGAATTATTGTGGGATTTTTTATCTGTCACTGTTGTTCTGAGTTCCTTCATGTGTTTTAAGATGAGTCTTTAATCACATAACCATACAGAACTAGCAAGGCATAGGTGAAATACAGTGGGCATTAAAGACGATGGGGTGAATTACCAAAGCATTTTACTGACCATCTGTAATATGAATGTGCCAAACTAAGGCAGAGTTGGCTATTACTATTTGTTTATATCTGATCATGAACTGTACAAAAAATTAAAATTATAATCAGAACCCTGATCTTCCTTCAGCTTTCAAGTCTATATTGAGGTACAAGTCCTCAAGGCCACAAACCATTTTATCTACTAACTCATCCTGTAGTCCCTATGGTTTTGATTGTTTTATTTCATTAACTTCATTCCAATTAATTTCCTGTTTCTAAATGCTCACAAGTGTATCATAAGAGTATCCATGCCTATGTAAATCAGTTAAAATAATTCCAGTTATTATATCATGTGGAAAACTTCCACTCGAATGATGAATTTGCTCTGTATTTTCTTCATATGATTTAAGGACTTAATAACATAAACATATGGATATGCTGTTCCAGAAAGTTCACAACTAAAAGAAGGCATTGTAATTATATAAAATGGTGCTTAAAGAAGCATCTGTGCTTGTCAGAAGAGGAGGATGGGAAATAAACTGTTAGAAGGAGTGTCAATGGCAAGTGATGTTTCTCTACAAAAATATTATAAATATATAGATTGCTCTTGTGAGACCTCACTTGGAGTATTGTGCGCAGTTCTGGTCTCCTCAACAGAAAAAGGACATGGAACTGTTGGAACAAGTCCAGAGGAGGGCCACGAGAATGATGAGGGGATTGGAGCATGAAGGTAGGCTGAGAAAGTTGGGTCTGTTGAGCCTGGAGAGAAGAGAAGGCTGTGTGGAGACCTCCTAGCAGCCTTCCAGTATCTGATGGGGGCCTATAGAGATGCTGGAGAGGGACTCTTCATTTGGGACTGTAGTGATAGGACAAGGGGTAACGGGTTCAAACTTAAACAGGGGAAGTTTAGATTGGATATGAGGAAGAAATTCTTCACTATAAGGGTGGTGAGGAACTGGAATGGATCGCCAAAGAAAGTTGTGAATGCTCCATTGCTGGCGGTGTTCAAAGCTACGTTGGACAGAGCCTTGGGCGGCATGGTTTATTTGGAGGTGTCCCTGCCCATGGCAGGTGGTTGGAACTTGATGATCTTAAGGTCCTTTCCAACCCTAACTATGATTCTATGATTCTGTGATGCCAGAATCATCGGGAAGGCATTAACAATTTCTCTGAGAATACCTTTCTACTTTGTTATACTGGGAATGGTGGAGCCAAAGTACTTGCATCTTATCTTCTGCATTTTAAAACAGTTGAAGAAGTAGTAATTCACTCTGTGCAAAGTTGTCTCTAGCTGGGCAAAGTTTGGAATTCCCAGTATGGCTTGTTTCTGTCATTTACAAATGAAAAGCCTTTTCAAACCTTCCTCGTTTCTGTCATGCTGAATAGTCTGGCTGTCACTTTTGGCCTGCATTACATTGTTGAAAGCAAACCTGTGTCACTGACCTTACCAGTAAGGTTGAATATGCCACAGAACGTCATCCCAGTGAACACCATTTAAAGAGACTTTTCACTGACAGACTAACTATGAAGTAGTGATGACAAATTGTCAGAAATAATGAATGTTGAAATATGTTCCAAGAGACATTTGTACTAAGGGCTGTAAAGAGGGTTAACAGATAAGCAAGCTGATTAATGCTGCTGCATCTAATACACTAATATTACTTTCAGAAAGAAGATGGAGTGGTTTTGGCTTTCCATTTGGAAAGCTCATTTCCAGCGCTTACGAGCTGCAAAGACAGACTGAACACCCAGTTGTTACAAAAAGTAGTCCATTAATGTATGTAGTTAGATAAATTTTCAGGCTCATAACCTGAAGTATCTATTTTGGGGTTATAAGATTCTCTTTTATTCTAAAATCAAAAAAGCATTTTGCGAAATAAGGGGTTTATTGAGAGTATTCCATGAGTAAACCAATTAGGTGTAGGTACAGTATTATCAATTATTATTAATTTTTTAATTTATTGATAATTATCAGTTAATGTTATTACTGTACAAAAGGTGGCAATGCTATATTCTCAGTAAGAGTGGGAGAACTTGAGAAATAATAACTTGAACCTTTGCCACACTGCTTCTTACTCTCCACTATTCTTTTATTGTTATAATTATGAATAACTTCAGATTCATAGTTGGGGAGTTTTTTGTTTAAACAGGAAAATTTTGACACAGAGGCTATACTGCATGCAAATGAATCAGTATTAAAATCTGAACTACAATTTCGAGAGAGAACAGAACATTAAGACCTCCATCTGTGGCAATGTAGAGAAGAGATTAAGAGGTATCATAAAACAAATTTAGGTCTAAATTGCATAAGGTCTTGAAGAAGTTGATCTTATATTAATGCACTGTGGAAGAGGGTATCAGTACCTGGACTCACTGACATGCAACAAAAGAAATTAAAGATGAAGAAGATGATTTTATCATCTGTGATTTGAATAGATTAAAAATCTAAGTTTAGCATCAGAGATACTAAAGGAGAAGTTGCAGTAACTGAGGTAAAAGTTAATCTACCACTCATGTAACTAGTAACAGTATATAGAACTAAATAACTCAGTAAATTTTTCAGCATTTAAGTCTGAAGCTTTTACTGTAGCTTATCTTGAAAGACATATATTCACTGCCATTACTTCACTTATGATTCTATGGGTTATTTGATAAAGGCATTAACACTAATCAACAAAAAATTGATTTACTATATGCTTGTATTATAAAGGGGACATAAGAACTAGTAGAAGTAGAATTTGCCAGAGTTAATGTCATTGCAGGGCAAACTTAAAAAGTTAGAGTATTTCTGTGCATCAAAATGATTGTGATTACAGTGCACATTAATCTACAAGTACCAACTTGATTTCACTCATGTAAGTACCATAACTATCAATGAAGACATCAGCTTAAGTTTCTGCTAATAGCCATAGCACAAAGTTCCTTGATGATTATAAAGATCTCCTTCCTGAATGCATGTTGCCTCTTTATTAGCTTAGTTAAGCTCACGTTACTTCATTACATTTTTTTTTTGAATCATGTTGAAAACTGTTCAGCACATTCTATTGAATGATGTTCATTTCAGTGAAAGAATCACTGACTGGAGTCACAGCCTCTTTGTATCACTGACATGCAAAAACTGCACTGTGATAACACTTTGTCCTACAGTGGCTGAAAGACACTGTCAAAAGGAACTACACTTGCACTACGTGTGTGCACTGGAGCTGAGCTCTGTGCCACTGTTCAGCCTCTCCTTATTGTGTGGTTAGCAGAGACCTGACTTTTGGGTCAGTTTTGCCTACTCCCTTCAGAAGGTAACACTGCTGCCTATCAGCAGTTTTAACACCATTACAAAATGAACACAGTATTTATAGCTAATGTGTTTATAATACACTCAGTTCTAACTAAAAACCTTTCTTTGTGTTCAGTGTGTCACAAATACTAAAATCCGGTTTTCCCTAAGTTGTTTTCTTCTATTTAATAAAGCAGATTCATTCATAAAATAAATTTTCTCTATTTAAAAGCACTGCAAGCTGAATCTCTGTTTCTTACATTCTGAAAATACAGGATTTCAAAATGAGGGAGGATCTGTGTTGTGAGTAGGCAGGTTCAGCAATGCATGCAGTTTGCTACCTAGCACCCTCATGTTTAATTGCACTAAATTAGATAAGGCTTAGGTTTGATACCAGCTGATAGAACATAAGTAAAAATATCTTCTTATATAATACTTTTACTGCAGTTTTGTTTTAGTTAGGGCATTTCTGTGGGTAGCACTTCTGGAACCTGAGATCAAATATTTTACTGGCAGCATGATACTAATGTGCATGAAAAAACATTTTTGTACAGTTATAGAAGTCTGTCTAATGTGTGGCTCAAACAGAACTAATGCAGCTTTATAGTGGTGTCTGTATAGCCTCTTCACTTCTGAACAAAACTGTCAATCAGAGATCACATCTCTTGCCCCTCTTAACTGCCTAAAGCCTAAACAGACACCTCTGCTGGTGTTGATGTAGCAGCAGCAGTTACCTGTCATTTTCACTGGCTGGACATTACCCCTTTCCACAGCTCAGCTGGTAAAATGTTTCTGACAAATTCTGTCTAATCCACAATCAGAGGAGAGCCAGGGCAGGTTCCAAATGATGCAGAAAACCACACCAGGCTGCTTATAACAGATTACCACAGAAACTAGCTGCTGCCAACAGGTTAACAACTGATCTTAGAAAGCATGTGCGTAGGTCTCAGCTAGGTTGTCCCAGAAATAGTCCTGAGAGATCTACAGCTTGGGTGGACATTCTGAGTAGAATCGACTGCAACATAGACAGGACTAGCAATAACAACCATCAGCACAGCTAGATGTGAAAGAGAGTATCTGCCCTTACCCTCAAGCCAGTTATTTAAATTGCTTGTCCTTACCTGGGTGATTTTGCCTGAGGAGGATGAGGGATCAGTCACAGGAACTACTCTGCGGGAGGTTACTGCCCTCCCAGTTCTCCTGGCAAAAGACAATAATAAGTAGCTAGAGAGCATAACTGTAACAGGGGTTTTCCATCTGCATGCCAGTTGTAGTATGATGTCTGTCTGTAATCTATTTGAGTGACATAACTATGCTAGCTTTAGCTTATAATATAGACCTAGGTTAATTAAAGTTGCCTTCCACGTTGCTCTCTACATAGATCCTTACATTTCTGTGACTGAATCTGTATATTTATCTGTTCACATTTTCTGGGTCAATGTTCCTTTATATTAGTTTAGATTATTAATAACTAATGTCCTGGGTTCAGCAGTAGCAGTCACTTTTCTCTTTCTTGGTAGCTGGTGCAGCACTGTGTTTTTGATTAGGGCCTGGGAACAGCGCTGATAACACCAGTGTTTTCAGTTACTGCTTGGCAGTGTTCTGGTTTGACCAAGGACTTTCTGAGTCTCCTGCTCTGCCAGGGAAGAGCGGAAGCTGGGAGGAAGCGGAGGCAGAACACCTGACCCAAACTGACCAAAGAGGTTATTCCATACCTCAGCATGTCATGTCCAGGATGTAAAAACAGAGAGCAGAGACCCGGAAGGGTGGGGCCTCGCTGCTGGGGGGTTCGCTGCAGGGTCGGGCTTGTTATCGGGCAGTGAGCAGTCGTATTCTCTTTCCTTGTATTTCTCTTGCATTATTATTGGTGGTAGCAGTAGTGATTTGTGTTATACCTTAGTTACTGGACTGTTCTTACCTCAACCTGCGGGAGTTGCATTCTTTTGATTCTCCTCCCCATCCCCTCAGGACTGGGGGAAGAAAGAGAGGGAATGACCAAGAGGACGATTGCGTGAATTATAGAGACTTAAACCACAACAGTATAATATCTCTTATTCTAACATAAAAAATTCAGATAAATGCATTTATTATTGTGACTTTTATACTCATCTTGATGTTTCTCCATTGCTTACCAGTAGTATTAAGATAAGGAAGAGGCAAAAAGAGGGTGAAGAGAAACATGATATTGCATTGCAAGACCTGAGCAGCTTCACTTAAGGAAAATGATTAAAATATCTGTTCTCATATAAACTGTTTGAAAACCGGATTCAGTAGGAAAAACATACCTAATGATCACAGACAACTCTCAGCACAGTCATCAGATAATTGTTTAAGATACCTCTGTCAGTATTCTGAGACAGGTTACAGGTAGATTCAGTATTCATTTTCTCTGATATGCCAGAGAAGGGAACATGGTGAGGCTGTTGGTGGTTTACGTTTAAGTGCTGCATGTGCCTGTATGTGTTGATCAGTGTGTCTGGCCGTGTACACAAGTGAATATGTATTGTACACATGTGCTTATGTATGTGCCTACTAGGAGCACATGATACTGGTTGGACCCAAGGTGATGAAGCTGTGGCAGACTTGCTCTACTGATGTAAGATTTGGCAATTAACAATATACATGGAAAATGGCAGATAAAGTTTTTGAAATTTACATATAATAAAATGACTTCTCCACACAAGTTTTATGCATGCTATTTTGAATGTATATATTAATTTTGGAGATTATATATAATTTTTTGAATAAAATAATTTTGTTAGGTATTTTTTATAAAATATTTCTTGCACAGAGTGATCTCAAGGACACGGTTAAGCTACATATGGTCTTAGAATATTATGTGTCAGTGTTCTGAAGAAGTAGGCCCAGACTTGAGAGATTTTATATATATAATATATATAATAATATATATAATTATATAATAATAATACGTTCTCAGAAAATGTAATATAAATTGTTTGTGGAGAAGGGACTGACAAACAAGATACGGGTGATATCACCTGAAGTATAATCAGCCTTACTGCCACTAGAAGACACCCTTTGCAGTATGAAACTGCAACAGATTTATTGCCACTGGAAGAGCCTCTGTCTTCACCGCAATGACAATGCTACAGGAAATTAAGATATGCCTGAAATCAAGGAATTTAAATAGTTTTCCTGTATTCTTGATCCAAGTCCAAATCCTCTTGGCCTGTAACCAAATGAGATGAAATCTAGTTACACATTGTGCACATGTGCCTCAGAAAGCATAGTAGTATCTTCATTAAGATGAGATATTAAGTTTTAAATATAAATTTATTAAAGACTAATTTCCCCTTGAATAGGGGAAACTATATATTTCCTTCAATAAGCATTATAAACAGTTGGCTGAGGCTTCTTAATTGTAGAAAGTAATTGTATTACTTTAAAGTTAATTATAATGTTAAAACATTTTAACTTTGCTTAGAGATGGGCATGAACTATGACTTTGTTTCACTCTTTTAGTTTGCCTATTCAAGAACCAGCTTTGTACAAAAGACTAAACCTTGAAATATTTAAATGTGATTCAATTCATTTAATATATGATAATCTCCCCATATGTTATTACTGATGTACATCTGCCACACACAAAATTAAAAGATAGTAAAGTGATTACAATCAGATTAGTGACCTATGCAAGTAAATGAGATTGCAGATCTATATGAGCGAAAACTGCTCATACAGAGAGCATATTCTCTCTTCCTAGTGAGACCACTTTGCATCACATTAGCTTAAAGTGAGTGAATTTTCAGCAGTCATATAAGATACTGACTGGAAAAATCCAATACTCTTAATAATACTGTAAATGTCCAGAAAACCTTCCTTCTGTTTAGGCACAAACTACTTGCTGCTTCCTGCTGGAACTTTTCACCTGGTATTTAGTTAAAAACTGAACCATTCATGTAGATGGATTGTTGATCAAATTGGAAGGGGTAGGTTTTTAAGGACCAGAGAATTTTTGTTTTCACTGTGTTTGGGCACCAGGATCAACAATTTACTTAAGAAGGACCATACATATACTCAAATAAAATTATGTAGGCCTAAAAAAGAATGTGGCTACATGGGGGTGCAGTAAAATAAGGAATTTTCAAGTATGCATATTAAAAAATATGCTTTCCCATGAAAAAGCTACATAAGCCAAAGGAGTGGGCTAAGTTTGTAGTCCTGGGGAAAAAAAAGTGCTTTGAACTCAGAAAACTTGCTTTTCACATATGGACTTTTGATCAGCTTCAGTTTTAACTCCAAAACTTCATGCATCTGTACATATAACAGTTTTAGACATCACATTTCAGTTTCGTTAACACGCTGTGTAACCTGAGTCTAGTTGTGCTACAGCACACAGTACTCTAATGTTAGCAATGAAAAAGCACAGGTGAACAGAGCCTGAAATCCTCACAGAGAAAGTCCTGGGGATTTCAAACTACAGTTCAGCTGAATTGAATTCTAAGTTCTGCTAAAGAGCAGTAAAAAATCAATCGTATTTAAATTTGGCATTTGTCTTTCACTGTTTTGATCTCAAAGAAATCCCCTTAAATTTAACTTGGTAAAGATTATTCCAGATTATATTGTTTTCAATGGGTTTTATTATTATTGTAACAAAAAGGCTTTAAAATTATGGCATTTAAAAAAATTGATTCCTCATCACTCCAAATCTTTATATCAATATTCACTTCTTTGGAAAGATATGTTCTAACTCAGTTAATATTGCAGACTTGACAGAGAAATTGTTATGGAAGGCATTTTTCCTGAATATCTTCAGGAAGCTATCCTACTTTAAGATATGAATTTTAGAAAACACATTCAATTTCCTTGGTGTGATCAAGTTATCTATCTCCAAAATGTTTTGTGTTTTGCTCTACCTAAAATAATAGTATGTATTATAGCTATATAACCTCAAATTTTATGCTTATGTAGATACTATTAAGCTAGAACAAGCTAGATGGCCATAAACCTTTATTTACATTTTTATAAGTAAATGCTGTAGCTATTCAAGTATTACATTAGAATTTCAGCAGAGAACATACAAAACTTATCAATACATCTAAAATCATTATCAACCCAAAAAAGCTTCAGATGGGCTTAATAACATGGCTTTCTAAAGGGTTCTTCTAATGGCAAGAAAAATTTACTTATCTGGTTTAACAGCATTGTCTCTCAAGTGCTTTAACAGCAGCTTTATACACTTGGAGATATACATAAGGACATTCAGAGTGCTTCATTTTACTGTGTTCTAAGGTCAGAATCTTCATACCACTTTATTCTACTTCACAATGGCAAGAGAATGTCAGTTTGAAAAAATAAATGAAATAAAATGTACAAACAGCAGGCTGCTCTATTAGTAAAAAGTTCAGGATATTGGTTTAATTTCACAGACATATAAGCATGATTTACTTGCAGCAAATGTTTTATATATAAGGATTATAATTAATAAGGTTACAAAAGTGAGTCAAGGTATTCTTCTAAGAACCACTTACTATTTACTTCTGATATATACAGATTGACAAGATTCTGCTTGGCAGTGGAGTATGATAAAAAGAATAATTTTTGTGAATCAGTGCACTTTTTAATAAGAGATCAGAAAATGTTTATAGAAAAATCAGAAAATGGGACTATGGTGAAAGAAGTCTGGGGCAGCTTTTCAGGTGGAAGATCTTCATATTCAGATGTGGAAACTTGGGAAAATCTAAAAAGCATTATAAGCCTGGCTGACAAGAAAAAAAAAAAAAAGAAAAAGAAAAAGGAAGAAAGAGAGGTATTCTGGGAAAAAAATTGAGTACATTAGTTTAACTTAAAGAAGATCTCTACTACCTTCCTACATTGTGTTTGTCAATGGCAAACTTCTGTTGTGTTTTCAATCTCATAGATTTTGTTCAGAATTACTTACATTCTAAAGCATGGGAATTAAGGGCATCTCTTTAAAATATCCCATCACATCAAATAATTCTGCATCATAATTTACAGAATTCATTTCAATACAATTCCAGACTGGATTATTAGAAAACTGTTGTTGGTATTATAAGAACCACTCAAATTATATGCAATAAAATATGGGTCAAATTTAAATGAGAAAATATCTCTTTTACAGGTGTGAAAGCTTAGAACAGTTCCAACATGGAAAGTCCTTAGGCAAGTAGAATTTAAATGGAACACAGACACCTACCTGAAAAACACATTGAAGTTATTGGTTGCAACATGATGTACAAGTACTGGAACACAGGGTGTCAGCTGGAGTTCATTGCTTGATGACAAATTGCCTGGAGCATCTCAGAAAGAAACTAAAAGAAGCAAAGTTTAAAGAAAGATTTTCAGAGATTGTAGAAAAGAGTAGTAGGATTCTGTGAGCTGCTGAGATTAGGGGGCATGAAAGGAAAGGAAATAAGGCACTAGAAGTAGCATAACTTTCAGAGGTCATAGAAAAGATTGGATAATAATAATACTAGGGAAACTGTGGCAAGAAATAGCTTCAAAGACTTTGATGAAGTTAATACATTTGACTTGACAATTAAGATACTAAATTCTCTTATCAGCTAACACTTGATATGTGTTATGAGTCAGTTTTGAACTCCATTTTGGCTTACAGCTCAGTAGGTCCCTACCACTATACAACTAACAATAACAAAGTTCTTATACCCAGTCAGAACCCAGATGTTTCTTGTTGGGAATTCTTTGTGAGCTTCACTCATTACCTTATACACTGCCTTGCAACACTGAGCTTTGCATGAGTCTCCTGCGAACTGCAGGTACAGATTTGCTTTGTATATCAGTAGGGCAATTATGGCACTCTCATTAGCTCTACTTTTACATCTACAGTGCTTTTCTCACCAAAGAAAACAAAAAAAGCCAGATTCAATTTCTTCCCATTCACACCAGTCATGTTAAAATGTGTTATTATTCAGAAAAGAATTAACTTTGAAGGTGTTAGCAAAAGGTGAAAGCAAAACCAAAAAATGAAAAAAAAAAACTTTTTGGTTGATTGTAAGTTCATAAATTCTTCATTGCCCAAATAAGAATATTATCTCCATTTACAAAGCTATGAGTGCTAATATGAAAGAGCAAAACCACATCTGTTCATGTAGCCTGACTCTGACAGTAGACTGGAGTTTGTTAGTTGATACCTAAGGAATTGCATTATGAAAAGCAAGCTTGTATGATGCTTCCTAGATAGTCTCCTAGCCTCTAAGAACTTGAAGCTCAGCGATTCTGTAGTTCAGACAAAAACTTAGTAAGTAATTTATGCAAACCTGTATGCATCTTGTACTCTGAAAATTCAGCTATAGTCACTACTGAAAGTATAATATATAACATGATTAGTTTTGAGACCAAATCCAAACTTCATAAGACTGTCCACACATTTATATGAAACAGCTCTTGCATAAAATATAAAACAGTTAATGGAACAGGGAGAAGAATGAAGATATTTATTCTTCTTGATGAGTGTGCTATTAACAAGGAAAGAGTTGTTTCCTCTATATTTTATTTCTGGCACAAATAAACTCAGTTGTATCATGCTTCATAATATGATCCACTAGGGAAAAAGCTTTTACTGGTAGGTTGAAGGATGTTCCTCTAACCTCAGAGTACTCTACAGACAGGGGGCTAAAATGTGGCAAGATACTGAGCTGAATGCCGCCATACTGAAACACCAGGCTTTAACTGTAAGTATAGTGAGACACATGAAAGCACTTGCAAAAAGCATTGGCCCTTTAATTCAAGAAAAATGTGAAAGTTACAGTTAAAGAGAAGACTTAAGTGTACCCTCAAGTAAAATATCTGCATGGTAAGATTCAGATCTTGTCTCTGATGCTAGTTTTTTCACACCAGTTAGCTCTGTGCTGCTATGCACTGAGATCTCCCAGATTCACCTTAGCCTTCACTGAGAATTAGTGAAGAATGACTTCATTAGAATAATTTCATCAGTCAGCAGAGAAAGAGCAGGACTTCCAGAAAGTGGTTCACCCTATTCTAAGATAGATCTCTAAAATGTGGGATTAAAACCTTTTTGGTGATATTTATTTCTCTACTATGTCTCTTGGAAAAAGGCTTCATGTGTGATACACCATCCAAAGTTAGATGAAATCAATTCACCTTTGGAGTGAAAGGTCTCCATGTCTTCTTGCTTAGTAATTTTCTGGCTCTTAACAGGCTCTGAAATATTTAAACCTAAATACTAGTCAGAAAGTATTTGTCACCTGAAGTCAGGGATTAGACATTGGGCTGCTGTGTATGAATAAAAATATAAGAATTTGGCTCTCAGATTATAACTGATAATACTAGATTTACTAGACAAAGTTGATGTCATTCAAATCAAGCCTCTAAAATGTAACGAAAAGCATTGGACAGAATATGACTTCCTTAGCCTAGCTAGACTTTTTCTAACCCAGCTGCAACATAAGAAGACATAAACCTCACCAAGTCAGCATTATGTACTCAATTTTCTTCCTGTCTGTTGGAAAAGTGGTAGCATTAAGGACAAAATAACTCTCCAAGAAGAATTATGAGTTAATGATCCTGTTTCAATTGTAATGAGCTACAAGAAAATTATGAATTTCTGAATTCATACTTGGTTTGTTTTTATGTTCATAAAGAAATAAACAAAGTCTAGTAAAGTGGTACACATGAGCAAAACAGCTTAAATTTTCTGATCTAATTCCTATTTCTACTATACCTAGAAAGAAAAAGAACATCTGATTGCCACAAATCCTCAGACCACAACTGCTCTACATTTCCCTATGAACCCTCATGTCAATGAGCTAAATTTTTATCAGCTCTCAAGTACCAGAGTCTAAATAAGAGAAGGCTGTGTTTGGTTGAATGTGAATAAAACTTCTGTTTTAGATCTTCATCTGCCAAAGAACCATTTTCATACGCATTTTTATTTTATATTTTGGCAAGTGTACATTTATGAAGAAAGACAGAATCTCTTTGTGCATGCACGATTTATATATATATAGCTTTGTTCTGTCAGCTAGGCTGGTCAAAATTAGTCAGTGAACATTCAAAGGAAGTCTTGTAATATATAAAATATCCCTAGAGGGGGGGAATAAATGCTGTTTAAGATATTGAATTGTTGGAACAGGGCCAGTAATGCAGTTCTTGTTCAGTTACATTTTCAGATGACTCATCAGATATTCTGCTAATCTCTGCTTTGAGTATGTTTTTTTAAAATTTTAAAGGGAGATCTTTCTCCCAAACATTAAAAAAAAAATTAAAATTAAAATCAGAAGAATTCTTTGCACAGTAATATTGAGGAATCCAGGCTTTGGATTCTTTTTCAAATGTGATGCAGCAACTTGTACCAATGATAAATCTAGAAAGATGATCAAACACTGTGATCCTATTTCCTATTTTACCACGTAAAATGAAAAGGAAACATAAAAACTTGTACTTAGCTGTAATGGTGATAAAGACAAGGACTCCCTGGAACTAATTTAAAGCAATTACTTTGAGAAAAGAAATTTTGGCTCTGAAGCAAATTAAAAAAGAAATACAACAAAAAAGCAACAACAAAAACAAACAAAAAAACCTAAACCAAACAAACAAAAAAACACACCCCAAACCAACAAAAAACAACATATACCTTTGATTTTGCTTGTGCCTTTTCCATTCCTTTTAGCTGATGTTCCATGGTAATGAATTCTCATTTTTTTTTTTCTGTTCTCATCCATTGTCTTTTAACTCATAGCTGCAAATCAAATAGCATTCACTCACTGCTGGCAGATAGCTTTCAAACACTGAATTAAAGGGATCTGGCTTTGCCAAATTCATTGCCAGCAACATTGTCACTTCTGTGCCAATGAATTTACCCATTAATGATAGAAGTGATAAAATTGGACTTTTCTTATTTTTTTTCCCTTCACTTTATTTTTAAGGAAATGAACTGTATAAGCAAACTATTACATAGTGTTAGACTTCACATCGGAAGAAATCAGTCTGATATGTTAGTGTAACACATTTGACAGTGAAATGAAAAAGAAATTGGTTTCATTAGTATAAACATAAAATAATAAAAAAGAGAACACTAATGGACTTTAAGGAAATTGTGTGGATATAATTTTTTTATATTACTTATGTTTCCACCTTAATAACAACCCACAATGTGAAAAGTAATGTGAGCCTGAGAATGCATGATGGCAAAGGCCAAGATGGAAAATATCCCTAGGGAAGTTTTTCATTATTTTTGACATATTACAGGCTTTCTGCTTTTATTCATCAGTAGTGGAGAAAAAGAAAATATTTGCCTGCTGAATTTAACTACTGGCTCTTCTCTGTAAAATGATATTTCTAGCTCATTCTATGTTAAGCTATTGGGCAGAGGCAGGGAAGAAGCTATAGCTCACAGGCAGAGATGTTATAGAAAATTCCTTCAAGTACTATTCTACATCTGCTGCTACTCCAGCTTTTCAGTAAAGAAGTGGAGGCGAAGAATAGCTAAATTGTCTAAACTAAACATGACCTACACAATCCCTGCCTTAGTTTTTTCCAAGCTGTGAACATTCAGCCATAGTTATGACAGAAATACCTGGTACTATGACTTTAAAAATAAGTGCACGATTCCAACAAACTATTACAGGTGGCAGGCCTAGAACACAGGGAAGATTAAACAACAGAGATAGTGAGATTATTTTATAGCAAGTTATCATCTGCATGCACCATCAGCACAAGCTGTGGAAAAAAAAGTGCCTAACAAAACACATTTCCATCTGCACAGCCATAAAACCAAACCAAACCAAACCCCAAAGACTCCAAGCTAATGTAATAAATTAGGTTATAGGTATAATAGCAGTAAACTGATAAAAAATAGATCTACTGCTTATAGCTTCGATATACTTATACTAGCCCAGATACCTACCTTCTATTCTTAAAGTAGGAAAGAATGTGAAAATAGTATTTAAAACAGTAGTCAGAGAATAACCTAGTCAACAACATAAATCTGAGACACTAATTTTGAAGGGAAATTAAGCTAGTGAAAATACAAAATATCCAACCTAAGACCCTAGGCTGGTGCGCTGAGACGATTATGTTAACCAAGCTGACTAGCAGACATAGGTTGAGAATTCAATGCATATGAATTGCTTCAAAATTTTGGGAACATATGTAGCAATAATTTTCTGGAATATAAATCATGGGGCTTTTTTATGATTTATGAAAGTTGTTTCTGAAAACCAAACTCTTCCTGGAGGAAAAATTATTAACTCAGAAGTTTTGGAGCATCCTCACCTATTAAGTAAGATCCAGCCTGAAATCATTCCATAGCACCCGTATTTTTGGAAAAAATGGAGCATGATCCATTGCTTGTAGTAATTCCACCTACAGGAGGAGCTCTAGTGTTCACTATTAGTCTTTAATACAATGCCTAGTTGTCTGATCACTAAACCAGGAAGAGGAATTTTTGGTTTCAGGGCCTGAGGGAGCTCTGTCTTTCATTTCCACAGCATCAAAAAGCACTAAGTTAATCATCTTGCCTGGGTGGAAAAAAGGCAGTCTTTTTATTTATTTCAAGGAAGTGCCAGTGTGTAGGACGTAGTTAGGGATTAATAGGGAAAAAGGAGAGTGCAAGCCGGAACATCATTCTGTAACTTACTGGTTAGAGCACTCACTGGGAATTAGAATTGTTGCTTTGTGTGTCCTAGTCTTATAAATATCTTCATATTTTATCTACTAATGTAAATAAACAATGTTTATGTTGTTGAAAGCATAGCTGATAACAGTCCACAGTATACATAATTTTGTCTTTTCTTACAGATTTACTTTGACATAAAAAAATTTCTACTGTTCTGTAAGTTCACAGCTTCAACAGGATGCATAGAAATTGAGCATACCATGTTGTTAAGTTGTTCTCTCGAAATTTGGAGAAAGAGGCTTTGAACTTTAAGGCATTAAGCTCAAGTTTCTTGCTCCCCAAGTGAATGGTTTAACCATAATCTTATTAGGAAATAAATGGGCATTCAGCACAATTTCCAAAGTTTTAAGATAAAATGGTCACTGCTGCATTTTGAATCAGTTTTTCTGGTATCTATTAGTTACATTTGTTACTTGTAGTCATCTCACTTTTTCAAAATCACCTCTGTTCATTCAGTAGAGGTCATATCTTACTATATATTCTATCAAAAGTAAGAACTAATAGATTCTTTTATCTTTCTACTGCTGTCATTGGTTTATTGTCTTGATCATGTCTGTTAGCACGTAGAATCATAGAAAAATAAGGAAAAATAACTCGCATTTGATTGAGAACCCACAATTTACTGAGCTGTTCCTAGTGTCATCCATGAATCATATATTCATATGGTCATATGCTGCAGAATACATTGCTAATTTAAGTTTATGGACAGAAGAATCAAATCAATGTGGAAACATTTTTCTTCAAACATATAATGATTCTAAACAAAAGTTTTCAAAAAAAATATTTAGCCACGGTTAGTAAATAGATCTAGATTAAGTCAAGCTTATAGCAGGCTACAGTTCAGAAATGGCTGTCTCCCTATGATATGTTAACCTGGAAAATTGAATATGTGGTATATTTATTCAGAGAACTGCAAAAGCCGCCATAGAAATCACTATAGGATTATTGGAAAGAACATTGGTTATGACAGATATTTCTATAGTAAATGAAGATAATACCCAAGTTTGACACCACTGGTTTGTGTTGTCAACTGAGATTGTTTTCAGTACTCATTATTGAAAAAGGTGGCTAAAATAGCCATTGATACACTTTTTCAGATAATGATGTATTATCTAAGATAATTCCATTAATTCATCTATTTTAGCTCTATTGGATGGTATACTTTGACCAAATTTTTCTCACTGTTAAAGATTTTTCCCTCATTTCTTTCTTGTAGGAGCAGGCTGTAATATTAAAATGGTACCATTTAAGGAAAAGGGAAAGGGAAAGGGAAAGAAAGGGAATAAAGGGAAAAGAAGGGAATAAAGGGAAAAGAAGGGAAGGGAAGAGAAAAAGAATGTGAGATCACTTAGTGGTTATTCTCATGGAAATACTTGATGAGGCAAGAATTATCTGCATTTACTGACAAAACAAATTCAGCTGCTTAGAAACAAAAACTAAAAAAAATTAAACAAAACATTCATTGTGGGATCCTCCATGGCCCACAGTACCAGAATTACTTTACATACCGTATTATGAAATATACGAAGAAAAGGCACAATCTTCTGCTGCATACAATGTTTCACATTTCAATAATTTGCAGCTGGATTTCCATCCTGATCTACTTTTGTCCAGATATCAATCTTGACACTAAACAGGCTTGAGAAACAAGAAGTATTAATGAGCTATTTGGTCAAAAATATCTTTTTGTTGTTACCCGTCCACTTATCTTTTTCTGTCTTTCTGATAAATTCAGACCTTTAAATTCCTTAAAAAATAGTTGCTCCTATGAAATGAAGGTGTGTTACTTTGTTGCTGAACAGTCATAGATGGCCTCTGTATTAGAGCATTAGTGTAAAATTCTGCCATAGTCTGAGAATAATGCTGATAACACATCAATATTTTAGTTGTTGCTCAGCAACACTTACCATAATCAACGACTTTTCAGTCTTTCATGCTCTGCCAGTGAGGAGGGGCACAAAAAGATGGAGCAGAGGCAGGACACCTGATCCAGACTGGCCAAAGTTTTTCATACCACAGCACGTCATGCTCAATATATAAACTGGGGGGAGTTACCCGAAAGGACAGATTGCTGTTAGGGGAAGAGCTGGGCACTGGTAAGCAGGTGGTGAGCAATTGTATGTTGTATGACTGGTTTGTTTCATACCATTTTGGTATCCACATTTAATTTATAATCTAACATGGTTATTTGAAACATTTTGTTACAGAAAAAAGAGGATAGCAGTATGAAAGTTTCCCTGGCTTGTTATCTTTGCTGGTATCTGAGCCATGTTATTCACTATAGGCTAAAAACTGCTCCTTCAGACAAGCACGAACACACACAAATACATAGATGCTAACTCTTGATGAGCATATTTTGAGAAAACTATTCGAAAAATCCCACATCTTTGTAACTAGACTGTTAAGAACAGTAAAATAAAATAGGGGAGTACCTGGGGAAGAGAACAGAAGCATCCTAGATTTTAAAATTAATTTCCTGACATATAACTGCCCAAGAAAAAGTCTTTGTTTTTAAGCATGTCCTGGGTTCAACAGTTATTTTTCTCCTTCTTAGTAGCTGGTGCAGTGCTGTGTTTTTGACTTTCAGCCCGTGAACAATGCTGATAACACTGAAGTTTTTTGTTGTTGCTAAGTAATGTTTACTCTGACCAAGGACTTTTCTGAGTCTCATGCTCTGCCAGGGAGGAGGGGAAGCTGGGAGGAAACTGAGACAGGACACCTGACACAAACTAGCCAAAAGGGTATTCCATACCACAGCACATCATGCCCAGTATGTATAGAATCATAGAATAGTTAGGGTTGGAAAAGACCTTCAGATAAAGTTCCAACCCCCCTGACATGGGCAGGGGGACACCTCCCACTAAAACATGCCACCCAAGGCTCTGTCCAACCTGGCCTTGAACACAGCCAGCAATAGAGCATTCACAACTCCCCTGGGCAACCCATTCCAGTGCCTCACCACCCTTACAGCAAAGAATTTCTTCCTCATATGCAATCTAAACTTCCCCCATTTAAGTCTGAACCCATTATCTTTTGTCTTATCACTACAGTCCCTAAAGAAGAAACCCTTCCCAGCATCCCTATAGGCTCCCATTCAGATACTCGAAGGCTGCTAGAATGTATCCACACAGCCTTCTCTTCTCCAGGCTCAACAGCCACAACTTTCTCATCCTGTCTTCATACGGGAGATACTCCAGTCCCCTGATCATCCTAGTGGCCCTCCTCTGGACATGTTCCAGCAGTTCCATGTCCTTTTGGTGTCGAGGACACCAGAACTGCAAGTGAGGTCTCACAAGAAATTGTATACTAAAATATAAACTAAATATAAAAATAAATAATATATAATAATATATTATATATATATAATAATATATAAATATGTTATAAAAAAATACAAATTTAAACTGGGGGCAGTTACCTGGAAGGGCTAGATCGATGCAGGGGTTGGGCTGGGCATCAGTCAGTAGGTTGTATTCTCTTCCCCTGTTATTTCCCTTGCCATTATTATCATTGCTGGTAGCAGTAGTGGTTTTGTGTTGCACCTTAGTTACTGGAGTGTTCTTATATCAGCCCATGAGAGTTGCATTCTTTTGATTCTCCTCCCCATCCCTCCGAGACTGGGGGGAGGAAGGGGAGGGAGTGAGCGAGTGGCTGCATGGTTCTGGCTTGCCAGCTGAGCTTAAACCACGTCAAAGTGGTTAGCTAGATGTAGCTACATGTTTGTATTTGTTCTTGGAATTCAACAAAAATGACCATTAATGCACAGCTATGACTACAGAAAACTAAATCCAGAGAGGAACAAGTGCAGAAAGAATAATGCAGTAGGAGACTATTCTCCAACTGCAGCCAAAAACTTTGTGACAGCAAATTTAATAAAAGTCCTGTGAAAACACTAGCTCAGCGACAGCTCTCAAGGTAAGGTGCTACAGTAATTTTATTACTTTAACTATGCATACATTAAAAAAAACATTATTGAGCCACAGTAAATAAAACACTAAATTGTATATACAATGAAAGAGTGATGGTAAAATTTAAGCAATTATTAATAAAGTAAGAAAATAATAAAATAATAATACAAAATGAAAGAGAGGGTCTGGTCTGAGACCGCCTTGAGAACCTGAATGTGCACAAGGACCTGATGAAATCCATCTGCGTGTCCTGAAGGAGCTGGCAAATGAAGTTGCTAAGCCACTGTCCGTCATATTTGAAAAATCATGGCAGTCAGCTGAAGTTCCTGACGACTGGAAAAAGGAAAATATAACCCCCATTTTCAAGAAGGGGAAAATGGATGACCCGGGGAATTACAGACCATAGTCACCCTCACCTCTGTGCATGGCAAAATCTTGGAGCACATTCTCCTGAAAAGCATGTTAAGGCACATGAAAAACTACAAGGTGGCTGGTGACAGCCAGCATGGCTTCACTAAGGGGGAATCCTGCCAGACCAATCTGGTGGCCTTCCAGGATGGGGCTAGGGAACTGATGGATAGGGGTAGAGCAGTTGATGTCATCTACCTAGACTTGTGCAAAGCGTTTGACCCTGTCCCACACGACATCCTTGTCTCTAAGTCGGAGAGACATCAGTTTGATAGATGGACCACTGGGTGGATAAAGAACGGGCTAGATGGTTGTACACAGAGAGTTGTGCTCAATGGCTCAGTGTCCAGCTGTAGGCCAGTAACGAGTGGTGTCCCTCAGGCATTGGTGTTGGGACCGGTCTTGATCAACATCTTCGTTGATGACATGGACAGTGGGATTGAGTGTGCCCTCCGACAGTTTGCCAGTGACACCAAGCTGTGTGGTTCAGTTGATACGCTGGAGGGAAGGAATGCCATCCAGAGGGACATTGACATGCTTGTCAGGTGGGCTGATGCCAACCTGATGAAGTTGAACTGTGCGAATTGCAAGGTCCTACAGCTGGGTCGAAGCAATCCCAGGCACAGCTACAGGTTGGGCAGAGAAGAGATTGAGAGCAGCCCTGCGGAGAAGGACTTGGGGGTGTTGGTTGGTGAGAAAATGAGAAAATGAACCGTCAGTGTGTGCTTGCAGCCCAGAAAGCCAAGCGTATCCTGGGCTGCATCAAAAGGAGTGAGACCACCAGGTGGAAGGAGGTGATCCTGCCCCTCTACTCTGCTCTTGGGAGACCTCACTTGGAGTATTGTGTGCAGTTCTGGTGTCCTCAACATACAAAGGACATGGAACTGTTGGAACAAGTGCAGAGGAGGGCCACGAGGATGATGAGGAGACTGGAGCACCTCCTGTATGAAGATAGACTGAGAAAGCTGGGTCTGTTCAGGCTGCAGAAGAGAAGGCTGTGTGGATACGTCCTAGCAGCCTTCCAGTATCTGAAGAGGGCCTATAGGGGTGCTGGGGAGGGACTCTTCATTAGGGATTGTAGTGAGAGGACAAAGGGTAACAAATTCAAACTTAAACAGGGGAAGTTTAGATTGGATATGAGGAAGAAATTCTTTACTGTAAGGGTGGTGAGGCACTGGAATGGGTTGCCCAGGGAAGTTGTGAGTGCTCCATTGCTGGCTGTGTTCAAGGCTGGGTTGGACAGAGCCTTGGGTGGCATGGTTTATTGGGAGGTGTCCCTGCCCACGGTGGGGGGATTGGAAATAGATGACCTTAAGGTCCTTTCCATCCCTAACTATTCTATGATTCTAAATGGAAAGTATTCCTGGACTAAAAAGAAACGAATAGTAATCCTATATATAATCTAACGTGTAATCTCTTCCAGACTGTTAACATGGGTTAATATGTTGATTTTTTTAAAAATTCCTGCTGCTATGATTACCTTATGTTTCAGGGACTGCTTTCTGAGAAATTATCTGCCTCATCAATTGTCTCAGCAGAGCACAACAGTGACTCAGATCAGTGTCCAGCATTACAGAACCTATGTTTTTTCACCAAGCAGCTAGAAGGCATTGTTTTCCTGCTAGTTACGGAAACTTTAACGTTCTGGCTATAGGTTGCTATTTATTTTGTTAGTGGAAGACTAATGTATGTGAACAAACAAAAGTACTGAACACAGCGTTTACATGGCTTTGAAAACTGAATTTGGAATTATGTAATTACAAAACATTCTTCCAAGCTCTTGTTTTACTATAGTCATTACATTTGCTGAGAGAAGGAATATTATGGACTATTTTCAAAGATAAATTTTAAAGCTGACAGGAGTTTCTGAGCTATGCCAAGCTCATAGGCCAAAGTGATATTTTGAATACTAAAAGCCATCTGCAAGATATTCTTCAAGAACAGAGAAAATCTCCCCTTGGAGATTAGCTCCTTCAGGTTGATCTTCCAACCTCATTGAGGCTCTGGGCTTAGAGCACACTTGTATCTAAATAAGACTGCCATGAACATTATAGTAATTCAGTTTGATTCAGAAGGTGTCATCTAGTACAAAATGGCTACCCAGATTCATTAGCAAGCATTTTATCTCTCCCCAAATCTAGAAAATACTTACAGTTTCTGATGATTAAAATATCTACATTTCTATCATTCAGAAAAGGTGCACAAAGAAAACAAACGAAGTCACCAAAAAATACACATAAAGAATATTTTGAAAAGTTAATTTAGACATAGGCTGGTTCCTGCTTTTCTATTTCTGGAATGTATTTATAAGTGTGTGTATATACATATATTGCCCAACTCTACCCTTTCAGAAACTGCCCCTGAGTCTGTATTTTATGTGATGGACAACCCTTTTATTCAACTTTATTAATATCAAAAAATGTGGTGAATACAGCTGTTGGGACAAGCATGGCTGTTCCCAGAACTATTCACTGTTCAATTCGATAAAGTACTAAAAGATTTTCTAGAGCCTGAACCTCTTTATACAAATACTTGATAGATTGTGTTTGCCTTCATTATAATTCTATGCTTCCAAATATTTAAAATTTTCAGTTGACTTTTGCTTATATCTTTTCTTCTTTTTTTTTTTTTTTTTTTTTTTTTTTTAAAGTTAACAGTAAAAAGTAATGACACACCTGAGGTGACTGATCTTTCAAGCCTTTCTCACACTAATCACCCCCTCATGACCATAGCTCAGATGGTTTCTACGGGACTAATTACATGCATGACATTTTCAGAATCTATTCCCTTATGACTATTCACATATTATTTCTTATTGGGGAAAAACTGACATTGTCATGAATTGGTTTGGTTTTAAACATAAGGAAATAATTTGAACTTGGATAGCTTTCTAAAGTAAGCTTTTAAAATTTTATCGACTACTAATTGTTAGCATGAAACAGTAGACTAAAACATATGGGTTTTCTACAGTTCAGTAAGTGAATGATGTGTGTCACCGTTTCTGTTGGGCAGAATTTTATCTAGCTTCATAATTTATATATAGCTGGTGGCAAAAATGACCTAAAACAGATGCCAAATAAAAAAAAAAAAAAAATCTGTTGAAAATTTCAATCTTCTGAGGTATTTAAACTCACCAAATAATGCTTTATGAGGTAAGAACTACATTGGCAATAAGGATGGAATTTGTTACTTCACTTGATTAAGAATGGTATTGGTGTTGACACTTTACCACATGCTCAGTTGTATTGTGATACATTTCTTCACGCTACTGGGGAACACTCTCACTATAGCCAAAGCAGAAATGATTTTGAATGTTAAAGCACACATTAAAAGATTAAAAGACCTTTTTTTTTTTTTTTATTTTCTTCACTCTTACTCCCTGCTTTAGTCTAACTAGGATTATGCAAAAATAATACATTGGTTTGCAGAATACTGCTAAACCACTCTATCTTTCCTAAAATGATGCTGAACTGTGACATTTTGGGTCACTTTCTATTGAACCTTTTGAAAAATTCAGAAGTCCACTCTTGCTCAAAATGTCAAGCTGTGAAAACCCATCTGCTACTAAGATTCAGAACTGTGGAGAGACTCCTATCTCCAGTTGCAGACTTTTGTATTTGGTGTGGGCAGTATATGGTTTTCCACCCTTGGTTTACACCTATACTGACACAGAAGAGATGAGAAAGAGAAAGAGAAGAAGGAGAAGGAGATGGAGGAAGAAGAAAAGGAAAAGAAAAAGGGAAAAGGAAGAGAAAAAGGGAAAGGGAAAGGGAAAGGGACGACGGGAGGGGAGGAGAGGGGAGGGGAGGGGAGAGGGAAGGGGAAGGAAGAGGAGGGAAGGGAAGGGAAGGGAAGGGAAGGGAAGGGAAGGGAAGGGAAGGGAAGGGAAGGGAAGGGAAGGGAAGGGAAGGGAAGGGAAGGGAAGGGAAGGGAAGGGAAGGGAAGGGAAGGGAAGGGAAGGGAAGGGAAGGGAAGGGAACTCCTAATCTTGCAAATAATACCCTTGGCTTTACAACTGATGAGAATAAATAGGGCCAGAGAGCATACGTCAGTAAGTGGAGACATAAAATGCTACTGTACCAGAAATTTTTTTAGATAATATAAAATACTTGATTTACTTAGCTGTCAAAATAGACTTTCATACCACAATTTAGGTGGGGGTGGGAGAGTGGGGCTGGAATTTGTTTTAGTTTTGGTTTGTTTTTGAAAGACAGTTGGCAACATATTTTCCATATCTTACTTTGCATTGAAGTCAGTCCTGTTAATATGAATGAAAATATAAACCTGACTTGACAACAATATAGAATTAATAAATGCAGTCTTTCAGAAAGAAAATTGTAAGACTTCATATTTGTAGCTCATTTTTACTTTCCTTGTGCTTCTTATCTTCTCCCTAGTTACATAAAAATTTTATTATTAAAAGAGGCATTAAAGCATTTAGCCAGAGTCCCCACTACTTCAGACAACTGGCGTGAGTTAGTCACATAACTTCTCCCATACAGAGTCAGTAAGCCGTTGCTGCTGAGCAATTAGGTTGTTCTCTCTGATCCATTCTCACTCATGACAAAGGAATCCCACTAGAATTCAGCGAACATGCCCATTAAGTACAGGGCCTCTAGTGTCAGTTGCTGAGTTGTTATAATGTGTTAAAACTCAGCTACATTCTCCATAATAGCCAAAGGGTATACACAGTGCCTGCTGAAAGGTGGAGAAGTAAGTGATTGCACACAAGAGACATAAAGCTCAACTTTGTCACTGCCTAATTCTAGGACACTGGGACATTTTCCAAGGGCTAAAATGGCTTTTTGAATTAATCCGCATAATGGCCTCTCAGTTGTCTTTGCCTTTCCTTTGTCTGTGCCTACTAAACTGTCCATTTTGTGAAAATATCTGAGGAGTCTTTAACCTGTTCTTGTGTCCTAGGAAAATTTCCATATACCAGGACAGAGTTCAAACAGATGCAATGGCTGTATGATTCTGCAAACAGCAGTAGTTTTTGTGGATTTTTCACAGATACATATATGCATTTGAATAATACTATTCTTTGAAAACACTAGTGGTTTAACATTTTGATCACTGCTGTTATTTTTTTCTTAAACTAAAAACTTAAACAGAACTTCTAAGGGATATATGCCTTAAATGTAAACTAGAGACTTATATACGATCCTATATAGTACAAACTCACAACGATACATTTTCCTCTTAGGTAATTGGCAGGTTTATTTTCTTATCACTGACAAAATGACTCAGAGTAGTTCCTGTTGAAAATATGGGTTAAACTCAAAAAAAGGAAATCAAAGGAATACTAGACATCCTTGTATGCATGAAATTCAACATACCTTGAAATCAAGGTACAGAAAACTAACATTTTAATTAAAACACAAAACTGTGCAAAAACTTCAGGAATACGTTCATTTTTACAAGTATCTAATAGGTGAAAACATTATTATCCTGAAGAAGAGTGGTGATGTGAAAACAACAGTGTGATATAATGACAACATAAAATAGAAAATAGACACAGAAAATACATCTAGCTTTTCCATTTAATATAAGAATACAAAGTGGATATCAAAATATCCCTTAAACACAGGCAGTAAGATTTCCATAAGAATAAACATATTTAGTCTTAACATTTATATGCTACAATACCATACAGCTGTCTTTCCAGCTTTTGTGTATTTGACTTGAGAAGAAAAAAAAGAATGCATAGAAATTGCTAGTCAAAACCTCTTGAAGGATACAGAAACATAGTGAAAATTATTAAATTCTTCCTGAATTGAAGTGATATGAAACAGATGAGGGAGTTAAATAAGTGTACTTCCAGAAGTTAAATTTGTTGCTTGCAATAATTCTGAAAAGAAAGGGGAATTCAAGTACTGTGTGAAAGTCTGAAACTATCCACCTAGGTAACATGCAACTGGTAAAGCAATGCCACATTTCATCAGAGGGATCATGGCTAAACAGATACATCGGCTATATACACTGTTCATCGAAACAGATCAAAATTTTGTGTTTTAGAAAACACATGCATGCGACAACTAATTTTCTCCTTTGCTCCTTTAACTGCTTTTGGGATCAGTGCACAATATTTTTGATATTCCTGATGAGGCTCGACAGTTAAAGAAGAAATTGGAAGTATGAGTATGTCAGAACTGTACAGTATAAAAAGGAAGGATTATTAAATATTTAAGTAAAATACAGAAGAATGAAATCAAGCACATTTAATGGTTAAATAGGTAATATTAAAAAAGGCAAGAAAAAATACTGTTTCTTGTATTTGACAGGTTGTATTAATTTGTGCAATTTTTCTGTCTACCATTATGATCATAATTGTCCTTTCTGGGTTTGGCACTGGGGAAGAAAAGGGCTTGAAAAAACAGACTCTTTCAGTATGAACTTGGAATGGAATGTTGTACATGTATGGAATGTGAAACTTACACAACCTCTGAAAATCCCTAACCGTGCGCTGAGCATAATTTAGTGCCTGAATAATACTTTCTCGTATAAGAAGAGGGACTAGGAGTTTGCAGCATCTAAATGAGTAATGGTATTGTTGTCAGTTGTTAATGACAATGGAAACTAATAGCTCTATGTGGTTTCACATTTACAAACGTACTCATATGAACTATATTCATAGAAGTAAGGCACTCTTTAATATAACTTACCACAAACTGTGTATAACAAGTGAATGCTTATCAACTGGAAACTAATAAATAGCTCCAGTCAAATGCTCTGTTCATATAATAGCAATTAAACTCACCATAGAAATAATAACCAAGTAGAAAACAAGTAGAAATTTTAATTAAGCACTTGAATAATGCTTAGCCTAAAGGTGGAATTCTCAAAGTAGTGGCCAAATTCTGTTCCCGTTACATGGAAATTTACCATTGTGGAAGTAGAATTAGGTCATTATTACTTTTGAGAGATTCACCTCTAAATGATACCTAATATTTCTTTTAGAAATTATCACTAATATACTAGATATCATTGCAGTTCACAAAAGAAAAATATTTGATACATCATTTCAATTCTATTTACATTAAACTATAACATTCTGCATTGCATCACTCCCATGGATTTTTATTTTTTTTTATGTCAACTGTTCAGTATATACAGCGCATGGACTTGTGACTGATCCAGTCCAAACACCAAGATATCTGAAAGATAAAACCGCCCAAAGGATAGAAGTGTTAAATACAGAGCCATTAAATATGTAATATTTAACACAGGATCCACTGCCAGAATTTCTTGTTTATGATCATTCTGAAAATGGAGGTCTGTGTTACTGTTGTTGTTTGCTGTTTGTTGCTGTTGTTGTTGTTTGCTGTTGCTGGTATCATCTCAGGAACAGCAGACCATCCATCTTTTAAATACCAGGTTGTAAAAGCACTCAGGATTTTTGAGGGGAGTCTGTTACATATCTTTAAGTGTCTGTCGTGGCTACTGCTGAACCCATGACAGTGTCTTAATTCTCTGATCAGTGGGCAAATAATGCCACTATGGAGACATTCCCATTTCTTCATATGATAAGCATTATTCACCAGCATAAGTAAGATAGATTTATGATTTACTTTGTAATAAGCTCTAATACAATTTTATGTAAAAATATCCCCAAAGTCAAAAAAAAACACTTTACAAGACCAATTTGTGTATTTTCTATTAATACAAGAATGTTTCTTGCCATGTCCTGACATGTCAAAAGCAACCAGAATATTCCATAAATGGTTCTATTATTCCCAGCTGTCCACTGAATTTTTTACAAAAGATCTCCTTTAGAAAGACCATTAATAATTTTTCTTAATATAGGAAGACCTGCCTGTCTACTTGCCAACTAATAGCAATTAGCACTTAGAGAAGATATACATGAGAGATGGCTTATGTTTGAAGTAACACAAAATAAGGCACTACATTAGATACTGGATATTCAGTCAAGATGAAAGATGTTATATAAATGTAAGCTATTTATTATAATCATTTATTTGAATTATTGTGTCCAATTATTTGTGTATCATAATCCTCTAGCGGGAATTATCTAAAAAATTAGAAGCTACAACCTGAGAAATTATCTTCAAGAAATTCATAAAGGGAATGAATAAAAACCTGACATACACTAAACCGTAATGGCTTACATAGCTATAGTATAAATTAATTGATTAATACTTGGTAAATATCTATCCTATCCACAGCTATTTCCAAAATTGGGGTAATATAACCTGTTTGATTTTAGAGAGATGACAGATTAACAGATAAAGGTAATCTCCTTTAATAACTTTCCAGACTCCAATAAAACCTTAAATTTGCCAAACAACTACTATTAGCAATTATGAATTCCATTCACTATGCTGAACTGAAGAAATTTCAATCCTTAAACCGAGAGAAGTGACATTCATAAAAACTTTAGTTAAAAAATTCTATAGCCTACCAATACATATGTAAGGATTTAAAAATCATGAGTGTTTCCATGATGTTTCTAAAGCCAATAGTTTCTTTTCCAACTCAAAAAATCAACATAAACAATTTAGAAGTCCTAATTATCTTAGAAGTTCCCAGGTACCCAAGCCGTCTGCACTGTGATACTTTCAGCTTTCTGCAGAGGAATATGCATCTAGTGAACTCAGGCTTTATGAGACAACAGAGGGCAAAATAATTTTGGGTATTTTCCCTTACCAGCTTTTTTATATTGCTCGCTGTATTTATGTTGCTCTAAACCTCTATCCTTGTAAAAAAAGTACTGCCATAGTGTATATAACTGCAGAATTTGTTCTGATACAAAACAAAATATAGTTTCTAGTCCTACAAATCCCCAAGAATCACCTACTCTTCCTTATCCAGGTGACTGGTTTTTAACCCTGTTTCCTGTTATGCCTCTACTTAACTAGGATTTAATTTTTATTATTTTTTATTAGGGGGAGGAAACAATGCCTAGAATAGGATACACAAAGTACTTCAATCATTAGCTAATTTAAAGCTAATTTCATTGCAAGATATGAAAATTAATGACCATTCTCGTAATAAATATGATTATGAATCAGTGGGAACATTTTTTTTAACTATTTACTTGCTTTTAAAACTAATTATTAAGAAAGGACTCTGAAATTCTGAAAGACAGAGAGGAAGCTGATTCATTCTTTTTCCCAATGGTGGGAAATAGATACATACCCACTTTCAGACCACAAGAACCGTTTTCATAGAATTTACAGCAAATGAAGAATAAGATGAAGACTGAGAAAGAGAGGAAAAGACATGAATGGATTCAACAAACAGAGAACTGAAGAGTTGTGGGGAGTTTATGGTCTGTAATAATATGAATATGGACAAGCCCAGGTTTTCTAAGTTTTCTTCCCACATTAACATATATCTGTGAAAATAGCTGGCAAAATCTGTTTCGCTCTCTTCTGGTGGTTGAACCACGTATAATACAATTCCATTCATAGAATCATAGAATAGCTAGGGATGGAAAGGACCTTAAGGTCATCTATTTCCAATCCCCCCACCGTGGGCAGGGACACCTCCCAATTAACCATGCCACCCAAGGCTCTGTCCAACCCAGCCTTGAACACAGCCAGCAATGGAGCACTCACAACTTCCCTGGGCAACCCATTCCAGTGCCTCACCACCCTTACAGTAAAGAATTTCTTCCTCATATCCAATCTAAACTTCCCCTGTTTAAGTTTGAATCTGTTACCCTTTGTCCTCTCACTACAATCCCTAATGAAGAGTCCCTCCCCAGCACCCCTATAGGCCCTCTTCAGATACTGGAAGGCTGCTAGGACGTATCCACACAGCCTTCTCTTCTGCAGCCTGAACAGACCCAGCTTTCTCAGTCTATCTTCATACAGGAGGTGCTCCAGTCTCCTCATCATCCTCGTGGCCCTCCTCTGCACTTGTTCCAACAGTTCCATGTCCTTTGTATGTTGAGGACACCAGAACTGCACACAATACTCCAAGTGAGGTCTCCCAAGAGCAGAGTAGAGGGGCAGGATCACCTCCTTCCACCTGGTGGTCTCACTCCTTTTGATGCAGCCCAGGATACGCTTGGCTTTCTGGGCTGCAAGCACACACTGACGGTTCATTTTCTCATCTTCTCACCAACCAACACCCCCAAGTCCTTCTCCGCAGGGCTGCTCTCAATCTCTTCTCTGCCCAACCTGTAGCTGTGCCTGGGATTGCTTCGACCCAGCTGTAGGACCTTGCAATTCGCACAGTTCAACTTCATCAGGTTGGCATCAGCCCACCTGACAAGCATGTCAATGTCCCTCTGGATGGCATTCCTTCCCTCCAGCGTATCAACTGAACCACACAGCTTGGTGTCACTGGCAAACTGTCGGAGGGCACACTCAATCCCACTGTCCATGTCATCAACGAAGATGTTGATCAAGACCGGTCCCAACACCAATGCCTGAGGGACACCACTCGTTACTGGCCTACAGCTGGACACTGAGCCATTGAGCACAACTCTCTGTGTACAACCATCTAGCCCGTTCTTTATCCACCCAGTGGTCCATCTATCAAACTGATGTCTCTCCGACTTAGAGACAAGGATGTCGTGTGGGACAGGGTCAAACGCTTTGCACAAGTCTAGGTAGATGACATCAACTGCTCTACCCCTATCCATCAGTTCCCTAGCCCCATCCTGGAAGGCCACCAGATTGGTCTGGCAGGATTCCCCTTAGTGAAGCCATGCTGGCTGTCACCAGCCACCTTGTAGTTTTTCATGTGCCTTAACATGCTTTTCAGGAGAATGTGCTCCAAGATTTTGCCATGCACAGAGGTGAGGGTGACTATGGTCTGTAATTCCCCGGGTCATCCATTTTCCCCTTCTTGAAAATGGGGGTTATATTTTCCTTTTTCCAGTCGTCAGGAACTTCAGCTGACTGCCATGATTTTTCAAATATGACTGGACAGTGGCTTAGCAACTTCATTTGCCAGCTCCTTCAGGACATGTGGATGGATTTTTTCAGATTACATGGACTTGTGCACATTCAGGTTCTTAAGATGATCTTGAACCAGATCTTCTCCTACAGTGTGCCCAGGGTCTCATTCTCACTGTCACTGTGTCTGCTTTCCAAGACTTGGGTGGTGTGGTTAGAGCATTTGCTGGTGAAGATGAGGCAAAGAAGTCATTAAGAACCTCAGCCTTCTCCAAATCCAGGGTAGCCAGTTCTCCTGATACCTTCTGGAGAGGGCCCACGCTGTCCCTAGTCTGTCTTTTTCATCTGACCTGGGAGTGAAAAGTAATCCCTTGCTCCTGGTCAGCTTACACCAAATGCTGGCTTGGTATTTCACCAGAAGACTTATTCTACAAGCAATATGCAGTGTGATTATCTCTGCCTATTTTCTGATCCATACACAGTAGAATTCATAAAAGAAAAATACTCTTGTCCTTAATGCTATTTATCATCTGTTTTATACTCTTGCTTCCCGATCCAGGTGCTCAGCAGCACAGAATATATGGAATCCACCTCATGCAGTGGGGACAAGTAGGACAAACCTGAATCAGGATGAATCATGACAGTTAGGAACTCTGGCAAAAGTTCAATGATAAGATTTGAGGAATACCTGATACATGTGCTACAAGAATTTTTATCACTTCTAGATTGGCATTAAGTCTGCTGTATTTTGTATACCTCTTCAAAAAATGGTGAGAAATGCATTTACACCTGAAGGGCACCTTCCCTTTAGCCCATGCATGGCAGTTAATTGCTCTGTTTTTGATGCTGGCCAACACATTCATGATGCTACTTGCATACTTCAGAGCAATAGCAAAATCATGAAAAAAAAAAAAAGACTCTGAGCCTTCACTATCAGGATGTAAACTACCTGAATGAGTGCACTGAAGCTCCACATGTAACAAATAAACAGCTTCTGAAAAAAAAATTTCTCAAAATGGTAACAGTCATTCTTTTTCTACCACAGTAAAAAAAAGGGAAAAAAAAGGGGGGGAAGGGATATTCCCCCCACTCGCTCATGCAGTCCTAAACTATAAATTAGGATTGCTCTTCCCAAACAATATTAATGAATTAATTCTTTCCTTTGAATCTGTTACTAGTGGGGACAGACATGGTCAGTTGTATTTGGTTTGCAAAGCAAGGTTTTGGTAGCTGTGGGGATACAAGGGTGGCTTCTGCCTTTTCCTTCTGTGTTTCTTTTCTCCTCTGTGTAACTGAAGCAAAAATGAATATCTGCCCTGCTTACAAGCTTATGCCTCCCATGAACAGTCCAATTTATAAATATCTATCTTTCTGGATTATTTATTTTTCTGGCTGTTGCTGTGCTCTCCTAGGTCAGAGAGTAAGATTAGTCGTAATATGGCTACATCCAGGACCTCTTTCAAGCTAAACCTGTTGAATAAAAAGTGACTGGAGTGTTTGAAGATACTCCAACTCTTTCCTGAGGACACAGGCATACCATATTCAAAGTCTGAATGTGTTAGAGTCATTGTACTGGTTTTGGCTGGGACAGAGTCAAATTTTTCATAGTAGCTTCTATGGTGCTGTGAAGAAAGCAGGTGTTGATAATGCAGGGATGGTTTAGCTATTGCTGAATAGTGCTTACATAGCATCAAGGACTTTTCTGCTTCTCACACAGCCCCGCCATCCCTGTATTATCAGCATTGCTTTCAGCACAAATCCAAAATGTAGCCCTTCTGACTTCCTTCCCTATTCCTATGGATGGGGGAGTGAGCAAGTGGCTGTGTGATGCCTAGCTGCCCACTGGAGTTAAACCAGGACTGTCACTCTTTGGCAGACAGCATCCCAGTGACTGCTGAGGTCATCCCTTGGTATGGTATCAGTAGTAATGGTCTGAGATTATCCATGCAGCAGTCTTAGAAAGGCGACATGAGCAAAGGGACACAGCAGAGGTACACAGGAAGAAGAGAAAAAGAAGTATCTGGCCTGTGTGTGCTGTGCTAGTTCTGTGCTTCACCAACCTTCTCTAAATAGGGAATATTTAGTACAGAAGTATAGGAAGTCATGCTGCTTCAAGTATCATCCCTTGAAAGTGGCTGATGTCTTCAAAAGAACAACTAAGCTGTTCCTACCCTGCTGTAAAGCTCCAGTGCATTATGCTGATAACTACCTAAATCAAGTAATGTCCCAAAACGGCGTGCCACTGGAACAGATCAGTCCGAGCAACTAGTATGCCTATTTAAAGCCAGGTAAGCCTCCATCCACTTTAGAGAAGTTGTACATTATACTTTATGGGAAAAAATGTTGCAGCAGAGACAGCGTGCCTATAGATGACAAGCTGGGCATCAGCCAGAAGTTTCTCCTGGCAGAAAAGGCAGCCAGGAGCCTCCTGAGCTGTACTAACAGTATGGCAGGACCCTGAGAGCCCAAATACTCCTTAATGGCTCTGTACATACCTACCTCAGGCCTCTAGCAACGCCCCTGCCTCTGAGCTCTGTGCTTAAGTTAAGCTCGTGTCTGGCCCTTCGGTTAATGCCTAAAATATGTTTTCTCTGTACCTGCCTTTAGCTCTGTCCTAGCTGTCCATATACCTGGTCACAGATCTCGTTGATCTGAGCCTTAGCCTTTGAATTCAGTCTTTGGCTTGGCCTCAGGCTTGCCCCATCACTACGGACCTACCTAGCAATTGCTGCGCTGTTTCTGACGCCAGTTATGATCGCCGAACTTGACTCTGAATTGTGGATTGACTTGATGGCTTGACCCAGACCTGTATCATCACCGCAGACTTTTGTGGTGACCTCGGCTCTGGTCTGACCCTGTCCGCCTCCACTGGGTCTACCCAACTTGTCCTGCCCAGGTACAGTGGGACAGTGTCCTTGCTGTCTGTTTTGTCAAAAGTATAGAAATTGCTGTCTGTTTTGTCAAGAGTATAGAGTATAGAAATGCAGCAGAAAATAACCCCCCTTGCATTCCAGACAGCCCTCAGAAATCAGAAGGGCTGGCTGCAGCTGAGCTTAATTTCTGATTATTACCAATTCAACACTGTAAGTGCAGTCATGACTACCAACAAGCAAATAGTGTGGTTTCTTGAAGCAACAGAAATACAGATTCAGAACTGACATTGATAAATTCACTAACTGCATTAGGGCTAAAATTCAAAAGCTAGCTAACAAATAATTGAGCTCATATAGTAAAACAAAATAAACCAAGTGGTAATTAATTAAAGTTAGTTTCACCTGGGTATCATCAATGTAGATGGAGGCACAAATCTTTCCAAAGAGGTACCCTTGCTTTGGGGGGGTAGAGGTGCAATGTCAGCAATGTGGAGTTGTATTCTCATCCTTCTTTGTGGAGGAGTTTGAATGCCCAATTTATACTTTTTAGATAATTTTTTAGACTAGTGGAGGTGAGACTGTAGTCAAATTGTCACTGCTAAAACAGACGGAGGGGGGTGTGGGGTGTGGTGTGTGTGTCCTGATTTCAGCTGTAATGGTTATATTTCTCCTTCCTAGTATCTAGTGTAATCTTGTGGTTTGGCAAGATAATGGCACATTTACAGGGAGAAGATTCTGAAGCCAACTATACTTTCAGTTTGTCTCCCTGTAAGAAATTATTTCATTTGCTTCAGACGGAACCCTGGAGTCCAAGTAGAAAATGGACAGCGTAGATAAACTTGGAAGGAAATAGGAAATGACTCAAACTGTCAGTGTGGAGAAAACACTGAAACATTATTGTAAGCTGTAATATTTATCTGGAACAAAAATAAATTATAAACACAAAAGGCAAATTACCACTAGAATTATTAATTTTGTCAGGTGGCAAATGTATGAACAGCATATCTGCATCCTTACTGTACTGTGAAGACTCAGATGGAAAAATTATAATGATACATGATACTATTTTGCTTTTAAATTAGTGTTTAATATGTAACGGGATTAAAACAAAAAAACAAAAGAAAGGATTTTGTAGTTTGCTGGCCTCAGTTTCTCTGCACTTGTTTCTCATCCTCTGTGTTAGCTACAAGAGTAAGATTTTTTTTCTGTTTTGCTTAGATATGTTTGCCCACCACCTATTCTCAGACTACATGTCCAAATCACCCAAAATTTAAATAACAATATACCAATATTTCTTATAGAATCATGGTTGTCAAATTTAACAGGGACAGTCTTTTTACTTATACATGACTAAGAGAAAAGATTCAAGAGCTGACATATGATAAGCTTTGTTGCAAGCATTAAGCAGCATCTTGACAATAACTATAATTAAAGTTGCCAGAACTTTGACCTGATTAAACACTGAACAATACAACTGCCATTTATTGACTACCTTAGGCCAGTGAGCATCTGATGATGGCTTTGGCAGCCAAGTTAATTATAACATAGTTGAATGTGTTTCTTTAGAGAGGAAACACTTAAAGAAGTTAATGGGAGTGAAACTGTAATGAAAGCTGTTAGAATAATTCTAAATATTGTTAACAAGCATTCCTAATATCTCTGAAGTATATTAATTTTTTTTGCATATTGTTATGTATTGTTAACATTTTTTTCAGATTAAGTAAGAATTTTACATTCTGTGTTTGAGCATTTGTCCTGGGTTCAGCAGTAGCAGTCATTTTTCTCCTTCATGGTAGCTGGTGCAGTGCTGTGTCTTTGATTTTGGGCCTAGGAACAGTGCTGATAACACCAGTGTTTTCAGTTACTGCTTGGTAATGTTTTGGTCTGACCAAGGACTTTCTGAGTCTCATGCTCTGCCAGGGAGGAGGGGAAGCCGGGGGGAGGCAGAGACAGGACACCTGACCCAGACTGACCAAAGAGATTATTCCATACCATAGCACGTCATGTCCAGGATGTGAAAACGGAGTGCAGAGGCCTGGAAGGGTGTGGTGGTGCACTGGTGGGTTTGCTGTTGGGGGTGCACTGGCTGGGTCAGGCTTGGTGAGCAGTTGTATTCTCTTTCTTTGTACTTCTCTTGACATTATTATTACTGGTGGTAGCAGTAGTGGTTTGTGTTATACCTTAGTTACTAAACTGTTCTTATCTCAACCTGTGGAAGTTGTGTTCTTTTGATTCTCCTCCCCATCCACCCGGGACTGGGGGAAGAAAGAGAGGTGAGTGAGCAAGTGAGCGAGCGAGCGAACTGGCTTAAACCAGGACAGCATTTAAACATACTGAACTTTTTAGTGTCAAAGCTCATACCATGTCCCGAAATATTCACAGGACCTGAAAGCTGAGATAGTCAGGCACTCAGGGGACTTGGATGTTAATTAATGAGAGCTGAACATTCAAATCTCTTAGGTAGCACTGAGAATCGTAACCAATGTGTTTGTTTCAGCCCTCTGTATCAAGATGCTGACACTGGTGTTCCAAATCTATTTCTAACACTGATATATTAACAGCTGGATGGATGAAACATGTACATAGCAATTATGTGCAAGTAGCACTAATGAGTATCATTGTAATGTCGGATTTTTCAGTGTACTATGTGACACTTTTGCTGAAACACTGAAAACTTAGGAAACATACATCATACCTAAGTATGAGCAGCAAGGCTTTTTTTTTTAAATACATGCTGATGAATGCTGGATTAAAAAGGATCTCCACCTTGTCACTGAATCTATCACAGATACAGAGATGCAGTACTTCATGAAATATATCTCCCATACAGCTCTCATAAACAAGAGCTTTGCCTACAGCTTCAAGCATACTAAATGGAGAGTCCCCTGTGGCATACACTTTGTCTCTCTAATTATTATTACAGGAACTTCAGTAAGGTATGCATAATTTTTATTAGCATGCTTTAATTTGTATTTCTGTGCCTGATTAAACATTTGGACTTGGTTTCATACCAGAAATGAAAAACATTACAACAAATATTTCTACCATCTTTCTGACTATCAAGAAAATATTTTAGAAGTGATTTATAACTTCTTTCAAAATTTGATCTGATTCACTAAAGCCTTTTCTGAAATCATATTTCTATGCTTAATGAGACCAAAAGGTGCTACTTTGTATTTGGAATAGGTGAGCTTTTTGATCTAACTGCACTCTAAACCTTCTATGTACAGGTATAAATGGCAGTCCAGAGAGGCAGCCAATGGAGGTTCAGGATTTTCTTAGTCGATGCTCACTCACTTCACAAAGAATTGATGCACGTTTTTTATAACCTTTACACGTGTGGACTACAGAGTCTCCAAAGGTCCTTTCCCACCTCAACATGTTTTAGCTAAGGAACTAACCCATTATAGTATTTATATCTGAATACTGGGGTTTCTATATTTTTCTTTTGGATACTAGTCCTTTAAAATACAAGGATTTATATGTTACTAAGATAATACCTCTGTGTCTTAATACAACACCCTAATTGACTGGTCATTTTTTATATTTGTTTCAAAAAAACGTGGAACAAAGAGTTGATATCTTCCTCCTGAAGAGTTAATCAAGAGATAATGTACCAGGTAAAGATTACAGTCCTATGACCTCATTAACTTGTATGTCACACAGAAAATTTGGTATATATAAATGAATTAAAACTACATAACAGCTTTGATGTCTGGGTGTCTCTCCCTATTGATTCCGCTTCAGTGTAGCTATGAGACCAAGGCATGCAGTTATATACGTGTTCTTCCATTTCATTTTCTCTTGTTTTAAAAGAAGGTTAAAATAGAATGAATGAGGCTGTTGTGCCCTCCAGGAGTCTAGAACTTGTTATCTGTTGCATTCACTGTACGTCTATCCCGAAGTTAGATGTAAGCTTGGAGCATAATATAGAACCAGAACTAGATCCTCCCTTACAGAGGGCTCAAGGTCTTAATTCTCACTGTCCTTGCATCTGCCTTCCAAGACTTGGATGGTGTGGTCAGAGCATTTGCCGATGAAGACTGAGGCAAAGAAGTCATTAAGAATCTCTGCCTTCTCCAAATGCAGGGTAGACAGTTCTCTTAATAGCCTTCAGAGAGGGCCTACATTGTCCCTAGCCTGTCTTTTATTTGCAAAGTACCTAAAGAATCCTTTCCCGTTACCTTTCACATCCCTAGCCAAGTTTAATTCTAAGTGGGCCTTAGCTTTCCGGACCTGGTGCCTAGCTTCCTGGACAACAATCCCTGTATTATTCCCAGGCTGCCTGTCCTTGCTTCCGCCTTTTATAAGCTTCTTTTTTCCTTCAGATTTCCTCAGCATTTCCTTATCCATCCAAGGAGGTCTCCTGGCCCTCCTGCTGCACTTCCTTCTAGTTGGGATGCAACACTCCTGACCTTGTAGTAGGTGATACTTGAATATCAACCAACAGCCTTGGGCCCCCCTGCCTCCTAGGGCTATATCCCATGGAATCTTACTGAGCAGGTTCCTGAACAGCCTGAAGTCAGCTCTCTTGAAGTCCAGGGCAGTGAGCTTGCAGCACACTCTTCTCACTGTCTTGAGGATCTCAAATTCGACCATCTCATGATCACTGCAATCAAGGCTGCCCTGGAGCGTCACATTTCCACCAGCCCTTCCCTGTTGATGAGCATGATGTCAAGTATGGCACCTCTCCTTGTCAGCTCCTCCATTACTTGCAGAAGGAAGTTGTCTTCCACACAATTGGGGAACTTCCTGGATTGCTTCTTCTGGGCTGTACCATCCCTCCAACAGATATCAGGGTGGTTGAAGTCCCCCCTGAGAGCAAGGGCCTGCGAGCGTGAGGCTGTTCCTATCTGTCTATAGAGCGTTTCATCCACTGAGTCCTCTTGATCAGGCAGTCTGTAACAGAACCCCACGATAATGTCTCCCATCAGTGTTCTCCCTTTAGCCCTGACCCACAAACTCTCTATTGACTGCTCACCTGTCCCTAGACAGAGTTCCATACTCTCCAGCCTGTCCCTAACATAAACAGCAACTCCCCGTCTGCCGGTCCTGGCTTTTCTAAAGAGCCTGTAATCTTCCATTCCAACACACCAGTCATAGGAGCCATCCCACCATGTTTCTGTGATGTCTGTGATATCATATCCCCTTATACGAACACACATCTCTAATTCCTCTTGTTTGTTCCCCATGTTACAGGCATTTGTGTAGAGGTATCTGAGCCGAATGCCAAATGAAGTCAGCTCATTGGCTGGAGTGGCTGGAATATCTCTACATTGCTCCGAGCACTTATTATAGGTGCTGGCAACTGACTGGGTGTGTTGGGATAGAATTATCCCCCCAGCCCCCAACACATCTAGTTTAAAGCTTCCTTGACCAGTCTGGCAGGCCTCCTATCAAAACTGCTCTTCCCCTTCACTGTCAGACCAGCTCCACCAGCCACCAGTAGACCTGGTCTACTAAATTGAGTCCCATGTTCAAAGTTCCCAAACCCCTGACTATAGCACCACCCTTCTAACCATTTACTAACCTGGCCAATCCTCCTAGCCTTTTTAAGGTCCTGCCCTGTATCCTGGAGAACTGATGAAAAGACAATAATCTGAGCTCCAGAGCCCCTAACCACCTCTCCCAGAGCTCTGTAGTCCTTCTTCATGTTCTCCAGGCTACTGCTATCTATATCAGTAGCACCCACATGGATCACTAAAAGTGAGTAATAGTCAGTAGGACTTACTAGAGCAGGCAGCCTCTCTGCAACATCCCTGATCAGAGCTCCTGGTAGACAACACACCTCCCCTGAGACAGGGTCAGGCCGACAGATGGGTACCTCTGTTCCTTTCAAAGTAGAGTCCCCTGCTACTATGACCCGCTGCTTTTTCCTGGCAGCACCAGTAGTGATCTTCTTTGCCAGTGCATCAGCCGGTTGTTCCTGGTGGGAGTGTGGTTCCTCATTAGCCCCCTGCAGGACAGCAAAGCATTTCTGGGTGGGACAACAGATTTAGGAGGAAGCCCCTTGCTTTTAATTGTCCTCTTCCTCCTTTTTCTGTTGTCTTTTTTTTCTGTTACTTTTTCCCAGTTTTCTGTTTTAGCGGCCTCCTTTCCTCCATGAGCAACCGTAGGCGCTTGAGGACCCTACATAGTCTGGTCCTGGAGCAGGCTGTGCTGCTTCCTCTCTGTTTCCCTGTCATCTTTCACCCTTGTAACAGCATCCCATGGCTCAGCCACCTGCTGCAGGAGGACCTCCACCGGGGAGCACAGAGTGCAGTCCTGCCCATTGTGCACCCTTGCCTCAGGAGAGCAGTACAGGTATTCTCTACACTCTGAGCTCTGCACTGCAGCCTCCCCTCTCATCTGCTCTGTCTGGGTGCCTACACTGGCCACCGCCAGGGCAGCCAGAGCAGGGCAGCCAGAGCAGGGCAGCCAGAGCAGGGCAGCCAGAGCAGGCCCTGGTCATAAGGCAAGTGCTCACCATCCCACGCAAATCACCTCAAACCCACCCTGTTTACTGTGCACCCTGGGCAGGTTTTTAACCAGTCAGGGCTGGTGCCGCTCCTCCTGGCGCCACCCACTGTGAGTCAGCTGCTCCCATCAGCTGAGCTGCCAGCTCCTGGGCAAGTCCTGTCGAGGACTTGGGGCTCCCTCAGTGGCTCTCGCTGCTGTGAGTTAGGCTCCTGGACACTGAGCTTCCCCATGCGTTTCTCAATCTACTCACCTCATCAATTGAGGATTCATTTCTCTACTGCACTGACTAGCAATAACACCAGAAGAGGTCAACTTCATTAGCAAGAAAGTAATCCAGTTTATCATTACATCAATGCATTCAACAAAATATTGCTCCTGTGCAGCCATGTTGCCATGGGCTCTGATTGTCAGGTCCTATAAATTAAGCAAGACTGGATTACCAGTAACTGGATTCCAGAATTCATAGCAAATAAAATTAAAAAAAAAAAAAAGGAAGTGACAGAATATGATTTTTCCTGTGTGTTTTGGACTTCTTTCAAAATATGTTCCTAAAGATTCAGTTTTGCAGGTTCTACTCTCTGATTAAACACCCTCTCTTAGACCTTTTGATTTAATAAATATAATGTAAAAATGTATTAGCACTTATTCTAATTCTTCCCTTTCATGGAAGAAAGAAGCATTTGAAAATAATGTTTCAATCATTAAAATCTTCCTGTATATTAGAATTGTTAGGGTAGAAGAGTTTTTATCATTCTTCTAGTAAAATTATTATCAAAATAGGAATCTAGAAGAGCAGCTAAATTAAATACCTTTAGAAAGAGGTTAAACTAGGTTCTGTCTGGGTCACTTTTTTGTCCATAGTTGAGATGTAGCACCTTTTCAACAAATAAAACCAGAAAACTATAAATAAGCTGTCTATATACAAAGGATCTGTCTCATGTTGAAGTCCATTTCCTTAATTTTGAAGCAGAGCTAACAGTGTTTCAAGGCAGCAGCTGAAATTACAGATCTTGTACTGGTGGAACAGACTGGTGGCCCACATGCACCAGCTGGAGTGAAGGACCTGAAGATACTAGTTCATGAATTCATGCCTTTCACTATCTTATCTGGTTATATTAACTGTTAAGAAACTTCATCAAATTTCCAAAATAAACAGAAGACATGGAAGTATAAAGTATCAGATAGCACTTCTGCCTTACAGTAGCTTTTCCTGATATTTAGAATAGTGGTAGATAAAATTTCAAATGCATCTTAAAGCATAATAAAAACTGTATATCAGCTTGGAAAAAAATAGCATCTGTCTTTTTGCTCCCTTCATATAACAAATGCTGTCAGCATGGTGCATATGTAATAGTAATTTAAAACTTTTAGTTATCTTTTCAGGGAATTAAGGGAGGTTTGTTTGGGGTTTTGTTTAGTGTTGGTTTTTTTGTTGTTGTTTGTTTATTTGGATTTTTTTAAAGTAATTTTATATTGGGAATTTCACTAAGTTTTTCTTGTACTATGGTATTGTTTGGATCATGAAAAGCTATTTGTTGCTTATGCGTTGCATGGAGAAAATAGATTTTTTTTTTTAATTGCATTGTGTATTCCTTAATACATTTCAAAAAGTACTATGCTAATTATAAGTATGCTTCGCATTTAGAATCTGAATTGCTTATTTTCAAGGGGTTCTTTAAAATTGTTATCTGTTAATTACTTGTTTAATGGAGTGTGTAATTACCTACTTTAAGTTAGAAAACTCTTTCCATTTCAAAGGAAGAATCCCGTTCTAGAAATTAAAGTATGTAAATGCATTCCTTCCAGATACAATATATAACTCTTTTGCTTCCATAATTGTTCCATTTGTGACTGAAAATAAATAGCTGCCTACCCTTGGTCTATAGTTGTCATTGACACTGTTCTATGTGACTGAGTTCTTTCATAAGAAAGAAGTATTTCCTAAGCAAATAGGCAGAGAAGGACTGATAGTGAAGAATATTTTTTTAACTAGAAATGAGAAGAAATCATTTCCCAACATTAAGAGATATATTTGGTGATATGAAAAGAGAGAAGACAGCCAAATTTTCATTTTTAGTGCATTTTTTTTAATTAATAAATATTTCGAGTTAAAATTATTTTTTAATAAAAAAAAACAATGTAACCAAATGGCTATGCCTGACACTTGCTTAAGTGTCACCTGGCTTTGGTTAAGTGAGCCATCTAATAAATGCACTTCTAATTTTATTTTTCTTTTGTTACTAAATCTACTGAAGTTTTCTATGCCGCACAAGAAGTCGCCAAATCGAAGATCCAAAAATCTGGGATTCCTTCTGTTCACCTCACTTGCAGAATTGCTTACCTACTCTCAGTCTTGGGATATCTGCAATTTCTGATGGAAAAAGCCCTACAGATTCTGGACAGTAATCATTAACCATCTCAGTGCTCACTAGTTTGATAACTTTAAACATTCATATGAGTATCAACGATTCAGCAGGAGAAAGCTGAAAATTGCCTTTTCCATAAGGTTCCTGAAATAACTTCCAGTATACAGAGTTATCAATGGTGATTCTTTTTCAATCTTTCCCAGTAAAATGATTTCTTCCATTCTGTAATAAAGAGTTATTTGTTGTGAAGAAAGACAGGTAGCTTAATCTTATAGTCACCATATAAAAGTTCAGAAGTTTAAGGGATTAAATTTCTTCTCAAATAACTGCATCTAATGCAAATTTTGAAGGACTGTTTGAATTAATAATGTCTTTTGTAACTAAAATATATGAAAAAAGGTGCAAACTTGTAGTTTGTATATATGATGAATCTTTACTGCTGGTGGAAAAAAAATCCGAGGTGGAAAATAAAGTAGGAGACATTCTTTTTTTATTTTTATTCACTAATTTAGGTCTTTCCATGCTGAAGATTCAAAGTTAGGGTGGGGGGAATCTCATTCTTATATCCTTAACTTTCCATACATATACAGATTCTCCTAGGCCTTTGAGGAACAGCTGAATTTTCCTTGAAAAGCAAATGCCCTCCAGCTTCAAATACACGTTCCCACCCAGGTTAACTGTTGTGCATGAGTCTAAAAGAGCCAAGAAGTATTCCGGGAAGAGAGAATCATCCCTGGACGATTTAGTCCAGCTATGCTTACAGTTATATGAAAATCAGGTATTGTTTACCATCACTGAATATAAATTCCTCTCTGGGGTTTGCCTCAGCTTTGTCTCTGGAAATGGAACTCTTAGGTTACTTGCTCTACAAAAATACCAAGCAAAATAATTAATAAAAAGCAGTATATGGAAATCTGATCTTTTTTCTGCATTTTGTGTTATATCCAGGTTCATAAAAGCCAAAACAAAAATCAGTGAGAATGGTCAGGTAAGCTTTTGGGGAAAAAACAATTTTCACAGAAAGTAATCTCAGACGAATGGTACTTATAACCAAAGAAAATGCTTTATTACATGAGACAGAACCTAGGCTTCACAAAAAATAAATTTTACAAGTACAGTGATTGTATATTTTAGCACAATTATATATATTCCTGCTACTGTTTTGTTCCATTTTGTGTCTATGGACTTACAATAGATACAGATGAAATCTTTTTAATGCTTTCTCATTTTACTGTTGTTGTCAAGTACTTTCTTGGGTTTCCTATTTATTTGTTCTGTGAAAATCAGACCTATGTAAATATTTATCACCTGAATAACTTTTTTCTTGCAATTTTTTGTGGACAGTTCAATTCATGTGTTCCTATATTTCAGGTTTTGCATTCATGTACTTCCTTTTCCTGAGTTCTTGTTCTTCTTATTATATTTAAGCCTCAGTGTTCTGTTTCTCTCCCACTGAAAGAAGATTTGAGAAACACAGTTCAGAGCTTAGTATGAAAGGTTGTTTTCTGAATTTACATAAAACCATAAAGAAGGATGTAGAGCTGGAAAGCTGGAATGGGGCTAAGAGTACTTGCCTTGGTTTACTGGGAGTGATAGTAAAAGCTGATGTTTTCTGCTAGCAAAAAATATAAAAATACAGTTGAAAGAAACTAACAGATTAATGAACTAGACTTTCACACTAGAGGCCTGTTTTAAACCCTGTTAAATGCACAAATGAGTGAGTTTGGTGGTCTCTGTCTCATTCTCTGTGAACATCTGTCTGTGTCACTAAGTTGTTCACGTAGTTTAGCATGATTGGCAGCTCTGTCCAGAAGGGATTCAAGAGCATGACAGATTGAGCACTGCAGTTCAGGCTGAAGGTGCATTGAAGGTGTATAGAACTTGTATGTGATTTATCATTGCTTGTTATGCTGCCTTAAATCAAAGCCATGGAAACCTCCAAGAAGGTACTTTTTTGCTATAGGTGACCATACAGTTTTTTGCAAGGAAAAAATTTTTTGGAAAGAACAGCTAGAGGAAAGTTTAATGATAAAAAGTTTAATTAATACCCCATTCAATTTTTGTAGATTTTATAAAGTCTTAAATCTGTTTCAAGGAATTTGCCTGTGTGGATATTTTTGTTGCTGTTTTCAGCCACAAAACTCAGCCTCTTGTTTTGATACCTCTGTTGCACTAGCAAACATTCTGTGTTAATTCTTAACAAATCTAACATGTTCCAAATTTAAAAGAAGAGCAAAGGAGAAAAAGGCAAGCAAAACCAAGTATCACATAAAAGTTATTATCAAGACATTTAATATCTATCAAAAGTAGATAAACATGCACAGACTTGTCAAGGGAAGACCCTTTATTTTCTTTTTTTTCATTCTCTTTTCCAAAGGAATAAAGGACAGGGATCTTTGGGGATTTCACTCTTTTTTCTACCCTTCACAAAGATGGATGTTGCTCAGTATAGCTAGGCAAGTAAGCTGGCAAAATCAGTAAGCAATAAAGCTATATTTAAACAACTAATTTCAAGTATAGATACCATAACCTATTCTTTTATCATACTTCATCCTCCCTGCAACAGACAGCTTTTTGATGTACATGGTAGATTTTAAAGTAGCTTTTACTTCATAGCAAGGCAATCCTGATGGCTGTTTACATTCTGCCACCCTTATAAGAACTTTTTCCCTGGTGCTGATAAAGGCTGAGTGTTCTGTATTAAGAGACCTATTGGAGAATGTGTCATTCTTTATTTGCAAGAAACCTAATTTTGTATTTTAAATAATACTTGCAACTCATTTTTGGGTCAATTAAATAGCAGGATATAAAAGACTATTTTTTTCTAGCATCCTCATGAACCTAGGGATGCATATATGCATCAGTTTTACAAATGCACTTAACTGAATTAATAGCTTAAATCCTGCTGACTGTCAAAATACCACACATTTATGATGCTTTAGATTCTAATCTAGTGTAACACATATATTTCAGGTTTATTTTTAATCAAGGAACATTCTTCATAAGCTTTCCTAAACCAGGATTATATATTAATTTGTTTCTGCAGCCACTTAAGGACAGAGTGAACAATGAATGTTATCTAATTCTATCTTCAAAAATATCTAAATGATTAAAAACATTCTTAGTTCCAGAAAACTTTAAACCTCATATAAATAAAAGATTTTGGTTATAAAATATTATATATTTTAAATATTACACAAATAAAAATATTTAAAATTTTAAATATATTTCGTACATCTAGAAGAGTATCCATTTCATCCACTTAAATTTTATTCCATTTACTTTTTTATTAAAAGGATTGTTGAATTTTCACTTACATTTATTCAAACTGCTTTCTACTTTTTTTAGAAATAACTGCTAATGACCAGAAAAGCAGCTTGTCCATTATTAACTAATGAGTTTTGGTTGTGTGGGGGTTTGTTTGTTTGGTTTTTTTTTTTCTCTTACATAGGAAGAGAGTAAGTTTATTACAGCAGAAGTTCCTGAAGTTTGCGTTATAGAATATCCTAAACTAATAGGCAAAGTAAATAGCTGGAAGAAAGGTCATGAAGAGTAGAGTGTCAGGAAGAAAAATATGAGGAATAGAGAGTACTGTATTGAATAAGGTGATAAAACTGAAGGCTAGGGAAACATCCTAGGTAAAATCTTAAGGGCAAGGGGTACACTTCTTAAAGACTATGGTAAAACTTGAACTATCCTACTTGTGGTTGTGAGCTTGAAAATTGATTTGTAGCACTACTGGTAAAAATTGTACAAAGACTGATAGACCCTTTCAGCATATTTGAAATAATTTTTTGGCCAATGAGTACAACAGAGTTATCAGACTGTTTTGGACTATTGAGAATTGGAGATCATTATGCTTTTATTTTCCTTAAATTTTTTTTGCGTCAATTGTTTTGACTTTTTTTAGTCCACACAAATGAATTACAGTAAAAGAGAACACAAGCTAGTTCTGTACAATGCTGTTATTTAATGAAAATACAGAAAACTAAAACCAAATTTTTTACAGGGTAATGAAAGCTGCGGTACTGACAAGAATAGGGTGCATGCAGTCCTACTTTTTTCAGAGTTGTGCAAAGAAATCAGGAACAAAATAATTAAAAGCATTTATGTGAAATTTTAATAAAACTGTATCAAATCAATTTCTCAGTAACTCTTATTTCTTACCTTTCATTCAATTTAATAACTAATTTTTAATGCAATCATTACTATTGTTTTTTAACCTTTTGCGTTTTAAACAAATTTTGTTTGCCTATTTTTTATGCAATTTGATATATTCCATTATGTAATTTTTTTTTAGAAAATTGATTTTGTGTTATGCCAGGTATTTTCTTTTATTCTTCATGTCATCTGTGTAATTATTGCCTTTCTCATTATATCACTACATCACATTTTTGTATTTTACAAGAAACATACAACTGAGATTTAGTGAGGAAGAATATAAAATGAGTTATTCATTAACTAAGCAGCCCTTCATTATGCATTTGAATACAAAAGAGGTTTAATGTAAAAATACAGAAGAAACAATTTCCACATTTGCCTCAGTCTCAGATGTGTAGTGCAGATATGTAGAAGTAACAGATGAAGTTTTCCAGAGCTGATTGGAATTCACCTTCCTTTTAGTCCATTCACTTAAAAGACAAATGTTTTTAATCATTTCAAGGTACTTTTCAATAGTCTAGTTTGAATTTAATGTTAATGCAATTGCATTTCTTGAAATGCTCTACCCCACGCTGTTTCCTGAAGAATCAAACCCTTAAAAAACTCTGAGGATTGTCCCTACTTCTTTTAATCATGCCAAGTGCAAGGTCCTACAGCAGGGTCAGAGCAATCCCAGGCACAGCTACAGGTTGGGCAGAGAAGAGATTCAGAGCAGCCCTGCGGAGAAGGACTTGGGGGTGTTGGTCGATGAGAAAATGAACATGAGCCGGCTGCAGTGTGCCCTTGCTAGCCCAGAAAGCCAACCATATCCTGGGCTGCATCAAAAGGAGTGTGACCAGCAGGTTGAAGGAGGCAATCCTGCCCGTCTACTCTGTTCTTGGGAGACCTCACTTGGAGTATTGTGTGCAGTTCTGGTGTCCTCAACATAAAAAGGACATGGAACTGTTGGAACAAGTGCAGAGGAGGGCCACAAGGATGATCAGGGGACTGGAGCACCTCCCATATGAAGACAGGATGAGAAAGTTGGGGTTGTTCAGGCTGCAGAAGAGAAGGCTGCGTGGAGACCTCCTAGCAGCCTTCCAGTATCTGATGGGTGCCTATAGGGGTGCTGGAGAGGGACTCTTCATGAGGGATTGTAGTGAGAGGACAAGGGGTAACAGATTCAGACTTAAACAGGGGAAGTTTAGGTTGGATATGAGGAAGAAATTCTTTCCTGTAAGGGTGGTGAGGCACTGGAATGGGTTGCCCAGGGAAGTTGTGAATGCTCCATCTCTGGCGGTGTTCAAGGCGGGGTTGGACAAAGCCTTGGGTGACATGGTTTAGTGTGAGATGTCCCTGCCCACGGCAGGGGGATTGGAAATAGACGACCTTAAGGTCCTTTCCATCCCTAACTATTCTATGATTCTTTGATTTTGTGAAATGGATACCATATAGCAGAATATTTGCATATAGACTATATCACAGGATCACATAATGGCCAGAGTTGGAAAGGGCCATACAAATATATATATATACACATGTTTAAAGGACCCTATGAATATATATACATACATATGAATGTGGAATCATGCTTTTTTATCTTGGTACTTTATAATGATAAACTTCCTAACATAGAATCATAGAATAGTTAGGATTGGAAAGGACCTTAAGACTGTACATGACTGTGATTATTCAAAACACACTATCGCAAAAGCTGTAATGCTGCTTTTACTTGGAAGTTACTCTTTTTCAGAAGAGGACATTATATAACTCATATAATAGAAAAATAGATATAAGGTGTTAAAATTTAGCTTGCTATGCAACAAAAGAAGAAGTGTTTCAGGACGAAAGCGCACCTATAGTACTTCAACAAACTTGCAAAATACAAGAAGCCAACAGAAATACAATGCTTCAAAAGAATTTCATGAAGCAGAGGGATGCTGCAGCAGGGGCTTATTTGTTGAGTAACTAGTGAAAGTAAGTAGAAACCTGAATTTTTTTGGCCAGTTTAAAAGTATTTGTTCACTAGAATTAGTATCTCTTGAGAACAGCTCAGTATTCTTTAACTGCCAGTTGCTGCTGATGGCCATTTTCTCTGTCACAGTGGCTGTCAGAAGGTACCTTTAGGAAAGATTTATTTGGCATATAGGGCAGGGTTGTTGTTTTTGTTTTTTTGGTTTTTGTTTTTTTTTTTTTTGAAACACACAGGGATGTGGGATTACTTCCTATTTCTTAGGTGAACCTTTTGTCCCTCTGAAATCAGTTTGGACTAATATAACTGATGGATGTTTGCTATCAAACTGTATTTTTGGTTAGTCATTTAATCAAATGCACTACGAAGGAATGCATGATGTACATTTGATGCCAGAGTTTATAGTTTATTGGATTTCTATTTATTTAGAAGATTTTCTCTTCTTTTTTTTTTTTTAATGATAATTTTTTAGTAGCTACGCTTTTGAAAGTCTCAGCAAAATGTAGCCTTTATATCATGGACTGGAGATAACTTTTCTTGAGCTTAGTGATAACTGAAAATTTTATTTTTAATATCAAGCAAAAAATAGGATGAGAATAGCCACAAGTATAGAAACCCTCCAAAAGCAGCCCACAGACTTCAGCTTCCTCCACTACCCTGCCTAGGTCAATGTATTTTTTATCTTACCTCAGGTTGTCTGGAAGCTTCCTTGGAGCATTTCTCCACTTTGGCTCTTTAAGTGTTCAGAAATGACTGATAGATATATACCGCAACCCACTTGATTTTTTCCCACCTGCAAATGTGAGTATTATAATATAAAAGACAAGTAATCACCGTCTGCTGATCACATTTGGATTCGGCTCAAGGATTTTAGTGACTTTTAGCTAATAAATGAAGGGTAAGTTGGGTTCTTTCACTATCCTGCTCTGAGAAAAGGAGGAAATAATTCTTCCTAAAAGACTTATAAATCCTGTTATTTTTTTGTAGATCACTTGATTTTGGGAGTGAATGGTGGTGATAGGGAGGCAAGTGCTGTGGAAGTAGATATATTATCTTGTTACTTCTCTATAATAAAAGTAAAACTTAGAAGTTTATGTTACAAAATCTAAATATATAATTGGCATTGGAACTTGATTTAATAAATAGACATTTGTCTTTCATACATACCTAGAAAGCAAAAAAGAAATATAAAGTCATAAAGTTTTTTTATACTGTTTTATTTACTTTTTTTAAATTTCCAGGAGTCTGAACTGTGCATAATGCATATAGAATCGTAGAATCGTAGAATAGTTAGGGTTGGAAAGGACCTTAAGATCATCTATTTTCAACCCCCTGCCATGGGCACGGACACGTCCCAATAAATCATGTCACCCAAGGTTTGTCCAACCTGGCCTTGAACACAGCAGGCAATGGAGCATTCACAACTCCCCTGGGCAACCCATTCCAGTGTCTCACCACCCTTACAGTGAAAAAAACTTCCTCCTTATATCCAGTCTAAACTTCCCCTGTTTAAGTTTGAATCCATTACCCTTTGTCCTGTCACTACAGTCCCTAATGTAGAGTCCCTCCCCAGCACCCCTATAGGCACCCATCAGATACTGGAAGGCTGCTAGGAGGTCTCCACGCAGCCTTCTCTTCTGCAGCCTGAACAGACCCAACTTTCTCAGCCTTTCTTCATGTGGGAGATGCTTCAGTCCCCTCATCATCCTCATGGCCCTCCTCTGCACTTGTGCCAACAGTTCCATGTCCTTTTGATGTTGAGGACACCAGAACTGCACACAATACTCCAAGTGAGGTCTCCCAAGAGCAGAGTAGAGGGGCAGGATCACCTCCTTTGACCTGCTGGCCATGCTCCTTTTGATGCAGCCCAGGATATGGTTGGCTTTCTGGGCTGCAAGCGCACACTGCAGCTGGCTCATGTTCATTTTCTCATCTACTATATATATAACAATGTATGTTTAATGTATCATTTACCCTTTTTTGCAGTGAATCCCTATTTCTCTCTGTTCACAGCTTATTCCAGACTGTATTATTTTATATTATTTTTCAATTTCAAGGGTCTTTTCTACGGAATTCAGTGTATAAAAGTAAATGACATTTTGTTTTTGAAATACTGAGAAATCTTCAATTAATTGCAGTTACTCAAGATTAAGCAATACATCTTAGTTATTTGTTACCTTGGACTTTATGTCCACGTACATTTTTCCACTGTCCCAAATCTACTTGCCAGAACATGTACAAGAACAGGAAATTATATTTACAAGGTAATTCTTAAAATATAACACTCATGAGGAGAAAGTATAAATAAACAGTATTTAATTTGATCAGTTTAGAAAAGACAAGGTTACCAAACTTATACAGTTTAATTCAGATGCTCCATTGAAAAAACTGCTCAGATATTTGTATCTTTTTTTAATCGGACACTTAAACAACCGTAATAGGTTTATGAAATGTTTATATATTCATATATAAACTGTTCATTGAATAGATATCTGAATAAAAATCCACAATGAAGAATAAACTGGGGTCAGCAATGAGATGTTTTGTTCAAAAGGGATTCACATTTTAGTGTGAATACAGCATCCCACTGTAAGCAAGCACTTGAATTTAGATATCTAATATTGGATACCTGTTCTGGGTTCCATAATATGCCTGATTTCAGACCACACCTACAAGACTGGACAGTGAGGTTACATAAAACAACTTAGTAGCAAAGATATCATTTTATTGAGGTCATTCAAGTATTCAGACCACTATCTTCCTTCACAGAAGAACTGCTGTTCAAGGTCTATCACTGCACAAAAGTGCACTAGCCATCAGGCTCCTGAGTAATACAAGTCCCTCCTACTCATTATTGGTTAAAGTTCGCAAGTTACTTAAGGACTAAGTACTCAGAAAATCAAAAACTGACGACAGTGTAACCTAGTCATTAGATGTTTGGAAGTTTGAATTTTAAATCTCTTTCAAGAAGATTTATTTATTGAAAGTAAATACATAGTAATAAAAAAAAATGAATATTCTCCAACTGGAAAGACAGAAGATACCCACCTTATGATACCGTTATGGAAGCCTGTGAAACAGTGCCATGGAAGTCAGTGTTTGAAACAGGTGCCCTGCAGCCTGCCTGCACTGTAGACAGGTCTTTTGGACACCACATGAACAGGATAGTGAGCCTGTACCTCTGCTCCTCACCTCTGGAGTGCCATGTTGCCTGTTGTTGTCTTTTGTTTTGTAATTTGGAGCACACCTAGAAAACCAAGCACGATAAAGGAACGATTAATCGGTAGAGAGAGGTAAAAAGGTTAATTACACAGGGCACATTCAATACTCCTGTACTAGAAAGCAATAAATATATATTTGAATATCTCAGTGTTAGATTGTTAGATTCAGAGTTCCAAAGCGATATCTAAATGCTTGATTTTCTTTTATTTTGCTTCCCCATTCTAGGTAGAATAGCATCTAAATCCTTTCACAACTTGTGTTTCTATGCATGTGAATGGATTGGAAATGTACAGCACCATCACTATCTCTTTGGTTTGCATTTAAGTTAAGCTAGAAAAGAAAATAAAAAACAACAAAAACCAACAACAAACCCAGATAAAACAATTGCTTGAAATCAGAAACTGCACCCTCTTAGAGAAGCAGTCTTCAGAAATCCCTTATTCTACTTAAGTTAGTTGCCAGAATCCTGAAAATTAATTCTCCTGATGTAGAAAAGCTATTCATCAGAATGCACATAAACAACTTTGCTTTTGTGAAATTGGATATATGAACTGATTTTCTATCTTTCAGAGATAATGGGCACAAATCCTAGATGTTTTCCAGTATTTAAGTTTCCATGTCTTTTTCTGTGCTTTTTAATAGTTTTTCTGGTGACATCATTAGTCCATGTAATTTTTCCTTTTTCCACGTATTTTTAACTAATTCCTTCCTGTTGAATGACTCCAATTGGTACAGAATATTAAGTTTAAATCCAGATGCAGATATCAAGCAGACTAAAAAAAATTAATATCTAGAAAAATCAAAATTCTTTCAGGAACTCAGTGTTGTATAATTTGCAGCAGATTTTCCTAGATGAGCTGATGCATACTTATGATTAATCAAAGTTTCAAAACACCTTGTGTTTTTTATTATTTTGTTTAATCACTAAGATATAAAATAATTTATTGCCTCCTTTTGTATCAAGAAAAACAGAGTGTAAGAAAAGGTAAGAGAATGTAACCAGCTAGCCTGCTGCATCTAATCACAAAATACAAATCTACATGGCAACTGACACTGAAATAAAGAAGGAAATGTCTATTTAAAAGCATAATGGAAAAATCATAACAGCAACATCCTTCAACAGTCAGCATTATAATACTACCTCAATACTTTTAAAAGTTTATGCTTTTGTGGCAGGAAAAATGGTTACCATGTTTATGATTATTATTTATTAAATGGAGAGCTAAAACAACAATTGTGGTAAGATAAAAAAATGGTTGAAAAAAGAAAAGAAGTGCCATTTTGTTTCAGAAATCAATATAATTCTGTTCTATTTCCATTGTTTCTAGAAATTCAAAAGACTAATTAGACTACTTTTATCACATCTGTGCTCACCAGCCCAAACTACTGGCTTTAGAGATTTAAAAAGATCTTGTGTTGATTTCATTAATCTGCATATCCTACAATTTGTACCCAACAAAAAAAGTTGCTTCTCAATTAAGATCTGCAGAAAGAAAGAAGAAAAAAAAGAAGCATCACCCCAAATGTAAATATCCAAATACTTTCAATGAAGCTGTGCATCATATAAATGACTAGTAAATATTTTAAATTCATTATTCTTGCTATTTTTTTTGTTAATTTTTCTTGATATCAAACTACAGTTGCATGTCCATGAGAGTTTTACCATTTATTTCATTTAGTGTCTCCTAATAAACTTCATTCATTTACAGCAAGTCTCCAAGTCATTACTGTGAATTAGTAAGATTCTTCTGCACTGCAAGGGAAGTAATGAGCTTATGCTTCAGGGTATTTACAGTTTACTGAATAGCTCTTCCTGTTTGTACCTGGCATATTAAACATTTCCCTCTTGGAATGGTCTTTATTTTACGCATTGAATGTAATAATGAAAAACATTTAATTATGTCTAGCCACCTGAATTACTGGATAAGAAGTTAATTTTCATTAAATACGAAAGAACTGGTCAATTCCCTTTCCTGGGAATGGTGAGAAAATGAATCATCCTAAAGCTAAGACGATGTTCCATGACTACCTTCTAGCATAACTAGTGTCTTGACTAAATTTTAGTTCAAATGTTCCTTCTATCTGCCTAAATCCCTCTGCAGTTTCCGTGAAATTTAATACTCTAATTTACTTCCTTTCCTAATGTATTTCATAACATTGCTTGGCATGATTAAGCTGCTTCTGCAAATTATTTCAAGGACAGCCTTACTGCAGTGGGAAGAGAAAAGGATTTTTGCTCCTCACATTTTTTTTCAGTTTTCCAGAATAAATATGTTATATACAAAATATATAATATGTTCTAAAATGTATAATATATATTTTAGAATTTGCAATAGCTCTTATGCTCTTTTTTTGATTTGAATCAGGTGGATTTATTTGTCATAAGGTCTAAAAACCTACAGAATGCCATCCAATATTTTGATCTTTATGCTGGCGATAGCACTGCCTACAAATTATATAAATATATTTAAAAGTCACATCTTGTGTTCCTTGGCATTCACTACTACACTGAAGTAGTAGACTTCAGTAGACTTGTAATAGCCTACAAGTAGACACTACTGAGGATTGCATATATACAGTAATATGTTAAAATTATTATATTGAACTTAAACTGAGACCTATAACTAGTTTTAAAATACTTTAAATACATGTATATTCCACTGTAGACCTGAGATGATATTCAAACCTAAAATAGACTTGTAAACCTTGTGTGAATCCAAGTCCAAATTCATAGATTTTAATTATCATATTAAAGAAGAAAGTTTAGGTTCACATTTTCTACAAATACAGTCTGCTGTGTGCACCTCTACTGTCAACAGTGTAAGTCAGTCTACCATGAGGGCTTCTTTTATTGCTCTGTCCTCATGCCATAAAGTACTTTCTAAAAGAGAGCCTGAAGTAATACAGTATAATTTTCAGATAACTGATGGGTTGAACTGCCATTATAAAACAGAGGAAACATAATGCTGAATTAGGTAACTATGTACCACTCCTGGTTTTGGGACTGTGTAGAGTTCTTCACAATAAGGGTGGTGAGGCACTGGCACAGGTTGCCCAGAGAAGTTGTGGCTGCCCCATTCCTGTCAGTGTTCGAGGCCAGGTTGGATGGGGCTTTGAGAAACCTGGTCTAGTGGAAGGTGTCCCTGCTGTCGTGGTTTAAGTACAGTCAACCACAAAGTTTTTACTCACTCACTCACTGCCTTCTCTTTCTTCCCTTAGTCTCGGGAGCATGGGGAGGAGAATCGAAAGAATGAAACTCGCACAGGTTGAGATAAGAACAGTTTAGTAACTAAGGTATAACACAAATCACTACTGCTACCACCAATAATAATAATGACCAGGGAAATACAAGAGAAATACAAGGAAAGAGAAAACAACAGATCACCAAGCCCGACCCAGCCAGTGCACACTCCAGCAGCGAACCCCACACAGCCTTCCAGGTCTCTGGCCTCCATTTTTACATCCTGGGCATGACGTGCTGTGGTATGGAATAACCTCTTTGGTCAGTTTGTGTCGGGTGTCCTGTCTCCACTTTCTCCCGGCTTCCCCTCCTCCCTGGCAGAGCATGAGACTCAGAAAGTCCTTGGCCAGACAAAAAACATTGCCAAGCAGTAACTGAAAACACTGGTGTTATCAGCGCAGTTCCCAGGCCCCAAATCAAAAACACAGTGCTGCACCAGCTACCAAGAAGGAGAAAAATGACTGCTGCTGCTGCTGAACCCATGGCATTCCACCCCTTATTCCATATCATTCACGTCATGCTCAGATCCCACATTTTCAATATACCATCACAGTGTATGTGTATACGTCCACACAGCACTGCAGAAAGGGAGAGAGATCATCCCTTAGTGCATGGACCAATCCCTATAAAGCTGCTGAGTCCATCCAGTCCATGATATAGGGCTCCATCTTTTGTAACAGTCTTTCAGAGCAGGGGAGGCTGTGTACAGTGTTCACACTTGTGAATGACCTGGGCAATAGTGTCCGTTGCTAAGTCCACTCCTTGATCATAAGTCCACCCCTCGATCATGAGTTCATCTGTATGCTGCATCTCTGCCCTGATGGCCAAAGGTGTCATATGCCAACCAGGCTCAAAATAATTCACCCTTATGTTGCCAATCTAAGTCCATCTGAGCCACTTCTTTTTAGCCGCTTGTCACTGGGGACTCCATGCAGCTGCCTTCCATCTCTGATGCTTCCAAAGCACTGGAGGGGTCCAGTGGACTAGATACTCACACTCGCCCACACTGTCCCACACACCCTGCCACTCATGACTGTCCAACCTTGGGGAAAATCTCTTGGTCATCCTACATTGTAGCCCAACCCCAGACATGGCCCACACCCCACTCTGCCTAACTCTCGGGACCAGACAAAATGGTTGTGGGTAAAACACACTCTGTATGCATGCCAACATGCTGATCCCCATCACACTCAGCAGGCAGGTCTCAAGGGTGCTTAAAGGCCATTCAAAACCATCGGAACTCTCCAATGAGGCTGCTGTACTTGTCCCTGGGGCTGGTGTAGCTGCTGTGCTTGCCGGCTCTCTCACTACCAGCTGCTCTTTGTCTGAGTCCAGGTCTTCCTCCTCTGCCTTGCTGGGAAGTGCTGCGTGGTCTCCTGCATCCTCCTGGGGCTTGGGCTCTCGGGGCTCTGTGGGCGGCTGCTGGGGAATGCTCTCGGTTGCCGCGGGGCAGAGCTCGGCCTCAGAGCTCAGCTTCACCGCCGCCAAAAAGAACTGTTGTAGTTTAAGCCCATGACATAGACATTCTCAAGATTCTCCATTCAATAGAAAAATCATTATTTGATTTGTTTATAAAGCTCCAGCTAAATCTCAACACAGAAAACAACATAGAGGGGTCAGAAAATCCTCCTACCATATTTCAACCCATAGCGAGTTGCTATTTCAAATCCATAACTGGGCTATATTTCCAACCAGAATAGGACTGTAGAGTTACTCCCAGAGTTTATAGACTGCTACATTTTCACTTACTCCATAGCTGCCTAGTTATCCTCGTAGTTATCCTCCTAGCCTTGGCTTAACTAACACAACACAAAATAAAAACAAACTAAGCAACAATTCTGAGGCAAAAGCAAATTCAAGGCCCGTTCATTTTATTTTAATTTGTAATTTTCAATGATATGGAAATTAATTTTAGTGCAACTATACTTTTTTTCTTATTTTAGTAGGAATGTGTTTATGGTTAATAAGGACCTAAAATACTCATTCACAGGTAAGTCCTTAACTAGCATCATGTGTATTAATCCAGTTATTTTGCATAGTTAATGGCATACAGAAAGAAAAGGAGTTCCTCTTCTTCGCTCTGTTCTGCTCTGCCAGGTCTATTTCCATCTGTGCAATGCTATAAGCCTTTAATAAGCATAGTTCTAGTTCTGCTCAATCATATAAATGGCAAGATGGACAACGCCAGATCCCCACAGATGTGATCAACAAGATAACACTAATGTCGCCACCAACTAATAACAAAGAAACACAAGCTTTCTTGGGTGCTGTGGGGTTCTGGAGAATGCACATCCTGAATTACAGGTTGATTGTAAGCCCTCTCTAGTATGTGACCCAGAAGAAAAATGATTTTAAATGGGGCCCTGAGCAACAACAAGCCTTTGAGCAAATTAAAGCATGAGATAGTTCGTGCAGTAGCCCTCGGACCAATCCGGACTGGGCCAGATGTTAAAAATGTACTGTACACTGCAGCTGGGGAGAACGGTCCTACCTGGAGCCTCTGGCAGAAAGCTCCAGGGGAGACTCGAGGTCAACCCCTTGGCTTTTGGAGTCAGGGATACAATGGATCTGAGGCCAGCTACACCCCGACTGAAAAAGAGATATTGGCAGCCTATGAAGGGGTTTGAGCTGCTTCGGAAGTGATTGGCACTGAAGCACAGCTCCTCCTGGCACCCCGGTTGCCCGTGCTGGGCTGGATGTTCAAAGGCAGGGTCTCCTCTACACGTCGTGCAACTGATGCTACATGGAGTAAGTGGGCCACATTAATTACACAACGAGCTCGAATAGGAAATCCCAGTCGCCCGGGAATTCTAGAAGTCATCATGGACTGGCCAGAGGGCAATGATTCTGGAAGGTCACCAGAGGAGGAAGGAGTGATGCCCGACCATATAATGAACTGTCAGAAAGTGAAAAGCAATATGCCTATTTACTGATGGGTCCTGTCGCATTGTGGGAAAGCACCGTAGATGGAAGGCAGCAGTATGGAGTCCTCAACGATAAGTTGCAGAAACTGCTGAAGGGGGAGGGTGAATCAAGTCAGTTTGCAGAAGTGAAAGCCATCCAGCTGGCCTTGGACATTGCCGAACGAGAAAAGTAACCAGTACTTTATCTCTATACTGACTCATGGATGGCGGCGAATGCCCTGTGGGGGTGGTTGCAGCAATGGAAGCAGAGCAACTGGCAACGCAGAGGGAAACCCATCTGGGCTGCTGCACTGTGGCAAGACATTGCTGCCGGAGTGCAAAACCTGGTGGTCAAAGTACGCCACGTAGATGCTCACGTACCCAAGAGTCGGGCTACTGAGGAACACCAGAACAACCAACAAGTGGATCAAGCTACTAAAATTGAAGTGGCTCAGATGGACTTAGATTGGCAACATAAGGGTGAATTCTTTTTGGCCCGGTGGGCCCACGACACTTCAGGCCATCAGGGCAGAGATGCAGCATGCAGATGGGCTCGTGATGGAGGGGTGGACTTAACAAGTGGATACTGTTGCCCAGGTTATTCATGACTAGTGAAACATGTGCTGCAATGAAGCAGGCTAAATGGTTCAAGCCTCTTTGGTATGGAGGACGATGACTGAAGTACAAATATGGGGAGGCTTGGCAGACTGATTATATTACACTCCCACCAACCCGCCAAGGCAAGCGTCATGTGCTTACCATGGTGGAAGCAACCACCAGATGGATGGAAACATACGCTGTGCCCCACGCCACTGCCCGAAACACTATCCTGGGCCTTGAGGAACAGATTTTGTGGCGACACGGCACACCAGAGAGAATTGAGTCAGACAATGGGACTCATTTCCGGAACAGCCTGATGGATACTTGGGCCAAAGAGCATGGCATTGAATGGGTATGTCACATCCCCTACCATGCACCAGCCTCTGGGAGAATCGAACGGTACAATGGGCTATTGAAAACTACACTGAGAGCAATGGGTGGTGGGACTTTCAAACACTGGCATACACATTTACCAAAGGCCACCTAGTTGGTCAACACCAGATGATCTACCAACAGGGCTGGTCCAGCCCAGTCAGAACTTCTGCATACTGTGGAGGGCAACAACGTTCCTGTGGTGCATATAAAAAATTTGCTGGTGAAGAGAGTCTGGGTTATTCCTGCTTCAGGTAAAGGCAAACCCACTCGTGGGATTGCTTTTGCTCAGGGACCCGGATATACTTGGTGGGTAATGCGGGAAGATGGGGAAGTCCGATGTATACCTCAAGGAGATTTGATTTTAGGAGAAAAAAATCCAGTGAACTCAATTGCATGCTGTTGCCTGCTATGTAATATTTTATAACCCATCAACTAGATGTCTTCAAGTCATCTGCGACTGACCCTCAGACCATCATCCCAACAAAGAACGAACTTTGATGAAACCAGACGAGTTCTGCAGTCAAGGAACAATCAGCATCAGCAGGCAACGATCCAACACTGCACACAGCCTCCCCTGCTCTGAAAGACTGTTAGAAAAGATGGAGCCTGACATCACGGACTGGATGGACTCAGCAGTTTCATAGGGATGGTCCATGCACTAAAGGATGATCTCTCTCCCCTTCTGTGTGTGTGTGGATGTATACATATACATGTGATGATATTTTGAAAATGTGGGATCTGAGCATGATGGGAATGGTATGGAATAAGGGGTGGATTGTCATGGGTTCAGCAGCAGCAGTCGTTTTTTCTCCTTCTTGGTAGCTAGTGCAGCGCTGTGTTTTTCGATTTTGGGCCTGGGAACAGCGCTGATAACACCAGTGTTTTCAGTTACTGCTTGGTAATGTTTTGTCTGGACAAGGACTTTCTGAGCCTCATGCTATGCCAGGTAGGAGGAGGAGCCAGAAGGAAGCAGAGACAGGACACCTGTTTCAAACTGACCAGGGAGGTTATTCCATACCACAGCACATCATGTCCAGGAGGGAAGACTGAGAGCAGGGCCCCCGAACTGTTTGATGGTGGACTGGGGGTTCACGTCATGGCCAGGTTTTTGGTATTAGAGGGTTCGCTGCTGAGGGGTGCACTGGCTGGGTCGGGCTTGGTGAGCAGTTGTATTCTGTTTCCTTGTATTTTGCTTTGTACTTTGTCTGTCATTATTGTTATTGGTGGTAGCAGTATAAAACAAATTTTGTGTTATACCTTAGTTACTAAACTGTTCTTATCTCAGCCTGTGTGAGTTGTACTCTTTTAATTCTCTTTCCCATCTCCCCGGGACTGAGGGAAGAAATAGAGGGAGGTGAGTGAGTGAGAAAACTGGGGGGGGGGTTTAGAGACTTAAACCACAACAGTAACTTATGACATATAAAATTACATAAAATTCATTAGGCTAGCAGCTTTTTTTCTGCAAGGTCTTTAAGTTGAGTGTATGCAGGCATCTAAACATGAAGCTCTTTTTAGCTATTTGTCTTTGTACACACGCACACACAAAAAAAAAAACAAAAAACAAAAAAAAACCAAAAAAAACCCCAGAACTAAAGGAAACAACAGAAAACCCAAGCATGTGTTCCATATATTTCACATAACACAATTCCAGTGCCTGAAAAGCTCAGATACCAAAATACTGTTAAGTACGGCAACCTTGATAGGTACCTTGCAAACAGCAGACTTTCTAGGGAATACGTTGGTATTAAAAACCACTAACTTTAATCTGTAAAAGACAAGCATTTAATCTGTACAAGTGTTTAAAATAAAATAAAGTACTTCTAAATGGTTCTGTCTTGCATCTCAGCTTGTCATATAATTTTTCTTTATACATGAAGTTCTGTAAACATATTCTCACACAGAACTGTACCTTTGGAGACAGACAAAATAGCACAGCAGGCAGAATTAGATTAAAGGAAAAGTATAAATGGACCATCCATAAGGTCATAAAGAATTATTCCTTGAAAAAAAAATAATCGTGTACAGTGTCCATGAATTGACCACAACATGGATTCACTTTTGTTCTACAAAAAACATTGCCAAGAAGTTTGACACGCCTAAAAAGGGGATGCATTAGTACTGAAGCCATGCATAAACAACGTAATAGCTCTTTCTTAGAACTGAGTCTGCAAACCTTCCATCTGAATGTAATGATGATGCCGTTGACAAGATGACATTCATTTGAGCAGCAGGCAGCAATAGATGGACAGATAAGTCAGACAGATTCCTTCAGCTGACACAGGCTAAATATGCAGTCGTAATCAGTATTTCAGAACAGTGTCTCTAATTTGACACTGATGCAGAGAGGTTTCTATTCAGCTTTCTAAAAATGGACTTTGTTGTCACATTGGTGTGTGTGTGTGTAAAACATGCTGTCACTCTCACAACCTCTAGTCCTGACTCTTGATGGAGCTCCACTTATTTTCAAGGCATTTATGAAAAGAAGAGAGAACACAAAAACCACACTTGCGGATTTGTACTGAAGTGAAGTGTCAAATTCAATGTGTGTTGGGCTGTCTTTTTCAGGAGAGTGAACAAGACAAAGCAACCAGCAGCAGAAACTAGCTTTTCTGATACTGGGTATGGAAAGGAAGAATCTTTGCTACAGGCTTTTTGTTACCTTTTTCCCACTGGAGATCAGAGGAAGGTTTTTGGAGGTAAGAGGGGCAGGATATTTTACTTTTATCCACTTAAAAAAACCTAAGAGCACTTACAAAGGCAGTATATTCCACATTTTACCTTATCAAAAAACAGTCGCAGTAGTCAAATGTTTTTTCCTCAGTAGCTAACATTTTGATGAGTTCAGGTAAGAGATAAATGGATCGAGAGAAACTGTTTAAATATGAAGAATAAGTATACCTAAAAAAATGAAGGAATAGTATTGATACATTACTACATTAGAAATTAAAAGCAGCAAATATGGTAGTTTTCAAAAGGTTTGTTTTGCTAGTATTTCGAATTATTTAGTGTTCCTACAGATATATTAACAGAAGTTTTAAAGTTCCACCATTCAGTCTAACAAAAAATTGGATGCAAATATTGCTAGGCAGTCCTAGAAAAACTGTGGAATCTGTGATCTGAACAGCTGTATCAGAAACTGATTCTAACAGTGAAACATAATAGAAATGTATCTTATTTTTCAAATGTTGAATTAAACAACATTAATTTAAAAAATTAAGGTCTTAGAACTATTCACAACTAATGTTAGCTTAAATCTTGGGATCAGATCTGCTACATGCTAAATATCATAGCAGGAAACAGCATTTTTCATATTCAGAAGAACTTGTTTGAAAGTTTGGTGTTTGAGAATGAATTGTAGCTAAATGGGAGATCACTTAAGAATTCCAGGTATCACAGGAATTTGTGTGTGATCACTCAGTGACAAATGAAGACATAGAAAAAAAAAAAAAACAAACAGAAAAAGCATGAATTTGTGAAGAAAGAAAATAGTGGAGATGATCACGAACATTCTGCTTGCAAGTGTGATATTTTATGGTAACTTTTGATTTCCAAAAGGTATGTGAAATCATTTTAATTTCTAAAGCCATGACAAAGAACAAACGTAAAGCAGCAAGTTGCCATTTGTGATTACATTTTCACCAAATGTGAAAACATCATTAATGGAAGGCCAGACTTAACCCTTTTCAAATGAACTATTTTTACCAGAGGCAGAATACGGTGGGTAACTTGTTGCTATGTTAATAACACATAGTCTCTTCCTGTCCTCTCACTGCTAGAGATCAAAGCAGACGCATGACTGTCAAATCAGTATTTCTCAGGCACAAACATATGCTACAATTAGTAGTATTTAATGCTCATGCATAATAAGTCAACACTATGCTAAGTCTGTCATTATACTTTAATGATACATAATAAGTTTTATGTGCAAAGGTGCCAGGTTTTGTTAAAAGCTGAATATGTAAGCAGGTGCAGTGAAACTCTATTGCTGAAGCAAAGATATTGTTAGGTACTTTCTGAAGACCAAAATCAAGTAGAGTTTTGGGGTTCTGCTGACAAGTTTTTCTTAAAGTGAGGACTCAGAACCACTCAAATTATTTTAAGTTCTAAACAATTAGGAAGAAAATAGAACTAAAAGCATTGTAATTGAGAAATGCAGAACTGTGGGTGATAGAGGAAAAGTAGCATTAAAGAAATTTGTGAATGAATCTGCCTTTTGAGTCCTTATTCACCAAGTCCAGTTCACTGGTACTTCCTTCATTCCAACAACATTTTTTGTCCTTCAAAGCTGTAACAAACTGTATTCAGCTTTTTAACATTCCTGGAAAAATGTGTCTTTCTTTTGTTACTTTGCAGGTATGTGCGCTGGTATGCTTTGGTGCTCTATTTGTGCCCTTTCTACCTGGCTGAACACTACACTTTCAAAAGTACCCTCACTTCAGCATACTAATTTGCTTTTTCTGAGTAATTATATTCCCTTTTTTATTAAGGAACCAACAAAACCACAAAAGCTTGTATTTTTTGAATCCTTTTAAAAAGGACAAAATAGTAAATACATTAATCTCATAAAAAAAATTGAATAGAAACCTCTCAGAGAACATGAAAGAAACCAAAGACACACATAGAGATACTCTAAGTCACTGTATTTGAGAATGTATTGTTCCCTTTGCATCAAGTTCATGAACTGAAAATGGAAATTCTAATTTCTAGAGAAGCTTACATGTGAAATGTGTAAATATCAATGAAGTCTTATCTATCAATGCATCTTTAAATATCTTGAAGTACAGCTAGTATTCAATCTTGTTTTAATCAAAAGATTTTCTAAACTTTGGTCCAAATTCATTAGTGTCGTGGTTTAAGCCTCACCCAGGCTAATAACTCACGAAGTTTTATTCACTCACTCACTCCCCTCTTTTTAGTTCCCCCAGTCCCGGGGGCATGGGGAGGAGAATCAAAAGAATTCAACTCGCACAGGTTGAGATAAGAACAGTTTAGTAACTAAGGTATAACACAAATCACAACTGCTACCATCAATAATACAAGAGAAATACAAGGAAACAGAATACAACTGCTCACCAAGCCCGACCCAGTCAGTGCACCCCCCAGTACCAAAAACCTGACCATGCCGTGAACCCCCAGTCCACCACCACACCCTTCCGGGTCTCTGCTCTCCATCTTCACATCCTGGGCATGACGTGCTATGGTATGGAATAACCTCTCTGGTCAGTTTGGGTCAGGTGTCCTGTCTCTGCTTCCTCCCGGCTCCCTCCTCCCTGGCAGAGCATGAGACTCAGAAAGTCCTTGGCCAGACAAAACACTACCAAGCAGTAACTGAAAACACTGGTGTTATCAGCACAGTTCCAAGGCCCAAAATCAAAAAACACAGCGCTGCACCAGCTACCAAGGAGAAAAATGACTGCTGCTGCTGAACCCATGACAATTAGTAAGCTCAGCTGATTATTTTTAGTTATTGTTTTGGCAATACAGACAGAAATGTATCAGAGTGTTTTGGTGGGTTTTTTTCCCCTGTGATTCTTGACATAGAACTACTGCCTCTTCCGTTTTCATTATATGAACTAAATTTTTTAAAGAAAAACTGTCACCCAGTTCTGGAATCTGAGTTCAATATAACTTGCATTCTCAAGGCAAGATCTCAGCTAAAACAATAGAATCCCACTTCATCCACCCCCACGATGGTTCAGATTAGCATCTGAGAATCTGAAGCTCAACTGAAAAAGACTCAGAAGTATTTATAAAAACAGTCACAGTGTTAACAGTGAAAAATTGCTGCAACAATTACAGCATGCTTACTAATCACAGTGCAGTTGTTCTAGCAAGTTTTTAAGTTACCACAAACTATATCAACTCCATAGTTTGGGGTTGTTTCGTAAGAAGCTTTTGAAAGTTAAGGAAAAAAAATAAAGTGGTGTCCCTCTTTATGGAGTTAGTAGCCTAAATGTAATCCTTATAAAGAACTTCTACTATAAGAATATCTGTATCTTTAGTCTAAGAAATTCTTGTTCTTTAAACATGGAATGGCTGATACTTGAAAGACAAATTAGAATGCTAACACTCTTAAAGTGGGGTGGAATTCCCATTAGCTAGGTGAGCACCTCTGTATCTTCTCCTGTAACTGGCTGTAGTTAAATAGAATCAGAAGAATAGAATACAAATGGCCAGATAATAAAAGTTCCTGTGTACTACTGATCAGTACTAATGTAATTTCTACTTCTTAATAGCTCTCTTAGTGACCTAAAAACCCAGGAAAAATTAATAGGAAATTAACCTAGGTAATTTTCTTGAATTTTATATATGCTTGTAGATCTGATCGGATAGATGCAATCAGATTCTCTCTGAAACACCTAAGTAGCAAGTTTATAACAGTACCTGTCAACATCCTGTGTGAAAAATTATGAATAACTGGAAGATATTGTATTTGTGTGAAATGCTTACTTTTTTATCGTGGATAATGTTTATAATTCTTTTGTCTTAAATGTATTACTATTACTGCAAGCTGTTTGGGGTCCCCTCATTTCTTTCCTAAGATGAAATGCAGGCATTAAACTGAATGCACACTTGCTGAAATAACTAACGAAAATTAAAACATGATTGTGCCTCTAAAATGGCGCTTGGAAGAGAACCTCTAGAGTTACTGCCCCCAAGAAAATGAGGGCTGGAGCCTTAAGAGCTAAGGGCACTTCCCAGTGAAGGTTGTATTTTGTCAGAGATAGAGTTAACCTTGTTAAGCTAACAAGTTGCGAAAGAAATCCTTATGTCTACTGCTCCTGAAGATAAAAATTTTATGTGACAAGCAGTACCTGCTTTAAAACCAAACTGATTGACATTAATGATATTTTAATGTCTAATTTGTTAATAATGAAGTAATGAATTTAAACTGAATTATTTTTTTCAAGAATAAATATACAGTCTGTCATTTCTGGATCAGCCTTCAAAAGTGCCAAAAATTTAGAAAATCTGATACTGTATTCTCGATTTTTAAAAAAGCATATGTTTAAAATTAGCTTCTCAGCTATTCCTTTACTATACTCAGTTCAACTGAGTATCCATATCTAATTATCTGAATAACTTTAATTTAGAAGAGACTCGTTTTGCATCATTTTTATGTTTCTTAATGTAATCTCTTCCATTAATCCCAGCTCAGCATAAAAGACTGTGGGGGTTTTCTTGTTTTGTTTCTGGCTGGTTGGCTGGTTGGTTGATTGGTTGGTTGGTTTGGGGTTTCTTTTTTTTTTTTTTCCTATTAATATCAATATCTGGTTGTTGCTCTGCTGTTTTAACATTCTTTTTCTCTTAGATCTTTTTAGATTCTTAAGGTATTGACAGATCAGTGCTTTCTTTTGTCTTTTTGTCAGCCATAATTTTTTTTTTAATTCTGATCTTTTTTGCATTTTTTTACGTTTGTACATCTCTAAGATTTGACAAGTTTTAGTACAGTTAAATCACATCAGTTGGTCATGTCTTCTGAACTACTTTAAAGCCACTATATTGGTGATGAAGCTTTAGAAAGTCATTTTTCTTCATCATTTGCACAGGAAATTTGTACAAGTAGCTCAAAATAATAACTGGTTCACCAACAGACTATATTATTATTAATGATTCTTATTTATCAGAGAGCTAGATCTGCCAGTATTCCAAAGAACCATTTTTTAATTGGTGCATTGTTTAAAATCCAAGGCTGATTTAAAATCTAATAAACTTTGGTGGGACACTAAATAATGAGTAGTAGAGGTTATTGCTATAGAACATCTTTACTGGTTGGTGAAGTTGTTAGCAATCCAACAAAGTATACCACTGCCGAACTAAGCCAAAAATCACAGATTATGTCTGCATTTGACAGATATATGTCTTGAAAAAGAATGGTACAGATAAGGATTTAGGAATCACAACGAAATCTCTTCAGTGTATATTGTCAGTATTAAAATTGACAAAAAGGAGGAATGAAGATAATGAGGAAAGCGAGAGAAAGCTGTCGTTACCATCAGATATATGTTTCTGTATATGTAAGAATTTCAGGAGGTCAAAGACCTCCAGGCACTTTCAGTGCTCACATTTGGAAGATGTGAAGACATATAAGATGTGGAAAAGACAGCTAAAAGCATTTCATCAGCTTAAATATTTTAGCCTTAGCTGGGGACTGAAGAGATCAAATAAACTATCTATAGAAGAGACAGTAGAGAAGCAGTCTGCTCTCTTTGTATAGATACGAACACATAGAAAATGGTAATGGGAGGTTTTCCAGCATTTTGACTAAGGTATGAAGGGATGTAAGAATCAAAAGTCTGTTTCCTGACTTTAAGGGTAATATGCCAGTACAATATGGCAGGTGATACAATTACCAATATTCAAAGTCTTCTAAAAATAATTAGTTAACCTTTCAAAAGATGCTCTCCAATACAGTTCTGTGAAAAGTTCAGCAGCATTTTTGCATAATGGTCATTTCTGGAGCTGCAAGTTTGAAGATGTGGAATCATCATCTTCATTCCATTTTTTACATGCCTCAGTGAACAGAACTGGCTGTGTGCACTACATGCTTGTAACAGTTGTAGCTCTTAGTTAAAACAAAAAATCATACTTCAGCAGATGAGCTCTTAGCCTCTAGGTTATATGTTTTTTCTGTGTGTGATGCACAATCAGCTTGTTGTCATCTACACTTCTGTCAAAAACTGGCCATGATAAAGTCAAGAAAAGAGATCAGTAGTAACAGACTGTTCAAAGAATGCTTTTCAAGCTGATGACTGGCTGATGTTCCTTGCTTACATTCTTAGAGACATGCTGACAGCTAAATTCTGTTCTGAGCTACCACTTCTAAACACTCCTGAGAAATTTTGAATATGTCCTCTTTTAAATTTACTCTCCCTCTATTCCGCATTCCCTTCCTCCTCACCAGAGTGCAGACATGATTCAGAGCTCAGAATTACGTTGGTGTATACTACCCAACCGATCCTCTGCTATTGTAAAGGCTTCAGTCATTTCAGCCTTACCTGTTTCTGTAATGTTACACATGATTAAGTTTTCTGTGAATGGATATACTTTGCTTTTCAGAATTCACATTGGGTTGAAAATAATCTAATTCTCAAAAAGAAGACAGTTTAATGATGTCATATATTTGTTCAGCAATATAATTTCTGATAATATATTTTCTACCTTATAATTTAGAGATCAAATATACATCTCTAAGGAAGATCTTTTAAATAGGCAATGTCATCAATTTTCAATATACTGTCACACAGAAATAACCTGTGTACCATTGATTTAATTCTTATGTGGCAAAATGATGGCCAGGCAGACTTTTGCTTTTCCCAGGCAAAGCAAAACTCTCATTGTTAAGGAGGAAATTTTCTTCAAATCAGTTGTGAGCCTTCAAGAAAGAAACATGAAAAGCCTTAAAATAAAGACAGCAAAACAATGAAAATAAATAGCAGCAAATACACAGCAAGAACTATTCTGTATAATAATATTAAACTGTCAGTTTCGTGTAGCTCTAACTGTAAAACTGCACAATTATATTTGCAGTGAAATCTTTTTCTACAGTCTTGGTATGATTCAAATAAGGGAGGCACTATAAATAGTTTTTAGGAAATAAATTCCCTTTTCCAAAGTGCATATCACATATTAGAAGAAACTGAATGAGAGCATTAGTATTCATTTAAGACATTTAAATCATTCTACAGCTACAGTAAGAGAATAGCAAGAGATGGGGAATAATTTATTTACAGAAAGTAGAATAATGATATTTTGTGATTTCTAAGGACATTTTTTTAAAAAATGTTTGGTTCATTTAGTTATAAACCTAGATGCTGAATTGAAGAACAGAGCGGGCTGATAGAATCACATCAAAAGAGTCCTTCAAAGGAAATAAGTTGTGTGGTATGCTAAAAATTGAACTGTTCCATGCAGCATTTCAAAATGGGAAGTTTGGAAAAGAAGCTTGATGTATCAAACGTAACAGAACAACAGTGACTTTGGGGAAGTTGGTAATATTGCCTGACTGACACATAAAGAGGTAGGTTTTTTTTTTTTAGTTTGCTGACTGCAAGCTACAGGTAGGAGAAAGGAACAGAAGTTATTACGGAAAAGGTGAAATGATGAAGTTGCAGTAACCATTAAGACAAACACATATGCTGTGCAACCTGGAAAAGAAAATGTCATACACTCCACTTGAGAAAAAAAAAAAAAAAAGTCTGACTCAGAAATAAACAAAATACAAAGAGATAATACTTCAGATTTCATTAACTGTGCCATATTGGTATTCTTTTTCCACTGTAACACTCTCATGTCCGATAGTTAAAATCTGATGTTACAGCTATGAATATCTTTGTATACTTCAATCTTTCTGAGTGTCCATTCTCTTGTATACCACATTATGGAGATGAGAAATGTGTTACTCTAAACAAAATGTCGTCCCACAAAACTGGTTTTATTACTTTTCTCAGAGTTGCTTCTTAGATTCATTTCACATAAATACACTCATATTTGGGTCAAGTGAAATTCAGATGATCAGTAGAGATAATGTTTCAAATGTTTTAAAATCTAGTATCGCATTTTGAATTTTATTGCTTCTTTCCTGAATCTATTCACATTTTCCAGAAAATTCTTCTATGATATTATTACTTCAGATGAACACAATTGAGTGTACATAATATGTATTATTATGAACAAGCATAATGCAAGTCACTAGCAACTTCCTAATTTCACTGAAACTGGGAAAAAAACCACATAATCTCATACAAAATGCAAAATTCATGAAACATACTAATAGAGAAAACTGACAAATTTTGTTAAAGGAAAATGTCAGACTACAATTGCTCCTTCTTGTAATTTACATCTAACAACACAAAAACAACAGTTAAAAACAAAGTTTCATAAGCATCGTACGTAAATACCTCTTGAACTAATTTGTCTTTATTGTTCCATTATTTTTTCACTTTGACCAAGTGTTACAAGTGTTTGATTTTGCTGAACATAATGAGAACACTATAAAAGACCAAGATATAATGTGTTCTACTCTACACTAAATCAAACCGTCATAAATTTTTCTTACTAAACAAACCTCATCAGTGTAGTTTATTAAAACAATTGGATGAAGAACATTCTCCAGTTTCAGACAGCAATTTACTCTAACGCACTTTCTGCTTTATTTAATGAAATTGGGAGAATTTTCTCCAGCTATATAATCCGCTCGTAAGTTAAACTGTAAAGAATATTATGAAAATAAATTATTTTATCAGTTAATTTTTCCATATGATCAAACTACAAAAGATTTTGTTCAAAAAAAAGGGGGGGGGGGGGGGGAGAAACACCCTTTAGCTAATCTATATTTTAATTGCATTTTTCCTTTCCGGAGTATTGCTATCATTAACATTATGATGGCAAGCCAGTAAATAGGTATTTTCGGTTTGAGACAAGGGGCTTATACTTATTATGGGATGCTAGAATTTTAATGGGAAAAGACGATTTGATGTAAATGATAAACAGATTGTTTAGTACTGCTAATGTTTTGCATCATGTGCTTCATTAATTACATGTCCTATGTAACTTTTTTTTAAGAGTACACAATTACAATAAACTTACTTACTTCACTATATGTGCTGGCACATGACAGAGCTTACATTTTGACAATTTAAAATCTGAAAACCATTTACCATACTCTTCAGTTCTCAATTTATATGCAATGAGAATAGGCACAGGATGTGAGATTAATGCAGTAAAAAAAAAAATAAATAGCATTTGTTTGGCATTTTATCAAGGAAGTTCAAGAACAGTTCACTTAAGAGTTTACTTCAAGAACTATTGAAGGTTAGAGATGAACACAGTATATGAACTATTGATCTAACACCCACACAGTCTCTACAGGATAATTATGGGCAAATTCATTTACTAAGATAAGACACTATTTTTCAGTCCTTTGGCTATGCAGTGTATTTTTCCTCAATATCTACATTATTTCAAATAAAACTGCTGAAGCTTCCATTTAAAGTAATCATTAAAAATGCTATTAATTACTATACTAATTTAAGCTATGTTTCTTCTGTGGATCATTCTGCAGTCTTGATGTTGAAATCATAGAATACCCATTTGAAAAGGGACATCAAAGATCTTCTGGTGCAACCTTTATTTAGTTTCTTGTTTATATTTTGATATCTTTGGCATTGAAATGTCACTTAGAGCTGTGGAAAGAGGTATCTGGGACAAAGAAGTTGAGGGTTTTTTTAAGAAACCTGCAGCTAACTCTTAATGCTGTACTTGAAAGTTGTAGACGCTAGAAATACTGTAATTTTATGCATCTAATTCTAAAATTCTCATATAATCTCTAAGATTTTCCATAATTCTGAAATACTGTTTCTTAAAAGTACTCCAAGAATGGGGAAATTATGCTGGTTTATGCAGATCATTATGATGGTGAGGCGGGCTGATGCCAGCCTTATGAAGTTTAACCATGCCAAGTGCAAGGTCCTACAGCAGGGTCAGAGCAATCCCAGGCACAGCTATAGGTTGGGCAGAAAAAAGATTCAGAGCAGCCCTTCAGAGAAGGACTTGGGGGTGTTGGCTGATGAGAAACTGAACCAGCAATGTGCGCTCGCAGCCCAGAAAGAGAAGCGTATCCTGGGCTGCATCAAAAGGAGCGTGACAAGCAGGTAGAAGGAAGTGATCCTATTCGTCTACTCTGCTCTTGTGAGACCTCTCTTGGAGTACCTTGTACAGTTCTGGTGTCCTCAACATAAAAATGACATAGAACTGTTATAACAAGTCCAGAGGAGGGCCACAAGAATGATCAGGGGACTGGAGCACCTCCCCTATGAAGATAGGCTGAGAAAGTTGAGTCTGTTCAGCTTCAAGAAGAGAAGGCTGTGTGAAGATTTCATAGCAGCCTTCCAGTATCCGAAGGGGGCCTATAAGGATGCTGTGGAAGGACTATTCATTAGGGACTGTAGTGGTTAAACAAGGGGTAATGGGTTCAAACTTAAACAGGGGAAGTTTAGGTAAAATATAAGGAAGAAACTCTTTACTGTAAGGGTGGTGCGACACTGGCATGGGTTGCCCAGGGAAGTTGTGAATGCTCCATCGCTGGCGTTGTTCAAGGCTGGGTTAGATGGAATGACACAGTTTAGAGTGTGGTGTCCCTGCCCATGGCAGGGGGGTTGGAACTAGATGATCTTAAGGTTCGTTCCAACCCTAACTATTCTATGATTCTATGGGAAGATAACAAAGATTTCTGCTCTTTCTAATTTTAGAGAAAAGCTCTCGAGTATAAATTTATAAATAATAATACCTTTTGGAGTCCCAGTGACTTCACATGGTGTTCTTACAGGCACAGTTATCAGTATTCTCATGCTGATAGAAATCTGGAAAAAAAACTGAAAACAGATCTGGTGAACAATGAAGGTTTTTTACTATCAATTGAGGAGGGAGAATATAATTAGCTACTGCTTTTTTTTTTTTTTTTTTTTTTACTTCTTTTAAACGTTAAATAGAAATTATCTGGTTCTCAAAAATCATATAGCATTAATGAATTAAAGGAATAGATGAAAGTAAAAAAAGAGGACACATTCTTTTCCCTGTATTTGTGAATACCAAGAAGAAGAGTGAACAAGAATACCAAACATTTCCATCTGAACATAGTATTTTGAAAGCAGTCATAGATGGCTTGTCCAAAGAACAGAAGCCTGTATAGCAAACACAGGAACAGCACCTTACTTTGTCAACAGGCTATGTTTTAGTGAGCCAATTTCTTGTTTTTTCAGGATATGACTCAGAATTCTTGGAATTCTTAGAGATATTCTTTTTTCCCCCTTATATGTCCTGCACACTTTCTACATGAGTCTTGTTTCTGTCAGTATCCAAAATGAATTAAAAAAAATTAGTGGTCTCATAAAATTACTTTGTAAAAAAGCCCAAAATCACACTACAGTTGCCTTCATCTAACCAACTGCATTTTTTAGTTTGGTCTCAAAGTCAAATTCAGAGAAGGTATTCAAGGACCTGAAACATAGTCACTTTATTTCTGAAACATTTAGTTTGCTGAATCTAAAAGGGTATTTTCTCTATAGTCACCTAAAATACAGTGAACATTCAATGAAGTGTATTTTCTTATTAACACTGCACAGACACAGATGCCTTTATTCCCTCATTCAATAGCTATATTTTACTTCTGATTCTGCTCACTTATATTCATTTTTCCCTATGATCTTTTCATCATTTGCTTTCTCCTTCCTTTTTACATAATTTTTGTAAACAAACTTAGGCCATAACATTCAGACAAGCTTGAAATGAAGCCAGAGAAGCTTGGTCATCCAAATGAAAATATTTGTATGCAAAATTCCAATGAATTAATTTTGTAGTTAATTAACTGAGACAGATATCAAAACAGGAATACTGCAAGTAATTATTCATTGACCATGTCAAAGAAGGAGTAAGCCATTTCACTGATTGAAATTAATATTCTTACTTCGTGTTTATTTTTTTCATCTTCTGTGCCTTGAGTGGTTTTCCCCCAGAAATACTGTAACTTTGTTTTCATCCTTAGTCTGTTTCTGATTCATAATATTAACGAAAGTATCAATACTATACAAACTTAAATAAAATCTAACACACTATCTAGGATTATCCTTTCTTCTAAAGAGGTGATTCAAGTGTTTGGTATCTAATTCTGAATTAAACAAATTTATGAATATGAAGAATTAGACAACATTTTCTGAAATAAAACTGCTGCATGCCTTTGCAATAATATGACAGTTTACTTATTTGCTGATCTTAAATCTCTTTATCTTAAACTTACTACATAATACAGTTGTTTAAAAATAAGTATTGTAGAAATAACATCTCTTCGGCATTCTTTAAAAAGTCCTTAAAATAAATCGATACAGTCACAAAATTTAGTATCCCCAAAGACAACAGTTTGACGTTTCGTATCACTATGAAGAGTGACAAATTCTTTTCAGCTTATTCATAATTTGTCTGTATTAGTATGCATTGCTTTTGAAATGCCTGGAAAACACTGGAAAAAGTCTGTATTCAAAATCACTTTTCATTCAGTAAATCTGAATGCATTGGTAGTTGAAGAGAACATATGTTTGTATGTCATTTGTTGTCATCATTTAAGCCTCTAAGCCCCCACCCACGCAGTTTTACTCACTCACTCACTCACTCACTCATCCACTCACCCACTCACCCACTCACCCACTCACCCACTCACCCACTCACTCCCCCTCTTTATTCCCCCAGTCCTGGGGGGATGGGGAGGAGAATCAAAAGAATTCAACTCACACAGGTTGAGATAAGAACAGTTTAGTAACTAAGGTATAACACAAATCACTACTGCTACCATCAATAATAATACAAGAGAAATACAAAGAAAGAGAATAGAACTGCTCACCAAGCCCAACCCAGCCAGTGCACCCCCCAGCAGCGAACCCCCCAATACCAAAAGCCTGACCATGCTGTGCACCCTCAGTCCACCACCAGCACACCCTTCCGGGTCTCTGCTCTCCATGTTCATATCCTGGACATGACGTGCTGTGGTATGGAATAACCTCTTTGGTCAGTTTGGGTCAGGTGTCCTGTCTCTGCTTCCTTCTGGCTTCCCCTCCTCCCTGGCATAGCATGAGACTCAGAGTCCTTGGCCAGACCAAAACATTGTCAAGCAGAAACTGAAAACACTGGTGTTATCAGCACAGTTCCCAGGCATGAAATTAAAAACACAGTGCTGCACCAGCTACCAAGAAGGAGAAAAAATGACTGCTGCTGCTGAACCCATGACATTTGTACAGCAGCTGTATGGATATCCTTCAGTTTTACAATGAGCTGAATTATTCTATCAATAAAAATAATTTAATTTCAAATAAATAATGCTGCAACACTGAAATTCAAAGGGTTAAGTAAGTTGAAAGATTTAGCATAACAATAAATATTTTTATATTACTTAAACAAAGAAAGACAGGTTACTTATCAAATAGACCATTTTGAAATTAACACAGTAAATTCAAGCATCATGGGTTTATCACTGTTACTTCTAATATTTACTTGGGTTTGATAGTTTTTTCACCACAGAGATGAGATTCTGGATGCTATTTTTCATATTTAAAAGTCAAAATGCAGGTAAGTGAATAAAGACTACTAATACTGGTGAATAAAGACATCTGTCAGTTCTCTGCATATGTATTTTCATGGTGGATTCATTGAAATAAATTTACAGCTTGCATATTTTACCTTTCTTTCCTTTTCTCTCAGTCATTCTGAACTGCTCGGCTGGGACAGAACATCTCTCCGTTATGTTGTAAGAGTGGACCATATAATTGTGGGACTTTTTTACACATTTTCTTTTGTTGTCATTTGGCTGTTGAACTAGTCATTTTATCAATTTCATTTTTTGAGCGACTTACCAGGATTTTCTGATGGACAACAACTTATTAATTTCTTTGGCTTTTCTTTTAAACTGGTCTATCCTGGCTTGCAAGACTATCTTAGGGCTGTAAATTCATCAGCATGTTTTAAACTTTGTGTCTGGTTTAAGTTCAGGTTTTCCATTCTGATAGCAATGACCTCTGCTTCTCTTCCCAGAAGAGTACACTTCACAAACATGTCTTTATCTGTAAATATTTCAGAATCAAAGAAAAAAAAAAAAAAAAAGAAAAAAGGAAAAAATAGAGATCCAGTGACTGCTCCCAGAATACCTGTTTTCCAATCCCACGCATCTACAATCCCTACTGCAGGAAGGAAGTAGGACAGTAAAATACTACTTGCCTAAGAGTAGAGGTGCGTTATGTTCTGAATATAATTATTTGAATAATCAATTATTCAAACCACTCTCATCAAGGTGATTTGCCAATTTATATTAAGGGAGGGAAAAACATCATCATAGGTAAGTATTGGTTTATTTTATATGCAATTCCAGGACTCATTTTGCACCTTGACATCTATTCATATTTATCAGAGCCCCCCTGAGCCTTCTTTTTTCAAGAAGGCCTATTTCCCTCAGGCTTTCCTAATATGAGAAATGCTCCAGACCCTTAATCATTCTAATAGGCCTTCACTGGATATGCTCAAGGAACTGCTCCAGGAACTCCATGTCTTTCTTGTACTGGGGAGCCCAGAACTGGATGCACTGCTCAAGGTGAGGCCTCACCAGGGCTGAGTAAAGTTTACCTCTCTCAACCTGCCCAGTGCAGCCCTACTTGGCCACAAGGGCCCATTGCTAGCTTATGGACAACTTGTTCATGGACAAAAGTCCACCAGGATCCCTACATCCTCCTCCCCAGTGCTACATTCTGGCACGTCAGTCCCCAGCCTGTACTGGTGCATGGGACTATTCCTTTCCAGGTGCAGCACTCTGCACTTGTCTTTGGTGAATTTCAAAATGTTCCTCCTTGGCCATCTCTAATCTGCCCATCAGCCTGTCTAAGTCTCTTCTGAATTACAGCGCAGCACTCTGGGCTATCTGGCACTTCCCCCAGCTTTGTATCATCAGCAAACTTCCTGAGAAGGTAATCTTATGGCTTCATCCAAGTCACTTATGAGTAAGTTAAACAATGCAACATCCAGTACTGACCCTTGGGGTCACCACTAGTTACAAGTTTCCAACTAGACACTGATCACAGTTCTCAATCCACCTCACCATCCTCCTGTCTAGCTTGCAATTCCTGAGCTTGCCTATAAGGCTGTCATGGGAGACAGTGTCAAAAACCTTCCTGAAGTCCAGGTAGAAAACATCCACTGCTCTCCCCTCATCTATCCAGCCAGTTGTCCTATCGTAGAAGACAATCATGCTGGTTATTATCTACCAGCAACCCCAAATCATATTCTGCAGGGCTGCTCTCAATCCATCCATCACTCAATCTGTACTGATACTGGGAATTCCCTCAGTTTATTCTTGTTGAACTTCATGATCAGAGAATCACAGACTCACAGGATAGTTAGGGTTGGAAAGCATCTTATGACCATCTAGTTCCAACCTCCCTGCCACGGCAGGGACACCTCGCACTAGACCATGTCACCCAAGTCTCTGTCCAACCTGGCCTTGAACACTGCCAGAGATGGAGCATTTACCACTTCTCTCTGTCATCACCTCCCTATCATCTATATGCCCTCACACATCCTCCAAGAGGATCTGTACCACGGTCTTGCTTGGCATAGAGGTGAGGCTGACTAGTCAAACTTTCAACTTCTAAGTGACACAAATCTAGAGTTGCTCCTTATTGGCTTTTTCTTCTTGGCTTCTACTGACATGTGTTTTAACCACCAAAAAAAAAAAAAAAAAAAAAAAAGGAATTTATATTTCACTATAGGTTTGTTTTTTTATATAGCTTACACTAAACCTATGCAGTTTATGTTTCTGTTTTATCTAACCTTTTCAGAATAAATTAATGCATATATTTTTCCCCTAAGTGTGTATCACTTGTTTTGGATAGCAACTTACCTTTAACATTCTTTTCAAATTCCATAAATAGGAATCTGTCAGCTAACAGCACTATGCAAACTTCTTTTAGTAGTCTGAATATGATGAAGTTTTATTCAAGTCACACAACTTCAATTAAAGTACAAAAAGAGTGTTCTGAAGAGATTTTTTTTTTGTCTCTCTTGGTAACAAAAATACATAACATTACAAAGGCATTACAAAGGTGAAAATCTATCCAGAATTTTCAAAAGTAAAGTAAAAAGAGCAAAGCTTTAATAGTTGAATATATTTAAATTATTATCTAGTATTCTAGAGACAGTTACCTTAAAAATATGCCATAACTACTAAAAAAAATCCAACATTTTGATTTTAATTTCATAAGGTAACATAGAAAATTCAGTGCAGGCAAACCAAGTTTTCCGAACTGGAGAAAATGAAACAATCAAACAATAAAACCCTAAATCACTTCACATCACTGTATTCATTTATACCTTGCTTTTCTGAGTGCAAATCAATAGAAATCAAACCAACATGGAATACGAATGACTTTTGATTTTTTTTCTTTACCTTATGTGGACACTTTTCAACATATAGACTATTATAATCCATAAAGACAATTTTAAATGCCTGCTAAATTATTTCTAATTAGGGTGTAAAATTTCCACTACTAAATGAGAAATCAACAATTCTTTTTACGGTCTGTGTTTTCCCAACTGCGAGAACTGTAACACATACATTTTGATCTAGAAATAAAAGATATTTCTAGAAATTCCTTTGATAAAATGTAAGAATAAGCAGTCTGCAGAATAATGAAAATGAACAAAAGTTTTAATGTATAAGGTAAGAATTTTATCCAGATTCTACTGCTATTACTGTACATATACTCACAGCAGCTGAAAAGATATATTTACACTCATACATAAATACCATGCATTAGAAACTGTGTATATATCATATATATCCATACTGACATGACCATGCATATATGCAACAGATTAAGAAAGTGCAGAAATATGGCTTGTTTCTTTTGACCCATTTAAGTAATAGCACAATTTATGCAGAAATAGTTCAGTTAACAGGGTCTTAATTCCCAAGACTTCCATTAGATTCTTTAATATTGCATTAAAATTGGATAGGCTTTCTCAGCAGCCATTTTAAAAAAACATATTAGATAGTCAAAGTCAGTTTTAAATAATTTGCTCTCCTGAATTTTTGGGCTGTCTTCTTCAGTCAAGAGTATGGATTCGATTACCTCTTATTGCGTTTTTTATTTTTCCTGATGTTTGGTTTTTGTTGTTCTGTTTCTTCTCATTTTCTGTTACTCACCTGTAAAATACATGACGCTGTGACCATTTACCTAAATAGATTTCAGGACTTCCTGAGGTGACTAGCTTGAGAGAGGACGCCTTCAGCGTCTGATCGGGGGGAGGCTCTGGGTTAAGGAGCTTCAGCTCAGAGCGGCGACAGGCACTGAGGGAGCCTCAAGTCCTTGACAGGACTTCCCCAGCAGCCAGCAGCTCAGCTGACGCGAGGAGCTGACTCAGAGGGGGCGGCGCCAGGAGAGGCGGTGGCAGATTCAAACCGGGCATCATTAGCCATTTCCTGACACCTGCTGAGGTGGCTAGCTGGAGAGGGGACGCCTTCAGCACCTGATCAGTTCCTCAACGGTGTGGAAGACAACTTCCTTCTGCAAGGAATAGAGGAGCCCACAAGGAGAGGTGTCATGCTTGACATCATGCTCACCAACAGGGAAGGGCTGGTGGGAAATGTGACGCTCCAGAGAAGCCTTGATTGCAGTGATCATGAAATGGCCGAATTCAAGATCCTCAGAACAGCGAGAAGAGCATGCAGCAAGCTCACTGCCCTGGTCTTCAAGAGAGCAGACTTTGGCCTCTCCAGGAACCTGCTCAGTAAGGTTCCATGCGATGTAGCCCTAGAGGGCAGGGGGGCCCAAGGCTGTTGGTTCATATTCAAGGATCACCTGCTGCAAGCTCAGGAGCGATGCATCCCGACTAGAAGGAAGTGCTGCAGGAGGGCCAGGAGACCTCCATGGATGGATAAGGACCTGCTGAGGAAATCTGAAGGGAAAAAGAGGCTTATAAAAGGTGGAAACAATAACAAGCGGCCTGGGAAGAATATAGGGATGTGGTCCATGAAGCTAGGCACCAGGTTAGGAAAGCTAAGGCCCACTTAGAATTAAACTTGGCTAGGGATGTTAAGGATAACAGGAAAGAATTCTATAGGTACTTTGCAAATAAAAGACAGGCTAGGGACAACATGGGGCCTCTCCAGAAGCTATCAGGGGGAACTGTCTACCCTGGATTTGGAGAAGGCTGAGGATCTTAATGACTTCTTTGCCTCAGTCTTCACTGGCAAATGCTCTGACCACATCACCCAAGTCTTGGAAGGCAGATGCAGGAACTGTGAGAATAAAGACCCTGGGCCCACTGTAGGAATGGATCTGGTCTGAGACCATCTTAGGAACCTGAACGTATACAAGATCAAGGGAACTGATGAAGTCCATCCGCGGGTCCTGAAGGAGCTGGCAAATGACGTTGCTAAGCCACTGTCCATCATATTTGAAAAAGCATAGCAGTCAGCTGAAGTTCCCAGAGACTGGAAAAAGGGAAATATAACCCCCCTTTTCAAGAAGGGGAAAATAGATGACCCGGGAAACTACAGAGCAGTCTCACCTATGTGCCTGCCAAAACCTTGGAGGAAATTCTCCTGGAAGGCATCCTGAGGCACATGAAAAACAACAAAGTGGCTGGTGACAGCCAGCATGGCTTCACTAAGGGGAAATCCTGCCTGACCAATTTGGTGGCCTTCTAGGATGGGCCTACGGAACTGATGGATAGGGGTAGAGCAGTTGATGTCATCTACCTAGACTTGTGCAAAGCATTCGACAGTGTCCCACTCAACATCCCTGTCTCTAAATTGGAGAGACATCAATTTGATGGATGGACCACTCAGTGGATAAAGAACTGGCTGGATGGCTGCACACAAAGAGTAGTGCTCAATGTCTCAATGTCCAGCTGGAGACCAGTAACGAGTGGTGTTCCTCAGACATTGGTGTTGGGACCGGTCTTGTTCAACGTCTTTGTTGGTGACATGGACAGTGGGATTGATTGTGCCCTCAGCATGTTTGCCAGTGACACCAAGCTGTGTAGTTTGCTTGATACGTTGGAGGGAAGGAATGCCATCCAGAGGGACGTTGACACGCTTGTGAGGTGGGCTGATGCCACCCTGATGAAGTTGAACCATGCCAAGCGCAAGGTGCTACAGCTGGGTCAGAGCAATCCCAGGCACAGCTACAGGTTGGGCAGAGAAGAGATTGAGAGCAGCCCTGAGGAGAAGGACTTGGGAGTGTTGGTCGATGAGAAAACGAACATGAGCCGTCAGTGTGCGCTTGCAGCCCAGAAAGCCAGCTATATCCTGGGCTGCATCAAAAGGAGCATGACCAGCAGGTCAAGGGAGGTGATCCTGCCCGTCTACTCTGCTCTTGTGAGACTTCACTTGGAGTACTGTGTGCAGCTCTGGTGTCCTCAACATCAAAAGGACATGAAACTGTTGGCACAAGTGCAGAGGAGGGCCACGGGGATGATGAGGGGACTGGAGCACCTCCCATGTGAAGACAGGCTGAGAAAGTTGGGTCTGTTGAGCCTGGAGAAGAGAAGGCTGTGTGGAGGCTTCCTAGCAGCCTTCCAGTATCTGAAGGGGACCTATAGGGATGGTGGGGAAGAGCTGCTCTTTAGGGACTGTAGTGACAGAACAAAGGGTAACGGGTTCACACTTAAACAGGGGAAGTTTAGATTGGATATGAGGAAGAAATTCTTTACTGTAAGGGTGGTGAGGCAGTGGAATTTGTTGCCCAGGGAAGTTGTGAATGCTCCATTGCTGGCGTTGTTCAAGGACAGGTTGGATAGAGCCTTTGGTGGCATGGTTTATTGGGAGGTGTCCCTGCCCACAGTGGGGGGGATTGGAAATAGATGACCTTAAGGTCCTTTCCAACCCTAACTATTCTGTGATTCTATGAATCTATGATTTTAGGTGCTTAATTTCAGGCACAAGAGGAAATGATTCGGTTTTTAATAAAATACTAAGGCCTTTGTTCATCTCTTAGAGAAATTTGTTCATCAACTTAGTGAACTGCCTAAATTAAGAGCATAGTTAGATTAGTCTACATTCAAGGAAAACAGTTCTCCCATATGACTCAACACAAGCAAGACTGGATTAATCCTCTCATAGTCATTTTTAACTTGCAGAAATAATATTCCCTTTTTCAGAGTAACCCTGTTTTCTACACAAAGATGTGGGTATGTTGTCACTTACCACACTTGAAACATACTGCTCATCTCCATTGCCTTCATTTTTACAAGTCTTGATATTACCTGCTTACAGTCTCTGTCAAGGGATGCTGGAAGAACTCTCAGTGTACATGCCCTTCTTTCCTGACATGAAGGTTGAGCATCACCGGTGTGCTTCCTAGTAGCCAGATCTCCATATTTTATTTATGTCTGGAAGACATCATTGGGCCCTATAACAGCACTTGTGTGCTGTTTGCAGACAGAAAGATTAATTTTTAAGGATTTACAATGCTCTAAGAAAAAAACAGAGAGATTCCTGAGCTTAATGCACTCCTGTGTAAGATATGCTTGGTAAAATTGATCATTATCTGCTGATGCTCTGAGCAGAAAAAACACAAGTTATCTCCTAGTCAAATATAGTGTGATAATACTAGTACTATTCCGAACACAGACTAGAATCTCCTGAAATCTCAGTGGGAGAACGATTCAGGTTTGCATCACAATAGTATGCCCTAATAGCTTTGGCTGGCTCAGAGCACAGACTGAGCAAGCCTGTCTCTGACAGTAATGTACTGTGTCAGCTAAAAGTAGTCACATCCTGAGTGATAATGAGGCCGCAGTGCATGTTAAATGTTACGAGATTATGAGGTTCTTCATCAGTGGTCACGGTGGAAATGTGAAGTAGCATTGCTTCTTGTTAATCTCTGTTAATATTAAAATCAAATCTGGATGTGTTAGGGTAATACCCTACTGCTCTTTTACTACTGATGAGGTTTGTCTCAGTGTACACTGAATGTGCCAGATAATAATTGGTTATTTTATTTTATATATATATTTCCAACTAGTAAGCTTATAGTCAGGATTAAGCAGAATTTCTTTCATGAAGTTCAAAGCTTAGTATATGCACATTAGGGTGCCTAGGCACTTAAAGAATAGCAAGCACATCCCACAGGTAATGAGAACACCTCTTAATTCAGCTGAAGCCAAAGCCACAAGTGAGTTATAAATGTATTTGTTCTTCACTTAAATCGATTCCATGCAGTGCTGCAAGTGCTTATTTTGTATTCTGTTTATTCCACAAGGAGGAAAATAATAGTTCTTTTCCTCTTCTGCTAAAACACCACAGTACAAGACTGCTTATTTGTTTTCATTTTAAGTATACCAATTTCACTTCTAATCAGCTTCTGTTTAATGCTTACACCGACTTCTAAGATGCTGTTGAATTATAGATTTCTATTAAGAAATAAGAAAGAAGCATCAGTTCATCTGTCATGAAAACCATTTGACTATGTAGACAGCTGATTTGTTTTTTGTTTGGGTTTTTTTTCCAAGAGAGATCTGAATATGCATTTCTAACAAGCATGCATATTAGTGATGTGTATCACTGAGAAGATTCGTGATCTTATAGAAAATTACTTTTTTTGTCAGTGCAGTTCTCAGTTGATAATATCTAAAGATAGCATATGCTTCTACCAGAAAGGATATTAATAGGCTTTCAGATTGCTTAGGGAATCTATATTGTATTTCCCTTAGACACTAGAATAACTTGACTTATCAAAGAAAGAACACATTTAGAAGCTGTTTCTTCAGAAGGAAATGAGAGAAGTAGAACTGCTGATAAATTTACTGTGCTGTGCTGTAAAACTTTGATTCAGAGAAAACTTATGGGGATATTTTACAAATGGACCATTGATTACAAGGATGCACATGCCAGTTATAATGCAAAATAGAACAGAAACAAGAAATGGAGTATTTATTCCTTCTTTCCTTTCACATTCTACACACCCTTGTCAGCTAGTTAATGATTTTAATAAGTGTTATAAAAAGGAAACAAAGAAAAAGAAACTATACATTTTAATTTAAAAATAAAGTAGCTTCAGTGAATCTCGATTAGGCCTGTTAACATGCTTTGACAGAAACAGCAAAATATTGGAACACAAAATTGAGAATGAAGTTGTAGATACTAAGTCTATTTTGAAAAGCTATTAGGACAACTATTTAGACACCCTTCTCATCATAACTTCCTACTAATGCTTACTTTAAAAAATTATGTTTCTAAAGTTGAAAAAAAACCTTTTGAAATCTGAGCAATCTATCAGTTTCAATATTTCTCAGCCCACTTTCTGCCAAATGACTCTTCATCACTTTTTTTATTGTCTGCCATACTAAATGCTTTACTGCAGTACTGATTGTATTTGACCACCAATAACAAAATGATAGTGCTGGACAAATCCTGTCAAGTTTATCAGCAAGGTTGAACTCTCCTCATAAGAAATGCTTCTCCTGACACAGATTTTCTTTATCAGAATTTTCTTTTAATTCACTTGCAGAGTAGGGTGCAGTTTCTTAGACTGTTATGCAGGACTTAGACTTTTAATGGTATGTAATACTTAACAGCATTCTGCTTTTAGTTTGTCATGGGTTCAGCAGCAGCAGTCGTTTTTTCTCCTTCTTGGTAGCTGGTGCAGTGCTGTGTTTTTGATTTTGGGCCTGGGAACAGCTTTGATAACACCAGTGTTTTCAGTTACTGCTTGGTAATGTTTTGGTCTGGCCAAGGACTTTCTGAGTCTCATGCTCTGCCAGGGAGGAGGGAAGCCGGGAGGAAGCAGAGACAAGACACCTGACTCAAACTGACCAAAGAGGTTATTCCATACCACAGCACGTCATGCCCAGGATGTAAAACCAGGGTAGAGACCCAGAAGGGTGTGGTGGTGAAGTGTGGGGTTTGCTGCTGGAGTGTGCACTGGCTGGGTCGGGCTTGGAGAGCAGTTGTGTTCTCTTTCCTTGTATTTCTCTTGTATTATTACTGGTGGTAGCAGTAGTGATTTGTGTTATACCTTAGTTATTAAACTGTTCTTATCTCAACCTGTGGAAGTTGAATTCTTTTGATTCTCCTCCTCGTTCCCCCAGGACTGGGGGAAGAAAGAGGGGTGTGAGTGAGTGAAAAAAACTGCGTGGCTTGGAGGCTTAAACCACAAGTTATAATAATTTCAGAAACTTCACAAACCAATTTCCATGGCACAATTAAATGGCTGTTTTTTTGCATTCTCATATATAGTAGGGCAAAAGGAATCTCAGTACCTTTAATGACAGAAAAATAAAATTACCTGGCATAGTCAGGCATAGTAAGGGGAGGATTCAGTACTTCTGAGAGGATAAATATACCTTGTTTAGAGATGAATAGTTGAAGTAGGGTTTATGCAATTTCTCAATATAAAGTTATGCTTTTCTATGAATACTTCTACCAATGACTGCAGTGCACAGAAGGGAAAAAATGCAAGCAATTTATTATTTTCCTGCTTTTTGGAAGAGAAAAGAATGTATTCATTTTTATAATAAGATGCGACTTTAGACACTGCTTGAATGAATTACCTCAGCATAGTTATGTTGTCAATATAAAGTCTGTTACTTGGGGTTTTTTTTTGACCAGAATTTATGCGCAGTAATATCCTTAATATAGTTATATGTTGCTGTTTGTCAGCCATTATGAAATCCAAATCATTCTCGGGAAATTCTTCATCTGCTTTTCATTGAAGTCCAGTACATAAATATTAATCAAAGGTGAGTTAAGAGCCCATGTAAAAACCAAACAAACATAAAAATAAAAATATCTGAAAAAGAAGATATCTTGTGTAGAATTGTCCCAGAATGTGGTGTGTTAAAGCAATTTGCAGAATACTTTACTGAATGTGATGTCAGAAAAAAAAAAAAAAAAATCAGTAACATTAAGTAGAAGCCTAGGGCAGACTCAGAACATGTTATTTTGTTAAGTGGTGGTTATAGGTTATAAATACATTATCAGGTATAACTAGGTATCAGCATTAACTGTCTGCAGGTTCCATACAAAAATACATGGATACCAATGTTTTTGATTATCATATATATATGGATGTACTATTCCTTTTTTGGGAAAAATACTGTAACTGGGGTCAGAACCAGCAACATGCCTATGAATATGACTACTCATGAGATGAAGGTAAAGCATCAACTTGATTAACTTCAAATATTAAGTCCACATAATTTTGAGGAATTTTTAGGGAATTTCCATGTACTGTATAATATTGTATGATACCAGTGTCAAAGTTTTATTCAGTAACACAATAATGGTTAACCTTTCTGAGGCTGAACAGTCATGTTATGTCCTGTAAAAAAATTGCAAACTTAAAACATTTTCAAACAACACAATCTCCAAAAAGTACTACTGGCTACCCAGTTTATTTTAATGAACACCATAGTCATATAAACTGCAACTCTTATAAAGCAAAGTGTTTTGTAACATCATATTAATCAAAAAGGAAATTCAACAGGTGCCATGAAATGCAGAAGCTTTCTTTGACTCACGAACTCCTCATTATTAAATGCTTGCCTGACCCTAGATAACTGATATGAGCTATTAGGAGACAAGGTGCTTCCAAGCCAGATGGAGTAGGTGGCTATGTGTACATTAGCAAGTAGTATACGTGAATGTGAATGGGTCTAAAGATTAGAAAAGTTGGGGCAACAGACCTGAAATCCACACACAGCAGCAGCTTCTTATTTTGGATTATCTCTACTTAGATCCAATTGGCACAATGCATGTTTAAATCAAGAATGCATTAGTTCTGCTCCTGAAGCAAATATTGTAGTTTACCTTCATCTGAAAGGGATCCAATTTACGCACACTGAAAATGCTCCACAGTGCAAAGCTAAGCACAGTCTGTGGGATGTATGAGAGTATGAGTATGGGAGATTCCATTTAAAAGTGTACTGCTGGCCTTCATGGAATTGTCAGTGTAGAAATATCCACAAAAGCCACTCCTGTGCTTCTGAGCTATATTTATACACTTTTAAGTGTTACTGGATATAAAGATCTGCCTACATCCCTCAATCATTTGACCGTTGTAACAATCAGTTTCCTTTACTGTTTTGTATGTCACGATGCTACTTACTGAGTGTATAAAATGCAAAAAGCTGAAATGCTGCATGGTCACAATGAATGCAATCTGTATTTTTGCAGTTACTGTGCCTTGATTTTGTAACTGCTAAAAACATTGGTAGTGGAAACTCCAACCATTGTCTGTTAGCACATAGTTTTCTCTGTAAGAGAGGCAATTATCCAGGGCATTTTTCCTAAGAGAATCAAAGAATGCGTCAAAGTTACAAGACCCTGCTTTACATCTGAAGTATGTGTCAGTTTTGCTGACTGTTCAAAGTACTTTTCATTCACCAGGTATTCAGAAGTTAGTCTATTTGACACATTTAATACTCTAAAAGTACAGAGTGACTCATACATTGCAACAGCTGTTTCATAGTAACTTCTTTTCTTCTGAAGCAGATGCGAAGATGCTACAAGTGGGCGACAAGTTCACTAGATCCCATGAGAGTATAAAAAAAATCCCAAAGCTCAAAAAACCCTGTCTCTAAGAAATTAATTTCTGCTTCCCAGAATCTGGCGGTTACTGTTCAAGCTTCTATTTTCTAAGTAAGGTCCACACATTCATATGTGGTTAAGAATTTAAACACTATCATTTAGGTGAAAGATACCCAGACAACCTTGAAGTTGTGTGTTTTAATCATAGCATTATACTGTGGTGGTTTAAGCCGTAAATTTCCCTTCTCCCCCCTTTTCCGCCCCCCCCCCCCCCCGATGGGGGGGAAATGGGGAGAGGAACCAAAGAAAATATAACTCCCACGGGTTGAGATAAGAACAGTCCAGTAACTGAGATACAATACAAATCACTACTGCCACCACCACCAACAATAATAATGACAAAGTAAATACAAAGGGAGAGGATACAACCGTTTCGCCGCCCGACCGAGCCGAGAGACCGCGTGCCGCTCCAGAGACCATGTGCCGCTCCAGAGACCGCGTGGCGAGAGAGAGAGACCATGCAGAGCTCCCCCCACTGCATGCTGTGAGAGCCCTGCCCCAGAATCCTACCTCCTGGGCATGACGTGCTGTGGTATGGAATAACTTCATTGGTCAACCCGGGTCAGGCGCCCTGTCTCCCCTCCCCCAGCTTTTCTCTCTTTCCTGACGTAACATGAGTCTCTGCGGGGGACGGGGGGGGGAGGAGGCGGGGAAGCCGAACCCGTAACAATCCACCCCTTATTCCATACCATTCACATCATGCTCAGATCCCACATTTTCAAAAATATCATCCCATATATATATATATATATATACACATGTACAATCAAACACACACAGAGATGGAGAGATATAATCCCTTTCTGCCTGGACCAATCCCTATAAAGCTGCTGAGTCCATCCAGTCCGTGATGTCAGGCTCCACCTTTTGTAACAGTCTTTCAGAGCAGGGGAGGCTGTGTGCAGTGTTGGATCGCTGCCTGTTGATGCTGATTGTTCCTTTACTGCAGAACTCGTCAGGTTTCAACAAAGTTCGTTCTTTGTTGGGATGATGGTCTGAGGGTCAGTCGCGGATGACTTGAAGACATCTAGTTGATGGGTTACAAAAAAACAAATTACATAACAAGCAACAGCATGCTATTGAGTTCATTGGCTGGTTTCTCCTAAAATCAAATCTCCTTGAGGTACACATCGGACTTCCCCATCTTCCAGCATTACCCATCAAGTATATCCGGGTCCCTGAGCAAAAGCAATCCCACGAGTGGGTTTGTCTTTACCTGAAGCAGGAATAACCCAGACTCTCTTCACCAGCAAATTCTTTATGTGCACCACAGGAAAGTTGTTGCCCTCCACAGTATGTAGAAGTTCTGAGTGGGCTGGACCAGCTCTGTTGGCAGATCATCTGGTGTTGACCAACCAGGTGGCCTTTGGTAAATGTGTATGCCAGTGTTTGAAAGTCCCACCACCCATTACTCTCAGTGTAGTTTTCAACAGCCCATTGTACCATTCGATTCTCCCAGAGGCTGGTGCATGGTAGGGGATGTGACATACCCATTCAATGCCATGCTCTTTGGCCCAAGTATCTATCAGGCTGTTCTGGAAATGAGTCCCATTGTCTGACTCAATTCTCTCTGGGGTGCCGTTTTGCCACAAAATCTGTTTCTCAAGGCCCAGGATAGTGTTTCGGGCAGTGGTGTGGGGCACAGCATATGTTTCCAACCATCCGGTGGTTGCTTCCACCATGGTAAGCACATGACGCTTGCCTTGGCGGGTTGGTGGGAGTGTAATATAATCAATCTGCCAAGCCTCCCCATATTTGTACTTCAGCCATCGTCCTCCATACCAAAGAGGCTTGAACCGTTTAGCCTGTTTCATTGCAGCACATGTTTCACAGTCATGAATAACCTGGGCAATAGTGTCCATTGTTAAGTCCACCCCTCGATCATGAGTTCATCTGTATGCTGCATCTCTACCGTGATGGCCAAAGGTGTCATATGCCAACCAGGCTCAAAATAATTCACCCTTATGTTGCCAATCTAAGTCCATCTGAGCCACTTCAATTTTAGCAGCTTGATCCACTTGTTGGTTGTTCTGGTGTTCCTCCGTAGCCCGACTCTTGGGTACGTGAGCATGTACGTGGTGTACTTTGACCACCAGGTTTTGCACTCGGGCAGCGATGTCTTGCCACAGTGCAGCAGCCCAGATGGGTTTCCCTCTGCGTTGCCAGTTGCTCTGCTTCCATTGCTGCAACCACCCCCACAGGGCATTTGCCACCATCCATGAGTCAGTATAGAGATAAAGTACTGGCCACTTTTCTCGTTCGGCAATGTCCAAGGCCAGCTGGATGGCTTTCACTTCTGCAAACTGACTCGATTCACCCTCCCCCTCAGCAGTTTCTGCAACTTGTTCTTCAGGACTCCATACGGCTGCTTTCCATCTACGGTGCTTTCCCACAATGCGACAAGACCCATCAGTAAATAAGGCATATTGCTTTTCACTTTCTGACAGTTCATTATATGGTGGGGCCTCTTCAGCTTGCATCACTCCTTCCTCTTCTGGTGACCTTCCAGAATCTTTGCCCTCTGGCCAGTCCATGATGACTTCTAGAATTCCTGGGCGACTGGGATTTCCTGTTCGAGCTCGTTGTGTAATTAATGCGGCCCACTTACTCCGTGTAGCATCAGTTGCATGATGCGTAGAGGAGACCCTGCCTTTGAACATCCAGCCCAGCATGGGCAACCAGGGTGCCAGGAGGAGCTGTGCTTCAGTGCCAATCACTTCCAAAGCAGCTCGAACCCCTTCATAGGCTGCCAATATCTCTTTTTCAGCTGGAGTATAGCTGGCTTCAGATCCTTTGTATCCCGGACTCCAAAAGCCGAGGGGTTGACCTCGAGTCTCCCCTGGAGGTTTCTGCCAGAGGCTCCAGGAAGGACCGTTCTCCCCGGCTGCGGTGTACAGTACATTTTTAACATCTGGCCCAGTCCGGACTGGTCCGAGGGCTACTGCACGAACTATCTCACGTTTAATTTGCTCAAAGGCTTGTTGTTGCTCAGCACCCCATTTAAAATCATTTTTCTTCTGGGTCACATAATAGAGAGGGCTTACAATCAACCTGTAATTCGGGATGTGCATCCTACAGAACCCCACAGCACCCAAGAAAGCTTGTGTTTCTTTCTTATTAGTTGGTGGAGACATTGCTGTTATCTTGTTGATCACATCTGTGGGGATCTGGCGTTGTCCATCTTGCCATTTGATTCCCAAAAATTGAATCTCCTCTGCAGGTCCTTTGACCTTACTCTGTTTTATGGCAAAACCGGCTTTCAGCAGGATTTGGATTATTTCACGTCCTTTCTCAAAGACTTCTTCCCCTGTATCACCCCACACAATGATGTCATCAATGTATTGCAGGTGTTCTGGAGCTTGCCCCTGTTCCAGTGTAGTCTGGATCAGTCCATGGCAGATGGTAGGGCTGTGTTTCCAGCCCTGGGGCAGTCGGTTCCAAGTGTCCTGGACGCCCCTCCAAGTAAAAGCAAACTGTGGCCTGCACTCTGCTGCCAGAGGAATTGAGAAAAAAGCATTGGCAATGTCAATCGTGGCATACCACTTGACTGCCTTTGTCTCCAGTTCATACTGAAGCTCTAGCATGTCCAGTACGGCAGCACTCAAGGATGGGATAACTTCGTTCAGTCCACGATAGTCTACTGTTAGTCTCCACTCTCTATTAGACTTTCGCACTGGCCATATGGGGCTATTAAAGGGTGAGTGGGTCCTACTGATCACTCCTTGACTCTCTAATCTACGCATCAGCTTATGGATGGGAATCAGGGAGTCTCGGTTGGTGCAATATTGTTGCGGTCGCGACTGGCACTTGTTGTTCTTTGACCTTCAGCAACCCCACAGCAGAAGGATCCTCTGAGAGACCAGGCAAGGTGGACAGCTGCTCCACTTCCTCTGTCTTCAAAGCAGCAATACCAAAAGTCCATCGGTACCCTTTTGGGTCTTTGAAGTACCCTCTCCTGAGGCAGTCTGTGCTGAGGATACATGGAGCCCCTGGACCAGTCACAATGGGGTGTTTTTGCCATTCCCTCCCAGTCAGGATGATTTTAGCCTCCACTACAGTCAACTCTTGGGATCCTCCTGTCACTCCAGAAATAGAAATAGGTTCCACCCCTTGACAGCTTGATGGCATCAGAGTACACTGTGCACCGGTATCTACTCGAGCCTTATACTTCTGTGGGACTGATGTGCCAGGCCATCTGATCCATACAGTCCAATAAGTTGGATTTTCCCCTACCTCCACCTGGCTGGAGGCGGGGCTCCTCTAGTAGTCATCACATTGGTCACTCACGTCTTGTAGAGATGGATTATTCTTCTTCATCACAGGAGCTGAGGTAAAATCTGCTCTTCCACTCCATCTGGGAACCTGCTCACCAGAGACTGAAGCCGCAGCCTTCATGGGGTGATCAGACTTGACCTTTGCTCTCCTTTTCAATTCCAAAACTGAAGTAGGCTTTCCATCCTACTCCATCATATCTTCTCCATGATCCTGCAGGTAAAACCATAGGGTGGCCCGTGGTGTATACCTTCTATATCTTCTCTCTCAAAGAGTGGGACGCCTTCTGTTAATAGCTGAGATGTGTGTTGGTACACGTGAGGAGCTGGATAGATCGTCTCTCAATTGTTGGAGGTTCTGGGACAGTTTTTCCACAGCTGAGATGATGGAACAGGTGATATTATCCTCAAACTCTCAGAGTTTATAAATCATTTCATCCACTGTTGGTGGCCTTATGTCACTCCAGGTTATTGTTGACAATGAATGGGCATATGATTGGGGTGCACTTCATGTAAATTTCCGCCACATGGGTCGTGTACATTCGACTTCATCTGGATCTATGGGTATATCCCCAACATTCGGCTTGGTGATATAGGTCATCTCTACAATGGCTGATTCTCTCAGAGACTGGATGCCTTTCTCTAGAGTAGTCCACTTGGCCGAATGACTCATAACATCGTCCTTGTATGGAAACCTATCTTTCACAGCTGCCAAGAGCCGCTTCCAAAGGCTGAGGGACTTTTTCTCTCTTGCAATTGCTTTGTCAATTCCCCCTTCCCTGGCAGGTGATCCCAGCTGTTTGGCTTCACTACCTTCTAGTTCATGACCATCGGCCCCCATTGTCCCAGCATCGGAGCAGCCAGGTGATGATGTGCTCCCCTGGCTGACCGGTAAAGTCTTTTTTGCATATTCCGTAGCTCGGTTGAGGTCCGAGATCGAGAAGTCACCTCTTCCTTTTCTTCTTCTTCTTCTTCATCATGTGGTAATAACTGCTGGTCAGATGGTGTCCCAGGTGGTGACGGTGTTTCTTTGTCTTGTTTCATCTTTCCTGCCTCTTCTTTGCTTTTCCTCTTGCGTACAGGGGCAACCGATATTGGTATGAGTTGGTCCTCCGGTTTAGCTGCAGTGATTATTAGTGTGGTTTGGGTAGCCACCGTACTTGTCACTGGGGTTTGAGTCGTGGCTGTACCTGTCGCTGGTGGTGATGTAGCTGCTGTACTTGGAGCTGGATTAACTGCACTATCCATTACTCCGCCCTCAGATCCAGAGATGGTTTTTTTTCCTTTTGAAGATGCTGGACAGTGTTAAACAAGGCTCTGTAAGCATAAGCCAAGCCCCAGCACGTTGCCATGATTTGTCCATCTCTGGTGTGACCAGAATGATCACACACCTCCTTTAAATGTTTTACTAATTTTTCTGGGTTTTGCATTTGTTCATTGGTGAAGTTCCAAAGCACTGGAGGGGCCCACTGGCCTAGATACTTGCCCATACTATCCCACACACCCTGCCACTCATGACTGTCCAGCCTAGGGGAAAATCTCTTGGCCATCCTGGATTGTGGTCTAACCCCAGACATGGCCCACACCCCACTCTGCTTAACTCTCCGGACCAGACTACATAGTTGTGTGTGCAACATATTCAGTATGTGTGCCAGCATGATAATTCCCGTCACAACCAGCAGGCAGATCTCCCAGGACTGGGGGAAGAAAGAGACTGAGTGAGAGAGAAAAACTGAGTGGCTTGGAGGCTTAAACCACGACACATACCCAAGCTCTATAATGATGTGATGTGATGTGAGAAACATTTAGAAATGCCAAGCCAAATTAGGCAAAAATTGGTAATTCATATCTAAAAAAAAAAAATCTTTGTGATTTCCCTATCAATTCACATGCTTAAACGAACAAAGTATAACAAAACCCTCTTTCTTCACATTGCACAAGGAGTAAATACAGAGGCTTGAACTCAGAATCAAATTACCTTTCATTTACTGTATTGCTTAGAAGAATTTGCAGGGATTACAGTTGTTATGATGAAGGTAATTAATCTCTTTTTACATGCTTATTAAGTTAATTTGAGAGCAAGTCACAGAATAAGAAATACGGCGGTCAGAAACAAGACTTTTAAAGGGTCATTTTCAGCACAGCACAATATTTTAAAAAGAGCAGATGACATTACTGTGCATATTTAGCTTTTTATAGTGTATGGTGAGATTTTGTATAGGACAAATATACATATGTACAGAAAATGTACGGATATGCATAGTCTAGCCCAATACTACAATTATTCTTGATTAAAAAGAGCAAAAAACCTACCAAAGTTATTTCAGTTTTTATAGTGTAACCAAAGCAGAGGTGTATAAAATATATTAATTATAAATGAGTTAAAATGGATACAGATAGTATAAGCTTGTTTCCAGCTCAAATATGTGTACTAACGTACTGTAACCAAGAACAGTCTTGCATGTATTTTCTAAGACATGCCCTAGCCAGGAAATTTACGTAAGTCTGTGAGCAACAGGGTCAGAGGATACATAGATAAAGATGAATTTAATTGCGTGCAGGAAACATATGAGTAACAAAAGTGATAAGAATATATATACATATACACATACACATACATGCATGTATACGTACATTACTGTAAGGGTGGTGAAGCACTGGAATGGGTTGCCCAGGGAAGTTGTGAAAGCTCCATCACTGGCGGTGTTCAAGGCTGTGTTGGAAAGAGCCTTGGGTGACATGGTGGGAGGTGTCCCATCCCATGGTAGGGGGTTTGGAGCTAGATAATCTTAAGGTCCTTTCCGACCCTAACAATTCTATGATTCTGTATACATGGTATGTACACTTGGTATGTTCAGTGGTGAACCCTCCACATAGCTGCTGCAGGAGATGCAATAAATACACATAGCAGTGTTTAACAGTCTTAGTTCAACATTTCTGAAAATTTCAGAAAACAATGTTACAAAGTTAGAAAATGTGGGAACTGAAATTCATTTGTGATGCAGAAAGATTTTTTTGAATGAAGTACGATTTATTTTTTTTCTCCAGGGGGAAAAAAAAAAAATATACAAACCAAGAAGAACCTGAATATATTCATCCTTGGAATATTTTTCCTTAAAATATTTTTGGTGAGGTTTTATATTATAACTTGTATAACAGTAGTGTTGGCGTGGATTAAGGCAGCTGTAACTCATGCAGTTCGCTCACTCACTCCCCCCTTTTTCTTCCCCCCAGCTCCCGGGGGAATGGGGAAAAGAATCAAAAGAATGTAACTCCCACGGGTTGAGATTAGACCCATCCGGTAACTAAGGTATAACACAAACCACTGCTGCTACCACCAATAATAATAATGAGAAGGGAAATAACAAGGGAAGAGAATACCACTGCTCACCAACGACACCCAGCCCAACCAGGCTGTGAACCCCCACCCATTCGGGTCCCTGCCCCCACTTTTACATCCTGGGCATGATGTGCTGTGGTATGGAATACCTCTTTGGTCGGTCTGGATCAGGTGTCCTGTCTCTCATTCTTCCCGGCTTCACCTCGTCCCTGGCAGAGCATGAGGCTCAGAAAGTCCTTGGGCAGACTAAACATTACTGCAACAACTAAAAACATCGATGTTATCAGCACTGTTCCCAGGCAGAAAGTCAAAAACACAGCACTGCGCCAGCTACTAAGGAGGAGAAAAATGAATGCTACTGCAGAACCCAGGACAAGTGTCTCTTTGCCAAAACTGAATTAGAGCCTTGATTTCCAAGCACCATACATAATAATAAGCAACCTTTGTATGGATAATCTAAAGAGACAGGCTGGTAGAAGGAATAAAATGACTCCCATTTTTCTGATGAGAACTTTGGGCACCAAGACATCAAGTAGCTCAGTCAGAATAATATTAGGAAGTATGAAAAGTGTCAGGATCTGATGTCTCCTCTCTCTGACTCACATTTTTGTCCATAAAAGAACAATATTTTTTTTCAGATTATCAATTACGCAATATGTAGATGTTTCAGGTTCAGCATCATGCATTTGTGAGCCTCTTTGATGTTACAGTTGCAAGCCATTAGTTTACGGAAGACAACTGCTAGGGAAGCGTTTCATAAGTACTTAATACATATACTTCAAAGATAAAAAATGTGATGACACGAAGAGAAAAAGAATAAAACCACTGAATTATTTTTCTGCAACTTCTGAGAGACTTCAGTATAAACAATAGTACAAATAGAATCATATAATCATAGAACAGTTAGGGTTGGAAAGGACCTTCAGATCACCAAGTTCCAACCCACCTTCCATGGGCAGGGATACCTTCCACTAAACTACGCCACCCAAGGCACTATTCAACCCAGCCTCAAACAACGCCAGCAATGGAGCTTTCACAACTTCCCTGGGCAACCCATTCCAGTGCATCACCACCCTTACAGTAAAGAGTTTCTTCCTCCTTATATCCAATCTAAACTTCCCCTGTTGAAGTGTGAACCCGTTAACCCTTGTCCTCTTACTACACTCCCTAAAGAACAGTTCCTCCCCAGCATCCCTATAGGCCCTCTTCAGATACTGGAAGGCTGCTAGGAGGTCTCCACACAACCTTCTCTTCTGCAGGCTGAACAAACCAAATTCGCTCAGCCTGTTGTCATGGTTTAAGGCACACCCAGGCTAATAACTCACGAAGTTTTACTCACTCACTAACTCCCCTCACTTTCTTCCCCCAGTCCCAGGGGAATGGGGAGAAGAATCGAAAGAATGCAACTAGCACAGGTTGAGATAAGAACAGTTTAGTAATTAAGGTACAAAACAAACAACTACTGCTACCATCAATAATAATACAAGAGAAATAAAAGGAAAAAGAATACAACTGCTCACCAAGCCTGACCCAGCCAATGCACTCCCCCAGCAGCGAACCCCCCCAACTGCACCACCACACCCTTCCGGGTTTCTGCTCTCCTTGTTCACATTCTGGACATGACGTGCTGTGGTATGTAATAACCTCTTTAGCCAGTTTGGGTCAGGTGTCCTGTCTCGGCTTCCTCGCAGCTCCCCTCCTCCCTGGCAGAGCATGAAACTAAGAAAGTCTTTGGCAAGACCAAAACACTACCAAGCAGAAACTGAAAACACTGGCATTATAGGCGTTGCACCCAGGCCCAAAATCGAAAACACAGTGCTGCACCGGCTACCAAGAAGGAGAAAAACGACTGCTACTGCTGAACCCATGACACCTGTCTTCATATGCGAGGCGCTCCAGTCCCCTCATCATCCCCGTGGCCCTCCTCTGCACTTGTGCCAACAGTTCCATGTCCTTTTTATGTTGAGGATATCAGAACTGCGCACAATGCGCCGAGTGAAGTCTCACAAGAGCAGAGGAGACGGGCAGGATCACCTCCCTCGACCTGCTGGTCATGCTCCTTTTGATGCAGCCCAGGATACGGTTGGCTTTCTGGGCTGCAAGCGCACACTGAAGCCGGCTCATGTTCATTTTCTCATCAACCAACACTCCCAAGTCCTTCTCCGCAGGGCTGCTCTCAATCTCTTCTCTGCCCAACCTGTAGCTGTGCCTGGGATTGCTCTGACCCAGCTGTAGCACCTTGCGCTTGGCATGGTTCAACTTCATCAGGGTGGCATCAGCCCACCTCACAAGCGTGTCAACGTCCCTCTGGATGGCATTCCTTCCCTCCAACGTATCAAGCAAACTACACAGCTTGGTGTCACTGGCAAACATGCTGAGGGCACAATCAATCCCACTGTCCATGTCACCAACAAAGACGTTGAACAAGACCGGTCCCAACACCAATGCCTGAGGGACACCACTCGTTACTGGTCTCCAGCTGGGTATTGAGACATTGAGCACTACTCTTTGTGTGCAGCCATGCAGCCAGTTCTTTATCCAGTGAGTGGTCCATCCATCAAATTGGTGTCTCTCCACTTTAGAGACAAGGACATTGTATGGGACAGTGTTGAATGCTTTGCACAAGTCTAGGTAGATGACATCAGCTGCTCTACCCCTATCCATCAGTTCCGTAGGCCCATCCTAGAAGGCCACCAAATTGGTCAGGCAGGATTTCCCCTTAGTGAAGCCATGCTGGCTGTCACCAGCCACTTTGTTGTTTTTCATGCGCCTTAGCACGTCTTCCAGAAGAATTCATAATTGAATGATGTACAAATGCATGATATGAAATCATTCTATGTCAAATAAACTCCATCAGTGAGCAGTGGACATTTGCAGTTATATATTAAGCTCTATTAATAGTTCTCTGGATATAAATGTAAGTGAACTACTGTAGACAGAAAAGGTATTTCTGAGTGGTGCCTTGCATGAGAAAACGCAATTAATATGCATAAAGAAGTATATAATTTTTTCAGAGCAGCCAAAACCAAAGCATTCTGAAGGAATCATACAGTGCAAATGATCATGTTTGCTATCTAAATATAGTATGTGAAACCTGTTTGCCCACATATCCGTTAGGTCAGGAACACAGGTGAGAATTTTGAAAAGGCTAACGTCTTTCCTGATTTAGGATGATATCCCAGTTTCCAGAAGAGAAAAAAACATAGGGATGGCAATGAAAATGTTTGTGTGCCCCAGTTGCCATGATTTGTGGCTGATGATTTCTGAAACATGCAAACAGTCAGAGGTACGTTATGTTATTCCATGGACCCCATACATTTAAATTGCTGCTTACATTTATTCTGCTTACAAGTTTTGTTTAACAGTAACAGAATTTCAACAAGGTTAGCATGTGAGAATCACATAATATATTAATCATTGGGTGCAAGAAATGATACTATATTTAGCATCATTAACTTTCTGCTTTCAGTGCACATTCTTCTTCACACCACGCTTCATCTCTTTATTTCTCTCTCTGCCCTTCAAGGACTTAGTTTCCAAGAATGTGATTATTCTTTCTTCCTTCATTTCACTGCTTGTTAAGATTCTATACTGTGCACTTGGTTCTCACTGCAGAATGCCACCATTTTACGACAAAGGCAGTGGGAATTAAACTGGAGCTTAAAATTAAGCTCACACTAGAATGCAGTCAGAATAGGCACACAAACTCAGATGTTATCTCAAATGAGGGCCATGAAGGTTATGTAGTTTCTTTTAATTCTTCCTGCTTCACTTCCAATTTTTCATGTAAGTAGGTAAGTCACAACCCATGGATGCTGTTTTAATATTCCTGCTGATTGGCAGGTAATACTTCTGTTTTGCAATAAAGTTTCAACTTTCAAATTTCTTTTAATTTTGTTCAAATAATTTTCTTGGAATGCAATTACACCAAATTGCCCATGAGTCATGTTGTTCACACTGTTGTACACTTACTCGATGATATTGTTTGACAAAATTACATACTTTTACGAAAGCATGTTATTCTGAACCTGTTAATGTTAGGACTGTCTTTTAAAGCAAACCAAGATCAGGAATTTCTTTCAGTATGTGTTTTCTGAGAAATCAGAATATTACTTTATAATCATGTGGGTAATTCTTGCTGCATATAATGAAGTAGATTTTTTCACATTAAAATGTTTTGAAAAACAAATCTATCATTTTATACAAACTTCAAAATAAACATTAGTGATTTAACTATTAAAATACTTACTGAATAATATAAAATAGATGTCCTTTCACATCAGAACTGGCTGAATTACTGTATTGTATTTCAGAATGAGGTATCTCTGAATCATAATTTACAGACTTTTCCTGAAAAGTTCCATCCTCCAGGTACATAAATTCCCTTTGTTTTTGTTTTTCCATAATAGTAGGGTGGGATTTTTTCCTATTATACCTCATGCTTAGAAAGGATAATCAATTTTATGTTTGCCTGTAGTAAAATCTTTGCCACAGGTAATCATTAATGCTGAGGTGAGTAGCTTGAGAGACATCTTCAACACCTGAGCAGGGGAAGCTCAGTGTCCAGGAGCCTAAACTCACAGCAGCGAGAGCCACTGAGGGAGCCCCAAGTCCTCGACAGGACTTGCCCAGGAGCTGGCAGCTCAGCTGATGGGAGCAGCTGACTCACAGTGGGTGGCGCCAGGAGGAGCGGCACCAGCCCTGACTGGTTAAAAACCTGCCCAGGGTGCACAGTAAACAGGGTGGGTTTGAGGTGATTTGCGTGGGATGGTGAGCACTTGCCTTATGACCAGGGCCTGCTCTGGCTGCCCTGCTCTGGCTGCCCTGCTCTGGCTGCCCTGCTCTGGCTGCCCTGGCGGTGGCCAGTGTAGGCACCCAGACAGAGCAGATGAGAGGGGAGGCTGCAGTGCAGAGCTCAGAGTGTAGAGAATACCTGTACTGCTCTCCTGAGGCAAGGGTGCACAATGGGCAGGACTGCACTCTGTGCTCCCCGGTGGAGGTCCTCCTGCAGCAGGTGGCTGAGCCATGGGATGCTGTTACAAGGGTGAAAGATGACAGGGAAACAGAGAGGAAGCAGCACAGCCTGCTCCAGGACCAGACTATGTAGGGTCCTCAAGCGCCTACGGTTGCTCATGGAGGAAAGGAGGCCGCTAAAACAGAAAACTGGGAAAAAGTAACAGAAAAAAAAGACAACAGAAAAAGGAGGAAGAGGACAATTAAAAGCAAGGGGCTTCCTCCTAAATCTGTTGTCCCACCCAGAAATGCTTTGCTGTCCTGCAGGGGGCTAATGAGGAACCACACTCCCACCAGGAACAACCGGCTGATGCACTGGCAAAGAAGATCACTACTGGTGCTGCCAGGAAAAAGCAGCGGGTCATAGTAGCAGGGGACTCTACTTTGAAAGGAACAGAGGCACCCATCTGTCGGCCTGACCCTGTCTCAGGGGAGGTGTGTTGTCTACCAGGAGCTCTGATCAGGGATGTTGCAGAGAGGCTGCCTGCTCTAGTAAGTCCCACTGACTATTACTCACTTTTAGTGATCCATGTGGGTGCTACTGATATAGATAGCAGTAGCCTGGAGAACATGAAGAAGGACTACAGAGCTCTGGGAGAGGTGGTTAGGGGCTCTGGAGCTCAGATTATTGTCTTTTCATCAGTTCTCCAGGATACAGGGCAGGACCTTAAAAAGGCTAGGAGGATTGGCCAGGTTAGTAAATGGTTAGAAGGGTGGTGCTATAGTCAGGGGTTTGGGAACTTTGAACATGGGACTCAATTTAGTAGACCAGGTCTACTGGTGGCTGGTGGAGCTGGTCTGACAGTGAAGGGGAAGAACAGTTTTGATAGGAGGCCTGCCAGACTGGTCAAGGAAGCTTTAAACTAGATGTGTTGGGGGCTGGGGGGATAATTCTATCCCAACACACCCAGTCAGTTGCCAGCACCTATAATAAGTGCTCGGAGCAATGTAGAGATATTCCAGCCACTCCAGCCAATGAGCTGACTTCATTTGGCATTCGGCTCAGATACCTCTACACAAATGCCTGTAACATGGGGAACAAACAAGAGGAATTAGAGATGTGTGTTCGTATAAGGGGATATGATATCACAGACATCACAGAAACATGGTGGGATGGCTCCTATGACTGGTGTGTTGGAATGGAAGATTACAGGCTCTTTAGAAAAGCCAGGACCGGCAGACGGGGAGTTGCTGTTTATGTTAGGGACAGGCTGGAGAGTATGGAACTCTGTCTAGGGACAGGTGAGCAGTCAATAGAGAGTTTGTGGGTCAGGGCTAAAGGGAGAACACTGATGGGAGACATTATCGTGGGGTTCTGTTACAGACTGCCTGATCAAGAGGACTCAGTGGATGAAACGCTCTATAGACAGATAGGAACAGCCTCACGCTCGCAGGCCCTTGCTCTCAGGGGGGACTTCAACCACCCTGATATCTGTTGGAGGGATGGTACAGCCCAGAAGAAGCAATCCAGGAAGTTCCCCAATTGTGTGGAAGACAACTTCCTTCTGCAAGTAATGGAGGAGCTGACAAGGAGAGGTGCCATACTTGACATCATGCTCATCAACAGGGAAGGGCTGGTGGGAAATGTGACGCTCCAGGGCAGCCTTGATTGCAGTGATCATGAGATGGTCGAATTTGAGATCCTCAAGACAGTGAGAAGAGTGTGCTGCAAGCTCACTGCCCTGGACTTCAAGAGAGCTGACTTCAGGCTGTTCAGGAACCTGCTCAGTAAGATTCCATGGGATATAGCCCTAGGGGGCAGGGGGGCCCAAGGCTGTTGGTTGATATTCAAGTATCCCCTACTACAAGGTCAGGAGTGTTGCATCCCAACTAGAAGGAAGTGCAGCAGGAGGGCCAGGAGACCTCCTTGGATGGATAAGGAAATGCTGAGGAAATCTGAAGGAAAAAAGCTTATAAAAGGCGGAAGCAAGGACAGGAAGCCTGGGAAGAATACAGGAATGTTGTCTGGAAGCTCTCAGGAGAACTGGCTGTGCTGGATTTGGAGAAGGCTGAGGTAGTTAATCACTTCTTTGCCTCAGCCTTCACTGGCAAATGCTCTGACCACATGTTGTGGTTTAAGCCCCCAACCCCCCACGCAGTTTTCTCACTCACTCACTCACTCACTCACTCACTCACTCACTCACCTCTCTTTCTTCCCCCAGTCCTGGGGGATGGGGAGGAGAATCGAAAAAAAAAATGCAACTCGCAGAGGTTGAGTTAAGAACAGTTTAGTAACTAAAGTATAGCACAAACTACTACTGCAACCATCAATAATAATACAAGAGAAATACAAGGAAAGAGAATACAACTGCTCATCAAGGCCAACCCAGTCAGTGCACCCCCCTGGCAGTGAACCACCCAGTACCAAAAACCTGACCATGCCGTGCACCCCCAGTCCACCAGCACACCCTTCCCAGTGCCTCTGCTCTCCGTCTTCACATCCCGGACATGAAGTGCTGTGGTATGGAATAACCTCTCTCGTCAGTTTGGGTCAGGTGTCCTGTCTCTGCTTCATCCCGGCTCCCCCTCCTCCCTGGCATAGCATGAGACTCAGAAAGTCCTTGGCCAGACAAAACACTGCTGTTATCAGCACAGCTCCGAGACCCAAAAAATCAAAAACACAGTGCTGCACCAGCTACCAAGAAGGAGAAAAATGACTGCTGCTGCTGAAGCCATGACACCACACCACCCAAGACTTGGAAGGCAGATGCTGGGACTGTGAGAATAAAGACCCTGGGCCCACTGTAGGAATGGATCTGGTCTGAGACCATCTTAGGAACCTGAACGTATACAAGATCACGGGAACTGATGAAGTCCATCTGCGGGTCCTGAAGGACCTGCAAATGACGTTGCTAAGCCACTGTCCATCATATTTGAAAAAGCATAGCAGTCAGCTGAAGTTCCCAGAGACTGGAAAAAGGGAAATATAACCCCCCTTTTCAAGAAGGGGAAAATAGATGACCCGGGAAACTACAGAGCAGTCTCACCTATGTGCCTGCCAAAACCTTGGAGGAAATTCTCCTGGAAGGCATCCTGAGGCACATGAAAAACAACAAAGTGGCTGGTGACAGCCAGCATGGCTTCACTAAGGGGAAATCCTGCCTGACCAATTTGGTGGCCTTCTAGGATGGGCCTACGGAACTGATGGATAGGGGTAGAGCAGCTGATGTCATCTACCTAGACTTGTGCAAAGCATTCAACACTGTCCCATACAATGTCCTTGTCTCTAAAGTGGAGAGACACCAATTTGATGGATGGACCACTCACTGGATAAAGAACTGGCTGCATGGCTGCACACAAAGAGTAGTGCTCAATGTCTCAATACCCAGCTGGAGACCAGTAACGAGTGGTGTCCCTCAGGCACTGGTGTTGGGACCGGTCTTGTTCAACGTCTTTGTTGGTGACATGGACAGTGGGATTGATTGTGCCCTCAGCATGTTTGCCAGTGACACCAAGCTGTGTAGTTTGCTTGATACGTTGGAGGGAAGGAATGCCATCCAGAGGGACGTTGACACGCTTGTGAGGTGGGCTGATGCCACCCTGATGAAGTTGAACCATGCCAAGCGCAAGGTGCTACAGCTGGGTCAGAGCAATCCCAGGCACAGCTACAGGTTGGGCAGAGAAGAGATTGAGAGCAGCCCTGCGGAGAAGGACTTGGGAGTGTTGGTTGATGAGAAAATGAACATGAGCCGGCTTCAGTGTGCGCTTGCAGCCCAGAAAGCCAACCGTATCCTGGGCTGCATCAAAAGGAGCATGACCAGCAGGTCGAGGGAGGTGATCCTGCCCGTCTCCTCTGCTCTTGTGAGACTTCACTCGGCGCATTGTGCGCAGTTCTGATATCCTCAACATAAAAAGGACATGGAACTGTTGGCACAAGTGCAGAGGAGGGCCACGGGGATGATGAGGGGACTGGAGCACCTCCCATATGAAGACAGGCTGAGAAAGTTGGGTCTGTTGAGCCTGGAGAAGAGAAGGCTGTGTGGAGGCTTCCTGGCAGCCTTCCAGTATCTGAAGGGGGCCTATAGGGATGGTGGGGAGGGACTCTACATTAGGGACTGCAGTGACAAGGCAAAGGGTAATGGATTCAAACTTAAACATGGGAAGTTTAGATTGGATATAAGGAGTAAATTTTTTTCGCTGTAAGGGTTGTGAGACACTGGGAAATTGTGAATGCTCCATTGCTGACGTTGTTCAAGGCTGGGTTGGATAGAGCCTTGGGTGGCATGGTTTAGTGGGAGGTGTCCCTGTTCCTGGCGGGGGGGTTGGAACTTGATGATCTTAAGGTCCTTTCCAACCCTAACTATTCTATAATTCTATGATTTCATGAATGCAATAAAGATAATATTGCAGATTTCTTAAATTGAAAATGTTACCCTCTAATTCTCCTTTGAAGTATTGGAAGTATTTGCTTCAGACATTATTATTTCAATATTTATGTGCATATGTGTGCATTGTATAAAGAATGTACTACAAAATGAGCTAGACTGCAGGGAAGTTTTAAGATTCTTGAGTGGGTAAAGGAATTTTATTATAACTCTGCTAACACTTTTGCATAATATGTTCTTTGACTCATAGATAAGAAAACAAAATTTTTAAAACTGAATTTCTCTTTTTTCTTCCTTTTTCCCCCTAAAAACCCACGGAGGAAAATTCCAGGATCAAGTAAAGTCCATTTAGCTCATCAAGGTTAGCTTGTTTTCTTCAGTCCTTTAGTCCCTCAGGGTGCCATCTGTTGCATGAAAAGCTCTAACGCTTTCTTTCTCCATCCTTGGCTAGTACATCAGTCTATGAATGTATAATTTGATTAGGACAGGATGTGTCTGTCTTCTTTATGTTCTTTAAATGTGTTTCATGATCAATCCCTTTTTACTTTATCTCTGGTGAACTAACACAGTTACTTAGTATACCATTTCACTAAAAATGTTTGACTTCTGACCTATAAAGACATATAAGAAGTTTTAAAAAAAATATTTCTTGCCGTTGGAATAACAGTAGATCCCAAAAGGCAGCATATTTTAAAATAAATTCATTAACATTATGATCTGAAAAATAAGTCATTCTAACATACAACATCTACTTTGTATTTTACCTTCACTTCTCTTTCTGTCTTTATATGATTCAACTCAACAAAATTGAACATTTCAGAAATATTTAGTAACTTCTCTGCTTTGTAACTTTTGAACTTTAATTCTATTTAAAATACATATAATAAAATAATAACAGGGCAATAATCATTGCTACCTTACTGGAAATCATAGAAGAGTTTAATTCCTATAAGCTTTTTTCCAGAAGACTATAACAACAGCTATATCTTGGAATTTTAATTTACTTCCCCATTTGAAATGCTAGCAAAAGAATAATAACTTCTTAATTTATGTAATGGACTCATACATTTTAAAAAAAAATATATTTAATTCTTATTTTGATCACTGAAGCTAATGCATGCAGAAGCTCACTAGCTGGGAGGCTTAGAGGGACTGAGCCCTTTGTCCTCACTACAGGCAAAAAGTCATGTCTAGGCAGCCTCATTTACATTAATTATAATGTTGCTTTACCATAGTTTCAATTACTGTTTTTTACTGCTTCAGCTGGTATTTAGTGGATTGTTTATGCCCTTGCTTGATTTGTTATTGATCAAGGACATATGTGATAGAAAATCTGTCTGAACAGTCCTTCACACTCTTCACTTAGCTAAGAAGGTCATTAGCTTCCTGTCACTCAGAAAACAGAGTGCAGCTCTGCCATTACCAGCAGACCCCAGTTATCACCCAACTATCTTTCCAATGCTCTCCTGTAAACTCCAATAACAGGATGTCAGGTATGGTCCTCTGTGCCAAAAGAAGTTGTTCCAACAGTAGCAGGCACATTCTTGGATGAATTGTAGGTACGATGGATTCACTATCAAGCTGGTATCTGAGGTACTTTTAACCCAACTACTGCTGAGTCTGATCAGAATCTTCTGAACTGAAGAGATGCTCTTTCCTGATTTAGTAATTCTTACAGTACCTGTTAAGTCACAATGTAACCATGTTTTGCTCTTTAAGTACATGAAAAACAACTAAAAACCAGCAAAATCTCAGGTTTGAGATGTACAATAAACTTGGTTCCTAGGACACATTTAACTTTGCAGAAACTTATGCATTACAAAGAATTCGAGCATTTAGGATTTCCATTTAAGGCTCCTATTCAAGTTTCTGTCAGAGGCTATTTGGAAATCAGCTGAACTGGATTAATTGAATTAGGGCCTATGGTACAAAGAAACCTGGCAAGCTTCACTGAAGGTCCCGTTTAAACCAGTAATAGTCAGAAGGGACAACGTAAAGCTGATATTCCAAACTATGACAAGCAGAGGGAGAAAGTATTTTGTAGACTCCCAAAGGCAATGGGAGTTCCCATTTCTGAGTAAGAAGAAAATATATTAGGAATAGTCATAATGATGTCATAGGATGGGATAGGTTACTTCTGCATTAGAGCAGGACTCTGAAAAAAGTCATTACAATGTCTGTCTCACCTGAGTGAAATTTTACCTAAGTGAGTGTTTCTGTGTAAGTATGCTTGACCCTACAAGAAAGATCATTAGCAGCCCACTGTTCTATTGGTTATATTCCTAATATGGGATTCATGGATTTTGCTTGCTTAATTAAATGTCAATATCATTACACTGTCTTTTATTTTTGTGGGGTTTTTTTTGTCCCAAAGATGTTATATATATGGTTTTGGATTTCTGGAGACACCGCAATTTTTTAATGTTTCTGCATGGGAACCACTAAAACCTGGGTAGTGGAAACCAGTAGGTTTTTATTATTTTTTAAAGTCGATAATCAATACATGTAAATAATAATAACAAATAAAAGTTTTAATAAATAATATTTAAAGTTAGTTGTCCAGACCACCTTGTTTCCAACAATTTTAATGAACAGTAAACAGCTTATTTTCATCCAAGACAAAAGCAAAGGTAAGGATGCTCAAGAATCAGAATTTTGGCAATATATTATTTTGGCGTATTAGGTTGCTAGAAAAATATGGAAGACCAGATGGCTCTTCTGTTTAAGGGACCAAGTCAATTTGGGGATCTGATTCTTAGCTGGCATAACTAAAAGAGCTTCAAGATATGAAAGAAGCAAAAAGAATAGATTTTTTGAGGGCAATGGTCTGAAAAATAGATTGCTTTTTGCCCTAAAAAGGACAGAAGGACATACATGAAGAGAACAAAGAAGATTTTTGTTTGAATGTTTTTTGCTGTTAAATGCAAATGATATTTTTTTGTTTGTTGAACTGAAAATAAAGTACTGCTTAAAAAAATTTACGTGAGGGTGTTTGTTTGGTATATTTGCTGTACTTGGTGGTGTCAGCCACAGCAGCAAATCTGGGCAATGAAGGAGGAAAAATCATCTAAAAAGGTAGATTTCTGGGCGAGAGACTTTGAGTTGTCACTGATTGGTACTTTGTTTACATATTAGAGATGAATTCTTTTTCCAAGTTTGAAGAATAACCTGATTCTGAAAAGTGAAAACTGGGTGACAGTCTAGTGTGTACAGGCACTTTAGGAAAATCACATTAATTTTTTTACTGTCATAGTTTAGATCTGCATTTGTAAGTGTATTATCTGTGGTTTCTCTCTGTGAAAGTCTTACTAAAGACTTACTAAGACAGCTAAAACACTTAAAGGGTAGTAACACCGGAGGCAAATCAGCACAAAATTTTATTCACAAAGGCACATGGAATGGTTTCTGAACTACTCTGAGCACAGTCTTGATGGAAGTCAGAACACTTAAAATATTTGTGTACTTACTGTCAGACATGCTAAATTATGAAAGATTAAGCATTTCATTTTATGAATAGGAATGGAATTAAATAAAAGGTTAAGTTCTTATTTTGTTCAAGTGCTAAAAGAACAGGCATTCTTGCCTGTCTGTGTTCATCTGGATTTCACACAGTTCACTTTGTAATGACTGTTGATTTTTGTCATTACGTTATAATACCTTCCACAATTTCTTCATAGTTATCCTAGCTATATTCTCTGGACAAGTGTATAAGCTAGGAAAATAACATTTCTGTATTTTATTATTAACTTTCACACTTATCCTTGAATAAACCAATTAAATTATATTTCTCACTTTACTTTCCACACTCCTTACATGATAAGTTATTTAATAAATTTTATAAGTCCAGAGAACAGTATGACAACCATTTAGTTTGATCCTGACCAAAAAGGACTACAGGATTTAGCTGAGGTTACGCATTCCAATCAGTGACCTTGACCTACCTCCTGTCTTTTCACAAGGCTTTCAGACTTCTAAGGGATAAAGAATGAGAATGATTTTGGATGCAATTCCCATGACTTACACTATAATAACAAAACCAGCAAAACGCATTGGGATTTTTAAAAGGTACAGTATCTAGCCTGAACTTCTATAGATTTCATACCTTAGTTATCATATTCTGTAAAATGAGAAATGTCTCTCTATTTAGACACTGGTAAAGTTACTTCTGGTTTGATAACCAAAAATAACATCTCAAATAAAAAGACAGTTGCTGTCAGGAAGCAGCAGTAGCAGTGGGGTTGCTCCTGAGGGAGGACTGGGAGAGTGGCCCCAGGGCAGGCAGAACAGCACATGTACAACCTCAGTGCTATTATGAAAGGTGCTACATAATGTTCAGTACCCATATGAACATGAATTCCTAATATTTTTTTTATGCATAGAATTTTACGCTATAGGATCCATCCTGTAGGTGTTAAATTTGTGTTCCTAATTATATCATCCTTTAAAGACTTTACTAAAATTAATGTGTGACCCTTTTATTTATTTAAAATCCTTTTATCTACATCCTGTTTCTTATTTACAAGCACAATATATGTTCTATGGTTTGTTTACTTATTAGGGAATTTTAATATGCCTGTTGAGATGTTTCAGGAATTCATACTTAGCATAGAATTTATTTGGTACAAGAAATAAGACAAATTGTGCTAGCTTTATGACTTGCTGGTAATAAAAGAAGAGCTTTTAGTAGTTACCTGATCTGAAAACAGTTCTTTTACCACTGGCAAAAGCAATCTATCTGCTGGAAGATAAGGCTGATGGAGTTGGTATTCTCAATTCAGTTCTAAGACTTAAAATCATTCAGTTAGGGAAAAGTGATAAAACCATTCTTGTAAAGGTAAGATACCATGGATTTCCACATATACATGATCAAGCCCTGCGCTGCTACTGTTTCACAGGGATCTCCAGCATACACATCTTCCATAAATTCTTGTAAAGACTGCTGACTGTTAGTTACCACTAAAGTAAGAAAAGCATGTTTACAACCTCCAGATTCGTGGATTTATATAAGTTCATTTTGCTTCTCTTAAATGCTTAACTTTGAGCTACCAAAAAAGCCCAACACACAACACACAATGCATGGTTAATATCTTGATCTTACAGATAAGAAATGAATGCAGAAGATGCACAGCTTACCTATAACTATGGAAAGATGTACAAAAAGAAATTGTAATAAACACAGTTTATGCAAAAATGAAGTTCATATTGATCTCTTTTAAGTCTTTTAAGTGTACCATTGTACGTGTCATAAGCATCAGATCATCTTTATTCATAACTATGTATAACACAGTTTTTAATTTTACTTATACGTTAATTGAAATGGATAGCAAAAGTTACCTAAAGTTATGATAAGCATATAATAAATAGTATATATGGCTATGTTTTTGCTATGTAATACATATGTATTAAACACCTAGAACTAGTTACCGCTTAGTCTCGGATTTGTGATTTTTCCACAGAATTTACTTAAAAACTTGGAATCACATAGAACAGCTTGGGTTGAAAAGAACCTTTAAAGGTCAACTAGTCCAACCCCCCTGCAATAAGTATGGACAACTTCAACTAGATCAGGCTTTTCGGAACCCCATCCAACCTGACCTTGAATGTCTTCAGGGATGGGGCATCTACAGCCTCTCTGCAACCAGTTCAGGTTTTACACAACCTTAATAATAAAAAATTTATTTCTTACATATTGTTTGAATCTACACTCTTTTACTTTAAAACCATTAATCCCATCTGGTCTTATTGGTACAGGCCCTACTAAAAAGTCTGTCCCAATGTTTCTTATGAGCCCCCTTTATTGCTGTTGAAAGGCCACAACAAGGACTCTCCAGAGCACCCCAAAATCAGAAATAGGAAAAGTGTAAATGAAATCTAACTAAATATAACTTAGAATCAGACAAAAATAATTATTGAAGTTCTGGAAACAATTTGAAAATTTAAAGTGAAGACATTATGAGAGGAGAAATAAACTGCAGTGTATTTTGAGTGGTTTTGTGAAGAAAAGTACCTACTAAATCATGATGGAACATAACATAGATACACAAGCTTGAGTCCAAGACGAAATGACAGGTTCATTAGTACATCCTGGAAATTAAGGTTGCAGTAACCCATAGGGATATTTTCTTCTATTTTTTTCTCGTTCATTCCACAGATGTTCACTGTCTGTGGTAATGCTCTTTTGTGTGTATATTTAAGGTTATAATCATATTTTACTGACTTCTACCATTCCCTCCATTCACAGGTGTTATGGGTTCGGCTTCCCCCCCTTTTCCCCCCGCAGAGTCTCATGTTACCCCGGGAAAGAGAGAAAAGCTGGGGGAGGGGAGACAGGGCACCTGACCCGGGCTGACCAATGAGGTTATCCCATACCACAGCACGTCATGCCCAGGAGGTAGGATTCGGGGGGGGGGGGGCTCATGCAGCACGTGGTAGGGGGAGCGGCGTGCACTCGCTCGCTCGCGTCACAGGGTCTCTGAGGCCACGCGGTCTCTGGAGCAGGGCGGTCCCTGGAGCAGCACGTGGTCTCTCGGCTCGGTCGGGCGGCGAAACGGTTGTATCCTCTCCCTTTGTATTTACTTTGTCATTATTATTGTTATTGGTGGCGGCAGTAGTGATTTGTATTGTATCTTAGTTACTGGACTGTTCTTATCTCAACCCGTGGGAGTTACATTTTCTTTGGTTCTTCTCCCCATTTCCCCCCATCGGAGTGGGGGGCGGGGGGGGGGTGGTGGTGTGCAGAAAAGGAGGGAGAAGGGAAATTTACGGTTTAAACCCCCACAACAGGGTAAAGCAACTAAAGATATAGGTAACTGTCATGGGTTCAGCAGCAGCAGTTATTTTTTTCTCCTTCTTGGTAGCTGGTGCAGCACTGTATTTTTGATTTTGGGCCTGGGAGCAGCGCTGATAACACCAGTGTTTTTAGTTACTGCTTGGTAATGTTTTAGTCTGGCCAAGAACTTTCTGAGTCTCATGCTATGCCAGGGAGGAGGGGAAGCCGGGAGGAAGCAGAGGCAAAACACCTGACCCAAACGGAAAAAAGAGGTTATTCCATACCATAGCACGTGTGGTGGTTTAAGCCGTAAATTTCCCTTCTCCCTCCTTTCCCCCCCCCCCCCCCATCGGAGTGTGGGGAGAATGAATGGGGAGAGGAACCAAAGAAAATGTAACTCCCACGGGTTGAGATAAGAACAGTCCAGTAACTGAGATACAATACAAATCACTACTGCCACCACCACCACCAATAATAATGGCAAAGTAAATACAAAGGGAGAGGATACAACCGTTTCCCAGCGTAACATGAGACTCTGCGGGGGGGGGGGGGGAGGCTGGGGGGAAGGGGATGGGGGGAAGCTGAACCCATAACAGCACGTCATGCCCAGGATGTGCAAACGGAGGGCAGAGACCTGGAAGGGTGCGGTGGTGTACTGGGGTGTTAGCTAGTAAGGGGATGACCTGCCTTGGTCGGGCTGGGTGGTGAGCAGTTTTATTCTCTTTCTTTGTATTTCCCTTGTATTGTTATTGGTGGTGGCAGTAGTGATTTGTGTTATACCTTAGTTACTAAACTGTTCTTATCTCAACCTGTGGGAGTTGCATTTTTTTTTTTTTTTTTGATTCTCCTCCCCATCCCCCCAGGACTGGGAGAAGAAAGAGAGGAGAGTGAGTGAGTTAGTGAGCAAAACTTTGTGGTTGACTGGACTTAAACCACGACTCTGTCATACTGTAATATTCCCTCTGGTAAATTCTGAAGCTTATAAAACTTGGGCTGACCTAGACTATAAATTAAATCAACATATCACTAGAAGAAAGTGAGAGAAGCAACAGCACAAATTCAGCTACCATATATGGATGTCTTTGCTAGGAAAGTTTTCTTTTTATTCCTTTTCTCCTTTATTGATGGTGTGTCAGAAAGAACTAAGTTCATAAGTCAATAGTCTTAATTTTTACTTTTAACAGACGTAAATTTGAAAATACTATTTCATTTTCTCAACGTTCCTTATGTTTGCGAACTCCTATCTAAGTCAAGTTGCACTAAAGAATATTGGTACAAATTATATAACTTGGTTCTGCTTCATAATTTTCCAAAAATACTGAAATTCCACTGTCAAAAAACCCTTAATGATAGTAAAAGCATTTCCAGTTTTATGTTATGTTCTTTATATTCATGTACATCTTAGCAATGTTTTGATTTTCTGTAAATTTGATCCTAACTAAACAAAATACAAAAATCTCCTGAAGACAGCACAGAAATTTTAAAGAAAGCTGAAGGTGCATTCTAGGTTTCCAACAAAACAAACTGTAATCAATGTTAGTGAAGAAAAAGCCTGTGACAGACAATAGTTTGTGTGTGAAACTATATGTATGAGGAAGGTATAGCCACAGGCAAGCCAATGTCAGGAGTGGCATCTGGGGACAACAATGAATCACAAATAAATGAATCTGAAAGAAAGGAGAGCCCAAATTGTGTACTTGTAGCTTAGAGACCTCAGACAGCCAGCAGCAGTGTTTAATTCCTTTTCACACGGGGCAGAAGAAAATAAAAGACTCTGCAAGCACTCTCTCCTGGAAAAATCCCTGATAACAAAGAGAATACACAAGAAGAAAGAAAACAGATGTCTTTCCATTACACTCAATGTATTTGTACTATGTCAATACACAAGCACCAGACTATCAGTATTCAGGCTTTTAAAATGTAAATTATACAAACAAAATAAAATGTAAGGAAATAGTATCCTTTAAAAACAAAAACCAAACTAAACACAATAGAGGTTACAAGCATATTGTCAGTCATTTTCTAAAAAGAGTATGTTAAAATCTAAAAGTTATCTGGAAATAACATTCATGTACTAATATATGACACACTTGCATTTTTATACTTGTAATAGTCAAAGAGCTTGTGTAAAACCCTAAGTGAACATTCCCTGAACTTAAAAAAAAAAAAAAAAAAAAAAAAAAGGTATTTCTTCAATTATTATTTTACTTGTTTTGGTTCATCATTGATGGAAGCATCCATAAAGGTGGGTGGTCTGGTTAGAAGATGAACAAGGAGAACATTACTTCAGCAGAAGAAAATGTTTGTCGAAAAATACTAACAAAGACAGCCAGGCTGGAGCTACCAGCCTGCGAACTAGGTCTGGTGTCCTGGGTTCAGCAGTAGCAATCATTTTTTCTCCCCTTAGTAGCTGGTGCAGCACCGTGTTTTTGACTTTCGGCCCTGGAATAGCGCAGATAACACTGATGATGTTTTTAGTTACTGCTCAAATGTTTAGTCTGACCAAAGACTTTCTGAGTCTCATGCTCTGCCAGGGAGGAGGGGAAGCCAGGAGGAAGCAGAGACAGGACACCTGACCCAAACTGACCAAGAGGTATTCCATACCACAGCACGTTATGCCCAGGATGTAAAAACTAGGCGCAGGGACCAGGAAGAGGGGAATTCACTGCAGGGTTGGGCTTGGTATTGGGTGGTGAGTGGTTGTATTCTCTCCCCTCATTATTTCCCTTATCATTATTATTATTGGTGGTAGCAGTAGTGGGTTTGTGTTATACTTTAGTTACTGGACTATTCTTATCTCAACCCATGGGAGTTACATTCTTTCAGTTCTCCTCCCCATCCCCCTGGGAGTGGTGGGGGGAAGAAAGAAGGGGGAATAAGTGAGAGAACTGCGTGAGTTGCGGCTGGGCTTAAACTGTGACAGTTCTTTATGGCACCCTACATAGGGTACAAAGGGTTGAGATAATGACAGGATTAATAATCACTCACTGCAGTGCTGTTTTATTGGCTCTCAAAGTGGTTGCTCTTGTTTCTCTTGATTTCACAGTTTCAGCATTTTGTACCTTATAGCTGCTATTTGCTTAGTGTTTATCAGATGATGGGCTTAGGCTAAGGTTCTTGTGAAGTTTAGGTAAAATATAAGGAAAAAGTTCTTTACTGTGAGGGTGGTGAGGCAGTGGAATGGGTTGCCCAAGGAAGTTGTGAATGCTCAGTCCCTGGCGGTGCTCAAGGCTGGGTTGGACAGAGCCTTGAGTGACATGGTTTGGTGTGAGATCTCCTGGCCCATGGCAGGGGGTTGGAACTTAATGATCTTAAGGTCCTTTCCAACCCTAACTATTCTATGATTCTATGATAAGTTGCTTCATTAATAGCAAGTTAATAAAATGGTACATCACTACTTGCCTATTGCTGTTATTAGTTGTTGCTGTATGATTGATTACTGTTATTATTGATTGTTGCCATAATTTTAATTGATGTTATATCATTGATTGCTGATAGTAATTTTTAATAGTTTGAGATATATATTCACTATATTAATCATAGGCATACTTGCTAGTGGCGATTTTTGTGAGTTTATTTGCTTGTGGCAATTCATGTGGTGTTTGTAATAATCCATAATGAAACAGGGAAATTTGGAGGATAAAGTCTCTGTGTCTTTGTGTATTACAGATTCCTATAGACCCACAACCTCTGTACATATGCAGACCAGGTAACTGCTTAGGTCTTGACCACTGTCAAACTCAGTGGGCCCAAGCCTCTTTGTCAAAAATAGAGACCAAAGTAAAATGAGAAATTGCCTAAATATCATCTCTCCCAAGTATTAACAAATAACTATTGAAGCAAAGATGTGTTATCTTTTTCTTTGAGATGTCAGCTGAGGGTGTATCAATTTTACGTCAATTGCTTCAGTTGAATAGCAACAGATATGAGTAATTTAAATACAATGTTTGAGTATTTGAAAACAGGCTGAGGAAGGGGGAAGTTAATCGGATAACTACTGGAAAGGATTAACTAAGGCTAGAGAGTGGATTAGCTATTATGCTATCTACACAGAGACCTACATTTAATGTACATTTAATGTAGCCAAAAAAGATAGTGTACACTGAATCAGCACTGAAAACAGGATTTTTTTTGTCTTAGTCCTCAATTTATACTTAAGTCAAATTTCTTAAAACATCTAAGTAAATCACATACTGCATAAGCTCCAAAATAAGTGGCCTAAAAATATCTGTTACACTATCAGATTTAAGAAAACAAGGCAAATATTATTTTTAAAACATACTTAACACATTGCTGGGGTCAAAGCTTATGGGTAACCTAGACCGTGACATTTATGTCTGTAAAGAGCAAGTTTCATTTAAGTATTAGTTGTTTAAAGAAAATAAACATGACAGAGTTGATTCAATTGTGTGGCAAAGAAGGCACGGTAGCTACCAGCTGAAAGAAAATATTCCAGTTAATATATTAACAAGTGACCAAAAATTATCTACATCATAAGTGCAAATCTACAAGAAATACCAAAGGATATTTTGAGCAAATGCTAATTTATGAATGTATATATGTGTGTGTTTTCACATTTCTTGCTAAACCTGAGGGTTTTATTATTATGCTCATGTTACAGAGCTTCTGATCACTTATACTAACTACATATGCGTGGCTTGACTTAGTACAGGACTGTTTCTAAAAGGCCTCTCTGTCAGTCTTTTGTGTCTGTAGGTGATGAGTAAATGGTTTCATTTGATTCATTTGTCTTTATTGGATTTTATTGTTCTCTCTGTTACTGTTTTCTTTTCCTTACATTTATTACTGATATAATTATTGCTGTTATTGCATTTGTGGTTTTTATTACTAAACTGTCTTTATCCCAAATCATTAATTTTCTTCTACATTTGTGATTCTTTCCCCCATCCAACCATGCAGGGAAGTGAGTGAGCGGCTGCATGGGGCTTAGTTACCGGCTGGGGTTAAACCATGACCCCCTAACCACATTTTTCTGCACAGGTTGCCCAACTGTAAGATGAGCAGGTACCTAGTGTAATGGTGAAGAAATGGATAAATGACAGGGCTCAAGAGCTTATAGTGAATGGGGCTGTATCTGGCTCATGGCCAGGCTCTAGCACTGTTCCTCAGGACTCAATTCTAGGACTAGCTCTGTTCAATTATTTTATCAATAATCTGGAGCCAGGAGTTGAATGCACCATTAGTAAGTCTGCTGTTGACCCTCTCAGGTGACAAGAGGCCTTGCAGAGGGATATAAACAGGATGAAACATTGGATAAGCTGCACTTGGGATCGAGAAAGGCCGGACGCAAGTATAAGTGGGAGGTGTGGCTGAACTCAATACAAGTCAGCAGTGCACCCTGGCAGCCAAGACGGCAATCCACATCCTGGGGTACATGAAACACAAATGTAACCAGCTGGTCAACAGAGGCAATTATCCCCTTGTATTCAGCACTGATGTAGCCTCACCTTGAGCACTCTGTGCAGTTCTGGGTCTTGTAATTTAAAAAAGATGTTCAGGCCCCTGAATGTAACCAGAAGAAGGCCTCAAGGCTGGTGGAACGGCTGAAAGGAACATCCTGTGAGGCGCAGCTAACTACTTTGGATGTGTCTGATTTGGAGAGAAGGTGGCAGAGGGGTGACCTCATTGCTCTCTACAGCTTCCTGAGAAGGGGAAGTGGAGATGGAGGTGCTGAGCTAGTTGTGCATCCTGCAGTGGCCTGATAGCAAACCTGAGTGCCCCATCTACCCCTTCAGACAAATTCCAGTACTCTGTGCATCTCTCTTGACAGAACATAGTGTTGAACACTGAGGAAGCCATAGGTGAAAGCAGCTCAGTTGCAAGTGACAGCAGGAGGAGCCAGATGCTCCAGGCAGGGTGAGAGGAGGCAACAGCAGATTCCCTGCACCCCATCTGCCTGGTATATACCAAGAAGGCAGCCTATGTGGCCTACCGTATGAATTGCTTCTGCTTTGCCTGCATCAGATAGTGGGCCAGAGCAAGTAATGTCGGCCCACTCAGCAGGCAGCCTTTGGAGCAGCAGCTGCACTTAGTGCATGGGGATGACAACTACAAGGAGTATATGCCTGGCTTATCACCTGCCTGCATAGAAGGATGGCCATGGAGAGGGCCCACAGCCATTCCCCAGAGAGGCGCTACAACCTGTGCAGGCAGCCAACTGCAACGTTCACTGGCAACCCAGAAAGTCATCCATATTCTGGGCTGCATCAAAAGAAAAATGGCAGCAGATTGAGGGGGCAAATTCTCCCCCCCATGAGACCCCACTTGGAGAACTGCATTGAGCTCTTCTCCGTGTTGTAAAAAGCAGTGTAAAAATAAAGTTAAAGTTATTGATTTCACTGGGCAGAAGTACCAAAACTCTGGACTTCAGGAGAGCAGACTTTGGCCTCTCCAGGAACCTGCTCAGTAAGATTCCATGGGATATAGCCCTAGAGGGCAGACGGGCCCAAGGCTGTTGGTTCATATTCAAGGATCACCTGCTGCAAGCTCAGGAGCGATGAATCCCTACTAGAAGGAAGTGATGCAGGAGAGCCAAAAGACCTCCTTGGATGGATAAGGACCTGCTGAGGAAATTTGAAAAAAAAAAAGAGGCTTATAAAAGGTGGAAGCAAACACAGGCAGCTTGGGAAGAATATAGGGATGCTGACCAGAATGCTAGGCACCAGGTTAGGAAAGCTAAGGCCCATTTAGAATTAAACTTGGCTAGGGATGTAAAAAGTAACAGGAAGGGATTCCATAGGTACATTGCAAATGAAAGACAGGCTAGGGACAACATGGGGCCTCTCCAGAAGCTATTGGGAGATTTGGCTATGCTGGATTTGGAGAAGGCTGAGGATCTTAATGACTTCTTTGCCTCAGTCTTCACTGGCAAATGCTCTGACTACATCACCCAAGTCTTGGAAGGCAGATGCAGGGACTGTGAGAATAAAGACCCTGGGCCCACTGCAGGAGAGGATCTGGTCTGAGACCATCTTAGGAACCTGAACGCATACAAGATCACGGGAACTGATGAAGTCCATCCATGGGTCCTGAAGGAGCTGGCAAATGACGTTGCTAAGTCACTGTCCATCATATTTGAAAAATCATAGCAGTCAGCTGAAGTTCCCAGAGACTGGAAAAAGGGAAATATAACCCCCCTTTTCAAGAAGGGGAAAATGGATGACCCGGGAAACTACAGAGCAGTCTCACCTATGTGCCTGCCAAAACCTTGGAGGAAATTCTCCTGGAAGGCATGCTAAAGCACATGAAAAACAACAAAGTGGCTGGTGACAGCCAGCATGGCTTCACTAAGGGGAAATCCTGCCTGACCAATTTGGTGGCCTTCTAGGATGGGCCTACGGAACTGATGGACAGGGGTAGAGCAGTTGATGTCATCTACCTAGACTTGTGCAAAGCATTCGACAGTGTCCCACTCAACATCCCTGTCTCTAAAGTGGAGACATCAATTTGATGGATGGACCACTCACTGGATAAAGAACTGGCTGGATGGCTGCATGCAAAGAGTAGCGCTCAATGTCTCAATGTCCAGCTGGAGACCAGTAACGAGTGGTGTCCCTCAGGCATTGGTGTTGGGACCAGTCTTGTTCAACATCTTTGTTGGTGACATGGTCAGTGGGGTTGAGTGTGCCCTCAGCATGTTTGCCAGTGACACCAAGCTGTGTGGTTTGGTTGATATGCTGGAGGGAAGGAATGCCATCCAGAGGGACGTTGACATGCTTGTGAGGTGGGCTGATGCCACCCTGATGAAGTTGAACCATGCCAAGTGCAAGGTGCTACAGCTGGGTCAGAGCAATCCCAGGCACAGCTACAGGTTGGGCAGAGAAGAGATTGAGAGCAGCCCTGCGGAGAAGGACTTGGGAGTGTTGGTTGATGAGAAAATGAATGTGAGACAGCAGTGTGCGCTTGTTACCCAGAAAGCCAACCGTATCCTGGGCTGCATCAAAAGGAGCATGACCAGCAGGTCGAGGGAGGTGATCCTGCCCGTCTCCTCTGCTCTTGGGAGACCTCACTTGGAGTATTGTGTGCAGTTCTGGTGTCCTCAACATCAAAAGGACATGGAACTATTGGAGCAAGTGCAGAGCAGGGTCACGAGGATGATGAGGGGACTGGAGCACCTCCCATGTGAAGACAGGCTGAGAAAGTTGGGTCTGTTGAGCCTGGAGAAGCGAAGGCTGCGTGGAGACCTCCTAGAAGCCTTCCAGTATCTGAAGGGACCTATAGGGATGGTGGGGAGGAACTGCTCTTTAGGGACTGTAGTGACAGAACAAAGGGTAACGGGTTCAAACTCAAACAGGGGAAGATTAGATTGGATATGAGGAAGAAATTCTTTACTGTAAGGGTGGTGAGGCACTGGAATAGGTTGCCCAGGGAAGTTGTGAATGCTCCATTGCTGGCGTTGTTCAAGGACAGGTTGGATAGAGCCTGTGGTGGCGTGGTTTATTGGGAGGTGTCCTCCTGCCTGTGGCAGGGGGGGTTGGAACTAGATGATCTTAAGGACCTTTCCAATACTAACTATCTATGATTCTATGATTCTCTTTTGTGAATGTGCCTTACTTCATGTTAGCAATTTAGTTATATATTGTTCATCTGTTATCACTTACTTTATAGAACGTTATTATGGAAAAGATCACATAAGAATACTCTATAACCTTCACTTTGAGTGGTACTTGGAGTATTATTGTATTGCAGTTTTCACAAATACTGTTACTATTATTTACATTGATACATTGGTACCTAAAATTCTACTCTTCTCATAATAGTTTGTAAGAATGTGTAACAAAGCCTTGCTTCTATCTAGGAAGAAATTTCAATGTAAAATGCAAGTTGAGAGCCACTGTGTGAAAAAAACACAGAGTGGAAAACTAAAAAAAAAAAAAAAAAAAAAGCCAGTAAAATTCGTAGCATCTTTTATTTAACTCAGTTTGTACTACATTAAATTTCTAACCGTGACTTACATTGGCTGAATTAGCCATTGCAATTCCATTTACAGTTAAAAAATCACTTCAAATATATGCAGATTTCAATGTAGAAAATAATTCCAGTTTAATGCACAGTGCGTCCTTTCTGAGCCATGCTTACTGCAGATCCAGATAACCAACATGTAATATGGTCAATGAAGATCACTAAAATAGCTGTTTCTTTTAAAAGACGTCTTGTCTTTAAAAGGAATTTCAAGACTATGTAACTAATTTTTTACATGACTATTCAAATACAAATCTAGCATTATTTTCTAATCTATGTTATTATTTTACTTTTTGTGATATTAGAAATAAGCATGCAATAACTACAGCAGGTTGACAATTGATTGCACTGTTCTTGGTTGGAATACAGACAGTTTTCCTCATTGTAGCTCATATGGTGCTATGGTTTTGATTTGTGACCAAAGCAGTGTTGATAACACAGTTTTAGCTCTTGCTGAACTCTGTTTACACAGCATCAGGGCCTTCTTTGTTTCTTACACTGTCCTGTAGCCTGGGGGTACAAAAGAAGTTGGGAGGAGACACAGCTGGGCCAACTGATCCAAGCTGATCAAAGGGATATCCTATACCATACGAGGTTGCGCGCAGAAACAAAACTGGGGGGAAAAGGAGAAAGCATCTGTTTTCCCAAGTAACTGTTACACATGATGTTGCCTCACTTTTCCTTGAAATAGCAGAACACCAGCCTGACAATGGGAAGTAGTGAATGATTTCCGTATTTTGTTTTGCCTGAGTGTGCAGATTTTGCTTTACCCTTTAAGCTGTCTTTATCTCAACCACAAGTTTTCTCACTTTGACCTTTCAGATTCTCTTCCTCATCCCACTGTGGAAGAACTGCAAAAGTGGCTATGTGGTGCTTAGCTGACTACTGGGATTAACCTACTGCAATCCTATTCGTCACCTGAGTCGTGAAGAGTTTGAGATGAGAGATTTGAGTGTGCTAGGCTGAATTTATAGATTCTTGTCCTGGGTTCAGCAGTAACAGCCTTTTTTTTTTTTTTTTCTTTTTTTTTTTTTTTTTTCTCTTTAGCCGGTGCAGAGCTGTGTTTGTGACTTTCGGCCTGGGAACAGCACTGATAACACCAGTGTTTTCAGTTACTACTTGAGAATGTTTTGGTCTGACCAAGGTCTTTCTGAGTCTCATGCTCTGCCAGGGAGGAGGGGAAGCCGGGCAGGAAGCAGAGACAGGACACCTGACCCAAACTGACCAAAGAGGTTATTCCATACCACAGCACATCATGCCCAGGATGTAAAAAACTGGGGGCAGGAACCCGGAAGTCTTTCTCTCTCTCAGCTCGGTCGGGTGGTGAGCAGTTGTATCCTCTTTCCTTATATTTCCCTGGTCATTATTATCATTGGTGGTAGCAGTAGTGATTTGTGTTATACCTTAGTTACTGGACTGTTGGACTGTTCTTACCTCAACCCGTGGGAATAACATTCTTTTGATTCTTCCCCCCCCCCCCCCCCCCCCCCGGAGTGGGGAGAAGAGAGAGGGAGAAGTGAGTGAACAGGCTGCGTGAGATTTACAGCTTAAACCATGACAATTCTATAGCTGTTAAGCTCTTGTCACAGACTCCTGTGCTTGCAATGTGGCTTGCTTGCCTTATTGTATATTCAAGTCTAGTTCTTGTTAGTGTCTGCTTTTGCTGTTTTCTGTATCACTCATCATCTTACTGTGTTACACCTGGGAACATTTTACTAACAGCAATGGTCATGTGCCTTGTCTAGCAGATGACTAGAACATCACTTCTGTTCCTGTGTTGCTGTACTGGATAGGCTGGACCCCCTGGGTGAGCTCATGTAAGTGACTCTGACCTCTGGATAAGTCCACATGGAAGCAGGGATACCTCAGAATATTTGTGGACTTGGATAAGGCCATTTTGGAACACCTCAACATTCAAAGTTATGATGTTTGCCTTCCCAAGTAACTGTCAGGCATGACGAAACCCTGTTTGCCTTCAAATGTCTAAACATCTGCCTGACAATGGGAAGTAGTGAATGAATTTCTTATATTGCTTTTCTCATGCATGCAGCATTTGCTAGAATAGATTTAAGCAATGGGGAATGTGTGAGCAGCTGTGTGATGTTTAGCTCCCTACCAGGGTTAACCCACAACAACTAAAAAAGAACAGAATTTTAAGTAAGAATGCTTCTTTTTTTTGTTTTACCTGTTATTGTTCAGATTTGTTGTCATCTTTGTTGGTAAAAATGAGCTTTCACTCTCTTCGTGTTCAGCTTTTTATGAACTTGCAATGAAGTAGTAACCCTGTGTTAATGAGTTTGTTACTATGGTAATGCCTGAGTAGTCAAAATTTAAGAGCCTAACTTCATCACTAAACTGAAATTACAGATGTCCTGTAAGATATTTGGCCTTTGTTTAAATCCAGATATCTCAAAAAAACCTTCTTGTCTTAGGTGAAAAACTAACTACTCATGGTCAGGGTTCTTTAATTCAAAATAGAATAACAGGCATTGTATGGCTGAAGAAGCACATATTTGAACTAAAGGCACTGAGACCTTTTAAAAGTTTGCATATATGCTGTCTTAAGATCTCTGCATGCGACATCTTTCCTTTAAAGAAGTTAAATCCTGGATTTATAACGTGATATGTTGATTTGTTTGATTTCTTTGATTTTTACATCTATAAATCATTTAGGGAACCTCCCATACTTTTTTTGCAGAATCATAGAATAGTTAGTGTTGGAAAGGTCCTTAAGATCATCTAGTTCCAACCCCCCCTGCCACAGGCAGGAGGACACCTCCCAATAAACCACGCCACCACAGGCTCTATCCAACCTGTCCTTGAACAACGCCAGCAATGGAGCATTCACAACTTCCCTGGGCAACCTATTCCAGTGCCTCACCACCCTTACAGTAAAGAATTTCTTCCTCATATCCAATCTAATCTTCCCCTGTTTAAGTTTGAACCCGTTACCCTTTGTTCTGTCACTACAGTCCCTAAAGAGCAGTTCCTCCCCACCATCCCTATAGGTCCCTTCAGATACTGGAAGGCTTCTAGGAGGTCTCCACGCAGCCTTCGCTTCTCCAGGCTCAACAGACCCAACTTTCTCAGCCTGTCTTCACATGGGAGGTGCTCCAGTCCCCTCATCATCCTCGTGACCCTGCTCTGCACTTGCTCCAATAGTTCCATGTCCTTTTGATGTTGAGGACACCAGAACTGCACACAATACTCCAAGTGAGGTCTCCCAAGAGCAGAGGAGACGGGCAGGATCACCTCCCTTGACCTGCTGGTCATGCTCCTTTTGATGCAGCCCAGGATACGGTTGGCTTTCTGGGTAACAAGCGCACACTGCTGTCTCACATTCATTTTCTCATCAACCAACACTCCCAAGTCCTTCTCCGCAGGGCTGCTCTCAATCTCTTCTCTGCCCAACCTGTAGCTGTGCCTGGGATTGCTCTGACCCAGCTGTAGCACCTTGCACTTGGCATGGTTCAACTTCATCAGGGTGGCATCAGCCCACCTCACAAGCGTGTCAACGTCCCTCTGGATGGCATTCCTTCCCTCCAGCATATCAACCAAACCACACAGCTTGGTGTCACTGGCAAACATGCTGAGGGCACACTCAATCCCACTGACCATGTCACCAACAAAGACGTTGAACAAGACTGGTCCCAACACCAATGCCTGAGGGACACCACTCGTTACTGGTCTCCAGCTGGACATTGAGACATTGAGCGCTACTCTTTGCATGCAGCCATCCAGCCAGTTCTTTATCCAGTGAGTGGTCCATCCATCAAATTGATGTCTCTCCAATTTAGAGGACAGGGATGTTGTGTGGGACACTGTCGAATGCTTTGCACAAGTCTAGGTAGATGACAACAGCTGCTCTACCCCTGTCCATCAGTTCCGTAGGCCCATCCTAGAAGGCCACCAAATTAGTCAGGCAAGATTTCCCCTTAGTGAAGCCATGCTGGCTGTCACCAGCCACTTTGTTGTTTTTCATGTGCCTCAGGATGCCTTCCAGGAGAATTTTCCCAAAGATTTTTCCATGCACAGAGGTGAGGCTCAGTAGTCTGTAGTTTCCCGGGTCATCCATTTTCCCCTTTTTGAAAATGGGGGTGTCGTGTTTTAAGCCTCCAAGCCATGCAGTTTTTCTCAGTCACTCACTCGCCTCTCTTTCTTCCCCCAGTCCCAGGGGATGGGGAGGAGAATCGAAAGAACACAACTTCCACAGGTTGGGATAAGAACTGTGTAGTAACTGAAGTATAACACAAATAACTACTGCTACTACCAGTAATAATAATGACCAGGGAAATACAAGAGAAATACAAAGAAAGAGAATATAACTGCTCACCAAGCCCGACCCAGCCAGTGCACCCCCCACCAGTGAACCCCCCAATGCACCACCATACCATTCCGGGTCTCTGCTCTCTGTTTTCACATCCTGGACATGACGTGCTGTGGTATGGAATAACCTCTTTGGTCAGTTTGGGTCAGGTGTCCTGTCCCTGCTTCCTCCTGGCTTCCCCTCCTCCCTGGCAGAGCATGAGGCTCAGAAAGTCCTTGGTCAGACCAAAACATTCTCAAGTAGTAACTGAAAACACTGATGTTATCAGCGCAGTTCCAAGGCCCAAAATCAAAAACACAGCACTGCACCAGCTACCATGAATGAGAAAAATGACTGCTACTGCTGAACCCATGACAGGGGGTTATATTTTCCTTTCTTTTTTTTTTTTTTTTAATATTCTGTATCTATATTTAAAATATAATGTTAACTTTTTCCATGAAAAACAAAAGGCACGACATGGGTAACTCAAAAAGTAGTGCTCATTTCACTGTAGGGAGTGGGTTACTGTCAAAGACAATGGTGGTGCACCTACTGGACTGCCTGTGCTGTTATAACAGTTACGTTAGTTCTACCACCATGATGGTCTGTCTTCCAATGTATGCGGTGGGAATCAATTTTTGATTGTATGCCTTCACTATCAATATTGAGTTAATCCTGAAACTGGATGGATGGATGGATGGATGGATGGATGGATGGATGGATGGATGGACTACATCAGAACTATATCTATAAGCTCAGATCTCCTGAGCTCTGCCTAATTGAGTATGCAGTTATACTGAAACTAGCACTACTACATTAACAGTGCACTGCCTATGGTAAATATTCTGTGTTATTTTGCGAAGGGGTTTAATCCCTTCTTCTAAAACGCGGAATTTCTTTTTCCCTGTTTCCAGCAATTGCATTGCAAGTGTATCCTAAGGTGGATTCTAGTTAGAGGTGCTCAATTCTTATGCAGTAGTGTGGGAGCCTAATATTCGACTAATTCTAAATCTCTAAATGTGGTGAATGGTTGGAGAAAAGAAAAAAAAAAGATGGAAAATAGGGCCAACTAGATCAGAGTGGATTTGGTTTAGCACCCTAAATAAATCACTAAAGGAAAAATATCTAAGTTAGCTATTTGCAGTGCCATTTCCTGTGTGGGATTTTTAAGGACTGGGGGGTGGGGGGGTGGGGGGGAGAAGAGTTCCCCTATTCCTGATTTAACACTGTACAATTCATTAGCATTTATTTCAGGTATCAGTGTCTTCAATTTTATTTGTATTTTGTTATTAAATATATTTTAAAACAAAAATAATGGTTACATGTAGCTTAGAATAAGCTCTTTGTAAACCCAATTTAAGTAATTTTAAGTTATTTCGGGCCATATGATTATAGAAATATAGTTATAAATGTGCCAGAAAAGTGACTGAGTGAGCATTACATGTAAAAACCATCCTTTTCATTACACCATACTTAAACCGATCTACATCCTAGAGAACGTTTGACAAGATGCAACTTTCAGTATTATGACACAATCAGACTTAATAGAATGTAGCAAGATACAATATATTTTTTCTTTTTGCATCAGCTTTTTTTAACCTTATCAGAAAATTGGACTGAAAATATAATTCAATAATTTGAGATGCATATAGCATAAAATAGAAATAGAAGTTTCCCTTTAGCGATATAGAAATAATGTTTTCCAATAGAAGCTTCAAGGCCGTGGGAAAAAGCCTTTGTCTTCAAAAACACAAGAGCAGTAACACTATGAATTCAGTTCTGGTATTTCAAAGAACATAACACATACTAAATTCAACAATGGTGTTTACTGTTAAGAAAGTTTCTTTAAAACTATTGTGGGACCTTCTTGCTTTCTCCATTAGTAGTGCAACATAATCAAATTTCTCAGCCATTATATGTCAGATATTTAAAGGATATTGGTCTCTTTCACATTGGTATAGGGAAAACAAAAACTATCTGAATAGAACAAGACAAAACCCAAGAGGTACCCTGAAAGTTTATTTGTCCTCTGTAATCTCCTCTATAACTGCATACATGTACAATTGGTACAACATATTTTTGATGTCACTGGTGATGCCTGTATACCCAGTATTTGGACAAAATGAAGAAAGGATGCTGTAACTCTTGCTGGTTTGTTTTTCCACAAATTTTTATTTTCTGGATTTTGCTTGCTGTATGAAAGGTTAACATACAGTTGTCACAGGTGAATAAAAAAATGTCATGTTTGAGCGTTGTGACATTTTTGTTTGTAAAACCTCACAAAACTCACTTCCTTATAATTATTGCTACTCCAATTATTCACAAATACTGAGGAAACCCAGTCTTTGGTCAGATCCTATTACAGAAGATATTTTATAAATACAGTTTTTAAAAATAGTTCTTTCCTCAAGTAGCTTATGAATATTACAGACAAATTGGCAGGGAAATCAACTATGTAATCTGTCAAAGGCTACATTGAGATAGGCAACTTTGAAAATTAAAAAAGAATAAAAAACCAAAATTTTACTATTTCTAAGTTTCATGACGCCAGATTTTTTACTTGGTTAATGAAGACATCATTAATACATGATTCTTACGATCTTCCCTAGGTTACTCACATGCGTGCATTAGAAAAAAGGAACTGATTAGCAGGGGGTACTTTGTCATCTCTTTGACAATGAGCTATTTCAAGAAGATAAATTCAATGGATTCAGGAAACAATGATGTGATTTCAGAAGATTTTAAAATTTTTTTTGTTATTGTTGCGTCAAGTCGTGGTGAAAGCCAATAACTCTTCTAGAGGGTATGATCACGGTTTGATTAGATAGGGTTCAAAAGTGGACAAGATATTCTTCACTGAAACATCACAAAATATCATTTGGTGTTCACTGACATGCTCTTATTAAGAAAAAATTAGATATATATCTGTTGTTTACTGTATTTTTGCAGTGTGTGGAGATTTATCCTTCTCACTAATATCCTTCTCACATAATATATTTTTAAATTTGTTATTTCAACTATACCATACTGCAATTTCAATTTGTAACGTTATTTCCTCAACCATACAATGTTGCAATTTCAACATTGGCAGTTGGTTTTCCAAACTCTCCTAGATGGTTTTTAATCTGGTGATATAATTATTTAAATCTACAATGCAGCTTTACTGGTTTCACTTTAAATATTTCAGTTCTGTTTTTTTGTCTTCACTGGAACACAAATTCAAGCTGCTAAAAGATCAGTTTCTATTTATGTTTCTTAGCTATTTCAGAAATGAAACCAACATTCTATATGTTCCATATGCTGTGCCTATCTTTTTAAAGAAGCCTGGGGTGTTTGTGGGAGCCTCATGAATTTAGAGTAAAACCTTAAAATCTATTTCTTCAATTTCTACAGTTTTTATAACCACTTCAACACCACACACAAAAAATTGTCATCCAACTGATGCAAAACTGGCTTTTGATAATTTAATGAAAAGACAAAGGGTATGTCTGTACAGTGCCTGAGGTGCCTTTCTCTCAGTAATACTGAGGGCTTGCTATTTACAGTTCTGTAACTTTTCACCTAAGCTATTGCTGCAGTGTTTTTCCAGAGTCATATTCCTATGTGCTCTCATGCTGCTATTCTGCTGCTGTTGGTCCCAGGGGCTTGCACCCGCAAAACCTTAATATTATTGCCGAGGCAGGTTCTCATGGGAAGCAACTACAACTGGCATGAGATCGCCCCTTTTCATCCCCTTTCATTTTTTGTTTTGCAGATTTTTCTTTGTACTCAAGAAAGCCAAGCATAGTGCACAGCAAATTAGATAGTAGTCACTGAAATTCCTTCCAAATAATAGTAAATAATGTATGTGAACAAGGACTTAATAGCCAATAAATATACAACACTTATGTTCCAAACAGTTCTAAAAAAAAAGGCATCAGAAATGGCAATTACCAACGGAGAGTTTGAGCAGGTCCCACTGAAAAGAAAGTAATACTAAGCATGGTGAAAATCACGGCATATCCCTTACTTGGAGGAACCCCCCAGAGAAGGATGCTCATCCAGGTTCCCTCCCTCCTGTTATTGCTTTTCCCTGGGCATTTTCTGCTTCCCTTCTTTCTCTCTCTCTCTCTCTCTCATTTCTTCCAAGGTAGCCTTCATAGTTATAGTTGAGATATGCCATCAGTTACACACTCTGTTAATGAATGTTTGTATATATGAGCTTGTTTTAAGATTCTTTCTTCAACAAGAACACGTTTAGTTAGAAAAATCACAATAATTTCATAAATAAGGGGAGAAAATGGAAAGTTGCAGTATGTATGATTAAATTTATTTCTCATCAGCCCCTTAATACTGTTCAAAATGTGCAAGTTTTGAGCATGGTTTTGTATGTCTCAAGTAACTAGATATTTTAGTTCACTTTCACAGTTTTTTATTTTGTTTGAACAGTTTTGTCTATTACACCCCTGAAGCAGTAAGTCATTCAACTTCCCTAATTGTCTTTGTCACTTGAGAATTTGAACAGAAATATTAGAAACATCCAGCTCTTTTGATCAGATCAAAGAATCCTTTAAAAGCTTGTATACTGATTTATCACCAGTAAAAGACATGTTTTGCCCCTTATATTTTACAAATTATTTTGGGTTTTTAACCTTTCTGCATTTTTAAGAAGGCTTTTTTTTTGCCTCTTTCAATATCTAATGAGATCATACCTTTTTAATGTGAAGAAAAAAAAAAAGTCTTACACATCTAATCGATAGACTTGAAAGTATTTTTTACTGTAATTTATTCAGGTATACTTGCATGTTAGCTTAAAAATATAATTCCATATTTGATTTACGCCATGAAAAAACCTGAGTAAGAAGATAAATTACCTACTAATTCTATTAGGGAAGAATTCAATTGCCTGATTATCAGCTATTAATTTTCACAGGACATGCACTATACCTTCACTTTTGACCAAGTACTGTTTTTCAATTAGCTTTTAATTGTTCTAAGTATTTGTGGGATTTATTTTCTCTCTTTTTTTTTTTTCTTCCCCTATCCCCTGGCTAGATTAAGATACAACTATCTTCTTGCATGGTGCTGAAAAATCTAGTGTTTGCATTTTTTTAACTTTCTACATTTTTCAGAGAAGTCTTTTCCTTCTCTTGTTTAAAAGGCAAGGAATATTTCCATCAATGTGTTTTCAAAGATGAGTTTTCACTCTGGAACACGACAGTAGATTGGAGGATAGGTAAAACAGGATACATTTTAAGTTTTTAGAAGATGTTAAAAGAACAGTAAATTCTCTGTTTAGAGGGCATTATTAAAAAAAAAAAAAAAAAAAAAAGACACCACTACCAAAAATAAAAAGGCAACAACAGAAAGAAACTGACTTGCATAATCAGATAGGACTGCAGCTTGGTTTGAATGTAAGCACAGAAACCTAGGAAATATTTATGGAGCTTTTTTGTTATGAGTAGATGTAAAAATACACAGAAGCAGACACGAGGAGATTTCTTATATGACTCTAAGAAAGCTGAGGGACATCATTTTGGTCAGCATGCTAGACAGGAAAAAGCACTCATAAAAAACACAGCTTGAGCCCAAGTAAAATAATGTCTCATTTTATGTGATTCTCTCTCTGTTCTTTATAATTAAAAGTGGTTGAACTATGATTACATAGCTCAAGAAAAGATAACTAGTTATCTTTCTAAAGAAACAACCACAAAACTCTAAATATTGACTTATTCTTAGGTAAAAATACGGTAACTACTTGAGATATCATCCAAAAAGTTGACTCTCTGGGCAACAGAATTCCCCAGGACATTGTTTTATTTTCTCCCAGAATTTCCCCTACTACCCAGGTTGCTATCCAGGAGTGGAATTCCTCTCCAAGGAAGGGAGGAAACATGAACTAGGGATCGAGCATAGGCTCATACAACAAAGGCACAGTCGTATAGTACCTAACCAGGGCCAGGCTGGTGACAATGGCAGCTTCTATATATAGCGAAAGCTTCCAGACAAGCTGAAGTAATGAGGTCCAACCAACAAGTGCATTTGGACCAGCAAAAGACAGAGACAAAGCTACTCATAACTCTAGTCAAAGACCCATCCAAGGCACACAACTGGAAACAGGATTGGAGACAAGGCTACCTATAATGTAGGATTATAGACTAAGCAAAAAAAAAAAAAAAAACAAACAGTTCATTAAGTCAGAATAAGAGACAAGGCTGAGCTTTGGTACCTAGACCTGGGCTTAACAGGGCCCACAGGCAGAGTGTGGGTGTAAAACTCAGGTGAAGCTGACTGGGGCAAATATATGGACCCTTAAACTATATGAAGGACCCGAGATGAGCAAGAGATGTCTGATCATCGAGCACCGGAAAGAGTGACTGATCATCCCTGTTGCAAAGAAAGATAAATTTATCTCACCACAAAAGGGGGACCTTGGTTTAGAACAAAGGGTTGTATCAGTTGGATCGATTAACAGGCTGTGTAAATGTCCCCGAGTTAACCACAACAGACTGTCCTGTCAAGTCAGTCAGACCAGCAGGAGGGAGGAAGGATGTTATACATTGCTCAACACAGAACAGTATAAAACCTGAACAATCAAGAACAGCAACAAAAACTTTCAAGAGAACAATAGGCTTGAGCTGGTTTCAAATCCATGTATTTCTTCTTGAAGATTTGCAATACTCAACGTACTGATTGTGAGCATATTATAGAGATCAGAAACGGCTATTTATGTCAGTTGAGGCTGGGGGTAGCTACTGTGTAATTTTCAAACCTTAGCTGGGAACTGCAGAAGATGAACACTGTGCTAAGAAAAGGAGAAACAAATACCCACTATGACTATCATACTCTTCAGGATGCTGACCTGACATCGTTTCCACTGCTAGCATTCTGTTTGAGGAAGACTGATGTGTCTGCCTTAGAACACAGAGAAACATCATACGGGTGATCTTTCAAAGGGATCCACCTTTTCTATACTCTTTCTGTTAGATAGCTGAAAATTACAGTAAGAGCCAATATTAACCTTCCCTTCTCTAGACTGTAAAAGTGCATCTCTCTCAAACTCTCATGGCATGTTCTGTGCTCCAACTCCCTAATCATTTTGATGTCCCTCTGCTGGACTTGCTACAGTCTGCTCATGTCTTTCTTGTACTGGGAACACCAGAACTGGACATAATACTCCAGATGTATTCTCACCACTACTTAATAAAGGGGAAGAAAAACAGGTGATGGCTGTCTTTATCAGAATGACATAGGGCAGATTTGTGTTGTCATAATTTATTGTTTGCCAGGACCCTCAACTCCTTCTTGTAAAATTGCTGTCTGTATCACTGCATGGCAGTATTTCATAAGAAATGCAGAACTTTACACTTCACTTTGTTGCACTTCATTACTGTTTGTCCATCCACTGAGCAGCCTACCAAAGTCCTTCTGAGCAGCAGCCCTTCCTGCCAACATCCCCTCCAGCTGCCAAATGGATATGACCCACAGATTACTTTTTTCTTCCAGCTGTCCATTCATTCATCACCCCCATTGTCAAATATTTGTGCAAACTGTATCTCACCAAATTGGCTACAGCATATTATCAGATACTGTGTCAAAAGTCTTGATAAACCTAAAATAAACATCTTCCCTTATTTACATTGTTTTGGATTAGTACTAGCAGAAAGATTTATAAATTCACCTAGATTAATGAGAATTAAGAGATGCCGCTTCATAATTGCTTTCCAACCAGGTGTGTTTCTTTTTTGTTTAGTTAAAAAAAAAATAAAAAAATTGTGAAATGAATCTCTCTTTAAACTTAGATGGTGCCTGATGGGATTTAAGCTATAAATGTATACATTCATATCCACAATCAAAAGAATATAATAAAGATCTTATTTCTGTTCCTTGACAATGATTATTTCAGGGAAAATCATAGTCAAAGATTGGATTAATGTTTAACTTCAAATTTTTTTTTAGATTTCTGTGTTATCAAGGCATGTGATTGAAGCCTCCTCATATTATGCAAGCCACACATTAGTTGTGTGTACACTCTTTCTGTGGAGAATATAAAGAAATTGCTGAGTAAATGTCAGACATAATGTTTCTCCATTTAAACCTCTAAAAGTTGGGTTGAGGGTTCTTTTTTCATTTTCTAAAAGAACTGTCCACAGTGTAATACATGAGAATCCCGTTCTTCAAAAACTCAATCAAAGTCAATAATTCTGAATTAATCTGAGTTGATAATTCTGAGGGCAAAAGAAATTCCCACCTCCCCCAGTAAAAACAGAAGTACTAGCAGACTTTTAAGTAGACTGGATTCTAATGCTCCTTATATGATGGTCTATATAGCTAATTGCCTGTGAAAAATCAATAACTTCGGGTTTGATACCTTTGCTTCTGAAGAGCTTTCCTTACTATCCTGGTTTAACCCGAGGCAGCAACCAAATCCCACACAGCCAATCTCTCACTCTCCCATTCCCTGCTCTCTGGATGGGATGGGGAGGAGAATAGGAAGAATATAAAACCTGCAGGTTGAGATAAGAACTGTTTAGTAACTAAGATAAAATGCAATACAACACTAATACTACTAATAAGGAGAATAACAAGGGGTGAGAATATAAAACTAAAGGGGAAAGGAAAAAAAAATCAATAAACACAAGTGATGCACAATGCAATGTAATGCAATTGCTCACCACCTGCCAACATTACCCAGCCCAACCTCAGGAGCCACCAGTCCTTTCTGAGTAGCTCCCCCACTTTATATACTGGGCATGATGTGCTGTGGTACGGAATGCTCCTTTGGCTAGTTTGGGTCAGGGTTCCTGTTTCTGCTCCTTCCCAGCTTCTTGTGCCTTTCCTCACTGGCAGAGCAGGAGAGACTGAAATGTCCTTGATCAGGGTAAGAGCTACTTAGCAACAACTAAAACACTGGTGTGTTATCAACATCATTCTCATACTAAAGCCAAAACACAGCACTGCACCAGCTACTTAGAAGAAAATTAACTCTATCCTAGCTGAAACCATAACACCTACATTTCATTAACATGTTTTAAAAGATATTATTTAATTTCATCCACTTCACCGTAACCAATAAAACTGAAAAGAATACAAGATAATCTATCCAGTAAGTTGTAAGGAGACTTTTTTCAAAATTGGTTATATGATCTTGTTCATCACCTGTGCTGTGGAGTGAAAAGCGTCTCTGTATAGTTCGGTTGGTACTAGGATCACAATAGGCTAGCCTAAGGCACTATTTTTTCTCATCTTTTGTATTTGTTTACCACTATGATATTCAGTAATAAAAAGCTGTTAAAACATACCATGCACAATGAATGAGAATTATTTACCCAGTAAAGAAACATACAAACACTGTTCTGATGCACTACTAAATTGAAGTATCCTGTTTCCTGCACAGACACACTATATATACTGTATATACAGATTCAATCTCTCCTACAGCTAGTAAAGTAAAACCTTCCCTTGAACTTTCTTTTTTGACAAAACCTTCCTTTTTTTTAATAAGTCTATGAAGTTATAGGTTAGACAGGCAAGTATAAATAAGATAAAGTATACATTTATTTTTGTGTAAAGGACATCTTGTCATGAACTAACGGTGAAATATATAAAGGAGTTACTTTTTAATGTATTTCTACAGTACTTTGACATATGTTTACTAAGGTAATTTAGCTAAGCAAAGCAAAATACATTATGTGTAAAGTTACCTGGAATCTTTCGGAAGGTACTATGTATACATTTATCAGACATTACAGAGGTTAAAAATTACTAAGACATGCCTTTTCCTTTTGATGTTTCTACTAGAAAGATTTAAGAACATGATGCGTTCCTTTAATCCAAAATCTGTCAAAATAAGGGGAATTCAAGATACTGTGTTATTTCTCTTGCACAGCTGAAATCCATCCATTTGGCATCTGAAGGTGGTTAATAACTGGAGAAGAATTTTAAAGAATTCCTTCCTGCTCCCACTCCCTGACAGCATTTCCAGTAGTTGAATAAGCAGAATAAATGGATGTCTGAGCGCATCTTAGAACAGGTGAAACACACTCAAGATTTGGGTCCAAAATTAGCCTGAACTTTCACTCTTTATACTTGAAAACGAATGTTGAGAAGAGATGAAAAATGCAATTGAAAGTATGGGGAATGACACACCAAGAAGTATGATGCTCAGGCTTCCTCCATTTCTGTTCTGTAATAGTTGCATTGCTCTGTAGACTTCGAAGAGCCCACTGTCTGCCTGTTTTCAAGGCATCCAGACCAGGCTTCACACACAGCTGACATAGTGGAATTTAGCAACAAAATGGATATAAATTTCAGAAAAGTCTAAGCCTTTTACTATTTATCTCAGGACATAGCTGGGTCTGAATTACCTTCTTTCCTTTCTTTTCCAGATTTTTTACTCCTGACCCAGTTTTTTATTTTATGATGCTTTTGTTTCCAGAGGTTCAATATTACACAAAATAGAAACATAAAAGGTAAAACAAAAACCCATTACCATTTTTTTCTTTAAATGAATCATTGCCATTTAAGAACCAAGTAATGACTTAGAATGGCACTGAATCATGACTAATCATTCATTCCTTCACTTTCTTTTCAGGAATACCAATCTCCCATCGAAATTAATGACTAAGTTACAGCTGTTTTCAATGAAAATAAAAGCAGGTGTCCTTAACATTTGGGTTTTTAATATCTATTGAAAATGCCTAAGGAAAAAAAAAAATATTAATCAGGGTAAAGAAAAATCATCCAAAAAGTATATCGGACGGACATCTACAAATAAAAAACAAACAAACAAAAAAAGCACAAAAAACAACCCACAACAAAACAAAAACAAGCAAACAAAAACAACCTATTAAAAAAAACAAAAACACCAAAATAAAACTCTGTATGATCATCTTTGTCATTTCTTATTCTGATACAACTTTTCCATTTCCTTTGATATGTTTCTGCTGACTAAGAAAAGAGATTGGCATTAAATGACCATTATTCTTTTAGAAGTACTGAAACTAATACGACTATTTTTTAATCCTCTAAACACTGCAGATTTTCTGATACAAAAAGTGATTCAGGAAGAACTAAACTTCTGCAGTAAATGATTTTTGAAAAATGGATTTCTCTTTCCACCTCAACTTTCACGAAATACTTCAAGGATCAATAGGAAGTAAGAGACTTGCAAAAGGCAGGCATACATTTTATTTTCTTGCCTTACAGTTCAGTCACCAACATTTTATAAAAGAGGTATCAGAGACATTGATATAATTTATAATATAAACCTTGAATCTAGTACTTCAAAGTAATAATTAAGCTTGCCAGAAGTATAAATGTAGTAAATATTTTCTGTTTTATCTCAGTCATTTACTTGAATGAATGTAGCTTTCAATACAGTTTCAGTATGCTTATTAAATAAATATAAATGACAAGTAATGAACATGAAAATGCGTCAAATCACATTTTTATGTATTTCAGAAATATTAGTTTCTTTTGTGACACCTAATTTTTGTGTTGCTGAATAACTCAGTTATACATTTAGTCAGAAAGCAACTCTAATACTATAGCAAACATCAAATCATTTACTTCCAATTTCTTCTAGGCAGAGTATATCAGACAGAAAAGTTCACATAAGTGCAGTCAACATGTACATGTATACTCCACAGAAGCAATGGAAATATGTTTCTTCTTCCAAATCATTAATTTTCCACAAATAAGGCTGCCATATGTTGCCAATTTAAGTCCATCTGAGCCATTTCCATTTAGCTGCTTGTCACTGGGGACTCCATACAGCTGCCTTCCATCTCTGACACTTCCAAAGCACTGGAGGGATCCAGTGGACTAGATACTCACACTCGCCCACACTATCCCACACACTCTGCCACTCATGAATGTCCAGCCTCGGGGAAAATCTTTTGGTCATCCCACATTGCAGTCCAACCCCAGACAAGGCCCACACCCCACTCTGCCTAACTCTCGGGACCAGACAAAATGGTTGTGGGTAAAACACACTCTGTACGCATGCCAACATGGTGATCCCCATCACAATCAGCAGGCAGGTCTCAAGGGTGCTTAAAGGCCATTCAAAACCATCGGAACTCTCAAACGAGGCTGCTGTAGTTGTCCCTGGGCTGGTGTAGCTGCTGTGCTTGCCGGCTCTCTCACTACCAGCTGCTCTTTGTCTGAGTCCAGATCTTCCTCCTCTGCCTTGCTGGGAAGTGCTGCGCGGTCTCCTGAATCTGCCTGGGGCTCGCGCTCTCGGGGCTCTGCGGGGGACTGCTGGGGAATGCTCTCGGTCTCTGCGGGGCCGGGCACGGCCGCCGCCTGCCCCCCCCCCCCCCCCCCCCCCCCCCCCCCCCCGGGTAGCCGCAGGGCTCGGGGGCTTGGCTTCTCCTCCCGCTGCTCTGCGGCTGCCTGCCCCCCCCCCGCTCGGTAGCCGCGTGGCTCGGCTCGGGCTCGGAGCTCGGCTTCTCTGCCGTCTCCTCCGGCCGGTCGGTAGCCGCCTCTTCCCGCACCTCGGCAGTCGCCGGGCTGGGCTCGGTGGGGGGGCTCAGCTCCTCTGCCGCCCCGTTCCCGGCCTCTTGATCCCCCGGGCCGTTCTCCCGGGCCGTTTCGGCCACCGACGGCTCCCGGGGCGCCCCTCCTCTGCTTCCCCTCCTCCCTTCTGGAGCTCGCCCGTATTACAAGCCATTTCAATAGAGTACAATGCAACAAGAACCTTAACCCACAACCCAGATGTGAAAAACGTTAAGATAAGAAATACCGGCTGGAAGTAAAGTATCATATGCTGAACCTGTGAGAACCAGAGCAACAACTTTGAGAGCCAATAAATCAGCATTGTGACAAGTGGCTATTCTGTCTTTATCTCAACCCTCTGTGCCCCATGTTGGGTGCCAAAAAGAACTGTCCTGGTTTAAGCCCCCTACCCACGCAGTTTTACTCACTCACTCACTCCTCCTCTTTCTTCCCCAAGTCCCGGGGGGGATGGGGAGGAGAATCAAAAGAATTCAACTCACACAGGTTGAGATAAGAACAGTTTAGTAACTAAGGTATAACACAAATCACTACTGCTACTACCAGTAATAATACAAGAGAAATACAAGGAAAGAGAATACAGCTGCTCACCAAGCCCGACCCAGCCAATGCACCCTCCAGCAGCGAACCCCCTATCCCAAAAACCTGACCATGCCGTGCACACCCAGTCCACCACCACACCCTTCCGGGTCTCTGCCCTCCGTGTTCACCTCCTGGACATGACATGCTGTGTTATGGAATAACCTCTTTGGTCAGTCTGGGTCAGGTGTCCTGTTTCTCCTTCCTCCTGGCTTCCCCTCCTCCCTGGCATAGCATGAGACTCAGAAAGCCCTTGATCAAACCAAAACATTGCCAAGCTGTAACTGAAAACACTGGTGTTATAAGCGCTGCTCCCAGGCACAAAATCAAAAACACAGTGCTGCACCAGCTACCAAGAAGGAGAAAAATGACTGCTGCTGCTGAACCCATGACAATGGAAAACTTTGTTATATTGATTTAATAAAAATTCAGAAATGTGACTGAATTTAGAAAAGCATTGTACATCCAGAATTTGTAACTGACATGAAAGAATATAAGATTGTTAAGAGGAATAAAACCAGAAGATTTATCTGAGAAATGAAGATACAAATGAGTTCTGGTAGCACTCTCTTAGTTGTGTGCAATGGTGGTAATTTTCTCCACAGCATTTTAATCTTGTGTTATTACTTATGAGCAACTATAGCAGTAGTGTTCTGTCAGGCAGCTGTATTTTTCATTACTGCAGTCTTTCTGAGACATTTTATGATCATAGGTGAAATCAGTTGTGTCTGAAATAAAGCTATCTGCAGTAAATCTGTTTATTCAAGACTGGTGGCAAGACTTTGACAAAACAAGGGTGAGAACATAGAAGAGATTGATTCAGTGAAAACCAAAACACCCAAACCACCAGCCAGTGCTCAGCTTGTTGCTCCTTTTAAATGTAAAAATTAAATCCTTTTCAACAAACAGGCTAACAACGATAAAACTTAGTTTTTCAAGGTATTACCACTGACTTGTTTGACTGACTTGTTCTCACTCAGTAGAAAGTAACCTGCAGTTACACAGACCAAAGAATACATGGCATGTTTACCTTCTATTTAGAAGACTTAGACTCTTTCAGGACTACGTATGGCAACAACCACCTGTATTTCATCTCTCAGCCCATTCTTATGAACAAAATAAGTTACAAGATGGCATATCAAAACACTTTGAAATTCTTTTTTGCCTCTATATATCAGTTTTTAATACAGTTCTGAATCTTTCCACAATTTCATTCTAATAAATTTCAGTTTTACACAGTTCTGTACAATTCTACATAATTCCTTAAAAGGTAACTGTGGAGGAATGGCTCAATGAGCGAGGGCATGTTAACATGACTGAGCTGCTCATGTCAGACGAGTTAGCAAGAGTAAGGACTCGAGTTGTATAGGCCTCTGACTAGGCCGCTTAAAGCTGCTGACACAGCTGCTGATGAAGTAAGGCTAGAGCAACCTTGGGCATATATACAGTGTTACACTATAATACAATGTGGTAGTCAGTAAGACAGGATCTTGAGTAGGGCAGACACCACAGGAATGTTGAAACTATCTACTCTTGTGACTATAGTGGGTGAATCGCTTATTGTTGTAATAATCAATGACTAAACTTTTGCTGGCACTTGGCTAAAAGATGTATCCAATTAGGTATTTGCTGAATGCCTTAGTGTCTCTGAGACCGCTAGCTAATCTACAACCTATAATGAGCTCGCTTTTGTACTATGCATGAGGCTAATTAAAATGAGTATAATAGTTGGTGTGGTGCTAATAAAGTTTGAGGTTTGTCGATCACTCGTATCGAGTGCTTCATTCCTCCCGCCGATTAGCAACAGGTAACTTTACTTGGCCTGTTTTTCTCTTGAGTTTGTCATCCCACAGGAAATACAGATGACCTCAGTAGAATCAGGATTCAATCTCTCAGCCTTACTTTCATTTTGAGTGCTACATAAACTAACATGAACTAAAGCACTAGGCAAGATGAGTAAACTAGTACTTTTTCACTGTTATCCTTTTTCACTGATGCAGAATAAAATATATGTAGAATGCTCAAGGAATTCATTTCTTTGGCATGTCTGTAAAGCTCTGTAAGGACGGAGATTCAATGAAATTTTTTTTCTGTTCTTATGGTTAATAATGCTTCGTGTAGCTATTTTTATTTCCTACTATTTAATCTAAATAATAATTGGGAAAAATTAAATCAATTAACTTTTTGTTATACTTCAAGTAAATTACGCATGCCCTAGCATTTATATTGGGATATGACAGAAAGACCTTTATACTAAGATTCAGCAATATTAAAAATATTATGCCAATTGTTTACACAGAACAAAATTATTTATGCCCTAATATTCTTAAGAAGCTGCAATACAATAAAAAATATAAATAAAAATAGTGTTCAAAAGATTACAGACCTTTCAGGAATATTTTTACCAACATTGTTAATAGCCTATGGACTTGGAGCTGAAGTTCTGTGCAGCATCGTCAAGATAGTGCTTTTAACTCTAGAACTGGAACATGTCTACAGTGGGAGGTACAGGATTATAGAATCAAATATCAAAATTCATTCATTTCAATTATATATTTTACACTTAATCTATACCTTATAGAATAATAAAATCATAGAATCATAGGTTGGAAAAGACCTTTAAAATCTTGAGTCCAACTGCAAGCCTAACACTGCCAAGCCCACCGTTAAGTCATGTCCCTTAGTCCCTTTCAAATACCTTCAGGAATGGTGACTCAACCACTTCCCTGGCAAGCCTTTTCCAGTGCTTGAGAGCCACATTCAGTGAAGATATTTTTCCTAATACCCAGTCTAAGCCTCTCCGGAGACAACTCGAGGCCACTTCTTCTTGTCCTACCACTTGTTACTTGGGAGAACAGACTTATGCCCACCTCACTACAACCTCCTTTCAGACAGTTGTAGAAAGAGGTAAGGTCTACACTGAGCCACTTTATCAGAAAGTCACACCTTACTTGAGAAGAACTAAAATAGAGAAGGAACTTGTCATGGGTTCAGCAGTAGCTGTCATTTTTCTCCTTCTTGGTAGCGGGTGCAATGCTGTGTTTTTGATTTTGGGCCTTGGAACTGCATTGATAACACCAGTGTTTTCAGTTACTGCTTGGTAGTGTGTTGGTCTGACCAAGGACTTTCTGAGTGTCATGCTCTGCCAGGGAGGAGGGGAAGCCGGGAGGAAGCAGAGACAGGACACCTGACCCAAACTGAAAAAGAGATTATTCCATACCAGAGCACGTCATGCCCAGAATGTGAAACCGGAGAGTAGAGACCTGGAAGGGTGTGGCGGTGAAGTGGGGGGTTCACTGGTGAGGGATGCACTGGCTGGATCAGGCAGTGAGCAGTTGTATTCTCTTTCTTTGTACTTCTCCTGTCATTATTATTATTGGTGGTAGCAGTAGTGATTTGTGTTATACCTTTGTTACTAAACTGTTCTTATTTCAACCTGTGGAAGTTGAATTCTTTTGATTCTCCTTCCCATCCCCCCGGGACTGGGGGAAGAAAGAGGGGGAGTGAGTGAGTGAGCGAGCGACTTCGTGAGTTTTAGAGACTTAAACCACGACACTAAAATACATAATAAAGATAAGTATAAGAAAACGAACACAAAAGTATGATAGCAGTATTCATAATTTCTAGTTTGATAGTAGGTAATTTAGTTGAGAACAATCAAAAAAATTTCATTAAAAAATTGGGTAAAAATGATCTTATTTCTTATATATTCTACTTCAGCACCTGAACCTGAAAACAGGCTTTTTAAAGTTTTTTGAATGTGTGCTTTTAATTTTTTGAAGTTTTCGTTTGTTTTTCTTAGATATTTTATCCTTTTATCAAGTTATAACCTGCCTCTCACCAATTTATAACCTGCCACAACCATATTATTGCCATCCATTTGTTTTTATTAAACACTCACATAAGACTGAGGACTTTGAATTGCCATAGAAAATGGCTCAAAGGATTATATGTGAAAGAAAGGCCAAGCTTGATGCAACAAGATAGGAGGGAAATGTTCATCATTTATAGATAGATTGCACTAGAGAGACTGAAATATGGACGACAAATCATCTGCACATAAAAGATACTTTACTGCCCCCTTACCAGGAGCCAAAAATCCTTTTTTTTTTTTGACTGGGTCAGCACTTCGTCTGTGTCCTGAGAAGTTAGTTTGAGAAGGTGTCAAGAGGCAACAATCCAAAACTACACACCATCTATCCTGCCCTGAAAGACTTATTATAGCTGAAGCCCAACAACATTGTAGAGATGGTCCATGGACTAACGAATGATATCTGCGGGTGTGTGTATATCTCAAGAGCTAAACCAGGACACAAGGCATTTGTGTTTTCATACTCCAGATGATAATAAGTGGGCAATGCATGCTATTTCTGTCTTGGGTTATGTTTTGCCTTTTCTTTCCCCCTATCCTTTATTAAGCATGTGATTCTTTGAAATGGAAAGTTCATAATTTTTAAAATTATGCACTGCAAACTTACATTGGGACAGCAGTAAAATAATCTTCAACAAATGAGAAATGTTTATTCTTTCTGTAACACAAAACTACACCTCTCCATAGAGGGGCTTTTCTACTGCAGGAGCATATGATCTGGCTGTAAGGATGCTTGGGCAGGGTATATAGCATTTCTATTCTGTAAGGACTAAATGTTAACATTGTGGTCTCTGTTCCGACACTGATCATGCATCTAGTGATAGCTGTAGACATCTCCTTGCTCCAGGGAGGTAATGTCCTGCAAGCATTCCAGCCCACTCAGGGCACTCTTGGTTCACCTCTGACTTCGGTTTAGAAGAGGAAAAGACAGATTACAGAGAATTTAATCTGTTAATCTACAAATTTATTGATATTATTGATTGATATATTTTTTATATTATATATTATTGATATATATTGATTGTTAATGACTGTTTCAGCAGTCTACTAATCTAAATTACATAATTTTCTTTAATACGCTTATTAAAGTTCAGTTGTTTGAAATTTAATTAGTAAAGACATCATAAAATCACTACATTACACTTCTGGGAGATGCATTTTTTTTTTTTTTTTTTTTGTTAGGGACTGATATTTCTAAGTGTTCAAGTAGCAACTAATGTAGTATTAAGTCTCTTAGCACATGAAGAAATTAAAATAAAATATTTCCTTTAGGAGTGAGAGAACACCCTGAGGAAAATGTAATGTACTTCAAAAGTGCAAGGTCCTTCACTTAGGTTGGGGCAACCCCCACTATCGATACAGGCTGTGAGATGAAGGGGTTGAGAGCAGCCCTGCAGAGGACTTTGGGGCACTGGTGGAAAAAAAGCGAGACACAAGCTAAAAAAAATGACCAACAATACAAAGGAGGCGATTCTGGCCATCTACTCCTCTTTTTTGAGACACCACCTGGAGTTCAGCTATAGAGTCCTCAATACAGGGAAGACATAGACTTCTTGAGGCAGGTCCAGAGAAAGGCGACAAAAATGGTCAGAGGACTGGAGCACCTCTCCTATGAAGAAAGGCTGAGAGAGCTGGGGATGTCCAGCCTGGAGATGTCTCCAGGAAGACGTTATTGCATCCTTTCAATACTTAAAGGGGATATAAGATGGGGAAAGTAGCAAGGCCTGTTGTGAGATAAGGGTAATGGTTTTAAACTGAAGGAAGTTATATTCAGATAGATGTGAGGAAGAATTTTTTTATAATGAAGTTGGTGAAATACCAGAACACGCTGCCAAGAGAGGTTGTAGGTGCTTCATCCCTGGAAGAATTTGAGGTCAGATTGGATACAGGCTTCAGCATGTGACCCTGTGCTCCCCTTTCCACCCCAACCTGACCTTTATTTCCCCTTACATGGAGTGAGTCCTAGTCCAAACTTCTCAGAAGAATATGCTTGTGACAACTGACCTGATTGGGAAGCCATTGCCCTAGGCATTCCCAGAGCTGTGATTCAAGGTCAGCCTACTGGCATTATCTTGAGTCTGACTGAAGCATTCCAGAAACAAGATTAACAGTGAAAGGAAGGTGGTATTTTAACTACTCTGGCACCAGTACTCAGAAAGCTAGACAATCCTTTCTTCCCACTTAAGGAGGAATTGCAGGGCATGAAGCAAAAAACCAGGGAAGTAAAACCCAGAAGGCAATTGGGCCCCCGGTCCAGAAGGCTTATGAGTGGATGATGATGACCCATACATTTTAATTTCAAGTGGTCCTCAAGGATAATTTGTGTGAAGCTTTAGTAGATGCAGGAGCACAAGTTTCAATGCTAACACAACAAGATGCCAAGAAGCTTGGCATGTAATCCAGATGGCAAAAGTTAAAGATTACAGGTGTGAACAGAGGCACTACTGTGTGTCTGCCAAGGTCAATTTATGACTCTCAAGTGAGAGGTGCATGTTGATTCAGAGAAAACTCCAGGAACTCGCCAACAAAGTTTCAAGTTGACAAGCAGGTATTCTTCATTGCAGCACCGGGAGACACGGGGGATAGCTCCTCCAAGCCTGTCTCTTCGTATTGCCACACAGGCCATCCTTTTACAGTCACTGGGCATACATCCATATTCATGACGTTACACAAGTTTCCCAGGTACACAAAAGGTGATGGTGGTCTTTGAGAGTTGTTTACAGCATTCATACCCACTGGCAGTCCTTGTGGCTCCATCTTAATTAACATTAGACTTAGCAATCATCCTGTCCTTTTATTGAGCAGATAGTTTCACTGCTCCCTCCCCGGACATCTGCTGGTCCAGGATACTCCCCAGTAGATGTTTACACCAACTTAATGGGTTCATTGACTTAGCAATCACCCTGTCCCTCCACCCATCAGCCAGTTTAACTGTGCTCATCCCCAGGTCCTGTTTTCTATTTTATTTTTCTTACACTTTTTGTACTAAGGTCCTAGGGACCTAAAACCACCCTCAAGCACCCCCATTACAAAGCCATAACCTTATTTAGAACTGATTACATTTTGTGCTATTGTGCATCCTCCTTCCAATGTTCAATATTCACTTTGAATTAAAGATCACAATTAAAATATTTTAGGTGTTGTGTTTTAAGCAGGTGAACTGGCACCTGCCAAATGACAGCATATGGTCCTTCAACTCAAACATCTATCCCAATCCTGACTGAAATGAGGAGGCTGCAGTGCAAGTACCCGGCAAAGCCTCTGACTCCCTGATTCAAATATTACCAACATACCACAATGCCTGATTTCTGTTGAGGCAACAAATGGAATTTATGAAGCTGTAGTTGATTTGGAGAAATGAGAAATTATCCCCAGAACCCACTCCCCATATAACTCACCAGTCTGGCCAGCTGGGAAACTAGACAGGAGGTGACATTTAACAATTGCTTATTGGCATCCAAATGCTAATACAAACCTTCTAACAGCTGCAGTAACAAAGGTTGCAAACTTAACAGCTAATTTGCAAGCAGTTGCACACCTATGGGTGTTAGCACAAGATGTAAATGGTATCTTCTTTATTGTTCCCTTAAAGGAGCAGGATAAAGAGAATTTTGCTTTCACTTGAGAGGGAATACAGTATACATTTAACAGGCTCCCACAAGAGTATTGAGACAAGGGGGGCACAAAATCACAAAATGATATATATAAACCTTTAGAATCAGTTTTAAGTAATGTTAAGTTTGATGGCTTTGTAACAGCAGTAATGGAAAATTACTAAGGTGCAAGATACACCATAAAAATAGAGTACAGCTAGAGAACATACTGAGAATTCTTGTACAAGATAAACCATTGTAGTTGACGTAGTTTTAGGCCCTATGACCTTAGTACAAAATGACTGTAAGAAAAACAGGCTAGAAGAACAGGACATAAGGATAAGGAGTATCTGGGAATGGCAGGGGTCCAGGATGGGCTGCAGTTAAGCTAACTGATAAGTAGGACAGCATGATTGTTATGTCTATGGTGTTAACGAACCAATTAAGCTGGTGTAAGCATCTACTGCCCCTGTTTTCAAGGCTGCCAGAAGTGATGAAGATTGTTGGAAGAAGTAAGCGACCCTTAGAGATCACCACCACATTTTTGTAGCATGCGGAGAACTTTCTGGAAAGTGATGTAATCCATACGTAGCCTTATGAATACGTATGTATGCCCAGTGGCTATATAAGGATGGCTTGTGTAACAATACGGGGGTACACGTTAGGAGGAGCTATCCCCTGTGTCTCCCAGCTCCTCAATAAAGAATACCTGCTTGTCATAGAATCGTAGAATCATAGAATAGTTAGGGTTGGAAAGGATCATCTAGTTCCAATCCCCCTGCCATGGGCAGGAACTCCTCCCACTAAACCGTGCCACCACAGGCTCTGTCCAACCCAGCCTTGAAAACCACCAGTGATGGAGCATTCACAAGTTCCCTGGGCAAACCAGTCCAGTGCCTCACCACCCTTACAGTAAAGAATTTCTTCCTCATATCCAATCTGAACTTCCCCTGTTTAAGTTTGAACCCATTACCCCTTGTCCTATCACTACAGTCCCTAATGAAGAGTCCCTCCCCAGCATCCCTATAGGCCCCCTTCAGATACTGGAAGGCTGCTATGAGATCTCCGCGCAGCCTTCTCTTCTCCAGGCTGAACAGCCTCAACTTGCTCATCCTATCTTCACTTGAAAACTTTGTTGGTGAGTTTGTCCCTGGAGTTTTCTCCTGAATCAGTATAAACATTCACTTACATTTGCTCATGCTGCACTTGCTGAACTTTTACAGTCTCACTGCTCCAAGACCTGAAACTATACCAATATATAGATGATATTCCATTGGAGTAACTTCCCCTGAGAAGGTGGTGAAAGCAGCAGCAGTAGTATGGCAAGCCCTAAATAAAATAGGAATTGCGATTCCACCTGGAAAATGTGAGGGAGCAAGTAAAGAAGTAAAATTCTTAGGTACTTGGTGGATAGCAGACAGTGCAGTGATTCTTCCAGATACCTTAAAAAAAACCAGGAAGAGCTGCAAATGTCCCAATCAGGGAAGGACTTACAACAATTAATGGGAACTTTGTTATTATTATAGCCAAACGGATTTTCTCCTGAACACAGCACTTACTGTAATCCATTCCAATGGTACAAAAAGACCATTATTGTTTAGCTCAACTGCATTTAATAAAACATAGCAATGATACCCTGAGTGGGAAGAGTGTTTTTTATCTTTAGTCCAAGCAGTTAAACAAGTTGAGAAAATACATCAGGAACAACCTGTGCAGACTAGAGGAGCATTTTATTTACTAGAAGCAATCCTAAAGGATTCTGCTCCCCCATAAGGAGTTGCACAAAACTCCACTATCAGAAAATGGTATGCCTACCTCACAAGAGGTAACAGCATAACCTTAACTAAACGTAGTGGTATCAATCATGATTTTATGATTCTTTGGTAGCTTAAGGAAGAATTGCTTTTGAACTTAAGGGGCAGGGTTTTGTCTGCCTGCAACATCATAAAATGTTAGAAAGGCTATCCAAGTATGGCCATCTGCTTCTTACAAAATCTCCTACAACAATTTGATTTCAATTGCTTAGCATCACTTCCTTAAAAATCTACAATTTGTTCTCTTAATATTCTACAGACAGGTAGAAACTGCTGGCAAAAATGAGTAGCTTAAGGAAGAACTGCTTTTGAACTTAAGGGGCAGGGTTTTGTCAGCCTGAAACATCAGAAAATGCTAGAGCTCATATCTACTGTGTATTTTGGCATTATGAGTATCCTAGTTAATGTTAGCTACTTTGTTAAGATTGTCTTTGCTGGCAGTGTGACACCAGGACATAATTCCATTTGCAGAACAGGTTTATTCAGAATGGTATTTACTACAGGTGGGGTGGTAAGCTGGAAATGCTACCAACTAACGAAAATTATGAGACCCCCTTTCTCATATCTGAAACCCCTAAACAGAGTATTAGATTGCAAGTTACTGTTAATAAACCAGCAGGATTATGAACCAAATTAGGGAGCTCATGAGAAAAGCTGGAGAATTATTACTTTTCATGAATTTCAAAATCTTCAGTCTCATAGCTGGTATGGTGTCCTCAAAGTGGATATTTCTCAGCTATCAATCTGCTGCTTTCTTCCTCAGTTTATTATCAAAGTCTAATGAAATTCAAAAAGTGATACTGAGTACTGTGCAAATCTTCAGTTAGTGTAATAGCCTCTCATACAATTAAAAAGATAGGTTGCTAGATTCACACTTAATGATTGAAAGACATGTACTAGAGATCATGCAGGCTTTCTGGATTAAAGGAGACAATAAGAAAACTGTACAGAAGATTCTTCCTGTGTCTGCATGGCACATAGCACTTGCAGAAATAAAGATGAGCAATAGAGGAGATATGTAAAACAGTTAATGTATTGAAACATAACAATGTGCAAAGAAAATTAGTTAATTATATGTGAGACCAGTTATGAAATTTATGAAGTGACAATAAAATCTATATTGTGATTATTATTGAGAAGGTAAGACCTATTCACTGCAATAAAAAGTTTAGAAGGAAATTAGTTAGATAAGCTTTTGGAATTCAGCTGTCTCTAATGCAAGATAAAAAAAAATAAAGGCTAGAGCTCTTTGAGTGTCAAAGAGAACAATAAATAAAAAAGTAAATGTATATATATATATATATATAAAAAGAGATGGCATTACACAGAATTTTCCAACAATGATATAGATTCACCTTCTGTCACAGTTCCTTGACTGTATCTACCAGTATTTTTTTTCCTAGCCAAAAATTTTGTATTTGGAATTATCTCAGAACAAGACATTTCCATCCATGGCTATGTTACAGAACTTGTATTGCTGAGTCATTTTTGATGTTCAGAATGGGAATTCAGTCAAGATGGTGCCATCATCAAGGTGATGCCATTTGACCAACTTCAAATGTTCCTTTTGTAAGAGGTAAGTTACAATCTTATTTTGAGGAAGGAAGCTATTGGTCTTTCGTTAACTAACAATCAGTAGCATCATTGCTGGCATACTGAGAGAATGTTGTGGCCTCAGGATAAACCCTAACCAGACTGGTTTCAAAGATGGTGCTACTCAGTGTTGAGCAGTCATGGATGTGATCAAGGAAAAGGGTCATCAGAGCAAAAATTGGATCTGAATTCATGCTTTGGGAAAACACATTTTAAGCTCCAAGGCCAATTGGTTATTGAAGAGAACTGAAGTTAGAACAAGGAAAGATCCAGGAATCTGCTACCTGAGATTATAAATACATTTGTATTTCTAACTGAAGAATATTTAGAATCATGTAAAAGGCTTCATCAGGATACAGGAAATTTACATCAGAACCAAAACCTGTACTCAAAATTATAATCTATTGCAGCAGATGCTATAGCTGGCAACATTAACAGTGCAAGGAGGAGAATGAATTACAGAGAATGGGAGAGTTACTAATTATCCACAAAATTATTATACTGAGTAATGAGGTTTTTTTTTTTCACTTAGTCAAGTGCGAAACTTAGTATTTTAGACAGTGCAACGGATAACTTTCCAGAAAATGACATGTGTCCAAACTTACTGTACATGGCACTTTCTGGTGACAGGTGCTCTGTGAGAGCTTTCATCCTATGAGGAAAAGTACAAACCTGAGCAATACTGAAAAGTGAACTGCCATTGAAAATATTACCTACAGAACTGGAGAAATACAGAAGGAGATCGAAACTTTCAGATTATCAGGAACACAAACACTTTACCTCTTCTATTTGAACAAAGCCATGAGCAACAAGTAACAATGAGCCTGGAAAAATGTTGGACAGCCTCCCCAAATTGACTGCATAACTGAGTAATTAATACTAACATCTGCTTTATCAATTTTTGCTAGATAATTCTCAACCTGATGAGTCACAAAACTTTGTGTGAGGTATTGTCATTCTTCCCATACCTATGAGACAGCATTTCTTATTGCTTTTATATTAGTTCTTTTATTTCTATTAGGTTTACAGGTATAATGGTTGTTCTGCCATATTTTCAATTCACATGGTTGTCATAATATATCAAACAGGGGTGGATATGTGAGACAGTTGTCATTCTAGAATTGACAATAACAACAGTTTACTACTACAGGTAGATCTACAGATTTCTTTCTTGAGGAGCAACATTAAACAGTTTTTACACCAGAGATCCTGTCTTATTTAAATTTGGACTCCTTGGTTCTTTACACAGACCATTATTATACTTCATGTAACAATTTGAGTTGTAGACAAATGCCAGATTTTTACCTTGAACTTTGTCCAGTCTGGGATTTCTATCTTGCTAATAAATCCTTTTCAGTCGTCTCATTGTCTCTGGATTGTATAAGGCTTAGCAGGTACACAAGCAAACGCTAAGCAGTTTTACTTACTTATGCTGGCCTTCTTACCTGTCTGGGGCTGTTGACAGCTCTTTAAAGGGTATCAGTAAATTGTGTTTTCTATAATGTGAGAGAATTTCTATTTCACTACCCCAGTAACTTTAGAGAAAAGTAGTGTTATTACTTAAAATTACTGTGATATTGAGCATGTTTCTAGCTTGGATTTAGTTACAGAAATAGCAATGTAACTTTTTGATATTGACATAAATTTATAAATGTACTCGTTAAAGATTTAAGGACAAGCACATATAGAAGGATCCGTAATTAGAATGCTGTCATGGGTTCAGCAGTAGCAGTCATTTTTCTCCTTCTTGGTAGCTGGTGCAGTGCTATGTTTTTCACTTTTGGTCCTGGAACAGTGCTGATAACACCAGTGTTTTTGGTTACTGCTTAGTAATGTTTGGTCTGACCATGGACTTTCTGAGTTTCATGCTCTGCCAGGGAGGAGGGGAAGCCAGGAGGAAGCAGAGACAGGACACCTGACCCAAACTGACCAAAGAGATTATTCCATACCACAGCACGTCATGTCCAGGATGTAAAAACTAAGGGCAGGGACCCGGAAGAGGGGGGATCACTGCTGGATTGGGCTTGGTATTGGGTGGTGAGCGGTTGTATTCTCTTCCCTTGTATTTCCCTTATCATTATTATTATTGGTGTTAGCAGTAGTGGGTTTGTGTTATACCTTAGTTATTGGACTGTTCTTATCTCAACCTGTGCGAGTTGCATTCTTTTGATTCTCCTCCCCATCCCCCTGGGAGTGGTGGGGAGAAGAAAGAGGGGGAGTGAGTGAGCAAACTATGTGAGTGGCTTAAACCATGACAAATGCTAAAACCTTAATTACAGAAAGAAATAGATTTGAAGACAGAAAAATGTAATTTTAACGCATTTTCCAGGGTAGCTGAAAGATACCAAAGTTTATGTGCTATGCAGGTTACTGTATGACAAGGTGACAGGCACAGGCAACATGGGTTCACAGAGTGAAAGTCCTGTTTAACTAATCTGGTACTCTTCTACAATAAGATCACCCATCTGGTGGATGAAGGGAAGGTGGTGGACATAGTCTGTATGACTTTTAGTACGCCTTTTGATACTGTTTCTCACAGCATCCCACTGGACAAGTTGGATGTGAAATAAGCAGGTATGACGTGTGTTTTGTGAAGAACTGGCTGAATGGCATGGCTCAAAGGGTTGTGCATGAGATAAGGCTCATTCTAACTTACCTTACAGAAAAAATTACATATTACTACAATAAAGAAAGCAAACTATTATATGTACAATATATTCTGTACAGTTGTCCTCCAAAAACCATGTTACACAGGGAATTATAACACCAGCAACTCACTCAAACATGTATGATAACAACAGAAGAAATAGGAGCCAGGTATCTTATGGAAGCCCAAAACAAAGATGATGAGTACTGGTTCTGGCTGGGATAGAGGTAATTTTATTTGGCCGGTATGGTAGTGTGTTTTGGATTTGTTACCAAATTAGTGTTAGTAACACACTAATGGTTTAGCTCTTCCTGAACAATGCAAACACAGCATCAAAGCTATCTCAGTTTCTCACAATGCCCTGCCAGTCAGTAGGCTGGGGGTGGGCAAGATGTTGGGAGGGGACACAACTGGGACAACTGACCCAAACTGACCAAGGAGATACTCCATATTTTATGAAGTCATATTCATCAATAAAAGCTGGGGGAAAGGAAGAGGAAGGAGGAGAAATCATGAACAAAGCAGTTCAGAATGATGGTGCCTGCCTTTCCAAGCAACTGTTACACATGATGGAGCCCTGCTTTTCTGCAAATGGTTAAACCTGCTTGCTGATAGGAAAGAGTGAATTAATTTCTTAATTTTGGTTTGCTATTACATGCAGCTTTTCTTTACCTACTGAATGGTCTTTGTCTCAACATGAGTTTTAACACTTTTGCTCTTCCAGATCTCTTCCTCATTCCACTAAGGGAGAGTGATCAAGCAGCTGTGAGGGGTTGAGCTTGATACCTGAATTAAACCACAGTATTAGGAAAGTTTATGGTAGATTAAGATATTTGGGTATTGATCTTGGATTCAGACCTGTGCTTTGGTGGTTTTTTTTTCACCAATCCCATTATAGAACTCGTTTGAGAAAACGAATAACTGTAAGAGATTTAAGATTGTTTCATTAATTCTCAGGTTGTACTACTGGCACAATACAAAATCTTGTACTTTATAGTTATTTCCAGTTCTGAGAAAACAGCAAAAACAATATATGGATTGTTCTGGCTTTTTAATAATAATCATTGTAATTTTCCAAAATTTGTATCCAGCACATCCCAAATTCTTGCTTCTGTCACATTTCTTTCATAGTTACTTTCAAATCAAATACTGTTTTTCTTAATGATTTTTGTTTCCCAAGTGAATGTGAAATACCAAATAGGACATAAATTCTATTTTCTCCTCTGTCACATATGGAATGTGATTCTTCACAAGGAAACTATCAAATTTTGGACACAATGGGCCAAAATCTGACATCCATTCCCTGTCTGATATATGTTACTATCGTCCAGCTACACTGTCTTTATAGATTAATAATGAGATCTTGTTTAACAATCAGTGCAACTCAGTCATGTTTTACTTCCTCCCTGGAGGATCAATTGCTTATTTCATCAAAAGGGTGATAATTCCCTCTGTCTGTCAGTTGATATGATCTTTATCTGGACACAAACTGCAACAGCAGACTGAGCTGAGCTTCCAGCCTTGCTGGTGGTAAGGGATTCAAAGTCCATGTTTGTCATGTGCAGAAGACAGATACATTGGTAGCTTCAGGCACTGCATTAACACTGAAGTCCATTAATTCTAATTATGTTTTGCATATAGAGAATATTCAAATGTTTAACTTTCAAAGAAGAAGAGCTATCCCCTTGGCAGAGTTTCTGCATACAAATATAGGGTTTTGTGCAGGAGGTGATTTGTGCATGCAAGGAGCATTCCTCAGGCCACTGGAGATTGAGCATATAAAGCTATTCAGGGGATCTGTGCCAACCACAGCCATCTCATAGCACCTCTGTTCATTAATACATGGAGTTTTATTTTTATAAGCTCTGGATAAGAATAAGATCATTATCTTCTTGAATGAAGGTAGGATGGGAGTGATCCAGCTCAGCTGTGCATGTTACGTACATAGATATGCATATGAAGATTGCATAAAACAAGTGGTATCCTTCCTTATTTTCTCCTAAGGGAATTAATTGTTTCAATGGTAGTCCAGCTCTTGCATGGAAGCAGGGAAGGCGCCAGAATGAAAAGAGCAAATCCCATATAGTGATTGAACACTTTCATTTAAGTTTAGAATGTTTAGGATCTTTTTATTATCTCTTGGTTTCCACCTGATAATTTTTTATTAAGTGAAGACAAGACGTAATCTTGCTTGAAGTAACAAAATCACCCTGCAACATATTTCCCTTTGTTGTCTATTACTGAGTCTATTCACTTACCTTGTATCTCTGCAAGCATAAATCTTGTTATTTTTATTATTGAATTAAATACAAATGTGTAAATATTCAGATCCTATTTAATAATAATGTATCAAAAGCCACTTTCCTGTTATAACCTTCTAAAAATATCAAGGAAAAAATAAGAACAATTCAATTGACTATCACTGGAGCCTGCAGTCTAGCATTCCTAACATTAAAAAACCCTAATGGGTATCCACAGAAAATAAACCAGAATTTTTGACTACATTGTAAAAGGTTTAAGAAGATAGGAATATGGTACTAATACTAATGATGAGAAACAGAGGAGGATATGGTTTTAAAACCCTGTGAGGAAGTCCCAAAAACTCCTAGTAGATCTCCAAGTACTGTTTTATTAATATATCCAGCTCCTTTTAAAACCAATGAACTATCATATTTGATATCAGGCTTGGACTTTGAGTGAAAATAGTGATCTGTAGTTACAAAAATTTAACAGTGGGGTATGGTAAAAAAGAATCTATATGGATGATTCAACCTGGAAATTTTAAACATTGCTCATACCTTCAGAGGATGTATGTCCCTACACAACCTTCTTCACTTGACTGCTCTTCATAAAGATAAATAATGTTCATGTACATTGTTCAACAAAATGTTTTTCTGGGGGAAAAAAAGAATGGAGCTTTCTGTTTCTCCATCACTAAGAGCTCGGAAAATTTACAGTTAGCTCTGGTGCTGCTTGTCATCCAGACTGCTCATCTGTTTTGAGCTGAAAGACTGAGTAGTACTTGATGCAGTAAAAGCCTATGAAAAGTATCAAAGTGATTTACTTTGTATTGGACTTTATTGTACTGTCTCTGTCACAATACAGCACTTTGTCCTTAGAGGATATGACTTCATCCTCTTGCTACACAGATTCTTCATTTTCTTATCTTTTAAAAATAGCCTATTTTTCAAAATTAATTATTTTACCTCTTTTTCCCCTGTCTGCTGGATCTCTTATTCTTCTAGTGTCTCACCAGCCTCCTCCTCTCTGCTGTTCCCATGTACCTTTTTTATGCCGGCCTCTAGGCAGTCCTGGACAAATGGAGGGAGAAACTAACTGTCCAGTTTAAAAACTGGTGGCATATATAAAGATAATAAATATTGAAAATATGAAATTAGGCATACTATTGGGTTTTAGAGACTGCGTGTTACTAGTATGCTCAATAATAATATTCAGTGAGTCAATTTCTTACTTTAATTTTACACGGGAATTTGATGTATAAGAACAAAAATTCAGTGTTTCTAATGATTTGCTTTGTCAAGAATTGGCAAATATTACTCTGTCATAACATCATAACCCTAGAGAAAAGACATTAGAAAGAGATATCATAACTTACCAATGACTGATTACAAATTTCAGCTAAATTTAACATTATTAGAGTATGAAAGGCATGCATCATGGTAAGCATTACATGCTTTGTGTCAAAATAAACTCTACATTGCAAAGTCAGTAAAGCATCCCTTTAACAGTATTTCGAAGACATATTTCCATGATATATGCCCAAATGTTAAGTGTTGGGTGGCAGTCTCTCGTTTTCTTTCTACAGTCAGTAGAAATAAGCATTTTAACTCTTCCTTTTTGTTCCATTTGTCCCTAGCCAAATTGAACAAGATATTTTTGGCTTGTTTTCTTCAGAGGTACCCTAGAGGAAAATGCGATGGCAGGCATACAGTTCATCTACATATCCAACTAGGCATTTGGCACACAATTTTAAGAACTGCTATGCATACTAGCAAAAAATGTCAACATTAGAGAAGCTAAAGATGGGGCAAACCGAGTGAAAAGAACATGACATGATATAATTTAACAGGATAATGCTACTTGCAGAGTAATCTGTGTTTGAGAATGATGTAAAATAATAGAAGCCTGTTCACTCTCTTTGTTTTCATATTTTTGATATTTAAATACCTAAAAGTCAGGCAATACACTTAAAAATATTTCTTTAGAAAACTGAGGGATGTCAACGAAATGCAAAAACTCTAAGCTTTTTTCAGATAAAAATAAATAATAGTAAATTAGATGTCTGTCTAGAAACAGTGTCTCAAAAATGAGGCTTCTAGCTGTTAAAATAGTTTGCAGAAACATCAGACTGCATCACTTCATTTATGTAAGTAGTTACCTTATTTTAGTGTCTTAAAAGGCATGCAGTCATACAGTATCAACCTCAGAATGGAAAAAAATGCAAATTATGACTAATGCAAGAACTCGTACATTGACTGCATTTGGACAGATATTCCACCTATAAATCTTGAAAATTACTAATAAGCAGCAAGGGGGTGGTGGGGAGGAGAGATATATTCCAGATATTTTACATAGTTTATCACAGGACCTGGCTGTCTAGGGAGCTGAAACCAATTAAGGAGTGAATAAATAATACAAGAGACAGAACAATATTGACGTACAAATGACAAAGATCCCTAAACCTTTTTTCCTTTTCCTCCGTGCCTTACAAAATAACCATTTACTGAAGAATAAAAGAGGAATGCTGTGTAACCACACACATGTAAGATTCAGTCACACTGGATGAGTCTTTCTTCTGTTCCAAAGACTGTTTTGTTTCTGAAAATTGGTACACCTTTTATGCAATTAATTTCAATTAAAATGGAAAAAAAGGATATGGAGTCACTCAAGTTTATGAATTAATAGCAGAAGATTCTAATAGTCTAGCCTGGCAAAGAGTAAAAATTGATTTATTGTTGCGACTTCATTTCTGTGGAGAAACTGAGACCAAATTAGGCTTCAGCATTAAAAAAAAAAAAAAATCATTATAGGCCTCTGTGGAAATGTAGAAAGAATTACTAGATAGCATCACAAAAAGTACTTTTTCTTTTGTTCAGACTAATGAAATGATAGCCAAGAATTGTTTGCACTGTATAATTCATCTGAAACACTATTTCATACTATGAATAGCACATAAAGAATTCAGTATCTGCATGTACAACTTAATATCTGTATTCAGAATAACTCACTACTTAAGTCATTCAATTATAAATCAGATACAAATCAACATTACCATGAGATCTGAATCTTGCTTATGTCAATAGAAAATTTCTAAATCACATACGAAAAATGCAAATGTTAAGTTTGCAAGCTATGAAAAAAAATCAAGACTTTGTAAGATGTGTAGCAAAAGAGAAGAAATAATTAAAACATTGTAATCAGTTAAATGACAAGTTGCCACTTAGGAGATATTCAGTATGAGCTACAGACAAAAATTCTAATATATATGCATCTGTAGTTTATTAATTATTTATATATAAATAAAATATAGTAGCGTGGGAACAAAACCAGCTTTGTGACCCCCTTGCTCTTGCAGATTATAAAATGTTAATGTACAAAATCTATTTTAAAAATAAGTCTTTCTTCACCTGTTACTGTTATTAGACCTTCTTCCTCTGACACTTTGAAATGCAACTTTTCTTTGAAGGGTAAATTTCACTGCAGCTCATTTCACTCATTTGTTTTTGTACAAAACAAATAGTTCTCTCATTGCTTCCACTTGTCCTAAATTTTCAAACATGTTCTTAAGACTTTATTTTGCCACTTCATTGTTGCTTTTCCCTGAGTTTAGCTTCCCAGTATCCAAGTTATTGCCACTTCTACTATTTCATATCCATAGTCTTTTTGTACGCTAAGAATAGTTTTCTGTGTTGACAAAAATGTTGAATTTCTGTCATCAGTGTGTTCAATTTCTATGTATTCTTTTTACATTATCAGTGAAAATATTAAAAAAATGTCTTCAAAAAGGACAATTTTGGAAGTCCAAGCCTTTCATATGATTCACTGACACGTTTCAGTCGGCCTTGGCAGTTTCTTGTCACTGTCTCTGGATCTGAACTGCAGCTGTCTGCATGCAATCTCTTATATGATCTGCTGATGGGACTTCTAGCTTGACCTTGAAACTGCCCGTAAGGAAAGACTTGCTGGATGGCAACTGGACTGTAGCTAACCTTGGTTACTTTTTTCTGGACTTGATTCTGAGCCTAATTGGCTGGCTCAGCAACCTGGTTCTTCACAGGCAAGGCTACTGCTGTGACACTTGGCTGATGGCTTGATGTCTCTTGAGGAGCAGCCAGCCACTGCCACTACCTTACGGTATTTACAATTGAAGTGGGATGACTAGTGAAAAATGTAAGCATCCACTGACTTTTAGTGTCCCCAAGAATGTCTATAAATTCTGGATGGAGCTACTAACTTGGTAGTTGGATGGGATTCTGAAACAAAAAGACTTTCTATGAATTCAAGCCTCCCTGAACTGCAGCTATGAAAATACCTTGGGTTTCTATTTGTGCAAAACCATCCATTAAAAAATACTAATGAAAGAATATTGTTTTCCCTTTTCCATAGAAGACTATATTTTAAATGCAAGTTTTACTCAAACCATATTTTAAAATGCTATTTATCGTATATGAATTTTGAATAAGGAACATCTCTGCAAAGTAATTTTCAAAAATAAAGTGAAGCAAATAAGCACTGAAAATTAGAACACAGCCAGGAAAATCATGATTTTGAAGGAATATGGCATGCTTCAAATATGCTATGTATGCTTAATTCTGCCTTCTGTGGTCTAAATAAATGCAAATGCCACCATTCATTTTAAATGGTGCAAAACAAGCATTTCACTAATTATTCTAGAATAAGGAACTGGCCAGAGATCTGCCATGTATTCATATCAACAGCTTCTGCAATATACAGGGGCTGTAAAAATAAGTATTTCTCTACATTTTCATTTCAAAATAGGCTATAAAACCACTTACACAGTATACATTATATATCAATTCAAATAATTAAATCACTAGCTAAAAATAGTAAAGCTTTTTTGGGGCAGGGAATTATGTCTTCTCCCTGCCCTTTGATGACAGATGTTTGTGGTCAGTTTCATAAAACAACAGCACTTCCTTTAAAAAAATATATAAACACATATTTCTTCTGAGAGCCCAAATTCTCTGCCTGATGACATCAGGAGCAAATTGCCATTGTGCTTCTCCTGCAGTCTCAGGATCAGGCTCTTCAATTCTATTTTCTTAAACCTGCTCTCTTATCCATTGTACAATTTTTCATTAAAAAAAAAATTGCACGAAACATGTTATCAGCCCATCAATTTTGCATATTCCTTTAGCAAGATGAAAAGCTAATCACTGCAATCCCCAAGATTTGTCCATTTAACTTCCCTAATCTCTGGCTTCTCAGCATTTCTGGCAATACATTGTTTTGTGCACGAGTCAAAGTTAAAAGTAATTGCTTTTGCTCAGTTCGCTTTTATGAAAGTACTAAATTCATCTCGTGTTACAGCATTGTCTGTTTCTCCAACAAATAATTCACCTTTAGAAATTTTATATGCATTCTGCTGTGCTCTTTTGTGAGATGAAGTGGCAAGCTGACCACTTTTTAAGTTCTTAAAATTTGTTGACTTCATGACTATCAGTGTGTTAATAATGAATGCCCATCTGTGATGGGCTAGGTATACAGTTAACATAAGTGATAGATATATTCCTGAGTAATTATCATATGATGAAATAGGATATCGACAAAACACAGCACATATGCCCATAAAGAGACTTTGAACATAGTTTTGGTCATGCTTGGTTTAATGCCAAACCTTTCGATGCCCTATCTTAAAGTAAACAAGATTGAAATACCACAATAACAAGCCATTTTAAGCAGCATACCTTAAGCAGCAATCCACTCAAGATAGAGGAAGGAGATGGCTGCAGACTATCTAACTGCACTGCCAGACTCTGTGCTGAAAGCATATGACATTAAAGGTACTTACCATGTGGAAGCCATCTAAGCATCAACTAAGTTTAACTTAGCAATCAGAGACTGTCATTGAAAAACTGACCAGAAAGAGCACCATCACATTCTGTTGCTTTTTGGAACTTTTTACAATATATTTAACAAATTATGTTCTCACAGCTTTTTCTATGTATTGCATATAATCTGTCGTCCTTTATCTTTCAGCTCTCTATTCTCAGTCCTGTTCCCTGTATCATATTATTTTTAGTTTTTCTTCAGATTCTGTCTGGACCTGATGACCTCTGCCTGGAAAATTTTAAGCTCTTCATCACAGGTGAATTTCTGTGATCACTTCCTGGATTTTCTAGGTTGTATCGTGCTCATTTAGGGATTTGATCCCTTAATGTTCTAAAACTGACTCATCAGTTCAAATCAAACATTATCTCTTCTGTAATGCTTACTTTGCTAGTAAGTATAGTAAGAACTAAGCATAGAATTTCTGATACCTTTGCTGTGCTATTACTGTCACAAGCCAAACTCACTTGTTATTCTTAAGTTGCAAGAATGTAAGTTCCCTAATTACTACTGAAGTATGTAGTCTAATAGTCAGATTCAATATTAAAGCAGTATTTGCCATTCCTTCAGCTATGTTTTCTGAAGGAGAGTTGCTATGGTTGTAGTGATTCATATCAGGGAAGCTGATGGCATGCTTCAGTGTGCTATCACAGCTGTTATCTGTTTCGTTTGTGGGTACTTTACTGTATGAACACTGTATAATTTAAAAGGGAGTTTCTCAACAAAAGAAATTAAGGCAGACTTTGTCTCCCTTAGCAGCTGTGCAATATATCCTAAGGATCACAGGATAGGAGGAAAATATTTTCCCTGAAAATAAATGAGTATGTTCAGCTAGTGAAATCTTCTAGAGTGTGACAAGTGAGGGAAGGCAGATAAAAGACACAGCAGGCAGTGAAAATGCAGCATGTCCAGAAACTGAATTGCTCCACTGATGCATTTCTATGGGAAGACTGAACTTGGCAACCATGAATGTAGCAAACAGTAAGGGCAGGCTTCAGAATAACCAACAAGTGCCAATCGCGACCGCAACAGTGCACCGGCGGCAATATCGCACCAACCGAGACTCCCTGATTCCCATCCATAAGCTGATCCGTAGATTAGAGAGTCAAGGAGTGATCAGTAGGACCCACTCACCCTTTAATAGCCCCATATGGAGAGTGCGAAAGTCTAACGGAGAGTGGAGACTAACAATAGACTATCGTGGCCTGAACGAAGTTATCCCATCCTTGAGTGCTGCCGTACCGGACATGCTAGAGCTTCATTATGAGGTGGAGTCAAAGGCAGTCAACTGGTATGCCATGACTGATATTGCCAATGCTTTTTTGTCAATTCCTCTGGCAGCAGAGTGCAGGCCACAGTTTGCTTCTACTTGGAGGGGTGTCCAGTACACTTGGAACTGACTGCCCCAGGGCTGGAAACACAGCATTACCATCTGCCATGGACTGATCCAGACTACACTGGAACAGGGGCAAGCTCCAGAACACCTGCAATACATTGATGACATCATTGTGTGGGGTGATACAGGCAGAAGAAGTCTTTGAGAAAGGGAAGAAAATAATCCAAATCCTGCTGAAAGCCGGTTTTGCCATAAAACGGAGTAAGGTCAAGGGACCTGCACAGGAGATTCAAATTTTGGGAATAAAATGGCAAGGTGGACGTCACCAGATCCCCACAGATGTGATCAACAAGATAATAGCAATGTCTCCACCAACTAATAAGAAAGAAACACAAGCTTTCTTGGGTGCTGTGGGGTTCTGGAGGATGCACATCCTGAATTACAGGTTGATTGTAAGCCCTCTCTATTATGTGACCCAGAAGAAAAATGATTTTAAATGGGGCCCTGAGCAACAACAAGCCTTTGAGCAAATTAAACGTGAGATAGTTCATGCAGTAGCCCTCGGACCAGTCCGGACTGGGCCAGATGTTAAAAATGTACTGTACACCGCAGCCGGGGAGAACGGTCCTACCTGGAGCCTCTGGCAGAAACCTCCAGGGGAGACTCGAGGTCGACCCCTTGGTTTTTGGAGTTGGGGGTACAAAGGATATGAGGCCAGCTATACCAGCTATATATTCATATATATATTTTCATATATATATGAAAAAGAGATATTGGCAGCCTATGAAGGGGTTTGAGCTGCTTCAGAAGTGATTGGCACTGAAGCACAGCTCCTCCTGGCACCCCGGTTGCCCGTGCTGGGCTGGATGTTCAAAGGCAGGGTCTCCTCTACACATCATGCAACCGATGCTACATGGAGTAAGTGGGCTGCATTAATTACACAACGAGCTTGAATAGGAAATCCCAGTCGCCCAGGAATTCTAGAAGTCATCATGGACTGGCCAGAGGGTAAAGATTTTGGAAGGTCGCCAGAGGAGGAAGGAGTGATGCAAGCTGAAGAGGCCCCTCTTTTTTATAGAGGCCCCTATAATGAACTGTCAGAAAGTGAAAAGCAATATGCCTTATTTACTGATGGGTCCTGTAGCATTGTGGGAAAGTACTGTAGATGAAGGCAGCCGTATGGAGTCCTGAAGAACAAGTTGCAGAAACTGCTGAAGGGGAGGGTGAATCGAGTCAGTTTGCAGAAGTGAAAGCCATCCAGCTGGCCTTGGACATTGCGGAACGAGAAAAGTGGCCAGTACTTTCTCTCTATACTGACTCGTGGATGGTGGTGAATGACCTGTGGGGGTGGTTGCAGCAATGGCAACGCAGAGCAACTGGCAACGCAGAGGTAAACCCATCTGGGCTGCTGCACTGTGGCAAGACATTGCTGCCCGAGTGCAAACCCTGGTGGTCAAAGTACGCCACGTAGATGCTCATGTACCCAAGAGTCGGGCTACTGAGGAACACCAGAACAACCAACAAGTGAATCAAGCTGCTAAAATTGAAGTGGCTCAGATGGTCTTAGATTGGCAACATAAGGGTGAATTCTTTTTGGCCCAGTGGGCCCACGACACTTCAGGCCATCAGGGCAGAGATGCAACATACAGATGGGCTTGTGATCAAGGGGTGGACTTAACAGTGGATACTGTTTCCCAGGTTATTCATGACTGTGAAACATGTGGTGCAATGAAGCAGGCTAAATGGTTCAAGCCTCTTTGGTATGGAGGACGATGGCTGAAGTACAAATATGGGGAGGCTTGGCAGATAGATTATATTACACTCCCACCAACCTGCCAAGGCAAGTGTCATGTGCTTACCATGGTGGAAGCAACCACCGGATGGCTGGAAACATACGCTGTGCCCCACGCCACTGCCCAAAACACTATCCTGGGCCTTGAGGAACAGATTTTGTGGCGACACGGCACACCAGAGAGAATTGAGTCAGACAATGGGACTCATTTCCGGAACAGCCTGATAGATACTTGGGCCAAAGAGCATGGCATTGAATGGGTATATCACATCCCCTACCATGCACCAGCCTCTGGGAAAATCGAACGGTACAATGGGCTATTCAAAACTACACTGAGAGCAATGGGTGGTGGGACTTTCAAACATTGGGATACCCATTTACCAAAGGCCACCTGGTTGGTCAACACCAGATGATCTGCCAACAGAGCTGGTCCAGCCCAGTCAGAACTTCTACATACTGTGGAGGGGGACAACGTTCCTGTGGTGCACATAAAGAATTTGCTGGGGAAGAGAGTCTGGGTTATTCCTGCTTCAGGTAAAGGCAAACCCACTCGTGGAATTGCTTTTGCTCAGGGACCCAGATATACTTGGTGGGTAATGCGGGAAGATGGGGAAGCCCGATGTGTATCTCAAGGAGACTTGATTTTAGGAGAAAACAGCCAATGAACTCAATGGCATGCTGTTGCCTGCTATGTAATATTTTTATAGCCCATCAACTAGATGTTTTCAAGTCATCCGCGACTGGCCCTCAGACCATCATCCCAACAAAGAACTAACTTTGATGAAACCAGACGAGTTCTGCAGTAAAGGAACTATCAGCATCAGCAGGCAACGATCCAACACTGCACACAGCCTCCCCTGCTCTGAAAGACTGTTAGAAAAGATGGAGCCTGACACAACAGACTGGATGGACTCAGCAGTTTCATAGGGATTGGCCCAGGCACTACGGGATTATACCTCTCCATCTGTGTGTGTGTGTGTGTGTGTACGTATATATATATATATGTGATGGTATTTTGAAAATGTGGGATCTGAGCATGATGTGAATGGTATGGAATAAGGGGTGGATTGCTAGGGGTTCGGCTTCCCCCCCCCCCCCCCCAAGTCTCATGTTACGCCGGGAAGGAGGGGAGAGCTGGGGGAGGCAGGTACAGGGCACCTGACCCGGGCTGACCAATGAGGTTATTCCATACCACAGCATGTCATGCCCAGGATGTAGAATACGGGGGAAGGGGGAAGAACCGGGAAGTGTGTGGTTTGGGGCGGGCTCCCGCTGTTTTTCCCACGTGGTCTCTCGGCTCGGCCAGGCGGCAAAACAGTTGTATCCTCTTCCTTTATATTTACTTTGTCATTACTGTTATTGGTGGTGGCAGTAGTGTTTTGTATTGTATCTTAGTTACTGGACTGTTCTTATCTCAACCCGTGGGAGTTATATTTTCTTCGGTTCTTCTCCCCATTTCCCCCCCATCGGAGTGTGTGTGTGTGTGTGGGGGGGGGGGTGGTGTAAAAGGAGGGAGAAGTGAAATTTACAGCTTAAACCACTACACAGGGGAACTAGAACTAGATGATCCTACGGTCTTTTCCAACCCAAACCATTCTATGATTTTATAAGCTTGTTCTGCCAATTCACGAAAACATGTTACAGGCAGCCATGCAGGGGAAACGAATGTAGCGCAGAGTCTTTCCCTAATCCATTCTTTGTACTGTTGTGAAGATTTCTCCTGGGACCTGGTGTGAATTGTGTGAAGTTACTTCTAACCCGGAAGTGACTCTAAGTTACTTGATGTCGAATAAGCCAGACGGAACTACTGCTCCATAAGGAAACTCTCATTAAGAGAAAGATCGGTTTACAAGACCTTTATTTTAACTTGCATTACCTGACTGATCTGAGTTTTTTTCATTTCAAAGGCCACCTTATTTTAACCTTATTATGAAACTTTTTTTTTTTTTATATGAACTTCTTATGAAACACTTAGTACAATAAGTAGTTTCACTTCAACAGATCAGGGACCTTTTCACATGTACAACCAGAGATTCTGTACTCATCAGCTTTTCTCTTCTGGATTGTTGTAGAATTTATTTCTTCACATTTTGGCGCCCAGCTTTCATACTTAAGGATTGACTGACTTTTAACTAAACAGGTGGAAATCAATTGATATCAGCACAAAGTACATCACTGTACCTTGAAAAGGGATAATCGTTACTCATTTGTACACTTTTACACAGAAAATTTTACCAGGTTCAGCTATGTTTTTCTATTAATTGCAATATGTAAGTGATGCTTTATAAAAAGAAACGTTAGTCAGTTGTAACTCTGAAAGAATAACTTCATAAAATTTAGGAAAAAATATAATTTTCATAAAATAAAATGACAAAAATCTCATGTTAAAATTCTATTTTTTAAAAGAAAATATTTTTAAAAATAATTTAACTGTCTTTTACTCATTCTTCTCTTGCACTAGATATTGCTCAGTAGAACTACAGAATCATACTGCAGTTGAGGTAGGAAAGATTCTCTTGAGATAATCTAGTCCAATTACTCTGCTTAATGTAGGGTCACTTCAAATACGTTGCTCAAGGTATTGTCCAGGTGTGTTTTGCACATCTCAAAGGATGGAAACTTAATCACCATGCAATGATTTTCGTTGCATTTTCTGTATTTTCCATATTTCAGTTTATGCTCATTGCCTAAGTCCTTTCACTGATGTTCTGTGTCTGGGATGGAGTTAACCATATTTATGGCCCTTCATACAGTGCTGTTTTGGATTTGCAAGCAAAACAGTGTTGATGACACACCAGCATTTTAGGTATTGCTGAACAGGTCGTAGGCAACATCAAAGGTGTGCAAGAAGTGGTGAAGGAGCAGAGTCAGGGAAGCCGACCCCAACCAATCGAGGGGATATTCCAAATCATATGACATCATGCTCAGCAGTTAAAAGCTAGAGAAAAGGAAGAAGATGATTGGTTGGGGTTGTGGCATTTGTCTTCTCAAATAACTGTTATACATGATGAAGCCCTGTTTTCCAAAAGGTGGTTAAACATCTGCCTGCTGGTAGGAAGTAGTAAATTAATCCCTAATTTTGTTTTGCTTGCAGAAGTAGCTTTACTTTTTAACCTGTCTTTATCTCTACCCACAAGTTTTTCTCCCTTTTGCCTTTCCAATTCTCTCCCCCATTCCACTGTGGAGGAGTGAGCAAGAGGTGATGGGGGGCTGAGCTGCCTCACAGTTCAGGGTTAATCTGCCACAATCATATACGAGAGTTGCTCATCGTGCGCATACCAGCTTCTGTATGTGCTGATGATTGTGCATCCCTGTGTTTTTATACTCTTTTAAGTGCATCACTTTTTTAAAAAATGTATTAATATAACTTCTTATCCTACACTTATTAAATTTTGTGTGCATCTTGGAAAATATTTCTGCCTATAAGGCTTGAAGCCCAACCATTAAAATGTATTCATATAGTTTTCACATAGTTTAGTTTAGATTTGACACAAAAAATTCTCAGACTCTCAGAACACACTAATTAGCTTCAAACTAAGTAAAAAACAGCACAGAAACTGCTGCTCATTTCTGAGGAGTGGTCAGTTCTGAAAATTTTAACCAGCATGAGTCAGGAAGCCTGAAGTGAAAAGTATGTGTGTACACAAACAATATTTAAATTAAGTCAGTGGCATTCTTACATCATTTACTTTTTTCAGTAGTCAGCCTTTCTCTCCATCTGCTTTGAAAATCACCTGAAATTTCAATTCAGTGGCTTGATAAGAAGCTTTTCCTAAACATGTGAATATATTTTTTTTTATCTAACATACTTCTTTTTATTTCTACCCTAATAAATTACAAGGACCAAGAATCTTAATTTAAACAAACAGAAAAGGAACTAGGTAATGCAGCTGGGAAAAAAAAAACAAACAAACCAACACACAAACAACAACAACAATAAAAAAAATATAACCCACAACTCAAAAACCAGAAACTGAAATGCTGCTGGTCAGTAAAAAAATAACGTGGAAACCGGGGGGGGGGGGGGGGGGGGGGGAAGAAGAAATTTGCTAAACAATGAATTTTACTGTGACAAGTTATCATGTACGAAGGAAATCAGAATGAGTAGTTTGTCAGTGCTGATGGAGATAGATGGTGACTTCTGTGCAAAATATTGTTAAACTAAATATCCCATCATTCATTGTATTCAAAGAAAGCAATGTATACTGGTAGCAATAATCTATGCAAGTCATAATCTTTTACTGAAATTTTTTTTTTATTATTTTGTAAGAAAAAGCTTATGTTCTCCAGCCAACTTAAATATTTTGGCTAGAAAAGTTTGAGATGCATTCATTTTAAAATAACATTAATACATACAATAGAAATTAATACAAAGGAAGGTATACTTTTCCCAGCTTTTTACTTACCTATTTTTCTGCTAATACAGTAGATCATTTGCACGCTGCATCCAAGAATAGTTAAAATATTTTACTAAGTGTATTTATGTGCTATTATCTAAACAAATACATTTACTGGGAAAAATTTCTGCTTGACATTTTGTGTTTTGACTGGCATTTACTAGTTGCCAGCTGTCATAAGGAAAAGAATACAACACATGCCGTTAGCAGCATATGCCTTTTTGGGCGCTGACTAGCTTTTTCATACAAAAAAATCAAATGATCCATAACATATTATGCTGTCATTTATAAACCATGTCAGAACTGTAGCGTTTTTTGTAGTTGCAATAAATTTTGTTCCCCAAGGCTCAATCTAGCATTTTCTCACTATGTTTGGGGACATAATGAGGAAAACATTTATTCTATTAATTGGCATTACTTATATTCACTGTGTTAATGATTTTCTCAGAATGTAGATTACTTGCAACAGTTTTCAGAGGATTTGATTTCTGTGCTCTTCTACATCTGTCAGATGGATCTGCTTTTTTCCTAATGCAGTATCTTCTCTGTCATTCAAATCTGTGACAAGTATTTACCAGATGAGATTAAGATTTGATAGCCAAGCCAATCACGTTTGTTTTTTCCTACAGTAAAGTACTGCAAAGATTTTTAGGAACATGTGGATAAATGAGATATTCATTAGTCATTTTGTGATAAAAGTACAAATTTATTCTACTAATCATATTATCTTCATAACCCCCCCACACCCCTACCCAGAAGAAAAAAAAAACAACAAAAAAAAAAAACAAAAAACCATTTGCTTTCTGAAAAGAGAAATTGCAATTCATGACTGCTACAGAAACTCACTGATGTCTGGATTTCTTTATGGAAATCTTTCTTTTGGCTCCTGATGCAGCTAAACTAGGAGAAAAGCTATTCTAAATTCCCTAAATAGTTAAAAGGGAAAACGAGTACTCCCTTGGTGGGAATATATATACTTATCTTTCTCCAAGGACTATCTGAGGAGCTATTCTACTATGATAATTACTTGAATAGATGTTTAAATTAAAAAGTTTAATTTATTCTTGAATTCTTAGGAGCAATGGATCATTGTTTTCAAAAAGTAGATACTATTTTTTGTCCAAACACTTGTTTAAAATAATCAGCAAGTTAACAAACAAACAAACAAACAAACACAGTAAAAAATAAAATTCTATGTTTTTTTCTTTTTATTATGATGAAAAAATAATGTGAGTACATATATACTGATAATGCATATGTGAAGAAAGTTATCTGTATTTAAGTCCTGGTAGGAGAAAAGCTGATGGGTATTATTCAGAAAGATATCAGTTGAATTACTGATGATATCTGACTCCTTTTCCTGTAAGACAGAATTTCAAGGGAGGTATATATAAGGAATCAGGTATGGAGGTCACATTTCAAAGCCCCGTTTCCTAGCTTACTACTCTCTAAAGATAGATCTCTAACTGCATGGAAGTATAACTTACGGAAAGAATACTCTCTCTGTTCCAGGTCCTCTCTCAATCCAAAGTCATAAAGAAGTCAGAAATGAAAGAAGGTGCAGTCATCTGTCCTGAGTTCAGCAGTAACAGTCATTTTTTTCTCCTTCTTTGTAGCTGGTGCAGCACTGTCTTTGTGACTTTTGGCCTGGGAACAGCGCTGATAACACCAGTGTTTTCAGTTACTGATTGGTAATGTTTTGGTCTGACCAAGGTCTTTCTGAGTCTCATGCTCTGACAGGGAGGAGGGAAGCCGGGAGGAAGCAGAGACAGGACACCTGACCCAAACTGACCAAAGGGGTTATTCCATACCACAGCACGTCTTGCCCAGGATGTAAAAAATTGGAGGCAGGAACCCGGAAGCTTCTCTCTCTCTTGGATCGGTCAGGCGGTGAGCAGCTGTATCCTCTTTCATTGTATTTCCCTGGTCATTATTATTATCGGTGGTAGCACTAGTGATTTGTGTTATACCTCAGTTACTGGACTGTTCTTATCTCAACCTGTGGGAGTTACATTCTTTTGATTCTTCTCCCCATTCCCCCCCCCCCCGTCGGAGTGGGGAGGAAGTAAGAGAAGTGAATGAACAGGCTGCGTGATTTACAGCTTAAACCACAACATCTTATCTCATAGATATCAAATCACATGTGGATTTTGTTGAATCTATAAAAATTCCCACTAGTTAACCTTCAACTACTAGTGTTCAATTGCTTTACTCATTACCAGCATAGGTAGTATGCAGACGCAACACTTCAGAGACAACATCTTTCCAATACTAGCTAATTAAATGGTTCTTTTTAGATGTTTTTAAAAGTGCCATTAGTTACTGTGTACCTATTTTCCTGCTTTCTGACCCAGAAATCTGAGATTGTTGGTCTAACTTTTTGATCTATCACAGGAAAGCAGTAGCTCACCAACTAAAACTTAAGTGAGGTAGTCTTATCCATGCATTTTTTAATGAAAAGTAGACAAAAGTAGATAGCAAATAAAATTTTGATGTGAACACAATCTAACTTTGAATTTTACTATAAAAATATGATGGAAAAATTTAGTACAAGATTTAATACTCTGTTAGCAATTTCTTGCATATATTCAACTTTGATTTCTTCTGCCTGACAATAACTTGAAATATAATTGATTAATTAATGAGTATAGGTTTGATTTTAGCATATTGAACCTTCACAACAGCTATATAATAAAGAGGCAAATATTCTGCATTTTAGGCATTTGGAAACTTGTTCCTTACACTTTAATGCCCTTCCTGAATTTTGTGTTCATAAATATAATACTAATTACAATGTTAAATGTTTTTGTCTAGTCTTCCTTTGTGAAATAATAATTAGGGAAAAAGCACAATTCAGAATGAAAGAACAGTGAACAGTAAGCCTTCTCTGGAAGATTTATTTTTCTTCCTGCCTGATTTGCCAAAGCAAAAGTTCTTTACAAATTCTTAATTGCATAAATTTTGGTGGGAGTATTCCTTAGATATAGCATTGAGTTTCTAGTGTAAAGAACAACATAATAAAATAACATGATTTACATTATGTTCAGGGTAGCAGAGAGAACTCTTTACCACTACAGATGCCCATTTTTGCTTTCAAAATGTAAGTTTTGTTCCAGACTAAGAACCAGATGCTGATCAGTCAGTGTTTTTTACCAATTCTAGGAAATTATGTACTATGCATTGAAAAAAAATGTCATTTTAAAGGCTTCTTATATGAAAATAGATGTATTTCTATTTAATAAAATCAACTTATGGTTGAAAGAGTTCATTAGTATTTACGTTGCAAATATCATTAATATTAACAGCAAAAAATCCATATTAATTACAAGAATGATGCTAATAGTGTTTAAAACCATATCTATCTCTTCGCATGAACCTTGTGGAATAGAATATTAAATCATAATAGAGATGCACTTTGTATCAAATTTAGTTTTTTAGTTGAGATGCAAGTTCCATCTAGAAACTTATTGCAATGAGAAGTATCTGTCTTCCAGTGAGTTAAAAACATCTTTACTATATTGTCTGCCATCTTGAATTTCCTACAAGTATCCTTTAGAAGTTGTTTGCTTTGGGGTTAAGACATTGGAATCAAGAGAGACCAGTAAGCCCACAAAGGCTATCAATAGGGACAGCTGAATGCATAACTGTTATTTTGATTCATTTACACATAGTAAACATGAATAAAGATCTACAGTTCATGAACCTAGTTCATGACAGTTTGGAACATAATAAGAAGAAAAGACTGGTAATAGGGCAAGGAACTTTTCATGCAACCTACTGACAGTCACACAACAACAGGCCATGTTTTTCCCAAATGTGGAAGTTTGTCTAATCTGATAAAGTCAGAAGGACTCACTGAAGCATAATAACCACACATAAAAGATTTAAATGCTTTTTGAAAACTAGATCACTACTATGCAAACCAACAAGGTGGTTGGTGACAGCCAGCATGGCTTCACTAAGGGGAAATCCTGCCTAACCAATCTGGTGGCCTTCTAGGATGGGGCTAGGGAACTCATGGACAGGGGTAGAGCAGTTGATGTCATCTACCTAGACTTGTGCAAAGCATTCAACACTGTCCCATACAATGTCCTTGTCTCTAAATTGGAGAGGCACCAATCAGATAGGTAGACCACTCGGTGGATAAAGAACTGGCTGGATGGCCACATGCAAAGAGTAGCGCTCAATGTCTCAATACCCAGCTGGAGACCAGTAACGAGTGGTGTCCCTCAGGCATTGGTGCTGGGACCTGTCTTGTTCAACACCTTTGTTGGTGACATGGACAGTGGGATTGAGTGTGCCCTCAGCAAGTTTGCCAATGACATCAAGCTGTGTAGTTTGCTTGATACATTAGAGGGAAGGAATGCCATTCAGAGGGACGTTGACACGCTTGTGAGGTGGGCTGATGCCATCCTGATGAAGTTGAACCATGCCAAGTGCAAGGTCCTACAGCTGGGTCAGAGCAATCCCAGGCACAGCTACAGGTTGGGCAGAGAAGAGATTGAGAGCGGCCCTGTGGAGAAGGACTTGGGAGTGCTGGTTGATGAGAAAATGAATGTGAGCCAGCAGTGTGCGCTTGCAGCCCAGAAAGCCAGCTGTATCCTGGGCTGCATCAAAAGGAGCATGACCAGCAGGTCAAGGGAGGTGATCCTGCCCATATACTCTGCTCTTGTGAGACCTCACTCAGCATATTGTGTGCAGTTCTGGTCCCTCACCATCAAAAGGACATGGAACTGTTGGAATAAGTCCAGAGGAGGGCCACGAGGATGTTGAGGGGACTGGAGTACCTCCCATATGAAGACAGGCTGAGAAAGTTGGGTCTGTTGAGCCTGGAGAAGCGAAGGCTGCGTGGAGACCTCTGTCCTGGGTTCAGCAGCAGCAGTCATTTTTCTCCTTCTTGGTAGCTGGTGCAGCATTGTGTTTTTGATTTCGTGCCCAGGAGCAGCACTGATAACACCAGTGTTTTCAGTAACTGCTTGGTAATATTTTGGGAGGAGGGGAAGCCAGGAGGAAGCAGAGACAGGACACCTGACCCAAACTGACCAAAGAGCTATTCCATGTCACAGCACGTCATGCCCAGGATGTAAAATACTGGGGGCTGGAGCCCGGAAGTCTCTCTCTCTCTCGACTTGGTCAGGCGGTGAGCGGTTGTATCCTCTTCCCTTGTATTTGCCTTGTCATTATTATTATTGGTGGTAGCAGTAGTGATTTGTATTATACCTCAGTTACTGGATTGTTCTTATCTCAACCCGTGGGAGTTACATTCTTTTGATTCTTCTCCCCATTCCCCCCCCCCCCCCCCGTCATAGTGGGGAGGAAGAAAGAAGGAGAAGCAAGTTAACAGGCTGCGTGAGATTTACAGCTTAAACCATGGCAACCTGTCATGGGTTCAGCAGTAACAGTCATTTTTTCTCCTTCTTGGTAGCTGGTGCAGCACTGTGTTTTTGATTTTGGGCCTGGGAGCAGCGCTGATAACACCAGTGTTTATAGTTTCTGCTTGACAATGTTTTGGCCTGGCCAAGGACTTTGAGTTTCATGCTATGCCAGGGAGGAGGGGAAGCCCCAGGAGGAAGCAGAGACAGGACACCTGACCCAAAGTGACCAAAACGGTTATTCCATACCACAGCACGTCATGTCCAGGATGGGAAGTCAAGGATTGGAGACCCGGAAGGCGGTGGGAGTGGACTGGGGTTGAACGGCATGATCAGGTTTTTTGGTACTGGGGGGTTCACTGCTGGGGAGTGCACTGGCTGGGTCGGGCTTGGTGAGCAGGTGTATTCTCTTTCCTTGTATTTCTCTTGTATTATTACTGTTGGTAACAGTAGTGATTTGTGTTATACCTTAGTTACTAAACTGTTCTTACCTCAACCTGTGCGAGTTGCATTCGTTTAATTCTCCTCCCCATCCCCCGGGACTGGGGGAAGAAAGAGGGGAGTGAGTGAGAGAGTAAAACTTCGTGAGTTATTAGCCTGGGTGAGGCTTAAACCACGACACAACCTCTTAGCAGCCTTCCAGTATCTGAAGGGGTCCTATAAGGATGCTGGGGAGGGACTCTTCATGAGGGTCTGTAGTGAAAGGACAAGGGGTAACGGGTTCAAACTTAAACAGGGGAAGTTTAGATTGGATATGAGGAGGAAAATCTTTACTGTAAGGGTGGTGAGGCCCTGGAATGGTTTGCCCAGGGAAGTTGTGAGTGCTTCATCGCTGGTGGTGCTCAAGGCTGGGTTGGTCAGAGCCTTGGGTGGCATGGTTTAGTGTGATGAGTCCCTGCCTATGGCAGAGGGGGTTGGAACTAGATGATCCTTTCCAACCCTAACTATTCTATGATTCTATGATTCTGCATTAGTAACGCAGTTAGATTCCTGCAGTTCTGCAAAAACTTTCAGACTATTTGACGCCCATTTCCACATCGTTAAAAACAGCTGTTTTCATGTCATATGTAATGTTAAATACCAACATCAATACTTCATTGCAGTATATTATAACAATTTATATAGTATTAAACAATATTATCTTCTGAGAAAGTTCCATTTGTTATATTCCAAATATAAAATTCATAAATTAGGGAAATATTTACAATTTCCTTCTGTATTCCGTATTTCATAAATAAAGTAAAATTCATCTGGAAATCTTTATTATAATATGTCTTTTAATAGTTTCCTTTTTAAGATGCTTCAGTGAATGAATTGGAAATCTCTTTCCTTCATAATTGTAAAGGAAAAATATTATTTTACCTAAGTGTGGGTTATGGCTTAATCTCAGCCAGCTACTACCACGCAGCTGCGCATTCACACATCCCCCTCCCCCACCTTCCCCCATCCCTAGGTGGGATGGGGAGGAGAATCTAAAGAATGCAAAATCTGTAAGGTGAGATAAGGACAGTTTAATAAAGTACAATGTCATAATAACAATAATGACAAAGGAAATGACAAGGGGAGATAATGTAAAACTGAAAGGGGAAAGGGAAAAAAAAAAGAAAACAAACACATACAAGGATGCACAATACAACTGCGCGCCGCTTGCTGACCAATACTCGATCTGACCCAAGCAGTGATCAGTCCCTTCTATGTGACTCCTCTCACAGTTTACATACTTGGCATGCCATGCTGTGGTATGGAATACCCCTTTGACTAGTTTGTGTCAGGTATGCTGCCTCTGCTTCCTCCAAGCTTCTTGTGCTCCTCCTCACTGGCAGAGTATGAAACTGAAATATACTCCCTTCAGATGAATTGATCAGACACCCCCAAGTTTTCTGTTCTCCTGGCTAAAGAATACCAGCTTTCTCAGCCTCCCCACTTACGAAAGATGCTTCAGTCCCTTAATCATCTTTGTGGTGCTGTGCCAGACTTGCTTTATAAGTCTATGTATTCTTCGTACTGGGAATCCTAGAACTGGACATGGTACACCAGGGGTGGCCTCCTCACTGTTAAGTAGAAGGAAAGGGCCACCTCCATTGACCTGCTGGCAACACCCCCCCTAATGCTTCTAAGGCTGCTGGCTTTTCTAACCCATATCCCTATGTGACTGGACAAAAACCGTGCTCCTCTTGGGTCTCATATTCATACCCGTTTGTATAGTAAAATTATGGTATGAAATTTTTACAGGGTTATAAAACAATTCCAGTGTCTCTGTGGAAGTGTCATGCAGCCATTTCATCTGGAAGAAAGATTCATTTGGTCACTCGGCCAGAAAAGGCAATATTCTGACAGGGTGACAAGATAAAACTGAAGGTTCACCTTTATTTACTTAGTTTATAATATGTAATCCATGATTTTCATTAACTCGGAGGGTTGCAAATTAATTCTTTACAACACATGCAGAGAATAACACATCCCTCTAGTGACTGGTTAATATCTTTAAATCTGTTGTCTACTTCTATGGATAAACGCAAAAAAAAGCCGTTTCTATATCTTCGCTTACTGTTTTTGCAATTTTGATTCTTTCTGAGAAGCATTGTTTGCCTAGGGCTTGTGGGTGTACAAAATGCCTTGAATTTCATTTTGATATCCCATATGATCTGCCTTGGTTTCCCAAATGCCTACCATAGTGAAACCTATTTCTTGGCAGCCACAGAGGTCTTTAAGAATCCATACTACCCAGGTTCCATTGTTCAGGGATCGTTTGGGTATTTTTATTATTTTGTCATATAGCTATTTACAGGTGTTATTAGGTGCAAGGAGACATGTGGTGTCAGTGTATTGAGGCTGTCACAAAAAATGGACTTCCCTTCTCTTTTCCTGGTGAACAGATGTCCTTTGCAGGGTGCTGCAGGCCTTCCTATCTCAATCCTATTGATAGCTGGCATCTCTTAATGGCAAGGGTTCTACCAGCTTCTGAATGGGCACCCAGACATCCAGACAGATGGTCCTAGATGCAGGCAGCCAAAAAACTTTAAGTCGATATAACGTGGTTTTAAAGGCCATAATCCCATCTGGTCACACTGAAATGACTGTCCTTTCTCTGCTCCTAAAACTACAATTCAGACAATACGCAACTGCTGCTTTGTCTTTGATCTTCATTAATATTTCAAATTGCATTGTATAAATTTAGTTAAACATTTTCTTCATATATAAATTTATATGCATGCATATGTACACACAATCAAATGGAATCAATCCCTGTAGCATTCAGCCAGAGTAAGTGACTTACTACTTAATTCATAATACTCAGTAGTTCTATAATCATTTTATATTCCAAGTCTTTAGCACTTTCATCTCACCATTAGTTCATATTCAACACCTGTACTATCAATCAAAGTCAAGGTATAACCCTTTCCAAAGAAGATAGCATTAGATTGGACTTTGAATGTTTTCCTGGTTTTAACCCTATAAAATTTCCAAAAAGGCATTAGATTAAACACATCAAAATATTTTGGGTTTTTTTTCTTTAGGTAATATTTAGATGTGTCTGGTGAAATGTCTGAGATTAACCAATTATACATGCAATCACTTATGCAAGTGACTTGGTTTCTGCAAGTTTTGGTGCATTTAAAGTTACATTAAGAATGCAGCGACTATACATATACAATTATATATAGAGGGCACTGAAGTGAGGTGGGAACTGACTTAAATTCAAAAGTTATTTTTCTAGAGGAACCACAGATCTCCAGCATACAGATCATATCCTAGGTCAGTACAGAAACAGGAAACCTCTAGAATTATTTTTTTTTCTCTTTCAGCAACTTATTTAACTTGCAAATCTTATCTATGTGCTTCCCGATTGAACAGAACTGGTTTTCAAAACCAAATTTTTTCAAGTTGCTTTTTTTGAAGGCATACAAGAGAATTACCTTTTCTATACCAAAAAGGTAAATACTTGTGTTCATTTGGTTCTACTCTGTGTACCAAAAGCTACTGAAATAATTAGAAGCTGTGATAATACTTTTTTATTCCATTAACAACAGTTTGTGGATTCTTATTATGTTATTGTACACAAAGTCTCACCCAAATTTCTTTCAGGACACTAGCATCAGATTACATCTGCTACACTATTAGCTGTAAACATGGAGTATGTTTTTATTGTCACATTACCACAATATGCAATACGGTTTTAAACACATTATCTGTTCCAGTATACCCTTTTCAAAATGGCTGTTAAAAATTCACTTTTGCACACATAAATTGCCAGCAGATGCAAAAGTTCAAACCAGAAAAATATTTCCAAATATGAAATTTTCCCATGTGGTTTCATTATTATAGACATAGTACATAAATGCTAATATTCAGATTTACTGCTATCAAAAATTTCCAGCTCAAAAAAAGATGAATTTCTAGGAAAATGCAGGACCTATTCTACTATTTTCTTTCTTCAGCGTAATTGGCGACAGCTGCCATTTTTATGTGAGAGCCTAGCGTGTTCTCAGGGGTATGCAATAAAAAAAAGGATTGCATAATAAAATTATATCTATGGTGGTGTAATTGCCATAAAAAGGAAGAGAGATAATATTGAAATAAAGATTAGCTATAGGAAAATAAAATAATGAACTATAATCAGATAAGTGGGAGGCTTCCAGGGGGAATGAAAGACAGAAAAGAAGACCTGCAGCTGTCATACAAGCCCACCAATTACTTGATTATATCACAGTACCAACAGAAACTCCATTTGCAGAGATATCAATCTGTCCAGCTTTGTTTCACAGTAGTCTCACAGCTTTATTTTTATCTATGATTTACCTAAAATATACCTCCCAAAAAGCCAGACTGTGAGAGTTGATACAATATACTCCACCAGAACATTTTTGGCATCCCTAGGTGGACCCAAGGAAAAACAATTCTCCCAAGTCTGGGTTTTCAAGCCCAGAATAACCACCCCCCTACAGTCAAGAGAATTAGCTAGTGGCTGTAGATTTTTGTAGTTTTGGGTAATATTCTATTACTTCCAGGTAGGTGAAAAGACACAGTGTAAGATCAGGCAATATCTGCCATTAAGTACATTACGAAGGTCACAGAACCCTAGATACAAGACAGGGTAGCACCTGTGGACCCTTAAAGGCTTTAAGGAATTTACATCTGTGGAAGGTGAGCGTGCTGTTAGCGTGCTGTAGCCTAAGCTTGTTGGCATGATATTGAATTTGAGTCCTTTATAGAGCTTTACAGGATCTGCTTGTTAGCCCAATGAAAGATACAAAATAATTAAATGAAAAGGTAGTAAAAATTAAGGAGGAAATGGAAAAAATAAATATTTGTACATCATTTATGCTTGTATTTCAGGGCATTTCACTAAAGGATGCATCCAGGACAGACATTTTGAAAAGTGTCCTGGCATTCAGAAAGGGTTACTTCACCATGTATATTAATCCACTGGTTTTTGACTTCTTCCAAGGAAGCCTTGCCTTCACTGGGTTTGAGATATCGATGTTGTCATAACATGCTCCTTCTGGTGAAAGTTAGGTTCACTATGATCATACTTTAAACTCACACTGTATACCTGAAAATACGGTTAACTGATGCATTGAGAATCGGTGGATAGCATGTCAGCTCATAGCGGAGAGAGAGTTTAAAAGAGCAAGGTTGAACAACTGCTTTCTCTCCTGAGAATGTACTTATACCCTGTAATAAAGTCAGCTTTCAATCTTCTAATTAAGGTATTCTAGTTAAACAGTATGACAGAGTAAAGTGGACTCCACAGGTGAAATTATATGGCATATATTGGACTTGCACTCATTAATCTACTATTTTCTGAAAGTCATCTCTGGTACCAATTGTTACAGAATGCAAGATAAACATGTTTTTTACTTTTATAATTTTATTAATGACTACTGAGTTATTTTAGCAGATCTCTGAATTATATGTTTTACTATAAAAGTGACTAAATGTATTCCAACATAGACACATCTTTATTTAGAAACCAGAAACAAATGGCCTTCATAAAATTTCTTTTTCTTAAGGTCTTCAAGTAATTTATCACACAGCTGCATCTCCCTCTCTCACTATTGTGTCAGCGATAAGAGGCTGCCCATGTATAATAATAAGCTCACAGTCTGTGGGTATTTCATAGTAACATAGTTTTCACATGGTCCTCTGGGAAGAATAATAGGCTTTTACTGAGGATTTTATTTGGTCTGCTGACGGTTATTTCACAGTAGCTACTGTCTTGTCAACAACTAAACTTCTTCACTTTTATTTCTAGCATAAATTCCTGAAAAAGCAGGATTAATTCTTTGTCTGTGATTTTAGACCCATTAAAGTGAAAAGAAGAAACCCCATTATCATTTCAGTGCACTAGAACACAACTCGTACAGAAGGTTGCATAAACACTATGAGCTTCTCTTGAGAAACTGATTTTTAAGAGGGCTCCTGCCAGGCAGGTAGATGACAAGGGACTCAGTCAGTGCCTTCATGGTTTTAATACTGAAATGTGATTTAATAAATTGTTATAAATAAATAAATATATTTATTTATAGATATACAAATAAATATTTATTATAACATTTATATATGTTATAAATAAATAAATTGCTGCTACTGGAAGTAAGCATATGTAAAATTAGTGCCTTCTTTTTTTTTTTAATTAATACCCCTGCACTTGTAAAGACTGAGGACATGGGGTGATATATATCAATATGTGTTGTCATAAGTCATATATGTCAATAGCTGTCAATAATTATGTCCTGTGGTACTGATTGGGAAGTTACATATTAGATGGGGATAAATTAGTCCTCTGAACCCAAGTCAGCTAGCCAATAAATTTCTGCACAAGGAAACTCAGCATGCAGTATGGAGATGAAAGATATGCTGTGTTTACTAAAAAATTTAAGGCTATGCTTCTCCATCAGCCAGTGTGACCAGTTTATGTGAACAGCCAGTACTCCAGAAAGAAAAGTTTGTATGAAAAGTTACAGTGATAGGCTTCTAGGGTGATTGCAGCAGGTAGGAGATTTCTGGATGGAAATAGTACTGAAAACATATTCACCATTTAAAGAAACATACAATCAGCTAGGTTGGAAAAGACCTTTAAGATCATTGAGCCCAGCCATTACCCCAGGACTGCCAAGTTCACCACTAAACCATGTCACCAAGAGTCCTGAAATACAATGCATTATCCCTGGAGGAGAAAGGAAGTGGTTAAATGCAATGAGCCCAAGCTACTAGAACTGCTGAAAGGGAGTTCTTAAAGTTCAGGAGCAGACTGCAAAATGTCCAGCCTCTTTCCAGACCAAAGATAAAAATGCCAGATTATTTTCTTTCTTGCAGTTACCCATATTCTGTGGTCATATTGACTTGAAATAGTGCTATTTTGAGGATTTCATCACTGCACTGCTGTGCTCATCATACTCACCCCTTAAATGAGTTTGTTTTGGTCTGGCAGACAAAAAAAGAACATATAAATTCTGGACTCTTTTTGCAAGAGGATGCCAGTAGGTCAATGCACTCATAGAAAGAACTGATGGCAGGAGTCAGAGGACCAAGACAAGTTTCTTTTCAGTGGTGTCCAGTGAAAGGACAAGAGGCACCAGGCACAAATTAAAATGCAGGAAGTTCCACTTAAATGTTTACCGTAAAGGTGCCCAAACAGTGGAAAAGGCTGACCAGAGAGGTTTGTGGAGTCTCCATGCATGGAAATGTTCAAAAGGCAATTGAACATGATACTGAGCAACTTGCTGTAACTGACCCTGCTTGAGCAGTGGGGTTGCCCTAGATGAAGTCAAGAGATTCCTTGCAAACTAAATGATCTTGTAATTCTCTGATGCCAGACCTCTCTAAGGTCTGGCATAAATTGGTCACAACCAAGCTTGTCCTAGAAATTCATTAAAAAAAAATAAACACAACAACACAACAAAACAAAACAAAATAAAACATTACCACATAAAAGTTCCCATTTCTCAGAAGTTTGGATCACCTAACTGCAAAAGAGGAAAAAGTACTGGTTTCAAAGAGAACTTTGACAGCATCATGTTATCCAGCCACTTGTACTCAGATTCAAAGGAGCTAAGGCTTCTTTTGAAGTTCAAATTTAACAGAGAAAAGTTCTTTGTAATAAAAGTAACAACAGTCCATCTTGCTCTAGCTCTGAAAGATCAGGAGAAAAACTAGAAATAAGAATCTGAAGATATTTGAATACACAAATAGCAGGTCTTGCATAATAAAGGGTGTTAGTGTAAAAGTTTAAATTATGCCTGTCCTCGAATCTAGTTCTTCTTGTTGGCTAAGCATACCTGGAAAGTTAGAGTATACCATCAGGTAGCAATAAGCATGGTCATAAGGATGGATTTAGGTTGCCAGAGTAAGTCCCAAAGTATAGAAGGCAGATGATGTGCTGTAAGACTGTGGGAATACAGCTTAACTGATTATGAGAAAGAGCTATGCTGGGAAAATGGCAACACTTCAGAAATATATGCACATAACAAAATTGTGATGGACTATTTTAGCCTACACTGCAAAAACGTATCTTTTATTTTTTTTTCTTTTTAGCTTACATAATTATCACCATGAGGTGTAGCTAAACAGGACACAGTTAAAAGCTTCAGCAGTTAGAAACAGAGTGACAAAATCTCTAACGTGTGGAATTGCCAGCAAACCTCTGTTTCCAAGAAACATTCATTAAAAAGCTTCTGTCAAACATTTTGCTATTTATTCATATATCATAATTATGTTAATATTCAATATTATATACTATTGAAAGAAAAAATGCATTTCAGTTATATGAAAGTTTTAATGTTTTCTCTCAATTTTATTAAGATAAATCAGACTTGTTATACAAAACTTACAGCCTTTTGAGCTACTTCCAGATCCAGGTATTATATCCTGTTCTCCAGCTGAACAACTGCTAGAGCTCTGATATGAAGTTCTGATTCAAAGATTCCTGAATTGAATACAGGAAAATTGTCTGGTTTTCTTCATAAATTTCCATAAAATTACATTTTCCTGTGCATTGTGTCAAACAGGCAACACAGGCATCTAACTAGAACTTCCTGCTACTATATACTGACCGAAAGAAAAAATCTTGAGACATGGCACAGAATGCCTTCATGTGAAAACACCAGCACCTAAAAATAAAACACATCAGTTTGAGTAACTCAGTGCAGTCTCCATTAGAAACTCACCAAGTTATCCTAGGAAAATAAGTCATTGTTTCATAGCATTAAAATATTATTAATTATTATTATTATTATTCTGTTACTGGTTTCCATATTTTGTTATCATTGCAGGTATATTTCCTCAAAACTGTAATAAAAAACCTGAATTCACTTTTGATGAGTCTTTTTGATTAAAAAAATAATTACATATAAAGGATCCATCTTGAGAATCTCATATTTAAATGTCTCTGAACAGCTTATTTTCATATTCCTATTTAAATATTGTTCACCTTTGAAGAATAGCTATTTTACAGATTTTTGATAATGTGGAGCTGAATTGTAAACAATTCACAATTCATACTCACCTCTAATCCAAACCTCCAGAGAACTGTAGTTGCTACATGGAATGAAAGGAGGCTTCCTTTGCTATTTTTCAATCATCTTATCTTCTATCTATTACCTGCAGTAATCAGAAAAGAATTTAAAAACTGCAAGTCCCTTTTTGAAATCAAATACCATTAGCTTTGGCCCCACATCAGACTTTCCTGAGATATCTAAAAATAAATGCATGTCTTGGGTATTTTCTATAGGCAATTCATCCTTATTTGCAAGTACGGACTCTGAAATAAAGCACTGTGCATGAAACAAAAAATTACAGAATAAAAATGCAGAAATACTGTCCTCATCTGAAAGCAATAAAAGAATTTCTCACTGTATTTTGGGAATTTGCTTATTGACGCAATTTCTTCACCTTTCTGGTATGAATGCTAAGATCGCTTTCTTTCCAAACTCTTTAAGTCCTATTCATTCCTGATTTAGTATCAGTGCAAGATTTTATCTCAGAGTCTTGAAGTGTCTGTCTGTCACCAGCCTTTTATGGAACTGTCCTGGGTTCAGCAGCAGCAGTCATTTTTCTCCTTCTTGGTAGCTGGGGCAGCGCTGATAACACCAGTGTTTTCAGTTACTGCTTGGTAATGTTTTGGTCTGACCAAGGACTTTCTGAGTCTCATGTTCTGCTGGGGAGGAAGGGAAGCCAGGAGGAAGCAGAGACAGGACACCTAACCCAAACTGACCAAAGAGCTATTCCATACCATAGCACGTCATGCCCAGGATGTAAAATACTGGGGGCTGGAGCCCGGAAGTCTCTCCCTCTCTCGGCTGGGTCGGGTGGTGAGCGGTTGTATCCTCTTCCCTTGTATTTGCCTTGTCATTATTATTATTGGTGGCAGCAGTAGTGATTTGTATTATACCTCAGTTACTGGATTGTTCTTATCTCAACCCGTGGGAGTTACATTCTTTTGATTCTTCTCCCCATTCCCCCCCCCCCATCGGAGTGCGGGGGGAGAGAGAGGGAGAAGTGAGTTAACAGGCTGTGTGAGATTTACAGCTTAAACCACGACAGGAAGACTATCTGATAGTGCTACAAGCAAAAGACCCACCATCATTCCTTCTTTTTTGGCAACTTGCGACATATTCCCAGATGCTATTAGAATCATAGCATGTTTTGAGTTGAAAAGGACCTTAAGAACATATAGTTCCAATACTCCTGCCATGGGGGTAGGGACACCTCCCACTAGGCCAAGTTGCTCAGGGTTGTGTCCAACCTGGCCTTGAACACTGCCAAGGATGGAGCATTCAACTTCCTTGGGCAGCCTGTTCTAGTCCCTCACTCTCACAAAATTCATTCTGTTGGACACTATTTATGTATTTTCTCAAATTGATGTGTAAATTTTGTTCTCCAAATTTTAGGCCAACTTATGGTTAAAACTTGATCAGGCATTAATGACATATTAAAACCCAACAAATGCCTTAGAAAAAGGGAAAAGCTGTGATTTGTCTAAAGGTGCTAAGAAGCACAGGGCAAAAGTAAGCAGAAAGTGCCTCCAGCAGAATAATCTAACACTGATGAACTATCAGATTTGAAACCTGACTATGACTCAAGTCACCTCTGTGCACTGGCAAAGATACCTGAGGTATCCATGCAACAGTAGAAGCCATCCAGTTTATTCTCTAACACTTTGATATTATAACTTCAAGAGTTACAACTCCTGTGGGCATAACCATTTAGATTATGTTACGTGACCTTTCCTTCCTTGTAAAACCTCTGACTTTTAAAGACCAAAGCAGATGTCACCTACAACAATTTTGTTGGCTTTTAAATCTCCTACTGCAAGACAATGTAAGAAAGATTGAAAAGATAAATGTCTGTTATTACTTCTTATTATTCAAAACCAACAAGAACCAGGTGACTTATCTAATTTCTTAAAGGCAATTCTAAACGACTAGATCCTGTACTTTTTCAGATATTCATATTCCTCAATAATGCCTGGTTGCATACGCAGGATATTGTTAATCATATTTTCTACCAAGCCTCAGAATTCTGGAAAAAATACAGCCTGGTGTAGCTGGAAAAATTTTCAGTGGCACTGTCATTCAGCTCCAGGAACAGAGATTCTAACGTTTTGACTGTGTGCTCAGTTCTACTGCAAACAATGGTTCCTCTGAGTCTATTAAAGCCAGAAGTATTTGAATCAGGTCTATACAGTTCGCTTCACCTTAACTTCTGTAAACACAGTTTTTTGCCTTAGCTTCAGATTCCCATACTCAAGAGACATTTATGTGCCTATTTTGCAAAGTAGGCAAACTTTTTTTTGATTGGAACTCTGATTTCGTTCAGTTCTTAAAGTACATAAATTAGCTGGACAGAACTCATCCTTATGTCATTAAGTTCTTAAGCTTAATGTGTACTTATTATTATTTTGGAGTGCTCCGAAGACTCCAAGGCACTTTCCAACAATGAAATTGAGCATGACTAGGATGTTTAATCTCTCAAAATAATAATTTTTTCATTCATAAGAAATAGATATTAATTTAAATATCTGAATTTATTAATAATGAATATATATAAAACTACTTCTATATTTATTGGAAGCAAAATAATATTTTCTGCATGTAAATGTCATCACTGGTTCTGTTTTGCTGGATTATTGATGAATAATTGCTTTTGCTGCCATGTTACACAATAGAGGGATGTCTTTGAATCTGAATCCTTATCAGTCAAGAATAGGAAATATTATTTCTTGCCTTATGAGAAATACAGCTAGTGAAGATTACTTTGTCTCTAGCACATGTTCAGCACAGGGACATTAGTGAAAAACCAAACAGACAGTGCATGTAAGAATTCTGAAAGTAGCCCAGAGTTCCCTAAATAGATATAATTAAAGTGAACCATATGGAAAAAGAATTCTGTACGGAATTTCTTCAGAAGCTTTCTCAGTTTCAGGCTTGAATCTCTGTGATTAAGGAATTCATCATCCACATTCTCGGTACATCCAGTTGCAAATTAATTTTATTAGACATCTGGTAGCAACATTAAGGAGCTTTTAAAAATACATGGCAAATCACAAAGTGCTGAAATTTAGGTTAAAAAAAAAAAAAAACAAAACCAAACAACAAACCAAACACAGCATAACTCACAGAGGGACACATACCCAAGCATTAAAAAAAAAAAAAAATCACATTAACAACAGTTATTAGTACACCTACAACAATTACTAGTTCATCTAACTAGTAAGATGAGTCATCAAACAAAGCCTACAAAGCTAAACAATTCAAACAGGTAAAATTAATTTGTCGTGTAAGATTTTGTGTATAGATTAACTACGCAGCCACAGACGATGACAAATACTGCAACGTTCTGTTAAGCAGTGATTTCCTTCCAGCTTTCCTTCAAACCTATGTACTATGCTAGTTTTTGCTATGTTACTCACAACTAGTTTATTTCCACCATACTTTCTAAAGACCTTAAACCTGAGAGAAATCAGAAAAACAACACCACCAAACAAGTTATTTAGGCTGTTCCAACCTCCATGACTTTGCTGACTTCACCTCTGAGGTCCTGTCCCTCTGAGTAACAATTTAATCCAGGCACACTTGTGGCATTTCCCTTCTGACTCTGAAATCTATCAAGTTCACATCAATAAGGAATCTCTATGAAACCAATAATACAAGTTTGCATAGTTGAGTATCATGTAAAAGAAATTTAACTACATATCCTTATACATGACAGAATTCTCGCTTTCGTGTGAGGACAAGGTCAGATTCTTTATACATTTCTCTCAACAACATGGGTAAAACATAATAAAAAAAAATAAAAAAAATGCCATTAGTATAATGTGGGGTTAAAAGCAGCTGTTAACAGAAAGCAATCAATGATAGACTGTGTTCTTCATAAGAAATTCATTAAGATAAAGGACCATACATCTTTTTCTAGGGAAAACCTATGTATCTCAGGATACAGGAATTTACATCATCTGTGGGTTTTGGTCATTTTTTTTTTTGCAATAGGGACTATCGGGAAGCTTTTGAGCCATGTCTGTAATCTGTTAATCTCCTAAAATGATGCTAACAGTGTACGCTGGAAATTAAAAAACATTTAGATAACTGAGACACTAAAATCAAATATTACTTCCAGTATGAATTGTACCAACTAACAATTAACCAGCTAGTTACCAATTAACCAGGTAATTAACATGTAATAGAGTAAAATTTTGCCCTTGTGGCTTATCACCTGAGTTAATACAGAAGATTTTAGCACCTCTTCAGTATAACTCCCTCAGGCTGCAAATGACAGGACTGACAATTTGTACTCATTACATCATTTACAAGTACAAGTGGACATGTTTGATGAAGCAGAATTAAATAAAGACGCTTAAGTGAAACTAATTTGGTCTATCTACAGATGGTAACATCTGCAGCAAAACTGTTGTACTCCCTCTATAAGAAACAGACAGAGGTAAAGGCATGCCAATGCTGTTTTTAAGAGGGAGGAGATGCCACTGGAGATACAGTAGCAAGGAACAACTGACGAGAAGGAAATAAAAGAGAGAAGAAAAAAGTTAAAAGAAGCTGAAGGTATGATAACCAGGAAAAACTCAGTTGGAAAGAAATTTGGCACTCATGAGGAGACAGGTTCAGTATGGTAGGATCAGAAGGGGAAAAAATATTCGTAGCTGATAGAAAAGACTGTAACTGTTAAGCACTGGAGTTTGGTATAAGGAATGTATTAGTCGTGCTCCTAACGGGAGTTTTACTTCTGTTATGCAGCTAACAGGAAAACGGGAAATGTTACAAAGTGACCCATCCCTATTGAAATTTCTGAACTGCAAGCTCTCTAGTTTCTAAGTTTATAAGCAGTTCCAACTTAATGTCATTTTGCAATTCAATGACTCAGATTTTTTTTTTCATATTCATCTATGCTAGTAATTTATTCAACCACATAACTGTAATTGGCAAAAGAAGCTTGTATATTCCTTGACAAAGCTTTCTAAGGCTCTGTGCAAGTTACTCATCTCTTCTTTAACAAGGCATGTTTGTGTATGTGTATGGATAGTTATATTTTGGGGAAAGTTTATGTGATTTTGTTGGAAGGTGCTCAGTATACTCTGAAAAGCAAAAATTGAAAAGTCTCATTAAGTGCGCTGAGGCAGTGGACATACATCTTTTACATTTCAGTGGTTGTCTTTCATACACTAGGTAAAGAGTATAACTGCACTAGGAAATACTGCTGTGAGGTGGAAAGATTCAGAGTAGCATCATAAGGAAAACATAGTTAGAATCATGTATGATTTAATAAATTGGGAAATATACAGTGTTCACCTTGGATTTCAAAAATTCAAGAAAATACAGGAAAGTGTTTAGTCTTTATCAAGCATAAAAAAAATTTCCTTTTGGAACAGATTTTGGGCTTTGGTATACTATTACTGGATCTCTGGTTCATCAGACACTGATGTGCGAAAACTCTTAGGTAAAATGCTTATAAGCAGAATAAGCTTACTTTGCTATTAAGGAAACAACATTCTTGCATACATGAAACAATGACAAAACCCCAAAGCACAATGTTTCTTAATGAAAGTGCAGCTTTCATTAAGAACTGGTGGTACAATGTAGCGCTTACTAGCTGTATCATGCTATGTTGCAAAAACCTATCAAATTCAAAAGCTATTTTTCCACACTCATTGCTGGCGGTTTGCTACCTACAAGCAGTAGGTTTTTTACTGTTATTCATGGGAAGAAGTCAGTGGCAAGTTTCTGCTTCTGGCATATCTCTGCTTTAGAATTTATGAGATTCTTCATTTTACCATGGAATCTGTCAGTAAACACTGTTAGAGCCCTCTACCCATAGTCAACAACCATAGATTAAATACAAAATAAGAAAAGAATTCCTTCCCTTTGCACATTCTGAACAAAGGGAATATATTATCCTAATGCTTATTGCAGAGAAGAATGGTGCCTTGTGTGGTACCATTTATGGTTATAATAAAGAACAGGTCTCTGATAAGACAAGCTGCTCATTAAAATACCACTGGCAATAACAGTAAAAAGCATATAACTAGATGCTCCTGCCATCCTTAAAGATAGTCTGTGCTCATGAGCAACCCTCAGGATATCCTTGCAACAAACTGCCTTATTGCCTTAGGAAAGTACTGGTGTCCTGTAAATCAAATTTATAATGCAGACAAATTCATCTCAGGAATAACCCCCATATACAGATATCAAGCTGCAATTATCCTGGTGTGTATCTTTAATTCTCCATAAATTTCATTCATACTCATAGTCTTTACCCCCCTGGTTTTCTTGGTTTTCTAAAACTATGAAAACCTCTCTTTTTCTTTTCTTTTTTTTTTCTTTTTTTTTTTTTTTTTTTTATTCTTTCTGTTAGCAAAACTTAAGGTCTGCATTCCACTTTAAAGATCTGCATGTTGTATATTAATTTTACCTAACTGAATGCCATGAATAGCATCAGGTTATTCCACCACAACAGTAAAATTGAATTCATTATTACATACGAAATTGATAATTCTTTGTTAGCAGTTGAGAATAAGTATGACATTTAATTAAGAGAATGAATTGATATCATGATAATGGAAAACAGATTTAGGAAAATTAGGTTTTAATAGAATTTTGTTATAATGCAATTTCTGTAATGGATATTATTTGCCTTATAGGTTTGGTAAATGTTAAAAATACTTAATTTTTTTTAGGGTAATGTCAATATAAATAACATTAAAAGTTACTATCCAGAAGTCATAGCTATTTCATTGCACATAACAAAGGCTATTTCACACAGTAAGTACTTAGATAGATCACATAAAACCACACTGAACAGAATGGTATATACTTCAGTTTATATTGTACACGTCTGTATGATCTCTTGACAAGTAAACTTGCTCTGCCCCTGCTTTGAGTTGAATGAAGTTAAGACAGTGCTGATATAAAAACAGGAGAACAATGCTAGCACGTTCCCTAAGTGCAGAAAAAACTGTGACATGCATAAAAGGTCAAGCCTCTTCTGTTTGCCTGTGCCTCTTGTACACTTCCTTTTGAGTTTTTCAGGAGCTATTTTTTCACCCATGCAGGTCCCCTGCAAACTTTGACTTCCTTTATGTCCAGATAGACTACTTTTGCATTAAGGAGGTAAACCTTTGAAAACCCAGCAACTCCCATAGAATATCCTTCCTTTTCTCCTGGATGATGCTTCCCAAGAATTCTTACAATCAGATCCCTGAACAAGACACTGTCTCTCTAAGTCCAGGGTTAGGATATTGCTATTTGCCTTGCTCCCTTCAGTCATGAGTGCCAACTCCGTAGCACACAGTTATCGCAAACAAGACTGCGCCCAACTTTCCCCTCCCCAATCAGTTCTCCCTTCGTTTTAAGTATGAGTAGAGCAGAGTGCTTTCCTTAAGCAGCTCATTGATCATAGAATCATAGAATAGTTAAGGTTGGAAAGGACCTTAAGATCATCTAGTTCCAACACCCTTGCAATGGGCAGGGACACCTCCCAATAAACCATGCCACCACAGGCTCTGTCCAACCCGGCCTTGAACACCGCCAGCGATGGAGCATTCACAGCTTCCTCGGGCAGCCCATTCCAGTGCCTCAACACCCTTACACTAAAGAATTTCTTCCTCATATCCAATCTAAACTTCCCCTGTTTAAGTTTGAACCCATTACCCCTTGTCTTCTCACTACAGTCCCCAATGGAGAGTCCCTCCTCAACACTCCTATAGGCCCCCTTCAGATTGATCTAGAAGTTATCTTCAACGCACTCCAGAAATCTCTTGCATAGGAAAAATAGCATATGGAAGTGAAGTAACATGGGTCAAGGAAAATATGTGATCTCAGATGCAAGTTGTCTTTTTATTTGTTTTATTTTTTGCACTAAACAACAGCTCAGCATAACCAATACACTTTTACAGCAAGTGATCAGGCTTAAAAATACATAGATACAGCAAGAACTCTGTTATATTCTCAGTAAATGTCCCTTATTGAACTTTATGGGAAAAAACTGAATCCGAAAAGCTGCCACACTGAAGTTACTAAGTAGGTGGTTTTTTTGTTCTTTTTGGTTTGGTTTGGGTTTGTGTGTTGTTTTTTGTTGTTTTTTTTTTTTTTGTTTGTTTGTTTGTTTTTTGTTTGTTTGTTTTTGTTTGTTTTTTTTTGGGGGGGGAGGGGAGTGTTGTTGGTTTGTTGTGTTTTTTTTTCTTTACTTTTTTTTTAAAAAAAGGCAGATTTATTTCTTAGTTGTGATGCCAGGTCAAACAAATACAACCAGCCATACAACAATGATGTGCTGTGGTATGAAATACCTCTCTTTGGTCAGTTTGGGTCAGGTGTCCTGTCTCTGCTTCCTTCCGGCTTCCCCTCCTCCCTAGCAGAGCATGAGACATCAGAAAGTACCTTGGTCAGACCAAAACATTACCAAGCAGTAACTGAAAACACTGGTGTTATCAGCGCTGCTCCTGGGCACGAAATCAAAAACACAGTGCTGCACCAGCTACCAAGAACGAAAAAAATGACTGCTACTGCTGAACCCATGACATGCATAGATGAGTTTTATCTATATTGTAAAGGAGTTTCATCTCCTCGAAGGAGCAAAGGTGTCCATTTCAGCTATGGGAATCAGTTAAACTTTATCTATGCTGACCTGTACAGACTCCTACAGTCTAATGAGCAGCTGCATATACAGCTGCTTTCTGACAGATTATAATACTTGCACAAAATCCTTGATCACCATAGAAGCCCACAGACACACTTCTAAAGTTTATGTTTCCATTTAGTGCAACTGCTGCTTTTCATTTTCAGAAAATTCCACTAAGGCAGCTATCAATTCCTTCAGTTCCATTAAAAGTATGATAGAAATGCGCTAAAGTGTGTAGCAATTTATATAATCTCAGACTATTGTCTGGTTATTATTATCAAAATGTAATTCATAGCACTATATATAGGAGAGTAAGATGAAAATACAGGGAAATGAAGCATAATAATGAGTAGAAAAATATTGTCTAGTCTAATAGAGTCCTACATAACTATTGAAAGAGAAAGAAAAAACACAGATCTTCCAATGATCATTCTTTAGCTGAATGCAATTAAGGGAAGGGTAAGGAAAATGGAATTTGATTAAAAAGAAGAACATTCTCAGGTTTACATCAATTATGTTTCTTGTTACTATTGATATCAGATGGCTGAAAACCCTTCTTCCAGTTTGTTTGAATTTCTAATGGCAACTTTGATCTATGAGATTTCAGTAACCTTTTTATTGCAATTGGGTTTATGGTGAAAGGGAGGGGGGAATTTATAACCGTACTTAACAAATTCCCAAAACAGGGAAAAGGAAACTGACCTTCCTATTGAGCAAAAAGGCCTTCACAATAATCTTTTACCTCTACTTTGAACTTACTTATTCAATGTGAATAGTTTACCTTGAACTTATTTTCATCCAGAGCTGGTAGAGAGCCAGTTGCAGATGTATGAAAAATAAAATCACTTGAAAATATATGGCTTTTCAGTTACTATAAATAAAAAGCCTGTTCCCCAGAATGATGGGGGAGAATGGGAAATGAAGGAAAAAATAGTAAAAGGAAAAAGAAAAGAAGAAAAACAGAAAAGAGAAGGGAGAAAAATAGAAGGGAAAACTGTGCAAGAGAAGAGATCTTCCTGAAGTTTACCCGATTCCTCTGATCAGCTTTGTGGCCCTCCTCTGTACTCTCTACATTTACTCATAAAGTCTCATAACTCTAATAGAATTGTACTGCATGTATTTTCTTTATCTGCAGGAAATGCTCATCTGACTTTTCTGAGAGATGCAGAAGTTATTTTTCTAGACTAAGCAGAGACAAATGAAACCTATTTCTGCCTTGACTTCTATAGCATAATTTAATGATCTTACACATAGTTACTGTCTTAATAATGCTCATCATCTATATGTTGTTGTATTTATCTTTGTAATTTAGCTACCTTTATATTGACTCAAACTAAGTGATGTAGCCCAAGTAAAGCATCACAGAATTAATTTTTTATTAAACATTATTTTGATAAAGAATAACATTATTGCTAGAAGTATTATCCACATAATATACACTCTTCTTTCCTGCAGCTCTGCTTTGTAGATCACAACTGCTGGCTTTATTAGAATCATTTGAAGACACTTAACACACAAACTAACAAAAATACATGTAAGTCTACATAGCAGCTATTGCTTAACCAAATCAAGCTCCCCTGTTGACAAAATTCTGCTAGATGAAATTTAATAGAAATTAAATTCATGCTGACTCTTTTTTAAATCTACGCTTATAATCTATAATTTTCTTAATTTTAATGTTATTAATATTATATATTAATATATTAGTAATATTAATATATTAATAAATATAAAACCATTTAATAAAATGTTTTTAATCTATAAAAATCTCTGTAGAAGAGATATATTTGAATCTGATACCCAATGGCCACTGTTTATCTCAGTTCTAAGACTTCAGGGTCTTTTTGGGTTTAGTGTTTGGATTATTTTTTTTCCCCTTTGAGTTGCCTCCTGCTACGAGGCAGTAATTTTTCACTGCTGCTGAAAGGAGGCTATTCCAGCTGGCTGCAACACACTCCAATTACTAAGAAAGCCGATCAGTTTCATGCTGAACTTTGGTATATGAAGTGTTCCACTTACAACAGCTTTCTTTACATCTCCATACCTTCAGCAGCATAGTGTAAAGAGCCAACTGAGAACACCCATAAGAATCTACATAAAACAGTATGTATGGTAAGCCATATCTAGACTCTGTTGCCATCAGTTTCCATTCAGTCTGTGTCCAAAGCTATGCTGTCTATAACCCTCTGCATGCCCATCACATGCCCACTTTTCATTTTTCTATTTCCTTTCTCACAGGGTAGTAGCACCCTGTGCTGCTCCTGCAGCACATCTTCCCTCCCTGCTGTGCTTGGTATGTGATTGCACTGTATTTTAATATGCTTTCTTTACTGACTGTCAGGATAGGAGTCGTGGTTTAGATCCAGCTGGTAACTCAGCGCCATGCAGCCATTTGCTCACCCCCCTCTTTTTCCCCTCTGGGCAGGATGAGGAGGATAAATGAAAGAACATAAACCCCACAGACTGAGATAAGAACAGTTCAATAAATGATGTATAATACATTATCAGTAATAATAACAACGATAAGGGAAATAACAAGGGGAGAGAATATAAATCTAAAGGGGAAAGGAAAAAAACTTGAATACACCCAAGTGATGCACAATAAAATGGCTCACCACCCCCTGAGAGGTACCTAGCCCAACCTGAGCACCAATCAGCCCTTCCAGGTAACTGCTCCCAGTTTATATACTGAGCATGATGTGCTGTTGTACGGAATACCTCTTTGGCTAGTTTGGGTCAGGTGTCCTGTTTCTGCTCCCTCACAGCTTTTTGTGCCTCTCCTCACCGTCAGAGCATGAGACTAAAAAGTCCTTGATCAGGTTACAGCTACTTAGCAACAACTACAATATAGGTGTTTTATCAGCATTGCTCTCAGACTAAAGCCAATACACAGCACTGTACTAGCTACTAGGAAGAAGAAAAATAATTATTACAGCTGAAACCAGAAAAATAGGTAAGCTCCATCTTTTCAATTTGCAGAATTTGAAGTCAAGAGAAGGAAAGCAGAAAGAATAATGGAAAAACTTTTTATAACGCCTGTTTTTGAGACCATATGCTATTTTATATTTTATTTGGGATCCAATATTTTTAATGGTAATCCTTCCTACTGAAGAATAAACAATAACATTTTCTCCAACTTTCACTCATTTTCCTTCCTATTCTCCATCATCCTGAAGTCTGTGTTTAGTATGACCCTCTTTTTAGCTCCTAATTCTGTTTATCATTCACTTCCACCAGCACAGTTCCCTCTCTTCCTGTGAACACTTTGTAGATAAATATTCAATACTCACTGAAAATTACAGCTGCCTTCTGCAATACTTGCACTCAATGCAATACTACCTGTTTGAGTGTCTGCATGTCTCCTCCGTCCCTCCTAACTTTATAGTAATGCAACATGGTGAGACGCTAGACTTTAGGCACCATCAGTACAATGTTGGTATGAGCAGAGTTGCAAGCTCATACCTTACAGGACAGCATTCCTTGTAAGATCAAGATCCAGAAGATTAACTCTACCAAGAACCAGGCTGTGAGATTATGTCTAGCAGATGCAGGACGCCTGACACATGATAGACACAAGCTGACAACCTCAGAGTATGGAAGGTCCTGCAGTATTTAGGCTCAGTGGAGCAAATCAAGGAGAGGTTAATCCTTTTCTGCAGTACAGTACTGAGTGTCATGTCTGCTCAGTGTAACCTAGTAACAATAATACGTTTTATTTACAGTTTCATCTGACCCAGGCTCATGTTAATTTCTTTTATTATGCCTGAACATTAGGGATGAAATCTTAGGGGGTTTTGTACAACACCTCCAAAATAATTTTTCTTGGCAGAATACTGTATTTTTTTCTTCAGTTAATTTTCTTTCTTCCTTCCCTTTGCTATGAGAATAATTAATCTGTATTTATTTTAATCAAAATCTGTTTGCAATCTGTTATTCTTAGTATTTAAAAGATGCTACTTTGAGTGTTCCTCCTGATTCACTGCACCCAGAAAGTGGATTCTATTTGTAAAAATGTGGGGGGAAAAACCAACAACCAAACCAAAACAATCCCCTATTGCTGTCACATTTACTGTAAAATAAAAATAGAGGTAATACAAATGTACCCCCTAATACCTTGACATTTCTTTTTCCTGGGCCTCCAACAGATTCAGATTTTTTTTTCAAAATATTTGCTTTCAGCTGTTTCTTGTCTTTAACTGGTGTTTAGACCACCTTTTATTTTTTTTTTAATTAAAGAAAAGACACTTTAAAGACACTTTGCTTGTCCTGCTGTCAGTCAGGAGGAGTGTCACACAGTTGAGTAGTGGAGGGTTTACACAGCAGAATACATTTCAGAAAGTACAGGGGGAAAATGACATTCGAGGAGACACCCTATGGAGCAGAGTTAATTTTTTTTTTTTTTTTGTTTACTTTTGGTATTTTGTTTTTACTTCTCTATCTTGCAGGTTACAGTCATTAAATTTTTGGATGCATTTTCTCAGCTGATTGTGCTTCTTTTGCTTTTCCATAAACATTTTTTTACATTTAACTGGGCAAGTAGAAATTTTCCATGATTTTCATGATGCCACAATAATGTTTAATCTCTCCTCTTATTATCCACACTGTGGATTGCTGAGGAACATGAAGTATGCTACAGCAGATGTTGAAATAACTTTCATCGGTGTACTTAGACTACGTAACTTCCTCTAGAATATATCCATTCTCATTCTTTCTGACACTGCTTTTTATCATTCTTGTAAGTTTTGCTTCCATACTATTGTGCCTTTTCATATGTTTTGCTCCATATCTAAAAAAAAAGAACAGGTTTTGGACTTCTCTATCTCCCAGACCATTTCTTAATGTGATTAAGATCTTTCTTCACAGGGAAAAGAGTTTAAAACATACAGTGGGATGTGTGTGTGTCTGTTTTTATTTTTCTGTCATCAGATCACACTGTTATGGACTATATTTAGTAGCATAAGCATTTGCTGTTTTCCCCCACTTCTGAATAATCTCGCAAAACCGCAAAGACCTTTAAATGTATTGAATTTGTGTTTATCCCACAGTGTTATCTAGAGCAGCTCTCATAATGGTAAAGCAGTGACATTTTGTAGGCAAAGACTACCTCTTCATACCATGTCCATGGGAAGTTCAAAGAAAAAAAATAATATATTTCATTCAAGACTGGGCAAAATGTTCATTATATATGTAGAGAGACCTAGATTTTAAGTGGAGATGACTTCAGCAATGAACTTGAGGTGTGCCAGTTACAAATATCTGACTTGGTTTGCAACCTTATATAGAGATTTTTTTTTTTTTTCAGATTAAACCAAAATAACCCCACTACTGAGTTTCATTCCTTTGATATTGAAGGAATTTGAAACATTAAGCTTCTTTTTAAAAAAATAACTGTAATGCAGCAATATAAAATCTAAAGTGATATGCCAGAGTAATTTGCTGCAACTAGAAATGTATCAGATGATTAGACAGTGATCCAACTGTTCTTGTATTTGAAGCTGTTTACTCTAAAACCTGAACTCAATGTCTTGATCTCTGTTTCTCATTTAAAACCACTTTTCCACAAAGCAAAGGAGCAGTAAAGGAGAAAATCTGCTGTGGTGTGTACATGCCATCAGTCTAAATGAACTCTTCTGCTTAGTAATTGTGTTTGCAGGTCATCTGGTCAGATATTTAAAAATTATCTGGAGTGTAAGCACTCCAAAGAAAGGCTTATTAGTGAAGAATTTCAAGGAAAGGTAGGATAAAACTAGTTATTGATATTGAGTAAATAGTGACAGAGAATTAACTGAGCAGTGGTAATGAGACTGCAACCACATCATCTGCATTAAAACTTGTCATGATTGTGAACAGTATTAAGTGTCTCTCTCACTACTAGGACTGATGGAACAGAAAAGGGAACTGTTTATCTATGACAGGTGCTGTGGTCTCAGCAAAAAAATGGGGTCCTCTTAAGCAACAGAAAACTTGAAGTAGCTTTGAACAGTACTTCTGTTCAAAAACAGAAAAAAAGAAAGAAAAAAAAAAAAAAAGAAGAGCAAGGGAACAATTCCAAGACCCCTTCAATTACAATATTTTCTTTATACCTCTCTGTGGAGAGTTTTTGAGAAACATGCCTTTGAGACTTGCTCTAAACTTAGTGAGGCCTAAAATATTTTATTCATACACACAGAGAAAAAAAATAGTCATCTCATTGTCTTTCATACACAAATACATAGGTAATACAGTCCATACACTGACAGATAGGGAGTAGTCAGCTTTGCATGGGGGAACAGGGAATAACAAGTCCAAGCTCAACAGCCAGAGGAAGGAGCTGAATGTTAGACTCGGCAAAGAGGCACAGGAGTGACAGCTGTGGAAAGGCACAGGAGTGGCAAATTATGAGACGTGGTTCAAGACACATTTGACACAATCCTTGCCAAACTAAGATAAACTGGTAGAAAGGCAAGATGAGCAAAATTGAGTAGCTGAGTAGTGCTGGGAAGCTGATGGCAAAGTAAGTTGCATTTACACTTCAAAAATGTTGTTACCGCCCTCTTTTTCCTAACTTCACAGGAAACCTGCATCTGAAGACTTGCCTGGAAATGGCACTAGATTTTAAATGCAGATGTTACCTACTCACTAGTGCAGTATCATGATGATACAACTTTATACATGATATATCACATCTTTGTTAGCAGTTTCAGCTCATGAACAGCACATACACAGCAGCACTCTATTTTTCTGAACTTAACATTTGTACTACTTTAATGTATGTGGCCAAAAATTCCCTAAAAATATTTAAAATTGTGAATTCTTTCTTTTACTGACTTTTAAAGATATATTCCTTTACTTCCATCAAAGGCTAGTAGATCATTAAATTCTCTTTAAAATAGTCCAGACTTTTGTATTTACACAACATTTGTAACATTTGCAAAAAAACTTTTAAAATTACTTATTTAAAAGTATCTTCAAACTGCAATAGGTACTTCATTTATTAGTATTATCATAACAGTTGAATTAATATACTAGTAATCAATTGTGAAAATATTTTTATACTGAACAGAATCCAACACCCCGAGTTTCTCAGACATTTCTGTTACACCACTGGGGCCTAAGTATTAATGTGAATTAGCAGGCTTTTAAATCTACAGGTCATTATTTGGGTTCTCTGACCTCAGCTGCCCTGCCTTACACTCACTATTCCCAGAACAGCCCATCAGGACATCCAGTATCCTCACTTCTGTGATAAGCGTTTTTGAAACTTCAAGCTTTCAAGTTTTTTGAAACTGAAGTGAGATAACTCTGCCTTATACTCAGAAAATGTGAAAGTTAAATATGTGGAATGGACTATTTCTGGCTCAACAGGATAGTTTTTTACGCTGAAATTTGTTTAAGGAGAAGATTTCCACTAAACTCAATGATTTAAGAAATTATCAATGCAAACCTAGTCATACTGAAATAACCAACATCTTCCATAAAGCATTTTCTTTTGTTAGTCTTTCACTTAATGGTTGAATGCCTCAAAGTTCTGATAAAAATAAATTATTAAATTATTTTTCTGATTTGAAGAGATACTTCAAAGAAATCTGATTTGACATCTCCATTTTATGATTTCTGATAAAATCTCTTAGATAGGCTCCAGTCTGAAGAAACACGAATAGGGTCTCTTATTTCCATTTCAAGTAAAGACTGCTCTATGACATAAATATCTTACAAATACAAAAGGTTTCCATACCACCATCCTTCAAACAGTAAGATCACATTAAAATCAGCTAGTCTTTTTACAAGATGTCTCTTGCTTTTTGTAAGGCTATTGATTGTTATTCTTCAAGGGGAAAAATGTTCTTTGAATTTGTTATGGGTTTGGTGTACCCCCCCCCCCCCGCCGCAGAGTCTCATGTTACGCCGGGAAAGAGAGAAAAAGCTGGGGGAGGGGAGACAGGGCGCCTGACCCGGGCTGACCAGTGAGGTTATTCCATACCACAGCACGTCATGTCCAGGATGGGAAGCCAAGGCGCGGAGACCCGGAAGGTGGTAGGAGAGGACTGGGGTTGAACAGTATGATCAGGTTTTTTGGCACTGGGGGGTTCGCTGCTGGGGGGTGCACTGGCTGGGTCGGGCTTGGTGAGCAGTTTTATTCTCTTTCCTTGTATTTCTCTTGTATTATTACTGGTGGTAGCAGTAGTGATTTGTGTTATACCTTAGTTACTGAACTGCTCTTATCTCAACCTGTGCCAGTGGCATTCATTTAATTCTCCTCCCCATCCCCCCTGGGACTGGGGGAAGAATGGAGGGAGTGAGTGAGAGAGTAAAACTTTGTGAGTTATTAGCCTGGGTGAAGCTTAAACCACGACAAAGGTAGTGAAGCCAAACAGCTGGGATCACTTGCCAGGGAAGGGGGAATTGACAAAGCAATTGCAAGAGAGAAAAAGTCCCTCAGCCTTTGGAAGCGGCTCTTGGCAGCTGTGAAAGATAGGTTTCCATACAAGGATGATGTTATGAGTCCTTCAGCCATGTGGCGGAAATTTACACGAAATGCACCCCAATCATATGACCATTCGTTGGCAACAATAACCTAGGGTGACATAAGGCCACCAACAGTGGATGAAATGATTTATAAACTCTGAGAGTTTGAAGATAATATCACCCCTTCCATCATCTCAGCTGTGGAAAAACTGTCCCAGAACCTCCAACAATTGAGAGATGATCTATCCAGCTCCTCACGTGTACCAACACACGTCTAAGCTATTAACAGAAGGCGTCCCGCTGTTCGAGAGAGAAGATATAGAAGTTATACACCACAGGCCACGCTATGGTTTTACCAGCGGAATCATGGAGAAGATATGATGGAGTGGGATGGAAAGCCTACTTCAGTTTTGGAGGAGCGCGTGCCAGAACTGAAAAGGAGAGCAAAGGTCAAGTCTGATCACCCCATGAAGGCTGCGGCTTCAGTCTCTGGTGAGCAGGTTCCCAGATGGAGTGGAAGAGCAGATTTTAACTCAGCTCCTGTGATGAAGAAGAATAATCCATCTCTACAAGACATGAGTGACCAATGTGATGACTCCTAGAGGGGCCCCACCTCCAGCCAGGTGGAGGTAGGGGACAATCGGATTTACTGGACTGTGTGGATCAGATGGCCTGGCACATCAGTCCCACAGAAGTATAAGGCTCTAGTAGATACCGGTGCACAGTGTACCCTTAAGCCATCAAGCTGTCAAGGGGTGGAACCTATTTCTATTTCTGGAGTGACAGGAGGATCCCAAGAGTTGACTGTACTGGAGGCTGAAATCAGCCTGACTGGGCGGGAATGACAAAAAAACCCCACTGTGACTGGTCCAGAGGCTCCATGTATCCTTGGCACAGACTACCTCAGGAGAGGGTACTTCAAAGACCCAAAAGGGTACCGATGGACTTTTGGTATTGCTGCTTTGGAGACAGAGGAAGTGGAGCAGCTGTCCTCCTTGCCTGGTCTCTCAGAGGATCCTTCTGCTGTGGGGTTGCTGAAGGTCAAAGAACAACAAGTGCCAGTCGCGACCGCAACAATATTGCACCAACCGAGACTCCCTGATTCCCATCCATAAGCTGATCCGTAGATTGGAGAGTCAAGGAGTGATCAGTAGGACCCACTCACCCTTTAATAGCCCCATATGGCCAGTGCGAAAGTCTAATAGAGAGTGGAGACTAACAGTAGACTATCGTGGACTGAACGAAGTTATCCCATCCTTGAGTGCTGCCGTACTGGACATGCTAGAGCTTCAGTATGAACTGGAGACAAAGGCAGCCAAGTGGTATGCCACGATTGACATTGCCAATGCTTTTTTCTCAATTCCTCTGGCAGCAGAGTGCCGGCCACAGTTTGCTTTTACTTGGAGGGGCGTCCAGTACACTTGGAACCGACTGCCCCAGGGCTGGAAACACAGCCCTACCATCTGCCATGGACTGATCCAGACTACACTGGAACAGGGGCAAGCTCCAGAACACCTGCAATACATTGATGACATCATTGTGTGGGGTGATACAGGGGAAGAAGTCTTTGAGAAAGGGAAGAAAATAATCCAAATCCTGCTGAAAGCAGGTTTTGCCATCAAACAGAGTAAGGTCAAGGGACCTGCACAGGAGATTCAAATTTTGGGAATAAAATGGCAAGATGGATGCCGCCAGATCCCCACAGATGTGATCAACAAGATAACAGCAATGTCTCCACCAACTAATAAGAAAGAAACACAAGCTTTCTTGGGTGCTGTGGGGTTCTGGAGAATGCACATCCCGAATTCCAGGTTGATTCTAAGCCCTCTCTATTATGTGACCCAGAAGATAAATGATTTTAAATGGGGTGCTGAGCAACAACAAGCCTTTGAGCAAATTAAATGTGAGATAGTTCATGCAGTAGCCCTCGGACCAGTCCAGACTGGGCCAGATGTTAAAAATGTACCGTACACTGCAGCTGGGGAGAACGGTCCTACCTGGAGCCTCTGGCAGAAAGCTCCAGGGGAGACTCGAGGTCAACCCCTTGGCTTTTGGAGTCGGGGATACAACGGATCTGAGGCCAGCTACATCCCAACTGAAAAAGAGATATTGGCAGCCTATGAAGGGGTTCGAGCTGCTTCGGAAGTGATTGGCACTGAAGCACAGCTCCTCCTGGCACCCCAGTTGCCCGTGCTGGGCTGGATGTTCAAAGGCAGGGTCTCCTCTACATATCATGCAACCGATGCTACATGGAGTAAGTGGGCTGCATTAATTACACAACGAGCTTGAATAGGAAATCCCAGTCGCCCGGGAATTCTAGAAGTCATCATGGACTGGCCAGAGGGCAAAGATTTTGGAAGGTCACCAGAGGAGGAAGGAGTGACGCGTGCTGAAGAGGCCCCACCATATAATGAACTGTCAGAAAGTGAAAAGCAATATGCCTTATTTACTGATGGGTCCTGTCGCATTATGGGAAAGCACCGTAGATGGAAGGCAGCAGTATGGAGTCCTGAACAACAAGTTGCAGAAACTGCTGAGGGGGAGAGTGAATCGAGTCAGTTTGCAGAAGTGAAAGCCATCCAGCTGGCCTTGGACATTGCGGAACGAGAAAAGTGGCCAGTACTTTATCTCTATACTGACTCATGGATGGTGGCGAATGCCCTGTGGGGGTGGTTGCAGCAATGGCAACGCAGAGCAACTGGCAACGCAGAGGTAAACCCATCTGGGCTGCTGCACTGTGGCAAGACATTGCTGCCCGAGTGCAAACCCTGGTGGTCAAAGTACTCAAGAGTCGGGCTACTGAGGAACACCAGAACAACCAACAAGTGGATCAAGCTGCTAAAACTGAAGTGGCTCAGATGGACTTAGATTGGCAACATAAGGGTGAATTCTTTTTGGCCCAGTGGGCCCACGACACTCCAGGCCATCAGGGCAGAGATGCAACACGCAGATGGGCTCGTGATGGAGGGGTGGACTTAACAAGTGGATACTGTTGCCCAGGTTATTCATGACTATGAAACATGTGGTGCAATGAAGCAGGCTAAATGGTTCAAGCCTCTTTGGTATGGAGGACGATGGCTGAAGTACAAATATGGGGAGGTTTGGCAGATAGATTATATTACACTCCCACCAACCCGCCAAGGCAAGCGTCATGTGCTTACCATGGTGGAAGCAACCACCGGATGGTTGGAAACATACGCTGTGCCCCACGCCACTGCCCAAAACACTATCCTGGGCCTTGAGAAACAGATTTTGTGGCGACACGGCACACCAGAGAGAATTGAGTCAGACAATGGGACTCATTTCCTGAACAGCCTGATAGATACTTGGGCCAAAGAGCATGGCATTGAATGGGTATGTCACATCCCCTACCATGCACCAGCCTCTGGGAGAATCGAACGGTACAATGGGCTATTCAAAACTACACTGAGAGCAATGGGTGGTGGGACTTTCAAACATTGGGATACACATTTACCAAAGGCCACCTGGTTGGTCAACACCAGATGATCTGCCAACAGAGCTGGTCCAGCCCAGTCAGAACTTCTACATACTGTGGAGGGGGACAACGTTCCTGTGGTGCACATAAAGAATTTGCTGGGGAAGAGAGTCTGGGTTATTCCTGCTTCAGGTAAAGGCAAACCCACTCGTGGGATTGCTTTTGCTCAGGGACCCAGATATACTTGGTGGGTAATGCGGGAAGATGGGGAAGCCCGATGTGTATCTCAAGGAGACTTGATTTTAGGAGAAAACAGCCAATGAACTCAATGGCATGCTGTTGCCTGCTATGTAATATTTTTATAGCCCATCAACTAGATGTTTTCAAGTCATCCGCGACTGGCCCTCAGACCATCATCCCAACAAAGAACTAACTTTGATGAAACCAGACGAGTTCTGTAGTAAAGGAACTATCAGCATCAACAGGCAACGATCCAACACTGCACACAGCCTCCCCTGCTCTGAAAGACTGTTAGAAAAGATGGAGCCTTACACAATGGACTGGATGGACTCAGCAGTTTCATAGGGATTGGCCCAGGCACTACAGGATTATATCTCTCCATCTGTGTGTGTGTGTGTGTGTATGTGTATATATATATATATATACAGGATGGTATATTGAAAATGTGGGATCTGAGCATGATGTGAATGGTATGGAATAAGGGGTGGATTGCTAGGGGTTCGGCTTCCCCCCCCCCCCCCCCCCCCGCAGAGTCTCATGTTACGCTGGGAAAGAGAGAAAAAGCTGGGGGAGGGGAGACAGGGCGCCTGACCCGGGTTGACCAATGAGGTTATTCCATACCACAGCACGTCATGCCCAGGAGGTAGGATTTGGGGGGGGGGCTCTCACGGCATGTGGTGGGGGGAGCGGTGCGCGGGCTCTTTCTGTCCATGCTGTCTCTGGAGCAGTGTGCGGTCTCTCGGCTCTATCGGGCGGCGAAACGGTTGTATCCTCTCCCTTTGTATTTACTTTGTCATTATTATTGCTGGTGGTGGTGGCAGTAGTGATTTGTTTTGTATCTTAGTTACTGGACTGTTATTATCTCAACCCGTGGGAGTTACATTTTCTTTGGTTCCTCTCCCCATTTCCCCCCATCGGAGGGGGGTGGGGGGGTGGCGGAAAAGGAGGGAGAAGGGAAATGTACGGCTAAAACCACCACAGAATTTATAACGTACTACTCTGAGTCTATCTGTATCTTACCATTAAACGAATATGTTACATATTTTAAGTGAAAACTGAATTACATTAACCATTGTTTATACGCTTGTTTCTCCCCCCAAAGAATATTGCATAATATTAGGAAAAAGTTCAGGCAGGGTAGAAATTACACACAGACTGCACAAGCACACCAAATGTAATGAGCACTATTTTAGACTATGAAGTATTACCCTCCCTAGTACTTAGCTTGTATGCAGCTAACAAGTTTAGCAACAAAATTGTTGCTGATTTCAGATGCATTTTTCATTCATATTTCATGGGTTTATGCTATGCAAGCTGAGGTTAAAGTAAACATAGCAGATAGACCTGCCAGGCATGTTCTTACAATGTCTTCCCTCCTGCTGCTTCCATTTCGTGCTACCCCCACAATCACAATGCTGTGTTGTGACTTACAGGTGATAACTATCTTAATTAGAAGGTTAAGATACAATCCAAGACATAATGTTTTTCTCTTCAGTGATAAAAAAAGGCCTAAATCACCATTATAGAGCACTCGGGATTACTGAAATTTGCATGCTGATGAGTACTAGATTGTTAGGTTTTGTATGAGACAGCAAAATTAATGTTTTTCACTCCAACAGTAGCCTCAGTTTTGATCTATATCGATGTGAAACCAATTATCTCCCAAATATTCATTCCTCTCCATGTGTAACCTAAGACACAAGATACCACAAAGAATAAAAGGACTCAGCACTAACTTCTTCCTTGGCCTCTTGCTGGGCATGTAATAAGGCTTTCTTGCAAGATATCAAGAATATAGTTTTGTCTGTTTTTCTCATGCAAAACAGCATGAGAGTCATACAGTGAATTACATTTCAGCCCCAAAACAAATAAAGGATCCTCGTTAAATTGGAAATCTTTGATAATAGAATACTAAATTACAGATTTCTATTTCTTCTAAGTATTCTTGTAATAAAAACCTACATTGTAAGTTTGCTGAGAGTAATGTTAACTGGTAACTGTGTAACTGGAGCAAGGCTGATACAATAAGGTTTGAGTAGTTGCTAATTGAGCAAGGCCCAATTTTGGGTTTTGGGTGAATTTTGGGTGAAGTTTGGTAATTTTGGGTGAAGTTTGGGTAATCATAAACTACAGATGCACCTTTGTCTTTAAGAAACTGCAGAAACCCCCTTATCTATGTTCCTTTGTCTTTGAGAAACTGCAGAAGCTCCCTTATCTATGAGACTGTAAATTCCCAAGGACAACTAAGAGGGGCAGAAGAACCAGTAAGGAACATGCGCAGAGAAAGAAGGTAAAAAGTTCAACCTTAAAAGTCTGTATAAAGGTCACTGAGGAAGACTCTTACTTCATCTCGAGACCCTCACCCACGGCCACCAGGAGACAGTGCGCATGCGGAAAAGGCTTGCGAAACTAATTATCATACAAAGCGGGAGCAAATTTACCTATTACAACATCTGAGTGAATATGCATGTATAAGCTCTATAAAAGGAGCGACTGTATCATCCTCGGTGTGCGTGCTGGCGGAGCGGAGACTCCCCGTGCACCCAGCATTGTTTGCTTGTTGCCTTTTCTATATGAAATTACAATAAATATCCATTTGATTTGGAATTGGTCTTTGAACATTTATGACATTCCTCCATGCACTAATGTATACTATTGTTTCAGTCAGGGGGAAATTTGAGTGTATCTGAGGTTGGTAAGGTATGTCAACACCGAAAATGTCAGCAGCTGAATTCATTACTGACTCATTATATATATTTCATAAATATATAATATATATTTTTTTCTTATTTACTTAAGAAACTAGCAGCACCTCATTAGCATGTATTATACTCAAGGTCAGCTGATGCACATAATCAGCTCATGTGAGACATTTTATTAAATAACATCTAATAGTCATTTTTGTTACACAAATTTTAGTTATTAGGGCTGAGCAAAGGTCTTACAGGTGTCCTAATAGATTGCTTAAGATAGTATCGATAAAAATTCATTATGCTTGTGTCATGGTTTAAGTCTCTAAAACTCACGAAGTTTTACTTACTCACTCACTCACCTCTCTTTCTTCCCCCAGTCCCGGGGGAATGTGGAGGAGAATCAAAAAAAAATGCAACTTGCACAGGTTGAGATAAGAGTAACTAAAGTATAACACAAATCACTACTGCTACCATCAATAATAATACAAGAGAAATACAAGGAAAAAGAATACAACTGCTCACCAAGCCCAACCCAGCCAGTGCACCCCCCAGCAGCGAACCCCCCAATGCACCACCACCACACCCTTCCGGGTCTCTGCTCTCTGTTTTCACATCCTGGACATGACGTGCTGTGGCATGGAATAACCTCTTTAGCCAGTTTGGGTCAGGTGTCCTGTCTCTGCTTCCTCCTGGCTTCCCCTCCTCCCTGGCATAGCATGAGGCTCAGAAAGTCCTTGGTCAGACCAAAACATTACCAAGCAGTAACTGAAAACACTGGTGTTATCAACGCTGTTCCCAGGCCCAAAATCAAACACACAGCCCTGCACCAGCTGCCAAGAAGGAGAAAAATGACTGCTACTGCTGAACCCATGACACTCACAAAATGGTAAACAATGACTTCTTTTTTTGATTTTGTCTTGGAAACAGAAATAAAGCTCAATACAGTACTATAATACAGAGATGCTCCAAAATAATAATAAACTGAATTTAAATTTAGTTTTCACAAACCTGACTGGTGATTTTAGAGCTAGAATATTTGCAGATTTTGCTTCACCTCTTACAGAATATCTGTATTTCTTGGAGACTTATATTAGTTTGAAAAAAAAAAAGAACAAAGACAACAAACCAAGCCAAAACCCAAATGCACACAATATCCACTTCCTTTTTATTTAAAACAATTGAATATTATTTCCCTTTTAATCTAACATTATTCTACATTTTCAGTTAAAATTGAGGACGCCGCATATTCTACCATATTCTACGCTACTTCTGTCCAAAATAAAAATCACTGATTCAGTTATTTAACATCCTTTCTCTGAATAAATAAAGGGCAAAGAGTAGGGAACAAAAAGGGGAGAGGGAAAGCAGGGGAAGAAGAGACAGAACCTGTTAAGGAACATCAGTTTGAGACAGCTGAGGCTTGAATAACTAAAAATATTTGTGAGTGGGAAGACAGATCAAGTGAAGCGTGTTGCAGTTTCAGTATCATCTTCAACTGACATTTATCATTCTTGTTGCAGTAAGACAAGAAAAAGTAAGGATAACTGAGAGAGTAGAACAAGATATTTATCAGAGCTTCATAAGATCTAAAATTTTGTACCTAAACCTGCAGTAAGTCCTTTAAAAGAGCTGTGTAAAACTTGGCTTTGTTTGAACACTTGAATAAAAACTAACACAGCTGCATCTAGTTTTTCTCATAAACATAAAAGGTGCCTTAATGGGACAGGTTGGAGCGATGGGCTGTGGCCAGTTGAGGTTCAACATGGCAAAGTGCTGGGTCCTGCACTTGGGACAAATCAACCCCATGCAACACTACACCCTTGGGGAAGAGTCATGGGTTCAGCACAGCAACTACACCACCCCCAGGGACAAGTACAGCCGCTACTCAAACTTCAACAGTAATGGGTAGCGTAGCTAATCTAGCTACCAAGAACCACTTCCAAAGGCTGAGGGACTTTTTCTCTCTTGCAATTGCTTTGTCAATTCCCCCTTCCCCGGCAAGTGATCCCAACTGTTTGGCTTCACTACCTTCTAGTTCATGACCGTTGGCCCCATTGTCCCAGCATCGGAGCTGCGAGGTGATGATGTGCTCCCCTGGCTGACCGGTAAAGTCTTTTGCATATTCCGTAGCTCGGTTGAGGTCCGAGATCGGGAAGTCACCTCTTCTTTTTCTTCCTCTTCTTCATCATGTGATGATGACTCTTGGTCAGATACTGTCCCAGGTGGTGAGTACGTTGTTTCTTCATCTTGCTTCATCTTTCTTGCCTCTTTTTTGCTTTTCCTCTTGCATACGGGGGCAATCAATATTGGTATGAGTTGGTCCTCTGGTTTAGCTGCGGTGATTATTAGTGTGTTTTGGGTAGCTGCCGTACTTGTAAAAGAACTGTCGTGGTTTAAGCTGTAAATTTCACTTCTCCCTCCCTTCCCCCCTCCCCCCCCCAACTCCGATGAGGGGGGAAAAGGGGAGAAGAATCGGAAGAATGTAACTCCCACAGGTTGAGATAAGAACAGTCCAGTAACTGAGATATAACACAAATCACTACTGTTACCACTAATAATAATAATAATGACAAGGCAAATACAAGGGAAAAGGATACAACCGCTTGCCGCCCAACCGAACCGAGAGAGAGAGAAACTCCCGGGTTCCTGCCCCCAGTATTTTACATCCTGGGCATGACGTGCTGTGGCATGGAATAGCTCTTTGGTCAGTTTGTGTCAGGTGCCCTGTCTCTGCTTCCTCCTGGCTTCCCCTCCTCCCTGGCATAGCATGAGACTCAGAAAGTCCTTGGCCAGACCAAAACATTACCAAGCAGTAACTGAAAACACTGGTGTTATCAGCGCTGCTCCCGGGCACGAAATTAAAAACACAGCGCTGCACCAGCTACCAAGAGGGAGAAAAATGACTGCTACTGCTGAACCCATGACAGGAAGAGTGGCTGGAAAGCTTCTTGTCAGAAAGGGACCTGGGGGTGCTGATTGATGGACACTGAACATGAGCCAGCTTGTGCCCAGGCAGCCAAGACCAATGGCATCTTGGCCTGTGTCAGAAATTGCACAGCCAGCAGGGCTGGGGCAGCGATCATCCTACTGTACACAGCGCTGGTGAGGCTGCACCTCGAATCCCATGTTCAGTTCTGGGTCCCTCACTACAAAAGACACTGAGTTGCTGGAGTAGGACCAGAGAAGGGCAACAAAACTGATAAAGGGTCTGGAGCACAAGTCTTATGGGGAACAGTTGAGGGAACTGGGGTTGTCTAATCTGGAGAAGAGAAGGCTCAGGGAGACTTGATTGCTCTCTACAACTACCTGAAAGGAGGTTGTAGTGAGGTGGGGGTCAGTCTCTTCTCTCAGGTGACAAGTGATAGAACAAGAGGTAATGGCCTAAAGCTGTACCAGGGGAGGTTTAGATTGGATATTAGGAAAAATTTCTTCACTGAGAGGGTGATCACATATTGGAGCAGGCTACCCAGGGAAGTGGTGGAATCACTATCCCTGGGAGTGTTCAAAAAAACATGTAGATGAGGCCCTTAGTGACATGGTCTAGTAGTGGTCTTGGCAGTCCTAGGGTAAAGGTTGGACTGGATGACCTTAAAGGTCTTTTTCAACCTGGTTGATTCTATGATTTGAACTACAGTTACAAATTTGCTGTTATTACAGACAAAAATTTATGCATGTTTTCTCTTTTTATTTTAATGTAAATATCAACTTCTCATTAAGTACTTAACATTATAGATCAGTTCATTGTCTGTTGGTGTCAGCTGAACTATTCATGGTAGTAACAGTATATAGATAGAATAAAGTTTTACTTTTCAACATGATCCATCAGACAAGGGAATTTGATAAAATTGGCTGTGTAGGGGTATGTGAATTTACAAATATGACCCAAGAAAAAGCACTTTAATCTGTCAAAAGCTTTTATAAGGAAAACAGTAATATTTGATCATGGAACAAAACTCCAGTTAAACAAACAAACGTAGAACATTGTAGTCAGAGAGATTATATACCTTTATTACCTCTGTGCTTGAGCAAAACAATGTGCTTAAATTTAAAATGTCCAAAAAGTTTGATATTATTTCTGAAATTTTATACTTTTCCAACATTTTCAAAGAAGATGTGTCTTTAAGATCTTAGGAAAATGCTTTTAAAAAAAAAAAAAAGGCAAGATGAATCCTATTAAATCCCCACTTTGTTATGAAACAATATATATCGATGTTTACTTCATTACCAGTCTTTAACTCTGGGGAGTGAAAGCAATCAGATTTGCATGAAAAACAGTTTGGGAATGAGCTCTGAGGCCTTGATGCTTAACAAGCCCTGTAGTGATAAGTTGGAACATTGAAGGACATGAAAGGTTGAAAAGCAAGCCTTGGGGGAATGGACCAGGATGTTGTGGTGGGAGTCTCAGTTGTATCCAGACGATGGGGGGGTTGTGAGAGGGTCTGAGACAGTGGGGTGAAGCTGTTGCAGCCTGGACAACGGGTGCTCAGCATTGTGATTGGACTATTCACCTGGAGTTTTTTACAGGAGCCAATGAGATTGAACATGGCATGCTTGTGCAGGTTGGGAAAGTACGGAACAGGGGGATAAAAAGGGCTTGATTGTAATAAAGTTGGATTTGAGTCTCCTCATCAACTTGAGTCCGTGTTGCGATATGCCACATTTAACCATAATACAATTAATATTCTACATATTTGAATATCCAAGCTATGGAAAGCACAGTAAATGGGTAATACCAGAAGGTTTCATATATTTCTCAGAAAGCTGTCAAGTATCTACACCAGCTACCAGTTATTTGAACATAATCAGTATGCTACATGGGGATGAGACCAAGCAAACTTGCCTGTTAAGCAGAGCTAACTAGTAGAAAAGCACTGAGGATAGGACAGGGTACAGAATTCCCCTTTGTAGAGTTAAAATGTTTCACCAAAACTTTGAGAATGCAGTTTTTGTCATTACTGTGTGGTATTCTCCTGCGTGTATGTGCTTAAACTTAGTAAAATGAGCTCACTGTCAAAATGCTAATATAAAATTCTTATGGCTAGATGACCACTCATGGGCTCTTGCCAACTGAAGAGTTTATGCATAACCACCCATATGGATGTGGTCATGAAGAGTTTATCTCTGAGCTCCACTCTTTCAAGAGATTTCAATGAAGGAGTACTTAGTTTTTGTACACAGGGGAAGTCTAAGTCAACTTTGAACTTAATGGACTCTGGAAGTCTGGAGATGTGTACAGAAAAGATAACTGGCTAAAAAGTACTACTTTTAAAAAAGTGTTGCTAAGTATCTGCAGAAAAATACCTTTTTAAAATAATTTATTTTTCTACTGTGCTCAATACGAAAGCAGGCTTCTATCATTAAAAAAAAAAAAAGAGGAAATTGGAAAAAAAGGGGATGACAATGACAAAATGTTCTAAGCATACTGTAATAAAAAAAGGAAAAAAAAACCCCAAACTGAAAACAAACCAATTATCATCTAAAAGTCATAATATTTTAAATGATTAAAACAGCTCTTATATTCCAGATGTATCTTACCAATGTAGCAATTTTTTTCTTTTTTTCAATTGAGTAGCTTCATTACTTTTGATAGCCAAATTACATGTGTTTTTGAGAATTATGGAGGGCAGCTTTTGAATTTTTTGAAAGGTGTCCTGATGAACAATCACTCAGTGTTTGGAAAGGATTGCAAAAATACATGGTACCCACCAATGTCATTACTAAACAAAGAAAAATGAAATCTAAAATAAAAGATTGATTAATCAGTGGCTTGGAGGGTTCACCACCACTTCCCACACAAGAAAACTAAAATGATTTTGTTTCATGCTGTAGAATGACTCTGAATTTTCAGGCAGTATTCCTAACAAATATAAAGCAAAAATTATCAAAGCCAGTCAGATAAAATAATGGGGTTGGTAATGTTCTGAGCTACCTCATTTTGCCTGTAAACAAATCTTAGTTTTTTGAAAACATTTATGTTTTCCGGCTTGCATGAAGGCCTGATTAACTTAGAAAGCTACGGAGACAGAAAGCTTCCTCTGGTTTTAGTCAAGTTTTTTAAAACATCAGTAACTGGAATTTTACATTGGTTTAAGTTTCTTTTTTAGTAATCCAAGTCTGAACAATTCCAGGTCCCTTTTTGTTCTGACTTAGAGGTACAGATATTGTGGGATAATTCTTGCTCTTCGATGTTAGACATCTAACCATAAGGAAAATAACAAGCTTCACGAGAAAGTAAAATAAACAAATAAATAAATAAATAAAACAGCAACTTAGTTCTTATTACAATTTTGGTATATGCATTGTTATGTCATGATAAAAATGAATGTTATGATAACAGTTGGTGTTATTGTTAATGTAGAATTTACTAATTTAAGAATTTGTATCAATATATGCAACTGCTGTGTTATTCAGGTTGCTCTTCATGGTCTTCTTACACATATAAATATATCCTATGTCACATACCACACTAGAAGGTCATCAAGTTTTCAAAGTTAATATGCAAAAAAATTAAGAAATACTGTGTTTCAGTAATACCATTAATTCATTTTCCAGTACCATACCAATTGTTACAAATTTGAATGCTAGTTCTATAAAAATACTCAAGAAAATTCATATGCCTCAGATCAGCTGATATGCTAAGTGCTCCTTTTAGTCAAGCTTTTGTAAGACCAGCAACACTTCACAGAAGTTCCAGTAGACTGACAATCAGTTAACTCCATAGAAGAAAACTTTACAAATTGTGTTGATAATGATATTAAATTGCTGAGCCTACATACTTCCACAACTCCTCTTTCATTTGTAATAACACCAAAATTTCAGCAGTCATCAAAACCTGATGCTGAAACAACATTAAGAGATAGATTGCTACATATCATAGCAGGGCTGATGTGCTTTAATAACAGAGGTTGTACTTCAGTTGGATCTTTCTTTTTAGTTACAAGTGGAATGAAAATACCACTTTGGGGGGAAAAGTGCAAACACAGAGTTAACCTTTCTGAGTCTGTTGGAATGCTCTTGCTCAGCTCAGCTCATGGATGCTCCTTATTGCTGGCACACTAACATACTAAACATTCACCACTTTATAAAGGTAGCATTTTGATAGCAGTCCATGTTAAAAAAAAAAAATAATCCATTTTTTCATAGAGAATTATTTGATGTGTGTTTACAATGCAGTAAATATTCCTTTTTTCTCTCTTGGTGCACACTTAAATTAGAACTCACTCAAGGACTAACACTGTTTACTCCTGTTTTCATCTGTCTCACACAGGGAGCAGGTGTTTGCAAGAAGTCAAATGAGTCACCAAGAGAGCCCTTTCCATTCACTGACTTGTAGAGCTCCTAGTATCCCCACTCAGTTCTGCTGCAACTCATACACTCCTTGACGCCTGCAAAGTGAGTTCAAGATTGCTGCTCTTCACCAGGAATTTCCTAAGCTGAGATGCAGGACCCAGGACAGGCACCCTTTCAATTATTTATTTGGTTGCTTCACACTAGCTATCTGTTTCCTATCTGATACTTCTGGGGAGGTCCAGGAAACATGCTTTTCAGCCCTCCTCCTCTCCTGGCTAGACAGGGAGAACTACTCACAGGAAGGTGTAAAAATAGTTTATTGGCTTCCGTGGGGACCTAATCCAGTATAGCAATTCTGCCAGCTATTCTGGTCCCCATCGTGTGTGTCCCCCCCCCCCCCCCCATTATGGTGGTTTCATTTCTTTTCCCTCCTTCTCTACTTTGTTTTCAATAAATCTTTTCACCTTTTGTTTACAAACTGTGCAAGCTGAAACTTATTTCTGTGTTTGTGATCTCAGAGTGTGCAGGAAATTTAGCTGCCAAGGCCTGTATGTCTGCAATAAAAAGGGCTAAAGAGTTCAGACTGTCACAGCTTCAAAAGCTAGGCAACAAAAGTCTGCAAGGCCTGGGCTGACAGGGCTGCAGAGCAGAGTAGAAAGAACTTCTGTATTAGACTTGTAAAGGTTGCGAAGTCTGAAAACTTTGGATGCCAAGGCCATAACATTTGGATAAATGGAAACAGAGTGAAAGCACAAGTCAGGAACCAAAATACAGTTGCATTATTTGTTTTCTTTTGAGTAAGAGTTATTTACTACAGGTAGTATACTCATAAAAACTTAGTCTACCTGCAGGAAAGTGACTAAACTGTACCCTTGTGTTAGTAATGCAATTCAGATGCCATGCTCTCAAAGTCCCTTAGGTTTTGTGAACACTGCACAGGAGCACAACAAGCAAACGTCATCAGAAAGGAGTGAAAATAGCATGGTGAGAGACAAGTCTCACCACCTTTGAAAGAACAAGGACAAACTACTTTCCCATTATCAGTTGCACTCATTTATCACATAAGCACAATGGGTTTTTTTTTGTGATCCTGCCCCTCTACTCTGCTCTCGTGAGTCCTCACTTGGAGTATTGTGTGCAGTTCTGGCGTCCTCAACAACAAAAGGACATGGAACTGTTGGAACAAGTGCAGAGGGCCATGAGGATGATGAGGGGACTGGAACACCTTCCGTATGAAGACAGGACGAGAAAGTTGGGTTTGTTCAGGCTGGAGAAGAGAAAGCTGCATGGAGACTTCATAGCAGCCTTCCAGTGTCTGAATGGGGCCTATAGGGATGCTGGGGAGGGACTCTTCATTAGGGGCTGTAGTGATAGGACAAGGTGTAATGGGTTCAAAGTTAAACAAGGGAAGTTTAGATTGGATATGAGGAAGAAATTCTGTCCTGTAAGGGTGGCGAGGCACTGGAATGGGGTGCCCAGGGAAGTTGTGAATGCTCCATTGCTGGCGTTGTTCAAGGCTGGGTTGGATAGAGCTTGTGGTGGCATGGTTTATTGGGAGGCGTCCCTGGGCATGGCAGGGGCGTTGGAACTAGATGGTCTTAAGGTCCTTTCCAACCCTAACTGTTCTATGATTCTATGATTCTATGTTAATGCTTTACATTAATTTGCTTTAAAACATGAAAATCTTAAATATCCCTTGAATATACAATAGAACAGCTGTAATAGATATCAAGGTGATAACCATTAAAATAGCTATCAGGGAATACAGTTCTTGAGATAGCAAGGACTGCTAAGAAGTCTAGCAAAAAGTAGGGAAGATTAATTCCTAACCCTTGTATCCAGTTATTAAGCAAAATAAGAATAAAAGAAATACATAGTAAATTTAATATGTTATTACAATACTCATAAGAAAGTTACAGTAAATACTGCTGCAACATTTCATAAAGCAGTATCTAGAAACATCAGTAAATAATGGTAATGGAATTGATTTTACATGCTCCTTCCAAATTCCACTGTTGCTTTCTGTTAGTTTGTGGAATGATAAAAAGTCCTTGAGATTAACACAAGGTAAACCAGGGGGAGGAGGTGCTCCAGAGCAGAAAGTCACTCTTCCATGCTGACGTAGTTAAGAGCTGACTTCTCAAAAATAGGTATGTTCCCTGACTCTTGCGTAACTTTGAGTGCAAAGTAAAATAAGAAGCGATTCTATAAGACAGGGAAACAGATTCAGTTCTTGTTGTATTATGTTCCTTATAATTCACATGTGGAAAGAATCCAAGAATTCTCTTATTTCAGATAAGAAAGAGGAGAAACTGCAATATTGTTTTCATACAGTCTTCATAATACAAATCAAACTGTCTTTCAAGTGGAGTACATAAATTGGGGAATAGGGATTTAAACTTTTTTAAAGACTTCTAAGAACTGTAGATGAAGTTTTCTGAGCTTCAACTAAAGCTGTTTTAGACATACTGGCCTCAGTTTAATCTTAGCTTTCAGTTTATAGGTCTTTCTCTCCCAATGTAAAATGTATTTAAAGTGGATATGAAGTGCAATTAAATTGGACACAACACTTCATACCTACTCTACATTCATTCTGTTCTAGCACAACTAACAATGAGGAGCCTTACTCTTCTATGTGGTGTTAGGGAAAAAAGGAAGGGGTTAATGACCACATATTTTCATTTTTGCAGTCTTTAAAGCATTAGTCATGAGGACTTAAGGAAAAATAGACCCTGTGTGCTGAGACAGGTTTTTTATAGACAAGTCATCCTCATTATGTTGCACTGTTAGTTAAGTGTTCTGCCAGTTCTGCCCTACAGTGAAAGAAGAAATATCAATTATGTTAACTGGAAAATCATTTGAAGGATAACGCAGGAGACCAACTAGCAGTAAAACTCAACCAAGTTGATCATAAGAGCATCCATTCGGGATGGATGTTATCTTTCAGCCTTCTGATGTCAGAGACCAGAGACATGAAGCTGCTCCCTAAGAAAAGCTGATTCAGTGATTCAATGATTGGTGCATGGAATGAAACTTATTCTCAGCAAGTTTATGGACAACACCAGATTGAGAGGAGCAATCAATTTGCTGAAGAGCAGGGCTGCTGTTCAGAGGGACGTGGACAGGCTGGAGCCATGAGCTTACAGAAACCTCCTGAAGTTAAATAAAAGCATGTGCAAAGTTCTTCATGTGGGGTGGAACAGCCCCAGGGAACAGTTTACGCTGGGGGCCAGTTGTATAGGAAGTAGTTCTACACAAAAGAAATCTGGGATCCAGGTTGACAGCAAGTTGAAAATAAGCCAGCAATGTGTTCTTGCAGTGAGGAACGCCAAACACATCCCAGATAGTATTAAAAGTGTAATCAGAATATCCAGGAAAGTGATCTTTCCCCTCTATTCAGCAGTTCTAAGACTTCATCTAGAATGCTATGCTCAGTTTTGGGCTCCCCAGTGCAGAAAGAATACTAGCATACTAGAGAAAGTACATCAGAGACAATTAAAATATTCAAGTGCTGGAGCACAGGGTTCATAAGAAGAGGCTGAAAGAACAGGGTCTGTTCACCCTGACAAAAAGGCTCAGGAGACAGTATGGCTTTTTACATTTACCTGATCAGAGAATACAGAGAAGATGGGTCTACACTCCTGTCAAATGCAGACAGTCCTCTTCCTGGGATAATCCATTCTTGAAAAATTTTGATTAGGTAATAATTTGATGTGGGGGTTTTGTGTTTGTTTGGGCATTCTGAGGGGTTGGTTGGTTTTGTTTGTGGAGGCTTTTTGTTTGTTTGGATTTTCTAATCAGAAAGATGGTTAAACACACAAAGTTCAAAAATAGCCTTCTTCTGGACAGATATCTGAGCAAGCAACCTAGTAAGAACTCTGAGCAGGTGGCTGGATTAGAAGACTTTCACAGGTCCATTCTAACTTAAGTAATGGTGATATGATTTTATGTGCTATAATTAAAATTTCATTATGTGGAAAAAATGTCAATCTGATCTAAAGACAAAGGAGATGTAAACACACAAATAAAATGTTAATGTATGAAAACACCATACACTTTTACTATTTATCCTTAAGAAATCTTGGTCAAAGCCATATGCAAAGTGACATGCAATTGAGATGCTAAAGCTATGGGTTGCGGCTTATAAACCTGATGAGAGGAAGCGATATTTTAGCATGAGACATGTGCATACAGAATCATAGAATGTGCAATTGTATATATTGTAATTATTTTACATACACAGAAATGCACACATTACAGAGAAATTACAATCCTTATGTACAGTCCTGTTAATTATTGATATTTTAAGCATGAAAGTAAATACAGACACAGCAACCTTCATTGCTATCTGATTAAGACTGCACTGTACAACTTGCCAGTGCAGTCAAAAAGGACAGTTGGAGAATATTAAGAAGAGAGCAGGGCAAGATTCTAACACTGATAAAGCAAAGAGGATATTAAAAATGTGCAGTCTTGAAATACAGATAACAAGAGCTGTTAAACAGAAGACCAGCATTATGCTGAAAAATTGGACTGACTTGTAACAAGTTTAAAATGATAATGTATCATGAATGGAATGAGAAAAAATAACATTTTCACCTCTTCTGTGTGCTTTTAAGGGAGTTTCTCTTGATCACTAGCGTGATTAGCGTACTTGAGTCTACAAATCATATTTTTACATGAATCAAATTAAACAAATCCTCCAATGAATAGTGCTTTTGTTGCATTAACAATATATTAGCTTAGATTGCAAAAACCCTGACAAAAACTACATGCCAGTAAAGTTTTTTGCTCTAGTACACTGCCTGAAACACCAGAAGTGACACCAGAAGGTGTCACAAGAAATGTGTCCAAGCACTAAATAATGAAACTATTAATAACATCTTTATATTTTTGTTATCATGAACATTTACTTATCATGTACTTATAGAAATGGAAACAAGAAAAAGTATCTTGCCAAGTCTGTCTTTAAGCTATTGGGGGGGGGGGGAGGGGGAGGGAAACCAGCTCAAATACACACACCTGATAAGGTTTGTAAAATCATATCTGAACTGATATTCCAGGAATTGAACAGCAGAATTTTTTTTCAGCTTTAATGACTTCTGCAGTTTCAACCAAAGGTCAGAGAATGCCAGTTTCATGTTTACACAATAGGGAGATATGATTCACCAAATTAGTTTTCACACCTAGTCTACTATAAGATTACTAAGATGCTCTCAGTGACTCACTCAGATGTGTGCACTAATGTACAATTTTTAATCTTCTATGCATGTACTGGATTTTGTATTAAAAATTACTCCTGCATATTATATTGAAAAATTATTAGCAAAGTATTGTAAATCATAGAATCATAGAAAAAATACTGGAAAGGAGCCTAACCTGAACTATTCCAGACTTTCCAACACTTCCCTCATTCCCCATTACACTACTGAAAGTTCATCTGCAGGCAGTGCAGTTTATACACTCTTCAATCTGTAACTGATTATTCCCAGTAGGTTGTCTTTGGGAGGAAAGAATGCAAAGACTGACAGTTGATAGAGGTGCTGAAAAAAAAACCTGTTAATCATCATAAATAAGGTGATCAGTACCCCGCTCATAGTAGAAGAGAGACCCCAAAGACTCAAGAACGGTTCTCAAAACTCAGCCTATAGCTTTGTGTCTCTTAAAAATTGAAGTCTTTCCTTCTGTTAAAGACATATAAAAGCTGCCAGAGACCACTTCATATTAAGCAAGGAATTAAATATTTTTTTCTATCTGCAGAACTTTCAAAGCCTCTCTGAATAACAAGTTCTTTTATAAGTTTAGCTATTTATTTGGTGCCTAACCCAGCAGATAAACAAACATCACAAGCCCTCAAGATCTTACACCTTCATGAAATCTTGCCTCATCACAAATATTTTTTTACATTATAAGTTCCAGTCACTGTGAATTAATTCTCTACCTTGCCCTGGAGTAATAGTACTTCCCCAAAATAAGGTGGATTTAAAATTTCCATGCAATTTAATAGAAAATAATTCTTCTTGTCTAAAGAAAAAAAGAAAAAAAACACACACACACAAAAAAAAGAAAAACAAACCAAGACCCCACACATCCGAAAAACGAATCCTGAAAGTTATGCCTTTTTCCTCAGACTTTCACTTTAAAAAATGTTCTTAATATTTAGGCCCAAACTGAACAAATTATACATTCTATAAAAGTATTTATAGCTTTCCCAATTGCTTGGGCTAGTTTTTTTAAACCAAAATATTATGATTACTTAATTTGTCACTGAGAATATATTTTTGTACCTTTAAAAATTCTGTATGCCATTGAATAGCTTTCATTCAAAATTAACACAAACTCAATTAGCAGAGGGAGCCTCACATATAGTTTTAAGATGGCCCTGCACAATTCCTGACACTCTTTGCCTCAGCAAGGTCAACTAGAAGTCTTTATCCATATTTAAATTCTAGATAATATTGAAAGTGTTTTGCATCATATTTTACAGATCTAATTAATAACATCTGGACATCTAGGAACAAGTTTAGAAGTGTTAAATGTGTAATTGCTAAGATACACATATGCCAGATAAAAGTAGTAAGGAATGGAATAGTATTATCAGGAGAATAAAAGATTTTTCAGTAAAGCACTTCATGCTTTGTTTCATCCCACAAATGTGAGAAAATGGAAATACAGTAAAATGAAGGGAAGAGCTAAGTCCTGATCCTCCCCTGATACCTAGCATCCAGGCCAAGTATCCTCAACAAAGGGACAAGTAATGAACAATTATGCAACTGCTAAGTGAGAGTGTAGAAAAACACTTAGATTAGGTAGGAAGAACACAATATGAAAAATTAGAGCTATTCATAGCAATGTTCAGCTAATGGGTTATTGCACAGGGACAGAGAGGAAGAGGATGAGTTAAAAATCAGTTTTTTAAAGTAGCAAAACAGGAAAACATGGAGTGAAGCTCATCCCATGCTTTCGTATGTCCAAACACTCCATCATTGATTTATCCAGTCTGCTTACAGAGCTGAAATTGAGTCACTTTCCTCTGTTTATCAACCTGGTCACAGTTTATCTTGGAGGTCAAACGAGTGGTCTAAATCTTGTGGAGAGCCTGTTCTGACCACCTAGCACATGCATGAATTCACACAAGTTAAATAATACCAGCAGCATTCTGCAAGTGCTGCTAGTGTAACATCAAGTTAATTCACATAGAAAGGAAAGGCTTGCTGTGGTTTTGAAAGAGCCTGAAAAATATTAAGCTTGTCACCAGTTACAGAGACAAAACTAAATCAGAAATTTAAAAACCAAACAAAACTAACAAAACCAACAAACAACCCCCCTACAGCTTAAAAGTTTGAAAAACTTCAAAATGTCAAATATCTGAAAGGACAATAATATCTTATTTCAGAGTTGTATGATTTAATTACTGCCTAGCTACTTATAAAAACAAGAACTTAAAAGCTATGTGCAGCTCAATAATTTACATGCACAGCACCAGTGTAAAAGAGATAGTGCTCATCTCAAAAGAAAAGCCACTGCCAAACAAATAGCCATTTCATTTCGAGAACTAACAAGAAGGGTCATCTGCTTTAATATTCTGTGACTGACCTATATCTGTTCCAGAACATACCCAGAAAAATGTTTGGAAATGGATAATAAGGAAAAGATTGCAGGCTTTGGGAGTCTACAGATGTAGGTATTTAAGAAGTTAACCTGCCAGAATTAGTTTTTATATGAAGAGAAGAAATTCAGCCATACAGAGGAATGGAATGTGTATAGAAGTATGACTCAAGAAAAAAATTCCATCACCCGACTGGATTGCAAAGAATAGGAAGTCAAAAAAAAAAAAAAAAAGGCATTTAAATTAAAGTTGTCATAGAACATGCAAGCCTTGAACAGGATGAGACAAATGTTACACTTATTCAAGTAAAATGGGCTTGTAAATAGTCTACTGCTCACCATATAAACATTAAAAGGAAACATTCAGCCCAGTGCAAGAAGGCTTATCTACAAAACTAATAAAATATAAGGCTGGATCTCTAGTAGTGCAACAATGATAGAATGTTTCCTTTCATTCACAATAGCTTCAATATTGCTATCCATAGTCCTAAACCACTGTGAAGGACACTACATCTTGCTGCTGTGGTACAAACAATCTCTGGATTTGATCTGATGCCACAGCTAGTGCCATCTAAAAGTTTCGTCTTTATGCATTTCCCCAGCTTTTGCGTGGGAAATTGAAAAGGATAATTTGCTCATTACAGGGAAAATCAACCACACCCTCGAAGGACTAAGTCATCCCCCTATACATCAAAGTTACAGCAGAACAGACCAAAAGCTGCAGACTGCTATGATGAAATGTCCTACCCCACCTGGTGAGTGCACAGGAGCTGATGTTGCACCACACTCTGCAACCATGGCAGGAGAAGCCACAGGCCCTCTGAAGGGTGAAACAACAATTAATTTTGTTGAGAACTTCCCTAAAACTGTGTCAGCAGGGACAAAGGTCTTGGCAAGTTCTTATTCTTATAAAATATCCAGAGTAGACAGAGAAAAAGACAAAGGAAACCACAAAAGAAAACATATACATCACCAACCTGTGGATCCAGCGACGTCCTCTCAGTCAGTGAGTCAAAATCCTTTCAGCAGCAGGCATAGCCCTTTAGCTCATACCCTTCTCAGGCTATGTTGCCACACGTGGCCAGTGTGAAGAAATAGCCGCCATGCCGCTGAAAGGCTTTTCATAGGGTGCCGTGGTATAAGCCCAGCTGTAACTCACGCAGTTCGCTCACTCACTCCCCCCTCTTTCTTCCCCCCAGCTGCCAGGGGGATGGGGAGGAGAATCGAAAGAATGTAACTCCCACAGGCTGAGATAACAACAGTCCAATAGCTTAGATATAACACAAAACCACTACTGGTACCACCAATAATAATAGACAAAAAAAAAACAAGGGAAGAGAATACAACTACTCACCACCTATACCCAGCCTGACCTAGCAGTGAACTAACTCTTCTGGGTTCCTGCCCCCAGTATTTTACATCCTGGGCATGAAGTGCTGTGGCGTGGAATAGCTCTTTGGTCAGTTTGTGTCAGGTGCCCTGTCTCTGCTTCCTCCTGGCTTCCCCTCCTCCCTGGCAGAGCATGAGACTCAGAGAGTCCTTGGTCAGAGTAAACATCTGAGCAGTAACTAAAAAGATTGGTGCTATCAACACTGTTCCTGGGCCAAAAGTCAAAACCACAGCGCTGCACCAGCTACCAAGAAGGAGAAAAATGGCTACTACTGCTGAATCCAGGACATAGGATCAGGGTCTCCTGGACCCTCCCATAGATGGAGGCTCATGGTCATACTCGCATGTGCACTAGGAGCTGTTCTGGAAGGTTCCAGCCCGGTGGCGGGTGTCAAGTAGATCCCAGCCCCTCTCTACTCCGAGCTCTGGCAGGCACCACAATGTCTGTCGCTGTCCTTGGGCAGTTTGCTGCCTGGGCAGTTGATCTTTGCGGCCTCAGGGCAGACACCACAGGAAAACCATCCCCCGCCTTACTGTAGCACGGTCCTGCTCTGCCCCTGGTATCTGCCCAAACAGTAAGGAGCTGCTCACCACCAACAGGCTCAGGCCGCCCTCAGGGCTGGCCATCTGCTGAGGTGCTTTGAGATGTGCACACAGAGAAAGTGTCTCTTGGCCATCACATGAGTTATGGCATTTTTCTAAATTATGTCACACCAGAAAACTGGTATTTCAATATAAGTAGTATAGCAGGTGTACTCAAAGTAAATGGCTTCATTCAGGGGGCAGTTTCAGTTGTGTTTTATAGAAACAACGATACCTTTCTCTAAAGGAATCTAGCATATTGGAACCAAACAAGCTATAGATGTTAACAGAATTTCAGAAATAATGTTTTGAACAGAGGGGAATGGGATATTGAAATAAAGTAATCTCAACGGCATCAGTTAACTGCTGATAGCATAAGGCCTGTTATAGTAGTGCTCTCAGTATTCGCTACTTAAAAAGCAGTTGAACAAGAAAGATGAAACAAGTGGAGAATAGTGGCTCTTGTGTGTTAGCACTAGAATTTTTTCCTTTAAAGGATACAGGTGTGTTTGATAAGGGGAGAAAGGGACTCTTTCATGCTTTTATGTTACTGTTCCTTCCACCAGAGTACTAATTCTGTTTCTCAGCATGCATTTTCTCAGTAGCACATGATACGATCCTTCATCAAACTCTTTCCTTCACCCAGTTTCACTGTGAAGTCTGTGCCTTATGTAGTTTTTAACACTGTGGGCTGAAACCAGAATATGTTTCCTGAGAGTATGATTTTTTAATGCCTTGAGAAATTAAAATGGCTTTTCTATGTTTGCATGTAATACTTACAAAAAGATGTTTCTGTGTATTAATTTGCCCACATGGGAAATAGCTTTTCTTTTTATAAAGAACTTTTTCCAAATTAAAATAACAAGGGTGTTTTAGCAGATTAAATACATACTTGCAGAGACTTTTTTAGTTTCATTCATACAGCTGTAAACCAATGCTATTTATTTCCTGAGGGATAAACAGTGTTCACAGTTTTCAATTGAAAGTGACTAATATGCAAATATGCTTTAAAGTAAAAAAGTAAAATCTTAGAGATAAACACAGGAGGAAAATCAATTCTATTGCATACTGTAAGTTCATGTTAGTATAAAACTCTTTCTGCTAAATTTTCTGTTTAGCTCACTCTGCAAAACTGATTTTTCAAACTGAATTTATAGTTCCATAAACACTTAAATACAGCCCTGCCTCTGAGAGATGCAGTTCCCTACTCCCTGCAGTGCTCCATCAAACCCTTTGCATTCTGATTTTCATCAGAGTAGGAAAGTGACTAGAAATAACACTTTTTTTCATCTGTGGTAGTTTCATTTGGAGCTATTCCTCAGGTCATCTTAATGAAAGTTAAGACACAAAGGAGAGGGCAGTGAAGGAGTAGGAATGGTCGTTCCATTGCTTGCAGTGTTGTTTTATAGTATCTTAAAATACATGGGAACTAGTTTCTTAGGCATATAGTCACACTGAAGGAATACCTCAGAACTGTCGAAGATATATCCAAGTAAAGATTTGCTGTATTGAACCATGGAGAGTAAGTGCAAAGAGCTGAAATTTGGGAATAGATTTAGTTTAAAACAAGTGCAGTGCTGAAACCAATCTTGAAAAGTGCCACTGCTTTCTGAAAGGTACAGAACACTTGAAATGCCCTTTCAAATTATAAGAGGAGCATTTAAGAAGCACTCCACGCTATTAGGTTCTGACCTTATGCATTTAAGAAGGTGTCAAAAGCCTACTGCAGTGGGACTGTGAATAGCAGGGCTTTTTATTTCTGCTTCCTTCACCCCACACTCAAGGAGTCTCAGATCGCACACAGGGGTATGTATCACAAAATTCCCCCTTAAATAAAGGGATGAGTCCTTAGTATCTAGCCTTCCAGACATTAGTCAGTCCAGATGCTGTAGAATTTTGATCTTAATATATCATTTGCTAGACTTTAGATTGGGTATTGCTCTAGCAAAAAGGGGAAAAGTGAATGGAGGAGTAGGAAAGATAAATGAGCCAAAGTCATGAAGCAACTTATGCTAGGTCAGAGGACCAAGTGACAGGAAAAAAATTTGGATTGTACAAGAGAATATGAATGTGAAGCTAAAAGTAATTCATCAGATTAGGAAGTGTTTGTAGAACATGTGGACACTATTGTGATACTGAAATTACAAGCAGAGCAGAAGATATAACAAAATATTACCTGCAACAGTGAGGTCAAAAGATGACTTTGTATTGACACCTTCATCCTTATAGCACACTCTGTGCTTTTCTAGGGGAAAATTCTGGTCTACAAACTCTTCCATTGCGCATTTAAGAGGTGAAGGAGAATATGAGGGTGGAGATTAATTTGACCCTCGTGTTTTCCTTTCTATGAGATGAAAATATGTTAGTTCTGAAAACTGTTTAAATCTGGTGCTGCAATTGCTTAATCAGAAAAGCTTTTCCTCTGATGAACTAATTGTTAGAAGCAATACTTCCAAACAGTCAATAGAAAAATTGAGCCAAATTCTTCCGTAGTAATGTTAATCCTTGGCTCTCACATTATATCCCTACAGTAAAAGGCCTTGCAACTAATTATAGTGTGCAACCCCCACAGCAGACCTGAGGCATTAAGGAAGATTAGAATTGCATGATGGAGCTCTCATTAGGTGATGTGCTGCTGCTGTCTGTATCACCACCCTACCGTAGCTATTCAAAAGGTACAGCTTTGCCATTACAAAGGCATGTACTATTAGGCATAATAGAGAACTATTATAGAATTCTGCATATTTGTGGAACAATACTTGTCTACTGGAGCATTGAAAAAATACTACACTCCCAAGAAGAAAGAACTGTGTGTCTGGACAAGATTCTGCTAGGCACTTCCTAGGAATGATTAACTGTCTTCTCCAAGTGGAAGCATCCTAAAACTCCCAGTGGTGATAGCTCAGGTGTTTGGACTGGTGATCAGTGGTGGAAGCAGCTCTAACTCTACCTGCTATTCTTCTCTGCTTGTGTTAACACCACGATCCTGAAAGCAAACGGAGAATGCTTCTACTCTGGCAGCACTGCACAACTGTAGAGGGGTCTAGGAGGGGAGGTGACAGTTCTTGTTTGTCCTTACAACTTGAGTTCCTCCTCAGGATCTTATACTGAAAATGTTAAGCACAGTAGATTTTATTCTAAAAAGCAAAATTATTGCTTCCTAATATTCATAATTAAATCCAAAGAAAGTTCCATTTCTGTCTACACCCTTGGAAGCAATGCTAAATTAGCTTCATAATTTTTATTGTGTTGTGGCCTGTCTAAGAGCCTGTGTCACAAGTCAGCACCCCATTGTGCTAGGCATCATATAATGAACAAAAAGTCTGCCTTGGTGCCAAAGAATGTTTCAGCTGAACATTGTAGTTCAGAGCAAAGGAAACAAGAGCCAAACATAAAGTTAAGGTATAATGGTGAGCACTATCTCAGCTACTTCCCATGCCCCTTCTGTATGTCTTGTTTTACCCTTCTTCTAGCTTTCAGCTTTACAGTGCACCTTGTCATTTCACTGAAGAGTCACAGTGATCTGAAGAAATGTGAATACAAGCAGAAAAAAAAAACTTGACAATGCCTGGGTTTGTCACATTTATTTTTTTTTCAAATGAACCTCAAGAGTAAAAATAAAGCACAGAGGAAGAAAAAGGTCACCACCAAAAAGGTCTTTTCCACATACCTGGCACCAATTGGTAAGTTAGGTTAAAGTAATTAGGAATTAACATGATGCACATCTCCTATTCATTTTTTTTTGACTACTCAAGCTCCAGAACTCTGCACCACTGCTCTGAAAGATGTTTATATGCTTACACAATATCTGACAGCAGTGAAACCAGCACAAAAGAAATGAAGTGGACTTGGAACTACACTGACTGAACATTTCGCAGTCAAGGGCAGATAGTGGACTATAAAGAGAGGGCAGCACTTCATAAGCAGGCCACTTGCACTCTGCAGCCTTCAGCAGGCATTGTGTGTCTCTAAAACTTAGCTATGAACAAGGACAACGAAGAGAATGAAATGTATTTACTCATATTGCCAAATTGTGTATATTTTTTAGACAGTCATGAGATTTATGTATCCTCGTAAATGTAATCTGTGGTATACCCATAATGTTAAAACTGCACCAACACTTGAACAATATAGTCAGTGTTCCAGTTTGGGACAATAGAATTGGGATTTTTTTCTTGTTTTTATTTTTTGGTTTTAAAATGCATACATAATCAGTGGATAGGCCACTATCCCTAATTTGCAGAGGAAGAAACTCACAATGTGAATGAAACCTTCATAAACCAGGTCTAGGGGAGAACTACAGTTATCTGCCCCCAGGAATGATAGCTCTGCTTCTTCCTCAGATTTCCAAAGGATGCTCTTCCTACTCCCTGTTAACCTGACCTCCAATGCCACAGTTTAGGGAACCAAACTGACAAAAAGCAAGTCCGAACCTAAAGGACAGCTGGCAGAAATGGAGGAGTATGAATGCACATGAGATTTGCAGATAAATCTGTGCTTACACACAGTCTCAGGGAACAGTATGAGCTGGACTGCTCCCAGTAGAACTGGGAGGAGAAGGGGACCATGAACCAGGACAACACAGAGTTGGTGAGCAGAGAAACAGCCCTTGTCAAGAGTCCATTGATCATCAGGTAAAAACAAGGTAACAGGTCAGGTCTGAGGTCCAGCCAGGAAAAGGAGATAGAAGTATAGAGACAGGAAAGGGGTTGGGAACTCCCATGGCATCACTGGAGCAGAGACTGATGGTCTTGGGCTGGACTGAAATCCTGGGCCATGGGCACAGTTGAGGGGAGCCCTGGGGAGTCAGGCAGCGAATTCAGGCTTGGTAATGCCCTGATATGTATGAGCAGTGAATGTTTCTTTTCAAACTTGAGTTTTGGAAAAGTTACAGCTCAGAAAGACTTCACAGTAGATGAACAAGAAAAAAAAAAAAGAGCTAATTATGTGATCTTTCATGAGACAATGTATTTTATTGTTGGGTTTTTGTCTTATTTTTTAAATCTTGACCTCTTTAATTAATTTATTGACTTTGAATAACCACTTGTATCTTGATTTGAAAGATAGTGTCCTCAAATACTGATACTGTATTCCCTCTTAGGCATCTACGCTTTCTTCTTAAGTATTTCACATGCAGATCTGGCTGGATTAATGATTTGCTTGAATCCATGCTCTCCTTCCTCTCACACATTTTTTTTAAAGCTATTTAAAACATATGATTGCATCATAAATTCAGGATTTGGACTATCTAAGGAATATAGGATCATTTTGTTGTACAAAAAAAAAAGAAAAAAAGTTGTGGACAGGCTGGAGAGGGGACAGGCTGAAGAAGGGCCACAAAGATGATCGAAGGGCTGGGAAACATGCCATAGGAGGAAAGGCTGGGAGAGCTGGGTTTGTTCAGCCTTGAGAAAAGAAGGTTCGTGGAAGATCTTATTATCATTTAAATTATGTGTATTTCCAGTTCTCATAAAAGAGCTTAAAAACATGAGGAGGAGGTAAGAATTCAGGAAATTAAGACAAATTATTAACAAAGCACAAAATAGAAAACAATCAAGTAAATGAAATATTTTTACTTATCAAATTTATAAGCAGTCATGAGCTTTTGTGACTGATACATAATGCAAGAAAAAAAATAATTTCTTCCACTCGAGCAATTTTGAAGAGTTTTCTTGATTGAAACAAGCTCCATTGCTGAATCTCTAAAAAAACCCCCTTAGTCTGATCACCTGAGACCTGGCTTTGAGTTTATTTATTATTTCAGTTGGTTAAAAGTCCTATTCTGCCTGGCATCTAACAACTTATGCCTGCACTACATATTTCTCTTTTTTGCTCCCTATGAACAAGTCTCCTAGACCACACATGATTATACTCTGCCAGAGGAGAATCCATTTTCCTCTCTCTTCGGCAAATAACGAGGTTAAAAGCATCCTACCTTACTGCTTACAGCTGCTTTCTCTTTCTGCGAATAAGCAGAAAGACATAGTACTCATACAGCAAAGGAGACATAAATTATACTTATATATCCTAGGAGGATGAATGTTAATACAAAGTCGATATAAATAGGAAAACAAAATTAAAGTCAGGTTGCTTGAAAAGATATGTAAGGCCAGTTACTGGAACAGTAATACTTGTAGCAGCAGAGCAGCAGCAATGCTGAGCCTGCCATAGTACATCTATACCATTCCCTTTTAATTCGAACAGTTCATACCTCATTAACCTGTGCACTGCTTAATGGGCTCTTCAAGCAGGGAAATCCATGATTAAGAAATATTTACAGGTTTACATCTTATGTCCTTAAATTCATGTGCATTATACAGTTAATCTGTCAGATATAAAATATTATCACTTTTGCGTTATATACATCTTTTTCATAATTATTTCCAGAAAGAAGTTGGAATATATATGTTTCCAAAACATTTATCCCAATAATTATTCCCTGGTGGAGGTCCCCCTGCAGCAAGTGGCTGAACTGTGGAACGCTGTCAATAGGCTGAAGTGTTCATCATCACCCATGCAGGAAAGAAGGAGGCCATTAACAAGGAGGAAAAGGACAATTAAAAGCAAGGGGCTTCCTCCTAAATTTGATGTTCCCACCCAGAACTGCCAGACTAATCTGGTGGCCTTCTAGGATAGGGCTACAGAACTGATGGAGAGAGGTAGAGCAGTTGATGTCATCTACCTGGACTTGTGCAAAGCATTTGACACTGTCCCACATGACATCCTTGTCTCTAAGTTGGAGAGGCACCAATTTTATAGGTGGACCGCTTGGTGGATAAAGAATTGGCTAGATGGCCACACACAGACTTGTGCTCAATGGCTCAGTGTCCAGCTGGAAACCGGTAACGAGTGGTGTCCCTCAGAGGTCTGTGCTGGGACAGGTCTTCTTCAACATTTTTGTTGGTGACATGGGACAGTGGAATTGAGTGCGCCCTCAGCAAGTTTGCCGATGACACCAAGCTGCGTAGTATGGTTGATACCCTGGAGGGAAGGAATGCCATCCAGAGGGACCTTGACATGCTTGTCAGGTGGGTTGATGCAGACCTCATGAAGTTGAACCATGCCAAGTGCAAGGTCCTACAGCTGGGTCAGAGCAATCCCAGGCACAGCTACAGGTTGGGCAGAGAAGAGATTCAGAGCAGGCCTGTGGAGAAGGACTTGGAGTGTTGGTCGACGAAAAAATGAACATGAGCCAGCTTCAGTGTGCGCTTGCAGCCCAGAAAGCCAACCATATCCTGGGCTGCATCAAAAGGAGCATGACCAGCAGGTCGAGGGAGGTGATCCTGCCCCTCTACTCTGCTCTTGGGAGACCTCACTTGGAGTATCGTGTGCAGTTCTGGTGTCCTCAACATACAAAGGACATGGAACTGTTGGAATAAGTGCAGAGGAGGGCCACGAGGATGATGATGTGACTGGAGCACCTCCCATATGAAGACAGGATGAGAAAGCTGGGTCTGCTCAGGCTGGAGAAGAGAAGGCTGCGTGGAGACCCCCTAGCAGCCTTCCAGTATCTGAAGGGGGCCTATAGGGATGGTGGGGAGGGACTCCTCATTAGGGACTGTAGTGAGAGGACAAGGGGTAATGGGTTCAAACTTAAACAGGGGAAGTTTAGATTGGATACAAGGAAGTAATTCTTTACTGTAAGGGTGGTGAGGCACTGGAATGGGTTGCCCAGGGAACTTGTGAATGTTCCATCGCTGGCGGTGTTCAGTGCTGAGCTGGAGAGAGCCTTGGGTGGCACGGTTTAGTGGGAGGTGTCCCTGCCCATGGCAGGGGTGTTGGAACTTGATGATCTGAAGGTCCTTTACAACACTAACTGTTCTATGATTTTATGAGTCTAATAAGTAAGACTAAAAAAATTGTCCCCTCCTGTTCTAATTAAACTATGTATTATTAGCTGAAAATATGGGAGCATGGTATTCCCTCAAAAGAGAATTTCTGAGTAAATCTTAAGACATATAAATATTTTAGCAGAATCCCAGTTTGAAAAAGCTGAATCAGTAAAGTACTATGATTTTTTTTTTAACAGTAGCGTATGAACTTTCTCCCCTTACTCCCTTTAGAAGTCTGAATTTCATTATATGTAAATGGCAGAATATAATGTGGACAACTTGTGTGAAGAACTTGAGATGGGTAAATATTCAAATATCTTCTTAGAAAATGTATTTACAGTTTAGATTCTGAAGGTAGTCAGTGATGTTTTGTTGTAGTTTATTTCTAACAGTTTGAATTGGGGAGTTGTTTTTTTTATTTTATCTCAGTTCACAAGTAGTGATACATCTCCCTTATTCATTTCTTTGAATAATGTTCCAGTTTTGTCACCTAACTCCAAGACTATAGTACCTACTAGGTGCAATTTCTAGTACAGTTAGCAGCCTGTCCTTTAACCATCTGGAATGACTAGTAAGCAGACTTGTAGCTGAAGGACCAATTTTGGTTACTTACAGGATAGCAATTGCCTAATTCGCAATACTGAACAAAATACTTTTTGTTGTTTTATCTTTTTTGCCTATTTTGAAGCACTGGAAAGACAGATTGGTGTTACCAAGAACCTACCAAAAAATAAGACTGAGACATGAGTTGACAGCTATTGTTAAGAGGATATTTCCAGTCTGTTACACATCAGGCAATCTAAGCCACCTTTCCCATCACCAGCCTTTCCCTTTACCTAGTTTCTTTCTCCTGTAAGATGGTCCCATTTTTAGCTTTTCATTCAGGGGAGCTAAGTTTCATTTTTGCCCTCATTGACAGCAATACTGGCAGCAGTAGTACACAATTTAGAGAAACACTATTTTGGCTTACAAGAAAAATCTTCATTCATTACTTGATTGTTTTTCAAAAAAAATAAAAATAAATTAAAATTAGCAGAAAAGAAAAGAAAAGAAAAGAAAAGAAAAGAAAAGAAAAAAGAAAAGAAAAGAAAAGAAAAGAAAAGAAAAGAAAAGAAAAGAAAAGAAAAGAAAAGAAAAGAAAAGAAAAGAAAAGAAAAGAAAAGAAAAGAAAAGAAAAGAAAAGAAAAGAAAAGAAAAGAAAAAACAACAATGCAAAAAACCCAACCCAAACCACCTTGCAATCTGGGAACAGAGGTTTTGAAAATTAGGAAGAGGAGATTTGTAGTGTATAAATCTAGTCTGACAGTGATAAGAAATATCATATTCTAGCATTTAAATTGAATTTGAATCTGTCCTTGTTATGCTGTCTTTTCCTCTCTGCCTCTCATATATAATCCTTAAATTTCCGACTTTCCAGAATAAATAAATAAACAAATAAATGCCCAGAAGACTGAGTCTATGCCTCTTCTGTTGTTCATGCAATTGAGCATTACTGACTTCTGGTGGTTTTCCATAGATGATATAGAAGAAAAGGTAGTTCCATTACCTTGTTATGCTGGTCATATGTAGAAGCAAAGTTTATTTTTCAGAATGGTTTATAATGTTCTGCTATTTTTGAGTCTTCACACTCTAAAATTATTCTAGAAAGTGTTGCAGGAATTGCTTTTCCGATTTGCTCTGATTTGATTGCAGACCAGTAGTAGATAATGTAACAGGAAGATCTAGTGTCACAGGCACTGTCTCCGTCTGCTTCCTGGGCTGTTGGGTGACTCTAACAAACTTTTTTAAAGAGTTGGCAAAGCAGCTTTTCCTTTTCAAACTCATGATTTGGTGGGGAAGTTAGTTAGCAAAACTTTTGGTGAGAAATGAAGCATTTTCTGCTAAGAAAAAGTAAAGGACAAAATAAAAAGCTTTTTGGAATTAGCTTTTAGTGTTTTATTTTAAATGATCATGAAAGCAAGAAGTCAAAGCCAAGTTAAAACTCAGACCATGACTCACATTGACTCAGTGCTGTACAGTGTTTGTACAAGCTATAAACTGTACAAAGGCCTGTAATTGTCGCAATAAGTTTGCCATGCTTCAGGAACCCATTGATTCAATTTCAGACTTACCCTGTAGATTCTAAAACTGAGGCTATTTTGTTTATGAACATTGTGAGAAAATGTTGAAATAGATTTATAATGCAACTTAAGATAAATCAGAACTTATTTTTTTACTTTAATCAACAGAAGAGTCATGCTTTAAGATACTATAATTTCAGTTATTCTGTAAACTCTAGGGGAATCAACAAGATGAATTCTTTAGGTATTATTGCTGCAAATTGCAGTATTAGGAAATGGATTGCTTAAATTTTGTTTATCAGTACTTCAAGATTCTGAGCCTAGAATATTCAGTAAGTAAAATTAGGAATCGAATACTTAGAATTTCTTCACTTTCTGTGAAAACAAAAGGCAAACTTAGTTTACTGTAAAAGCTTAAAATATTTCAATATAGTTCCACATTTATATTTGGTTGAGGAAGGTCACAAAAATTACAGAAAAGGAAGCTCCCATGGAAGTACATGAATTCTTCTTAATTGAGCTGGTTTTACAGATACTACTAATGATTCGCAATTCATTGGAGTTGAAGCAACAGGCCAGACACTTATTTAACATCCAATTAAACTTTCTGTACTATGATTACCGTCTGTACTACAATTAACAACAGCCATACCTAAGGCAACATTGAGTTATCTCTCAGGAGAAAAAGTAAATAAAAATGAAGGTATGCAGTAGAAAAGTGGAAAAAAGAGATGCAATACTTCCAGCATATAAAAGCCCTACTTAAGGTGAAAAGGATTTTCATTAAAGGGATAGTATTAAGGCTTAATCACTGATCATAATTGTCATTGATACTGGAATTTGGGAAAACAAAATTTTGAGGTCTGACTAGAGTAAAAAATTACACATCGGTAAAATCACTTTTAATTTTATAGCATCTTTTCACATATGTATGCTTGCAAGTAACCGAGGTATGTATTTATAATACTCAAAGTGATTTGTCTGGTGATAAGTGTACATACAAATAACTATAAAAAATCAATCCCATGGTTTTACCCTATTCTCAGTCCTTAAATCAATGAAATATGCTAGTGTTTACATGCACTTGTGTTCCTTGTGTGACTGCTAATATACTAGCATTTTAAATAATAGTTCGCATTAAATCATTTTTAATCAACCTATCCGTACACAGGGGGACTAGTCCTCAGGTGGGACAAGTCCACTATTTATCATTTTCATCTTAAAAAGCAGTACAGGAAACAATGTTAGCTCACACCTACAATGTGTCAACTAATCCAAATATTTTATCTGCCTGTCGTGGGTTCAGCAATAGCACTCATTTTTCTCCCTCTTGGTAGCTGGTGGAGCGCTGTGTTTTTTGATTTTGGGCCTTGGAACTGTGCTGATAACACCAGTGTTTTCAGTTACTGCTTGGTAGTGTTTTGTCTGGCCAAGGACTTTCTGAGTCTCATGCTATTCCAGGGAGGAGGGGAAGCTGGGAAGAAGCAAAGACAGAATACTTGACCCAAACTGACCAAAGAGGTTATTCCATACCATAGCACGTCATGTCCAGGATGTGAAAATGGAGAGCAGAGACCCAGAAGGGTGTGGTGGTAGACTGGGAGGTTCGCTGCTGGGGGGTGTACTGGCCGGGTCAGGCTTGGTGAGCAGTTGTATTCTTTTTCCTTGCATTTGCCTTGTCATTATTATTATTGGTGGTAGCAGTAGTGATTTGTGTTATGCCTTAGTTACTAAACTGTTGTTATCTCAACCTGTGGAAGTTGAATTCTTTCGATTCTCCTCCCCATCCCCCCAGGACTGGGGGAAGAAAGAAAGGGAAGTGAGTGAGAAAAACTGCGTGGCTTGGAGGCTAAAACCACAACACTGCCTCTATGACAACAATCAGAAAGATATAGCAGCACACCTTCAAAATTCAAATGATGCCATCAGTCTGACAATGTGTTGAAAAGCATTTAGTTTCCTATAGCAACAAATAGTTTTATTAAGTCCTATGTTGCTTTGGAGACTCACAAATGCAACATTTAGGTACAAGACCTATAAATTAGGAGTGAAATAGTTGGTGATATAGAAATGAAAAAAGCCTATAAAAAATAAAAGTCAAATCTAATTCAACATGTAGCCACCTATGCAGTAGGTACAACACCTACCTAAATCCCAAGTTTCTTGTCACCAATGAAGTTCCAAAATATTATATTTGTATGATATATCTATGTTTCAGAATTCCCCAAAGTGCACCTTATAAGCTGATCTATAAGTCACACAAATGATGAAGATAGACTAGATAAAACAAGACCAGGAGACACTAGGCTTATGGATCTGAGTTTTGCTGTAGATACGATACAGAGAAATAGGGTCAAAGTGAAAAAGTCTGTGTACAGACTCAGAAATGTACAGCATTTACTGAGGTTAGCTTATTGATTACTGTTAATGCTGCATTAACTCACACATGCAAAAAGCTAGCAATTTTCAATTTCTAGAAAAAATCAGACACTCACATTTCATTAACATTTCCTGAGCACCAAGCCACAAACTATTTATGAAGGAACCTCTTTCCATTCTTTCAATAGAGCTGAAAGTGACATTTTGTCCATTGTGGCAGAAAATCAGACAGATAATATGTGAAACAAGAACATAATAACTGTAGAACTGGCAATCTTTACTCCTCAAATTATGTATGTATGCATTGTTGTGATTAGAGAACAGAGACTAAGACTTTCTACTGGCTGTAGTTAGAATACTTTTTTTACCTTTTTCTGTTTAATATGTCAGTGTTTTTATTACCTCCACAGAAGTGACTTCATTTAGGGGTGTGACAGGTTTTTTTAAGAAGTATTAGATTGACTGGCTGAAGTATTACTCATCTTTTCTTTTGTACACCTATAAAATTCGGGAGCTAAACATCTTGTTGCTTAGGGTAAGCAACAGCAACCTAGGAAGTGGAGTATGGTGAGCTTTCAAGTCAGCAAACTAAGCATGTTGTGAGATATTCAGGATGTGGCAGATGATTAGGAGGACTCTTACAAATAGTAATCTAAGAGGTAGGCATCTAAAGTTTCATCAGGTCCTACCAGGGAGAAAAAATAAATGTGATCACTTGTTATTCTAGAAAAAACATTGGTAACTGAAAAAAGCCAGCTTTGTTATTTCACACATTCTGGGCAATAACCCAGTGCTTCACCTCTTCTTTGGAACAGATTTAAAAATAAGTAGGAGTTTTCTTGACTGATACAGAACAATTTTCAGCACATATTTTCAGAAAAACACCTAAAAATTCATGGAAATATAGACTGTTCCACAATTGATTCTTCCTTCTGCCAGTATAGTTTCTGCCATTACTTCTGGATTCACTTGGATAACATGACAGTAAAATACAAGGAAGTTCCATGTTACAAGAGATACATCAAAATCAATTAGAATAAACATGCATTAGGCAAGGAAGATAATTCAGATCCTGATCTATCAAGTATTTAATAACTTCAGAAACCATATCCTTAATTCATTTACTATCTATTCTGTAGAAATTGATGACTACTTGAAAGGTTATTGTTAACTAGAAAGCAAAAATAATTAAATACCAGAAATATCAACAAAGTGTCAGGAACAAGCAGAAAACCACTTTTCCACTTCTTTTTGCATACTTGATGACCTTTAATTTGAAAATATGGACTCCAATTCCATTTCACAAGTTGAATCACATTTCAAGCTCACAAATTTCCAGCTAATTCTTGTACAAAAATTTAATGATCAAAAGTAATTACATTTTAAAAAGATCAGATAACTGTGATTTAGTGGATGAACTAAACATAAATCCCATCAGGATTTTCTTTAACATTCTTATTCTATGCAGCCAGATATCTCTACAACAGATGCCAAAATTATAAAAGAAACCATCACTTGAGGCTCGATCTGTCTGCACTTCAATAGCCCAATTAAAGATTTGAGGTTCAGTCAGGGGTGTTAATGATTAGATGTGAACTGTAAATTGGTGGGAAATGCCAGTCCTTAGGAAGAGGATAGCTTATCACAGCAGCATATAAGCTTGAAGCTAAGCCTTTTTGTAATTCTACACTGAACCACATAGACTACACTGCAATTAGTAGTACTGTGTTGCAAACAAAGTTAAAGAGCTTTAACTGGAGAAACTCAAATACCAGCCAGGACAACTCTAATGCTGGCTTCACCTGCTAAAGGATGATGCCTAGGTGTCCAGGTGAGCACTTAGGGACAAACTTCATGCTTCCTGAGCATAAGCCAGTAGCTAAATAAGTTGGGAGATGCACCTGGTGATGTTGGAGGTTGTCTTGAAAGATGCCAGCTATTCATTAAGAGGAAGAAGAACTAAAAGGTTATGAGGTTGGAAACAGCTCCTGGCTATCACAGTTCTAAGTATTCAGCTGTACATAAGGAAGTCTAGTTAGAAAAGGGAAGCTGGTATTCTGGTGGCTGAGTGATTGCACATACTTGCAATGACAGAGAAAGAAATTCTGTAGAAGGGAAATTAAATCTTTATTTATGTAGTTCCCAAGCATGAGTTGTTGCAGCAGTAATTCTACAAAAGACAGCATATGGGGTCTTCTGCTTTTTTTTTTTTTTTTTTTATGGATATGCAGCTACTAGTCCCATAGAATGTATAAGACCTGTTCAGTGCTGAAAAATATGGATGTGGACTGCAGATGTTTGAACCATAGCAAATACCTGCTTGATAAATAACAGGTGTTATAGAGATGGAAACTCTATTTTTCATTGGAAAAGCATGCTTGCGTGGGCTTGTAAATGCAAAGGAACTGTAACAAAATTGTGACTTGCTATTTAAAGCCCAAGTATCTGTGGAAAAAGTCTGAAAGACTTCCACAGCCTCTAGTAGAAGTCCATAAAATTAAGTTTAAAATAGCTTTTAAAATAGCATAGTATAAAACAAGCTAGCTTGTACTTAACAGATCATAACACTGCATTCCTCTTTAACTCAAACATACCTTGGATGTTTTCCTAGCTTTATGTCCTGGGTTCAGTAGTAGCACTCATTATTTCTCCTTCTTAGCAGGTGGCGCAATGTTGTGTTTTCTCACTTTTGGCCTGCTCTTATCTCAAATCATGGGATTTACACTCTTCCAGTTCTCCTCCCCATCCCTCTGGGAGCAGGGGGAGGAAAGGGAGGAGTGAGAGAGAGGCTGCATAGTTCTGACTTACAGCTTGGCTTAAACTATGACAATTCTTTTTGGCACCCAACGAGTGAGATAACAACAGATCTGACCAGAGTGTATCTAATCGTATTTATGATAAGCATTCATTGTTTTGGATTAATAGTCACTCGTCACAATGCTGATCTATTGGCTATCAATGTTGTTGCTCTTGATCTCACAGTTTCAGCATGTTGAACATTACTTACAGCCGGTATTTGCTGTGTTAGCGTTTATCGGCTGGGAGCCTTGGGCTAAGGTTCTTGTTTCATTGTACTTAATGGTAATGACTTGCAATACAATAGGCTCATTGATCATGAAACTGATCTGGCTTGAGTTCCCAGTGTGGTCAACACCTCTACCCTCTGGGAGGTATATAACAGAAGTGTATAGCAATTACACATCTTTTTTTCCCTTCCTCGGGTGGTCAAACTGTGAAGCAGACATTCCCTTACATTCTCAGCCTCCCCCCCCCCCCCCCGATCATTTACAGCATCATTTGAGAGTTCTGAAGGTTTTGAATGGCCTCTAAGTACCCTTGAGACCTGCTTGCTTATTGTGATGGGGATCACCATGTTGGCACGCATACAGAGTGTGTTTTACCCACGACCATTTCATCTGATCTTAAGAGTTAAGCAGAGTCTGGTTTGGGCATTGTCTAGGGTTAGATGTCAATATAGGAGGACGAAGAGATTTTCCATGAGGCTGGACAGCCATAAGTGGCAGGGTGTGTGGGATAGTCTGGGCAAGTATCTAGGACAGTGGGCCCCTCCAGTGCTTTGGAACTTCACCACTGAATAAGAGCAAACTCCAGAAAAATTAGTAAAACACTTAAAGGAGGTGTGTTGTCATTCTAGTCATACCAGAGATGGACAAATCATGGCAACATGCTGGGGCTTGATCTAGGCTTACAGAGCCCTGTTCAACACTATCCAACACCTTCGAAAGGAAAAATATGTCCCTGGATCTGATGACAATGCGACAGACAGAGCAGCTGTTCCAACTCAAATTACCGCAGACACACCAGGCCCAGCCACAAGTGCAGTAGCTACTCAAACTTCAACCACAACAGACAGTGCAGCTCATCCAACTCCAAGTACAGCAGCTACACCAGAGGACCAACTCATGCCAATAACGGTTGCACCTGTATGCAAGAGGAAAAGCAAAAAAGAGGTAAGAAAGATGAAGCAAGATGAAGAAACAATGTACTCACCACCAGGGACAGCATCTGACCAGGAGTTATTAGTATGTGAATCAGAGGAAGAAGAGGAAGAAGAGGAAGAAGAAGAGATGTCTCAACCCTGGATCTCAACCAAGCCACAGAACATGCAAAAAGATTTTACCCGTCAGCCAGGGGAGCACATCGTCACCTGATTGCTCTGATGCAGGGACAACAGGGCTGAAGGTCATGAACTAGAAGGTAGGGAAGCCAAACAGCTGGGATCACTTGCTAGGGCACATGGAACTGACAAAGCAATTGCAAGAGAGAAAAAGTCCCTCAGCCTTTGGAAGCGGCTCTTCGCAGCTGTGAAAGAAAGGTTTCCATATAAGGACAATGCTATGAGTTGTTTGGCCAAGTGGACTATTCTAGAGAAAGGTGTCCTGGGTTCAGCAGCAGCAGTCATTTTTCTCCTTCTTGGTAGCTGGAGCAGCGCTGATAACACCAGTGTTTTCAGTTGCTGCTAGGTAGTGTTTTGGTCTGACCAAGGACTTTCTGAGTCTCATGCTCTGACGGGGAGGGAGGGGGGGGGCAGGAGGAAGCAGTGACGGGGCTCCTGACCCAAACTGACCAAAGAGCTATTCTATGCCACAACACGTCATGCCCAGGATGTAAAACACTGGGGGCAGGAACCCAGAAGTCTCTCTTTCTCTCGGCTTGGTCGGGTGGTGAGCGGTTGTATCCTCTTCCATTGTATTTGCCTTGTCATTATTATTATTGGTGGTAGCAGTAGTGATTTCTATTATATCTCAGTTACTGGACTGTTCTTACCTCAACCCATGGGAGTTAAATTCTTTCAGTTCTTCTCCCCATATCCCCCCCATCAGAGTGGGGGGGAGGGGGGAAGAGAGGGAGAAGTGAAATTTACAGCATAAACCACGACAGTTCTAGTTACTAAACTGTTCTTATCTCAACCCGTGCGAATTGCATTTTTTTTTTTCGATTCTCCTCCCCATCACCCTGGGGACTGGGGGAAGAAAAAGAGGGGAGTGAGTGAGTGAGTGAGTGAGTGAGTGAGTGAGTGAGTGAGTAAAACTTCGTGAACTATTAGCCTGGGTGAGGCTTAAACCACAACAGTTCTTTTTGGCACCCAACGTGGGGCATGAAGGGTTGAGATAAAGACAGAATAGCCACTCGTCACAATGCTGATTTATTGGCTCTCAAAGTTGTTGCTCTGGTTCTCACAGGTTCACTGTATGATACTTTACTTACAGCCAGTATTTCTTATCTTAACGTTTTTCAGATCTGGGTTTTGGGTTAAGGTTCTTGTTGCATTCTACTTTATTGGAATGATTTTTAATACAATAGACTCAGTGATCATGAAACTGACCCGGTTTGTGTTTCCAGTGTGGCTACCAACTCTATACTTTGTGAGGTATATAATGGAAGCTCTTAGCAATTACACGTCTCTTTTCACCTCCTTGGGTGGTCAGCCTGTGAAGGAGACATTCTTTTGTGCTCCCAGCCCCCACACCAGACCGTTTACAGCATCATTTGAGAATTTTCAAGGTTTTGAATGGCCTTTAGATACCCTTGAGACCTGCCTGCTGGTGGTGATGGGAATCATCATGTTGGCACACATTCTGAGTATGTTTTACTCATGACTATTTTGCCTGGTCCCGAGAGTTATGCATAGTCGGGTTTGGGCGTTGTCTAGGGCTAAACGACAATATAGGAGGTCCAAGAGATTTTCCCTGAGGCTGGACAGTCATGAGTGGCAGGGTGTGTGGGATAGTATGGGCAAGTATCTAGGCCAGTGGGCCCCTCCAGTGCTTTGGAACTTCAACAATGAACAAATGCAAAACCCAGAAAAATTAGTAAAACATTTAAAGGAGGTGTGTTGTCATTCTGGTCACACCAGAGATGGACAAATCATGGCAACGTGCTGGGGCTTGGCTTATGCTTACAGAGCCCTGTTTAACACTGTCCAGCATCTTCAAAAGAAAAAAAAAAAAGGTCTCTGGAACTGAGGGTGGAGTAATGGACAGTGCAGCTACTCCAGCTCCAAGCACAACAACTACACCATCCCCAGGGACAAGCACAACAGGTACTCAAACTCCAACTGTAATGGACAGTGCAGCTAAACCAGCTCCAAATACAGCAGCTACACCACCACCAGCGACAGGTACAGTCATGACTCAAACCCCAGTGACCAATGTGATGACTACTAGAGGGGGCCTGCCTCCAGCCAGGTGGAGGTAGGGGACAATCGGATTTACTGGACTGTATGGATCAGATGGCTTGGCACATCAGTCCCACAGAAGTATAAGGCTCTAGTAGATATCGGTGCACAGTATACTCTGATGTCATCAAGCTGTCACGTGGCAGAACCCCTTTCTATTTCTGGAGTGACAGGAAGATCCCAAGAGTTGACTGTACTGGAGGCTGAAATCAGCCTGACTGGGAGGGAATGGCAAAAACACCCCATTGTGACTGGTCCAGAGGCTCCATGTATCCTTGGCATAGATTATCTCAGGAGAGGGTACTTCAAAGACCCAAAAGGGTACCGATGGGCTTTTGGTATGGCTGCTTTGGAGACAGAGGAAGTGGAGCAGCTGTCCACCTTGCCTGGTCTCTCAGAGGATCCTTCTGTTGTGGGGTTGCTGAAGGTTGAAGAACAACAAGTGCCAATCACGACCGCAAGAGTGCACAGGCAGCAGTATTGCACCAACCGAGACTCCCTGATTCCCATCCATAAGCTGATGCGTAGATTAGAGAGTCAAGGAGTGATCAGTGGGACCCACTCACCCTTTAATAGCCCCATATGGCTAGTGAGAAAGTCTAACGGAGAGTGGAGACTAACAGTAGACTATTGTGGCCTGAACGAAGTTACCCCATCCTTGAGTGCTGCCATACCGGACATGCTAGAACTTCATTATGAAGTGGAGACAAAGGCAGCCAAGTGGTATGCCACGATTGACATTGCCAATGCTTTTTTGTCAATTCCTCTGGCAGCAGAGTGCAGGCTACAGTTTGCTTTTACTTGGAGGGGCGTCCAGGACACTTGGAACCGACTGCCCCAGGGCTGGAAGCACAGCCCTACCATCTGCCATGGACTGATCCAGACTACACTGGAACAGGGGCAAGCTCCAGAACACCTGCAATACATTGATGACATCATTGTGTGGGGTGATACAGGGGAAGAAGTCTTTGAGAAAGGGAAGAAAATAACCCAAATCCTGCTGACAGCCGGTTTTGCCATCAAACGGAGTAAGGTCAAGGGACCTGCACAGGAGACTCAATTTTTGGGAATCAAATGGCAAGGTGGACAACGCCAGATCCCCACAGATGTGATCAACAAGATAACAGCAATGTTGCCACCAACTAATAAGAAAGAAACACAATTTTTCTTGGGTGCTGTGGGGTTCTGGAGAATGCACATCCCGAATTACAGTTTTATTGTAAGCCCTCTCTATTATGTGACCCGGAAGATAAATTATTTTAAATGGGGTGCTGAGCAACAACAAGCCTTTGAGCAAATTAAACGTGAGATAGTTCATGCAGTAGCCCTTGGACCAGTCCGGACTGGGCCAGATGTTAAAAATGTACTGTACACCGCAGCTGGGGAGAAAGGTCCTACCTGGAGCCTCTGGCAGAAAGCTCCAGGGGAGACTTGAGGTCGACCCCTTGGTTTTTGGAGTCGGGGATACAAAGGATGTGAAGCTAGCTATACCCCAAGAGAAGAAGAGATATTGGCAGCCTATGAAGGGGTTTGAGCTGCTTCGGAAGTGATTGGCACTGAAGCACAGCTCCTCCTGGCACCCCAGGTTGCCCATGCTGGGCTGGATGTTCAAAGGCAGGGTCTCCTCTACACATCATGCAACTGATGCTACATGGAGTAAGTGGGCTGCACTAATAAACAATGAGCTCGAATAGGAAATCCCAGTCGCCTGGGAATTCTAGAAGTCATCATGGACTGGCCAGAGGGCAAAGATTCTGGAAGGTCACCAGAGGAGGAAAGAGTGATGCGTGCTGAAGAGGCCCCACCATATAATGAACTGTCAGAAAGTGAAAAGCAATATGCCTTATTTACTGATGGGTCTTGTCGCATTGTGGGAAAGCACCGTAGATGGAAGGTGGCAGTATGGAGTCCTCAACGACAAGTTGAAGAAAAAGCTGAAGGGGAGGGTGAATCGAGTCAGTTTGCTGAGGTGAAAGCCACCCAGCTGTCCTTGGACATTGCTGAACAAGAAAAGTGGCCGGTACTTTGTCTCTATACTGACTCATGGATGGTGACGAATGCCCTGTGGGGGTGGTTGCAGCAATGGAAGCTGAGCAACTGACAACACAGATATTTTGTGGTGACATGGCACACCAGAGAGAATTGAGTCAGACAATGGGACTCATTTCCAGAACAGCCTTACAGACATTTGGGCCAAAGGGTATGGCACTGAGTGGGTATATTGCATCCCCTATCATGCACCAGCCTCTGGGAAAATTGAATGGTACAATGGGCTATTAAAAACTACACTGAGAGCAATGGGTGGTGAGACTTTCAAACATTGGGATACACATTTGCCAAAAGACACGTGGTTGATCAACACTAGAGGATCTGCCACCAGGGCTGGACCAGCCCAGTCAGAATTTTTACATACTGTCGTGGGAGATAAAGTTTCAGTGGTGTCCATAAAGAATTTGCTTGGTAAGATAGCCTGGGTTACTCCTGCTCCTGGTAAAGGCTAGCCCTCTTGTGGGATTGCTTTTACTCAGGCACCTGGATATACTTGGTGAGCAATGCAGGAAGATGGGGAAGTCTGATATGTACCTCAAGGGGATTTCATTTTAGGAGAAAACAGCCAATGAACTCAATTGTATGCTGTTGCCTGCTATATAGCACCTTTATAGCCCACCAACCAGATGCCTTCAGGTCACCAGTGACTGGCCCTGACTTCCCTCCAACCGTCTTCCCAACAAAGAAAGAACTTTGATGAAACAAGATGAGTTCTGTGGTAAAGGAATGATCAGCATTAGCAGGCAATGATCCAATACTGTACACAGCCTCTCCTGCTCTGAAAGGCTGTTACAAGAGATGGAGCCCGACATCATGGACCGGATGGAGTCAGCAGCTTTATAGGGATTGGTCCATGCACTAAGGAATGATATCTCTCTCTCTCTCTCTCTGCGGATGCATATATATGTATATATATGAGATAAGACTGATAGTATATTGAAAAAGTGGGACCTGAGCATGACATGAATGGTATGGAATAAGGGGTGGATACTGTCCTGTGTTCAGCAGTAGCAGTTGTTTTTCTCCTTCTTAGTAGCTTGTGCAGTGCTGTGTTTTTTGACTTTTGGCCTGGGAACAGTTTTGATAATACCTATGTTTTTAGTTGCTGCTCAGCAATGTTTACTCTGACCAAGGACTTTCTGAGTCTCGTGCTCTGCCAGGGGGGAGTGGAAGCCGGGAGGAAGCAGAGACAGGACACCTGAACCAAACTAACCAAAGAGGTATTCCATACCACAGCATGTCATGCCCACTATAAAAACTGGGGCAGTTACCTGGAAGGGTTAAATCACTGCTGGGTAGGGCTGGGTATTGGTCAGCGGGTGGTGAGCAGTTGTATTCTCTTCCCTTGTTATTTCCCTTCTCATTATTATTATTGTTGGCAGCAGTAGTGTTTTTGTGTTATACCTTAGTTAGTGGACTGTTCTCATCTCAGCCTGTAGGAGTTGCATTCTTTCGATTCTCCTCCACAGTTCCTCCAGGAGCGAGAGGGAGGAAGGTGGGGAATGAGAAAGCAGCTGTGTGGTTCTGAGTTGCTGCTGGCCTTAAACTGTTGTTGTCGAGATGGCCAAAAATCACACACACACATATTTTCGATGACTTCGTAGGAAGAAAAAATAGGCGGGTGCTTTATTACTACAAACCACTACTTATATACCTTTCCTAACACACGTGCCTTATAGCCATTGGTTAATATTAGTTAGCAACTGTACATTATTGGATGACTCTTCATTGCATAAGTCCACTGTTTTGCTAAGTTCTTACTTTGTTGCTAGTAGCTTCCCTTATCTGACTCACTCCTCCAGACTCCCTTTACTTTCCCATTTGGATATCTTCTGTTTTCCCACTCGTATGCCTTTGGTACCTCATTTCTCAAGGATACACTTTAACATCTTTGGGACTGAGTTCTAACTTCGTGTCTTCAGTCAGAGAATCCACAGGCCTGCCGTAGGCCCCCACCACAACTCCCCCTTTTCATTTTTTGACAAAAAAGGCTGTGAATAAACATGGTACCACAAGCATAATACAAAGAAGAACAAATAACATTGCAATCCCATCTTTTATCACAGATATAATCCAATCTTCCGGTCCCCAAGATTTCAATCATTTTCCCAGTCCAAAAAATCCATCATCTTCCTGCAGTTTCTGAGTTTGGTCCATCAATTTCTGGATGCTAGCATGAATAGATTGAGAATGATCTGATAAGTTCGTGCAACACATTCCATCAAATTCTTGACAACCTTGCCCATGTGTTAATAATAGGAAATCAGTGGCTGCTCTATTTTGAAGAGTGGCAGGTCTGAGAGAGTTAGTATCTAAAGCTAAGGCACTTAAGGTTTTTGTTCTTTCAGTAGCCTGTTTTCCCAACGAGCAACCAAGTTTATTTAATTGCACTAATGCTCTAGTAGCAGCAACTCCTGGCGTAAAGAAGCTAGTTACAATAATTTCCCCTCTATTCCAGAGATCAACATTATCATTACAATTGGAGTCAAGTGTTGCTTGTTTTTGGTGACCTCTGTGTAACTGTGAGTGATTTAAGATTATATTAGGTCAGGTGTAAGCCACGATAGCCATCCCAACATACATGGACCTCCCCTTGGTTTCCAGGGAATACCTGGATAAGCTTTGTTGCCACGTAGCAAAAATATGCCTTGAGGCAATGCTTTTGGTAAATTGTCAATGTTAGTTTCAGTAACAACCGAACACCATGGACTCGTATTCTTTGTCATATTGCAAAACAGAAGACTATTTGGTCAGACATCAGTAAAATCATGGAGACGCTTCAGGGCCAACCACCGAGAATCTGGCCCACCTGGGCCTGGCCATGTCATGGTCATAATACATGGCAATACCTTCCAGCCAAAACACCAACATCGAGGGACATTCACTGTGCCCACAATATCTCTCTCTTCTGGATCTTTCATGATATCAGGCAATGCTTGAACCAAAACAGAAATAGTTGCCTTGTTTACCACCCCTTACATTGGTAGACCAACTAGACATGTATGAAATGGATGGTCTGCTGCACTTACTGAAGCACAGAAGGTCGTCTGATTCAGTGTCCTGGCCAAGGTCACCCAGATGTTAGAGCTGTTCCATGGTGTCAGTGCGGGTAGATGCAGTTTCCCATTTGTTGGAGTTGGAGTCCAAAACAGGAGGCGCACACTGAGCAGGAACCCAATGGGGACCTCCATCTGTGGAGACACAAGCATACCCTCTTCCCCAAGTTATTAACCTGAAAGGACCTTCCAAGTTATGATTTTCCAAAGACTTTACCTTTGCCATAACAGGTTCTTTCCCCGGTATCAGATCTGGTCCTACATGGATTAGTGCAGAAAAACGTCTAATCACTGGGGGGACATTCATGCCCATGTGTAAATCAGAACTGGATAATGTTAAAACGTTAAGACAAACAATGCTTTGTTGATTCGTGAATTTGGGGTCTCCCCTATCATTCCCCCGTTTTGTTTTACTAGCATGTTTTTTACAATTTGCTGCATCCACTCTATCACTGCTTGACCTGCGTAATTAACATAGCCAGCCACTACTCCAGGCAGCATTATTTCAGTAAGATTAGTCTGATTTGAAGTCACTTGAACCTTTATAACATGTGGCATACCAGTGGGTCCTACACACCATGTAACAGATCGGAATAATGGGGGATTTAACAAATGTACCCAGTATACTTGTCCGTTACCCATGGTCAAACACATTAGAACAGATATTACAAAGACTTCTGTCATTGTCGTTTCTTTCTGTTGTTGAGTTCTGGGGCTTTATACATTTCTCTGGCAGCCAGTATAGTCTTGTTGCTAGCTTTACACAGCCGTATCCTTGACCCCATGTCAGCAATAGCTCTTGTCCTTTCCACTCGTTATCATGGAGGTCTTTATATAGAACCAGTGGATTGGGCAAGGAATTGTCTGTCAGATGTCACAAGCTCTGTATTGCGGAAGGAGAATCAAAACTAGACAAATTTAAGAAATTCAGTACAAATTGTGCTTTTGCTAACTGTTTGTGTGGAGAAAATACTGGCATTCCCCTTTTTGTTTTTAAAGAAAATGTTTGAGCATATCATGGGTTTGTTCTACAATGCTTTGACCTGTTGGAGACTGGGGGATACTAGTAACATGGGAAACTGCCCAAGCTTGCAAAAAAGATGCAGCCCCCATTGACTCATAAGCAGGGCCATTTTTATCTGTTGCAGAACCCCTAAGGTTGCAAAAGTGCACAGCCAATGGCTAATAACATCCTGAGCAGATTCACCAGTATGAGCGGTGGCGACAATAGCAGAAGAAAATGTATCTAGGGACACATGTACATATTTTTGCTTGCCAAATTCAGCAATATGTGTAACATCTGTTTGCCAAATTTGTAATGCTTGTAAACACCAAAGATTAGTGCCAAAATAGGTAGGAACATGTTGCCTTGAAAGTCAGGGAGGCAGCAACGATACCACGTGTTTCACTATTGGAAATTTAAAACTGTCGCTGTAGAGAATGAGAGCCTTGGTGGAAAAATTGATGAGATGCTTGCGCTTGTTTTTTTATATTGGGAACAGGTCCAAGGCCAACCGCAGATACTAGTGCATCTGCCTTTGCATTACCCTCCGCTATAAAACCTGGGAAGGTGGTGTGACTCTTAGCATGCATAATATAATAGTGATGTTTCTGTTTTTGTATTGTTAGCCATATTAATTTTAGGATCACAAACAATTTTTCATCAGACACTTGTCCCAAAATTACTTTGTCTAATTGTTGAACCAACCTGGTTACGTAAGTAGAGTCAGTAACAATATTAACCAGGCCAGGAAAATGTTGAAATACCATTGCTACTGCTCTAAGCTCTACTACTTGGGGTGATCCTTCTTGATATTCCATTCAGTGTTGCCAGTGAAAGTTTTCTTTTCACACAATAACAGCTTTTCCGGTTTTCCCTGAGACATCTGTAAACACTGTTGGCTCTTCCACTGGATGGCTCTCTGATAACAGGGGAGGCTATCCCTCACATCAAGGTCTGGCATGGCATGTGTCTCCACCTCTCAATGCCTGCTGGGTTGCAGCCAGCAGCGGAGCTAAAGATTCGTCTTGGTGTCAAACACAGAGGCCAACCCAGTCTTGCCCTTGACTGTGGAAGGAGGCATTTGGCCAACCTCAGTCCTGGCACCTCGTTGTCAATGCAGAGTTTCACCTGCTTCATCCAGTAACAAATTGCTAATATGGCAAAGCACATACAGATTTACATTAGCCATATGTATACTACAGGGTGCAGCAGCATGTTGAAGATGCTAGTGGCAGTGAGGGGCTAGTTGAAGACATTTCCTACCAGTGGAGTTCTCTCACCCTCTTAATTTGTTCCGTTGCGTGCTTTATAACACTGTCATTGTATAGGAATCTTTTTAGCTTTTCCCTTATCATTTTCTAGCAGCTGCTGCAAATTTGCATGCTCTAACATCTGTTTGACAAGTGACAAATCCATACAAGGTGTAGTTTTTTATTAGTAACTGGCTAGGAAGTACAGGTGGTTTTATACACAAAATCATAGCCTGTAATAATAGCTATTTTACAAGCACACATATTCAAGCTGTTACTTTTCAGTTGCCCCCAAGTGATGTTTTGCAATCATTCATTTTTCTCTTCCTCTATCTCATTCTACTCTGGGTATTCACAGTCAGCTCTTATAGCTGAGGCATCAGGTTTTTCCACTCATCTGTCCAACTCATGGCAAGGCTTGATAAACTTTGCAGGTGGCTGCTATAGACCTGCAGGTAGGAGGACACAAATATACTCCTTCCCCCAGGTTATCGGTTCTTGAGAAGAAGACAGGTCAAAGTGATTCCTTAAAACAGAGGCATTCTGATGAAAAGGAATGTGAAGCAGCTGCAGAAATAAACTGCAAGGTGTTAACAGTCAAGGATTTTGCTGTGTCAGTACCCGTGTTTTTTTTTATTTTATTTTATTTTTATTGTTTTTTTCTTTCTCTGCCACTCGGCTACTGCCGTAGCCCCCCACCACGTTAAACCACAACGTTTTACTTCAGCATTTCAAATTTTAGACAACCTCTTTTTCAGGTTGGATATTTTGATTTCTTTTTGTGTAGTTTGCAAGAGGTATTTTGCCTAGAAATATCAGCTGAAAAAGATTCTGAGCTCTTCCATGTGTAATGGAGATATTAGACAATACCTCAACTGTAAGAGTTTAAGATATGCATATTTTGAGTCCTCTTAAAATATTATCTCTCTTTGTTAAATTCTGGACTTAACTTTAGCTTAACTAGCCTTTTTTGCATTGACCTTGACATCCTTTGAAAATACTTATAAGAAGTATTTCTGGTTGGTGTCAGGGGACTCTCTCATATTATATCACTTTGCCCCAGAAGTCCATGACCTTAATGTAAGTTAACCTTAGTCCATTCTCCTTTATTTTTATTTGTTTTCAAAAGCTTAGTTAAACAGCTTATGTAAATTATTCACATGTAATTTCCTTAGAGCTCTTTTCTTCACTTACTTGTAACATTTTGTACTCAAATGAGAAAGCTTAATGTAAGCCTGTATACTGAGTACAGACCTATAGAAACTTGCAGCAGCATTAGTTTAGTTTTCTTAATCACACCTGTTTTCTGTAATATTTTATGAGATCTTTATTGTTAGGAGGCATTTTGAAGTATAAATTGTTCCTTATATGCTGGGTTTGAAGTGTACATGCACATATTTGGAACTATTTTAATTAAAACCAATTTTATTAAAACCATTTTAATTAGAATTAGTTTGACCTGGTTGTAACTTCTCAAGCACTAGGAAATGTAGAAGGAAAAATAGCTAACAAGCTGCAATAAAGTAAATTTTTCTAAGTTATGTGGTTCCTTTCAAATATAATTGTAAGGCGTTTCTTTTCTAAAATTCTCTCTTGGTTTTTTTTTTTTCTTTTCACATTGCTGACTTTAATTTGTTTGTTTGTGGCATTATTTTCTTCTGTTTTTTAAATCTTGTCGTGGTTTAAGCCGTAAATTTCACTTCTCCCTCCCTTCCCCCCCCCCCCCCACTCCGATGGGGGGAAAATGAGGAGAAGAACCAAAAGAATGTAACTCCCATGGGTTGAGATAAGAACAGTCCAGTAACTGAGATATAATACAAATCACTACTGCTACCACCAATAATAAAAATAATGACAAGGCAAATACAAGAGAAAAGGGTACAACCGCTCGCAGCCCGACCGAGCCGAGAGAGAGAGAGAGACTTCCAGGTTCCTGCCCCCAGTATTTTACATCCTGGGCATCACGTGCTGTAGTATGGAGTAGCTCTTTGGTCAGTTTGTGTCAGGCACCCTGTCTCTGCCTCCTCCCGGCTCCCCCTCCTCTGCAGCGCAGCATGAGACTCGGAAAAGCCAAACCCATGACAATCCACCCCTTATTCCATACCATTTGCGTCATGCTCAGATCCCACATTTTCAATATACCATCACATACACATATATATATCCACACACACACACAGATGGAGAGATATAATCCCGTAGTGCCTGGGCCAATCCCTATAAAGCTGCTGAGTCCATCCAGTCCATGATGCCAGGCTCCATCTTTTGTAACAGTCTTTCAGAGCAGGGGAGGCTGTGTGCAGTGTTGGATCGTTGCCTGCTGATGCTGATTGTTCCTTTACTGCAGAACTCGTCTGGTTTCATCAAAGTTCGTTCTTTGTGGGGATGATGGTCTGAGGGCCAGTCGCAGATGACTTGAAGACATCTAGTTGATGGGCTATAAAAAAAAAAATTACATAGCAAGCAACAGCATGCCATTGAGTTCATTGGCTGTTTTCTCCTAAAATCAAATCTCCTTGAGGTACCCATCGGACTTCCCCATCTTCCCACATTACGCACTGCCATGGTTTAAGCCGTAAATTTCATCTCCCCCTTCTTCCCCCCCCCCGAACTCCGATGGGGGGAAATGGGGAGAAGAACCGAAGAAAATGTAACTCCCATGGGTTGAGACAAGAACAGTCCAGCAACCAAGATACAATACAAATCACTACTGCCACCACCAATAACAATAATAATGACAAAGTAAATACAAAGGAAGAGAATACAACTGTTTTGCTGCACGACCGAGCCGAGAGACTGCACGGGGAGAACCAGCAAGAGCCCGCCGAAACCCCCCACTTCCCGGTTCCTCCCCCCCGTATTCTACCTCCTGGGCATGACGTGCTGTGGTATGAAATAACCTCGTTGGTCAGCCCGGGTCAGGCGCCCTGTCTCTGCCTCCTCCCAGCTCTCCCCTCCTTCCCGGCGTAACATGAGACTTGGGGGGGGGGGAAAGCCGAACCCATAACAATCCATCCCTTATTCCATACCATTCACATCATGCTCAGATCCCACATTTTCAATATACCATCCCGTATATATATATATATATATATATATATACATACACACGCACACACACAAATGGAGAGATATAATCCTGTAGTGCCTGGGCCAATCCCTATGAAACTGCTGAGACCATCCAGTCCGTGGTGTCACGCTCCATCTTTTGTAACAGTCTTTCAGAGCAGGAGAGGCTGTGTGCAGTGCTGGAAGGCTGCCTGCTGATGCTGATTGTTCATCCTGTGTTTGCTTCCACCATGGTAAGCACATGACGCTTACCTTGGCGGGTTGGTGGGAGTGTAATATAATCTATCTGCCAAGCCTCCCCATATTTGTACTTCAGCCATCGTCCTCCATACCAAAGAGGCTTGAACCGTTTAGCCTGCTTCATTGCAGCATGTTTCACAGTCATGAATAACCTGGGCAACAGTATCCATTGTTAAGTCCACCCCTCCATCACGAGCCCATCTGCATGTTGCATCTCTGCCCTGATGGCCTGAAGTGTCGTGGGCCCACTGGGCCAAAAAGAATTCACCCTTATGTTGCCAATCTAAGTCCATCTGAGCCACTTCAATTTTAGCAGCTTGATCCACTTGTTGGTTGTTCTGGTGTTCCTCAGTAGCCCGACTCATGGGCACATGAGCATCTACGTGGCGTACCTTGACCACTAGGTTTTGCACTCGGGCAGCGATATCTTGCCACAGTGCAGCAGCCCAGATGGGTTTACCTCTGTGTTGCCAGTTGCTCTGCTTCTATTGCTGCAACCACCCCCACAGGGCATTCGCCACCATCCATGAGTCAGTATAGAGATAAAGTACTGGCCACTTTTCTCGTTCAGCACTGTCCAAGGCCAGCTGGATGGCTTTCACTTCTGCAAACTGACTCGATTCACCCTCCCCTTCAGCAGTTTCTGCAACTTGTCGTTGAGGACTCCATACTGCTGCCTTCCATCTACGGTGCTTTCTCACAATGCGACAGGACCCATCAGTAAATAAGGCATATTGCTTTTCACTTTCTGACAGTTCATTATATGGTGGGGCCTCTCCAGCATGCATCACTCCTTCCTCCTCTGATTTGGCTGCGGTGATTAATACTGTGGCTTCGGTAGCCGCCGTACTTGTCACTGGGGTTTGAGTCGTGGCTGTACCTGTCGCTGGTGGTGGTGTAGCTATTGTACTTGCAGCTGCACTGTCCGTTACAGTTGGAGTTTGAGTACCTGTTGTGCTTGTCCCTGGGGATGGTGTAGTTGTTGTGCTTGGAGCTGGAGTAGCTGCACTGTCCATTACTCCACCCTCAGTTCCAGAGACCTTTTTTTTTTTTTCTTTTGAAGATGCTGGACAGTGTTAAACAGGGCTCTGTAAGCATAAGCCAAGCCCCAGCACGTTGCCATGATTTGTCCATCTCTGGTGTGACCAGAATGACAACACACCTCCTTTAAATGTTTTACTAATTTTTCTGGGTTTTGCATTTGTTCATTGTTGAAGTTCCAAAGCACTGGAGGGGCCCACTGGCCTAGATACTTGCCCATACTATCCCACACACCCTGCCACTCATGACTGTCCAGCCTCAGGGAAAATCTCTTGGACCTCCTATATTGTCGTTTAGCCCTAGACAACGCCCAAACCCGACTATGCATAACTCTCGGGACCAGGCAAAATAGTCATGAGTAAAACATACTCAGAATGTGTGCCAACATGATGATTCCCATCACCACCAGCAGGCAGGTCTCAAGGGTATCTAAAGGCCATTCAAAACCTTGAAAATTCTCAAATGATGCTGTAAACGGTCTGGTGTGGGGGCTGGGAGCACAAAAGAATGTCTCCTTCACAGGCTGACCACCCAAGGAGGTGAAAAGAGACGTGTAATTGCTAAGAGCTTCCATTATATACCTCACAAAGTATAGAGTTGGTAGCCACACTGGAAACACAAACCGGGTCAGTTTCATGATCACTGAGTCTATTGTATTAAAAATCATTCCAATAAAGTAGAATGCAACAAGAACCTTAACCCAAAACCCAGATCTGAAAAACGTTAAGATAAGAAATACTGGCTGTAAGTAAAGTATCATACAGTGAACCTGTGAGAACCAGAGCAACAACTTTGAGAGCCAATAAATCAGCATTGTGACGAGTGACTATTAATCCTTCCCGTTTATCTCAACCCTTCATGCCCCACGTTGGGCGCCAAAAAGAACTGTTGTGGTTTAAGCCATAAACTTCACTTCTCCCTCCCTTTCCCCCCCTGTCGTGGTTTAAGCCCCCCACCCACGCAGTTTTACTCACTCGCTCACTCCTCCTCTTTCTTCCCCCAGTCCCGGGGTGATGGTGAGGAGAATCAAAAGTATTCAACTCGCACGGGTCGAGGTAAGAACAGTTTAGTAACTAAAGTATAACACAAATCACTACTGCTACCATCAATAATAATACAAGAGAAATACAAGGAAAAATAATACAACTGCTCACCAAGCCCAGCCCAGCCAGTGCACCCCCCAGCAGCGAACCCCCCAGTACCAAAAACCTGGCCATGCCGTGCACCCCCAGTCCATCAGTACCTCCACACCCTTCCGGGTCTCTGCCCTCCGTGTTCACATCCTGGACATGACGTTCTGTGGTATGGAATAACCTCTTTGGTCAATTTGGGTCAATGCCCTGTCTCTGCTTCCTCCTGGGTCTTCCTCTCCTCCCTGGCATAGCATGAAACTCAATGTCCTTGGCCAGGCTAAAACATTGTCAAGAAGAAACTATAAACACTGGTGTTATCAGCGCTGCTCCCAGGCCCAAAATCAAAAACACAGTGCTGCACCAGCTACCAAGAAGGAGAAAAGACGACTGCTACTGCTGGACCCATGACACCCCCCCACACTGATGGGGGGGGAAATGAGGAGAAGAACCGAAAGAATGCAACTCCCACGAGTTGAGATAAGAACAGTCCAGTAACTGAGATACAATACAAATCACTACTGCTACCACCAATAATAATAATAATGACAAGGCAAATACAAGGGAAAAGGATACAACCACTCGCCGCCCGACTTAGCCGAGAGAGAGAGAGAGAGAGAGAGAGAGAGCCACTTCCGGGTTCCTGCCCCCAGTATTTTACATCCTGGGCATGACGTGCTGTGGCATGGAATAGCTCTTTGGTCAGTTTGTGTCAGGCGCCCTGTCTCTGCCTCCTCCCGGCTCCCCCTCCTCCCCGGCATAGCATGAGACTCAGAAAAGCCTAACCCATGACAGCTCTGTTTATTATCATTAAATTGGGCAGTTCCTTTTTCCAGGAATCTACGACTATGTGCATAATTTAGGTAAGGTAAAACTAAGAAGATAACAGATGTCTTCAGTAAATGTGCATTGTTTATTGGCAGAACTTTTGTCTATGTGAGCAAGCTGAAAAACCCAGCTGCCCTACAAGGTTTAAAAGCTTTATAGCACCTTGGGAAAAACATGTCAGGAGTGTGGATTTATATGCACATATTAATTTACACACTGGCACCAGTTTTAGATAAATCATCATTTTTCACAATTTCGACTAAAGCTCATAATGCTTGTAGCACTGGATTTGGATTTATCTGAATTATAATGTAAACTCTGAATGGGACAATAACAGAAGAAAGACTCTCTGCTGTTTTGCTCCTGATGCATTTTTATTGCATTTAGCTATTTATTATTGTTTAGTGATGCAATCTCTAATCAGGAACTTAAAAGAATGATGACTAAGAAAAGTGGCATCCGAAAAATTTGCTATGTCATTTTCTGTCTGTTCACTAAATCTGAAGATGTATATGTCAGAACAGAAAAAAAAAAAGCAAGAAGTTAAGAGAAGTATTCAACTTCTAGGTACATATCTTCAACAAGTTGTATTTTGATGTACCATTTTAGCTTTAAATTATTAAAATGCATATTTTTCATTTAAAAAAAAGCAGTGTTAAGTTCCAATGTGTATTATGAATGAAAAGGTTTCAAATTTGTTTTTCTAATGCATGTAATAAACATGAGGCTAGTTTGGAGTTACAGGACTGGGAAACAGGACTTTCTATAAATCTCTCTTTGTATTACTAATTCAGAATGGCATATGAATGCATTGAAAACCAACATATTTTTGCTTCTTGAAGCAGACTTGATATTCATTTTGCATCAGAATTAACCCCTGGGTAACAGAAAGCCTCAAGGCAAACTTTGATAGCAAACTATATTTTAACTACCGCTAACAATCTAATTGAAAATGCTCTATAGTTAAAATAGCCTTGTCAAAAGTTCTTCGAATACAACCACTGTAATTACTTAGCATGTTTCACATGCAGGCTCTTGTTCTCTCTCCAAGGTATTTGTTCATTTTTATTGTTCTCTGTAGCTCATGCAATATACAGATATAAAAGAATAAAGTAAGCCATATGGGGATTAGCGGTGAGTTTAAGCCTTAATGCTCCATAACACCCCATAGTCTGAGAAATTCACATTAAAATTCTGAGAGTAGCATAAGCAGTGTGAAGAGGGTTTGAAGAAAGGCATTATTAAAGCAGGGGTCTGGAGAAGTTATCTGAGGTGAAAAGTGCATCCAGAAAGAAAGTATTTTCTGAGCAGAACTTTTGTAATATGACTGAAAAAACTGCATAATGAATTCAGCTCCAGGAATTAGAAGTACACTAAGGCTGTGTCTGATAATCTTTGCATAAAGTTTTTTTAATTATTTCTGCCACACTTCTGATTTGTCATTTGTTTTTTTTTTTATTCTATGCTACTAGCAAGTATGTTGCTGGTATGGATTGTAGTCTGCAACTTTGAAGTATAGGTTTATATTTGTTCAATGGCATAAGTTGTATAGTCATCCATATTGTGGTTTTCACATTTGGAACTGATCGCAGCAGAGACACTACTGATCCATGAAATTGTAAGAATGCCTGAAATCAGTTTCTGCCCACTTTTGATTGTGTTTATCTCATGTCTATGTCCTTTAATCTCTCCTTCACAAAATCTGCTGTTAATTTCACTAATATTTCCATCAACAGAAAAATGCAGATTAAGATTCCAAAATCTGACAGCTTTCCTTCATAAGGAGTCATGAAAAGCAAGGTATTTCACTGTCCGGAGTCTCAAATTGCTATGTTTTTCTCTCTTCCTGCTGCCAGAAGTTACTGACCTCTATGCTAACTTCGGTGTTCTTATTTCTTCGAAGGGAGGTCAGACCTAACTGGTTTTCATTTCACCCCATTAAAAAATTACTTTCTCAGGAACACTTCCCTGTGCCACAATAATCAGCAAGATAACTCACAGCAGAAGATTACACTAAAAGCTGATATCCATTACAGGAAAAAATCAAAGAAAAACAAGATAATGAAGCAATGTCTGATTTACTGTCTGATCCCTGCTTCCTTATTGTTCCAGACCAGGCTTTTTGGCTGACCGTCTTATGTGCTAATCCTCAATTTTTCAGGACTGGAGGGAGTCAAAACTACCTTTTCTCTTAGCTCTGCAATGAGCCTTACCTCAAAGCACTGCTGATAACATGCAGGGAAGTATAAACCTGTTAGCAGATCTAGAAGACACAGATTTTGCACTTCTGATAGTGCTCTAATCACAAAGATCTAAAGTAACCTTTCATTTTTTATTTGTCTGGCAGACAAATACTTGACTCTCACTGTAAAATTATTTTCTATTAAAAATCAGACTTGTTTCTTTTCTATGGTCATCCTAGAACAGATTATCTCTTCTGTATCGCCTGCAGTATGATCAAAAGACTCAAAAACATCTTTCTTTTACTGGAACGTAGGAAGTGATCTTCCTTGTAGTCAGCATTAAAACTCCCACTTGCCCAGAATAAAAATGACATCAATAAGGACAATAGTTAACTGTCATTATGGAACAGTTCTATATAAAATATGTTTAAATATATTTAAAACATGTATATAAGGATTAATAGACACTGTACTTGCTCAAAAGTTTGCGACATGATTGTGTAGAAGTTCTGGAGCAGTGCACCAAGCAGAACCCACAGTAATTAACCAAAGGGAATATTGAAAGTGGAAGGTGTATAGTCCAGATTTTATATTGTTATCATAGAATGGTGGCTGGGAGATTCAAAACTGTCTCCAAAATTCTGTTCTCCCTTATAAGGAGGGTGTGGACTGTATTTTCAGACGGTTTGACATTTTTCCTTAACAGCATCTTATTTAATTACAAATGCAAGTGTTTGTTATCTAAAAATCTGACAATCATTTATTATTATATAACACTGATATTTTCCATGTTCTGTGTTATTCCATGCTACCTTGTCAAACGTTGTGACCTTTCTTCTTGACAGTCTATGATTTAACTATGCATGCAGGTGATTATCATTTCAAATCTGGTAGTTACTGTCATTTTAATTGTAGCATTATCCTACTATTAGCAGGAGTTCATATCAGTATTTTTCAGTCTGTTTTAATAAAGAATAAGTTAAAGAGGGAAAAGTATTCATTAAATGGGACATCAAGTTTTTGTATTTCAGTCACTGAGCAAGACCAAATAAATATTTTGGTTCTTTTTTTGGACCAAATAATATCTTGATTTTTCTTGTTCAAGAATTTTTTTTCTTCAATATATGTATCATTCTGTTTGAAGAAGCTTTTAATATTAAAAAGCAAAGTGGAAAGGCAAGTCCTTACAAAATGTATGAATTGAAATTTCGGAATGCTGTACAAGGACTTTTCCCAATACACTTACTTACAATATCAGATAGTGATTGTCTCCTATTTAATTTTTATGGAAGGAAAAATAGCTCCCGAGTTTACCTAAACAGCTCACACTCTCTTCATTTACCATTCTAGAAACCATTTTTCTACTAATACAATTTATCCTAAAAAATAAACCACTTGGTGTATCAGATGATACGAGGTAACCTCACTTAGATTTTGTGTGTAGCATTTACTCATTGTCTGATCTTCCTGTTTATTTAGCCTTTTAAAGGTAGAGAGCTCTCTGGGACAGTCACTCAGCCTTCTTTATTCATTTTACCCTGGCCCATTATTCTAAATAATGGAGAGGAATGTTAACACTAGCGTGCCTGATCTACAGCTGCTTTTAGCAAACCATGAAAATATATAAGCCTTGGAAAACCCGAATGAATGTCTCAGTAGCAATTTATTTGACAAAGCAAGGTTCAATTTTGATATACAAAGTCTCCCTCCTTTCTGGTTAGTGTACTGCCAAAAGGCTGCACATACACAGAAGGAGCAGGTGGAAAACATGATTGCACTGCAATACTACACCTAATATTTTAATTTCAATATGTACATCTGCATCTATTTTTTTCCGTTGTTTTTTTTCAGACTTCCTCTTTCAGAAAAAGGAAGCATTGATATGAATGACTGTGCTCATTTAATCAGTAGCTTTGTGAAGAACAGATTTGCAAACTATTTTGAACTGTGTGTCCCTGAGGTAGCAAGGCAGGCAGGTGTTTTCATGTTAGGAGCTATTGAACTTCCCTGAACCTAGTCAGCTCACTTCTGGAACACATTCATACTCTAAAAGATATTAGAGCTGCAAAAGATCTGTTTAAATCATGTTTCCCTCTCCTTGCCAATATGAAGAGCTATCCTGTACAGTACGTATCAAGTCTAGGTTTTATAAACCTGGGACATGAATTTTTCATTTTCTAATAAGAAACTATTCTTATTTCAGTTTTTCCTTAGAGTTTGTGTTAGATTTTGTGTAGGACCTAAATGATTTTTCTCTTACTTCCATGCTACTATATCTGACTACCGTACCCTTCCTCCAGATCTGAAAATGATTGCATTTCTGAACTCAGTGGCAAAAGTCTCCTTGGCTTAAAAATAACTAAGACTTCACCTTCAGTTTAGTCTGCTAAGTGACTGCTTCCTGCTATTCACTGTATATCAAATCACACACCCAGAGAAATCAGCTTTCATGCTTGCTGGAATAGTAGATAGGTCCCCCTACCAAAAAAATCTTGTGGTGTTGGGGATAAGCCCTTCTCGTCTTATGTTCTCATCTGAGTATCCTAAACTTACCCAGGGCTGATAATTGTTTCTACATAGTAGGTAAAGTGCAATGGAATGTACACCAAATAAATTATGTCATTTGGGACATGACAACTGCTCTACAGCCTAATGAAAGAGACAATATTAAAATAAGATTATGACTACTAAAATTTCTTATTTATTTGATTTATTTAATAACAGGAATGAATTAATAAATTTATTAATTTTTCTTTCAATCAATAGCAATTGTCTTACAGGTGGTAGAAGAGCAAAGATAATTCTATTAAACTGGACTTAAAATTTGCAAAATACACTTGAGAATACAGAATATATAAAATATATAAAATACATGCTTACACAGTACTGTATCTTCACACAGATTTTGTTCTTGCTTTATTTTTTTTTTTATAAACTTGGCTCACATAGAACGAATCTTTAAAACTTTTTTCTTTCTGAAAAGTTTATTTCTATTTCCATCCCCTTTCTTTCATGACAGCAAAGCCACTAATACTTTATGTAACCTGAAAGAGCGTTTTTCTAACAGCACTTTTCAATTTTGTTCACAGAATGCCTTTTTTGTCTCTATTTTTTTCTACGGTTCTATGATTCTATTTTATGATTCCATTATAATAGTAATGTTTCAGTTAGCTTTAATATCCTTAAACAGCTAAACTTATTAAACTGAAAGAGGGTAGATTTAGATATTAGGAAGAAGTTCTTTACTGTGAGGGTGGTGAGACACTGGAACAGGTTGCCCAGAGAAGTTGTGGATGATCCATACCTGGAAGTGTTCAAGGCCAGGTTGGATGTGGCTTTGAGCAGCCTGGTCTAGTGGAAGCTGTCATTGGCTATGGAAGAGTTTGGTGGAGTTAGATGATCTTGAAGGTTGCTTCCAACAGAAACCATTGTATGATTCTATGAATAAATTTTCTGTGACATGTTCTAAACCATGCGTTTTTCAAGAGTAAGAGCTGTGTTCCTCCAAGGAGTCTGCAAATGCTGACAGTTTCCTGCATCAACTAAATTCTGAGAACAAATCCAGTTTCAGATTATTAAAAACATATATTTCACGTAATGCATTTTAGGGGGAGGAAAAAAAGCACCAGTTGATTCTAAGTTTTCTTGTTTCATACTCCTTTAAGATATCTAAAACAACAATGATGTGTTCCTGTAGTGTATATTACTCTTGAGGAGAAATTCTGAGGTGTGTTTTGTTTTGTTTTGTTTTGCTTTGATTTTGCTTTGATTTTGTTTTGTTTTAGGAGGCAGGGGGAGGACACACAACAGGGTAGTGTTGATTTATTTGTTGGGTTCAACAGGTAAAAGTGAACAGAAAAAACAGAAGAGGAATTAATCATGGAAAATATAATACTTACACAGATGCAATTGCTCTACTTTAGTTAATATATACATAAAAATATATTTTATGCAATATACATTATATATATATGCATGTATATATATGACATTTACTCGCTATGATAAAAAAGCTGGATCCGGACAGGCATCTACTAAGTAGCTGTGAGTGACAGGATAGAAATAGTTAATGAAATGGATTCAGGCCTTATCACCCTGGTCCAGCTTAAGTCCTGGGAACAGTGAAGAAAACACCAGGTGCTATTGCCCCGTCTGGCCTAAGCCTTGAGAACTGTAAAGACAACAAGGAAGAGTAAAGATCAGTTAGCAAAACAAAGCAGTTTGCAAGACAAAGTAGGGTGTGCATCTCAAAAACAGACCAAACAATGTGAATATTTGTAACCCTTAGTAGTTTTGCCGAATCTGGATGATAAAGAAGTAAGAGAGAGGAAAGTTACTGCTTAGCACTTAGTAGACTATAAAAGGGATAAGAGACATGAAATAAAGGTCTTTAGTTTTCACCAGAACTGGAGTCCATCTTTGATACGCCACAGGTAGCCATTTGCAAAAATGCCACCACAGCTACTAAAAAAAATCCCTCTGAAAATCTGGCCCTGACAGATTTCAAGTATGAAGATTTGCGTCATAAGGACATGAAAAGAAAGCTGAGGTAGCTTCTAAAAATCGTTAAGTACCCACCCATTGACTCACAAGTAAAAGTTTATAGTGAGTATTACTTCTGTAATAAGGTAGGCAATTCAGTTCAATTTGACTAGACAAAAGAAACTCAGCACATCACTTTTTTTGACTGATATTAACCTTCACAGATCACTGAGTCTATCCAGATTCCGTAATTGAGTGTTTGGTTAAAACAAAGACTTCCAGCTGTTTTCAGATGACTCAGCAGAAATGTATTTTTAATGGCACTATATTGATCTTAATAGCATATCCTTCAAGAAAATCTGCGTCAAGAAGCTTTGACCTGAATTTTCAATGACAGCAGAAAAATTATTTTATTTTATTTTTTCTCCTCCTAGGTTTAGAAAGGTTTTTAACAAGATGTCTTAGGGTTTGCAACATAAAATAATAAAGCGAGTGGTAAAGCAGCATTTCAAATGTTGCAGTGACTGAAAAACATATTCCAAACTCGTGAACAATACCATAAATATCTCATACAATGAATATATTAGATATGGATATGTTTTATAAACACAGGTATGTTTTACAGTTAAAGAAATAAGAAAACTAAATTGAGCAAGGGTTTTTGTTTTATTTTTTAAAATTCTGATTGCTAGATAACATTTAGATGATGAGCTATGTGATAAACATAGGCTTTTTAATATATATCACTGCAGCAACATGCTGAGGGAAAATTATCTGGATTCATTGAAATAAAAAAAAAAACCCAACATTTTCCTTCAACCTAAGTATTAAAATAAAGGCAAGAGAAAGCAAGATCAGATATTTAAATAAAATAAGAACATGTTACTATAAAACTGTTAATTACAAAAAATAATATGCAAGTTAAAAATCTCCCTACCAGAATATATGCAGCTTGCTGAAAGCAAAATTAGCCTTAATGTCACCTAAGAATGATTAGGTAAAAGCACTATCTTAAGACATTGAGTATTGCTTCAATTTGCTGTACATTTTCATTAGCTTATTTTAGTAAATAAGAGGCATGTTGTGAAACCACGTCTCTCTTTGGGAGAAAGTCCCTGTGCTCCTAAAAGGTGACTCACTTAACTTTCAGAATATGACACAAATATTACAAATTACTTATATGTCGTCTTGACACTTCAGATGTGGTGAGATGTGGCATGTTCAAGAACTATCATGGCAATTATGAACACAGCAAGTTTTTATGCTAAGGTATATGAGGAACTGAAGGCTAGGAAAGTGTTTTCCAGAAGCTTGTTTGTAGAGCACTTTCAATCTTTGCATTTCACTCCATCTTGACCTAATCCTGTACATCAGATCCTGCACCTATTACTTCCCAGATATGTTACTGTGTAGATTAATCATTTATCTAAAACAGAAGTAATTTGGAATTCACAATCTAGGTGCCCTCTTCCTCTTCTTTCCAAAGATGCCTCTCACTGATATTATATACAGCATGCTTAGCTAACACCATCTATTGAGTTCACCCAAAATACAGCAGCCACTGACAGTGTATGTGAGAAACATCAAAGGTTCACTGTTCCTTTGTTTTACAGATCACCTATTGAGAAAGTGGGCTTCAGTTCTCTCAAAACTTGAGTGCTTCAAAAACACAGCTAACATGTCCTCACTGCTGCCAATTGGCTAGACCAACTGGAAAATGCTGCCCTTACTGCATTTATATCATGAATTTAAGGTTAATAGAAACATAGCATTATTTAGATCAGAAAAAAAAACTTCAAGATCATAGAATCATAGAATGGTTTGGGTTGGAAAGGACCTTAAGATCATCTAATTCCAATTCCACTGTCATTGGCAGGGAGGCCTCCCACTAAACCATGTTGCACAAGGCTCTGTCCAACCTGGCCTTGAACACTGACAGCGATGGAGCATTTACCACATCTTTGGGCAATCTGTTCCAGCACCTCACCACACTAATAGTAAAGAATTTCTTTGTTATATCTAACCTGAACTTCCTCTGTTTATGTTTAAACCTATTACCCCTTGCCCTCTCACTACAGTCCCTAATGAAGAGTCCCTCTCTGGCATCTCTGTAGACTCCCTTCAGATACTGGAAGGCTGCTAGGAAGCATCCAAGAAGCCTTCTCTTCTCCAGCCTGAACAGACCCAACTTTCTCAGCCTGTCTTCATATGGGAGGTGCTCCAGTCCCCTCATCGTCCTCATGGCCCTCCTATGGACTTGCTCAAACAGCTCCATGCTCTTCTTGTGTTGAGGGCACCAGAACTGTACTTAAGACTCCAAGTGAGGTCCCACAAGTGCAGAGTAGAGGGGCAAGATCACCTCCTTCAACCTGCTGGACATGCTTCCTTTGATGTGGCCCACAAAACAATTGGCTTTCTGGGCTGGAAAGGAGTTACTCAAAAGGAGTGTGACCAGCAGGTCAAGGGAGATGATCCTGCCCCTCTACTCTGCTCTCATGAGACCTCACTTGGAGTACTGTGTGCAGTTCTGGTGTCCTCAACATCAAAAGGACATGGAACTATTGGAACAAGTGCAGAGGAGGGCCACGAGGATGATGAGGGAACTGGAGCACCTGCCCTATAAAGATAGGTTGAGAAAGTTGGGTCTGTTGAGCCTGGAGAAGCGAAGGCTGCGTGGAGACCTCCTAGAAGCCTTCCAGTATCTGAAGGATATATATAGGGATGCTGGGGAGGGACTCTTCATGAGGGTCTGTAGTGAGAGGACAAGGGATAATGGGTTCAAACTTAAACAGCGGAAGTTTAGATTGGATATAAGGAGGAAGAAATTCTTTACTGCAAGAGTGGTGAGGCACTGGAATGGGTTGCCCAGGGAAGTTGTAAATGCTCCATCGCTGGTGGTGTTCAAGGCTGGGTTGGACAGAGCCTTGGGTGGCATGGTTTATTGGGAAGTGTCCCTGGGCATGGCAGGGGGGTTGGAACTAGATGATCTTAAGGTCCTTTCCAACCCTAACTATTCTATGATTCTATAATTCTATTGCACTGAGTAATTTAATCCCTTACTTAAGTGCAACATTTTTATCAGGAACAAAGATACTTAAATACTCATAACCAGTAATAAAACTCCCACTTGCTTTATTAAAGTCCTATGATTGCCTTCATTCTCTACTGATTTTTTCATTGTCCAGCTTTTAATTTTCTTCATAGACACTAAGAGAAAGACAAATACTGCAAGATTAATGCCCTACATTTTATCAACACTGCATCATTCTATTCTGTATTCATCTTACCTATTTGTTCCTGTAAATCTGAGCATTAAAGTTACAAAAAGCAATTAATTATATTTTTCTGGCTGAGAACAGCCCACTAACTTTTGTATTTAACATTAATTTGAAAACATCTGTGTTATGTTAACCCTTAGGGCTTTTTTAACCTGTATTTTAAATGATGTCCACATGATTTTATTGAGTCTTTCTAGAGTCTGAAGTGCAACAGCTCTATTACAAAACATGTCCAGGAATGTTCTATAAAAGTGCAAGATAATTGCTGAAATAGTAATTATTCAAGAAACAGTACCCTGGAAGATTTAAAATTAAAATGACCTTAGTAACTGGCCAAATGTTTGCTCATATTAATAAGTCAGAGGTATGTATTTCTGAAGAACACTTGATTGTGGTAGGTTGTTTTTTCCCTCTTTAAATATTCTCTCTTAAATCAAAGTGAATAAAATTTAAAGAAAATTCCTGAAAAACATGAGGCTATTATTAGTCATTGAGCTCATCTGAGTTCACTGGGGACAACAAATAATGCTGTCTAATTAATTAGGATGACAGCAAGGTTTGCGACATATTTTTTATGGCTGGCTGATTCGAAACCCTCTTGTTGATTAGAACTTGCATGTTTCAAATAGAAAAGGATGTTAGACATCCCATCTGCTGTGTAACAGAGCTTCAGAAAAAAAAGTACAATGAAGTCTTTATAAGTTCACATCACCAGAGCAAGACAAATGCAGCATTGCATCTGATATACAATGACACAATTGCAATTGTTAAAATTCTATTATTTTAATCAAGCTATGTGTTAAAAATAAATCCTACTTTCAACATGATTTGTTGTTCAGTCTGACATCAGAGTCTGTTAGCCAATAAATGTCTCACTTCCAAATACCTCTTCTCTTTGAGTGAATGCAAGTAAAATTTTGAAATGGAATGCATATCCAGAGGTGGCACAACTTGCTTACAAAGTGCTGTCTGGTGAACAATGATATAACACTTACTGTCTGCTATGTAGAGCTGTGACACTAATGATGTGCATATTCTGAAATAAACTTGTTAGAAAGCAATTTACTTAAAAATGTATAATTCTATTTCATGCCTGGATACACTTATGTGAAAGTAGTGTACTTCTAGTATACTTGAAATAGATTTAGCAAACATATGAAAGATCAGTATACCATTCATGAAGTCCAAGTACACTATAATCAAGCTCCTCTTTTTTTTTTCCCAATAAATCATTTATAAGTAATGCTGTTAGTATCAATATCCATATTATATATGTGGTTACAGAAAAATTGCATACAGTTATAAATTCTTGAGTTCTAAGGTAATCAAATACAGAAATTAAGTATTTGCACATATTGTTTATGGCTATTGGAAAAGTTATGTTGTCACAGAGCTATATGCAGGTTTCTTTTTTTAAGTATATTTGTGTAAAGTTAAAAAAAAAATTGCTTTAATCTATTTATTTTTCATTGTTTTCAGTATAAGCCTATTTGGCACTTGTGCCAGACCTCTACCTTGACATTCTCTTGAATGTTCTTTTTTGAGATATCAGGCGATTGATTACTGATGCATATTTTATTGAATTTTTAAAATATGGTTAAAGTTATGGTAGCTTAAAACAGAGGACAGGTCAGATACTTGTGGAGCACACATACTGTCTAGAATGAATGACTGTAGCTGATATTAACCATGTATAGCACATAGAAATTGCTCAGATTAACATCTTGTCAGACATAATAGAAGACTTTATTTCACTTAGAAACAGGATCATAGAACGTCTCAATTTAGAAGGCACTTGTAAGAATTGAGTCCAACTCCTTGCTTCTTGCAGGACTACCTTAAACTAAATCATCACGTGACTAAGAGTATCATCCAGATGCTCCTTTTACTCTGACAGGCTGGGTGCTGTGACCACTTCCCTGGGGAGCCTGTATCAGTGACAGCCCACCCTCCCAGTGAAGAACTTTTTTCTCATGTTCAATCTGAACTTCTTCTGACATAGTTTCATTTCCTTGTGTCCTGTCTCTGGTCATCAGAGAGAGGAGATCAGCAACTTTTCCTCTTCTGCCCTCCTTGAGGAAGTTGTAGACTGCCACGAGGTCACACCTCAGCTTTCTTCTCTCTAACCAGGAAAAACAGAAATGCCCTCAGTCACCAGTAAGCCTTGCCATCCAGACCTTTCACCACCTTGGTTGTCCTCCTCTGGACACACTCCAATATTTTATAGTAGTCCTTCTTATGGTGAGGCACCCAAAATTCCACACAGTACTTGAGGTGGGCCCACACCAGTCCAGTGCAGAATGGGACAATCACCTCACTTGACCAGATATATATACTGTGCCAGGTGCACTCCAGGGCACAGTTAGCCCTTATTGCCTTTCTTTTCCCTATTCAAAATTCTTTTTTCTAAGTTATGCTCAGCTTGTACATTTCTCGTCAAGCCTTGTTTACTTAGATAAAAATAGGGAAAAAATTCTCAGACCAGAATTGTTCCTCATGATACATTCTCATATCTATAGTTCAGGTGAGTTCTAGACATATTATGCATTAGGTTTATATTCCAAATGCTCAAGTAGAATGGCTGTAACAGATCTTTAAGCTAAATTATCTTTAATATTTACATAGGGTATCTGAAAGCAAATGTTTATATCAGGATGCTTTCTATTTAAGTCTTTCTTATGTTACAGTATAAATAAGAACACCGATTTATTCTAACTAAGCCCTTTAGCCAAGAAATATTCAGAATGCTTTTGAAGATTTACATGAAAGGTTTTGCTTTATTATTAATGCTTAATTGGTCATTCCCATGCAAATAGAGATGAGCCCTAACATTAAAGTTAGCACTAGACTGTGTTAGAGACACATTTTATATCAGAAGAATGATAAGACAGCGTACACATTAATTATCATCTTACTAGAAAACAAAAGTCCATACTATTTTTTATGAATCACACCAACAAATAGAACATTGTATTCTAAATGCATATTTAAATCTGTCATAAATCGTTCACACAGTCAGGGAATCTTTAAGTTACAAACATCTTAGCAATATCTTAACACAAACAGGGACTCCAGCTGATCATGTAAGACTCACAACAAAACATAAGACTAGATAAGTTTAGATTTCTTTATGGGAGAACAAGGAAGAAACCTACCCAAACCTCCCAAAACCAACAAGAACACCCCAGCCCAAAACCAAACCAAACCAAATTCAACTGCTAAAAAATCTTAAATAAATATCACTAAAATGTTTATTTAAAATTCTGTCCCATTTTGTTCATCTTTGTAAGAAAGAATTAGAGATCCAAAAAAGTAGAGATTGAAGATCTCTGAGGAGTTATTTATTCTCTTGTCCTATGGTGATGTCTATTTTTTTTAGAGATCAAAAGGAAAAGAAAAAATAAAAATACTGATACCTATTACAAAATATTTTTTTATATCTAAAAATTGAATATATGAGACACTGCATACATAAAGTTTGAAAAAAAAGTAATATTGGGAATATCCAAGAAGAAACAGAAAGTATAAGGGATATAAAGAACTTCCTTCTCTTTAAAATACAAAGTCGCTGACTTTCTTAGGATGACTTTTCAATTTGGTTCTGTATTCAGTTGACTTCCATTTTTCAGTCTATTTCAGACACATAACTGTCTCATGAGAAATTATCAGAAACCAGAATGCTAATGCAGTGGGGCAAGAATTGCATGTATGATGCCAAAAGAATATTTCTTTATGAAATCTATGATTTTTTACTGTGATTATTGACACATGCCCTACAATGTGCCCTCTCAATGTCTGCTCAATACTGGTTCTTATCTATAGTTTCAAATCTGGGGGTGAAATTTAACAAAACTTAATCCAGTGATTTTTTTTCAGATCAATAGTCAGAAAAATGGAATTAAATGTCATTAGAGAACACAAAGAAATTGTCAACTATTTCTATTTTCTAGGGGTTTTCTTCTTTGCACAGAAGGCCAATATAGAACAGCTAAAATCCGACTTACATGTTTGTCGTGGTTTAAGCCGTAAATTTCACTTCTCCCTCCTTTCCCTTCCCCCCCCACTCCAATGGGGGGAAATGGGGAGAAGAACCGAAGAAAATGTAACTCCCACGGGTTGAGATAAGAACAGTCCGGTAGCTAAGATACAATACAAATCACTACTGCCACCAATAATAACAATAATAATGACAAAGTAAATACAAAGGAAGAGGATACAACTGTTTTGCCGCCCGACCGAGCCGAGAGACCGCGTGGGAAGAACCAGGGAGAGCCCGCCAAAAACCCCCCACTTCCCGGTTCCTCCCCCCCGTATTCTACATCCTGGGCATGACGTGCTGTGGTATGAAATAACCTCATTGGTCAGCCCGGGTCAGGCGCCCTGTCTCTGCCTCCTCCCAGCTCTCCCCTCCTTCCCGGTGTAACATGAGACTCAGGGAAAAACCGAACCCATAACAATGCTCTTTTGAGAAAATTGAGGGCACTGATGGATATTCAAGTTGTTGTAGTTTCAAAACCTGAAGCTGGACCTGTGTCCATGTTCTCAACTCACAGAAAGTTTAAGGTGACATAACTTTAATCTTTTAAACTGTACCTTGCATTAAATCACATTAGCTTGTTTGCACTGTGATTTGATAACACATACAGAAACAAATTAAGCCCTTCAGTTTATTCCAGTTATTTGGCTCCAGATTAAGACAACTCAATTAGGTGCCTATATGCAGAATCCAAGTGCCTATCATGATCACCTAGTCAATAAAATTAATGGGATCTAAGGACTAATTTCACTGAGTAGACACTAATATCTAATCTACTGAATTGTACTCTAGTGATTTTATTGTCAAAAGGCACAGTGCAAGCTCTCAAACACAAACATCTAATGTCATCTGAGGTCATGGACTCAGAGAATCATAGAATGGTTAGAGTTGGAAAGGAGCTTAAGATCATCTAGTTCAAAACCCACTGGCATGGGCAGAGACACCTCTCTGTAGACCAGGTTGCTCAAGGCCCCTCCAACCTGGCCTTGAACAGCGTCAGGGATGGAGCATTCACAACTTCCTTGGGCAACCTATTCCAGGTGCCTCAGCACTCTCACAATAAAGAACTTCTTCCTTATATCTTACCTGAAAATCCCCTGTTTAAGTTTGAACCCATTGTCCCCTGTCTTATCACTACACACCCTTGTAAAAAGTCCCTCTCCAGATTTCTTGTAGGCCTCCTTTAGATACTGGAAGGCTGTTCTAAGATATCACTAGAGCCTTCCCTTCTCTAGGCTGAAGAAGGCAAACTCTCTCAGCCTGTCTTCATAGGAGTGAAGCTTCAGCCTGCTGATCATCTTCGAGGCCCACCTCTGGACTTGGTCCAGTAATGCTGTACAATATCCTGTAACAACATGATGGTCCAAAATGGCAAGCATCTCCTGTAGATTTTGTGTCAAATGAGACTCCCACATGGATGCTTGAAATATATTCGGGCTTCTCAAATTGCACATCTATGAACTGTATCAACTGCATGGCCTTTCCAAAGACAAATTAATTATGATGTATTTGGGTGAGCTAATCAGTAACTTCATCAGGTACCTACACCCTCCATGAATGCAATCTACTGTGAGTCAAATTCTCTAAAGTGTTTAAAAAATATATTTTCATACACCTGCAAATACCTTCAATAAGTACGTCACAATCAAGTAATTTTCTTCCTCTTTATAATAAAATCGGATTTTTATTGTGTAGATTTTATTACCAGAAAGGCATGGAGATGATGAGGCTGGCAAATAATGTGTATTACATATATGTAAACAGATTAAAGCAGCTATGTCTAACAAAAAAGTCCAGAATATCTCTCTAGCAGAAAAGAACATAGAATAGGCCTTGCCCATACTATCAAATCCTCTTATGTCCTAAACCAGGATTATCATAACTGATCTGCCTTGGGAATAGTCTCAGTTCTGACCAATGTTAGGATTTAAATTCTACTAAATGGTTTTCCTTTTGCTGACTGTCCTGGGTTCAGCAGTAGCAGTCATTTTTTCTCCTTCTTGGTAGCTGGTGCAGTGCTGTGGTTTTGACTTTTGGCCTTGGAATAGCGTTGATAACCAATGTTTTTAGTTACTGCTCAAATGTTTAGTCTGACTGAGGACTCTCTGAGTCTCATGCTCTGCCAGGGAGGAGGGGAAGCCAGGAGGAAGCAGAGACAGGACGCCAGACCCAAACTAGCCAAAGAGGTATTCCATGCCACAACACGTCATGCCCAGGATCTAAAAACTGGGGGCAGGAACCCAGAAGAGTTAGTTTGTGGCTTAGTCGTGGGGTGGTGAGTAGATGCATTCTCTTCCCTTGTATTTTCCCTGGTCATCATTATTGTTGGTTGTAGCAGTAGTGGTTTGTGTTATATCTTAGTTACTGGACTGTTCACGTCTCAACCCCTGGGAGTTACATTCGTTAGATTCGTCTCCCCATCCCTCTGGAAGTGGGGGGGAGGAAGGGGAAGGGAGGCTTCAGAGACTGTGTGGTTTTTCTGAGTTACAGCTGGGCTTAAACCACGATACTGAGCTATATTAATTCTCTTGTCTGCAGTTTTTAACTTAGACATCAATTTCTTTTCTGTAGAATATTGCCATGTGTAGGCAGGATTTTCGTGGAGAATTCAGCTCCATATAAAATCTTTGCCTCTGTTCAAGTTTATACTAACACAGAAATTCTCCTTTTCAATTAACATTCAAGTGAATGTGTTGTTTTATGCCTGACAGCATGAGAAGCTGTGTTTCATGTATGAAGACTAGAATGTGAAGAGGCTTATATACACAAGGTAAATGGTTTTCTCCTGTCACCTGTGGAGAGGATGGTGAGTAGAGAAATTTCTCTCCCATCTGGACAGGCCCATTTTTGTCCTTAAAAAGAGGTGGAAATTAACAAAGAATTCCTCTAAAGTGGGATAGTGAGAAACCTTCTATAGTGTATTTCAAATATAGTAGCTAGACATTTTAGAAATACATGCACTGAAAGTGAAGGATGATTCCTGCATCAGCTGTTGTACTGACTGTATTCACAGGACTGTCATACTTCTGTTACACGGTAGTTTCTCTTTCTATCAGTCAATCTATTATGTAAAAAAGTGGAAAACAAAACTTCAATTCTTCCTGCTGTAGCACTTCTGAGTGCACTACTTCTTTGAAATGCTCCCAGCTTTCAACCAATTTCTTTCCAATTGTAACACAACTGCTTGTCAGCTTCTGAAACATCCTGAAATTAACATAAATAGTGAATATGCCTTCAAATTTTTTGTCAGATTTTTAATTGCTAATGCATTTAGCTAGATCGTTAGTTCCATAGTGGTAGCACTTGCTACATCTAAAGGGGAGTAGTTTATATGCTTTCTCATTTCTTAAAGAGGTTTTCAGAGTGACACAGAGAAGTATCTAGATCTACTTTGTGCGTATGCTTTGCACCTTTTAAATGCAAGACTTCAAAGAATTCTTGCAGGCCGAAGCAGCAGGAATACAACAGTAGTGTAGAGGAGCGTGATAGAAAAGAGTTGTGTTTTACATAGACTTGTACATGTAATTCTTCATTATATAGACCTTAGCAACATTCTCGACTATAAAAAAAGCTCTCTACTTCCCAAAATGCTTCCTTGTTTCACTCAATAAATTTCAGCTATCCTTTTCAATGAAACCAGAGGAAAAATCAAGTAGGAGTGAACTAACAAGAAAGAGGTAATGAGCAGTAAATTATTAGCCTATTTTTCAGATGTTCCTCAAACACAAGCACATCTCCTGGTGCAAATCAGTTTAGTAGTATTTTAAGCTGGTCTACTTATTTTACTCAAGATCTTCTTTATGGGCAAGGGAAAACAAACCTTATATATCAAGCCAATAGTCATTATCAATTCAGATCTAGTTATTAGAGAACAAGAAGAAATACTTGGATACAAAATCTGATTAATAGAAATAATGTAGGGGTTTTTAATAAATATTAGTTCATAGCATTTCTTTCCCTGCTATCATACACAGCCTTGCACGACACTTCTGCTTCTTAAGGTTAGTAGATTCAGCTTTGTGGTGTGAGAAGCGTGTTATGACAAATTTATTCTCCACCCCTGGCGGTGTTCAAGGCCAGGTTGGACGGAGCCTTGGGAGGCATGGTTTAGTGAGAGGTGTCCCTGCCCACGGCAGGGGGGTTGGAACTAGCTGATCTTAAGGTCCTTTCCAACCCTAACTATTCTATGATACTATGATTCTAAATTGTTAAGATCTCTATTCCCTCCAAGAATACATCTAGTTTCTCTTCACTCTTGTTTCCAGTTCTTTCCTTTTAGACTCAGCTCCCAATTTCTAGTCTCTTGAATTAACTATCTTGAGTTTGTTCTCTCCTAAGAGTCCCTGGTGTTTTTAAAAAAAGTTCAAATTTGCCTAACACCTTTCTGTATACACAACCATACATTTCTTGTCCATTTTATTATTTCATTGGACTATGGCCTTTTTAGTTCCATTACATTTAAATTGCAAAGCTTTCTTCTCCCTGGTTATTGACTGCCAGCAAAGCATAAAAGGAACTGTTATCTTTGAATGGCATTGAATATTTTTTCAGTTTTCAAAGTTAGAAGAATATTTTTCATGAAATCAACATTTATTCTTAAATTTCAAGTATCTTTCAAGTAAACTTCAAGTATCTTGTTCAGCCTGGAGAAGGCTCTAGGGACACCTTAGAGCAGCCTTACAGTGCTTAAAGCCTACAAGAAAGCTGGAGAGGGATTTTTTACAGCAGCATGTAGTGATAGGACAAGGGGGATGGCTTTAAAGTGAAAGAGGCTAGATTTAGATTAAATATTACAAAGAAATTCTTCACTGTGAACATGGTAAAGCCCTGAATCAGGTTGCCCTGTGAGTTATGTCTGCCCCATCCCTGGAAGTGTTTAAGGCTAGGTTGAATGGGAATGAGCAACCTGATCTAATGGAAGGTGTCTCTGCCCGTGACAAGGGGTTTGGAACTAGATGATCCTGAAAGTGCCTTCCAACCCAAACCATGCTATGATTCTACAGTTCATGAGGTTGTAGGTACTAATTGATGTACTCAAAAAAACAGTGACACAAACAATATAGTTTCATCAGTCTTATTTTTATAAGTAATTTTTAAACAGTCTGGAATAATGCAAGAAAAATGCTAAGAGTACCTGGTACTGAAAATTCACCTTGCATAATTAATTTGTGCTGAAGTTCCAAGGAATTAAAAGCATTTAGAAAGTTGATAAATTTATAGTAGCTAGCACCCTTAATTTCTCATATTTATGAAGTTATGAACTAAAAGTACAGTACAGTCCCTGACAATATAGCAGTTGTTCCCATCAAAAATTGTCTAAACCATGCTGAAACATACAATGTGTACTCACAGATAAATGTATGATAAGACAAGTTTTTAGATATTAAATACCCTGGAAAACAGGATTAATCAGAAAATCTTGTTTAGATAAAAAAATGTGTTTGACTGGTTTGTACAGCGAGGCCTGTTGTCATAGCTGTGTCCCCTCCCAAGTTCTTGCCCAACCTCAGCCTACTCCCTGGAGGCAGGGGAAGACAGGATGACGACAGAGTAAGAAGCAGAGAAAGCCTTGATGCTATGCAAACGTTGTTCAGCAACACATAAAACACTGTGTCAACACTGATTTGGTCATAAGTCTAAAAATGCAACACTACCCAGTCTGTTAAGAAAATTAGCTTCATCCTAGCCAAACCCAGTAAAGTTATCAAAAAAGAATATAGAACCAAAGCCTACAGATCTGCTAGATTTTCTGCCTATTTTAAAATAATTTAATAAATTAATTGCATGGAAAAACAAGGCTTTCCTCATATATGACGTGCTCATCCTTAGTACCTTTAGTCAAATATCTGCATTTGTATGGCTGATGTATTCTTCATGATCCCCACTAAATATATGTAGACATGGATCTTTTATGTCAATTTCTTTAATATTATGGACTTTGTCCTAAATGCAATGAAGCTAAAATATTAACTTGATGTCCCAAAGAAAAATATTTTATTACAGCCAATGTGTAACATGGCCAAATGTTGCACTAACTGCCATCTGCATCAACATAACAAGTCAGGTGGAAGTGCTCAGCTGGAAAATCTGGCAGCCCATCTTCTAGTTTTGTTAAAATGAAGTCACTCTGGGAACCTTATTTAGCTTAATGGAAGCTTAGCATTTAACCTTTCCAGAACTTTAAAAAATCATATTTCTTTCCTTCAACACTTTTGCACACTTCTTCATTTCCTGAAGGTCCATTTCCATGGGCTGTCCAAATAGCATTAAAAGAGCTGTCCAGCTCACAAACACATCTAGTCAGAGTAAGTTTTATGGAACAATCCTTGCAAATGGCAGGGAGCAGCTAAAATTCAACACTAATCTTTGAAATACAGCAGTGGAAGAAGTAGATAATTTGATTTTTATTATCTCTTACTGCCACTATTAGAAACAGGCTGGTGGACCAGTAGGACATTCCTGGTAGACGCGAATCACTTGAAAAAAGCAAAATGTCCTTCAGAATGTTATCTGAAAGGACATTGCCCAAAAGGGCGGATCTCAAAAGTGTCAGCATCAGGGCTGTCCATAGACCTTTCAGCCTAGGAACTTCTCTGGCCACACTCCAAATGTGATCCACTAAAGGGCAAAATTGCTGAGAGAGAAAAAACTATTTGCATATGCTTGTTTTCCAGAGGAGGAAATATGAGACTACAGTAAGTAGTCATAGGAAAAGAAAAAAAGTAGATAAAAAGTATACTCTGTACTACAGCCCTTGTATTACAGCCTAAATTACTGTAGAATGTAACGATTATATATTGAACACTTTTATGTGTACATACTGCCTGATACCAGAACATAATGCCAAACTATTACTCATTGTATCACTGAAAGAATACTTCCCTTTTCTTTACATCTGCAAGCATTCTCCATTGTACAAGAGGAAGAATATATTTTCAGTAGTTTCTCTCTTTGAAAGCAGAGTGGCTTCCTTCATATCCAGTCTAGAAACTTTATAATTTCTTGTCTTCTGAAAAACATTTTACACTCTGAGCAAACCATGTATGCAGATGCAAATGCATGATATATATTACCTTTATTCTCTAATGACTGTATGTCATTTCTGTAGACTCTTAAATGTTAGAACGAAGACACTAAACCAATCTAGAAGCTTAGACAAAAAGCTGAACTTTCTATCTATGAAAGGTGAACAGCAGTTTAGCAGTTCACCAAGCAGCAGCTAATCTGCTTTTATTGCTCTTCATTGCGCCAGTTTGAGGCAAAATGCAGAGAGATTAATATTCATATCTTAAAATTGTAGTACAGTTTTCTGTAGGTAGTGTACCAGTTTTTACATTTTCCCAGTAAGTAAAACTTAACATATATCAAAATAATATTTTTTACTGAAAGCATTGTATCACAAGCTGACATACTATCAAGGGTACTTGTGGCAAAATGTAGGAATTCCTGATGTAAGATGCATGTAGATAAAGATAGATGATCGAATTTGTTAAGTCTAAGAATGCACCCTTAAAATACACAGCTACATTTTCAAACTCTAAAACTTCTAGCAAAAAATATGAACATGCTTTTGCTCACCATTGTTTCTATTTATGCAGAAAACTAGACCTTCCAGATTTACTAGGTGTGAATTCCTCAATTTGTATGCCCAAACCAAAATGGTTTAATTAGTTTGTTAGTCCTATAAAATTTTATTTGAAATTTCAATTCACAAAGTAATTGAACAGTATCATCTTCCATTTTGTGTTTGACACTGCAAAGTTATTTTTACAAATCCAGCTGAACCGTATTTTGCTGTGAGGACTGCTAACATGGTAAGTACATATGAATGGAATAGCATCTTGTGTAGAAAAAAAGATATTTTTTTCACTTTAAATGGGAATATTAAAAATTTAATCAACTCCTGCTGTTTTAACAGAAGTAGTGTTAAAATAAGAATGTACGATTTACATGGTTTTAAAAAAAATCATGTTTCAAACATGTTTGGAATGTGGGTGACAGGCCACTTTGTTCTGGAATGTTGGCTTCCAAAGTGAAAAGTTGGTTCATTCAGCTTGACTTCCTTCACAACTTAATGTAGCTCTTACCATGATAGTGATGCCAATAGATGTAATAATTTCCTCTAGCAAACACATTTTTAGTATAAACAAGCAGAATATATTTCACCCATTTGAATGAGTAGAATGAATATATTGCATTTTGGAAATTATCTCACAGTCAATTTTAAGTCCTCTTCAACAGCATTGTCATAGTATCGAATGCAATTTATAAAGCTTTTAAACTTGTTGCTAGAAGGCATTTAGCATAACCTTATATTTTTTAACCAAAAAATCTTTAACCTAGTTTTCTTATCTGAACTGCAGTATAGATGGTGTAGGACTAGGGGAAACATACCGAAAAGGCAAGACCATGTTAGCTAAACTTAGGACCCCATTCCTTTTCTTTTAAAGTGATGTTCTCAGTATATCAGAATCAATATTCTCTGCAGACTCTGGTCCCCAACAGTGAAAATATTGCCTTAGCAGATAACATTTTATGCCCACTAAGTTGGAATGGGCTGACACTCTTAAATAGAATCTCTCTCTGAGTAAGGCAAAAAGTTAGGATTGTGTGCTTTTTTAAAATGTATTTTTTTATTAATAAGACATGACTCTAATCTACTGCATATTTGGACTTCATTTTTAAATGTGTGGTGGTTTGAACTTGGCTGAATGTCAGATGCACACCAAGCTGCTCTATCCTCCCCTCCAGCAGGACATGGAGGGAGAAAATGAGATGGAAAAAATCCCTCATGGGTCAAGATAAAACCAGTTAAATAAAACAAAAACAGAGGTCACATGTAGAAGGAAAGGAAAACAAAATATTTTATTCTCTACTTCCCATCAGCAGGCGGTGTCTGGCCACTTCCCTAGAAGCAGGGCTTCAGTATGCATAGCAGTTGCTCCAGAAGACAAATGCCATAAATAAAGAATGTCCCTCCCCCTTCCTTCTCCCTTCTCTTATCTATTATTGCTGAGTAGGTGTCATATGGTATGGAACAGCATTTCAGTCAGTTTCGGACAGCTGTCCTGGTAATGTCCCATTTCGAGATTTTGCCCACTCCCAGACTCCCAGTGAGGGGGAATGATGGAGAGGCAGCTTTAATGCTGTGCCAGCACACCTCAGCAGTAGCTGTAACACTGGTGTGTTATCAACACCTTTCTAGTTACCAATACAAAGCACAGTGCTATGAGAGCTGCTCCATCTCAGCCAGACCAAATGCATTCTACAAGGTAAAGTTATGCTTTTAGAATAGCATTCAGCTTCAAGAAATTTAGATGTCTAAAGACACAATGTACATCTGTGCTAGGAAGATGTGCTCTTTCTCCTTTGACTTTGAAGATCTTTGAAGTATGTGATGAGCAATGGTGTATCATTTTTCCTTGGATCCTGCACACATGTAATCCTGAAACACTGGTTTTTGCTATATATTTTTATAGCAAATATATAGAGGTTGCAGGAGATTTTCTGGGCATCTGAATATTCTCTCAATATGCCAAAGGCTGTAGTTTGGTGAAGCATTACGATCTTCACATTAATATCAAAATGTCAAGAGAAACCTGGAAGAAATCACAGCATCACCGAGTGGTCTGGGTTGGAAAAGACCTTAAAGATCATGTAGTTCCAACCCCTCTGCCATGGGACATCTTTCATTAGACAAAGTTGCTCAAAGCCCCATCCAACTTGTCCTTGAACACTTCCAGGGATGGGGAATCAACATCTCTGGGCAACCTGTTCCAATGTTTCACCATCCCCATAGTAAAGAATTTTTTCCTCATGTCTAATCTAAGTCTCCTCTCCGCCTTAACACAGCTTAAAAGGAAAAAAAAAAAAAGAAACTGCAGGGGACTACAAGGAATTTTTAGTCCTTTTCATATGAGAAGCACAGTTGTTATCATCATTCCCAAAGTATTATAGAGTTTGCTCCTACATCTGCTTCCTTCCAGAATTCTATCTTTCTCTTGAAGGAAGTACTGATTTATAGTATACTTATATTTATTTCTCTAGTAAAATTCTATAGCGTACTCCTCCCAGTGTTGATGAAGAAAACTCCATGAAAATCCTAGTTTATAACCTTAAAGAATGCCCAAGCATGCAACACATTTATTCTTATTCATTATTGTCAGAGTTTAATTTTTTTTTTTTTTTTTTTTTTAAATCTAACAAAACACCTCTGAGGTCTTAGAGATCATTTCCTTCATGGTGCTTGTTGCGGTTTAAGCCCCCTACCCATGCAGTTTTCTCACTCACTCACTCAACTCTCTTTCTTCCCCCAGTCCCAGGGGGATAGGGAGGAGAATCAAAAGAATGCAACTCGCACAGGTTGAGATAAGAACAGTTTAGTAACTAAGGTATAACACAAATCACTACTGCTACCACCAGTAATAATACAAGAGAAATACAAGGAAAAAGAATACAATTGCTCACCAATCCTGACCCAGCCAGTGCACCCCCCAGCAGCGAACCCCCTAGTCCCAAAAACCTGACCATGCCGTGCACCCCCAGTCCACCACCACACACTTCTGGGTCTCTGCACTCCTTTTTCACATCCTGGACATGACGTGCTGTGGTATGGAATAACCTCTTTTGGTCAGTTTGGGTCAGGTGTCCTGTCTCTGCTTCCTCCTGGCTTCCCCTCCTCCCTGGCAGAGCATGAGACTCAGAAAGTCCTTGGCCAGACAAAACACTTCCAAGCAGTAACTGAAAACACTGGTGTTATCAGCGCTGTTCTCAGGCCCAAAATCAAAACCACAGCACTGCATCAGCTGCCAAGAAGGAGAAAAAATGACTGCTGCTGCTGAACCCATGACAATCCACCCCTTATTCCATACCATTCACGTCATGCTCAGATCCCACATCTTCAATATACCATCACATGTATATATATACATCCACACACACACAGAAAGGGAGAGATCATCCCTTAGTGCATGGACCAATCCCTATAAAGCTGCTGAGTCCATCCAGTCCATGATGCCAGGCTCCATCTTTTGTAACAGTCTTTCAGAGCAGGGAGGCTGTGTGCAGTGTTCACATTCGTGAATAACCTGGGCAATAGTCTCCATTGCTAAGTCCACCCCTCGATCTTAAGTCCATCCCTTGATCATGAGTCTATCTGTATGCCGCATCTCTGCCCTGATGGCCTGAAGTGTCATGGCCCCACGAGGCTCAAAATAATTCGCCTTCATGGTGCCAATCTAAGTCCATCTGAGCCACTTCTTTTTAGCCGCTTGTCACTGGGGACTCCATACAGCTGCCTTCCATCTCTGATGCTTCCAAAGCACAGGAGGGGTCCAGTGGACTAGATACTCGCACTCGCCCACACTGTCCCACACACCCTGCCACTTACGACTGTCCAGCTTTGGGAAAAATCTCTTGGTCATCCTGGATTGTAGTCTAACCCTAGACAAGACCCACACCCCACTCTGCTTAACTCTCGGGACCAGACAAAATGGTTGTGGGTAGAACACACTCTGAATGCATGCCAACATGGTGATCCCCATCACAATCAGCAGGCAGGTCTCAAGGGTGCTTAAAGGCCATTCAAAACCATTGGAACTCGGAACTCTCAAACGAGGCTGCTGTAGTTGTCCCTGGGCTGGTGTAGCTGCTGCGCTTGCCGGCTCTCTCACTACCAGCTGCTCTTTGTCTGAGTCCAGATCTCCCTCCTCCGCCTTGCTGAGAAGCGCCGCGTTGTCTCCTGCATCCTCCTGGGGCTCGGGCGCGCGGGGCTCTGCGGGCGGCTGCCGGGGAATGCTCTTGGTCGCCGTGGGGCCAGGCACAACCGCCGCGTGCCCCCCCTGCTCGGTAGCCACGGGGCTCGGCTCAGCCTCAGGGCTCGGCTTCTCCACCACCACCGCCTGCTCAGCGGCAGGGCTCACCCCCTCTGCTACCTCCTTCGTGGTGTCCTGGTCCCGGGGACAGCTCTCCTGGGCCATTTCAGCCGCCGGCAACTCCCGGGTCTGCCCCGCCTCGGCTTCCCCTCCTCCCTTCTGTAGCTCGCCCGTATTACAAGCCATTTCAACAGAGTACAATGTAACAAGAACCTTAACCCAAACCCAGATCTGAAAAATGTGAAGATAAGAAATACCGGCTGTAAGTAAAGTATCATACACTGAACCTGTGAGAACGAGAACAACAACTTTGAGAGCCAATAAATCAGCATTGTGACGAGCGGCTATTAATTCTGTCTTTATCTCAACCCTTCATGCCCCATGTTGGGTGCCAAAAAGAACTGTTGCAGTTTAAGCCCCCCACCCATGCAGTTTTACTCACTCACTCCCTCCCCTCTATTTCTTCCCCCACTCCTGGGGGGAATGTGGAGGAGAATCAAGAGAATGCAACTCGCACAGGTTGAGATAAGAACAGTTTAGTAACTAAGGTGTAACACAAATCACTACTGCTACCACCAGTAATAATACAAGAGAAATACAAAGAAAAAGAATACAACTGCTCACCAAGCCCGACCCAGCCAGTGCGCCCTCAGCAGCGAACCCCCCAGTACCAAAAACCGGGCCATGCCGTGCACCCCCAGTCCACCACCACACCCTTCCGTGGTCTCTGCTCTTTTTTTTCACCTCCTGGACATGACGTGCTGTGGTATGGAATAACCTCTTTGGTCAGTTTGGGTCAGGTGCCCTGTCTCTGCTTCCTCTCGACTTCCCCTCCTCCCTGGCATAGCATGAGACTCAGAAAGTCCTTGGCCAGACAAAACACTACCAAGCAGTAACTGAAAACACTGGTGTCATCAGCGCTGTTCTCAGGCCCAAAGTCAAAAACACAGTGCTGCACCAGCTACCAAGAAGGAGAAAAAACGACTGCTGCTGCTGAACCTATGACAGTGCTTCAGAGTAAATGCAGTCTCTAAGGAAGCTGTCAGATACCTATTCTGGAACAGGGTAAATTGACTAAATATTCTGCATGATCAAATATCAGACTACAAAACTCACTGTAAGTGCAGATGATATGGAAGCCAAATCTCATCAGGTTAAGAACGGAAGTAAAATGTGATTCTGCTTCACTATTTTCTTTAGGTTATGAGGGTAGAATCATCGGTTTTCATGCAAATAAGTTTTTAACTTGAACTATTAAAGAAATAGGTTATTTACTCTAATATATGTAACTTTCAATTATCATTTTCAGTAGCTTCATAAAACTGTAATGAGGTTGTAAAAGCGGACAGTTGCTGACACATAGAAAGATAACTAAGAAAAGATGATTAATGGAGAAAGAGGGCGTAAGGCAGTGAGACACTAGTTTGAAAAATGTGTGGCATGTAGATGTCTGGACACTGACAGTCCTGTCAGCTGTAGTGATGACTAAAGACTGTCGCTGGTAGCAATGTCTTGTCTCACATAAGCAAAAAAAACAAACCAAAACAAAAAAATAAAGCACACAGGGCCACAGAATATTACAGGTGAGGGGGGAATATTGTCTCACTTTTACTCCTCCTTCGTATGTCTGGCTCATGTGGCATTCTTAGAAGCACAGCTTGGAGGCTAAATTTTCTAATGTTTAAACAAATACTTTGAAATTCTCAGTCTTATATAAGTGAATATTTGTTGGCAGAAGAATACGGACTTCAGTCTTCCACATCTCCACTGAATGGACAAACCACTTAACTGTAGATTCAGACTCTTTTATGTAACTGGCCCCAAAAGATTTTATAGATAATATGTCTACCACATGAAATAAAGAGACACACTAATCAGAATTTGGTTCATCTAGGTGAATGGAGAAGTAGATTAATTTCTGAGAGATGTTTATTGACAAAAGATTCTCTCCCAGATACAAGCCTGACACAGAACTTTGGCAAATATGAACTTCCTTCTGGCCACATCTCCATGAGGTATTTATGACCTGCCATTTTCCAATACATGCCTCTATTTAGTTTAGAATAAGTGCTTTTAAAAATATCCTTTCTTCACCAACAGAACTCCAGCTACATTATATAATGTGCATGAATACTTTGAAGGTGTGAGTTTGGACATGGCAAAGTGTCTATTTTAAGCCTTTTATTCTTCATTATCTTCCACTTAATATTTACTTACATATCAAAAGTACTACCTAGTCAATAACATGATGGACTCAGATGCTCCTGATTAACCAGCATTCTGACAGGAAGTAAAATTATCTGACGGAAACATAGTTTAGACTTCAAGTAATATTGCGCTCATTGCTAGAAAAGACAGATCTCAACATCTTAATCAAAGAATTACAGAAGATGTTCATGTTGACTTAGGTAAAAAATATCATTATGAATGTAACAGTCTTTGAAAAAACTCATTGCTGTGGTGGATTACCAGTAGCATGACACCATCAAAAACATTTTTTTTTTAATTATTACATCATTCATTTCCTTCAGAAAGGAATATATAGGAAGGTTTTCTTTCTTGCCTTTTTTCTTGAGCCTCACAGTTTCATTATCACTGCCTCTTAACATCAGTCACTGTGGGGGGAAAAACCTCTTTGACTTTAGTGGCAGTCGTGTTGGCCCTAAGGATTTTAAAATATACTATAGGTACTTCCTTGTGTGTATGTGTCTACTTACTACTTGTCTTCGAAAGCTTACACTATTCTGTCTTAACAGTCAGAGACTACTACTGGCAATATCTCCAGGATAAATTTTATTCACATTGAGTACCTCAAATAAGATAAAATTTCCTATTAAAAAAAAAGCAACAAAACCAGAGATAACCAGTTCTGTAAGAAATATACTTTTTATTGGTTAATTACTCGTTGATTGACTAGATAATTTTTCAGTTGCACATCACATCACATCATCAAGATGTGAGGGAATTTTTAAGAGGGAAATATGAAGGAAAATAATGAGACCAATAAGAACATTTACCAAAAAGCAAATTATGCAAATAAAACTGTAGAAAAAATTAGACTGGGAGTACTTAACAGCATATTTCTCCCCTGAAAAGCATAGAATATATTATACTTAACATATTGCATACATGAAAAAGCACAGGCAGTCACCAGAAAAACACATAGTAATAAAGAAAATGCAGTATTCAATATATCTAGTACTGAGCCCATTATATTGAGGTTACAGTGTTTTATAAGATTGTACTCATCTAAATTAGCAAGGTTTACCACCACTTCAAATCTAATTTGAATTATTATTTGCAGCCCTAATTGCCAAACCTTCTGCACAGATCTAGAGATGAAATTCTACTTTCATTATCTCTCTGTTACTGCTGATAGTAAATTAAACACTCAACACAGAATGATTTTCCTCTATTAAGACAAAACAGTGACATACTGATTAAATTTAAATTGTCATATCTTATTTAATTTATCACTACTGCTCTCACAGCAGAGTATAATTAGTCATTTTCTTTTCAGGTACCTTCATCTAAACTTTTGTCATCATTGAAATATGGCAATATCTGAACTGATAAACTGATGTTTTTAAAATATTGTACTTATTTTGCAATAGCTTAGAGAGTAGTATGACAGTCAGATTTTGAACCACTAAATGTGATATGAATAGCTCTAAAGATGATAGTGGAACTGATGAATTGCCCAGTCAATACAGAGAAAAGTCTCTTCTCCAGTGGGCTTTGGACAAACGTTATATATAGTTATTCATCTATAAAACCTTTACAGTGAAGTTCAAAGGAAAGATAAAGAACACAGGAAATAACAGGAGATCTATGCCAGTTGATTAACTTCTATTTATTTATTTTTTCACATAATCTGCTTTCAATTATTTCAGTTCAATGGAGGACCCTGACTGACTGATTAAAATTTACATATTTTTGCTATAAATAATTAATAAAAGTGTTGCAAATGTGCAGAAAAAAATAAATTTCCAGTGCAGCAGAAAGGATTTTAAAGATTTTAAGACATCAGATAATTTTAGCATATGAAGTATAGGCATTTTAAAATAGATTTTTTTAAGCATCTTTTCTGTTAATGCTCTTTAAAGTTCATTTGATATTACGTTAGCTGCTTGCTAACCTCAAAGAGAAGACCACGCTGAAAACAATTTGCACAACACAGCATATGCTATGCAATAAAATATTACATTATATGTAATAATGTATCTATCATATAAAGATGTAGATTGCAGAAACTCTTATTTAGCTATCAAGAACAATGAAAGTATTTGGGTTTGATTTTCCTTCTTCACAAAGGTCTCTTTTCTTGGGGAATATTTGGAGACATTGGCAGTTCCTTGCAAGACAGAAAGCAGAAGGCATTAATTAGCCTTAGTCTACGAGTGTAAAAATGGTTAGTTACAATAGAAAACATTAGAAATGGGGCAAACTGATGCATTGCCTATCATTGATAACAATATCCACATGTACTCCCACACATTTTCAGGCTATTTTTGGCCCCTATTCAATTATTCTTGATGAATTTGTTATTATTAATGCTACTTGTGTTATGTGTATGTAACTGTTGCTTTTACTAGCTAAAAGATGCTTAAGACACTGAGTATTGGAGACATTTCCTTCTCCACCTGCGCTGCATAAGGAAAATGACCTTATAGAAAGTCAATAGAGCCTACCATAAAAAGTAACTTCAAAAGGACAACCCCTCAACTTTCCCCCTTGAATTCTGAATAGGAGAAGAAACTGGATGACACAGGGTGTGCGCAGTCATTCCAATTAATGAGCAAAGAATTTAGTCTCCCACCCCTTAAGATGTAAAGCTTTCCTACGGTTGCTAAATTTGTGACACTTACCAGCCTCAGACAAAATACGCATCTATAATTAATTTATCATTTTTTAAGTTTTGCTAATTAACTATATGAGTCATGACATAATTTTCTATCGGGGCAAAGACAGCATATTCTATGCCTTTACTGTTAAGGTAAATCATATGGAAAATATAATTTAAAATACAGGAAATATAGAGATGATTGTGGTTACCAGTCAGATTTTGATGCATCAGAGCTGTTTTGGGTCTGTTTGGTGATACTGAATGTCAAATGGTATTAACAGCACCAAAGAAAACAGAACTTAGAGTAAAGCATGCCAAGTGCTTTTTCAAGCGCCAGCACTTGGTGCTATAGGAGTTAAGAAATGGATTTGTGGAAAAAGGAATAAGAAAGGAGGTTAAGTTTGTTCTTTGTTCCCACTCACTTACACACACAAGGCAAAAAAAAAATAAAATTAAATATCTAAGCATTTATACCACAATTTAGTGTGTGTTGCCATTTGGAAACAGAGAAGCATTAGTACTTACTGATGGGATTTGTACATGACTATTGGGGTGTCAGATGTTTTGGATTGCCAAATCACTCACACGCAGTTCACAGAAATAACAAGGGTTACAGGAGGCCTTCATCCCTTCCTCTAAGTGATGTTTGAATTCAGAGTTTGGAAATTTTTTTAAATTGTTGGAGTTTGCAGATCACCAGGAAAATTGTTATTTTTTTCTAACTGTTTTTATCCTCCATATCAAAAATGTAATTTCTCTGTCACATCAGACCAATACACATTTAACTGCTTCACAACAAAAGGAATGTGGCTACACTGATGACCCGTGATATTAAACTACTGTAAAACACATTTGCAGAAGACACCTATGGATAGACTATAATAGCTTATTAGGTAAGAATTTTTTTGTGTATTTTTTTTAAATCATACAATTTTTATCCTCTGTACTTGAGATTTTCTTAGTTCCAAATCTAATTCTACAAAAGTTGATATTTTGTATTGTAGCTTTAGCAAGAACAAAATCAAAAGTATTGTTTAATGACAAATGTTAAACTCAGTCGAATGCCTTAATTTCTTTCATGTATTATTAGAGGATATCCTAACACTAAAGAAATCAATGGGAATTTAGCAATTTATTTGAATAGAACTAAGTATCATCTGGAACTGATGATCAAACAACTGATGATTTTTTTAAATTATTCCACTGTTTTGAGAACAAAATGTAAGTGTATGCTTCACTAATTGTTTTAACAAAGTTCAGGAGACTATACAGTGTCACTTCAAATGAAGTTTATTAAGAGATGTCAAGCCTGTCAAGCATTAAGTCAAACGTTAAGCCTGTTTGACATTTTAATAGAATGGATCTGTTGAGGAATGGGTTAGGTAAGAAGCATAATGGATCCAAAACCAAGGGAAATGTGTACCTTTAAGTAGGCACAAATGTTTAATCTGAGGAAGACCATGTTCAGAGTAAAGTCTGGGGCATAATCTATGCAATACAGAAGCACCTAGGGACATTGCAAATTATTAGGTAGCAACAGTGTTCTTGAATGTCCACATAAGGATTGTAAGGAGTTCTTGAACCAAAAAAAAAAAAAAAAGTTTCAGTTTATATGTTTACTCAAACCTGGTGAAGGAAATTAAACAACTGGCAATCTCCAAACCAAATGGCAATTGGACAACAGGATAATTTCTCAAGTCCTATGTCCAGGTCCAATGGAAATGAGGTAAAGTGGCCAACATTCTCAAAAAATATTTTCAATTAGTATTCATTAAGAAATGACAGTACGGTACCAGTGTTATTACCTGTGCCCTTACAGTGGCTGCAGACACAGCAAACAGCAAGTATCTATCAAATGTAAGGTCTGTAGCACATGTATCACTTGAAGTGATTGCCATTACTATACTGGGGCATTTGGAATTCAGAAGGATTTATACATGATTTCTGGTTTTAACATCTAACTCCACGAAAAGAAGAGTCACATAAGAAAAAAAGACATACTGCTCAAACAGGTCCATTAAAAAATGGAAATTGCTTGAAAGCCCTCATAAGTGTAAAAAATGCAAGCTGTATGTTGACCTTCCATATATTACTCAGTATATTGTTTTAATTACTTTTGTTTGCTTCTTATCTGTATAATATAATTCTAGAATAAAATCCTGGCCAACAGATACCAAATGCAAAAGTACCAGTAAAATGAATAGAGCAAGATCCAGACCTATTCTTGTAAATATTCACCTACTTGGAAATCTTACCCTTCCCTAAATGAGCCTGCGTTCAATAACTTATTCAGGTCTCATAAAATGAAAGGGGTGGCTGTGTGGGAGGTTGGATGAATTAACTCATTGTAAAAAAACAAAATAGTGTGAGGTCAAACCTTTATCGGATATTTGTTTAATTAAATTTTGTCCAATTTAAGAGGAAGAATCCTTATTTTTCATTTGAGTTGCATAGCTTACATTATTTTTAAAAAAACTATTATCATTTCTAAATGTACCAAGGGAAAATAATAGTAATTTCAGTTCTATGCATGCTAGAACAGTATTAAATTCCTCAGTTTACAGCACTTAGGCTTTTATCACATATAACACAAGTAATTATAAAATCACATTAATCTGATGTATTACAATTTTTTGAAAATATTGATTAACCAGAAGATAAATGGAAAGCTGATAATACTTTTTTGGTTTCCTATGACAGTACTGTCACGTAAGTCAATCTATGAAAAACAAATATTCTATAAACAAGCCCATTTTTCTATCCTTCCCCCATCACTTCAAACACTGTTGATTAAAAAAAATGCTTTAGAAATCATAATAGTAAAAGTTTAGATATCATAAATAACATTAGTAAAATTTAGACATGTATGTGCATACAGAAATAAATAAATGGAAGAGCTAAGTAAGTTCTAAGCAAACACAACCCTAGTTTAATTGCAAACCACAGGGAAGGATATATTGCAGGTATCATTAGATGAATAGGACAGTGTACATGCATGTACACAAAAAACAATCTGGAATAGGATCTATCTTGCCTTACAACAGTATAATGGTAGCTGTAGGATACAGCTGGAAGATGGAAATTTAAAATCCTGTGTCATGTATTGCAGGAATCACCTATATTCTTCAGCAGTGTAGTATAGCAGGAATTTCTTTAGAATGACTTGGATGAATAAAACCAAACCCAAAACAAAACACAAAAACAGTAGAATGGAAGATGTTCAGCAGAATTACTGAAATCATCTGGATAGATTTGTGATGCTATCACTATAGAGAGTGCCATATTTTTCTTTCTGATTCTTGAGAAGGGAAGTTAGCAGATGACTTTTTTACTCTGAAGTAGAATGCTACAGAGCTTACAGACTGTCCACTGACCAAAATCTAAGCAGGCCCGAACTTTTTAGGTTATTACACCTCCAACAGCCAAAATAGCTCCTTAATACCTACATTATCTTTCTCATAAGAAATATTTTCATCCATACAGAAATCAGATACTGGCTTTTTTTCTCCTCCTCCTTAACTAAGCTATTTTAGTAGCTGAAGAAAATGTGCTTAAGATCTCTACAATCACTGCATGTGAACTTGCCCAATGAAAGTTCCCAAGTACTTGCAATGAATCATGCAAGGCAATGTAATTTCTTTTTGCATTTTCAACTGATTCTAGCCTTTGTACTTCAAAACACTTTCAAAACCAGAACAAAATAAAGTGTCACTAGATCACTATTAAATGTTCATATCCATGATGGAAGATGAGCAAATGTGTTCACAGGGTGCTTTATTTTTGCATAGCAGGCTTTCACACACCATCCTTCATCCATTCTTTCTTCTGCATTGTATAAAGAAATGATGAATAAAACCATGTTTACTTCAGCCAATTACTGCTTTTATTTGTGAAGATTTTTATGATGTTCTGCTTGATATCTCTATGTCGTGGTTTAAGCCTCACCCAGGCTAATAACTCATGAAGTCGCTCTCTCGCTCGCTCGCTCGCTCGCTCAATCGCTCACTCTCCCCTCTTTCTTCCCCCAGTCCCAGGGGGGATGGGGAGGAGAATCAAAAGAATGCAACTTGCACAGGTTGAGATAAGAACAGTTGAGTAACTAAAGTATAACACAAATCACTACTGCTACCACCAGTAATAATACAAGAGAAATACAAGGAAAAAGAATACAACTGCTCACCAAGCCCGACCCAGCCAGTGCACCCCCCAGCAGCGAACCCCCCAGAGCACCACCACACCCTTCCGGGTCTCTCCGTTTTCACATCCTGGACATGACGTGCTGTGGTATGGAATAATCTCTTTGGTCAGTTTGGGTCAGGTGTCCTGTCTCTGCTTCCTCCTGGCTTCCCCTCCTCCCTGGCAAATCATGAGACTCAGAAAGTCCTTGGCCAGACCAAAACATTACCAAGCAATAACTGAAAACACTGGTGTTATCAGCACAGCTCCAAGACACAATAATCAAAAACACAGTGCTGCACCAGCTACTAAGAAGGAGAAATATGACTGCTACTGCCGAACCCATGACACTCCAGTTAAAGATGTTTGACATAAATAATAAATATACTTTTATTGCTGATTTTCATCTATGAAATAATTAGTTGAAACAGCTGATACACTGTGTCACCAAGTAATAGCCGTTTTTATATTCCACATTTGAAAGTTATGGATTTACAAAAATAAGTTAGGATAATGTGTGTGTTAGGAAAGGGAAAAGAATAAAGATACTAATGAAATTTCAATGACACATCCTAAAATGAATGAAATGATGCTTTTTGAAAAAACAGCTGAATTTATGTGACATTGCTAATAGTACATTAAAAGTATTTGTAAATACTACTGCATCTAATATAGTAGAATCCTTTGAAGTGTGAAGTTGTTCTTTTCAATATTTTGCTTCAGCTTATTGGCTTTGACTGTGGCAGAGCCTTCTGAAATAATATTAAGGGTGTCAGGTGTCAGGATAAGCAGGGAACTCTATTTCTGACTAAATAGGTCAAATGAGAAAAGGAACACATGATAGAGTCTGATGTAATTTCTAAAATGGTCTCTGTAGTTGCTTAACATACTAGGTTTTCTCTGCATATTTAGAGACACATTGACAAATGCTGCCCTGACTTCTACCTCTTTCAATGCAAAGACATGTATAAAATTACAGAGTATAAAAAGGAGATGGAAGTTTTCCCTGTCCTCATTTGCATTCTGACACTTCCTTTATCAAAAAAAAAAAAAAAAAACAAAGCACCTCAACATCTACATTTGAGCATAATAGCATTTCAATAACACTGAATGTGCACTTTAAGGTGTAATTTATGGCACATTTTAAAGAACAGCTTCTGAGACCTGGGCATAGTTCCAGGGCTGACGTTGCAGTGCTATTGGAAGACGTTGGACTATCACAGGTGTTTCTTTTCTACGAGTGACCAGTAGAAGATCTTTTAAATTTCAGGGAGCTTCTTGAAGTGGTTAGGTGAGGTGTCCTAATGTTACTCCATTTCAAGGCATATCTGGACTATTGTTGAACACTTAATGACTGTAGTTTTTGGCAATGCGATTGCATGCTGAAAACTGTACCTAATCCATTGCCTCGTGCAACACGAATGTTTCTTTATGCCTACAGTACAAGAAAAATTATGTTATTGTAGACAACTTTCTGTAATAAATCTTAGCCTACCACGGATAGGCACCTTTGTTATGGCAGTATGAATCTCCATTTATTACAATATCTCTACAAAACTATAGGTAAATTAAGAAAAAAAAAAGCCAGATGAAAAGAAATAGTTTGATGGATGTCAATGATAGCCATATAGAGAATAAACCCAAAATTAAAAGCTATGAAAGCAAGTATTGATACTGACAGAAATTTATCATGTATTTTGTTTTCTCTTTAGTATACATTGATATTTTACAGCATGTGAGAATGTTAACACTGGCTTAATAACTACAGAGAAAGATATAGAGACATAAAGGGTAATTTATATATGTTACTTTAACTTTATGCGATTAATATCTATTAATATTTGGACAACATTAATATTAATGACAGCAGTTGATCATTTCAACTGTCTCCAACATGTTTCATAGAAGAATGGAAGTGTTCAATAATTTGGAATTCATTCTTCAACATAGAAAACTTTTGTTGTCTCATCTTGCTCTGTGATATGATAAACTGTTTCTTGAACTGAAAACCGCATGTAATTTGCACTGAAAATGAGTGAGTCAAATCATTCAACAATCTTGATAAATAATAAGCACAGAAATTCCAAAACACATAGCCAGTTAGTACTGAAAAATATTTCGATTTCTAAAGTATTTGTAGGATAAATATCAATCTACCAGCATAACTTTTCTTCAATGCAGGAAAAGAAATATGTGAAATATTACAGTTTTAAATGTAACCACACTAACTACGGTATAAAGCATAGGCAAGCAGAGGGGTTTTCACAGAATGGCTGGCCAAATTCTAAAGAAAGAAAAATTATTATCTGCACTGCATTACTCTGAGTCAAGGCCACAGCACCATGACTTGGACAAAAGTAGCATGCACTGGCAGACAGCTGGCGCTGGAAGCAACCTTCCTAACGGGTGCCAAAAAGGCCCTCTCATCATGGCCACCAGCAGGATGTGGCTGCCTCTGGCCATGCTGACACTAAGCTTGCCCCTAGCCATGACAGCCAATCCCCGGGTACGTGCTTAGGAACCTTTCAATATGTTTGGAGGGTTCATCCTGCACATTCTTGGGAACATATGTTATTCTCCAGCATATAATTCAATTATAGAATCATTTCGTTTGAAGAGACCTTTAAGACCATTGTGTCCAATTGTTAACCTAGCACTGCCCAGTCCGCCATTATACCTTGTTCTTATGCACCACACCTACACATCTGTTAAATAAATACAACCACTACCCTGGACAGCCTGTCCTAATGCTTGATAACCTTTTCAGTGAAGAAAGTCTTCCTGATATGCAATCTAAGCCAATACTCCATTAGCAAGTTCGCTGATACCAGCTGGGAGGGGCTTTGGGCTCTTTTGAGAGACAAGAGGCCTTGCAGAGGGATCTAGATAGCTTGGAGCATCAGCTGAGTTCAACAGGATAAAATTTAGTAAGTCCAAATGCTGCATTCTGCACCTAGAATAGTAATGCTGGGCACCTGGGAGTGCTGTAGCAAAGGGTTGGGGTGTTGTCTAGTTTGGCAAAAGGATGTTGTGGGGTGACCTCAGTGCTCTTTGCTGCTTCCTGAAGAGGGGAAGTGGAGATGGAGATGCTGATATCTTCATAGGACATGTGGATTGATGATGTGCCGGGGGGGTTCAGATTGAATACTGGGAAACACTGGAACAGGCTTTCTAGACAGGTGGTCAATGCCCCAAGCTTGTCAGTGTTGGCATTTGGAGGCATTTGAACAGTGCCCCTGATAACATGCTTTAACTTTTGGTCAGCCTTGACTTGGCCAGGCAGTTGGACTAGATGATTGTTCTAATGATCCTTACAGGTGAAATACCCTATCATATCCCATCCTAGCCTAGCCTACACCTACCCTAGCCATTTCCTCTCATCGTATCACTTATTTTTTGAGAAAAGAGAATGACCCCCATCTCACTACAACCTCCTTTCAGGTACTTCTACACAGCAATAAGGTCCCCCAGAGCCTCCTTTTTTCCAGGCTAAGTAACTCAAATTCTCTCAGCCTTTCTTCATAGGAAGGATGTTCCAGCCCTCATATTATTTTTGTGGCTGTCGTCTGAACTTGCTCTGACAGGTCCATGTCTTTCCTGTACCGAGGACTCCACAGCTGGACACAGTACTCCAGGTTGGGTCTTACCAGAGCAGAGAAGAGGGGGTGAATCACCCCCCTGAAGCTGCTACCATGCTTCTTTTTATGCAGCCCAGGATATGATTGGCTTTCTGGGCTGAAAGTGCATCTAGCTGGCTCATATTAGATTTGTTGTCTACCAGTATCCCCAAATTCTTCTCTGCAGGGCTGCTTTTGACCCATGCATTTCCTAGTTTGTAATGATATTGGTGAATTCCCTGACACAGGTGCAAGACTTTGCACTGGCCTAGCTAAGCTTCATGAGGTTAAAGGAAATTTAGAAAGGAATGGTAACACTAAGAATTTAATTTTGTTTGCATTTTAAAAATTTACCCTATCTAGATAACAGGCATTTTTTGATACTTGCGTATTTTAAGACTTTATAACACCTTACAATCACTTTAATCCACCTGGTTATGATGCATCATTTCCTAATACAAAGCTCAAGAATGATATTTGAATTGTGTGCTTCTTCAAGGCCACTACGTCATGGCAGCCTAAAAACTCCATCATTGCTGCTATGATCAGTCAGTAGTGTCATTAGAAAGCAAGAATCTAACTGCTGGAAATATTCCAACAAAATAATGCTGAATGGTTTCCAGAAAGTATTTTCCAAAAGACATTAGTTATTCCATCTCTGTCTGAACTGGCAGTTGTCCAGAGAATGCTTATATTCTGTGTGGTGTTAACTGGTGACTCACTGTGTATTTTCATGGATTGTGCTTTGTATCTGATAGTAAACAAATAGAAATATAAGAATAATTTTGTTAATATATGTAACAGTTGACATAAGATCATATGCTTATCTCATGTAGATTTAAAGTGGGATTGCGTGACTCCTAACACTTTCTACAGATCATAATTTGAGTAATGAAGAAATTTCCTCAGAATTTAAAGTTATGTCAATCACTGACCTCTTGAATAACAAAAATAATATCACAGAACGAATTAGAGAGGGCAGGTTAAGATAACTGGGAAGAAGACAAGAACAGTATCAGTTGTATTCCTGAAATGAGATAGACCTTGATTGGCTGCTTGCAAGAAAGTACTGGAATCCTGAACCCACTCTTATTTTAAGAGATACTGATTTCATGAGCTTTATTGAGCATCCTTTACTTGGCTTATATGTGTGGACAGTCGGGAGGTAGATCTTCACATAATTGTTGCCTTTATTTTGGGCATTTTTGACATAGTGAATGAGTATTTTTACCTAAATGATGAGTCAGGAATAAAAGTTATGTATTTATACTGATGAAATTTATGGCAATCAACATAATAGCTTTTTACTGGAACTGTATCAGAAGTAAATTGTTCTCATGATTCTTCCTGAACTAAATCCAAGAGCAAATGAACAAATTCATTTTATGTTGTGTTCAAAAATATCTGGCCCTCTACAGGGCTCAGTACAGTGTCTAAAATTGCATAGTGGGTTTGGGCATTTTCTTTTTTTCAGACAGTGATTTAGAAAATTGCATTTTTTTTCTTCATTCCCTCTCCTTATCTCTTATGCTGACTTTTAATTTCTCAGTCTGTATTTTCTCTGTTTTTTTTTTTTTTCTTTTCTTCTCATATTACAGACCAAAGGATTTTGTGATCATTGAAAAGAACAGCATACTTCACAGGCTTCTCTGACTTCCTTGTTTTTACAGGTTATATACATTCATTGAAATTAACAATTTCACCACCCACTATGAAGTTATTTTAAAGAACACGACTCAGTGTGTAAATACTACTTAAAAAATTTTGCTTAATTAATAGCATGAAAGTGAAAAAACACCATATTCTAAATTTATGGACTGCTTTTGGATGACATCAGATGTAAAATTATGATCAACTGCTGCGTACAAATTCAAATTCATGTAAAAAGAAACCCCTCATTTGGCAGTTTAGAAAATAGAAAAAAATCAACTAATGTTCCAGATGACAAGGAATCAAATGCATTTCTTTGAAATATTTTAGGTCTACTGACCATAATTTCAAGAAATAGGTAATTTTTCTCATCTGAACTTTTCTAATATAGCAACGCAAATATGCAAATGAGAGCTACAGACACACCAGCATGAATTTTGTAATAATCCATTGAATTGTTAGATAACGCATAGGTAGACAATTCTACAACTCTAAATGGGAAATAGCTAGAGGACTTGTCTCTAAATATATTTATTGCTCAAATGAGACGTTTTCAGAATATGTCAAGAATTTCCCTCTGTCTAGCAAACTTATTCAGTTTTCACCTGTTGCTTAATGTAAGTGTAGCGTATGCATATTTTCTATGACCACATGCACAGTATTCATACCAAGTCATGGCTGCTGAATACATGCAATGAAGATTGTTGCAGTTATGCAGTTTTAGAATTTTTTCTTAATGTACAATTAGCTGTGAAAGCAGAGTTCTCCCTTAGAGATTCTGATGTTTTCCTAGAAAGAACAATTTACTGCTTCTCCTGGACATTGAGCACTGTTCTTACTTTCCCTGGCTCAAGCAATTTTGGCTCTTCATTTACACTCTTTCTGTCTGCTCATTCAACTGTCCACTTAGCAATTTTTAGAGAAAGTTGCAGAAAGCTCATTTCAGTCCCTGGAAAAATTATGGAAGATATTAGCAGCATATGAAGGACCGGAAAGTAGAAAGGAAGAAATCAGCATGGTAAGTTGTATTTGACCAACCTGATGCCTTTCTATGATGTAACAGCTTGCTCAGTATGTAACAGTAGAGCTGTAGGTGATTCATTTAGCAAGGTGATTTACACCTTGATTTTAGGTATTTTACATGTTCTCCTGCAAATTCCTTGATGAACTGATAAAATATGGACAGACAAGAGGTGAAAAATTGGTTTAGTTGCCAAGCTCAAAGCTGAACTGGAGACAAGTCCCAGGAAGAGCTTCTCACAAGTCAGTATCAAGTCCAATCCTATTCAGTACCTGTATAAGCAATCCAGACTATAAGATTGAAGGTACTCAAATGAAATTTGTGAATGGCACCTGTTGCGTTAATGGTGGGAAAAATAACCCCCTTGCTTTATTAGAGGGGCCAGGAGCGGCTCCAATATGCAACTACTGATCCAGCCACGTTCACTATTTTGAACCTTACTGATCCGGATTCACCAACAGTGCACCACACTGCCAGTCCAATCATGCTCATGAACCCTCACGGCCACACTGAGAGATGGGGTCGCGTTTAGTGAGAAAATTATGATCGGCTACCAAAACAGTGCAGTTTATTGATTGTGATTGGCTACTGAAATAGTGCAGTTTATTGAGGCAACAGATACAGGTTCTTATGGATTGCTGGTGATAAATACTGTCTGTAAAAGCATGTGCGAGTAATAGTTAAATAAATACAAGTGCTCGATAAAGTTAACACAGCCTGGCTATAAAATATGAAGGTAACAGTGAAAAGTAACTCTATAGAGATTCTAAGTTTTCCCAGGGAAGCACTGGATACAGTGCAAGTCTTACCCACAAGTGTCCCTACTGGGGGGGGGGGGGGGGGGGAAGAGAGGTTGAAGAAGAAGAAGAAGAAGAGAAGAAGCCTGTTGACCAGTCCCAGGAGTCTGTTGATGTTGTCTTCCATGACGGTATCTTTCCACAAATATCCCCCTCTCTCTTGGGTCATTTTATACTATTTTTCACCTTCAAGGTGGAACTTGAGTGGCTCTAATCATACATACCTTTATTATTATTGGTGCAAATCTCTCTTGCTTCGCTTTTAAAGGTATATGGCACCAAAAATTCAGAGCACATGCTCAAAGGGGAGTGGTCTCATTTTGGAGGGGGGTCGCAATGGAGATGGGAGTGTATTTTAGCATGTAAATGCTTTATAATGACATTTTAATGAGCAAAGTTCACACAGAGGATGACATTTTGTCAAAAGATGACAGGCTGCTGGCTCAGGGTAGCAAGTATGCAGCTTATCAGTTTCTTGTACCACCTAGTTCCCATCTTTTGATGATGTTAGGACAAAGTGTGGCCACAAGAGAGATCTCTACCTCACTCCATCCTCCGTCTGTGTTGCCACGGGAACCGCTGTGGAGTGCACATTCCTGGCATACCAGGTGTGGCTGCATCTTGCCCCAAGAGGCCCTGAAAGTCCTTTTTTCCCTTATGTGTGGACAATGCTGCATTTCAAATATAAGTTTGATTCCTAATTATTCCACATTTCCTAATTATTCTACAGCACCAAACAGAGAGGGGAGTTAGATATTCCCAAAGGAACAGCCACCCTACAGCAGTGTGTCGGCAAGCTGAAAGACTGGTGTCGTGGTGTAAGTCCAGTCAAACGTGAAATTTTCTCACCCACTCACTCCTCTCTCTTTCTTCCCCCAGTCCTGGGGGGCTGGGGAGGAGAATCGAAAGAATGCAACTCCCACAGGTTGAGATAAGAACAGTTTAGTAACTATGGTATAACACAAATCATTACTGCTACCACCAGTAATAATAAAAGAGAAGTACAAGGAAAGAGAATGCAACTGCTTATCAAGCCTGACCCAGCCAGTGCACCCTCAGCAGCAAACCCCCAGAGCACCACCACACCCTTCCGGGTCTCTGCTCTCCATTTTTTTACATCCTGGGCATGATGTGCTGTGGTATGGAATAACCTCTTTGGTCAGCTTGGGTCAGGTGTCCTGTCTCTGCTTCCTCCTGGCTTCCCCTCCTCTCCGGCAGAGCATGAGGCTCAGAAAGTCCTTGGCCAGACCAAAACATTACCAAGCAGTAACTGAAAACAGTGGTGTTATCAGTGCTGTTCCCAGGCCCCAAAATCAAAAACACAGCGCTGCACTGGTGTTATGGGTTCGGCTTCCCCCCCCCACCCCCCGTAGAGTCTCATGTTACGCCAGGAAAGAGAGAAAAGCTGGGGAAGGGGAGACAGGGTGCCTGACCCGGGCTGACCAATGAGGTTATTCCATACCACAGCACGTCATGCCCAGGAGGGAGAATACGGGGACGGGCTCTGGCGGGAGCAGGGCACGCAGTCTCTCGGCTCGGTCGGGCAGCGAAACGGGTGTATCCTCTCCCTTTGTATTTACTTTTTCATTATTATTGTTATTGGTGGTGGCAGTAGTGATTTTGTATTGTATCTTAGTTACTGACTGTTCTTATCTCAACCCGTGCGAGTTACATTTTCTTTGGTTCTTCTCCCCATTTCCCCCCCATTGGAGGGGGGGGGGGGGCGGGAAAGGAGGGAGAAGTGAAATTTACTGCTTAAACCATGACAACTGGCTACCAAGGAGAAAAATGACTGCTGCTGCTGAACCCATGACAACTGGTCTGTCAAAAATGACATGAGATTTAACAAAGATAAATACGAGTCTCTGTATATGGGACAGAGTAATTGCAGGCAGCACTACAGGCTGTGATGTGACTGTCTGAGGTGTAGTTCTGCTGAAAATGACCTTGGCAACCTGGTGGACAGTCAATTAAACACGAATCAGCAGTGTGATTTTACAGCAATAAAGGTAAACCATATCCTGAGCTGCATAAGCAGAAGTATATTCAGCAGTTCAAGGGATGTAATTATTCCCCACTTGACTTATGATTTCTGGGTTACATCTGATATTATGTCAAGTTTTGGCCCTACAAGTTCAAGACAGACATTGAAAAACTGGCAAGAGTCTAACAGAGAGTTACTAAGTTGCTTGTAAGATTTGAGAATTTGACATGTGAAGAAAAGTGGAGGAATTATATTTGGTCACCTCAAGGGAACACTGGAAACTAATCAGTATTCAGGTTGCTAAAAAGCATTTATAGAGAGATAGAGGTTCACAAGGTTGCCGGTGAAAAGAAGCAACAGGCATGGGTTGCTTCAGGGGAAATTCTGCCCAGATCTGAATCTTTCACTGTAAGACCAGCCAAACATTGGAAAAGACTGTCCAAAAATACTAGACTAAGCATGACATGGCCTGTATAACATGGCATAGGGCCATTCTTTCAAAAGATGGCTTGATCAAATGATGTCCAGAAATTCCTTCCAGCCTAAACTTTTCCATGATTCTATGTTTTCTGCTAAATAAAAGGAAAATTGATGGTTTGGGGTTTTATCAATAGTCTTACAGTGTGTTAAAATTTTAAAAACCACAGACATTTCAGTCGTAAGGCTTAATGTAGAATTATACTATTTATCTGTATATAGGAACAAGATTCAATCTCTGTTGAGCATGTGTGGGCTTTATTTCTGATACTGAGCTTTGATTTTCTCAGCTCATTCCTGTAAGTATCCTTTGGTACTACTCTTACTATTGTCAGTTCTATAAGGCTATGAGCTGAAGGCCTTAAAAAGCATAGGTCCCTGAAATGCCAGGCAGTGCTCAAATAGATATAATTCCCATTTCTATCCCAAAGATTCTAAAATGTAATTGAATTTGTTATCATAAGCACTTCTTATTTTCTTTGAATTTTTTACAATGTTTAAATGCACAAAAATATTTATCATGTTACATTTATCTGGGTACATGTATTTAACCATGTACAATTCAACCTTTTTCATAAACTCCATTCATCTTCTCAATCAAACCCAGAACTTTGGTACCTCAGTGGTCCCCAGCTCTGTCTGCAACTGCGGAGAGCCTAAAAGAGCCTTTCTGCCAGGGCAGGGAGCCCATACGGGGAGAGACGGGGTGCCCCAGCACCCAGCACCAGCACCACCGGATCCCTCCAGCCTCAGGAACCTGGAGTAAATAGAAACCACAACTCTGCCAATCGTATGTGTACTCTGCAAATGCAAAGACAGCTTGGGTCAGAAAAACATCAAGAAATATATTTAGAAAAAAACCAGCTCATTACAATCATAGAACCATAGAATAGTTAGGGTTGGAAAGCACCTTAAGATCATCTAATTCCAACCCCCTGCCATGGGCAGGGACACCTCCCACTAAACTACAACTCTTCTTTTTGAAGTTCCTTCCCATTCTGCCATACCCATCAGACCTCGAATTAAGCAGCAGGGCCATTTCAGTTGTGCTGCTGATGGTCATTCCTTTGCCTGGAAACACTGGGGAGAGTGGGACTCTGCTGTCAGGGCTAAGACCTGGCTGGGGCTGGGAGCTAGGCTCTACATAATGAGACTTGGGTTGTGCTCCCCAAAGAAAGCACAAGGCAGTGTAATGGTGCCACTTGTGCCACTAGGATGAGGGCCCCGGGCACGGTGTCCCTGAAGCAGGGCCCACACCAGCACCAGACCCAGCACCAGACCAGCAGTGGATGGGGGGCACATGCTGTCTTACTGCTGGTTAGTCCACCTCCATTTCCACCTCCTCCAACTCCACATCCACTTCCATCTCCTTCTCCTCCAGCCCTACATCCACACTGCTGGCAGCCTCCTCTGCAGCTTCCAGCATGTATTGGAACATCCTAAACCAAAACCCAAGCAGAAGAGTGCATTGGTGCTGCCCTGGCCAGCTGAGTGGACCTGTAGAATGGGGGTCTCAGCACCCCAGTCTCCTCTAGCTGCCCATGGAGAGCAGGGGGGAAATGGGGACCTGGATACACCCTCAATCTGGTGTGAGGCTTTTTGGCCAGCAGCACCCACCAGCACTGACAGGCTGGCATCTGTAGCTAGAGGACCCAGCGCTTCCTGCACTCCAGGGCCTTGTGGAGTGGCAAGATCTTGCAGACCTCCCAGAGCAGACATGGTGGATGGAGAATGTGCCCTGCAAAGCCCTGGGCACAGGCCCTGAGCACAGGCCCTGGCCCTGTGCCTGCCTCAGCACCCACAAGTTCCTTACCCTGTGCAGGCAGCTTTTCCCCTCCTCACTCTTCCATAGGCAGGGCTGCATACTGACACCAGCATGAGGGCTGGAGCACTGTCGGCAGGTGAGATGGGCCTGGTGTACACAAGAATAAATGGGAGCAGAGGAGAAGTACTGGGAACAGGAAAGAAGGGGGCCTGAGAGCTGAAGGAGTGAAGAACTGCTGGGAACAGGGTGAAGAGCTGATTTGAGCTCTTCACTGGGCATGGGCAGTTGCAGGTGGAACACAAGCTGCAACATCACACCTCTGTGACATAGGAGTTCTGGGGCAGGCTGTGCAGCAGGGGGTGGGCATGAGCCTTGAAAGGGTTGAAGCTTCATGCTTCATTGGGCAATCATTAGGGAACCCCTTGAGTCAATTGAAACACACTGTTGAGTCAACTTAAGCACACTGTTGTGCTTAAATAGATAATAACATGGGTGAACGTTGTGCTGGCCAGCACCATGGGGCCAGGACCGTCTCCTTTGCTATTTCACTGTCCCGTGAGCAGCCTGAGAGCCAATCTGATCACTGCTGGGATATAGCCATGGAGGTGGAATTCACGCCTGTTTGGCCTTGGGATGCCGGCAGCAGTAGGACACGGCTGCACAGCCATGTCCTCCAGCTGGGCATGTTGTTGGTGAGCCCATAGGAGCACCTGCACCCCTCCTCCCAGCTGTGGGTATGCAGGGGCTTGCAGGACAAGTCAAGGAAGATGGAGACTCCTTTTTTATAAGGAGTCACACGGAAAAGATATGGGGCAGTGTGTAAAAGTTACTCCTGGGGACATTCTGACTGGACGCAAGAAGAAAATTTTTTACAGTGAGAACAATCAGCCACTGGAATAATCTCTTCAGGGAAGTGGTGGATTCCCCAGCACTGGACACTGCTAAGATTCTGCTAGACAGGATGCTGGGGACATCTAGTCTAGGTCATGCTTTGCCTGGAAAGGTTGGACCAGATGATCTTTGAGGTCTCTTCTGACCTGGTGTACTATGAAATTTGTGGTTCTTTTCAGACCGCCTCTCAGTTTCTTTACATCATTCTTATATTGGCACTGCACTCACTGTCAATAGTACTTTAGAAAAAGTAGGTGACTACTTAGTTTAGTGAAGATCAGCATAATGTAACTCATTGAAACACCTCTACTGGCTTACATTAGTTAATGATGTCTTCTATCATTAATTAGATCCTTCCTGCTTCCCTTTTGTGTGGAAGTTTAGTCAATTAAGATATTTAATAAAACCAAAAAGAAAAAGAGTGTGAAATAAAAAGTAAGCTAGTATGATAATTTACCATATAGTGAATTAAGAAGCTAAATCATACTAGATGATCTCTAAGATCCATTCCAACTCAAACCATTCTATAATTTTATGCACACAAATAATATTTTCTTAGGACTGCCTATGCTTGCTTACTGTACTCCCTGCAAAATTAATGTGCAGTTTCATTATTACCAACTATTTTGCTACAGTTATTAGTTGCAGCCCATTTTACTATTCTTACCTTGAACATTGAAAGAGATATGTGATATTTGTATTTTGGAGAATCGTTGCCTGCTAAATCACGTTTTATATCTCAAGTTTATCTGTCGATCATTTCAGTATCTGGATCTATGATGTGTAACTAGTATCTAACATATTCATAGAATCATAGAATAGTTAGGGTTGGAAAGGACCTTAAGATCATCTAGTTCCAATCCCCCTGCCGTGGACAGGGACACCTCCCACTAAACCATGCCATCCAAGGTTCTATCCAACACTGCCAGCGATGGAGCATTCACAACTTCCCTGGACAAACCATTCCACTGCCTCACCACCCTTACAGTAAAGAATTTCTTCCTCCTTATATCCAATCTAAACTTCCCCTGCTTAAGTTTAAACCCATTATCCCTTGCCCTGTCACTACAGTCCCTCACAAAGAGTCCCTCCCCAGCATCCCTATATATATTCTTCAGATACTGGAAGGCTGCTAGGTCTTCATGCAGCCTTCTCTTCTCCAGCCTGAACAGACCCAACTTTCTCAGCCTGTCTTCATACGGGAGATGCTCCAGTCCCCTCATCATCCTCGTGGCCCTCCTCTGCACTTGTTCCAACAGTTCCATGTCCTTTTGATGGTGAGGGCACCAGAACTGCACACAATGCGCCAAGTGAGGTCTCATGAGAGCAGAGTAGAGGGGCAGGATCACCTCCCTCGACATGCTGGTCATGCTTTTTTTGATGCAGCCCAACATACGGTTGGCTTTTTGGGCTGCAAGGGCACACTGCAGCCGGCTCATGTTCATTTTCTCATCAACCAACACTCCAAGTCCTTCTCCACAGGGCTGCTCTCAATCTCTTCTCTGCCCAACCTGTAGCTGTGCCTGGTATTGCTCCAACCCAGCTGCAGGACCTTGTACTTGGCATGGTTCAACTTCATCAAGTTGACATCAGCGCACCTCACAGGCATGTTAAGGTCCCTCTGGATAGCATTCTTTCCCTCCAACGTATCAACCGAACCACACAGCTTGGTGTCATCAGCAGACTTGCTGAGGGTGCACTCAATCCCACTGTCCATGCCACCAACAAAGATGTTGAACAATACCAGTCCAAACACCAATGCCTGAGGGACACCACTCATTACTGGTCTCCAGCTGGACATTGAGCCATTGAGCACAACTCTTTGCATGCGGCCATGTTAATTTAAATGAAATTAAAATAAGCCCATCATGTGAAAATGTAAATTATTTCATTTTTCATTGAAAATACTCTAGTACATTGAACTAGAAAAATCCTTTTTTGAACTAAAATGTAACTTGAAAATACTTCTGTGATTTCAAACTAAATTTTTGAGCACCTTGGTATCTAACTCTGACAGGAGACTGAAAAGGAGCTCAGTTCAAATCCTAGAAGTAAATCCAAGTACCTGGCATCTCCAGTTCTCCATTTATTACCTTAGGAAAAAAAAACAACACAGTGGTACAGTAAAATAATTACGATTTTTATTGAAATATTTTGCTGGTTTTGTATGACTTCAGGAGGTTCAAGGGAATAAGTCTCTTTTATGACTGTCTTCTTCATACTAATATGTGGGAATTCTGCAAATACATTAAAGAAGCAAGCATTTTGTTAAAATCACTTAACGGAATTTAGCATCAGTATTCAACTGAGCATTCTGCCTGACATAGGACAAACTGTCGATATATGTAATTGCTGCTACTATTACATTTTTACTGTAATCAGACATGAAGAGTGCAAAATATCTGTTGAACTACTTAAAATATTTTTTCAATGCTTTACAGAACTTGAATTGCATTTTTACTGCTATAATCACATGATTTTAAAAGTGAAGATTATTAGGTCCACCATGTTTCTTAATGGAAATGTGTAGGAGACTAACTTTGGCCAGATATGTTAATAACTTGTGTCATAATGAGTAAATGATAATTTCTCTATTTCCTGTAAATCTTGCAGTCCATTTGGAAATATATAGCTCAATTTCCAATTCTGTGTAATACGGAAGTCTTGTAACTACTATTGGTGCTCTGGCCCATTTCATTACCAGGACACCTTTTAGTCCAATACGAATGTTAACCAAGACATTGCACCTTGACAATGGAAAAACAGGTGATATCAAATCCTTTTCAAACAAGCAGAAGAAAGATTTTAAGCAGAGTAACTTAAAACTTTAAACTGGGTAGATTTTAATATCTAATTGTCTTTTAATACACCTGAGAGTATCCGTTTTCAAGCTGCAGTGAACACAGTAGTGTCTTGGGTTTTTGAGGTCAAATTTTGTGAGACCATTGAAAGATTTGTTTTAAGGTTTTGAAGGAAACCTACCTTTAAATTAAAATCTGGGTAACGCATAATACTGCCCCTCTAATTATTTTGATCAAGATAGAAATATCGGCATTTATAAGGAATTACTGAATATTAAAGTATGCACTGCTATCAAAAGTATTGTTTATGCTTTTTATAATGCTGAAAATCTAGAAAACAACATCCCCGCAATAATGAAATAGTTTTAATATCATTCACAAAGTGACCCATGAAGAATTCAACATTCTATATTAAAAAAGCAGTGAGTGTTATCATACTAACATTGCCATGGCGAATACACTGCGGCCTTCTAACAGGAGATGATCATTAGTGTTACAGTACCTAGCCGCGGAAGGTACTTGCTATTGCAGTTTCATTGTTATGAACAAATAGTAGAATGCCTGTAGATCAAGGTGCAATATTAAGGTAAGGCAGAGTTGGGTAACTGGAGTATCAGCCTCTCCTACACGGGAAAACACCCTTTTAGCAAAAGAAAAATGTAGAATTGCGATGTTAAATAAAGGAGCTAAAAAAAATGAAAACTTTACTGAACTTTTAAACAGTTCTGACAGTATTCACAAACTAATCTACTCTTTTGAGTCAGTTTATAACCTGTATCTCCACAGGTCAGAGGTTAGAAGGAATATTGTTAAGACAGTTCATTTGAAATAGCACATGTATCAACTGTAAATTTGCTTGAATAGTTATTTTTTCTTGAATCACAAAGAAGGTGAAAGGGTATTTTGCAGTCTTGCTGAACCAAAATCAGAAATCATCACAATCCCCTTGTCCAGTTACTGGTTCAACTAAAAACTGACATCTCCTGGCAAGATCTGAATCAGCACAAAGTCTTTGCATTTACTAAAGCCTGCAGGGTAGCCTCACGTTTTACCTGTCTTTTCATTCCAACATCATTCTTTGTATTTCACTGTCAGATTTGCCATCTTGTGCAGTGTGACTCTTCTCTGCCTCAGCCTGATACTGTGTTGGTTTGTTCCAAAGAAGGTCTTTCAGTAAAAAGTTCCAAAAGAGTTCTTATTTTTCTGCAGGGGACAGCTACTTTTTTTTTATCTCTGGCAGATGATCCTTCAAAGGCCAAATCAACCCAAGGTATTTCCCAGCTCTCACAGTGGTGAACCTCACTTTGTATGTGTGCATTACCATATTAATGTGGAGTGTAAAGTACTGACTGTGAAAAGATATTCTGCTCTTCCCTTACACCCCACCCTGTTGCAGAGTTTCTTGCTGAAAACGGACTGTGAGTAATCCAGACAACTGCTTGACATTTGTAAAGCAGTGAACCAGAGGCTGTGAGGCCCTGCTTGGAAGTTACTAAAGAATGTGTGGAGGTTACTATAGGTCACGTACGTGCAGAAAGCTTTGAGAAAGTTGTCATGAATGGCTGTTAAGAGGGATGCGTACAAAGGAACTGATAGCTGTGTCCTTGAAATCATCTGCTGTTGAGGCCACAGCCGGGGAATCACTTACTATTGTAACAACCAATCATAAAACCGTTGCTAACACTTGGCTAAAGAATGTAACCAATCAGATGTTATTGACTGTTCTAGTCTTCTGAGGCTTTTTCTATAAAAGACGCTGCTTGCCTGTAATAAATTGTCAGTGCTTGATCATATTGGTCAGTTTATTGTCCTTAATCTCCCGCAAAGCCCCTCCATTTTTTTATCACTGTTATGACATTGATAGACACAGAGCACTGCAGTTCAGCTTTGTTTGCATTCCTAACTTCTACGCACTGGATTTAGAGAACTTGGAGAGATGTTAGAATACTACTCTGAGAAATAAAAATTGCCTGTACGATAGCACTCCAGCGTTGATATAAATGACTAAAACTCAGAAAAAAGGTGGAATGAAATCTGTTGGGGAAATAACTTTGAATGCAAATCTGTTGTGTGCATTGTTAGTGAACCAGCAAGGTACCTGCTACCAAATACTTAGGGTATACTAGAAAATTTAGAATAGATATAGTTCACCTAAAAGGGAAGTAGTTATCCAAATCTCATTTGAAGCCCAAAGGAAAATCCCAAGTTTAGTTTACAAAATTCTCTACTCCAAATGCATTGGACAGTCCACTTAGATTTCTAGCTTCCAGTATTCCTGAGCAGCTTGTTCTCCTGACTAGATTTTGAATACAACTCAAAATGAGACAAGCAGTGGACTAAATGCTATCTAAATATCTCAGAAAGTTAAAAAAAAAAAATAGATAAAATTAGATAGTTCCATAACATGTGAAACACAGTATTTCACATACTGTGAGTTTAATTTCAATCATATAGGGATATGTAAATAAAATGTTACTGACATATTTATATGCTCCAGGGATTTTTTTTTTTTTTTCCTGGTCTGTCAACTTTAAACCTAACTTTTAAATTAAAGTATACATCTTTATTTGTATTCTGTGTAAACAAATGCAGATAGATGCCTGTCTTTTGCAGTTGAGCTTATAACCTATGATACTGTCCTGGCATATGACTGTTTCATTAGCCTGGATGGTGTAAATTGGGAAAGCTACTTTCAATGTGTATTTATAGTATTGATTCACTTTATGCTACTTCATTTTCCTCCTTTAGGTTACCACATTTCATTTCATCAGAGGAATTTCATTTGCTACTTTTTACATTCATATTGCATTAAATTAACTTACTGCAGGTACCCATAAAAAACAAATGGAATTTTGACAGTGAACTTGTGCAAAATTTGCTGGGTGATTCACTATACACAAAACAACAGAAAAGAGCACAAGAAGCTTTGTTTAGCTCATGAGCTATTTTTACTGGAAAGTTAATTTTTGTATGATTTTTTTTTTTTTTTTTTTTTTAAGATACTATATTTTGAATGCCCCATCCCTGAAGTGTTCAAGGCCAGGTGGGTCTAGACTTTGAGCAACATAGTCTAGGGGAAGGTTTCCCTGCTCATGGCAGGGACATCTATTTGGAACTAGATGATGTTTAAGTTCCCTGCCAATCCAAACTGTTCTATGATTCTATGATTTTTCTTTTATGTTTGACAAATCACGCTGTATAAATTAAGGAGATTTTATTTTGAACAATCTAAAAGGGTGACGTCAAGGATAATAAAAGGTTGGAATACCACCAGCATAAAGTTGATATGGAACAGCCTATTATTATGTAATTCATAATATCTCTTAATCTTTCCAAGTAAAACAGAAGACTGAAAGTAACCACTATTTAAAGGAAATTCAAATAGCTGCAAATAATGTCTTCTACTGAAATCATTAAAACACAATAAGAAATCAATGATTTTATTCAGAACATGAGTTTTTGTTGAAAAACAAGCGCATGTAGTTCCTTTAAGAAACATGTGGCCTTTGTTAATTGATGGAAAAATTTTCACTGAACTAAATTAGGAAGTTTGAGTCCTCAGACAATAAACATTACAGCGTGAGATTTGTGTGTAGGGAATGGTAGGGAATAAAAGAGAAACAGAAAAGTTAAACATGTCTTAGATCCCAAGTGTCTTTTGCCATCTTTGATCTCCTGCTCATGCTACTGTGTAATAATAGTAAAGATTTGTGTACACTGTAAGCAAACATATCGACAGATTCTACAAAAAATGTCTTTAGACCAACCTTTATTCTAATGATGAAATTAAATGCATTTTATAAGAGTTTGATGATAGTTATCACAATACCTTTCTCGCACAGTCCAGATTAACAGCAATAACCACAAACAACTCAGAGCTAGGTTGTCAAAGCCTGCAGCCAGAAGCAGAATTTCAAACACACTCAGTACTCATCTGTCCTGGGATCAGCAGCAGCAGTCATTTTTCTCCTTCTTGGTAGCTGGTGCAGTGCTGTGTTTTTGATATTGGGCCTGGGAAAAGCACTGATAACACAAGTGTTTTCAGTTACTGCTTGGTAGTGTTTTGTCTGGCCAAGAACTTTCTGAGTCTCATGCTATGCTGAGGAGGAGGGGAGCCGGGAGGAATTGGAGACAGGACACCTGACCCAAACTGACCAAAGAGGTTATTCCATACCACAGCACGTCATGTCCAGGATGTAAAACCAGAGAGAGCAGAGACCCGGAGGGGTATGGTGGTGCAGTGGGAGGTTCACTGCTGGGGGGTGCACTGGCTGGGTCGGGCTTGGTGAGCAGTTGTATTCTCTTTCCTTGTATTCCTCTTTTATTATTACTGGTGGTAGCAGTAGTGATTTGTGTTATGCCTTAGTTACTAAACTGTTCTTATCTCAACCTGTGCAAGCTGTATTGTTTTTTTGATTCTCCTCCCCATCTCCCCGGGACTGGGGGAAGAAAGAGAGGGGAGGGAGTGAGTGAGTAAAACTTCGTGAGTTTTAGAGGCTTAAACCATGAACCAGTGCTGCACAGCTTGTTGTGAACGGTGTTCAAAATCTACCCAGAAGAATTTGCAATCACAGGTCTCTAAAGTGCAATCTAGATTCAGGTGCTGAATACCACCTACTCATTCAAGTAAAGGAAATTACATAGTGATATGAAGCCTGACAAAGTGAAAGTTCCAGAAGAGTTCAAGGACTTAAAAAATAACATCAATAAAATCGAAAAGCAATCAATGAAAAACAATTATGATCTTTTTAATTCACAATAAAAAAAATAAAGAATAGGATTTAAGAATGGAAAGACAGTGGTGTGTAATATAAAGAGTTCCTTCACAGTGTATTTTTATAGACTATGATTATATTTAAATTATTTCCTTTCTTGTAACACCTCTCTGTTTTTCTCCCTTCTTTCTAATTCAGTATGATGTGAATGAAGGCCTATTCCTTTTTCTACAACTCTGAGTAATTGTTATGCTTGCAGATACAAAAGTATCTAAGTGGATGTTTGATATAGGACTGTGCAAGAGTTGTTACTATCCACTGTCTTATTCCTGTTCTTTTAATAATTATTATATACATGCCTTATTCTCCTTATTTTTATCGAAGCCCAGGAACTTGGACTAGAGTCCAGTGACAGCAAAATATTTTATAATTGAAGTCTGATTACTGTACCTTTCTGGATTAAACACCCTTCATGTTCTTCTTTAATCATTCCCCTTCACAACTTTATTGACACATTGCCTTATGTGACTTATGTCAGTGAAATTGTAACTCAGTATTTGTAATATTTTCCTCAAAAAGTGATAAATACTTAAGAAGTAATTATATACTCAAAATATAAACTGAAGTTGTTTTAATACCTCAAGTAAAAACTCTTCATCTGGAAGTAAGCTCTTGAAAAATTTTGAAGTTTATCCAAAAATTACACGTTTGTGCTGAAGAGTAAAGGAAATGTACATTTCCTGCTCTCATCTTCTGAGCATTTAACCAGTTTCAATACAATGGTACTGGGTTCTGAACATACAATGCCAATTCAGTTGATGGTTGATCCTTGTTAGCTTACATCACTCAATTGGTGTGGTTAATTTACATAATATAAATTTTCCAGACAGCTACTGTCTTTATCTGTAAATATATGGGATGAATCAGTAAAACATGCAGAAAGACTGCTGTTTTCACTTATTTTATGCTGGGGTTTTGAGAAATAGCTACATATATAGATTTCTCCCTCACAATTTCTGTAACTTCCCTCTGATTTTGTCCTTTTTAAACTCTCTAGAGTTGTTCCAATAACAAATAAACTATTTTGTGTTCAATATTTCTGAACACTGAAGTATTACTAGTGATTGGTTCTCTTTTTGACAGTGGTCTGAATTAAACTTTTGTATGGCTCATTGACCAAAGAATCTTACTAAAATATTCCAGATAAAGAAAGGGAACATTTGCTAAAGACACAGTCTCCTTGTTCTAATAATAATAATAATAATAATAATAATAATAATAAAGTCTATTATCTATTACCTTTAGAGATGTGTCGTGGTTTAAGCCTCTAAAACTCACGAAGTTTTACTCACTCACTCACTCACTCCCCTCTCTTTCTTCCCCCAGTCCCAGGGGAATGGGGAGGAGAATCAAAAAAAAATACAGCTTGCACAGGTTGAGAAAAGAACAGTTTAGTAACTAAGGCATAACACAAATCACTACTGCTACCACCAGTAATAATAAAAGAGGAATACAAGGAAAGAGAATACAACTGCTCACCAAGCCCGACCCAGCCAGTGCACCCTCAGCAGTGAACCCCTCACTGCACCACCACACCCCTCCGGGTCTCTGCTCTCTCTGGTTTTACATCCTGGACATGACGTGCTGTGGTATGGAATAACCTCTTTGGTCAGTTTGGGTCAGGTGTCCTGTCTCCAATTCCTCCCGGCTCCCCCTCCTCCCCAGCATAGCATGAGACTCAGAAAGTTCTTGGCCAGACAAAACACTACCAAGCAGTAACTGAAAACACTTGTGTTATCAGTGCTTTTCCCAGGCCCAATATCGAAAACACAGCACTGCACCAGCTACCAAGAAGGAGAAAAATGACTGCTGCTGCTGAACCCATGACAAGATGCCAGTAAAGAAGACTCTGAGAATTTAGGTTTGTTTCTCGCACAAAGTTAGTTACAAAAGTTAATCACATCCACACTGTTAATAATTCTTTTTCTATGTCCAGATGGGATCTCTGAGGACAACAGCAAGTATCTGGGGATGGGCAAGAAAAGGGCCAGAAACTAGAATTATGGAACATGATTATTTCAACATCTCTGTTATACTCAGGTGAAACATAATTAAAAATTATCACCAGAGAATCTCTGTTATCAGACTCTTGTCAGCTTACTGCATTAGAGACACTGTTTGCTCACCACCTGGTCAGAAACGGATGGTCTGGTCTTCAAATCATGCAATACATTGTTGGTTTGTGACCTTTTTTTTTAGTAAACCATAAAGAAGGAATTTCTATTGATTTTTAACTGTTAGCATTTTAAGTGGTTAGACTGTATTTACCTCGTAATTCAAAGTATTCAGGATGAAAACTTGACAAAACATCTGTAAAGCTTAGCATATGCTCCCACAACAGTCCAATGATTACAGAGTTTTGAAGTGAAAATAAAAGGAAATTTTTTTCAATAAACATGAAAGTACTTGGTCTCCACAAGTATGTGAAAGAATGTTGTAGTCAGATGAGTGTCAGTCCCTTTTCCCAAGTAACAAGTGATAGGATGAGAGGAAATGGCCTTAAGTTGAACTAGGAGAGGTTTAGATTGTATATTAGGAAAGCATTTTCTTCATTGAAAGGGTTGTCAAGCACTGGAAGAGGCTGTCCAGGGAAGTGGTTGAGTCACTATTTCGGCAGGTATTTAAAGGATGTGTAGATGTGGCACTTAGGGACATGGTTTAGTGGTGGACTTGGCATTGTTAGGTTAACAGTTGCACTCGATGATCTTAAAGTTCATTTCCAACCTAAATGATTCTATGATTCTCCTTTACTATAAAGTATTTTTTTCTGTATGTTGCTAAAAGCATGGGCATCATACTTTGGCAATATCTCTCTGAGTCACCACATATTACCAAAAATGCATGATTGTTTTGGGCCTTTTTTCCCCCTCAAAACAGCTTCTAAGCAAAACTGTGAAAGAGAATATATGTTTCTAATGAAGTAGTAGATGGCTGACAATTTATTTTATCAGGTGGAATCTGATCTGCATGAGAACAATTTCCCTTTAATTTTCTTTAAAATTTCTTATGTTCAAATGCTCTCAGTAGAAACTAATCCACTAGAACTTCACAGGAATTGCATATAATTTATGTTAAGACATAATAAAGCTCCAAACAGTTTAGGCAGATTGAATGAAAACTGAAATATGAACACTTTACCCAACCTAAAACCATGATCTCCCAGGAGAGTGACTTTAGCCCATTGTCTTAGTTCTGCAAAGCAACCACTTCAAACTTATTGACATAATGTTTGCAGTATAAATAGTTTATGTTAATTAATCTGGTCTATGAGGAAAACATATGTGCCTAAATCATATCTATTAAGATATATACTAAATAATAAACTAGTGATTGCTTTCTATTTGCTTTTTAGTTTATTTAAAAGACAATTAAACCTTACCTCATTCAATGTGAATTTTTTTTTTTCTTTCCTAATATAGGAGAATGTTGCAAGCTACAGATAGTTAAATTGTGAATTGTTTTTGGTTAGCTATTGCTGAGTACCATTTCCTGTGTTACTTACACTTCTGAATATGATTGGTACCCTTCTACTGTACAGGAAATGAACTGTCACAAATATCTTAGACTTGGTTTCAGCAACTGGTCTTTAATTTAGTTAAGATAACTGTCCTGATTTTGCCTGGAATAGAGTTAATTTTCTCACTAGTAGCTGGTGCAGTGCTCTGTTTTGGCTTTAGTCTGAGAATAATGCTGATAACACACCAATATTTTAGTAGTGGCTAAGTAGCACTTGCCCTAAGTCAAGAACTTTTCAGTCTCATTCTCTGCCGGTGAGGAGGAGCACAAGAAGCAAGAAGGGAGTGCAGCCAGGACACCTGACCTGAACTAGCCAAAGGGATATTCCGTACCATAGAGCATCATGCTCAGTATATGAACTGGGGATGAGGGAGTGGGGTGGGAGTTAGCCATAAGGGATTCACTGCTGGTGATTGGGTTGGGTATTGGTCAGTGCTTGGTGAGCAACTGTATTAAGCATCATCTTTCTTTCTTTGGTTGTATTCCCTTCCCTCCTTCTCCTTTTCTCCTTCTTCTCTTCTTCTTCTCCTTCTTCCCCTTCTCCTTCTTCTCCTTCTCCTTTTCCTTCTCCTTCTTTCTCCTTCTCTTCCTTCTCCTTTTCCTCTTCCTCTTTCTCTTCCTTCTTTTCCTTTTCTTCCTTCTCCTCCTTTCTTCTGCTTCTTTCTTCTTTTTCTTTTAATTAATATTAGTATTAGTATTCTAAAATTTTACTTTACTTCAATTATTTAACTGTTCCCGTCTCAAGCTATGGGTATTACCTTTGTCTTATTCTTGTCCCCAAGCCACCAGAGAGGGGGAGGGAGCAAATGAGCAGCTGTGTGGTACTTAAGTTGTTGGGTGGGCTTAAGTATGCGTGATGAATAAGTGGTCCTTTTATATTTCTGTATCAAAATATTGTGAAATAGTATTTTATTAGGATTATATACAAATGCACATTTATTTTAAGCAATCAGAGATCAACAATGCTAGAAATTATGTTAACCCTATGAAGTAAGACTGGTTTTGATGCAAATTAGTAATATGTACACAGTTAAGAAATTTGCCTAGGACATTTCCTTGGGATTAATGAACTAACCGCCATTTGGCAAATCTGAGTTGCTTAATTCAAAGCTGCTCATAAGATCCTTAGGAATTATGTTGCGTCCTTTTTTTAAAAAAAAAAAAAAAAATTCATCCATAAAGTAAACTCTTACAACTTTCTCTGGGAGCAACTTAATTTTTCCACTGTGCCAGAAGCATATTAAGTTTGAATGGGTGGTACTCCCATATTGGGTATTCATGGAATATTTATAGCATGTGCAGCAGTATGAAAATTTTTTATTTTAATTCTTAATATTCTGTCAGGAATTGCAATGCTAATATATTATGTTCCTAGTCCTTCCCTGACAAAACATTAATAACACATTAAATAATACCAAGATAAATCATTCTACTGAAACCACTGAGCAATGTAATAAACCTAAATAGAGTGGATTACAGGACAAAACCACATGGATCATTTGAGAAGACGCAAAAGGATTAACAATTACATTGGTTATTGTTGTGGTTTAAACCCATCTGGCAACCATGTACCATGGAACCACTTGCTCAGCCTCTCTCCATTCCTCAGTGGAATGTGATTATAATAACAACAATGGTAACAAAAAATAACAATAGGAAAAGGAAGAGAAGAATAAAACCCAAGAAAACCAAGTGACGCACAGTACAATTGCTCACCACCCAATGACTGATACCCATCCCATCCCCCAGCAGTGCCTGCCCCCTTCTGGCTAAATCTCCCCAGTTTATATGCATGAATGATGTTCTGTGGTACGGAGTATCCCTTTGGTTAATTTGGTTCAGGTGTCCTGTCTCTGCTCCCTTCTGGCTTCTTGTGGCCCTCCTCACTGGCAGAGCACAGGAAATTGAAAAGTCTTGACTTAGAGTAAGTGCTACTTAGCAACAACTAAAACATTGGTATGTTATCAGCATTATTCTCAAACTAAAGACAAAACACAGCACTGCACAAGATACTAGGAAAATTAGCTTTATCGCCAGTAAACCCAGGCCATTCTTATACAAGCAAATTTCTATATGACATAAAAAATAGAAAATAATGAAAATTAATAATTTTATGGTTAAATCTTATTTTTTTTTATCTTCAGTGTACTTTGCAGACAATTGATTAGCATGAGTAAGGTCCTGTGACACTGTTGACAATAGTAAAGTGGTTTATTCAAAGGCAAATATTAACTCACTTGAAAAATTAATCTTGATACCAACATAAGGAATTCTCTCATCAAAGAGATACTGGGATTGTTCCAGATTTTTTTTTTTTTCCAGAACTCAAGGGCAATTTCAAAGAAATGCTGCACGTCAAAGCTGTTTCTGTTCCCATTCATCTCTCTTGGTAGGTCCAATATAATTCTATTTCTTTGAAAATTCCAGTGAAAAGTCACTTGAGAACCACCAGTTTCCTATTGAGAGTTTTTGAGCTTGAAGAGGGACTGGAAAAGAGTTAATACACTCTTAATATCCACCTTTTAGAGAGAATTTTAACCTTCAGCAAGTGTGGAATATGACTTCCTCCAACATTATTCCATTGGATGGTCTATTGCATTCACTGACAGATTTAATATTTTATATTCTAAAATTCCCTTTGTCTAGTAGTCTTCAGGGGATTTGAGCTTAAAGGTATTCAGATGAAGAGTGTTTTTTCTTTCTCATTCTAAGGAGAATGTACTTAGCCCCTGTGGTTCCTCACTCAAATTCGCTGTGTTAGTCAAGGGACACCCATTACACATGAGCTTTCAATCTCTCCTCTTGGCCAGACTCAGGTAGAAATAAAAAACTTCTCTTGTGATATTGCTTTTGAGCCATGGTAGTAATCATATTAGTGGGAGTTTGGTCACACTATTTTAAAAAATGAGCTGACATAAAATATTCACAAAACCTCATTTGAGGGTCTCCAAAACCACAGAATTCATTCTAATCTTATTTATGTGCAGCTATTGCATATGCTTCAAATCAGCAACAGATCTTTACTTCTGCCCTATGCTGATTATCCATTTCTGCATTTGTTTTCTTATTGGACTGTAAAATGTCCTTGGCCTATTAATCCAAGCATTTTTAAAGACTGAAAATTTTGAATGTCCTCCAAATTGAAACTCTATTCTTTTCATGCCTTTTGGTAGCAGAATAAAGAAAAGACCTATTCTCCTTTCTCAAAGCTGGATAGAGAATGTTGCCTCTCAAAATTTAAAGATGCAAACCAGAAGGTTTTTTTTTTTTTCTGAACAGTGCTGATGAGACCCATGGCGTGGGGCTTAGTAGGTGAATCATCCTATTTTCTCAGTAAGACAAGCCAATTCATAATATAAATTGTATGATGTACAACATAAACCCGTAGCATCCTTCCGTGATTTGGATTTGGTATTATACTGTTTTCATCTCATTTAAATTCACCAATCAGCAATGCATACTTGCATACTTATATGTTTTACCTATGCATACGTATCTTTCCCCAATGACTAGAACTAAGACAAAATAAAAGTAAACCAGCCCCCTTCTGACCTGAATGCACCATTCTAAAAAGGGTACAAAAATATAGTATATGCAGAAAACAGAAGTCAGCTGAAAATTGTCTTTTTTTAACATTGTACTTGTTGAATAACTAGTATTTAACAGTAAATTGCTATGCATCACAAAGATGCTGAGTCTCTTGTGAGAATTTTTGGCACTATTATTTCTTTATTCAGAGACAATGTGCAATTTTTTCTGCTTCTTGAATTAGCTGTTTCCTCTAAACCATTACATGAAATTCTCAGGATCCAGGTTTTTACAATGTGGAGGTTTAAAAGAGCCAATTGCACCTGTCGATTATTGTAGAATATGTCCAAAGTAATTAGTATAACTTAGAGGAAAGTTTAGTCTTAAAATCCCATGAATGTGACATGTTCTTATTTTTTGTGCACTTGAGCAGATTTTAGAAATATCCCAGAATTTTCTGAAAGCACTCTTTTGTAGAGATGCAAGATGACCATTAGAAGCCCATACCAACAAACCCACTCTGAATTACGAGTTACAATGTATTACTTCATCATAAATGGTCCCATAAATGAAATTGTATGTGATAAAGTATTAGAATAGAATAAATTAAATCAGAGTGCTCATATGGGTTTGACTTTGCTTCCTTGAACCATTAAGCAAGCATTGCTATTATCTTCCCTGACAGAAACTGCTGACAATGAAAGGTTTGCATTTTCTGCTGCTGAGCTACACAGACAAATTTGAATGCCAACATATTTCTTTTTAGAGGGATATGGAATTATTTTGCTTTTCCCATGACTGGCTCACAGCTGTGATTACAGACTACAAAATACATCCCCTGTTGGAAGATTCATATTTCATTCCTAAGTGAGGATGTGGCTGATTCCCAAGTAACAAGTGATAGGACAAGAGGTAGCAGCCTCAAGCTATGCCAGGGGAGGCTTAGATTGGATATTAGGAAAAATTTCTTTACCAAAAAGGTGATCAGGTGTTGGAACAGGTTTCTTAGGGCAGTGGTGGAATCACTGTCCCCGGAAGTGTTCAAAAAACATGTAGACAAAACAATTAGTGACATGGTTTAGAGATGGTCTTCGCAGTGCTAGGGCAATGTCTGGACATGCAGATCTTAAAGTTCTTCTTCAACCTAGTTGATTTTATGATTCTATGAAAGGCATGTTTTCAAAATCAAAATTTAGGACAACCAGTAACCTTTCATTGTCAGAAAAGTTAACAGTGACCTTATCAAGAGATGAGAAAAATATTATGAATGCAAAACATAAAATTAATGAAAAAAAATTCCTTGTATGAAGGAGTAAACAGACAGATACATAACTGTAGCAGTTCAAGGAAAAAGCTTCTTGCATCTGTTTATTTGTGAGTGTTACTTTAAATGCTGAAGGATCTCAACAATAATAGTGCAATTGAAAAAGGTTGCTATTAGAAACTTTTAATACTAATTTTATTTCTTTCTATAATCAGAACAGATCTAATATCTCAATTCTCAATTTTTAGTTGTTCTCAGAAGATGCTTACAGCAACAAAAGTTCAGAGGGTGTAAGTTTAGCTTTGTAGGGAAAAAAAATCAGTGATCATAAAAGACACTGTGATACACTTTAGAAAGGCTCTTACTTCTGGCATGCTACTGACTGTGCTCTTTAATACATGTTTTAACATTTTACAGTGGATTATGTCAATGTATCTATAAGACTTCATAGTTTATTGCATAAAATTTAAGAACATCAGTTCTCAAAAAAAAGTAGCTAAAAAGAAATAAAAATTATGCTGCATATCAATTAGAATTGTGTGAATATTGTAATACTTCTTACTTTAACCCAACATTTTTCAGTCACTAAAGTAATTCTGAAATTGATACCTTTAAAGAGATGATCTGACAAAAGTTAATTATTTGATATACCGATTTCCCAGGGGTCAGGAATGGGCTCTCCCGGGGCAGGCTGGACAGGGCTGAGGCTTCACAGGCACATGAGCTGGTGGGTATGGTGACAGGATCAGTCCTGGTGAGGTGAGCTAGGATCAGATGCAGCCCATGGATGGCCAGGCTGGGCCGTGGGGATAAGTCTGGGCTGGAACATCAGTCCCCGAGTAGCAGTACTCTCCTTTAACTACCTGTAAAACACATCCATCCCTCATGGTGCCCTCTGTAATTTTTGTATTACTTGTTATGTTCAGAAGTTTCTCATGGCATCTGCAGAAGTTCCTCATGGACTCTTGAGTTAGCTAAACCTCAGTCCATGATATAAACATGATGATATACTGCGGTATTTTAGCATGACATGTATGTCTAACAAATATTGTAGAAAAAAATGCAAATGCCAAAGTCTGCTTTCTCCAGCAGCCTTAGAGCTACCTCTGTGATATTTTATATTTCATATGGAATTTCTGTTTGGAAATTCATCTGAACTTGTAGTATTCTTCATACCTAGATCAGATCATAACATTTTTCTAAACTTAAAATAATGCCATCTAAAGCACAGCAAATATAGGGACAATGTATCATCAGCAAAGCCATATTTATGCTTAGCCAAATGGATATCTCACCGGGTGACAATATGTGTCAACTGCCCTAATTATTTCAGTAAAGATGCCTATATTGCAACTCTGAAGAGCAATGCTTTCTGCTTCTGTTGTCACAGAAAAAAGCTTGGAAGCTGTGGAATAGTTCCCCAGCTACTGCCCACATCCTTTGCCATAAAAGGAACTGCAGGTGTCTGAAGCCTCCTTTGGCCACAGTCACCTTTACTAGTGTTTCTTCGCAGTCTCAACCCAAAAAGTTGTTCTGATACTACAGCAAAACTGAATTGTTGCATTTCAACAATGACAAAAATGTAAGTCATTTAAGGTGACAAAATGAAGGTATTTTACAGTATTTAGAATCTTTGAATTGGGTCTCAGCTGCTGAGATGTAGTGCTTTTGTTTTCTCTTTGATTGCTAAGTGCAAAGAGACATTAAATCCCCAGATATGAATAAAGGAATATTCTCTGGTGAAGGGAAGAAAGCAACCATTTTTATGAGGATTATTTCATAAAATGGGGACAGGTCTCAAGGTACAGAGGATCCTTAGAGTAGAAGTCTTCAGTAGGAAAATTCTGGAGTTTCTGGTAAGTATGAAGAATAAAAATAACTTTTCACTGTTCTTAGAAATACAAAATAGACTTCTTGTTTAGATAGTCATGAGTACATAGCAATAGCATAGTACTTTTCTGTTTAAGTAATACTGCATTGATGGATGATAAAAGATCAACACTCTTGACTTCTACGATGATATATGCTCCTGAGTACTATCAGGAATATAGTGACCCCTTAGGTCTATGGAGTAGTTGGTGCTCCTAAGAACACATAAAAGATGAGGTTTATAATTTTCAACTATATGCAAATAAGAGCAACAGAAATTTAGATTGCTACCAATAAAATAAGTTAGTGGACAGTTTAGTGTTAGCATTAGTACTGATGGTGACTCTACCTGTATATGAATTCCAGCACCCTCTTATCCTTTCATTGCATTTTCAGTGAGGAGGTAGATTGTCTGGATTAGTTTTATATCTTGGAGTAGGTGCAGAGATGGCTTGGGATGCCTAAAAGGGTGGGAATTTTTACCTATGACCAAATGTGTGATTAAAAAGAATAAAAAGTCACTTAGCATCTCGGACAAAGATAAATAGTCTGGCTACTACCTTCTTGATTCTGAAGCAGCTGCTACCAAATGTCGGACATTCAGAAAATTGCCTTGAACTGAAAAAGAATTTATGTGTATCACTTTCTACTACCATCTCACTGGTCCCTAGCAATGTATGCTGAGGCAGGCGCTACTCATCTGAAAGTAGAAAGTAGTTCAGAATTGCATCAATCCTGGTTTAAAATGCAATTCTCTATATACACAGAATAGAAGACCTTTAAGGTTTATCTTGGATACTAGGCTGATAAAGGGTAGGTTTTCTGGAATTTGTTTTATTGCTTCTTTATATCTAAGTTATCCAAAGCCATAAAAGGTTACAAGACATGCAATGTTATAAAGACTATTAGGCTGTTCAAATTCTTCTGGCCCGGTTCTTCTTAAATCCAGTTGCACAAAGATACTCCAGTAGTCAGTATTTCATAAAGAAGCTGATGTCTGACTACCTTGTTACCTTAGTCCATACTAATATTTAGTTCAATGATACTGCCCAGAGAAACTATGGTTGCCCCATCCCTGGAAGTGTTCAAGACCAGATTGGATGGGACTTTGAGCTACCTGGTCTACTAGAAGGTGCTCCTGTCCATGGCAAGGGGGTGAAACTAGATCGTAAGTGTCCCAACCCAAACCATTCTATGATTCTCTGATATTCTTGAAGCAAATGTAGTTTTCTTGGATATTATTTCTTTCCATGGACCCATAGAATAATAGAATCATAGAACAGTTAGGGTTGGAAAGGACCTTAAGATCATCAAGTTCCAACCTCCCTTCCATGGGCAGGGACACCTCACATTAACCATGGAAGGTATGAGCTTTGCTCCCTTAGCTTACTGTCATGGGTTCAGTAGTATCAGTCATTTTTCTCCCTCTTGGTAGCTGGTACAGGACTGTGTTTTTAATTTCGTGCCCAGGAGCAGCGCTGATAAGCACCAGTGTTTTCAGTTACTGCTTGGCAATGTTTTGGTCTGGCCAAGGACTTTCTGAGTGTCATGCTGTGCCAGGGAGGAGAGGGAGCTGGGAAGAAGCAGAGACAGGACACCTTACCGAAACTGACCAAAGAGCTATTCCATGCCACAGCATGTCATGCCCAGGATGTAAAATACCAGGGGCAGGAACCCGGAAGTTGCTCGCGCTCTCTCTCTCTCTCTCTCTCGGTTCGGTTGGGCGGTGAGCGGTTGTATCCTTTTCCCTTGTATTTGCCTTGTCATTATTATTATTATTGGTGGCAGCAGTAGTGATTTGTATTATATCTCAGCTATTGGACTGTTCTTATCTCAGCCCGTGGGAGTTACATTTTCTTTGGTTCCTCTCCCCATTTCCCCCCACTGGAGTGGGGGGGGGGGGGGGGCGGAAAGGAGGGAGAAGGTAAATTTACGGCTTAAACCCCCACATTTTTGGTACGCCCAACGTGGGGCAGTTAAGGGTTGAGATAAAGACAAAATAGCCACTCGTCACAATGCTGATTTACTGGCTTTCAAAGTTGTTGCTCTGGTTCTCACAGGTTCAGTGTATGATACTTTACTTACAGCCGGTTCTTATCATAGCGTTTTTCAGATCTGGGTTTTGGGTTAAGGTTCTTGTTACATTATACTGTATTGCATGGATTGTTTATACAATAGTCTTAGTGATCATGAAACTGACCCGGTTTGTGTTTCCAGTGTGGCCACCAACTCTATACTTTGGGAGGTATATAATGGAAGTTTTTAGCAATTACACGTCTTTTTTCACCTCCTCGGGAGGTCAGCCTGTGAAGGAGACATTCTTTTGTGCTCCCAGCGTCCCCACCAGGCCGTTTACAACACTGTTTGAGAATTCTGAAGGTTTTGAATGGCCTTTAGATACCCTTTGAGATCTGCCTGCTGGTGGTGAAGGGAATTATCATGTTGGCACACATACTGAATATGTTGTACTCACAACTATTTAGTCTGGTCTGGAGAGTTAAGCAGAGTGGGGTGTGGGCCATGTCTGGGGTTAGACCACAATCTAGGATGGCCGAGAGATTTTCCCCAGGGCTGGACAGTCCATGAGTAGCAGGGTGTGTGGGACAGTATGGGCAAGTATCTAGGCCAGTGGGCCCCTCCAGTGCTTTGGAACTTCACCAATGAACAAATGCAAAACCCAGAAAAATTAGTAAAACATTTAAAGGAGGTGTGTGATCATTCTGGTCACACCAGAGATGGACAAATCATGGCAACGTGCTGGGGCTTGGCTTATGCTTACAGAGCCCTGTTTAACACTGTCCAGCATCTTCAAAAGGAAAAAACCATCTCTGGATCTGAGGGCAGAGTAATGGATAGTGCAGTTAATCCAGCTCCAAGTACAGCAGCTACATCACCACCAGCGACAGGTACAGCCATGACTCAAACCCCAGTGACAAGTACAGCGGCTACCCAAACCACACTAATAATCACTGCAGCTAAACCAGAGGACCAACTCATACCAATATCGGTTGACCCTGTAAGCAAGAGGAAAAACAAAGAAGAGGCAGGAAAGATGAACCAAGACAAAGAAACATCGCCACCTGGGACAGCATCTGACCAGGAGTTATTACCACATGATGAAGAAGAAGAAGAAAAGGAAGAGGTGACTTCTCGATCTCGGACCTCAACCGAGCTACGGAATATGCGAAAAAGACTTTACCGGTCAGCCAGGGGAGCACATCATCACCTGGCTGCTCCGATGCTGGGACAATGGGGCCGATGGTCATGAACTAGAAGGTAGTGAAGCCAAACAGCTAGGATCACCTGCCAGGGAAGGGGGAATTGACAAAGCAATTGCAAGAGAGAAAAAGTCCCTCAGCCTTTGGAAGCGGCTCTTGGCAGCTGTGAAAGATAGGTTTCCATACAAGGACGATGTTATGAGTCGTTCGGCCAAGTGGACTACTCTAGAGAAAGGCATCCAGTCTCTGAGAGAATCAGCCATTGTAGAGATGATTTATATCACCAAGCTGAATGTTGGGGTTATACCCATAGATCCAGATGAAGTCGAATGCACTCGACCCATGTGGCTGAAATTTACACGAAATTCACCCCAATCATATGCCCATTCATTGGCAGCAATAACCTGGAGTGACATAAGACCACCAACAGTGGATGAAATGATTTATAAACTCTGAGAGTTTGAGGATAATATCACCTGTTCCATCATCTCAGCTGTGGAAAAACTGTCCCAGAACCTCCAACAATTGAGAGACGATCTATCCAGCTCCTCACGTGTACCAACACACGTCTCAGCTATTAACAGAAGGCGTCCCACTCTTTGAGAGAGAAGATAAAGAAGTTATACACCACAGGCCACCCTATGGTTTTACCTGCAGGATCACGGAGAAGATATGATGGAGTAGGATGGAAAGCCTACTTCAGTTTTGGAGCAGCGGGTGCGAGAACTGAAAAGGAGAGCAAAGGTCAAGTCTGATCACCCCATGAGGGCACATCAGTCCCACAGAAGTATAAGGCTCTAGTAGATACCAGTGCACAGTGTACTCCTGATGCCATCAAGCTGTCAAGGGGTGGAACCTATTTCTATTTCTGGAGTGACAGGAGGATCCCAAGAGTTGACTGTACTGGAGGCTGAAATCAGCCTGACTGGGAGGGAATGGCAAAAACACCCCATTGTGACTGGTCCAGAGGCTCCATGTATCCTCAGCACAGACTGCCTCAGGAGAGGGTACTTCAAAGACCCAAAAGGGTACCGATGGACTTTTGGTATTGCTGCTTTGGAGACAGAGGAAGTGGAGCAGCTGTCCTCCTTGCCTGGTCTCTCAGAGGATCCTTCTGCTGTGGGGTTGCTGAAGGTCAAAGAACAACAAGTGCCAGTCGCGACCGCAATATCGCACCAACCGAGACTCCCTGATTCCCATCCATAAGCTGATCCATAGATTGGAGAGTCAAGGAGTGATCAGTAGGACCCACTCACCCTTTAATAGCCCCATCTGGCCAGTGCGAAAGTCTAATGGAGAGTGGAGACTAACAGTAGACTATCGTGGCCTGAACGAAGTTATCCCATCCTTGAGTGCTGCCGTACCGGACATGCTAGAGCTTCAGTATGAAGTGGAGACAAAGGCAGCCAAGTGGTATGCCACGATTGACATTGCCAATGCTTTTTTCTCAATTCCTCTGGCAGCAGAGTGCAGGCCACAGTTTGCTTTTACTTGGAGGGGCGTCCAGTACACTTGGAACCAACTGCCCCAGGGCTGGAAACACAGCCCTACCATCTGCCATGGACTGATCCAGACTACACTGGAACAGGGGCAAGCTCCAGAACACCTGCAATACATTGATGACATCATTGTGTGGGGTGATACAGGGGAAGAAGTCTTTGAGAAAGGACGTGAAATAATCCAAATCCTGCTGAAAGCCGGTTTTGCCATAAAACTGAGTAAGGTCAAAGGACCTGCACAGGATTCAAATTTTGGGAATAAAATGGCAAGATGGATGCCGCCAGATCCCCACAGATGTGATCAACAAGATAACAGCAATGTCGCCATCAACCAATAAGAAAGAAACACAGGCTTTCTTGGGTGCTGTGGGGTTCTGGAGAATGCACATCCCGAATTACAGGTTGATTCTAAGCCCTCTCTATTATGTGACCCAGAAGAAAAATGATTTTAAATGGGGCGCTGAGCAACAACAAGCCTTTGAGCAAATTAAATGTGAGATATTTCGTGCAGTAGCCCTCGGACCAGTCCGGACTAGGCCAGATGTTAAAATGTACTGTACACCGCAGCTGGGGAGAACGGTCTTGCCTGGAGCCTCTGGCAGAAAGCTCCAGGGGAAACTCGAGGTCGACCCCTAGGCTTTTGGAGTCCGGGATACAAAGGATCTGAGGCCAGCTACACCCCAACTGAAAAAGAGATATTGGCAGCCTATGAAGGGGTTCGAGCTGCTTCGGAAGTGATTGGCACTGAAGCACAGCTCCTCCTAGCACCCCGGTTGCCCAGTGCTGGGCTGGATGTTCAAAGGCAGGGTCTCCTCTACACATCATGCAACATGATGCTACATGGAGTAAGTGGGCTGCATTAATTACACAACGAGCTCGAATAGGAAATCCCAGTCGCCCGGGAATTCTAGAAGTCATCATGGACTGGCCAGAGGGCAAAGATTCTGGAAGGTCACCAGAGGAGGAAGGAGTGACGCGTGCTGAAGAGGCCCCACCATATAATGAACTGTCAGAAAGTGAAAAGCAATATGCCTTATTTACTGATGGGTCTTGTCACATTGTGGGAAAGCACCGTAGATGGAAGGTGGCAGTATGGAGTCCTGAACGACAAGTTGCAGAAACTGCTGAAGGGGAGGGTGAATGAAGTCAGTCTGCAGAGGTGAAAGTCCATCAAGCTGGCCTTGGACATTGCTGAACGAGAAAAGTGGCCAGTACTTTATCTCTATACTGACTCATGGATGGTGGCGAATGCCCTGTGGGGGTGGTTGCAGCAATGGAAGCAGAGCAACTGGCAACGCAGAGGTAAACCCATCTGGGCTGCTGCACTGTGGCAAGAAATCGCTGCCTGAGTGCAGAACCTGGTGGTCAAAGTACGCCACGTAGATGCTCACGTACCCAAGAGTCGGGCTACTGAGGAACACCAGAACAACCAACAAGTGGATCAAGCTACTAAAATTGAAGTGGCTCAGATGGACTTAGATTGGCAACATAAGGGTGAACTATTTTTGGCCTGGTGGGCCCACGACACTTCAGGCCATCAGGGCAGAGATGCAACATGCAGATGGGCTCGTGATCGAGGGGTGGACTTAAGAATGGGCACTATTGCCCAGGTTATTCATGACTGTGAAACATGTGCTGCAATGAAGCAGGCTAAACGGTTAAACCCTCTTTGGTATGGAGGACGATGGCTGAAGTACAAATATGGGGAGGCTTGGCAGATTGATTATATTACACTCCCACCAACCCGCCAAGGCAAGTGTCATGTGCTTACCATGGTGGAAGCAAACACCGGATGGTTGGAAACAGTACGCTGTGCCCCACGCCACTGCCCGAAACACTATCCTGGGCCTTGAGAAACAGATTTTATGGCGACACGGCACACCAGAGAGAATTGAGTCAGACAATGGGACTCATTTCCGGAACAGCCTGATAGATACTTGGGCCAAAAAGCATGGCATTGAATGAGTATATCACATCCCCTACCATGCACCAGCCTCTGGGAGAATCGAATGGTACAACGGGCTATTAAAAACTACACTGAGAGCAATGGGTGGTGGGACTTTCAAACATTGGCATACCCATTTACCAAAGGCCACCTGGTTGGTCAACACCAGAGGATCTGCCAACAGAGCTGGTCCAGCCCAGTCAGAACTTCTACATACTGTAGAGAGGGACAATGTTCCTGTGGTGCACATAAAGAATTTGCTGGGGAAGAGAGTCTGGGTTATTCCTGCTTCAGGAGAAGGCAAACCCACTCGTGGGATTGCTTTTGCTCAGGGACCCGGATATACTTGGTGGGTAATGCGGGAAGATGGGGAAGTCCGATGTGTATCTCAAGGAGATTTGATTTTAGGAGAAAACAGCCAATGAACTCAATTGCATGCTGTTGCTTGTTATGTAATGTGTTTTTTTTATAGCCCATCAACTAGATGTCTTCAAGTCATCCGCGACTGACCCTCAGACCATCATCCCAACAAAGAACTAACTTCGATGAAACCAGACGAGTTCTGCAGTAAAGGAACAATCAGCATCAGCAGGCAGTGATCTAACACTTCACACAGCCTCTCCTGCTCTGAAAGACTGTTACAAAAGGTGGAGCCTGACATCACGGACTGGATGGACTCAGCAGCTTTATAGGGATTGGCCCAGGCACCACAGGATTATATCTCTCCATCTATGTGTGTGTGTGTATGTATATGTACATATATATATATATATGGGATGATATTTTGAAAATGTGGGATCTGAGCATGATGTGAATGGTATGGAATAAGGGGTGGATTGTTATGGGTTTGGCTTCCCCCCCCCCCCCACACACACACAGAGTCTCATGTTACGCCGGGAAAGAGAGAAAAAGCTGGGGGAGGGGAGACAGGGCGCCTGACCTGGGTTGACCAATGAGATTATTCCATACCACAGCACAGTCATGCCCAGGAGGTAGGATTTGGGGGGGGGGGGGGGGGGGGAGGGCTCTCGCGGCACGCGGTGGGGTGAGCGGCGCGCGGTTTCTCTCTCTCGCCACGCGGTCTCGGGAGCGGCGCGGTCCCTGGAGTGGCACGCGGTCTCTCGGCTCGGTCAGGCGGTGAAACAGGTTGTATCCTCTCCCTTTGTATTTACTTTGTCATTATTATTGGTGGTGGTGGTGGCAGTAGTGATTTGTATTGTATCTCAGTTACTGGACTGTTCTTATCTCAACCTGTGAGAGTTACATTTTTTTTGGTTCCTCTCCCCATCTCCCCTCCATCGGGGGGGGGGGGGGGGAATGAGGGAGAAGGGAAATTTACACCTTAAACCACCACAGCATCTGAAATAAATATTTAAAAAGATCAGATGTTGGAGCAGCATGTAAGATAATTTACCTCAGCCGTATATGGCATGTTGAATTAACTCTAGTCTTGTCTGTAAGCATGCAGCCGTGTCTAGTTTTTCAATAAGCAATGCCTCTATTTTACTGCTCATTTAATAAGTGCTAGAATACTGCTTCAGGCGTATTTGCATGACAGTTGACATTTCAAAATACTGACAAAGTGATATATTTTGAGTAAACACTTCTAAATGAGTTGGCTTTTTCCAAGTTTTTTTATATATATATATATATATACAAACAGTAATAAAAATGCAAGTACATTGCTGTCATTATTGGCATTTGCAGAAAACGTTTTAAAAAGGGAAGTTGAAAAGATATGAAATGAGGTGTTACATCAATGTATTTTATATTAGCTAACAAAAAACTTGACATTTATACCAGTTAGGTTTGTTATGAAGAGCAGACAGAGGTAAGTACTAAAAATCATCAGGTTTTACATTATTACAGGCCACTGCGCATCACTGAGCAAGATTGTATGTTTCTTTTTACTTGCTTTACAGAGTCTAAGAGAGAACAGCAAGAAAGTTTTCACTGACTACTTGTCAAGTCTTCTGCAAACTGAATTTTTAAGATTAATAAACATTTTACAAGGAAATTCCATATAATGCTGATAAGTGAGTGTCGTGGTTTAAGCCTCCAAGCCACGCAGTTTTTCTCACTCACTCACTCCTCTCTCTTTCTTCCCCCAGTCCCAGGGGGATGGGGAGGAGAATCAAAAAAGAATGCAACTCGCACAGGTTGAGATAAGAACAGTTTAGTAACTAAGGTATAACACAAATCACTGCTGCTACCATCAATAATAATACAAGAGAAATACAAGGAAAAACAATACAACTGCTCACCAAGCCTGACCCAGCCAGTGCACCCCCCAGCAGCGAACCCCCCAGTCCCAAAAACCTGATAATGTGGTGCACCTCCAGTCCGCCACCACACCCTTTCAGGTCTCTGCTCTCCGTTTTCACATCCTGGACATGACGTGCTGTGGTATGGAATAACATCTTTGGTCAGTTTGGGTCAGGTGTCCTGTCTCTGCTTCCTCCTGGCTCCCCCTCCTCCCTGGCATAACATGAGACTCAGAAAGTCCTTGGCCAGGCAAAACGTTGCCAAGCAGTAACTGAAAACACTGGTGTTATCAGCAGCTGCTCTCAGGCCGAAAGTCAAAACCAGTCAAAACTTGGTAGCACCAGCTACCAAGAAGGAGAGAAAATGACTGCTGCTGCTGAAGCCATGACAGTGAGCTTACACTTTAGATAAAACACCATTTAAGAGACAAGGATTTCTTTCCGGTTTTGGGTTGTTTTTTGTATCATTTCAATTTGTTGTAGACTTCAGCTTACTGAAACTTCTGCTTTTTTTTTTTTTTGAAGGATATAGCTGACAAAATATCTTATTTTTCTGCTGTTTCACTTTTTCTAACAAACTTTGTTAATCATTCCTTGATATTTGCTCTTTTTTTGGAGTAGCAGTTTCCTTTTTCTGTCTGTATGCTTTGCATGCATTTCTGGGTTATAGGAAATCATTAAAAAAATGCAACTGACACATCTTTGGGAGGGATATATTTTGAAAATTTGAAGTCTCCAGTTCTCATGTCCTTTAAACATACGTTTTAAAGCATGGTGACTTATAACCAAATATTTAAAAAAAAACATATAAAGTTCTTTCAGAATTAAAACCTATTCTTACAATTTGATTAATGAGAATGTTATGATACTACATGCATCTGTATCATACTAACCATACTTCTTCATACAACAACAACAAAAATATGAAATCACCCTCTAAATTAATACTGAATACCATTGTCTTGTACCTCTTCTATCACCATAAGACAAAATATCTTAGCATAGGAACTGAAAACCCAAGTTCTTAGGTGAAGAGGTGGGTATAATACTTCTTTGCAGTAACAACATGGAGCAGTTGTGTATGCCTGCAAGATGACTGCCAAAAGCATTTTCTCTCTTGACTTCTGGGACTAATTTTTTCTAATATGGAGTTAGGAATCCACAATGAAAACAAGCTCCTCTGTCTGTTGGTGCCTTTACCTGAGAGGAAAGATAAATAAGCTCTGAGGGAAAGCACTCAGTTCTGACATTGCTAGTGCATGTACGAGACTACGATGACTAATTAATAACATCACTATCAGGGAGGCATCCATTTGCTAGGAACCAGGCATTCATTAAAAGGGCTGGAAGAGACAACAGGACAGCAGATGGAGGACAATTTCAGTGTCGTAAACTAAGTTTTGACTAGAGCAAATGCTGCAATTGAGAACTTTTTTTTTTTTTTCTTCTATTCTTATGATTAAAAAAAATGCTAAATATTTTCAGATGTGAATGAAAAACAGGGATATTAATTCAGGTTGTTGTTCTTCAAAAATGTCAGACCAAAGAGACTCACATATTTGTTAGTAACATTTAAAGAATTAGAATTTATGATAAGGATTATAAGTTGTTGCACATCCCATCCTGGTTCTGCAGGTTAACTTCAAACAATGGTTGATTGCAATTGTATATGGAACAAATAGGATAACCTCTTGAAGTAGGTATTTCCCTGTTAAAATGAAGAGTAGATTAAAAAGAAGTGGACCTTTACAAACGTGAAGGGAAACACACAGTAGAATAATGATGCAAAACACTTGGTTTTGGTTTTGGTTTGGTTTGGTTTGGTTTGGTTCTGTTTTATGCTTTTGATTATGGATCAGATATTAGGATAGATAGATCATCTAATTACATTCTGTGTCAGTTTCAGCTGCCACAGAAAAAATATCTCTGATCTGACTGTTGGAAAGACCAAGAATCATCTATTATGGACAGTTAGGAAAATGTCATGAAATAAAGTCAGACCTGAGGGGAAAAAAAAAAAGAATACTCAAGAAGGTAATTCAAATTTCATCTTTGTATTTGACAGGAAGGTGTGGATCATAAGAGAGATTCCACCTTTGTCATGGGTTCAGCAGCAGCAGTAGTTTTTCCCTTTCTTGGTAGCTGGTGCAGGGCTGTGTTTTTGATTTTGGGCCTTGGAACTGCACTGATAACACCAGTGTTTTCAGTTACTGCTTGAGAATGTTTTGGTCTGGCCAAGGACTTTCTGAGTCTCATGCTATGCCAGAGAGGAGGGGAAGCCAGGAGGAAGCAGAGACAGGACACCTGACCCAAACTGACCAAAGAGGTTATTCCATACCACAGCACGTCATGCCCAGGATGTGAACACGGAGGGCAGAGACCCGGAAGGGTGTGGTGGTGGTGGACTGGGTGTGCACGGCATGGTCAGGTTTTTGGCAGTGGGGAGTTCGCTGCTGGGTGCACTGGCTGGGTCAGGCTTGGTGACCAGTTGTATTCTCGTTCCTTGTATTTCTCCTGTATTATTACTGGTGGTAGCAGTAGTGATTTGTGTTATACCTTAGTTACTAAACTGTTCTTATCTCAACCTGTGTGAGTTGCATTCTTTTGATTCTCCTCCCCATCCCCCCGGGACTGGGGGAAGAAAAAGAGGGGAGTGAGTGAGTGAGTGAGTGAGTGAGTGAGAAAACTGCGTGAGTGGGGGGCTTAAACTACGGCACTTCTTTCTGAAGCCCAACTTGGGGCACGAAGGGTTGAAATAAAGACAGAATAGCCACTTGTCACAATGCTGATTTATTGGCTCTCAAAGTTGTTGTTCTGGTTCACACAGGTTCAGTGTATGAAACTTTACTTACAGCCGGTATTTCTTATCTTCACATTTTTCAGATCTGGGTTTGGGTTAAGGTTCTTGTTACATTGTACTTTATTGAAATGGCTTGTAATACGGGCGAGCTCCAGAAGGGAGGAGTGGAAGCCGAGGCGAGGCGGCCCCGGGAGCCGCCGGCAGATGAAACGGGACAGGAGAACGGCCCGGGGGATCAAGAAGCCGGGAACGGGGCGGCAGAGGAGCTGAGTCCCCTCACCAAGCCTACCCCAGGTGACTGCCGAGCCACTGGAGGAAGCGGCTACCGACCAGCCAGAGGAGACGGCAGAGAAGCCGAGCCCTGAGCCCCGGCTGAGCCCCGCGGCTACCGAGCAGGGGGGGCAGGCAGCCGCCGAGCCCGGCCCCACAGTGACCGAGAGCATTCCCCAGCAATAGCCCTCAGAGCCCCGCGAGCCCGAGCCCCAGGAGGATGCAGGAGACCGCGCAGCTCTTCCCAACATGGCAGAGGAGGAAGATCTGGACTCAGACAAAGAGCAGCTGGTGGTGAGAGAGCCGGCAAGCACAGCAGCTACACCAGCCCCAGGGACAAGTACAGCAGCCTTATTTGAAAGTTCCAATAGTTTTGAATGGCCTTTAAGCACCCTTGAGACCTGCCTGCTGATTGTGATGGGGATCAGCATGTTGGCATGCATTCAGAGTGTGTTCTACCCACAACCATTTTCTCTGGTCCCGAGAGTTAAACAGAGTGGGGTGTGGGTCTTATCTGGGGTTGGACTACCATGTAGGATGACCAAGAGATTTTCCCCAAGGCTGGACAGTCATGAGTGGCAGGGTGTGTGGGACAGTGTGGGCGAGTGCGAGTATCTAGTCCACTGGACCCCTCCTGTGCTTTGGAAGCGTCGGAGATGGAAGGCAGCTGTATGGAGTCCCCAGTGACAAGTGGCTAAAAAGAAGTGGCTCAGATGGACTTAGATTGGCACCATGAAGGCGAATTATTTTGAGCCTGATGGGCCCATGACACTTCAGGCCACCAGGGCAGATATGCTACATACAGATGGACTCAGGATCAAGGGGTGGACTTCTGATCGAGGGGTGGACTTCTGATCGTGGGGTGGACTTAGCAATGGACACTATTGCCCAGGTTATTCATGAGTGTGAACACTGCACACAGCCTCTCCTTCTCTGAAAAACTGTTACAAAAGATGGAGCCCAGTGTCATGGACTGAACAGACTCAGCAGCTTTGTAGGGATTGGTCCATGCACTGAGGGATGATCTCTCTCCCTCTGTGTGTGTGTGTGGATGTATATATATACATGTGATGGTATATTGAAAATGTGGGATCTGAGCATGACGTGAATGGTATGGAATAAGGGGTGGATTGTCATGGGTTCAGAAGCAGCAGTCATTTTTCCCCTTCTTGGTAGCTGGTGCAGGGCTGTGTTTTTTTGATTTGGGGCCTTGGAACTGTGCTGATAACACCAGTGTTTTCAGTTACTTCTTGGCAATGTTTTGTCTGGCCAAGGACTTTCTGAGTCTCATGCTATGCCAGGGAGGAGGGGGAGCCAGGAAGAAGCAGAGACAGGGCACTGACCCAAACTGACCAAAAGAGGTTATTCCATACCACAGCACGTCATGTCCAGGATGTGAACACGGAGGGCAGAGACCCGGAAGGGTGTGGGAGTACTGATGGACTGGGGGTGCACGGCATGGTCAGGTTTTTGGGACTGGGGGATTCGCTGCTGGGGGGTGCACTGGCTGGGTCAGGCTTGGTGAGCAGTTGTATTCTCGTTCCTTGTATTTCTCTTGTATTATTACTGGTGGTAGCAGTAGTGATTTGTGTTATGCCTTATTAAACTGTTCTTATTTCAACCTGTGTGATTTGCATTCTTTTGATTCTCCTCCCCATCCCCTCGGGACTGGGGGAAGAATGAGGGGAGTGAGTGAGTGAGTAAAACTGCATGAGTGGTGGGCTTAAACCACGACAACTGGAAATGCAGAATTTCGAAGTATCCATATCGTGGTAGAATCCTGGGATTAAATAACACCTCTTGGCTTCCTTTTGGTTTAAAATTAAGAGCTCTGAAGTAGTCAGAAATATTGGTTAAATATTCATATGCTAACCAAGAACATCTCTGTTACAATTGTTCTGCGCCTTGCATACTGTGTGTAAAATAACCTTTATGCATTTTCCAGGGGACCAGAAAGTCACCTTTCAGTTTCCTTAAGTACTACTGGGTAGCACTTTAGCTGTTTCAATCAGTTAATTCAGTTCAAAACAACAGCAAAGAAGAAATGTCTTCTGATCTTCAAAAAGTTTCGAAACTTAACCAATAATGAGCATATTCTTCTAGAGTCTCCAGAGCCATTACTAACTGTATTTTCCCAGGTGGACAATGTTATTTTCTGTATTCTGTATACGTCTACTAAAAAAATGAATAATATGTATGAACTCTGAAGAGGACTTGTCACAACATGAAAAAGTCTTATATAAGCAAATAAAAAAAATGTCCTGGATTTCATCAACAAAATTCCACATCATCAGGATACTGGATCTTAAAACATTTAACGAGATCATTTCTATGCCTTTTCAGGTAAACAATAACCAAAAAATGAATAAAAAAAGCCCTAAACCCTGTAACTTTGTAAAGATTTTGTTTCTTGTCTTTGTGGAATGAAAAAAATCTGAAATCTATAGTTTTTGGCAAATCTAAAAAAAAACACTTATAATTCCTTGAGTTTTTTTTTTTTTAAGTTAAAATATTATTGTTAATAAAAGTAAAAGCAATGATAACAAGTCGTGGCACTAAAATGATTTTATATATAAGCTAATAAGAAAAGGGGAGTGGAGAAAAAGAAACAGAAGACAGATACTCCCTGCATTTAATTTCTGTTCTAAACTACACATCATTCTTAGCATTTTTCATGCAATTCACATGATTTTTATTTTTTATTTAAATATAAATATTATAATTTGAATGACACCAGTTATTAAATTGACTATTGTTTAGCCAGCTTGATAATCATGGACTACAGTATTTTGATGCATTGCATTCAGGCATTAAAAAAAAAAATAAAGGAAACAAAAGCTACCTTTGATGATATTTCTTTCACTCTTAAGTGCGCTTCAAGAGTAAAATCAAACAGCTATTTTAGAGCAATCAGCGCATTGTTAATCACAAGACTTATATTGGTATGTGAATGAACCTGAAATTAGTTTTCATTTATGAATTTCTGGGGATAGTCAAGGCAATAATGTGAGAAGTTGAAAAGGTTTACAATGTGATTTGAAATATGCTGGGGAGGGACTCTTCATGAGGGACTGTAGTGATAAGACAAGGGGTAATGGGTTCAAACTTAAACAGGGGAAGTTTAGATTGGATATGAGGAAGAAATTCTTTACTGTAAGGGTGGTGAGGCCCTGGAATGGGTTACCCAGGGAAGTTGTGAATGCTCCATTGCTGGCGGTGTTCAAGGCCGAGGTGGACAGCTGCTTGGGTGGTATGGTTTAGCATGAGGTGTCCCTGCCCATGGCAGGGGTGTTGGAACTAGATGATCTTAAGGTCCTTTCCAACCCTAACTATTCTATGATTCTATGAAATGCAATATTTAGTTAAAACTTCACAATGTCTTCTCCCTGTTTTATGACATTCAGTTGTTGCAACTGAAATAAAAAAAGGCAGGCATATGAAACTTTTTTTCTTTCTTTTACAGTTCTATTCTGATTCTCAGAATTACATTAGAAATTTGGTTTGACCTATCTTGACAAATCCCATGTTATTGATCAGGCTCTTCAACACCTCAAACAATCTTTTTTGACTCCACAAAACCTCTATGCTTCACCCTATGTGCCATTTTATGAATAACAAAGGATTCCTGTAGATAACGTATTCCGAGTACACCACCTCCTTCTTTTGTCAAACTTAGAATAATTTAATAATTCCTGAGATCATTTAACAATGTTCTTACCTTATTTTTCCATGTCAGATTATGCAAAAGCTGTTTTCTGTTTGGCATTAACACTGGGATTCTTGGGCATTTACCTTTACTCCCTATATGAAGTGCAAAAAGTCCACCTGTTGCTTTGGAATAATGTTCAGAGACAGGCAAAGTATTTCCCCAGTTTGCATCACATACAACTACCTTTAATGCCCACAATCACAAATGCTTCTTGTTAAAGAAAACATTCTTAAACAGTTAAACTAGAGCTAAACCACTATAACTAGCTGTCGTTGTTTAAGCCGTAAATTTCACCTCTCCCTCCCTTCCCCCCCCCCCCCCACTCCCACGGATTGAGATAAGAACAGTCCAGTAACTATGATATAATACAAATCACTACTGCTACTATCAATAATAATAATAATGACAAGGAAAATACAAGGGAAAAGGATACAACCGCTCACTGCCCTACCGAGCCGAGAGAGAGAAAGAGAGAGAGCGCCACTTCCGGGTTCCTGCCCCCAGTATTTTACATCCTGGGCATGACGTGCTGTGGCATGGCTCTTTGGTCAGTTTGGGTCAGGCGCCCAGTCCCTGCTTCCTCCTGGCACCCCTGTCCTCCCCAGCATAGCATGAGACTTGGAAAAGCCGAACCCATGACACTAGTTAACGAGTTATGTAATATAAATTTCACTCTATTCCCTTAGTTTATGCCAAAATACTCTGGCAAAATCTGACAGCTCAGTAGCTGAATTTGGCCTGATGTCACTCTATCCCAGTTCTCCCTCCTTCAGTTCTAGCAGAGAGGCTATGCTATCTTCCAAAAAAAATTAAAGTGAATAATTTTTAGTAGTTTCCCTGTAGAAATCTAAAGATTGATGCAATTTGGAGGGAGGACTTCCATAATGTATTGCTGACAAGATCTGTATTTACCTCTTTAGCTTTTTCTGTTATTCGACTCTATTGCTGTAATTTTCCCAATGAGAGGGGTGGTTGCAGTGCAGAGCTCAGAGTGTAGAGAGTGCCTGCTCTGGTCTTGTGAGGGGAAGGTGCACAATGGGGAGGGCTGCACTTGATGCTCCCTGGTGGCTGAGCTGCAGGACACTGTCAATAGGCTAAAAGATGTCAGGGAAGCAGAGAGGAAACAGGACTGCTTGCCCCAGGCCCAAACTGTGCAGGGGCCTCAAGCATCCACTGTAGTTCATGGAGGGAAGAAGGAGGCGGCTAACACAAGAAGCTGGGAAATAGTAACAAAACAAAAAAAAAAAAAAAAAAGAGGAGGAAGAGGACAATTAAAAGCAAGGGGTTTCCTCCTAAATCTGTTGTCCCCACCCAGAACCATTTTGCTGTCCTGCAGAGGTCTAATGAGGAAACACTCGCACCAGAAACAACCGGCTGATGCACTGCTAAAGGAGATTTCTACTGGTGCTGACAGAAAAAAGCGGTGGGTTGTAGTAGTAGGGGACTCTACTTTGAAAGGAACAGAGGCACCCATCTGTTGTCCTGACCCAGCCTCAAGGTGTTGCCTACCAGGGGCTCTGATCAGTGATGTTGCAGAGAGGCTGCCTGCTTTAGTAAATCCCACTGACTATTAACCACTTGTAGTGATCCATGTGGGTGCTAGTGACATTGGTAACAGAAGCCAGGAGAACATTAAGAAGGACTACAGATCTCTGGGAGAGGTGCTTACAGGCTTTTTTCATCAATTCTCCAGGATACAGGGGAGTAACTTAAAAAGGCCAGGAGGATTGGCCAGGTTAATAAATGATTACAAGGGTGGTCCTATAGTCAGGGGTTTGAGTATCTAGAACATGGGACTCAATTTGGGAGGCCAGCTTTACTGGGGGCTGATGGAGCTGGTCTGGCAGAAAAAAGGAAGAGCTGTTTTGGTAGGAGGCTTGCCAAATGAGGCACCAGAGAGGTACCATGCTTGACCTTGTCCTCACCAAAAGGGAAGGGCTGGTTGGAAATGTGATGCTCAAGGGCAGCCTTGATTGCAGCAATCATGAGGTGGTCGAATTCGAGATCCTCAGGACAGTAACAAGAGCGTGCAGCAAGCCCACTGCCCTGGACTTCAAGAGAGCAGACTTTGGCCTCTTCAAGAACCTGCTCTGTAAGATTCTATGAGATATAGCCCTAGAGGGCAGGGGGGCCAAGACTGTTGGTTGATATTCAAGGATCACCTGCTGCAAGCTCAGGATTATTGCGTCCTGAACTAGAAGGAAGTGCTGCAGGAGGGCCAGGAGACCTCCTTGGATGGATGATGAGCTGCTGAGGAAAATTTGAAGGAAAAAAGAGTCTTACAAAAGGTGGAAGCAAGGACAGGCGGCCTGGGAAGAATACAAGGATGTTGTCCAGGAAGCTAGGGACCAGGTTAGGGAAGCGAAGGCCCACTTAGAATTAAACTTAGCTAGGGATGTTAAAAATAAGAGGAAGGGATTCTATAGGTACATTGCAAATAAAAGACAGACTAGGGACAATGTGGGCCCCCTCCGGAAGCTATCGGGAAAACTGTCTACCCTGGATTTGGAGAAATCTGAGGTTCTTAATGACTTCTTTGTCTCAGTCTTCACCAGCAACTGCTCTGACCACACCACCCAAGTCTTGGAATGCAGTCGCAGGGACTGTGAGAAGAAGACACTGGGCCCACTGTAGGAGAGGATCTGGTTCAAGACCATCTTAGGAACCTGAACATGTGCAAGTCCATAGGACCTGATGAAATCCATCCACAGGTCCTGAAGGAGCTGGCAAAAGAAGTTACTAAGCCACTATCCATCATATTTAAAAAATCATAGCAGTCAGGTGAGGTTCCCAATGACTGGAAAAAGGGAAATATAACCCCCATTTTCAAGAAGGAGGAAATGGGTGAGCCATGGATCTACAGACCAGTCAGCCTCACCTCTGTGCCTGGCAAAATCTCGGAGAAGATTCTCCTGGAAGGCACGCTGAGGCACATGAAAAACAACAAGGTGGTTGGTGACAGCCAGCATGGCTTCACTAAGGGGAAATCCTGCCTGACCAATCTGGTGGCCTTCTAGGATGGAGCTACGGAACTGATGGACAGGGGTAAAACCGTTGATGTCATCTATCTGGCCTTGGGCAAAGCGGTTGACACTGTCTTGCATGACATACTGGTCTCTAAATTTTTTTCTCTATATATTAAGACATCAATTTGATGGATGGACCACTTGGTGGATAAAGAACTGGCTGGATGGCCACATGCAAAATTGGTTGATAAGCTGGAGGGAAGAAATGCCACCCAGAGGGACCTTGCTACGCTTGTGAGGTGGGCTGGTGCCAAACTGATGAAGTTGAACCATGCCAACTGCAAGGTCCTGCAGCTGGGTTGGAGCAATTCCATTCACAGCTACAGGTTGGGCAGAGAAGAGATTCAGAGCAGCCCTGCGGAGAAGTACTTGGGGGTGTTGGTTGATGAGAAAACGAGCATGAGCCGGCAGTGTGTGCTTGCACCCCAGAAAGCCAACCTGGGCCGCATCAAAAGGAGCATGACCAGCAGGTCAAAGAAGATGATGCTGCCCTTCTACTCTGCTCTTGTGAGACCTCACTTGGAGTACTGTGTGCAGTTCTGGTGTCCCCAACATCAAAAGGACATGGAACTGTTGGAACAAGTGTAGAGGAGGGCCACGAGGATGATGAGGGGACTGGAGCACCTACCGCATGAAGATAGGCTAAGAAAGTTGAGGCTGTTGAGCCTGGAGAAGAGAAGGCTGCATGGTGACCTCCTAGCAGCCTTCCAGTATCTGAAGAGAGCCTATAAGGGTGCTGGGGAGGGGCACTTCATTAAGGACTGTAGTGAGAGGACAAGGGGTAAGAGATTCAAACTTAAACAGGGGAAGTTTAGATTGGATATAGGGAAGAATTTCTTTACTGTGAGGCACTGAAATGGGTTGCCCAGGGAAGTTGTGAATGCTCCATCGTTTGCTGTATTCAAGGCCAGGTTGGACAGAGCCTTGGGTGATATGGTTTAGTGGGAGTTGTCTCTGCCCATGGCAGGGGGGTTGGAACTAGATGGTCTTAAGGTCCAACCCTAACTATTTCCAACCATAACTATTCTATGATTTTTAATTTTTATAATATGTGCCTTGAATATTTTTGCATCTGTCCCCCAGTTCATATCTGCAGTTGTTTAAAAAAAATCTTAATTCTGTGAAACAGATTATTTTCTATTACAATCTTAAAATTGATTGCCATCTCTTTGAATATCTATAGAATTAATAAAATTCTCATACTTTAATTGTAACTTTTTTTCACTTGCTAGACTAATATATCCTATTATTTTTGTAATGGACTTGTTTTTAATTCAGTAAGTCAAACCACAAGATCTTCCTGCAAACAAGTAGAATGCATTAATATTAAGAATTTAATATTTTTTATTAATTATTTATATTAAATTATCCTAGTTTGCAGTCTTCAAAAACTTTACCTCCTCAGTACTAATTTTCTCTTCTTTTTCAATAACTCAAGCGTTAGCTTCATTATGGTATAAAATTACTTTTCTGTCTCCAAACACAAGCCTGTTTCCAGATTTGCCATGTAGCTTTCAAATAAACAGCTCTCACACTACTACTATGACTTCAACCATAAATACCTTCTGCTGAAATTGGAAAGAGCTGTATTACAGAAGCCAGTGAATTATTCCTCACAGTTAAAAAATACTTTACCACTTCATAAGTTCTGCCCATGGCAGGGGGGGTTGGAACTGGATGATCTTAAGGTCCTTTCCAACCCTAACTATTCTATGATTCTATGATTCTCCCAAAAGGCTTGAGTGCAGAAGAAAATTAGAAGTTAAGTGCTTACAAGTTTTCCTAGTGTATGTTTAGAATTTCTAAGGTTAATGTGTTCTTTATCTTGTATTCCAGCTAGCAGTGTGTTTCAGAAGACTTTTGTACTAAAAATGACATGTGCAATTTACAAATAGAAATCTCTAATATTAAAACTTTTGTGCACCTCAATATGCCATGTATTAGAATATTATTGCAACACATCCACTTCTCCATGTTGCCAGCCTAATCCTGTTGTGATTCTATTATCCTCTGCATTTTTTTCATAACATTTTTCTGACATGAACTTTTCTTTCTAATTTCCATTTCTATTTTCTAATCTGTTCAAAGATTTTCAAGTTGATTAAAAGAATAAAAGTCATAACATCTATTCGACTACTTTTTTAAAAATTCAAATGAACTCTTAATTGCTTATGTTGCAAAGACATGAAATGAATAATAGGTATTTTTCTTGTCATCCTACCACATGTGATTACCTTGTAGATTGATTTCTGAAACTTTTTTTATTGATAGGTAGAAAAGACCAAGGCAAAGTTGAATCATTAATGTAAAAAGCATGACAAATTTCACCTTGACTATAACAAAGTTTATAGTATAACAAACAATACAATAAAACAAATCTTTTAAAAAACAAAAGTGACAATGAAGAGAAAGATAAATTTTTGTCTGGGTGAAGAACTGTAATGCAATGCCATTAAATAATTAAGAAGGAAGAAAAGCTGACGTCTTTCAAGACCCTTCTGTTTTTTCTTCTGTTGTATTTCAGAACATAAATGACCATACACAATGGTTCTATTCTGACAAGATAAATGCCTCTATCCCCTTCAGCAAAAACTATACTTCTTTCCTCTTCAAACTACTGAGTATTTTATTCTGTATAGAGAATATGAATGGGAACCACTAATTTAAATAAGTCTTCATTATTGAAACACTTAAATAGGTAGGTATTATTACCTGGACAGGATGGAATATTCTAAGCAGAAGTGGCTCTCATTTTGAGATTTTTTTTGACCTTGACTTTTCCCAGTTGTGTTTGCTTGCATGTTGGTTTTCCAGATTGTGACCCTTCCAATCTTCAGACAAAAACTGTCTTGTGATACTGGTAACTTGAAAAAACCCAACCCAAACTAATAAATATATTAAGGAATACACTAAAATAATAATGATAAATTCCTTTGTCTTCATTCTGATTATTTAGCACAATGTATGAAACATGTTATGTATAGCCTGAGATTTTTAAGTGTCTCAGCTTTTGAGAGACAGCACTCATTTTCTTAATATCGAAACTGTACAGTCTATCTGAAAATAATTTACAATAGCAGAAAGAATAATGAAGATATAAATGCAGAAAGGGTTCTTCATTTTGTAGCCTTTTTTATTTCCCTGAATGTTTATTATATTCCTCATTTAGGATTGCTGTTATCACTGAATCCTATAGTTCAGCCGTTAAGTAATATTCTAACCTATTTTATAGGTGCATATGATTTAATATGTGTATTCGTAAGATTAGCTTTTGGGCCACACACAGAAAATTATTAATTATATTCAGTGTCCCTGTGAGTGTAATAATCTGACTCACAAGCCAGCACAAATTCATGTAAAATATCATTATCTAACTAGCCTAAAGACCAAATGATTGCAACAAAGGAACTATTTTCTAAGCTCATAGAATCCATTCCTCCAAATCAGAATTGAGCAATAATGTTGGTGACACAGAGCTTTCCATAATTTTACTTCATCTGTTACAAAGAGGGGATTCATAGTATGTTCCTTTTCAGCAGCTGCAGAATATTTAATATGAGGCTAAAGGATTTTCAGGCCCACCTTCCCTCCAAAATAATAGTGCAGAGAAATAAAGAAAAGAAAGTTACTGTATACTGTCAAAATGATTAGTTAATTAGTATAGAAAAGCAATCGGTTTCCTGTTTGTGTTCAGTATTGACAAACAGGGCAAAAGGGAGGCACAGCTGAGCTTGAATTTCCTATCACTTTGTGAAAAGCTACATTTCATGATCATTCCTCTGAAAAGCATCTGTACCTTGAGAGGAATTTCCTATGGCTTCCTTTAACTAGCAGCTCAGTGCAGACTGAAGAAAGCACAGTTTCCCCCTGAAAGAAGAGTGGATAACAGGAATCATAGTTCTGATATCAACAGTGAGAAACATCTGTGCTATCAGCTATGCTTTTTTTGTTTGTTGGTTTGGTTTTTTTTTCCTTCCAGTTAAAACCAGAGAAATCACAAATATCTTAAGGCCTGTCTGGTATAAAAAATGCTGCTTTAGAATACTTGAACAGTTTTCTATGGAAATTAGATCTTGTGGCTAAATGTTAGCACTTTATTGGATTTGTGTGTCTGGGTTTTGATGGGGGGGGGGGGTGTTACAGAGGTGGCTGCTGTGAGGAGCTGCTAAAAGCTTCCCCTGTGTCTGACAGAGTAAATACCAGCTGGCTACAAGACAGACCCACTTCTGGATGAGCTCATCAGCAATAGTGATAGCACCTCTGGGATAATATATATAGAAAGGGGGGAAAAACCTGCAACTGCAGCCAAGGAGAGGAGTGAGAATATGTGAGAGAAACAGCTTTGAAGACACCAAGGTCAGTGTAGAAGGAACAGGAGGAGATGCTCCAGGAGCTAGAGCACAGATTTTCCTGCAGCCTGTGGGGCAGACCATGCTGAGGCAGGCTGTGCCCCTGCAGCCCATGGAGGTCTATGCTGGAGGAGAAATCCATCTGCAGCCTTTGGAGGACCCCACACCAGAGCAAGGAATGCCCAAAGGAAGCTGTGACTACGTGTGAAGCCCACTGTGGAGCAGGTTTGCTGGCAGACTTGTGACCGCACAGGGGAACCATTCTGGAGCAGTCTTCATGGAAAACTAGACCCTGTGGAAAGGACCTACACTGGAGCAGTTCATGAAAAAGTGTAGCCCATGGGGAGGACTTATATTGGAGCAGTTCATGGAGAACTGTCTCCTGTGGGACAGAACCCACACTGGAGCAGGGAAATGGTGTAGGGTGTCCTCTTTCTGGGGAAGAAGGAGCAGCAGAGACAACATGTGATAAACGGACCTCAGCCCCTATTCCCCATCCCTCTGTGCCACAAGGGGTGAGGACGTAGAGCAATCAGGAATAAAGTTAAGCCCAGGAAGGAAGAGAGGGATGGAGGAAAGGTGGTTTTAAGATTTGGTTTTATTTGTCATTATCTCTACTCTGATTTGATTGGTAATAACTTAAACTAATTTCCCTATGTCAAACCTATTTTGCCCATGACAGTTATTGGTGAGTGGTCTCTCTCTGTCCTTATCTCGACCTATGAATCTTTTGTTGTGTTTTCTGTCCTCTGACCAATTGAGGAGGGGAGTGACAGAGCAGTTTTGGTGCACACTATGGCATATGGACAGGTCAACCCACCACTCAAACACAGTGCTTGGTTTCAGCCGTGACAGAAATTTTGGTTGTAAAGAATTCATAAGGAGGTAATAAGCTACTGAATTCACACAGAAACCCTAATGATAGAAAAAAATGTACTCAATAAAATAAAGATGAAAAAAATTAAATCTTTTTTGTATGTGCAATATATAAGTTTTAAAAACATGATTCTTTGATTTGTCACCCAATATATGCTGTTTCATATCTAGTTCTACAAGAAGAATGATTCTTAGATCTTGCCTCTTTGAAGACAGAAAGGAAGAAGATTCCAGCAAATGAAGAGATGTCTTATACCTAAGCTAATAGTCTATATTCTTACCCCAAAAGATCATTAAGAATTGTTTAAACAAAACAAAACAAAACCAAAACAAACAAAAAAAACCCACTAAAAAAGCTAATATAGTTGTTGAAATCAAAGACAATGATGTACAGGAATAATGCATTGAACAAAAGCAGAAATGTACTACTTTATGTTAGAGGAACTCTAACACGTACTTCCTTCATGCTCCGCATCAAAAATAACAGAAGGGGTTAATAAAACAGTAATTTTTTGTTCCCCTATCACATTTTCAACAGATTTTCATTTTAAAATTACTTTTCACAGAAGCTATAAAGAAAGAGCATTCAGATATGAGTTACTGGACAATATAAGTAGGGGAAAGCAAACCAGCAAATTGAAGAAGCAAAAATTGGGTGCCATATGACTGCAGAATAAATGCAATATATAGATAAAACGGTTCTAATTACTAACACAACACATTTTTCTTCAATGAAAGTACAAAAGTTTTTGTTGAGAGCTATAGATTTGTTTCTTTAATCTCCTTTCCCTAGAGAGTTGTCAGAGGTTGTTCTCTTGCTGAAGTAGTATTCCCTTGTCTTGAGCTCTGAGTTTCACGATTAGAGTGAAAAGCAGCTTTTTTCCTCTGCTTCTGAGTAGATGCACATTGCTGTAGGAGTGGCTCTATGCTGATTCACCAGTGTCCACCTCAGCACTTTCAGCTTCCAGGGCAAGATCTTGGTCTTAATCATAAATTGAATACATGAGGAAGAATAATTAAAGAGCAAACTGTAATTATGAGTAACATCGAAAGGGAGCAAAACTAACATTGAATGAAGGCCTTAGGTTTCCTATTAGTGCATTTAGGATTAACTATAAACAGTCCTGTTAAACTCAATTAAATACTTTATTACATGGATTTTTCCAATTATAACAGGAAAAGATGCTTGACTTCTAGAACTATACTGTTTGTTGAGGTTTTCTTAACTATTGCTTTTTATGCTTCAATGGATTTCTTTTTGCTGGGAGAGGTATTTAAAAAAAAATAGAGGAAAAAATCCTTAGTACATCTTTAGGGGGCTGTACTTTTTTTGGCTTCTTTTTATCACCATTCCTCCTACACCCCAAAAGTAATTAGAGATGTGACAAATGCTGTATGATTATACCTGCCTGAGAAACAGCTATATCCCCTTGGTGGGGTTCCCACCAATTAGGTTATATTTTTCTTCCCCTACAATTGTCTATTTTGCTAAGCCTGGATCACATGTTTGCTGTTACAATTTATGGTGGATATGAGTCTAGAAATGATTTTTTTTTTTTGTAATATCTGATGAGTCAGGTTGAGATATATTCTGGTATGTTTTCTCATGCTATGTCCCATCCTAATCTTGTCAGCTGTGGCTAATGTGTGACAGCAAAATTAAGCAGAATGAAGCAATGTGCATTTACTGCAGTAGAAATATTGTCACCTGTTAATACTCGACTAAATGTCCTGAGGCTATTTCTGAGGACTAGAGGGGTATAAGTACAAGAAAACTGAGAAAAAAACTCTTACATACACTTCAGGGGTCTATCTTGCAGACTGCTAATCTCTGGTCCTTACCAGTTGTTTAACTGCATATTAAAATTTAATATAAAATTTCATTGAACTTTGGCTATGTTTAGGTGAGTGCTACGTTGTGTCGTGCATAAAGACTACAAGTAACACATGTTTCTTGGTATAGTGAAAAGCTACTGGAGACCCCACAGCTATAAACAACTCTATGATGGTCAGCTAAAGAAACACAGCTCTTGAGCTCAACTAAACTGGTTTTAAGGGTAATAAACAGAACACAAACATGGTATATAACATGTGTAGAAAGCACATTGATTTATGAGAAAAAAGAATGTATAAAATCAAATACGTTAAAATGATGCCAAGCAGATCCTAAGAGTGAAGAAGGAAAATAAACTCAGCATCATATTATTCCCTGTCAGTGCTGCTGCTATGATTGCATATCATCCAGCCACTACCAGGCTGATAACATGGACCTTTAGAGACCTAAGAGCAGTGAAAGGGTGAGCATAACTCCAGCAAAAAGGGTAGGTACTAAGAAGTACGTGCGTTCCCATGGGAGGAAGGCACAGCAGGATGGGGAATAGGGTTTCTGTCATGTTATGAAACACTGACACTCCTTCCTCCTCACACTGTTCCTCTGCTCCAGCATGGGGTCCCTCCCATAAGATACAGTTCCTGATGAACTGCCCCAAGTTCCAACAAGCTGCAGTACTTCAAGAATTGCTCCAGCATGGGTCCTTTCCAAGGGGTCCCTCTCTACCAGTTACAGCTTCCTTCATGGCACATTCACCTGCTCTGCAATGGGCTGCAGGTGGATATCTGCTCCACAATGTGCTTCCCCATAGGCTGCGAGAGGACCCATAGGCTGCAAGGGGAAAAGTTGCATCATTATGCTCTTCTCCATGGGCTGCAGGTAAATCTCTGCTACAGTTTCAGGAGCACCTCCTTACCCTCCATCTTCATTGACAATGGTGTCTACAGAGTTCTTTCTTTCATATTTTCTGACTCCTTTCTCTGCCAGATGCAGTACAGTGTTTTTACCTTCTTTGAAGTATGTTATAGTAGAGGCACCAGAACAACACTGATAAGCTCAGCTTTGGCCAGTAGCAGGTCCATCTTGGAGATATCTTGAACTGGCTCTGGACAACATGACAGAACCTTGGCATGTGAAGGCAGCACAGAATATTTACAATAACTTTTATTATTCTTTATTTAATATCTATTTCTTTTCTGCCTTTAAATAGATTTGAGAGAAGCAGGGTGTGGCGTTTTTACCTAGAAGACTTGGAAGAACATTTTGAGAAAATGTCAGAATGCTAAATAGATGTCTAAGTTTTTAGTGTTTATTCAAATAAGCAAAAGCTGGAGGTCTTTGATGTCTTGTTCTTACCCTAATTTGAAATCCAAACTTCCAGCATAATATCACATTTACCTTGGGTAACATTTTAGAATATATTTAGGTCAACAGAGTAGAGTAAATGGTCTTAAAAGAACTTTTTTGTTTTAAAATATCTGAATTCATGAGTTTGCCCTTTCTTTGCATCTCCTTTGAGAATACAAGGATGGCATAGCAATAGTTAAACCTCAAGTCCAATATAATTTCTCTTTCAAAAAGAAAAAAAATCAAATATGAACATATACCTCTAGAGGAAACTTAATTACTTGTTACTGTTCAACAAAATAGTTTGCTGGTTGTTTCAGATGTCATGACTTTTTTTTTAATAGATTGTTTCAAATGTGATTTCACAGATAGGTGATCTCTTTTTTTTTTTTTTTTTTTTTTTTAACTCTGTAAGCAGCTTTTTTTTTTTACAGTGATAAATATCTCTGTTTACCCCAACCAATGTTTTCCACCTTAGCATATTCTTTTTAAAAAAGTTAATTGTTATTTATATAGTAGGTGAACAGCTAAAGCCTTAGGCTAGATGTAGAGACTTAAGATAAATACATATGAGATGTGGAACTTAATTTCAAACCCCAAGTGCATCTTCTTCCTTTTTTTTTTTTTTTGTATAAACTCTATTGTCAGGACTTTATTCAATTCTATGTACTAGGAAACCAATCTCTCTCATGATCTTCCTGAAAAAACATAGTGTTCATTTTAATATATTTTAACATCTTTAAATTGATAGGAATATTTTAGAGGTACATAACCTCATTAATGGGACAAAGCTATTTTAAATGTCTGTTTCTTCCACTACGCATTAAAATGCAATGACTGCCATTAAGGTTATTAGATAATTCCATTGATCATTTACATAATCATTTACATAAAAGCATGTAAAGTGCACATATAATCCACAAATCAGGAAGATAATGGATTTATCTGCTTCTGATCTTACTATTTAAAAAGCATATAGACTGCTGCTAAAGCTATATGGTACCAATTTCAAACTCCTCCTGACTTATCAGAAACTGCCCTACACCGCAAAGTACATTTTGTCTAGATTCCCATGTGATATGTCTTGTACGAGTGTGTATATCATGTTATAGTCTTATTATGAGAAAGAAATATTTAAAATAGTTTTTGAAGTCCTAAGCAATTTATGGATCAGAAGTCATAAGGGAAATGAACTTATGCCGTCTGTACATCAGGAAGGCCTAAGTCCCATGGAAATTGAGCAGCTCTGCAGATAGGATTCTACCGTCTAATTAAACAGAAACATTGTCGACTTTTAATTCCACAGACAACAGAGAATAAAAGTGAACATGGGAGAAGGACAATGAGGAAGAAATTAGTTTTGAACTTTAGCTCATAACTTCAGCAGGCAAAATGACATTATAGCTTTCTTTCTTAAGTTACAATATCTACATACAAATTGTTTGTTATTCCAATTGTCCAGAATTTTACAAGCCATTCCTTCTCATGATATTTCTGTATTAATTTTACCATAATTATATTTTTTGAATTTTTTTTTTATATTTTGAGTGAGCTACTGTAAATGTCTCAAGGAAAGTCGAGTCTGTACAAGTATGAATTATTTCTCTACTATTTATGAATGTTACTTTCCTCTTGCACATTCTTTTCTTGCCAGCTCATCATAACTCCAGAAGATTCAAGAAAAAAAGAATACTACAGACTTTTTTCTTGGCCATTCTCAAATGTTTACCTCACACAGAGGTAATATAATTTCAGCTGCATTTATCTTTTTTTTTCTCTCTTCAAATGCCCTGTAAGGTCACAGAACGTTTAAAAAGGCTGTTACTTTCCAACTGAGGAATGGCTCTTCTGGTGATAAATGAGCTGATACTTCTGTCAAAAATCTGCAACACACTTATATGCTCCTGTCATGGTCTAAGCCCAGCCAGTAACTCAGAACCACATAGCCGCTCGCTCACTCCCTCCCTGTCGTCCCCCCCACTCCTGGAGGGGATGGCGAGAAGAATCGAAAGAATGTAACTCCCACGGGTTGAGATAAGAACAGTCCACTAACTAAGGTATAAAACAAATCACTACTGCTACCACCAATAATAATAATAAGGGAAATAACAAGGGAAGATAATACAACCACTCACCACATGCCGACCGATACCCAGCCTGACACAAGCACTGATCTAGCCCTTCCAGGTAATTGTCCCCAGTTTATATACTGGGTATGACATACTGTGGTATGGAATACATCTTTGGTTAGTTTGGGTAAAGTGTCGTGTCTCTGCTTCCTCCTGGCTTCCCCTCCTCCCTGGCAGAACATGAGACTCAGAAAGTCCTTGGTCAGACTAAACATTACTGAGCAGCAACTAAAACCACTGGTGTTATCAGTGTTGTTCTCAGGCTGAAAGTCAAAACCACAGCACTGCACCAACTACTAAGAAGGAGAAAGAAATGACTGCTACTGCTGAACCAGGACAGTATCCACCAGTTATTCCATACCATTCACGTCATGCTCAGATACCACATTTTCAATATACCATCACACTTATCTCACATATATACATATATATACATTCAGAGAGAGATCATTCCCTAGTGCATGGACCAATCCCTATAAAGCTGCTGAGTCCAAACAGCTTGCCAGACTGGTCAAGGATGCTTTAAACTAGATGTGTTGGAGAAGAGGGGTATCATTCCATACCACCACACCCAGTCAGTTACAGGAACCCATAATAAGTGTTCAGAGCAATGCAGAGATATTCCAGCTGATCCAGCCAATGAACCGGCTTCATTTGGAGCTCGGCTCAGATGCCTCTATACAAACGCCTGTAGCATGGGGAGCAAACAAGAGGAATTAGAGATGTGTGCACATCCACAGGGGTGCAGCCCACAAAGCCAAACATATCCTGGGCTGCATCAAAAGGAACATGACCAGCAGGTCGAGGGAGGTGATCCCACCCATCTACTCTGCTCCTGGGAGACCTCACTTGGAGTATTGTGTGCAGTTCTGGTGTCCTCAACATCAAAAGGACATGGAACTATTGGAACAAGTGCAGAGGAGGGCCACGAGGATGATGAGGGGTCTGGAGAGCCTCCCATACGAAGATAGGCTGAGAAAGTTGGGTCTGTCCAGGCTGGAGAAGATAAGGCTGCATGGAGACCTCATAGCAGCCTTCCAGTATCTCCTGGGGGATATAGGGATGCTGGGGAGGGACTCTTCATGAGGGACTGTAGTGATAAGACAGGGGTAATGGGTTCAAACTTAAACAGGGGAAGTTTAGATTGGATATGAGGGGAAGAAATTCTTTACTGTAAGGGTGGTGAGGCCCTGGAATGGGTTGCCCAGGGAACTTGTGAATGCTCCATCGCTCGCGGTGTTCAAGGCAAGTTGGACAGCTGCTTGGGTGGTATGGTTTAGCATGAGGCGTCCCTGGCCATGGCAGGGGTGTTGGAACTAGATGATCTTAAGGTCCTTTCCAACCCTAACTATTTTATGATTCTGTGATTTTCTGATGTCAGGCTCCATCTCTTGTAACAGCCTTTCAGGGTAGGAGAGGCTGTGTGCAGCGTTCACACTCCTGAAAAACCTGAGCAATAGTGTCCTTTGCTAAGTCCACCCATTGATCATGAGTCCATCTGTATGTTGCATCTCTGCCCCGATGCCCTGAAGTGTCAGGGGCCCACCAGGCTCAAAATAATTCACTCTCCCCTTCAGTAGGTTCTGCAGATTATTGTTATGGACTCCATGCCTTCCATCTCTGACACTTCCAAAGCACTGGAGGGTCCCAGTGGACTAGATACTCGCCCATGCTGTCCCACATACCCTGCCAGTCATGATTGTCCAGCCTTGGGGAAAATCTCTTGGTCCTCCTATATCGTTGTCTAACCCTAGACATGACCTAAACATGACTCCGCTTAACTTTCAAGATCAGACAAAATGGCCATGGATAAAACACACTCTTTATGTGTGCCAGCATGCTGATCCCCTTCACAATCAGCAGGCAGGTCTCCAGAGTATCCCATGGCCATTCAAAACCTTCAGAACTCTTCAATGCACTGCTGTACTTGACAATGGTCTGATGTAGCTGCTGTGTTTGGAGCTAGATTAGCCGCGCTATCTGTTGTAGTCAAACTTTGAGTAGCTGCTGTACTTGTCCCTAGGGTGTGTGGGATTGTCTCCCTCATAGTCTGACCACCCAAGGAGAGGAAAAAAGATGTGTAACTGCATTACACTTCTATTATATACCTCCCAAAGTACAGAGGTGGTGACCACACTGGGAACGCAAGCCAGATCAGTTTCATGTTCAATGTGTTTATTGTATCCTAAGTCATTACCGTAAAGTACTGTGAAACAAGAACCTTATCCCAAGCCCCCAGCTGTTAAACACAAAGACAGCAAATACCAGCTGTAAGTAAGGTATGACATCCTAAAACTCGGAGATCAAGAGCAAGGACTTTGAGAGCCAATAAATCAGCATCGTGACAAGTGACTCTTAATCCGAAACAATGAGTGCTTATCACAAATACAATTAGACACACACTGGTCAGATCTGTTGCTATCTCAACCCTTCATGCACCACGTTGGGCGCCAAAAAAGCCCAGCCGCACATCAGAACCACACAGCCACTCTCTCACTCCTCCCCACTTCCTCCCCTCGCCCACGGAGGGATGGGGAGGAGAATCAAAAGAATGTAACTCCCACGGGTTGAGATAAGAAAAATCCACTAAGGTATAACAAAAACCACTGCTGCTATCATCATTAATAATAAAGATAAGGGAAATAACAAGGGAAGAGAACACAACCACTCACCAACTGCTGACTGATATGCAGCCCTACCCAAGCACTGATCTAGCCCTTCCGGGTAACTTTCCCCAGTTTATATAGTGGGTATGACATGCTATAGTATGGAATAACTCTTTGGTTAGTTTGGTTCAGGTGTCCTGTCTCTGCTTCCTCCCGGCTTCCCCTCCTCCCCGGCAGAGCATGAGACTCAGAAAGTCCTTGGTCAGACCAAACATTACTGAGCAGCAACTAAAACCACTGGTGTTATCAGTGTTGTTCTCAGGCTGAAAGTCAAAACCACAGCACTGCACCAGCTACTAAGAAGGAGAAAGAAATGACTGCTACTGCTGAACCCAGGACAACTCTGTAAAGTGCTTTGGTTTCTTTAGCTAAATGTTAAACAGTGTCAGCTGTTTTTATTATGTCATTATTATCAATAATTTATCCTCTTTTTCATATGTGTGCACCATTAAGAATATATATTCTGAAGTGCTGGATGTTGATCTTTAACTGCCTTTTACTGCAACGGGAACAGGAAGTCTTGAGAAGTACCAAACTTGACAAGTAACTGTAGATTAAATGCAAGTGAATAAAGCTGAAAAAACTTATTTTGAAAACAAAATAAGTTGATACGTTGCCTTATTTCAAGTAACAAGACCTCTATTTTTTTAAAAATATATATAATTCTAATTTGAAATCAAGACCTATTAATTGGTCATTGTCAACAGGGTCATTCCTTTTCTGTTGTTGCATCTGAAAACATATATATGAATATTTATAATCACAGATTTTTTTTAATACGTATTTCTACACACATATCAGAAAGCTAGAGAATACTATGATAAAGTGTTTAGAAGACTGAGGAGTCAGGCCAGTTTAAAATTTTAAAACTGAACTAACACTCATTGAACATGTGTTTATTGCTGGTGGTAAAGAGGGTATTAATGGTCACCTTGATGGCCCTCTGCTGGATTCCCTCCAGTTAGTCAGTGTCTCTCTGGTACTGAATAGTGTACCTCTAGACACCATATTCAAGTTTAAATTACAGAAGTGTTGAATACAGTGGAATAATTACCATCTTTGACCTGATATGCTTTTTCTTGTGCGGCCTAAGATGCATATTTGTAGGTTCTAGTTCATACCTCCATTTAAATAACCTCAATTGTGCAAGATTTCTTGTTTTGATATCCATAAGGAAAGGGGAACATGCATAAGTAATATATGTTTGAATAAACATGGATTCATTTCAGTATTTCTGTTAAAGAGTCTGACAGAAACTTTAGACATACTGGCTGTACGGTTGGATTTTTATATGACCTTCTGTCTAGGCTTTTATCTGTTGGTTTGCTTGGTTGGAGCAAACACTTCTTCTTGCCCTGAATTTCCCCTTTAACATTGTGCCTGTGATAATATAATTTAATCATAGTGGATACAATGCAAGAGTGTTTTCACCTGTAAAATGAAGTCCATTAAAGGAATACAATTTGTGAATGCTGAAAAACTCACATCTACATCCTCTGTACGTCAACAGAAGATAACAGATGTTATGGTAGTAGAGGCAACATAAGAATCAAAGCTGGAATAAGATCTCTTTATTGTTTTTAAATATACAAGAAAAATACAAAGAATACATGCCTTGAGAGCAAATGCCTGGATATTTCTAATTTTAAAAATCAAAACTATTAATTAATCAGTAGTACTGATAATTTCCCTGATGTGTCACAATATTTTCTTGTGCATATATGGTAAAAACTGTTGAAACACCAATGTATTCATAATAACCTAGTGGTGACATGTAGTTAAGTTCATTTCTTATGCTATTATTAAAGTATACGTTGTATTGTAAAAATTCACACTCTCCTAACTGTAGGAGAAAATATGCATTTAAGGCAGAAAGATATTTGGATCCTTCTCAGTCTTCCTTACATCCAGAGCACTACATCTCTCACTTTCAGCTTTTATATGTGTTTTCTGTAAATTGAAGTATGTGGAATCCCTCCAAGAAGCGTGAAATCAAGTTCCAGTGTTGCAAGTGAAGATTTTTGCCCTTGAGCAGAAAATACAGCATCAAGGACGCATGGTCAGCACACCAACAACTTTCCCCCCCCCACCCCTCCTCCCCAGGGAAGGAAGTTATAACACAAAGCCCATATAAAAAAATGTGGTAGTTCAAGGTCAGATGAGAAATCTTCATTCTGCCATTAAAAGCAAAGTTTCTTGTTTGTAAATCCCTTAAGCTGATGTTTTCAGAATTCAGATTATGTCATCTTTGTTGGTCAGCAAATCGTTGAAGAAATGTAGGAGATCTGTCTGCTCCTGTCAGAAACTGCAGTTGGAGTCTAGCCTGAGGTTTGAAGGGGAGTTACTGTGGTGAACTCAGCATAAGCTTTATTGGCTAGTTGTAGGTATCTCTAGACCAAAACACTTGGGGCACATTTTCCCCTAACTAGCAGTCTAGCTAAAGTGAAGCATTTACTGTGAAAAAATGGATTTTGCACCATATTGCTATATATAGGCGAAGAATGATCCACCAGGGTTAAATCTGTATCATACAGGCTACTTTCTATATCTTGTCTGTAATTTCAATTGTAGATACAAATTATATTTGTGCCTTTAGCTGGTTAAGTACTTCCATCCATTTTTAACATTATTTGTTTCAATAAAATTATGATGTTGATTTAGCCACTAACAAACAGAATGAAAAAAAAAAAGAGTCTTGGAGTCTTAGAACCTTGAACTTCTGTCTAAATAAGAAATGCAAAAGGATTGCTGTTATCTCCCAATTACAGATAGGGACTAAAGCACAGAACAATCACTTAAGTTTGCAAACACTTTTCATTGGGAATGTATACATAATGCAGTGATGCACAAAGCACAGATACTGTAGCTAGTTCTGAGCAAGATACCTCAAGAATCAAAACTAGTATAGATCTCTTCTGAACGAGATAGCTCTAGAACAAAAAACATTATAGCAACAGCAAGAGATTCAAAGCTGTGAACTTAACAAACACAGACACGTGTGAGTCTTATACTAAATGCTCAGTATCCAACACATGGCTTTGGCACTGGCATTTTTTGTGTTGGTCAGCTTCCTGTGAGACAATTTTTCTATGAAAACAATTCTCAGATAACTGATTTACTTCACTGTAACACATTTTAGACTATAAACTCAGGTATTGAATGATTAAAGAACGCTATATTTCTTACATACTGTGATGAAAATAAACAGATTTTTCCATAAATAAACACTGAAATGGGGTCTCTCTCCTATTCCTTCTGTGCTGATAAACTGTGGCCAGGACAATGGAAATTAATTTATAAGTGTGTGAAACTCAAGTTTGTCCTGCAGTTGTAACTGCAATGTAACTGAGTATCAGAGCAGCGCCCATCTCTACACCCATGCATGAGTCATTAATTACTTGGGTGCACCAGACACTCCCTCTTTAGTTATGTGCACAGGTGAGTTAATGAACTGATTTCAAACAGTAGAAAGACTTGAAACAGTGTATTTAAAATCACAGCCACCTTTACAATTAAGTGTTTAACTGATTGATGCAGGAGATTTCTGAGAGAGCATTTTGGACTATCTTGAAGACTTTCTCCAGGTATCTCCCACTATGACTACACAATTTGTTTCAGTGTGTTAATCATCATCCAGGAGAAGTATCATGTGCTTTCAACAACTTCTCATATGGCTCATGCTATATAATTGATCAAAATGTGTGTAGATAAGGTACCTGTAGGTAGTAAAAACTATTCCAGCAATCTAGGCATCCTCATGCAGGACAGTGCTTTACACATAATTGCATAGTTAGGTGATGTTTCATATGTGTTTTTAGATAACCAATAGGGGTAGACCATGTATATGCAGGAGTACACGAGTAAGCTGAATTCAGCAAAACAAAGGCTGGGGGAGTCTTATTTGATCCAACTTAAGTTGGTATTGCAAGGACCCATGCAATGCACCTCCCTTATATATTTAGAGAGCAGCCAACTTTCCTTTTTGAGACACTTAATACCACAAATATATGTTGCCCTGTGCCAAGATTGCTCTTTTTTATCACTCTGTATCTGTAGAATAGGAGAACAAGGAAAATGTAGATAGTTGACATATTTTGGCTCTTTGCTATTTCTACATACTCAAAATTGAATTTCTGTTTCAGTTGTTCCCAAGAGCCCAACATGGAGCTGCCAGGTCCACAGGTATAAAGAATGCATGACTGACTTTTTCAGAAGGTGTAGAAATAATGCAGTTACATTTATTTCCTTGTAAGAGTTCAGCAAACTCTGGCAAACAGAAAGTTAAAGCACACATTTATTTTCTTTTCAGATCTGTTTTTTCCCTTGATTTCTCATTTTTTCCCTGATTTATGCTAGTTTTGTCTTTTTTTTTTATCTTCTGAAACTACTGCTTTTATGTCTAGAAAAGTGCTAAAAAATTTCTCCTGGTATGAGCTCTGTTATGTTTGGGTTTGGTTTTCTTTGTTTCTTTTGTTCAGTCATACTATTGAAATCCTGTTGACTTTTCTAATGCTGCTGCATTAACACCCACAACTTATCCTGCTTAAACCTGTATTTCTTCAGTTGCATAGTTTTTTGAATTAAAGTTAACTACATAGTCTCTCCCATGCTGAATCAAACTTTTCACTATATAATACAGTGCTGTTAAGTAGAAAAGGATTATATTGAAATTCACAGATTTAGGACTTTAAGTGATAAAGCCAGAGCACTGGAAATGGATTACTTTATACTATTCTGTAACGTTTCAAAACATGTAACTTAATTATCATCATACAGGAATTTTTAATCACCTACTACATGCATACCTAGATTTTTATCAGTGTTCAAAAGGATTGCTAGTATTTTGTGTGTCTAACTCACTTCCACTGATAGACCTCAAACACTGGAGAAGTAAAAACTAATATTTGTTTTCTATTACTAGACTGAAAAAATGAAGGCATGTGGAATAAATACAGACTGTTCAAACAGTGTTTTTATTTTTTTTTTAATTGAAGTTGCAAATTCAACTGAGCAATCTTGTTCAAAGCCTTCTCTTGAGCAACACCCTTCCCATTATTGTTGTCTTCTTTATCACACTGTCTTATAATACAGTAGAATCTAAATTTCACCTAGACAGGATGTACCTTACTAGGTCCAATAAATATGTAAAAATTGCATTAGTCATTCTTCTGAAGAGTATACAGAGGAATAAGATTTTATCTTTATCAATGACTATGTCACATGGAAGGAAGTTTCTGTTTGCCTATAAGCATACAAGAGCAGGACCAATCTTTATAAGCTGATTTTTAATTTTTAAAAGCAATAAGATCATCCAAGGTCAGACTGTTATCCTCTTGCTTGTAGTTCAGAGCAGTAATCAATGGCACTGCTTACTGGAGTAAATTCTCTCTAACGTGCTCACATGCAGGCTCACAGCCTGATCTAAGAATGTCAGCATCATGTTAATTAATCATTTCTGAAAATCTGAACGAGCAACATGATTTTGAGATATTTTTTTCCATTTCTAATGAATGAAAATTACACCAATACTAAAAAAATGAAAACAAAACCAACAAAAACCCGCTGCTGTTGAATCTAGAACAATATTAAAGCAAAATAAGTATTCAATGGAAATAAGGAGGTGACATCAAATGTGGAAAGACTTAGTAAAAATTATAAACAAAGTAAGAAAGGAAAATAATATTTAGAAGGGCACAGTCATTTTTATTCTCATGATATTTTTTATGAACATCAATGATGTTAGGTCTTGAGGGAATAGTACACAATTGTAGATATCCTGCTCGAATAAATGTGTACTCTGTGTACTATTTATTTTGTTATAATTCTGCTTATAACCATAGTATTATGAATTCCGTTTTGTTCTCACTGAAATGAATTGGTAATCTATGCTTCTTGTTATAATCTTGATGTAATAAATGCAGCCAAAAGGTTGATGGATGGTGCTTTTGATCCAAATCTCTTACCAGATGTCAGTGCTGTATGTCACTGTTAAAAAATAGATTAAGATAGGAAGGTTATCTTATTAAAATAAATCAAGATTTTAAAAATAATTGTTTCATATGCTTATTAAAAAAATAATAATTAAAAAAAATAGCTCCTGCTCAATTTCAAGTTGGAAATTTATTACAAATAATTACTGGCTTAAACTGTACAATACATGTTTTTCTTTAAGTGTTTTATTTAAGCTTCTGCTTACTATATTATACACTCCACTTTAAAAGTGTTTCAGTTTATGATCCTGAAAGATGCATGTGTCTCTTCTAAAAGAAGAAGGTATTAGGGTACAGCTACAGAAGTAGCTGTATAAGTTATATATAAGTTATAAGAAGTAGCTGCAAAAACTTCTACCAAAGCTTTTAACCTTCTGTGGGAGCTGATGTACTTATGATTTTTCCAGGTTATTTTGAGTTAGGCTTCCAGTGGCAACTATCTTCCCAGCAGATTATAGGGCCATATATAAACAACTTCTGAACTAACAAAGCAGTAGATTAAAAAAAAAAAAAAAAAAAAAAAAGAAAACCCCAGTGTCTAGCATGACTATATTGTTCCGTGCTACCTTTGCAACAACCAAAATCGGTAGAATGCAAAGTATGTATGAAATAATGAATCAGATGGAAATCTGATAATGTGACTTATTTAAGAGGTAAATTTATAGATATATATTTACAACAATTTCCTAATATTAATACATTATTTGTTGAAAATATTACACTTGATAAAAACTTGGAAATTTACTTGAATTCTATATTACTTAAATTGATATAGAATGTAAGTATCAGCATACTTGGTATAGTTTAAGCATTAACAGCAGTTGTCCGAATGAATTACCACATTTGATATCTTAAATCAGTAACACAAGGAAAATAATGTTAGGATTAATATTAGGTTTTTGATACCTGAAGATGTCACACTAGCAACCCTGAGGTTCCTTATTTAGTCAAAATATGGGCAAATCATAGCTTGTGCAACTACTGGATTAAATTGAAGCAATGTCTGAGGCACACAGTAAAGTGGAGTAAGCTCCATTGTCTCCATTCCAGCAATCTGGAATTGTGCTGCAGCCAAGCTATCTTCAGGTAGCAATACACAGCTAAGGGAAGAAAAAATAGAACCTTTTACCCGCAAAAAATGCATAGAAGTCCTACCTGAGCAATTTCTTCTAAAACTGAGGTAGAATCATGCATAAACTAAACATTCAGAAAGATAGGTTGCTTTTTATTTTGCTTGTTTTGAGTTGTTTGGTTTTGTAAACTTAATATTTTCTTATAAACAGGAAGGATCTGAGCACTGCACTATCAGAACATGGAGTGCTTGTCAAGATCTCTTTCCCTGTAGTTCTTAGATCAGGTTACCCTTCACTTTTACTGACCAGCAGTTGTCTTGTGAGTTAACTTTGTTTCTTTTTGGCTCTGTGCCTCTTGCATCTTGCAAGTTTAACAGCATCAGATATCAGATTAGATTATTCTATTTTGGATTTCTTGAGTTGCTTGCCTGAAAATCAGGGAATTAATTTTTCTCTTCTTTTTTTTTTTTTTTTTTCTTTTTTCTTTTTCTTTCTTTTTTCCAAGCTCTAAGTAATTTAACAAAGCTTTCGTAACAGAAAGCAAACAAATAAACAATAAAAAACAGATTAACATACTAACCACTTTCCATTTCAAACAAAAGCTAGAGATTTTTTCTATAATATGAGGAAAGGATTTGGGTACTGAAAAGCAGGAATCACTTTTAAATCACAATTTCAGCCTTACAATGGTAACTAAGTTTCCAGATACCTAATTCTGTCTAGGAAGACAATAATGCTTCAGATATTCCCTTTGTTACATTTTTTACTATCTGTTTTAAGCTTCTTTCTGTATCATATACTGAATCATTTTTTTAGGAAGTGAAACTACCTTCTGTTTTCAATATTTAGCTAAATGTGTGTTGAATCTGTACTGTAAATTCAGCTCCTGATTTCAGACTTATCATCAGCTGATGCTTCAGTTCTGGAGAGACAGAATATATATCAAGGAAGTAGTCAGGTGCATTTCTGGATGTAGTTCTTCCCAAAAAGCCCCCACATCTCTGCACAAATGCACAAATAGAAACACACACAACCAAATCTGTATCTTCAGAGAAAAATCATAGATTAAAAAAAATTTTGGATGAATGGGTATAGATATAAACAAAATTCACACGTACAGCTAAAAATTATTAAATACAATATGCAGTGTAGCATACCCTTATATACATGTGCATCACACCTCATGTCAAAATATTGCTATTTTTAATTCTATATTGTTGTCCTCTTTTCTGATCGTTTTTTCTTCTAAAGCACTGCTTAATGTTGGACACCCAACTGTTATATGACTTTTTTTTTTTGCAGCTATTGCACTGTAAATGATTCCTCTTTGTTGGCATAATTTCTAAAATAATATAGTCAATAACAAGCAGTAAAATCTTCAAGAAATTAATAAGTAACATGAGTAGAACATAGATACAGATGCTAGATTTGGACACTAATGACCCATTTAGAAAAGAATTTTATGATTTTTTTTAATACCAAATTAAATCAATTCTCTTTCAAGAAGAATATCCCATGCCATAATAGAATAACTTTCTATCATTTTCCACTAAGCTGATACTTTAATATACTTATATTTGTATATTTGTTTTTCAAAGTGGTATTTAAAGCAAAAGTGTTTCTAAATGGCAAAAAGCAGAGAGAAAATACATGCTTATTAAAATTTTTAGTTTTTACTTCCCTATTCTTGAGGCTTGTGTTGACATTATGTTAAATTTCTCAGTTCTCTTTGATCAAAACTTGGCAATGGTGGTTGTTTACAGTTTTCCCTGGAAAATTATGATTAGGCCCTTTTATCTATAGCAGTCTCCATAGGGGCCAAGAGACAATTAATTGTGTTCAGTGATGGATAAATCCATTTTGTTCTTCTCTGAACCCCATCACACTCAGAGGCAGAGATAAAAAGGAGGTTGAACTCTCTTTTGTGACTTAGAATTGCTCTTGTTTTTTTGAAAAAATCTGGGGGAGAAACACTAAAAACAAAAAGCTTTTTCACAAAATTTTAACGGAAGGTTGGAGAATTGGACATTTTTGAATGAAAGCTCACCCTCTTGCCCTCTAGTTTTCATTTCGTCTAAAACACAGTCCCTGTGTAACTGGGTGAAGGCTTGTCTGTATTGAACTGTTTCTGTCACATCACCAAATGTGATCAGTTGTGCAGTTTCCTAAACACATGATCAGTGCCGCAGGACAGATATTGAAAGCTTGATATATTTTTGCTGACAATGTAAGCTTAAAAAGTTTCCAAGAAACAGCTTTCCGGTCTTGTCCAGTCAGCTATATAGCAATAAATGCCCAAACACACTCTGATGCACACTTTCAGGAAAAGTGCTTAATGTTACACCTATGAAAACAATTTCCTTTTGACTCATCACTTTCCAAAACCTAATTTATTAAGGATTGCTAACACTTTCTTGTTTCTTTTTTTTTTTTTTTTTTTTTTTTTGGGGGGGGTGAGTGGGGAGAGAAGAAGGAAAAAAATGAAAGAACAGCAAGTTTGTCCTACAAAGTTCTATGTATTTATCTTGTATCTCAAAAACTTATAAAACCTGAGATCACATTTCATGACCTAATCTATTTCTTTTCCTAGAGACTCAAATTATGAATTTACAGAAAACAGAGGAACAAGAACCCTAGAAATTCTTTAATTTTTTTTCCAAAATTTCATTCTCAAATGATGCTCTTTTTTATTATTTTTTTTAACTGTAAGTTTATAGTTTTTTCTTACATCCGAAGCATCTATTTTACAAGTTTTCTATTTCTTTTGTTTGAGGGGTTTGTTTTCCATTTTTCCTTTCAGGTCATTGCGGAGGTCCTGATTTTTCCATGTAGGTGAGTCTAGTATACCTATATTTTCTTTCCATTAGGCTATGGGTTCCAGCTGCAATGTTCTTTTATTAAACTGTCCATTGTGTGAACTCAGTACTATTTCCTGTGAGGCCTGCTGATCTGGATCTATGAATTTTGCTCTGCTATCTATCTTCTACATTTTTCTCCATTAAAAAATAAATTTTACCATTCAGCATAATCTTCCTTATACAATTAAACTTTCAGTTTCATGCACTCAGTCATTTTGCCCTTGTTGATCAGAAATAAAGCAAAAAATATTTAGCTCTTTCTTCAACAGCTACATCAAAAAATTGGCTTCAACAGATTCCAGGAACTTGGTCTGTTGCTGATTTCTGTATTTGAATATGTCTCTTTCATTACTTACGGAGGTACACCTGTTACGTCATAACATTTGATCAACTGTGTCACTTTCTGGTTACTACTAACTGCAGCATCTGTTTCCGCACTGGGTGCAACTAACCATCTCACAATATATCTCTCCAATTTTTACTGCTGCCATGGTAGGCATTCAAGGGGCAAGCTGTAAACAAACAACATTCGGATTAGTCATTTGCTTCTTTTATTGCAACTGAATTATTCATGGCACTTATTGCTCATTCACAAACAGCTTGCAGGAAGCAGAATCCAAAGATTTCTGATGACTTCTTTCTTTTACATTATTTTCTCTGGTTTCCTATACACTGTGTAATTTTCTATTAATTATAATGCGTCTGCAGTTTAAATTTTAATTGCATAGTTACTTTACCTGTAGCCCAAATATAAATCAGCTTTGATCAATAGCAGATACTAGGTATGCAGTTCATTCTATATATTTCTGACTAGCATACTTTTGGTTGTTTCACAGTCAGTAGGCCCTCACCATACAATAACACAAGTGTAGACCTCCATAGCTGAGAATCATGTGACATATTTTGCATGCAAATGTTAAAGCAAGTACTTTTATATTCATATTTGTTATTTTTATTTAACTTTAGCTACATTTCCACCCTTAAGTTATTGCACTCAGGTACTCAGTTCTTCCTTATTACTTTAAAATATAGTTATGGTAAACAAAAATACAGGAATGTTATGAATATGTGTTATCTGACAGAATTACCATACATAGCTATACATTTTACCTTGTATGTTAACATGATTTTGGCTTTCTGGTTTGAGAAGATGAAACTGTTGCTTATCTCCAAACCTTAAACTTCCCAAATGTTTTTTCATATGTACTTATATCTGGATCCAAAGAAAATGTACTCCTGTCTGCAATATAATGCAGACTCCTAATGATGCAGATTTTTCTGCAGTTAAAAGAAAAAAAAATGTAGCAATACTGAAAGATATTCGTCATTATAATTGCTAAAGTAATACTAAAGCTGGGTATGTAAATTATATGGATTATTCTAGACTACATATTGCATATGTTTTGAAGTTATTATGCACACATTTGTACTGTTATCTCTAAGGTATATTGAATTTAACACTTAAATATTTTAGCTTTTAATTTATTTTTAATTTACTATTATTTCTCATTCCCAGTGTCCTCTAAATAAGAAAGCAGAATACACATGAGAATAACTTTCAAAATTACTTTGTTGTTTTGCAAAACAGATCTTTGAACTCTTCTGCATTTTGCCTCAATCAGTCACATTGAGCTTCAAATATGATTCAGCTAAGTTGCGTTAGAAGAAATCTTATTTCAAGTCTTTTGTTGTCTTACTCCTGCTATTGTTCTGACTTGTTTGGGTTTGGAATTTGTTTTATTTTGTTTCATTTTGCCAAAACAGTAAAGTGCTAAATTACATTTAACTAAAACAATAATAGATTATAAAGTACCCGAGTCTCTATGGTCAAAGTAAAGTGCTTATACAGAAAAAATTTGAATCAGCCAAAGAGAAAGGAGGTAGTCTTTCAGGCAAGGCCAGCAAGACAGGTGTGTTATTAGAGAAGAAACTTAAAAGACTACTCATAATGAACACACAGTTTGCTTCCTCCCTCATTTTTAAGGTAAAATAAATTTCTAGACATTTATCTAGTTAAGATTTGTAGACTTTTCAGACACTCTATTCCTACACAGCAGACATAACTGTTAAAAATACTATTGCAGTTCTTTTTTCTATAGAGAGCTGGGACAAAGAAAGACAGCTAAGGTGACACCTGAAGTCTGAGAGAAATTGTTAGAACTGAATCTGAAGAAGCATCACACAGTCGCCAAAAGAAACTACATGTAACAGAGTTAACATAGGATTTAGTTCACAGTCATATTACAGATTCCCTCACAGGAAAGTAAGTGGAAAAATTAAAGTAAAAAATAATCAGCATATGGCAAATAAATAATTTGCAAAATTACCTTTTAAAGTCTCTAAGTTGTTTCCCGACATTCTGAAATACCCAGGAATCAAGACACTCCCAAAAACTTTCTTGTAAACTCAGGCATGATAAGGAGGTGAAGTTGACAAGATATCATTCACTAAATTGAATTAGGAAGATGCTGGTTAATACTGAGAAAAATTACATTTAATTACTCTAAGACTCTCTTTATTACATACATGAAAAACTAAGAATTGGTGCCAGAAATCTCCTAGATCTGTAATATAGTCCATAATGGTTAAAGTGGAAAAGAATAAGATCTCAGCACTTACATAAGAAATTCTAATTCCCTAAGTCCTCATTTCACTGCCACATGGCTGTAGATTGTAAAAAAACTCCATCAATTTTCAGTGAGCCATTATTTTGTGTTTTAAACAGAATGTTTCCAGGTTTCACTATTCCATAGAAGCTAGCAGAGGAAAATGGAGTGCCTGTTACAAAGTTTTCTCCATTTTGTGAGTAATTTAATTAGATTTTCATTCCTGGAAGACTTGGGAAAGCATTCCATAAAGATAGAATGATGACATAACCTAAATAAATGCAGTTCAGTATTTTGCATATTACACTGAAATATGTCCATAATTAGAATTCTAACAAGTGATTTCTCAAATTTATAGGCTGCATTACCACTTTATAGTAATTTTAATTTAGTACTTGAATTAGAAGTCAACATTAGAGACACTAGAAAAAAATGGAAAAAAACTAGATACTGTATAGGATTGAGTAAGCATTTTTGTTAGCCCCAAAGCTATCCTGATAGCTTTATCGTCTTAATCAACTTAGTTGACTTGTTTTGCTGCTCTTTTGAGGTGGACACTGTGGACACATGCTACGATACTACTTCACTTCTGTAAAATTAAGAATTGTAATTCTCATGCGTGAAATAACTGCATGGACTAATGACCAAGTCTCTGCATAATTTGAACTGAAGCCCCAGCAGGTGGCAAGCAGTTAAACACATAACATAATATAGTCACAAGTTGTCATCTTCTTTTTTTAAAAAAATAAAAAATGGGAATGGAAATAAGAAAAGCAAACTCCTTCTTTCCCTGCACAGTCCTAAATTCCCCAAATAAAGTCAGAGGAAAAAAAAATGAAGAAGGAAATTGAAAACATGTCAATGGAAAATCACCTACTAAGAGGTCTCCAGAACGCTTACCATTCTAAGTACTGCATTCTATACATGAATACTTTTCTTCTTATGTATGTGTATACATTATTGTACTCCCACTGAAAAAAGAGCAAAGCCCAAAGGTTTCTTTAGTAGCACAAGAATACACCTTGAGGACCATTTTGGTATTTCTCTGGACTTGGAAATAGTCCTGAACCAACATGAGAACCAAATATGTAGTAAGCGATCATTATTTAAATGGAGAAAAAAAAATCCTAAACCAAAACCAAAATAAGGATATATTGCAACCTATACTAAAAGAGAAGTAGATAACTATTTCTATGGAATGAGCACTTCAGATGACAGGTTTTAGCAAATGAAATAGGATGCCTGCTAACTTCTGAGACTGGCCATATATAAAGCAGAAAAGATTGATGACATTTTGACTCTTACAAAATCTAGTGTAAGTATGTGTTTTACTGAATTTTAAAGTTAGATAATATTGAAGGGGCTTTTTTTTTAATAAATACAGAATTTTTTTTTAAATAAACAAAATAGAATAAAACCTGGCTCAAAATCAGTAAAAGTTCTAGTTTTTGAACTTGTAGCTAGTAGAACACATATAACTTTATAGTGAAATGAAGTTATTTTAGAAGCAACACCTTCAGCAGTTGCGCTGCTGAACCCAGGACACATTGTTACTAAGTACTATAATTTTAAGACAAGAATAATGTTAAAGGTGAGAGGGTAATCAAGCAGAATATTTAATAGAAATTTTTGCTACTCTGTGAAGTCCCTAATCCTATTTGACGCTTTTATTTTGTAGATTATCAGAGAAATGGTGTTTTTCAGGAGTAAGCTAAAGAAACCCAGGGTGAGACATAGTAGTTGCTATATTTTCTTGTATTTAGCTAATGTTAAGAGGCAATTTGCAGCTATTACTATCATTTTAAAAGGCCTCTTTTGAAGAACATCATGCTGGGAAAACAAGTAGAGAGACAAAGTTCAAAACATCAGATGAGTATCTCCCCAACCACAAAGCACTTCTGATGATGATGAAATTCTCTCCTTTCAGTCACAGTGTGAGAAGGAAACATAAACAGAAACTTTGTGAAGGGTTTTTACTTGTAGAAATGTGAAATTAGAAAGAATGTAAGCATGTTGTGTCAGAATTTGGTTTCTTGGAACCTACTGCTTATATTCTGTGGGGCTTTTTTTTTGTTTTCTCTTTTTTTAAGCTTTAGCTTTGGCAAGTACAGGCCTAGTATTTAAGGCACACAAATGTTTACAAATAATTTTTTGCCCTCCATTTTTCTTTTGTCTGGTAAAGCACAGATAAAATGCCATTGTGTGGGAAGAAAAAGCCCCATATATTTCATTTGGCAATACATATTTTTTAAAAATGTACATAATTCAATTAATTTCATTGAAAATTTATCTTAGTGTTGTCATACATCTGGCATCAGTACCTCTTCTAATTTAGTGCCAATGCTTGCTCACATATATATTTTAATGCAGCCCTTTCTTCTTCCAAGAGAAGATACCTTTTGGTACTACTGCATACTTCTTTTCCTGTTGAAAAGCATTGCCCATTAAGAAACACTCACAAGGGAATTATTATATTTTCTACACCATGTCGTGGCTTAAGCCCCCCACCCACGCAGTTTTCTCACTCACTCCCCTCTTTCTTCCCACAGTCCCGGGGGGATAGGGAGGAGAATCAATAGAATTCAACTCGCACAGGTTGAGATAAGAACAGTTTAGTAACTAAGGTATAACACAAATCACTACCGCCACTACCAGTAATAATACAAGAGAAATACAAAGAAAGAGAATACAACTGCTCACCAAGCCAGACCCAGCAGCAAACCCCCCAGTCCACCACCACCACACCCTTCCGGGACTCTCCTCCCCCTCTTCACATCCTGGGCATGATGTGCTGTGGTATAGAATAACCTCTTTGGTCAGTTTGGGTCAGGTCTCCTGCCTCTGTTTCCTCCTGTCTCCCCCTCCTCCCTGGCAGAGCATGAGACTCAGAAAGTCCTTGGTCAGACCAAAACATTGCCAAGAAGTAATTGAAAACACTGGTGTTATCAGAGCTGTTCCAAGGCCCAAAATCAAAAAAACAGTGCTGCACCAGCTACCAAGAAGGGGAAAAATGACTGCTGCTGCTGAACCCATGACAATCCACCCCTTATTCCATACCATTCACGTCATGCTCAGATCCCACATTTTCAATATACCATCACATGTGTATATATACATCCACACACACACACAGAGGGAGAGAGATCATCCCTTAGTGCAGGGACCAATCCCTATAAAGCTGCTGAGTCTGTTCAGTCCATGACACTGGGCTCCATCTCTTGTAACAGTCTTTCAGAGAAGGAGAGGCTGTGTGCAGTGTTCACACTCATGAATAACCTGGGCAATAGTGTCCATTGCTAAGTCCACCCCACTGATCAGAAGTCCATCTGAGCCACATCTCTGCCCTGGTGACCTGAGGTGTCATGGGCCCATCAGGCTCAAAATAATTCACCCTTATGTTGCCAATCTAAGTCCATCTGAGCCACTTCTTTTTAGCTGCTTGTCACTGGGGACTCCATACAGCTGCCTTCCATCTCTGATGCTTCCAAAGCACTGGAGGGGTCCAGTGGACTAGATACTCGCACTCGCCCACACTGTCCCACACATTCTGCCACTCATGACTGTCCAGCCTTGGGGAAAATCTCTTGGTCATCCCACATTGCAGTCCAATCCCAGACAAGGCCCGCACCCCACTCTGCTTAACTCTTGGGACCAGACAAAATGGTTGCGGGTAAAACATACTCTGAATGCATGCCAACATGCTGATCCCCATCACAATCAGCAGGCAGGTCTCAAGGGTGCTTAAAGGCCATTCAAAAACCTTCAGAACTCTCAAAAGAGGCTGCTGCACTTGTCCTTGGGGCTGGTGCATCTGCTGTGCTTACTACCTCTCTCACCACCAGCTGCTCTTTGTCTGAGTCCAGATCTTCCCCGTCTACCTTGCTGGGAAGTGCTGCGCGGTCTCCTGAATCTGCCTGGTGCTCGGGCTCTCGGGGCTCTGCGGGGGACTGCTGGGGAATGCTCTTGGTCGCCGTGGGGCCAGGCACAGCCGCCGCCTGCCCCCCCTGCTCGGTAGCCGTGGGGCTTGGCCTGGGCTCGGGGCTCGGCTTCTCTGCCGTCTCCTCCGGCTGGTCGGTAGCCGCCTCCTCCAGTGGCTCGGCAGTCGCCGGGGTGGGCTTGGTGGGGGGACTCAGCTCCTCTGCTGCCCAGTTCCCGGCCTCTTTATCCCCCAGGCCATTCTCCTGGGCCATTTCAGCCACCGGCGGCTCCCGGGGCAGCCTCGCCTCGGCTTCCCCTCCTCCCTTCTGGAGCTTGCCCATATTGCAAGCCATTTCAATAGAGTACAATGTAACAAGAACCTTAACCCAAAACCCAGATGTGAAAAACGTTATGATAAGAAATACCGGCTTTAAGTAAAGTATCATATGCTGAACCTGTGAGAACCAGAGCAACAACTTTGAGAGCCAATAAATCAGCATTGTGACAAGTGGCTATTCTGTCTTTATTTCAACCCTTCGTGCCCCAAGTTGGGCTTCAGAAAGAAGTGCCGTAGTTTAAGCCCCCCACTCACGCAGTTTTCTCACTCACTCACTCACTCACTCACTCACTCCCCTCTTTTTCTTCCCCCAGTCCCGGGGGGATGGGGAGGAGAATCAAAAGAATGCAACTCACACAGGTTGAGATAAGAACAGTTTAGTAACTAAGGTATAACACAAATCACTACCGCCACTACCAGTAATAATACAAGAGAAATACAAAGAAAGAGAATACAACTGCTCACCAAGCCTGACCCAGCCAGTGCATCCCAAAGCAATGAACCCCCCACTGCCAAAAACCTGACCATGCTGTGCACCCCCAGTCCACCACCATACCCTTCCGGGTCTCTGCTTTCCGTCTTCACATCCTGGACATGACGTGCTGTGGTATAGAATAAACTCTTTGGTCAGTTTGGGTCAGGTGTCCTGTCTCTGCTGTCTCCCTGCTTCCCCTCCTCCCTGGCAAGCATGAGGCTCAGAAAGTCCTTGGCCTGACAAAACATCACCAAGCTGTAACTGAAAACACTGGTGTCATCAGCGCTGCTCCCAGGCCCAAAATTAAAAACACAGCGCTGCACCAGCTACCAAGAAGGAGAAAAAACAACTGCTGCTGTTGAACCCATGACAGCATGAGACTCAGAAATTCCTTGGTCAGACCAAAACATTGCCAAGCAGAAACTGAAAACACTGGTGTTATCAGCGCTGTTCCCAGGCCCAAAATCAAAAACACAGTGCTGCACCAGCTACCAAGAAGGGGAAAAATGACTGCTGCTGCTGAACCCATGACACACCACCACCAGCTTCACCTTTCCTGCAGTAATTATTTAAGTTTTCTCAGAGCTCAAAATTATTCCCCTCGTGAAGCTTGAATTTTACTATCGGCAAGGAGAGAAAAAAGGATGAAGGGACAGGATAAAAATTTTCTCTCCTATCTTTTTGCATAATCATCAACAGGGCAACATTTATTGCTTTTGCTTTGTGAGAAATGTTTACATACAGACAAAGTATACTTGTGATTTACTTGTAGCATACACTTGGGGCCATACACAGAGGTAATAATTCTCCCAGTGATGTTTATTGAAGGGATTATGCAATATAATTTGAAATCTATACCTATCCAAACTCATGAGCATGGATTTTCCTAAATTTTTATTGCATTTTTCAATTATATTTATTGAGATCCTTAACATGAAATCCTCAGGAAAAAAAAATCAGCTGTACTTCAGTAGGTATTTCTGTTAAGTTAGTGTTGTAGATGTTCAACAAACGTGCTCAGCAACTTACATTTTCACATAAATGTACGAATGAGAGCCTGAGGCAGTCTGAAAACAGGCTTTTCAAACTTCAAAGGAGCAGTGAATTATTCTTGCACTGATTTTGCCATCCAGAATTGGCCTAAGCTTGGGGAGCAATTAAAATTAAATAGCCACTGAACTGTAGAAAGTGAAGATCGGCAGCTCTGGGCACGAGCAGTCTTTTATGAAGTCCCCTGACTAATTCATATCTTGATGTTGGTAAAGCAAGGAATAGGGTCAGAATGAAAATCATTTATATGGAAAGAGAGTAAAAGGCATCTGCATTAACCTTGAACATAATGAGCCAGATCTTTGTTTTAGATCAGCTGTTTTTCAATTCTTTTTGCCCCTTTTTTGCAAGAGGAGCCCTCTGTAAAAACTTTCAGCTACCAGAGATGTGAGCAACTCCTCCTGAGCCCTAATCTCTTCTTTAAATAGCCATCAGTGTAGTTAAATATGTAGACAAAGCAAAGTCTTTTGGATTCGTGTGAGTGCTGAATGGTGAAAATTTCATTTCAAAACCTGGGCTATTTTTTTTTTCATGGGGGATGTATTTGTCTTGTTTTATAAAAGTCAGAAACTGAGATGGACATAAGTGAAAATTATAATAATATTTAAGCATATAAACAAGACTAGTGAATTAATATATATATTTTAAAATCTATTCACTGACACTGTTTTGAATTTTGATATACAGGTGCGTTACAAACTAGGGACATACGGATATGTTGGAAACTTGTAAAATAGCAACAGGTTATTTTGCTGACATTGTCTCATGTATCTTTTGTTCCCCGGCAAAGACCAGAACAGCATTTTTAGTACAAGTTTAGAACAAATTTGACAATATTATGTATATGTAAATCAGCAAGCTGATAGGCACAGAAAAACTTCATCTAATTGTCTTTGAAAGAAAGTGCATATTAATGCTACATATGTCATTGCCGCTTTATATATACAGTAAATAGTCTGTATAGTTTTTCAAGGCATGTTTTGAGTGTTTGGGATTATTTTCTGAAAGGAAGCAGAAAATGGGGGAGACACGGAAAATGTGAGGGAGAATTGTCCGTGTAAGCAGAGGAAGTTTTCAAATACATTTCTGCTAAATTCTTAGAAACATGATATCTGTTAGGATTAAAGTTTTCTGGCAACTTAGTTCCCTATGGGACCAGGAAAATGAAACATTTAATCTTTTGTGTTAATAACAGAGCTCCAAAAAGACACAACTCTATTGTAGAAAATGCAAATTTCATGATAACCTGTGTTTTTCAGATATATCATCTCTTCATAATTGCCCAATTAATACATATCACCTGACATAGCAGGTGTTTAATAGAATTAAAATCATAGAACAGTTAGGGTTGGAAAGGACCTTAAGATCATCTAGTTCCTACCCCCCTGCCATAGGCTGGGACACCTCACGCTAAACCATGTCACCCAAGGCTCTGTGCAACCTAGCCTTGAGCACCACCAGAGATGGAGCATTCACAACTTCCCTGGGCAACCCATTCCACTGCCTCACCACCCTCACAGTAAAGAACTTCTTCCTTATATCTAACCTAAACTTCCCCTGTTTAAGTTTGAACCCATTACCCCTTGTCCTATGACTACAGGCCCTCATGAAGAGTCCCTCCCCAGCATCCCTATAGGCCACCTTCAGATACTGGAAGGCTGCTAGGTCGTCTCCACACAGGCTTCTCTTCTCCAGCCTGGACAGCCCCAACTTTCTCAACCTATCTTTATAGGGCAGGTGCTTCAGTCCCCTCATCATCCTTGTGGCCCTCCTCTGCACTTGTGCCAACAGTTCCATGTCCTTTTGATGGTGAGGACGCCAGAACTGTATTCAGCACTCCAAGTTGAGGTCTCATAAGAGCAGAGTAGAGGGGCAGAATCACCTCCCTCGACCTGCTGGTCACATTCCTTTTGATGCAGCCCAGGATACGCTTGGCTTTCTGGGCTGTGAGCGCACACTGCCAGCTCATGTTCATTTTTTCATCAACCAACACCCCAAGTCCTTCTCCACAGGGCTGCTCTGAATCTCTTCTCTGCCCAACCTGTAGCTGTGAATGAAATTGCCCCGACCCAGCTGTAGGGACCTTGCACTTGGCATGGTTAAATTTCATCAGGTTGGCATCAGCCCACCTCACAAGCATGTCAAGGTCCCTCTGGATGACATCCCTTCCCTCCAGCGTGTCAACCAAACCACACAGCTTGATGTCATTGGCAAACTTGTTGAGGGCACACTCAATCCCACTGTCCATGTCCCTGACAAAGATGTTGAACCAGACCGGTCCCAACACAGATCCCTGAGGGACACCACTCCTTATAGGTCTCCAGCTGGACATTGAGCCATTGAGCACAACTCTTTGTGTGAGGCCATCCAGCCAGTTCTTTATCCACCGAGTGGTCCATCCATAAAATTGATGTCTCTCCAACTTAGAGACAAGGTTGTCGTGTGAGACAGTGCCAAACGCTTTACACAAGTCCAGGTAGATGACATCAACTGCTCTACCCCTGTCCATCAGTTCCGTAGCTCCATCCTAGAAGGCCACCAGATTGGTCTGGCAGGATTTCCCCTTAGTGAAGCCATGCTGGCTGTCACCAGCCACCTTGTTGTTTTTCATGTGCCTCAGCACACCTTCCAGGAGAATCTGCTCCAAGATTTTGCCAGGCACAGAGGTGAGACTGACTGGTCTATAGTCACTAAAACAAATAATCACTAGAAGTCCTGTTTTCCTATTCAATTCAAGCTAAACATTGTCATATAAATTATCATTTTGCTGTGTGCAGCTCCCAAGTGTTGGGTAATGAATTTGTAAAAATTTTTGTGATAATTTTCCACATTTGTTTGTTTGTCAAATATTTGCAGTGAAATACAGGGATGCATAGATTTGCTTTTACTTCTCAAAAGCTTCTATGTATTTCAAATATATTTTGCTTTATTGTTTGTTTGCTCTCTTTTCCTGAGTACAGGCTTGTACCTGTAGCTGAGTAGCTCTGTAATACAGTACTGCACACTGTACTGCCATTGTTAGTAACATATTATTAGCTTTGTACTGAATTCATAAGGTCTCAGGATAGAGGCTGCTAATGCTTGCTCTGTCTGAGCAAGGTATTTGTGAGATATATATATTTATATTTTTTTAATTTTGGTCATCTTTGTATGATGCAATTGTGGTTTTGCACCTCTATCACAATTGCACAATGCAAGGAAATACAGATCTGGTATGGCAGCAGAGGTCTTGAGGAGTGCAGGCCTGGGATAATAAAGGGTAGGGAATAGGCGTGGCACTGAAAGCTCCATTGCCATAAACAACTTACACATGAGAGGTTACAAAAATGCAAATCTGCTTTTGGAGGCAACAGAGAACAAAGAGATACTACCTACGTTTTTTGAAATTCACCTTACATAGTAAATTTGGAAGTAAGTTGGAGTTGCAGAGTAATATGGAAAAAGAAAAGCTATAAAAGCATGCTAGCAAGCATAAAAATGACCCCAGGTAGAGACTAGAGTGAGGAAGAAGAAGCCACCAACATGAACATTATACTCCTCCCAGCAAAAGTCTTAAGGTATTGCCTAATCATCGTAACCCCAGAATGAAGTCACCAGCCTTGGGACCCAGGGGAGCAGAATCACAAGCATAAAGAGCAAAAGGGGTAGAAAAGAAGTGCATGTATAATAATTTTAACTACTACACTATTAATGAAACTTTTTTCTACATATGCATATAGTTTCTCTTCCTGTAAATATTAGATACGCATTATTAATGATTTTTGGATTAGACTACTGACTTCAAGTATAATAGCAATAAATTTTTGGTTTACATATTAGGGTGTTTTATCATTGCTTGTAAACAAGGTTTTTAACATAATATACTGCAAATTCACACTTCCAAAAGTGCTCTTTTTGATTATATCTTGCTATCCAAATGACACTGGTATCTCCCAAGAGAGGCTGGAGAAGGTTACTTGCTGCAGTTGTCATCTACCCTTGAGCATTCTTTCTAGAGATGGAAATATGCACAAGTCCAGGTAGATGACATCAACTGCTCTACCCCTGTCCATCAGTTCCCTAGCCCCATCCTAGAAGGCCACCAGATTGGTCAGACAGCATTTCCCCTTAGTGAAGCCATGCTGGCTGTCACCAACCACCTTGTTGTTTTTCATGTGCCTCAGCGAGCCTTCCAGGAAAATCTGCTCCAAGATTTTGCCAGGCACAGAGGTGAGGCTGACTGGTCTGTAGTTCCCCAGCTCATCCATTTTCCCCTTCTTGAAAAGGGGGGTTATATTTCCCTTTTTCCAGTCATTTGGAACTTCTCCTGACTGCCATGGTTTCTTAAATATGATGGACAGTGGCTTAGTAACTTCTTTTGCCAGCTCCTTCAGGACCTGCAGATGGATTTCATCAGGTCCCATGGACTTGTGTATGTTCAGGTTCCTAAGATGGTCTTGAACCAGATCCTCTCCTACAGTGGGCCCAGTGTCTTCATTCTCACAGTCCCAGTGACTGAATTCCAAGACTTGGGTGGTGTGGTCAGAGCAGTTGCTGGTGAAGACTGAGACAAAGAAGTCATTAAGAACCTCAGCCTTCTCCAAATCCAGGGTAGACAGTTCTCCTGATAACTTCTGGAGGGGCCCACGCTGTCCCTAGTCTGTCTTTTATTTGCAATGTACCTATAGAATCCCTTCCTCTTATTTTTAACATCCCTAGCTAAGTTTAATTCTAAGTGGGCCTTCGCTTCCCTAACCTGGTCCCTAGCTTCCTGGACTACATCCCTATATTCTTCCCAGGCCGCCTGTCCTTGCTTCCACCTTTTGTAAGACTCTTTTTTCCTTCAAAGTTTCCCCAGTAGCTCCTTATCCATCCAAGGAGGTCTCCTGGACCCTCCTGCAGCACTTCCTTCTAGTAGGGATGTATCGCTCCTGAGTTTGCCGCAGGTGATCCTTGAATATCAACCAACAGTCTTGGGCCCCCCTGCCCTCTAGGGCTATTTCCCATGGAATCTTACAGAGCAGGACCCTGAAGAGGCCAAAGTCTGCTCTCTTGAAGTCCAGGGCAGTGAGCTTGCTGCACGTTCTTCTCACTGTCCTGAGGATCTCGAATTCAACCATCTCATGGTTGAATCAAGGCTTCCCTGGAGCGTCACATTTCCAACCAGCCCTTCCCTTTTGGTAAGCACGAGGTCAAGCATGACACCTCTCCTTGTCGGCTCCTCTATTACTTGCAGGAGGAAGTTGTCTTCCACACAATCAAGGACCTTCCTGGATTGCTTTTCCTGGGCTATACCATCCCTCCAACAGATATCAGGGTGGTTGAAGTCCCCCATGAGAGCAAGGGCCTGCGAGTGTGAGGCTGTTCCTATCTGTCTATAGAGCGCTTCATCCACCGAGTCCTCTTGGTCAGGCGGTCTGTAACAGATCTCCACAAAAATGCCTCCCATTACTGTTCTCCCTTTAACCCTGACCCACAAACTCTCTTTCGACTGCTTTTCTCCTTAGACAGAGTTTTCCATACTCTGCAGCCTATCCCTAACATAAATATCAACTCCCCCTCCTCGCCTACCAGGCCTGTCTTTCCTAAAGAGCCTGTAACCTTCCATTCCAACACACCAGTCATAGGAGCCATCCCACCATGTTTCTGTGATGCCTATGATATCATACTATGATATCATACCCCAGAATATGTGCACACATCTCTAATTCTTCTTTTTTGTTCCCCGTGCTACGGGCATTTGTATTGAGGCATCTAAGCTGAGCTCCAATTGAACCCAGCTCATTGGCTGGAGCATCTGGAATATCTCTACACTGCCCTGAACATTTACTCTAGGCGCTGGCCAGTGACTGGGTGTATTGGGATGGAATGGTTCCGCCCTCCCCCAACACTTCTAATTGCAGCTATTGAGAAATTAGCTAAAATTAAGCAAATGTTATTGACCTAATTCCTTTTAAATGATTAACTGTCACAGGAGTATCGAGGTTTATTGTCTAATTATAAATATAAAGAAGTAAATATCCATTTGCTAGGAAGTACATAAACTAGAATAGCAAATTTTAATTTGTGAAAAGGAAAAACAGAGTAGAGAAATGTTGAATTGTTCTTCACAAGTGTATATGAATTTGCAACATAAAAAGTCAGCGTTGTTCAAGAATGTGTACAAATATATCAATGGAACATTTTCAGCTGTAGAAAAACTGTGTGGATGAAAGCTGTGGAAGGAATATGGAAAAAGGCTACATCTCTGCATAGCCTCAAAATGTTTTTGAAATTATCTTAAGTGACAAAAAAACTAACTGTGGTGGGATGGGACTTTCCAGCATTGTCATAAAGTCAAAGATAAAATGTGGTGCATTAATACACGGCGTCAATCCATTGTGTAAAATCCAATGTCATTTGATGTAGGATGAAAAGTACAAGTTACTTGTAAGTTTCACCATATTGTAGCCACATACTTGAAAATCATGCCTGGTATTAAAAGCATGAGTTCTTGCTATCCAGAGATATTGAAACACATGAATGTTTAAATGGTTTTTTTTTTTTTTTTTTTTTTTTCATTTTAAGAGCTCTCACTCTATTAAAATTTTCTATTACTTATTTTGTGTCTTGGATATATTTTGTATTTCACCAGAACAGGCTAAGTAGTCATTTTTATTTAGTGCAATTAAATGAATACAGAGATAGTCCTAATGCAACCTAAATTTGCTGCACACTAAATTACTTTTATTATATATTAGATAAACACAGTCAATATCAAAGAAAAATTAAACAACATTAATAATATCTGTCTTTCCTACTGTCGTAGTTTAAGCCTCTAAAACTCACGAAGTTTTACTCACTCACTCACTCCCCTCTTTTTCCTCCTCCAGTCCCAGGGGGATGGGGAGGAGAATTGAAGAAAAAAATGCAACTCGCACAGATTGAGATAAGAACAGTTTAGTAACTAAGGTATAACACAAATCACTGCTGCTACCATCAATAATAATACAAGAGGAATACAAGGAAAAAGAATACAACTGCTCACCAAGCCCGACCCAGCCAGTGCACCCTCAGCAGAGAACCTGCCCATCCACCACCACACCCTTCCCGGTCTCTGCTCTCCATCTTCACATCCTGGACATGACGTGCTGTGGTATGGAATAACCTCTTTGGTCAGTTTGGGTCAGGTGTCCTGTCTCTGCTTCCTCCTGGCTTCCCCTCCTCCCTGGCGTAGCATGAGACTCAGAAAATCCTTGGCCAGACAAAACACTACCAAGCAGTAACTGAAAACACTGGTGTTATCAGCGCAGTTCCAAGGCCCAAAATCAAAAACACAGCCCTGTACCAGCTACCAAGAAGGAGAAAAATGACTGCTGAACCCATGACACTTAACCTTATCTTAGAATTTTATAGATGTCACTTTACTACTTCAGCACATTCTAATAAATCACCAATGACAACAAAATTAGTGTGGAATCGATCTCCATGTTTAATTTTGATGTGAGACTATTGCTTAGTAATTTTATGTACCAGGAGTATTATAAATACTCCTGGTAAAGATTATGTTAATTATTTCATTGCGTAAAAAGAATAGATATATTTTCTATTCTATACAGCAAAGGCCTCTTCAGGGTTGTGAAAGGATGCCTGTCAGACTTACACTAATAATTGTTGGAGATTTGTTCCAAAATCAGGTTAAGCTTTACTGATATTACTCTATCCACCACCACCATCCACCCCCAAAATGTACTCTCCCTATGACTTTCAGAAAATTAATTTAGCCTACAAAGGAACACAGTTGCTACAATAGCTCACAAATAGCTGTATTAATGTTAGCAGAGTTTGCAGTGTGCAACCCAGTACCTACATTACCTGGGATTTTTGTATTGAAAATGAAGCAAACAAAACCAAAGTAAAACATTTCTTAAAAGTCAAAAAGTTTCACTGCCACGTGCAAACAAGTCTTACATGGGATGAGATGTATTTCTTCTAATCTTTCCTCTTTATTTGCCACTGAAAATGATTATTATTCTTCAAATGCGTAAGATATTCCAGCAGATGTGTGAAGCAAATTCTTCACCTCTGGAAGAAAGCAAAAGGTATGTCACCTTGAACATTTGTGCAAACATATGGGGAAAAAGTTGCTGCAAATTTCAGGTTTTAAAAGCAGACTGGTATTTTTGTAAGTAATTAGTTATCATGTGTTTTTGATCTTTTTTCCTGTAGACCCCATACTTCTCTATGTAGATCATGGGTACGATGCCAGTTTGTATTCAAGTGGTCATACGCCATGCTGCTCTGAAAAAATAAATATCCACGGACTATTCAGACAATTTTTTAAAACTGTAATTTCATGTCCCTTGCTTTTTATTTTCATTTGCCTCTAATTTTGTCTTGATGCGATATTGTTTTCTCTAATAGTACAAAAGTTGTTTAAAGTTTCTTGCAATTTATTTTATGCAACCATATATAACTTCATCTTTGTGCTGCATATTCAATATATAAAAGCAAATGTACTGGGAAGTTGAAAAGGATGGTCAGTTCGAAATTCAGTCAGTTCATTTTATTGTAATAATACATTAATTATCCCCCTACCCATTAAAATAAGAAATTAATAAGACATAGGTATTTCCTATGACATTTTCAGGACAAATCTGTTCTCATGCGATCATCTCTAGTTATTAGATTTTCAAAAGCCTGAGAATTGATCAGGAATTTTCTATGGATTAAGTTTTTGTTTGTTTGTTTGCTTGCTTGGTTTTTTTTTCATAAATCTGCATTTAGAAAAGGAAAATTTAAATTTTGAATGCATTTGGTTTGGGATTTTTTTCAGTTTACAAGGAATACATATATATGATGTTTTGTTAAACACAATTTTGATTAACTGAGAAAAAAATAACAAAAAGAAAGCTGCAAATTAAAATAAACAATAAAAAAGATTTCTGAAATATTAAACTTGAAAAAATTAATTTTCCTAACACTGACAATATATCGTGGCAATGTTTTCATATGAAATATCAAAGAATTTCAAACTAGATAGAAGCCCAGGAAGATGTGAAGAATAATCCAATACTTTATCCTAATGTTCACCTCAAACTTGTTGAAGGAAATGATCTTTCACAGAAGCTAATGCCCTAGACTGATATCAGTGATTCACAAAAAAGAACAGTCTTGTGGGAAGTATTTTATTAAAACATCATAATGAAATATTGAATGCTGACAAGAGATGCAATATTTGTTTCTGTGAAAGCTGTATTATAACATCAAAGAAAAAAATAATACAGCAGGTTTATGTGAACATTTTCTCTTTGTCTAATAAAGCCTGAAAACAAGACTTTAGCTGTGATCTTATTAATATCCCTCAGGAGAAACTTGAATATTTGATGGAAATTGAAAATATCAGGAAAAAAGAGGATCCATACAAATACAGAATTCTATAGATAATTCTGTCTTATTTGAATTAATGAGAAGTTAATAATTCTATTAACCTTTAGGTCTAAAAAATCAGTTGAAATTATTACACTTTTTAAAAATAATTCTGTGTTAGATCTCATATTGCTAAGAGTCCATTAATACCTCAGTAGTCTGCATGTCACTTTCAGCTCTAACCTTACACAAGCTGCTGTGGCACTATCTCCCAGATCCTCTGTGGCAGAATTTTTCCCTTGTTTTCAGGGCCTTGCACCTGCAAACCCCAATTCTGCTATTATTGTAGCTTTTCTTGGGAAGTGTCTGTCACTGGCATGAGATCATCCTGACTAGAGCATTTTCTAGTCACCAGTAACAATACCGTAAGTAGGCTTTGCCTATAGGGAGTTTGAGCAGGTCCTTATGTAAAGTTTATGGTTTTTATAGGAAAAGTATGAGGAGAACCATCTGCTGTACTGGACTGGACATGCAGAAGGGATGCTTCCCTTGGGACCTCTATCACTTCTTTTCCTTGCTGGCTCCTTGGAAGAGGATTTCCTTTTTCCATTCTCCCTATCTCCTTTCATTTTTATTTTTCTCCAGAAGTATCTTTTGCCAGTACAGTTAGTATATGTCATAAACTATGGAAGCTATAAAAAAGTCTTTGTGCATGTGAACTTTCCACAACATTTTCTTTTTCTGCAACTGTATTTTTTTGATAAATTCTGTAGAAAATTACATACTTTCACCTAAGAATTTAATGAGATTTTTTTCTCTATGTAACTTTCTCTGAAGACTTTCTAATCTTTACCTACAATTATTATATATGTTTCTTATTACTAAAACCCTAACTCTTTCTAAATAGCTCTATGTGAATTTCACCCCCAACTTGACTGATATATGACTGTCTATATCTATATGCATATTGTGTGGGCTATAACTGCCACAAGTTTTAATTCAGTTTTAATAGAATACCCTTGGAAGTACTGTGCTTTAACAATCAAGCCAGTTAATGTCTGCAAAGATTGTGTTTTATGGAAACGGAAAATATACCTAAGGCACTCTGTTATAATCCATTATCTGCAGAACCTGAAGAATTTTTTCAGTTAAAGTATCATTTGACTGTGCAAAATTGTTCCATGCCCTGAAAACATGTGCTAAGGGTTCAGCAGCAGCAGTCATTTTTCTCCTTCTTGATAGCTGGTGCAGCACTGTGTTTTTTGATTTTGGGCCTTGAAACTGCACTGATAACACCAGTGTTTTCAGTTACTGCTTGGCAATGTTTTGTCTGGCCAAGGACTTTCTGAGTCTCATGCTATGCCAGGGAGGAGGGGGAGGCGGGAGGAAGCAGAGACAGGACACCTGACCCAAACTGACCAAAGAGGTTATTCCATACCACAGCATGTCATGTCCAGGATGTGAAGACGGAGAGCAGAGACCCAGAAGGGTGTGGTGGTGCAATGGGGGGTTTGCTGCTGGGGGGTGCACTGGCTGGGTCAGGCTTGGTGAGCAGTTGTATTCTCTTTCCTTGTATTTCTCTTGTACTTCCCTGGTCATTATTATTATTGGTGGTAGCAGTAGTGATTTGTTCTTATACCTTAGTTACTTAATTGTTCTTACCTCAACCTGTAGGAGTTGCATTCTTTTGATTCTCCTCCCCATCCCCCCAGGACTGGGGTAAGAAAGAGAGGGGAGTGAGTGAGTGAGTGAGTGAGTGAGTGAGTGAGTGAGTGAGTGAGAAAACTACATGGGGGGGTTAGAGACTTAAACCACGAAAATATGTCACACTGAAAGAAATCAAATAGGGAGTGCAAAGCAAGTATAGTTTGGTCAATAGTACTGTGGACACATATCTAGACTAGTAAGGTTATAGAGTTAGGAGACACTGGAGTAACGTGAATGGACACAGGTAAGTTTTAACTCAAAAGTATAGATGAATGAAAAATACACATGTAACTCAAGATTAAATTCAGAGGACAGCATATAAGAAAACAAACCCCACAAAATACGGCCAAAAGACACTGTTGTTCGATCAGTTTTTTGATCTTTTTGAACAGTTAAATTTCCAGCTTTTTCCTCTCATTTATGGATATTGTCACTAGAGGGTTTTCAGTTCTGTCACTTCCATTTCTCATTAAAATAATTGGCACAGAAACCTTTGACTATAATTTTATAATATAACTTGCAAATGATGGATACAAACTTCAGTCTTGGCCTTCTAAGTATGCTGCTGTTTGATTTGCTGATCTTTCTTATTTGCATGCATTTTAGTTTATCTGTTAGTAGATAGAGATCCATCTGAAAAATTATCAGTTTTTTACAATGGCAGAACAAAATGCAGAGTAAACTTAATTGCATGCTGTATTTTAAACAGATACTTGACATCTTTACTTTTCTTCTTTCACATAAAGTTTTCAAAAAGAGATAACATACTTTTATTATTAATGAGGTGTAGCAGTTCAGAAACAAAAGGACCAATGATTGTCAGCAGTAGGCAGAAGATTTTTGTAGTCTTGACTGCTTGATTGGTTTTTGTGTGTGTGCTAGAGCAGCTATGCCAGTTGCATACAATCTTTTTTATATATACTACAGGTTTTCAAACCCCCCAAATAAAGAAGGAAAGCAATCATGCATTCATGGTTTCTGTTACGGAATGTGCAAGTTCAGTATGAATTAATGTAAAAGTTTTTGATTAATTTAGTATTTTAACTTGACTGGTTAGCTAATAGTAGTTTCCACTAAGGGAAACAGAAATGGATTCTATGACTTAAATATATATGCCTTAAATAATGTGTAGATACGCCTGTCTCCTTTAAACTAGGTTGAGCAAAAATAAGGACTTTCCTTTTTCACAGTTTCAAAATTTTCCATTTCAGAAAGATATCTGACCACTGCCTCTCAACTTATCTTTTATAAATTTTTCAGTGCAGGTGTTGGTGGGGAAGGGAAGTATTTCAATCTTTAGAAACCAGGGAATGAGAAATTGTAGTTATGAATGATAAAACAGATCAGGTACATGAACAATAAACAGTACTTTTAAACACAAAAAGTTCTTCCCCTATCCAGTTCTGTAAATGCACATTCATAACTAACAATTTCTAGGATATTCTACAATACAACTTATTTCAGCTGGGTCCCCTGAGCACCAGCCCTCACACCAGTCTCTCCCACTATCTGATATTTGGGACATACACCCCTCTTGTCCCAGGAGCTGGCAGCCAAGACTCTGCACTCACTCCAGTAGCTGGGGCTGAAATCACATTTGCTCCACTTGCTGACAACATAGGTCAGAACCACCCAGAGCTCTGGTGTGACTTCAGCTACTGTCCTCAAATCTACTCACGCTTGTCCTCCCAGTAGTCCCTGCACTTAGTCCCTGCAGCACACTTCCACACACATTAGATAAAGAGTGAGATTACAGAGAGAGATAGTTAAGAAGATAAGGCTGAGATGATCAGGCACAAGGCTCAGTCCAACAGGTTTGTTGAGCAGCCTCATTGTACATGTCACCATCCCCTTTCTATTCCTCCATTGTTCCTCCCCTGTCTCATTTCCCTCTGCATTATTTTGTCAGTTTGTATGGCTCCAAGATCCCCATACCCCCAATATCTGAGACCCTCAGGTTTGCATCATTAGCATTTGCTGAGTACAGCTTGGCCCTCTTTCAAGTAATTCCTGCAGTTTCTTGACAACCCATCAATTTGTATTATTGACTATACTGGTTTCTTGTCATCAACTCCATTACTCTTTTGTCTGTCAGGTCTATGTCTAAATTTTTTTAATTGCCTTTCCCCTTTTTTGTATCATCCCATTTTGATCAGGTACTTGGACAATCTTTCTGAAACAAACTTTCTCACATTCCACATGTACATACAGAGTTCATTGTTTCAATTATCACTATAAGAAATGACATTTAACTGCTTCCTTATTTATCCTGAATTCGAGATACGTAGCCTGTGTGAAAACCATTGTATCTGCAAATCCAAGACGCGATTCTGAGCAACCAATGAAACTGCAGGTGGGGATTAACCTGGGAGACAGCAAACAGGCAGAGATTTGCTTCCATTTTAAGAAGCATCTGTTGCTATGTAAGTATAGTCTGTCTTTTCTGTTGGACTGAATTGATATTGCATTTTTCTTATTACTAGGGAGGTACAAGCACTAGTCAGCAGTTCAGAAAGCAAAACTGCTATCACCTAAAAGCTGAAGGCAAAGCTACATCTGAAAACATACTGAAATAAAATTTACTTATAGAGACAGGAAAAAGCGTTTCTTAGCAAAATGGAGGTGAATACATTTCTTAGCATAAATGTCAATTTTAAAGGTAAAATGATTTTCCTTAAAAATGTGAAATAGACCTTAAAATAAATTGACCTACCCAGCTTAAGAATTGTTAAAGTGCTTCTCACATGTACCTTTTGATGTTATTATTACATGACACTGTAAATTAGTCTAGTCAAGAGAGTTATCTGTGTGGTTGAGAGAAGGACCTTGGAGAAATAAAAAATAAAGCATATCATTGCAATACGTTGATTTCTGTGCAATTTTTCAGGTCAACAGAAAGTTGCAGGTAACATACAGAAGAAAAACATAATATCAAGTCAAATTACATGTCACTACTCACTTGGCCTAGCTTATTTTCTCATAGAATATGTTCATACTTATATGTGGACACCACTTCAAAGAATAGAACCAAAATTACTCTTGCAGCAATAACTTCTGGGTTCCAATGGACTGCATCCATAATGATACCATACATAAGTAAAAGTAGAATTGTTGAAGCGTGGCAATTTTACTTCAAAAAATGCCATGAAATTGAACAGAGCAAAATAACTATAAGCAATATGCGTTATGAAAGATCAAAATAAAATTTGATGTAAACCACTCAGTGTTAACAGGCAGATCAGAATTTATCCTGAAAGCAAATTTTTATATGTATATGGTCTTCTTTCTAAGCATCCTAAGCATCATTTATGCTTCTAAGCATCTGATAAAAGGTTCTCAAGAATTAATACTGTTTCCTTTCACCTGACTTATGTGCAGCTATTCACATAAACGACTAGTTTGATTGCAGAGATGCAGTGATTTCAGCTGATTCAACTTTTTACAAAAGTTATCCTAAATTAACAAAATATTTTCAAGTGCTAAATAGGTATAAATTTTAAGAGATGATTTTAATATTAATCTGAATTTTTTTTTCATAATCCACAGGGGTGGTGGAAGTGGGTCATTAATGACAATCTACAGTGGAAACATTAATTACTTATCTGCATTTATGTAAGTGTATTTCATCTGTATGAAATGCAAAATAAAGTTTTTCTTCATCAAAGATGCTATGTTACAGACAGATTAGTGTACTATACAACCTGCATTTATAACCACCATTTACCAGCAGGGTTGAAAAGATTAAAGTGTTATGGTAACGCTTACATCTACTGTACTTAAATATGTTGAATCAGGGACACAAAGTGATTTAAAAATTCTGGTACTCCTTGCTTTTTCTTAGAGTTCACAATGTCTGCAGGAGTTAACAGAGGCTGGGAGAACTGTGTGGCACTGACTCATACCTGCCAAGCTATTCCTCCAATTTGTTTGTGGCTGTGTTGATTCAAGTACTTAACATAAAGTTTTTTATATGTAGTGCTTTAATATTACAGTCTTAATTGTTTAAACAACCTCCTTTAATTCTTTTGTGTACAACACGTAAAACTTGCCTCCACAAAGTGTCAGAAAAAATAGGAAAACAAAGCAAATGAGTTCAGTTCTTTTCCAGATATAAATGTCCTGCTGCGTACATTACCTTTAGATAAGTTCTAGCCTATGCCTCTGTCATGGAATGTAGACTGTAGGAGGAAAGCCTGAGAGACAGTCTGATTTATAAGAAAAAAAATGCCCAGATATTCAGATTCACTTTATTTGCTACAAGAAGAAAGTAAATAATACCTTCAATTAACATTTCCAGATAAAAGTAAGTAAAGGGTACTTAAAAGTACTGGGTTTGTTTTGAAGTACACTATACTTAGGTCTCTGTTATCTTGGAAAACACAAATATTTTAAAAAGATTAGTTATGATTTTATATAAATATTGTTTAATTTCTGATTTTATTAGGAAGACCTTTTGGCAAGTAAGGAAGAAGAATATTTTTTTCTCGTTTTAAGATTCGTGCTCTTTAAGGATTTTGAATTGACTCAATATAAATAAATTTTTATGTTGTTTTCCCTTTCAGTTTCTAGTTTATCACCAAAATGATGCAAAAACTACATGCAAATGTTGCAAAGGGAATTTCAAAATAAAACAAAAGACTTGATTCATGGACACATTGATTGTAGATATCATAAAAATAATTCAATGCCAAATAAAATGTTAACATACTCATTTTGGATAGGGCTGTGGAGAGACAAGTTTTGGAATTTTTTCAAGATAGGATGATGATTTCCCTTCCTACTCCCCTGGTACTGAAAATACAAGATTTATTACACTGGGACTGCCTTACAGCTTAAAATTACTTTGCCTTGACTTCAAATCTAGGAGTGTGCAGCAGTAAGTACCATAAGTAATAAAGAATGTGAGGACTTTTCTTGCAGCTACCTTTTCACAATTTCATCAGATTAGAGGGAAGGCAAATATAAATTTAATTCTGGCTACTTACAATCAAGAGCTATAAACAACCAGAGGACTTCTGCTTTCTAACAAGTTGCTTACTGAAGCTAAGTAGCTCTTATAGAAATGTGTGTATTACAAATGACAAATTTATTGGAAATGTTGAGAAAGAGTATTTTATCACTCTCTTATAACTCTATTTTGAAAATAGAAAACATTTTTTTTCCTATGATTTACCACCCCAGTTTGAAGAAATGTCACACTACAAAGAAATTGCAAATACCTCTTTTCTTTGTAAGGAAAAATTCCCACTGTTTTGTCTCTCTGAACTGATGAAGATATTTTTTTAATGTTTCCTCTTGCTACACACTGAAGCAGAGCTGTTTTGATTAAATAGTTCCCAAGATAACTGCAATTATAATGCAGCAGACTTGTGAATAGTTTATTCTGAAGTGCACATTGCTATTGCGATAATGAAGGGTACATAAAATATCTGTATTTCATAATGTGTTTTTCTATAAGGTCTCTATGAGATGAGCATAACCTTGATTGTTTCTGACATCACTGAATTATAAATAATAAGCTGAAAACTAAATTGTTTATTTGTCATGGAACAGTTGTATGAACATTTTAGTAATCTATGCTGTAGTAGTCTCTAGAACAGAGAATATATTTGAAATTGTAATAAATGGAAGTTTCTATTGGTATCTTCAGATTAGATTATCAGTCAAAGAAGACACAGACCAAATTCATAATGTGAAAATGCTATATCAAAAGAACTATCATGCTCTTGCTTAATTCATACCTTAAAATTAGAAAAGCAGCTTTAGAACAATTGAGGTACTGAATGCTGCTAGTGAGAAGGCTGGTATGCCTAATAAGTATTTGTAGAAGGAAAAGTCATACACAACCTTCCATGTTGCTCATACTTGGTAATAGTTGGTCACAGGAGAAAAAAAAAATACGTAAATAAACTCAATTGAGTCAAAATATCAGTACTGTGATATTTAAATATTCAGATAGATAAGAATGCAAAGGACATGGCGATATTTTCTCTGAATTAGATGTTTACTTTTGTGGGTTTATTTATTTATTTATCTATTAATCTATTTTTAACCTGCCTTACTACCTTTGCAGTTTTCAGTATCTGTGATACCTTTCTTGTGACAACTTTTATGTCTGCTTAAGGTAAACTGGTGGCATATTGCTGTGAGATGTAGATTAGTCTTTTAAAGTAGGTAAAACAAAATTATCTTTCTCTGTTGCCCGTTCAGTTAGCTTTAATGCAAGAATAAAGGAGGAGCAAAATGAATATTTATTGGTAGAAACTGTGAAGTTGAACTGAGAAAAAAAAAGTTTACGAAGATATTTCTAAAAGCTAGAAAAACATATATAATATTCTTAGGCACAAACAAAACATCTTTAATAACTCTTTTTAGATATTTAACTAGCAGTCTGTAGACTCTTGACTGAACATATAATTAAGACTAAAGCAACAGATAAATGGCTAAGAAAGTCTTTTAAGTTCATTCAGAAGGAAACATAAACAGTAATCTGATTAGTTAGCAGAAAAATCGCTTAGTAAGATAAGAAATCTTTAGTTGCCTTACTATGACTTAGTGAAGAAAAGACAAGAGCAAATATATTTTTTGCATCTAAAACCAGTGAATAAATGCATTATTAAATTTGTCTACTAGTCTTTATGGGAAGTGTTATGTTCTGCATTGCCCAAGTTAGAGTTGAAAAATCTCTATATATGTACACTTAAATTCACTAGTTGTGGAAGGAAGAAGTATTGCTTTCCATTAATGTTGTGACAACAATAATTTCTGGTCCAAAAAGTCTACAAAAAGAGACTCACCTACAAAAAAAATAAAGATCTGACTTCATTCCAGGTTTCGTATATCAGACTATGATTTAGTGTTGAACATTCTTAAAGGGAAAATTGAAACACCTTGAAAACAATGAAATGAATACTTTTATGTTTTCAGAAGATATTTGTCTAAATAATCTTAAAATATACAGAGACAAAAAAAATAAAATGAGGAAATGGAAAACAAATCTATGGAGAAGTTCTGAGCAGGTCACTATTTTTAATTGGCCCAAGAAACGGAAATAATCTATAGATTTTTATAAAAATTGAAGGACTATATAAAAGGAGTTTGCAAGATTTCATCATGTTTTCAGTCTAGCAAAGATCTATTCTGAAAGAAGACCTTATTCACACGTCATAGTGTATGGTTTGGGCAAGATAATCTTCAGAATTGAAGATAACTGTAAGGTCAACATCACAAGAAAAGATTCTCTCTTTTTCTTTCTTTCTATCTTACAACAAAGGATAAGCAAATTGAATGGTATGAAAGCCTAGTGGAAGACCCAACTGCCTAGAAAAAAGAAAGTGATTGTTTTGCCCACAGTACTTGTGACCCTTCTTGTGTGGGTTAGCCTGGCAGTATATGTGTGCCCCAAAAATGTGGCAGATGCTGGCTGGTGACTCCACAGGATGGCTGCAACTCACACTCAGCCCATCACCATTGTTTTGCTTATCACCACCCTGGCACCCACTGTTTGCACTGTGTATTACTTCCTGTATTTGTCTGCTAGTGTAAGTACTCAAAAATTACATAGTCCCACAGCATTTTCTTTGTCTTCATATATATGACCAGTTAGAAGCTGTCACTATGGTCGCCAGGATTTTTGTCACACACCCATTTCCAGTCCCAAATGTATTACAAAAAAGCAGTGAATATTGTAACAGTTATAGTTGTATATGGCTACTTTACTTTCCAGCTCATACTTGCTTAATCTAATCAGAGCTGGAGAAATGTAGTCATGGGGTCTTTTGTCTAGTCAGTCCTTTTTGGTAAACTTTACCTTGTGAAAGATGATGTGCACTGATTCAAGTCAGAATTTTCTGCAATGTAGATAAGATGACAGAAATATGATGGGGATTGTCACGTATAAAGAAGTCATATTTAATTTTGAGACAGATTGGGATGGGTAATGAAAAGTGGCAAGTTATACAAAGTGGAATATGGTGAAATGGCTGCAGTGAAAGGTACATTTCAAAGGAGAATATGCCAGCTACTAAAGGTGGTAGTTTTATTTAGTGGAAAAAAATACGACAAAATTAAACTTGGAGATTTACTTGAGAAAAAAAAACCTCTAAAAAATAACTGTAAGTACATCAAAATGAAGGTACTGGGCTGATTCCAGAAGTAACTAGGAGGAATATATTGGCCTGTGAAAGACAGGTCAGGCAGCATGATTGAATGTTTCTCACTGCTTTTGAACTTTGATGGATTGAAACCATTGCTTGGTCAGTGTTTTAACTACCTGCACTTTTTTTTTTTTTTTTTTTTTTCATGTTACTTGGACTGTTCACATGGTGAAATATGTATTGGCTGAGAGACTGAGGTTATTTTCCCCGCTAGAGTTTCATGAAACTTTTTCAGTGCACATGGATAGTTGCTCTTAGCTTAGCTAATGCAGTTTTGAACGGCCCAAGAAGAATATATTTGCTTTGAATGTAGTTCCCTTCCAGACACGACATTTTTAGATATAGCCTAATGTTCTCCTTTATGCAGCATCCTTCGAAATGTAGCAGAGTAACTGATGGAATTCCTCTTTCCCCTGCAAGATTCACTAGTGTATGCAATTAAAACATTCACATACAATTTGTAATGTTCATGTGTTATTGAAGTTTAATGTACCAGAACTCTTTACTAACAGCAAGAGAAGTCAATGAAGGTTTTTCATTTGTTAGAAAGAAAAGGTCACTTAAGGGGGGAAAAAAAGAAAATGAGAGATTAAGAATCCTGATCTCTCTTGTGTCAGACCATACCAAACCAGATTTATTTCACTTTCATTGATCTATCAGTGCTTTCCCTCTAACCCTCTATCATTTTCCTTCCGACCCCTATACTATTAAAGTCTCTTTATTACTTGACCAAACAAGATTACTAAAAAAACCCCTACATTTATGGTAGGTCTACATTAATGAACTGAGGCATAAGAGGTAGTGCTTGAGTCACTTGAGAAATATCTGCCGTTATAAAACAGGGGTATATCAAATGTCAAAATCTCCTTTGGATGAAAATCGCGTGTAACTAAAATAGCTATGACTTTACAGTAGCTACTTTTAATTTTTTATTATTTCTTTTTTTCTGCTTGCCTATTCTGACTATAGTACCTTGGGGAGTACAGTAAGGAGAAAACATTATTATTCCCCTTCCTTTAGCTGTCTGACAGCTCCTTCAACATGTCCCTCACCACAACAGCTGTTCACGACCTTTTTTAACTCCATTATTGGCTTTGGTAATTTTGACAAGGGGAGATGAAAAATTTTTAACCTGACTGAATTTTTTCTTCCCTTTTCATAATGTTCTACACATACATGACAGTGCCATCTTCACATTCTGCTGCTAAAGAGATAACTGTATTTAGTTCTTCTGGCCCCAAAGTTAGCAGTTGAATGACCTCTGCTCCTTTTTCACTTCCACTGAATCCTTGAATAACCCTAAGTAATTTTCTTGTCTTTTCTGTGACTCTGATTTATTTAAAATGTGTATTTTTAAGCCAGGGCAAAATCAAAGAATATGTGTGTGCATGCATTTATCTATATATGAGTACATGAATACAGATATCTATATCTCTACCTATACACGCACAGAGATAGATATGCACCCACATACAAACATATACAAATATGTAGCATTCATTATTGAATCAAAGGAACTAATATTATGATCAATATGATTATCTACTCTCTTCTCTGCAGGCTGCCAGAGGGGCTGCCTGGCTGTGCTTGGCTATCGAAAATCAATATTCTATACTTCAGTAGCATTCTATAACATTGCAGTTAATTATTCCCCAAATAATTTCCCAATCTAATTACAGGGTACCGGTAACAATTATGACAAAAAAAAACCCAAACTAACAAACAAGAAAGTTGCATTATTTTCTACGTTGTGATAAACAATGTATTTCTATGCTTACAGTTTAACAAGGTGAGCAGTTACCAGTTGAGATTACCTATGAGATCAACAATGAAGATGATTGTTCTTTTGTCCAAATGTTAGTCTGAAAGGTTTTTCTTTCAGCAGCAGCAAAACAAAAAGCAAAACAAAAAGCAAAACAAAAAATAAAAACCAAAAGCCAAGGAGAACCTAATTACACTAACCTTTTCTAAAGCCATGTCATGGGTTCAGCAGCAGCAGTCGTTTTTTCTCCTTCTTGGTAGCTGGTGCAGGCACTGTGTTTTTTTGATTTTGGGCCTTGGAACTGCGCTGATAACACCAGTATTTTCAGTTACTGCATGGTAGTGTTTTGTCTGGCCAAGGACTTTCTGAGTCTCATGCTATGCCAGGGAGGAGGGGAAGCCAGGAGGAAGCAGAGACAGGACACCTGACCCAAACTGACCAAAGAGGTCATTCCATACCATAGCACGTCATGTCCAGGATGTGAAAACGGAGAGCAAGACCCGGAAGGGTGTCATGGTGGACTGGGGGTGCACTGCATGGTCAGGTTTTTGGTATCAGGGGGTTTGCTGCTGGGGGGTGCACTGGCTGGGTCAGGCTTGGTGAGCAGTTGTGTTCTTTTTTCCTTGTATTTCTCTTGTATTATTATTGATGGTAGCAGTAGTGATTTGTGTTATACTTTAGTTACTAAACTGTTCTTACCTCAATCTGTGCGAGTTGCATTTTTTTTCAATTCTCCTCCCCATTCCCCTGGGACTGAGGGAAGAAAAAGAGAGGAGTGAGTGAGTGAGTGAGTGAGTGAGTGAGTAAAACTTCATGAGTTATTAGCCTAGGTGAGGCTTAAACCACGACAAGCCATTTCTTTTTAATGCAAGGAAGAACTAGCATGTCCTTTCAGGTTGTCTTCTGAGAATACAAGTTAGATAGCTTAGACTGGTTTTTTTTTTTTTTAGTATCTTCTAATATCTATTGAAAAATGATATTTTTAATTTTTTTTACTAGTTTCTATACAAAAGGTAGAATTATTACATCTGAACTGTTTTTTGTTCTAGAGAAATATATTTTTTTTCTAATTTCCTTTGTAATGAGGGGTGTTTGCTACTAATGCCTGTACAAAGCCTTAATAGCTTACCATCCAAATGAAAGTTAAAAGCATGTGGTCTGCCAATTCTAATTTATCTGTAAAAACATATTTACCCCTAAAAGGGTAAATATTCATCTCTTACAGGGCAAACAACATCATCAGATGCCATAAATTAACAGTGAGAAACTGAATGTCAAATATGTGATTTTCACGCATACGCCTGTAAGAATATCATCATATATTTATGTCAGAAAGAGCAAGATTCACAGAACTGTGTTCATATACTTTCATCCCAGGAAGTAAAAAATTAAGGCTAAACTAAGCTTCATCTTTGTACTAGGGAAACAGCTATGCTTGATTATGAAAGAGCACAGTCTTTTTACACAGAAATACTACAAATGGACATAACTGAGATTCATGGTGTCTCTCCAGGTTGCTCCAGAAGAAATGCAATACTATCCCTTCTGGGTGATGCTAGATCTGAATAGTCCAAGACACTGTCAATGGTAAGGCTTTCTTCAGTTTTAACAAGAATAAAAATTAGTCATTCATTGTGGGTGAAGGGATTGAAATAGTTAACGAAATGGATTCAGGCGTTATCACCCTAGTCCAGTTTAAGCCCTGGGAACAGTGAAGAAAACACTAGGTACTATTGCCCTGGCCTGGCCTAAGCCTTGCAAACTGTAAAGACAACAATTGAAGGGTAAAGAACCATTAGCAAAGCAAAGCAGATAGTTTGCAAGACAAAGTAGGATGTGCATCTCAAAGACAGGACAAACAATGTGAATACTGGTAACCCTTAGTAGTTTTGCTAAATCGGGATGACAAGGGAGTGAGAGAGTGGAAAGTTACTGCTTAGCCCTTAGTAGACTATAAAAGGGTTTCGAGATGTGAAATAAATGATTTCGTTTGCAACCAGAAAAGGGGTCCTGTGCCTTACTCTCCACAATTCATAGAGGAACTGAGATTTTTATAACTGGTAGAATTTCATGTTGTTTTTAAAGTACCACCTGTTCAATATTGTGCAAGTAATGACTACAAGTGACAGCCTTTTAAACATTGTACCACAAATGACAGACACCTAGGTTCCCAGGTTCTGTATTTAGAGGTTGAAAATCCTGATTTATAGGATCTTAGACAAATATTTTTCGCTTCACTTTATTAATAAACACATACCAACATTCTAACCATTTTTTTTGTAAAATTCTTCAGGAAGTGATTAAAGAGTAAAGGCTTGTTTTGTTTCAAAGAATAGATTTATTAGTAATTGCTATTTGCTCCTTTCTGCTGATGCTTTTTTCTTCCCTAAACAAATTGCAGGTTTCATTGTTTCTTTAATTTGTATCTAATGGGAAGAATATCATATAATTTTGGTTTGTTTTCATTCAAGTTGTTAATTAATGACATGTGGGGAAACGCCTGCCTCCTTTGTAATTACCTAACAGTCTGAATGACTTTTTGCAAATTATCCCTTTGTACTTTATTTCTCTAATACTTTTTCACTTAATTATTTTTAATCTTCTATCATGTATGGAAGGTGCTGTTAAGGGGTAAGACCCTCAGCAAGGTTGAACACATGGTCTCATTTTTGGCTAAAGCACAGACATCTTTTGTGATTTTCAGTAAGTCTCTTGAGGTAGGATTTATATCAGCTAACTTTAGACTCCTAACTTCAATCCATGGAGACAGTGTAAAGAAGATCTAGGGGAAATTTCCCCTGTTCTAGTTAATTACCTAAGATAGGGAAGGTCATTTTTATACAAAGACCTCAATTGACAATGAGAAAAGTACTGATGAATGATTGGACTTTTAACTGGACTAAAGTTAAGGCAGACGGGTCTCACCCTTCAGTTTGGCTTCTTTTATTTAAGGAACATGGGTATTGAGCAAGAGAAACAACATTCTCCCAGCTAGGAATCAAAAGAACATGACTTATGTCTCAGCTCTTCATCTGTAAAATGGCTATACTTCATTAACAAAAAAAAAAATTGTTAATCAAAATTTATAATAATTATTAGGCAATTAGAAATGCATCAGGAAAAGATGTAAAACCCAAAACCATCTTTACATAAATGATTAAATTTCTTCTAAGATTATTTATTTGAGCCAATTTTTAACCACATTTTAATAGGTATTCTATCCTACCTCCCACTTCATATTTGCAGTAAGACTTTAATATCAAGCAAAGTTTACATAAAAAAATTAAAGCATAAAAATATATAGTTCTTATTCCTGCACCTTTCTCCAAAACATAATCTAAAATTTTTATTATTTAAGTTTACCATAGTGATGTCATATTTGAATTTTTTATTAGTGCTTTTTATTTAGTTTACTTTTGTTATGAAAAATTTCACTGTGTAAATAAGTCATTCAAATATATCTGTGACATAGAGATGAGAATCATAATGTTCAACCACTTTTTTTGTTGAACCATTTAGTGAATTATTTCTCATGCTTACATCAGTTGTGTTGTAGGAATTACCAAACTGGCAAGTGTGGTTCATATCCAAGGTAAATTAGAAAGTTGCATATTTGAATTGAAGGTTGCTTTGAAAGCAAAATAATAGCGTATTTATATAATCAGAACTAAAATGTAATAGTGGATTCTTCTTTTCACCTTACTTGCCTGGGCTTTACCTAATAACTATGAAGTGTTCAAAACTTACTGTATTGTCTGAATATGTTCTGATGAACACTCATAAAGCAACTGTATAATTTGTCAGACATTTTATTTTCAGCTTTGCCACACATAATGTGTCTTTACTGTATAATTTAAGGTTATTGCCTAACAATATTTTATGGAAGAAAACTTTATATTGCATCTAGATTTTTGTTTGTTTGTTTGTTTTAAATTTTGTGCTCAGCACTCAATCCTATCCTGGCCTTTTATATATATATATATATAATATATATAATATATATATAATATATATTATTATTATATATAAATATTAATAAATATATATAATAATATGTTATTATTATATATATACATATATATATGTAAGAGACCTCATTATGCCTTTGAATTAATATAACAGGGTTCAGCAAAATATAAAGCATTAATCTCATGTTCTGATATCTGGCAGAAGGTTTAAAACTTTAAAAAAAACACCACCAACCCACAATACAACAAAAACGCATCATCTATATTGTGGAATAATTAGGAAATGTGGAATTAAAGCTTATATTTGAAATGCAGCGTTGTCCGCACATAAGGGAAAAAAGGACTTTCAGGGCCTCTCCGGGCGAGGTGCGGCCACACCTGATATGCCAGGAATGTGCACTCCACAGCGGTTCTTGTGGCAACACAGATGAAGGGTAGAGTGTGGTGGAGATCTCGTGGTTACGCTTTGTCCTAGTCTCAGCACAAGATGGGAACTAGGTGGTGCAAGAAACTGATAAGCTGCATACTTGCTACTCTGAGCCAGCAGCCTGTCTTCTTTTGACAGAATGCCGTCCTCTGTGTGAAATTTGCTTCATTATAATGTCATTATAATGCATTTACATGCTAAAATACACACCCCTCTCCAATGTGACCCCCCTCCAAAATGAGACCACCCCCCTCTGAGCATGTGCTCTGAATTTTTGGTGTCATATACTTTTAAATCAAAGCGAGAGAAATTTACACCAGTAGTAATAAGGGTATGTATGACTAGAGTCACTCAAGCTCCGCCTTGAAGGTGAAAATCATATAAAATGACCCAAGAGAGAGGGGGATACTGGGGAAGATACTATCGCGGACAAGTCAAGGAAGATAACATCAACAGACTCCTGGGACCGGTCGACGGGCTGGACCCCTCTTCCCCCCCCATAGGGATGCCTGTGGGTAAGATTTGCATTGTATCCAGTGCTTCCCTGGGAAAACTTAGAATCTCTATAGAGTTACTCTTACTGTCACCTGTATATTTTAGAGCTATGCTGTGTTAACTTTATCAAGCGCTTGTATTCATGTAACTATTATTCGCACATGCTTTTACAGACAGTATTTATCACCAGCAATCCATAAAGAACCTGTACTCGTTGCATCAATAACCTGTCACAAATCACAATAAACTGCACTGTTTCAGTAACCGATCATAATTTTCTCACTGAACACGACCCCATTTCTGAGTGTGGCCATGAGAGTTCATGAGCATGACTCGACCGGCAGTGTGGTGCACTATCAGTGACTCCGGTCCAGTGAGGTTCGAAATAGCAAACACGGCTGGGCTGATAGCTGTTGCTGATTTTTCCCCCCTTTAACGCAACACATATATTGCTACATTTAGGTGAAAGAACTGAAAATGAAGGCTTAAATAGTTTCAGTTATTCTTTTTTTTGTGCTTGTCACAATTCATCCTGCTTCAAGATTTGTGCCACGCAACAAAAAAAACAGACAACAAGCAAATAACCATGAGACACATAGCTGATCATGTAAAATTATATTACCAAATATTAATGAGGGGTTTTAATTGCATGCAGTTCAAAGATCATGTGCAACATTTTGTTTCCATTCTTAATAATCAATTATTTTTCTTCTCAAGAAGAAAATTCTAGCCTTTGAAAAGAACCAAGTACATCAGATTTTTAAGATGTAACAGTTTTTATCATCTTTGTGCATCTGGAATGTCAATGTCTGATGAAATTGCTTTTCTTGTTATTCCTTCAGTTTTGAAGAGGAGGTCTTCCTTTTTTTAAGCTACTGCTGTTTAGTAAATTCAACAACTGAGTGTAAATGTAAGTCCATCACTTCATGCCTAGAAACAATTATTAAAACTATGCACTAAATTACCTGTTAATAAACTGACAGAATGTGGAATGAGAGAGCATCTGCTTCATTTAGGTTATCAGATCATGGGCCTTACCAGTTCCATGAGATTCAATGTGATAACTGAAACAGAATCACAAATCTGACAGGTGAGTGATAAGGCACAAAACAACTGAAGATCAAACTTCTTGAAATGGTTTGTGATGGTCCATTAAGAAACCTCAAGCTTAATTTCGGAGATGGTCAACGTGGACTATGCAACTGGCAAGAAGTGGGAGGCAGGAGAACACATGTATTCCAAGGGAGCTGTGTCACTGTGCAAAACTTGCTAAGAAATGTTTAGGGAGGGTCAAAGGATGAGAAAAAGGAAGGACCAAGGATGAAAAAAGGGAAAGGAGACTGGTAAGAGGAGGGATAAGAAAGGCCAGTTGTGTGTATGCAGCACTGTGTTAGTATGTTCTTCTGACCAAGGCCTATGCCAAACCATCACAGTCTGTCCTGTCTTCTTACTAAATCCTTTATTAACTATCTCTCTGTGTAACCTCATTCTCTGTCCCATGTTTGAGTGCTCAGACAGCAAATGGAGAGTATGTTAGAGAATTCAGAGATAGCAACTGGAGTGACACCAGGAGTGGCAGGGTCTGTGTGTCCATGGTGCAAGTGGCTGCTGAGTAAGTCACAGGGGCTGTGTGCCTGGGTGTCAGCAGGTAGGGGAGAGGAAGGCGCATTTTTCCCAGACCTGGTGTGTGGATGTGGGAAGATAGGGTGTGACTAATCTGCTAGCGGACTTCATAGGTGGCCCCAGGTGCAGCCAGTAAGAGGACTCACGGTGATATCAAGGAGGAAATACAAGTGTGGGCTGCCTTAAAAAAGGGTGTGTATGTTTTTGCTAGTGAACATCAGGCTAGAGCAGCCAATGAGTACGACACCTTTGGGGTGAATAAGAGAGCTCAGGACCAGGCAGAAGTATTAGGCAGAGATGTGCTAGTATTTTGGAGATCCATGACCATGCGTCTGCCTGTGAACCTAGAGCGCACATATGTTTATTTCACTAGTGACCTTAAGTCCTGCTCACCTGGAGAGGAGGAAAGGCACTTGGCTATTTGTGCTTAAGTTAAGGACTTGACTATTTGTACTTGTGTTTTGTGTGAGTCCTGGTGATGTTATGTTTGAGGATTATAAAAGGCAGTGTCCTGTCCCTGGCTGTCATTGCAGCCAGCCCTGTCAGTATCTCCTGTGTGTGCAGGAGTGTGTCTCTGGGATACATGCTTAGCCTCCCAACTGGATAAGCCTCCAAATAGGAAAGCAGCACCTTCATGCTTCAGCCTGGGAGAGAGACTCCTGGACCTTCAGGGCACCTCCAGTGGCCAGAACAAGTCAACACTTGGGCCCCAGATCCTGCCAGAATAGAGGCCTTGCAACATCCCTTAGCAGAAACATGTCTCAGATTCACATCTATTATGAATGTCCATTTTATTCCCATATGGCAGAGACAGCATGGTTTGATTTTACGATCAGTATTCTAAGCAAATATCCACCTGTTCTCTTATTTGCTGAAATCAAAAGCCATTCATAAAAATTGTTTATACAAACCTTTTTTTGAGTCATTTTCATTCATTTATGACACTGTCTTCACACTTGATAGAAGACAGAAGCTGAATAAGCATAATCTTTTTAATAATTTCAATATGTTCTTCTAAGTATTACTGATGATTAAATAATTGTAAATCTGACGAGTTTTCTGAAGGCATATTGTAAAAGCGAGTGATGCACTGGAATAAATTATTGAGAGATGTACATCATTATGCATTCAGCAAGTGTGAAGGAAGTGTTTCTGTGTGTAATGAAAACCCAGGTCAAGGAAAGACAATGAAGGTCAAGGAGGCAGAGCCTTGAAAGCTTTTTAAGGTATGAATTATTACAGTGGGGTCAATAGAGTTTGCAAAGCGAGCAAGTATAGTTAGTAGAGCATTTCCTGACAAGATGTAATCATTATTAGATTTTTGTGGAAAGAAAGCTAAATTACTCTTCACAGGCATAAACCTTTGTAATATGCTTGACAATTCTTATTCTAATTACCATATTGCACTTACTTGATGCTTTTTCTATAAACCAGCAAGAGAGAGTATTCTGTGGTGGTTCTGGAATGAAGCACTGTCATTCTCATAGAGAACAGAAAGCAGAAAATGAGTACTCTGACGAGATATGGAAAAATCACAACAGAGAACATATATTTCCATAACAAAAATAGATTAATTTTATCTCCTCCTCTCATAGATGTATTTTTTCTAGTTCTATTCCCCCCCCCCACCCCTCCCGCATACTACAAGCCAAAATTTGCCTCTAGCTCAAAGAGGCAATGTCTTTCAATTTGACCAGGTGGTGTCTCATAAGTACAACATTCCTAATTTTTGCTAGTAAATATATTTTTACTTTGATTTCTGATTTCTCTGCTTACTCTGCATTTTGCTGTCTCATAACAAAACAGGATTTCAACCCAGTATCTGTTGGAGGGACAATGTAGTAAGGCATGCATAAACAATCTGGGTGGTTTCTGGAATGCACTGCTGATAACTTCCGTCTCCAAGTGATAGTGGTTCCAACAAGGAGAGGTACTACACTGGGCCTTCTTCTCACAAACAAGGAGCAGCTGAAGGGGAATGTGAAGCTCAAGGGCAGCCTTGGTTGCATGGTGACTATGAAATGATGCCATTCAAAATCTTTAGGGCAGCAAGGAGGGTGCTCAACAAGCTCACTGCCCTCATCTTCAGAACAGCATACTTTGGCCTCTTGAGGGATCTGCTTGGTAGAGTACCATGGGATAAAGCCCTGGAAGGAAAAGGGACCCCAGAAAGCTGGGTAATATCCAAGATTCACTGACTCAAAGCTCAGAAACCACACATCCCAACAAAGAGGAAGTCAGGCAGAAACATCAGGATGAATGAACGAATGAATGTCCTTCATGTGACGGACAAGGAGCTCCTGGACAAACTCCAACACTAAAAGGAATCCTACAGACAGTGGAAGCAAGGATGGGTAGCCTAGGAACACACAGAAATAGTCAGAGCAGCCAGGAATCATGCTAGGAAACCTAAAGCCCTGACAAAATTAAATCTGGTCAGGGACATGAAGGGCAACAACAAAAGCTTCTATAGATAAAACAGTGATAAAAGGTAGACAAGGGAAATGTGGGCCCTCTACAGAAGAAAACAGAAGACCTGGTTACCTGGGATATGGAGAAGGCTGAGGTACTTAACAACATTTTTCCTCTGTCTTCACTAACAAGTGCTCCAGTCACACTGCCCAAGTCACAGAAAGCTGGGGCTGGGGCAGGGGCTGGGAGAATGAGGAACCGCCTGCTGTAGAAGATCAGGCTCAAGAACATCTAAGGAACCGGAACATGCACAAGTGCATGGGACCTGAATGAGACCTGAATCTGCAGGTCCTGAAGGACTAGTAGATGAAGTGGTGTCCTGGGTTCAGCAGTAGCAGTCATTTTTCTCCTTCATGGTAGCTGGTGCAGTGCTGTGTTTTTGACTTTTGGCCTGGGAACAGCGCTGATAACAGCAATGTTTTCAGTTACTGCTTAGTGATGTTTGGTCTGGCCGGGGACTTTCTGAGCCTCATGCTCTGCCTGGGAGGAGGGGAAGCTGGGAGGAAGCAGAGACAGGACACCTGACTCAAACTGACCAAGGAGGTATTCCATGCCACAGCATGTCACGCCCAGGATGTAAAAATGGAGGGCAGGAACCCAAAAGGGTGGGGGGTTCGCTGCTGGGTCAGGCTTGGTTTTGGGTCATGAGCAGTTGTATTTTCTTTCCTTATATTTCCCTTGTCATTGTTATTGGTGTTAGCAGTAGTGGTTTGTGTTATACCTTAGATACTGGACTGTTCTTATCTCAAACTGTGGGAGTTGCATTCTTTCGATTCTCCTCCCTATCCCCTTGGGAGCTGAGGGGAAGAAAGAGGGGGGAGTGAGTGAGCAAACTGCATGGCTGACTGGGCTTAAACCAGGACAAGCGGCTAAGTCATTATTCATCGTATTTGATTAACTGTGGCAGTCTGGTGAAGTTCCCAGTGACTGGAAAAGGAGAAACACAACCCGTATTTCTGAAAAGGGAAAAAAAAGAAGACCCAGGCAACTACAGGCCTGTCAGTGTCACCTCAGTGTCTGGCAAGATCATGGAGCAGATTGTCTTGCAAACTATGCTAAGGCACATAGACAAATAGGAGGTGATCGGTAACAGCCAACACAGTTTCACCAAGGTCAAATCATGCCTGACAACTTTGGCGGCCTTCTACAGTGGGTTTTGGTGGATAAGGGAAGAGCAACTGCCATCATCTATCTGGACTAATGAAAGCCATTTGACAGTGTCCCATACAATATCCTTGTCTCTAACCTGGAGAGGCACGAAGATGACAGATGGAGCACCCACTGAATAAGGAATTGGCTGGATGGTATTACTCAAATAGTTGTGGTCAATGGCTTGATGTCCTAGCATTGCTCAGTGATGAATGATGTTCCTCAGGGGTCATTTTTGGAACTGACACTGTTCAGCATCTTTATTGGCAGCATGAACAGTGGGATTGAGGGCACCCTCAACAGATTTGATGATGACACCAACCTGTGTGATGCAGTTGGCATGCTGGAGGGAAGGAATGCTCTCCAGATGGAACTTGACAGGCTCAAGAGGTGGACCCATGAGAACCTTAAGAAGTTTAGTAAGGTCATGCACATAGGTTTGGGTAATCTACCCCACACAAAAACAGCACACATAAGTAGCTCATTATACGCTGTAGCTTTCCTTCTTGTTTTGATGGAAACTATGTAGCACACTGCCTAAAGAAAAAATATTTTGCAGTGTGGAAACTGCAGGTATGTTTTTACAGCACCATGTAAGGTGTGGGAAAGGTGTAACTTTAAATATACTGATGTACTTAAGGCTAGATAAAGGTAAATGCACATGGTTTATGCTGCTGTTTTCATTTCATTTTAAATAGCTCACTGTAAATATTAATTTTATAATTTTTGAATGCAAAGGAGAGATGCTGCATTCTACTGTGGACAACATGTAGTAATTAAAATATGTGGTTATAATTCTTACCACAGAAGAAGTTCTTGATTTTGTTGTATTGAGTGTAACAATATGACAAATGTGTGCTAGCCAACACAAAATTTAAAAAATCAGTAATTTAGTATTAAAGTTTATGCATAACAAATACATTATGACTAGGATTGTGTTTACATTTGGTTATTTTAAGAGTAAAACCTAGACCTGATTTTTCCACAGCAGAAAAATGACAGAGTTAAAAATTATGAATAAGCATTAAAAGACTTTATAGATGTTAATAATGCCATGCATTATGAAATGGAAAGCTTGAATTTGATGAATTCCAAAGATAAATGTACAAATTTAACTTTCTGGATATTTTGGAAAATCAGCATAAAGATAGTGACACAGGTAGAAATAATAATACCTTCCAGCGTTAAATTATTACCTTTCCGTATTCAGACTGAAATAATACCCCAAAAGTCTTTATAAATACCATAGTAATAATAAAAAAAGACATGAATGGACTTGAAGAGTTGACTTGTATAGCAACAATTTTAATATGCTAGTTATTTTAAAACAGAAATGATGCCACAAATTAGATGTCAGAATTCTGACAACATTACCATTTATGGTGCTTTAGTAAAGCAACAAACACAAGAAAAGAACAGCATGTTTGAATGTGTGAACCTGTTCTACCCTTCTGAAAAGCAAGCCAGGACCTGAACAGATTTGGTTTTTTTTTCCCTGTGTGACTATTGTATTTCACATGTAAGAAAGAGATTAAAATTATTAGTATTAAATCAATATCCTTTCTCTTTTACTTAATGAGCTGCTAAAACATATGGAAAAAATGTATGAGGCTGCAGTCAACTTTGTTTCACCTCTATTATTGTTAACAGATTTGAAAATGTCATTTGGATCAAAGTCTTTTCAATTTAAATGTCAATATATTTTCAAAGCTTGCTTTTAATGTTAAAGATAGTATAAAAGTACTTACCTATAAAGAAATTACAATTTTCTGTATTTGAATTATGATCCTATTTAATAACTGGTCAGTTGTTCAATAAGTGTGGGGTTTTTTTGTACAAAGTCGTTAAAATATGAGCATAGTAAAACATTGTCTCATTCATGGCGTCATTTAGAACAGATATATGGTTTCCTGAAATTGTAGAATAAAACTGGAGCCAACTGTTCAGAAGAGTGCATGTGTATATTATGCTTCTCAGTAAGGCTCTTCAAGTAGGAACATCTATCTGCATATGAAAGAAAGCATATTCTTGCTGTGATTCTTCATTGGGATTTGTGTTAGAACAATTTTGCTAGTGCAAATTGGCTGGAGATGTTAATGTACATTTTTCTCTTCCCTTCTCTAGGTCCAGAAACAAGGACTGTCGAGCTCAAGCTTACTTGTTCGAGTGTCTGCTGCTAAAAACATACTCACAGGCTTAATTTCACTGGTAGGTTTGTTTCCTGGACTTCTCTCGGGTCAGTGCTGCCAGATATCTACAGGCTGATATCTGTCTTTGATTGAGGAAATGAAGGTAAAGAAGAATGGCAGTTAAATGAAATGTAGAAAGATGCACAGCAATCTGGGATCAGGTGCAGGGATATTAGGAGCGAAATCCAGTTTATAGATTCCCTAGTCTTGTTTAAGATCTCAGTTACATAGGTCATGTCAATTAAAGACAGAGCTTTTCTGCTTCAGAAAAATTTTGAGCCAAAGAACAAGGCACAAAGAATACCAGCATATAAGTTGGAGAGTATTCCATGGGCAAAACAACATGTGGTGGGTTGATTTTGGCCAGATACCCAGCTATTCTCTCAGTACCCACCTTTAGCAGGACAGGGGGAGAAAACAGGATAAAAAAACCCAAATTTTTTGGGTCAAGATAGAAACAGGAAATTACTTAACAATTAATGTCATGGGCAAAGGAGAATTTGGGAAAAGTAGCTGTGATCTCAGCTAGTACCTTTCCCTAGCAAGGGAAGCAATGTACTTTGCAAAGCAGTCTCTGGGGTCTGGTTTGGGGCCTGCTGGAGACAAGGTCCAGGATCACTAAGGTATGCCTGAAGACCCTCTGAGAAATATGAAAGTTCCAGCTGCTGACAAGTAATGATGAAGTAAAGGGAGCCTCATGGGTGTGAGCCAAAGTAAGCTCTAGCAGCTTCTAACAAGCATGATCAGTCACCCTCAACCAGAGTGCCTAGAGCTTTTGTTGCAACTGTCCCAGGGTTAGGGAGTGTCAAACATCCTTTAGCTGGTGTTTGGAAGAGACCAATATAAAAGTCAGTCCTAGGGCACAGCTCCCAGGTGCCACCAACAGATGCAGCAGTTTGTGCAGCAGGGTAAAAGAAGGGGGCTTCAGTTGAATTCGTACCAGTGGAGCAGTATCAGGTATGATGGTAACATGCTGCAGGGAAGTTTCCCTGGCAGGTGTTAGAGTGGCTTCACCTGCTGGGTCCAGAGGATCAGTGACCAGTGCCCAGATCACCTGCTAGGCCCAGTAATCAGTGACGCAAAGTCTGATTGGAGACCAGTAACTAATGGTGTTTAAAATCCTTATTAACGATCTGGATGATAGTTGCAGGGTATGCCCTCAACATGTTTGCTGCTGTTACAAAACCAGAGTGTGGGCAACAATTTTTCAGTACTGAAAGTGGGCTTGTAACAAAGATGGGAACAGACATTTTGGTAGGGCCTGTAGAAATAGGACAAGGAGTAATCAATATAAACTAAAAGAGGATAGATTCAGACTAGATGTAAGGAAGAAATTTATTATAATAAGTGTGGTGAAACACTGCAACGGGTTGCCCAGAGAGGTGATAGATGCCCTATCGCTGTAAACATTCAAGACTGGGTTGGATGCGTCTTCAAGCAGCCTAATCTAAAGATACCTCTGCTCATCTCAAGGTGGGAGGACCAGATGACTTTTGAAGGTCCCTTCCAACCAAAACCATTCTCTGATCTGTAGGTGGCCCTGCTTGAGCAGAGGGGGTAGATCAGGTATCTCTAGAGATCCTTTCAAACCTCAGTCATACCGTGAAAAATAATTTGTTTTATTGCCAATTCAGAACAGGGCAGGATGGTTAAAACCAAAATGAAACAGTTCCTCCCACTCTGTTTTTACTAACATTCAACTTCTTTCCTTCATTCCTAACTTCTACTCTTCTCTGACCACCCTCCTTGTAAAGAGTGGCACAGAGGGGATGGGAAATGAGGGATTTGGGGGGGTTACAGTCTATAACAATTCCTCTCTATCACTCTTTCCTACTCACGCTTTTTCCCAATCTGGGTCTTCCGCATGGGTTGCAGTTCCCTTCAAAATATTCAAGTACTCCAACATGTGGTTCTCCATATGCTGCAGTGTGGGCACCTCCTGCAAGTGGGTGTTTCCTATAGGCTACAACTCTTCAGGAAAAAAGCTGCTCAGAAGGCCACAGTTCATGTCAAGCAATGTCCAACTGTTATGCAATAGGCTCTTCCATAAACTTCAGGGAATACCTGTTCTGCCACTGGAGCTCCTCCTTTTCCCTCTTCTTCTCTGTGCTTGATGCCCATTGCAGAACTATTTGTCTCTCGCATGGGACAGCCCCTGGTCTGTTCTCATAGAGGCCATTTCAACAGCTCTCCACTGCCAATGCCTTGTCATGGGACACCTGATGCAGTATTGTATCCAGTAGTCCTAGCTCAGCAACCACTGCTCTTACAGAGAGAAAAATGCGATTTAAAACCTAAGATATCTTTCTGGACTTTTACAGAAAATTTACTAATACCATTATTAATAATTTCATTGTATTATTATTGATAATATATTTTTGTCTGTCAGGGTTTCAAATAGTGATATGCAATTACTAGGGCATGTGAGAAATGGGAAGAACAATCTTGAAACTGAAGATAAGGAATTCATCAGTTTTCTCTCAAATCTAGCATAAAGAAATGCAAAAATGTTTCTTCTTTGACAAGATATCTTTAAATGCTCTAAAATGTCCAATTGTTTCTATTTTCTAATCATTCTAAAACACATCCTTGCACAGTTTTCATCCCTACTTACCTACTGCTGAGTTTAAAAATCCTTTTGGGGTCAGTAAACAGGTAGGATACCCCAGGTAAGAAAACACATCTAAGCAATCTGCATTACAGAAGTTTCTTAGAGAGAATTGTAGTCTCCTGCCTTTCTTTTTGTTAAAAATTGTGAAAATCCAAATATATTTGCTCTAAAATTGCATGGAGGATAATGACAAGTTTTTATGGTTTCCTCATGAGAAAGTTTTGTTCAGTGCTGGTTTTAACATACAGAATAACGTTGATTATATTTTTATAAAAATTGTACTTTATTATAATTATTTTGAGACATAATTTCAAGTGTTAAGGTTCCAAACAAAAATATTCAGTGTTAGAATTCAGGTTGCTTATGAAAACAACCCATAGTTATTTTTTTTAAGGCTGTATCATACTACACAGATGTATGAAATCAGTGTCAAATAATAACAAATACTTTAGTCACTACTTCCATTTTTAATTTTGTTCATAGCAGCCACTTGGAATTCAGCACTGTTTGAAGACCAGAAGGGCTCTTTTAAAATGCCACTTTGATGTACACCTATGAAAAAAGCTTGAGAAAAGAAAGACATGCAGAGGGAGGTAAGGAATTAATACCTAAAGTGTGTTTATAACAGCTTTTCCATTTCCCAGAGAGAGGTTGAAGTTTATTTATCATTGGAGAGGGGGGGGGGGGGGGCAGAGAATAAAAAATTAAGTTGTCTTATTTCTTACTTTGCAAAAACAGAAGTCAGGACCAGTAAGACCAGTTCTGTCTAATAAATTTCTCTGATGACATTTTCCATCTCTAAAAAACACAAGCGATTATAATATATTCAAGCATTTATGAAAATTGAAGGCTTAATATTACATTAACAATTAATGCTATTTTCTAGTCTTCACTCTGTTTTGCTCAATTTAGGATGTACAGCCAATATCAGACTGTTGAAAAACCAGTGAAATGTATTTCAATTGTAAATGGCTGAGGAAAAGAAAAGCCAGGAGTTTTGGGGATCAACAGTATGAGGTTTGTGGGCACGTCTATGTGTGGTGGAATTTATAACCCTGAATTAGAGTAAACTGTGCGTCTTTAATCCTCACAAGGACAAAGAGAATGAATTGTTAGTTAAGAGTTTTGAATTTAGATTTTATGCATCTCTTTTAAGCTGCTTGACTGCACTTCTGCTCTTGTTCAGTCCAAATCCTGTCTTCATTTGCACTGATAGTCCCCTCCTCTTTGCTACATGGCAGTGTTTCTTTACAGTATAGATTTACAGTTAAGAATCTACATCACTTTCTTAAAGCCAAACAAAACCAAGAAAACCCAAAATCTATTGATTCTTTACTTGGGTCTCTCTTTTCTGGCCCAGTGCTTGAAATACTTCTTCAACTCGCATTTTGGTATGTGTAATTTTGTCTGAGATGGATTCAACTCATCTTTGAAAACAATATTTATTAGTTCTCCAGAAAATTAAAAGACCCTGATAGTTAAAAAAAGTCCCAAAAGTCTTAACATATCTCCATTAGGAACTTTGATGGCTGTAACTTCATTATCTGCATACATCTCTCTAATACAAGCAGTGACTATCAATTAAAACGAGATCGAAGTGGGGCTTGGGGCAAGGACAGTTTCCTATTAATATGCATTTGAAACACAATTGCCAAAGGAAATGGTGGTATTTTAACGTCTTCACCTTTGAAGTTAAGCAGATCCAAATCTGGCATTCAGTTTGGCTGCTTTACAGAACTTCTACAGTACAGTCCTGGAAGGAAATGAACTGCATCTTTGAGAGTCTTTGACTGCACAAACACTGCAAGGACATAAAACTTCTGTAGCAGTTCCAATAAGTTCATTTAGCTGGCTATAATCAAAAGGCTTATGACCTTGAATTTCATATGTCATGGATACCCCTAGCTGCTTATAATGTCAGCTGATCTGCATTACAGCAGTGTGAAAAACCTAAAAAATACTTGTCATTTAATTAATTTAACATTTGAAGATCATTGAAGGGAGATGAAAAGAAAAAAATGAAAACAAAAAAATCATTTTAGTAGGAAGAACTAATAAAGTTCTCTGACATTGCTGAAAGATCTTACCTCAACTAGATCACAAATAAATTATACAACATAATAATTAATGTTAAGTGTCTTCTTTCATTCTGATGTGTCTTTGAATCCATCTAGGAATATGAATAGAAACACTGGGTAATAATTACCTATTTTTAGTCCACATGGATTTCTTCCAAACTGTTTCCCTATTCTGTTCTACACTGAAACTCCAGGGGGATGCAATCAAAGGTAATAAATGAAATTTGAAACCCTCTAGGGCATTCTTAACTTGCTACCAAACTATTACTGTAACCAATTATATTTGAGAAGTCTGTAAAAAGGCCTTTTTTTATTTGAATGGATTCCTTTATACATGTTCCATCTGAAAGGGAAATCTGCTGCAAAATGGAAGCTAAACACACAAAAAAAGTGTTTTCTCTGAAAAAAACCCTTTAAATATGAAAATTTCATTGGATGTTAGACTACTTACTGCTACTAGTTTACACCAGTTTTGCCAGTCACTTCCAATTTATTTCATCTGACCCCAAAATTCAAGTTTTCAGAGCCAGAAGTAATGTCAAATATTGATCATATGATCCAAATCCATAGGATGAAAAGATTTAAAGTGTTAGAATAAACAATGAACTAAATTAAAATAAGAGAAGACCTAGAGGAAGTTGTTTTTCATAAAGTTCCCCTTCAAAGTTTGAAATAACAATAACATAGGAAAAGAAAATCCTTGTCAAGAAAGTGAAGTCTATTTATTTTTTTTATTTTTTGCTTTTTGGTTACTTGTGTTTTTTGGGGGGTTTTGTGTTTCCTGTTGTGGCTCTAACTAAGAAATACATATTAACTTATAATGCAGGATTAGGAACTTAATTACACTTCAAAATAAAATGCCAAAATACTAAATGAAATTAGTCATAATTTTCAAATAAAATATACAAATGTTTTAGTTAAATTGAGCGTTGTATTCCTAAGGTTCATCAGCCCAAAGCCAGTTTTTAAACTGCCTTTTTTATTTTTACTTTTATTTTTTTATATAAATTCCTTTTATTAGGTATTGTTATATCCCATGTATTCCTGATGCAAATAGCCCTTTTCCTTATTGCACTTGACATAGGTCTTTCTTTTATATGTGCCAGAAAGAGAAAACCAAGTAAAGTCTTCCACTTACTTAGTAAGTAACCCCTTTAATATTGTTCAAATATAAAAATATTGAATCAGTTTTATTTATAATTAGTAATTACTGTTTGATATGTTAATTAAGTTGTGTATTTCTAATATGAGAAAAACTTGTTCCCACCACATTATGAAATTTCTTTTTGACTTCTATTGCTTACTTGCCTTAGGTGGTCCCATGAAATGCATTACTTTATTGTTCATGCATTTCAATTTTATTTACAGTTTGCAGCAAAATGGAAATTATCCCAAACAGGGGGAAGGATGACTTAAGTTTGTTTGCTATCTAACCAAATTGTTTTATCTGCTTTAGCAAGTCTTAGATTCCTTAGAACACTTCAAATAAAAGTAAAAATTATTTTTTGTCCTTCGGTAGGAATTCTAGATTGAAAAGATCTTAAGGCATGAAGGGTAAAATATCTATTTGCATGTCTGCAGTTCAGCCTGTGCCTCTTGTTGATTCTCTGAGATTTGTTATAGAAAATATAATTAACTATGAATAACTGATGTTGAGTATCTCCAGAGATGAATGAATGAAGCTGTGGGGGAGAAAAAAATAGTAGAGTAGAAATAAATATGCATACTTCCTACTTCTGGTAGGAATAACAGTAATCTGGTACATAATTCAAGAAAATGGAAGGCAGACGCAGGGACTTTGGAAGGCAGACACAAGGGCTGTGAGAATCAAAACCCTAGGCCCACTGTAGGAGAGGATCTGGTTTGAGACCTTCTTAGGAACCTGAATGTACACAAGTCCATGGGACCTGACGAGGCACAATAACTGGATAAGATTAGCATTTGTTGATGATCTGCACTTGTTTTTAAGAGCAGCAAATGTTCTATAAAGAGACGGATTTCCAGATGAAGTGTATTTTTTTCCTATTTTTTTTTTCTCTCTGCTATCTTAATTGTTTAAAGGTTCTAGTAGCTGCTTTCCTAAATGACAAGTAACATGTATTTCTCAGTGTGGACCTCACCTGTCACCACTTGACACACGATTAACATTTAACAAAAGACACCTTTCTGAGTATTTTATGTTTATTTTTGGTAATGCACATAGCTTTTCAAACACAATGAATGATTTAAAATAGGGATACTGCTGACAAATCTGTTTCATTTTGTTAGTGTGACTACAAGGCAGCATCCTTTTTCCCAGGCAGGAGATAACTTTCTTTTTGTCCTAATTTTTTTTAGTATTTTCTCAAAAAGAACATATGTTAAAGCTCTTTCATAAATTGAATCCTACTGAATGATTTAAAATAAATCTGTTATTTTAAAAAATAAATTTAAAATTCTTCCATGATGATTAGCACAACTAAGAGAGTTCATCCTACTTCAGTTAATTTCATTTATGCAGAAGGTTAAAATATGACTTGATAACGGTCTAGAAGTACCTACAAAAGGCAAATTACTTCTAGTAATGAAAGCTAATCTAACAGACAAGAACATAAGATATGGTGGCTAGAGAACGACATCTGAAACACACTAATTAAAAAAAAAGTAAAATCCTGTGGTTTAACCTAATAAGGTTCAAATATCATAATCTGTAAGGGAAGGTTATGATGAAAATTAGAACAGGGCAAGTAGATTGTTACTTCCCTTATGAATTCTTCCAATTTAGGGCTTTCTTAAGGAATATTTATTCCTTACTCTTTATAATTTATTTAACATTTTTCAATGTGTATTGACTGTAAAGAGCTTTTCTGAAGCTTTGAATGTTCGTCAGTGCAATGGACAACTTAGTTAACTTCACGGTATAATCATGTGAATTAGTCCCCATGAAATCTAAACATGTTATGATTATTATACTTGACACTGACTGATCTGAATTATCTTCTTTCAAATTTGTTACACAAATCATCCAGTAATTATTTATCCACAAAATTATAAATATAGGCTAATATATGTATTTAAATCAAGCAAAAAACCCCACAAATCCTTCAGCACTTTCCAAACTCATGGTACAATGCAAAATATGATCTGTTTACTTTCTAAATTGCTCCTCTCATAAACAGACACAAGCAACATTATTTTCTGTTACAATGCTTCATTTTTAGGATTGTATTAGCTTTTCTGGGCATTTGTGGCTGGTTAGCCATGGCTAAAGGCCAGATGCCCACCCAGCTTCTCTTTTCCTCCTCAGAAGTACTGTGGGAGAAGGTAGGATGAGAAAACTCATGGGTTGAGGTGGAGACAGGTAGATTACTCAACAGTTACTGTCACAGGCCAAACAGACTCAATTTGTGGAAAATTGATTTCTTTGCCACTTAAAAGAGATTCTGATATATAAAAATGATGTTTTTCCTTCTTCACCTGGGTCCTGAATGGGCTGAACTCCTCCAGAAAAAAAATCTGCTGCAGCATGGACACTTTACAGGTTAGTGAATACCAGTTCCATCCCCTGGAGCATCTCCTTTCACTCCTTCTGTGATCTTGGTATTCTCCCTGCTGTCTCTCACCCTTATACACCACCAACCTGGCTGATGGGCTCAGCTCTGTCCTGCAGTGGGTTTGCTACAGAGTCAGCTGGAACCTACTATACTTGGCATGGGGGCAGCCCCTGACCTTCCCCCACTACAAAAATATTTCTGTACAAAACCAATGCAGTATTTGTAAAAACTTTGATTGTAGGTTATACCAATATGATCTACTAAACTGTATAAACCTTCTGCATAATGGGAAAAGAGGAAGGGGTGGGAACTGATGTTTTTTATTCAGATTCCAAACTTATGATTAAGTTGCTGAAAAGACATTGTCACCTGAGTTGAAAAACAAGCTGCTATACACTTCGGTGATTTGAATAATCACTTTTCCAGACATTTTTTTTAAAGTTTATTGCACCTTCCTCTGTTAAACTGAGGGGCCCCTTAATAGAATTTTACCTGGGAAAATGTATTTATAATGTATTTATAGACTTAAACTGAGGCATCAGATGATTTTTTTTTCTTTATTTTTTTTTTTTTAAGATTGACCTATTCAGAATATTTTACAATAGAGCTGGGGTTTTCCACTTCATTTCTTACATCTGCCCCACACTCCTCCCAACTTAAAAATAGCTGCAAATACAGAGATGTTAGTTGGAAAGCAATACTATTACTCAAGAAAGGTGGAATATGGGAACATCATTTAAAGAATGTTAAACACTTAAGTGAAGGGGTGCCATAACACAACTGAAAACCAGATGTTAACAGTTGTTTAAGTTCCAATAACCTTGAAATCTGCACGCAGAAAAACAGGTGAAGTTCTGAAACACTGATTTATTTTTTTTTAATGCGTACATTTTTTGTTGGTTGATTCTGCCCATAAGCTAATAAAATCTGTGATTAGTTAGCTAACTATTGTTCTTATCTGCAGGGTGCTGAACTCTCTTGGCCTTATTAAATTGTGATAAAACATTTATTTGGATAGGTCTGTAGTCACTGTCATTTCTACTGGCTCTATGTAGTGAAATGTAGGAAGAAGCAAAATTTGTCTTTTGTCCTACAAAAAAGATTTAAACTAAATTTTCTAGCAGCTACTATGCCAAGGGCAACAGGTGCGTTCATTTCAACTGGATTCAAATTAAAGTTGTTTTACAAGACTATCAAATTTAGAAGTTTCCTCCACAATTTAATAATCTTTGCAAGTTTCTTTATAAAACACCAAATCATGAAATCATAGGAAAAAGTGAGAACAGCTCCTTATCTTCTAATCATAAATCCGTGCTGATTCTTTCATCTAAAATGCTTTAAGGGAATAATTCCAAGAAGATGGAAACTGACCCTGTGTTTAGAGAAGAAGGTATAGAAATGAATAACATGGCCTTAAAAGAGGGTATAAGGAATTAATTGATTTCTAATTCTTTTCATATGTAAATGCATTTTCAAATATTTGTGTAGAGGTTAAACTTCAAAATTCCATGTTGTTTTCCATACAGAGCAAGATGTCAAACAAGTTTTAAAGGTTTGTTGGTTATTTTTGTTTTTTCTTTTGTTTTTTCTTTTTTTTTTTGGCAGATCTGACTTCACTATCTTCTCATTCCTCTGGACAAAATAAGTGTAATATGATGGTCTTAAAGAAATTAGTGGGGGATTTATTTAAATGTCACCATGGTATCCTCTGTGCTAGAGGACAGTTAACATAAAAAGCACGGCAGGCCTCCATTGCAAAATTTAGGCAAATTTATTCCATTTTTTTATTTTTCATCTTCTTTCTAGTGGTTTTTCTTAGCAAAGGTGATGAGGTTAACAAAGGGAACTTGGAGATGATTGTACGGTGTCCTGGGTTCAGCACGTCATGCCCAGGATGTAAAATACTGGGGGCAAGAACCCAGAAGTCTCTCTCTCTCTCTCGGCTTGGTCAGGTGGTGAGCAGTTGTATGCTCTTCCCTTGTATTTACCTTGTCATTGTTATTATTGGTGGTAGCAGTAGTGATTTGTATTATATCTCAGTTACTGGACTGTTCTTATCTCAACCCATGTGAGTTACATTCTTTCGGTTCTTCTCCCCATTCCCCCCCATCAGAAAGGGGGGGGGGGGGGGGGGGGAGGGGGAGGAAGAAAGGGAGAAGTGAAATTTACAGGTTAAACCTATGACATACACACACCAGCATTTGTATTAGATTTGTGAACTAAATTTCAGTCTGAGTTAGGAAGCACCTAGCTTTGTCTTTCTGTGTTACAATGGTGTTGCAACTTGTCTAAACTCATAATTTAAAATTGTTTTCACTCATGCCAGGGTAAATTAGTGGTTACACTCTGGATTTCACTAGAGTCGCAGAAGAAAATAGCAAATAAAAAGTTAACAGTGGCAGAGGTAATTTCTTCAAATCCACTTTCTCTAGTTTTTTTGCTGGTTTTGTTCTACCTAGCATAATTTTGTAACAAGCATTATGATGTTGAAAGTCATGTCATCTCTTTCAGAATTTATTTGTCATAAAGGGCTGATCTAGAATTCATTTTTCAAAGCTGTGGGTTGCTTGAAGGCTATTGGAAAAATATTAATTTTTGATGGTAGTGGGTTGGGGATGGAAAACTGGTGAGAAATTGAAGTGCATATGCAAAAGAAATCAGTGAATGATATGTGTAAACTGGACTGCTCTGTTGTAGGGTTTGCCAATTATATGATTTCATGTCTAGACTAGTTTATTATGCAAAAACGCTGTTGATATTAAACTCTAAAGACTAACAATACCTCAAGACTCTTTCATACCATAATCTGTTCCTCATTCCTCGCCTTTATTCAAATGGAAAGAAGCATTGTTACTGTGGCATTGAGATGTTTGTCGTGGTTTAAGCTGTAAAACTCACACAGCCTGTTAGCTCACTTCTCCCTCTCTCTTTTCCCCCCACTCTGATGGGGGGGGGGGGATAGGGAGAAGAATTGCAAGAATGTAACTCCCACGGGTTGAGGTAAGAACAGTCCAGTAACTGAGGTGTAATACAAATCACCTACGGCTACCACCAATAATAATAATGACAAGGCAAATACAAGGGAAGAGGATACAACCGCTCACCACCCGACCGAGCCGAGAGAGAGAGAGACTTCCAGGTTCCTGCCTCCAGGTTTTTACATCCTGGGCATGACGTGCTGTGGCATGGAATAGCTCTTTGGTCAGTTTAGGTCAGGTGTCCTGTCTCTGCTTCCTCCCAGCTTCCCCTCCTCCCTGGCAGAGCATGAGACTCAGAAAGTCCTTGGTCAGACCAAAACATTACCAAACAGTAACTGAAAACACTGGTGTTATCAGCGCTGCTCCAGCTACCAAGGAGAAAAATGACTGCTGCTGCTGAACCCAGGACAGTGTTGCAGCATGCAGTTTATTGTACCATACATTAACCTTAATAGAAACATATTTAATTCCAGATTACTAAAATTTGGTTAATTATTTGGACATGTCTGTGCTTTTGAAACTATTCCACGAGGCATGATATACACTATGCATAATAATTGGAAAACAAACAGGGTTTCGGACCTGTTCGAGTATAAATGAAAGCATCAACCTTGCAGGATGCTTCCCTTTATGATCACTTAGAACTCATAGACATGCAGAAACACATTTTAGTGTGAAAGATTGTGAAAAAATACCCTTTGGCATAGAATATCATTAGTATCATGACCGTCCTTTAAAAGGCCAGTAATGGTTCAGGTTGAGACAAGGCAAAAGGGATGCAGCAATGAAATCTGTCTGTCCCCAATATTGTGTAGTGTTTCAAAAAGTCATTACAGAAAAATATGCTAGCATTGCATTCAGCATTCCTGTGATGCAGGAGATCATGAGACGCACCTGATAAGATTCTCTGACACCTCACTATTTGTACCATTGTAAAACAAAATTTCTATCATGCAAAGAAAGGGACAGATGCCAATTTAAGAGAAGTGTGTGGCATTTAACAGCAGCTTCTTTCTTCTTTGTTGCTTATTTTCAAAATTAATTCAATGATTAACCTAGTAACTGAAGCTCTCTACCATGGTAGTGTTCTTCTTGCAGAGAAGGTGAGCACCCCTGTTGCTAGGCTGTTTGAGAAGGTGTATGCTCTTCTGTATGCATATGGGGAATGCTGAAGTACGTGATTACAGGATAGAACCTAATTCTGGATTTCATCTTTATTTCCCTCATAGCTATTTCCTGGTTGTTGGGGAAAAAATATAACTATAGATGGCTTAAATTAAGAAATAATAATAAAGTGAAGGTTTGGGCTTTTCTTGTCTTTATCTAACTGCTTTTGCTTTATTTATTATCTCCAAATCTGTATATTTATCTCTCAAATCACCTGCATATCTGAAAGTTTCATATTGCTGCTGAAGATGCTTTTTTTGTCAGGTATTTCTCTCATTCACTGTTGCGCTGGGTGCAGCTGGAATGGAGCTGATTTTCTTCATAGCAGCCTATATGATAATGTGCTTTGGATGTGTAGCTGAAACAATGTTGAAATAACATTTTTAGCTGTTGCTGAACAGAGCTAATACAGCTCTGAGGCTTTCCTTTCCTACTCTGCTCCCCTCAATGAGCAGGCTAGTGGGCAAGTAGAGGACGTAGCTGAGGTAGCTGACCCAAACTGACCAACCGGATATCCATAGTGTATGGAATATGCTCATGCTCAGCATCAAAATCTGGGAGAAATAAAGAGGAAGGAGGGTGTTTGTGTTAATAGGTTCTCTTCCCAGGTAGAGCATTGTGAGTGCTGAGGCCCTGCTTTCCAGGAAGCAGCTGAACATCTGTCTGCCTGTGGGAAAGAGTGAAGAAATTCCTTATTTTGCTCTGCTTCTGCATGCAGAGTTTGCTTTACCTAACCTGTCAACCCTTGTTTTTCCTTCCTCTTCTCTCCCCCATCCTACTGCAGTCACGTAAATGAGCAAGCAGCTCTGTGGGTGCTTGGCTGCTGGCTGGGATCAACCCACAAGAATTATTTATTCCACCCTCCTAGTGTCAAATTCTCTGACATTTATAAACTAATGCAGTTGTTTTAAAAACATTTTCATATATGCACTTATCTTCAGTATTTTTTCCTCCTAGAATAGTAGAAGGAGGAAAAAGTGTCCCGAAGTTTCTAATCTAAAACCTTATATTAAAGTTTCAAGGCTACTTGTGTGCTACTTGAGACTCAAACTCTTCTGTAAAAAATGCAAGGTGAAAATCTAAACAATATCAAGTATGCCCATTGCTTTTCTAGCACAGAAAATAGTATCTCATTTTTTAAAACCATACTAAACATAAGGGACAGCTTCTCAGTTGGCATAAATCAGTATGGTTCCATTGAAGTCAATGCACCCATGAAACTTTAAAACATCTGTAGTGCCCGTCAATTTTCTTATTACTGATGTATTATTAAAAAAATATTTTGCTATGTTGCAGAATTTAAGAGACAGTGTTTTGCGCATGATACAAAACTGATGAGCTTAGCGGAACTTTGTGATGAAGGTGTGAATTCTGAGAGTGATAGCATAAAAAGTACATTTTTAATTATTAATGAGCTCTTTCTCAAGTTTATGTGCTTTGATATTTGTCTATGTTACTTTATCTTCTAGTTTATAATGGTTCAATAAAGTAAAACTGCTCTGTTAAACTGATAAACCATGGAAGCATTAGCAAAACTTATTAATGATATGAAAATGGACATCCTGGGTGAACTAAATGTATACAGAACCTAATTGCAATTTAAGTTAGATATTAATTATGTTAGCCCCAAGTTGAACTTACTCAGATCTCTGTAAACCTGTCATCTTTTTCACTCATTAGTGAAAATACCTCCTTCTTGAAGCTCCTGTCCTCCAGTCCTGTATTTTAAACACATCTCATAGGTTTAACAGACCTTTGATTTTCAGCGCAGTTAAGGGCATTGCTGTAACTGGTTAAGTGAATCCAGGGCTTTCGGGGGGAGAACTAACTGCTTGTTGTGGTTTAAGCCGTAAACCACGCAGTTTGCTCACTCACTCCCCCCTTTTTCTTCCCCCTGCTCCCGGAGGAATGGGGAAGAGAATCAAAAGAATGCAACTCCCACAGGTTTAGGTAAGAACAGTCCAGTAACTAAGGTATAACACAAACCACTATTGCTACTGCCAATAATAATAATGACAAGGGAAACAACAAGGGAAGAGAATACAACTGCTCACCACCAACACCCAGCCCGACCAAGCAGTGAACCCCCACCGTTCCGGGTCTCTGCCCTCCGTTTTTACATCCTGGGTGTGACGTGCTGTGGTATGGAATACCTCTTTGGCTAGTTTGGGTCAGGTGTCCTGTGTCTGCTTCCTCCTGGCTTCCCCTCCTCTCAGCCATAGCATGAGACTCAGAAAACCCTTGGTCAGACCAAGCATTAAAAAGCAGTAACCGAAAACATGGGTGTTGTCAGTGTTGTTCCCAGGCTGAAAGCCAAAAACGCAGCGCTGCACCAGCTACCAAGGAGAAAAAATGACTGCTACTGCTGTACCCATGACACTGCTGTATCCGTGACAAGTCTTAAGATGCCAACCTTTTGAACATTACAAGTAAAAGACAAATTGTAACAGAAGATGAAAGGCACTCTCTGTGACTGTGTAACTAATTAACATAATCAAATTATTTGTACAGAAAGAATACAGGCAAGCATTAAATGTTGCAGAGATTGCCAGATGTTGAAAAACTGACCAAACCAAATCCTTTTCTTTGCATATTCTTGAAGTTGGACTAAAACTTTAGTCACAAGTTATTTTTTTTTGTCTTTTCTTTTTCCTTTTTCTGTTTTCCTCTTCCCCCCATTTTTCCTTCCTTAAACTAGACTGTAAAGTAGAAACAAAAGCCCCATTATTCTGGGTATTCAGCATGGGTAGTTAAGGGAAATTACATACATTATAAATACATGTACTAATTTTAAAATATGCTGTTTACTCTAGAAGATTGTTTTCTACAAGTAAGTATTTGAAGGTGAAGAAAGGGCCATTGAACATTTTAAAAAATGCCTAGGCATTTGTCTCTCCGAAAAAAAAAAATAAATCCAACCAGGTGCTTACTTATATTTAAATGCCTTTAAAATATGGTCTGAGCTCAGGTTTTAAAGCTGAGTAGAGCAAATGGAACCAAGGTTTTGGGGAAGTATTAATCAGAAGGTCACTGAAATTCTGGTTTCCTGCAAGTCATCTAAATCTGTACTGTTCAGAACAACAATGCCCAAAATTGCTTTTTAAATTTGACTTTGAAAAATATTGATCTTTGAACATACTCCAAAAGATATTAAGTACTAAATTGAAAGCTGGAACTAAAATTTATGGTGATATTTCCACACTAACAATACCTCCTCAGGTTTCAATTTATCGCTTTTCCATGTTGTTCTGTTGTTCCAGAGACATAGTTAGAAACAATAACATAGTAATGATATGTATTGCCTGTTAGTTCTGTTATGAAAGATATAGTCCATGCCTATGATAGTGTATATCTTTTAGTGTGCAAACAGTTGAATGACTTTCTTCATTTCGACCTTCTTAAAGCTCAGGTTCTAAGTATCAATACCTGCAATATGAAACTGACTTGACAGTAAAAAAATATCAGGCTATTCTCCATTTCTGATCCTTTTTTCCTCCATATAATGGATGCACTGAGTTGCCTGCAGTCTTAGACTCTCTTTGCTGAATATCCTGTGTTTAACAACATCAACTCATCAATAACAAAAGTGTTTTCTAAGATTCATGTGAAGAGCAGTACTTTAATAATAAACAATATCATTGTAATTTGATGAAAATTCTTTCAAATTTTTTTTTTCCTGGTAATTTTAACCTACATTCTTTTGGGGTGTCATGGGTTCAGCAGTAGCAGTCATTTTTCTCCTTCTGGTGCAGCGCTGTGTTTTTGATTTTGGGCCTTGGAGCTGTGCTGATAACACCAGTGTTTTCAATTAGTGCTTGGTAACGTTTTGGTCTGACCAAGGACTTTTCTGAGCCTCATGCTATGCCAGGGAGGAGGGGGAGCCAGGAGAAAGCAGGGACAGGACACCTGACCCAAGCTGACCAAAGAGGTTATTCCATACCACAGCACGTCATGTGCAGGATGTGAAAACGGAGAACAGAGACCCGAAAGGCTGTAGTGGTGCACTGGGAGATTCGCTGTTGGGGGTGCACTGGGTGGGTCGGGCTTGGTGAGCAGTTGTATTCTCTTTCTTTATATTTCTCTTGTATTATTACTGGTAGTGGAGGTAGTGATTTGTGTTATACCTTAGTTACTAAACTGTTCTTATCTCAACCTGTGGGAGTTACATTCTTTTGATTCTCCTCCCCATCCCCCAGGGATTGGGGGAAGAAAGAGAGGTGAGTGAGTGAGTGAGCAACTTCATGAGTTTTAGAGGCTTAAACCATGACAGGGGGTTTGTTTTTTTGGTTTGTTTTTTTTTTTTTTGAAGGGGTATATTTGGGGTTTGTATCGTGACTAGAGTATTTCTGTTAGAAATCTGAAATTTAAAATTGTCAGGCAAAGCAGATTTTTTTTTTATATTTAAGAACAAGACAAAAATGCAGCTGTGTACAAATCTTCAAAACCAATATTTCACATTTCATTACTTAAAAAAAAAGCTTATTTGCATGGTTTTGCAGGTCTTTTAGGATGTTTTTTTGATACCTACTAGCCTTTCAAAAGTTAGTGTCCAATTTGATTTCCTCTTGTAAATTGATATAGACCTATGCATATCATAAAATAAGTATCTCAGTACATGGGATGAAATTACAGAATTTACACTGATTGTAGGAGAAACTTGCATGAAGATTTTAGACTGAAAGCCTAATTCTTAGGTGACTAAATGTACACAGTTTGCTACAGAGAACATTGGTAAGTGGGAAGCTGACCACTTACAGGATCACAACCAGAAGGTTGAGAGGAGTGACTATTTCTCTCTCCTCAGCATTTTTGAGATAACATTTGGAGTTCTGCATTCAGTTCAGGACCTCCTAGTACAAGAAAGACATGTATAAATAAGCTGTTCAGCAGATGTCCTCCTGTCTAGTACAGGTCTGGAGTACTTTGCCCTGTGGGGAGATGCTGAAGCAGTAGCTGCTTGTTCAGATTGGAGAAGAGGTGGCATTGGAAGAATCTTAGGAAAGTCTCCCTATACCTCTGGGGAAGATATCAAGAAGACAGAGCTAGGCTCTTTACAGTTATACACTAGCTGAGAAGTGTGAGACACTAGGCATAAGTTTAAATGTAAGAGGGTCCAACTGGAAAAGTGGAAAAAAAAAAAAAATTCTTCATAAGGTATTAATTTTTAACATTTTTAAAGCCCCAGCTGGACCAACCCCTTAGCAAGCCGGTCAGACCTCATAGTTGATCCTACTTAGAGTAAAAGCTCTGTCTTAAAGATCTATTAAGGTTCTTTCCAGACTGATTTATCTCATATTATGGTCTTTGATCCTTTATTTTCAGTGAGAAATTTTCCAGAAAAGTCTAATGATGCCTTCAATGTCTTTTGGCTATAGAGAAGTACTTGGTGCAATGTAATAATTTATTTCCCATTTATTTTTGGCACACTAAGATGATCATCAGTCTCAATGTCCCAAATTTTCAATCTTCTATGCAGTTTACAGTGTATTTTGGTTGCACAATTTTTTGCATTTCCTGAAATGTCTTTACTGTACTTGGATAATGTATGTTTTTGTTAGTCTTTCTATTTTAATTTAACTATAATTGCTGCATTGCAACATATAATTGCAGTTTTTATAGATCTAGGTCATTTTGATACCTCAGTATATGAGGTTCGTGTTTGATTGTCCACTGTATCCTTTGATCCACCTCAGTGTGATTGTTTTCTAACTTATAATCCTCTGTGTTGCACTTGAATAAGAGCAATTTCCACTTGAATAAGTGCAATAAGTCAATTTTCTTTGTACTTACCTTTGTACTTGTTGGCATTACAACTGTTGATTTTAAAGGGGTCAGTTTATTGTGTGATATGAATTTCCTGACATAACTGCTGTTTGTTATACACAAATCATATTAGTGCACTAATGAAAATTCCCCAACACTAATGAAAGTTTTAAATAGCATTTCAGTACCACATTTATTCCAGAAGAATTCTATTAGGAAAGTTACATTAATTTATAGGACTTCTTTATCGACTATGATGTTCAAGATCAGACAAATTACTGATTTTCATCCTTTCTGTATTTTATTTATATTGTATGCAGCTACTAATTTATTTCAAAGTAGTATGAAGCTCAATTTCCTGTCAAATCCTTAACATACATCCTAGTGCATTACATTTATGCTCTGCTTTTATCAATCAAACATAAAATTTAACTGAAGAGGGAAATATTGATATTTTGATTTTCTCTCCTGCTGCTATTAACTGGGTTTCTCTCCTAACTGGGATTAAAACTATCCCTGTTCTTAAATCCTTAATTAATTTAAATCTGTTTGAGCTTTCCTACTGAAATGGAATGATGAAAATGTACCTGCTCTGCCATTTGTACATTCACGGCATAAATTTACCATTTATTCAATCTTCTTTAATGCCTAACATAAACAATGTCAAACATGAAAAAATGTATAACATAAATGTAAGTGGGGAAAAAAGTGGATCAGATCACATCTAATACTTTTAGGTGGCTTTTTTGTGCAGATTTTTGGAAATTTAAAAATTATAGTTAGTGGATTTTTGTCACACCACAGAGGACTTGAAAGGATGTCATCACACATGTATGTATGTGATGCAAAATCTATAGATGCTATTTTTCTGCTTCTTTTCCTATCAATGGTAACAGCTTTATCACTTGCAGTGAATGGATTTCTCTGTTAGGACTTCCACTTTTTTTCTTATAAAAATCCTGCCTCTGAGCTACTGAGATGAAGCTTAATTAGGTCATTCAGTCTTTTTTCAGGATGAAGGCATCAGTTAGAAAAACATTCTGAAAATGTCTAGTTTTCTCAAGGTTGCCTGAGAGACTGCTAATTGCAAATACAGGCTGAAGATGCAAAGATTTTTGAAAATGCTATTAGTAAAGTTTTTAAAAGCCTGACTAAGGACTCTTTACTTCTGGAGAGAAGCAGGCTCTTAATGCAATAGTTAAATAATTTTCTGTGAGTGGGTATTCTCAGCATACATGCCAGGGTTTTCAGGATGTGGTGATGGTGTTTTTATCTTCTACAAAGTCTGTTTGAGATTAAATTCTCAACCTGCAGAAAAGAGTATTAGAACTCTCAATGAGGAATGCTGCTCAGCATGAGTGAACAGTGTGCAGCTGTGGCAAAGAAAGCCAACAGCTGAGATAAAGAAGTCATTATCACAGTCTACTCAGCACTTGTCAGGACACACCTAGAATACTGCGTTCAGTTTTGGTTCCTATTATCCAAAAAAGATGTGTACAGGCTGGAGAGGGTCCAGAGAAGATCCACAAAGATGATCAAAAGACTGTGAAGCCTGAAGTATGAGGAAAAGATGAAAAAGCTGGGCTTGTTCAGCCTAAGGAAAAGAAGGCTTGGAGAAGACCTTATCACTGTGTTCTGGTATTTAAAAGGTTGCGGCAGAAGACAGAGCCTCCCTTTATTTAAGGAGTCACATGGAAAAGACTAGGGGTAATGGGTAAAAGTTACTCCTCGGGAGATTCTGGTTGGACACAAGAGGAAAATTTTTCACAATAACAATCAGGCATTGGAATAATCTCCCCAGTGAAGTGGTGGATTGCCCAACATTGGACATTTTTAAGATTCAGCTAGACAGGGTGCTTAGACATCTTGTCTAGACTGTGCTTTTGCTTCAGAATGTTGAACTACATGATCCTTGAGGTACCTTCTAACCTGGTATTCTATGATTCTATCATAACTTCTTAAAAATTAATCTTTAATTAACCTTTAGTTATTCTGAGGTCTAGTGCACGTCTAAAACAGCATTAGTCTTCTGAATCAAAATTTAACCTGAAATTTTGTTTTGAAGCTTTCCTGAATTTAAACAAAATATATAATTTTTTTTTTGTTTAAGCAAATAGCATCATCTTGGCAGTATTACTGAGATAATATACCCAGCAATAACATGGTTTTGCTCTATAAGGTTCTTAACATCTTATGCACGCTATAGAAGGATTTGGCCCAGATCCAACAAAGCATTGAGCTTGTAATTCTATTTGAAATAGGAGTTATGACCCTAAATAATTATTTATATTTGAAGGTTTGAAATACTTGTAGCTAGTTGTGTTTTCAAATTAATCTAAAGCAAGTAACTGTTCAAAAACAACTACATAATCTCAGCATATAGCATTCATACAGCTTGAAGATTTTACCATGATTTTTTTATATATAGCTTGTTATCTAAATTAATAGAACTTTTTTTAAAAAAAAGTGACATTGTTTTGATTCCATTTGAGATGTAAATGGTAAGTAATAAATAAATATGACACTTTTTACATGCCTTATTAAGAGATGGATTGCAATGATCATTGCAGACCAAATTCAGTTCAAATCTTGATGGTATTTTCTAACACTGGAATAGACATCTAAGGCATTCAGTAAGCTATTAATGTAGAAATATTGATTAATATCAAACACTGTTTAAAGTTAATTTTAAAAATAATTAATACACTATTTCTATTTCCCATTGTTATTTAAGCAGGGTATGTAGGATTGCAAGTGGCAAAAGATCACTATAAGTAATCTCGTGCCTCTGTAATGCTCAAGTCAATAACACACTGGGATAGAAGAAAAATCAGGTACTTTTTAGAACTATCTTTTTTCTGTATTATGAGATACTTCAGGTATCAGCAGTTTATATGTGTTCATGAATGCAAAAAAAGCACAGCCTTAAGAAATCCTTGATGAATCAAGTGTTGTGGTTTAAGCCGTAAATTTCACTTCTCCCTCCTTCCCCCCACCCCCACTCCGATGGGGGGGAAATGGGGAGAAGAACCAAAGAAAACGTAACTCCCACGGGTTGAGATAAGAACAGTCCAGTAACCAAGAAACAATACAAATCACTACTGCCACCAACAACAACAATAATAATGACAAAGTAAATACAAAGGAAGAGGATACAACTGTTTCGACACCCGACCGAGCCTAGAGACCGTGCAGGAAGAGCCAGCGAGAGCCCGCCGAAACCCCCCACTTCCCTGTTCTTCCCCCCCCGTATTCTACCTCCTGGGCATGACGTACTGTGGTATGGAATAACCTCATTGGTCAGCCCGGGTCAGGTGCTCTGTCTCTGCCTCCTCCCAGCTGTCCCCTCCTTCCCGGCGTAACATGAGCCTCGGGGAAAGCCAAACCCATGACAATCCACCCCTTATTCCATAACATTCACATCACGCTCAGATCCCACATTTTCAATATACCACCACATACATATATATATATATATATACACACACACACAGACACAGATGGAGAGACATAATCCCTTAGTGCATGGACCAATCCCTATAAAACTGCTGAGTCCATCCGGTCCATGATGTCAGGCTCCACCTTTTCTAACAGTCTTTCAGAGCAGGGGAGGCTGGTGTTGGATCGTTCCCTGCCAATACTGATTGTTCCTTTACTGCAGAACTTCTCTGGTTTCATCAAAGTTCGTTCTTTGTTGGGATGATGGTCTGAGGGCCAGTCGCAGATGACTTGAAGACATCTAGTTGATGGGCTATAAAAAAAAAATTACATAGCAAGCAACAGCATGCAATTGAGTTCATTGGCTGTTTTCTCCTAAAATCAAATCTCCTTGAGATACACATCGGACTTCCCCATCTTCCCGCATTACCCACCAAGTATATCTGGGTCCCTGAGCAAAAGCAATCCCACGAGTGGGTTTGCCTTTACCTGAAGCAGGAATAACCCAGACTCTCTTCACCAGCAAATTCTTTATGTGCACCACAGGAACATTGTCCCTCTCTACAGTATGTAGAAGTTCTGAGTGGGCTGGACCAGCTCTGTTGGCAGATCATCTGGTGTTGACCAACCAGGTGGCCTTTGGTAAATGGGTATCCCAATGTTTGAAAGTCCCACCACCCATTGCTCTCAGTGTAGTTTTTAATAGCCCATTGTACCGTTCGATTCTCCCAGAGGCTGGTGCATGGTAGGGGATGTGATATATCCATTCAATGCCATGCTCTTTGGCCCAAGTACCTATCAGGCTGTTCAGGAAATGAGTCCCATTATCTGACTCAGTTCTCTCTGGTGTGCCGTGTCGCCACAAAATGTTTCTCAAGACCCAGGATAGTGTTTTGGGCAGTAGCGTGGGGCACAGCGTATGTTTCCAACCATCCGGTGGTTGCTTCCACCATGGTAAGCACATGACGCTTGCCTTGGCGGGTTGGTGGGAGTGTAATATAATCAGTCTGCCAAGCCTCCCCATATTTGTACTTCAGCCATCGTCCTCCATACCAAAGAGGCTTGAACCATTTAGCCTGCTTCATTGCAGCACATGTTTCACAGTCATGAATAACCTGGGCAATAGTGTCCATTGTTAAGTCCACCCCTCCATCACAAGCCCATCTGCATGTTGCATCTCTGCCCTGATGGCCTGAAGTGTCGTGGGCCCACCAGGCCAAAAAGAATTCACCCTTATGTTGCCAATCTAAGTCCATCTGAGCCACTTCAGTTTTAGCAGCTTGATCCACTTGTTGGTTGTTCTGGTGTTCCTCAGTAGCCCGACTCTTGGGTACATGAGTATCTACGTGGCGTACCTTGACCACCTAGGTTTTGCACTCGGGCAGCGATATCTTGCCACAGTGCAGCAGCCCTGATGGGTTTACCTCTGTGTTGCCAGTTGCTCTGCTTCCATTGCTGCAACCACCCCAACAGGGCATTCACCACCATCCATGAGTCAGTATAGAGATAAAGTACTGGCCACTTTTCTCGTTCAGCAATGTTCAAGGCCAGCTGGATGGCTTTCACCTTCTGCAAACTGACTCGATTCACCCTCCCCTTCAGCAGTTTCTGCAACTTGTCGTTGAGGACTCCATACTGCCACCTTCCATCTATGGTGCTTTCCCACAATGCGACAAGACCCATCAGTAAATAAGGCATATTGCTTTTCACTTTCTGACAGTTCATTATATGGTGGGGCCTCTCCAGCATGCATCACTCCTTCCTCCTCTGGTTTAGCTGCGGTGATTAATACTGTGGTTTGGTTAGCCACTGTACTTGTCACTTGGAGTTTGAGTCGTGGCTGTACCTGTCGCTGGTGGTGGTGTAGCTGCTGTACTTGGAGCTGGATTAGCTGCACTGTCCGTTACAGTTGGAGTTTGAGTAGCGGCTGTGCTTGTCCCTAGGGGTGGTGTAGTTGCTGTACTTGGAGCTGGAGTAGCTGCACTGTCTATTACTCTGCCCTCAGATCCAGAGATGGTTTTTTCCTTTTGAAGATGCTGGACAGTGTTAAACAGGGCTCTGTAAGCATAAGCCAAGCCCCAGCACATTGCCATGATTTGTCCATCTCTGATGTGACCAGAATGACAACACACCTCCTTTAAATGTTTTACTAATTTTTCTGGGTTTTGCATTTGTTCATTGGTGAAGTTCCAAAGCACTGGAGGGGCCCACTGGCTTAGATACTTGCCCATACTATCCCACACGCCCTGCCAGTCATGACCATCCAGCCTCAGGGAAAATCTCTTGGATCTCCTACATTGTCGTTTAACCCTAGACAATGCCCAAACCCGACAATGCATAACTCTCGGGGCCAGACAAAATAGTCGTGAGTAAAACATACTCAATATGTGTGCCAACATGATGATTCCCATCACAACCAGCAGGCAGGACTCAAGGGTATCTAAAGGCCATTCAAAACCTTGAAAATTCTCAAATGATGCTGTAAACGGTCTGGTGTGGGGGCTGGGAGCACAAAAGAATGTCTCCTTCACAGGCTGACCACCCGAGGAGGTGAAAAGAGACTGTGTAATTACTAAGAACCTCCCAAAGTAAAGAGTTGGTAGCCACACTGGAACCACAAACCGGGTCAGTTTCATGATCACTGAGTCTATTGCATTAAAAGTCATTCCAATAAAGTACAATGTAACAAGAACCTTAACCCAAAACCCAGATCTGAAAAACGTTAAGATAAGAAATACTGGCTGTAAGTAAAGTATCATATGCTGAACCTGTGAGAACCAGAGCAACATCTTTGAAAGCCAATAAATCAGCATTGTGACGAGTGACTATTAATCCTTCCCGTTTATCTCAACCCTTCGTGCCCCAGATTGGGTGCCAAAAAGAACTGTTGTGGTTTAAGCCAGTAAACTTCACTTCTCCCTCTCTTTCCCCCCCTGTCGTGTTTTAAGCCCCCCACCCACGCAGTTTTACTCACTCGCTCACTTCCCCCTCTTTCTTCCCCCAGTCCCAGGGTAATGGGGAGGAGAATCAAAAGATTTCAACTCACACGGGTTGAGGTAAGAACAGTTTAGTAACTAAGTATAACACAAATCACTACTGCTACCATCAATAATAATACAAGAGAAATACAAGGAAAAAGAATACAACTGCTCACCAAGCCCGACACAGCCAGTGCACCCCCCAGCAGCAAACCCCCCAGTACCAAAAACCTGGCCATGCCATGCACCCCCAGTCCATCAGTACTCCCACACCCTTCCGGGTCTCTGCCCTCCGTGCTCACATCCTGGACATGACGTGCTGTGGTATGGAATAACCTCTTTGGTCAGTTTGGGTCAGTGCCCTGTCTCTGCTTCCTCCTGGGTCTTCCCCTCCTCTCTGGCATAGCATGAAACTCAAAGTCCTTAGCCAGGCCAAAACATTGTCAAGCAGAAACTATAAACACTGGTGTTATCAGAGCTGCTCCCAGGCCCAAAATCAAAAACACAGTGCTGCACCAGCTACTAAGAAGGAGAAAAAACGACTGCTACTGCTGAACCCATGACACACCCCCACTCCGATGAGGGGGGGGAAATGGGGAAAAGAATCGAAAGAATGTAACTCCCACGGGTTGAGATTAAGAACAGTCCAGTAACTGAGATATAATAAAAATCACTACTGCTACCACCAATAATAATAATAACTGACAAGGCAAATAAAAGGGAAAAGGATACAACCACTCGCCGCCCGACCGAGCCGAGAGAGAGAGCACCACTTCTGGGTTCCTGCCCCCAGTATTTTACATCCTGGGCATGACTGTGCTGTGGCATGGAATAGCTCTTTGGTCAGTTTGTGTCAGGTGCCCTGTCTCTGCCTCCTCCCGGCTCCCCCTCCTCCCCGGCATAGCATGAGACTCAGAAAAGCCTAACCCATGACACAGAAGCTTCAACCCGGAGCAGCAACAGGCATCGAGGGGCCTAGAGCCCTCAACAAGGCCTGCAAGGAGTCGGCAGATCAACTGACTCACAGGGGATGGTGCCAGGAGGAGTGGCACCAGCCCTGACTGGTAATACACTTGCTACAGGGAGCATGAGTGATCAGGAACGCGGCAAACAGGGCGAGTTCGAGGGAGTTTGCGCGGGCAGGCAAGCGGGATGGTGGCCCTTATGACCAGGGCCCAGTCTGGGAGCTCTGCTTTGGCTGTCCTGGCAGAGGCCAGTGTAGGCACCCAGACAGAGACGATGAGAGGGGAGGCTGCAGTACAGACCTCGGGGTGTAATGAGTAGCCTACACTGCTCTCCTGTGGGGAGGGTGCACAATGGGCAGGGCTGCACTCAGTGCTCCCTCGTGGTGGTCCTCCTGCACCAGGTGTCTGAGCTGTGGGATGCTATTACAAGGCTGAAATGTGACAGGGAAGATGAGAGGAAGCAGCACTGCTTGCTTCAGGACGAGGCTGTGCAGGGGCCTCAAGTGTCCACTGTAACTCATGGAGGAAAGGAGGCCACTAAACCAGGAAGCTGGGAAACAGTTACAGAAAAAAGAAAAAAAACAACAAAAAAAGGAGGAAGAGGACAATTAAAAGCAAGGGGCTTCCTCCTAAATCTGATGTAACCGCCCAGAACTGCTTTACTCTCCTGCAGGGGGCTGATGAAGAATATAGGGATGTTGTCCGGGAAGCTAGGGACCAGGTTAGGAAAGCTTAGGCCCAATTAGAATTAAACACGTCTGGGGATGTCAAAAATAAGAGGAAGGAATTCTATAGGTACATTGTAAATAAAAGGCAGACTAGGGACAGCGTGGCCCCCTCCGGAAGCTATCGGGAAAACTGTCTACCCTGGATTTGGAGAAGGCTGAGGTTCTTAATGACTTCTTTGCCTAAGACTTCACCAGAAAATGCTCTGACCACATCACTCAAATTTTGGAAGGCAGATGCAGGGACAGTGAGAATGAAGACACCGGGCCCACTGTAGGAGAGGATTTGGTTCGAGACCTTCTTAGGAACCTGAACGTGTACAAGTCCATGGGACCTGATGAAATCCATCAGCGAGTCCTGAAGGAGCTGGCAAATGAGGTTACTAAGCCACTGTCCATCATATTTGAAAAATCATGGCAGTCAGCTGAAGTTCCTGATGACTGGAAAAAGGGAAATATAACCCCCTTTTCAAGAAGGGGAAAATGGATGAGCTGGGGATCTACAGGCCAATCAGCCTCACCTCTGTGCCTGGCAAAACCTTGGAGCGGATTCTCCTGGAAGGCATGCTGAGGCATTTTCATGAGGCACATGAAAAACAACAACGTGGCTGGTGATAGCCAGCATGGCTTCACTAAGGGGAAATGCTGCCTGACCAATCTGGTGCCTGTCTATGATGGATCTACAGAACTGATGGATGGGGTAGAGCAGTTGATGTCATCTACCTGGACTTGTGCAAAGTGTTTGACACTGTCTCACACGACATCCTTGTCTCTTAATTGGAGAGACATCAATTTGATGGATGGACCACTCGGTGAATAAAGAACTGGCTGGATTGCAGCATGCAAAGAGTTGTGGTCAATGGCTCATGGTGTAGCTGGACACCAGTAACGAGTGGTGTTCCTCAGGGATCGGTGTTGGGACCGGTCCTGTTCAACATCTTTGTCGGTGACATGGACAGTGGGATTGAGTGCACCCTCAGCAAGTTTGCCGATGACACCAAGCTGTGTGCTTCAGTTGATATGCTGGAGGGAAAGAATGCCATCCAGAGGGACCGTTGACACGCTTGTGAGGTGGGCTGATGCCAACCTGATGAAGTTTAACCATGCCAAGTGCAAGGTCCTACAGCTGGGTCGGAGCAATCCCAGGCACAGCTACAGGTTGGGCAGAGAAGAGGTTCAGAGCAGCTCTGAGGAGAAGGACTGAGGGGTGTTGGTCGATGAAAAACTCAACCTGAGCTGGCAGTGTGTGCTCACAGCCCAGAAAGCCAACCGTATCCTGGGCTGCATCAAAAGGAGTGTGACCAGCAGGTCGAGGGAGGTGATCCTGCCCCTCTACTCTGCTCTTGGGAGACCCCACTTGGAGTACTGCATATAATTTTGTTGTCCTCAAGATAAAAAGGACATGGAACTGTTGGAACAAGTGCAGAGGAGGGCCACAAGGATGATGAGGGGACTGGAGCATCTCCCGTATGAGGGGACTGGAGCATCTCCTGTATGAAGATAGGCTGAGAAAGTTTGGGCTTTTCAGCCTGGAGAAGAGAAGCCTGTGTGGAGACCTCCTAGCAGCCTTCCAGTATCTGAAGGATATATATAGGGTTACTGGGGAGGGACTCTTCATGGGGGATTGTAGTGGTTGGACAGGGGTAAAGGATTCAAAATTTAACGGGGAAGTTTAGATTGGATATGAGGAAGAAATTCTTTACTGTAAGGGTGTTGAGGCACCTGGTATGGGTTGCCCAGGGAAGTTGCTGAATGCTCCATCTCTGGTGGTGTTCAAAGCTAGGTTGGACAGAGCCTAGGGTGACATGGTATAGTGTGAGGTGTCCCTGCCCATGGCGGGGGGGTTGGAGCTAGATGATCTTAAGGTCCTTTCCAACTCTAACTATTCTATGATTCTATGACTCTATAGGTTTTTTTCCTGCCAGACTGTTACTGTTTGCAAATGTAATAATCTTACTGTCTATTTCATCATTAGGTACTGAATGAAATTATGTCTCCCTTGTATACTTGTTCTCCCAGCACAGACCCATGCATAACCCCAGCTAATTAATTCTTTGATTAGAACTATTTAAACACTCTCCAAATATGAGTTTTACCTAGTATTGTATTTTTTTATGATATTTTTGATTTAGATTATGCGAAATTTCCTGTTGGAGCTCCTGATTTGAAGTCTTAACCTTTCAAAACTCTACTGGACCACAGTTCAATGCATTGTTTAAGAAGTATTTCCAATTTAAGTCATTAGGGTGCTTGAGTCTGATATTGTGTACAGCCTCTAGACAGTCGCACTTCCTTTGTACACACCTAATTCCTCTATTAGAATCAATAAGCTGAAGGGTAAATTTCTAAAATTAGGATATGATGAAACTGTATAAACTTTACTTTTAAATCGTTTTTATGTAGACAGGAATTAAAAAAATCAACAACATATATTCCATTTCCTTGTACAAAACTGTTGGCTCTTCTAAGATAAGGTGCTTTATTAGTCTTGTTTTCACAGTTGCATTTTCCATGATATTCTGAAATACATAATTTTTTTAGAGCAATGTCATTTTTAGACCCTTGACCTTAAACTCAGAGCTGTTCATGTTCCGGAGTAAGAGAAGGCAAATCTCAAGTTTCAATTAAAGCTGATCTTTCAGAAGAAAAGTGCTGAACTGTACAACTGGTCTCATGGCAGGTCTTTTCTGTTTAACTCTGGAACAGTTTAAGTAGGTCAAATGAAGTGCAGCTATCATATGTAATATGTAAACATATTATATATATTCTATCGATTACTGGTGAAGACAGGTATTAGGGTCTATTATTTTTCTTGTTCTTTTTGAGACTGTCAGACATCTGACAAAATTTGGGGAAATTTGCTAATGAGTTCACAAACTACTAGGAAGGAGATGAAGAGATGAATGACATCATGTGACTATCATTGTCTCAACACACAACATTTTGGCAATGAAAATAGATTACCTTTCTCAACAGTCATCATCTAGAACATAGGTAATTTATCAATGGTGCAATTATGTTCCAACACACATTCAAATATTAGATTTACTTATAACCTATGAGAAAAGTTTTTAATTATTGATACATATTTGTGTTATAAAATAATAATTGTATTTAAACTTACAAGCTGTGAACAAGCACTATTTAATAAGTAATTTAATAATATTTTTCAAAAGTTGCTGAAGTATTCTATAAATGTTAAAATAATAGCCTTTCTTAAATTAATTGTGGCTTGATGAAATTTCAAAATCACATTTCTGTTTCCATATATTGCAGACAATGTAGTCCATATAAATTAAATGTTTTTCTGTTTACCATTATCTTCAGTATGCTGTCATAGATCCATTTATTGTGAATCTCTGGCTGCCTTACAGTCTTTTGTCTTAACTATTTAAGATTCTTTCTAAATAGCATTCTTCCTTATTCCTGTTGTGCATACATAATTCAAGTTTAAATGAACTAATGTACAGTACACAGGAGAAATCACTGATTTTAATGGACCTGGAGTTTCAGGTATTAGTGAACAATATTTTGGTGTTTCCTTATGATTATGAAAGTTAAGTTCCTTTTTCCTTCAGTCTTCAAGTCTACCTATATGGAACATGTATGAGTTTTTTCATACTAGCCTAAGTAAAATATGCACCCTTAATGATGGGGAAAATAAGTAATTTCTTCTGAAATTTTATGTTACTGCATACCCTTTGAAATATGATAAGGGAGAGAAACCTTTGACTTTTTTCCATATTTGCAAAGTCCTAGGCTTCAATGGAATGTAAGATTTCAAATACATTTAATTTGCTAATTACTATTTAGATAATTAGATCACCCTTAATATTCAGGAATGTCTCTGGATAGAAATCACAGTATTTCAGAAACACAGTCTGTACTTTCTTTTGAGAAAAGTTCTATTTTGGTAATGTTACTCATACTGTATGCAGCCCTGGAAACCGAGTTTAGTGTACTGCGTATGAACTGCTAAACTTGCATGAAGTTCAAGTAAGTACAAAGTGCATTTGAGGGGAGCTGGTATCATAACTTGTACTCCCTATTATATGAAATAAAGGTGTATTTGTTAACATTCCTTAGTGCCAAATCCCCCATATTCTCAGAACAATTTACTGAATTATACTGCAGTCTTCTCATTGTTAACACCATGAATAAGAATCAGATCTGCCAGCACAGATATTTTATTAATTTGTAATTACCTTGAATTTCAATTATTTTCTGTTTTGAGCAAGTAGAAAGTGTTAAATACCTCACAAAGAAAAACAGAACAAAAAAAAAATTCCAATCACAAAGATCTACTCCATATAGAATAAGAATATAGAATAGCTGTATGGTAAATAAAGAAATTAAGAAAATGGAGGAAAGATGGCGGGAAGTAAAGTCATCGAAGAAGATATTCCTCCTCTCAGGGCTCTTAACAGACATGAAGTGGCAGATACAAATCAATGAGCTGAAGCTCCAAACACTCCTACTCATCTTTCCCCTCTCACTGGCAAGCATAATTACCTCTGAGGTGTTTCTGGTTCACTCACAAATCAACTCCAGCATCACTTCAGTTCCCAGTCTGTCATACATAAGTTAAACAAAACTGGAGTCAGTTTAATGTAAAATAGAGGATGAAGACTGTGGAGGTTTTACTTATTCACAGGCAAATCAGACATCCTTGCCTCTGGGGAGGCAACCCTCTTCAGGAAAGAATGAAGGGCTGCTAAGCATAGCCACAGTTTCAGACATTCAATTTTAATCTACTTCTGCACATCTGTCAGGAGTTTCAATTAGTCTAATCACATTCTTTGTGTAGTTTTAAGAGTCCTGTAGCCTTAAGTAAGAAACATGACTGCATCTGCAAGGTTCTTTTAAAAGTATTTATGTACCCCAAAGAATATAGAAATAATTTTGTCATCTTTTGTATTAAACAGAGGATTGAGAGAACAGGTGTGGTATTGCATATTCAAACGTTCTATGAATTTCTTTCACTAGTTCTTTGAGGGTGATAGATATAAAAATATTTTCATAGGATTTCAGCCTATAATGTGAAGGAAAAATACATGTTAAGAAACTATCTACAATATTTTATGTAGGAAAACAGATGATGTAAACGTATTTCAACTCAGTCCAGCAAAAAAGGTTTTGTTTGAGAAGTTCGATTAATTACATATTCAAAGCATCAGTGTTACAGAATGCAAGAAGTAGCTACCTTATGGTTTCCTTTTCTTTTTGCCTCAAAATAATTCTATTATTATATTGCACCAGGCATTAAACACTTGAAAATAACCTACAATGTTGTATTGGACATAAACAAAAGGGTTTCAGTAGCAAGGGCTGCAGAGTGTTCTGAGTAGGAGAAGGCCATGAGCCACCTTGTGCCATTCGTGTATGCTGGAGCAGGGATGTCTCTGAGGGGCTGCAGCTCATGAGTGACCCTCATTGGATCAGAGGAACAATAAGAACTAAGGAGCAGTAGAGAAAGACAAGTGAGAAGTAGCAGAAGGTAATGTCCACACTATGACCTCAACCTCCTGTACCATCTGCCACTTCACCTCAACCGGTTAGGACTGAGTATATTGTGTAGTGAAAACAAGGGGAGTTGAAACTAGGAAGAGGGAAGGAGAGGTGTTTTATTGTTGGGGTTTGTTTGTTTTGGTTTGGTTTTTTTTTTGACTTGTGGCAAATTATATGAAAAAGTTCAATAACATAAGGCAATGAAAACAAATCAGGGAAAAAAAAAGGTCAATATTTATGGATGTATTCTTTCATCCCCATTAGAATCAAAAGAAAAACTCATTTATTTCAATAAGATCAAGTTTTCTGCAGTCAAATTGAGTTTGTCACAAACCTATAAAAAGAAGCTTGGTGCATAGATTTCAATTTTGCTGTGTTGGCTTCTTTCCCATTCTTTGTAGCTGGTGAATACAGTAACTACAGAAGTCAGAAAGAGATTAGTCAAAGCAAGGAAAAAAGATCAACAAATACTAATTTTTATCTGTATATTTTATTAAAAAAAAAAAAGTATCTTATTGTCTTGAGAAATGAGCATGAGTAATCAGCTGAATTTCGAAAGCATACTGAAAAATAGTCCAGTAAGAACACAGGTCAGCAGCAATTACTCACTGACAATATTACAATTAAAGTTTTCTACACATAATTAAAGTGAACAAAATTGCACATAATTCATTAACTTCTTTATCTGGTGAAAGTATTAGAAGGTATAGGTTTGTTATATTTAAATGTCAAAAAATTTAGAAGCTCTGGAAAAGTTACTTGAAGTGTAAGTTGAAATATACGAAGTGTATTGTTGAAATGCAGTTACATGAAGTGTATAGTTCAAATAATGTGTTAAGGGGCAACGACTGAAAATGTGATTTCATTATCTATGATGATTTTGCATATACAGAAGTCTTTCTGTAGGAGATGGAAAAGGGCTAATGCAAAGGTTGAATGTGAAACAGAATATCAGATCAGCTTTCTTGTCAGAAAATAATTATAAACTGTTAAATGTTATCCACTAGGCTGTGGCTTGCCAACAGTAAAAACCTGACCTGTGCTAGGTTACACAAAGCACTAATTCAGTATCAACTAAACCTTGCTGGTTCAAAGTTGTTTAATAAGTTGTGATGTATCAGTAGGAAGGTTTGATGTTGAATCAGCCATTATCAGTATGCTATACTTCTACTAATGCTACCTTGCACTTGCTTTCTTTCGACAGCTGATTTAAAACTTTTTTAGATTCCAGATGCTGCAATACAATAGAAATACAGCATGCGACAACAACAGACTGAGATGAAATTCGTACGAGTGTGTGAACCATTCATGCATAGAGTCAATATTAACGATCCTAAAATTGTGTCTAAGGAGCTTTACCAAAATCTATAGCCAGGAAGAGACAATGGGAGTTGCTAGTGATAATCTAATTATTACAGATAAAAGCAGTACATGTCATTGTTCGTTTCCCACTATAATCCCTGAACACTGATTTAATAATCTTGTTCTTGATACTGCAAGTCAACCCTTAATTCCTTTGTCTTATGGAGAGCTGCAGTTGTTCAAAACAAACCTTTACTTACACAGACCTGCAAAATAGTTTCCTGCAAAGTCTTGATAATATATTTATTATATATCATACCACAGTATATTTATAATATGGTTTATTATGATACATCATATTTTCAATGTTTTATATTATTATTAACTATTATTTTATTTTATTTATGCATTATTTTGCTTTCACTTAAGGTGTGTCTGCCAATATTGTACTGTGCTTGTGAGAATAAGTAAAAAAGAATATCAGTGGCCAAGAACAGGCAGCACTAGTATAAAATATAAAATTACCATAAAACACGTTCTACGTGTGTATACAGGTTTTATATCAATTTGCCATTATCAGAATGAAGGTTGATGTTATAAAAAAGACCACTATGTTTCCTTTATTTTGAAATGTCTTATTTATTGAGAAATGTCACATATTCCATTTTAAATACAGGAAAAAAAATTGCTGTGATTAAAAAAAGTAATCCTTTTTTTTATTTTCAGATGTGTGAATTTATCTGTTCACTTATTTATGTTTTATGTGCATATGTAGATATGCATTCATTTTCATGCACATTACGTAGAATACCCATTAATGTGCCTGAAAAACACACATGAAAAGCTGGAGCAGCATCAGGTAAGAGCACCTACAGTAAATGTCAGAGTAAAATACCCATTTTATATCACATTTTGAAAAAGGCTACATACGCATACACACTCTCGTTGTGGTGGCATTTTCAATAACTTATGGTAGCTGTGAAAAATATCACAAACAGAAGTGAAGCCATTTTTCTAGTCCTGTTATCTGCCTAAAGTATTGGAAGCTAACACCAAACCCAGAAAATTAATTGAATCCTGGGTTGTTTTCAAGATATTTTAGTAATGTCCTCAGAAATAGAAATCTTCATCTTTTGGAAATCGTATTTTCATTGATTTTTAGATGAGATTTGGTCCAAAGACTTTTGAAATATATGGAATCTTTGCATTTACTTCAGTTGATTAGAACCAGAGTGATATTCAACTGCATTATTTAAGATGATGATTAAGATTAATTCTAAAACACTAAGCAGAAATAAAGAAAAAATCATATGAACTAAGAAATACTGCCATCTATTCAAAGAGAGCTCAGCGACCAACCCCCTTGCAGTGTATAAATAGTAATAGGTAATATTTCATTTGTAATTCAGTTACAGTAATATCAGGGATTGCACACTAAGTTTAAAGTGTCATCTATATAAATATCTATACTCACACATACTACATTCCTTGTGTATCAGTTCAGGTGTAGTTAGACCAATTATGACAAAGATAAATGGTAAGAAGAACAGTGTCGATGTCCTACAAAAAAAAAAAAATATATATATATATATACGCTCAGTTTTGTCGCCTTTTATATATACTGCTATAAAGTTCAGATTATTGTTCTTACAGTTTAAGTATGGTCTAGAAATAAAAAGTTTTCAGTAAAACTTGGTTTACTTTTAGTAAAACTTTAGTAAAATGCATAGCTATTTTAATAGATTAACATGTTTTAATAGGTGGTTTCCTAGGTTAAAAAAAAAAAAAAAGGAAGGAAAATAATTAGTTAACTGACATAGTGACACTGGATTATAAAATTTCTGTGAAAGCTGAGTTCACTGAATCAGAGGTTTGCCTGTTACTATTTTAGAGGATACTGTCATTGTAACGCAATCATACCATTAAAAATACCAAAATTTCTATGGGATGTTATTATTGGTCTCCAGAGATATTCAGATGAATCATTAAGCTTTAAATATAAAATTTTTTGTTTTGTTTTGTTTTTTTTTAATTTAAATTATTAGATAATGCCACATACAGTTTTATGGAGGTGTTATTGCATTTTTTGTTTCATTTTCTTTTGAATTAAATGCATATTTAATTATATATATGTATATACATATGCATTTTTATTACAAATATACATATTTGTATGTTATATATATGCAGGACCACTCTGATAACAAGAGATTAATTGAAGAGTACATTCAATACAGTATCTGAAAAATTAGCATGCAGCTAAGTAAACTGGAAAAAAATTAATGCTAACAAAAAAAAAACCCCAAACCAAACCAAACTGTTGAGGGAAATAAAGGACTAGTTAGTGACCTGAGCTTGTAATTCACAAGAAACAAGAACATCACAGGAATACATTGTTATGTAACAGAATATGTTGTGCTTTCTGGCTTAAAGCAAAATTTAGTAGCAAGTTTTACCACAAAGCACAAACTACAGGAAATATAGAAGTCTGATTTAAGGAAAAAAAAGAATGCTGCTATTCAACCAAAAAGGCTTTAAAAGAATCACGAATCTCTATTATCTGAATAGGAAGTTTCCATTTTTAAACAAATAATTTTAGAAAAATGTGGCCACAGAAGTCATGATGTTTCCTGACCCCATAAAACATTTAAAGCTAATTTCATTTGTCTGCTTCCATTTCTTTAATAATTAATTAGGAATAATTTTCTTGACTTCAGTATGTACCTCTAGTGTTAGTAAATCTTCTCTGTAATGATTCATCATAAAGCTGAAATCAAGAACTAGTGTATATTGTACATAGCACGCTACTATTTTATGTCCAGAAATTCTGTAATTGCTTTAGGAAAGCCACATTCGTAAGCTGTTAGGGATTTCCTCTCATCAGGGCTCCTTTACTTAAATGTAGTGCTGCAGTTACAGCTCAGAGCTACCAGCATTGTTTCCTGTCTGAATCCTGTGTATAGTAGCCAAATGGTTTCCCTTAAACAGATCAACAAAAGGCCATAAACTGAAACAGCAATAAATAATCTAAGCAAAATATGGTTATCTTTGCTCAAGGGATTCAACAAGGACAAATTACAAGTCCTGCACTTGAATAGCTCCCATGGAGTAATAGATGCCCCTGGCAAACTGAACTATCTTATGACCCCAAGGTCAGTAACAGTATCACATAGTGAGAAAGTATGAGGACCCATGACATAAGCGTCGGGCAAGGATTATATGTCATTTTCATTAAAGATCTTACTTGAACTCTTGAAACAAAAAGTTTTGATGGTTGTATTCAAAGCTTAGGCAGTCAAAACCTTCATGGAAGTGTTGTGTGGCCTGGGAAACTCAAAACTTTTAGGACCTTCATTAAATGCTTCAGATAACAAAACTCCTGCAGTTGTTCACCTTATGTAAATAAATTGTGGTAGAGCAAGAACATTAGTAACCTCCTTACCACCCTCGGGGTTTTCACCATGTTAATGTTGAATAATCATGATGCAGAATATATACTACACTGAAACAGCATTTCCACACACAATATTGAGAATAACTAAGCTTACAAGGAAATATGTTGTTTGAAAAACACCGCTAAGTCATTAAATAGTGCCCTTTTTATTAATCATAAAATACAGACAAAACTCATTCTGTGGTCTTCAGCAAAGTATGAGTATGTGTGTGTAGGAAGAAATTAAAAGCATCTTTACTAGCTCAGAGATCTTACCATTTTATATAGCACCATCATTTATTTTCAAGAGGTCATACATGGAAGATATGTAAGCACACAACGTATAGACCTATAACGTATGTCCACGGGCCATTTGTAGAGCCTACGTGCAAGAAGCAACTGTAGAGCTGATTATTTCAAGATTCTTTAACTCTCAGTTGTCAAAGGAAAATTGTCCTGGAAGAAATTTTACATCTTCATATATAGAAAGAAATCATGCTTGAGAGTTCTGTATTTGTAGTTTTAAGATTTTATTTATCAAAATTCCTTTCATTGCTTCTAAACACAGATTTGGATAGGAGTTTAATCTGTCGGCAAAATGTTGGTGTTTAGCTTTCCTTTGCCTCTTTTTTTTTTTTTTTTTTTTTTTAATGATAAACTAAATGTAATGAACAGAATGATATCTTTCTGGTAAAACTTGATAGATTTGTACGCTTAAAATGACCTTCCTTCTAAGAATGCATTAGGCTAAAATTTATAAAATAATGATGTTCACAGAAAAGGCTTTCCACTGGTAGGTGAGTAAAGAATTAACTGTACTAACATAATCTGGAATAATAAAATATAAAAGATTGAAATAGAAAAGAAAATATTAGTAAGAAAAAAAGAAGGGTGCTCAGTTTTTTTCTTCACTGTGGAAAGAGATGTGTTTCTTACTGAGGCTAGCCAATACCTTCTATTTCTGACAAAGACAGGATAGATTCACCATTTACACTCAAGTTAACCTGCCAGGTAAAACCGTATTAAAACTTTGTTTGAACTTAATTAATACCAAGGGGGAAAAAAAAATTTAAAAAATTAAAACCAAAGTGAAAAAGAAAAATACCAACCACCACCACCATCAAAATACGCACACAGACAAAAAACACCACCACAGAAAAGCAAAACAAAACCAAACCAAAAACACCACCTCCCCTCCCCCGACATTTCTTTGCAGCTTTCTTTAACTCCTAACAGTTTTTATAAGGAAAATTGTCTAAGTCCTACAAGCCCTTCTATTTTTTTCCAATATCACTCCATCTTCCTTCACAAATTTCCTTTAGCTTTGGACATAAATTTGAAGCCATAACTAGGTGCACAAGTTGTCTCACTGACTTGTGAACATTCACATAATTTCACAAATTTTACAGAAAGATTTTCAAAGCATTTGCAGGAAGGACACCCATGTTCATACAAAATGAAACTGATACATTTTTACTTCATCTTCTCCCTGGCTGCTTTGACTTACTGTCTAAGAATAGTACCTTATACTGAGCTTTCACACAAGGAATTCTCTCCAAAGTTTCTGTATAACTTAGACTCTTTATTATAAATAATGACAATCTAATTTCCGAAGTTAAATACAAACCACTAGAAATTAAAGTTATTAGTAATTTTACTATGAAGTTTTTAGAATATTTTTTGTTTGCATCAATAAATATAAATCTGCTACTACCTGGAATTCAATTGAAGGTAAGTTTATATGTATCTAGCCCAATTTTTAGCTCTTTGAGAAATGAGAACTGTTTTGAATAATTTTCAACTAGAAACTAACCCTCAAGTATTAGACTAAATATAAAATCTCTGCAATATTTATGTTTTATTTTTTCACCCAGCTAAATATGGCATAGCCTGCTGGATGCACATACATGCATATATTAAGCTAATAGATGAACATCCATCATGTCTTTTGCTTAGAGCAGTGGTTTCTAACCTTCAGGCTATGCTGAGCCAAATTGGCTCTTCCTTAGGTTTGAAAAAGCCTGTCAGCAATTATGAGACTCTCCTGTCATGTGTATGCACAAGAATGAGATTTTTTTATATATATTTATATACAAACCAATCTGAAATCTATATTTTCTAAGTGTAAGCCAACTTTAGTTTTAGGGTTTTTTAGCAATTGAATTTAGGTATAAATTTTAAAAGGGTTGCTGTTAGCATTAACAAATGATTTGATGTCATTATAGTCACATTTAAAAATCTGAGATATGGTATAAATGAATGGCATCTTGTAGCCTGTGTTATGTTGTCATTGTTTTTTTAATTATATTATCCAATAATGTTACCTTGAGTTTTTTGTTTGTTCATTTCTGAGAGTTTTCTTCGCATTGCTGAAAACACTTTCAGTTTTCATTAAGCCGAAGAAATATAGATGTGCTTATTTCCTCAGACGCTGAAATTGTTGTCCCTGCTTTAAAAAAAAAAAAAAAAGTCATCAACATTAGGAAAAGTCTGGCAGTATCCTTCAAATTTTAAAATTTGAATTTTGAGTTTCATGTACTTTTCTTGGACTGTCTTTATGCATACCCATTGCTTGAATTATTAAAAGTGAAAAGAAGAAATTAGACATTCATTTTTGACTATGCCTGTTATTTATTGCACATAATCATTTAACATATTGCTAATCCTCAAGAGTGGTCCAAGGTCATTTGTAAAGACATGTTGTCCTAGGTTCAGCGGTAGCAGTGATTTTTTTTCTCCTTCTTAGTAGCTGGTGCAGTGCTGTGTTCTTGACTTTCAGCCTGGGAACAGCGCTGATAACACCAATGTTTATAGTTACGGCTTAGAATGTTTGGTTCGACCTAAGACTTTCTGAGTCTCATGCTCTGCCGGGGAGGAGGGGAAGCTGGGAGGAAGCAGAAACAGGATACCTGACCCAAACTGACCAAAGAGGTATTCCACACAACAACACGTCATGGCCAGGATGTAAAAAATTGGGGGCAGGAACCCAGAAGTCTCTCTCTCTCTTGGCTCGGTCGGGTGGTGAGCAGTTGCATCCTCTTCCCTTATATTTCCCTGGTCATTATTATTATTGGTGGTAGCAGTAGTGATTTGTGTTATACCTTAGTTACTGGCCTGTTCTTATCTCAACCCATGGGAGTTACGTTCTTTCGATTCTTCTCCCCATCCCCCCCCTCAGAGTGGGAAGGAAGAAAGAGGGGGAAGTGAGTGAGCAAACTGCATGGTTTATGGCTTAAACCACGACACATATACACAGGTAAAGACTTCTTAAGAAGATCAAGTGCCTTGTGAAGTAGAAATTAGTCAGGGTAAGGCATTGTCATGGTTTAAGCCCAGCCAGCAACCCAGAACCAGGCAGCCGCTCACTCACTTATCTCCCTTTATCCCCCCCACTCCCGGAGGGATGGGGAGGATAATCAAAAGAATGCAACACCCACGGGTTGAGATAAGAACAGTCCACTAACTAAGGTATAACATGAAACCATTCCTGCTACCACCAGTAATAATAATGATAAGGGAAATAGCAAGGCAAGAGAATACAACCACTCACCACCCGTCGCCCTATACCCAACCTGACTTGAGCAGTGATCAAGCCTTTCTGGGTAACTGCCCCCTGTTTATATACTGGGCATGAAGTGCTGTGGTATGGAATACCCCTTTGGTAAGTTTGGGTCAAGTGTCCTGTCTCTGCTTTCTCCTGGCTTCCCTTCCTCCCTGGCAGAGCATGAGACTCAGATAATCCTTGGTCAGAGCAACCATTACTTATGAACAACTAAAAAAGTTGGTGTTATCAGTGCTGTTCCCAGGCTGAAAGTCAAAAACACAGCACTGCGCCAGCTACTAAGGAGAAAAATCACTGCTACTTCTGAACCCAGGACGGGGATGAACGCTCTAAGTCTCTCAGGTGATTCTGTAGCTCTTATGCATAGAAACTAGAGTCCATAGGTGAGGTGCAGAAGAGGGTTTATAACACATTTCTGAATTTTGCCTTATCAGCAAATCTTCATGAGTTCTGGACACCAGTTCCTTGATATTAAAGATGATGCCTTCTAGATCCCAGCTAGCTAAAAGACCAGTCTTACTTCTATTGATGCCCACAGAATTTTTCTCTGATTTTTTAAAAAAAGCATAAAACTGTCATTAAGGTGTAGAAACAAATTAGTGGGTTTTTTTTTTTTAATCAATCTTCAGTGCAACCCATTCTTTCCTCATATATTAGCCGCAAAGGAATTGTAATTTATTTGAATTTGATATTGTTTGTGCATGCTTTGTATGATCATATTTCATCCTATTGGTTGTTTATAAACTTTTTCCTTTGACTGTATCTTCATTTAGACATTGTTCTTTTTACTGTGGAGATTTATATGTTATGTACTGTATACACAAATGAAAAGAAACTCAGCAAAGGAATGTGTTTAGCTCTGAACAGATTTCTGTAAGACTTTTTAGATTGCATGTTTCTTTCAGTCCCAAAATGAAGAATTTTTACTGATCAGTTCATTTATGTTTCTCTCAGTTATTAATGTCTCTAAAGGATGAAACTTTGAGCTGATAACTACAGAAAGCAGAATAGTCTCTGACACACTACTAAATCAAGACATAAAGATATTTTTTTCTTATAAATTAGTTTATTCTCCTGGTAAAGAGCCACAACCCTTAAACAGGTTTTCAAAAGCTGTTGATAGTTCTGGGGTATTGCAACCAACCATGTTACTGTAACTGATCTTGAACCACAAAAATATGTGACATGAAGAAAAAATAAGCAGTCAGAAATTAAGTTCTGCAGTGCTCTCTGTTGTTTTACAACTTTCCTTAGAGTCACATTTTAAAACTAAGAAATACTTTTATTCAAAATCTTGATTAAAAATACACAGTAATAAAGCCAGTATGTGCTTCACACTCTAGACAGAAAATCTTTCCTCTGTTACTATCTTTTTCATTCTTCCCCACATCTTCTCTTCAAGAAACACTGATTTTGAAATCCTAAGTGGTTCAATAGAGATTTATGGATTTAATTAACATTTTCTCAGGCCCAGACTGAAAATTCTGATGTATATTAGAGATAAGATCTTCCTGACAACAAGCCGTAGATGTGACACAAGCTTGAGCTTTTATTTGGTTGTTTTTGTTTGTTTGTTTTGTTTTTTTTTTTTTTGTCTGGGACACTTACTTTTCTTCAGTAACTTGTGTGGTACTTATTTTGGATTTGTGATGAAAACAGTGTTTATAATGCACTAACGTTTAAGGTATTGTTGAAGAGTTCTTGCACAAGATCAAGGCCTCTCCTACCTCTCACACTGCACTGTCAGTGAATAGACTGTGAGAGGGAAGAAGCTGAGACATCTCACCCAACTGATCCCAGCTGACCAAAGGGATATCCCATATCATATGATGTCATGCTTGGCAAAAAAAGCTGGGGAAAGAAGGAATAAGAAGGACAAATATGTTTAGAGCCATTGCATCTGTCTTTGCAAATAACCATCGTGTGATGAAGCCCTTCTTTCTTGGGCATGGCTAAATACATAGCTGCTGATGGAAAGTAGTGACTGAATTCCTTCTTTTGCTTGGTTGTGCATGAAGCTTCTGCTTTACCTATTAAACTGTGTTTATTTCAACCCATGAGTTTTATCACTTTTACCTTCCTGATTCTCTTCCCCATCACACTGTGGAGGAGTGACAGAGTGAATGTCTGCGTGGGGCTGAGCTGCCTCCTGGGGTTAAACCACAATAGTACTGTGCAGAGAACTGAGCTTCAGTGCAGTCTTCAAGTACCATCCCTTACAATGAAGCTCTTCTCTGGAGAAATAGTGCATCCATACTTCTTTCCTTCTTTTTTCCCTATCGGAGGAGTTCATAAAGATTCAATTTCTCTTAACTACTAAAATTGGCATGCACTTTATTTTTGTTCTGGAACTGGAATGCTAATTTTGAAACAGTCTTTGAAATAATGCTGATACGTAAATTGACATGGTGTTGCTATTGTAAGAACTTGCTTATTGTTACTGACTTTTGGTCATTACACTGTTATTTTCCATTTTGAATGACTGACTGTGGTTGATATTTCCTTCTTTGTATTTCTTTCCTTGATATTGTATGATAGGATTTCCACACACAGTGTCTAGTCCAAAGAGATTTTTTAGACATGTGATGATTGATGTTGTGTTCTGAATACCAGACACAAGGTAAAATACTTATTAAAAGACATGTATATTTTTTTTTCTTTTTTTTTCCCAGGTTTTTTTTTTCTTATACACTGTTTCTTAGAGAACTAAACTGACCTGAACTGCATAATTAGTTTCCTGGGGGTAATAAGAGAAGCAAGAGAAAACAAACACATGAACAAAACCCAACTTATACACTTACAAAACTCTGTCAGTAACTGAATTTTATTTAAAAATTATATGGTGTTCCCTTATACCTATTGTACAATGGTTATAATAGTCAATTAGAATGTAAGAAATCTAGTTAAAATTTGTTTGTTTGAAGGAGCATCAGTCCATGTCTCTTAGAAATCCTACCCTTGCCACAGAGTAACAGCCCATGCTGGAAACAGATATGCTACTTATATTTATTGTTCCGTATTTTATAGAGGCAAGATATCACTTAGCATTTAATGTTTATTGGCATCTTGCTTTCATGGCCTGGTTTCCACATGAAGAGGCTTATCCAACAGACACAAACTAGAATTTTATCTCCCTCTAAGGCAATGTCTTCTGGCTCTTATCAAAACCAGAATGATAAAAAGCCAGGTGAATTTCTTCCCTGCGAAAAGCAACAGCTTCAAAACCCTGTTGAATTCTGAACTAAGCCAAAAATGTCACTGCAGTAAGGGTCAACTTTCCCTGTTTCTGCTGAATCTGTAATCCAGACGTAGGTAGCTACCAGTAGCAGAAAAATGACTGCTACTGCTGAACCAAGGACACTCTCACACTAGAGAAATTAAGTAACAAAGAGCTGCTGGTCAGTTCTGTCTCTTATAAAAAATTATAATGTTTCCTAAGCCAAACAGAGTAGCTAGGAACAGATGATCACCTGTGTTTTATTAGCGTGTCAAGCAGTAATTCAAACTGGGTTCCTCTACTCATTATGAAAGGAGTTATTTCTCTCCTTAAAGAGTATCATTATGATAATGTTGAAAGTTGAAAAGTACCTTTGAAAACAGAAATTACTTCTACATATAGAATATATAAATAGAAAAGTTGAAAAGTACCTTTGAAAACAGAAATTACTTCTACATATAGAATATATAAATAGTTGTTAAAGCATATTGTATAGCCTTTCCGTTTAATAGCTAGGTTACCTATGTTCAATTCTTAATTGCAGTAATCCTAAAGCAACATTATTTTAAGAAATAGAGCACTCCACACTGTAATTTCCAATATTGATGATGGTTTGCTTTTTCTTTTGAGCTACTCATATACTTTCTCCAGCTGAGTCTTTTCAACACATTCTAAGGGATATTGCACACAGGAAGACTGCAGTTTCTCATTGACCAGTAGTCCCAAATCCTTCTCCACAGGATTGCTCTGAAACAGTTCTCCGCCCAACCTGCATGTGTGCCTGGGATTGCCTCGACCCAGATGTAGGACCTTGCACTTCACCTTGTTGTACTTCATGAGGTTGGCATTGGCTCACCTCTCAAGCATGTCAAGGAAGGCATCCCTTCCCTCCAGCATTATCAACTGAACCGCACGACTTGGTGTCATCGGCAAACTTGCTGAGGGTGTAACCAATCCCACTGTCCATGTCGCCAACAAAGATGTTGAACAAGATTGGCTACAGCACCGACCCCGAAGGGACACCACTCATACTGATCTCCAGCTGGACATTGAGCCTTTGACCACAACTCTCTGTGTGCAGCCATCCAGTCAATTCTTTATCCTCTGGGTGATCCATCCTTCCAGTCCATGTCTCTCTAGTTTAGAGACAAGGATGTCATGTGGGACAGCGTCAAAAGCTTTGTACAAGTCTAGGTAGACAATGCCAGTTACGCTGCCCCTATCCATCAATTCTGTAGCCCTATCATAGAAGGTGACCAGATTGGTCAGGCAGGATTTCCCATTAGTGAAGCCGTGTTAGCTGTCATCAACCACTTTGTTGTTTTTCATGTATCCTAGCATGGTTTACGGAAGTATCTGCTCCATGTTCTTGCCATGCACAGAGGTGAGACTGAGTGGTCTGTAGTTCCCTGGGTCTTCCACTTTCCCCTCCTTGAAGAGTTTTCCAGTCATTGGGAACTTCACCTGACTGCTATGACTTTTCAAGCATGATGGACAGTGGCTTAGCAACTTCATCTACCAGCTGCTTCAGGACCCACAGATGGATCTCATCAGGTCCCATGGACTTGTGCACATTCAGGTTCTGAATGATGATTTTCAACCTGATCCTCTCCTACAGTGAGCCTAAGGTTTTCATCCTCACAGTCCCTCCATTTGTCTTCCAAGACTTGAGCAGCACAGTCAGAGAACTTGCCAGTGAGGACTGAGGCAAGGAAGTAATTGAGAACCTTAGCCTTCTTCAAATCCAGGGTAGACAGCTCTCCTGTTTCCTTCCAGAGAGGGCTAACATTATCCCTAGACTTCCTTTTGGAGGCAACATACCTATAAGAAGTTCTTCCTGTTACCTTTGACATCCCTTTTCAGACTCAGTTCTAACTGGGTCTTAGTTTTCCTGACCTGATCCCGAGCTTCGCAGACAGTGTCCCAGTATTCTTCCCAGGCAGCCTATACTTGGTTCCACTTTCTATAAGCTTCTTTTTTCCTTCTGTGTTTTCTCAGCAGCTCCTTATCCAATCATAGAGGCCTTCTGACCTTTTTGCCCTCTTTCTTTCTTGTTGGGACACAGCACTCCTGACCTTGGAGCAGGTGATCCTACAATATCAACCAGCATTCTCGACCCCTCCTGCCCTCTAGGCCTATATCCCATGGAACCTTATTAAGCAGCTTCCTGAAGAGGCCAAATCTGTTCTCTTGAAGTCCAAGGCAGTGAGCTTGCTGCCTGCCCTTCTCACTGCCCTGAGGATCTTGAACTCCACGATTTCATGATCTCTACAGCCAAGGCTGCCTTGAAGCGTCACATTCCCCACCAGATCTTCACATGTTGGTGAGCATGGCACTATTCCTTGTCGACTCCTCTATTACTTTCAGGAGGAAGTTGTCTTCTACACAACAGAGGAACCTCCTCGATTGCTTGTGCCAGGCCGCACAGCCCCTCCAACACATACAAGGATGTTTGAAGTTCCCCATGAGGATGAAGGCCTGTGAGCGTGAGGCTGTTCCTATCTGTCTGTAGAGACCTTCATCCTCCTTATTGGGTGGCCTGTAGCAGATCTCCACAGTAATATCCCCCATTGCTGCTCTCCTTTTGATCCTAATACAGAAGCTCTCTGTTGGCTCATCACTGGTCCCCAGGCAGAGTTCCGTAAGTTCCAGCCAGTCATTGACATGAATAGCTACGCTCCTTCCCCATCTGCCTGGCCTGTCTTTTCTAAAGAGCCTATAACTTTCTATTCCAACGCTCCAGTCATAGGAGCCATCCCACTATGTTTCTGTGATTCCAACAGTGCCATATCCCCATAGATATGTACACATCTCTAACTCCTTTTGTTTATTCCCCATACAGTATGTGTTTGTATGAAGGCATCTGAGCTGAGCTCTGAATAAATCTGACTCATTTGCAGGAGCGGCTTGAGTAGCTATGCATCACTCTGAGCATTCATTACAGGTGATGGCATCCTACTGGTGGGGGTGGGAAGTATCGATGTCCCTTTTCCCCCAGAAAATCTAGTTTAAAGCTGCCTTGACCACTTTGGCAAGTCTCCTACCAAAGCAGCTCTTCCTCTTCTTTGAGTTTTTTTTGTTTTTTTTTTTTTTTTATTTTAATGTGTAATGTTTTAAAAAAAATTTTTCTTTTCTCATTCATCCATTTTCAGTTCTGCTTTAGTTCCTCAGGGTTTTATTTTTCTCTAAAACTTAGTTTTTTATTTTTTACACAACTTTGACAAATACAGTATTTAAAGTTTCTTTTAAGGAATCTTCCACTCTAGCAAACAGTCAATACAAAAGAAACTTTATATTTTTTGCAGATCATTTAATGTGCTGGCACTGACTGAACACAGAAGAAATATAGAAGAAAACATTGCTACTGAGCAAATGATGAACAATATAAAACAATGAATCTTACCGAATACTGACATTTGCTAACATACTACCCTTTCTGCTCTGTTTAACTGCTTACGCAGTTATTTGGGTTAATACGAATATATGGAGACCTGATCACCACCAATTTGAATAGCAGGTATTTAGGAACATGAGAGACAAAAATAAGAATGCTGAATTTCATTATGACTTTCTAAAATTGTCACCCTGTTTTTGCAGCTACTATTTGACAGTCATAAAACTGTGGAGTGTTTCCAGGAAGAAGCTTCATTTAGAATCTAATGCAGACAAAAATACAGGGAGCAAGGACTGAATGTCGGGTATAAATGGTAGCTTCAGTAAAACAGAAAGCCTCACTACAAAAATAACAAACAAAACCAATTAGTATTTTAACAGCTAAAATAAGGAAAGAAATTGCACAAAAAGAAGGCAAAATAATGTTCTTTTCCTCAAAAGATAATTATTTTAAAACAACAGAATGAATCCAAGAGCAATGATATTTCTGAAAACTGTATTGCATTTTGTGTGCCTTACAAGAAAATAATTAATCTATAATTTATTTCAAAGCACTTGTTTTTATCATATTATAGAATCATAGAATTGTTAGGTTTGGAAAGGACCTTAAGATCATCTAGTTCCAACCCCCCTGCCATGCCCAGGGACACTTCCCACTAAACCATACCACCCAAGGCTCTGTCCAACCTAGCCTTGAACACTGCCAGTGATGGAGCATTCACAACTTACTTGGGCAACCCATTCCAGTGCCTCACCACCCATGCACTAAAATTTTTTTTCCTCATATCCAATCTAAATTACCCCTGTTTGAATGTGAACCCATTACCCTTTTTCCTATCACAACAGCCCATACGAAGAGTCCCTCCCCAGCATCCCTATAGGCACCCTTCAGATACTGGAAGGACGCTATGAGGTCTTCACGCAGCCTTCTCTTCTCCAGGCTCAACAGACCCAACTTTCTTAGCCTGTCTTCCTACGGGAGCTGGTCCAGTCCCCTCATCATCCTCGTGGCCATCCTCTGCACTTGTTCCAACAGTTCCATGTCCTTTTGATGGTGAAGACATCAGAACTGCACACGATACTCCAAGTGAGGTCTCACAAGAGCAGAGTAGAGGGGCAGGATCACCTCCCTCGACCTGCTGGTCACACTCCTTTTGATGCAGCCCAGGATATGGTTGGCTTTCTGGGCTGCAAGTGCATACTGACGGCTCATGCTCATTTTCTCATCGACCAACACCCCCAAGTCCTTCTCCGCAGGGTTGCTCTGAATCTCTTCTCTGCCCAACCTGTAGCTGTGCCTGGGATTACTCCGACCCAGCTGTAGGATCTTGCACTTGGAGTGGTTCAACTTCATCAGGTTGGCATTAGCCCACCTCACAGGTGTGTCAAGGTCCCTCTGGATGGCATTTCTTCCCTCCAGGGTATCAATCGAACCACACAGCTTGGTGTCATTGGCAAACTTGCTGAGGGCACATCTCAATCCCACTGTCAATGTCACTGACAAAGATGTTGAACAAAACCGGTCCCAGCACCAATGCCTGAGGGACAACACACATTACTGGTCTTCAGCTGGACATTGAGCTATTGAGCACAAGTCTTTGCATGTGGCCATCCAGTCAGTTCTTTATCCACCAAGTGGTCCACTTATCAAATTGATGTCTCTCCAACTTAGAGACAAGGATGTTGTGTGAGACAGTGTCTAATGCTTGGCACAAGTCCAGGTAGGTAACATCAACTGCTCTAACCCTGTCCATCAGTTCTGTAGCCACATCACAGAAGGCCACCAGATTGTATTTGTAGAAAAGATTTATATTTCCTATTTTATTTCTTCAATCCTGCTTTAGTGCATACTTGAATACACTCCCATTCGTAGTCTTCCTTTGAAGGGAGGCTAGCAAGAAGTCAGATATATTGTCGTGGTTTAAGCTGCAAATCACTCAGCCGGTTCACTCATTTCTCCTTCTTTCTTCCCCCCGACTCTGATAAGAGGGGGGGAATGGGGAGAAGAATCGAAAGAATGTAACTCCCATGGGCTGAGATAAGAACAGTCCAGTAACTAAGGTATAACACAAATCACTACTGCTACCACCAATAATAATAATGACCAGGGAAATATAAGGGAAGAGGATGCAACTGCTCACCACCCGACCGAGCCAAGAGAGAGAGAGACTTCTGGGCTCCTGCCCCCAGTATTTTACATCCTGGGCATGACATACTGTGGCATGGAATAACCTCTTTGGTCAGTTTGGGTCAGGTATCCTGTCTCTGCTTCCTCCCAGCTTCCCCTCCTCCCTGGCAGAGCATGAGACTCAGAAAGTCCTTGGTCAGACCAAAACATTACCAAGCAGTAACTGAAAACATTAGTGGTGCTATCAGCGTTGTTCCCAGGCCAGAAGTCAAAAGCACAGAGCTGCACCAGCTACCAAGAGGAAGAAAAATGACTGCTGCTGCTGAGCCCAGGGCACATTTATATAATCTGGTTTCATTTACACTGTTTGTAACCATCTATTGATATTTAATATCATGTGATTTAGTAATTGGTATACCTTCTTTTATATAAAGGAATTTGTTTGCAAAGACAATTCCTGAATTCTTCAAATTTCTGGGGAGTTCTGCTAAGAATGCCTAGCCTAGGAATACAGCAGAAGCAATGCAAAGCAGTTATTCTAAGGGGGAGTCCCTTCTGGATAATTATGGAGCCTCTCAGATGCGTCCATGATGATCAGGAGGGATTTCATGTTCCCTTGTTTGTGTTTAGGGACTGTGGCTGTGATAAACTGACTAAAATATTTCAGGGAAAATAAGTTCCTCTGAGATCTGAAAGGGATGATCTCTGCAACAGGGTATTCTGAGCACTAAAGAAGGGACAGAAGCAGAGACATTTATTTAAAATTAATTGCTAATCTTTTCTTTTTAAAGGACAAAATGAATTAGCTTTATGTTCAGGTTTTCTTATACTTCTGAGCTCTTCATTTTTCTCTTGGAGAAAAACCACTTCCATTTGGAACACAATTCACTTCCTCTGCATGTCCCATTCATTTGGCTGCCAAAACAAGGCAAACTCAATTCAGTCAGAGTCTCTTGGAATGCAGCCCAAAGAAAACAACCTAGGTCAAATTTTGGAAGATAAGGAAGCAAAAACGAAAAAAGATGTAACAACATTGTGATCTTAATAGTACACTTTAAAGAGCTTTTATTCTGTGAAGTTCAAATTGTTCCCTTAAAAGCATAGTGCTTAAATAAGCTCTTATTCCTGTCAAATTACTTATCCAGTGTTCATATAACACCCTTTATTATAGCTAAGCTTGTATATACTGAAAACTGCTCATTAAATAAATATTATTTTGAGAAGAATTCTTGGAGTAAAGGGGTATACAAATTTCAAACAGTTTACTAAGAAAAAAGGTAAAAGCATACTGTTACTGGGAGACAAATACTTCTCCCTTCTTCCTTCATTAAAAAAAAAAAGGAAAAAAAAGATGGAAGATTGACATACTGTCTTATAGCAGATAAATAATGATGCAACCTGAATATAATTGAAGTGCTGCTAAAAATTAATTGCAAGGCATAGTGTTCAAATACTCCAAAAATTTACAAGAGTGGGGGAGAAAAAAAAGCATAGAAGAATTAAACACAATACACAGTTTGGGTTGTTTTGTTTTCAGATTTATATAGTGATCTCAAATATTACTTATTTTACATCAAAAATAATATTTATCAGTAATAAATACACAGATGGCGGTGCCTGAAATTAATTTAAGATTTAAATTTTAAAACTACTTTAAATACTAAGTTGATCATCTGTTCCTTTAAAGTGTATTAACTGCATTAATTTACTTCAAGGTAGTGTGTAATCTAATCTCTATAAGAAAGTGCCATGCAAATGGAGGAAAAGGAACACTTATTTAAGCCTTTTATTTTTTTTTAATTTTTTTTTTAATTTTTTTTTTTTTTTTAAAAAAAGAGGGTGAAGAATGCCAGAGTAAGGCGGTTAGACAATTTTGGCTAGTATTTTAAACATACTTAATGCTCTCTTTGAAGAGGTCAGTTCTGAAACTTGCCAAATTTTCTGCTTATTGCAATGGAAATACATTTTCTCATTTTCTCATTTTGCATCCTCTTCATCTGTAATTTTTTTTTTTTTTTATCTCAGTTTAGCTGACTGTTAGGTGAAAAAAATGGCAGGGTTTTAGGGGTTTTCATTGTGGGTTGGTGTCATCGTTTAAGCCTCTCAGCCACGCAGTTTTCTTTCTCACTCACTCACTTTCCCCTCTTTCTCCCCCAGTCCCTGAGGGATGGGGAGGAGGATTGAAAGAATGGAACTCCCACAGGTGGAGATAAGAGCAACTAAATAGTTTAGCAACTAAAGTATAACACAAAACCACTACTGCTACCACCAATAATAATAATGACAAGGAATATACAAGGAAAGAATACAATCGCTCACCACCAATACCCAGCCAGACCAAGCAGCACACCTTCACCCTTCTGGGTCTCTGCCCTCTGTTTTCACATCCTGGGCATGACATACTGTGGCATGGAATACGTCTTTGGTCAGTTTGGGTCAGGTGTCCTGTCTCTGTTTCCTCCCGGCTTCCCCTCCTCCCTGGCAGAGCATGAGGCTCAGAAAGTCCTTGGTCAAACCAAGACATTACCAAGCAGTAACTGAAAACACTGGTGTTATCCATGCAGTTCCCAGGCCCAAAATCAAAAACACAGCACTGCACCAGCTACTAAGAAGGAGAAAAATGACTGCTGCAGCTGAATCCATGACAGTTGGCTTATAAGACACCAGGCCTGCTGCCAACAGATAGGGGTACACCTGTCTCAAAGGCAGAAAAGGATCTCTACACAGGAATTAGATCATTGAAAGAGCTTTAAACAAGATTTAAAGGAGGAAAAGGATAAAACCAGGCTCACTAAAGATAAGCCTGGGGACAGCACACTAAAGTTCAGGGATGGTGTGCTACTGAGTATCTGCCATCTCAGTGGAGGAAAGGGATGTAGATCCATGCTACAGCAAAAATCCAAGGGTTATTGATGTGTTAGAAACCATTGAAGCACCTGAGAATAGTCACACAGAAATTAGGGCTTCTCCCCCACAGAAAATAGCAGGAGCAGAGCACGACTGAAGAACAACAATGCACACAGCAATGTCAACACACAGGAGGAGCTGAAAACCATAGTGCAGCAAGAAAACTGATGTAGTTGCCACCATGGAAACATAGTGGGATGACTTGCACATCTGGGTTGATGAATGAAAGGCTATAAACTCTTCAGAAGGGATAGGCAAGCAATGAGAAATGGTGGGGTAGCCCTGTATGATAGGAAGTATTTTGACTGTCTAGGGCTTAATGATGGTGATGATAGTGTTGAGTGATAAAGGCGATGACAGGCTGCTTAAAGACAAGCCAGCAGCGAAGACCAGCCTGGCTAAACAGAGAGCTTTGGCTGGAACTCAGGAAAAAAGGGGAGTTTGTGACCTTTGGAAGAAGGGGCAGCATCTCAGGATGATTACAGGGGATTGTGAGGTAGTGCAAGAAGGGCCAAAGTCCAACAGGAACTTAGTCAGGCTACTTCCATAAAAGACAATAAGAAATGTTTCTACAAATACATTGGCAACAAGAGGAGGGCTAAGAAGGACCTCTATCTATTATTGGATGCAGGTGCAAGCAGAGTGACAATGGATGAGGAAACGGCTGAGGTACTTAATATATTGGTTTTGCCTAAGTCTTTAGTAATATGATCAGTTGTCTGGGTATCAAGCCCCCTGAGCTGGAAGACAGAGACAGGGATCAGAATGAAGCCCCCATAATCAAGGAGGAAGTGATTAGCTGCATTTAGACACACAATCTATGTACTCTTAGCTGGGTAAAAGACTTTCTAGGAATGCTGAACCCAAAGACTTGTTGTGAATGGAGTTAAATCTCATTGGTGGACAGTCGCAGGTGATGATCCCCAAGGCTCAGTTTTGGAACCAGCTCTGTTTACTAACTTTATCAATGATCTGGGAAAGGGAATCAAGTACATTTTCAGTAATTTTTTGTCCTGGGTTCAGCAGTAACTGTCATTATTTTTTTTTTCTTCCTTCTTGGTAGCTGGGAGCAGCCCTGATAACACCAGTGTTTTCAGTTACTGCTTGGTAATGTTTTGGTCTGACCAAGGACTTTCTGAGTCTCTTGCTCTGCCAGGGAGGAGGGGAAGCAGGGAGGAAGCAGAGACAGGACACCTGACCCAAACTGACCAAAGAGGTTATTCCATGCCACAGTATGTCATGCCCAGGATGTAAAATACTGGGGAAAGGAACCCGAAGGTCTCTCTCTCTCTCTCAGCTCGGTCGGGTAGTGAGTGGTTGTATCCTCTGCCCTTGTATTTCCCTGGTCATTATTATTATTGGTGGTAGCAGTAGTGATTTGCATTATACCTCAGTTACTGGACTGTTCTTATCTCAACCCATGGGAGTTACATTCTTTCGATTCTTCTCCCCATTCCCCCCCCCCCCCCCCCCCCATCGGAGTCAGGGAGAGGGAAGAAAGAGGGAGAAGTTAGTGAATGATCTGCGTGAGATTTACAGCTTAAACCACGACAATTTTACTTTCAGTAAATTTGAAAATGACACCAATTTGGGTGAGAGTATTTATCTGCTTGAGGATAGAAAGGTCCTACAGGGGGTTCTGGACAGGCTGAAGCCAGCTGTATGAGTTTTAACAAGGCTAAGCTCTGAGTCCTGAGCTTGAGCTACAACAAGCTGTGTGCAATGCACACAGGCTTGGAGAAGAGTAGGTGGAAAGCTGCCCAGCAGAAAAAGACATATGGATATTCACTGACAGCCAGCTGAATGTGAACCAGCAGTGTGTCCATGTGGCCAAGAAGGCCAACAGAATCTTGGCTTGTATCAGAAACAGTGTGGTATCCAGGACTAGGGAAGTGATTGTACCCCTGGTTTTGACACTGGTGAAGCTACTACTGGGTTGAGCCCCATACTGCAAGAAAGATATCGAGTTGCTGAAACATGTCCGAAGAAGGACAATGAAGTCAGTGAAGGGTCTAGAAAAAAATCTTATGAGGAGGCACTGAGGGAGTCTAGAGAAAAGGAGGCTGAGCAGAGATTTTTTCATTCTCTATAGCTACCTGAAAGGAGGTTGTAGAGAGGTGAGTGTCCATCTCTTCTCTAAGTAACAACTGATAGCACAAGAGGAAATAGATCCAAGTTGCATCAGGGGAGGTTTAGATTGGATATGAGGAAAAATTTCTTCACTAACAGGGTTGCCAACACTGGAATAAGCTGCGTGGGGAAGCAGTCAAGTCACCATCCCTGGAGGTATTTGAAAGGTGTGTAGATGTGCTGCTTAGGGACATGGTTTGTTGGACTTGGCAATGTTAGATTTACAGTTGGACTTATTGATATTAAAGATCTTTTCCAACCTAAATGATTCTATGATTTTACTGCTAGTTCTGTTATGTTTGTGTTATCTTCTAATATTTTCCCATGTTGGGACAGATTTTTTTTTTTAATTTTTTTTTATTTTCAACAAAGATCCAGAAATAGCTTAATCAGAAGTACAGTATAGCCCTCAATGAACAGAAGTTCCACTATCTACACTGCCTACTTTGTTCATTAATATACTGTTAGAGTTCCAGGTGCATGTTTTGACCCTTATAATTTGGAAGGTTATTTCTTCAGTGTTAGGGCTCAAGTTTCTACATCTGATGAAGAATTGTCATGGTTTAACCTCAGCCAGTAACTCAGAACCACACAACAGCTCAATCACTCCTTCCCCCCCCTCCCAGGGGGATGGGGAGGATAATCAAAAGAATATAACTCCCACAGGTTGAGATAAGAACAGTCCAGTAACTAAGGTATAACACAAAACCACTACTGCTACCACCAATAATAATAAGGGAAATAACAAGGCAAGAGATTAAAACAGCTCACCATCTGCCAACCAAAACCCAGCCCAACCCGAGCAGTGATCTGACCCTTCCAGGTAACTCCTCCCAGCTTATATACTGGACATGATGTGCCTATGGTGTGGAATATCCCTTTTGTAAGTTTGGGTCAGGTGTCCTGTTTCTGCCTCCTCCCGGCTTCCCCTCCTCCCTGGCAGAGCTTGAGACTCAGAAAGTCCTCAGTCAGAGTGAACATTACTCAGCAACAACTGAAAACATTGGTGTTATCAGCATTTCCCCCAGGCTGAAAGTGAAAAACACAGCACTGCACCAGCTACTAAGAAGGAGAAGAATGACTGCTACTGCTGAACCCATGACAGGAATGTTTTTTTCTGACAATGAATGAGTCATGAGAGAATTAAATGGTTTTGCTCATTACTTTTACTACTGAGTGGCATTAAATTTCATTATGAAATGTGACAGGGAGAGCAAGACATAAAATTCAGTCATTAGGTGCAAGTAACGGTGGATACCAATATTTATTCTAAGGTTTTTACGCTAAGGTTTCTTTTCTGTGATTTCTCTTTTGCATCACTCAGACACTTCAGACTCGGTCTAGTCTAGGCTCCTGCCTCTGTGCCACCAGTCCAGTTTAGATGGACTGTTTGACATTCTGGATCCTGGTTGGTGGTCCAGTCTATATGGAGTAATTCCATTTATATGCTGTGTCAGAAATCCATGCATAGTGTGCACTCCATAAGGAGATATTTTTTTATTGTTTATTTCTTTCTAGCTTAGATAGTTGGGATAAGTCACCAATGGCCTTGTTTGTCACATCTTCCCATGCCAATTATTTTTACTTTCTCCATAGTTACAGACATAGTTAGTGGTTGTTGCCTGGATCATTAACAGTTTCTGCTCTCCACCTCACATATGTTACAAGAATTTTAAAGTTAGCCATTTGGCTGAGTTTGTTTATTTCGTGTGAGTACCTACCTAAACCATTAGGAGAAGGGCAGATGCAGCCCACAGCCCTGGAGCAAGACAATCCTATAACAATTTTCTGTACATCATTTGTTTTCTCAGCACATACCAGAACACAACCGGTAAACTAACTCTAGAGCTGTGCAGATGTAGGCAATGTCTCACTTATCTGAATGGTGCTTTCAAGTAGGTTTCAACTTATGAAATGGGTGTCAGTGCTCACTCCTTCTACTTTTATCCATTGTTCTTTTCAATGACTCTCAAAAGTTTTGGAAATACAATGAGAGAAAAACTCTCTTGGAAACTCTACAAAAACAAGCATTTTGCAGCAGTTTTGTATGGTACTTCCAAACTAAATAAGCCCAAATTTGTCAACATCAGTGTAGCAAACCTAAGGAATATTTAAGGTAGATTGGAAAGGACAGCCTCATATAAAGTATAGTTTATCCTTTCTACTGAACAGACGAGTCCTTATCTAGACTCACAGTGATGAAGGTCTATATTTTAGGCTGCATTCATGATGAATTCTAAGATCTCCTTCCTTTGGCTAACTCATTTTAAGTCAGTTTCTAAGTCTGGGTCTTCTAACATCTCTGTCATGGGTTCAGCAGTAGCAGTCATTTTTCTCCTTCTTGGTAGCTGATGTAGCACTGTGTTTTCGATTTTGGGCCTGGGAGCAGCACTCATAACACCAATGTTTATATTTACTGCTTGGCAATGTTTTGGTTTGAACCAAGGACTTTTCTGAGCCTCATGCTATGCCAGGGAGGAGGGGAGCCAGGAGGAAGCAGAGACAGGACACCTGACCCAAACTGACCAAAGAGGTTATTCCATACCACAGCACGTCATGTCCAGGATGTGAAAACGGAGGGCAGAGACCCGGAAGTGTGTGGTGGTGCATTGGGGGGTTCGCTGCTGGGGGGTGCACTGGCTGGGTCAGGTCTTGGTGAGCAGTTGTATTCTCTTTCTTTGTATTTCTCTTGTATTATTACTGGTGGTAGCAGTAGTGATTTGTGTTATACCTTAGTTACTAAACTGTTCTTATCTCAACCTGTGGGAGTTGCATTCTTTTGATTCTCCTCCCCATCCCCCCGGGACTGGGGGAAGAAAGAGAGGAGAGTAAGTGAGTGAGCGAACTGGCTTAAACCACGACATTCAGCTATTCTGCACTACTGACATTCAGGAAATGTTTCCATAGGGTGTTTTGTGCCCAAGGTTCCAAGGAAAGTAATCTTTATCTGGTCAATAGTAACAGCAGGTAACAGCTTCAAACTTTCTTGTTAGGAAATATATATATCCACTGAAAATCAAATCTCTCCACCAATATTTGTCAGGATATGTGGTTCAGAATGAAGGATCTGTGAACAGTTTTCAGCATGTGAATGATTGTACTTCAGAGATTGTCATGGTTTAAGCCCCCCACCCACGCAGTTTTACTCACTCGCTCCCCCTCTTTTTTACTCACTCACTCCTCCTTCACTTCCAACCCCTCTTCTGCTTTTCTAAGCAGTACAGGAGGAAAAAGGGGAATGGGATTCGTGGTCCATAACAGCACCTGTCTGCTGCTCCTTCCTCTTCACCCTCTCCACTTGTTGCAGCGTAGAGTCTCCATAAACTTCAGTTCCTTCAGGAAATACGCGCTTGCTGAGGCTTAGAGTCCTTCATGGCCTACAGAATAGATATCTTGCTCCAGCATTATTCTCTTCACAGGTTGTAGGGGAATAACTGCTCCAGCATCAGGAACACCTCCTCCCTTTCCTTATTCTCTGATCCTACATGTTCACAGGGCTACTTCTTATGATGATTTTCCTTACTTCTTACTGTTTTCTGGTGTTTCAAACATGTTTATCCAGAGGCACAATTCTGTCTGAGAGGCTCAACTGTGTTGTGCCATGCATCCTTTGGAAGCAGCTGGAACCAGCTGTGTGTAGCACACAGCAGCCTTGGTCTCCCCTCACAGAAGCTGCCTTCTTAGCTTCCCATTGCCTCAGTTTAATACATCAAATAAGGCACATTCCAACAATATCAGTTTTTTCCTTTTCTGAAATTTGAGAACTTTTATTGCTGTCCATGAAATTAGGCTGACACTGCTCTCCTTTCACAAGGAATAGAAAGTGAACTTGTATATGATTTCCATGATCTCCATGCTTCCATATGAAATAAGTAATTAAGCAAATAAAAGGGATGACTATGCAAGCAAAAATTCAGTGTTTTCCCACTTGATCACTTAGCTGTCCAATCAGCTTTGAGCTGTCCAATACTTGATATATGCTTGACAACATTTGAATAAATAAGATCCTGTAGTCAGTACAAAGCATATACCATGGATTCACTAACAGCTCAAAATTCATCTTCATGACAGCACAAGTGAGCCCCCAGTTTTGAAAGAGAAGTGTTTTTGCACTGCCTGGAGTCTGATGAAATCACTGTGAAGCATTTTCTACAGATAAGCAGCTGTTCTTTAGAAGTGTTTTGCAAATTTACTTCAAAATTAAGTAAAAACTAAAAATAAAATACAGCAGGATATACTTCCTGTAGAATCAGATAAAATGACTTATTTAATCATATTATTTTACAGCACAAATAATGCATACCGTAAGAAATAGCTAAGGAGAAAAATACATGCAGTAAACTTTCAATTTTACAGTGGCAATTACTGACATGAACTACTGATTCCTCAACTTCCACAGTGACATTAATGACTTCATTTTTACAGAATTATATTATTACATGATAAGTGTAACTGTATAGTGTAACATATTGTACCCAAACCAATGGCATATATGATCCTGAAGTACTGTGAGAAAAGCTGATAATAGCATCACAAAAGCTTTTATTTTCTTTCAGTTTTGGCAGTTATATATATGTTATACTGCCCCAGCTAGCCAAAGGGGAGAAAGACCCAGAGCTTTCAGCACACTATGTAAATGGTGCATACCTCTAGTCTGACATGTGGCTGTGATTTAAGTAATCTGTTCTTAAGTTACAATTATAATTGTACTGGATGAGCACAATGTCAGTCCAAAGATGGACAGATGGGTTTTAGTTGGTCTGCTTCTAGGGACTAAAGTAGGATAATCGCTAGTGTTATCAAATATTGACCTAATTCAGAGATGCTTAGTTTGTGGGGTTATTCTTAACATTTGAGAACAGAAATGCGCACAATATGATAAACTGCATTTGCCTCCTATTACTTCCATATATAAAGAGCTATATATTACATATCCACAATGTTAAAGAATAGTTGCAGCAAGTACTATAGGATTTCTTTAGATATAACAGTTTATCAAATTTCAGGGATACTGAGGGACTCACTATAGGCTAAATATTGCAGTTATCTCTCTGCATCCCTGCTGTTAACAGTTATGCTTCTTCCACAAAGAGTATCTTTTTCAATAATCAGATATTTAATGTAACTGTTATACAATTTTTTTTAAGGTGTTTTTTTTTTGTTTTTTTTTTTTTTTCCCCAGAGACGTATCATTTATAGCACTTTACCATTAGTTTGTACCGGAATTAGGTCAGTTAGTGTGAAGAAGAGTGAACAAGTAAAAAGCTGTCTCCTATATAACTGATAAATCATTAAAGAAATCTGTGTCTTCCATCTTTCCTCAGTCCCAATATAATGGAAATATGTTAAAATTTTGAGGCTAAAGAGTAAGGAAATATGAAACTAAGGTTAACTCTGTGTATGACTGAAATGTGATGTTTGACTATGAGATTCTATTCTTTGTATATCATCAAATTAGTTACATTAGTCTCAAAAGTATGCAACTTTATTACTTACTCAGTTAAAATATCAATCATCTTTCTGAAACACAGCTTATTGTTTAAATATTTTCTTTTTCTTGACCTTTAATTGAATGCTTATAGGTACCTAAATAAGTCAGTAATTGTGTACTACCTCGACACACTGAAACATATTGGTGCATCAAGGTTGTGATAACGTTATTTCTGGTTCCTGTCGTGGTTTAAACCCCCCACCCATGCAGTTTAACTCACTCACTCACTCCCCCTCTTTCTTCTCCCAGTCCTGGGGGGATGGGGAAGAGAATCAAAAGAATTCAACTCGCACAGGTTGAGATAAGAACAGTTGAGTAACTGAAGTATAACACAAATCACTGCTGCTACCACCAGTAATAATACAAGAGAAATACAAGGAAAAAGAATACAACTGCTCACCAAGCCTGACACAGCCAGTGCACCCCCCAGCAGCAAACCCTCCACTGCCAAAAACCTGACCATGCCGTGCACCCCCAGTCTACCACCACCACCGCACCCTTCCGGGTCTCTGCTCTCTGGTTTCACATCCTGCACATGACGTGCTGTGGTATGGAATAACCTCTTTGGTCAGTCTGGGTCAGGTGTCCTGTCTCTGCTTCCTCCCGGCTTCCCCTCCTCCTCAGCATAGCATGAGGCTCAGAAAGTCCTTGGTCAAACCAAAACATTGCCAAACAGTAACTATAAACACTGGTGTTATCAGAGCTGCTCCCAGGCCCAAAATCGAAAACACAGTGCTGCACCAGCTACCAAGAGGGAGAAAAATGACTGCTACTGCTGAACCCATGACAGTTCCACAAGTCCATTTCTTCAGATGATGTCCCATCTTTCCTTTCTAGGATGAATTTAACATTCATAGTAGAAGTCAAACTCAGATAAAAACTCCCAAAACTAAAATCTCCAGCACAGGATACTTTAAATAAACACCAGGTTAAGCTTACTATAGTGTTTCACACATTTATTCTCATGCACTGCAGCAGTCAAATATCAAGCGAAAGCCAAGTGTTTGTCATATATGTGTGATTCAAGTAGAGCTTATACACTGACATATCCAGATCAGGCTGTATGTGGTTCTGAGCAACCTGATCTAGTTGAAGAAGTCCCTGCTCATTGCAGGGGGATTGGACTACAGGACCTCTAAAGGTCCCTTCCAACCCAAACTATTCTGTAATTCCACGATTATGTGAATTAACTTATTTTCTTACACATACACCGACCTCTAATTTAGGCATATTCAGGCATCTTTACATCTGGTGTAAACAGATGATAAGGATTTTCAGTGACAAGTTTTGAGTAGGAAGGTATTTTATTTAATTTTTAATGTTGGTACCTTATATTATTAACTTGGCTTTAATGTCTTTGAGATCATCTATACCACATAACATAATCAAGAGTATTCCTTTGCACGTTTGATTTTTAGAAGGAATCTAATCAGAATTTTTTTTCAGATAAATTTAAATTTCAGACAGCACATTAAAGTTGCGAAAATGAATTGCATTTCTTTCAGCTGAGAATAATCTGAAATATTTGTCTCAAGAACTTTCACTGGGGCTGTAACGTACAATCTTAAGGAAAACCTCCCCAAAATATATATGCAGCATAGATGTCAGATCCTTACAACATTTTGCCCTACAGATCCCCACCTATTTTATAGTGCTGATTGCTAAAGTAGACACAACCATGGCTAGAATATCTTCTTCTGTTGTGCATTCTAGACAGTAGAAAGTTTAAATTTTTCTCTTCAAATATAGATTTGAATTGCTGATTTGTTATGAAAATTTTGAGATCTTTCTTAAACGTGGGGGGGACTGTTATAGATATAGGACGACGCAAGTAACTCCAGTATCAATTGCTATAAAGCAGTAAAGTAGATAAAGGTTGTTTCGGTGTCACCATTATACTAGGTAGCATCTGAGGATTTATAGCTCTGTGAAGATAACCCTCCTTCAATTCTTATGTGGCTGGCTGCATGTATCTTTGTGTGAGTAAGGTAAACCACAGAGACTTTTACTGTCTGTATAAATTAAATTAAGAAACAATACTGACAATCTGAGAAGCAGGCTGGGAAAAGAAAATGAATCGCCATATCTCTCATGAGGCCAAACAGGTTATATAATACCAACAACCATGAGCAGTACAAGTTCACTCTGATAGATAAAATGCCAGAGGAGAATTATGATGTGATAGTTTCATATACTGAATTAATAGATAAAAGGGATACAATGCTATTAACTAGGAACCAAAATATAAAATATTTAAGAACATTTGAAATTCATACACTCCAACACAGTAAAAAAAAACCAGGCAATAATAATTCTGTGGATGATAAGAGCATTTTTTTTTTCTGTGATATTAGTTGAAATGAAACTAAAATGATTAAGAAAAAGAATTATTTCAGCTGAAAACCATCACTGATTTGTTTGCAGAAACTATTAAGTTATGGAAGATAAGAATAAAATAATAATAAATCAGTTCAGTGCCTGTATTGCAGTAGTTCCTGAAAAATCTGCAGAAAGCTGAACCAGGTATTATCTACCTAAAAGTACTATACTATGAATTATATAAGTAGTATCAATTTTAGCCATCAAAATATATCAGCCTTAATAGTCACAGAATCATAGAAAATAGAATTGCCAGAGGTCCCTTCCATTCAACTAGACCAACTTTCTATTTAAAGCACAACTATGACCAGGACTAAGTTTGGCTTTAACTAACCAAATCTTGAAAAAAACACGATGAATGCAGACTACACTATCACCATCATCAAAGAAGGCCTTAAAACAGTTAAATATTATAGGCTTTTTTTTTACCCATTTTGGCCGTTTATGACTACCTTATTTCTTAAGTTTACAGTGATTGCAATTGCCATAACTAATATTCTTCATTATCTAGACTGTTCTGTTGTATTTCACTTGTTCCTGTATCTGATGTGGGTTGGTTTTTTGTTTAGTTCGGGTTTTTTTGTTTGGTTTGTTTGGGCTTTTTTAGGGTGTGTATGTGTGTGTGGGGGGGGGGGGTTGCGCGTTAAAAAAAAACTAAACAAATGAACAAACAAAAACCATCCGGAGTTACAGATCATATCTTACAGCTTTCTAATGATTTTCCTGACAGAAAGATATAGTTATAAAATAGGAATTATTACTCTGATAGCTTTCTGTATTGTGTATATTCCTTCCCAGCCTTGGTGAAATCATGCTTTCTATATGCAAATTAATATGCCCAGAATTTTATTTTATTATCAGTTTAGAATATTTATTTCTCATAAAGAGAAAATAGTTTTCTATTTTTTAATCTTAACTTCAGTATTTCCTCTGCTTACTCATGCCATTATTCTTGGTAAAAACCTCTTTTATCATGCTAGACAGTGCCTTCCTCTGCTTGATATTTTTAGTTTAAAAAGAAACATGAAGTATCATTTGACACTTCTTGTATTTAAAGAAATATTACTTGTGAATCTTCTACATACTCTTAATTCATTTTTCTCAAGTGTTAATAAAATGGTAGGTTACTGAATAAAAAAATGTATTTATTTTCTGATGAAACGGTATTAAAATTCCACATAGTAGAAAAATATTCTTAGATTTATAAAATTTCTATAAAGGAGAAGAGTATAAAACAGACTACCCTGTTTATTGACATATATGTTCTTGCTAATGAATCTCTTAAACACATGCATATAATGTTTTCCAAATTATTATATATAAAAAAATCCTGGAGTTCGGCAGCTTTTTGGAAAGTCAAGAAAGTTTATTAAAACTAAATAAACCTAGAAATTGGAATTAATAATGATTCAACAATACATAATTTACAAACCAAAATCTAAGAGAAGCTCAGCTTGTAACTTTGATTAATCTATTGTAAATGATAGATTAATCATAAAGAACCAAAAAGAGCAAAAGAACCCCAGAAATACGGCATGTTTTAGAATGTTTCAGTTAGGATAAATTGTAATAGCAGATAAAGCTTAAAATTAAGTGTTTTGAACTTTACTATATGGTTAGGTAACTGTCAAACACAAAAAGAAGGAACAATCAAAGAATAGGAAACAAGCACAGCCATGATAAAAAAGAAAGCACTAAGAATAACTAGATAAGTAAAGAAAGAGGATGAATAATCAAAAATCTGTCTCTTGATGTGTCCCAATATGAACCACGAAAGACTGATGTGAAAATGGAAAGCGTTATACTAAAAAAGATTTGGTATTTGAGAAAGTCAGAAGTGCAAATAAATGTTGAAAATATTAAGACATTGCATGACGGCATGTCCTTCAGTATTTGTATGGGTGGATCTGTTAACTGTCATTGAGTATTGCTTTTTTGTGTAAAACTGATTTAATTATATTGGGTTTTTATTCCTTTCTTCTACTGTCAAATATTTGGACATACACGCATCAAAGGTCTTTATTTATTTTCCTTATGAATTTTTTAAAATAAACAGAAGGCTTTGAAATTTAATTGAATGGTCGTTCTTCCTATTTTCACACATCACTTTCACAAAACAAAGGACAAAAGCCTTCTTCAGGAACTGATATGATTCACTGTCAAAGCAGCAATTAAATAGTTAAGTGGAACACATTTTGAAGTTTGGTATGGTTTCCTTGCATGCTAGGCAGATTAAAGAAGTAGGAAAAGAGGACTTCTCCGGGAGAATTTTCAGTCTAGGCAGGAGTATTGCTCAGTGTGACTCTACCTAATGTACTATGCCCCTGTTTTTTTTTCCCATATGCTACTGTGATAGTCCTTGAAATGTTACCTGTTCTGCCTCTCAGCTCTTGCTTCTTTACGGTCAAGATCTTGCTCATAGACTGAAACACAATGAATTGAGGAAGCAAGTAACATCTTGTAGTCAATTGGTTTCTCATTTAGTATTTATATGCACATGAGTTACAGTAATGTAGTGCTATGTAGACCAACCCAAACTAGATCTAAGCAACCTCTGTTACCTGCAAGTAGAATCTAATCTTAGGTAAAGAGCTCGTAGTGCAGGCTCATTTACTTTTATTCTAGCTGACATCTAATGCCAGTGTTAGTTAGGTATCCATGCCTGAGATAACGTATTTACTTTTTCGTTGCCGAGCAGTACCGTTGTGACATGTACATTCTTTCTGAAGTAGGACATATCCAGATAAGCACCAGCAAGGAAAGCAAAGTGCTTTTGGGGGCTTAGTGTGTACTATATAGTCTTTAAAACTTAATGGAACTCATGAGAACATGGTCACTGTGCTTTGTAAATTGTAGTCACTCCTAAAAAAACTGTTTGTACCTCTTTACTGATGAAACAGTGGTCAGAGCTACCAGTTTATTCATAGTCTGGAGGTTTGTCGTGGTTTAAGCTGTAAATCTCACGCAGCCTGTTAACTCACTTCTCCCTCTTTCTTTCCCCCCAACTCCGATGGGGGGGGGAATGGGGAGAAGAATCGAAAGAATGTAACTCCCACAGGTTGAGATAAGAACAGTCCAGTAACTCAGGTATAATACAAATCTCTACTGCTACCACCAATAATAATAATGACAAGGCAAATACAAGGGAAGAGGATACAACCGCTCATCACCCGACCTAGCCGAGTGAGAGACTTCCGGGTTCCTGCCCCCAGTTTTTTACATCCTGGGCATGATGTGCTGTGGCATGGAATAGCTCTTTCGTCAGTTTGGGTCAGGTGTCCTGTCTCTGCTTCCTCCCGGCTTCCGCTCCTCCCTGGCAGAGCAAGAGACTCAGAAAGTTCTCGGTCAGATCAAAACATTACCAAGCAGCAACTGAAAACACTGGTGCTATTAGCTCTGCTCCCAGGCCCAAAATCAAAAACACAGCGCTGCACCAGCTACCAAAAAGGAGAAAAATGACTGCTGCTGCTGAACCCATGACAGGGTTTTTTGTGGTGTTTTTTTTTTTTTTTTTTTTTGTCTGTTCACCACTGAAGAAGCATATTTCAAATAATTTTCAAATAATTGAGAATAATGTATGTTTTTCAAAATTATAGCTACAGTCTATACTAGAATGAGTTATAGCTGAAATACTTAGAAATTGTCTTGTTCTTCCTTTTCTATCCTTCAGTTCTGTTGCTGCATTTTGCACTAACAAAATAGCACTTAGTTTTCTGGCTGTGATCAAATACAACGCTGAAAACCACCTTGTGCATAGTTTCAAGCTCTGACAATGAAGGAGGTACTTATTACAAGGTCACACTTTCTTACTAGAGAAAAAAAAATGCAACCAGTGTTGCCAGTGTTGATTTTTTGAAACTTCTGCATGAAAATGAGTTTATTTTGTCATCTCCACTATCCTTAATAAGGTTAGATTAGCTACTTTAAACAAGAACCTACTGTTAGTGACAGGAAAAAGAAAATATATAATCCTTTTCATTTTAATAGGCAGTATTTTTTCTCTTCCTCATACTTTCTAAGAAAGGATTGTACGAAGAGAAGTCAAACTTCTTTCAAAAATAAGGCTTGTTTCTGTAAATCTTTATTTTCATCTTGGCCATGCATAAGCAGTCTTCACAGTGTCCTGATGTTTCACAGTACACATCTTCAAAATATTTCTGTAAAACAATCTTTGCTACAGAAATGCACAGACAGACAAAGGACAACCTGTGTAAGAGACCTGGGAGCCTAAAGAATCATAAAAAAGTAGAATCATAGAATAATAGAATCATAGAACAGTTAAGAAAGGACCTTAAAGGTCATCTAGCTCTAAATCCCTACCATGGGCAGGGACACCTTCCACTCAGTCATGTTGCTCAAAGCCCCATCCAACACTTGCAGGGATGGGTCATCCGCAACTTCTCTGGGTAACCTGCTCCAGTGTCTCGCCATCCTCTCTCACAATAAATAATTTCTTCCTACTATCTCATCTAAATCTACCATCTTTCAGTTTAAAACCATTAGCCTTTATCCTGTCACTACACTACTTTATAAAGAGCCCCTCTCCACCAGCACCACCACTCAGCTTGATGTTATCCACAAACTTATCTCATGTTTTCAAATATATGAGATTCTGTTTTCACTTACAAAATATTGATTTCAACATCTTACTCAAAAAAGAATATCAATGTTTAGCAAGTATGTTAGGGAGGAGGGAGCAGGGGGAATAAAATAAGAATGATTATAAGAAAACCATGAAGGGGGTAGCATATGGAAGGTCTGAACTTTGATAAAAAACTGCATAGACAGATGTACACATGGAAGGTAGGAAACAGCCGTGGCACAATTATTCATTTTCCTGCATCTTGTTAAGATCCAAAAAGACCACAGTTTACAGTTTTTAATTCTGTCAGCTGCTCATGTTTGCAGTACCTTGCTCATTTCATTGGTTGGGAAAAGTAGAGACAAGATGCTAGGACTATTGCACCAGGTGCTGTAATAGGTTTCTGTACAAATGTGAATTACATTCATACTGCTGCACCTAGGATGGTTGTTTGTACATGGATAGGAGGTGTTTTTAATATAGCTTTATGTAGTTAAAGACAATCAGTACTAAAGGATCACGCATGTGCTGGTGTGGTCACAAAAGAGCAAGATATTCTTACAAAATGTTAATATTCAGATCCACATTGTCAGCAGGTAGTTAATTAACATCAAATGAAGCTATGTGATACTTTACACTAGCTGAAGAAATAATCTGTTGAATATAACAATATATTCTTATAATTTAAAATAATTGCTTTGTCTTTTTTTTTTTTTTTTTAATCATTATTTTTAAAATAATTTCCCAGCAAATAGATATGAAGAAATTTTGGATGTATATTATTTTAAAAGGAATGTAAAATTGGTGTAAACAAGATATGGCTGTTCTTAATTAATAACGGTACTTTTCCATATAAAAATATTTATATTTTCTATGACTTTTTTTATTCAAACATGATTTATTTTTGGGTCTGTTACTCTCTTTTTTGATTTTGCCTATTAGCCTGAATAGATGTAATTTTATGCTCCTCAACATAACTTTAGATTATATGAAATTTGGGATTAAAAAAAAAAATAAAAAAGAAGAGAAAAAATATTCCAATTTAAATGTAAGGCCAAAATAGAGTAGCTTGTTCAAAGGGGTCATATAGTTCCAACATCAATACAAAAAATATCAAGTCGAAGTTGTCTCAGTAATGGAATCATTCTGTAATATACAAAATGATGCTTTGATATGAAATACATAAAAATACTGTATAGCAAAGGAAGTAACCTCTTCTTGCCTTTTTTCCTTCTTCTACAAGGCTGGAACAACTGGGAATTCAATTAGAATTGAGCTAGGGAAAATATGAAAAGCCCTGTTCTTAGTAACACATGAAGTTTGACTTTGAGGTTCCTATGATTCCCCTTCTAAACAATAGTAACTCTGCTTTTCTGAGAAGATGGAATATTGCACAACATATCCTAAACTTCTTAATTTATTAAAAAGAAATAAGATGGCATGAAAGATGCTGATAAACTGTATAAGTCACAGGTACAACTTTCAGAATATCAACATTCTCACTTAAACTTTTGCAAGACTTAATCCTGTTGTAGTTTTCACAGTTTCTAGAGACTTAAAATGAAAGAAATTTACAAAAATCTCAAATTCATGTTTGGGAGATGCTCAAATATCAGGCTATTGGGGAACATTGATGTTTACTTACATGGAACTAAAAGTATTTCTTAAAGTTAACAGTGCGTCCTGGTTTCAGCTGTAACAATTCTTTTTCTTCCTAGTAGCTGGTACACTTCTTTGTTTTGGTCTGAGAATTATTATGCTAACACATCAGTGTTTCAGTTGTTGCTCAGTAGCAACTTACCCTGATCAAGGACTTTTAGATCTCTCATGCTCTGAAAGTGAGGAGGGGCATAGGAAGCTGGGATGAAGCAGAGACAGGACACCTGACCTACACTAGCCAAAAGGGTATTCCATACCACAGCATGTCATGCTCAGTATTTAAGCAGGGAGGAGTTACCCAGAAGGGACCAATTGCTGCTCAGATCAGGCTAGGTATCGATCAGCGGTGGTGAGCAATTGCATTGTGCATCATTTGCATTTTCTGAGCTTTTGTTTAATTTTTGCTGTTTCTTATTATCATTATTGTTATTGTTGGTGTCCTTTTTATTATCACTATATTGTACTATATTTTAGTTATTAAATTCTTTTATCTCACATGGAGAAAGGGGAGAGGATGAATGGGTGCCTGTGTGGGACTTAGTTGCCAGCTGGGTTTAAAACACACCATAGTCATAATCGACAAAAAAGTCCTTAACTCAAACATTCTCATTGCTATCAGTCTTGGCTCTTTAACATCTGAAAGTCAGCCCTTTTCCTCTAGGATTTGAATTCCTCGTTTTGCAGTCAGAAGAAAACTTAGAAACTTCAAGAAAGAATCCTTGCGATCTTTGACCTGTCTAGACTAATACAAACAATTAAGAAAATCTGGTGTGATAAGGTGTATATTAAGTTTTTAGACTAGAGAGCGAGTCTGAGGGCTAGAATATTTGTATTTCAGTATCTAACTAATCTTTTCTGAATCATAACAAAATTTCTTTTTTGCTGAGGAAAAGGAAGGAAATAAGGAAAGAAAAAATATAAACAGAAAGAAACTGAGAGAATAGGCTGAGTTTAGCAGGAATTTCATCAGATACAGATTATCAGTGCCTAACAAATTCCTATTATGGTTTATAAAGGTACATGTTTCATTTTAAACTCTCCTCACTAGATAGAAGAGGACGGAAAATTCCCAGAGACATAATATCTCCCAGTTCTTGCTAATAAAATTCCTACCACTTTACCTCTCCTTTTAAATAACCTACAGTTAATAAGAATATGTATTTTCTTATAGCACTATGTTATGGGTTCGGCTTCCCCCCCCCCTTCCCCCCGCAGAGTCTCATGTTACGCCGGGAAAGAGAGAAAAGCTGGGGGAGGGGAGACAGGGCGCCTGACCCGGGCTGACCAATGAGGTTATTCCATACCACAGCACGTCATGCCCAGGAGGTAGGATTCGGGGGGGGGACTCTCGTGGCACACGGTGGGGGGAGCGGCACATGGTCTGGCTTTGGCGCCACGTGGTCTCTGGAGCGGCGCACGGTCTGGGGAGTGGTGCGCGGTCTCTCGGCTCGGTCGAGCGGTGAACCGGTTGTATCCTCTCCCTTTGTATTTACTTTGCCATTATTATTGTTGGTGGTGGTGGCAGTAGTGATTTGTATTGTATCTTAGTAACTGGACTGTTCTTATTTCAACCTGTGGGAGTTACATTTTCTTTGGTTCCTCTCCCCATTTCCCCCCATGGGGGGGGGGGGGTCAGAAAAGGAGGGAGAAGGGAAATTTACAGGCTTAAACCACCACACACTAGAAAGTGAATTCATGTCTGATTTTTGGCAGTTGTTTTAAAGGAGAATTACGGGTGATCTCAGAAATAATGTACTGCAAAATGCAGGTTAAATGAGATATTCAAAATTTTTCCTTGTCATTCTCTTTCTGCCTCTTTAATTGAAAGATCAATGACAAAAGTATTTTCAAAAGAGCACTTTCAAAGTTATTGTGCCCAGACTTTTTTATTTCAAAGTAATTTTAAATATTAGAAGTTGCAATCTCCAAAGATTATTTGTTTACAAAGATATTTTTATTGTCCAAGGTGTTAAGTGATGCAGTAATCTAGATATTTTATTCATTGCATTTTTTATATTCTAATGTTTGTCTTTGTTTCATATTAATATATACATACAACTATTTCTGCATTCATACCAAGGGACTATTTTAGTCTTTCAAACAAACCCCGTAAAACCCACACAGAAAACATTTTGCATTCATGGCAAAAGTATCTGAAAAGAGGCTAATAGCCAAGGAAGAGTTATTTTAGATTTGTTTTTCCCCTTGAAATTTTGCTCCATTTCAGCAAAGCTATAGAAAACACGTACTGTTACTTCAATTACTCATTTTTTATAAGGAATATCTACAATTTAGACCCTAAGCTGTCAGTGTGGTTTTTTTTAAGAAGAACAATATTTCACAGCAGTTCATCCAGAATGGCTAACAGGGTTGCACTACATGTCTAGTGATCTTATGAAAAGAAAGCATTGTAGAATCAAAGACTCATAGAATAATTAGAGTCAGAAAGGACCTTAAGATAATCTAGTTCCAACCACCCTGCCATGGGCAGGGACACCTCACACCATACCATGTCGCCCAAGGCTCTACCCAACCTAGCCTTGAACACCGCCGGGGATGGAGGATTCACAGCTTCCCTGGTCAACATGTGCCAGTGCTTCACCACCCTCACAGTAAAGAACTTCTTCCTTATATCTAACCTAAACTTCCTCTGCTTAAATTTGAACTCATTACCCCTTATTCCATCACTACAGTCCGTGATGAAGAGTCCCTCTCCAGCATCCTTGTAGGCACCCTTCAGATACTGGAAGGCTGCTATGAGGTGTCCGTGCAGCCTTCTCTAGGCTGAACAGCCCACACTTTCTTAGACAGTCTTCTTATAGGAGGTGCTCCAGTTCCCTGATCATCCTCGTGGCCCTCCTCTGGACTTGCTCCAACAGCTCCATGTCCTTCTTATTTTGAGGACACCAGAACTGCACACAGCATTCCAAATGGTGTCTCATGAGAGCAGAGGGGCAGGATCACCTCCTTCGACCTGCTGCTCACACTTCTTTTGATGTAGCCCAGGACACGATTGGCTTTCTGGGCTTCAAGTGCACACTAAAGCCAGCTCAACAAACACCACCAATTCCTTCTCTAGAGGGCTGCTCTGAATCTCCTCTTTGCCTAACCTGTGGCTGTACCGGGAATTGCCCCTTACAAGCTGTATGACCTTGCACTTGGTATGCTTGTTCTCACAAGCGTGTCAAGTTCCCTCTGGATGGCATTCCTTCCCTCCAGCATATCAACCAAACAGCACAGCTTGGTGTCATTGGCAAACTCACTGAAGGCACACTCAATCCCACTGTCCATGTCACCAACAAAGATGTTGAATGAGACCAGTCCCAACACCTATCCCTGAGGGACACCACTTGTTACTGGTCTCCAGCTGGACAGTGAGCCATTAACCACAACTCTTTGTGCGTAGCCATCCAGCCAGTTCTTTATCCACCAAGTGGTCCACCTATTAAATAGATGTCTCTCCAACTTAGAGACAAAGATGCTGTGTGGGACAGTGCTGAACATTTTGCACAAGTCCAGGTAGATGACTTCAACAAACATCATAAATTGTTCTTGGTGAAACAAGGAGAAACCTTCTGTTCTCTTGTCTTAATTTCAATGCATGCCCTTTCAAATACTTTAATTTTGTTTAATCTATTTTCTTTTGAGCAAGTAAAGGAGAAAAGGAGCAAAGAGTTCCCTACAGAACTCTCAAAAAAAAAAAAGCCTTTTTGTACAGAACTGCTTCTGTAGCCTCAAATTATCATCAAGGCAAAGTGACGTGAATTTTAACAAAGTTTACGACTTTAAGAATGATATATTTTGATTATCCATATTCCTCAACTCTTTGAAAGTGAAATGTTATGCTTTAAGGTAGCAGAAGCTTTTCTGTCACAGACTAGAAAGAGTGCTTAGGAAAGAAAAAATTAAATAAAAAAAACTAAAGACACCCTAAATAATCTGACATTAATATATCAATATTTCCTACTAGGGGCTTGGATCAGGGATGCTGCAGAGAAGCTGCCTGCCCTAGTCGGTCCCACTGACTATTACCCACTTCTAGTGATCCATGTGAGTGCTACTGATATAGATAGCAGTAGCCTGGAGAACATAAAGAAAGACTACGGAGCTCTGGGAGAGGTGGTTAGGGGCTCTGGAGCTCAGATTGTCTTTTTATCAATTCTCCAGGATACAGGGGAGTAACTTAAAAAGGCTAGGAGGATTGGCCAGGTTAATAAATGTTTAGAAGAGTGGTGCTATAATCAGAGGTTTGGCTATCTAGAACATTGGACTTAATTGAGTAGGCCAGGTGCACTGGGGGCTGGTGGAGCTGGTCTGACAAAGAAAGGGAAGAGTGGATTTGGCAGGAGATTTGTCAGACTGGTCAATGATGCTTTAAACTAGATGTGTTGGGGGAGGGGGCATCATTCCATCCCAACACAGCTAATCAAAGGCCAGCATGTAGAGTAAACGTTCAGGGCAATGTAGAGATATTCCAGCTGCTCCAACCAATTAGAGCTTCAATTGGAAGCTTCAACCCAGCTTCAATTGGAGCTTGGCTCAGATGCCTCTATACGAAAAGCAATAGCATGGGGAACAAACAAGAGGAATTAGAGATGTGTGCATGTTACGGGGGTATGATATCACAGGCATCACAGAACCATGGTGGGATGGCTCCTATGACTGGTGTGTTGGAATGGAAGGTTACAGGCTCTTTAGGAAAGACAGGTCCGGCAAACAGTGAGGGAGACTCGCTATTTAGTTTAGGGATAGGCTGGAGAGTATGGAACTCTGTCTGTGGACAGCTGAGCAGTTGACAGATTTTGTGGGTCAGGGTTAAAGGGAGAACAATGATGGGATACATAATTACGGGGATCTGTTACAGACCGCCTAACCAAGAGGACTCAGTGGATGAAGCCCTCTATAGACAGGAAAAGCCTCACTCTTGCTGGTCCTTGTTCTCATGGGGGACTTCAACCATCCAGATATCTCTTGGAGGGATGGTACGGCCCAGCAAAAGCAATCCAGGAAGTTTCTCAACTGTGTGGAAGACAACATCCTCCTGCAAGTAATAGAGGAGCCGACAAGGAGAGGAGCCATGCTTGACCTTGTCCTGACCAACAGGGAAGGGCTGGTTGGAAATGCGATGCTCCAGGGCAGCCTTGATTGCAGCGATCATGAGATGGTTGAATTCGAGATGCTCAGGACAGTGAGAAGAGCATGCAGAAAGCTCACTGCCCTGGACTTCAAGAGAGCAGACTTTGGCCTCTTCAGGATCCTGCTCAGTAAGATTCCATGGGATATAGTCCTGGAGGGCAGGGGGGCCCAAGACTGTTGCTTGATATTCAAGGATCACCTGCTGCAAGCTCAGGAGCAATGCATCCCAACTAGAAGGAAGTGTTGCAGGAGGGCCAGGAGACCTCCTTGGATGGATAATGAGCTGCTGAGGAAAATTTGAAGGAAAAAAAGGCCTATAAAAGACGGAAGCAAAGACAAGCGGCCTGGGAAGAATACAGGGATGTTGTCCAGGAAGCTAGGGACCAGGATAGGAAAACTTAGGCCCAGTTAGAATTAAACTTGGCTAGGGATGTTAAGGATGAGAGGAAGGGATTCTATAGGCACATTGCAAATAAAAGGCAGACTAGGGACAACGTGGGTCCCCCCCCCGGAAGCTATCAGGAGAACTGTCTACCCTGGATTTGGAGAAGGCTGAGGTTCTTAATGACTTCTTTGCCTAAGACTTCACCGGAAAATGCTCTGACCACATCACTCAAATTTTGGAAGGCAGACACTGGGCAGCGAGAATGAAGACACTGGGCCCACTGTAGGAGAGGATTTGGTTCGAGACCTTCTTAGGAACCTGAACGTGTACAAGTCCATGAGACCTGATGAAATCCATCAGCGAGTCCTGAAGGAGCTGGCAAATGAGGTTACTAAGCCACTGTCCATCATGTTTGAAAAATCATGGCAGTTGAGTGTGCCCTCAGCAAGTTTGCTGATGACACCAAGCTGTGTGCTTCAGTTGATATGCTGGAGGGAAAGAATGCCATCCAGAGGGACGTTGACATGCTTGTGAGGTGGGCTGATGCCATCCTGATGAAGTTGAACCATGCCAAGTGCAAGGTCCTGCAGCTGGGTCGGAGCAATCCCAGGCACAGCTACAGGTTGGGCAGGGAAGAGATTCAGAGCAGCTCTGAGGAGAAGGACTGGGGGGTGTTGGTCGATGAAAAACTCAACCTGAGCTGGCAGTGTGTGCTCACAGCCCAGAAAGCCAACCGTATCCTGGGCTGCATCAAAAGGAGTGTGACCAGCAGGTCGAGGGAGGTGATCCTGCCCCTCTACTCTGCTCTTGGGAGACCCCACTTGGAGTACTGCATACAGTTTTGTTGTCCTCAACATAAAAAGGACATGGAACTGTTGGAACAAGTGCAGAGGAGGGCCACAAGGATGATGAGAGGACTGGAGCATCTCCCATATGAAGATAGACTGAGAAAGTTTGGGCTCTTCAGCCTGGAGAAGAGAAGGCTGCATGGAGACCTCCTAGCAGACTTCCAGTAGCTGAAGGGGGCCTATAGGGATGGTGGGGAGGGACTCTTCATTAGGGACTGTAGTGATAGGACAAGGGGCAACGGATTCAAAATTTAACGGGGAAGTTTAGATTGGATATGAGGAAGAAATTCTTTAGTGTAAGGGTGGTGAGGCAGTGGAATGGGTTGCCCAGGTGTGGTGGCTTAAACAGTAAATTTCCCTTCTCCCTTCTTTTCCGCCCCCTCCCCCCCCCCGATGGGGGGAAATGGGGAGAGGAACCAAAGAAAATGTAACTCCTACGGGTTGAAATAAGAACAGTCCAGTTACTAAGATACAATACAAATCACTACTGCCACCACCACCAACAATAATAATGACAAAGTAAATACAAAGGAGAGGATACAACCGTTACACCACCCGACCGAGCCGAGAGACTGTGTGTCGCCCCAGGGACCGCGCCGCTCCCAAGACCACATGCCGCTCCCCCCACCGCGTGCCACGCGAGCCCCCCCCCCCCTCCCTCGAATCCTACCTCCTGGGCATGACGCGCTGTGGTATGGAATAACCTCATTGGTCAGGTGCCCTGTCTCCCCTCCCCCATCTTTTCTCTCTTTCCCGTCGTAACATGAAACTCTGCGGGGGGAAGGGGGGAGGGGGGGAAGCCGAAACCATAACACCAGGGAAGTTGTGAATGCTCCATCACTTTTGGTGTTCAAGGCTAGGTTGGACAGAGCCTTGGGCAACATGATGTGGTGTGAGGTGCCCCTTCCCATGGCAGGGGTGTTGGAACTTGATGATCTTAAGGTCCTTTCCAACCCTAAGTATTCTATGATTCTATGAGTATATATTGATTTCTCCTTTTTAATACAGGTCTTTAAAATGTATTTTACTTTATAGGTCTGTAAATTTCTACACTGTCTAATTAAAAACTTTTAATTCCTTCTCAATTAATATTGAGTAAGATAGTGAATTACTTTTTTGTTTGCAACTTACTTGATTATGAATTACACATGAAAAATTGATTAATTTAAATTTTTATCCCTGATCTTAACTTACCTAGAAAAGCCTCACATAAAAGGTGGTTCATAATCAGTTATGCTTCATAACCTGAGTTCTGTTAAAAGTCTTCCCTTAAAGTACATATATGTTAATTAAAAAATAACAGATATACTTGCATAGTATTTTTGGGAGTTTTGGGGTTTTTTTTTGTTTGGTTGTTTTTTTTAATAGGGCATAACTGTAACTGTTTTACTTGTATGGATTATTTTAATTGGTATTTTATCGTCTGAGAGATCATGAAGGTGTTCAGGTGACGAACTTTTCAGGACTCATAAGTATAAACTGTCACTAAACCCCAAAACAATTAAGAGCTAGGTTCTCAACTGACAGAAATAAAATGTTCATTTTTTAAATTACATATATTTCTTCTTACTGGCTTCTTTCCATAAGCTTTAATTTGTAGAATATTTTCTTATAGCAGAATTTTATCTTAAACTTTAGAAATATGTATACTTTTCTTATTAAATCTTTTGTAATGCTGTTAAATATAATCACATAATAAACAGATCTCTGAAAATATTATATAACAACATTTCAGCATCTTGATAACATGAATAAACAGTTCTTTTCCTACCAAGAGACAGAGAAATTTTTAATTATTATTTTGCTGTTTTGTGAATTTTTTTTTTCTGAGAGCTTTCTTATTTCAGAAATATCCTTCTTTCTTTATCATGTGGAACTTGTTTTGTTGCAGAAAGGAGAAGATCCATGTTCTGCAGAATTATACTCTTGTTTGTACGCCCAGCCTGCCCCTGTGGTTGAGAGGGAACCTGAAAGCACATGGCTCAGTGAGGGCAAGATATGTTCTTAATGTTTCCTTCTGGGTAGGATTTGGACTTAAATAGTACCTAGCAAGATGGGTGAGACGGAGTTCAGCATCTGTCCAGGTCAGGCAAGGAATATAGATCTTTTTACAGATCAGTAGTTCTAAGCATAACATACTGTCTCTCATCTTCAGCTCAGAAAGTGACATTCAAAAATATGTGCAGATGGTAAATAAATACATATTATGATGTGAACTGAATAATGTGAAAGTCTCCTTTCTACTACAAGAACAATATTCCAAGCTGCGAAATTACAAGTCCTGACTTCAGCTCAGGCTCAGGTCTGTACTCTGTGGCAGGATTCTAAATTTTTTGTATGACATAAAAGGTTAATTGGGAAATCTAGAAATCATGAAGACTGCAGTCTGAGAAACAGAGGCTGAGCTCAACGCTTTGTAAGCAGGAGGCTAGTTCTTCTGGTTATCCAGAGGCTCATCTAACACAAACTTCCAGCTTCCTCCTAAGGAATCTAAAAGCCTTTAAGACTCTAAGAAATGCTCTTAATCTCTAGAATGCTCTCTGGACTCCTCTCTTAGAGGATGCAAACGCTGGTTAACAAGATCTCAGCTTTCAAAACTGTTTCATAAAAACATTTTTCCAGCAGCAATGCCAAATATGCTCCAAAAACTCTGGGAGCTAAAGCTGAATGGTGAGAAATCATACTCAGTTTTTAATCATGTTGTGTAAGTTTTGAAATGAAACAGCTTGGCTATTCTTTATCTTTTAATTATATTCTGTAATTTCCTTTCAAAGCTGGGGAGAGGAGTAATTTTTTCCTTCTGAATGGAATTTAAATTCCCCTTTACCATTTCTAATTCCTATCAAATGGGAATTTAAATTTTTAGCCTTTTTCTCTTTCAATATTCTGTCTTGCAGTAGCGCACAGTTTAGATGTCTATGAATTGAAGTGTTTTATTCATTCATTTTCATACAGGTTTGAGGCATAGTGGTGTTATTCTGCACTTCAAAAAAATGTGAGGATAGGTAAAAAAATTATCAATATTGGCTTTTAATATAAGGAAACCAGAAAGGCTTGCATGAGTTGACGAATCCTCTATAAACTTCCAAAGTCAACAAAAATGAAACAACCCCTTGTAAGTATTTCCTCACTGGTTTTTTTTCCGTTTTTGTTCTCTTTCTTTGTGGTCAAAGATTAGGTCATGCCATGTAGCATGAAGGTTCAGTTCCTCTCTCAGTCACTAGTTTACATGAGCTACATTCACTCCGAACTGAAAAGTACAAAGGAATCAGCTAATGTCTGTCTCAATCCAAGCTCACCCTTATTGGAGCTCTTTAATAGAAAAAGAAAAATTCAGGAACTTAAATTATACAAAAAATATTTAAAAGTTAAACTACACGTCAGTTTTAAGCCTTTTATTATGATGTCATCTATGTTGCTGTTCTTCCTGCTGAGTCACTGTTCCTTGCCTCCCTGTTGTAGATAGGGCAAAGTCTAAATCTAGCCTTTTTATTTTAATCAGTTTTAATAGGTCTGATAAATATTTAAATGCTTGTCTTCAAGAATATTCCAATTACCTTACACTTTACAATAGGATATTAAGATATTTACTAAGGACAAACTATTAATTTCCATAGTTTATCTATAAAACGAACATTGCTCCCTGCTCAGAATAGCTTTTTTATTTTCCCTTTTACCATCCACGTATACCCCTATTAGGTTAGGTTTTCTTTCTCTCTCTCTTTTTCTTCTTCTCTTTAGGTCTCTTTTAGCCCTTCTGTTTCAGGAGGACAAAGGCAACTTCTTAAAATTCTGCTTATGTTCTTGGGAAGTGTCACTTGTTTGGCAGAGATCATAAACAGTAGCAAGGCTTGATTTCCCTGCACAACTCTTCACACAGACAGACTTGATATCAGGAAGCTGTTTTCCAAGACAGGCATAAATTAAGCTGAAACTCCCTTACAGAATAATGCTTAATGTTTTATAGAACGTACGAATAGCAGATTCTAATGTCTCTTTAGTGTGTCAGTTCCTTCTTTTAAGCTCTCCTTTAAAGACATTTAATAAAAATAGATATTTAGAGGGTGTTTTCTTGAGAGGGTGAGGGATGACTGCTGATTCAGTACGAGTTTGAGCGTTTTGGGTACTTTTTAATTCTCCTGGAAGGCGGGTGGATGGAGGAGTTCTTGGCAATTTTTCCCACTGATGATTTAGTATGAAATTATTTATTCAAAGCTGTGAATTTTGTCTGCAACATGGACAGTGGGATTGAGTTCACCTGCAGCAAGTTTGCTGATGACACCAAGCTGTGTGTTTCAGTTGATACACTGGACAGAAGGGATGTCATCCAGAAGGACCTTGACACACTTGAGAGGTGGGCAACAGCAACCTCAGGAAGTTCAACACTGTGAAGTGAAAGGTACTACAGGTGGGTCAGGGTAATCTCAAGTACAGCTACAGGCTGGGCAGAGACGTGATTCAGAGCAGCCCTGCAGAGAAGGACTTGGAGGCGCTGGTTGATGAGAAACTGAACGCGACTAAATAGTGTGCACTTGCATCCCAGAAAGCCAATTGTGTCCTGGGCTGCATCAAAAGAAGCATGACCAGCAGGTCAAAGGAGGTGATCCTTCTCCTATACACCGCTCTGATGAGACCCCACTTGTAGTACTGTGTGAAGGTCTGGTGTCCTCAACAAAAAAAAAGATATGGGGCTGCTGGAGCAGGTATAGAGTAGGGCCACAAGGATGATCAGGGAGCTGAAGAACCTCCCGTATGAAGACAGGCTAAGAAAGTTGGGGCTGTTCAGCCTAAAGAAGGCTGCATGGACACCTCATAGCAGCCTTCCAGTGTCTGAAGGGGACCTACAAGGATGCCAGAGAAGAACTCTTCATCAGAGACTGTAGTGATAGGACAAGGGGTAACGGGTTCAAACCTAAACAGAGGAAGTTCAGGTTAGATATAAGGAAGAAGTTCTTTACTGTGAGGGTGGTGAGGCACTGGAACAGGTTGCCCAAGGAAGTTGTGAATGCTCCATCCGTGGCCAGTTTCCAAGGTCGGACTGTAGAGAGCCTCAGGAGACATGATGTGGTGTGAGGCGTCCCTGCCCATGGCAGGGTGGTTGGAACTAGATGATCTTAAGGTCCTTTCCAACCCTAACCATTGTATCAGTCTATGCATGCCCTGTTGTACGTGACCAAGTTAATTTTGGCAGTACCATGCGTACAGAAATTTTTAGAAACTTTACACAAAAGTTTTTGGAAGTTCACAGTAAAAAGGTGAAGATTCCATCTGCTTAGGCATAATTGAGGAAAGTTATATTCAAACAACACGTTTGCCACTTCTTCCCCTCCCATGTTGATTTCAAACTTAATTAACCTCTTTCTGAAATATAAAGCTGCATGTGCCAAGAAGTATTTTTCAGGAAGGTATTCAAATAATAGAAATACTGGTTGGATGGTCAATATTAATATTTCCTATGAGATAATAAGACATTGCTCAGTTGTATGAAGTCCTTAGCACTGTGTCAAAAGACTGCACCAACCCAAAAGTTATTTACTGAATGCATCCAAATTGAATAGGCTAGAAGTAGACTAAGACAGGTTTCAAAGTTATGCACTTTATAACAATAATGGATGAGTGCAGTAGAAAACATGTTCTACTAAAAAAAAAAGGAAATCTAACTTTTCAGCTAAATAAATTTTTAAAGTGTTTGTTTTGCTTTTGGATCACAAATAGTTAGTAAGCCAACAGAATATGAGTTAATCCTGTTGTCTTGAATTCACATTGCTATAAATTTGGTTTTCCTTTCTCAGAACTGTTCTAACAGAAAAGGATGAAGAATGTTTCAAATTAATCTACTGTAAAATGTAGTGATTAATTAAACTGCACATAGAACTTTTTATTTTTTTAATGCTCTCAGGACTAAATAATTCCATAAAAGACCATGGGTGAGATATAGCTGTGTTTCCTCCTTTGACACTATTTTAAAAAAAAAAAAAAAAGGAGACTTCTTGGAATATGTAATGTCTTTCAGGGTTAGAGTCTGTGCAGGCAATGTAAAAATGCAGCAAATGTGAGGAAAAAAAGAAAACAATGTGTAAATAGAGATGGAGCATCCCATTCAAATCTTAGTATAATACTATTTCAGGGACTGTTATTAAACTTGTATTTTCCAGGTAAAAGTGCCAGTAATGCTTTTTACCCTCACACATATTGACTGTGTATATTAATAATCTGTGCTGTTATATTTAATCTACATAAAGAACTAACTTTATATTCTCCATAGAATTTATAATCTATTTACACGAAACAAGCATCAATAAAAGCACCACCCTGGTGCTATGCGTGCAAATTGTGCCAGGGCTGCCTGATGAATGCTTTGACAAAATAAGTGGATGATTCAGTGTTAAATCACTCACAGTTGCAATTCAAGCAATTGTGCTACAGAATTCCAACAAGAAGAGTTGCAATATATTCTGCCTAATGTCTATTTTGTGCAGGCAATAGAAGAAACATATCAGTTGCCTAACTTCAAGGATGCATAACTGAAAAGCAATATAGGTTTATTTATAGGAAAAGAGCTCTCCTAAGTGATGGTCAGTTCCTTGTTAGAATTTAAGCTAGCTAAATTATCAATAATTTCTGCTTTCGGATGCTTAAAGTAATATTTTAGAAACAGTTTAAATGGGAAAATTTTTTCCTAATAGAAGCTTTTTCAAAATACATCAAACTTCAAGTAGCATCAAGCTGAGAATAATTATCCAAGAATATCGAGATGGGAAGTGGTTACGAATTACTGAAAACAAGAATTATCATGGAAATAGTTATTAAAAGCTGATAAATAGCAGGAACATTGATGTATCTGAAATTAATTATTGTGAATGCAAGAATAGCTTGCAAGCACCATGTAGATGCTTCTTTTGTTGGTATGCTATATCCCAAGCCAACAAACTATAGAACTATGCCACGTATAGAATACACAATGTGTAGAAAGTGATACAACATAAAAGTGAGGGTAAACGGTAATAAAAAGAAAAGTAGAATTTTTCTATTTTTGAAATTAAGTAGCTTATTTATTATTTATAGTTTTTTATGTACTACTCCTGCAGTTTCTTAGGAACCCCGCCTTCTGAAACTTTGACCTTGAAAAGGGCAGCATGGGGAGAGTGATGCAATTTCCTATAAACTGAAATTATGGAGTTAGGAAACTGGTCAGTAAATGACTGCCAAATAGAGGTATAGCAAAATGTTCTTTTTCAGCAAACAACTGAGTCAAAATTCTCAAGCTCAATAGCAGTTGCTAGCTAGCTTCCTTTCATCAAAAAGCAGAGCATGAGACTCAGAAAGTCTTTGGTCAGACTAAATATTTGAGCAGTAACTAAAAACATCGGTGTTTTCAGCACTGTTCCCAGGCTGAAAGTCAAAAACACAGCACTGCACCAGCTACTAAGAAGGATAAAAATGACTGCTATGAACTCAGGACACTATGCTACTCTGATTCTTCTATTTATCAAATTCAGTTAATGTGCTTTTATAGGGGAAAAAAATACATCAATAAACCATTTCTTCTGCCCTAAGACTAAAATAAATGAAAAAAAAAAAAAAAAAAGCATAAGTAAATAAATGTATCTAAAATACGTTTATCCTTTTGTGGACTGAATAAAAATAAAGGAGATAAGATTGTCGCAAACTCATAGAAACGGAATCTTTGTCTAAATGGTCTAGTAAACATGGCTTTATTGTCATTCTTTTCCAAAATTCAGATGTTGAATCAAATATCCTAAGACTTTTAAACAGAACTATGTCAACATATCTATGTAAATCCAACTAAATTGAGAATAACTCGACCATTTTTATTGTCATCTTTATAGATATCTATCAAAAATCCAGGCCCAAAGCAGAATATATGAGAGTATTAACCTGTATATCTGACTTGAGCTCATATTGTTATTAGGAGTGGGATTCTCTATTATATTTTGTATTATAATAAAAACATGCATTATCCAATTTTCTGCATTAAACATTTGCATTGACAGTAAAAATTTATTGGTTACAATGTTAGCAGATGCAACACAGAGCTTCTCAATTTATTTATTTTTCTTATTTGTATTCATAAAGAGAATTCATATAAAATTATACCTAATTCTAAGCATTCTTATTTTGGGACAAAGTGTTAGAGCTGTGTAATAGAAAGTAAACATGGAATAGTTCTATATATGAAGATGATTGTAGGAAGATCAGCTGAAAAACTTAAACCAGAAAAGAAGCTGAGCTGGAAAATATTAATAAAAGCATTTGAATTATAGTTTTATTATACTTGACTGAGAGTTTTTTGGGTATAAGATTTCAACTACCTATGATCAGGTTCATAGGTCCTGATCATTTGCATAGGTCTTTATTTGCATAAACTGGGATAGAAGAGAATTTATGTGAGAAGACTTTGTGACTAATGCACAAATGATATTTGCAAAAATGGTTCATTATTATTTTTGAGATTGTTCTGTTAAACAATAATTCTTCTTAAACACTGTAGGTGAGGTAGGAAATCTAGCTTGTGTTATTTCCTGTTAACTCAACTAGAAAATGATCTGTATTTAGAAAGTAGTGCATCACTCAACGGTATGGTGAGACTAGTGGGAATAATGGCTAAAATGGTTCTTAGGGCTGCAAATAAGTAAGTTTAAATTATATTGCACCTAAGCCACAAAAACAATTGTCTATTTTAAAAGTATTGTCTCTATGCATGGAAGGTTATACTGGTCCATTTTCTTTAGTCATAGCTTTTTCTGTTGTTTTCTGTTGATGCCTTTGTGTGAGATCTATGCAAATATTTTATCTGTACAAATTAGTGCCCATGAACCTCAATTATTATCATGTTTGAAATCAATGTTTTTGACTCTCCAATTAAGGTGTCATGGGTTCAGCAGCAGCAGTCATTTTTCTCCTTCTTGGGAGCTGGTACAGCATTGTGTTTTTGATTTTGGGCCTGGGAACAGCTCTGATAACACCACTGTTTTCAGTTACTGCTTGGTAATGTTTTGGTCTGACCAAGGACTTTCTGAGTCTCATGCACTACCAGGGAGGAGGGGAAGACGGGAGGAAGCAGAGACAGAACACCTGACCCAAACTGACCAAAGAGGTTATTCCATACCACAGCACATCATGCCCAGGATGTGAAAACAGAGAGCAGAGACCCAGAAGGGTGTGGTGGTGCATTGGGGGGTTCGCTGCTGGGGGGTGCACTGGCTGTGTCGGGCTTGGTGAGCAGTTGTATTCTCTTTCTTTGTATTTCTCTTGTATTATTACTGGTGGCAGCAATAGTGATTTGTGTTATACCATAGTTGCTAAACTGTTCTTATCTCAACCTGGGAGGGAGGGAGGGAGGGAGGGAGGGAGGGAGGGAATGAGAAAACTTTGTGGGTGAAGGGCTTAAACCACGACAGTTATGTACATAGAACCATAGAATCAGCTAGGTTGGAAAAGACCTTTAAGATTACAAAGTTCAACCATTGCCACAGGACTGCCAAGTCCATTGCTAAACCATGTCACCCATGATGAGAGTCTCATCAACACAGTTTTTAGAACACTTCCAGAGGTGGTGATTTCACCACTTCCCTGGGAAACCTGTTCCAATACCTGACCACCCGTTTGATGAAATACTTCCCTTAACATCCAATCTGAACCTCCTTTCATGTTTATTTATATACTAGTTTGACTTCTTGTGTTGCTGTTGATTATTATCTCTTATCAGCTAAATTAATCAGCTCTAGGAATAAGATATTTTTGTCTCTGTGTTGAACACTCAGACATACTCAAGACAATATTAGACATTAAACTTCAAAAATTCATTGTTAACCAGATCCTAATATATTACAGCTATTCTAGAGACTTCTGTATTTTGACTATTATACTGCTATTCACTTGATTTTATTTATTAGCTCCCAGGAAGTAGAAGATAAGCAAATCTATCAAAATTATCCAGCTACGTAAATTGTAAACAAGCGTAGCAATGAGAACTATAAGCTTTATAAAAAAGAAAACAGTAAAAAGGGTGGCTTCATTACAAAGCTAAAGGTTAAAAAAATATAAGCACAATGAAAAAAAAATATAGAGAACAATGCTATGCATTTTCATTATTTTTTTAATAACAGTGCCAAATCAAACTCTTTCTACATTTTCCTTCTTCAAAACTCATTTATTACTTCTTCTGTACCACCATCGAAACTTTGCTGTAAAAACCATTTTTGAGGCTGCACTCTGAGTTTGATTGATTATGAATCTGATCTTGTTAATTTTTATTTCTTTTTTCTGTTTGAGGTGTGTGTGTTTACAGGTTCTCCACCTGTTAGCAAATCAGTTTCATAACTAATTAATTACATAAATGAATAAATATTATTCTACTATTGAGGTGAGTGTATATAAATGTAGCTATGAATCTAGTACATAGGTATGTAGAATGTAGTTATCATGTAGTGATAATGCCTTTACACTGAAGAGAGTAGATTTGGGTGAGATATTAAGAAGGAGTTCTTTACTGCAAAAGTGGTATGACACTGAAACAGGTTGCCCAGGGAAGCTGTGATGCCCCATCCCTGTAAGTGCTCCAGGCCAGGCTGAAAGGGTCTTTGAGCAACCTGGTTGAGTGGAAGGGGTCCTTCTGCTCATAGCATAACTATAATGGTAATAACATTAAGATATAATTATAACAGTGTTATATAACATTATAGAATACCATTATGATAGAATAATACATTATTATTATTAATATTATTATTATATTGAAAGATAAATTCATAATTTATGGAAAGAAATCTATTGTGAGAAATTAAAAATAAAATCCATTGCAATTCCAGGTTTATTTTCTGGTGGTTCTTGCAACCTATGTAATGCATATTGGCTCTGATACCATGGCAAGTGTATCTTCAAGGGTGAAATTTTGCCTGCCCAACCACTTTATTTGTTGATACTCAGATGGAAAATGTTTGAAATCTGCAATGAGTAAACTCGGTTATAGAAGTCCAGTCAACTGCTGTCCTATTGTAAACAGACAATATAACACTGGTTAAAAATCTTTGACCTGTGAGTCCTAGCAGCTTTAAGTATAATCACTGTGGTCAGTGTTCTGACAATGTCTCAAAAAGCACGATATAATGTGTGGATTAATAATACAACAAATATTTACAAAAACTCATTTAATATTACTTCATGAGAGGATACAAATAAAATGTATAGATGATTATTGAGGTATTTATGTCATATTTTATGCCATATGATTATGACATATTATCATTACTTTCCAGGGACTTGATGCAAATCAGTTAATGATATATCCCTAAGAAAAAATTATCTGCTTCTGAAGTTAGAAAAAAAGTTTGAAAATGCAATAATCCAACATTAACCATAAATTAGTTTATTAATAAAAACTAAACATAGATTATAAGCATCCATTGTCTTCAATGTTCTTATTGAAACTTTAGATGTTCAGTGGTTGTCATATACGTATATGATGCACAGGGAAATTGCAGAAATTCTCAGTATTAAATCAAAACCAAATTTTTTTTTTGTTTGTTTTGTTTTTGTAACTCAGATAATTCTTTTCAAAAACCACAAGTCTTTGGAAAACACTTATTGCTTTATCCTTGCACCCAAATGTGCAACCTCACTATTTAATGGAGGTCTTTTCTTTCTTCTTAGATATTCCATGAAATACAATATTTACTCTTTTCCATAAGTAGTAGTGTCCTGACTTACCATACTAAAAAATATCTCACTGTGCAGTTTTTTTATGAATACTTAGATGTGTTTGCACAATTAGACAATTATACTATAGGAAAAATAGTCCTCAATATTTATAAGAGCATTAGTGAAGAAATAAAGACTTTATCTACTTACATATTGATTAAATGAGGAAAAAATATTCTTTCTTATCCATCTGACTTGCCAAAGTCACTTCAATGTCGAGTTCAATGACATAAGTTCAGCTGATTTTTTTTAGTTTATTGCTACAGAAAGAATTGGCTGCTTTTGCATCTCTACATTCCTGGCTTCATCCGTAACACTTCTTTGATCACCAAGGAGATAATTCTACTCATTAAAACAACAGAAAATAACCCAGCAAAAATTAAAGAAGTAGTAATTTATTGTCGATGCAATGACCTGGAAATGCTCACTAAGCAGTCAAATAAATCATAGAATCATAGAGTAGTTAGGGTTGGAAAGGACCTAAAGATCATCTAGTTCCAACACCCCTGCCATGGGCAGGGACAACTCCCGATAAAGCATGCCACCCAAGGCTCTGTCCAGCCTGGCCCTGAATGCCGCCAGCGATGGAGCATTCACAACTTCCCTGGGCAACCCATTCCACTGTCTCACCACCCTTACAGCAAAGAATTTCTTCCTCATATCCAATCTAAACTTCCCCTGTTAAAGTTTGAACCCGTTACCCCTTGTCCTACCACTACAGCCCCTAATGTAGAGTCCCTCCCCAGCATCCCTATAGACCCCCACTTGTTTGTTCCCCATGCTACGAGCATTTGTATAGAGGCACCTGAGCCAAGCTCCAATTGAACCTGGGTCATTGGCTGGAGCAGCTGGAATATCTCTACATTGCTCTGAATGCTAATTATAGGTGCTGGCAACTGACTGGCTGTGTTGGGATGGAATGATGCCCCCTCCCACAACACATCTAGTTTAAAGCATCATTGACCAGTCTGACAAATCTCCTGCCAAATCCACTCTTCCCTTTCTTTGTCAGACCAGCTCCACCAGCCCCCAGTACACCTGGCCTACTCAATTAAGTCCAATGTTCTAGATAGCCAAACCCCTGATTATAGCTCCACCCTTCTAAACATTTATTAACCTGGCCAATCCTCCTAACCTTTTTAAGGTCCTCCCCTGTATCCTGGAGAATTGATAAAAAGACAATCTGAGCTCCAGAGCCCCTAACCACATCTCCCAGAGCTCTGTAGTCCTCTGTGTTCTCCGGGCTACTGCTATCTATATCAGTAGCACCCACATGGATCACTAGAAGTGGGTAATAGTCAGTGGGACCGACTAGAGCAGGCAGCTTCTCTGCAGCATCCCTGATCTGTGCCCCTGGTAGACAACACACCTCCCTTGAAACTGGGTCAGGCTGACAGATGGGTGCCTCTGTGCTTTTCAGAGTAGAGTCCCTTACCACTATGACTGGCCACTTTTTCCTGGCAGCACCAGTAGCTGTTCCTGGTGCAATTGTGTTTCCTCATCAGCCCCCTGCAGGACAGCAAAGCGGTTCTGGGTGGGGACAACAGGTTTAGGAGGAATCCCCTTGCTTTTAGTTGTTCTCTTCCTCCTTTTTTTTTTTTTTTTTTTGTTTTTTTTTTTGTTTTTTTTTTCTTCTTTCTGTTACTGTTTCCCAGCTTCCTGGTTTAGCAGCCTCCTTTCTTGCATGAGTTACAGTGGATACTTGAGGCCCCCGCACAGTCTGGTCCTGGAGCTAGCAGTGCTTCTTCCTCTCATCTTCTCTGACACCTTTCAGCCTAGTAACAGCATCCCGCAACTCCTCCAGCTGCTGCAGGAGGACCTCCACCAGGGAGCACACTGAGTGCAGTCGTACCCATTGCTCACCCTCCCCTCAGGAAAGCAGTGCAGGCACTCTCTACACCCCGAGCTCTGCATTGCAGCCTCCCCTCTCATCATCTCTGTCTGGGTGCCTACACCGGCCTCCGCCAGGGCAGCCAGAGCAAAGCTACCAGACCGTGCCCTGGCCATATGGCAAGTACTCACTATACCACTCACCTGCTTGAGCGAACTGCCACACAAACTGCCTCAAACCCACCCAGTTTGCCACACTCCTGGTTGCTTGTGCTCCCAGGGGTAGGTTTTTAACCAGTCAGGGCTGGTGCCGCTCCTCCTGGCACTGCCACTTGTGAGTCAGCTGCTCGCGTCAGCTGAGCTGCTGGCTCATGGACAAGTTCTACCGAGGACTTGGGGCTCCGTCAGTGGCTCTTGCTGCTCTGAGTTGAAGCTCTTGGACGCTGTTCTTCCCTCCGATCAGGTGCTGAAGGAGTCCTTTCTCAAGATACTCACTTTAGCAATTGACTCCCAGAGTATGCACAAGAAATGAGGCCTGACTCACTGAGAGTATCATAGAATCATAGAATGGTTAGGGTTGGTAAGGACCTTAAGATCATCTAGCTCCAGCCCCCCCTGCCAAAAGCAGGGACACCCCACACTAGACCATGTTGCCCAAGGCTCTGTCCAGCCTGGCCTTGAGCACTGCCAGGGATAGAGCATCTACCTCTTCTTTGGGCAGCCTGTTCCAGTGCCTCACCTTCCTCACAGTAAAGAACTTATATCTAACCTGAATTTCCCCTGCTTTAATTTAAACCCATTCTCCCTTGTCCTATCACTACAGTCCCTGATGAAAAGCCCCTCTCTGGCCTACTTGTAGGTCCCTTTCAGATGCTGGAATGCTGCTATGAGGTCTCCTCTAGGCTGAACTGCCCCAACTTTCTCAGCCTGTCTTCATACAGGAGGTGCTCCAGCCCCCTGATCATCCCAGTGGTCATCCTCTGGACTTGTTCCAACAGTTCCATGATATTTTTATGTTGAGGACATCAGAACTGCACACAGTACTCCAAAGTGGTGTCTCACAAGAGCAGAGTAGAGGATGAGGATCACATCTTTTGATATGCTGGTCACGCTTCTTTTGGTGCAGCCCAATATGCAGTTGGCTTTCTGGGCTGCTAGCAGAATGTGAAGCCAGCTCATGTTCAGCTTCTTGTTGACCTATACCCTCAATTCCTTCTCCACAAGGCTGCTCTGAATCACTTCACTTAACCTGTAGCTGTGCCTGGGAGAAGAAGTAGGACTGCTGATTTAATGGCAGTTCCAGGATAGCTCAGTTCATCTGTCCTGTCAGATTGCACCTCGATATTGCAGTAAAGAAAATGGGTATTTTGGAAGATCATGTTAATTTATGCTAACTCTTTCTCAAATTCTCTAAAGGAACCAAACACCTGTACTCAGTTGCACTCAGTTTTGCTCCTTCATTTTCATTTAAAAAATAATTTAGTTATATGCTTTACTTAGATTATTTTTCTTAGATGCAAATGCATTTTTTATATTTCCTGTACCTTACTGATTTCCCGGAAACTTACTGGTTGAAGCAATTGTTAAAGTCATTGTGAATTTAAGCAGTAGTGGTTGAACTAATTTCTAGTTTTCAAGATGCAGATCATGCCTTCACAAGATAAGGACATAATCTAGCAGTTTATCACCACAAGAAAGACACATTTCTGCCATTTATTCCTGTCTAACCTGTTTTTCTGTCTCTATTCTTATATGCCTTGCATTTATCTTGTTCATTTATTGGGCTACTCCGTGCGATGATTTAAATCACTTTCTCAGCAGAAAATCAGGACTGAAAAATATGCCAGAAAGATGGCTAATTTTTTCTTTGATAAGTGCTTATAATTTATTCCGAAAAGGGATTGAAGAAAGCAGAACAAGAAAAGTAAAATGTCATTAAATAGAATGGTACAAGTGAAGCTGTTCTAAAGGTGACAGAGAGGAAATTTTATCTTTCATTTTATTTCTGATTGTGTGAACTATCAGGTTATGCTACTGTAAATAGAGCAACAGTACCAGTTTTCAGCTCTCAGTTGGAAGCGTTTCCAGTGCTGAGCATGATACTTTATTCAAGTATACCTGACACAGATGCATCAGATAAAATAATGAAGCTCATTTTGAACTTCTGTCTAAAACAAAACGATTATAATTAGCCATCAGGTGTGACAAGGGATTACAGAGAATGATCCATCCAACACTCAGCAACTTCTGTCTATGGTAAATTAAGGCAAATAAGAGGGAATGGCATCTTAGCAAGTTTAGCAAGTTAAGAGAAACTTTTTCACCATGAAGCTGGTGCAACATAAGAACAGATTTTTCCAGAAAGGCTGGTAAATTTACATTTAGGGGCTTCAGTCAGATTATGCTTTAATTCTCCTCCCCATCCCCAGGGACTGGGGGAAGAAAGATGGGAGTGAGTGAGAGACTAAAACTTCGTGAGTTATTAGCCTTAGTGAGGCTTAAACCTCGACATGTATCAACATGGCAGTCTTCAAACTCTGATACGCATTACGAAAGCTGGTTTATTCTTTCTTTTTCCACTGATCAACATGATCCTAAAATTATCCAAACCTTCTGCCCTCTGTTAAAAAGTGCAAAAAAACTTAACATTGTTAAAACTATGAGAGATGTTTCTAAACAGTGACTCGAGGTTTTTATTTATTTCAAACTAATTTTTTTTTTTTGAATGTTGAGAAAACTGGCATATGCTTACTGTCATGCAAAAAAAGTGTGCTTTCACACTGCAGCTATCATGTGTTGGAGAGCATATAATAACTGAATATAAAAGCTGATGATTCTATGTCTTTCTTCCACTTCTTTTCAGACATACATTGGTATGATTAATGCAATAAGCGTTCACCTATTCTATCAAAAGGCTATCTGACGCCATTGGATGGCAGAACATGGTAGCTGGAATAATCTGTACTAAATTGTGTGGAAGTGATGAAATTTTATAAAGTAACATTTCTTTGTAACTTTTCCAGAGTAACAGATAGAGATCTTTCCCCGCATTTAATTAACATCATCAGAATATCACATTAGACTCTAAATACATTCTTTAACAGAATTAAAGTAAAATTTGGATTTTACAAAGGTTGAAGAGGTATAATCCACCTATAATTGCTACAAAATTTACCAAAAAACTGTAAGTTTTAGAAGCAAAGTGGGTGTTGACTTCTCTGCAGCCTAATGTGACAGATGTTCTTCTGATTCTAGAGATGTAATATAGAATCATAGAATCATAAAATGGTTAGGATTGGTAAGGATCTTAAGATCATCTAGTTCCAACTCCCCTGCCATGGGCAGGGACACCTCCCACTAAACCGTGACACACAAGGCTCTGTCCAACCTGGCCTTGAACACCACCAGCGATGGAGCATTCACAACTTCCCTGAGCAGCCCATTCCAGTACCTCACCACCCTTACAGTAAAGAATTTCTTCCTCCTTATATACATTCTAAACTTCCCCTGTTAAAGTTTGAGCCCGTTACCCCTTGTCATCTCACTACAGTCCCTCATGAAGAATCCCTCCCCAGCATCCCTATAGGCCCCCTTCAGATACTGGAAGGCTGCTATGAGTTCTCCACACAGACTTCTCTTCTCTAGGCTCAACAGACCCAACTTTCTCAGCCTATCTTCATATAGGAGGTGCTCCAGAACCCTCATCATCCTCATGGCCCTCCTCTGCACTTGTTCCAACAGTTCCATGTCCTTTTTATCTTGAGGACACCAGAACTGCACACAATACTCCAAGTCAGGTCTCACAAAAGCAGAGTACAGGGGCAGAATCACCGCCTTTGACCTGCTAGCCACACTCCTTTTGATACAGACAGGTCATGGTTGGCTTTCTGGGCTGCAAGCGCACACTGACGGCTCATGTCCATTTTCTCATTGACCAACACCCCCCAGTCCTTCTCCGCAAAGCTGCTCTGAATCTTTTCCATGCCCAACCAATGGCTGTGCCTGGGATTACTTTGACCCAACTGTAGGACCTTGCAGTTGGCATGGTTTAACTTCATCAGGTTGGCATCAGCCCACCTCACAAGCATGTCAAGGTCCCTCTGGATGACATTCCTTCCCTCCAGCATAACAACTGAACCACACAGCTTGGTGCCATCGGTAAACTTGCTGAGGGTGCACTCAATCCCACTGCCCATGTCACCAACAAAGATGTTGAACAAGACCGGTTCCAACTCCCAATGCCTGAGGGACACCACTCGTTGGATTTATTTCTTGTTAGAGAATGGACATATGCCTGCTCTGAATGAAAGCAACTATGGGCAGCTGGCCATGTAGCAGGGGTAACTCCTGGTTACCTCTGTGCAGCCGACCGTGGAAAAGAAGTAACTCCCAGATATATAATGAAACAAGAATGAGGGCCTGGAAGATAAGAAGGAGCTAAAATAAGGAGGATGCTAAATTGGGCTGGAAATCTTGCTTGCTTATAAAAACTACACCTTAGGTTCTCATGAAACATGTTAACCAATAGTATGCCTGTTGCTAAGTTCATGTAACCAATCGTAGAAAGATATGTAATGTTAGAGCTGTAAGCCTGAAGTATGTAAACTGTAACTGCGCCATCAATAAACTGGCTTTAGTCTAATCATATTGATTCCTGACTGAATCTTCATGGAAAATCGTTACTGGTCTTCAGCTGCACCTTGAGCCATTGAGCGCTACTCTTTGTGCGCAGCCATCCAGCCAGTTCTTTATCCACCGAGTGGTCCATCCATCAAATTGATGTCTCTCCAACTTAGAGACTAGGATGTCATGGGAGACAGTGTCAAACACTTTGCAGAAGTCCAGGTAGACGACATCAACTGCTCTACCCCTGTCCATCAGTTCTGTAGATCCATCATAGACAGGCACCAGATTGGTCAGGCAGCATTACCCCTTAGTGAAGCCATGCTGGTTGTCACCTACCACCTTGTTGTTTTCCATGTGTCTCAGCATGCCTTCCAGGAGAATCCACTCCAAGATTTCGCTGGGCACAGAGGTGAGGCTGGCTGGTCTGTAGTTCCCCAGCTCATCCATTTTCCCTTTCTTGAAAAGGGGGGTTATATTTCCGTTTTTCCAGTCATCGGGAACCTCACCTGACTGCTATGATTTTTCAAATCTGATGGAAAGTGGCTTAGCAAAACTCTCTGTCGACTGCTCAGCTGTCCACAGACAGAGTTCCATACTCTCCAGCCTATCCTTAAACTAAATAGCAAGTCTCCCTCTATGTCTGCCGGACCTGTCTTTCCTAAAGAGCCTGTAACCTTCCATTCCAACACACCAGTCATAGGAGCCATCCCACCATGTTTCTGTGATTCCTATGATATCATACACCCATATGCACACATCTCTAATTCCTCTTGTTTGTTCCCCATGCTACGGGCATTTGTATAGAGGCATCTGAGCAAAGTATCTGTGAAGTAATTTGAATAACTACTGAAGCAACACCAGGAAATTATGAAGATGAGGAGGGGCATAGTGTGACCCTTGTGGTTAAGTAAGATGGAAGATATTATTTTTTGCTACTTAGAGATCCAAATACATAATAAGGTATATGTAAAGTAGTTGTATTTTAAAAACTAAAATGAAAACAACAAGCCAACAAAACTCCCTCTTTTGTATGTTGTTTCCAAGAGAACTTATCATGAAGAAATGCCTTGAGTGAATGAAAGTTAAATAATTTTTAGAACAAAGCTAATAATTTGTCAGCTTTTAATCCTATTGTCACAATTTCTTCAGAACTGACAGTAAGCATAGAGGAAAAGAATATTGCGTCTTAACAACTTTGAGTTCTGAATTGGGGGAGTAGCCTAAGTTGGAGCAGGTTGTTGCCATGCCTGTCCTGGAATTTATGACTCTATAGCAGCATCTGCAATATAAGCCCCAACTATCTTATTTGTAATTTAAACATTATCCGATTGTCTGTTATACAAAGACAGAATTCTACTCCACTTCTTTTTTATTAAGTCAAGAAGTCAGGGCAAGCTCTTTTGAAGATCTGTGAAGGAGAGCTATTTCTGTCACAATAGTCAATAAAAAAGCAATTTTAAGAAAAGCAATGTTGTCAGTTGCTCAAGGCATCAGATGGCAGCTGATGGGAGAATCAGATATGGAAGCTTGGATGTTAGTAAAGCAAAAACCAGCAATAACTCATCCTTTACTTGCATACAAAATACTTTGTTGAAAAACTGGATTCAGAAAAAACATGGTTCCCTAACAGCCTCTCAGATGTATTCATAACCCCTTCACAGCTCTACAAATGTTATAAAAGATTGTCACCAAGAAGAGTCAGGATAATTTTCTCCAGTATAAGAAGGAAGGGACTCCTTTTGCAAAGTGTATCACTTAATGAAATATCTTTTCTGTGGACATTAATATAGGACTCTAAAGTGCCCTTGGATAACCAGTGGTATTCAAATAAGGGAATCATGTCTATCAATGTATTTAACATCTTCCTAAGTTTCCAGATTTCACCTGAAATAATTCACCTTATCTCAGCTTATTAAGTAAGATATCGGTCATTGCAGTGTCTATCCTCTCTCTCATGAATATCAACATTTGTAATTTGCCTTCTGTGAGATGCCATATGTTATTAATATACCTTTGTTAGCTTTTAGGTTGCAGTCTGAAGTACATGCTAATAATGCAGAGAGATGTGATGCAGAAATTAGTAAGTATACGTTTATGGAAGGGTGACACGAGACATACATACTGATAACTAGTTCTGAAAGCAATGACTGAATTTTGATTTGTATGACTAATGTCTGCTTCTCCTGCTTGTCCATCAAGGTGTACAAAAGAAGTATAGGATGATCAATATATGCTTTGCAAGCAACTTTCATACAACCCCCTTGATATTTTCTCTGTAATGACATACATGTATCTCAAGTAATTTTGCTTTCCCTGTATGATAAAATATTTTTTTAGTCTCTTTAGTTTCTCACAGAGAATGTTGACCTTAACTATGTCTTTTATTTGCAACCTTTCAATTAAAAAATGGGTAACCAGACAGATACAACACTATCGTGGTTTAAGTCCAGTCAACCACAAAGTTTTTCTTACTCACTCACTCCTCTCTCTTTCTTCCCCCAGTCCTGGGGAGATGGGGAGGAGAATCGAAGAAAAAAAATGCAACTCGCACAGGTTGAGATAAGAACAGTTTAGTAACTAAGGTATAACACAAATCACTACTGCTACCACCAATAATAATAATGACAACAGAAGTACAAAGAAAGAGAATACAACTGCTCACCAAGCCCGACCCAGCCAGTGAACCCCCCAGCAGCAAGCCCCACAGTGCACCACCACACACTTCCGGGTCTCTGCTCTTTGTTTTCACATCCTGCACATGATGTTCTGTGTTATGGAATAACCTCTTGGGTCAATTTGGGTCAGATGTCCTGTCTCTGCTTCCTCCTGGCTCCCCTCCTCCCTGGCATAGCATGAGACTCAGGAAGTCCTTGGTCAGACCAAAACATTACCAAGCAATAATTGAAAACACTGGTGTTATCAGCACTGTTCCCAGGACCAAAATCAAAAACACAGCGCTGCACCAGCTACCAAGAAGAAGAAAAATGGCTGCTACTGCTGAATCCATGACAAACACCTTAATAAGGTTTTGAATAATTCAGCAACAGTGATACCTTCATCAGTGATGCCTCATGTTGTAATGAAACATTATTAGGAATCTTCATTATTAACCTACCGAGACTTAAGTCTGGACATTCACAGTTTATGCAGTGTTTTTACTACAGTAGGTAGAATGTATCCATTTATAATCAACTTTCATGGACATTTCTTACTAGTTCATGTGAAAGATATATTGAACAATTAATTATCATTGTTTATGAGACTTCAATTCCATTTACAGCTACTTGCCAGCCTTCAAATCAACATTAGCTACTTTTACATAATACTTACAAGATGGGTGATCTAATTTTCTTAGTGTTAGCAAAGGATAAATGAATTTTATTAAAAAAAAATTAAATCATAACAAAAGCAAAATTGCAAATAATTGCAAATAGCTGTTAGCAGCTACCTGAGACAAAACTGTGGAAGACACCTCCGACTGCCATTCCCACACTTTCAGTACCTTTACTGTTTTCTATCCCTTGGTTAGTATACCTTCCAAATGGAAACTTCCCCAGAACATTTACACATCAGTGAAATTCCTGTCAGAAGGCTGAATCATTCCATTCCCTATAGTCCAACTCCCTATCCAAAACTGATTCTTCAAAGTCTTCCACTCACCAGTCCACTCAGGTTCCAGAAATTCAGTTCCAAAGGTATCTTACTATCACTTTCAGAAGTAACAATAAAAGCATTGAACAAATTTTGTGAAAAGGATTCTTTGGATACCCAGTCCTTTTCTGTTGTCTGTGACCTTGAGAGAAAGAAAATTATCCACCTTGTGTTCTCATGATCTTCTGATTGCCCTTTCATAATCAGAGTCCTTGTATTATTAAAATCAACAACGAAGGAATGAAGGGTAAACATATACCCTGACACTGAAATATTACTCAGGTTAATTGCTAACATTCTTTCTACTCTTAAGGATGTCTAGTGCCATTCTTATGGATGGAACAATAGCCAGAAAAGAAAACCTGCTTTATGCCTGGAAATCACAGGATTTGATGGTCCTCATTAGGGATTAATTCAACGTAAAACCTTGTGAAGATGGAATTTGCTGCAGTACGCTTCCAAACAATATGCTTTTCTTTTCTCTTCTCTTTTGAAGAAAACTATGCATTTAAAAAAAATAATAACAATATTTAACTATGCAAAGAATGACAGTATCACAGCCTACTCATAATAGCAAAAAGGAGAGCTAGGATTTGAGCTTAAATATACTGAATTCAAACTGGTAGTTTTACTCCTTATGAAGCCAGAGATCTCATTCGATGGGACAAAACTGAGTATAAGAAAACTTGCTGAGCTCAAGATCTACAGTAGAATGAAATTGACTTTGAAAGAGAGAACTTTTAGCATTTAAAAAGCCATGGAGACATAGCACATTTACTGTTATAAATAAAGACTGCATTTCAAACAAAAGAGATTTAGTCACAACATCTTTCTGAAATAAGAATCCCACCTTCTTTATAAAATTCTTATTTATTTGTTGCAGAATATTGGAAGACACCCAGATATGGAAGTTTAAAAAACAACCAGGCAATGGTAAGTGCACTTCAGTGACAGAAGCTTCTAAAGAAAAATAAAGCGGACTGCCATTATATAGTTTTTATATATGTGGAAAGTGGCAATTCCATGACTGAATCAGGCAACCTGGAATATGCAGCATGCATACAATTGAAGCACACGGAAATGTGAAGAAAAAAATAGAAGTTAATCTCATTATAAAAAATAAACTATTCAATACAGCATTGTTTCAAAAAGGGAAGAATGAAAAACCTTCAAGCCATGTTGCCCACAGTGCTGAAATATTTGAAGAAAACATCTTAGGAATAGAATCAAAAATGCTCATGAGAAATATAAGCCACACAGTTAAAGACTGAAATACTCTATGAAGCCCTGTTGCTATCTGATTAATTATATTTGGACAGCCACAACTTAAGAGTTGTGTATTTAAAAACTAGAAGCACCATTAAAAAGTTTATGTTCTTCCTGGGCTTTGCAGTGGCACTTATTGCTAATATGCACGACAAGTATGAAAGATTCAATTTCTACCATGCTTTTCAATGTGTGTTTTCACCTCCAGTTTATAGATACCTCTTTACTTCAAATGCCCAGTTTCAAAAGTGTGGAATAGACTTTTCAAGCACAATACTTACCATTAAGTAGGCATATTATGTATTCAAACTAGAGCTACATTTTTTGATAGATTAAACAGGACACTCATAAAATTAACATTGTGTGTTAATAGTTGTTTTCAAACTTTTTAATTAAAGGTAAACCCACTAAAAGATGTTAATGACTAAGTAGAATGCAGATCAAAAGGTCAAAATCCTGCTTATAGAGCAAAAGCAAATCAAAAAAAAGAGATTACATGAACACACACACAAGACCAAGTCACATACAATGATATTTAACTGCACAAACCCTCAGCTGCCAAATCAGTCGTTGCTTAATCTTTAATGCATGAGCTATCTAGGATTCCATTTTTTTTTTTATATAATATGGCTTCAGACTTAGTAGCTAACATCTACCACTGATTGATTTATAGGTTAGATCTAAGACAACTTTCCTTCAAAATATGATGGGATTTCAAATTTGCTAAGATTTTAAAAACTATCATGCCTTCATAGAACTAGAACTTCCAGTCTTTTGGGTGAAGTTCAGTGAGCCACTGTGGTTAATGGCTCAGTGTCTAGATGGAGACCAGTAACGAGTAGTGTCCCTCAAGCATTGGGAGTTGGACTGGTTTTGGGACCGGCCTTGTTCAGCATCTTTGTTGGTGACATGGACAGTGGGATTGAGTGCACCCTCAGCAAGTTTACCGATGGCACCAAGCTATGTGGTTCGATTGATACCCTGGAGGGAAGAAATGCCATCCAGAGGGACCTTGACATGCTTGTGAGGTGGGTTGATGCCAACCTGATGAAGTTTAGCCATGCCAACTGCAAGGTCCTACAGTTGGGTCAAAGCAATCCCAGGCACAGCCATTGGTTGGGCAGAGAAGAGATTCAGAGCAGCTTTGCGGAGAAGGACTGGGGGGTGTTGGTCAATGAGAAAATGAACATGAGCCGTCAGTGTGCGCTTGCAGCCCAGAAAGCCAACCATGACCTGTCTGTATCAAAAGGAGTGTGGCTAGCAGGTCAAAGGCGGTGATTCTGCCCCTGTACTCTGCTTTTGTGAGACCTGACTTGGAGTATTGTGTGCAGTTCTGGTGTCCTCAAGATAAAAAGGACATGGAACTGTTGGAACAAGTGCAGAGGAGGGCCATGAGGATGATGAGGGTTCTGGAGCACCTCCTATATGAAGATAGGCTGAGAAAGTTGGGTCTGTTGAGCCTAGAGAAGAGAAGTCTGTGTGGAGAACTCATAGCAGCCTTCCAGTATCTGAAGGGGGCCTATAGGGATGCTGGGGAGGGATTCTTCATGAGGGACTGTAGTGAGATGACAAGGGGTAACGGGCTCAAACTTTAACAGGGGAAGTTTAGAATGTATATAAGGAGGAAGAAATTCTTTACTGTAAGGGTGGTGAGGTACTGGAATGGGCTGCTCAGGGAAGTTGTGAATGCTCCATTGCTGGCGATGTTAAAGGCCAGGTTGGACAGAGCCTTGTGTGTCACGGTTTAGTGGGAGGTGTCCCTGCCCATGGCAGGGGAGTTGGAACTAGATGATCTTGATGTCCTTTCCAACCCTAACTATGCTATGATTCTATAAGTAATGATAACTACTTCTATGACAATACCAAGAGGGGATTGTGTCAATTGATTTGTAATTCCTGGATGTAATTTTATATCTTTCCTGAGTAAAAGAGAATGAAAATATAAGGTGTTTCAATATGAATTTTCCACCTCTTAGAAGTTTCAGGGCTCTTTTTTATCAAAAATCAATTAAAAGAGGTGCATGTGAATTACTTTGAGCTTGTTATGATTAAACAAGACCATGTACCAAAAATTTTAAAATTTGTTTGATTAGAAAGGAGGAAGTAAGGAGAAATGATGCTCCAGAGGGTTTATGTGTTTTACTCTGGAATGCTGTTTTTCAGATCACACAACTGCACATTTCTTATAGAGTATACAGAAAAAAAACCCAAACAACATTATAGCAGACAAAACTCAACCCAGTCAATTTATATAATCACAGTCCGTTTGGCTTCTCTTTTGGTCCAACAGATCATTAATTTTTTCTTGAACTTCTTATGGGACTGCAACAAGGGCAAAAGTAATTCCACCTGTTAAGAGTGTTATGACTCACTTTGTTTCTAGTTCATTTTCTAGTAACTTTCAGTTTTGTTTTTTTTTTAGTCAGTTACAGATTCTTGCTTTAGTTTTCCAATGAGCCTTTTCTAGATCAAATATTTCTTCTTACATGAGTAAAACCTAGTTCTCTAAAATGATATTCACTGTCTTTAATTATTTAAATATCCTACAGAAGGAAAAGGAGCATTATACAAAGAGTTCTATCCAGGTCAGGTGACTAGCTTCACCTATTTTGACTGAAGTTCTGTGAATAGTGTCTGTGGTAAAGGTCTGATCAACCTAGATTATCATTTTTTCTGTCAACTGAGGCTGGAGGTCTTGCTCAACTTTTTAATTGTGCTATGGTGAGAATGAAGAAAATTTATTAAGGAAATATAAGTATATTCAGGAAGCAAATGGTCTTTTCAGGAAAGAGAAGAAAGTAATGCCCATATATGGATGTCATATTCTTGACAATGAAGACAATAGGATGCATTTGCCATGTCATAATTTTCCCTTGCCAGTCTGCTTGGGAAAAACTGAAGTGTCAGCCCTGGGAACTCTAGCAGAAGAACACTGCAAGAGTGAGCATTATACTAGAAGACAGACAGATGTAAATACTAAGAATGAGAGTGGGTTAAATGACAATTTTATCTTAATGTGAATTAGGCTTTCCATCTTAATTCAATAATTAGGACTACTAGACTGATTTTTTAAAATATACATGTTGTTCAACTATAGTTCTTAACTCCATATATGGTGTGTTTCCTTTTGCCCATATAAAGATTTAAAGTGCAACATTTACAAGATAACATATTTACTTACCAAATAGGTAATTAGAGATTCTCAGGACTTATTCAATAAGTCACTTTTTTCTCATGGGAAAAAGCCAGTGGAAATTTTTGTAGAATATGTGAGTTTGAATGGTATGGAATAATCAATAAGTCAGTTTGGGGAAGTTAGCTGGGGATGAGAGCTGTATAATGCTGTATTCTAATAGCCTCTGGAAGCCAGTGATAGTATTTGCAGTGATGTTATAAACTTTTAACTTAGAACTTTTTTTCTGTCTTGATAAGTACATACTAGACATTAGACACATTTAGGTTGGAAAAGACCCTTCAAATCGTCAAGTCCATTCATTAACACAGCACTACCATTAACTCCACTGTTAACTCCCCCACTCCCCTGAGCAGCAAGTATTTGAGGGACATCCTGTCCATATTTCTCAATTCTACCTCCGATAATATGAATATTATGTAATCAGTCAGCTCTAGGGAAAACAATTTTAGCAACTATTTTTACTGCAAATGACGGCTGTACTATTGAATTCCCTGTTGTATTTTTTAATTCTTAATTTTTGCTAGAAATAATTAACAATAACTATTAATGTTGTACCAAAATAATTTCAATAGTTAGTAATTTAGTGCTATGTTATATATACCTACTATAGATAAGTACTGCGTAATAAAAAACTGCTTAAAAATCTGAAATAGAATTGCATAGCAGTTTTTATTTTTTGTTTGTTTCTTTCCTATTTTCATTGTATGGTCTAACATGCAGCAGCTTACATTAGACTTCAGGAGACTACTCTATCAGTATACTTTAGAGGTCTCTAAGACATTCAGTCTTTTGAGCAGCCAGTGACTGAAAAGCAGATACATTTACAGAAGTGGGTCACAAAGTTTCCATATTTTTTTAAGAAAAACCTATGTTGCATGCTTTATAACAAAGTAAGAATATTTTGATGTTAAAGACATGCAGCCTAATTATCTTTTGTTTATCTTCATAATAAAATAACTATTAATTAACTAGTGGAGGTATTTCAGTAGTTGTAAAAGGATACACCATTGTGAAGATGTTAAGGACAAACAACTTATTTCTCTCTCTTTTTTTTTTTTTTTTGTTTCCCTTAAGTGCTTTCTTTAATGAGCATGAGACAACAGAGGATTCTATCACCTGATGCATGAGAAGTCCTTCTGAAACATTTAATTACAGCTTTGATAGCCTGGTTTGTGTTTTAGCAAAAAATGCCTAATAAGGTAATTAAAACATCCATTCTCATGCTTCATGTCCATGCTTAGAGTCCACTGGAATTTAAAGTAGCTGAATGTGGTAATGTATTAAATCTGTTCTCTGTACATTTCCAAAGCAAAATAGTTATTCCTGGCAAACATAAAAGAAAGATAGATCTAAGATGTAAGAGGAGAGAATTCCTCTTGTATCACCTCATAATTTCATTCTTGAGTTGTGTTTGGGTTTTGTTTGAGGTTTTTTTCCTTCATCTACATACAATTAAAGGCATTTATGAAATGGTCTTTCTAGAAGCACTTTTTTGTAGTTTGTTTCTTTTTCCCTATAATTAAATAGCAGTGAGACAGAATATATGTATATATATCAATTAATCTTATGTGTCTCCTAAGAGTTAAATAAGTATAATTAATAAGCATATGTCAAGTTTTAGATGGCAGTACCAAGTAAAGTATTATTTTTCTCTGTAAACCTATTCAGATCTGAAACAACACAGATAAATTAGAGAAATACATATTTGGTATATTCTAGGATAAATTAGAAATATATATTGACATTTCTGGCTATCACTGACTAAAGATAAAGTATTTCTCAGTCTGTGCAGGAAACTAACCCAGATTCCTCTATTGTTTCAAGAAAAATAATGCAGTGCATCAATGAAACTAGTTCTACCTTCCTCTGTGCTGTTTTATTTACAGAGAACAATAAAGTAGTGATATGGTTTATTTTTTTGTTGTTGTTTGTACTGACCCCTTCACTATAAGTTGTTGACATGCTGATTACATTTGATAAAAAATACTAAAATACCTTGCATCCACTTTTTGACAGTCAGATATGTTTTGACACTCTCTATCTTGATCTCTTCTCTCTCTTCAAAATATTGCTGAAGTGAGCGGCAAAGGGGAAAACATTCGGCTGAATTCTGTTATTTTGACCAAATAAGACCTCAGACATTGTCACAGGTGAAACATACCCAACAATATATCTGAGCTAAAATAAAACCTTGACTACACCTGCACAGCTTCTAATTTATTAGTTCATTCTCTTATGGGTTAACAAAGCAAGCAGAGAGAGTTAATCATTGTGTGGGAGGCTTACCTAAAAACTCTAGACTACCTCTGCCCGATCTAATAGTTTAGGTGCATCTAGGAAAGAAACAAAGCAGCACAAGTGAGCTATTAATGACTTTACACCCTTTTAATGTATTTGGGGAAGGATCCAGCAGGTGACTCTGACCCAGATAATGATCACCAATTGACTTAAATAAGGAGAAATCCAATAGTATGTGAATGACTTGTTTTGTATATATGCTACCCACCTAAACTGGAGGTGGAATTAAGATGTATACATGTGGATACTGTGACCTCTTAGTACTAGTGCCTTGCTCCCTTGAACTCCAGCTGTTGGTCACAAACAGACTGGATGTCCGGACTGGTATTTGTTTTGTGCAGCACCTCTGTGCTGTTGGATGGACACCTTAGAATAACAATTGATGTCCACATGCTACATACATCCTGTTTAATAAATTAATTTTAGACTTTACAGAGCTAATTATTGTGGGTGGTTCTGCTTTATAAGTTCTGAACTACCGAATTTTCCTGTGACAGACTCCTAATCTGTTAACACTTAGAAGATATACAATGCTATTTTACAGGAATATGCTAAAATGCCATCTTCAAGTCCATCTGACTCAAATGTTGCTGGCAACATCTTCCTCTTGCAACTAACTTTTCAGGCTGAAAAATGCATAAAAGTTTTTGTCATTTTTATTAATCATACTCCCTATGAGAGTAACAACAGCCTCATGTGGGTAGAAAAGAACAGTATCAGTACAAATAAAGAGAGATTCTGAAAACTTTGGAGCCAAGATCTCACAGAAGACTTCAAGTGTGAGAACACTCAGCAGTCCTCTTGCTTAATCTATAACTCTTCAGCAATAACAATGTATAATTATCTATTCACACAAACAATAAAACCATTCAAGGATTATCCCAAATCTTACCATTTCATATGAATCCTCTACCTAATCAAATATTCTAGCTTTTCTTCATAAAAAAGTTCAAGTTCTGTTTGGGATCCTGTCATGGGTTGAGCAGTAGCAGTCATTTTTCTCCTTCTTGGTAGCTGGCGCGGTGCTGCAATTTTGATTTTGGGCCCAGGAACAGCGCTGATAACACCAGTGTTTTCAGTTACTGCTTGGTAATATTTTGGTTTGACCAAGGACTTTCTGAGCCTCATGCTCTGACAGGAAGGAGGGAAGCCGGGAGGAAACAGAGACAGGACACCTGACTCAAACTAGACAAAGAGGTTATTCCATACCACAGCACGTCATGTGCAGGATGTGAAAACGGAGGGCAGAGACCCGGAAGGGTGGGGGTGCACTGCTGGGTCAGGCTTGATATTGGGCAGTGAGCAGTTATATTCTCTTTCCTTGTATTTATCTTGTCATTATTATTAGTGGTGGTAGCAGTAGTGGTTTGTGTTATATTTTAATTACTAAACTGTTCTTATCTCAACCTGTGGAAGTTGCATTCTTTTGATTCTCCTCCCCATCCCCCCCAGGACTGGGGGAAGAAAGAGGGTGGAGTGAGTGAGAGAGTGACTGCGTGAGTTAATGAGGGGCTTAAACCACGACAGACCCACATTGACATATACTCGGCTTGAAGCACTTCTATAATACTTATGTGCAATGAAAGTACCAGAGAAGGAGGCAGGCCTTTCAGGCTGAGTCAAGAAGCACACTTACATTACCCTTCTAATTTGCTAGGTCAGCTGCATGGGTAATAGAACTCACTTCAGTCAAACACTTCTAACGCTTAGCAAACACTTATTTAAAGTGTTTGAGCTCTTTTTTGACTAAATGTCAGAAGGTTTACCTACTCAAAAGAAAAGTAACTTAGCAACTCTGGAGGAATAGTTATTTCTATTCAGTGCAAAAGAGAAATTAACAGCTGGGAGAATGATAACCTCTACAGCTTCAGGAATAAAAAGACATATGAAAGCACTATCAGTATGCAAATATTTATGTCAACATTTATATAATGTTTATCATCGTGGTGTTGAATAAAAAAAAAAAAAAGGACTATCTCCATTTAGTACAATGGAATTAAAACATACAAAAATAAGTGATTTATCATAAAACAAGTCTCTAAAACTGTCAAATATTGACTAACTATGCACTTAATAACTGTATTTTCAACAGACTGTACAAATTCTTTAATCTTACAACCAGAGATAATGCAGAATTTTCAGAGTTATGCTTTTTGGCCAAAACCCATGATTTAATTTAATCAAAACCATAGCATTTCAGAGGAATGCATTTTGATTACTTTTTCACTGGGAAAGACATCTCCATGACTGAATTTCCCATGAAACAACCTTTAAGAAGAAGAATGAATAGTGCAGTAGTCCAAACATTCATTTGACTTATGGCAGAGCAGAGATCTGGAGATTTCCCACATTAAAATAGTTGTCCTCATTAAGAAAAACACAGAGAGAACTTACTAAATTTTAATCTGTCATTCAATATTTCAATAAGTTTTGTGGGAGATAGAAAATAAGTTTTAACATTTCACTAGAATGGTACAGAGGTAGCCTGAGATGATCTGTGTGTACTTTATAGCTGTCTGCAGTAGCACAAGCACCTGCTGCTCAATCTGTGGGATCAGCAGGGGATCAGGCTGCAGAGAGCATCTGTTTCTTATCTTTACGTTTTTAACTCCATCTGCCTTTTAATCAATAGAGAAATGACCCAGTGAAACTCTGTTAGAGAAGCTGTCAGTGACTTCCAACAAATGTAGGAACATGTTCTCCCTCTTTTCTGACCATTTTAACAACTCTAGCAGGTTTGGCTATCCTGCCTTCACAGAGCCAAAGGGAGGATATAGACTTTGGCTGCTTTTTTAACGTTGTCACAAATTAGAATCAGAAGTAGTTCTAACAGCTAAAAAAAATGCATCAAGTTTTGCCCAAAACAAAAGAATAAAATATCAACAAAATAATAAAATATCTTAATATCAAGCACAATCGACTTAAAAAGTAAAAATATATGTGGGTGATGGTTACATTGATATATTAGTTATAATTAATTTTTAATATAAATAGGACAGAAAAAATTCCTAGTTCTAAAATGTTGTCTTTATGACATTTCAGGACCGATTAACAAAATATCCTTACACTTCACACGCATCACATGTGGGATAGACCACCATTTATCTTCTATCACCTCTCCTTTGTATTTTTAATGGCCTTGCATAGAATAGTTCCTTTCTTTAATAGGGAAAAAAGTAATTCTTCCTGTTATGCTGACACAGACCCTAGTACTTGGAACTGGCTTACTAGGGATTATAGTATTTGTCCTGGCTTAATATAAAATTTTTCTCACTGAGAATTTCCTATATTTATTGAGCATTTGAACCTGAGATGTTAAAACTATCAACAACAAAAATGTGCTATCAGTTGCATAGTTAACAAAAAATCTTCTGAGTATATAGTATAGCACAGCGTAGACAAACATAAAGGTATTCAATTTCAGGAAACTGTATCAATAGTTGCATATTTTACCTTGTCTTATTTTCTGCATATTTAGCTATTTAGCACGTTCTACTTTACATGTATTTTGTAGACTTCTAAAATCAATATTTTTGTTCTATTAAGAGGTGTTTGCATATTTACGGTTAAAACAAACAAACAAACAAACAACAACAACAAAAAAACCCCAAAACAACAACAAAACAAAAAAACACATGAATGTGATCATCATGGATAACATCCAAGAAATCTGTTTGCAAAATTCGTAAATCTTCAAAGAAGTTGATTCAGGTGATGAAACAGACATATTCACACATACATATTTGAATATGTTCATATTATCTTGGTAGACAAATTTAATTAATTTTATCTTTGTGGAAATTTCTGTGTATTGAAATGCTGTGAGGGTGGTTTAGAACTGCTAACAGATTGAGAATAAGAGAAAACTAAGCTCTGATTTAAGATTAGAGCATTTCTTTAATGGTAGGTTTCAAGTAAGATGGGTGTGTTTAGCCAGGTTTTGTTTTGTTAGGAAACAGAAAATTTGCTTGTGTTCATAATACACTGCACACATTTATAGACGGTTTAACAACTAGGTGCCATAACAATTAATAGTAAGAAGGGAGCCAAAAACATGAAATAAGTTCAACAGGGAGAAAAGAGACAAAATCAGCAACAACAAATGATGATCAAATTATTAAAAAGCTGATTAATCTTGTAATTAAAAGAAACTATGCTGATCATCAAATATAGTCAGCAAGGGACCATCCTCCTGAACCTAAAATTTAGAAGGAGCAAATGCCAACCAATGAAAAGCATAAAAACATTTATAGAAATACAGTTATTGGACAAATAGGGTGGGAAAAAAATCTTCGTATCTCCAGCTGCAGTTCGTATACTCTTAAGCATGTGTCATGGGTTCAGCAGTAGCAGTCGTTTTTTTCTCCTTCTTGGTAGCTGGTGCAGTGCTGTGTTTTTGATTTTGGGCCTGGGAGCAGCGCTGATAACACCAGTGTATATAGTTACTGCTTGGCAATGTTTTGGTTTGACCAAGGACTTTCTGAGCCTCATGCTATGCCAGGGAGGAGGGGAAGCCAGGAAGGAAGCAGGGACAGGACACCTGACCCAGACTGACCAAAGAGGTTATTCCATACCACAGCACGTCATGTCCAGGATGTGAAGACAGAGAGAGCAGAGACCCGGAAGGGTGTGGTGGTGGACTGGGGGTGCACGGCATGGTCAGGTTTTTGGGATTGGGGGGTGCACTGGCTGGGTCAGTCTTGGTAAGCAATTGTGTTCTCTTTCTTTGTATTTCTCTTGTATTTTATTGATGGTAGCAGTAGTGAATTGTGTTATACCTTAGTTACTAAGCTGTTCTTATCTCAACCTGTGCGAGTTGAATTGTTTTGATTCTCCTCCCCATCCCCCTGAGACTGGGGGAAGAAAGAGGGGAGTGAGTGAGTGAGTGAGTAAAACTGCGTGGGTGGGGGGCTTAAACCACGACAGCATGTATACCTGTTAATGACAGTTATTCCATGAAGTCAGTAGGATAATTCATGAAGTTAGAAACAGGTATCTAACCTAAATACCTTTTTTGAGTTGGGTTTTAATTTGGAAGAAACTAAGTTCATTAGGTGAACTAGTGACAGAAAAAAACTACAGTTTACAGGGGATTTTTTTAATGTGTCATCATCTGTTAAAAGACAAAGACAATGAGAGAATATATATTGTTATTCACTTTTAATTTCACTTCTGTAGCAGCCAGCTTTACCATGCCTGGCATTAATTTTCCATCTTTCCAGAAATCTGAGATTGTGGTTTAGTTCTCTGAGTTTTTTTTTCCCCCTTTCACTGGGAGTGATGGAGAAGCAGGAAGCTGGAGAGAAATGATTGAAAAATAGTATTCGCATCAGGAAAAATTACTTCCATTCATCCAAATGAAGTTTCGTGCAATTTCTAAATTGTAAATTTGTGAATAAAAAATTAATTAATTTCTTCTAATATCAAGCTAAGGTGTATGACTTACATACTTGTGCTTGACTTTTCCTCAGCTTTTTATTCATAGATGGGATATTAGCCAAAAGACTTGATGGTTTGAGTTTTGTTTTCTTTCTGAATTGTCACTTATGTGCCACTTAAAAGCATAGCCTGACCAGGGAAAATTGGTCTAAGTCTTCAAGTCTTCCCTTGGTTGTGAAGTCTTTTGATTAAATAATGAAGATCAACATTTAGGTCTTTTTTCTCCCATGTAGTCTGGGGGGAGCATACAGTCGCTGAACAAACTTGTAATATTTTACTATGTGATTATAATGTGACAAGTTACTTGCATGTTCTTACCCTTTTAAAACAGGATTTTTTTTAACAAGATTTTGTAGCAAAATTTTGGTTGGAATCATTGTTAGTGCTTAAGAGTTTGAAAGTCACTGCCTATTATTTTCTTTAATCACAAATTTATGTCCCCAGACGATATGCAATCTACACAGTCTTCATGCTTGCTATTTCACTGTCCATGAAATCTTCTATCTTGATATGTACAGCATCATCCCCCCCCCAGTCCCAATCTCTCACACTTTAGAAATGGATGCACGTGCGGTCCAAATTTTCTCAAAGCAGAGTAAGTCTGCAACATTATAAGAATAGCAAAACATTACATTAATTTTATTAGTTTTTATAAAATTTCATGGCAATAACTGAAAAAAAAGTACATTAGGATATTTCCTACAGTATATCCTGAAGTGATATTTTAAAATATATATCCTCATTGGCATAGGTATAAATTGTTAAATGATTAAGTGAAGAAGAATCTTCATAATGTAATCAAAGAATTTACAGTATATGAACCATAAAAAGTTGGTGGGAGCTTATACTAAGGTACTGAAGGGATATCTGGTAGATCCACCTTTCAGCAATATTTTCACTGAAGAAAAATAATAGGGATTTTTAAATTATATTAAAGAAAGACTACAGAAGAATAGGCCTACACCAGCCATTTTCTGACAGATGAGGAATTCATTTATTGTTGGTATCTAAAAACCTCATAAAGAAAACTAATGGACGTTTCCAGTAAACTACTTATATGTGACTATGTGGAGGTACTAAAATATTGTTCACTATATATTTGCTCTATATACCAAATGCTAGAGCTAGTGAGGTTATTTTTCAACAGGTTTTATCCGGGAAAAAAAAGCTGTCTGAATTAAACTGAATTATTGTTGAGGAACATGTAGGTTGATTCAAAAATACCAATGAAAATCAGAAAGGCTGTTAGCCTGACCAAACAACCAGCTGCTAGTTTATCTGGTTTTCTGCCAGCATGTTCACCAGCTATCTTGCCAATTGGACCCCAGGGTTGGGGGCTGGCTAGAAATCAGGCAGAATGCTTGGCTTCTCAGCTTGCATACTATCCAGCTGTCTTCTTTGGCTGGTATGAATCCTGGCTAACTCCTCAGTTACCACCTGCCCAGCTGACTTTTGTGGCCCAAAGTGTTCCTAAAGTTGTCCTGCTATTCAGGATCCAGAGCTGTCTGACCAGCTTGTTAGTTGCCCAGCTATCTTGGTGAGTAAGGGAAAGCTCCCTGTTTCTCATCTACTTCATAGGTGTCTCTGCTTTCTCACAAACTGAAAAGTTGTGTTTATATCTTGTTGAGTATCTGGTGTATCATTGATCTAAGACTCCAGATGTCTGGGTGGGAAAAGGTTGGCTGATAAGAATTAAATCAGAATTTGATTCAGTGAATGTTTGCTAATTCCTAACAGCAGATAGTTTACACTAGTGCCTTACAACGTCTGTCACTTCTGCGCTTGAAGCAAATAATTCATGTCTAAGTAAGTTTTCCAGATATGAAATTCTATGGGATAACGGAGAACTGAGAAGGAAATGAGGAAATAGCTACATAAAAGGAAAATTAAGATCCATCAAAAAATTAGAAGATATTTTAAGTTTCATACTAAAAGCGCTAGTTAACTGAACCTGCCACAATAATACAAGAGAAGAAATATGCTGTTTCTGCTTGCTTTACTGGTGTACTTGACAGCTCTGGTTTGCGGTTTTAAGTACAGCTGAAACTGAAATATTTTCAGAACCACTGCTTTTGGATCCTGGGAACAATGAAAATCTGAGATACTAATCCTTTCCATGTAATGCAACACAAACCAATTTACTTTCTAAAAGTAGTTTGATTTTTCCCTTGCTGTAGTGCTATCAGATAGCAATGCACTCTCTGGGGAATTCGTTCATGCTGAGATTGCACCGAACAGTGATTGAACTGCTGAATCAGTCTGTAATCAATCTTCCATCTTACAGACCTCCTTTAGCATTTTTCTTTGATCACTGACTAATGGGAAACATGACACGTTAAAGAGTAATGAAGCTTCAATCTAATTGTGTCTTTGTCAGAGAGCCTCTAGGCACCCTTTTGCAGCTTCTAATGAAATGATTCTAACAACCCATGTTTATCCACATAGTCTATAGGAAGGATATATGATTAATAAGATTTCTCTTTAGTGTAAGTGTACATTACCTTTCAATATGTTAACTAACACCTTTTTCAGTCGTTTTCCACTTATGTATCCAGTTTCTACTATATACATTTTCTAATTAACAGTTTTGTTCTATCTTTATATGAAGGCAATATTTACTTTCATCAGTACTCTTAAATGAGTGCATTAACAGTTTGCCTTCACACAACAATCAGTCAATAAAAGTAAAAGATAATTCTAAAATCACTACCTCTCTAAGCCAAAATCGTGTTGCAATGAGCCATTTATATTTTGATTTCTCTTACTCATTATTTTTGATACATTACCCACTTTGACAGGGTATGTTATATTATTAAAATAGTGAATAAGAAATTAGAAAGTAGTTAGTTAAAAGTATATCAATAATTCTGATTATTTTTATTAGAAGTCCTAAAATACCTGTGGACTTCAAATGAAATCATATGGTATTATGTTCGGTAATGAAATGTGCACTGTATCCATAGGCAAGATGACCAAACTTTAGTCAGTATTCTGTTAACTCTCATGCAATATTTTGTTGTTGATTTAATTTAATGAAGGAAGAAACATTTACAAGGGACTGTTTAAAAAGTGTTTTCTCATTTTCTTTGCGGAAAATGTAGGATAATCATGTTCAAAGTAGAGAAATCCATTCAGAATTATTCTCAATGTCTTTGTTTTGTTTTGTTTTGTTTTTCCTCTGTGTGTTTTGTGGTTGCTGCAGTATGTCTTTGGGAGACTTCTTGTTACACATTGCAGTAATGACACTGTTACTGTTGTTCTGTCCCATCACTATTTTGTTCCTTCTTTGTGATATCATCTGCTACAAAGCATGAATTATTTTTTTTATTTTTGGTAGTTCATGAAGTATATATCTCAGACAGTAAAATGTCAGGAAAGATATCCACATTTATAGTCTTCTTGATGGAAAATGCAGGAAGACAAAACTAAGGTGAGTGGGATTGCAAATTCACTTTTTTATGCTTGATGTCTACAGTTATGGGGAAAACATTTCACTTCAAAGCCAACATTTCCAATCAACCCTTGAGATATCTGATTCTTTTATTCTGTGGTTTAATTTTCATGTATACAAATCTCCAGAGCTAGTCTGCCTATCTATATATGGATACTTGAGGAAAACTTATATGTGAAAAATCTGAGCACAACATTAAAAGTATTGAACTCTTATCTGCTCTAAACCAGAAGAGCTTTGTTTTCCGAAAGCAGTATGGTCAATCGAATTATGTTGATTTGCACAAGCAGGAAGTTTCAGACGAAATTTGTGGAGTCATTAATAAAGAAAATATTCAGCATATCTTAGACTTCAAAGAAATATCAACTGTGTCATGAAATTTTATTACATGAGTCTTTATCAACTTTTACACTGCTTTCTGAGACAGACTACACAGTCTGAAAAAACAAATCTTGAAGTTGCATGTTAGGAGTTGCAGCAAATGTGCATTTATATTTTATGTCAATTTGTTTGAAAAAAAATTAAATCTGGACCATGTAACACTGAAAAAAGATTTACAAATGCACAAATATATTTATAGAAATTTGAATATGAATGTATGTGTATTCATATATATACACACATTTATGCTTTTTTCCTCTATCTTGTTTGGTGAATATAACTGCTGTCTTTTAAGTAATTCATAGAATCATATGAAGCATAGAATAGTTTGGGTTGGAAGGGACCTTCAAGGTCATCTAGTTCCAACCCCCTATGGTGGGACATAGGAGCAGGGACAACTTCCACTAGATCAGGTTCCTCAAAGCCCTGTGCAGCCTGGCCTTGAAAAACTTACAGAAATGGGTCAATCCACAACTTCTAGGGACAATATGTTCCAGTGTCTCACCACCCTCATAGTATGAGACTACTTCTTCCTTATATCTAATATAAATTCATCCTCTTTCAGTTTAAAACCATTCCCCCTTATCCTGTCACTACACCCCTTGTAAAAGTCCTTCTCTATATTTCTTGTAGTCCTCCTTTAGGTACTGGCAGGCAGTTCTAAAGTCTCCCCTAAATCTTCTCTTCTCCAGGATGAGCAAAGCCAACTCTCTCAGCCTGTCTCCATAACAGAGGTGCTCCAGTCCATGATCATCTCCATGGTCCTCCTCTGGGCCTCCAGCAGGTTCATGTCTTTCTTAGGCTGGGACTGCAGAACTGAACACAATACTCCCCTGGGGTCTCACAAGAGAGGACTAGAGAAGGAGAATCAACTCCCTTAACCTGGTCAAACTTCCTTTTGAGGCAGTCCAGGATATGGTTGGCTTTCTGGGCTTCAAGTGAACACTGCCAGCTCATGGTGAATTTCTTGTCAATCAACACCCCCAAGTCTTTTTTCTCCGGGCTGCTCTCAGTCTTGTCTCTGCCCAGCCTGTAGTTGTGCTTATGATTGCCCTGACCCACATGCAGGACCTTGCACTTGGCCCTGTTGAAATTCATGAGGTTTGCATGGGCTACCCTCCTTTTGATTGGCAATTCATAGAACCATAGAATGATCAGGATCGGAAAGGTCCTTAAGATCATCTGGTTCCAACCCCCCTGCCGTGGACAGGGATGTCTCACTCTAGACCGTGTTGCCCAAGGCTCTGTCCAACCTGGTCTTGAACACTGCCAGGGATGGAGCAGTTGCCACTTCCTTGGGCAACAATTCACAGAATCATAGAATGTTTTGAGTTAGAAGTAACCTTTAAAGATCACATGATACAACCCTCCTGCCATGGGATGGCACATCTTCTATTAGATCAGTTTGTTCATAGCCCCATCCAACCTGGCCTTGAACACTTCCAGTGATGAGGCAACCCTAACTTCTCTGGGTAACTTGTTCTATTGTCTCGCCTTCTTCATTGTAAAAATTTTTGTCCTGTGTTCAATCTAAACCAACTTTCTTTCAGGTACCACTGAAAAGTCTCTTTCCGTCTTTCTTATAAGCACCCTTCATATACTGAAAGGCTGCAACAAGGTGTCCATGAAGATGTCTCTACTGGCTGAAGAATGTCAGCCTTCTCAGTCTTGTATTTGCCATTACCTCTATCCACCCCCTTCCCCAGATACTGTGTCTTCCTGACACTTACAGTTTTTAATATCTTCATCTTCTTCCCTCTGAAATTGATTAATGTGATTCACTTTTTGGAATGGATTGACCTTGGCCAACTGATAGATACCCATCATCTACTCTCTCAGTCCCCCTCCTCAGAAGGACAAGGATACAACAGCTCATGTCTCAAAATAAAGACAAGGAGATGGCTTACCATTTTCTGTCACCGACAAACAAGAAAACTTGGGGAATTTACAGTAACTTAAGGTCGATTAGGATAGTAAAGCAAAAATAAATTTAAAACACCACCTTTTTCCAGCCACTCTTTTCCCAGGCTCAACTTCATTCCCAACTCACCTACTACCCTGTCATTTGCTCCTGGTGTAGATTAGTCTGATCAGTCATATGCTCTGTCTCTGAGTAATTTTCATGTAGTCATGATATGAATAAATAAGGACGACTTGCTGGATGAAAATATGCTCTGAATCAAGACTGAAATTTGCACTGCAGGTTTTATTTATGCAGGTAAATACATAGTTAGGCGCTTTAGGAAGAGTGTTATTTACTATTCAGTATCTAAAATTGATCTAAACATGTTATATATTGTATGAAAATTGCAATTTTAAAGAAATGGGGGATATCACTTTGAGTTCAGATATTTTATTCAGCTTCTTTGTTAGCTAAAGAGCTGATAAAAATGCTATACTACACTTCAATGACATCCTTTCATGTCCTCCTCCCCATCTTACGGCAGAGGCTGCACTGATAGGAGATATAAAATTTCCTCTATGAGTTGTGCCAGCAAGTATTTTCCTGTAGCAGGACATTTTTCTAAAAGCTTTTCACACGTTTTATGTTGCTGAAGTAAGGGATTAAAGATTTTTCGGCTGCATTAGTAAGAAATACTTGTTTTCTGCACATTTATGTTGTGTATTTTGGGAAAAAAAAACAACAAAATGAAACACAAAACAACAAAAAAAAATGATACACACATAGAGTTGCAGTGAACCACTTGTGAGTCAGTTTTTCCAGTTCTTTTAAAATTCAAATCTTACTGCAGTTTTCCTTATATTGTAAAATAAGGAAAATGTTTTAACAATATTAATGCTCTTTAGTAATTCTGGTTTCATACTCTGCATTACTCCAAATCAGTTTTATTGACTTCCAGTTTGTATTTTTTATTTTTCACAGAACATTCAAAACTTACCTGTCAAATAAGAATTTTAGTCATATTCTTAAACTACTGTAAAGAAGTCGTCCACACCCCAAAGAAATAATAATCAAAAAAAAACCAAAATAAAACCAAACAAAAAAAATTCCAAACAAAACAACCAAACCAAGCAATCCATAACAATCCATGAAGAGGACAACTCCTTTGCAACTTCTGTCCATATAAGAATTGATGCATTTGAATGCAAACTTCTTTTCTCTCTGTTCTCTCAGGGCATTATCCGGACCTCTTCATTATTTGAGACACTTTCAAATGCACTAAGTTACACTTCCATCTGAAACAATATCATTAAATGCTACTAGATTGTACTCTCATGAAACCATTCCATTTTTCACTGGATCACTTTTAAAATTTCAGCAAAAGTGGGATATCTCATTTACTTTTATGTCTGAGCTATAAGAAAAGTTAGGGTTTGTTAGTTTGCTTCAGTTTACTTGTAGCAAAGCTGGATAGGAAAACATTTAGAGACTTCTGCAAGCTATTAATAGGGCTTTATTGTTGTCTACTCATAGTGAAAACCTCCAATAATTTCAAAATTATAAATAAAGCAAATCCATATGCAAACTGGTATTGTTTTGATTTTTTTTTTTTTTTGTTACTGTCCTAATTTACCACCATAGAATTTTGTAAGGGGAATTTGTTTTATTTAATTTGGAGATAAGTACTATTAATAGGTACCAGCACTGATTCTTTAAGCACTGATTCTGTCAACTAACGGATATTGTACAAGAAAAAGAATGAAGGTAGTGGCTGGCTCTGCATATGGAGTTTTATCTACTTAAGAAGCTCATAAAGTCAGTTAAGCTTAAGAATTGTAAAGGCTTTTGTATCTTCCTGGGGTCACCAAGTAAAAACTGATCATACCTTTGTAAATTTGTGAGATAAGGTGCTCAGTCAAGTTGCTTGCCATGTGATTTTAGCGTATAGACTATTAGCTTAAAAGTATTATGAACCTACAGTTATGGAAAACTTTCTGAAAAACTTTCTAAATACTTCAATTTGTAGTCTTTCTCTTATACACAGATATTTAGTTTACTTTTTGCAGTCCAATGGCATTCACTTATACACTTAGTTTCGTATTCATTTCTACATAATCCAATATACATTTATATTACTATTTTCTTTTTCCAGAAGCACTTACCCTCAAAATCAGATTGACTTACAAACCTTAGGGTTCTGTTGGTTTCTTCTGTTATTATTTATTACCATTTAGTGTATTCTGTGTTTTACCCATATATTTCCAGCCATTAAATTTTAAGTTGCTTCATGTTATATTTTTACCTTGTTTTCATTCTTTGACATCATTGTGAAATCTGATCCATTTTCCTTCCTTCAAGGTACAACAGTAATGCTTATCCTAACTGTGACAGTTAATTCAAAGTGTCTTCTGAGGTAATGGTTGGACTTGATGATCTTAAAGGTCTTTTCCAACCTAATTGATTCTATGGTTGTATGATTCCTATTTCTTGGATGAGCATTGTGACCAGGAATATATTCCCTCTGGCATTTGCAATCCTTATGTCAAGCACTGTTTCAGAATAATTAATTTAAGAGTTAACAGAAACACAGATTCATGTACTGCTATATTCCAAACCTCTGCATGTTATAAACTATAGTTTCTAACTAACAATTTCTGCAGTGATTTTGTTACTATTCATGATTTATGCAGTTAAAATACTTTATCTGTGCACAAATGCTAGCAAAATAACAGCATATCTTCAAATGTTTATAGTTTTAATAATGGAGGACAGCTACCACGTACTTCTGGAACAGAGATACACTGATTTTTATAATTTGTACAGTGTGATCAAAGTTCTAGTTGCTACTGCAGAAAAGGTTTTAAATGATTGGTCTGTTAAGAGTTTATGGGCAAAAGCAGTCAGATTTTCATAGCTTACACATAAATCACAGAAATGTTAATTTAATATTAATGAGAACTTGATTAATTCATTTGCTGCTGTTAAGGGTTGCATGATTGTGCTGAGTATCATTAATTTATCTCATACGGGCGAACCTTAGAAAAATCAAATTTTAATGTATTCTAATTACTTGCTTTGGATAATTATTATTCATAAATGAATAAAATAGGGATATATATTTATTTAGCCACTTCTCTCATATTATTTGGAATTTTTGGTAAGTAAATTAATTTTTCTAAATGCACCAGTACTACTAAGAAATAAATTGTTTCTTTGATTGGAATCACCACTGCATCTTCAGCTTGGCTGAAAACCAATTGCATAAAGGCAGACTATTATGCTTCCCAGTGCTGCTCTTCAGAGCTTTTGACTTCACCCCACAGGGGTTATGAAACCACTTCTTCAAGAGCAAGTTCCAAAGATCAAGAGGAAACATCAGCATTGTTCAATTCAGATGCTGTTTTCAAGACTGTTTGAGAATATCGTCCTCGGAAATATTAATAGCATTAGGAAATAAATATGCTTATTTGAACTAACTAAGACAGTATGTTCCAAAAGATGGCTTTATGTTTAATTACCATCTGTATATTTTTGAAGATGAAATGCCAACATATTTTAAGATACGTACTTTTTTTTTTTTTTTTTTTGTCCATAAGAAATGCAAACAGAAGCAAAGATCTCTTTCATAACTTCTAAGAAGAAGGGAAATTGAACTGTCACCCAGAGCAGACAAGAAAGCCATCTGTTCCTTAGGAGCGTTTAATAACAAAGATACTTTGTTTATTGATTTAGGGTTGTTTTTTTTGTTTTTTTTTTTTTTTTTAGAGCTCTGTTCCTTATTCCTAAATATTAATCCATACTGAAAGTCACATTTCTTTAAACCAGTGTGAAGTATGTCTTTAGATGAGATTCCTTAGTAGTCTTAATACAGGAAACTGTATTTATAAAAGTACTTAAACTCAGAAAAAAAAATAGAAAAAAAAACAAAAAAACAACAAACAGACTAGACCTTTCTAATGTTCACGTACTATTCCAGTCTTAATTTAAACATGCAAGTATAAAGAAGACACCAAAAAATTATGTAGAGGATTAAGTACTGCAGATATGCTTAAACTTGATTTAGGTTTATTACTTCCCTGTTTCTCTGTCCTTTCCTTAATTTGTTTATTATGAGCATTTTTTATTTATTTTTTGTCCTTTCTGTCTCTCTATATTTTGATCAGTTTTAACCTAATATTTTCTCTGCCCAGTTTAATATATCTTTTCCAGAAACTCTTCTAAAAGAAATGTGAACTACTAGCAAAATATAAGTCCAAGTTTCAATCCAACACAAGTTTTAGTAGATTCATATACAAAACTGGATCATACAACAGAGTTTATTTGCCTACCTCAAGTGTAGTCTCCAGGCATAGAAACTTGACATGGCCATGATACACACTGGCAATTTTTATTCTCAGTTTGTGCAGTTTATTCTTGTATTTTGTAATATAATATAATATGTGGGAAAAGAAAGTGTTCCAGATATTCTTTGGGTTAAACTAAATTCTTACTTTATCACACTGGGTACAACACATTCACTTTGAAAGCTGGAGGTGGTTTTATTCACAGTGGTGCCTTGTCTCATAAAATTAATTGCTCAAACATGTTCTGTAGTACACTAAGCAAATCCTTGATGGCTTCTAGAAGCTTTAAAATAGCCCAGGAAATGTCACAGTCTGCTGTGGTATATTACACATGTAATAGTAACATCAGTAGTAATAGAAATATAGCTGTAGTCATTATAATCAGACTGTAAAGATAATGACACTGTGGAAATATATTTTCTCTCTCCCCAAGGATAGTTTCAGAGGACTGTTCTACAAAGGGCTTTGTGGACATATCTGAAATGGCTGGTGAGCTTCCTCCCATAAAATATCGTTACTATCACTGCACAGAGATGAAGAACCTATATACGATGTACGCTTACCAAGGACTTTTGAAATAGTATCCTTTAAGATGTCTGTAGTCTCTACAAGAAGGCAAAAGTTCAGGTGTAATATTGTTTAAGAAAGACGTCAACAAAGGCAATGTGCTGAGGGACAAAGCCCAACCAAACATAATCTTAATCAATGTCTACACAGGCTGGAAATTAAAACACTGAAAAATCAAGCTTACCAAAAGAGAGACTAAGCTGGTTCTAGCATGTGAGTTGAATCAAGTAATTATTTGTCATTTTAACTACAATATTTGGAAAAACCTCTGTGCAGAACCTCTCCTAGATTGTTTTGTGCATTTTTTGTCCAAACTTTAATTTATATAGTGCACAATCTTTATTTTTTTCTTAAAAAAATACAGGATCATATGCATAAAGATAGATAAGTGATTTTGTGAAAGGTTATGACATGAGATTCACAAAGACTCTTGGCCATGACAATGAGCACTCACATAACGATTAATTCTCTGCCTGGCTTCATGAATTCCCAAAGCCACTTATGGACTCTTATGATTTCACATCTCACAGAATCTAACATTTTTTAATGTGTACAGTGGAGTGACTTCAACAAGAATGATGAAGAACACTTTCATTTTCTGCCTTGCCTATTTGTGATAAACAGATTTTTAGATGTTCACTAATACTATATCAGACTGAAAAGAAATTCAAAGTTCACACTGCTAAGTAAATAGTTATTGATTTAGCATAGTAAGATAGTTTCTATCCTCTTTAATTGATGTCTTGGAAGCAAAGAGCTATGTATTTTGGAGGAGGCACTTGGTGTGGCATGACCATGTTTTTATTTAAACTAATGAATCTTAGTTGACTTTAGATGAAATATAGATCTAGAGCTGCCCAACTATGACAAAATTACTGACAAAAAAGACAGCACTTTCAATGCTTAAGTAAGTTTACAGCCCAGATTCTTGTGCTTGTAGACTCTCAGGTATGCAGGCATTGTTGCTAATTTTTAAGTGTGACTTAAATTCCAACCACAGTGAAACCTCTGAAATGCCCTTTTTCACCTGGCTCACAGACTTAGCTGAAGACTCAGTGGGGGAAGAAAATAAGCCAGTAAAACAAAGTTATTTACCTGTGAAGAGGAAAAACAGCCTTTGACTTCAATCTCCTGAAGCGCTACAAAGTGAAAAATAAAAAAGAGAATAAATGCATAAAAAAGAAGTGCATAAAAAAATTATACGTACACAGATTTAAGGCAAGTAAACTATATGCCTACTGTTTAAACTGAGCATTTTTAGTGCCACTGAAACACACACTTCATTTGCCCTGGAAGAAGAAACTGTTTAATACATGTTAGATAGCAACCAGTAAACATACTTTGTGATTTATGTAATCATATTAAGCTATCATATTTGGGTTTTTTAAGAATCCAGGCCCTAGAAATGCAGTTATAGCTTAGGAATCTTCCCAAGCACTTTGGAATTTATATAAGACACAGAATAAAAAAAAATAATGCAAAAATTCATTGGCAAAAGTGTGATAAATTATTCAAACTGAAGTCTTTCCCAACTATGTCACAGGTGATCTTGATCATATTCATCATAAATTTAGTTCTGCATTTCAAAATCTGGTTTAATATAATATAAAAACATTGCTCTATTATAGATTATTATGGCAACATGTGCTTTGTCCTAGCATTTGCAAGAATATTAAAAAATAATAAGAATATATGAGAACTAGAATACTCACAGCATTTTGTCATATTATGTTTTTCAGTATTTGAATCATAGTTTATATTTATCAATGGAGTTCATATTTATAAATGGATTACTTTTAATAAACAAGTAAGTTCTGTAAGAAGTCTTCTCATTTGGGTAACTGGAAGCAGTTCAGTGTATACAATTTACTGACAGAAAAAAGTAAGGAGATGCAAATGGTGTTCTCTGGGTTAACATATCATATCAATAACCTGCTAGAGAAGTTTGACCTTTGTGTGATATGGTACCTATGCTTTTTTTTTGTAGCTAGGAGTGTTTAGCTGTGCGTCTCTGTCATCACTCTTGTCATGTCGTCCAAGCTAAAGATGCATCAAAATGTTTTTTGTTGCTTTTGACAATGCTGTGTGAAATTGCTGTTTAAAGGAAAAAGCCACTGATTTTTTCTTAAGGGACAGAGCTTAATTGGAAGCTTCCAGTGCTGGAATATCAGCAATGGTTTCTAAAGGAATATTGCATATACTATAATTGTGCCAGGATATTTATTGCATGTTAATCTTTCACATTTGGCAGATTTTTTTTTTCCTACTTTAGATATACATGATACTATTTTATGAAAGAACTGCTAACATCCATGAAGCTTTAGGGAGGGCAGCAAGGTCTTGTTCAGTCCCTGTCACAAAATTCCTATCAGCTTTTATCAATCAGCTTGATTGATACCTTGTATCAGCTTTACAATTAGGCAGTTTTGCCTGTGTAAAATTTTTTATTGATTATTGTAAGGGTCTTGTGAGCCTTCCTGCTGGGGGCTGGATGCCAATGCTGCGGGGCAACTCAGCACCAAAACAGACATCGGCAGCCCTATCCTGCTGCTGATTGCTGAAAGAAGGTGGCTCCCAGTGGTACCTGAGAAGGGTTAGTCTGTGGCCAGGACTGAACCCTGCACATGGGGGCCAGCCCTGCTCCCTGACTAGGACTGTGGGACTTGCCCTTGCTGGCAAGGTGGTGCCCTGTTGCCTCTGGGAGCATCTCCCATGACTCCCAGTATCCTGGTCCCCAGGCAGCCATTAGCTCCTGCAGTGTACTGACAACTCTGGGCTGCATCTTTTCTGACAAGTCTTAAAAGTAGTTTTCTCAATAAATCAATGGCAGCAATGTTTCATTCCACAGCTTCCACTTACATTAATATTCATTTCGTGACATGCCTCTGACCTTGCAGAATGTCTTTCAGAACGTTAATATGAATCTACAAAGCATCTTTGGGTTTAAATCCAAAAATTGGGATTATACCAGTCTAAATCAAGGATATGGATTAATGAACATAATTTGAAGTTATTTATTTAATTGCAACATCCTAACATCTGTTTTGTTTGAACTTAAGTTCACTATTAAAAAAAAACAAAACAGTAACTTTCAGTTGATATAAACTTTAAATAAACCGTATACTTTTTGCTTTATGACTACATCATTGAAAGCTACTCATGCAAAAGAATAAAGAAAGAAGCATGATACATTTAGACTTTCTTTTCTCTCTTCTTTTTTAATTTGTGTTGAACAGATTGCGTGATCTTTAAAGCATAGTTTTAATACATTAAAGAATTAAAGGGACTGGATTTAAGATACAGCTTTCTATTTATGATTTTCTATTCAATAACTGAATTTATGTAGAAATTTTGGTGTTCTGCACTCACATATTAAGGGGGGGGATCCCTTCAGGTAGTTAGATGCCTAAAAAGAACAGATTGTGAAGACTGTGTCTACAAAATTAATTATTATCAATCAATCTGTAACAATTCTGAACAGAGCTAAGAGCATGTGAATACATTTTATTTATCACCCACAAAGCTGGATTTTGATGGTCAAGAAACTGGTATTGTAATAACCACACATAAAATGGTAGAGAAATCTAGACAAAGATAGAATAATATAAACAGAAAAGCTCTTTGAAAACAATTTTTACCCATAATTAATTTTTAGAAAAAGTTTGTGATGTTTATGAGGATAATGAGATGCTTAAAAAAGATCAATTGAATAATTTCTAAAAGTAAATTGATACAGTTCAGTTTTAATGAAATAAAAGTCTTATGTAAAAAGAAAACAAACAAACAAACACAAATATCAAAAGCTTAACCTAGATTCGCTTGAAGTACTATGCACAGTTCAGGTGTCCTCTTACGGGTTTGGCTTCCCCCCCCACCCCCCATAGAGTCTCATGTTACGCCGGGAAAGAGAGAAAAGCTGGGGGAGGGGAGACAGGGTGCCTGACCCAGGCTGACCAATGAGGTCATTCCATACCACAGCACATCATGCCAAGGAGGTAGGATTCGAGGGGGGAGGGGGCCCTCACAGCCCGTGGTGGGGGAAGCGGAGCGCGGGCTCTCTCTCGGGCCACATGGTCGCTGGAGCGGCGCGGTCCCTGGGGCGACGCACAGTCTTTCGTCTCGGTAGGGCGGCAAAACGGTTGTATCCTCTCCCTTTGTATTTACTTTGTCATTATTGTTGTTATTGGTGGTGGTGGCAGTAATGATTTGTATTGTATCTTAGTTACTGGACTGTTCTTATCCCAACCAGTGGGAGTTACATTTTCTCTGGTTCCTCTCCCCATTTCCCTCCATTGGAGTGGGGGGAGGAAAGGAGGGAGAAGGGAAATTTACGGCTTAAACCACGACAGTTTTGGCGCCCAACGTGGGGCAGTTAAGGGTTGAGATAAAGACAAAATAGCCACTCGTCACAATGCTGATTTACTGGCTTTCAAAGTTGTTGCTCTGGTTCTCACAGGTTCAGTGTATGATACTTTACTTACAGCCGGTTCTTCTTATCTTAACATTTTTCAGATCTGGGTTTTGGGTTAAGATTCTTGTTACATTATACTGTATTTCACGGATTGTTAATACAATAGACTTAGTGATCACGAAACTGACCCGGTTTGTGTTTCCAGTGTGGCCACCAACTCTATACTTTTGGGAGGTATATAATGGAAGTTCTTAGCAATTACATGTCTTTTTTCACCTCCTCGGGAGGTCAGCCTGTGAAGGAGACATTCTTTTGTGCTCCCAGCGCCCCCACCAGGCCGTTTACAACACTGTTTGAGAATTCTGAAGGTTTTGAATGGCCTTTAGATACCTTTGAGATCTGCCTGCTGGTGGTGACGGGGATTATCATGTTGGCACACATACTGAATATGTTGTACTCACAACTATTTAGTCTGGTCTGGAGAGTTAAGCAGAGTGGGGTGTGGGCCATGTCTGGGGTCAGACCACAATCCAGGATGGCCGAGAGATTTTCCCCAGGGCTGGACAGTCATGAGTGGCAGGGTGTGTGGGATAGTATGGGCAAGTGTCTAAGCCAGTGGGCCCCTCCAGTGCTTTGGAACTTCACCAATGAACAAATGCAAAACCCAGAAAAATTAGTAAAACATTTAAAGGAGGTGTGTGATCATTCTGGTCACACCAGAGATGGACAAATCATGGCAACGTGCTGGGGCTTGGCTTATGCTTACAGAGCCTTGTTTAACACTGTCCAGCATCTTCAACAGGAAAAAAACATCTCTGGATCTGAGGGCGGAGTAATGGATAGTGCAGTTAATCCAGCTCCAAGTACAGCAGCTACATCACCACCAGTGACAGGTACAGCCACGACTCAAACCCCAGTGACAAGTACGGCGGCTACCCAAACCACACTAATAATCACCACAGCTAAACCGGAGGACCAACTCATACCAATATTGGTTGCCCCTGTACGCAAGAGGAAAAACAAAGAAGAGGCAGGAAAGATGAAACAAGACAAAGAAACGTCACCACCTGGGAAAGCATCTGACCAGGAGTTATTACCACATGATGAAGAAGAAGAAGAAAAGGAAGAGGTGACTTCTCGATCTCGGACCTCAACCGAGCTACGGAATATGCAAAAAGACTTTACCGGTCAGCCAGGGGAGCACATCATCACCTGGCGGCTCTGATGCTGGGACAATGGGGTCGATGGTCATGAACTAGAAGGTAGTGAAGCCAAACAGCTGGGATCACCTGCCAGGGAAGGGGGAATTGACGAAGCAATTGCAAGAGAGAAAAAGTCCCTCAGCCTTTGGAAGCGGCTCTTGGCAGCTGTGAAAGATAGGTTTCCATACAAGGATGATGTTATGAGTCGTTTGGCCAAGTGGACTACTCTAGAGAAAGGCATCCAGTCTCTGAGAGAATCAGCCATTGTAGAGATGATCTATATCGCCAAGATGAATGTTGGGGATATATCCATAGATCTAGATGAAGTCGAATGTACACGACCCATGTGGCTGAAATTTACACGAAATTCACCCCAATCATATGCCCATTCATTGGCAGCAATAACCTGGAGTGACATAAGACCACCAACAGTGGATGAAATGAGTTATAAACTCCGAGAGTTTGAAGATAATAGCACCCCTTCCATCATCTCAGCTGTGGAAAAACTGTCCCAGAACCTCCAACAATTGAGAGATGATCTATCTAGCTCCTCACATGTACCAACACAGGTCTCAGCTATTAACAGAAGGCGTCCCACTCTTTGAGAGAGAAGATATAGAAGGTATACACCACGGGCCACCCTATGGTTTTACCTGCAGGATCATGGAGAAGATATGATGGAGTGGGATGGAAAGCCTACTTCAGTTTTGGAGCAGCGGGTGAGAGAACTGAAAAAGAGAGCAAAGCTCAAGTCTGATCACCCCATGAAGGCTGCGGCTTCAGTCTCTGGTGAGCAGGTTCCCAGATGGAGTGGAAGAGCAGATTTTACCTCAGCTCCTGTGATGAAGAAGAATAATCCATCTCTACAAGACATGAGTGACCAATGTGATGACTACTAGAGGGGCCTCGCCTCCAGCCAGGTGGAGGTAGAGGACAATTCAACTTATAGGACTGTATGGATCAGATGGCCTGGCACATCAGTCCCACAGAAGTATAAGGCTCTAGTAAATACCGGTGCACAGTGTACTCTGATGCCATCAAGCTGTCAAGGGGTGGAACCTATTTCTATTTCTGGAGTGACAGGAGGATCCCAAGAGTTGACTGTACTGGAGGCTGAAATCAGCCTGACTGGGAGGGAATGGCAAAAACACCCCATTGTGACTGGTCCAGAGGCTCCATGTATCCTTGGCATAGATTACCTCAGGAGAGGGTACTTCAAAGACCCAAAAGGGTACCGATGGGCTTTCGGTATTGCTGCTTTGGAGACAGAGGAAGTGGAGCAGCTGTCCACCTTGCCTGGTCTCTCAGAGGATCCTTCTGCTGTGGGGTTGCTGAAGGTCGAAGAACAACAAGTGCCAGTCGCGACTGCAACAGTGCACCGGCGGCAATATCGCACCAACCGAGACTCCCTGATTCCCATCCATAAGCTGATGCGTAGATTGGAGAGTCAAGGAGTGATCAGTAGGACCCACTCACCCTTTAATAGCCCAATATGGCCAGTGCGAAAGTCTAATGGAGAGTGGAGACTAACAGTAGACTATCGTGGCCTGAACGAAGTTACCCCATCCTTGAGTGCTGCCGTACCGGACATGCTAGAGCTTCATTATGAGGTGGAGTCAAAGGCAGCCAAATGGTATGCCACGATTGACATTGCCAATGCTTTTTTCTCAATTCCTCTGGCAGCAGAGTGCAGGCCACAGTTTGCTTTTACTTAGAGGGGCGTCCAGTACACTTGGAACCAACTGCCCCAGGGCTGGAAACACAGCCCTACCATCTGCCACGGACTGATCCAGACTGCACTGGAACAGGGGCAAGCTCCAGAACATCTGCAATACATTGATGACATTATTATGTGGGGTGATACAGCAGAAGAAGTCTTTGAGAAAGGGAAGAAAATAATCCAAATCCTGCTGACAGCCGGTTTTGCCATAAAACGGAGTAAGGTCAAGGGACCTGCACAGGAGATTGAATTTTTGGCAATAAAATGGCAAGATGGACGCCGTCAGATCCCCACAGATGTGATCAACAAGATAATAGCAATGTCTCCATCAACTAATAAGAAAGAAACACATGCTTTCTTGGGTGCTGTGGGGTTCTGGAGAATGCACATCCCGAGTTACAGTTTGATTGTAATCCCTCTCTATTATGTGACCCAGAAGAAAAATGATTTTAAATGGGGCCCTGAGCAACAACAAGCCTTTGAGCAAATTAAACATGAGATAGTTCGTGCAGCAGCCCTCGGACCAGTCCGGACTAGGCCAGATGTTAAAACGTACTGTACACTGCAGCTGGGGAGAACGGTCCTACCTGGAGCCTCTGGCAGAAAGCTCCAGGGGAAACTCGAGGTCGACCCCTCGGCTTTTGGAGTCGGGGATACAACGGATCTGAGGCCAGCTATACCCCAAGAGAAAAAGAGATATTGGCAGCCTATGAAGGGGTTCGAGCTGCTTCGGAAGTGATTGGCACTGAAGCACAGCTCCTCTTGGCACCCCGGTTGCCCGTGCTGGGCTGGATGTTCAAAGGCAGGGTCTCCTCTACACAGCATGTAACTGATGCTACATGGAGTAAGTGGGCCGCATTAATTACACAACGAGCTCGAATAGGAAATCCCAGTCGCCCGGGAATCCTAGAAGTCATCATGGACTGGCCAGAGGGCAAAGATTCTGGAAGGTCACCAGAGGAGGAAGGAGTGATGCAAGCTGAAGAGGCCCCACCATATAATGAGCTGTCAGAAAGTGAAAAGCAATATGCCTTATTTACTGATGGGTCCTGTCACATTGTGGGAAAGCACCGTAGATGGAAGGTGGCAGTATGGAGTCCTCAACGACAAGCTGCAGAAACTGCTGAAGGGGAGGGTGAATCGAGTCAGTTTGCCGAGGTGAAAGCCATCCAACTGGCCTTGGACATTGCGGAACAAGAAAAGTGGCCAGTACTTTATCTTTATACTGACTCATGGATGGTGGCGAATGCCCTGTGGGGGTGGTTGCAGCAATGGAAGCAGAGCAACTGGCAACGCCGAGGCAAACCCATCTGGGCTGCTGCACTGTGGCAAGAAATCGCTGCCTGAGTGCAGAACCTGGTGGTCAAAGTACGCCACGTAGATGCTCACGTACCCAAGAGTCGGGCTACTGAGTAACACCAGAACAACCAACAAGTGGATCAAGCTGCTAAAATTGAAGTGGCTCAGATGGACTTAGATTGGCAACATAAGGGTGAACTATTTTTAGCCCTGTGGGCCCACGACACTCCAGGCCATCAGGGCAGAGATGCAACATACAGATGGGCTCGTGATCGAGGGGTGGACTTAATAATGGGCACTATTGCCCAGGTTATTCATGACTGAAACATGTGCTGCAATGAAGCAGGCTAAACGGTTCAAGCCTCTTTGGTATGGAGGACAATGGCCGAAGTACAAATATGGGGAGGCTTGGCAGATTGATTATATTACACTCCCACCAACCCGCCAAGGCAAGCGTCATGTGCTTACCATGGTGGAAGCAACCACCGGATGGCTGGAAACATACGCTGTGCCCCATGCCACTGCCCGAAACACTATCCTGGGCCTTGAGAAACAGATTTTGTGGCGACACGGCACACCAGAGAGAATTGAGTCAGACAACGGGACTCATTTCCTGAACAGCCTGATAGATACTTGGGCCAAAGAGCATGGCATTGAATGGGTATGTCACATCCCCTACCATGCACCAGCCTCTGGGAGAATCGAACGGTACAATGGGCTATTAAAAACTACACTGAGAGCAATGGGTGGTGGGACTTTCAAACATTGGGATACCCATTTACCAAAGGCCACCTGGTTGGTCAACACCAGAGGATCTGCCAACAGAGCTGGTCCAGCCCAGTCAGAACTTCTACATACTGTAGAGGGGGACAACGTTCCTGTGGTGCACATAAAGAATTTGCTGGGGAAGAGAGTCTGGGTTATTCCTGCTTCAGGTAGCGGCAAAGCCACTCATGGGATTGCTTTTGCTCAGGGACCCGGATACACTTGGTGGGTAATGCGGGAAGATGGGGAAGTCCGATGTGTACCTCAAGGAGATTTGATTTTAGGAGAAAACAGCCAATGAACTCAATGGCATGCTGTTGCCTGCTATGTAATGTGTTTTTTTATAGCCCATCAACTAGATGTCTTCAAGTCATCCGCGACTGACCCTCAGACCATCATCCCAACAAAGAACGAACTTTGAGGAAACCAGATGAGTTTTGCAGTAAAGGAACAATCAGCATCAGCAGGCAACGATCCAACACTGCACACAGCCTCCCCTGCTCTGAAAGACTGTTACAAAAGATGGAGCGTGACATCACGGACTGGATGGACTCAGCAGCTTTATAGGGATTGGCCCAGGCTCCACGGGATTATATCTCTCCATCTGTGTGTGTGTGTGTGTGTGGATGTATATATATATGTATGTGATGGTATATTGAAAATGTGGGATCTGAGCATGATGTGAATGGTATGGAATAAGGGGTGGATTGTTATGGGTTTGGCTTCCCCACGCCCCCCCATAGAGTCTCATGTTATGCTGGGAAAGAGAGAAAAGCTGGAGGAGTGGAGACAGGGCGTCTGACCCAGGCTGACCAATGAGGTTATTTCATACCACAGCACGTCATGCCCAGGAGGTAGGATTGGGGGGGGGGGGGGGGGGGATCTCGCAGCACTCGGTGGGGGGAGCGGAGCGGGCTCTCTCTCTCGGGCCACGCGGTCGCTGGAGTGGTGCTGTCCCTGGAGCAGCGTGCGGTCTCTCATCTCGGTCAGGCGGCAAAATGGTTGTATCCTCTCCCTTTTTATTTACTTTGTCATTATTGTTGTTATTGGTGGTGGTGGCAGTAGTGATTTGTATTGTATCTTAGTTACTGGACTGTTCTTATCTCAACCCATGGGAGTTACATTTTCTTCGGTTCCTCTCCCCATTTCTCACCATCGGGGGGGGGGGGGGGGGAAGGAGGGGAAGGGGAATTTACAGCTTAAAAGTACCACATGTCCTCAACAGAAAAAAAACACATGAAACTGTTGCAACAAGTCCAGAGGAGGTCCACGAGGATGATGAGGGCATTGGAGCACCTCCCGTATGAAGTTAGGCTGAAAAAGTTGGGGCTGTTAAGCCTGGAGAAGAGAAGGCTGCGTGAAGACCCCATAGCAGCCTTCCAGCATCTGAAGGGGGCCTACAAGGATGCTGGGGATGGACTCTTGCTTAGGGACTGTAGTGAGAGGACAAGGGGTAACAGGTTCAAACTTAAACAGGGGAAGTTTACATTGGATGTAAGGAGGAAGTTCTTTACTGTAAGGGTGTTGAGGCAGTGGAATGGGCTGCCCAGAGAAATTGTGAATGCTCCATCGGTGGTGGTGTTCAAGGCCAGGTTGGACAGAGCCTTGGGTGTCACGGTTTAGTGGGAAATGTCCCTGGCCATGCAGGGTGGTTGGAAGTAGATGATCTTAAGGTCCTTTCCAACCCTAACTATTCTATGATACTATGATTTTTAATATAATTAGAATACATAATTTTGGAAAGTGATACCAAATGCTAAGTTTAAATGAGGTTAATTGATGTTAAAATGCATCTTTCTCCCAACTTCAAAATTGCATTTTTAAAGTTAAAGGTTTGAGAACCTATATGTATTACATAAGCAGCTTATACTGTTATACACACGCAATAATAATATTATCTTCCACTTTTAAAAATGAGAGCAACCTTTTTAAAAATTTCATTTAGATATTTTACTTTATTTATTCTTTTTTTTTTATTTATTTTAATCACAGAATAGACAAGAGAAAAATAAAAGGTGATTGTGTGCAAGAAAAATTAAGTATTTGCACAGAATTTCCAATTAGGATGTTGAAAACACATTATCATATGTACATTGTTGAAATTAAGTCAATAAATAATTGTTCTGATTATGTGCTGAGACATAATAGACCTTCCAGGGAGTCTGCAGAGTCTCCCACCTTGGATATACTCAAAAGCCATCTTCACATGTGAAACTTTAACCTTACTGAACTCCAACATTAACAGAATGTGTTTAATCCTTGAGAAGACAAGTTCAGTTAAAGAAAATTTATGTGCTTAAAGCAGGAAATTTCTAGCTTACACTGAAACACATCTTAAATGTTTTGCCTTAACTTATCAGATGTTCCATGTTTTTAGTTTTGTGTTTGGTTGTTTATTTAAAAATTCCTCTCTGTTTTTCTTACATTTGAACTGAAGCATTTTAAACAAGCTTTATTATCACAAAGACTGGCCTATGAGCACTGTACTTCTGAGTAAAATTTTCCAGATTATGCAAGTGCGATGCCATAGATATTCTTTCGAATTCTTTCGAAAGATATTCGTTCTAATGTTCTCCCAGTTTTACACAGGTGCATGAAATACCCATTCTATTTTAAGCATGTGCCCTTTTCATGTTTTTGTAAAGAAATTGAAGATAAATTTAATGGCAAGCAAGTAGTTAAATACTTTCCTTAATAAATAAATAATTCATAAAATAAATAATCTATATGAAAGTTTATAACTGAGTTTCAGCAATTCATCAATGTGGTGTGAACTTCATGTTTCCTGTTATCTAGCTGGATGAACAGACAAAACCTGTTATAGTTTGATTACTGTTGTGGTTTAAGCCCCTCACCCGTGCAGTTTTACTCACTCACTCACTTCCCCTCTTTCTTCCCCCAGTCCCAGGGGAATGGGGAGGAGAATCAAAAGAATGCAACTCCCACAGGTTGAGATAAGAACAGTTTAGTAACTAAGGTATAACACAAATCACTACTGCTACCACCAGTAATAATACAAGAGAAATACAAGGAAAGAGAATACAACTGCTCACTAAGCCCCACCCAGCCAGTGCACCCCCCAGCAGCGAACCCCCCAGTCCCAAAAACCTGACCATGCCATGCACCCCCAGTCCATGACCACACCCCTTCCACGTCTCTGCCCTCTATGTTCCCATCCAGGACATGACGTTCTGTGGTATGGAATAACCTCTTTGGTCAGTTTGGGTCAGGTGTTCTGTCTCTGCTTCCTCCTGGGGCTTCCCCTCCTCCCTGGCATAGTATGAAACTCAAAGTCCTTGGCCAGGCCAAAACATTGTCAAGCAGAAACTATAAACACTGGTGTTATCAGCGCTTCTCCCAGGCCCAAAATCAAAAACACAGCGCTGTACCAGCTACCAAGAAGGAGAAAAGACGACTGCTGCTGCTGAACCCATGACAATTACCTTACAACTACCCTCATTTTCACTGCCTTCTGGGCAAAAAGTCGTGACAAATTCAGAGACTATTTCAAGCATTCCCTCCTGAACAGCAGGAAGGAGATCTGACCTGGACTGTTACCACACTATATAGGCACAACAGAAAGGTGCTGACTCAGTGAAGAACCTCAGTCTGAAACACTTTAAATTTTTATTTTATTTATTGTGAACTCTTATGGCCTGTGGTCTTTGTGGTGAACTTCTCTATATCTTTCTTTTCTTTATGAAGTTGAACTGCCTCGTAGAGATACAGAAAAACAGAATGATAGCACTGAATGTAGGTGACAGGATGCTATTAAATTAATGGCTAATAGTCCGGAAAAACACCAAAATTTGCATTAGTTCCATATTTAATTTTGATTTTTATGGTTTTTATAATGGATTTTTTATTATTTTTTTTTCTAGGAGGTCATAGGTCAATGAAATTTCATTGTAATAAAGAATGATTAAGTATATTTTGTAATATAAGTTTCATTGTACTAACAGCTATTCAATGCATATGATACATACTCCATGGTCTCCATAGAAACTTCCATTATCTAGTATATTTGTCATTACTTAGTTTCCAGATTGCAACATTCATTATGTGCTCAACAGCACAACAATAATTCCAGATCTGACAGTACTCTGAAGGGGACCTATAGGGATACTGGGGAGGGACTCTTCATTAGGGAATGTAGTGATAGGACAAGGGGTAACGGGTTCAGATTTAAACAGGAGAAGTTTAGATTGGATATGAAGAATAAATTCTTTACTGTAAGGGTGTTGAGGAACTGGAATGGGTTGCCCAGGGAAGTTATGAATGCTCCATCACTGGCGATGTTCAAAGCCAGGTTGGACAATGCCTTGGTTGTCATGGTTTAGTGGGAAATGTCTCTGCCCATGGCACGAGGGTTGGAAGTAGATGATCTTAAGGTCTTTTCCAACCCTAACTATTCTATGATTCTATGATTCTACTTCCATTATAAAACTCTGTTTGTAGAGGATTTTTAATGCTTCCATAAAATTTCAATCTTGCTGAAATTTACCACAGAATGTTTTAGCTGGAGTATGAGTTTGAATTAATTTTGTAAAAATTCCAGTAACTAAAAATAAATAATTCAAAAATGTAAAGAAAATATATATGCTGAACTTTTTGTTGTGCATTAATAAAGAGAAATTTCCATTTCAAATAAACTAATTTTATGAGAAATCCTGAAGATTGGATAAGAGGAGTTTATAGCAACCATATGCTTTATGACTGTTGAATTAACTAGGTTCGTTACAGAATCTAAGTCTTCTTTCTTTCTACTCCAGCAGGCAAATATTTTTTTTTTAACACGTGATTTTCTTTTTTTTTTTTTTAACTAAGCAACTGGTATAATATCAGCAAGTCCTAATTTTTATTTATTTATGTTTTGAAGTTAAATGTTTTACAAATTTAACTGATACTTTTTATTGGTTGTATAGTCAACAGCATTTTTGGACGATTTAGCTTTTTAACTGACAATGTGAAGGAAGGTCAAGCACTTTGTCAGCCAGATGAATAAAGAAACAAAACAGCCAAGCAGTGGAGACCCTCCACTTCAAATGGCAAATCACGCTATTTCCCTTTTACTTTTTTAATGTAGAACTGGAAGGACACTCGCAGTCGTAATTTCATTTTTTTGAAGAACAGCAAAAATTAATAGAATGGTTTAAGTATTCAGCATGTTTGGGCTTATGAAACCAAAAGGAGAAAAAGGGTGTTTATATGGCAAAAGAACATAGCAGAACTAGGAAGATAGTGCATTTAAATCAGCATTAAGAATGCATCCTGTTAGTTCTAAAGTTTGTGAAATCACTTCCCTCTGAATCTCTCAGGGATAATTCACCTAAATAAGTATAATCTTTAGGAGGGAGCTGTGATCTGAATGCTGCTCTCTTAGTTTACTTGAGTAAAAACTAAATTTAATTTATTTAGTAACCTTTGTAGATTTCAGACTTGAACGATTTTCTTTCATTTCAGTCCTTGGTAGACTCTAGGCAAGAACTACCACTTTTAAAGGGTGATTGCCTTATTCACAGCAATAGACATAATGCCTTGGGGCTCTTTAGTGCTTCCATTAAAGTGTAAGAATAGGATAAAATATTTAAAAGAATGGTGATGTCCAAAAATACAAGTTATATAATGATTAGCATAACTACAATTGCACTGCACCTCTGTTTTTGAAAAAATAACTAAATCTGAGAGTAGATGAAGATGGAAAGTCTAAAACTAAACCTGTGCTGCTTAAAAAGATTCGATTTTAGAGGAGCAGGAGAAAATGTTGCAAAACGAGACATGGCTATCTAAATTAAAAATTTTGATCCCCCAAAATTTCCAACTTGCTTTGGAGACAATAGAATCATAGAATCATTGAAAAATTAGTCTTGGAAACAACCTTAAGATTACCTAGTTACAACCCGCCTGCTATGGGCAGGGACACCTCATGCTAAACCATAGCACCCAAGGCTCTGTCCAACCTTGCCTTGAACACTGCCAGAGATGGAGCATTCACAACTTCCTTAATCTACCTCAGCAGCTTCAGTTTACACAGGAATTGTCCTGGGTTCAGCAGTAGCAGTCATTTTTCTTCTTCTTAGTAGATGGTGCAGTGTGGTGTTTTTGACTATCAGCCTGCAAATGACACGGATAGCACCAGTGTTCTCAGTTACTACTTGGTAATGGTTTGGTCTTGCTGTGGTTTAAGCCGTAAATTTCACCTCTCCCTCCCTTTCCCGCCCCCACCCCCACTCCCCCCCCCACTCCAACATGGGGGAAATGGGGAGAAGAACCGAAAGAATGTAACTCCCATGGGTTGAGATAAGAACAGTCCAGTAACTGAGATATAATACAAATCACTACTGCTACCACCAATGATAATAATAATGACAAGGCAAATACAAGGGAAAAGCATACAACCGCTCACTGCCCGACCGAGCTGAGAGAGCGAGAGAGCAACTTCCGGGTTCCTGCCCCCAGTATTTTACATCCTGGGCAAGACGCGCTGTGGCATGGAACACCTCTTTGGTCAGTTTGTGTCAGGCGCCCTGTCTCTGCCTCCTCCCAGCTCCCCCTCCTCCCTGGCATAGCATGAGACTCAGAAAGTCCTTGGTCAGACCAAAACATTGCCAAGCAGTAACTGAAAACACTGGTGTTATCAGCACTGCTCCTGGGCACGAAATTAAAAAAACAGTGCTGCACCAGCTACCAAGAGGGAGAAAAATGACTGCAACTGCTGAATCCATGACAATCCACCCCTTATTCCATACCATTCACATCATGCTCAGATCCCACATTTTCAATATACCATCACATACATATATATATACATCCACACACACACACACACACAGATGGAGAGATATAATCCCGTGGAGCCTGGGCCAATCCCTATAAAGCTGCTGAGTCCATCCAGTCCGTGATGTCACGCTCCATCTTTTGTAACAGTCTTTCAGAGCAGGGGAGGCTGTGTGCAGTGTTGGATCGTTGCCTGCTGATGCTGATTGTTCCTTTACTGCAGAACTCATCTGGTTTCCTCAAAGTTCGTTCTTTCTTGGGATGATGGTCTGAGGGTCAGTCGTCGGATGACTTGAAGACATCTAGTTGATGGGCTATAAAAAAACACATTACATAGCAGGCAACAGCATGCCATTGAGTTCATTGGCTGTTTTCTCCTAAAATCAAATCTCCTTGAGGTACACATCGGACTTCCCCATCTTCCCGCATTACCCACCAAGTGTATCCGGGTCCCTGAGCAAAAGCAATCCCATGAGTGGCTTTGCCGCTACCTGAAGCAGGAATAACCCAGACTCTCTTCCCCAGCAAATTCTTTATGTGCACCACAGGAACGTTGTCCCCCTCTACAGTATGTAGAAGTTCTGACTGGGCTGGACCAGCTCTGTTGGCAGATCCTCTGGTGTTGACCAACCAGGTGGCCTTTGGTAAATGGGTATCCCAATGTTTGAAAGTCCCACCACCCATTGCTCTCAGTGTAGTTTTGAATAGCCCATTGTACCGTTCGATTCTCCCAGAGGCTGGTGCATGGTAGGGGATGTGATATACCCATTCAATGCCATGCTCTTTGGCCCAAGTATCTATCAGGCTGTTCAGGAAATGAGTCCCGTTGTCTGACTCAATTCTCTCTGGTGTGCCGTGTCGCCACAAAATCTGTTTCTCAAGGCCCAGGATAGTGTTTCGGGCAGTGGCATGGGGCACAGCGTATGTTTCCAGCCATCCGGTGGTTGCTTCCACCATGGTAAGCACATGACGCTTGCCTTGGCGGGTTGGTGGGAGTGTAATATAATCAATCTGCCAAGCCTCCCCATATTTGTACTTCAGCCATCGTCCTCCATACCAAAGAGGCTTTAACCGTTTAGCCTGCTTCATTGCAGCACATGTTTCACAGTCATGAATAACCTGGGCAATAGTGTCCATTGTTAAGTCCACCCCTCGATCACGAGCCCATCTGCATGTTGCATCTCTGCCCTGATGGCCTGGAGTGTCGTGGGCCCACCGGGCCAAAAAGAATTCACCCTTATGTTGCCAATCTAAGTCCATCTGAGCCACTTCAATTTTAGCAGCTTGATCCACTTGTTGGTTGTTCTGGTGTTCCTCAGTAGCCCGACTCTTGGGTACGTGAGCATCTACGTGGCATACCTTGACCGCAATGTTTTGCACTCGGGCAGCGATATCTTGCCACAGTGCAGCAGCCCAGATGGGTTTGCCTCGGCGTTGCCAGTTGCTCTGCTTCCATTGCTGCAACCACCCCCACAGGGCATTCGCCACCATCCATGAGTCAGTATAGAGACAAAGTACCGGCCACTTTTCTTGTTCCGCAATGTCCAAGGCCAGTTGGATGGCTTTCACTTCTGCAAACTGACTCGATTCACCCTCCCCTTCAGCAGTTTCTGCAACTTCTCATTGAGGACTCCCTACTGCTGAACCAATGACACTGACCAAAGAGGTTATTCCATACCATAGCACGTCATGCCGAGGATGTGAAATTGGAGGGCAGAGACCCTGAAGGGTGTGGTGATGCAGTGGTGGTAGACTGGGGGTGCACGGCATGGTCAGGTGTTTGGTATTTGGGGGTTTTCGCTGCTGGGGGGTCGCTGGGTGGGTCGGGTTTGGTGAGTAGTTGTATTCTTTTTCTTTGTATTTCTCTAGTATTATTATTGATGGTAGCAGTGGTGATTTGTGTTATACCTTAGTTACTATACTATTCTTATCTAACCCGTACGAGTTGAATTCTTTTGATTCTCCTTCCCATCCCCCCAGGACTGGGGGAAGAAAGAGGGGGAGTGAGTGAGTGAGCAACTTCGTGAGTTTTAGAGGCTTAAACCACGACAGTTCTTTTTGGTCTGACCAAGGTCTTTCTGTGTCTCATGATCTGCCAGGGAGGAGGGGAAGCTGTGAGGAAGCAGACACAGGACATCTGACCCAAACTAACCAAAAAGGTATTCCACACCACAGCACGCCATACCCACTATATAAACTGGGGGCAGTGTCCTGGGTTCAGCAGCAGCAGTCATTTTTCTCCTTCATGGTAGCTGGTGCAGCGCTGTGCTTTTGATTTTGGGCCTGGGAACAGTGATGATAACACCAGTGTTTTCAGTTACTGCTTGGTAATGTTTTTGTCTGACCAAGGACTTTCTGAGCCTTGTGCTATGTCAGGGAGGAGGGGAAGCACCAGGAGGAAGCAGAGACAGGACACCCGACACAAAGTGACCATAGAGGTTATTCCATACCACAGCACGTCATGTCCAGGTTGTGAAAACAGAGAGCAGAGACCTGGAAGAGTGAGGTGGTGCATTGGGGGATTCGCTGCTGGGGGGTGCACTGGCTGGGTCGGGCTTGGTGAGCAGTTGTTCTCTTTCCTTGTATTTCTCTTGTATTATTACCTGGTGGTAGCAGTAGTGATTTGTGTTATACCTTAGTTACTAAACTGTTCTTATCTCAACCTGTGGGAGTTGCATTCTTTTGATTCTCTTCCCCATTCCCTGGGACTGGGGGAAGAAAGAGGGGAGTGAGTGAGTGAGTGAGTGAGCGAACTGGCTTAAACCATGACAGTTCTTTTTGGCGCCCAACCTGGGGCACGAAGAACTGAGATAACGACAGGATTAATAGCCACTCGTCACAATGCTAATTTATTGGCTCTCAATTCTCTTGAGTTCATGGTTTCAGCCTGTTGTACCTTACTTACAGCCGTTATTTGTTATCTTAGCTTTCGGATATATGTTTTGGGTTAAGGCTCTTGTTACATTGTACTCTATTGAAATGGCTTGTAATACGGGCGAGCTCCAGAAGGGAGGAGGGGAAGCCGATGGGGGGTGGCCCCGGGAGCCACCAGCAGCCAAAACGGCCTGGGAGAGCTGCCTCCCGGACCAGGATGCCACGAAAGAGGTGGCAGAGGGGCTGAGCCCCGCCTCTGAGTGGGGGGTGGCGGCAGAGAAGCCGAGCCCCGAGGCCAAGCCATACCGTGCGGCTACCAAGTGGGGGGGGCAGGCGGTGGCCGAGTCCAGCTGCGTGGCGTCCGAGAGCATTCCCCAGCAGCGAACCCACAGTTCTCCACCACCACAGAAAGTGACAGTTACCTTGAAAGGCTAGATTGCCACTTGGGTAGGGCTGGTTATTCGTTGATCCATGGTGAATGATTGTATTCTCTTGCCTTATTATGTCCCTTATCATGAAGATAGGATGAGAAAGTTGGGGCTGTTAAGCCTGGAGAAGAGAAGGCTGCATGGAGACTGCTTAGCAGCCTTCCAGTATCTGAAGGGGGCCTACAAGGATGCTGGGGATGGACTCCTGCTTAGGGACTGTAGTGAGAGGACAAGGGGTAACAGGTTCAAACTTAAACAGGAGAAGTTTAGATTGGATATGAGGAAGAAATTCTTTACTGTAAGGGTGGTGAGGCACTGGAATGCGTTGCCTAGGGAAGCTATGAATGCTCCATCACTGGCGGTGTTCAAGGCTACGTTGGACAGAGCCTTGGTTGTCATGGTTTAGTGGGAAATGTCCCTGCCCATGGCAGTGTGGTTGGAACTAGATGATCTTAAGGTCCTTTCCAACCCTAACTATTCTATGATTCTATGATTATAATTTTTGGTGGTAGCAGTAGTGGTTTTGTATTATACCTTTGTTACTGGACTGTTCTTATCTGAACCCGTGGGAGTTACATTCTTTCTATTCTCCTCCCCATCCCTCCGGGAGTGGGAGGAAGTGGGGGGAATGAGCGAGCAGCTGTGTGGTTCTGGGTTGCCAGCTGGGCTTAAACCACAACAGGAATGCTCACATGTAAAAAGATTTGTCACAGGAGATTCTGCTTGTGAGCAGAAATATTGATACACCTCAGGAAGATAATGCTTTACTCATGCCAGATTCATTGGATTCATGAAATAAGTATTCCTCTACCTGTATTTTTGAGAACACTTGTTATGATGAATTTTCAAGCAAACGTAATGAATTGGACCCATAAAATATGCAATGGTAGCTGTCAAATTTTTTTAAAATTATTCAGAGAGAGAAGGTAACGATGGCATTTCCAGTTCTGAAGACATATATTCAGTTAATTATTTTGTTTTTTCTTCTCCAGAGTAAAATGCCAAAATAGTCTTTGGATTCGAATATAGTTGTTCTCATGCCACAGACTAAAGACAGATCCAGTGACTGAGCTTGAAGCTGATCTTTGTTCTCAAACCTGCTGGTCTCAACAAATTAACCATGAATTCTTCTTATGAAAAATGCAGGTGTCAAGGGGGGACTATCATCCTTTCAGAAAGAAAGAGGACATATGTCTCTTGTCTTCTTGTAGAAGAACTTCTCATGATAATGAGTAAAGTGCAGGGCTTTTTCCTGTCAGCCAGGTTAAAACAAGGTTAGAAGAAAGATCTAAAACGCAGTACTTAACATTTACTTACTAGTCAATACTTAGGCAAGTCACTATGTGCATGATGGCTTATAAGGCTCTCTTAGCATTTGTTTGTCAAGTCCAGACTTTGGTACTAGGCTTTGATAAAGGCTTTACTCAGATCTGTGAACTATGCTGAAAGATAAACATTTCAGGCCTCAGGATTATGGCACAAGAATCCCCTTTTGGACTGGATTGGAACTATTAGGAAAAATATAACCAGAGTCAAATTGAACAGTAATAAATCTGCATCCCATGCAGAGAATAATAGAATGGTTAGGGTAGATAGGACCTTAAGATCATTTAGTTCCACCCCTCATGACATGGGCAGGGACACCTCATTCTAGGCTTGCAGAAATCTAAGTGTGTAAGTAGCAAATGATTCAGATACCCAAGACAGAGTATATTGTGAACTTATGTAAGATTCCTGTAATATAGTATTTGTTAAGCTAATATATACATGTAACAAGGAAATAGAATCAAAGGCTATGTCATGGATTAAATCCCCCTAGCAACTTAGAACCATGCAGCTATTTGTACATCTCCCCTTCCCCCATCCCTAGGTGGGATGAGGAGGAGAATCAAGAGAATGTAAAACCTGCAGGTTGAGATGAGAACAGTTTAATAACTAAAGTACAATATTCTACTGCTACTTCTACTATTAATAATAATGATAAGAGAAATAACAAGAGGAGAGAATATAAAACTAAAAGGGAAAGAAAAAAAAAAAAACAACAAACCACAAACAGTAAACAGAGGTGATGTACAATACAAATTCTCCCCACCCAACCCGAGTAGAGATTGGTCCTTTCTTGGTAACTCCCTCCAGTTTATATGTGGAGCATGACATGCCATGGCATGGAATATCTTTTTTGGCTAGTTTGGGTCAGGTGTCCCATCTCATGAACTGTGATGAAACTTAACTTACCCCTTTTTTTTTTTTTTCTGTGTGTGTGTGTGTGTGTTCATGGAGTACAGTAATATAGGGGCAAATTAAGTTTTATTTTCTATACTTATTTTTCATGGTTATAAGAGGATCTAAGTTCTGGTATTTTGATAAATACAGCAGTATCAATATAATGAAACTGAAACCCCAGCAACTGCACATTAGGAAGGACTAGTAATAAAAACAATCCCAATTAATATACTGCTTACCAGAAAACTTTGTATATTTTAGTTACTCACAAAATAGTAAATGATTTTCATCTCTTATATCTTGTTTCTTACTTAATGACAGATTGTCTAATTAAAATTTTATTAAAAATTAAAATCAAAAGTAAGTCACAAAAAGTAAGAAACAACCTACTGGAGCCTTTGTTTGATAATCAGTTAAAGCTTGCAATCATCAAAAAATAAGCAATTAATTTATTTTCTATTATCTCAGTTAATGTTCCGCAAAACTATTTTTCTCTGACTTTTCCTTTTTTTTATTTTTTTTTAAACAAAGCTTTTTTTAGGATGTCGAGATTTCTGGCATTTAACATTCCCACTGCCACTTGATTACCAAAGCTGTGTGGTTTCTAGATCACATCCCTTGCTTCTTACATCTGAACTCAAACTGTAGTGTTTTTTTGTTTTTTTTCTTTCCCCCTGCATTTCCCCAAAGCATACCACCATGATTGGCTTTATCTGCAGTATGTAGAAAAAAAATTACTTGCTTGAATGTGACAATGGTCTTGTTTAAGCAATATGACTTATATGTATGATACACTTAATTGCAACAGTCCAAACATCATTGGAAAAATGAGTGTTTCTATATTTGTTTTATAATATGATAATGCTATAGATTAATTACTTAATTTTCTTCAATCTTTTCTATATTAAAGAAAGTGTTCAGGAAAGAAAAATATAACACCCTAATTTAAAAAGAATTACAAATTATTAGCTGTTAGCAAACTAAAGATTCAGAATAAACAATCAGTTTTAATTATTTTGCTTTTTCAGAAAAGGGTGTTCTGAAAACTACTAAATTCCTTTGAGTCTGCCTAACTTTCTCTAGTGGATAATAGGAACTATACATGGATGACACAGAGACAGTAAATGTAATAAAAAAAAATAAATTGATGTTTCATTGCCTTGATAAAGTGTATTCTACAGAGAGCTGTGTGTGAAACTTCACAGTTTTGTTTTGCAGATGTTGGAGTGAATGTTTCCTTAGCATTTATTCCACATAGGTCAGCACTTTCTGTCCCAGCTTTATTCCAAGTTCACATGAGTTTCTGGTTCAGAGAAGAAAAAAAATGTAAAATGAAAATCAGTCAAAACCACTAAATTTCATATGGTTGCCAGGCAAAATTGTGTAGTTTGCATGATGCTCTCCAGTGAACCCAGGACATCCTGCAATCATGCATCATCACCTTGCTCCATCAACTGTTAGGGGAAAGGGGAAGGTGAAGAAAGGGAAGCAGTCAGTACTCTCTGTGGCAGTGCTGTCATGTGGGGGGACTTAGGCTGAAGGAATGGGCTGCCAGGAGCCCCATGAAACAGACTGATCCTAAGTCTTGCTCCAGGATAGGCAGAAATTCTCTTGCAATGTCACAAGCTGGGGTCTGACTGGCTGGGGAACAGGTCCATTGAGAAGGACCTGGTGATGCTGGCCATGAACCAGCAGTGTGCTCTGGCAGCAAAAGCCAGGAGGCTACAGGAGCATAGTCAGGAGGTCAATAAGACTGATTACCCCACTTTCCTCCTTACTCCTGAGGCTGTATCTTGAGTCCTCTGCCCAGTTTTGGGGCATCCAAGTCGAGACTGGCTGACAGACTGGGCAAATGTAGTGGAGGAGTATCAGGAAAGGCTGAAAGGGGTGGGCTTGTTTAGCCTGGAGAAAAGTCAGCTTTGAACTGAACCACAGCACTATGGAGGAGGCATCAAAAACAACCAGGCTCCTTCACAGTGATGGCAGAAGGATGCAATGCATTGGCATAAATTGAAACAAGGAAGTGGTCCAACTGGATACAACAAAAAACATTTTCCTCAAGGGAACAGGAAAGCAGTTGAGCAGGCTGCTCAGAGATGTTGTCCAGTCCCCGTCGTTGGGGGTTTTTGAGATCCAGCTGGACCAAGCCCTGACCAACCTTGTGATCTCAGCGTTGGTTCTGCTTTATGCTGGAGGCTGGACAACAGATGTCCTGAGCTCTTTTCCAAGCTCAGCTCCCTTCCAACCTGAATTATTCTGTGATCTTAACAATCTATGATTCCACCATTACTAAGGATTTTTTAATGAAGTATTATCCATCCTGAACTTAAGTGGAGTTATTCCTTTGATTTCACTAGGGCCAAATGGTGAAATAGTTTTATTCTATTCCAGAATGTAGTATTTCTCTAAAAGCAGCAACTGACTTTCCTACTCCTCCCCATCTTATGTAGTTCTATATAAATACTTGATGTGAGAAAAGTAGGCCCTATGGAACAATGTACCCAAGTGGGGGAAAAGCAAAAAAAATATATCATTGCATATAGAAAAGACAAATTTTATTAGGGTTAGACACATAAGTTGATAGCTTTTTCAAACAGTATGTGTATTTATTTATTAAAGATACAAAGGTTTCTACAATATCTTGCTTTTTTGAACAGTAAAGGGGTATCACTATATGACAACCTACAAAGATACTTTCAAGGTCATAAAGTAAAATTACTTTATGTGGGGATGGGAGAAACAGATAATAAATGTTATGTTCCTCACAGGTTACAGTCAATTTGTTCTTACCTTCAACTGTTATTTAATTCTTCCCCAATGAAAACAGATTCCTAACAATGGTGTGCCTAGAATATACATATCCTGTAGCTTCTTAGATAAAACCAGATGACTTGTTATTTACTAATCTGATCTCCTACATATCAGAGGTGATGTTTACAGTAGCTGATGATTATATATAATTAAAGCAAATTTGAATTAGAAAACAGGTATTACTCTTTCTCTGAATACAGATTTTCCAGATGTATATTCATTTCTTCACATACTTAGCACCTGACATTATTATAATGATAAATTTTATACTGCAATTAAGGCCTTATTCTGAAAGCCTTCTTGTAATGGAAACGTCTGTGAAATGTTTTACTCAGCAAGCAGGTAATAAAAAAATTTAAGATTGCTAGGACTAGCAGGACTAAAGTGCCTATGAGACATCTTCTACAAGTGACTACTGGATATTATAAATGGTCCATAGTCAACTGGTAAGAACACATTAGATCTGGGTATGAAGAAAACACTACATAAAGGGTGACAAGAACTAATTTTATTCTGATCGCGTAAAAGCTCATGACCGATACTGTATATAGCACGCTCAACTGTATCTATGTGTAAATGGCATTAAAAAAAAAAAAAAAAAGAAGAGGAAAAAAAGGTAAGGGTAAGGAAGAGCTTCCTTATCAGGAAGGATGAATACAATGAATACTTGTCACAGAGAAAGACAACAGAGTCCTGACTTTTGTGATTTGCCTGAGATTTTCTTTTCATAGCCATGACTTCTGGCATTCTGTGACTTTTGCTTCAGTTGGTGGAATGAGCTAGCATAGAGTTGTACACTGCAGGCTTTATAAGGAGTTCTAAGAAAACAACCCTTAGGACTGAAATGATGGTGAGCAGAGAGCGGGATATCAGCTTCAATGACAAGACAGCAAAGACATGATAGGTCAGGTCAGCAGTTTTGTGAGACAGGTTCAATGTAGTAGACCACTGTAGTAAACAGGAACAGCTAGACAATATAGGGGGTGCAGTCACATATCACAAATATGTTGTTTACTATTAAAAGATAAAAGAAAAAAAACATAAATAAAAAACATCCTGACTTCATGATTCAGGCTACATAAATGAGAGAAATAAGTACAAAACCTGTTAAGGTAATAAATTAAACAGCTATTTGCAAAGCTGGGACTGAAGGTGAAATATATCTCACATTATTTCTAATGTTTTAGTCATTATTGTCTTGATATTGTTAACTTCTGATCTAAATTACAATCACAGACCTTCACTTCAACATATAATTTATTTTCAGTCTTGCTTGTCTATATTGATGAATACTCCAGCTCTGTGAATTTTTTAAATTAATAAGTTTGAAGATATATGACCAAATGAAGTTTTAAAAAATGAAAATATTTTCCTTCATAATAAAATATATTCGATATCCCAGATCTTGTTTTAAGAAGCCTCTAAAATTCAGAGGGTTTTTATAAAGTGTACATATCACTGCATTAAGTGAAACATTCACACTCCAGAATTTCTGGTCACATATGTAATTTGATTTCCTCAAAGTTATCTTTATTCAGCTATTCATAAATACAAGCTAATGTTTCTACTTTTAAAATTTTGTTTTGCTGTTAAAAATTGACTAGGTCATTGATTTTAAACATCATCATTATGTTGGTATTAAAACGTGTCTCTAACAGATTAAATGGTCTGATAAACAAATATTTGTAATCATTCTGAAAACTAAAATGATGAATCTCTCACAGTAATGTCTAATATTTTAGAGTATACAAGTGGTATTACGGTACCTCAAGTATCTTATATTCAGGAGCTGGAGACAGACTGCTTTAGATACTTGTTATCCTTAATAACAGTGAAAACCCAAAAAATTATCTAGCATGTAATAAGGCAGTGCATTCAAGTTCAATGCCACACTGAAAGAAATCTTAGAGCTAGCTGTGACTTTGCTCTGTGCACTAACTTTTAAAAGAAATCCTTTTTCTCTCCAAAAGGTTTAAATATATCAGACATGAAGGACCAGATTTATATATTTGATGCTTGTGGGCTGATATATTAAATCTTAATTTTTTTTAAAAAAAAGATTCCATTTTACAGTGTACTGAATAATCTCTGTATTTTTATTATCTAACTATATACATATACAGAACTTGCCAATGAGTTAAAATCACATTATTGTGCAATCTATTTTTCAGTTGATTTTTTTTGTCAACTCAGATGCAGTTAACCTTTGTAACTTGTTCAATGAGAAACTCTAGTGAACTGTATCACCACAAACAATTAATGTTTGAGCAGCCTATAATAAATGAAAATGCCATCACAGCTTAGCAATTAGTGCATGGATCATCTTCAAAAACTTACACTCTTTTCTGTCTGCAGCATTTAGCTTTGCTCTGTGATTTAAATTACATTCAAAATGAAAGGCAATATTCAATTACTGTAGTTGTGTGTTATGGGAAATTGTCACAATTGTGATTAATAGTCCTTGTGGAAAACAATTAATTTGGTGTCCTGTTGCTAGGTCAAGCATACAAGATAGTTTTCTGTAGGAAAGAAACATGTTTGTCAGCATATCCTTTTTGATGTTTTAATCTGAAATACTAGGTACTTCATTCACTGTACAAAGTTTTCTTGCATATATTAGAAGTGCCTTTATGACATAAAAAGAAGATAGTAAAGAAAGCGTTATTGACAATGTGCATAAGGAGGTAAAAGAACCTGTACAAGAAAAAGGACAGTTGTCTAGTTTCATCACGGGAAACTTTTCATAGATGCATTAGCAGCGACAACTACTAGTCAAAACTGGTTGAAATAAACAATTTTAATGAAATGAAAGAAGAGCTGAATAGCTCATTCCACTTTCCTTTAAAATACAATCCAAAATAGAGCTCTTTCCTCTGCCAGCAAGAAGGAAGGGCATTTTCGTCTGCCATAAGTCCTAGAAGAGAAGGAAGAAAGAGGATTCTTTTACTACCACCATTCTACAGCACTGATTTATAGCTTGCTGTCTCCTTTGATTTCTTTATTTACTTTGGTTTTCCTTCCTTCCAGAAAAGGGGTGGTGGGTTTTTTTACTGTTTTTTCTTTTTTTTTTTTTTTTTTTCTGCATATTTATTGCTGGATATAATATTAAGCCACTAATGTCTGTTAGTATTTTCAAATGGCTAAGTGGGTATGTCATATCCCTATAGTTACAATACTCACAGCTTTTTCAGGACTTCTATTACTTTAATAAATTGCCAATTTTGTTTAGTGCCTAGAAAAGATTTCCTCTAAAAATACAAATATGCAGGATGTCATATTTACAGGATGAATATGTTCACGAATATTTATACCACCTAATTCCAAACATCTAAGTTATGTACCTGAGTTAGATGGAATTTGCCAAACAAAACCTTTAAATCAGTTGAATAGGGCAGGAACTTAACATAAGTATTTTTATTTTATCTCACTGTTGTATATCTATGTACTCTTAATAAACTAGCTTCTTACATCAACTTATACTGTTGAAGTTATCAGTCTTAATCATTCGCATCTTTTCCATCTTTTACCTTAATTGTATTTCTATGAATACTACTGAATCTTAATTTCAAACACTGTTGGCAAATAAAAGTAATTATTACTGGTTTATTGATATTTTTCCCCAACACCATAAGCATAAAATAATCTTATGTTACTGCATTTCAAGATGATATTCATAAAATCACAGGCAATTCAATGAATGAAAAATTGTTAGTACAGTGCAACAGGACTCTAAGATAGTAATCATAGAATCATAGAATAGTTTGGGTTGGAAAGGACCTTCAAGATCATCTAGTTCCAACTCCCCTGCCATGGGCAGGGACACCTCACACTACACCAGGTTGTTCAAAACCCTGTCCAGCCTGGCCTTGAAAGCTTCCGTGAAGGAGGCGATCCACAGCTTCTCGGGGAAACCTGTTCTAATGTCTCACTGCCCTCTCAGTAAAGAACTTCTTCCTAATATATAATCTAAATGGATTAAGAGAAGCCCTTAGAAGAAGGACTTGGGGGTGTTGGTTGATGATAAGCTCAACATGAACCACAGTATGTGCTTGCAGCCCAGAAAGCCAGTTGTATGCTGGACTACATCAAAGGGAGCGTGGCCAGCAGGTCCAGGAAGGTATTTCTGCCTAGGCACTTATCTCTTGAGAGCCCACTTGGAGTAATACAAGAGGCCCCCAATACCAGAAGGACATTTGAGTATATAGGACATTTGAGTATATAGTACCATAGATGTGGGTTTTAAATTGAACCCTTATTTATTTCAGGCACATTTAATTGCCATGATCATTCAGAGATTACTGAAAATGGCTCTGTGATGGCATCAGCTGTTCGCCTGTCTAGCACAGTTTATTCCTACTATTTCCTACTGCATTTTGCTGAAAACTGACTGAATTGACACTTTCTACCTTAAATTTTTTCTGTTCAAGAACTTGTGTTCTGTATTGTTTTTCTCCTTCTTGGCATAATGGAGAATATAAGGGATTCACTTTTTTAAGAAATTGATCTATTTTTATCCCTTTAGTTGCACATGTACTGCTGCATCAGCAACGGAAATTTATCTGGAGAAATTAGTAGAAATAAAAGGCAGAGGGAACCTGGGAGAAGGGGAAATGGAAAGTGAAAACAAATTACTGCATAAGTGATAGCCACTGAACTGATAACATATGTCCCTTGCTGAAACCAGTCTAAAACCTCTGTGACTGTGAGGTGTTCTTAGCTTTAGACCACATAATAATCATTATATAGTGTTCCTTTTGAAGTCAAAATAATTTCATCTTTTATGTATGCACCTGAGAAATTTCTAATTAGGTTGTCCATTATTTGACATGTGTGGTGGTTTAAGCCGTAAATTTCCCTTCTCCCTCTTTTCCGCCTTCCCCCAGCCACCCCCCACCCCCCCACTCCGATGGGGGGAAAATGGGGAGAGGAACCAAAGAAAATGCAACTCCCACGGGTTGGGATAAGAACAGTCCAGTAACTAAGATACAATACAAATCACTACTGCCACCACCACCAACAATAATAATGAAAAAGTAAATACAAAGGGAGAGGATACAACCGTTTCGCCGCCCTACCGAGCCGAGAGACCCTGCGCCACTCCCGAGACCGCGTGGCGCCAAAGCCAGACCGCGCACCGCTCCCCCCCACCGCGTGCTGCGAGAGGCCCCCCCCCCCCGAATCCTACCTCCTGGGCATGATGTGCTGTGGTATGGAATAACCTCATTGGTCAGCCCGGGTCAGGTGCCCTGTCTCCCCTCCCCCAGCTTTTCTCTCTTTCCCGGGGTAACATGAGACTCTGCGGGGGAGGGGGGGAAGCTGAACCCATAACAACTTGACTCACTGATCAGGAAAGAGAATCACAACCACTTCAAATAGTAGGTGTCATTTAATGACGTTAATATAACTGATCATCTCTGAATCACTTGGCAACTTTGTCCAGTCTGATTAGGACAATCTTTTAGCATCCTAATCCATGAAAGTAAAATAAAATAAAATAAAATAAAATAAAATAAAATAAAATAAAATAAAATAAAATAAGATACAATAGAATAAAAATACCAATGTCAGTTCCTGTTGTCTGATGGACAATTTGGCTTGTTCCCTAAACAAGTAAATATTAGTCACTGAAATACTGAACAGAAAAATGCAGTCAAGCTGCAAATCGACAATAATTCTGCTGTAGAGTATATTCTTTAAAATGTAGTTAGCTGAAATTAAAATGTAATATAAATAAGCATTTTTCTATATTTCTATCAAAAAGCTATATACAAGCTTTTTTTTTTCACTTAATCTAAAAATGTCAGGATCTGCAGATGTAAGACTGCCCTTAGGATGTCTCTACATGGACTTTATGAATGTATTACTGGAGTCAGCAGCATCTAACTTGGAAGTAACTTAAAGGAACTAAATAGTGTTACAGTGCATATGGCTCAATATATGGCTAAATTTTCATAGTCAACAATATTGATGTGCCATCTTGTTAGAATGCACCATTCAAGCCTAAAAATGTAGCTTTTGCATTTTTCTTTCAATTAAAAAATATCACTTTCATAATATGTCAACAAATAGTCTTAAGCCATTAAGAAATTCAGAAATTCTTTACAGCTTTTCCAAAATGAAGAAATTGTTGCAAATTAAAAAATAAATGAATACTATAGTTGAACTTACAGTACTAAATCTGTTAGCAACATCAATTGCTTATTAGCTGTGACAGATGCACTCAATCTTGATATCCAAAGTAGCAGTAGTTTTGTACAGGCTCCAAAGGAGACAAATACGTAGCCAGGCCAAGTACTCCCCCAGTTCTGCAAAGAAGTAGAGTGACCCAGGGGGCGTCAATTCATATAAGCTTGGAACATGGATCATGCGATTAACACGTGCATAGCAGGTAGTTTTTCTAAGACTCATTGATCAAGGAACAAAGAAATTTGTGGGTGCAAGGAGTCTCATACATATTTTCCTCGTCATGTGCAATTTAACTGAAAGCCAACCACTTTATCTTATATGACAGCCTAAGTGAACCTTCTTTCAGCTTTCCCTGCTACACATTGCTCAAGGTTGCTTCTCAAGGTTGAGAGACCTTTCTACTAATGACAGATCTTTGGAGGAGTCTAATTTGAGTTGCCACTAAATTGCAACTAGACTGCAAGCCATCTCCCTTCTAGCTGGGATGCTGTCGTGGTTTAAGCCCAGCCAGCAACCCAGAACCATGCAGCCGCTCACCCACTTTCTCCTTCCTCCCCCTACTCCTGGAGGGGTACAGAGGAGAATCGAAAGAATGTAACTCCCATGGGTTGAGATAAGAACAGTCCAGTAACTAAGGTATAACACAAACCCACTATTGCTGCCACCAATAATAATAATGACAAGGGAAATAACAAGGGGAGAGAATACAACTGCTCACCATCTGTCAACCAATATCCAGCCTGACCCAAGCAGTGATCTAGCCCTTCCAGGTAACTGCTCCCAGTTTATATAGTGGGCATGGCGTGCTGTGGTGTGGAATACCTCTTTGAATAGGTTGGGAAAGGTGTCCTGTCTCTGCTTCCTCCCGGCTTCCCCTCCTCCCTGGCAGAGCATGAGACTCAGAAAGTCCTTGGTCAGAGTAAACTTTACTTAGCAGCAACTAAAAACATTGGTGTTATCAGAGTTGTTTACAGGCTGGAAGTCAAAAACACAGCACTGCATCAGCTACTAAGAAGGAGAAAAATGACTGCTACTTCTGAACCCAGGACAGGCTCCTCTCAAGGTTTGATTCCTCACCAGAGACTGAGAGATCCTTCCTCATCAAGGGTGGAGAGACCCCTTTTTTTGCAGCAGCTTCTTGGTAAGTTGCTGGTAGTATCCTAAATTAAAACTAATAAAAACTATGTAGTTAATTCCTTTAAATATTAACTGTTATCCAAGACTAAGACTCAGATTGGACCTTCCTGCGCCCAAGCTCCATCAAGAGTTTAGAAAGAAAAGGGGTCTATTCCAAAGCTTGTGACTAGACAGGAAGGTCTTCCTTACCCGTTTTCATTCTCAGCCTCTTTCAGCTCTATTCTACCTTGATTTATCTTTTTGTCTGTTTCAACCATGGAGGAAGCAATCAAGTGAACCTTTCATCAAATTTTGTTAAATATCAATTTTACAAATTCATATGAAAACTGCTTTTGCTAATATCTCTGACAGTGTCTCATTAAGGGATCTAAACTATTCATCCTTGGCACAGTTGGAAAGATCCAGGATCGAGTTTCATGACATTAGCACATTGAGGAAAATTAATTTTGTACTGGATTTTTTAAAGAGAGATTTCATAATCATCAGATTCTTTATCTAATAGAATTTTTTTGCACATTGCTAAGGTTTAAGAGTCATGTGCAAGCTGAGGTGATAAAGTTGCTCTTTTTCTTGAGAATTAACAGATTTTACTTTTTTACTTTGAAGAAAAAACTTTATATTTGATTATTTTCTATACTTATAAAAACATCTATTCCTATACTTTTGACTTAGAAGAAGGTAAATGAACTAATCATATTTAGTTACCTTGGATAAATCTGACCACCTAACAGTCAAGAATACCAACAACTGAGAGCATGTTGCCGCATTTATGGTAAATACTATACTTCCCAATAGTCAAAGTCTACTATCCTTCCTTCTCAGAAGTTTGGTGGGGTTTTGTGTGTGTTTTCTTCTGTCGTGGGTTTGTTATTTCTTCTTTTAAATATCATGTGTCATTCTCTGTTCTTATAAACCCAAGCCATTATTATCATAAAGAATTTAAAGCCACAGTATTGCACTGGGTAACACAATATGAAGAGATTTGTATCACAAGCTATTGTCTTTCTCCAGCTATCACTAGTACTGGAATGTTTTGCTGCAATGCAGCTTTCAGAAAAATGCTTACTTCTTTGAATCTACGGAACAATGAGGCTGTTGCTCTATTAATATTTCATTTCATTTTATTTTAATTGTTCAGTGCTTAAAAGATGTGAAACATTTTATATTAATGGGGTTTATTAATGTTTTGTTTGTTTTTTTTTGTTGTTTGTTTGTTGTTTATTTCTGGAGCAGAAGGTGTTTATAGATCCTGTTCACAACTCATGTGTTTCTTTGCTGCATAAATAAATTGCGTATCAAATGTTTCATAAGCTATTTTTTTGTTTAAGTCTCTTGCGGTTTTTTTTCAGCTGATGAGTCAGTTTTTAAGGGTATTTGGGAGGTCTGACTTTCAAAATATTATAAATTAGGATAATACAAAAAGCTTTCTTTCCAGATACTTCCTAACCATTGATTCCCTGAGAGCTACATTTAAACATGCTTCTTAGATGTGGCTCCTTTCAATCACTCTCTTAAAGGTAAGTCTGTCAACTTATTGCTAATCTGTTTAATATCTTTTTGAAAGCATCAAATAGTATACATTTTCATCAATCTGTCATGGATTATTATATGTACATCTTTAGTATGTCTATACTTACCATTACTAAGCTAGTCTTTATTATAAATGTAAGCTTTATTCAGATTTATTTTCTTCACACTTCTAATTATCCAAATAATTGTAATGATTTTTAGGGGTTTTGGTTTGGTTTGATGTGTTTTTTGATTATTTGTTCTTCTCCTTTTGTATTTTCTCTCACGAACTAGAATTGGAGAAAAAACAAGAAATGGCTCCTTTTCTGTGTGGGATCAGGATATATATTTGATACCAGCCATATGACAGTAGTATGAAATGATTCTGTTATCAAAACTTACTGCACATTCAGAGCATTTTATTTATTCTTGATAAATACTATCATTTTTTTTACTGGAAAAACCTTTATGCATGTTTGTGATTTAAGGGATAAACAGTTGAATTCAGATCTCAAACTTTCTTTTTTTTTCATTCTCATAGGGAAGACCGTCCTTATTTAGTTGTAAAAGATCTCAAAAAAAATTACTTTAAAAATATGCAGGTGGTTAAGCAACTGTCTGAAGAAACATCTTAACTTGTACCTCTATCGGTGAGAAAGAGAAAAAGCAGCTTGTCAGTTTTACTTAGCTCAATTCTTTATTAACAGCTTGAGGACCTCCATCAGATAAACAACTGCAACAGCTTGTAGACCTTCTGCAAGAGATAAAATAAACCAACCAGGGTGCTGTAAAGGCAGATATGTCATAGATCTTTTGAGATATTTTCCTCTATTTCTGCTTTATTTATACTGTTTATAAAAGTAAATTACTCGTCTGGAGTGATGTTCCTGGAGCAAACTGATTCTCTATGGGGAAAAAGCCTACCAATGCATTTTACTTTTATAGAATACGGTTGAGCTTTAACTCAGGGGATGAGATCTGCAAGGTTAAGAAGCTTTGCTTTCTAAAAGACAAATCGATATGAATTGAAAATAATGACAAACAAGCCAAAATAAATCAGGCACTGTGGAAATTACCAAGCACTGACTTGGAATAAATAGGCATACCCAGAGTTGTCGTGTTTTTGTGAACAGTGGCAAACTTTCTTCTTTAAATTAGAAAAATCACAGGAGTGAAAAAAAAGACAGCTCAGAATTATACTATTTTAAAAAATACACTCCTTGGTGAACTGTTCTGTGACATATCACAGATGTGAAAGGGTGCTGCACTCACTAAATGTTTTAATGCAGACTCTTACTTGCTACCTCTTTAGGTCCACAGCTGCTACAAGCTCATTACTAATTAGTCATGTAAAGCTTAATTCTTTTTTGTGAAGTGAGATAGTAATAATAAATTACTTGCAGGGTTTGGATGAACATACATGCATAATACATTCAATTTCTTCTCCTTTATGTGTAGAATTCAGTGTAAATATAAAAGTGTGCATCCTGCCTATCTCTTTCACTTTTCATTCAGAGTGCTTGAGGAGTAGAGCTCAGTTGAAATCCTGAGTTAGGCTTGGGAGGGATTGCTGGATAAGGCTCGGTTTAAACACAGCAGATAGTAATTTAATCTGCTTAGAATAGGAAAATCTTTGTAAAAATATATAATGAGCATTTTCTTCTTCTTTTAATATATAGGGATTCCCTGTATTGTGGCTTGGTTGATGAAAAATCAGTCTGATTGTCACAGTATGTTAGCAGTTGCAAAAGCCACAGATTTTTTTCTTATATGCCTGCCTTTCGATAGAACAGTAGTACAGCACAGAGGTATTCTGTCATTCTCTCATTCCAGGCTTTTTAAAAGGCTCTCAAGGTGATGGTGCACAGTCCTTTGCCATAGCAGATGGTCTTTAGCTTTAGTTTCCCACTTTGTGGAGCTGGTACCACACAGCTGAAGAATTTGCCTTAAGCATGTCCTTACAGGACTTCATGGCCTACCTGTCAGCTAGTCACCATGTTTTTAATGGGCATAAAAAATGGCTTAAGGCATTCATGGTCTTTGTTTTGTGCCAGATGTTCAGAGCAGCAGAGCTGAGCCCATAGGAATCTTGCTGTAGTATTGAGCATTTGTTGCTGATGTAACATAACTGTATCCTAGACTGAGAAATTATTTAAAGATTAAACTTATAAAAATTTATTGTCAACTGCTTTTTCTTTTAATCATTAAGATTCATTTAACATTTTAAAATAAGAATAAAGATTTATACACCTATACTGAGCTATTTCTATTTTGAATAAAAGAATTTTATTTGTGTAAGTATTAGGTACGACACACACACTTTAATTCAAATATTCATTTCTAGTGATAGTAAGAGGTAGATAACTTATACATTTGATGCAGGGAGTAAAAGTATTACAGTATTCATTTAAAAATGTGTTGAATCAGATTTTTATACCAGCCCATAATGCCAGATTTTAGGGAATATTCTATCAATATTTCATTTTTCTCTAAATGACCAGGATTAAAATACTGTATTATGAAATTCCTACTCAAACTGAAAATTGAACTCCAATTTTCTATTATTTTATTTCTTCTAATTCAGTTATTAAGCAGTTGTTTTAGCAACTAACAATTCTATCAACAGTGTACTGCCTTATTGTTTTATTATCCATTTCTGACAGTGTTGGGAACCTTAAAGGTTTAAAATACCAGTGTAGTTGGAAGGAAGGCAGTTTTAATTTTAACACCTGATTTAATAAGTTGGTAAAATTATTTCTGATTGTGACTATGTACTCTGCCGCAGGTGGTTGAGCAGAGTGCAGGATTCCTTATGGACTTCAGTAATAAAAGCTTGACAACAAGCAGAAAATCAGTATTGGGTTAATAATAAGATGGAAATAAGAATAAAAAGACAGCTAGTGAGTAAATCATGTGCCATTAAGTTGCTGAACCCTACTATTGCACAACGTCAGACATGATCTGAATGAATTTTTAATGGCAAACTGAAAAAATCCCATCCATGAAGAAGTTCTCTATCCTGTATTGTGAAGTCTTTTATCTTACATAGCAAACCAAAGAAATCATCTTCCGACAGGTGGGAATGCTGTCACTTGCATGTTTCCCACTAGAGCATAGCAGAGACCAGTATCAGGCATACTAACACCCTCCTTTACAGTAATGCACACAGAGTTACAAATAGCAGTTATTAATGTTATCATATGGGCTTCTCAAGGTGTCCAATAGAGCAGACATAACTTACCCAAAGTCATAAAGTCCTCAAATACAGTGCCTTCTGCAAGGTTCCCAATACACCACAGGTCATAGAATAATCACATACCTGCCCTTCATGAGTCTCAAAATTGGATATACAAGGACTTCCTCCATATTTTTCCCATTTTCTGAAATGAGACTGACCCGCCTGCAGTTCTGTGGATCCTCCTTCTTGTGGCTGACATATTTGTCTATTTCTAGACTTGGGAGACCTCTACCATTTACATAACCTTTCAGGGATGACATACAGACACCTCACAATGACATTGGCCTTTTTCTTCATCAGTCTTGGATGCAACCCTTTCACCTGGTAGACTAGTGTATGTTCAATTTACGTAAGTCATTCCTTACCTCAATTCTCTTTTGTCATGAACAGCTCTCTTGTCCCTCAAACTTTGTGACTAGGTAGAAGACTTGGGAGGTCTGCAAGTAGATTTTGCTAGTAAAGACCAGGGCAAAGCAGGCACTAAGAACCTCCAACTTTTCTGCTTCCTTTGTCTTTAGATTACTTGCTCTATCCAGCAATGGGACATTTTCCTTGGTCTTCCTTCTGCTGCTAACATACCTGTAGAAGCCTTTGTTGTTATATGCAACATACCTTTCCACTTTCAGCTTCAGCAGAGTTTTGGCGGTAATTTCATCCTACATGTTTGAGGTTACATTTTAGCTCATTCTTGATGGCCTGTCACTGCTACACATCCATGTGCATCAGTTTCGAGTTTGGTACAGAGAGGACTTACCGGCTTAGCCAAGCTAGTTTTCTACTATGCATCATAGACCAGGGTGATTCGTTCTTGTTCTTAGAGTAACTTGTCTTCAAATACTAACCAATACTTCTGAGGTTCTTTATATTTTAGAACTGGCATGCATGGGATCTTGATTGCCAATTCCCTGAACAGGCAGAACTCCATCCTCATAGACCCAGAGGGCTTTGTTTAAGGCTTTAGATTACTTGCTCTCTTTACTTGAAGATCTTAAACATTGTGGGATCTCAAACCATCTTCTCATGCTAATTGCAACCAAGAATCCACATCCTCTATTTGTCTATTTGTCCTGGTGTCATGGGTTCAGCAGTAGCAGTCATTTTTCTCCCTTCTTCGTAGCTGATGCAGCACTGTGTTTTCGATTTTGGGCCTGGGAGCAGCACTCATAACACCAGTGTTTATATTTACTGCTTGGCAATGTTTTGGTTTGATCAAGGACTTTCTGAGCCTCATGCTATGCCAGGGAGGAGGGGAAGCCGGGAGGAAGCAGAGACAGGACACCTGACCCAAACTGACCAAAGAGATTATTCCATACCACAGAACGTCATGTCCAGGATGTGAAACTGAGAGCAGAGACCCAGAAGGGTGTGATTGTGATGGTGGACTGGGGGTGCACGGCATGGTCAGGTTTTTGGGAATTGGGGGGTGCACTGGCTGGGTCAGGCTTGGTGAGCAGTTGTATTCTCTTTCCTTGTATTTCTCTTGTATTATTACTGGTGGTAGCAGTAGTGATTTGTGTTATACCTTAGTTACTATACTGTTCTTATCTCAACCTGTGTGAGTTGCATTCTTTTGATTCTCCTCCCCATCCCCCCGAGACTGGGGGAAGAAAGAGGGCGAGTGAGGGAGTGAGTAAAACTGCGTAGGTGGGTCGGCTTAAACCACGACACCTGGGTTCAGCAGTAGCAGTCATTTTAATTCTTCTTGGTAGCTGGTGCAGTGCTGTGTTTTTGACTTTCATCCTGAGAGCAGCGCTGATAACACCAGTGTTTTCAGTTACTGCTTGATAATATTTTGGTCTGACCAAGGACTTTCTGAGTCTCATGCTCTACCAGGGAGGAGGGGAAGCTGGGAGGAAGCAGAGACAGGACACCTGACCCAAACTGACCAAATAGCTATTCCATGCCACAGCACGTCATGGCCAGGATGTAAAAAATTGGGGGCAGGAATCCAGAAGTCTCTCTCTCTCTCTCTCTCGGCTCGGTCAGGGTGGTGAGCGGTTGTATCCTCTTCCCTTGTATTTGCCTTGTCGTTATTGTTATTGGTGGTAGCAGTAGAGATTTGTATTATACCTCAGTTACTGGACTGTTCTTATCTCAACCTGTGGGAGTTACATTCTTTCGATTCTTCTCCCCATTTCCCCCACCCATCTGAGTGGAGGGAGGGAAGAAAGAGGGAGAAGTGAGTGAACGGGCTGCGTGATTTATGGCTTAAACCACGACACTATTGTAGATTAATGAAGATGTTTAATGGGATTACACCAAGCATCAGCTTCTGCGGTATATTACTATTTACTGGCTTCCAACTAAACTTTATGTCACTGATTGCAACCCTTTGAGCATGGACTGGTCAATCTTATTGCTTATAGATGGTTCTGCTTACTTTTTTTTTTTTGGTTTTGTGACAACTGGGGAGAAATAATCTTAGAAAAGTTAAATTTCACAATAGGTATAAAGTTGTCTATATTTTGGTTAGCTATCTGTATTTATTAATTTTCTTATTCTTCACCAAAATCAATGTCAACTTTTTGTTCATTATTCAATTTTGAATTTTACTTACTATGCTTCTAGAAGTTCACAAGTTCACTGTAAATGGTCCAAATATTTACTGTTAGAACTTAGCCATATATCTTTAACAAACAACACTTTAGGCTGCTAGAAATTATTCCGAATAAATGTGTAAAATTTATTTTCTACTGGAAAAACAGCCTTAGTGTTTCATTTCCTTTTTCTACTGAAACTGCATGTATCAACTGCAGAAACCGTCAATTGTGCAGACACATGGGTAACATCTTTCACTGAAAAATTACGCATTTATACATGGACTGTTTAAAGTAAAATCAAGTTTGTGTAGTTTTAAATCAACACTAGTTTTAAACTGTATTTTAGAAAATTTCTTGGGTAAAGTGTAAAAACTTTGTATTTATGCATTTTTACAAGTAGTAAATAGGCATTCATATCCATTGGAATCCTTCCCTGCCACCAGGGTTTTTTTGTATATGTCTAAACATATAGTTTTACCCTGACCTTAGACATTAAATATTCCCTGTCAGTTTCTACATGAAAACCTACTAGCTTATAAAATTTGCTTTCTACCCTTAAGGTCCCTTTTTAATATCCATACCTGCTAATATGGCTATGAAAAAAAACAAACCTCACAGCAGGTATTTGGCTAAGGTACTGTGGACTAAAGGAACAAAATCATAGTCGCACATCATGAATAAGTCATATACATACCACAAAATTTTTTTGCATTGCCAAGAATTCAAACATTTAAGCAATTTTTTAAATATACTTGTACATTAGTATGGAGAAACCATTTTATCAAGTGAGTAGACATTAATGTTGCCAACATGTATTTTCTGTTTTATAATTTAAAGTTACTTTTAAACCAGAGTAAATAATTTCAATATTAAATCCATTCAGGAACAAATTGAACATTACAATTAAGAAATGTTAATTTAAACTTAATGGTTATTAGATGTCCCTTCTTTTAGGCAAAGCTTTTTTTGAAAAAAACAAACAAACAAAACAAAACAACAAAACAACAAACCCAAACAACAAACCGACAAACCACAAAAAAGCAGCTTAACTTATCACAGTCACTGCAGTAATTTTCAAGTAGCATCACTGTTCCAAAAAATTTAGTTACAAGACTGAAAATTATTAAATAATTTTTCCTCAGCCTAGACAAGCTAAAAGCTGGAAATAAAAAAATATTTAAGACCATTTAAGTAAAATCCAATGATTTAATGACACATAAAAAGGCAAGAATCAGATTTAAAAATTATTAAAAATTAGAAGGTTTTTTTTTAATAAATTTACTTTTTTAAAAAAATTCATTCAATACTAACAATTCTTGTAAAAATTGTCAATATTCATCAACTTAATCATACTCTTTAAAATAATAGCTGAAAAAGCTAAGCGGTGTGTCTTAACATACTTAATTTTTGCATGCTTTTGAAATGCAATTAAATGAAGGTATTGAATAGTATTATTAAACATTGCCTGAAAGTCTCTTGTTTCTTTAGCAAAAAAAAAGACTGTAGTTTAAACCTTATACTGAAGAAAAGAACCTGCCTTATTTATTCTTCAGAAAAAAACTGTGACCGCATCTACTTAAAAAGAGACAGTATCTTCTGAAATGTCCTTGGGAACATGCACAGCTGTTATTTCATCTTGCAAGAGCATTGTTCCCAGGCTTTGCTCTTGCAAGCCAGTGAGGGGCTAGTGATATGAAGAAAGCCTGGCAGGATCATCTTCAAACCACTTTTGCAATTCTGTTACAAACTTAACCTTAAACAGTGATGTGATTTTACAGAGAATAGTGGAAAATTGTGTGTCACACTTCTAAACAGCTGCAGGCTGACTGCCAGCAAAAACTGTGATCAGAAATGTTTGACAGACTCAGTATTTAGGCAACATTTCCTAAACTGCGCTTGCTTCCTCCAGTGTTGTGTTTCAGTATTCATAAAGTGGTGATGCAGAGGTGGCTGTGGGGGAGACTTTAAAAAAAATATGGAAAAAAAGGCAGTGAATTGTAACAACACAAAATGTAAGAGGTTTTCTTGTAAGAGGTTTTCTATACTTCCTTGTACAAGAAGCAGATATTTAAATTTATACATATTTATTCTTGTGCTGTAATCTTTATTGTGCTGAAAAACTATTAGCAAATTAGCTACACATTTCAGGTGTGCAACCTGTAACATTAACAATATCTTATAATAAACAATTATATTTGCAAATAAAATATTAAAACCTTTTCTTTTTTTTTTTTTTTAATAATATTTATCTGTGTATGGAATTAACACAAGAACCATAATGCAGTACTGCCTGAAGTAATCTTACCAGGAAAAGACAAAATAATCTACTAATGCATTTTCATGTGCACCAGATGGCCTGGCACATCAGTCCCATAGAAGTATAAGGCTCTAGTAGATACAGGTACAGAGTGTACTCTGATGCCATCAAGTTGTCAAAGGGTGGAAACCTATTTCTATTTCTGGAGTGACAGGAGGATCCCAAGAGTTGACTGTACTGGAGGCTGAAATCAGCCTGACTGGGAGGGAATGGCAAAAATACCTCATTATGACTGGTTCAGAGGTTCCATGCACCCTTGGCATAGACTACCTCAGAAGAGGGTACTTCAAAGACCCAAAAGGGTACCGATGGGCTTTTGGTATTGCTGCTTTGTAGACAGAGGAAAGTGGAGCAGCTATTCCACCTTGCCTGGTCTCTCAGAGGATCCTTCTGTTGTGGGGTTGCTGAAGGTCAAAGAACAATCAGTGCCAATCGCGACCCAACAATGCACTGGCATCAATATCGCACCAACCGAGACTCCCTGATTTCCATCCATAAGCTGATCCATAGACTGGAGAGTCAAGGAGTGATCAGTAGGACCCACTCTCCCTTTAATAGTCCCATATGGTCAGTGTGAATGTCTAATGGGGAGTGGAGACAAACAATAGACTGTTGTGGCCTGAATGAAGTCACACCACCCTTGAGTGCTGCCATACCAGACATGCTAGAGCTTCAGTATGAACTGGATTCGAAGGCAGTCAAATAGTATGCCACAATTTATATTGCCAATGCATTTTTCTCAATTCCTTTGGCAGCAGAGTGCAAAAGCAATATGCCGTAACTCTTGTCTCATATATATACATATATATACATCCACAGAGAGAGAGAGAGAGATATAGATCATTCCTTATCGCATGGACCAATCCCTACAAAGCTCCTGAGTCCATCTGGTCTATGATGTAGGGCTTCACCTCTTGTAAGAGTCTTTCAGAGCAGGAGAGAGAGTGAGTGATGTAGTCAATCTCCAGGCCTCCCCATATTTGTACTTCAGCCCTCGACCTCCATACCGAAGCGGCTTTAACCGCTTGGCTTGCTTAATTGCAATATGTTTCACACTCGTGAATAACCTGGGCAATAAGTGTCCATTGTTATGTCCACCCCTTGATCATGAGTCCATCTGTATGTTGCATCTCTGCCCTGATGGTCTGAGGTGTCATGGACCCACCACGTTCAAAATAATTCACTCTCCCCTTCAGCAGTTTCTGCAACTTGTCATCGGGGACTCCGTACAGCTGCCTTCCATCTCTGATGCTTCCAAAGCACTGGAGGGGCCAAGTGGACTAGATACTTGCCCATACTGTCCCGGACACCCTGCCAGTCATGACTGTCCAGCCTCGGGGAAAATCTCTTGGTCCTCCTATATTGTTGTCTATCCCAAACACAACTTCGCTTCGCTCTTGAGATCAGACAAAATGGTTGTGGGTAAAACACACTCTGTATGTGTGCCGACATGCTGATCCCCATCACAATCAGCAGGCAGGTCTCAGGGGTACCCAAAGGCCATTCAAAATCTTCAGAACTCTCAAATGATACTGCTGTACTTGTCACTGGGGCTGGTATAGCTGCTGGTGTTTGGAGCTGGAGTAGCAGCGCTGTCTGCTGTGTTCAGAGCTTGAGTAGCTGCTGTACTTGTCACTGGAGTTGGTGTAGCCGCTGTGCTTGGGGGTGGTGTAGCTGCTGTGCTTGGAGTTGGAGTAGCTGCGCTACCTGTAGTAGTCAGAGTTTGAGTAGCTGCTGTATTTGTCACTAGGGTGTTTGGGAATATCTGCCTCATAGGCTGACCACCTGAGGAAGGGAAAAAAGATGAGTAATTGCTACACACTTCTATTACATACCTCCCAAAATATAGAGGTGGTGACAAAACTGGGAACACAAGCAAGATCTGTTTCATGATCAATGATTTTATTGTATTACAAGTCATTATCATAATGTGCAATGAAACAAGAACCTTAGCCCAAGTCCCCCAGACAATAAACACAGAGACAGCAAATACCAGCCGTAAGTAAGGTACCACATGCTGAAACACAGAGATCAAGAGCAACGACTTTGAGAGCCAAGTAGATCAGCATTGTGACAAGAGACTATAAAAATGAAAGAATAAATGCTTATCACAAATACGATCAAACACACTCTGGTCAGATCTGTCGTTATCTCAACCCATCGTACCCCATGTTGGGCGCCAAAAAAATTGTCATGGTTTAAGCCCAGCTGGCAACTCAGCCATACAGCCCTCACTCACTCCATCCCTTTCTTCCCCCCAGCTCCCAGAGGGATGGGGAGGAGAATCGAAAGAATGTAACTCCCACAGGTTGAGATAAGAACAGTCCAGTAACAAAGGTATAACACAAAACCACTACTGCTACCACCAAAAATAATAAAGATAAGGGAAATAACAAGGTAAGAGAATACAACTGCTCACTGTCTGCCAACTGATACCTAGCCCAACCTGAGCAGTGGTTTATCCCTTCCGGGTAACTGCCCCCAGGTTTATATAGTAGGCATGATGTGCTGTGGTATGGAATACCTCTTTGGCTAGTGTGGGTCAGGTGTCCTGTCTCTGCTTCCTCCCGGCTTTCCCTCCTCCCTGGCAGAGCATGAGACTCAGAAAGTCCTTGCTTGGAGTAAACATTACTGAGCAGCAACTAAAAACATTGGTGTTATCAGCTCTGTTCCCAGGCTAAAAGTCAAAAACACAGCACTGCACCAGCTACCAAGAAGGAGAAAAATGACTGCTACTGCTGAACCCAGGACAGTATCCACTCTTTATTCCATACCATTCATGTCATGTTCAGATCCCACATTTTCAATATACCATCACTCTTATCTCATATATATACACATGTCACGGGTTCAGCAGCAGCAGTCATTTTTCTCCTTCTTGGTAGCTGGTGCAGCACTGTGGTTTTGATTTTGGGCCTGGGAACAGTGATGATAACACCAGTGTTTTCAGTTACTGCTTGGTAGTGTTTTGGTCCGGCCAAGGACTTTCTGAGTCTAATGCTATGTCAGGGAGGAGGGGAAGCTGGGAGGAAGCAAAGACAGGACACCTGACCCAAACTGACCAAAGAGGTTATTCCATATCACAGCACGTCATGTCCAGGATGTGAAATCGGAGAGCAGAGACCAGAAGGGTGTGGTGGTGCTTTGGAGGGTTCGCTGCTGGGGGGTGCACTGGGTGGGTCGGGCTTGGTGATCAGTTGTATTCTCTTTCCTTGTATTTCTCTTGTATTGTTATTGGTGATAGCAGTAGTGATTTGTGTTATACCTTAGTTACTAAGCTGTTCTTATCTCTACCTGTGGGAGTTGCACTCTTTTGATTCTCTTCCCCATTCCCCTGGGACTGGGGGAAAAAAGAGTGGAAGTGAGTGAGTGAGAAAACTGCGGGGGGGGGGGGGGGTAGAGGCTTAAACCATGACAACACATATATATACATCCACAGAGAAAGAGAGAGAGAGAGAGATCATTCCTTAGTGCATGGACGAATCCGTATAAAGTTGCTGACTCCATCCGATCCATGATGTCGGGCTCCATCTCTTGTAACAGGCTTTCAGAGCAGGAGAGGTTGTGTGCAGTGTTGGATCAGTGCCTGCTGATGCTGATCGTTCCTTTACTGCAGAACTTTTCTGGTTTCATCAAGATTCATTCTTTGCTGGGGCGATGGTCAAAGGGAAGGACAGGGCCAGTCACTGGTGACCTGAAGACATCTAGCTGGTGGGCTATAAAAGTGCTACATAGCAGGCAACCACATGCAATTGAGTTCATTGCCTGTTTTCCCCTAAAATCAAATCTGCTTGAGGTATATATTGGACTCCCCCATCTTCCTGCATTACCCACCAATTATATCCATGTCCCTGAGCTGCTTCCTCTTCCATTCTAGTACCTCAACACCCTCACAGTTAAGGAACTTCTTCCTTATATCTAATCTAAACTTCCCCTGTTTAATTTTGAACCCATTACCCCTTGTCCAACCGCTACAGAGCCTAAAGAAGAGTCCCACCCCAGAATTCTCACAGGCCCCCTTCAGATATTGGAAGGCTGCTATGAGGTCTCCATTCAGCCTTCTCTTCTCCAGGTTGAACAGACCCAAATTTCTCAGCCTGTCTTCATATGGGAGGTGCTCCAGTCCCCTCATCATCCTCATGGCCCTCCTCTGCACTTGTTCCAACAGTTCCATGTCCTTTTTATGTTGAGGACACCAGAACTGTATGAAGTACTCCAAGTGAGGTCTCCCAAGAGCAGAGTAGAGAGGCAGGATCACCTCCCTCGACCTGCTGGTCACACTCCTTTTGATGCAGCCCACGATATGGTTGGCTTTTTGGTCTGCAAGCACACACTGCAGCCGCCTTATGTTCATTTTTTCATCAACAAACACCCCCAAGTCCTTCTCCGCAAAGCTGCTCTGAATCTCTTCTCTGCCCAACCTGTAGCTGTGCCTGGGATTTCCCTGACCCAACTGTAGGATCTTCCACTTGACATGTTTAAACTTCATCAGGTTGGTATCAGCCCACCTAACAAGTGCGTCAAGGTCCATCTGGATGGCATTCCTTCCCTCCAGGATATCAACCAAACCACACAGCTTGGTGTCATCGGCAAACTTGCTGAGGGCGCACTCAATCCCACTGTCCTTGTCACTGACAGAGACATTGAACAAGACCAGTCCCAACACCAATCCCTGAGGGACACCTTCATGAAATTTTTTTGCACAGTAATAAAATGATAATATGGACATTGCTGAACAAATGAACATAAAGAGATATGAGTTCAAGACCAGATGTTTTTATAACCAGGCTAACATGGTGTGTTTCACAATTCAGTGAGATCAAACTGAAAGTCACAAAGTCCTCTACTGACAAATACTTTACCCTTTAAGAGGAAGGTGGGCTTTTTTTTTTTTTTCTTTCTCTCCTTCATTGTGTTTCTTAATGCAAAAAATTAAATATTCCTTGTAAAACTGATAATTTTTGAAAGGAAAAGTTGTTCCTTCCAAGAACATGAACTATTTGTTGATTTGGAGATGATTTTTTAGGTATTTGACATGATTGGCTTGCTTCAAAAGTGTGCTGTGTACATGTACATGTAAGTTTATATGTATCTGTATATGTAGATGAGGGAATGAACCCTCAGCTTATATATTATTCTCGACTTTCTTCTTCCAGTAGTTTTTACTCTTTTTCTGTTGTCATATTTAATGCTTTCACATCTACGCAAACAATCTGATTATTCTTGATTATAATTGATCAAAAATCTCAATGAGGCTGATTAAATATTGCATTCAGATGTAGTTATATTGCTTTGTCTAACTGCATGAACAGTTGTAATTGACAACTTATGTCGTAATTATGCTGTTCCTAGTGCTTTTTTCAGAAAGTTGAGAGGCAGCGTTAATGACTATTGCTGAAGAAGGGTTGGGGAGGATGTGATTTATTTCCTCCTTCCTAATGATTTGATATTCATTTACACATAAGGAATTGTACAATAGACAATAAGAACGCCCATCTCATATTGTCTTCTATTTTTATTGTTTTGGGGGATTTTTGTATGTGGTTTTTTTGGTTGGTTTTTGTTTTTCCTTCCTACAGTTGCAGGAAAACACTCTCATTCCTTGCTTAAATGTATTCTGAATAGTTACTTTTCATTTGTATGCTCTTGCAATTTTGCTATTTATATCCTGATCTCAAATAATTTCCATTTATCTATGGTTGCAAAACATTTCTTTTAAATACTCCTTTTATTAATCATCAAATCCTACAGTTTAAACCATCCATCTTTCAATACTATCATCACAAATTTCAATATAAATTTGGCCTTAACTCTTGTTTCTTATGTAGTTAAACCATAGACAGCAACTTTGTACCATTAGCACATTAACTTGGAATAAGTCTTCATAATAATGAAAAAAGGAAAGGTGAGATTTAACAGCATCCATATGCACACATAAGTTTGAGTAGACTTGTGACTTTTAAATTTTTGACAAGGAGTTGAATTTCAACAAATATGAGTGTGATATTAAAAGAAACCTGAAAAATATGAAGAGAGGTTAGATTAAAATAGGTAATTATGTCAGTAAATTTATTTGTATTTTTATTCTTAGGAAATGGATACAGTTGAAAAACACACAGCAAGCATATTTCAAAATGAAAGCCATGTCTCAGATTTCTAATCATCATATTGATACACAGTGACATGATTTCCTCTTTAATGAAAGATACAGCTTTCATTATAATATGGGTGTTTTTTCAATTTTGTTTTCTGACTGTATCAAGCCAGCAATTTTGAAAATAAAAAGCAAACATCTTTTTAGCTTTTCCAACCTTGTGCAGTATTGCTGTGCTCTGGTATTATTACAGTGATAATAATGGATGAAGATAGTTCTTCAGAATTTTGAAATAAATTATTTTTTCTTAGAACATATCCAGATTATTTTTTCATCTTCTACATTACAAAATGGATATCATAGCAGTATATATCTTAGGAAGTAAATTTTGGGATCTTGCTTTGCTTAATAATCTCAAACTTTTAACATTAGAAGTAAAATGTTGTAGTTCATGACATGGTTCAGAACTTGCTGGAGTGGGTACCTTACTAAAAGGAGTAGGTTCTTCATCAAGCTTGCTGTTGGAGAAGTATGGATTCAGAGACATAGAAAAATACAGTGCAACAATTAAACAACCTGCCTCACCATGAGGTACCAAAGTACTGGCAGCCTAATTTTTCTGAATTGTAGTTACCACACCCGTAACAATTTGAAGAAAAATGAAAATTAAGGTGACTTGTATGGAAGCCTTGTGGATACATGAACAGGGCTTTGAAAAATAATGGTGAACATGATCAGTGTATCTTCAGAGAGGGAAAAAGGAAATGCAAGAACGAAAGGTTCTGAAGAGCAATCTTGGCTTCAGCTGTAACAGTTATTTTTCTTCTGCCTAGTATCTGGAGGATGAAATGTGGATATTTCTGCTTCCTAAGAGAAACAAGTAAAACAAAATATATAAAAAGAGGAAGAAGGCTTAGGTGCTACTTTAGACACTTCCAACTTTAACTTCCTTTCAGGTTGTATGGCATCTGTAGCCTTCTGTGACACCTGATATTTTCTTAAAACTGGGGCTATTCTGTGCAAACTGTGAAAACCTTTGTCTTCACTTTGTCTTTAGCTCTGAGTGTAAGACCATGAACTGACCTGTCAGTTTCTGAAGACACAGTGTTTGCACAGACTGAATCTATATGCTGAGGATCTTTCCAAACATCACCAGAAATAACTCAGGAAATAACTCAGAAAATAACTCATTTAAACTCAGAACCAGGGCTTCCTCTTGTTGCGCTCAACTTCAGTGGTACAACTCTCCAGATTCTGAGTCAGAATCACCCTTCAAGGTCTGGAGTTCATCTTCTTTAACTTTAGAATTAAAATATTCCTATAAATACCTAGTTAATATTCTACAAGACAAATTTTAATATGACTGATTAATGCCATTGTTCTAATATGTGGGAATCATAAAAGCTGATCCCTGATTTATTAAAAAGCTTTGCTCTGAATTGAAATTTAATCTGGCAGTATACCTCGCCTGCTTGAGAAGTGATCCATTTGACATCCTCTCTCATTTTCAGTTTGTGTATGCTTATGCAAATGAGATGATTATAGAAAATGTTTCACCTCTCTAGAAAGACGTCAGGGTTTAAGCCCAGCTGGTAACTCAGAGCCACACAGCCCTCATCGCTCATTACCCTCTTCCCCCACCCCCTCTGGATGGGATGGAGAAGAGAATCAAAAGAATGTAAACGACACAGGTTGAGATAAGAATAGTCCAGTAATTAAAGTATAACATAAAACTAAAACTACTACTACTACTACTAATGATAATAATCATAATGAGAAGGGAAATAAAGGGAGAGAAAATCAAGCTAAAAAGTGAAGGGAAAAAAAATACAATAAGCACAAGTGATGAACAATGCAATTGCTCACCAGCAGACTGATACACAGCTGGATCAGAGCAGTGATCCGGCCCATCTGGTAATTCCCCCTAGTTTATATGACGGACTGTGCTAAGGAATACCCCTTTGGCTAGTTCAAGTCAGGTGCCCCATCTCTGCTTCCTCCCGGCTTCTTGTGCCCCTCTTCACTGGCAGAGCATGAGAGACTGAAAAGACTTTGATCAGGATAAGTGCTACTTAGCAACAACTAAAACATTGGTGTGCTACCAGCCTTGTTCTCAGACTAAAGCTGAAAAACAGCACTGCACCAGGTTCTAGGAAGCAGGAAAATAACTGTTATAGCTGAATCCAGGAGAAAAGATAATGCTGAATTTCAACTCAAAATTATATTTATTCTCTGCATTTTCTTTCAGGACTCTGAAATAGTTATAAAAAATAACTTATTGGTACTCTGAAAAGCAGAGAATGATCTGGAAGAGTTTAAAGTTTTACTGTCTATACTCTTTTTTATATTGTTGAAAATAAAAAAAAAAAAAACAAACAACAGTATAACTGGAATGAATAATCTTCATGAACCGTAAAAAAATAGTATTATATCCTGCATATTTTTTAATTGAATATCTATGACAAATTTTTGCTTTTAGAAATAATCAATGGCTTTCCTCAGGGTAATATGTATATAAGAAACAATCTGAAAATCTTAAACAAAACCTGCTTTAGTGCTTGGTTTTAGGTGGTATACACAGAAACATTAGTGTCTCCTAAATTTCAGATTTGGCTCTGAAGAATAAGTAAGTGTTCTTAAACTTTTAAAGTTTAATTGCAGGGTGCCAAAAGAATCACTGTGTGCTGTGTCGCATTGTATTGATCGTATCCTGCTCTGAGTTATATACTTCCTGTTACCTAAGGAAGAAAAAAAAAAATTCCTACAAGGTGTTTCAAGACAGCTCAAGGTGGTTTGGTCCTAAAAGAGAGTGTCATGGGTTCAGCAGTAGCAGTCATTTTTCTCCTTCTTAGTAGCTGGTGCAGTGCTGTGTTTTTGATTTTGGGCCTAGGAGCAACGCTGATAACACCAGTGTTTTTAGTTACTGCTTGGTAATGTTTTGGTCTGACCAAGGACTTTCTGAGTCTCATGCTCTGCCAGGGAGGAGGGGAAGCCAGGAGGAAACAGAGGCAGGACACCTGACCCAAACTAGCCAAAGAGGTATTCCATACCACAGCACGTCATGTCCAGGATGTAAAAATGGACAGCAGAGACCAGAAGGGTGTGGTGGTGCATGGCGTGGTCGGGCTTTTGGCATTGGGGGGTTCACTGCTGGGGAGTGCACTGGCTGGGTCGAACTTGGTGAGCAGTTGTATTCTCTTTCATTGTATTTCTCTTATATTATTACTGGTGGTAGCAGTAGTGGTTTGTGTTATACTTTAGTTACTAAACTGTTCTTATCTCAACCTGTGGAAGTTGCATTCTTTTGATTCTCCTCCCCATCCCCCTGGGACTGGGGGAAGAAAGAGAGGGAAGTGAGTGACAAAACTGTGTGGGGGAGGGAGGTTAGAGGCTTAAACCACGACAGAGAGTAGGTATGAGATCTATTATTTTTGTTTGAGGTTTTCTTTTTTTTACTTATAGTTTTTAAAAGACTGAAACTGATTTTAACGATTTTCAAATTTGGAATGGGATTTCTTGAGTTTTCACAAAAAGAGTGAAATTACAAACAGCTTGATAATAGGCTAGTATCTAGTTTCCTCTGCAATCTGCTATTAAACGGCAATGCAACATTTTCTGTGACTCATTAAGGTGCTAAACCAGGCCTAAATATTTTTCTGGGTGAACATACATGTGAGTTGGAGAACGCATTAATTTTTAGTACTTGGGGAAGGGAGTGTATACTGAAATTTCTATGTTTATGGTGAAAGTAAGATATTTTTCTGGTGGTCAATTATGATGCCAGTGAAAAGGAATTCTTGGAAGACCTGATAGTGCTGAATCAGTGGGCAAAGCAGTATCGCGAGCTTCAAAGGAGATAAATATAAATTAATTCTTCCAGGAAAAATAGTAGGAGCCATCTATGTGCAATGCTGAACAAGGAATTGATGAAAACAGATCAGGAAATAAATCTTTGTGTCAGTGTTGACATATATCTAAAAATGTCAGTTCTGTACCTGGCAAGAGACTAAAAAACCCAAAAAACAAAAAGACAGGAAAATATTAAGCACCAACAGGAGACAATTTTGAACCAAGAAAAGCACATTCTCTAGTGTTTGGCACACTAGCTCTTCCTTGGTACGCTCACATCTCAGTTTAAAAAATTCTGGTTTTTGCATCTGAAGATGGAAGTAGTAGTATTCAAGATTGTACAGAGAAAAACAACTGAAAAAGTGAATGCAGGTAGCTGCTTTATAAGGAGATGCTAATAGGTTTGTGGTTATTCAACACAAGGAGGAGAAAGATAGAGTGAGGATATGACTGATGTTAAAAGAATCAAACAAGTGACAGACAAGCTGAGTTTAGAACGAAATCCCACATTACTGGAGCTAGGACACAGTCACTACAGTAGATCAGTTTGAAATGGTTAGGAAACATCAAGTTACTAAATTTTTTGAATCAGTTGCTGTAGAAGACTGTGAAAGCACATAGTATATGCAGGTGCAAAAAGGGATAAGACTTTCATAGACTAAAGAAGATCTAGAAGAAGATAAGAAAGGAATATTGCACTATTATTTCAGCTGTTGTACATTGTCTGGGGAGAGAGCGGGGAAGGAGTGGTCATAAGGGGAACAGACGTCAGTGGTCAGGATTGCCTGGTCTTTCTAAAGAGCACCTGCCATCATTGCAGACAGAGTAACAGGCAACAAGTATATTTGACAAAATGTGCCATATTTTAGTGTTTTTTTGTTTTTTTTTTTTACATGGTTCTTCCTATGCCACATGACTGCAAACGATAATCATGCAGACCACAGTGCAATCAATGAGTTTGCTTGCTGACTAAATAGGCCAAAGTGTTTCACGGTTTAGTAAACAAGTCATTAACATAAACATTTAACCATATCTTACAATATTTATTTCCATTGCAATAGTCAAAATATTCCTCATATTAGGAATAGGAAATAACACATATATTTGCTTGAATTACAGTGGGAAGATTGTCACTTTTACAGAATGCTGCTATGCATATATTTTCAAATTAAAACTAGGATATTATAGAAATACAAGTTCAGAAAATTACTAATATGTTTCTATCACTATCTCACATAGAAAAAAAAATTGAATTTTCTACCAAAAATAAGTACTTTTTAATTTCCTGAAATACGGCAATTAAAACTCTAAATAAAACTGAACATCTATTTACTAAGTGCCACAATCTCAGATAAGCTTTCCTGGGAAGCATATAGGAAATGTCAGAAGAGAGGAGAAATAATGCATGTGTAGATATGTACAACAGTGGGAATAAGATCAGACTTCATTAATTTGAATCTTATAACTTCAAAAAATTATCAAATGGATGATAACCTTGTGAAAGTTCCAGTTTAATATAGAAAAAGACCTTGAACTGCCTAAGGCTGCTTTGAGAACTTCAACAAAAGAAATGTGTTGGATTGGGTGCATTTAATGTAAACATATATGTTTTTAAGAACACTCCCTTATTTTTCTAAATTATTTGTTACCTTAAAATTTACATTAAAAATCTAAGAAGTTTGCAAAGTAGTTTAAAGTGAAAAAAAAAAGCTAATATTGCTTTTACTCAGGTCTTATAACAGTGTGGTGTTTAGAAATTGGACCATCACAGTTGATTTTGAAAATGGAAATGTAGTTGAGATTGAATTTATTGCAGATATAATGTATTGTTTTGTTTCTTATAACATCTGGGTTTTGTTCATTTGCAAAAGTACAATAGGGATATCTTAGAGTACCAGAAGGAATACAAAATATGAATTACTGAAATCAAGAAAGTCCTACACACTACACTGAAAAAAATGCAAAGTTCAGTAAATTTTATATAGGTTATACTATATAATCTTTGGAAAGGTATTCATAAATTATCCATCACATGAGATGGTCTTCCTCTTGTATCAGATATGTTGCACTTGAATCAGTTATATTTCTTATTGAAACATATATTCTATAAGATCATATATGACATGCATCATCTGCTGAAACCTGCAAATAAGAAAGATTTTATATTGAGACAGATATTGTGTACCAAGTAGCAAACCAAATAATTTCTTATCATATTAGAAATATCACCTGTTGAAACATATTTTTCAGGTTTTCTGATATACAGGTATTGGCTATTCTATATATGTTTTCTATGAAATTAGATGTGTTGCTTATTAAAAAAGATTAATCTGTCTTTTCAATAAATATATTGTCTTTTTAAAACAGCAAAGAATGCACTATATTTCTACCCAAATATGTTGTCTATTTTTAACAAGCTTGCACCCTGACAAAGGAATGTCTCTAATGAATTCACTCTCTGAACACCTAGTAAACGTATCATAAACCAGCAGAGAGATAACAGACATTCATTGCATAAAATAGTTTTCTGCTCAACACCTACAGTTACAGTCTCAAGAAGTCACTTCATAGGGAAAAATAGAGCTCACATTCTATCAGTTTCAAAGCACATGACTACACTTATCTCAATAACGTTGATATATGTGCTTTTGATACGGATAGAAATGAATTAAAAAAGAAAATAAGGGTCTAATATTCACATGGCAAACTGGGAGTAGTTTCTTTGGAGTCAGTGCATTTGCTCTATATGAAAACAAATAAATGGTTAAATTCTGTCCTTAAGCATCAAAATGAATTAAAAAAATACCACCCTAAGTGCTGACTACTTCATGTGGTAGCAAAACCTTATTAGCTCCATAGTCAAAAAAAAAAGTATTTTACTATGCATGCTGGATAAGTATGGTCCTAACTTGGCCTTCAGAGGTTTGTGATAAACTTTTCTAGATGCATAGTATTGAAATTGTAAATGAACAGCCTGCTGGAGTAGTTATGATTAACATTTCTTCATTTACTGACTAACACTTCTCCTTGTTTAATAAATTTTCCTGTAAGCACTTTTCACTTACTAGCGTGAATTTCATAGCTTTCAACAGTATACCCTCTGCACTAACCCTGTCGCTCACTTATTCCTCACACCTCAGCTGGAAAAGAGAGAATAGCAGGAACAGGAACGAGCAAGCTTGTGGAAGGACATAAAGAAGGGGACATTGCTTTCCAGTTACTGTGGTGTGAAAAATATAACTTTTCCAGAATTAACATTGATAGTACATTGATACTGCATTGTGCTAAGAAACTAGTCTTAAGCTGAGACTTTGTTACTGATCTGTACTTTTCTATACAGAGTACAGAAGATGACTGGCTATTTTGGCTAACATCTATCTAAGACAGAGTCTCCAGATTAGAGTACTTTCATAAATACAGTTCAAAATACTAGGCACTGTAAACAACTAATACCTTCTTAAAGTTTAGTTCAGAAGAATATTATAGAATCATAGAATAGTTAGGGTTGGAAAGGACCTTAAGATCATCTGGTTCCAACCACACTGCCATGGGCAGGGACACCTCCCACTAAACCATGCCATTCAAGACTCTGTCCAACGTAGCCCTGAACACCGCCAGTGATGGAGCATTCATGATTTCTCTGGGCAGCCCATTCCAGTGCCTCACCACCCTTACAGGAAAGAATTTTTTCCTCATATCCAATCTAAATTTCCCCTGTTTGAATTTGAACTCGTTACCCCTTGTCCTCTCACTACAGTCCCTCATGAAGAGTCCATCCCCAGCATCCTTGTAGGCCCCCTTCAGATACTGGAAGGCTGCTATGAGGTCTTCACGCAGCCTTCTCTTCTCCAGGCTCAACAGACCCAACTTTCTCAGCCTAACTTCATAAGGGAGGTGATCAAATCCCCTCATCATCCTCGTGGCCCTCCTCTGCACTTGTTCCAACAGTTCCATGTCCTTTTTATGTTGAGGACACCAGAACTGCACACAATACTCCAAGACAGGTCACATAAGAGCAGAGTACAGGGGCAGAATCACCACATTTCACCTGCTAGCCACACTCCTTTTGGTACAGCCAGGTCATGGTTGGCTTTCCGGGCTGTGAGAGCACACTAACGGCTCATGTTCATTTTCTCATCAACCAACACACCCAAATCCTTCTCTGCAGGGCTGCTCTGAATCTCTTCTCAGCCCAAACAGTGGCTGTGCCTGGAATTGCTCCAACCCAGCTGCAGGACCTTGCACTTGGCATGGTTCAGCTTCGTCAGGTTGGCATCAGCCCACCTCACAAGCATGTCAAGGTCCCTCTGGATGACATTCCTTCCCTCCAGCATATCAACCTGAAGCACACAGCTTGGTGCCATCCGATAAACTTGCTGAGGGTGCACTCAATCCCACTGTCCATGTCACCAACAAAGATGTTGAACAGGACGTGTCCCAACACAGATCCCTGAGGGACACCAGTTGTTACTGGTCTCCAGCTGGACATTGAGCCATTGAGCACAACTCCTTGCGTGCGGCCATCCAGCCAGCTCTTTATCCACCGAGTGGTCCACCTATCAAATTGATGTCTCTCCAATTAAGAGACAAGGATGTCATGTGAGACAGTGTCTAACGCTTTGCACAAGTCCAGGTAGATGACATCAACTGCTCTAACCCTGTCCATCAGTTCTATAGACCCATCCTAGAAGGCCACCAGATTGGTCAGGCAGGATTTCCCCTTAGTGAAGCCATGCTGGCTGTCACCAGCCACCTTGTTGTTTTTCATGTGCCTCAGCGTGCCTTCCAGGAGAATCCGTTCCAAGATTTTGCCAGGCACAGAAGTGAGGTTGACAGGTCTGTAGATCCCCGGCTCGTCCATTTTCCCCTTCTTGAAAATGGGGGTTACATTTCCCTTTTTCCAGTCTCTGGGAACTTCAGCTGACTGCCATGATTTTTGAAATCTGATGGAGAGTGGCTTAGCAACTTCATTTGCCAGCTCCTTCAGGACCCGCGGATGGATTTCATCAGGTCCCATGGACTTGTATACATTCAGGTTCCTAAGATGGTCTCAAAGCAGATCCCCTCCTACAGTGGGCCCAGGGTCTTCATTCTCACTGTCCCTGCGTCTGCCTTCCAAAACTTGGGTGGTGTGGTCTGAGCATTTGCCAGTGAAGACTGAGGCAAAGAAGTCATTGAGAACCTCAGCCTTCTCCAAATCTAGGGTAGACAGTTCTCCCGATGGCTTCTGGAGAGGGCCCACGTTGTCCCTAGTCTGTCTTTTATTTGCAATGTACCTATAGAATCCCTTCCTGTTATCCTTAACATCCCTAGTCAAGTTTAATTGTAAGTGGGCCTTAGCTTTCCTAACCTGGTCCTTAGCTTCCCAGACAACATGCCTGTATTCTTCCCAGGCTGCCTGTCCTTGCTTCTACCTTTTATAAGCCTCTTTTTTCCCTCTAATTTTCCTCAGCAGCTGCTTATCCATCCAAGGAGGTCTCTTGGCCCTCCTGATGCACTTCCTTCTAGTAGGGATGTATCGCTCCTGAGCGTGCAGCAGGTGATCCTTGAATACCAACCAACAGTCTTGGGCCCCCCTGCCCTCTAAAGCTATATCCCATGGAATCTTACTGAGTATGTTCCTGAAGAGGCCAAAGTCTGCTCTTTTGAAGTCCAGGGCAGTGAGCTTGCTGCACGCTCTTCTCACTGTCCTGAGGATCTTGAATTCTACCATCTCATGTTCGCTGCAATCAAGGCTGCCCTGGATTGTCACATTTCCAACCAGCTCCTTCCCTGTTTGTGAGGACGAGGTCAAGCATGGCACCTCTCCTTGTCGGCTCCTCTATTACTTGTAGAAGGAAGTTGTCTTCCACACACTCGAGGAACTTCCTGGATTGCTTGTTCTGGGCCGTACCATCCCTCCAGCAGGTATCAGGGTGGTTGAAGTCCCCCATGGGAACAAGGGCCTGTGAGCATGAGGCTGTTCCTATCTGGGTATAGAGCGCTTCATCCAGCGAGTCCTCTTGGTCAGGTGGTCTGTAACAGATCCCCACAATAATGTCTCCCATCACTGTTCTCCCTTTAACCCTGACCCACAAACTCTGTGTCAACTGCTCACCTGTCCCCAGACTGAGTTCCATACTCTCCAGACTATCCCTAACATAAGTATCCTTAAATATATCTTGAATACAAAAAAAGCTATTTCTGTATGCCTATCCTTATTCATGCGGGGAAGTAGTTTAGTCTGCTTCCCTAGAAAGAAATGACCCATACAGGTCACAAAGGAAATACTTTTTCCTTTTCCCTGTCTATCCTTTTGAGATTTAATTAGTCTCTTTCTATACATATATAGCTACATAATTTTATATGCATATATAAGAATAATATATTTATAAAATAATATATATATTTCTTCTATCTCTTAATTGTGTTTTAGAAATGAATATATGTGGTACTACTTTAAATTATTAATCGATTATTCTAGTGACATTTTATCTGGTTTCTTTCAATATTTATGTTGCTGTCCTATATTTATTCTATTCTTCATCCTTTCTTTCTGTCCTGGGTTCAGCAGCAATAGTAATTTTTCTCCTTCTTCCAACCCTAACTATTCGATGATTCCTATGATTCCTAGTAGCTGGTACAGTGCTGTGTTTTTGACTTTCAGCCTGGGAACAGAGCTGATAACACCAAAGTTTTTAGCTGTTGCAGTAATGTTTAGTCTGACCAAGAACTTTCTGAGTCCCATGCTCTGCCAGGGAGGAGGGGAATCAGGGAGTCTCGGTTGGTGCTATATTGCCGCCGGTGCACTGTTACGATCGCGATTGGCACTTGTTGTTCTTCGACCTTCAGCAACCCCACAGCAGAAGGATCCTCTGAGAGACCAGGCAAGGTGGACAGCTGCTCCATTTCCTCTGTCTCCAAAGCAGCAATACCAAAAGCCCATCGGTACCCTTTTGGGTCTTTGAAGTACCCTCTCCTGAGGCAGTCTGTGCTGAGGATACATGGAGCCTTTGGACCAGTCACAATGGGGTGCTTTTGCCATTCCCTCCCAGTCAGGCTGATTTCAGCCTCCAGTACAGTCAACTCTTGGGATCCTCCTGTCACTCCAGAAATAGAAATAGGTTCCACCCCTTGACTGCTTGATGGCATCAGAGTACACTGTGCACCGGTATCTACTAGAGCCTTATACTTCTGTGGGACTGATGTGCCAGGCCATCTGATCCACACAGTCCAATAAGTTGGATTTTCCCCTACCTCCACCCGGCTGGAGGCGGGGCCCCTCTAGTAGTCATCACATTGGTCACTCATGTCTTGTAGAGAAGGATTATTCTTCTTCATCACAGGAGCTGAGGTAAAATCGGCTCTTCCACTCCATCTGGGAACCTGCTCACCAGAGACTGAAGCCACAGCCTTCATGGGGTGATCAGACTTGAGCTTTGCTCTCTTTTTCAGTTCTCGCACCCGCTCCTCCAAAACTGAAGTAGTCTTTCCATCCCACTCCATCATATCTTCTCCATGATCCTGCAGGTAAAACCATAGGGTGGCCCGTGGTGTATAACTTCTATACCTTCTCTCTCGAAGAGTGGGATGCCTTCTGTTAATAGCTGAGACGTGTGTTGGTACATGTGAGGAGCTGGATAGATCATCTCTCAATTGCTGGAGGTCTTGGGACAGTTTTTCCACAGCTGAGATGGTGGAAGGGGTGATATTATCTTCAAACTCTCGGAGTTTATAAATCATTTCATCCACTGTTGGTGGTCTTATGTCACTCCAGGTTATTGCTGCCAATGAATGGGCATATGATTGGGGTGCATTCCGTGTAAATTTCAGCCACATGGGTCATGTACATTCGACTTCATCTGGATCTATGGGTATATCCCCAACATTCGGCTTGGTGATATAGGCCATCTGTACAATGGCTGATTCTCTCAGAGACTGGATGCCTTTCTCTAGAGTAGTCCACTTGGCCGAACGACTCATAACATCGTCCTTGTATGGAAACCTATCTTTCACAGCTGCCAAGAGCCGCTTCCAAAGGCTGAGGGACTTTTTCTCTCTTGCAATTGCTTTGTCAATTCTCCCTTCCCTGGCAAGGTGATCCCAGCTGTTTGGCTTCACTACCTTCTAGTTCATGACCATCGACCCCATTGTCCCAGCATCAGGAGCCGCCAGGTGATGATGTGCTCCCCTCGCTGACGGGTAAAGCCTTTTCACATATTCCGTAGCTCGGTTGAGGTCCCAGATCGGGAAGTCACCTCTTCTCCTTCTTCTTCATCATGTGATGATGACTCCTGGTCAGATGCTGTCCCAGGTGGTGAGTACATTGATTCTTCATCTTGCTTCATCTTTCCTGCCTCTTTTTTGCTTTTCCTTTTGCGTACATTGGCAACCGATATTGGTATGAGTTGGTCCTCTGGTTTAGCTGTGGTGATTATCGCTGTGGTGATTATCACTGTGGTTTGGGTAGCCGCCGTACTTGTCACTGGGGTTTGAGTCGTGGCTGTACCTGTCGCTGGTGGTGGTGTTGCTGCTGTACTTGGAGCTGGATTAGCTGCGCTGTTCGTTTACAGTTGGAGTTTGAGTAGCTGCTGTGCTTGTCCCTGGGGGTGGTGTAGCTGCTGTTCTTGGAGCTGGAGTAGCTACTGATGCCCATTACTGTTGAAGTTTGAGTTGCGGCTGTACTTGTCCCTGGGGGTGGTGTAGTTGCTGTGCTTGGAGGTGGAGTAGCTGCACTGTCCATTACTCCACCCTCAGATCCAGGGATATTTTTTTCCTTTTGAAGATGCTGGACAGTCTTGAACAGGGCTCTGTAAGCATAGGCCAAGCCCCCGCACGTTGCCATGATTTGTCCATCTCTGGTGTGATCAGAATGACAACACACCTCCTTTAAATGTTTTACTAATTTTTCTGGATTTTGCATTTGTTCATTGGTGAAATTCCAAAGCACTGGAGGGGCCCACTGGCCTAGATACTTGCCCATACTATCCCACACACCCTGCCACTCATGACTATCCAGTACGGCGGCACTCTAGAATAGTGTAACTTTATCTAAAAACATTACCAAGCAGTAACTGAAATCACTGGTGTTATCAGCGCTGCTCCAGCTACCAAGGAGAAAAATGACTGCTGCTGCTGAACCCAGGACAATCTCCATTACACGCCAATTCAGTTTTAGTAAAAAGTGTTTCCTTTTATGAAACAGATCTGCAGGAAAGCTTCTAAATTGAGGCTTTTCCTTCCATCCCTTTCCCAAATTACTCCCCCAAATTTGTTGACCATTGTCTTCTGCTTCTTTGGAGTTGTAAATTGTGGTTTTGATGAAATGATAAATTAGTTAAGAGTGAAGCAAAGACAGTTTGCAATTTCAAGGTGACAGTCTTTCAAAGAGATATGAAAGATGAGGGGGTGGGAATCAAACTTTGTTGAACTAATCAGATAAGTCATTAATAAAGCTTTGAAAGAGAGAATGAGTTTACAGAGAGAAGGGTCCAACATCTGTGTTCATTGGCACTTTCTTATCTGTCAGCACTAATGACTACAGCTCAAGCTGTATGCTAATAGCTATTGTAGAAGCATGTATAAAGCTTCTTGCCACTAAATATATATTACTTGAATGTACCTCAATACACTTTCTCCAGTTTTTATCCTTTCCTTACTGAAAATCCAAAAACAGGCAGAATGTCTTTTCTGTGGTTGAATTCCTTTATTATGATAAATGTTTTGATGAGAAAAGCATCTTCCAACAGGAGATAAATGTGATGGAAGCTCCTATTAGATCTGTAAGCTTGTTTAGGTGTCTAACCATTTTGATTTTGGTGCACCATGACTGTGTTTGAGTAATGTGTTCAATGAACATTCTCAGTTGCATTTTACTCAGTATTTCTGACAATCCTCCTTTTTTTCTATAGATAAACTACCTGTAGACTGTGCAAGACTTCTCAGTCTTGCAATTTTGTGTCTCACATCAAAAAATATTCAATCACTTTATTCACAGTGGTAGCTGACTGGAAAATTTTATTTCTTGATGTCAGTTCACTCATTTCATGCTTGAAGTACTCTGTGCTTTTGTCTTTGAAATTATGGTGCTATGCTTGGAGGAAGAAACACAAGCTGCGTGTTCTTAATTAACTATTTACAACTTTTGTTTATGCATATATTTAAAATTTTTAGCTATTACCTAATGCAGTACAAGGGTACCCCACTTGGATCTAAATCAGTTATAAATGCTGTTACAAATTTCACTTCATATTTCCAGCCAGATGGAAAGACTATGTAGTTACTTTTTACCATCTGCTTGTGCTGAGCTCATTTTGAGACTCTGCTCTTTCAAATGAACAGTTTTGTCACATAATAAGTTTGAACTGAGACCTCATGTTTCCTGTCTAAAGTCATTGATCCACAGGTGAACGAAGAGGAAACAGGATCCTTTGTAAATAGGAAAGAGAGTAGCAATTGTAATTGTAACAATGTTTTTCTTACCTTTGTAATGATTAACCTAGTAAGCAAAATCAGTGCGGAAGGGATGCAGTGAGTGGTGTCAAATAGCCAGAAGAAGTGAAACTTATGAAAGTCAAAAGCTGAGCCTTTTGGGTTTTACACAAGTTAATTTTAATGACAGTGCTACTCCTCTGTGCATTCTGTAACTGCCAGTACAGAAAGGACAGCCAGTGTTTGAAATATCAATGCCTAAAGCCGAGCACAGACATAGAGTAGATATTACTGTAACTTACTTTTCTCCATCATATTTTGAGGATTAAAAAAAAAATATATTAGAGATTTATAGATCAGATGCTTAAAAAGCTGACCTCACAGGTCACTTCACCATGGCCAGCTGTTCAAACAATTGTAAACCTATATCAGAATAAGAAAAGCCCAAGCAAGCTAGACTTCCTGTACTGTCAGGTCAGTACAAGGCCTGTGGACTTTTACCAGTAATGGCCAAAATAATATTTAGACGGCTGCATTCTTATCATTGTGAATGACTTTCAGAATTTATTCCTGGAATTAATTTTGGGCCAGGAACTGGGAGGTGAAAGATGGCAATGTAGGAAGGGAGGTCTTCTTTGTTGTGGTTTTTTTTTTTTTGTACTTAAGTTGTCCACCCATGGCACTTCTTTTATGTTTGTTCTAGTTTTGGTTTTCTACACTTCATAGAATCCCAGCAATGTTGTTTGGAATAAAACTCTGGAAGTCATCTGATCCAATGTTCTACCTGAAATAGGATTGTTGCCCACATGAGATCTGGTCACTCTGTCTTTGGCTAGCTGAGTCTTAAAAACCTCAAAGGATGCAGATTCTACACTACCCTGTGTCAGCCCATTCCAGCTGCTGGACAATCATCCTGGTAAAAATGCATCTTTTCCTAAAGGTAAGCCACGCTTCCCAAACTGCAACCTGTGGCCATAGCTCCCTAAAAAAACTGTGCTACATTTGTAACTCCTCCTCACATAGGCTGTTAACAGCGTACTCCTTACCTCATCTCTTTCTAATTAAACAGGGCCAGAACTCTCAATCTGTACTTTTGAGTGATGTGCTGAAAGCCCCTAAACATTCAGATATGACCATCACCTCTTTTTTGTTCCCTTTTTTTTTTTGCCTCTTTTGTCCCTGACAAAGTTTTATTCCACGTATGCTGTAGTCACTGTTTTAGAGCAGCTCTTGAGCTCTAACACTTCAAATTAGAATGAATGAATCAAGGCCTTTTGGTAGCCCTTCACTGGACACTCTCAAGTGTCATGAAATTCCTCTTAAAATAGGCATTCAAAAGTTTTTTATACATTGCAGTCACTGTTTCAGAGTAGCTCTTGAACTAGGCCCAAGTGCTAGTGAAGAGTTGTTTCTTCCTTCAGGGACTCTCTAGTACTTAGAATTCTAGTCTTTGCATTTTTCTCCAGTATCATAGCTTCCCTGTCTATCAAATTGTCTAACAGTGTACCAGGTTAAAGATTTCAAGCAAAGCAACTAAAACAAATAAATATTTCAAAGCCTCATAATATTAAAGAATCAAAATAGATTTCAGACCACATGAATTCCTATTCCTGAATTACAAAAGGAATTTAGCACTGAGGCTTTTGAATGCTGGCAATTAATTCTATATTTCAGTGTGGTTCACTATATTTCAATGGTTCACTATATTTCAATGGTTCACTATATTTCAATGGTATAATTTCTATATTTCAATGGTTGTTCAGATCATGAAGAATCAAATTATATGAGCTGTAGGAGATTTAACATATTAAAAATAAAAGCCAGCTTGCTTCACAAACATAATATTTCTGCTTTTCAGAGACATTTCATATGTTTCTTTTCTGTGAATAGGTTACTTACACTGCACATCAGTTCTGATAATATTTAAGAAAATTTATAATTTGAAATTTTATAATTTACTTTCACCCTCTTAAGCTTTTAAGACATATTTTGACTTAACATTTTAAAATAGTTAGAATTGAAAGATGATTAGTTGAATTAAAGGAAATGTTGAAAATTATATCCCCAAGAGTTATACTAATCGTTTTCATATATTATTGAAGAAAATATGTTTATGTTTTTCCTTTCTTTTGTAATACAAAAGGAAAAATAATTTCTGTGTTCCTCCTGTCAAGTTTTTTTTTTTACCTTGCTGCTGTAACAGCATAGTTGTCAAAATAAATTACGTATCAGTCTTTCACTTTCAGCATAGAATTTTTTGTGTTCTCTTCTTAAAAACTGAAATGGAATATTATAGTTTAATGAACTCTATCTTAAATGACTGCCCTAGGCAAAATGCAATTTTTTTAAGTGCACAGAATAAAAGAAACCTTAATGCATATCACTAATCAAGAACGTACAAATGATTCCTGATGTTTGAAGGGTTAGTACAAACAGTCTGTTGCCTTAGGAGGAAAGCACTCTAACCTAAGTGAATATAGAAAATTCTGGGGTCATCAGCGTGACCATTTTATATCATATGCATTTTCCTTTTGAACTCTGGAGGCTCAGTTCAGCAACGGGTTATGCTGTCATACTCTTTATGTGTTGTTTCCCTACAGCCAAAATGCTGGAGAAAAAAAGAAGTGGAAACGTTATATTCAAGAAAGGTTGTACACGTTTATCATCACTTTTGCCCTCTCAGTTTACTGCAGTTCATTGTGTCCTCTTCTACATGTGAATATTTCAGCTTGATAGAAGAAAGCCCAGGGAACAAAAAAAAAAAGAAAGCTGCTTACTTCTGATCTAATTAGAAAGATAAAACCAGACTAGCCTTGCTTTTGTAATACAGCACTACCAAATTGCCCTCTGTATGAATTTGTACTTAGCTACAGACCAACTGCATATCACTTGCCCAGTATTCAGTGTGTCTTAATAACCAGACAATTAGTGGTAAAACTGTTTTGGTTTTTTTTTTTTCCTTTTTTCTAAATATCTTTAGTTCTAAGAAGTTGATACTCTTATGCAAAGCTGAGAATAAAACCATATTAGTGTTCCATAACTTGTGTAGACTATCAGTGAAACTTATGATTTTTTAATTTTTTATTTCCTCCTAAAAACATGCTTAAACTCATATTTTCTTATTAAAATGATTAATTAATAAATTTTTGTTTCATGACAGAAAATATTAACCACTGATTCAGCCTCTTCTATGCTCTTTTTTGCTTTTTATACTGTTCTGATTTGAAAAATGTTTTAGTAGTATGAATAACACATTAAGTTATTTGCTTTTACAGAAGTAGTCTTACATGACTTATTTATGTCAAAATTAATGTATCTGTATCAATGAAAGGAAGAACTCTGTTGCTCCAATGTCAGAAAATTATCTGCAAATGAGATTTTTTGCCTGGTATCGTTGTTCTTACTGAACCACATGATAGGCCACTCTGTTCATCTCTCTTGTCTTTAGAAGTGGAGTGGAAGCAGAGGTATTTCACTATGCAGATTTTTTACTTCACTTATTCAGTTTACTGCAAAGTTTGAGTAAGAGATATGAAAAGCATGAGAGACATAATTGCAGACTGACTGGAATGGTGCTCCAAAATGCTCCTTACCAGCAAGGAAACTGTTAATGGAAGGGTGTATTTTTTTGTGAAGATTTGTGTCACAGACCAGACATAACAGACTGCATCATCACATATTCAGAGATCATTGAAAACTTACAGCTGAATTAGACTTAAGAAAATATTTGCCAAATTTGCCAACCTAAGCCCATCTGAGCCACTTCCATTTAGCCGCTTGTCATTGGGGACTCTATACAGCTGCCTTCCATCTCCGACACTTCCAAAGCACTGGAGGGGTCCAGTGGACTAGATACTGGCACTCGTCCACACTGTCCCACACACCCTGGCCACTTATGACTGTCCAGCTTTGGGGAAAATCTCTCAGCCTTTCTGGATTGTAGTCCAACCCTAGAAAAGGCCCACACCCCACTCTGCTTAACTCTCGGGACCAGATGAAATGGTTGTGGGTAAAACACACTCTGAATGCATGCAACATGGTGATCACCATCACAATCAGCAGGCAGGTCTCAAGGGTGCTTAAAGGCCATTCAAAACCATTGGAACTCTCAAATGAGGCTGCTGTACTTGTCCCTGGGGCTGGTGTAGCTGCTGTACTTGCTGCCTCTCTCACCACCAGCTGCTCTTTGTCTGAGTCCAGATCTTCCCCCTCTGCCTTGCTGGGAAGTGCTGCGTGGTCTCCTGCATCCTCCTGGGGCTCGGGCTCGCGGGGCTCTGCGGGGGACTGCTGGGGAATGCTCTCAGTCGCTGTGGGGCCGGGCACGGCCACCGCCTGCCCCCCCTGCTCGGTAGCTGCGGGGCTCGGCTCAGGCTCGGGGCTCGGCTTCTCTGCCGTCTCCTCCGGCCGGTTGGTAGCCGCCTCCTCCCGCGGCTCGGCAGTTGCAGAGCTCTGCTCGGTGGGTGTGCTCAGTTCCTCTGCTGCCCCGTTCCCGGCCTTTTGATCCCCCGGGCCGTTCTCCTGGGCTATTTTGGCCGGAGGTGGCTCCCGGGGCCGCCCCGCCTTGGCTTCCCCTCCTCCCTTCTGGAGCTCCCCGGTATTACAAGCCATTTCAATAAAGTACAATGTAACAAGAACCTTAACCCAAAACCCAGATGTGAAAAACGTTAAGATAAGAAATACCGGCTGTTAAGTAAAGTAACATACACTGAACCTGTGAGAACCAGAGCAACAACTTTGAGAGCCAATAAATCAGCATTGTGACGAGTGGCTTTTCTGTCTTTATCTCAACTCTTCCTGCCCCGCTTTGGGCACCAAAAAGAACTGTTGTAGTTTAAGACCCCCCCCCATGCAGTTTTCTCACTCACTCACTCACTCACTCACTGCCCCTCTTTCTTCCCCAAGTCCCAGGGGGGTTGGAAGGAGAATCAAAAGAATGCAACAGATTGAGATAAGAACAGTTTAGTAACTAAAGTATAACACAAATCACTGCTGCTACCACCAGTAATAATACAAGAGAAATACAAGGAAAGAGAATACAACTGCTCACCAAGTCCGACCCCGCCACTGCATCCCCCAGTGCACCACCACACCCTTCCGGGTCTCTGCTCGCCATGTTCACATCCTGGACATGATGTGATGTGGTATGGAATAACCTCTTTGGTCAGTTTGGGTCAGGTGTCCTGTCTCTGCTTCCTCCTGGGGCTTCCCCTCCTCCCTGGCAGAGCATGAGGCTCAGAAAGTCCTTGGCCATACAAAACATCACCAAGCTGTAACTGAAAACACTGGTGTTATCAGTGCTGTTCCAAGGCCCAAAATGAAAAACACAGCACTGCACCAGCTACCAAGAAGGAGAAAAAACGACTGCTGCTGCTGAACTCATGACAAAATTTCAACTCCTGTATTCTTGAGTTATATTTATCATTCTAATTTTAGTAGGATTGTTTCATTTTTATACCATTTTCTATTTACTACCAACAGGAAAACAACAATAATCAAAACCAGAAATAAAATCATATATATTGTTCTTTCATTATTGCCTATAGCCCTGCCCCCCCCCCCCCCCCCCCCCCCCCCCCCCCCCAAACAGTTCTACATGTTTTTATCTCCCTTAATCTGAGTATCCTAAAACTAATCTCCCGGACTTTAACGTGGTAAACTTATTCTTAAATATAAAAAAGTTTTAACACTTACAGAATGTAGGGAAAATTCAACAATTATACACTAAACATAAAGAGAAAATGAAGTCAAGCTGCTCTCCAGCAAATAGAAGCAGTGTCCTTATTCTTTTAACAAAAAATTGAAAAAGTATATGAATGACTGAAAACTCAGCAACACAAAATTTCTGAATCTTCACCATAGATACAGTTATTTTAGAACCATTTAGTGTATCTCCCATCTCAAAATTTTTTATTCAGAAAAATATAATTTAGTGAGGCTTGAAATGCTTCTGCTAGTTATTGGGCAATGTTTAATCTGCACTATTGATAAAAATACTTAAAGACATTATAATGATGAAGAATGTAATTGTTAATCTGGCTCATAGCCAAAGGAGTAGCTTGTTATGATTTTTATGTTAAAACTCATTGGACAACAACAACTTTCAAGAACATTTTTAGTGAATATCTTCTGAAAAGCCTTACAGAAACATGACTGAAACATATTAGGCTCTCAAGGAAATAATATATGGAATATATAATTTATATGTCAAAAGACAACTGTCTGAACGTCCTGAACAAAGATGAGATATGGTGTATAATACTTTCTGAATTTCAGATACCTATTTGAAGTTCTCAGAACTAAATCTCTGTCAAAACCATGTACCTAAATTTCAGTCATGGATATGGCAATGGATTATTTTATCGCCTTGAAGTTAGGATAGAGTTATACTTTGAAGTGAGGTAACGATTCTATGCTTTATTTTCCTTTTTTTTTTTTTTTCTTCGTTTTAATCTTTTCTCTTTTTTTTTTTTTTTTTTTTTCTATGAGGTATATTCACAGAATGGAAGGAACCCATATAGTTCAAATCCCCTGCTAAAAGTAGGGTCAGCTAGAACAGGCTACTGAGGGCCAAGTACATTTGGGTTTTGAATATCTTCATAGATGAAGACTCCACATCCTCTGTGGGAAACCTGTTCCAGTGTTCGACCACCACTACAGTGAAAAAGTCATTTTGCATTTAAGTGGAATTGTCTATGTTTCAATTTGCGCCCATTGCCTCTTGACATGCCACTGAACATCACTGAGAAGAGAGAGTTTGGTTTCACCTTCCTGTCTCCCTCCCGTCAGGGAGTCAATAGTCTGACTTATCAGTGTGACACAAGTAACAAAAAATGTGGGTAGCAGAACATAGCTTCAAAAATCCATGTACTTATTTTATGCTTATTTATTTTTTTTTTAATTTCTTCAGAAGTCAAATGCCTGATCATACAGAATATTAAAAAATATTTTATGCATTTTTTTTCTTTCACTTAATTTCCTTGGTATTCTATGTCGATAGAGTAGCTCTTGACATTTCTTATTGTTGTAGAGGACTGATGTATGCTATTGGAGAGTATGAAAGGTGTAAATCCCTTAAGGATGCTCAATCACAAACAGGAGGTGTGCTGTATTTTAGTTATTATTTTATATACATTCTAGGACAAAAACCATTTAAAATATATTCTGTTATTCATAATTCTGTAACTTGCTAGTAATTCTGTAAGAGTGCCCATATATCTCAGCTGCTGGTAAGTCAATGGATGCACTTATCTTACGTAAATTACTAGGCCTAGTTATCAACACTTCTTGCAAAACCTGAACAAAATTTTGTAAATCCAATATAGTTGGTATTAGAAAAGGAATTAACTTCAACATAAAGCTCAGATTGATAATTTATCCTAAAGAAAAGACTTCTATCTGTTTCAATCCACACATAAATTTGGATTTGATGTCAGTGAAAATCATACTACAGGCTGGAGTCAGATAATACGCCAGAAATGTTTGGACTGATAACTGGAATATGTGCTAAATACGCTGTTGCTTTTCCTCAAAAGCTCAATAGAGTTAAAACAAAAATGCACAGAAGTTGGAGTTGCTGATACAGTATTTGTATCCAGACATTTGAGCAGAAGTTTTTGTATAGATTGGTTTAAAAATAGACCAAGACTAGAAAGATATACCACAAGGCAGGATCAAAAAGCTTGACAAGGGGAAAAAGATCGCTTGATTTTGTGAAAAATGATTATGCTCCCTGGAAAAGGAATAGAAGTGAAGCTAGAGAGGCCTGAGAAGGTACTGAATCCATGTTCAAGAACCCTGCCTCTGTGAAAGACTAAAAAGGCCAAAATCTTAGGTATTACAAAGAACATAAAGCCCAGCATTCAGTGGCTTTTTTGTTTGTTTTTGGTTTTTTTTTATTTTTTTTGTTTGGGTTTTTTGTTGCTGCTGTTGTTTTGCAGGTTTTTTTTTGGTTTGTTGTTGTTGTTTGGTTTTTCCTCCAGGATTTTGCCTGAAAAACTCTATTTGAAGACACACATGGTTGGTTTTTGAGGGATAACCAGAAGTTTGTTTTTGAGAAGAAAAGGAAATATTGTTAATCTGAAAGATTCAAATTTGGTAAAAGAGTATTATAGATCTGGTAAAGCTAATTTTGATATGATGTCAAGAAAAAGAGAGGACATTGAAAGAAAAAGAAAGAAAATAAATAAATGAAGAATATCCAGGAATAATTCTCTCTTTATAAGCATAACAGAAAGGAAGATGCATTACAGTAGTCAGACATTTTAATTGAAGAGTAATTGGCACTATATTATATTAACAGAGCAGCAACGTTTCGATATGTTTATAATATTCACTGCTGCCCTCTAAACAGCTTCTTGATACTACAGAATAATTCTCATCATGGATAAACACCCAAAAGGTCATGCATAAAATTAATATCTTATGCTTAATTCAAATATCCAAAGCCCAAGAAAATTGTGTTGACACAGAACAAATATATAGTCAACAAGGTCTCTGTACTGGTTTCAACAGCAGCAGTCGTTTTTATCCTTGGTAGCTGGAGCAGCGCTGGTAACACCAGTGTTTTCAGTTACTGCTTGGTAATGTTTTGGTCTGACCAAGGACTTTCTGAGAGTCATGTTCTGCTGGGGAGGAGGGGAAGCCGGGAGGAAGCAGAGACAGGACACCTGAGCCAAACTGACCAAAGAGCTATTCCATGCCCCAGCACGTCATGCCCAGGATGTAAAATACTGGGGGCAGGAACCTGGAAGTCTCTCTCTCTCTCTCGGCTTGGTCAGGTGGTGAGCGGTTGTAACCTCTTCCCTTGTATTTGCTTTGTCATTATTATCATTGGCGGTAGCAGTAGAGATTTGTATTATACCACAGTTACTGGACTGTTCTTATCTCAACCCATGGCAGATACATTCGTTCGATTTTTCTCCCAATTCCCCCTCCTCCCAGTCGGAGAAGCGGGGGGAAGAGAGATCAGTGAGTGAGTGAGAAAAACTGCGTGACTTGGAGGGTTAAACCACGACAGTTCTTTTTGGCGCCCATCGTGGGTCTGTGGGACTGTGTGGATCAGATGGCCTGGCACATCAGTCCCACAGAAGTATAAGGCTCTAGTAGATACCGGTGCACAGTGTACTCTGATGCCATCAAGCAGTCAAGGGGTGGAACCTATTTCTATTTCTGGAGTGACAGGAGGATCCCAAGAGTTGACTGTACTGGAGGCTGAAATCAGCCTGACTGGGAGGGAATGGCAAAAGCACCCCATTGTGACTGGTCCAAAGGCTCCATGTATCCTCAGCACAGACTGCCTCAGGAGAGGGTACTTCAAAGACCCAAAAGGGTACCGATGGGCTTTTGGTATTGCTGCTTTGGAGACAGAGGAAGTGGAGCAGCTGTCCACCTTGCCTGGTCTCTCAGAGGATCCTTCTGCTGTGGGGTTGCTGAAGGTCGAAGAACAACAAGTGCCAGTCGCGACTGCAACAGTGCACCGGCGGCAATATCGCACCAACCGAGACTCCCTGATTCCCATCCATAAGCTGATGCGTAGATTAGAGAGTCAAGGAGTGATCAGTAGGACCCACTCACCCTTTCATAGCCCAATATGGCCAGTGCAAAAGTCTAATGGAGAGTGGAGACTAACAGTAGACTATCGTGGCCTGAACGAAGTTACCCCATCCTTGAGTGCTGCCGTACCGGACATGCTAGAGCTTCATTATGAGGTGGAGTCAAAGGCAGCCAAATGGTATGCCACGATTGACATTGCCAATGCCTTTTTCTCAATTCCTCTGGCAGCAGAGTGCAGGCTACAGTTTGCTTTTACTTGGAGGGGCGTCCAGTACTCTTGGAACCGACTGCCCCAGGGCTGGAAACACAGCCCTACCATCTGCCACGGACTGATCCAGACTGCACTGGAACAGGGGCAAGCTCCAGAACACCTGCAATACATTGATGACATCATTGTGTGGGGTGATACAGGGGAAGAAGTCTTTGAGAAAGGACGTGAAATAATCCAAATCCTGCTGACAGCCGGTTTTGCCATCAAACGGAGTGAAGTCAAGGGACCTGCACAGGAGATTCAATTTTTGGGAATAAATTGGCAAGATGGATGCCGCCAGATCCCCACAGATGTGATCAACAAGATAACAGCAAAGTCGCCACCAACTAATAAGAAAGAAACACAAGCTTTCTTGGGTGCTGTGGGGTTCTGGAGAGTGCACATCCCAAATTACAGGTTGATTGTAAGCCCTCTCTATTATTTGACCTGGAAGAAAAATGATTTTAAATGGGGCCCTGAGCAACAACAAGCCTTTGAGCAAATTAAACGCGAGATAGTTCGTGCAGCAGCCCTCGGACCAGTCCGGACTAGGCCAGATGTTAAAAATGTACTGTACACTGCAGCTGGGGAGAACGGTCCTACCTGGAGCCTCTGGCAGAAAGCTCCAGGGGAAACTCGAGGTCGAACCCCTCGGCTTCTGGAGTCGGGGATACAAAGGATGTGAAGCTAGCTATACCCCAAGAGAAAAAGAGATATTGGCAGCCTATGAAGGGGTTCGAGCTGCTTCGGAAGTGATTGGTACTGAAGCACAGCTCCTCCTGGCACCCCGGTTGCCCATGCTGGGCTGGATATTCAAAGGCAGGATCTCTTCTACACATCATGCTACCGATGCTACATGGAGGAAGTGGGCCGCATTAATTACACAACGAGCTCGAATAGGAAATCCCAGTTGTCTGGGAATTCTAGAAGTCATCATGGACTGGCCAGAGGGCAAAGATTCTGGAAGGCCACCAGGGGAGGAAGGAGTGACGCGTGCTGAAGAGGCCCCACCATATAATGAACTGTCAGAAAGTGAAAAGCAATATGCCTTATTTACTGATGGGTCCTGTCGCACTGCGAGAAAGCACCATAGATGGAAGGTGGCAGTATGGAGTCCTCAACGACAAGTTGCAGAAACTGCTGAAGGGGAGGGTGAATCGAGTCAGTTTGCTGAGGTGAAAGCCATGCAGCTGGCCTTGGACATTGCGGAACGAGAAAAGTGGCCAGTAATTTTGTCGTGGTTTAAACCCCCACCCACACAGTTTTCTCATTCACTCTCATTTCTCTTTTTTTCCCCAGTCCCAGGGGGATGGGAAGGTGATTTAAAAAAAAAAAAAAAAAAAAAAAAATTCAACTCGCACAGGTTGAGATAAGAACAGTTTAGTAACTAAGGTATAACACAAATCACTCCTGCTATCACCAATAATAATAATGACAGGAGAAGTACAAAGAAAGAGAATACAACTGCTCACCAAGCCTGACCCAACCAGTGCAAACCCCTCTGAGAAACCCCCAGTACCAAAAACCTGGCCATGCCGTGCACCCCCAGGCCACCACCACACCCTTCCGTGTCTCTGCCCTCCATGTTCCCATCCTGGACATGACATGCTGTTGCATGGAATAACCTCTTTGGTCAGTTTGTGTCAGGTGTCCTGTCACTGCTTCCTTCCGTCTCCCCTTTTCCCCGGCATAGCATGAGACTCAGAAAGTCCTTGGCCAGACAAAATATTACCAAGCAAAAACTGAAAACACTGGTGTTATCAGCACAGTTCCAAGGCCCAATATCAAAAAACACAGCACTGTACCAGCTACGAAGAAGGAGAAAAACGACTGCTGCTGCTGAACCCCTGACAACTTTATCTGTATACTGAATCATGAATGGTGGCGAATGCCCTGTGGGCGTGTTTGCAGCAATGGAATCAGAGTAACTGGCAACGCAGAGGTAAACCCATCTGGGCTGCTGCACTGTGGCAAGACATCGCTGCCCGAGTGCAAAACATAGTGGTCAAGGTACGCCACGTAGATGCTCATGTACCCAAGAGTCGGGCTACTGAGGAGCACCAGAACAACCAACAAGTGTATCAAGCTGTTAAGATTGAAGTGGCTCAGATGGACTTAGATTGGCAACATAAGGGTGAATTCTTTTTGGCCCGGTGGGCCCACGACACTGCAGGCCATCAGGGCAGAGATGCAACATGCAGATGGGCTCGTGATCGAGGGGTGGACTTAACAATGGATACTGTTGCCCAGGTTATTCATGACTGTGAAACATGTGCTGCAATGAAGCAGGCTAAACGGTTCAAGCCTCTTTGGTATGGAGGATGATGGCTGAAGTACAAATATGGGGAGGCTTGGCAGACTGATTATATTACACTCCCACCAACCCGCCAAGGCAAGCGTCATGTGCTTACCATGGTGGAAGCAACCACCGGATGGTTGGAAACATACGCTGTGCCCCACGCCACTGCCCGAAACACTATCCTGGGCCTTAAGAAACAGATTTTGTGGCAACACGGCACACCAGAGAGAATTGAGTCAGACAATGGGACTCATTTCCCGAACAGCCTGATAGACACTTGGGCCAAAGAGCATGGCATTGAATGGATATATCACGTCCTCTACCATGCGCCAGCCTCTGGGAGAATCGAACGGTACAATGGGCTATTCAAAACTACACTGAGAGCAATGGGTGGTGGGACTTTCAAACATTGGGATACCCATTTACCAAAGGCCACCTGGTTGGTCAACACCAGAGGATCTGCCAACAGGGCTGGTCCAGCCCAGTCAGAACTTCTACATACTGAGGAGGGGGACAGTGTTCCTGTGGTGCACATAAAGAATTTGCTGGGGAAGAGAGTCTGGGTTATTCCTGCTTCAGGTAAAGGCAAACCCACTCGTGGGATTGCTTTTGCTCAGGGACCCGGATACACTTGGTGGGTAATGCGGGAAGATGGGGAAGTCCGATGTGTACCTCAAGGAGATTTGATTTTAGGAGAAAACAGCCAATGAACTCAATTGCATGCTGTTGCCTGCTATGTAATTTGTTTTTTATAGCCCATCAACTAGATGTCTTCAAGTCATCCGCGACTGGCCCTCAGACCATCATCCCAACAAAGAACGAACTTTGATGAAACCAGATGAGTTCTGCAGTAAAGGAACAATCAGCATCAGCAGGCAATGATCTAACACTGCACACAGCCTCTCCTGCTCTGAAAGACTGTTAGAAAAGGTGGAGCCTGACATCACGGACTGGATGGACTCAGCAGCTTTATAGGGATTGGTCCATGCGCTAAGGGACGATATCTCTCCCTCTGTGTGTGTGTGGATGTATATATAGATATATGTGATGGTATATTGAAAATGTGGGATCTGAGCATGATGCGAATGGTATGGAATAAGGGGTGGATTGTCATGGGTTCAGCAGCAGCAGTCATTTTTATCCTTGGTAGCTGGAGCAGCGCTGATAACACCAGGGTTTTCTGTTGCTGCTTGGTAATGTTTTGGTCTATCCAAGGACTTTGAGTCTCATACTATGCCGGGGAGGAGGGGAAGACGAGAGGAAGCAGAGACAGGACACCTGAGCCAAACTGACCAAAGAGCTATTCCATGCCCCAGCACGTCATGGCCAGGATGTAAAATACTGGGGGCAGGAACCTGGAAGTCTCTCTCTCTCTCTCGGCTTGGTCGGGTGGTGAGCGGTTGTATCCTCTTCCCTTGTATTTGCCTTGTCATTATTATCATTGGCGGTAGCAGTAGAGATCTGTGTTATACCTCAGTTACTGGACTGTTCTTATCTCAACCCATGGCAGTTACATTCTTTTGATTCTTCTCCCCAGTCGCCCCCCCCCAACCCCCCATCGGTGTGTGGGGGGAAGAGATAGGGTGAAGTGAGATTTACAGCTTAAACCATGACAAGATATAAAAAGGAAAATGAGCATTTTTTAATTCTCTCCAAATTCATTACAAAAAGATGAGCATTGAAGCACTGTGTTCAAATCTCATTGCCAGAAGATAACTTTGATTCAAACTGTGAAGAAAGCAGAGTTTTCTAAATTATCCAGCAATGGCTGGCTGAAATATGAATTCTAGACTATCTTATTTCATCCTGTTTAGAGGATAGAAAGGGTAGCATGAATTGGAAAAGACCTCCACAGTCTGAATAGCTGTAAAGCTATTACGAACTTATATGAATATTTGTCTTCAAGGCAATCATTCTTATTAGTGTAATTAATATAATTATATAAGCAGAAAATCAATGCTATAGGAAAATTATGTTTTGTCAAAAAAAAAAAGAATCTATGAAACCCATCTAATCTGAAGCAAAAGACAAAATTGTAAATAAGCACAACATAAAAATAAACTTTTATCAGTTAGAATTCACAGGCATCTCTGTGTCACTTCAAGAACTGACTCTGTACCACAAAAAAATAAGACATAGATACATTTAAATACATTAAAAAGAGTTCTTCTAAGGATTACTCAGTTGACAATGCCTGAAAAGCACCAGAAATTTTATCAAAATTTATGAGAAATATGTTTTCACAATCTTCTTAATCAGGCGATTGATAAGCACCTAACAGCAACTACCACAGTGGAGTAGGGACACTTGTTGCTATTTCACAGCCTCCAATCTTTGCCCTTAGGCACATCACCATTTTCCCAATCTGCTAGTCCATGTGATTAAACTTGTTGATTTGTTTGGCTAATTTGCACAAGTTCAGTGTCTCTAAGAAGCTTTAGTTCTTCAGGAACATAAGCATCAAATGTCTGAAGTGTGTCAGTCAGAAGTTCAACTTATTGTGTCAGCCTATGGGACACTGAGATTCGTTGACAGTGCTCCACTGGTGTAGCTTTAGCAATAGGAAGAAGGAGGAATTATTGCCCTGCTTTTCTGCAGGCCTTTCCTTTGATTCTTATTATGGATCCTTCATAGGCTAAGAGGAGTTGACTCCAAAACCACTTTTTGTTAAATTTATTGAGAAAAATGTGATATCAAAAACTTAATGAAATTAAACATATTGTTAATAGCTTGTCTTTAGGAACAAATGATTTATGCATACAGTATCTCTGTATGCTCTGCTAAACACACTGTCAAGCACCAGCAAAGACTTTGTTTAAAGAAGGAACTCCTTGAAGGAAGTACCACCAAAAGGTGAAAGAGCTAGCTGGCAGCAGAACTAAGCACTACCTGAGGGAAAGATAATTCCAGCAGGGGAAGATCGTGACCACTGACTCATTGAGAACTGACTCATTGAGAACTGACTCATTGAGAACTGACTCAAGAAACACCCTGACCCAAAGAGGGAGTTGATGGACCTGAGACATGCAGACTAATTAACATAAGAAGAGATTGTTTCTTAGCAAATAGGAAACCAAGTACTAAGTAATGAAAGAGTTATGTAACTTGTAACCAATAAAAGACGGTGTCTTTGTCTCAGAAAATGTAGAAATAGTGTAAGTTTTTGACAGTAGAGGAACTAGGCAATTGTGGGTTGTGCCCTAGACTCCTACTTTGTGCAAACTAGAATAAAATAGAAATACCTCATATGTAAATTGGCACAGCAGACTGGGTAACAAGCCTGCATACAAGGCAACAGGTTTTTTTTTACAATCTTTTAAATTTTTTAAATACGTGTCTTGATATACTCTGTCAGATCAAAAAAAAAAAAATCTGATTTTATTATTTAATAAAAATTCATTCTTTATTCCACATATACAGAGACAAAATTGACAAATTCTCAGAAAGGGAGAAAAAAAAATAATAATGGAGCGTTTTTTCCAGAAAAGAAAAAAATCCCCACAATTGTCCAATATTTTCTTTGCCAGTCTTACCTTACTTAGACACTTATATCTAGGCACTACAATGAAGACAGTTTAACCCTAAAAAGCAATTAAACCTAAGGTTTAAACCTAAAAAGTTTAGTGGTGAACTTTACGGTGTTAGTCTAACAGCTGGACTCAATGATCATAAGGGTCTTTACCAACTCAAATGATACTATGAGTCTGTAGCACAGAATGTCACCTCCTTTCTCCTTCTTCCTCCAGGTTTATTGCTGAGCATAATTCCACACAGTATGGAATATCCCTTTTGTCGGTTTGGGTCAGCTGTACTGGCTGTGTCCCCTCCCAGCTTCTTCTGCACCCCCAGCCTACTCACTGGCAGGGCAGTGTGGAAAGCAGAGAAGACCTTGACACTCTGTAAGCACTGCTCAGCCATAGCTAAAACCATCTTGTGCTACCAACAGTATTTTCAGCACAAATAAAAAAAAAAAAAAAGCTCAATTCAAGCTTCTATGAATAATTTAAACTCTATAGCAGCCAGATTTATTAAGCTGACAAAAAAATCAAATATTTCGTGTATGTAGCATATATCTCAGGTTTTTTACTAAATACATCTCAGTCAGCTAACATTCCATGTAAGTAAATTCCAATATTTATTTAAAAATGATCTGAGAAGCAATGGCTTTCAGTTGCTCTATTAATAATAAGAAAAGCTGAATATAGGCTCATGAAAAACCTTTATTATGAACATCAGACATGGTATCTCACAGCAAATTGCATAAACCATCCTTGATTAATATCAATATTGTAATATTAATCTGCTTTTTCATTTGTGTGGAAGTAATACTTAAAAATTTTATACTACCCTCTCCCCTTCCCAAAATTAAAGAAAGTGTTTTTCTACAAAGATAAAATCCCTCAATTTGGCAGTGCTTGCAACATTCTGAAAAGTAACAAATCAAAACTGACAGAGCTAGTGCAAAGAAAGGAGGTCAGTGTGGGCTATGAAATTTCTCTTTTGCTGATTTGTGAGGACTCAAACATCAGCCTGTAATGATGCATTATGACACAAAATAACAGGGGATGCAAAACATGTAGGGGGCAAATGTTCCTCTAGAAATCATCCTGCAGCATTACCAAATGATTCAAAGCCTGATTTTTTTTTACTAGGGAAAGCATGAATCAGCTTAACAACTCAGTTGCCAGTGTCACTGAACATAGAAATTATAAAATAATATTTATTAGTACTGTGAATAATCCTGAGGTAAATGAGAAACTGATATGTGAAAAGTGCTGCAAAAAGAAGCAGAATTACTTCCATGAGTATGCTAGATTATTGAGTAAGCGTTTAAAATAACTACTCTCCAAAGCCAAAAATAACTTTGTTTTAACAGACTTTTAGTCACTGTAGTCAGGAATTAAAATTTTTAAAAGAACTTTTGATAGAAATTTGGCCACAATTGGAATTATGAATTAGGTGGATATGATTCTGAAAGCCCTTCCTTATATGCTTTTTAATGGTGTATTACAAGACTGTGAAAGTGACTTATATGAAAGAATTTTCCTAGTAGAACAGATGTTTTGTGGTGTTTGTTTCTTCGTGTGTGGGTTTTTTTTTTTTTTTCTCAGGACTTGGAAGGGGTAGTTAAGGACACTTGTTTGCAGTTTTTCAAAGTAGCAGAAAATACTGGGGTACATCATTGCTGAACAACAGACAGCAGTGACCATGTTGTACTATATAGATTTAGGAACTATGTAGATCGGCTTCTGTGATAGCATGAAAATCAGGTTAGCTCCCTACATGTATGCAGGTTCTAAGAACCTTCTTCTTTCATCCTCTATGGAAGTGAGTCCAAACTCCACAGATATCTTTTTTCTCTGGTATTCACTTAGACAGATGGAATTGTCTTGGAGGAAAGTATACATGAAAATGATATTAGAAAGATTTTAGAGGTAGAAAGAGGGGCTGTTGATGGCATTTCACCCAGTTACAGAGTTATCCTGTGGGCTCCTAAGATCATGTATAAGCCCTACCTTATATTCAAAGTTGATGAGAAAAAAAAAAAAAAAAAAAGGATATCTGTTAAGGAAATTAAAATCTGAAGCTCAATCCAAATTTTACATCAGTTCTGGAATGTACATTAATGTACATCAGCTCAGGAATGCATTACATCAGGACATACTACTGTTGAAAACCATAATAATTGATTAAAAATATTTTTGTATTTTGACAAATTTCCCCAAGAAAGAAGTCTTAACAGAAGCTTTTATACTTCATAAGTTTAGCAGAATTTATGAAGTAAATATCCTTAAATCATTGAACATCCCTCCCAGTTTTTTATCTCTTCAAATTAGTATCATAGCTATCACGAATAAAAATATATTTCATTTTTTAATTATATTGAATAGAAAATTACTTGGAATTATATTTTATTTTTTAATTAAATTGAATAGAAAATTACTTGGAACTACCAAGAAATTAACTATTAACTAGTTAGATAATTTTACAGGGTCATGAAATGACAATTATCAAAAAATGGCTGAGGTAGGAAGGGATTCTCTGAAGATTACACAGTACAAACCTCAGCTCAAAGGAGTGTTAGCCAGCAGCACAGGCTTATGAGGGTCAAGTCCCTTTGCATTATTAATGTTTCTACAGATGGAGATTCCACATCTTCTCCAGGAAACCTGTGTCAATGTTTGACCACACTCAAACTGCAAATTTATTTTTTTTTTCTTTTTACATGTAAGTTGAATTTACTCCTTTCTGTGAGGTATCTGTACACATTGATATGATCCCGCCTTGTCCTTCTCTAGGCTAAACAGAATAATCACATAATCATGGAATCACTGACTCATAGGATGGGTTGTGTTGGAAGGGACCTTAAACATCACCTAGTTCCAAGCCCCCTGCCAGGGGCAGGAACACTTTCTGCTAGTCCACGTTGCTCAAAGCCCCATCCAGCCTGGCCTTAAGCACTGCCAAAGGATTGGACATCCACAACTTCTCTGAGCAACATGTTCTGGTGTTTCACCACTCTCATAGTAAAGACTTTTTTCCTATTAATCCCATTTCTTCGTATGGCATTATTCCTCTTGAGATCCTTCTACTGAATTTCTCCAATCTAATAGTTACTAAAAGGCATTTTAAAGTAGTGAAGTCTCAAATGAAAGCAGTTAAATTGGTACATACTGCAGTAACTTGCATTCAATTATAGTCCCAAAGGTTATAATTATTGTTATAATTTTGTAAAATCATGATCCTTACAAATCCTCATCAATGTCTGCATTGTAGTTTCTATTAATGCTATGATTTTGCCCCCCTTCCTTTATCCACTTTGATTTGTGTTGTGAGAAGGGAGCTAGACCTAAGTGAAAGCTCTCTGGAAGGCAAACTTCTTTCAGAATATAGTAACCTTGAGGAATTTCTTCAGGTACAGATTTCTCATTAATCTGACATCAATTTTTTAGGGTTTGTTTCTTTTTTTTTAGGTCGTAAAAAAAAAAAAATCCTAAAACCTAAATTATTTATTAAGTCCTTAAACTGTATTAACATGATACAAGCACCTTATAAAATATTGTCTTTTTTTTCTAAGAGATTGACATTTATGAAATTGCTTATCATTCAGCTGATCACAGTATTTTGTGGCAGAAGTGAAAAAGAAATTAATGAAATATGCTGTGTAAAGTTAGAAAGAAACAAGGGTGATAGAGAAGTCTTTGCTTAGGTGCCAGTAGGGAGTAATCACAGTGAAGAATATATTAGAACAAACACCCCATGAAATATATAATACATCATTATCAGTTCCAGAGATACAGTAATAAAGGCGACCTATATAGTCAGATTCTCATCTACTTTAACTGAGATAAACGTAGAAATATTACTGATTTGGAACAGATGTAAAAATTTTTTTCCCTGATATTCCCTGATATAATAACTGATACTAATCAGTTAGAATTTTATTCTCATTTTTATTTCAAGAGCCCGTTTTTAATGAAGGCAAGAGGTCAATTTAGTAATCCTGGATTTGAAGAATGAAGAGGCAATGACTGTATGCTGGAGTTTTCATGCTTCACTAGGTTCAGGTTACAGCAATAAAGGCTACCTTTAGTGTAAATAAACCAGAATAATTGTGATAACGCTAGCAATTTAACAGAGAAAAAAGACAGTAATTAAAAACCTTTCATCTAACCTTTATATCTGCATTGATTATCTATTCAAAACACTACAAAGTACTTGGGAAAAGGAAGGAGTAGGCTTGTTTTCTTCCTGGTTTCCCTGGTTTTCATTCATGAAAGAGGTTCATTAAGAGTAAAGATTTCAGATACTATATTTGGCAACACACATAACTTCATCATTACTACTGCTCACACTTCAAGATGATATGTAAAATGCATTTTCAGTTTCTTTAGTAATGGTTTTGAAAAGACAAATACTCATTTTGCATGGAAAGAAAAGCCCAATAAATGAATTAATAAAAATGTAACAAAAATAATTAATATTTTATAATTAAATTCCAATACATCGCTCAGTTGTGAAAATATACATATATGAGAAGATCACAAGATTACAGAAAAAATACCCTTTAAAATTCCTACACTTATTTGCCTACAGAGCATCAAGGTTCTAATTTTGCCACTCCTCAGCTGCATATAATGAATGGACTATAGAAACACAGTCAGTGTAATGATAAATGGATTCTAAGCAGGTCCATGGACAGAATACAATTCATAAAGCAAATGCATGTGTAAGCTTGTATTCTGAAGCTTACAAGCACTTGGGTTATGATCACATACTAAAGAACTCATTTGCCTGTAGCCATTTAAATTCCAACATATAGCAATCTACATGTTGATTATAAAATTCAAACATAACAAATATTTTTTCAAGATATTATTATAAAGTTATGATATCAAGTATCTTCAAATGTATAGAATATTTTTATGCAGTGTTATAACCCTATAAAAAAATAAGTAGGCAGCATCTCTTTTATGAATATAATAGTGAATCTTTACTGTAATATCATTAGCACGAAATATCTAAATTCAGTTTTACTACCAAAGTTTGGACATAGTCCAAAACAGTTATACTTTTTGGATACATGTTATTGAAATTGTCCCTGACTTCCTGTAGCTGTTCTCTTCTAATTTACAATTCCAGTGCAAAGCACAGAAAACACTACTATTAAATACTGTATCTGATAGTTTTCCAGCTGTTGATTAGTTAAGCTTTTATTGCTTTCATTGTTTTTTTGTGGCTGAAATCTTGCCTCACCTACTGGTACTATGAGTTGACCCATTCAAATGGTTGCAGTATTTAAACTTTCTATCTCAAAAATATGGGTCTAGAATCTTCTCTGTCTTTATTTGATTTTTTTTTTTACATGAAAGTCTCCCTCTTTAAAAATACAAAGGCACAAAGCTGTCATCTCAACAGGATTTTGCTCTTTTTTTAAAACTGTCCAGCATATATATAGAAGATTTTATGGGCATGCAGAAGGAGACTTTTTTTTTTAATGGTAACTATTTCATACCAAAATGTGTATTATGCAAGAAGATGGAGAGACAGTCATAACAACAGCTATATTTAAAAAACTAGAAGCTATATGAAATATCATAAGGATTATGCTATTATTAATTATCAATTAATTAAAAATTACAGACAAGGAATAAATATTGGTAGGGATTACTTAGATATGATGCAAGTTGTATGAAATGAGTTGTTTCAAAGTTTCCTATGAAAAAAATAGAGGAAAATATTTGTTCATTTGTAAGAGATGTTGGTTTTTTTTCTGAAAAACTTCTTTTAAATTAATGTTTTAAATCTTGGATTTGTAAAAATAGAAATTTCCTGCAGCAATGAGTGAAGCACAATATTCTGAATCTCATTTGCAGTGAGATTTCTTGGGCCTATGTACTCAGGAAAGATTGTATTTTAGATTTTATCACAGCTTCCTATTTGCAAAGTGAAGGTTAAGAAACTCAGGCTCATGAACTGTGGCTTCCAGTGTTGGAGGTAATATCTTCATATATTCTTAAATATTCTTAGAACTTCCATAAATATGCATATGGAATATAATTTCTTCAAATAAAGAAAAAAATCTTGATTGCAATTAATACTAACTGCAGAAAATAAAGATACTTTTCTCAGCACAGATGCTATAGAGCAGAACTCCTACCTGATGTTGTTTGACTTGCTTTTTATTTGCATACCTTTTTTCATCATTTTCCTAAAAAACATATTGCTAAAGAGTTTAATTTTGCAAGATTAAATAGAATGCTAAATAACATCATCTCAGAATTAATTCAAATGCTCTTAGAAGTATTCAGAACTGCAGGACCAATAAATACACTTGCCTAGAAAAAGAAACCAGAATTTTTATCCTAGTTGTGCCTCTGTAATCCAAATTTTTAGGATATGGATGTATTTCATCTGGTCACTCTTAGTACAGCAGTGATGTTAACGCATCCTTATTGCCTAAATTCCATGGTAATTTTAAGCATTGGTAACATCCATGAAAAATCCATAAAACTAAGATTATAAAGACTAAAAATTAAAGATGCTGGTGTTTGGATAAATTTCTTATCACTTTGTCTTTCCATGTTTGGAGTATTGGCTTTTATTCTGATAATATGTTGTATTGGGTTTGCATGGCAAGGTTTTGGTAGTCAGGGGCTACAGAGGTAGCTTCTGTGAGAAGCTGCTAGAAGCTCCCCCAGATGTCCAATACAGCCAATGCCAGCCGGCTCCAAGACAGACCCACATCTGGCCAAGGCCAAGCCCATCAGCAAGAGTGGTAGCACCTCTGAGATAACACATTTAAGGGGAAAAACTGCCACACAACAGCAGTGGAAGAGAGGAGTGAGAGAAACACCTCTGCAGCTCAGTAAAGAAGGAGATCTAGGAGGTTCCCCAGCTGTTGGAGCAGACATTCCCCTGCAGCCCATGGTGGAGATGGCAGATGGTGAAAGCAGGGGATCCTACTGGAGCCCATGGAGGTACACAATGGAGCAGAAACCTACTTGCAGACCATGGAGGATCTCAGACCGGAACAGGGGGTTGCTGTGATCCTGTGAGAAGCCCACACTGAAGGAGTATCCTGGCAGGATCTCTGAATCTCTGGAGAGACAGGAGCTCACATTGAAAAAGTTTAGTTGGTAGGACTTGTGACCTCGTGGGTGTCTGTTCCTGAAAGATTGCACCCCATGGAAAGGACTCACATTAGAGCAATTCATGAAGAACTGAGGCTGTGGAAACGAGCCACATTGGAGAATTTTGTAGGGGACTGTATCCCATGGGAGGGAACCCACACTAGAGCAAAGGAAGAGTGGGAAGAGTGAGAAGAGTAAGGAGTGTCAGAGACAGTGTGATGAACTGATTGCAACCCCCATTCCCAAACCCCCTTGAGCATCTTGGGAGGACGATAGAGAGAAATCAGCACTGAAGTTGAGCCTAGGAAGAAGGAATGGATGGGGGAGGTGTTTTAATATTTGGGTTTATTTGTCACCACCCTACTCTTATTTGATTGGTAATAAGTGAAATTAATTTCCATAAGTCAAGTCTGTTTTGCCCATGACAGTAATTGGTGAGTGTCGTGGTTTAAGCCCAGCCTGCAACCCAGAACCACACAGCTGCTTGCTCACTCTACCCCCACATCCATAAAGGGATAGGTAGGAGAACCAAAAGAATGTAACTCCCACAGGTTGAGATAAGAACAGTCCAGTAACAATGGTATAATATAAAAGCACTACTGCTACCACTAATAATAATAAAGATAAGGGAAATAACAAGGGAAGAGAACACAACTGCTCACCGTCTGCCAACTGATACCTAGCCCAACCTGAGCAGTGATTTAGCCCTTCCAGGTAACTGCCCCCAGTTTATATAGTAGGCATGATGTGCTGTGGTATGGAATACCTCTTTGAATAGTTTGGGTCAGGTGTCCTGTCTCTGCTTCCTCCCGGCTTCCCCTCCTCCCTGGCAGAGCCTGAGACTCAGAAAGGCCTTGGTTAGAGTAAACATTACTTAGCAACAACTAAAGCCATCAGTGTTGTCAACATTGTTCCCAGTGTGAAAGTCAAAAAACACAGCACTGCACCAGCTACTAAGAAGGACTGCTACGGCTGAACCCAGGACAGTGAGGCATCTCTCCCTATCCCTACCTCATCCCCAAAGCCTTTATATTTTCTCTCCCCTGTCCAGCTGAGGAGGAGGACTGATGGAAAAGTTTGGTTGGACACCTAATGTCCAGCCACGGTCAACCTAACACATATGCATGTGCACATGCATAATTAAAAGATAAATGGTCCATCCAAAGTTTGCTTATTGCTTTGTATTATGATTTGTTTGGTGGTTTTGTATGGATTTTTTGTTTTCCTTTTCCCTTCATTGCACATCTGTATTCACTGTATATATTACCGTTTGTAAGAAAGCACTACATGACGCTGGTCAAGGACTGCTTCAGTTTCTGAATTTACCTGTGCCTAGAAGCAACTTTCAGTTAGAAACAATTAGCTGTTTCTCAGTTAGGTTCCTTCTTTCCTTACAAACCTAGTAGCTATGCAAATGGAGGAAATAAAGACTGTACTGACAAAACTGTGACATATCATCTCAGTATTACAGATCTCAATCTTTCAAACCATAAAATAATAGTGGCAGAGAGCCTCACTAAGCGAATAGATTTTAAGGTCTAAACCATTATATGCTGTTGGTTTTCTATAAAGACTGTAAGTAAAATCGGTTAATGATACATTTTGTGTCATATTTCAGTTTGTAAGAAATATTCATGCTGTGCTAGGTTTGTTGTTTTACAGAAATAGCAGAACTTTAGAAAAACTGTATTTTTTAGGTCTTCTACTTGCAACGAAACAAAACCACACCAAAAAAAAAAAAATAAAACCACCCCTTGAACTTTATATCATATTTATGTTCTAAAACTGTTTGCTGAGTTATTTTGCAATTTGCTTTTGGAGTCAATTACATTTTATATTTGTTCCTTTGGGATAAAAAAGCACTCACAAACGTTCCCACTGGATAACTGGAATACTTCAGTTTTGCATAATTCAATGACTGAGGTCAATAGTGAAGGGACCTAGCCTTGGACTGGGTTCAGCAACTTAATACCAACTTGAAGATTCCTGAACTCTTGAGGTCCGCTGTATTTGGATTGCTGCATGTGGCATTCTGATCAGTGGGAGAAGAAAATAATTTTCTGGTCTGTGTTCTGTAAAAAAGATTCTGAAGTACATGCTGCTGTAGGGAAATTCTATCTCAGAGTAACTTTTAAGTCGTTCACTGCTCAACAACTGCCAATTGATTGCTTAGTGCCTTTTTTTTACAAAACAAAGACATAGGTAAATTTTTTGTAATTCTCTGCCACAGACATTGTCGGTTGGTCTTCTGAAGCAAAAAGTACATAGTATCTTGCTGCAAAAAGATAGTAAATATGATAAAATCTAGTAGAAAAATTATAACTCAGTAGCTAGCAACAAGAAAGCACTTTTTAATAATTAGTACATTTTAACTGGTACTATAAATAACAAATTCAATATGTTGGGGTGGAATAAAAAGATTTTGCTAAACGTGCATTTTTTTCTTTATTCAGCCTTCCAAACTTATTTTACCATTTTGCTCTTTATACGCTATCCTATAACTGCATTTGAGCTCTATGTGAAAAGATATCTTCTGGTAAACCAAATAGTTGTAATAATTGCAATTTTTTTTTACTAAATAAAACCTGTTTTCTATAGCTGTGTTCATTTCTCAGAATAGCTTGTTATTTTTAAGTGGCACTAATGATTATGCTGATATACTTTTCTCCTGCCATTATTGCTATGCTGGAAGTTGAACAACAGAATCACCTCACAGAAAGGTACTGTCCATAATTAAAGTTTTCATCATGAACCAGTGAATGAAAAGGAATTTTTAAAAGATGTTATTTTGCTGGGTGGAATAGATGTTGTTGTTGGTTTGGGTTGTTTGGGGTCTTGTTTTGAGATAACTGCAAAATGAAAAAGTTCTGCTCTAATATGTAATATGAACTCAGATGTCAGCCTTCAGATTCAAAAATCTCACCTAATGTGCGGACTGTTATGTGGAGGAATGCTTTGATTATATTTTTGTGCCTAAGAATGGAAAAGAAGAAGTGCTAATTCCAAAGGAAAAAAAAAGTGAGTAAGATGGATAAAAATACTCAGCCATGCCCACAACAAACATAAGGAAAGAGAGCTGTAGTTAAAAGCAGTAAGGAGGGAAGCTTCTTTTGCTACTTGATTTTTGGTGCATTGAAATGGTAGATAATCCAGAGTTTCAGAATTTCTGTATGGCACCCAAAATTTCTAATAGAAAAATCTTCAGTGTTATTTCTTTCCTCTGAGAACTTAGATCTACAAATTGTCAGACCACCTTTTAGTCACAGAATAGTTTCTTAGACCTTGTGGTCTGAAAGCTTTAGGTTGATATGCCTATGTTCCAATGGTGCATTGTGGTTTTGTCTTGCAGTCTACAGCCCAGATTGATCTCTAATTTATAAACTGTTCTTGTGCTTGCCTCATTCTAAACTGTGTTTCTGCGGCACACATCATTAATTCACTCACTAGCTCCTAATGAAAAACAAATAATCAGAAAATATTGGTACCAAGCTGCTTTCTGGTTCGCTGTTGACTCAGTGTTACTCAGTATTTGCATTGCACACTGGACCACATCCATGAAACCTTCTTATGTTTCTTCATAGTCCATTCATGGAAATTTCTCCTGAACGCTGTTAGTATTAGAGACCTGATATTAAAACAGTTGAGCCAACATTTAAATTATTTAAATTTATTTAAATTACATAGTGCTGTCATACATGAGAATGTGAAAAAGCACAAATAAAAGAGTAAAATTTGTTTAAAGGTGACTGGGTAGGCTAAGGATTCTTCTCAATATTGTCAGCAGTCACACAACTTCGCTTGAAACTTACAGTCCTGTAATTTCTTGCCCTACACATATAAAACATTAGGGTCATATTTTACAATATCTTTCATCTACCCTTTCTTTTCTCCTAGGCTTGAGAATTGTCATGTTCTTTAGGATCATTGCACTGTAACTGGCGTTTCGTTCATAGCCATTCTTCAGGCAAAGGCGGAAACATCATATATGTGGAACACAGAATATCCTAGTAGTCTAGATAATGTTCTAATAATGCAGTAGGCTATCTCATTATCATATAAACCCCACCATTAATACTGCCATCAGAATAGTTATACTAAAGCTTCTTACTCTGTGCTGGAATCTTCCTTGCAAATATCTCTCTGGAACCTCCAGTATTTCAGCAGGCACTGCCAGGTCACTGCAAAGCCTGTGGCTTTTAGCACTGGTGACAAAAATCAGGTGCCCAGGGTACACCAGAACCAACCTTAAGCTGAAGATTGAAATAGCATCACATTAAATCCTGGGGAAAGGATCAGCAAGAAATAAGAAAACAGAGCATAATCTGAAGTGTGCAAATGAAAATGAGTTTCAAATAAGTATGACTCAATATGGAATTAAAAAGTTAATAATCAATGAAAATATACCAGTTTGTTCCCTAAAGGTTTAAAATTGACTTCTTAATTTCTATTTAATCAGCTAATACTGTATACAGTACAGTGACCTTTGTTGCTCCTGTGTGTTATCAGTATTGTTCTGCTTTCTGCATTGATGGAGTTGTTGCTTGTTTCCTTCAAGATGGCAGGCAAAAAAGAAAAGAGGAAAATTTTTTCTCAAAATACATTAAAAAAAAAAAGGAAGAAATGTAATTTGTATGGTATTTGACATTGGTGGTCCTCTTTGTTCATAATAAAGTCTTGCTACTTAACCTTTCAGAGACTTATGAGATTTATGAATCTCTAGGACCAGTACAGATATTACATGTGATGTGACACATTGGAAAAATATTTGGTAATATACTAGAAAAACAAAATGCACTAGAAGACACATGCAATTAGTTTCAAATTTGTTAGGAAGTACTGCTAAACCCCATGTGACAATTTACAGACGTAAATCCACGACATGCTATTAACATTTTCATGCTATAACTTGTATAACATTATTATTCTATGGCTCAGCATCCAAAATGTTTGGTTGTTTTTTGTTGTTTTTTTTTTTTCAACAATAAAAAATAAGAACAAAGAAGCCATAAAACACCTCCAAAGAGGTGTTTTATGTAAAATGAAAAAGCTTTAAATTTTATGTAAAGATTTTAAAAAAAAAAAATTAAAAAAAAATATTATATAAAATGAAAGAAACACCTCCAAAGAGATATTTGTCTTACTCCAATTCTTTTGTTTACATTGAAAAGCACACATAGAATCATAGAACAGTTAGGGTTGTAAAGGACCTTAAGATCATCAAGTTCCAACCACACTGCCATGGGCAGGGACACCTCACGCGAAACCATGTCACCAAAGGCTCTGTCCCAACCCAGCTTTGAACGCCACGGGCGATGGTGCTTTCACAACTTCCCTGGGCAACCCATTCCACTGCCTCACCACCCTCACAGAAAAGAACTTCTTCCTCATATCCATTCTAAACTTCCCCTGTTTAAGTCTGAATCCATTACCCCTTGTTCTATCACTACAATCCCAAAGGAAAAGTCCCTCCCCAGTATCCCTATAGGCCCCCTTCAGATACTGGAAGGTTGCTATGAGGTCTTCACGCAGCCTTCTCTTCTCCAGGCTCAACAGACCCAACTTCCTCAGCCTATCTTCATATGGGAGGTGCTCCAGTCCCCTCATCATCCTCGTGACCCTCCTTTGGACTTGTTCCAACAGTTCCATGTCCTTTTATGTGGAAGGACACCAGAGCTGCACACAATACTCCAAGTGAGGTCTTACAAGAGCAGAGTAGAGGAGCAGGATCACCTCCCTCGACCTGCTGGTCAGTGATCCTTTTGATGCAGTCCAGGATACGGTTGGCTTTCTGGGTGGCAAGCTCACACTGCAGCTGGCTCATGTCCATTTTCTCATCGATCAGCGCACCCAAGTCCTTCTCCGTAAAGCTGCTCTGAATCTCTTCCATGCCCAACCTGTACCTGTGCCTGGGATTGCTCCAACCCAGCTGTAGGACCTTGCACTTGGTATGGTTCAACTTCATCAGGTTGGCATCAGCCCACCTAACGAGTGTGTCAAGGTCCCTCTGGATGGCATTCCTTCCCTCCAACGTATCAAACGAAGCGCACAGCTTGGTGCCATCGGCAAACTTGCTGAGGGTGCACTCAATCCAACTGTCCATGTATGTCATCAACAAAGATGTTGAACAGGACCGGTCCCAGCACCGACCTCTGAAGGACACCACTCGTTACTGGTCTCCAGCTGGACATTGAGCCATTGAGCACAACTCTTTGTGTGAGGCCATCCAGTCAGTTCTTTATTCACCAAGTGGTCCACATGTATGATACTTTTTATCAAAACTTAATAGCTTAGGAAGGAACCTACCTCAACATGACTATTAAATCAATGTTTATAAAATAAAATGTTTCTGTTTGGTTATGTGATTGAAGACTTGTATACAGAAGTAAAAAAATAGAAATAGAAAAAATCTCAGTCCTCCAAATGCACAAAAGAATGCTAGCACGTGGTAGAAACCCAAAAACCTAATAAGTGCAATTGGAGCATCATCTTGGTGCCATGGCACCCATGAGATAGAATTGAGTTCTACAGGGTGAATCAAGGAGACCAGCTCTCACAGTCTCCTTTCAGACTGAGGAGGTTTATTGCCTGGCAATGTGGGACTTCTTGTGAGATAAAAGGGAAAACCTCTTTGGATTTCACAAGAGTTATTATGGGATGCTAGGAGGATGAACCAGAGGTGGGGAAAAGAAGGGATCAAAGTGTTTTGAGGAGTTTTTCACACATGGTGAAACAGATGGATAAGAAGACAAAAGGGACTGGATTGTACGTAAATGTTGCTGTTCAGAATGGTTCCCTGACCATGCCTGCACCTTTCATGGCAGCCTGTGCTCCAGTGCTCCATTATTAACTGTTTTCCTGAATGAGAGGATCTCTTTTCTGTATGTACATGCATGTACAGAGGTCTGAGTGCCAATGACAGGAGTCAGACCATGGATGAGAGGACCCACATGTCTGTGGTGCAGAGACCAGAGCATCTGCATACTGTATAGGCAGGATAGTGTATAATCATTATCAAAAATCAAGCTGGATAGCTGGCAAGTAAGATAAGAGGCTTAGGAGCCATTGTATTGAAGTGGCTATAAATCTGAGCCGGATACTGGAGAGAACAGTCTGGGAATTTCCTATCAGACTAGCCAGGAGGTCCAAATCAGACCACTGGCCTGCTTGCATATGTGCGTCTTTGTACTTGATGCATCTGCAGATGATAAGGTCCACGTATGGAAAACATCCTTTTTGTACATAAAAGTTTATGCATGCCATGCAGAGAAATTGAAAAAATATGATTTCTGCATTTGCTGTCAGTCTCCAGCTGTGAAATAGAAATTTTTAGAATTGGAATGCTGAATTCTATGTGTATGTATGTATGTTGTATATGCATTCCTTCAGGACAAAAAAAAAAACAGTTTTTTACATCATTTATCATATTCAAAGGTATATACCTCAGTATGCTAAGGTGGGTCTTTGAGAGAATATTCTCTCTTCACTCCTTTTTTCACCAAATAAAGGCAAACGCCAGACCTCAGGCTGGCCATAGTTGGTCACCCACGGCCCTGGCTAAACTGGATGTCTAACTGCTAGACTGCTAAAGTGGAACATACCTTGGTGTAAGGTAGATTATACCTTTGTATATGCTTTTCTTTATTTTTGTTCACACATTTCTTACTATCAATTCAAGGTTTATGAACTAGTGAATAGTAAAAAATTCTTTTAATATTCAGAAAATGTGTACATGATTTCTATAATTGCATGAACATAAATATATGCAATAGTTAATACTGAAGGTCTGAAATTGTTGTATTGATAAAAATATTCTAATTGAGTTTCTTGTTGGTTGTTTTTTGTTTTTTTTGGTTTTTTTTTTTTTTTTTATTGTCAGTTTTGTTTTCTGAAGTCCCTTCTGAGGGATAAAAAGCATTTACTTAATTTTGTGATTTCTTCCTTCTGAATCAGGTATCTGTAACCTACATCTGTTTAAAGATCCATAAATCCTAAGAATACTTTCTTAAGATCTGAGTCTTAAAATAACATCAGTCCTCTGGAGTCATAATTACCTGGTAGAGTGCTGGGCAGAAGATTCATAAAGAGGAAAGAAATGAAGAATACCCTGCAGATTTTCAGGATAAGAACTACCAAAGTTAAACAATGTGCTTATTTTTTTTGTGTTTCCAGGAAGGGGGTTGCCATGGTTTAAGCCTCTAAAGCTCACAAAGTTTTACTCACTCACTCACTCCCCTCTTTCTTATTCCCCCAGTCCCGGGGGGAAGGGAAGGTGAATTGAAAAAAAATGCAACTCGCACAGGTTGAGATAAGAACAGTTTAGTAACTGAAGTATAACACAAATCACTACTGCTACCATCAATAATAATACAAGAGAAATACAAGGAAAGAGAATACAACTGCTCAATAAGCCTGACCCAGCCAGTGAACCCCCCACCAGCGAAACCTCCAGTACCAAAAACCTAACCAAGCCGTGCACCCCCAGTCCACCACCACACCCTTCCGGGTCTCTGCTCCCCGTCTTCACATCCGGGGCAGGATGTGCTGTGGTATGGAATTGACCCTTTGGTCAATTTGAGTCAGGTGTCCTGTCTCTGTTTCCTCCAGTTTCCCCTCCTCCCTGGCAGAGCATGAGGCTCAGAAAGTCCTTGGCCAGACAAAACACTATCAAGCAGTAACTGAAAACACTGGTGTTATCAGCGCTGTTCCAAGGCCCCAAAATTAAAAGCACAGTGCTGCACCAGCTACCAAGAAGGAGTAAAATGGCTGCTACTGCTGAACCCATGGCAGGGGTGAAGAGGGTGGGGTGTTTGTCTTTTTTTCTTTTATCGTATATTTCTTCTTTAAATTCACATAAAGCTTTGTTTTGATTTTAGTGAACTGTGATGGTGTGTATTTGCATTACAGAGTATTTGCAATATCAAAATTATTGAAAGACTTGTTACAAAAATTAAAGATTTTTATTGTGTGTGTTTCACAACATTATTTAAAGCATAAATAATTCAATCTATTACATGTAGGGACAGATGCAGCACTCATCTGATGAATGCATAGCTAGCAAATGCATCATTTAATATAAGAATATTCACTGCACTGATTGGCGTAAAAGAAGACTTACTTTTTTTTTTTTTGTCTTTTTTGCTGGTATCAGTAATATGATTGCTGGGTTCCAACTATGATATCAGACAGGAAGTGAAAATGCAAAGATGTCTAATGAGAGGATAAGGTGAGAGAGAATGCAGTTGCTTGTTTCTTTGTTCTACCAAAATCATTTAACAAAGAATTTGGGATTATCTTATTGTGAATTTATTCAGAATTTTCAAGATATGTTGCATGCAAGTTGAGGAAATATAATTTTCAAAAATGAAAAAAAAAAAAAATACTTTGCCACAGAGCTTAAAAAAACCTAGAGCTTAAAATTATTATAGGCTTTTTTCTTAATAAGACCATAAATAATATTAATTTTACAACATAATACTCATTTTAATGAGATGCCATTCTATAAAGTATGTAACCTTATTTGTATATTTTAGATACATACATATAAATATGCATGCATAGCAATGCTTGCTTATAACTGTGTGTATGTTCATACATACTTGGAAAGTTTTAGCGAAACATAGTTTAGTGCAGGACATTCGACCATGTTATCACTCTGAATCCATATCTCCTTAAAAATACAAAAATTGATCAGGTCTTGAATCATAAGATAATTCTGTTTAGAAGGGACTCTGGGAGTTATTGTAGTCTAAACTGCTGCCCAAAGCAGGATATTCAGTCATGTAACAACCATTTTCCCGGGACTGCCAAAACCACCACTAAACCATATCACTGAAGGCCTCATCTACACGATCTTTGAACACTTCCAGAAATGGTTATTCCATCACTTCCCTGAGCAGCCTGCTCCAATGCCTTATCAGGGCCTCTGTGAAGAAAATTTTCCTAATATGCAGTCTAAATCTCCCATGGTGCAGCTTGAGGGAACTACCTCTTGTCTTATCACTTGTTACTTTGGAGAAGAGACCGACCCCCACCTCATTACAACCTCCTTTCAGGTAGTTGCAGAGTGATAAGGTCTTTCCTGAGCCTTCTCTTCTCCAGATTAAACAACCCCAGTTCCCTCAACTGTTCATCATCAGACGTGTGCTCCAGACCTTTCACCAGCTTTGTTACCGTTTTCTGGACCTGATCCAGCACCAGTGAGGGATCACTCGTGTAGTGAGGGGCCCAGAACTGAGCACAGGATTCAAGGTGTGACCTCACCAGTGCTGGGTACAGGGGGTGATCATTGCCCTGGTCCTGCTGGCTACACTATTTCTGAAACAGGCCAGGATGCCCTTGGCCTTCTTGGCTGCCTGGGAACCAGCTGGCTCATGTTCAGCTCTGTCAATCAGCTGCCCTTTTCTGCTGAGCAGCTTTCCAGGAACTCTTCCCTAAGCATGTAGCATTTCATGGGGTTGTTGTGTCCCAAATGCAGGACCCCGCACTTTGCCTTGTTGAACATCTTTGCCATTGGCCGCAGCCCTTCAATCCAGCCTGCCCAGATCCCTCTGCAGAGCCTTCCTCTCCTTCAGCAGATGAACACACCCAGACAATTTGTGAAGTCTGCAGATTTACTGAGGGTGCAATCAATCGCCTATTCCAGCTCAAAAATGAATATAATAGACAAGACTGGTCCCAACAACGAGCTCTGAGGGATACTACTAATGACCAGTCGCCAACTAAATGCAGTACCATTTACCACCACTCTTTGGGCTCGTCCATCCAGCCAGTTTCCAACCCAGTGAAGAATCCACTTACTCAGGCCATGAAAAGCCAATTTCTCCATAACACAGTGTAAAATGCTTTACTAAAGTCCAAATAGAAAATGCCTGCAGCTTTTTCCTCTTCAACCAGGCAGGTCACCTTATTGTAGATGGAGATTAGGTCAGTTGAACAGGACCTATATAATTGCAGATTATGCTGTATAATTTTAATACTTTTCAAAATATAAGATACTATATAGCAGAATTTTTATATTTTTTATTTTTTTTTTTTATTTTACAACCAGGAACTTCACCACTGTAAATCAATAAGTTCATCATATACTAACTTCCTCACTTGTGAAATGAATTTTTCTATTCAGAATTTTCTGTATATTTTTTCTATATCTTGAAGTATTTTTTAAGATTTATTTGAGATGCTGGGTTTTTAGATTATAGTTATCTGTAGGGAAAGAATAAACAATTCTGATGGATATGTCTGTTGGAAAATACTTCTATTTGGTGAAGACTTCCATCTTATTCAGTGATAGTGTTGTCACAACTCTCTGCTTTTTCTTACAGTATTTTGTAAATGCTTGTACTTTTCTCTGATACACATTCAGTAATGGATTGTAAATTATTGCATTTAATAGAACTTTTCATTCACTTCACACCTGGCTGTTTTTAATGATTTTGCTGCATTAGGGGCCTCTGCCTTATAGGAGAGTTCTTTATGTAAATTGTCGTTCCACATTGAAAGTTCCACATTCAATTCAGTAGAGCTCTGACGTTGATGTCCGTTTATGTTTTTTGCATTTTTACAAGTCTTGTTTCACACTATTGCTTGATAATACAGAAAATTATGTGCCTTAACCAGCTACTATGAAATTATACTATAATCATAAATATTACAGCAAAACATAAACTATTTCATGCAAACAGGAAGGGCAAATACAACTGAGGTACCTGCTGCCTGAAAAAAAATAATTTTTATCACTTTGTGCATTTTTCACGCATTGTATGATTTGAAAATGATGCTAGCCTGCTAGTATGTGGAACTACTATTCTTTGTTCTTGTTCTTTTTATTTTTGTAGGTGCAACTCATTCATTCAAATGCTCTGTTACAAGCTGGATTGTAAAGGTAGTGCAACGAGCAGTCACTTAATATATCCCATTTTTCTCACAGACGAACACCACTCGCTGTAAAAATATACTACCAGTTCACAAGCTCTGTATCTCAGAAAAATGAAGGAGAGAAGCAGGACGGTAACATCCTCCAGTATTTGAATTTACAAACATTCCTTCAGAATGAGACATAATTCATGAAGAAGATAGTCTAATTTATAAATTGTAGCTTTGAAAAAGTTGCACTTTACTACTGCAAATAATATTTTGTCTAAACTTATTTAATGTGTATTTCAATGAATATTCTTAATGACTCAGACTTTAAGTGGCAAAAGAATAAGATTATTTTACCTTTTTTGCTCATTGAAAGTCCATTTTAAATTACTTTCCATTAGCAATTTTTATTGGCATAATTTTTTCAATAAGAAATAAAGAAAATGAGAAAAGGAATATTTTGTGTAGTGAAAAGAGTGGACAGATTTAACTTGATTGAAAATTTGCATATAATCTCACAAACGATGTTAAACAGAATTATTTCACAGAATCACAGAATGGTTTAGACTTGAAGGGACCTTGGGGTTCATCTGATTCGAAGTCCCTGCTCAACCAAGGTCAGCTAGAGCAGGTTGTACAGGACCATGTCCAGACAGCTCCAACACCTCCAACGATGGAAACTCCACAGCCTCCCTCAGAAACCTGTGCCACTGCTCAGTCACTCAGTAAAAAAGCATTTGTTGCTGTTCAGACAGAACACCCAGTCTTTCAGCTTGTGCCCATTGCTTCCTGTTCTGTCACTGGACACCACTGAAATGAGCCTGTTTTACACCCTCCCTTCAGGTATTTGCATACATTGAAGAGAGGCATTCTGAGCCTTCTCTTCTCCAAGCTAAACCATCCCATCTCTCTCAGACTTTCCTCATATGTGAGGTGCTCCTATCCACTCATCATCTTTGTGGTATTGTGTTTGACTTGTTCCAGGAAGTCTATATTTTCTTGTACTGGGAGCCCAGAACAAGACGCAGTATGCTAGATGTGATATCACCAGTTCTGAATAGAGGGTAAGGATCACTTCTCTTGTGTTGTTGCCACTGCTTTTCCTATGCAAGGAAGGCCCCAGATCTGGTGACCCTTCTTTCCTGCAAGGGTACATTCCAGGCTCATGCTGAATTTGGTATCCATCAGGATCCACAGGCCTTACTGAACAAAGTTACTTTCTAATTAGTTTTCCTCCAGTGCTTACAAGTGCCTGAGGCTATTCTTTCCCAGGTCCAGGACTTTTAATTTGCTTTCCTTGCGCTTGCAAGAAATTCCCCCTGAGAATTTTTCAAGCAGATCTCTGAAGTAGTTAAAATCTGCTCTCCTGAAATCCAGCATCCTTGTTCGCTACTTTGCAAGATCTTGCATTCCATGGTTGAGTTCATCCAAAGCTGTCCCTAGCTTTCACATCCATATCCAGAACTTCCATATTAGTGTCCAGTCCAACAAAACACCTTTTCTTGTTGGCTCTTCAATCACCTCTGTCAGGAACTTGCTGCCAAAGTACTCCGTAAATTTCCTAGACTTTTTACTCCCTGCTATGTTGTCCTTCCAGCAGATATCAGGGTGTTTAAAGCCCCCTGTCGTGGCTTAAGTCACTAAAACTCACGAAAGTCACTCACTCACTCACTTCCCCTCTTTCTTCCCCCAGTCATGGGGGGATGGGGAGGAGAATCAAAAGAATGCAACTCGCACAGGTTGAGATAAGAACAGTTTAGTAACTAAGGTATAACACAAATCACTGCTGCTACCACCAGTAATAATACAAGAGAAATACAAAGAAGGAGAATACAACTGCTCACCAATCCTGACCCAGCCAGTGCACCCCCCACCAGCGAAACCTCCAGTACCAAAAACCTGACCACCAGTCCACCACCACACCCTTCCGGGTCTCTGTTCCCCGTCTTCACATCCTGGACGTGACGTGCTGTGGTATGGAATAACCTCTTTGGTCAGTTTGGGTCAGGTGTCCTGTCTCTTGCTTCCTCCCGGCTCCCCTCCTCCCTGGCAGAGCATGAGACTCAGAAAGTCCTTGGTCAAACCAAAACATTACCAAGAAGTAACTGAAAACACTGGTGTTACCAGCGCTGTTCCCAGGCCCAAAATCAAAAACACAGCTGCTGCACCAGCTACCAAGAAGGAGAAAAATGACTGTTACTGCTGAACCCATGGCACCTCCCCATGAGGACAGAGCATGTGAACATGAGGGTTTTCCCCATTGTTCGAAGAAGGCCTCATATACTTTTTTTCCTGATGAAAGATGGCAGCCCATGAGTGACCCATGCCAAAACAAAGCACCAGTAAGAACCTGAGTAGCAGTCAAGAAAAACAAGTAAGAACTGGGGAGCAGCAGAAAGAAACCACTAGATTCTGTTATCAACCTTCTGCACTTCCCATTGTTTACCAAAGTGTCTGGGAAGAACAGAGCATAAGATGTGATGAAAATAAAGGGAGCTCACAATAGGAAGGGTCTAGGTCTAGGAGATGTGTTAGACTGACCTGAGCCTGGGGGAAGGGGAAGAAAGGCATCTCCTTTAGCTATTTAAATTGCTTCTTTTTCCCTTCAATACAATGTATCATAAATTAAAAATTTCTAAATGGACAAAAATGAAATTAACTGAAACTCCATGAATTGAAGCTGGTTTTCATACTGGATTTCATAGGCAGGAGTGAAGGAGAAACTACAGAAAACAGCATGTTGAATAAACAAACTGTCAGTAATCATTGAGCAAAAATTCATTTTGCTTTGCTTCTGCTCACAGCTTTTACTTTTGTTATTAAACTTCATCCTGATCCATAAGTTTTCTTGCCTTCCTTATATTTTCTTCTCAGCCTGCGGGACAGAGGAATGAGTGAGAGGCTAGAATGGTGTTTGACTGTTGGTTGGAGTCAATCCACCACAGCAAGGACAGAGGAATGAGTGAGAGGCTAGAATAGTGTTTGACTGTTGGTTGGAGTCAATCCACCACAGCAAGTGTACGCACACTACTAATTTTCAAACCTTCAGCTAGCCATAACAACAGGTACGTAGCTATTGAAGGAGGGGTTGCATAACATTTTCACTTGCATAAGTAACACGTGGTTTATATTTTCCTTGTGTGGGCTAATTTCATTTTTATGTAGCTGTGTTTTTACTGGAGCATTTTATGTGAGTGGTATCTAGATCTTGTCCATACTATATCTTTACCTGAATAATTATAACATTACACTTCTTAGAGTAGCTACTTAGAGGAGCTCATATACATACTAAAATTAGAATTTGTTTTGCATTCTAACTGCAGGAAATTATTCAGAAGTGGGGAAAAATATTATTTTGCTGAGAAAGGAAAAAGCATTTCTGATTTTTAAATAATTCTGTTCTTTAAAGTTTAAGAAAAGAATAATAAAATGCTAAAGCTGTAAGAAAGAAATTTCACCAATATAATTACAAAATACTTTTTGGTTCACTTGTTGTGATTGACTAAAATCCCCAGGTACGGGATGTATTAGTATTCAAAAATGTATCAGTATTAACAGAAGAATTCTACATACTGTGAACTTCATGAGCTCCATGGTGTGATATAGATTTGATTTCCTTTAATTTAATGGTTCTATTTACTAAATATTTGCATATTTCTTATGCATTGTGGATGATGAAAAATTAGAAAATTTGCAATCTGAAAATGACATCTGCATCCAACATTTGCCTTTTTTCGTTATGCTGTTAAAACAGTATGCTAAAAAAAGCAATAAATTAGTATATCTTGACATTCAGAAGACATAAAATGGCAAAAATAAGGTTACATATACAAACTTTAACTACTTGTTCCAAAACTCCATGCATATGCACGGCATCCTATCCCTGAGAACAGAGACATACTCAATCAAATTCCAGTATTAACATGGTGATCAAATAATTTGAACTGAGGCTGGGAAACCTCACAGTGTTCAGATTTAGTAGGGCTATATAAATATTCAGTGCTTAGATCATCCCAGTGATGAAGTGTGATGACATTATTTTATGGCCATGGAGTCTAAACTGATGTTTGACTGATAAATGTTAGCAATACAATAATAATGCCAAGGTGCTTAATTAGAAAGGATTAATTCTATCTCATAGGTACCATAAATTTCAGGTCATCCTTACTGGAGGGCAATGGTAGCAGAAACTAAATATTAATAACAACAGAAAAGATAAACATTTATCTGAAATACAGATTTTGGTGGGGTTTTTTGGTTTTTTTGTTTGTTTGTTTGCTTGCTTGTTTGTTTATTTTCAGGTAAATCGTACCTTGAAAACAGAGAAAGATTTTATGGGTACTGATTTAGTCTATGAAAGTTAGACCAAGGTAATGTTCTTTTGCAATGTTCATGATTTAGGGGAATTTGATATCAATGAAAAAAACGTTGCTTAAAATGTCTATTCATAGTCTATTACTGATGGCTTTATTTGTTTTAAAGACATTTTTGCACTGGTGTTTCATACCTGTGGTATTGGAGAGTTTGATACTACACAGGTATATTTTATTTAATTAATTTTAAAAAATTACTTATGCTGACTCAAAAACTAATTGTAATTAATGCTCTCTGTATCAATGCTGAAGAGATGAAGACAAAAGCATCAGAGTTTTTGTAACCCTGAACAGGGGGAATAATCTCACACAAATACCAAAAGAACGTTGAAGATTTCTATCTTTCAACCATTTTTGTTTATATTTTTTATTATTGTACTTTCTAATTTGTCTTAAAGCTAGAACTCTTTTTTCAACATGCAGAGTAATAACACACAGATCTTCTCCTGCAGTTCAGGAAAGATATAATCTTTTATCTGAAATACCAAAACCTAGACATTTGAAGACATACTATTTGTTTTGTTTTGTTTTGTTTTATGTATGCAGTATTATAAGAAAATAAACTACTGTATCTAAAAAATAGGGAATGTTATCTAATTTGTAAACTCTGTCAGAAAATTTGCCTTCTTTTAAGAGAAAATTACTATACTTTAAAAATACAAAATATTATTTCTTAGATGTACTTTCACAAACAAATTCTAGCATTCACACTTAAGAAAAATACTGGAGACTGGAATATTTTCTACAACTAAACCATCTTTCAAAAAAATCCTGTCTAATTCATGTTTCTTCTCATTAAGCCAGGACACATTTATGCGGTGTTTGAAATGCCTCTTTGTTGGGTATACTTTTGCAAGTATTGAAGTAAGATGATAAAGTTATTTTCAAACTGAATTAAGTAGTGAATTTTGCAAACTTATCAGATGTTGCATTGCCATATCTTATAATTTCCTTGCACTGTTAGAAGTAAAGGCTTCTGAGATTCCATACTGCGTATTCTAGAAAGCTGGAAAAAATTACTGTCATGGTTTAACGCCAGCTGGCAACTAAGTACCACACAGCTTCTCACTCTTCCCCTGTATCCCAGTATGACAGGGAGGAGAAATGGAGAACTAAAGTAAAACCCATGGGTTGGGATAAGGAGATCAGCCCTTTCTGGGTAACTCCCCCCAGTTTATACACTGAGCATGATGTGCTATGGCATGGAATACTCCTTTGGCTAGTTTGGGTCAGGTGTCCTGTCTCTGCTCCTTCCAGGCTTCTCGTGCCCCCTCATCACTGGCTGAGCTTAAGAGACTGAAAAGTCCATCAGGATAAGTGCTACTTAACAACTGTAACATCGTTGTGTTATCAGCGTTATTCTCAGGCTAAATCCAAAACACAGTGCTGCACCTGCTACTAGGAAGAAAATTAACTAAATCCCACGCAAAATAAGGACAGTGATAGATAAGAATTAAGTAGAAAGAGGTGATATTCCAAGTCTTTGTCACAGTGCTAAGTGAGGACAGGGCAGTATGGTGGGGGAGAAAAAGGCATTTCCGTGAGATTTGTGTAAAGCGATTTTATGTAGCATTCCTATTTTTAGACCAACATGCTGTCTTTTGTATCAGTACCCTACTTTAAAAAATTCAAAGCACTCTCAAATTCCAATCATATTGCCCTGATCAAGTACACATGGCGAATGACTCTCTGTTATCCATCACTGTAGAATGCTGATTGTAAGCAACACAGGCAGTATGGAGAGCCTTATTTCAGGCTGGAGAAGACAGTTACTTTTACAGCACCTTGTCTTATTGGTTTCACAGCTATTACAATGCAAAATTAAAGCAAAAGAAAAACACTATTTCAAATATAATTCTAAATAGATTAATATTAGAGTTTTAGGTGTTTTTCAAAGTAACCTCATGCTCACATATATAAATTCGGATAAACTAAAAATTCACACTCTCAGATGTGGGTAAATCCTGGACGTAGCTCTTCTGCTATATTTTATTTTGAAAGACTAGATGGCAGAAGTTGTGTTTCTCTATGTAATGTTCAGTCATTTTGACTTTGCACTGTGAATACATCTTAAATATTGGAATTTTGCTTATATTTAGTGTCAAGCATTAAAATACAGGACAATATTTTGGTAAAACATACATGCATGTAAGAGTTCAGGGAAGCTGATCATTTACTTAGCATGAAAGTAATCAAAAGAAGTTGGAAAATTTCATCTTAATCTCAAGTGGTCAGAGTTTAATTACCCATTTGTTCTTATCTCTTGATGTTTCCAGTGTCATTTTAACTTAACTGCAGTTTCAGAAGTAGTTCAAAAAGACTGAAACATTTCATTTCATTTCTTTTTAACTATATGCGGTTCATACATTTTGAAACTGAATGACTTGCATTTCATTTCTGGCTGGACCTGACAATCTCTGGGAGTTATGCATAATTGTGTTTAATCCTTTCCACAGCTGACTCAGTACTTTGTTAGTGTGGAGAGAGAACTGCTTCTCCTGAGTTTGTTCTCCAGTTTTCACTTCTTTAAAAAGTCTAGGTGCGTAATCTATATTTCAAAGAAAGATGACCTTTGCTTGATTTAAATGGAATCTTTCTTTCAGTATCTGAAATGAGAAAGTGATAAAAGTTTTGGTTGATAGATAAGATGTATTTTAGGAGCAGATAAGCTTAAAGGTCAGACACTGTCAAATGAAGGATTTTGACTTTTTAGTATTTAAATACTTCATAAGAATCATGGTTTATGCATGTCTGGCACTCTTTTTAAGTTCTAAAGTGAAATTGCTCTGCATTTTCAGAAGATTCACCTTTCAATGTTAGGTATATTTTGGGAGTATTGCGTGAACAATTACTTTGCAGCATTTAGTCTTCCTGCTTCGTCTGATAGGAGGTCTTTCTGTCAAATAATTTTAAAACAACGACTCAAAATAACATGAAGTAACACCAGAATTAAAACACCAGCTCTTCTTTCTTAGATCTATTTCTTTTATATCCACTGACGACTTAAACTCAGGAATTGTTCATGTAACTTATAGATTACTGTCTAACGTAAAGTGCAACTTTTGTTTCACAAAGAGTCCACTAGTTTGAGAGCTGTGTGTTGTGTGTGTGTTTTTTCAACATTACTTCTTTTTTGAATGTGCAGCATGAGATTAACAGAGGCCTTCTGTGTTATTAAACTGAATTTTGTGGAATCAGAAGCAAATAACTGTTAGTTTTCAATCTACATGACATAAAAGTTTGCAAATTATTCAGAACTGTGAGCCACTATAAAAAGGAGACTCTTTAAAGATAAAATATTTAAAACAAACAATCCAAATTACCAACTCACACAACTTGTGATATTTTCCTTATTTTCATACTATTATAAATTTATAGGGATTTTCCTAAAATTGTAGCTGGGGGATGCCAGAAAGTAAGAAATTGGCTTTTCTCACTGTTCTTTCATCCACAGTTTTTCTTTATTTTGAATCTGAAACAATTTTATATAATCTAAGGTAAGACAATGCCATCATTTTTTCTGATGTTTCTAACTGATGAAAACTAAAGGAAGATTTATCACCAGACTCCTGAAAAAACATTTTAAGTGATAAAAAGAAACAATTTTGTCTTCTTTTTGTTGAAATGCTATCATACCTGTCAGAGAATGTAGGTGTGAATTTTAAAATTACTAAGGGGGAAAAAAAGAGTTGAAAAAATTTGGCAGCAAAAGAAGTATGATTAATGCATAATTTACCAAAACCTCAAAGACCAGGTCTTCTTTAATTTGAGAGAAACAATTTCTGAAGCTTAATTTGCTCCGTTCTACTCTTTCCAAAAGGGATCATATTAATCAGTCCTCACTTCTATCAGCCTCACTACATGTTTCCTCAGGCAATCTAAGTTTTCCTATCTACAAAATTACCGGTGAAAAAAATGCATTGTAGATTTATGTTGGACTAAAATGAGAAGGGGAGTGAGGGATGTGTGTGATGGGATGGGTAGGTGTCGTGGTTTAAGCCGTAAATTTCACTTCTCCCTCCTTTCTCGCCCCCCCCCCCCCCGCACTCCAATGGGGGGGAAATGGGGAGAAGAACCAAAGAAAATGTAACTCTCACGAGTTGAGATAAGAACAGTCCAGTAACTAAGATACAATACAGATCCCTACTGCCACTACCAATAACAATAATAATGACAAAGTAAATACAAAGGGAGAGGATACAACCGTTTTGCTGCCCGACCGAGCCAAGAGGCTGCGCGCCGCTCCAGAGACCGCGTGGCACGAGAGCCCCCCCTCCCCCCGAATCCTACCTCCTGGGCGTGACGTGCTGTGGTATGGAATAACCTCATTGGTCAGGCGCCCTGTCTCCCCTCTACCAGCTTTTCTCGCTTTCCTGGTGTAACATGAGACTCTGCGGGGGGGGGGAACCAAACCCGTAGCAGTAGGTTTGTTTTGTCAACCATTTGTTATCTTCTGGATTTGGCCATATCCTCCTATGTCCTGAGGAAAGGAAAAATCTGACTAAGTTATCTGAGTATTTCTCCAGGTTGTGTAAATCTTACCTCTGATTTACGTCAAAAAAAAAAAAAAAAAAAAAATCTGAATTTATACTCTGAATGGAAATTTGCTTTCTTTCTGCTACCATGTTTCTTTTCAGCCACAGGAGAATACCATAAATAGCAAGTCCCAAAAGACTAGTAACAGTAACTTCACCAAGTGTAAAATGTTGAAGACTTGATGTCAAAATAAACTCATAACTTTGAACAATTAGCTTCTTTACAATTAACAGTTTTAATGAACCTCTAATAATTCAGTCATTTCCCATATGGTCTAGTCAATTAACCCTTAATGAAAGAGACTAGCACTTCAGAGTCTCAAATAAAGAGAGGAGACAATATCTGCGTAAGCTGTCTTCAAAGATGTTAGAAATGGCCTATGTATCTAGCTCAAACTTGGTTAGTGAACTTTTCTTTCAATTCTGAACCTACATTCAAAGAGTAATTATTGAAGCAGCTGCCTTTCAGATGGCAGGTTGAGAATGGCACTGTGGTCAAACTAAGAGAGCATTATGCTTTAGGGAGGGAAAATGCGCTAATGTATGATATCTGAATTCTATGCATACTTGTGAAAAAGCATAGATACCACACTTTATCCATTTTTTCCCCTGACTGCAGGTAACAGCTTTTAGTTTCCCAATAAAAATTGGATCTGCTAAATTAGTAACGTTGTTAATAATCAGCATTTTAGGCCTTCAGTGCCATTTAGAACTGCAGCATTAAGTGAAGAGAAACAAGGAAACATGTTTCAAGAGGTAAACTTTCAAAATTTTCATGAAACTGTGCTAAAGTATGAAAGGGAATGAGTAGCACCTAGTGCAAATACTGCCTCTTCCCTATTACAATGCATTATTTTTTTATAGTCTTTCTTGTCTTTCTTTTCACCCTTTACCATACACTAACCTCTCCAAGCCTCCTGAGTGTTTTTTGGGGTTTTTTTTTTTTGGTTGTGTTTTTTTTTTTTTTTTCATGTTATTTGTTTGTTGTAATCTTCCCTCTTTGCTCTGCCCCTCTGTTTTACCTATGAGGTGGATTCCTGCTCTTTGAACACCAGCATCACATGCTTCACCTTCTCTTTGTTTACTTATTGCTTTGTAACATAAAAGAACAGAGAGAAAAGGCCGCTCTCCTTGGAAACATTTTGAATCTGTAAAAGCCCCAACAAAATTTAAAGGAACTCACACTCACTTTAACAGGGACAAAACTTCATGCATACATAGTCAATGTAGAAGCAGCAATTAGCAGAGAAATATGAAGGGAAATATTGCTAATAGGGCAATTAATACTCTGGTCTAAATAGAATGGATAGTAAAATCATAATACGACTCTGCTGTGCTTTTGAACAATTCTAGTATGAAGGGCAGCATACCAGCACCTAGACCTCTGAGCAGAATATTTTGATGCATTTTCCCCTTAATTCAGCTTGTGTCTACAGCTTTATGTGCCTAAAGGAAAGGCAGAAGAAAAACATCATGTGAGGATTAATGTAATCTGGCATTTAATGAACGCTCTCTAACATACAGTACCATATGAGATGAAGAAGGATTGAGCTGTATGGTTTTTGTATTTTGCAGGAATGAAGTAAGTTTGGTTTGCAGTATTTAGTTGCATAGATGAACTAATTTTAAAAAAATAAAAAAAAATTTTTTTTTTAAAATTAGTTTGGTTTTAAAGTTAATTTTCATGCTATTCTAGCAAATAGAAATGAATTTATTTAGAAGGGTATTTTATTGTGGTGTTTTGTGATTTTTTAATATAATTCTTTTTAGCCTCTAAAAGTAGTAATGGAGTAATTGACCCACCTGTGAAGTATGATCATGTAGTACGGAGCTGATTATTTAGTTTATAAATAGGAAACTTGGCTCTATTAATCTGAGTAATTTTGCAATGCCTAGCACTGAATCATCTGGGTTTTTTTCTTCCTTTTTTTTTTAAAAAAAAATCCAAGCATTATCATTTCAAGAAATAGGTGAGAAAATTTTAAGGGAAAGTAAAAAAAAAAAAAAGATCAAGCTAGGCATTAGACACGTGCTTTAAGGAGCCCAAAAAAGAAAAGAGCAGTTGCTGTCAGTTATACAACATGGAACAATTATCCCATATGTTTCCAAAAAAAAAAAAAAAAAATCTATATTTATTAGTGAAACTATTACTACATCAAGAAGAAAGGGGGGAAATCCTCTCTGTTCCCCTAGAGATTAAAATCCAGAACTGCCTTTTTTTTTTCTTTTTTTTTTTGTGTCACTTTAGGTAACGCTAGACTTAAAGGACTCCAGACAGCTGTAGATTTACTTGAATAGCGCATATAAAGAAATAAGTATAGTGAAAGAAAGCTAAGGGACCAAAGCAGGAAGCTCAGTGTTTGGAATGAATGGAATTGTTATTTACTTGCAAATCATGTTTTGTAGGATATGTAAGGAATAACATACCCTTTGTTAAAAATGTAACTATAGAATCAGAGAACAATTGAATCAGTTGGATTAGAAGGAATTTTCAAAGATCATCATTCCAACCCCATCTTCAACTGGAACAGGTTTCTCAAAGACCTGTCCAATTTAACCTTATATGCATCCACAAGTTCTCTGGGCAACCTTTTCCAGTGTCTCACAAACTTCATATTTTTTTTTTCTTATTTCCAATCTAAATCTGCCCTCTTGTAGTTTAAAAATATTGCTTTTGTCCTGACACTACAAGGCCTGGTGGCATGGGTTCAGCAGTGGCAGTCATTTTTGTCCTTCTTGGTGGCTGGTGCAGAGCTGTGTTTTTGACTTTCAACCTGGGAATAGCGCTGATAACACTGATGTTTTCGGTTACTGCTTAGTAATGTTTGGTCCAACCAAGGACTTTCTGAGCCTCATGTTCTGCCAGGGAGGAGGGGAAGTTGGGAGGAAGAAGAGAAAGGACCTCTCACCCAAACTGACCAAAGAGGTATTCCATGCCACATTATGTCATGGCAAGGATGTAAAAAACTGGGGCAGGAACCTGGAAGAGTTAGCTCATGGCTTGGTCATCAGGTGGCGAGCAGTTGTATCCTCTTCCCTTATATTTCCCTGGTCATTTTTTTTTTATTGGTGGTAGCAGTAGTGATTTGTGTTATACCTTAGTTACTGGATTGTTCTTATCTCAACCCATGGGAGTTACATTCTTTCGATTCTCCTCCCCATCCCTCCGGGAGCAGGGGGGAAGAAGGAGGGGGGAGTGAGTGAGCAAACTGCGTGAGTTATGACTTAAACCATGACACCTGCTAAAAAGCCTTTGTCTTCCTTATAATCCTCCTTTATATATAGAAATGTCACAATATGTTCTTCATGGAACCTTGTCTTCTCCAGGCTGAAGAAACCCAACTCTCTCAGCCTTCCTTCTCTAGGAGAGGTGCTCCAGCCCTCTCATCAGTTTTTGTGGTCCTCCTCTGGACCTGATCCCAGACGTTCGTATCTTTGTTGTTCTTGGGACTCCAAAGCTGAATGCAGTACTCCAGGTGGGATCTCATGAGAGCAGAGAAGAGGGACAGAATTATCTCCCTCAACCTGCTAGCTATACTTCTCTTTTCTGTAGCCTCAGATATGGTTGGCTTTCTTGGCAGCAAATGCATTTTGTCACTTCATGCTTGATTTTAATCCACCAGTATCCCCAAATCCTTCTTCAAGACTGCTTTAAATCCAGTTGTCAGTCAGTCTATACTAATACTGGGGTTTGCCCCAGCCCAGGTGCAGGATCTCACACTTGGTTTTCTTGAGCTTTGTGTGGTTCACATGGGCCCAGTTCTCCAGCCTGTCAAGGTCCCTCTGGATGTCATCCCCTTCCCTCCAGTGTATCAACTACACCACTCAGCTGGGTGTCATCCACAAGCTTGCTGAGGGTGCACTCAATTCCAATGTTTTTACCATTGATGAAGGTATTAAACACTATTGGCCCAAGTATGGCGCCTTGAGGAACACGAGTCCTTAGTGTTTTCCACTTGGACATTGAGCCATTGACTGTAATTCTTTGGATGCAGCCATTCAGACTCCAACCATAAGAACCTTTTCTCTCCAATTTAGCAGCAAGAATGCTGTGGGGGACCATATCAAAGGCCGTACAAAAGTCCAGGTAGATGACATCCATATGTCGTGGTTTAAGCCATAGCTCTTCCCCTGTGTGCTGATGCAGACACTCAATTGCAAAACACCACCAGATTAGTCAGACACGATTTGCCTTTCCTGAAGTGATTCTGGCTGTCTCTAACCACTTCCCTGTCCTCCATATGTTTTAGCATGTCTGCCAGAAGGATCTACTCAATGGTCATATCAGGTACAGAGATGAGGCTGTGTGGCTGGTGGTTCCCAGGGTCCTCCCCTGGGAAGGAGAGAAAATCCCATTTTTCCATATGGGATTCAAGGTATGTGTGTGTGTGTCTGTCTGTCTATATGTGTATATATATATATATTTATATTTATATTTATATACATAAAAAAGCTACACCTTCAAAGCACAACATGACCTGGCCCATGAGAAGGGAGGTTCTTGACTAGAAGGGGAAAATGGATGAGCTGGGGAATTACAGACCAGTCAGTCTCACCTCTGTGCCTGGCAAAATCTTGGAGCAGATTCTCCTGGAAGGCATGCTGAGGCACAAGAAAAACAACAAGGTGCTTGGTGACAGCCAGCATGGCTTCACTAAGGGGAAATCCTGCCTGACCAATTTGATGCCCTTCTATGATGGAGCTACGGAACTGATGGACAGGGGTAAAACAGTTGATATCATCTACCTGGACTTGTGCAAAGCGTTAGACACTGTCTCACATGACATCCTTGTCTCTTAATTGGAGAGACATCAATTTGACAGGTAGACCACTTGGTGGATAAAGAGCTGGCTGGCTGGCCGCACGCAAGGAGTTGTGCTCAATGGCTCAATGTCGAGCTGGAGACCAGTAACGAGTGATGTCCCTCAGGGATCAGTGTTGGGACCGGTCCTGTTCAACAACTTTGTCGGTGACATGGACAGTGGGATTGAGAGTGCCCTCAGCAAGTCTGCTGTTGACACCAAGCTTTGTGCTTCGGTTGATACGCTGGAGGGAAGAAATGCCATTCAGAGGGACCTTGACATGCTTGTGAGGTGGGCGGATGCCAACCTGATGAAGTTGAACCATGCTAAGTGCAAGGTCCTACAGCTGGGTTAGAGCAATCCAAGCACAGGTACAGGTTGGGCATGGAAGAGATTCAGAGCAGCTTTGCGGAGAAGGACTTGGGGTGTTGGTCGATGAAAAAACGAACATGAGTCGGCTGCAGTGTGCGCTTGCCACCCAAAAAAGCCAAGCATATCCTGAGCTGCATCAAAAGGAGCGTGACCAGCAGGTCGAAGGAGGGGATCCTGCCCCTCTTGTGAAACCTCACTTGGAGTATTGTGTGCAGTTCTGGTGTCCTCAACATCAAAAGGACATTGAACTGCTGGAACAAGTCCAAAGGAGGGCCACGAGGATGATGAGGGGACTGAAGCACCTCCTGTATGAAGATAGGCTGAGGAAGTTGGGTCTGTTGAACCTGAAGAAAAGAAGGCTGCGTGGAGACCTCATAGCAGCCTTCCAGTATCTGAAGGGGGCCTACAGGGATGGTGGGGAGAGACTCTTCATGAGGGACTATAGTGATAAGACAAGGGGTAACGGGTTGAAACTTAAACAGGAGAAGTTTAGATTGGAAATGAGGAAGAAATTCTTTAGTGTAAGGGTGGTGAGGCACTGGAATGGATTGCCTGGAGAAGTTGTGAATGCTCCATCGCTGGTGGTGTTCAAGGATAGGTTGGACAGAGTCTTGAGTGGCATGGTTTAGTGTGAGGTGTTCCCCTGCCCATGGCAGAGGGGTTGGAACTAGATGATCTTAAGGTCCTTTCCAACCCTAACTATTCTATGATTCCATGATTCTATGTGTGCTTTTCAATGTAAACAAAAGAATTGGAGTAAGAGAAATATCTCTTTGGAGATGTTTCTTTCATTTTAATTGCATTATTAATGATGCTGCTCTGTATTAATGTCATTAATTTTCTGTATTAATAGTTTGTACTATTAGACTACTAAAGCATTATTTGGACTAAAAGCATGTATTTTGCTCAAATACATTTTCAACTCAGAATATGGTAGACCTGATTACAGTTTTAAAAATTGAATTTCATTTAATCTTTTCGTCTATTCTTACTTCTTTCTGTTCATGGAAAACCACATTAATAAAGCAAATAATGTTTTATGACATATTGATTTGATACTTTTCTTTGAAATCTATTTTTTTGTCTGCTATACCTTTTTACCAAGTTTATCTGTTCCACTGAAGTTACTGCTTCTCAATTAAATGCGTGCAACTTAGTAAAACTGATAAGAATATGAAAGACTTCTTTAAAGTTATAATACAACATCTGGTTACTTTTGTTTGGAGTCGAGGATAAAAACATTATATACAGAGCTACTCATAACTAAGACGTAGGAAGTTTAGGTGAATAAGCTCTGAGTACATATGAAAAGCTCTCTTTGTATCTGTGGAAACCACACAGCTATATTAACTTTTACTCCAAAAAGCGTTAGTCCTAGGAGAAACTTCTATGATTAAGAGCAGCAAAACCTTGTATTAAAATGAATATGTTAGAAATTTCAAGTAATTTTTCATCTTCAAACTAAATTCTCAAGCATTTCTGTATGCATAACTCTCCTTGAAGCCAATATGTTTTCATGTGTGAAATGCCCTTGAAGATCAGGTCCTTGATATTACCTCCAAAGCCTATTCACATCAACTGAAAACTCTCCACTGACTATTGAAATACTGGGGCAAAGAAAATACCAAATTTTGATTTTTTCACTCAGTAGAAATAATTTCAGGCAAGTAATAAATCTGTTATAAATAATTTAAGGAAATCAGACACCATAAATGAATTTCTGCCCTACTGAGAGGCTTTTTACTTACTTCAGTGTACTAGCTTTTATCCTAGTAAAAGCAACACTTGGGTGAAATATGGAATAAAATGATGACAAAGAGAGCAAACAATACTTTTTGAAGGTATCTGCTTTGTACATATTTGGGCCCTTTGCCCACATCTAGATGGAAAAATATAATGTCTGCCTTTTGCAGTTCCTTTGACATTCATTCATGCCACTCATTTTTAGCTTTATGGGTTTTTGATAGCTAATCTAGCATTCTGAACTGAAATAATTTAGCTTAAAATTGTCCTGATGATTAGAAGAAAGATTAGCCTGAATATATTGCTTTTTAGAAACAGCTATGGCTAAGTCAGGAAATATGAATTTCAGCCTTGGTTTGGAGTATTGAATGAGCATGAATCCATAAGATTTATTCTGATCCCATGAGGAATGCTTTACACAACAAACCTGCCCCACAAAAGCCCCAGCAAAAGATAAGTTTATATGTTATAAACCCTTTGATTATCTTAATTTTAGCTTTACTGAGCTTCTGTTACAAGCATTTACTTTTCCCAGCCTTTTAACTGGATAAGGCAGAAAAAAAGATGCTGTTATTTTTCATTATATATAGTCTCAAGCACCTCATTCCATTTTCTTCAGCTCTCTCCTATTCAGGCATGAATAATCTTTGTTTCTGACTCTTTCATCATATGTAAATCTCACATTGCCCCAGAATTTTTAGTTCTATGTATTTCATACATAATGAAACATAATTGAATGCAGCTGTGTTTTAGTTGAAGAAGTATCATTGTTTTGTCTGTTGTACTATTTCACCTACAACTTTGTATCACTTTAAAATATGTTTAAGAAAATAAAAATGCTGGAAATTCTAATCAAGACTGGGAATATAATTATATGTTTTATCTCACATTTCTTAGCTTCATAGGTTATATTTTCCTTAAAATAATGATCCTTGTATTTTTTGATTTTTTTAATACTGTTACTCATTACATCATTTTACTTTGACCTAGTAAAAATAATTTACAGGGGAGTTTGACCAAGATTTAAAGTACAGTGGTATTTTAAATTACTTCAGCAAGTGCTTCCCAATGAATTTGATACTTTTGATTATAACAATGAAAATATAATGCCTCAAGTAGTCTATTTGGCAAAATCTCTTTTAATTATAGATGTGTAAATATAGTCGCAATACAAAATTAAAGTTTGCTAAATCAGAAATCTTTTCATCTAGGAAGAAAAAAATTTGAACAATTTTTATTGTAAACACAATGCAACTCAAAATGTGAGATTTACTGGATAAATATACTTGATTTCATATATTTTGCCTTGTTCAGGCTCAATCATCTCTAACTGTGTCCTTTTATAGAAATAATCTTCTGTTCAATTTTAACTCATCCAAATGTTTTCAGTGTTTATTTAAAATAACTATCACAATTGTCATAGTCATCAAAGTATACTCATAGTATTTAGAATTTTGTAGGGTGATCACAAGTAAAGTGTGGATTTGAGGACAGTATTAACCAATGCAAATACAAATGCAGTTTCTCCCTTTAAACTGTGATGCTCAATGGCAACTACAGTAGACAATCCATAGCAACAATTGAAGAATACATCTGCATAGCAGGTAGGCAGCATGGCTTGGTTCCACCCCTTGCAGTACAAGGGAGTACAGCTTATAGGTCCAGCTCCTGACATGCTGGACCTGGCAGAAAACCACAAGTGTTCACATATGAACAAAATAATGACATCTTGCCATCATGAGAGAGCAGGGTATCACTTTCACTAATCAACTACTGTGCATCATAGCACCACACAATGAAGTTTATGTACTTTTGGAAGCAACAAGGAATTGAAACAGTCATTCCAGAAACCTGTCACACCATCTACACAGCTCTGGAACACACTTTTGAGCAAATGTTAGAGCAACCTTCTAAGCTGTAAACATTTTGTTCCATTTCCATGGAGATAGTTTTGCTTTAATTCCCTCATTCACAGACAGCCAATCTCTGTTTAGGGAAGTCTGTGTATATTTCACATGCTGAGGATCATGGATAGTGATGGGGTATTTTGGAGTAAGGTGGGTATTATTCAGATCCTCAGTAACAGAATCTCAGGATTAAGAGAAGGGAACAAAAAGATCTGGCTATGAGACAAAGAGATGTGGAAGACATTGAATTGATATCCATCAGTGTTTCCCAAGGTGCTGCTCTTCTGCTTAATCATTCAAAGCTATCCACACATACCTTCACATTTAACATAAAGGCATATTTCTTCATGTTGCTGTAGACACTATGGATAATACAAATAATACTGTACTGATTTAGGCAACATGTAACAGTTACAGAAACCCTGATGGCACTTCTGAAAACATGATATGAACCAGTTGCATAGTGTCATGGTTTAAGCCCAGCCTGTAACTCAGAAACCAAGCAGCCATTAGTTCACTCCCCCTTCTTCAGCCCCCCCTCCCCCCCAAGGGATGGGGAGGAGAATTGAAAGAATGTAACTCCCACAGGTTGAGATAAGAGCAGTCTGCTGCTCTTATATAAGATATATATAAGATATATATAAGATATATATCTTATATCTCAGTTACAACTGAGGTATCACACAAACCACTACTGCTACCACAGATAATGATAAAGATAAGGGAAATAACAAGGGAAGAGAATTACAACTGTTCACCACCTGCCAACTGATACGCAGCCCGACACAGCAGTGATCTAGCCCTTCTGGGTAACTGCCCCCAGTTTATATGCTGGACATAATGTGCTGTGGTATGGAATACCTCTTTGGCTAGTTTGGGTCAGGTGTCCTGTCTCTGTTTCGTCCCAGCTTCCCCTCCTCCCTGGTAGAGCATAGGACTCAGAAAGTCCTTGGTCAGAGTAAGCATTACTGAGCAGCAACTAAAAACATTGGAGTTATCAGCATTGTTCTCAGGCTGAAAGTCAAAATCACAGCACTGCACCAGCTACTAAGAAGGAGAAAAATGACTGCTACAGCTGAATCCAGGACACATAGAAAATGTTAACTCAATCCTTCTTCTAAAAGATATTCTCTACTTTGCAGGGAGGTAATTGGAAAAGCATAGGCAAGGCAGGGAAGCATAAGAAACACTCTAAATCTATCACAGAAGGCTGTCCAGCAATGCCTTCTATCTTCCTCAAAAGCAAAAGACAAACTGCATTGAAGGAACTGATAAAAAAGGGGAAAGCAAAGAGAATCATGGAATGGGTTAGATTGGAAAGGACCGCTGAAGATTATCTAGTACCAATCTCATGTTCCACTAGAAAAGGTTGCACAAATCCCCATCCAACCTGACCTTCAACACTTCCAATGGTAGGATGTCCATAATTTATTTGAGCAACCTGGTCCCGTATCTCACCACATTCATTATAAGAAATTTCTTCATTATAGACATTATAGACATTACCTACCCTCTTTCAGTTTAAAACCACTGTCACTTGTCCTGTCACTACATGCCCTGATAAAAAGCCTTCCTCCATCTTTCTTATGAGCCCCCCTTCAATTATTGAAGAGCCACAATAAGGTTGTCCCAGAGGCTTCTCTTATTCAGGCTGAACAACTCCAGCTTTTCTTCACAGAAGAGGTGTTCCAGCCCTCTGATTGTTTTTATTGCCCTCTTTTTTATGTCTTTGACAAGTCCGTGTCCTTCTTATGTTGGGGATCCCAAAGCTGGATGCAGTACGCCAGGTAGGGTCTCATGAGAGCAGGGTAGATAATCCAGGGAGCTGCCTCATGGGCTCACTAAGCATCTCTCTGGGAGAGTGGAATAGTCTCCAAAAGATAAGAATAAGTGCTTCTACAGCAGTTGCTTGTACTTTCCCATATTTGATCACCTCCCCTGCCTGGGCAATGGATTTAGTACACTCAAAAACAGGATGTTGTCCCATGATGAAGGGTTTTGTTACAAAGCTTTATGCACTTCCATCTGCTTGATGAAGCAGTCTGTAATTTGGTAAGACTCCCATGACAGCATCCTCAAAGTTAAGTTCCCTTTAATCTTTACCCACAGATTTTAACAGTGTTCTGTTTTCATATTGAAAGCCTGTCCTTAACATATATGACAGGATTATACAGGATGTATGAGAATGTTTCAGTCATGTTCAATATCTCAACAAGTCATCTTTTTTCTGACAATATCATAGCACTATACTTTCAGTTCTTGTTTGTCATTCAAGTTTTGTGAATTAAGGTAGGTCTTTAAACATGTAACTATATAATCTGTCATGTCTAAATCCCTTGCAACCTTCACTTCTGTGCATTTTCTCCTTCAGCACTATTTCTTCACTTGTTCTGGCCTTTCTCATCCCTTAATGAGCCTACATTAAATTCCTTCTGTAGCTAGAAATTCTATTTGTTGACCCATTATCTTGGATATTAAGCCAATTTTGAAATTTTTTTTATGTATTTGCAGATTTCTTGGGGTAGAAACACTATTTTCTGCCAAAAAAAATCATCCGTCATTGAAGTAACAACTTGACGGCACTACACAATTTCCATACAGGGAAACCTTGGATGCGTTTGTATTTTTCATCTTTGCCAGAACAATGAATTAATCCAAAGACACCTGAAGGCATCTGCAACTTTGAAGGTTAATGGAGTTCTCAGAATACTTGAAAAGGCAGATATCTTTTTTTTTTTTTTTTTTTTGCAGCATGATGTTTGTTCTTAGTCAAGGTTTATTACTACTGCAACTTGCTCTACTCTTCACAATATTAGGCATACTTCAGCCTTCTGTATATACCTCTTTATTCAGTGCATTACAAAAATTGTATGTTTTCTGTTTTAAGCTGTTTTAATGCAAGCTAATTTCTACTAAACTTCAATCTAACAATCCACTCTCCAAATACTTTTTTTTGCACTGAATATTTAATTATTAATAACTATATGTCATAGAATCATAGAATCATGGAATAGTTAGGGTTCGAAAGGACCTTAAGGTCATCCACTTCCAACCCCCCTGCCATGGGAAGGGGGACACCTCCCACTAAACCATGCCACCCAAGACTCTGTCCAACCTGGCCTTGAACACCGCCAGCGATGGAGCATTCACAACTTCCCTGGGCAACCCATTCCAGTGCTTCACCACCCTTACACTAAAGAATTTCTTCCTTATATCCAATCTAAACTTCCCCTGTTGAAGTTTCAACCCGTTACCCCTTGTCCTATCACTATAGTCCCTAAGGAAGAGTCCCTCGCCAGCATCCCTGTAGGCCCTCTTCAGATACGGGAAGGCATTGTTCACCTTAGAATCCCTCTTATTTTTAACTCATTCCTTAGATAAATTCAGATTTTTCTCTGTCATAAAACATGCTATTTTCAAAAACATATATTAGAAGTTGCTAAAAAAAATAAAAGGGGAAATATCATAAATATAGCAGACACCCAATTATAACTTCTTTATTCCTTTCTTTCATATGTGTTTCAGACTCCTTGTTACGTTTCAGGGTTCGTCTGCAAAATTTTTTAAAACAGACATTTAAACAGAAGCAGACTTCTCTCCTTATTGCAATAGAGTCTAAAATAGTACAATTGCAAGTAGTTAAGTCCATGAGATTCAGCAAGGTTCATGGAATTAATTTGGTAAAATACTACTGAAACTATAAACTATTCAAATTCATATCTCTTTTTCAACTCTATTAAAATTATGTCCAGAATTGAAGAAAAAGAGATCGTAACTAAAATATTTGTATTTAGTAACAGAATCTCTGGCCCATACAAAATAAAGAAGTACTCAATTTTCTTCTGTATTCTCTAAAATATACATATGGTTTTACATATTTACATTTTGCACTTTAATTACTTTCAGTAATTGCACCCTCAGAAAATTTTCAAGTTGGGCAGAAGTGTTGATCTGCTGGAGGATAGGAAGGCCCTGCAGAGGGACCTGGACAGGCTTGAGCAACGGGTTGTGGCCAGTGGTATGAGATTCAACAAGACGAAGTGCCACCTCCTACACTTGGGCCTCAACAACCCTATGCAACACTACATGAGAAGAGTAGCTGAAAAGCTGCTCAACAGAAAAGGGCCTGGGGTTGCCTTGCACACAAGTATTAGTACAGCTTCATTTTGCAGTCTTTTATCATATATGTGATGCTATTTTATTTCAGTGTGCATAACTAACCTTGATACATAGCTGCATACTTTTGGGATTTTTTTTTGGACGCTAAAAACTCTTCTGGTTTTTAAATGATCATGTCGTTGTTTCGTTTCCCCTCTTCCACACAAGATAAGACGGTGTCCTGGGTTCAGCAGTGACAGTCTTTTTTCTCTTTCTTGGTAGCGGGTGCAGAGCTGGGATTTTGATTTTGGGCCTGGGAGCTGTGCTGATAACAGCAGTGTTTTCAGTTACTGCTTGGTAATGTTTTGGTTTGACCAAGGACTTTCTGAGCCTCATGCTCTGCCAGGGAGGAGGGGAAGCCGGGAGGAAGCAGAAACAGGACATCTGACTCAAACTGACCAAAGAGGTTATTCCATACCACAGCACAGGATATGAAATACTGGGGGCAGGAACCCAGAAGTGTCTCTCTCTCTCTCTCTGCTCGGTCGGGCGGCGAGTGGTTGTATCCTTTTCCCTTGTATTTGCCTTGTCATTATTATTATTATTGGTGGTAGCAGTAGTGATTTGTATTATAGCTCAGTTACTGGACTGTTCTTGTCTCAACCCGTGGAAGTTACATTCTTTCGGTTCTTCTCCCCATTTCCCCCCCATCGGAGTGGGGGCGGGGGAAAGGTTGGGAGAAGTGAAATTTACAGCTTAAACCACAACAACTATGTAGACTGCTGTGAAGAAATGCAACTTCATAACTACATCCCTGCTAGTAGATGCATTCTTTCAATTTCATTCTTATTAGGCCTATGCCTGATTGCAGCTAATAATAATGTGTGATGGTGTTGAGTGGATTACAGGAGAAAGTGACTTTTTTTTTGTTCACCAGATTGCTTTAGAGAGATGTAATTGTCAATTATAAGAATTTACTGAGTACTCATCTACTTTTTTGAAGGTGTAATTTCACCACTCAACAGTTACATGGGAAATGATATGTCAGTCCATCGCATAACTGATCTTACCCAGGCAGAACTGTATGTGCAACTAAAAAAATATGGCAACTGCGATTTTATTCAGACAGCCAATCTAAACCCACTGATGTCCAGCACCAGTGAATTAGTGAAAAGACTGACTTCTATGAAGGCATAATGCCATATGAACAGATGGACATGAGTACAAATATCTGAGACCATCCATAATCACAAAATGTGTTTGTGAAGGTCATAAGTTTAGCCAGGAAGTACCAGATGGTTGTATGTCCTGAGGTTATAGGAATACAGCTATGGGAATGTACCATTTTTAATCCTACTTTTGGCTAGATAAAATCCCTAAAATTAATAAAACTTCAGTCATGACTTATGAAGAAAAGTATTCAATTTTAATTATTTTATAAGAAATATCTTAATATTTCTTATTATTAATAATCTTTAAAAATAAAATCACTTATATAAGTAAAACATTAGTCTATTGGTAATGGAAAAGGATACATAATGATACCCTTAATAAAATCTATTAGACATTTTTGTTACAAGTGAACTTCCATTATAAATAGAACTGATGAAAATGATGGTGGCCTTTAGTAGATGAATAAATAATTCTGCTCTTTCATGTTTCAACTACAGACAAATCTTGAAAAAAAAAATTAAAAATACCTGGCACATCCGTCTGAAGGAGTTTGATTCTGATGCTGGGTTCCATTATATTTTAAAGTATATGTGGAAGTCAATGACAAGGAATGTGACCAATTAGAATGAAAGAAGAAAATTTTTTCTTCTTCTTTTATAAATCTTTTCTTCCCTTTCTGTCATAAACATCATATTATTGGACATGAAGCAGCACAATATTGTCTGTATCAATGCTTTCTGCAGACCTGCACCTCAATATGATAGGCACATTCTAAACATGTTGTTGCTTCCTTTAGACTTCTGATAAAACGTGCTTCTTTGAAACTAGGATTTTCAAGTAACTAGATGTCATGGGTTCAGCAGCAGCAGTCGTTTTTTCTCCTTCTTGGTCGCTGGTGCAGCAGCTGTGTTTTGATTTTGGGCCTGGGAACAGCGCTGGTAACACCAGTGTTTTCAGTTACTGCTTGGAAATGTTTTTGTCTGGCCAAGGACTTTCTGAGCCTCATGCTCTGCCAGGGAGGAGGGGAAGCCGGGAGGAAGCAGAGACAGGACACCTGACCCAAACTGACCAAAGAGGTTATTCCATACCACAGCACATCATGTCCAGGCTGTGAAGACAGAGAGGAGAGGCCCGAAAGGGTGTGGTGGTGGACTGGGGGTGAACGGCATGGCCAGGTTTTTGGTACTGGTGGTTCGCTGCTGGGGGTGCACTGGCTGGGTCAGGCTTGGTGAGCAGTTGTATTCTCTTTCTTTGTATTTCTCTTGTATTATTATTGGTGGTAGCAGCAGTGATTTGTGTTATACCTTAGTTACTAAACTGTTCTTATCTCAACCTGTGCGAGTTGAATTCTTTTGATTCTCCTCCACATCCCCCCGGGACTGGGGGAAGAAAGAGGGAGGGAGGGAGGGAGGGAGGGAGAAAACGGGGGGGGGGGGGGGGGCTTAAACCACAACACTGGAGGCATAATTTGTCTTCATATAATTCTATGCAGCCTTCTAGAATGAAGGATCAGGAATCTTTTCGCAACTTGCATGATAATGATAATAGCAGTAATAATGACAACAATTAATGATATTTAATATTAATGACAGTTAATGCTATATTAATATTGATGCATATTAATATAATAGATAATATTTAATAATACTTACTACATGTCATTAGTTGTTATTCATTATTATTGGATGCTGTCACTTTTGTTTTTCTCCAAGCAAATTATTTCAGTTTTATTATTTATAATTGCAACTCTTCCCTTCATACAATATTCTTGCAAAAATTCAAAACAAATGGATGCATGTTGACATAATGTTATTGAATTCAGACTTTAATTTACAGAAGCTGGTATGGCTTAGAACATGAGTAATTTAGTAATATTTCTTCGGACTTTTATAGTACATCCAGAAATTCTACCTTTCTGCTGTGTTCTTCAATATGCTGCTTTCTATTAAAATTTTGGTGCATGTTTAATTTTAATGGTTCTTTTGCAAAAACAATCCCTTCACCTCTCTCCTCCCTGCCCCCCACCCCACCCCACACACAGACTTGAAATACATTTTATGTATTTTTCCTATGGCACTTCCAAAAATCTCTCATCTCAGTACTTGTAAATTTATACAAATCCTTAGGCTTTACAGAGCACAGCTAACAGATTCTATGCTCCTGAATGCAAAAATAGATTTCATAAGCTTTATTACTTAAAAAGCATAGAATAAAGCATACAAAAGCTGCTGATCTATAACGTGCCCTGAGATATTCTTTAAGCTTCTGTATGCATGGAAATGAACATATACTGTCAATGCACATAATACTGCGAAGTCATCAAGCCTTAACCTTGGAGAAAAATAGTGTAGAATGTGTGATCCAACAGTTTGGCAAATGCTTTTCATGCTACTTTATGTGTCTGAACATGATTTAAAATTCCTGCTGGTTTCATAAATCCTCTGCTACTCTATCAAAATGTTCTTGAAAGATTTTCATAGTCTGCTTCAGTCCAGGTCTGATAAAGCCGACAAGACAATGTCAGAGGCAATTTTAAGATATTCAGGTCGTTGCTTTATTAGATCCTGGTCAGTGCTGACTGTAGCAGAAGCAGAGAAAAGACATTCATTATGTCAGGGAAAAAATGTTAAACAGAAAAACAGGATGCCAGTTTTTTAACCTTCACCAATATAACCTTCTCTAAAATGACAGAAACACGTCAAATTATGTGAAAGAAAAAAGGTGATAAAACTTCATGTCAGTAGAACGCAAACTAGACAAGTAAAAGTAGAAATCTCTACTTCTTTGAAGAAAACCTGAAAAATCATAAATTAGTTTTTTTCACTTCTTTCTATTTCTCTGTGAAGCTATAAAAAAACGCAGTTTATGAAAAAAAAAAACAAAAACTCAAACCAACAACCAAATGCAAAGATTAAGTGTGCGCTAGCTTTTGCTTTACATGTCAGTTACTTTTATATTTCTGTGACCTTAAAAAGAAAATGTGAAGTCAAGCATATGTAATTATATACTTGTCACTCAGATAAGCACAATTTAAATTTAAATTTTTAATTTTAAATCAGAACAAAAGTGATAATTTATGTTCTTATGTGAAATGATCTAAGATAATAATTAAAAATTGTTCCTACAGAAATACTGATAAAGTTAGTTTTGCTTAAATCAACACCAGGCACCCAGATCTTATTACTACAACAAAAAAATTATATGCTTATTCAAAAATCATATGAAGCTGTCTAAATGTCAAAACTTCCCATTATTTTAGTAAACATTCAAAGGCAAAAAAAAAAAAACCCACCTACATGCATCAATATGATTCAATAGTCACTGGCATTGACATACATCTCCTCATTGATTTAAGTGAGATTAGCAAATGTTTATGCATCTAATCCCATTTTCTTAGTGAATTTATTCTTCTTTGGCTTGTCTGAGTACAGCACTATACCCAGGATGCGATTAATCTATATGTACAAAGTACTCCACTCAGTAAAATCTTAAGAGGTGGAATATTTTGAAAACCTGTTGTAACTAGCTTTTTAGTAATTTTACAAAATATATTTTATTAGAACTTTGGAATTATAGACTGAAACAGCATTAAGCAAATGATGTTGATTTAATTTTTTTTTATATCTTGTTTCCTACTTATGTTATTTATTAATGTACCATACTTAAATTAGTGTTATGTCATAATCTTAGAATCATAGAATCATAGAATGGTTTGGTTTGAAGGAACCTTAAAGATCATCTAGTTATAAGGTGTCATCCAGCCTGGCCTTGAATTGGAATGGGATGAGGCAGCCACAACTTCTCTGGGCAACCTGTTCCAGGGTCTCACCACCCTCATAGTAAAGAATTTCTTTCCTAATATCTAATCTAAATCTAGCCTTTTTTTAGTTTAAAGCCATTACCCCTTGTCCTGTTAATAAATGCTCTTGTCAAAAGTCCCCCCCCAGATTTTAATGCAATTATCTTTTACTAGGTATTAGGCTTGCTGTCTTCTGAGAGAAAAATACTGAGAACAGACAGAGTTACTGTCTCATGATTTTTTCACATAAACAAATGAAAAATATATTTTTCTTTTTACATTACATTTTTCTGTCCTTCATCCATAAAAGAAATGCTGAATTATTACTGGGGTTTTTTTTTTCCCACATCATGTCAGGCAATAATATAATTATCCCTATCTTTTTAATTGCTTCTGGATTAGAAATGAAAATGAGTCCTGGGAATGGAACAGAGCATAATAGCAGCAGAGATTGGAGATAATGCCCCATTCCTTCTACAGCTCAATGCAGCCTTCAATGAGTGATATGACATCCTAGGTGGCTCAGTTAACTCCTCATTGTCAATCCAACCCTTCAAATTGTGGCTCCTGGGTAGCAGTAAAATGATAACTTTGTAGTTATCATTTCCCACCCATCCTCCACAGCAGAATTCATATGTGTCATGGGTTCAGCAGTAACAGTCATTTTTCTCCTTCTTGGTAGCTGGTGCAGCGCTGTGTTTTTTGACTTTGGACCTTGGAACTACTCTGATAACACCAGTGTTTTCAATTACTGCTTGGCAATGTTTTGGTTTGATCAAGGACTTTCTGAGCCTCATGCTCTGCCAGGGAGGAGGGGAAGCTGGGAGGAAGCAGAGACAGGACACCTGACCCAAACTGACCAAAGAGGTATTCCATACCACAGCACGTCATGTCCAGAATGTAAAAACAGAGGACAGAGATCCGGAAGGGTGGTGGTGTTGCCTTGGGGGGTTCGCTGCTGGGGTGTGCTCTGGTTGGGTAGGGCTTGGTGAGCAGTTGTATTTTCTTTCTTTGTACTTCTCTTGTCATTATTATTATTAGTGGTAGCAGTAGTGATTTGTGTTATACTTTAGTTACTAAACTGTTCTTATCACAACCTGTGCGAGTTGAATTCTTTTGATTCTCCTCCCCATTCCCCCGGGACTGGGGGAAGAAAGAGGGGAGTGAGTGAGTGAGCAACTTCATGAGTTTTAGGGGCTTAAACCACGACAGTTCTTTTTGACGCCCAACATGGGGCACGAAGGGTTGAGATAACTGCAGGATTAATAGCCACTCGTCGCAATGCTGATATACTGGCTCTCGATTCTCTCGAGTTCATGGTTTCAGCCTGTTGTACCTTACTTACAGCTGTTACTTGTTATCTTAGCTTTCATATATGGGTTTTGGGTTAAGGCTCTTGTTTCATTGTACTTTATTGGACTGGTTTGTATTACGGGCATGCTCCAGAAGGGAGGAGGGGAAGCCGACGGGGGGAGGCCCCGGGAGCTGCCACGGACTGAAACGGCCAAGGAGAAGGGCCCGGGGGATCAAGAGGCTGGAAACGGGTGGCAGAGGAGCTGAACCCCCCCAACAAGCCCAGCCCAGTGGCCACTGAGCAGCGGGAGGAGAAGCCTAGCCCCAAGCCCGAGCAGAGCCCCGCGGCTACCGAGCGGGGGGGCAGGCGGCAGCTGAGACCAGCCCCGCAGTGACTGAGAGCATTCCCCAGCAGCCGCTCGCAGAGCCCCGCGAGCCTGGGCCCCAGGAGGATGCAGAAGACCACGCAGCACTTCCCAGCAAGGCAGAGGAGGAGGATCTGGACTCAGAGAAAGAGCAGCTGGTGGTGAGAGAGCCGGCAAGCACAGCAGCTACACCAGCCCCAGGGACAAGTACAGCAGCCTCATTTGAAAGTTCCAATGGTTTTGAATGGCCTTTAAGCACCCTTGAGACCTGCCTGCTGATTGTGACGGGGATCAGCATGTTGGCATGCATTCAGAGTGTGTTTTATCCATGACCATTTCATCTGGTCCCGAGAATTAAGCAGAGTGGGGTGTGGGTCTTGTCTGGGGCTGGACTACAATCCAGGATGGCCAAGAGATTTTCCCCATGGCTGGACAGTCATGAGTGGCCAGGTGTGTGGGACAGTATGGGCCAGTATCTAGTCCACTGGACCTCTCCAGTGCTTTGGAAGAGTAGGAGATGGAAGGCAGCTATATGGAGTCCCCAGTGACAAGCTGCAGAAACTGTTGGATGGGAGGGAGAATTATTTTGAGCATGGTGGGCCCATGACACCTCAGGCCATCAGGACAGAGATACAACATACGGATGGACTCATGATCGAGGGGTAGACTTAGCAATGGACATTATAAACCAGGTTATTCACGAGTGTGAACACTGCACACAGTATTCCCTGCTCTGACAGAGTGTTGCAAAAGATAGGAGCCGATATCATGGACTGGATGGACTCAGCAGTTTTATAGGGATTGATCCATGCACTATGGGATGATCTCTCTCCCTTTCTCTGTGTGTGTGTGTGATCCATACATATAAATGTGATGGTATATTGAAAATGTGGGATCTGAGCATGCTGTGAATGGTATGGAATAAGGGGGGGATACAGTCATGGGTTCAGCTGTAGCAGTCATTTTTCTCCTTCTAGCTAGATGGTGCAGCACTGTGTTTTTGATTTTGGGGCCTTGGAACTGCTCTGATAACACCAGTGTTTTCAGGTAGTGCTTGGAAATGTTTTGGTCTGACCAAGGACTTTCTGAGCCTCATGCTCTGCCAGGGAGGAGGGGAAGCCAGGAGGAAGCAGAGACAGGACACCAGACCCAAACTGACCAAAGAGGTCTTTTCATACCACAGCACGTCATGCCCAGGGTGTAAAAACGGAGAGCAAAGACCCAGAAGGGTGTGGTGGTGCATTGGGGGGGGGGGGGGGGCGGTTTCGCTGGTGGGGGGTGCACTGGCTGGGTCGGGCTTGGTGAGCAGTTGTATTCTCTTTCTTTGTACTTCTCTTGTCATTATTATTATTGGTGGTAGCAGCAGTGATTCGTGTTATGCCTTAGTTACTAAACTGTTCTTATCTCAACCTGTGGGAGTTGCATTCTTTTGATTCTCCTCCCCATTCCCCTGGGACTGGGGGAAGAAAGAGGGAAGAGTGAGTGAGCAACTTCGTGAGTTTTAGAGGCTTAAACCACAACAATATGGTATGACACAAAGGACACTCTTAGCATTACCAGGCCAGGTAATGAGTATTCAAAGACAGTACTAGCAGACCGTAACAAAAGCAAAATGTCAAAATGGCTTGACCTTGCCCGTGCATTTTACTGGAAATAATCCCTGGACTGTGGTTTGTCTCTTCCTTCTCCCACATCTAATTATGCCTAGAACATATTGAATAGTAGATATTCGTTATTCTATACAGGGCATAGGCTAAAAGCATTTTGAGAGTTAATTGAAATATTTAACACTGATGGTACTCATACTAACATCATCAAGAGATGATAAAGAAAAGTGTGGTGATATTTTACTGCGTATTCTAGGGAGATAAAGAAAGAAGTAAGGAGATCTTAACAAGATATGAAACAAATAGTTATTCTGCTGTCTTTGTATGCAAACAATATCAAAAGCACAAATACAACCTTAGACGACTTTTGCTTCTTAATGGAAATGGATTGAAGTTGTGAGTTCTTCTTCCCTGTACTGAGCATAGAGCTTCCTAACACTTCCAGTCAGAAAAGCACTTCAGTTCTTATCAGGAGATGTGAGCATTTGATTGTCTAGTTGAACTGGAAATGCCCATGCTTTTTAAAGATCTGTGTATTTATAAGCGATGGAACGAGACAAATGAAGAAACAAATACAAGTGTTTCCTCCCATCTTCTTCATAACGGGTGATTTATTTTCTCTTGATAGACTGTATGGCTTATTTAGAACAGTTAAATCTTTAGTATCCTCAACCCAATACTCTTAAATCTTAGTGGCCATTCCATTGCTAAATGGGATGTAGCTACGTGCTCAAAATAATACTGACCATTTTTAAGTAAAATGTCAAAAATCTTTTCAGATCAGTCAAAAGTCCATGCAATGCCAAACACAGGATACCTTAAGGCTAAAAACCTGATTCTTGAGCCTCTTAAAGTTATCATATAACTAACACCAAAACCTATTTAAAGACCATTCATATTTCCATGTAGATGGGCAAAAAATATAAATATATCAGCACCGCTACAGAAAATGGTATCACTCATTTTCATACGTGCATATTCACACACAAAAAAAATAGGGCATGACTAAGTTACATACTAAAGCTACATATACTTTTATCCACTTTCTTTAGTCTGCATAATTGCCAAGAGAAAATATATAGTTTGAATTCTTTTCAGGTTGAATACCAAATAAAAATATGGCTGCCATGAGGTTTAGGATTTTCAAAAGTGTAAGGTGAAGCATAGTTCATGATCCTAAGAGATTACAATACTAAAAGATAAAGTAAAATAAAAAAATAAAAATAATGTACAACTTTAATGGCATATTTATAAAAATGTTTGGTAACTAACCTCTAAGAGCCTTAACACTTTCTAATCTAAGTATTAGTAATTATTTTTAGACAGCATACGGAGTAGGACTAGGATAGATATGACAGAGGACAGAAATGCAGTTATTTTTAGAGTACTTAGGTTCAACACTATTAACTATTTAATGTGTCATTCCTTGATAGAGTACTTTTAAATGTACATCTCTTCTTTGTTTAAAACAATTTTTCAAGATACTTAGGAGATAAGCAGACTATTCGAGCAGCGTCTTAGAACATTTGTGGGACCTGCAATACACTAAGCTAAACCAGGACGTTAGAGAAAAGTGGTTCTAGAGCTGATTATAGCATACTTCCCTCCCATCCCCCTAGAAATATACACCCAGATGCTATATCTGTAAGGGTTTATTAAGACACTGAAACCTTTGCTGGAATAGATGAAGTTTCTATTGTAGGTCCGTATGATTATTTAACTTTCCTTGTCTTGGTATGTGCTAAATGATTACAGAAAATAACATTCTGACTTTGGAATCATTTATAGTTGTGAAAGTACACAAAATTTGTGCTTTGATCAGTTTACTAAATATATCATTTGCTTTACAAAGGAAAAGGCATCCCGTAAGATGACCAAAACCTCTGCAAAGTGGTTTTGCTTGGTTAAAATTATGGTGAAATTATTCAGGCATCCTGAGAATTATGTCAGCTTTTTCCTCAATTAGAAGCTGCTTTTTATTCTTGAGCTGGAAGTCAGTGTCACTCTGTTTCTGTTGTTGATGAACTTTCACTGTAGTTAGTTGGAGCTTTCCTTGGAAAACTTTAAGATTTCCATCTTACTCCACCTTTTTTGTAATGGGTACACTTTGATATTAAAAAGGGAAGGTTTATTCTTCGGACACTCAGGTGGAAAAAGAAACAAAAAAGAAAACAACAAACAAACAAACAAACAAAGTACAACCAAAGAATATAAAACCCAACCTATAAAGCAACACTTTCCTTTTGGGGAGAAAATCTAATCTGAATGAAAGCATCACATATAGGAATCACCAGTTACTATGAATTTAGGAAGAAAGTAAAGAAGGGGAGAAAAATGGAAAAGAAAATCTTGAAAATATTTCAGGATGTCATGACCCTACTGTAGCTATATAAATTGAAATGCACAGTCTTTAATGATTTCTTGCTCTATGGAAAACATCCTTAAACTCACAACTGGATGCACTCTGACTCACAATATCTAAATAATCAACTGCTCCCTGAGGATCTACTGCATGCATGATTCTTCAAATGGCAAAAGCAACAACTGAGATTCTACAGGACACTTGTTCTGTTTCTCAATAATCTTTTTCAGTTTTCCAAAATCCTGAATAGTGCTTGTGGTGATCATCAAGAGCACAGAACAACTAAATACGAATAAGAAATTACATACTATAGAATTGCACATACTTGGAATTGCATACTTGGAATTGCACATGTTTAAAAAGCATTCTCAATTATTCCTACTAAACATCAAGCCATGACAAAATGTGATTGCAATACAATAGAAGTCATTTTGATACCTGAAATAATAAATTTTCAAAATTTGCCTCTGTGTGTGATAGCTTATTTTCTAGAAACTAAATATCTTTTCCAGCTCAGCTTCTAAGATTAGAAGAACGAAATGAAACAAACTACCTTTTTACAGTAACTGTGCAGATGGAGAGAACAGAACTTGAAATCACAATGCAGTAATTGATTAGGATTGCGATGATGTTAATTCCAATTAAAACAACACTGACAAGACAAATGTTCATTTGAAATCATTATCATGGTAATGAGGGGTCTATCTTGTCGTCACTGCTGATTTATTTCAACAAGCAGTGACTTTTCAGACTGAGTTTACCTGCCAAGAGAACCACTCAAAATAAATGACAATGCAGGTAGACAATTAAAAGAATGTTGAAGGAAAATTATAGTCAATCACACGAATGGTATCACTGAAGACAAAAAATACCTGTTTCCATAGTTGTGACTTAACAGTTATGCAAAATACATTCTCTTAATTTCAAAATTGTCTTGAAAATGAAAAATAAAATTGAATGGTTCCTTCCCCAAAGTGAGGTAATCATCTATGTAATATTAGGTACTCAGTGATTACAGGATTAAATTGATTAAAATGTTTGAAAATGTAGCGGTATGTTTATTTTGCTTTCCTAAAGGATGTCCCATTTATATATATATATGTAAATATAAGCAGCCCTCATAGTGCTGTGTTTTGTAGCTAGGACTGTGTTGATAACACACCGATATTTTTACTACCTCTGAGGGTTGGCCACGCAGAATCAAAGCTGACTCATCAATGGCATGCCATCCTCCTCCAAAGTCCAGTAGTCTGGCTGTGGGCAAGAGGTTAGGAGAGGACATGGGCAGGACACTTGACCCAAACTGGCCAAAGGAATGTTCCATACCCTATAACATCATGACTAGAAAAAAAAAAGCAAAAAGAAAGGAAGTGCTAGAGAAGGGTGTGGGAACTGCATTTGTCTCCTGAAGTAACCACTATGTGTACTTCCCAGGACACGACTGGATGTCACTTGCTGATAGGAAGTAGGAATAAATCTTTCTGATTTCCGTTGCTTCCATGCACGTCCTCTGCTTTTGTTTATTAAACTGCCTTTATCTCAGCCCTCAAATTTTCATCTTATTTTCTCCTGCTGTCATGCTGATGAGGGAAGTGGGACACTATGTTAGTGGGCACATGGGAGGCCGGCCAAGGTCAACCCACTACAGTCCTATTTTATTTCTTTTAAATACATAACTGAAAATTTATATAGAATCTAGAACGAAAAAATGAATGGACACAGACATCAGCAACATCAGGTGTTATGTCAGGATAAGAATAAATACATAATTGTAAAACCTAAGTACCCTATACCACTAACCTACACTAACTATGCATGTTGTAAAATATTTTACACTATGAAGTTAACCTCCTACGTTTCAGTCATTTCTCATGCAAAGTATTTCACAGTTTCTTGGGCAATAATTCTTTATTACTGTTGACAACTGGTGCATTAAATACAACCATATGTTTTCTGGACTTTAAAGGTCTATTTCAATTGCTAAGTATATGCAATAGCAGTTTATAGCACATCTACAGTCTGTAGTTTGTAAGTTTCAAGTTCTCAAAAGTGTATGATTTGAGAACTAGAGCATGCATAATAAATAAATATACTTCCCATGCTCTCTTGAATTCAGTTCCCTTGCAAAATAAGCAAATGTCCATCCGCAACTAAATTTTATTTGAAGTGATTGTGTTAAAATGCCAGAATAGCCTAATTAGCAGAAAGATGCCAAGTTTCATTTCAGGAAAAGTGGCAGTGGTCTGGAATTTTTTATTCAGATCTTGTGGTACACTACCAACAAACATAGAGAAGTTGTATCACTGATATTAGATGTCATCCAAGATTAAATGTAGGACAGAATTTCACATCATGAATAGATACTAATCTGAAAAAATATTTTTCAAACACAAGGTTCTTAAATTTAGAGTTTATGACAACAATAAATTACTTCTCTGCCTTATGTATTTGTCTGTATAGTTCTCTCCAGAAGCAATCTACAGTGAATTTCACATGCAGTCTTTATTACGTACTATGGTGGGTCTTTTCTTGTCATTCTAACACTATGTCAAAATAGATAAATATTGGAAAGTATGAAAGACAGGCATTTAAAACAATCCTTTTCCTCATTCATCTGGGACAGAGACACAAATCCAATACCAAGAATTTTTCATGCTTTAAGTAGCACAGATCTACAGTTTGCTCATGTTTCAGGAATAGTTTAGTTACTTTCATAGCTAGATTCATAAATGTTTTATGATTTGCAAGAGCACTACAGCTGAAGAAGCATGATTTTAATATTACACCTATTACTATTTATTCATTATGTATTTGTAAATTACAGGTCCAGGAACCATCACTGTGATGATCTAGCTTGATTTCCTGCAAACCCCACAATTTTCATAGAAGTTAATGAATTTATCATTTTTAATTCTTATTACATCAATGAGATTTTGTAGAGGAAAAAAAATAATTCTCCAAACATGACAGCTTTTACATTAAAATTACTAATTTTGGATAATTTCTGCTTCTCAATGAAAGATAACACCTCAGTGCCTGCAGTTTGGTATAGTTCTCAACCCACTGCTCTTCAGCTGTTGACTGAGTAACAGGAGAAAGTGCTAACTGACCAGTCTAAATAAAGAAATTCCACTATTGCAACTTCATTTGTATTAGTTTCTCTTAACTCATGCTAATATAAGTGCAGTTTCACATTCAGTAACTTATTCACTGTGTATGAGAAAATCTTCTGGTTTGCCAAAATACACAATTATCTCCCAAGTATGGCTTGTAGTCTTACTAATATCTGAAGAATGTAAAATAAAAATTTGCAGTGTGTTCACCTGGGGAGCGATAATTTTCCATGGGACTGTATTGGTACCTAGCCATACATGCCAGCTAGCTAATTTACAAAGAAAGAAGAATATGCTATTTCAAATTACTTTTTAATTACAGAGATCACCACAAAGGGAAAGCAGACATACAAACTGACAGGGAATGTGACAATGTGGCAAGGGATCCTCTTATAATCATGTTTATGTGTCCAGATCCTGATTGTTCTGTTAATGGAAGGCATATTATTAACTTGCATGCATATAACAACCAGATGAATCAGGATTTGTATTTTGTCTTTTCAATCCTTTTATCATATTGCTAACAATACATGTTGATTCTGAGTAATTGGTTAAAGATGTTCAATCTTTCAGAATGAAGTAATTTCTTGGAAATACCACTATTAGTATTGTACACCTATTCAGAATTATAATTTGAAGCTCATTCATTAATTTTTAAAGTACTGGATATGTATCATAAACCAGATCTAATAAAAGAATAGTCTGCACTGCAACCCCTAAGAGGCAAGAAACACTTTTTTTTAGGTGAGTGGTTATGTACACCCTAAAGAACAAGGTTTCTTGCTTACTTGTTTCGTTTTTTAGATGCACAATTTAATTATTTTCCTGAAGGTTCAACTTAACAAAGTGTCATGGGTTCAGCTATTTTTTGTCTGCCTGTGTATTGCAGCATAGCTGTTTATGTTATAGAAAGATTTTTGCAAGATTATTTCTGAATTTTCCTCTTAAACTTATTCTTTGGTCAGGTAATATTTTATCAGTCAAGTCAAAATATAATAAAACCACTTTGTCGTGGTTTAAGCCCCCCACCCACACAGTTTTACTCACTCACACACTCCCCCTTTTTCTTCCCCAAGTCCCGGGGGGATGGGGAGGAGAATCAAAAGAATGCAACTCGCACAGGTTGAGATAAGAACAGTTTAGTAACTAAGGTATAACACAAATCACTACTGCTACCACCAGTAATAATACAAGAGAAATACAAAGAAAGAGAATACAACTGCTCACCAAGCCCGACCCAGCCAGTGCACCCCCCAACAGTGAACCCCCCAACGCCAAAAATCTGACCATGCCGTGTACCCCCAGTCCACCACCACACCCTTCCGGGTCTCTGTCCTCTGTTTTCACATCCTGGACATGACGTGCTGTGGTATGGAATAACCTCTTTGGTCAGTTTGCATCAGGTGTCCTGTCTCTGCTTCCTCCCAGCTCCCCTCCTTCCTGGTGGAGCATGAGACTCAGAAAGTCCTTGGTCAAATCAAAACACAACCAAGCAGTAACTATAAATACTGGTATTATCAGCGCTGCTCCCAGGCCCAAAATCAAAAACACAGCGCTGCACCAGATACCAAGAAGGAGAAAAAACAACTGCAATTGCTGAACCCATGACAATCCACCCCTTATTCCATACCATTCACGTCATTATAAGGATACCGCATTTTAAATATACCATCACATGTATATATATACATCCACACACAGAGAGGGAGGGAGATCATCCTTCAGTGCATGGACCAATCCCTATAGAGCTGCTGAGTCCATCCAGTCCATGATATCAAGCTCCATCTTTTGTAACAGTCTTTCAGAGCAGGAGAGGCTGTGTGGAGTACTCACACTTGTGAATAACCTGGGCAATAGTGTCCATTGTTAAGTCCACTCCTCAAACGTAAGTCCACCCCTCAATCATAAGTCCACCCCTCGATCATGAGTCCATCTGTATGCTGCATCTCTGCCCTGATGGCCTAAGGTGTCATAGGCCCACCAGGCTCAAAATAATTCACCCTTATGTTGCCAATCTAAGTCTATCTGAGCCACATCATTTTAGCTGCTTGTCATTGGGGATTTCATACAGCTGCCTTCCATCTCCGATGCTTCCAAAGCACAGGAGGGGTCCAGTGGACTAGATACTCGCACTCGCCCACACTGTCCCACATACCCGGCCACTTATGACTGTCCAGCCATGGGGAAAAATCTCTTGGCCATCCTGGATTGTAGTCTAACCCCAGACATGACCCACACCCCACTCTGCTTAACTCTCGGGACCAGAGGAAATGGTTGTGGGTAAAATACACTCTGAATGCATGCCAACATGCTGATCACCATCACAATCAGCAGGCAGGTCTCAAGGGTGCTTAAAGGCCATTCAAAACCGTTGGAACTCTCAAATGTGGCTGCTGTATTTGTCCCTGGGGCTGGTGTAGCTGCTGTACTTGCCGGCTCTCTCACCACCAGCTGCTCTTTGTCTGAGTCCAGATCCTCCTCCTCTGCCTTGCATCCTCCTGGGGCTCAGGCTCTCGGGGCTCTGTGGGTGGCTGCTGGGGAATGCTCTTGGCGTCCGCGGGGCTGGGCTCGGCCGCCAATTGCCCCCCCCCCCCTGCTCGGTAGCCACGGGGCTCTGCTCAGGCTCGGGGCTTGGCATCCCTGCCGTCTCCTCCAGCCGGTTGGTAGCCACCTGCTCCCACAGCTCAGCAGTTACCAGGCTGGGCTTGGTGGGGGGGCTCAGCTTCTCTGCTGCCCCGTTCGCGAACTCTTGATCCCCCGGGCCCTCCTCCAGGGCCGTTTCAGCTGCCGGCGGCTCCCAGGGCCTCTCTGCCGCCGCTTCCCCTCCTCCCTTCTGGAGCTCGCCCGTATTACAAGCCATTTCAATAGAGTACAATGCAACAAGAACCTTAACCCAAAACCCAGATGTGAAAAACATTAAGAAAAGAAATACCGTCTGTAAGTAAAGTATCATGCACTGAACCTGTGAGAACCAGAGCAACAACTTTGAGAGCCAATAAATCAGCAATGTGATGAGTGGCTATTCTGTCTTTATCTCAATCCTTCGTGCCTCACGTTGGGCGCCAAAAAGAACTGTCATGGTTCAAACGCCCCACCCATGCAGTTTTACTCACTCACTCACTCCTCCTCTTTCTTCCCCCAGTCCTGGGGGGATGGGGAGGAGAATCAAAAGAATGCAACTCACACAGGTTGGGATAAGAACAGTTTAGTAACTAAAGTATAACACAAACCACTACTGATACCATCAATAATAATACAGGAGAAATACAAGGAAAGAGAAGACAAGTGCTCACCAAGCCCTACCCAGCCAGTGCACCCCCCAGCAGTGAACCCTCCACTGCCAAAAACCTGACCATGCCGTGCACACCCAGTCCACCACCACACCCTTCCCTGGTCTCTGCTCTCCGTGTTTACATCCTGGACATGACGTACTGTGATATGGAATTACCTCTTTGGTCAGTTTGGGTCAGGTGTCCTGTCTCTGCTTCCTCCCGGCTCCCCTCCTCCCTGGCATAGCACACGGCTCAGAAAGTCTTTGGTCAAACCAAAACACTACCAAGCAGTAACTGAAAACACTGGTGTTATCAGCACTGTTCCAAGGCCCAAAATCAAAAAACACAGCCCTGCACCAGCTACCAAGAAGGACAAAAAACGACTGCTACTGCTGAACCCATGACACAGTTTTATTAGTCAAATTACAATGCTAACACTATTGGCCATACTACTCAATTGTCATGGGTTCAGCAGTGACAGTCATTTTTCTCCTTCTTGGTAGCTGGTGCAGTGCTGTGCTTTTGATTTTTGGCCTGGGAGCAGCGCTGATAACACCAGTGTTTTCAGTTACTGCTTGGTAATGTTTTGATCTGACCAAGGGCTTTCTGAGACTCATGCTCTGCCAGGGAGGAGGGGGAGCCGGGAGGAAGCGGAGACAGGACACCTGACCCAAACCGACCAAAGAGGTTTTTCCATACCACAGCACGTCATGTCCATGATGTGAAAACAGAGAGCAGAGACCCGGAAGAGTGTGGTGGTGCTTTGGGGTGTTTGCTGCTGGGGGGTGCACTGGCTGGGTCGGGCTTGGTGAGTAGTTGTATTCTCTTTCCTTGTATTTCTCTTGCATTTCCCTAGTAATTATTATTATTGGTTGTAGCAGAAGTGATTTGTGTTATCCCTTAGTTACTAAACTGTTCTTATCTCAACCTGTGGGAGTTGCATTCTTTTGATTCTCCTCCCCATCTCCCCGGGACTGGGGGAAGAAAGAGAGAGGAGTAAGTCTTTGAGAAAAACTGCGTGCCTTGGAGGCTTAAACCACAACAGTTCTTTTTGGCACTCAGCGTGGGGCACGAAGGGTTAAGATAATGGCAGGATTAATAGCCACTCGTCGCAATGCTGATTTATTGGCTCTCAAAGTTGTTGCTCTGGATCTCACAGGTTCAGCGTATGATACTTTACTTACAGACGGTATTTCTTATCTTAACGTTTTTCACATCCGGGTTTTGGGTTAAGGTTCTTGTTACATTGTATTTTATTGGAATGCTTGTAATGCGGGTGAGCTCCCAAAGGGAGGAGGGGAAGCGGCGGCAGAGAGGCCCTGGGAGCCGTCGGTGGCCGAAATGGCCTGGGAGAGCTGCCCCCAGGACCAGGGTGCCACGAAGGAGGTGGCAGATAGGGTGAGCCCGGCAGCCGCCAAGCGGGGGGTGGCGGTGGAGAAGCAGAGCCTCGAGGTCCAGCCGAGCCCCGTGGCTACCGAGCGGGGGGGGCAGGCGGCGGAGCCCAGCCCCTTGGTGACCGAGAGCATTCCCCAGCAGCCGCCCGCAGAGCCCCACAAACCTGAACACCAGGAAGATGCAGGAAACCACGCAGCACTTCCCAGCAAGGCAGAGGAGGAAGATCTGTACTCAGACAAAGAGCAGCTGGTGGTGAGAGAGCCGGCAAGCACAGCAGCTACACCAGCCCCAGGGACAAGTACAGCAGCCTCATTTGAAAGTTCCAATGGTTTTGAATGGCCTTTAAGCACCCTTGAGACCTGCCTGCTGATTGTGATGGGGATCAGCATGTTGGCACGCATTCAGAGTGTGTTTTACCCACAACCATTTCATCTGGTCCCGAGAGTTAAGCAGAGTGGGGTGTGGGTCTTGTCTGGGGTTGGACTACAATGTAGGATGACCCAGAGATTTTCCCAAAAGCTGGACAGTCATGAGTGGCCGGGTATGTGGGACAGTGTTTGTATCTAGTTCATTGGACCCCTCCAGTGGTTTGGAAATGTTGGAGATGGAAGGAAGCCGTACGGAGTCCCCAATGACAAGCTGCTAAAATTGAAGTGGCTCAGATAGACTTAGATTGGCAACATAAGGGTGAATTATTTTGAGCCTGGTGGGCCTATGACACCTTAGGCCATCAGGGCAGAGATGCAGCATACAGATGGACTCATGATCAAGGGGTGGATTTAGCAATGGACACAATTGCCCAGATTATTCACAAGAGTGAGCACTGCACACAGCCTCCCCTGCTCTGACAGATTGTTGCAAAAGATAGAGCCCAATATCGTGGACTGGATGGACTCAGCAGCTTTGTAGGGATTGGTCCATGCACTGAGGGATGATCTCTCTCCCGTTCTCTTTGTGGATCCATACATATAAATGTGATGGTATATTGAAAATGTGGGATCTGAGCATGCCGTGAATGGTATGGAATAAGCGGTGGATACAGTCATGAGTTCAGCAGCAGCAGTCATTTTTCTCCTTCTTGGTAGCTGGTGCATCACTGTGTTTTTTGACTTTGGACCTTGGAACTACTCTGATAACACCAGTGTTTTCAGTTAGTGCTTGGCAATGTTTTGGTCTGGCCAAGGACTTTCTGAGTCTCATGCTCTGCCAGGGAGGAGGGGAAGCCAGGAGGAAGCAGAGACAGGACACCTGACCCAAACTGGCCAAAGAGGTTATTTCATACCACAGCACGTCATGCCCAGGGTGTAAAAACAGAGGACAGAGACCTGGAAGGGTGTGGTGTTGCTTTGTGGTGTTTGCTCCTGGGGGGTGTACTCTCTGGATCAGGCTTTGTGAGCAGTTGTATTCTCTTTCCTTGTATTTCTCTTATATTTTCCTAATAATTATTATTATTGGTTGTAGCAGTAGTGATTTGTGTTATACCTTAGTTAGTCAACTGTTCTTATCTCAGCCTGTGGGAGTTGCATTCTTTTGATTCTCCTCCCCATCCCCCCGGGACTGGGGGAAGAAAGGGAGAAAGTGAGTGTGTGAGAAAAACTGCGTGACTTGGAGGCTTAAACCACGACACCAATTAATAAAGAAATTTGAAATAAATAAAAAAAATTACTGTTAAAATTAGTATACAAAATGTTTTAACATCAACCTCTTTTCTGGTATTTTGCTGCCCCTTTCAAAGTCCCCTGGGTCCTTCCAGCTTCATGGAAGGAGGGCAAACGGTCTTTCAGATAAGCCACCAACACCCCTCGTGTCTTTCTCTTCAGTCTTGAGTCTTGCTTAGGAGTTATTTGATACATTTCCTAATGTATAAAATGTTTCCTTCTCACACAGTCTCATACACTGGATCTTACCGCAGTAAGATCCCCCAAGATCCTCCCACAAAAAAAGGATGTCTGTTGCACAGTGACCCCCTGCTCTGCTCAGACTTTTGCCACAGCGGGGATTCACACAGCTGTGGCTGAAGCAGGTGCAGTAAAATTGTTTTGTGGGCACTACCAGGCCAGATTGTCACTGGTTATCACCCTAGGGCCTCCCTCACTCTGCCTCTAGCCCAGGACCCCAATTCAGACCTCCCTCACCACTAACAGCCATCAGTGTCTGCTCCAGTGATCCTGCAGCAGGGCTGGTCTCCAGCTCCTCACAGCTCTGCCCAGACTGGTTATAGGCCCTGCCAAGCCAGGCACCATCTACAGACCTAGACCCCTCCCAGACTCAGCTCATCCGCAAGGCCTTCACAGTCACCTCAAGGCCATGTCTGACTCCGGTTCTCCTCACCCAGCCAGCCTGGGACCGTGTCTGGCTGCCCCACAGTCTACCTGAAACAAACACCAAAGTGTGAAAACCATGCAGTGCCTATCCAGCACACATTTCTCTGTGTTCCGAAAGTGAAAGGATAACAAATGAATGGAAAATGTGCTTCAGGTGTCAAAGTTTACTGATTTGCTGTTTACAGAAGTACACATGGAATAAGCCTAGGGTGACTATTACCATTCCATTCCTACAACAACAATAATCCAGTTCCAGTTATAGGAGCGGTCAGCTCTTGAGGCTCAAGAAAGCGCTTTAGAAAATATTAATTTATAAGGGTTTGTCATGTGCTTTTGCTTTGAAGTACCCAGAAAATAATACATATGAAAAAGTAGTACTGTCAAGCTTGCATTGGGTAGTGCAGAGAATGATCTACAGCTTGGGGGTTCATCACTGTAGCGTATTTTCTTGCACAGTTCAAAAGACATTTCATCCATGAAATTCATTAAAGCCATTTTCTTACACTGTCACAGTGCTTATTGAAATACAAAGTTGTTTTGCTAGGGAAGGTGATATAAGCTGATTAAATATATTGGGAAGCTTTTGATATCAAGTAGCCCATTTGATTTCCATCTCTGACTTACAGTAGTCTATGCATGTTTCCCCAGTGGATGGTGTCACTTCTGAGTTCCTGAACTGTACTGATCATTCAGCTACAGCTCAGGAAATGTTTAAGGTCAGAGGATTATAAAGAAAGGAAAGGGAAAAAGGAAGGGAAAGGGAAAGGGAAAAGGAAAGGGAAAAGAAAAGGGAAAGGGAAAAGGAAAGGGGAAAGAAAAGGGAAAGGGAAAGGGTTTTGAGGTTTTTGTTTTTGTTTTTTTTTGCTATTTAACAGTAGTCTTTTTCTCTTTTCCCATTTTTTTCTCTCCAGGTACTATTTTTTTTCTTTTTTTTTTTTTTTTTTTTTTTTTTTTAGACTATTAAGATTTTCATCAGATTAAAACAAAATCTTGGCTTGGCAAAGTTGTGCTTTCTTCTTTGTCTATACCCAGCTTTTGTGTGTAATATAATAACACAAAATAAGAATTCTTATGTTGTGCGAGATGTGGATTTTGATATCTTTGGTGAAATGAATCTGAGCAGATTTCCTGATCTTTCTCTTATAAAGATAGTACAGGCTTTTTTAAACACCTTTAAAGTCTAAATTATTGTCTTCATCCTTTGAATCTGTCGTGGTTTAAGTCTCCAACCCCCCCCTCCCCCCCCCCCCAGTTTTTCTCACAGACTCACTCCTCTCTCTTTCTTTCCCCAGTCCCAGGGGGATGGGGAGGAGAATCAAAAGATTACCAAGCAGTAACTGAAAACACTGGTGTTATCAGAGCTGTTCCCAGGCCCAAAATCAAAAACACAGCACTGCACCAGCTACCAAGGAGAAAAAATGACTGCTGCTGCTGAACCCATGAGAGAATCCTAAGTGATCAATGTGCTTCTCTACAGTCTGTAGCATAAAATTATTATAGAATTTAAGCAAGACCTGTGTTACTGACAGGAAATGGTCAGTGGTTCAAAGTCCAAGTAAAACTATCTGGTTCATAGTAATAACTAACCTTTCTTTTACTCCAAGATAGGCTGCTATTTTCAAAGTACCTATTGGGAGTGGTACATGCCATGTATATACCCTGAACTTTCCTCAGGATTTTCTGGAAAAATGCAAGTTGGCACAAGTAAAAACATTAAACAGACATGTTAACTAAGTTAATTACGCAGTATAAATACTTGCAGAAGAATGCTTGAGCACTTTAACCCTGCTTTATTTATAGTGTAGAAATAGCCTAATACGTTTCTCTCAACATTCATTCTTGCCCAGCTCTTAAGTAGCTGCATGAATTAGGTAAAAGGAGGTCGAATTTGCATTCTGACACAACCAACTCTCCAAGAAAGTGTGTTGCTGCTTTTGCCTAAAGGCTGGTGTTGTGATCTTAAACTGTTTTAGAGGATCATAATACTTCTATTGTTATATATCCTCTATATAATTATATATGCTCATTCAGATTTTTAAGTTAAAATAATGTCTGGGTTATTTTAGAAAATCACACTTCACTTGCAACAAATTCAAGATCAAAAAGAGGCTTTATATTGATTAAGATTAACATAGACTGAAAATTTAACCTTATTCAGAAGAAGAGGATTATTTCGCACTTTGTAATTTGAACATCTTTACAAAGTCAAAGCATCACAGTCTTCTAGTATTCAACTATGTGTTCTGAACTTTAACAACCTTCTTTGTCAAAGTATCCCCTTAGTGATTCTGAAGTATCTGGGTAATTCAATGTTCACTTATTTCTGAATTTATAAATATTTCATGTGAAACTCACTTTCTCTATTTCTTTTTGTACATGCAAAATACTGTTTTAGTAAGAACTGAATTCATATAACTTCACTATGATTCTAGTTCTGCTATCTCTATTTTTGTATTGATAATCCTGATATCTACTTCCACCATTTTTTTTTCACAGAGAATAATGATTGTACAATCATAAAAATGATGAGTCATTGAATAATTTATATGGAACAAATGTTAAGAGCTTTTTGATTGTTTTCACAACAATAAATGTGTTATATATTTAATTATAAAATAGATTTCAATAGTTCTTGGTGTCATGGTTTAAGCCCAGTCAACCACAAAGTTTTCTCACTCACTCACCTCCCTCTCTTTCTTCCCCCAGATCCGGAGGGACGGGGAGGAGAATCGAAAGAATGCAACTCGCACAGGTTGAGATAAGAACAGTTTAGTAACTAAGGTATAACACAAATCTCTACTGCTACCACCAGTAATAATACAAGAGAAATACAAAGAGAATACAGCTGCTCACCTGATAATACCAAAAGTCTGACCACACCGTGCACCCCACCCTTAAGGGTCTCTGCTCTCTGTTTTCACATCCTGGGCATGACGTGCTATGGTATGGAATAACTTCTTTGATCAGTTTGGGTCAGGTGACCTGTCTCTGCTTCCTCCTGGCTTCCCCTCCTCCCGGCTTCCCCTCCTCCCTGGCAGAGCATGAGGCTCAGAAAGTCCTTGTCTAGACAAGAACATTTCCAAGCAGTAACTGAAAACACTGGTGTTATCAGCGCTGTTCCCAGGCCCAAAATCAAAAACACAGCGCTGCACCAGCTACCAAGGAGAAAAATGACTGCTACTGCTGAACCCATGACACTTGGCTATAAATAGAAGTTGATGGGAGGTGAGAAATTCTGATTAAAGCAACTGGCATTCTAATAATGCTTTGGACCTGATGGAGTTATTACTTATACAATGGCTGCTCCTACTCTTTTCTCACTGGGTTGCCATAAACCTGGTTTTGTGGGCTACATAAAGAGTGACTCTTTAGTACTGCATAGTTATTACTTTTTTTTCTGTTTTATCTTCACATTTGGCTCTTCAAATGGAAATTTCTGTTAATCCAAAATGAATATCTGCAAGCAGATTTGATAGTATATTTTTTCCACCTCTTTCCTGCAAGATATATTTTTAGCTTAATTTTTTCCCCCCCCAACATCTTTCATTGAAAATCTTCTAGCTATTTGATCCCCAAGACAGAAAAAACAGTCATTGGTAGCTCAAGAGCATAAGTTTTCTCATCAAGATACTATTGGTATTCCCACATATTCATGCTAAAAAGACAGAACTGAAACAGATATACATTTGTGAGAATGTCAATAGACAGTATTCTACACTAAAAGTTAGACAAAATGCTAAAGAATTAACTATAAACTTCCTTACTACACAAATGGTAAGTTTTATAATGTCAGTTTTAGATAGTTTCTTAGCATTCCAGAGGTGTTTTCCAGAATGTTTTACTTATCTTTGCCATATCAATATTTCACTACTCTTGTAGTTGTTACTACTCTTTAGTAACAATTCCATCAGTATGCATTTGCTTTTATAATTAACAGGATTTATAAGACATTTGACAAAGAAGATCTCTAATGAAGAGCGTTAAAAATGGTTTTATAGAAAAACATAAGGAAAACTTCTGGAAGGTGTTCCACTGATGTTTTTATCCCCAACTTTGAATGAGGTTTTTCAACTATAGAATCCAGACCCATTACTACATTTTTAAAAATAAATCAGATATTCGAAAATGGATTTTTCATAGAATAAACACTAAAATAAAACCAAACCCAAAAACAACCCAAAAAAAAGAAATAAAAAAAAAAAAAAAAAACAAAACAAAAACCCTAAGCCCCTAATATTATTTTCTTCTTTATTTTTGGCATTAGATTTTTTTGTTAGTTTATTTTATCCACTTTGAAGAAAAGTGTCTTTTTTTGCTTCTTTGTGGTATTTCAGGAAGACTGTTTTCTTCCATAGAAAGATGAAAATACCTATGAAAAAGCTAGTCATCTCATGATGTTTTATATAAGAGAAATGCAGACATGCAGTGAATGTCATAAACTGCTTCAATGCTTTATAATTTTGAAATAACTTGAGCTGCCCTAAAGCAAGGTATAGACCTGAATAAAGAATAATTGATTGCTTTTGAATAAAGAAAATAGGGAAAAATCATTATGTGCACTAGTGAAAGTTTTACTGTAAGTGGCAGTTCAGTTTAATTCATGTCGCCTTTGTCATGACAGCAATAGCAAATAAAGAAACGGAGGACAGATTCCTGGGGATAATTAAGTAGTCTTGATCTCAGGAAAGTTGTCTTTTCAAAGAAACACTGATTGCATTGCTCAAAACAAAACTACCTCAGCATGACAAAACTAATTAGTGACCATCTGAACTTACTTAGCCAAATGAAAAAAAGCAATTAAAAATGCCATCATCACTGAATCTACCACTGAACAGCTGGCTCTATTGATAAGCAATACAGCAAGTTAAAGCTACTCTGGAACACAATAAAACTTAATCTGCTTGCTAAGTAGTAATTAGAAAGCAATAAGAGAACATAAGATTACTGTTGAGAAACTGTTATTACGCTGCAAACAATTTTCAAAATACAGTTTAATTCCCCACATCCAAAAATCTCTCATTCTTTAAATAAGGTAAATGGGTGAAAATTAAATTTTCTCAAGAGTGGAACTCAAAGCCTCTAGAAGGTTTTCACTATTATTTATTCTGTGACTGTAGTAGTTATGGAGTGCAAAATGCATGACAGGATGCATCTTGATCACACTTTGCAGTAAGGATGGCCACTGAAACAGATGATCAATGAGTTCCGCAATTCTTCTAGTGGATTAGTCAGTTGCATTGTTACCTTTCTTATGCATTGCTTTAAAAACATAAATTGGAAAAAAAAAACAACAAAACAAGCAACCAAAAAAATAATAGCAAATTTCCTGTTTAATATTTTGAAAGTGATGAAAAACTTAGAAAAAATTGGGAAATAAATTTTTAATAAGATATGTTTACAGATATTATTTGTATTTTTGGTTCCAATTTATATTGTTAAAAAGCACAAAATAGAATTATTACAAACATTATGTATTTTATAGGAGAAGGGGTTTTATAAGTATTCACTGTATGTGTGTAATAAGTTTTTACTGACTGTGGACGAAGTGTGTACCATATATAAAAAATGATGCAATGACTATCAGAAACTTCAATAAGCAAATAGCATAAAAGATTATCAACCACCAATTTGAAGGTGACGTATAATATAGATGGGTTTTTTTCCTAGATTTTCTTAATGGCGGCATGCAGTCTGACATGCAGCTATGATTATTCTTCTCTCCAGCCTGTCAGTCCTTCACTCCATCTTTTCTTGTAAATGTGAATTGTTGGTGCCTTAATAACAGAGGCACTGATTTATATCCAGAGCCCTATTCAAAAGATGTCCTTCTGAAAACATGTTGAAAATGTTATTCAGTATTGTCATGGGTTCAGCAGTAGTAGTCATTTTTCTCCTTCTTGGTTGCTGGTGCAGTGCTGTGCTTTTGATTTTTGGCCTGGGAGCAGTGCTGATAACACCAGTGTTTGCAGTTACTGCTTGGTAATGTTTTGGTCTGACCAAGGACTTTCTGAGTCTCATGATTTGCCAGGGAGGAGGGAAAGCCGGGAGGAAGCAGAGACAGGACACCTGACCCAAACTGACCAAAGAGGTTATTCCATACCACAGCACGTCATGCCCAGGATGTGAAAACAGAGAGCAGAGACCTGGAAGGGTGTGGCTTTGGGGGGTTCGCTGTTGGGGGTGCACTGGCTGGGTCGGCCTTGGTGAGCAGTTGTATTCTCTTTCCTTGTATTTCTTGTCATTATTATTACTGGTGGTAGCAGTAGTGATTTGAGTTATACCTTAGTTATTAAACTGTTTTTATCTCAACCTGTGGGAGTTGCATTCTTTTGATTCTCCTCCCCATCCCCCCGGGACTGGGGGAAGAAAGAGGGAGAAGTGAGTTAACAGGTTGTGTGAGATTTACAGCTTAAACCATGACAAGTATTTAAACATATTTTAAAATACTGGATTTCCTAATATATCCTGCACAGTTTTGTTTGCAGATCTAGGGACACAAGTCAAGAAAACACTAAGCATTCGTTTAAGTCAATCCCTAATCAAGGGAAAATTTAGTATTAAATACATATACTACATAGAATGATTCCTTCCAGTATACTTGATGACTCATTCAATACTAATTGCAGGAGGCTGTATTGGAACTTTGTATACTACGGTTCAGATATGTATGTGGTTTTTTTTTTTTTTTGTCATGTTTCACAAAATTGTTTGTTTGTTTGTTTCATGTCTACAGTTAACTACTTTTGTTTTATGATGCCCCTCATTAGCCCAAGGCTGACAAACCGTTACCTGATTCTGACTGATTTCCAGCTTTAGGTAACACAGTAATTTATGAGGGATATCATGACATTTATTTATCACAGTAATAGAAGAAAACCACCAGGAGCTGAACAAATCCCGTACTATAGCTACCTGAGTGATGACAACAGTATTAATATTACCTTAAGCATTTTTAAGGAGAAAAAAGACAGAAAAGAAGGATGTATGAAGAGCTGTTTAGAAACAAGTTTTGTTATATTCAGAGAAGTCTATCACAACTTTGGGGAAAATAGCAATTTCTTTCAGAGTGCCATGAAGATAAGCAGTAAACCTGAAAAGATCTGCTCTCCTACAAAATTATGAATTGTTACTTTCTGAATTGCACATGATTATTAAGAATATTTATAGTGAGTTCTTCTCTTGTCTAGTTCCTTTGAAGATAGGTAAGTCTACTCACTACATCAACAAGAAATACATATAGGCCAGCGGCTCTATAGTTGTGGTTAAATTTTCCATGTTATTTAACAACTTTTATGCCAGATAAATCATATTTTGACCATATAGGTCTCCCCTGCGCTTTTGGCCTGATCTGTTCAATCTTACCTTCATATGAGTCGTCTCTTCTGCTCTTTCTTCTCTGTGCAGTTCTTTCTTATCAATCTTTTCTGTAACTCCATTATTAATTTGTCTACCACAAATCAATTTCATGAAAACACTAAACACATACAGCCATTCTCTCAGGTTTTATCAACCCTCACAATACAAAACCATAGAATTATAGAAACATAGAATATTCTGGGCTGGAAAGGACCTAAAGGTTGCCTAGTTCCAACCTCCCTACCATGGGCAGGGACACCTCACACTAAACCATGTCACCCAAGGCTCTGTCCAACCCCACCTTGAATACTGCCAGGGATGGAGCATTCACAAATTCACTAGGCAACACATTCCAGTGCCTCACCACCCTTACAGTAAAGATTTTCTTCCTCATACCCAATATAAACTTCCCCTGTTAAAGTCTGAACTCGTTACCCCTTGTCCTATCACTGCAGTCCCTAATGAAGAGTCCCTCCCCAGCATCCCTGTAGTCCCCCTTCAGATACTGGAAGGTTGCTATGAGGTCTCCACGCAGCCTTCTCTTCTCCAGGCTCAACAGACCCAACTTTCTCAGCCTATCTTCATACAGGAGGTGCTCCAGTCCTCTGAGCATCTTCGTGGCCCTCCTTTGGACTTGTACCAACAGTTCCATCTCCTTTTTACATTGAGGACACCAGAACTGCACACAATACTCCATGTGAGGTCTCACAAGAGCAGAGTAGAGGAGCAGGATCACCTCCTTGGACCTGCTGGTCCCGCTTTTTTTGGTGCAGCCTACGATGCGGTTGGCTTTCTGGGCTGCAAGCACACACTGCAGCCGGCTCATGTTCATTTTCACATCTACCAACACCCCCAAGTCCTTCTGCAGAGGGCTGCTCTGAATCTCTTCTCTGCCCAACCTGTAGCTGTGCCTGGGATTGCTCCAATGCAGATGTAGGACCTTGCACTTGTCATGGTTCAACTTCATCAGGTTCGCATCAGCCCACCTCACGAGAGTGAGCATGAGCGTGGCCATCATAGAAGGCCACCAAATCGGTCAGGCAGGATTTCCCCTTAGTGAAGCCATGCTGTCTGTCACCAAGCACCTTGTTGTTTTTCATGCGCCTTAGCATGCCTTCCAGGAGAATCTGCTTCAGGATTTTGTCAGGCACAGAGGTGACGCTGACAGGTCTGTAGTTCCCTGGCTCATCCATTTCCCCTTCTTGAAAATGGGGGTATATTTCCCATTTTCCAGTCATTAGGTTCTTCACTTGACTGCCATGATTTCTCAAATATGATGGACAGTGGCTTAGCAACTTCATTTGCCAGCAACTTCAGGACCTGTGGATGGATTTCATCAGGTCCCATGGACTTGTATACATTCAGGTTCCTAAGATGGTCTCAAAGCAGATCCCCTCCTACAGTGGGCCCAGGGTCTTCATTCTCACTGTCCCTGCGTCTGCCTTCCAAAACTTGGGTGGTGTGGTCAGAGCATTTGCCAGTGAAGACTGAGTCAAAGAAGTCATTAAGAACCTCAGCCTTCTCCAAATCCAGGGTAGCTAGCTCTCCCAATGGCTTCTGGAGGTGGCCTATGTTGTCCCTAGCCTGTCATTTATTTGCAATGTTCCTATGGAATCCATTCCTGTTATCTTTAATGTCCCCAGCTAAGTTTAATTCTAAGTGGGCCTTAGGTTTCCTAACTGTCATGGTTTAAGCCTCTAACCCCCCCCCCTGCAGTTTTCTCACTCACGTCACATACCTTTCTTTCTTCCCCCAGTCGAGGATAATGGGGAGGAGAATCAAAAGAATGCAACTTCCCACAGGTTGGGATAAGAACAGTTTAGTAATTAAAGTATAACACAAATCACTACTGCTACCATCAATAGTAATACAAGAGAAATACAAGGAAAAAGAATACAACTGCTCACCAAGCCCGACCCAGCCAGTGCACCCCCCAGCAGCGAACCCTCCACTGCCAAAAACCTGACCACGCCGTGCACACCCAGTCCACCACCACACCCTTCCGGGTCTCTGCTCTCTGTTTTCACCTCCTGGACATGACGTGCTGTGGTATGGAACAACCTCTTTGGCCAGTTTGGATCAGGTGTCCTGTCTCTGCTTCCTCCTGGCTCCCATTCCTCCCTGGCAAATCATGAGATTCAGAAAGTCCTTGGCCAGACCAAAACATTACCAAGCAGTAACTGAAAACACTGGTGTTATCAGCGCTGTTCCAAGGCCCAAAATCAAAAACACAGCGCTGCACCAGCGACCAAGAAGGAGAAAAAATGACTGCTGCTGCTGAACCCATGGCACTAACCTGGTCCCTTGCTTCCCCGACAACATGCCTGTATTCTTCCCAGGCCGCCTGTCCTTGCTTCCACCTTTTATAAGACTCTTTTTTCCTTTGAATTCTCCTCAGCAGCTCCTTATCCATTCAAGTTTGTCTCCTCTCCCTCCTGCTGCACTTCCTTCTAGTTAGGACACAACAATCCTGAGTTTGTAGTAGGTGATCCTTGAACACCAACCAACAGTCTTGGGCCCCCCTGCCTTCTAGAGCTGTATCCCATGGAACCTTACTGAGCATGTTCCCAAAGAGGCCAAAGTCTGCTCTCTTGAAGTCCAGGGCAGTGAGCTTGCTACACACTCTTCTCACTGGCCTGAGGATCTCGAATTCGACCATCTCATGATCGCTGCAACCAAGGCTGCTCTGGAATGTCACATTTCCAACCAGCCCTTCCCTGTTGGTGAGGATGAGGTCAAGCATGGCACCTCTCCTTGTCGGCTCCTCTATTACTTGCAGGAGGAATTTGTCTTCCACACAATCGAGGAACTTCCTGGATTGCTTATGCTGGGCCTTACAGTCCCTCCAACAGATATCAGGGTGGTTGAAGTCTCCCATGAGAACAAGGGCCTGCGAGCGTGAGGCTGTTCCTATCTGTCTATAAGGTGCTTCATCCACTGAGTCCTCTTGATCAGGCAGTCTGCAACAGATCCCTACAGTAATGTCTCCCATTGCTGTTCTCCCTTTAACCCTGACCCACAAACTCTCTATCGACTGCTCAGCTGTCCCCAGACAGAGTTCCATACTCTCCAGCCTATCCCTAGCATAAATAGTAACTCCATTCATAATTCTTATCTCTCTCTCAGGAAATCCACATTTTGTAGAATAAAATCAACAAAAAGAATCCTTTCAGGAATGGATAAATGAATGGATCAGATTGGAAGCCTGCATTTATTAAAAAAATGAATAGTTAAGTTAATGGTCTTTTCAATTCATGATATATAAATACTGTATAAGATAAGCTGTTTAGATGTGCAGGTCTGTTGTATAGCTTTGGTAAAATTGCTTTTTTTTCCTGTATGGTCCCTGTAAATATTTAATTTTACTGTTGGCTTTTTCTCTGGCATTGAAGAGTGAATATTTTCAAGGATGCTTGTACTGCTGAACTTTATTTTGTTTCTGTTAACATTTTTCTGCCTTCATTTATGTTATGAAGCCATAGGAAGATTTGCAATCAGGTTCCTTTTCCCTAGATGGAAACAAGAAGTGTAACAGTAATTATTTAGGTTCATTTTTCAGCTACAGTTTTCCAGTGAGTTTGTTCTTCGTAAATTTTTCACCAAACTGTAATCTGAAAATAATTTGAAGGAAAAACCTTGTGTTTATTTTATTGTAATTGGGATAAGCTTATTTTAATATGAAATGATTGATAATGATATATAAAACTGCATGGTGTTTTGTCTCATTAAGAAAAATAAACCAGCTCACATTTGTCATATGGTTTAAAATGTGTTGTATTGATGCTCTTTTGTCTATTTTAAATATCTTAAATGGAAAAGATGACTTTTTTTTCCCCTGTACAGGAAAATCTTTCTGCTTCGTCCTGTGCTTCAGCCTCATAGATTCACAGGCAGAATGTGTTTATTTAAAAATGCAAGCTACCAGCTACATAAAAACAAATATGTGCATTTTCACAGGTTTTAATCATTGTAGAAATACTGACCAGTGTTCATTATTTTTGAAAAATGGCATCTTTGAACTACAAAATTTATACAACCTCGCACAAAATGATTTGGGTCAAACAAATATTTCACACAAATAAAGTCAGAAGTAGTATATGTACTACTTTTCTATTGTTTTTGCTGATGTTACTTAATATTAATTACTATTAATATCAGTAATAATAAGACATGACTGTTACTGGCACTTTTTTTAGAATGCTCATTCTTTTTTGTGGCTTCTATTTAATTTACTTTCCATTTTGTGCAAAATTTTCCAAAAGTTAACAATAATAGCAAATTATAAATTATAAATATAAAAATAGCAAACAATAGCAACCTCAACATCATCAACAACAACAATAATAATAATGATAATAATAGTGAGTTGATATTAGCATTGAAATTACTCTTAATTTCACTGTTGCCCAGGATGTTCAGTAGTAGAATCATAGAATCATAGCATAGTTAGGGTTGGAAAGGACCTTAAGATCATCTAGTTCCAACCCCCCTGCCATGGGCAGGGACACCTCTCACTAAACTGTGCCACCCAAGGCTCTGCCTAACCTGGCCTTGAACACTGCCAGGGATGAAACACTGCATATGAAACCGACATGTAGAAAGAGTGATCTCAGTTATAAAAACCTGCAAGGGTAATATAGAAGAAAGTGGGCAAGAAAAAAAAGGACATAAGAATAAGTACTGATGAAATATGCTAAATGCTTATTTCCGGGTTTTGACTTTATAATTTTAGAAATAATTTTACTTACATATAATCCAATATGTTCTTATAATCTAATATGTATAATAAAGTTTTAACAGAAAATAAAGAATAAATGATAAGAAAACTACATCCTACAGGGTCATCCTACGTTTAATCTCTTAGGATAAATATATTTCATATCCACACCTGAGAGACAATCATGACATGTTGTGAAAGAAACCAGGACGTACTAAAAAAAAAAATCAAAAAACAAAACAAAACAAAAAAAAAGAGTTATTTATTCTTTAAAGTGACTTTTTTTATTTTAAAAGTTATTTTTAAAATATGTGTTTTACTGTTGAAGATCCCGTTTGCTATTGGTAACTTTCTAAGATATTTCTAAGCAGTATTGCTAAAAACTTGCAAGAATTTCCAGTCTTTGGAATGGATAATATTTCCTTTGGTAAGAATCAGTCAGTAATGCAGAAGTTCTTATGCAGTCTGGAAGAAACAACATCATATGACTTGGAAAAACAATGTAATGTTATATGTAATAAATACAAATCAAAACAGATAGTTTAAAAACATTCTTTAAGTTGAAATACAAATGACAAATGTATTCATAGGTATTTTGTATAGGTTACTACAGATGCGGAAAAATAAAATGCAGAAGAAACTATTGTGGCAACTCTACTTCCTTCTTATAAGCTGTTGCATATGTCCAGACTGTTATCAAAATATCACAGGACAGAAGGTTTGCATGATGAATCATACAATATTTGAGACTAAGAATAAGTAGATTTAAAAATTAAAGACATATATTAAATTACTCCTTTTCAATGAAGGAAGGAAAATGTAAATCTGAAAGTGGATCTTATCTAGTGATGTGTAGCACAGTCATTCACTCCAGAATTGTGTGTGTATGGTGTTATTAATTTCAATCCCTTTATTCCTTTACATAACTTTTTTCAGGCTTATAACTTTTTTCAGACTTTTATCCTTTCATTGTTTCCACACGCCCTTAAATTATTTTTATCTAGCCAGTCCCCTTCCTTTCAAACATCAAATAGTTTATCTTTCCTCATAGTCATGTTTATTAAGTTTCTTCTCATAGCAAGCCTCTACAAAATGAAGTTCATTGTATTTTCTGTCTGTGGAATCTTCAGCAAACTGCAAAAAGTGAAATTCTATGTAGTTTGCTGCTTTCTTGCACTTTAATGTCAGCGTTGTTTGAAAGCTATTTGCTATAGGCATCTGAGGCATGCATGTATTCATCTTGTAATTATTGGTCAGTTATGTTACCCTGAGCTAATAAATAGACAAGGTTTAACTTGTAGTCTGAAGTAATTATGAAAAAGTGTATCTACCAGATTATATCAAACATTCAAACACAAGAAAACCAGTAGAAATGGCAATAGAAAAGCAAGGTTAAGGTTACTGTAGCATTACCTTCTCAAATATGTTCTTCATAGAATAAAGTCAGAAAGGAACCTCTGGATTGGGCAGAGTAATCGAATACACAAAGTGCTGTGTTATAAAGTAGCTGTGGGTATTTTTTAGGTTTGCATTTCCATATTTAGCTTTAAAGAACATCAGTAATCCAGCCTGTAAATCAAGATTATATTTAAAGTGGCTAAACCTGAATCTCACAAGAGAAATACTGTCTTGTCAGCAACTGGTTAAAAAGAGCAGGGAAGTCATAGGTTATAACTGATATTTTTCCCCCTTACTTCTTTAATACTGAAAAAGCTAGAGAATAATGTGACTTGAACTTTGAAATGTAAAGCTTTGTAAGATTTCATAAGTTGAAATACAAACAGTACTTAAATATAATACTTAGCCGATGTGCAATGCACTGGTTCCATTGAAGACATTTATACCAGAAAGCTATTCATACTGGCTGAAGACACTATAGATGATAAATGTTTTTCAAAAACCCAATATATAAATAAAATAAAAGATATGATAACGTATTTATCAATGCAACAAAGACTACAAAGAGGGTTATTTTATTCAATTACTATTTTAAGGTGTTTAGAGAGTTAAAGATGAAAATTATCAGTAAGGCTTAAATGGAGACTTATAGTGGAAACATCCATATTTGGTGTTTATTCAGATAGCCCATGTCACCCTATATATATATTTTTTTATTTTCATATCTCTTTTGAACAATATAACTAGCTTGCGAACAGGCAAGGTGCCATTTTAACAGATGGTTGAGAATGTAGAAACCAAAGACCATGAATGAACATCTTATGTGTTTGCTGAGAGCATGAGTCCCAGTAGGAAACACCTAAACATCTGCCTGTCCTAAGGTTATCAACCTATGGTTGAGGGGATATGCCATCACTAATCTAATTATTCAACAGAGATGCTTACTCAAAAACTCAGCACTCAATCGCTATTAAAAAAAAAAAAAAAAAGTTATATTAGGGAGAAAAAAATCGCAAATTAAATTTTTGCCTTATAAAATTTCTCTAACGAGGTAAAATAAATGAAGCAAATGGCTCTAGCAGATTAGTGACAAAGTTTTCACAGTAGTTTAGAGGCACTTTGCCACAAACAACTGTAAGCTCAAAACATTTCTGTATTCTTCCTCTAAGGAGTTCTGACCAACACATTTTCTGGCCATTCAAAAATGCTTTCAGCTGCAATATATATGAAGCTTTTCTCAGTGGTCAGATAGCACAGAATATAGAAATTGGGAGAGATTCTTACCTCAGGAAATTATTCCTTTTAAAGATAAGTATATTTTTAATGCGCTACAATAATTATTTCTAATATTTTTTTCTTTAACAAAACCATTTCTAACATAATTTCCTCCACCAAGATATTTTTCTATTTAATATAATTATATAATTTCAGAAGAGGAGTCTTTTCCTAATCAATATATATAATTATCTCCATGCTAAGTTGTTTTGGTTTGGTTTTTGGTGGGTTTTTTTATTAGACAGTTAATTTCAGCAGAACATATATAGTATCTCAATATTTTGTTGGTTCATACATTTCCCAGGTTGTCTGGTAACTCTATACTTCTAAGAAATAAAACCATCTACAAACATTTTATTTAATATTTGTATAATTATCTGCTTATTTTATATTATCTTCAAAATATACAAGACTTATTACTCTATTGGGATTATGATTTTTATACACTCTGTGCAGGCCATGTGTTAAAAGATAATGATACTTATAAATGCAGTAACGGTAAATGTCTCTTGACAGAGTGAAACAGAAAGCTACTCAATCTAGATCTAACCATGTGTCCTAGGTTCAGCAGTAGCCGTCATTTTTTTCTCCTTAGTAGCTGGTGCAGTGCTGTGTTTTTGACTTTTGGCCTGGGAACAGCGCTAACACCGATGTTTTTAGTTACTGCTCAAATGTTTAGTCTGATCAATGACTTTCTGAGACTCATGCTTTGTCAGGGAGGAGAAGACAGAAGGAAGCAGAGACAGGACACCTGACCCAAACTAGCAAATGAGGTATTCCATACCACATCACATCATGCCCAGGATGTAAAAACTAGGGGCAGTGAGACAGAAGAGTGGGGTCATTGCTGGGTCGTGGAGTGGTGAGCAATTGTATTTTCTTCCCTTGTTGTTTCCCTTGTCATTATTATTATTGGTAGCAACAGCAGTGGTTTGTGTTATACCTTAGTTACTGGACTGTTCTAATCTCAACCTGTGGGAGCTACATTCTTTCAATTCTCCTCCCCATCCCCCTGGGAGCCGGGGGGAAGAAAGAGGGAAAAGTGAGTGAGAGAAATGTGTGAGTTACAGCTGGGCTTAAACCACAACACCATTGTTGAAGCTACATATTATAATATAGCATTTATTGAGTAAGTAATGATTAGGAAACTGGCTAAGGCACATGCATATTACTTTACAGTACAAGTCTACAACAGCAGGCTTTCTGACTATTTGCCATCCTAGTTTTTTGATTATCTTCAGTCCATAACATTGCTTATAGAGAATGTCAGTTTTAAAGTAGACTGCCAAAGGACTGTAAAAATCTGATGAATATTAGATATTCACATGAAATTTATTAACGCTGTATACGCAATCATCTGTTACATTATGCTTGTTTTACAAAGCATTTGTTTCAGAAGTATTTTCAAGCTGTCAAAGTCTAAAACCAGCATTTTCAACATTAATGAGTATGTAAAATCATTATGTTTGTTGAAATGCAGTCTAAAAGGCTTTTGATTATACCTGTTATTTTATAGTCTTACAGAATAAAGATTTGGAGGGGGGATCTGAAGGAGATAGATTTTTTTTTTTTTTAATAACCAAGTCCTAAACCCAAAAAGGCTTTCACAAAGCTAAAGATAGTATTATTAATAGTATCTTTGAATGAACAAGAGCACAGGCATAAAAGCATTAATCCAGGAGGGAAGGATTCCAGTGTAATCAGCATTCTGCTTTTATCAGAATTACAGTTATTCAACCTAACAATGAGAAGAGGTAGGGAACTTTACTTACTTGCAAACACATATATGCATATGTTGTAGTTTAAGCTGCAAATCATGCAGTTTGCTCACTCACTCCCCCCTCTTTCTTCACCCCTACTCCGGGGGGGGGGGGGGGAGGAGAGGAGGGGGTGAAGAATTGTCATGGGTTCAGCAGTAGCAGTCATTTTTCTCCTTCTTGGTAGCTGGTACAGCACTGTGTTTTTGATTTTGGGCCTGGGAGCGGCACTGATAACACCAGTGTTTTCAGTTACTGCTTACTGATGTTTTGTCTGGCCAAGGACTTTCTGAGTCTCATGCTCTGCCAGGGAGGAGGGAAGCCGGGAGGAAGCAGAGACAGGACACCTGATCCAAACTGGCCAAAGAGGTTATTCCATACCACAGCATGTCATGTCCAGGATGTGAAAACAGGGAGCAGAGACCCGGAAGGGTGTGGTGGTGGACTGGGGGTGCACAGGCATGTTCAGGTTTTTGGTACTGTGAGTTCGCTGCTGGGGGGTGCACTGGCTGGGTCGGGCTTGGTGAGCAGTCGTATTCTTTTTCCTTGTATTTCTCTTGAATTATTATTGATGGTAGCAGCAGTGATTTGTGTTATACTTTAGTTACTAAACTGTTCTTATCTCAGCCTGTGCGAGTTGCATTTTTTTTTTTTTTATTCTCCTCCCCATCTCCCCGGGACTGGGGGAAGAAAAAGAGGGGAGTGAGTGAGTAAAACTGCGTGGGTGAGGGGCTTAAACCACGACAAGAATCTAAAGAATTTAACTCCCACAGGTTGAGATAAGAACAGTCCAGCAACTAAGGTCCAACACAAATCACTACTGCTACCACCAATAATAATAATGACCAGGGAAATACAAGAGAAGAGGATACAACTGCTCACCACCTGACAACCGAGCCGTGAGCTGAACTTTTCCAGGTTCCTGCTCCCAGTTTTTCCTTCTGCCATGGGGTCAGCAGCAGCAGCCATTTTTCTCCTTTGTAGTAGCTAGTGCAGCCCTGTATTTTCAACTTTTGGCCTGGCAACAGCACAGATAACACCGATGTTTATAGTTATGGCTTAGAATATTTTGGTCTGACCAAGGACTTTCTGAGTCTCATGCTCTGCCAGGGAGGAGGGGAAGCTGGGAGGAAGCAGAAACAGGACATCTGACCCGAACTAGCCAAAGAGGTATTCCATACCACAGTACATCATGCCCTGGATGTACAAACTAGGGGCAGCAACCCGGAAGAGTTTAGTTCACGGCTCGGTCATCAGGTGGTGAAGAGTTGTATCCTCTTCCCTTGTATTTCTCTTGTCATTATTATTATTGGTGGTAGTAGTAGTGATCTGTGTTATACCTTATTTAGTGGACTGTTCTTATCTCAACCCATGGGAGTTACAGTCTTTCGATTCTTCTCCCCATTCCGCCCCCACCCCCCCCCGACTCCGGGGGGGAGAAAGAGGGGGAAGAGAGTGATTGGGCTGAGTGATTTACGGCTTAAACCATGACACCATCCTGGGCATGATGTGCTGTGTTATGGAATACTTCTTTGGCTAGTTTGGGTCAGGTGTCCTGTCTCTGCTTCTTCCCGGCTTCCCCTCTTTTCTGGCAGAGCATGAGGCTCAGAAAGTCCTCGGTCAAACCAAACATTCTAATCTATAACTATTAACATTGGTGTTATCAGCGGTATTCCCAGGCTGAAAGTCTAAAACACAGTGCTGCACCAACTACTAAGGAGAAAAAACACTGCTACTGCTGAACCCATGGTAGCCTGTCACTATGTAGCTAGCAAATGGAATTTATTTATATAATTTGAAGCACTTGCATAAAATAAGAAATTTTCATGTTATTAATATTCCTTTTCTTTTTAAGTTCACTTGTAGACTTAATAGACTATGTCCTACATGTAGTACATGGAAATAATGCTTTTGTGAGTTTCTTTTGGAAGTGTCTGACTGCTATCATGAAGGTTATGTTTGATTTTTTTTTACTTTACTGTTCAAAGTGAAAGAAAGTTTACAAGACAGGTAAAAAAAAAAATAGCATAATTGTTAACTACCAGTAGAAATAGTTATGAATATTTAATAGACAAAAAAAGTATTAGTAAAATAGATTTATTTGTAAAGAAATAAAATTATTTTTATATTTAGATGAAATTATATATCATATAAAAATTACATATATAAATAAAAATACATATTTATATATCAATTTCTAAATAAATACAAAAATTGTATACAATAATGAAAAGAAATAAAAATTAATTTTAAATTAATCATCATACGTAAGCTGAAATCACAATGTATTCTGAAAATAACCAGTTTGCTGTTTATAACAAGTATGTTAAGGTCCTTTCAAATCCTAACTATTCTATGATTCTATGATTCTATGTTATAAAATATGTTATATGATTTGTAACAAAGCTTTATAATTTATAGTAATTTATTTTACAATTAATAGACTTCGACTTCATTTTCTTTCCACAATTAATTTCATGCCAAAAGATAATAAAATATCTATTTTAGAGGAATCTTGATTTCAAGATCCCTTAAAAATATATCTGTTTAAATCATCTCTTGATTTCAACAGAAGTAATCATATATATAAAGATAGTTGTGAGTATAAAATATTTATTGAATCCTTGTTATGTGCAACTGATCTTGTAAATGTTCTGCAAAGAACACAAAAATCTAAAGCATAGTATTACCCAGTTAACAGAGATTATTCATGACTAGAAAATTGGATTGAAAAGCATCAGAAATATTTTCCAATTTCTATTGGTTTTCCTTAGGAAGTAATCCTTTACTGTAAGGATAGTGAGGTGTCAGAACAGGTTGCCTGGAGAAGTTGTGGATGCCCATCTTTGGTAGTGTTCAAGGCCAGGTTGGATGGGGCTTTGAGCAACCTGATTTTGTGTGAGGTGTCCCTGCCTGTGTGAGGGTGTTGGAACTAGATGATCGTTAAGGTCCCTTCCAACCTTAACCATTCTATGTTTCTATGATTTCAGAAATGTATTTGCTAACTTTCTTTTGCCTTGATGGTCAATGTCAATATCAAAGATGGATTTTTTTTTTTTTTTCACTTTAGTAACAAATGTATGGATCATCAATAGTTTTGAGAAACTGTGTTTTGTGAATATGATTAAACAAAACAATTCTCTGGAAAAATGACATGTTTTTGAAAGGGTGATCTTCAGTTTTGTTAGAAGAATGTCTCTTCTGCATTTACGCTCAAGCTATATGCTTTATATTTTTATAGTAAGAGAAGTCTTTAGATGTTCTTGAGTAGATGCAGGTCTATAGATGTGTAGAGAACTGCAACATACGCAGTCTGCTTCTTTTTTTAGGGAACTCAGTTGTTTCTCACTTAGGTCTGACAGAACATGCTAAAAACAAAAACGCAAAGCAGATTAGAGCACAGTTTCTCGTGTGTCTACTAATTTATAATTGTAGATATACTTATGTGTACAGAAGATGATCTTTTCTGCCAAATTACCTTATTCTCTTCAGGTAATTATATATAATTACTCCACAAACAACATCATTAAAACCTGGCAGCTCTGTCAGGAACATCACGATCTTTAATACAAACATTCCTGAAATGAAAGGGATATAACCAACAGCCCAAAATCTGGGCTACATGGCAGTCGCTTAAAGAGAGGACAAAAGAAAAAAAAAAAAAAAAAAAAAAAAAAAAAAAAAAGTCTTAATCTTGCTCTGTTCCAGAGGTTTTTACTAGTTTGAGATGCAAGTAACTCCAGACAACAGAGAACTCATCTCTTTCTCACTGTCTTTCTCGAGGAGATCTGTGTAGCGAATGGATCTAAACGTGATTCATATCACAATTAACTCCTTACACACACTTCTGTGATTTGCATCCAGCAGTAAATAGATTATACATTTGCACACATAGCTTCATTCATTTCATGCTTGAAATTAATTTCTGTTACATAAACCAGTTGGCTATTGCCAAAATATTTTTTTTTTCATCAGAACAAATACTTGAGCTGTTAATATTTTCTACAAGATGAAATTCCAAAGACTTTATGTAAAAAACTGAAACATGATTTTTCCAGACTTTGTAAGAATGTTAGTTTGTGTCCTGATTCTTGACTTTATGGATTTTATATCTTATTTTCATTCAGTCAGAATTAAAAAATAACACAGGAAAATCCATGAAAATAATTATCTCTTATACAACCAATAGCATAAAGACTTGCAAGTCTGTGAGGCTCTAAGAAGGACCCATTTTAAGCTGCTAAAAATACTGAAAGAATTGTCTCTTCTGTAACAACTGATATTACAGCTTGCACCATTTTCTGATAGCCCAAACTTATGTTTATTGAACTAGGAAGTGCTTACAGTGATACTTGGAACTAGCAGGTACAAGTACATCACAGGGTTTTAGATTATTGGGTTTTTTACTTTTCAGAAAAAGAACACCCAAGCAGTTGATCTTTTGGCCAACAGAAAAGGAAGGAATTTATCTTTCAATCGTTTCCATTTGGTATGGTCTACAACTTAAGCTATGAATGAAGTATGGAAGTTGAGACTGGATAAAAGAGAGTGGTAGGGGAAAGTGTCTGTATGTTTTGCCTTTGTTTCTCACCTTCCAACTCAATTTTTTAACTTTCAATAAATTTATTTTTCCCAAGACAGTCTGTTTTGCCTGTGATAGTACTTAGAAAGTGCTCTCCTTGTCTTTTTCTTGACCTGCAGCTTTTCTATCTTATTTTCTCCTCTATTCTGTTGAGAAGGCAAAGTAGGTGGGCATATGGCAGCCAGGCCACTACAACCCACCTCAGGCCACTATTAATATTTTAGTCCTTCTTGATAAGTCATTCATGTCACTATTTTTCTGTTAGTTTTAATTTATGTTTGTATCTTTTTAAAGTCCATAGAACTGCTCCACAGATGAATTCTTATTTTCTGTATGAAATCTAATAAACCACTCTAGGAAACTACAAAACACTTATCATATGTATTCCCCTGACTATTTAGCAATAGATTTTAATACTCAATTATTGCTTCCTAAAATTATTAGTGATCCCACTTGTTCAGTGTAAAATTAAATTTTTTGTTACTCATTTTGAAGTCGGGATACAGAAACAGTGTTTTTTTTTCCCTTTCTTGACAAGAAATTAATTTTCTGTGACTCACCTTTCTTTTTGAACTTTCTTAAGCTTTTTGTAAGAGATGGATCCAGGAAGCTACTGTATTTTTGGAATATTAATGAAGATACCTCAAAATTTCTACCTCATAAGAGGCAATAAAGATATGCAGTGTTGCAAGTAACAAGCATGCTCCTGTGGGCACTAAGAATTTGATTTAATTTATTTAATTGAAAAATTAAAGGAAATAAAATCACAGTTCCCATGGGCAATGTTTTTGAAATACTCTAATACTGTGAAATACAGGAATTCCCATGATGCAAATATAGATTAAAGCATCATAAATTGTGGATCAGGGTGCAATCCTTTTACATGACAGTAAAGATGAAATAACAAAGTGAAAAACAGTAGTTACTTTGCAGAGTCCATGAGCATTACATAAGTTGAAATACTTATATGAGGCTCAAAATTCAGTGATATTAATATAATTATTATAACACAGCATATATGTACTGTTACCACAAAAGTCGGTCAGAGAAACTCTCTGAGACTCAATTTGGAGCTTTAGAAAGCAGGCATTCTTTATTACAGTGCTGGGTGCAAACGCAAATAGTTTTGCAAAGGTGAGCACACCTGTTACTTGCCAGCAATAGCTATATAAATTTAGCATACTTGTGCATATTTGCAGGTTTTCCATTAAATTATCTGCATATTAATGAGATATTCAGGAACTAATTATGATACCTGTATTCTAAATAAGCATGTGTTTTCTTGCTGAGTGGGTGTCTCTGGTGGTCCCTGATAGTCGTCTTGACTGTATTTACTGACTGACCTCACTGTTTGTGCATGTTCACAAGATCCTAGTGCTGCATTAGCAGTGGTATGTCCTTGCTTTCACTCTGTTCCAGTCAGTATCTGTTATCTTGAAGGTTGCATCCTTGGTCTTATTCACTGCCTCCTTAGTTGCTATCAGTCCAATGATGCTCCTTCCTTCATCAGCCAGACATTCCTTACTCCTTATGCCTTAGCAAGTTAGAACACTTTGATGTTTTTTACTAATAAGTTAAAAGCCACACACACTACTGGTAGTTTAAACCTATAATTTAACCCTACATACTACCTTCAAAACTTTGAATAACTAAATGTAGAAGTTATCTTAATGCTCTTTTTAATGTTCATGTATTAAAAATATGTTTTTAAGATATAGTAATGCATAAAATTAGAATTAATTATGCAGCTTTTTTAGTTTATCAGTTAATATCTGGCAGTCAAAAGTACACTGAAATTATCAACATTGAAGTATTGAGCTCTGATAAGAGGTTACATAGTAGAGTAGTGTGTATGTGTATATATTGAGCTATGCCTGAAATGTTATGTGGTAAAAAAGAGTCTTTAAAAAATCCCAGAGGTTTTTTTGGAGCTACTACTAGTGTTGCTAAATATGCTACATCCCTAGCTGAAAAAAGTGGATAAGCTTAGGGCTTAAATTTGTCCTTCAGTATCTCCATCAGAGATCATATATATTATAAATAAGGATCTCTATTTAACACGGTAGTCAGATTGATTTTGTGAATTTGTAGCTAAAAGTTGGATTTCATTAATTATATAGTCACAGCAGGATTTTAATAAAGAAATTTCGATAAAGAAAACATACAGCTGAAGAGTGACCAGCAAATTTGACAACAATGACCTGAGGAATATACGCTGGAGGTTTATTTTTCTTCTAATGCATCATTCTTATCTTAACTTCCTGACAAAATAATGATGAAAACAGTCTCATAATGAGATTTACCCAATTTTCTTGGAACTTCTTGAAATGTTTTTGTTTGTTTGTTTGTTTGTTTGTTTGTTTGTTTTTTTATGCAATAGGACTCTGGTTGCCTAATCTAAATCTAAAAGAAGAGAATATTTACAATCAGCCTAGTCCAACAAGAACTTTATATTACAAACAACAACAAAAAAAAAGTTCTTCAGTATCACAATGTCATAACAGTGTTGAAACAACTCATAAGTGTAGCCTCTCAATTATGTTTCATTCCTTTTGAAAAACAATTTTCTGTTCTTCTGAAACAGAGGACTACAAAGCTTCAAGGAATTTTGCCATTTTATTCACTTCTACATTGCTCACCAAGGTAAACAATGAAAATATTGAATTTCACTTTATGCAAACAGCATTTAGAATATTTCTACATTTGCCATCCGACTATACATGCCTTCAAAAAGCTACTTTATTCAGATGCCTCTCTGCTTCTAAAATACCCCAGTAGGAAGCTCATATACCCTTGTGTATGATAATTCCCAGCAGCTTCTCATGATGCATTTTGTTATTTTAATGGCTGCCATTTTGTCTCAATTAACTGTTAAACACTACAGCGATTCTAGCACTAAGAATGACAGCGAAGTTATTCACTTTTTTACCTCATCCTAACAATCTAAAAGCTAAAACTTTAGGAAATATTTATGAAATGTTTATTCTTATTCAAGTTCAAGCACAATCATTTTGAACACTTAACATTATTTCTCATCATAATCCCTTTTCTAGAAAATCAAGCGGATGATCACTGTTGGTGACTGCAAAGGTCTTTTAATCAGATCCTTGTAAGAAGAAAGATAGGTACTTTTGCTAGGGAAAAAGTACACCAGGGACAAGCATGTTCATTCAGTATTCTGACTCAGCCAAGCTCCTAAAACATTGTGTATCTGTAATTCAATAAGGTAGTTCTTTGTGGTTTTTTTTCCATAATATTATATAATAACTTGGTTCTGTTCTTTAACTAGCTATGTAATTTCAATTTGAAAGATATGTAATATATATGGATGTTTATTGATATATGATTGTGAGCTATATGGATGTTTATGAGCCACATGTACAACGCACCCTGAGCCGCAAATCGACGTGACAACGCTTGACCACGCAATGACAAGGCATTGTTTGTTAATCAATGTTGGGAATCTTTACTGTTTTGAAACAGGTCTTTAAGACTCATGTTTTTTTGCTGAAAATGCCTTTTTTAAACCTGAAACGACATTATCTATTCTAGAGTGTGTATGCTGCTCAGTTATGTGAGAGTGATACTTGCCCTGAATGAGTTCTCACTATTGAACTTTATTGCCTTAGGTATTTCCTTAACTACATAAAACTCAGAAAATAATATTGTCATGGTTTAAGCCCAGCTGTAGCTCATGCAGTTCGCTCACTCACTCCTCCCTCTTTCTTCCCCCCTGCTCCCAGGGGGTTGGGGAAGAGAATCAAGAGAATGTAACTCCCACAAGTTGAGATAAGAACAGTTCAGTAACTAAGGTATAACGCAAACCACTGCTGTTACCACCAATAATAATAATGACAAGGGAAACAACAAGGGAAGAGAATATAACTGCCCACCACCCCACAACTGATACCAAGCCCGACCCAGCAATGATTCCACTCTTCTGACTCACTGCCCCTAGTTTTTACATCCTGAGCATAATGTGCTGTGGTATGGAATACTTCTTTGTCTAGTCAGGTGTCCTGCCTCTGCTTCCTCCTGGCTTCCTCTCCCCCCTGGCAGAGCATGAGACTCAGAGAGTCCTTGGTCAGACTAAACATTTGAGCAGTAACTAAAAACATCAGTGTTATCAGTGATGTTCTCAGGCTAAAAGTCAAAAACATGGCATTGCACCAGCTACTAAGAAGGAGAAAAAAAAAAATGACTGCTACTGCTGAACCCAGGACAAATATTCTTGCTGAAAGTAACATTGGTTGTTTTCTTTTTTTTTTTTTTTCATGTCAATCCACTGTGAAAATGACTAGAAACTAACAAGTAATGTCTGTCCTAGCTTATAGTGTTACTTCTAAGAACTAGGTTTATTGATAAATGGAAAAAAAATCACTAGGTCTTTGAAAATCATATACTTTTCTGTCTCCTTGATATTTTCTTCCAACACAGTAATGATTTAATTAAATTGAAGCTCTTCTGAAAGACAACTGAATACCAACTGAATTCTTTTGCTGTGCCTCTGATATACTGTTATGCCTCGGAGTTTATTATACTTTAATTTCTAGATATTATGGTTTCTACCCATAAGCATTCCATATGCTTGTTAGAGTCTTGCATTAAACCTATTCTGATAGATGAATGTTGAGCTGTGAAATCTGAGAAAATAAATTCAAATTATTTTGAAAATCTCCATTTCAAAAATAATATATGGCTCCTTTGTACTCTTTTTGAGACAAGGTAAAATATATGGGATGGAAAGGTAAATATCCTGAAATTACTTTAGGATGCTGTGAAAGAGGCTGATGTGGAAAAAAAAGAAAAAATAAAAAAAAAAGTGGGCTACATGTGTTTAATAGACAGCATTTCCAAATAACTGAAATGCTGAAATGATTAATACACAGTATTTCTATATACCTGAGTTCAGCAAAATAAGCTAATGAAATTTCCATGGAGCATATGAGTATTCTTTGCAGTACTGTTTAGTGATTTACCCCCTCTGTTAATGTTCTGCTGTCTGGAATATACTGGAAAAATTTCTTTTGCTTAAAACAACAGATTATGACAAATGTCATGACTTCAGCCTGGGGGAATAGCAGTAAAGAAATGCATATTTAGTAGTGGAAAAGATTGTATATTACCGGCCTACTTATACAGAATTCTTTTTTTTTTTTTTTGTACTCATAAATTCAACAAAATAATACTATATTGATAGATATGCATATTTTATATACTTGTTATAACCCTATATGCAAATTCTATTTGGATAATACACATAGAGACACAAGTATGTATTTATATATGTATTTATATATAGCCATTTTTTTTTCCTGGTATATTGATTATTATAATCTCCATCAACTTTATGTCCGACTAATTCCACTGATGTAAGTAGTCAATTCTTATTTATATAATACTTATTTATACAGGAAAACCTGTATTTATACAAAAAGACAAGATTTAAGTGCATGAAAGGCTCAGGGCTTCACAGTCTGGGTTTTAGGTTTATAATAATAATAGTTTAATTTTCAAAATGCACCAAGTGAATATTAAGTGTTTTTAAGGCAAAAATAAACTTCTATAACTTCAAATATTTTTGTTTCTTTAGTTTTTTTTTTTGTTTTTTTTTTTTTTTTTTTTGGCTAACTTGTATTTTTATGTTAAACTTCAGATTTGAAATTTTTAGCAAAATGTAGTTAATATTTAAATTGGCAATATTCATGGATCTTAATTGTTACTTCTAACTAAGTGTTCAGCAATCACATTGCATTATAAATGTAAACCTTTCGTCTCTAAAAATAGGATATGTACAAGCTCTTTATTTCATTCTAATCACTTTCCTACACTTGGACATAATATTAGTTTTACCTTCAGGCTATCAGAAAAAAAACTACTTTCATACATCTTTTCTTGCATACATTAGACTGCCTAAGGCAAAGCACTACTGGCAAAGCATTAACAAGGAAGTACCTATAGGTGTTTACTGCAACAATCCAAGGAAGATGAAATTGTGTGGTAGTAATATTAAAAAAAGCAAGTAAAGGGAAAATAATCCACAGTGTTTTCATAAGTATGAATGTTATGTTTATTACACATTTACTAAATGCACAATTATCTGCTGCTGCTCATAAAACATTTGACCTTTAGAAATACTTTTCCTGCTAACAGCACCATACCACTGGAATAGACAACCTCTATATTTTAAACAGCATTCACGTGGTTCTGGAGAGGTCTTTTTAGAAGGCAACAGCCTTAGTGTGGATGTTACAGTAGCAATCAAGTCAGGAGAGCATATTTCCTAGTCAGCCAGTGTTTTGTGGATCAGAAGCCTGAATGTAGGTGTTAACACTGACTTTTTTTTTTTCTGAAAAAACTGTTTTTCCGTCTGAAAAACACTTCCAACTACTTATCTACTTTAAGTATCCACTGACTTCCTTTCCTCAATGTTATGGGTTCAGCTTCCCCCCCCCCCCCCCCCCCAGAGTCTCATGTTACGCAGGGAAAGAGAGAAAAGCTGGGGGAGGGGAGACAGGGCGCCTGACCCGGGCTGACCAATGAGGTTATTCCATACCACAGCACGTCATGCCCAGGAGGTAGGATTCGGGGGCAGGGCTCTCGCGGCACACCGTGGGGGGAGCGGCGCGCAGTCTCTCTCTCTTGCCACGCGGTCTCTGGAGCGGCGCGCGGTCTGGGGAGCAGTATGCGGTCTCTCGGCTCGCTCAGGCAGCAAAACGGTTGTATCCTCTCCCTTTGTATTTACTTTGTCATTATTATTGTTGTTGGCGGTGGCAGTAGTGATTTGTATTGTATCTTAGTTACTGGACTGTTCTGATCTCAACCCATGGGAGTTACATTTTCTTTGGTTCTTCTCCCCATTTCCCCCCCATTGGAGTGCGTGGGGGGGGGGGGGGGAAGGAGGGAGAAGGGACATTTACAGCTTAAACCGCCAAAGTTTTTGGCGCCCAACATGGGGCACTTAAGGGTTGAGGTAAAGACAAAATAGCCACTTGTCACAATGCTGATTTACTGGCTCTCAAAGTTGTTGCTCTGGTTCTCACAGTTTCAGTGTATGATACTTTACTTACAGCCGGTTCTTCTTATGTTGTTTTTCAGATCTGGGTTTTGGGTTAAGATTCTTGTTACATTATACTGTATTGCACGGATTGTTAATAAAATAGACTTAGTGATCATGAAACTGACCCGGTTTGTGTTTCCAGTGTGGCCACCAACTCTATACTTTGGGAGGTATATAATGGAAGTTCTTAGCAATTACATGTCTTTTTTCACCTCCTCGGGTGGTCAGCCTGTGAAGGAGACATTCTTTTGTGCTCCCAGTGCCCCCACCAGGCCGTATACAACACTGTTTGAGAATTCTGAAGGTTTTGAATGGCCTTTAGATACCCTTTGAGATCTGCCTGCTGGTGGTGATGGGAATTATCATGTTGGCACACATATTGAATATGTTGTACTCACAACTATTTAGTCTTGTGTGGAGGGTTAAGCAGAGTGGGGTGTGGGCCATGTCTGGGGTTAGACCACAATCCAGCATGGCCAAGAGATTTTCCCCAAGGCTGGACAGTCATGAGTGGCAGGGTGTGTGGGATAGTACGGGCAAGTATCTAGGCCAGTGGGCCCCTCCAGTGCTTTGGAACTTCACCAATGAACAAATGCAAAACCCAGAAAAATTAGTAAAACATTTAAAGGAGGTGTGTGATCATTCTGGTCACACCAGAGATGGACAAATCATGGCAACGTGCTGGGGCTTGGCTTATGCTTACAGAGCCTTGTTTAACACTGTCCAGCATCTTCAACAGGAAAAAACCACCTCTGGATCTGAGGGCGGAGTAATGGACAGCGCAGTTAATCTAGCTCCAAGTACAGCAGCTACATCACCACCAGCGACAGGTACAGCCACGACTCAAACCCCAGTGACAAGTACGGTGGCTACCCAAACCACACTAATAATCACTGCAGCTAAACCAGAGGACCAACTCATACCAATATTGGTTGCCCCTGTACGCAAGAGGAAAAGCAAAGAAGAGGTAGAAAAGACAAAACAAGACAAAGAAACGTCACCACCTGGGACAGCATCTGACCAGGAGTTGTTGCCACATGACGAAGAAGAAGAAGAAAAGGAAGAGGTGACTTCTCGATCTCGGACCTCAACCGAGCTACGGAATATGCGAAAAGACTTTACCCGTCAGCGAGGGGAGCACATCATCACCTGGCTGCTCCGATGCTGGGACAATGGGGCCGATGGTCATGAACTAGAAGGTAGTGAAGCCAAACAGCTGGGATCACCTGCCAGGGAAGGGGGAATTGACAAAGCAATTGCAAGAGAGAAAAAGTCCCTCAGCCTTTGGAAGCGGCTCTTGGCAGCTGTGAAAGATAGGTTTCCATACAAGGATGATGTTATGAGTCGTTTGGCCAAGTGGACTACTCTAGAGAAAGGCATCCAGTCTCTGAGAGAATCAGCCATTGTAGAGATGATCTATATCATCAAGCTGAATGTTGGGGATATACCCATAGACCCAGATGAAATTGAATGTACACGACCCATGTGGCTGAAATTTACACGAAATTCACCCCAATCATATGCCCATTCATTGGCAGCAATAACCTGGAGTGACATAAGACCACAAACAGTGGATGAAATGAGTTATAAACTCCGAGAGTCTGAAGATAATATCACCCCTTCCATCATCTCAGCTGCTGGAAAAACTGTCCCAGAACCTCCAACAATTGAGAGACGATCTATCCAGCTCCTCATGTGTACCAACACAGGTCTCAGCTATTAACAGAAGGCGTCCCACTCTTTGAGAGAGAAGATATAGAAGGTATACACCACAGGGCCACCCTATGGTTTTACCTGCAGGATCATGGAGAAGATATGATGGAGTGGGATGGAAAGCATACTTCAGTTTTGGAGGAGCGGGTGCGAGAACTGAAAAAGAGAGCAAAGCTCAAGTCTGATCACCCCATGAAGGCTGCGGCTTCAGTCTCTGGTGAGCAGGTTCCCAGTTGGCGTGGAAGAGCAGATTTTACCTCAGCTCCTGTGATGAAGAAGAATAATCCTTCTCTACAAGACTGTGAGTGACCAATGTGATGACTACTAGAGGGGCCCTCGCCTCCAGCCAGGTGGAGGTAGAGGACAATCCAACTTATTGTACTGTATGGATCAGATGGCCTGGCACATCAGTCCCACAGAAGTATAAGGCTCTACTAGATACCGGTGCACAGTGTACTCTGATGCCATCAAGCTGTCAAGGGGTGGAACCTATTTCTATTTCTGGAGTGACAGGAGGATCCCAAGAGCTGACTGTACTGGAGGCTGAAATCAGCCTGACTGGGAGGGAATGGCAAAAACACCCCATTGTGACTGGTCCAGAGGCTCCAGTGTATCCTCAGCACAGACTACCTCAGGAGAGGGTACTTCAAAGACCCAAAAGGGTACCGATGGGCTTTCGGTATTGCTGCTTTGGAGACAGAGGAAGTGGAGCAGCTGTCCACCTTGCCTGGTCTCTCAGAGGATCCTTCTGCTGTGGGGTTGCTGAAGGTCGAAGAACAACAAGTGCCAGTCGCGACAGCAACAGTGCACCTGCGGCAATATCGCACCAACCGAGACTCCCTGATTCCCATCCATAAGCTGATGCGTAGATTAGAGAGTCAAGGAGTGATCAGTAGGACCCACTCACCCTTTCATAGCCCAATATGGCCAGTGCGAAAGTCTAATGGAGAGTGGAGACTAACAGTAGACTATCATGGCCTGAACAAAGTTACCCCATCCTTGAGTGCTGCCGTACCGGACATGCTAGAGCTTCACTATGAACTGGAGACAAAGGCAGCCAAGTGGTATGTCACGATTGACATTGCCAATGCTTTTTTCTCAATTCCTCTGGCCGCAGAGTGCAGGCCACAGTTTGCTTTTACTTGGAGAGGCGTCCAGGACACTTGGAACCGACTGCCCCAGGGCTGGAAACACAGCCCTACCATCTGCCATGGACTGATCCAGACTGCACTGGAACAGGGGCAAGCTCCAGAACACCTGCAATACATTGATGACATTATTGTGTGGGGTGATACAGCAGAAGAAGACTTTGAGAAATGACGTGAAATAATCCAACTCCTGCTGACAGACGGTTTTGCCATCAAACGGAGTATGGTCAAGGGACCTGCACAGGAGATTCAAATTTTGGGAATAAAATGGCAAGATGGATGCCGCCAGATCCCCACAGATGTGATCAACAGGATAGCAGCAATGTCGCCAGCAACTAATAAGAAAGAAACACAAGCTTTCTTGGGTGTTGTGGGGTTCTGGAGGATGCACATCCCGAATTACAGTTTGATTGCAAGCCCTCTCTAGTATGTGACCCAGAAGAAAAATGATTTTAAATGGGGTGCTGAGCAACAACAAGCCTTTGAGCAAATTAAACGTGAGATAGTTCGTGCAGTAGCCCTCGGACCAGTCCGGACTGGGCCAGATGTTAAAAATGTACTGTACACCGCAGCTGGGGAGAACGGTCCTACCTGGAGCCTCTGGCAGAAAGCTCCAGGGGAAACTCGAGGTCGACCCTTTGGCTTTTGGAGTCGGGGATACAAAGGATCTGTGGCCAGCTATACTCCAGCTGAAAAAGAGATATTGGCAGCCTATGAAGGGGTTGGAGCTGCTTCGGAAGTGATTGGCACTGAAGCACAGCTCCTCCTGGCACCCTGGTTGCCCGTGCTGGGCTGGATGTTCAAAGGCAGGGTCTCCTCTACACACCATGCAACAGATGCTACATGGAGGAAGTGGGCCGCATTAATTACACAACGAGCTCGAATAGGAAATCCCAGTTGTCTGGGAATTCTAGAAGTCATCATGGACTGGCCAGAGGGCAAAGATTCTGGAAGGTCACCAGAGGAGGAAGGAGTGACGCGTGCTGAAGAGGCCCCACCATATAATGAACTGTCAGAAAGTGAAAAGCAATATGCCTTATTTACTGGTGGGTCCTGTCGCATTGTGGGACAGCACTGTAGATGGAAGGCAGCAGTATGGAGTCCTCAACAACAAGTTGCAGAAACTGCTGAAGGGGAGGGTGAATCGAGTCAGTCTGCAGAAGTGAAAGCCATCCAGCTGGCCTTGGACATTGCTGAACGAGAAAAATGGCCAGTACTTTATCTCTATACTGAATCATGAATGGTGGCGAATGCCCTGTGGGGGTGGTTGCAGCAATGCAAACAGAGCAACTGGGAATGCAGAGGTAAACCCATCTGGGTTGCTGCACTGTGGCAAGACATCGCTGCCTGAGTGCAGAACCTGGTGGTCAAAGTACGCCACGTAGATGCTCACGTACCCAAGAGTTGGGCTACTGAGGAACACCAGAACAACCAACAAGTGGATCAAGCTGCTAAAATTGAAGTGGCTCAGATGGACTTAGATTGGCAACATAAGGGTGAATTACTTTTGGCCCGGTTGGCCCATGACACTTCAGGCCATCAGGGCAGAGATGCAACATGCAGATGGGCTCGTGATCGAGGGGTGGACTTAACAATGGATACTGTTGCCCAGGTTATTCATGACTGTGAAACATGTGCTGCAATGAAGCAGGCTAAACGGTTCAAGCCTCTTTGGTATGGAGGACGATGGCTGAAGTACAAATATGGGGAGGCTTGGCAGATTGATTATATTACACTCCCACCAACCCGCCAAGGCAAGCGTCATGTGCTTACCATGGTGGAAGCAACCACCAGATGGTTGGAAACATACGCTGTGCCCCATGCCACTGCCCGAAACACTATCCTGGGTCTTGAGAAACAGATTTTATGGCGACACGGCACACCAGAGAGAATTGAGTCAGACAATGGGACTCATTTCTGGAACAGCCTGATGGATACTTGGGCCAAAGAGCATGGCATTGAATGGGTATATCACATCCCTTACCATGCAACAGCCTCTGAGAAAATCGAACGGTACAATGGGCTATTAAAAACTACACTGAGAGCAATGGGTGGTGGGACTTTCAGACGTTGGGATACACATTTATCAAAGGCCACCTGGTTGGTCAACACCAGAGGATCTGCCAACGGGGCTGGTCCAGCCAAGTCAGAACTTCTACATACTGTAGAGGGGGACAACGTTCCTGTGGTGCACATAAAGAATTTGCTGGGGAAGAGAGTCTGGGTTATTCCTGCTTCAGGTAAAGGCAAACCCACTCGTGGGATTGCTTTTGCTCAGGGACCTGGATACACTTGGTGGGTAATGCGGGAAGATGGGGAAGTCCAATGTGTACCTCAAGGAGATTTGATTTTAGGAGAAAACAGCCAATGAACTCAATTGCATGCTGTTGCTTGTTATGCAATGTGTTTTTTTATAGCCCATCAACTAGATGTTTTCAAGTCATCCGTGACTGGCCCTCAGACCATCATCCCAACAAAGAACGAACTTTGATGAAACCAGACGAGTTCTGCAGTAAAGGAACAACCAGCATCAACAGGCAACGATCCAACACTGCACACAGGCTCCCCTGCTCTGAAAGACTGTTACAAAAGATGGAGCCTGACATCACGGACTGGATGGACTCAGCAGCTTTATAGGGATTGGCCCAGGCACTACGGGATTTTATCTCTCCATCTGTCTGTGTGTGTGTATGTATATGTACATATATATATATATATGGGATGATATTTTGAAAATGTGGGATCTGAGCATGATGTGAATGGTATGGAATAAGGGGTGGATTGTTATGGGTTCAGCTTCCCCCCCCCCCCCGCAGAGTCTCATGTTACGCAGGGAAAGAGAGAAAAGCTGGGGGAGGGGAGGACAGGGCGCCTGACCCGGGCTGACCAATGAGGTTATTCCATACCACAGCACGTCATGCCCAGGAGGTAGGATTCGGGGGCAGGGCTCTCGCGGCACACCGTGGGGGGAGCGGCACGCAGTCTGGCTCTGGCGCCACGCCTTCTCTGGAGCGGTGCGGTCTGGGGAGCGGCACGCTGTCTCCTGGCTCGGTCGAGCGGTGAAACGGTTGTATCCTCTCCCTTTGTATTTACTTTGTCATTATTATTGTTGGTGACAGTAGTGATTTGTATTGTATCTTAGTTACTGGACTGTTCCTATCTCAACCCGTAGGAGTTACATTTTCTTTGTTTCCTCTCCCCATTCCCCCCCTGTCGGAGGGGGGGTGGCGGAAAAGGAGGGAGAAGGGAAATTTACGGCTTAAAACGCCACACTCAACCACACTGAATGGAAAACAGTTATATGTGGTTTGAAAATAAATTGCCTGAACAAGCTCAGACATTTTATTTATCTCTTAGAAGTGATTTTCTACTATTTTATTCTACTTAAAAAGAAAACACAAAACATTGCTTGATTCATCATGGAAATAAGAATTTATTTTAGTTAATTTTCTTGTCCACCTTACCTAGTAAATGTATAAGAATATGATGCCTGGAAATGCACTAACCATGTAGAGATGCCTAAGTCATGTAGCAGACTTTAAAAAAAAGGAAAAAAACTGAAATTTCATCCTCAGCCTGACAGAGACAATGAAACTGATGTTAAGGTCACCAAATCTGTTTCCTATGGGGTGAGAGAAGATAGAGTTCAGTGCTCCTTCTGATGCTGATGACTAGTAATTATAGAAAGCTACTTGAAAACTCCCCTTCCCTTGGGGATGCAAATAAATGACTGAACATTAGTTAAGGCAGAGTTTCGAGTATGTTGTTTGTTTATTAATGCATTAATTCATGAGAATGTGGAGGATGTATAGGAATTAGAGCTTTTTACTATGATCTTTTCTTGGAAAATATTTAGTTTAATAATCTTAGCCAGCTGGTGATTAAAACAGTCTGAAGCACAACTGGTTTGCTTTTTTTTTGCTTACATGTACATCTGAGCCAAATGTGAGGTACTGACATCAGTCTGTCATAATATACCTGCTTGTGATGATTTAGAAAATTTGTTGAAAATGTTCACCACGTAACCCCCCCCAAAAGATAAGTTATTTATCTAACATTTGTTTGAATAAAAATTGGAAGTGAAAACAAGCAACAAGTCCGGAAACCTGTGAAAGTGTAATTATATGAAAAACAGCAAAGAAAGAAAAAAGTGTGTGTATATATATATATACATACATATATATATAAGTAAATGGTAATAAAAAAACTGTTAGGAATTTTTAGATTTTTTTTCTTTTTTTAATATAAGATTAATGTGCAACATCTTTATACTTTTGGTTACTTGGCTTTAATCTCTAAGTAAATAACAAAACAAGAGGCTGAGGCTCTGTAACGGTAGGGTAGAAATGCTAAAGTATTAGTCATGCCTCTTCCAAGTTTAGTCATGCCTCTTCCAAGTTTATGCTCTATTTTTTGATATTTAAAAGTAACAAAATATGTTATTACTTTTAGGCACATACAGAAGACACTGAGTCCCGTTTTTTTGGATTTTTTTGTTTTTTTTTTTTTGTGCATGTGTATGTGTGACTGTCAGATCAACTGTAGCTGGCAACTCATTCTAGATAGACTCCAAAACTAGAGTCAACTGAAAGAAAACAGTTCCTGAAAACAATTCTTTAGTAAAGAAAAAAACAAGAAGCAAGCAGATCTAAAAATGGAATTTAAATTCACTAACTTTTTCACTCAACTTGGTGTCATCTGCAAATGGCTGAGGGTGCACTCAATCCCACAAATATATTAGGCAGTACTTGTCCAGTGACACCACTCATCACTGGTATCCACACAGGCATAGAGCCATTAACCACAATTCTTTAGGTGCAATCATCCAGCCAATTCCTTATCCACCAAGTAGTCCACCCATCAAATCCACAAATGTCAGAATTTGAGCAACAGCCCTGCCCCACATGTAGACTTCACAAGGGAGAGATAAGCTTGCTTCCAACCCTAATGTGACATACTCAGCCACCTCATGAGACAAAGGAGAATGGACTCTTGGCTCTGTTTGGGACAGGAGCAGAAGTGCCTGAGGATTGCCTCTGCATAACAGGTACAGTGCCTTGTGGCTGGAGAATAAAGAGAAAGAGAGTAACAGGCTATAACCAGGAAATGCTGGCCATGCAAAGTTGGCCCAACTTCTCACCCAGATTAGAACCAGCACAACAAGAACAGTATGTAGGGTGTTAATAGCTGAAGGACTCCTTGCTGAGAAGCATCAAAGTGCCTATTTGTTTGCAGCTGCCTGCTAGGAGCTCACATACGCACAGAGAAGCTGCTGAGTCTGGCAAACCTGCATACTATCACCCATTCCTATTATTTCAGGTAGGATCAAATAATACTGCAATGAGGCAACTCAAAAACATCAAAATAGGTTTTATGTCCCTCAGAATGTCTTGTTTATCTGAAGAAGGCACACATGGGATTTACAGCATCAGTCATGTGATAATTAGTGGACATCCTGCATTCAACAGGTGTTTAACTGTTGTAGTTAGTAGTGCCAGATGTCACTCTCCAGAGTAAGACTTTAGCACACCTTCTAGCCTGCGTGAAGTTCTGCATTGACTCTTCTGAATGAACTGTCTACACTTTTAGACAATTCGTCATGGAGAATATCTTAGCTGAATTAAGTAATGATGGTGTAGAGATAGTTGGTGCAAACAGCTCTGCCTGTTGATTTCAGGTGATATTATAGAGTCCACTCACACATAAATTGTATGATTTTTTTGCATTTCTTACCTGTTTCAGTAGGCCCTTTTTTTATGTCACTATCAAACCCATTGAAATCAACAGTCTCCTTGTGACACAGTAACAGTTAGGTCCTCAGGAAGAAGTGAATTATTTTTATAAGAAGAGCCCCAGATTATTACTGAAGCTGGAAGAAAATAATTTGCAAGACTTAAAATATTGATGTTTGCACTTGGATAAAACTAAGATATTTCACAGTTTTTTCTGAATAATAAAGGGAGTGGTACCACAGTATGGTGGATAACCTGACAATAAATGTGGCATCTTTGTACAATTCAGATGGAAATGCCCGAACTAGACCACAGCTTTGAACTCTAATCTTCTCAACTGTCATGACTGACCTGATCAGGTACCTGCTGTTATGGGTGTACTACATTACTAACAAGATTCCTAGGTTGAAAAGCTTTTTTTCCCAGTTGTGGTTTAATTAAAAAGGAATAGGTTTCACAGAGTCCATATCTGACAAGATAAAAAAAATTTGGAGAGAAGATTCCTAATCAGCAATTAATAAATAATGTTACACATTTTTAGCACATACTGTTTGTGAGGTAGGCTTTGCATGTGAAATCTATTTTAGTGTTACTGAAATATCTGTTTTGCATACATCACTTCCTTTTGAAAAGTTATGATCTAAGATGCAGAGAATCCACAGAATGCAAAGAATTTAGAGAAAATTTCTCAAAGATAAAGCTATGTACCCTTAAAGTCCATGATGTCCCAGGTCAGTCATTCCAGCACTTTTACCAATTATAAGTATTAAAATATTAGCTTTTTATTTTTTTCCCCTCTGCAATCTGTTTTCTCAGATATTACCCATTACAGATTTTGTTCAGGACACTTCTCAACTGCTTCAGTCTGGAATCATCATTAGACATATATCCTAGTGTAGATGACTAGCAATAGGGATATTGTCACTGACACGTGTTGCAAGCATTTAATTGTAATTAGATAAGCACCCAACCGAGCTACATTCAGCTGCATTATAATGTGATTAAAAGCTTGTTCTAAAAAATAGTCAGGATCTGCTCTGCTAGTTTTACTTTCTAATCCTCTAAGAAAGGATTAACATTAAAAAATAGTCTTATTTCTCTGCTTCTTCATTTCAAAGCTCAAATAACATTTGAAGATTAGAAAGCTTACTTTGTCTTCTGCCATTGATGTTGCACAAACTAACAGTCTTTTCACATAATAATTTTATGATTATTAGTACTTTTATATAGTCATATTTACTTCTGCTATTTATACTTATCTTGTGAATTCTTTCGGTTTTGCTTTTGATTTGTTGTTTGGTTTTGTTTTGTTTTCTTTCCCATTAGATGCAGGTCTGTCTACCTGTCTGATCCATACAATAATATTGATTGAAACCTCCATTGGTGTTCCTTTCTTTAGCCTAATCTATTTTCATTATCTGAAACAGAACACTTAAAATCATTTCCATGAACATTTATATGCACTCTAAAGATTATTTTATTGTCATTAATAAAAGTGTCAACTAATTTACCTCTGAAAAAAGAAAGATTCTACCAGAAATATTTATTTAGAATAAGAAAAAAGTCACACAGAGATTATTTTAATCTTAGTATATTTAACATTTTGTTACTTATTAGTATTTTAATCAAACAAAATATGATAGCTTTGTAACTTGAGTATCTTAACTGTTTTGCCAATTGGGCAATTTAGTTAATTAATTATTTTTTTGCCATTATTTGCCAAAAATTTTGGGAAATAACTAATCTAAAATTATTTTTTAATTTAATAGGGAGATTTTAGGTGTAAGATTTGGAGTAAAAATTATTCAGTTAGGCATCTGTATTGCCAAGGCAGAAGTTTAAAACCAATATTTAAAATTCACAGGGTAGAATGGTAGTTTTCAGGAGACATTTATTCAAAGAATGTCCCTTGTTCTAATAGAAACAAGAAATAAAACTTTAGGATTATTCCTGGGAATTTGAATTTGTGCTGTCCCTTCAGATAAGGTTTGTAAATTCTTAGACTTTATTCTGTAGGCACTTAACCTAAATTAAAATAGCAAGATGAGAGCTTACCTTGGATAAGGAAAATGTGTTCAGTCACATTCAATGCAGAGCTGGGCTCAATCCCCAACATTCTTGAGAAAGGTAGAAAGGGTTTTGTATCCAAATGTTCTGTTGAGAAAAATGCTTATGTTCCTGTTGTTACCCTTTAATACCATTTTGAAAGTATTGGCCTTAACCATTTTAAAAGTATTGGCCTCATATTTGCAAAGTCTTTATATATGTGTTCTTTTAAAATAACATTTAGTACACCCTTGAGTAACAAAATATTCATATTTAGTGCAAATTCTAAGTACTTTTGGATAATCCTTATGGGAAACAGACTGATTTTAAATGTACTTTAATTTGAAACTATGATTTCTTTACAGGGCTATTCTGGAAAAACTATGTGAAGTAAAGAATTAGAACAGAACTAACATTCTGCATATGATTAGAGAGACCAAAATTATCTTTTCTTTGGCACATCTGCAAAAGACAGCACTTAAAAAATAAACTCTCTCTGCAGGCTATTGAAATTAAACACAGTGATCTCATACAAAGCATGGTGCAGCTGGTACCACGGGATGAAGGCAGTTGAATCTTTTAACAGAAAGGATTAAGTCAGACCAAGCTTGCCTTCTTTCACAAAATATAATTATGTAAACTACAAAGCTCCACTATAGACAATGTTTATAATTCGCAACTATTTTCCCCTTAATTTTAAATAAAGCCTGTTAATGGTTGATGTCAAGCCAACGTATTTCCTACAGATTCCACAAACAATGAACAATCAAAAATCTGTTTCTGTTGTTTTTTTCGTAATTATTCAAATTGTCGGATCCTGTAATAAAAATCAACGTAATGACTGAACACAATTGCATGTTGATAAACATCATAGTCTTTCAATTTCACAAAGAAAACTATGTCATGCTAACTAGTAGAGAAATGAATTTCTTTCTCTACAACAACACATAGAATTTGAATTTATGAATTTTTAACTTTAGATCATTTTATGGTAGCGAGTGTTTCCCAGTTTTGTTGATTTGTCTAACATGTGTAAGGAGTTTGTGTATCTCTGGTTTGTTTAGACAATAATATATATCATTAGAATGCAAACATTGTTGCAGTCATTCAAACAATGATTGCTTTATTCAGAAGAATGATGGGAAAATGCTTCTTTCCTTATTCTGTTGTTTTTAAAATTTGCATGTATGTAGAATGTGATTCTGCATGGAGCTCTACTTAGGCAGTTTCTTGCATAAATTCAGCTTTTTTCAGTCTCCTTGTATTATTGCATGAGCCTGGAGATCGCTACTACTGTGTCTGATAGCAAAGCTAAAGCTAATTTATTAAAACAAGGAGGAACAAAAGAGTTCCTAAAAGTCAGGAAGAAACTGTAAATTTCCTGTTCTAAGGGAATTTGCTTTCTTTTAGATAAGGCTGGAACAGATGACTCATATTGTGTCCGCTTTTTGTTTCCTCATACATTTTTCTCAGAGGAAAAAAAATGAAATTTAGGATGATGTAAGGATTTGGGGCATAAGAAGTCTCCAACTGTTACTGATCTTGGGTTGGAGCAGACAGATTTTTTTTTTTTTTCCATTGAAGAGCATCTTCTATTAGAAAAAAAATCCCACAAAACAAAACAAGAAACTCTGGCAAACTACTCTTGATGTAAAATACTAAATCTCCTTCCATGTCTACAGAGCCCATGAAATTTGCTGCCAGTTATAGTATTATAGTACTGATCATGCAGCAGCCTTAGGAATGCAAATATAACACTGGAAAGAAGGGGAAAAGGAGTGTCTTTTCAGTGTCATGAGACTGTGTACGTCACAGTGGGTTTTGGTTTGGAGGCATTTTGGGTTAACCCAGTAGGCAGCTATGCACCACTCAGCGGCTCTTTGACAACACACCTCAGTAGGATGAGGAAGAGAACTGGAATGTTAAAAGTGACAAAACTCACAGCTTCATGTAAAGACAATTTAATAAGTAAAGTGCAACCTGTACATGCAATAAAAACAAAATAAGTAATTAATTATTTCCCATTAGCAGGCAGATATTTGATTATCTTCAGGAATGCAAGGCTCCATCACATGAAATATTTGTTTGAGAAGATAAATGTCATCACTCTGAATGTCACTCTCCTCCACTTTCTTTCCCCTAGTTTTACTGCTGATTATGGGTTATCCTTTCGGTCAGCTGGGATTAGCTGTTCTGGCTGTATCCCCTCCCAACTTCTAGTGCACCCTCAGCCGACTTGATGGCAGGGCATTATGAGAAACTGAGAAGAACTTGCCAGTGTGTAAGCAAGTTAAAGAGTTGGGTCTGTTGAGCCTAGAGAAGAGAAGGCTGCGTGGAGATCTCCTAGCAGCCTTCCAGTATCTGAAGTGGGGCTATAGGGATGCTAGGGAGGGACTCTTCATTAGGGACTGTAGTGATAGGGCAAGGGGTAACGGGTTCAAACTTAAACAGGGGAAGTTTAGGATTGGATATAAAGAAGAAATTCTTTAGTGTGAGGGTGGTGAGGCACTGGAATGGGTTGCCCAGGGATGTTGTGAATGCTCCATTACTGGCAGTGTTCAAGGCCAGGCTGAACAGAGCTTTGGGCGGCATGGTTTTGTGGGAGGCATCCCTGCCCATGGCAGGGGGGTTGGAACTTGATGATCTTAAGGTCCTTTCCAACCCTAACTATTCTATGATTCTATGATTCCAATTTTTTTCAGGCTATGGTTCTTGCCAGAATTAAAATAAGTTGTATGGTTGGCTCTGATATGTACATGATGTTCTCCATTGATTACCCTTAATATATTAGATACGAGGAAAAGGAAAAGGAAAAAAAAAAAAAACATGTAGAGAGCATGCTTACAAAGAAATTAGTAAAGTAATTAGAAATGTAATCATAGATTTTCTCAAGATCGCTGCTTTTTACCAATGAACTTCAACATTAGACTGTTAGACTTGTAGAGGGAAGCTAACTAATTTATTAAGAAAGTGTGCAATGGACACTGAGTAAGCAGAAGTATATTGTCACATGCATATATATTCATCTAAATGAATTACTGGAAAAATCTGCATCTTTTTCTACCACGTTCCTAAGTTGGTAGATAATTCAACAGAAGTCAGTACCATGTAGGTTAGAAACCCCTTTATTTTCTTGGTCTTCTTCATTCTCTGAATAATCATCAAATCTATGACTCCTACCAAAGGTATATTCAGGCATCCTATTTTCTTCCTTAATTCTTGTATGGCACTCGCCTTAGCCAGATGCCTGGACATCTACACGTTTTTGAGGAAACTCTATCTGGCTCACCGCATGTTTTCGGGGCAGCAGAGAGGACTTTGTTTTCTTTGTCTTCTGCTAAGAGGATACTACCCTTGACCACCTTCTGGATGACCACTGGCTTGCCCCTGTGCTTGCCTCTTAAGCTCATCGGGCTTCAGTGCCCACTCTGCTCACCCTGCCTGCATGAACTGCAGTTTGAATAGTTTATATTTTTGCTAATCTACAGACTACAGATAGAGCATAAAATATCCATGCTAGCTAATGTTGAAGAAGTGTGCTGAAGAAGTGAAGGAGTATTGTGCGCAGTTCTGGTGTCCTCAACATAAAAAGGACATGGAAATGTTGGAAGAAGTCCAGAGGAGGGCCAAGATGATGATCAGGGGACTGGAGCACCACCTTATGAAGATAGGCTGAGAAAGCTGGGTCTGTTAAGCCTGGGGAAGAGAAGGCTGCGTGGAGACCTCATAGCAACCTTCCAGTATCTGAAGGGGGCCTGTAGGAATGGTGGGGAGGGACTCTTCCTTAGGGACTGTAGTGATAGGACAAGGGGTAACGGGTTCAAACTTAGACAAGGGAAGCTTAGATTGGCTATAAGGAGGAAGTTCTTTACTGTAAGGGTGGTGAGGCACTGGAATGGGTTGCCCAGGGAAGCTGTGAATGCTCCATTGCTGGCAGTGTTCAAGGCAGGGTCAGACCTTGGGTGACATGGTTTAGTGTGAGGTGTCCCTGCCCATGATAGGGAGGTCGGAACTAGATGATCTTAAGGTCCTTTCCAACCCTAACTATTCTATGACTCTATGATTCTTAGTGTGCCACACTTCATTTGTATTTTAGGCTTCTGTAGATATCTCAGTATACTGAACCTATATTGAATAACCTTGCCTGGTTTTGATTATTTTTATTTAAGGCACAATTTTCAAAGTGTGGGAGGGTAATTAATAATCATCTGTCCCACTAAGAAGTTTTTCTTAATTTTCATTTGAATTAAGGAAAAGGCTGTGTTTTGGGCTCTGGTGGGGTTTGTTTGTTTGTTTTCTTGACTATAGGTTTAAATTGATGCTATTCAATATTTGTATGCAAAGATTAAAGCTAAAATAAAAAGCTTATTTTACCAGCAAGCTCACATGAATAGCCACTTGAAAGCTAGCTGGTTTTGAGATTACTTTTTGTGTTTATTACATAATAAAAAAATGGCTGAAAAATGTCTTCTGCCTAGAGACTAGAAGACAGTATGAAAAATAACATTTTAAATGCCTTGAAGTGATACTGAAATTGAGTTCTTAGGAAAGTGAATATGACCAGAAAACATATCTTTGAGCAGTAGGAGATTTTCCCACAGCTGCTAAACCAAGAATTATGTTATATGCCCCACCCACACTCAATTATCAGGAAAGTAAGAATGATGAACTGCTCACTATCAACGCACTTTAAATCACAAATAATATGATACATGAACCAAAAGCATAAAGGGCAGTATTAAGGCTATAATTTTCATACTATATGCTTAATTGTACAATACAGTGGGTTAACCACATTTTCTCACCTATTTTGCTGCACAGAATTTGCTGCAAAGAGTTGTCTATGATTATTATAATGCACTGTGGCTAGTGTTTGTTATGATCCCAGCAAAAATGACATCCACGTTCAGAAAGATATTAAGGTACCATTTATTGGACTTAATACAAGAAGAAAAAGAGAAATAGCATAGCTAATCCTATGTTGCTTCATGTGCTGGGACCCCTGAGTTGGCCAGCAATGGGTGACAGGGCACTTCTGATCAGGGCAAAGCATGCACCCACATCCTGTCTATGGAGAGGTTTACCATCATATTGGTACTTAGATCTGTTATAGGACTTTCTTAGTAGAAAAAGATTTTATTAATCATTTCTAACATCAAGGAAAAGAATGTTCACATGAGAAACTGCTGCTTTGCTTTGAAATAAAGATACACAGGTAGCATAACCACTGATGCCTAGTAGGAGCAACTACACGCTCCTCCATCAGGATTTTCTGGCTGAGCTTTTATTGCAGCCAAGAGCTACATGTCTGATGGCCAAAATGTATATATTGTATATATTTTATATAATATATAATAATATATATAATGGTATATATTATATATATTATTATAACATATATTACCATATATTATAAATTATATATAATATATTATACATTATAATATATAGTATAATATATAAAAATATATTATATATTATAAATATATATTATTATAAATTATATTATTGTATATTATAAATATATATATTATATGCATATAATATGTATTATATATACAGCTCAGGCCTGTGCCTATTCAGGTTCACCATTATGTCAATCACTAACTTCTAATGAACAGTGGTCTGATTCAGAACACTACAATTATATAGGGAAAGAAACATTTCAAAAGGTCTAATGAAACTGTGAGTATACAGTCTAATGGTTAAGAGGGTCTGGATTCTAAATCTTTTTACCTAGATTTGTGTTTACACTGAATCAATCATTGCTATATTCCTATCTCTAAACTAAATCACATCTACCTTCTTTCACACATCATTAATAACCATTAGTATGGATAGCAGCAAATGCTTTTCTGGGACACAGTTAAGTCTACATGAAGGGTTTGCCAGTATGCAAGCTGTTGTAGAGGGTTTCTACTGTTTCTTCTGTCATCATCGCTGTTGTTGTGCAGACTGATACAGCTGCAGCAGCAGAACTTTGCAATATAAACCAAGCCTCAGGCTCTCAGTCTGCAGCTGACTCAGAGTAACTTTGTTTTGCAGTCATTTAACATTTAGAAAACTTTCTTGACAATTCTGAGGTCTAGAAACTTTGCTCTACAGGCATGTCTGCGGTACTATAGGCTCTAGGCATAGCCTAGGGCCACTTTTAACTTTCTTTATAAATCCAGCACTTTTAATATATCATAAGACTTTTCCCTTCATATGTGTGACAAAAGGTTCAAATAACCACTGAGGTACTTCATTTTTACCATTTACCGGTATCGTCTAACCCTAGAGATACTAATTTCTTACAAAATGTCTGCTGTCTTTTCTGTTTCACTTCTGTATTACTCCTTGTGTCACAGGGAAGTCGTACGTGCAATTTTAGAGTATAATTTCAACTCAGGACAGCTTTGGAAGTTTTATAATTGTTTATTTTATTCAGCAAAGCAGAAATAAAACTTTTAAGTATTTAGGAGAAGTACAGTCATGGTCAGATGGATAATCATGTGTATCTATTTCTGTTTTCATACACACATCAGAAGCAACCACAAAGCACTAGACTTGCAAAAAATCTATAGTTGGAAACATTAGTGACCTGTGAAAAGCTTTGAACCCACAAAAAAAGCACATATCCATTAAATTCTGAAATAATCAAACTTAGCAGCAGCAGCTTTAGACTGTGCACACAAAAGTATGAAGTTACGGACATTCTCTTATCATTCTATCTTGATTTTCAAGATAGAGAAATAAAGTTAAATATCTTTATAATTCTGTGCTGAATTATCTGTTGTTTGATTTATTCGTAGGATATAAATTGTCCTTTCTATTCTATAACTTTTGCATTCATTTGCATAGTCAATATGTCTCACCACCTGACTGGACATGAATCATATATTCTAACAAGATAATTAATGACAAACACTCATAAACAATCAAGCAATTATGCTATTATTGAGCTAAAAGCTAAATATTGCCTTTCTTACAAATATAAATTTGAGTTTTGTACTATATCATGTAAAAGCCTGCCATTACAGTCAACAGCTCTGGGTAATGCGACTACAACAACACTTAAAAAATACTGTTTCCAGGAGAGGAAAGCTAACCTGTCTCTTAGGCATACACTTAATATATACTTTGTTAAAAAGTTAATTGGGTTTGCTATTGCAATGGAGTAATATAATACCTTGTGTAGCTTGTTTCTATATGCCAAAGGAAGAAAAGTTTTTAAGAAAAATGATCACTAAGTATTTTCTTAACATGAAGTACATTTAAATTCAGACAAGTCAGACATAAAGCATTTTCTTTATTGCATATTAAAGCAAAACTTGCTGTTCAATTATACACACACACTATCAAAATTATTTTTTAAAAAGACCAAAAAGACCAAAGAAAAAGTTTTTGAATAAAATTCAAATTCACTTTTGGTATAATAAGCAACCAATAAAATATAATAATAAAAGACCAATACCTAAGATATTCCATGAAATGTCCCTGGAATATTAAAGGAACTATGTAATTACACATAAATTAATACTTCAGATATATTGGATTAAGTAAGGTTTGTGATAGTGATTTGACTTTTTATTTGAGATACTTTTTTCAGGGAAATGTAAGCAGCTCGTGTCACAAAGTTTTTAATGCAATGATTTAGTAGTCTTCAAGGCAGGAAAGGCTACCTGATTATCTGTTCAACCCATAATACTAAAGATATCATAAAAATCTGCTTGTCAAAAATTTAATTGGTAAACCAAGGTAGAAAATACTTTTTGTTAAACTGTATTTTTGTATACTTCTGATATCTTCTGCCTGTACTAATTATCTCTTAACTCATCTAATAAAAAATATGAACTCTATGATATTTTCTAGAAACACTGATGTCAGTTGATCTACATTTTACTTTTCTGTCCTATGATAATGAACATCTGAATGATTTTTCTTGAGTACTAACAGACTAGAAGAACTCTTGTAGAACTGCTTAATTTGAAAAATAAAAATTTAGTATGAGCTTTATGCAAGTGTAAACCAAGACTGCTGTTTTCAAAAGGTGTGACAGAATAATTCACATAATATCTACTATGGTATCATAAAAATATGCAACTTCTGTAAGGGTTTTTCCTATTTACATTTTTTTTGCCAAATGCATATGTTTAACATTGTTATTAAACAAGTTCTCATTCTCAGCTTCCAAACCTGATGATTTTAGAGGAGATAGGCAAAGTCAGGGGAACCTATTTTCTAGCAAGACAAAGCAGCAAAATTGTTTTATGGTTAAATGAATAAAAAATGACCATCCTGCATTACTCTTTTTACCTCTATAAAAATATGACCCCCAGATACAATATTATGAATTCAAAGGTTTGAATATTTAAGTCTTCTAGCTTTGTAAAGTTTTATTTTTCTGTTTTGTTATTTTATTTTTTTTTAATGACTTAAAGAAAGTGAGAATCATATGAGAAGAAAAAATGCCTATTGGCTTTGCTAGCAAATTGGATCTGCTTTGACGGATGACCTTAGAAATTAGCAGACTTCCACAGCAAGCAGAAATATTGAGCATCTCTATATTAAACAAAGTTAATATTTAATTACTTTAATGCAAGTTGAACTGTCACTTGTTATTGCTAGATAGCAATTATTTTCTCATCTATTTATTAAGAATTTTGTGTTATTTTTTTATCAAATCACATTATGCTAGTTTTCCTAAACTTTCTGATATATTAATAAGCATATGTTTCCTTTTAAGTTGCATCAGTATTTTACACCCAGAAGTACAAATCTACGAAGTTTACCTCAAAATCTTTCTATCTAAAATATGAATGAATGAACAGTGGGTAATGAACATTCAGTGAGCCAAACTTCCAGAAACCTCACTGATTGTATTGAGATTGATTACACGGTACTTGATCAAATAGATAACTTTGACATCTTTACTTAATGAACAGTCATAAAATAGCTATGAAAGTAAGTGTATGGCAAAGATTACTTTCATGGGTTTTGTACTATGAATGGCAGAGGAAATCTAACAGTAGCATAAAAAGTTTTTTTTTAACTTTTTTTTTCCTGTTTGCTACTTCTACAATTTTTACCTTTTCATTAAATTCTTCAGTAATTAATATTTGTGATGAACATAAAATCATTCTTTCAGCCTTTAAGGTAAGATGCATATGGTTTATCTCCTCTTACTTTGCTAACAGTTATGTAGGACTTACAGATTATTGGAAATATATCCAATAAATATTTATCAATAATAAGAATAGTTAAAAAAGAAAGAGGACCAAAAAACAGGCTTAAACCACTGAAACATACTTAAAAATACTAAAAGTTGGGGAATAATGTTGTTATGTATTTCCTAACATAATTACTTGGCTATAAACAACAAAAGTAGTAATCAGATTCATATTGAACCTTCAGGTTCATATTGAACTTTAAGACTATCAATGTTATTTTTTTGTTTGTTTGTTTTCTTTTAGAGCTAGAGCTTGATTTTTTTAACCAGTATATTTATTTTTGTTCTCCGGGTAGTTACTAATAATATCTTTATAATATTTACAAAATATTTATTGAACATTTAAGGCATTTTGACAAGTAAAATTAACAATAAATTTAGCACAGAAAAGATTTTGGGGGGGGGTTATCTTTTTTGTTAGAATAGTAAATTAACTTCACAAGTTCATCAACTAAAAAAACTCTATGATATAAGTATTTAATTTTTACAAATATCTCAATATGCATAAACATGGATCCCAGATTAATTTTTCACTTGTTAAATTATTTTTTCACATTTAATATATGCCTATGTTCCTCGGAAAATTTGTGACCTCCATTTTGGGAAAATAAGTTTACTGTTACACTCTTTGGCTTCAGAGCAGGGTATAGCATTTCTAAACAAAACAGAGTTATTATGGTCTGCTAAATTCTTCCAGTTATATGGATTTGCCTGAATCCTGACATTATTAAGATCTGAACTTATTTATGCCTAAGTCTTGTCTGAATTCATGTATTAACAGCTCTGAAGAGTGTCATCAGCATGGCAATGTTTGTGCATTTCTGCCCACCTTATTTATAAAGGTCTTGATAAGGAGCACCTTGAGAAGGAGCCACCAGCCTCCAACAGGAGAGTAGTTACATTCTTGGGCTGCTGCTTAGGCAGCATTGAGCACTTCCACATACACTGAGGAGGACACCTTTGTAGAGCTGCTGAGCAGGAGCACAGAAAACAGACTTTAGCTGTTAGAGAGGCAATTTGTGTGGAGAGGCAACAGAAAAACAGCACAGCAATGGAAGTGATGTGCCATGGGTCTCTTCCTGTCTAGGTGAAGATTTACAGATCTAATCTATAACACAATTTTCATATTCAGGAGTTGGAGAATTTTTTTCTCGTTAGTTTTTATGGAACTTCTTATGCTGCTTTTTACTGAGAACAGACTATATTTCTAGGGCATAGGAAGCTAACAAAATGACAGTAATAAAAAGACTGATGTTTCATTTAACATATGTGGACTATGATCACTTTATTCAAAGAAATTATATATTCTGTACTTATTTCTAGGTTTATTAATCAAACATTCTTATTTAAAATTAGAGAGCTTCCCTCCAAATTAATTCTGGCAATGTTGCAAAAATGACCCAATTGTGACAGGAAATTAACACATGCACTAGGTAGCTATTCCAGATGCTTTCATCCATTATTTCACATCAGTATTTAGCACTTACCAAAACAACTGTTTGTTGTGAAGGCATTATTAGCTCTAAACAGATAAAGAATTGTCACATTTTTTTTTTAACGTTGCTGTTCTGAAACTATAAGAACACAAGTTAAGAAATCTAAAAGTAATTGTTAAGAAAAAAAAAAGTTAAAATGAAAAGTGCTACTTACAAGTCTTCATCTTTTACTGGCAGTATGATGGAAGACCTGTTGTCTCATTAAAATTATGCACAGCATCTAACTACTTCATAATATCCTACTGAAACTTCCTATGTATTTTAACAACATATTAACTATTTTTGGTGCTATTTCCTATTATACCTAATGCTTCAAATCAAAATCAGAATGAGTACATAGACACACTAAAATTATCCGACTTGTTTCATTGATCTGTCCTTTGTATTTAAAAAGCATTTCCTTTTAATGAACAGGTTATGCTTGTTCATGCCTTTGGACAAGCATTCAAACTGGGAATTACATATATACTTGAAATTATTCAAGTTCTCAATGTCTCCCTGAGTGGGAGATGTATCTTGCTTTGGTTTTTTGGTTTGGGGGGGTAGGGGTGGGAAATATGGAGAGTGGCAGCAGTACCAATAGCAACAATAAAACCTATGATTTTTTTAGTCTATTTTTTCCTTATTTTTATTTCTACTCATGTAAGATATATTCGACACTTTATTGAAAGCTGTATCTGTTACATGACAGTTGAAATATCTTCAATAACATCCTTCAAATTCTATGTAATTAAAATTCTAGCAAAATATTTTTTTTTCCCCTCTTCTAACTCATCTCAGTATGTTTCCTGAGAAAGTGGCTCCCTAATAAATTTGAAAATGCCAGCTACTCCGTGAATTCAGTCCATATTTACATGAAGAACTTTAGGCAATAATGATGTCAAGTGAATCACCAAATATTTTGCAGTGTAGAACAGAACTGTATGAGATTCCAATCTTACTTCTGCCAGCACTCTTAAGACTACTTTTAGGCCTAGGAAGCTTTGACAGGGATGGCCAGCAGTGATAAAAATGAATCAAAACAATGAAGGGGACTGTGAATAAAATAAAAGGACTTTGCAATCACTGCAGTATAAAGGGCATATAAAAACTGTCATTTCAAAGTGTTTAAGTGACATTTCACTGACAAAATGGGTCATGCTAAGAAGTATTTCCATTCCAAAGGCAGTTCAAGTTTCAAAAAAGGAGCCTTTCTGTAGTCAAATGCATTTGAGTTACTCTGAATTTGAAAATGGCTATTCTTCATTTGCAGTATTTTGGTTTGCTTTTAAAATGCAAAGTAATATCAACTCAAAATAACCTCTAGCATTACAGAGAATATAGTGAACATGGAGATTGACATAGGAGAGGTTATACTTCATTATTTCAGTTAAGAAAAAGAGGAGGAAGTGCTTTATCAGGTTTCTTCGTTAAGAGAAACAAGGAATCTATTCTAAAGCAGTTGTTTACTGGATAGGACACATGCCTGCTAGGAGGCAGTCCCTGCTAAACAGAGAATTCCTGACATTTTAAGAGCTTAAATGTATATTTGAAGTGTGGTTTTTTGGCAGTTCAATAATCCATAACACTCTCAGTTTACTAGGTTTAAAACTCTATCTTAGTCAATGCAAGTGGATCTTTGATAATTAACAGTATCTCTTTGTATTCTTTTCATTTAATTAACAATTTTTCAAAGCCACATTATGTTTTTCCCTTCCAACACTATTTTTAATCCTATTTCATGTCTTCCCTCTTCCCTGGACTGCCTGGTTTCTTACCTATCTTTTGGCAATTTTTTTTCCTTCTGATTCAGTGTCTTTGAGCAGTTCTAAAAATTCCCAGATCTGTCAGACTTCTGATAGAATTGTCTTTCATGAGCCAGACAAGAACTTCAGCCTCTGTTTTTGCAGTTCAATTTAAAAATCAAAAACTATGGCCTTGGGGAAAAAAAAAAAAAAAAAAGGAAAAAAAGGAAAGGAGACTATCAATATGTACTGTTGAAGATTCATTTAAAATGGATGCATTCTATACCCTGACTATGAAGAAGCCGTGTTAGTATAAGGTAATGTTTCCACAACATTATAGGACCAAAAGTACTTCAACTGTAGTATGTCTTTTAGATTAAGTCTGACCTGACAAGATTCCTCTGAGAGCTCAGAAAGGGCCTGAATTATAAATTCCAAAACTGCGCTCCATCTTCCGATTCTATGAATAAAAACTGTCAAGTAATTTCTTACATTTCTGCCAGTCACTGGACAGCTCCAAAGAATTCTCTTAATACTTTTTTTTAAATAACAAATCAAATAATTGGGTTTAGGTTCCTAAACCATTAGGTTTCTTGCGTTAAAAATAATAAAAATTAAAGAAAATAAATTAAATGCTTTTGATTCAAAGTTCTACCATGTTAATTCAAAATAAAATGATACTGTGGAATGGACAATAAAATAATTTAAAAAAAAAATCCAAAACCTACAACCTGTTCTAACACATGATGCACTTATCTTTGCTTTCACATCAAGATGGATCAAGATGCTGATGTAATTGGGAGAAGGACTGGGATAAATATCCTGGGATAAAGTCATGCTGATTTTTTATTTGACCTGTTGGCATCAAGTGTGTCTCAGTTTATAAATACTAAATCAATATTAGGGAGGTGATCCTGCTCCTCTACACTGCCCTTGGGAGACCTCACTTAGAGTATTGTGTGAAGTTCTGGTATCCTCAATATAAAAAGGACATGGAACTGTTGGCACAAGTCCAAAGGAGGGCACAAGGATGATCAGAGGACTGGAGCACCTCCCGTATGAAGATAGGCTAAGAAAATTGGGTCTGTTGAGCCTGGAGAAGGCTGCGTGGAGACCTCCTAGCAGCCTTCCAATATCTGAAGGGGGTGTATAAGGATGATGGGGTGGGACTCTTCCTTAGGGACTGTAGTGATAGGACAAGGGGTAATGGGTTCAAACTTAAATAGGGGAAGTTTAGATTGGATATGAAGAAGAAATTGTTTAGTGTGAGGGTGGTGAGCCACTGGAATGGGTTGCCCAGGGAAGTTGTGAATGCTGCATTGCTGGCAGTGATCAAAGCCAGGTTGGACAGAGCCTTGGGTGGCATGGTTTAGTGTGAGGTGTCCTTGCCCATGGCAGGGGTGTTAGAACTAGGTGATCATGAGGTCCTTTCCAACACTAACTATTCTATGATTCAATAATATTTTCCCCATTTTTTTCTCTGACATATCAATTACTGTTCTGCTTAATGACATGCTCTTTTAAAATATATCTTCTTTTAAACCATTGAAAGAATCAGAACATGAGTGAAACATTACATCCTCTTGTTCATTGTACAAAAATTTTAGTTTCTTACTGTTCATTTTTTAATTGATTTTGGTCAAAAATATTCCAGCCCAGTAATATATTATACTACTAAAAAAGTGAAATGAAAATAAAAATTACTAGTCATACTTTCTAATAATCTTTTGTATTAGTGAATGTTGTGGTTTAAGCCCAACCGTAACTCAGAACCATGCAGACACTATCTCACTCCCCCTCTTCCCCCCCCCCTCTCCCCCCCCAGGGATGGGGAAGAGAATCAAAAGAATGTAACTCCCACAGGTTGAGATAAGAGCAGTCCAGTAACTAAGGTATAAAACAAATCACTACTGCTATCACCAATAATAATAATGATAAGGGAAGTAACGAGGGTAGAAAATACAACAGCTCACCACACACCGACTGATACCAAGCCCAACCGAGCAGTGATCAACCCTTTCGGGTAACTCCCCCCCAGTTTATATAGTGGGCATAATATGCTGTGGTATGGAATACCTCTTTGTCTAGCCAGGTGTCCTGTCTCTGCTTCCTCCCGGTTTCCCCTCTTTCCCTGCAGAACATGAGACTCAGAGAGTCCTTGGTCAGACTAAACATTTGAGCAGTAACTAAAAACATTGACCTTATCAGCACTGTTCCCAGGCTGAAAGTCAAAAACGAGCTACTAAGAAGGAGAAAAATGACTGCTACTGCTGAACTTAGGATAGTGAAAAATGAAATTGTAAAGTGACAACAAAATCTAAAATTATATACATCAATTATACAACAAGGAGTAGGAAAATTTAAGTTTTGTCACTTCTCATTAGGAAGATGTAGAAATAATATACTAAGCCAGGTCCTGTGAATCTATTTCTCTCTAGCTACACTGACCCAATCTGTATACTACTGCACATGGATCCCCTATATAGAAAGTCTATTCACAGTTCTACTATGCCATTTTTTCTCCATTGTGAGTCTTTCTCATTCAGTGTTGTCCTGGGTTCAGCAGTAGCAGTCATATTTTTTTTTCTCCTTCTTAGTAGTTGGTGCAGTGCCATGTTTTTGACTTTTAGCCTGAGAACATCACTGATAACACTGATGTTTTTAGTTACTGCTCAAATGTTTAGTCTGACCAAGGACTCTCTGAGCCTCATTCTCTGCCAGGGGGGAGGGGAAGCCAGGAGGAAGCAGAGACAGGACACCTGACTAGACAAAGAGGTATTCCATACCACAGCACATCATGCCCAGGATGTAAAAAATGGGGGCAGGGACCTGGAAAAGTTAGTTCACAGCTCAATCAGGCTGGGTATCTGTTGGCAGATGATGAGCAGTTGTAATTCGCTTTCCTTGTTATTTCCCTTATCATTATCATTATTGGTGGTAGCAGTAGTGGTTTGTGTTATACCTTAGTTACTGGCCTGTTCTCATCTCAACCTGTGGGAATTACATTCTTTTGATTCTCCTCCCCATCCCTCCAGGAGTGGGGGGAGGAAGGGGGAGAGTTAATGAACTCTGTGGTTGATTAACAGCTGGGCTTAAACCACGACAAACATGTAGGTGCAAGTGCAGATTATTACAGTAATTTGAGAGGACTCCAAGATTTTCACATAAATCTGAGTGGGAGAGCAGAAAAATAATCAGTTTGAAAAGAGAGAAGAAATTAAGTACTTGTACCTGTTTCATTTTTCTGTGCTGTACCAATATAAATAAGTAGTATTAAATATTTCTGATCAGTACTGTAATTCTTTTAATTATAATTCTGATGTTGATAGTTTTCACATAAAATTATTTAATTTCTTTGTTTTCAAACAGGAAGTAATGTTTATATGTTAATATCTTTTTTTACTCTATTAAAATTCTAGCCACGACAATTTTCACTTACTTTACTTATTTTCCTTTCATTCAGTATTTTACAGACTTATTTTGTATTTTACAGGATATTTACCACACTTTTATTGTCTTTCTGCTGCTTGATGCCAGCATCATGACCTTTCTTGGCAAGCTAAAGTCCATAGATTGAAATCACATTTTTAACGGTGATCCGAGGCCTTAATAAAGCAGATCATTGTCTCTTTATGAAAAATTAGTTCATCTGAAAGACTCATCAGATAAGAAGCCTCAATGCCATTTCTCTATCAAAATCCCTCATTCCTATACTCTTCTGTTAGGTTGAAGCCTTGTTTTCCTACGTACAGAGCAAAAGATCTTAAGAGCTGCTGACACAGAGCAGAAAAGCTGAAACTTCATTTTTTAGTTACTTCTTGGTCAAAATAAGCAGGAAAGCCACTTACAAATACTCAAAAAAATTGGAAACTAGCAAAAGAACGTGTGAAGATATGAAATGGGACTTGAATCCAAATCCAGTTTACAGGTGTGTGATATGCTGTTACTAAAGTACCCAGATTAGTTTTATAAAACCCTTAAAATAGGTGGTTAAAATAGACGCAGATTATTAGGGTTCATTTTGGTAAATTATTTTAACATGTCAATAATAGTTGGCTAGTGGATTATTAGTACTGTTTAACAGTGACATTACAGCTGCACTTTGTAGATAATGGTGCAAATGATGGCTTCTGCCATTGCTAGTTGAATTAAATAATTTAAATAATAAACATGACAGTTATTTTGGTCTAAGATTATTTTTGTATTTTATTTATCATTCTACCTGACAGAATCAAGAGTAAATGTTCCATGCTAGATCAGCTACAAAGTGATTCTTTCAGAACCCATGAAAGCATGTCAGCTGTGTTAGGCGACATGTGCAAATTAAAATCTGGTAAAAACAATGGGTATATTGTATTGTCATGTTTTAAACACTATGAAATTTATTTACACTAAAAATCCTCATAAAAACTAGGTTAAAATATGGACGAGAGATAATATTAATGATTTCTGAAAGGCTTCATGTATTTCTGACATATATATGACATATATATATGACATCAAAAGAGCGATTCTGAGTAGGTCTAGCTTAATATTTTCTCTAATATGGTTTTATTATCAGACACAACTTCTTTTTTCCTGTGGAACAGATTGAAGATATAAGCTTGTCTGTAGCTAATACACTGTGCAATTTCAAAGTGCACCCCAGGTTTATCTTGGCTTTGTTAGGTGTACATTATTCTTCCTGCATCCTTGTTTCCTTGTAAAGGAAACCCCAAAGAAGCCACCCCATGCATTGGAAAAAAAGTCTTACTCAGGACACTAGAGCATTTGAAATGTTACAAAGAACGCTTCCTGGCAAAATCTATTTTTCTTTGTTGTGCCATTGGATTACTTTTGTCTTATCTTCCCCCCCCCCCCCCCCCCCCCGTTACTTAAACTTTGTCCCTTAAGTAGCTTAGTTTTGATTCTCTTAGAAGTCTTCTATTACTCTTCCTTTAGGAAGTTCTTCCTAAAGGTCTTCCCTTTAATATTGCAGCTGCTTCCACTTCAGAAACTATTTCAGAGGCTCCTTCATCAACATCAAACCACAGAAGACACTTGTCTCATGCCCAGGAAGACATACTGTCCTCCTAGGAGGAACAATACCATGAAAGATATTAGTTACTACCTGGATGTGACTGTGTTCAACGACCTTTTAACTGCTGCTGCATACTTAGTGAGTTACTAAATACTTGGGTGCTTGTGAACATTAGTCAGACTCAGGTATGCAAATATCAAATGCTGTCCAGTTTTCTGCTCCCATGAATGATGCTAATAGAACTTCTATATAGACATCTGCAATTAGTCTGGCTTGTTAGGTGTTTTTAATACTGTCAAAGCAATAGATATTTCTGGGATACAGTAGGTTTACTTGCCTAGATAACTAGGTTAACTAAGTTGATTAACCTCAAGAGATATACAAGTTGAATGGTTAAAGTCACAATTAGAAGCAAATGAAAACAAAACCTCTTATTGAAATATATCTTAAATTGTTATTGAAATAATTTCTTCTGCCTCAGATTAAAAGATTAAACAGAATTTTACTAAAGGGTAGAAACATTACTATATGTATAACAAGTTTTTCAGCTGAAATGTGATTCTTTTCTTATTTTAAAATGTTTACTGTTAAACGGCACGCATTAATGAAGTTATCAATGACTTAAAAAGCAGTAAAATAGATGTATTGCATGCATCAAACCCTTTTTTAAAATAAACTGTGTCAGAAGTTTTACCCTGTTTCAAATCAATGGATTACTCACAGTAAAATGTGGAGAATAAGGCACAGAAGCCATTTCTGGTTAGGAAAAAAAATCATTTATTTCCTGAAGATCCGGGGTTGATATAGGCTATACGAAGTACCCGCACTATAGCGGCTAATACAATTGGTTAGCTGTCACCACCCATGTGGGTATCTTCGTTTCTTCATTGGTTGATATCTTGCTCACTGGTTGCCTTGATTGGATGTCTGCTTCTCACTTCTTTCTTCCTTCTTATCTTGCCTACCTTTCCCTGCAATACTCCCAAAACTTTCCCAGCAACATTCCTCTGCTACCTCAAAGCTTTCCCAGCAGCTAGTCTAGCTCAGAAATCCATCGCATCAAGGTTCTTTACACCCACAGTAAAATAAATACCTATTACATCAACACTGTAACCCACTAAACTTTGCTCTTTTTTTTTCTTTTTTCTTTCTTTTTATTGTGTTTGGTTTAGTATGATTTTAATAAATCATTCTGTGGAAGAAGGTTTTATGTAGTATATACAAGCTACTGCTTGAAAAAAATTAAAAGTTCATAACTATTGCTAATAAATAAATAATTTTAAACGTTAAACACATGCTATCACGGTTTACTATAATTTTGTTCTCTTCACAGTTGCATTGCTTTCCTTTTAAGGTTGATTTTCCAGTCAAATTAAAACAATTTTTTATCACATTTCCAAATTTATCTTGTTCCTTCTTATGTAAATCTACTCAACTACAAAACATATGACTAATAAATTGGTATTTGCGTGTGAAAATTTAAAAAAAAAGAGCTTACTTAAGTATCTTATAGTGTAAACTAATATTCATATTTTCTCCCTACACTATTTAAACACTATTGAAAAACAGGATAACACAATTTCTTAAGTATGAAAATATAAGGCACTGCAAATTAATTCCAATTCCATGTAAAAATTGTGAAAAAAATAATTATTAGCTATAATGTTGAATGATGCATATACTCAGGAATTGTGACTGCCAATAATCTATTATTTTTCAAATTACAGGGTGTCATATGTTGAAATGTTGAAGAGTTATGCAGAGGGTGAGTGTTCTGGTTTCTCTGAAGTATGAAGTAGCTTACATAAATTGTAAAATGTGTACGTTTCCCTAATGACTTGTTTCCCTTGGGAAATGAAGTCTGTTTAGTTGTTATCTTATTATCAAAGTAAATGCTACCCTAAATTTGATTCATTAGAAGCTTACATCACACAGTCCTGTGTCATTTGCAGAACTGTTTTTATCAGGGATTTGATGTGAATTGTGCAAATTAGGAAGCAGTAGAAACTACACTCAATGTTATATGTCAGAAACACTACATAACAGAGCAAGTGCTTACACAAATACCAGATATTTCACATTGACCCAGAAAAAATTTATCGGCATTGTTAGGATTGCAGAGAAAAAATTTACATTAAACCTGCATTATCATATGCTATGTATGAGTTTACAAATCTCTGGAGTTAATGCTAGTAAAAAAAAATGCTCTATTTTATTACTTGTGCATTTTTTAAAATAAATTTAAACAAACCTGTAGCTGCACTTTTGGCTATTTTCGGTTATTTTATGGGTTTTTTTTCCATCTACTGTTCAAGATTCACTTTTACATTCTGACATTATTATTTTTCTTTTTTTCACTTGGAGAATTATTTTCTTTTTAAATCAGAAGCATTATAAAGCCACACAATATCTTAATCTTGATGCTTCCAAAAAGAATTTGCCATTAAGGGCTTTTTTTTTTTTTTTTTTTCTTAAAACATGACATAATAGAAAGCACTGAGAAGACTTTGAGTTTTGGTTGGGTTTTGGCTTTTTTTTGTGCATAAGTGGGACTTTAGAGAGAATTCTAGAACAGGCACATACACATATACTATCAGCAAAGTACTTTCTTTTCAAGGGCAATTTAGCATCCAAATACCAAAAAGAGACAATTGCCAATTTTGATGCCAGGATCATCACTGCATTTGCTACCATTCTTGCCAAAGAGCAAACCTATGGCTGAAAATCATTGATTGAATCATGAAAAAAATCACAAACACCATTACCCCTGGAGAAAAGAATTTTGCAGCTACACAAAGAGATATAAATCAAAGCCCTCTGCCAAACAGAATCCTAGTAATTGTCCTTTGGGTACAGCTCCACTATGCACTTTCCTTTTATCTACTCAGTACCTAAAAATTTTTCCCAATTGCAATTTCTGTCCTTTTTGTGATTGTCTCCAGTTACTTCTTTATGAGATATGAAAGGAAAATTTACTAATATACAGGTAATTAAGTTTCAGAAAAGACTAATATCTGATTTGAGATCAGCTCTGAGGTTTCTTAGGAAGAATTTTGTATAAATGAGCCATTGTTTTCACAGCGCGTGTGCTAAGAACTTGGTCCTAGATTCTTGCTTGACAAAACGTGATACACAGTATAATTTTTCATCAGCTCCAGCACTGAAAACTCAACAGTGTAGCTCTGTTTAATGAGATAGTTGCTGATATTATCTTTTCTAATAAATTTGAGAAATTTAAGTATAATTCTGTTTCTTCATGTCCTTTGTACAGAGCAAATGGCACTGAGAAGAAAAGCATTGCTTGGACACAGAGAAGTGAAAAAGGGCAAACTGGAGTGCCAGAAGTGGCAGAAACTGGAAATAGAGAAGTGATAAAAACCCTATCCTTCTCACACTGAGTAGCTTCTAAACTAAACGTGGATTTGATTAAAAGCTAGTTAAGGTATGTACTTCAGCCCTCGCCTCAACTGCCCAAGAAAAGACAGAACTGAGCTCTAAATCTACCAGACTTCTCTCTATACTGGCAAAAAAGAAATGTAATTGTATCGCATGTAGTTAAATATTTTCATAATAATTCACAATCAATTTCTTTCAATTCCATGAGCAGCATATGTAGTTGTTTAAACCCAGCCTGTAACTATGTACCATGCAGCCACTCACTCACTCCTCCTTTCCCTCCTCCTCGAGGAGTGGGGTAGGATTTAAACAAATGTTAATTGGCAATTTTAACATGTAAAATATTTGGAGCACAAATTTTCTTTACTACTTGCCTACCACAATACACATCAGTACTGGAAGCCCACAGGTGTTTGAAAAAGACAAACAAAATCACCATTAATAAATCAAATAGAAAGCAATAAAGCAGGTACATGAACATCTTATGCACAGAGAGATGGACTACACAGTAAGAAGGTGCTGTTTTAGACAGTAATTTCTCAGAAGGAAACTGTATTTTTGAGCAAACTCACCACAAGTCTCCAGCTATTAACTTATGAAATGCATTAGGGATAAATGTTTTATTAACCAAACTGTAAACGGTGAGAATTCAAAAGAGTTTAAAGATGTTAAAGCTCCTTAAATGCCACAGCTCAGCAAACTATACGCATTTCAAGCTACGCTATGTATTAGCTGTCACTTAAGCATCTGCAAGCATGTAATTTCTAAGCAAGTAATAACTGAAGCCTAGTAACTGATTTAGAACTCTATGCCTAAAAGTCAGACTCATGAAGTTAAATTATATCATAGAGTTTTCACAAGCAACCTGCATAATATTTTTTTATTTTCCAATGATCATTAGTCACCATATATCCATTATTCAGAACTACAAAACTTACGTGAGAATTCAGCATTAAAATGTCTAGAAATTCACAAATATATGTCATAATATTGCAGCATTTTTGCTCTATGAATTTCTCATTTTTATTTTTTCTTTTAATTATAAAATGTGATGATCTATGTTATCTGTTGCATCATAAAGAAATATTTCCTTACATTAGAGGAGATGAAAAAGAGAAGAGAACAAGCATATTACCTAAAATTCATTAGATGATTGTAAGCAGAGAGTAAAATCTGTTAAGAGAAAAAAGTTGTGACTGATGCATATACATACTTATATATGTATGCATATGTATATGCGTGTGTGTGTGTGAGAGACAAAATTTAACTTGAAAGCTTATGGAGTCATCTCATTGCTGCCATTCACATAATCCAATATTGTAGAAAGGAAATGATATGTTGATGGAAAAAAAAATGGATGTGTTCTCCAGCAGGCTGGATAAAATATCATGGTCCCATGAGGTTGTCATCTTATTCCATACACCTAGATAATACTCTTGGTATTCTCATCATGCTTGTCTTTTCTTCCTCTTTCCTCTTTTTCTCTTTTAAATTTCCTCAGATCTGAGAATGATATCTTGCTCATGCAAATACATGAGAGAATGAAAGTTTTTGTCCAGACATCTGGCTAAGACTGCCTGGCAATAAACTGGGTAGCTGAAAAGTTACAAACCCACTAAAAGCTTGTAGTGTCTTATAAATAATATATATAAGAGAAATGTTATTGTAAATACATGCATCACACATATGATAACATAGTCAGTACTGCCATACATTATGTCACACCAATCAGAATTTCAACCTTGTCAAAAGCAACCAAATCTAATCTAATAGAGGCAAGGCTGCTGCAGCGCTGGGTACTCAGGTCTTTCCAATGGCAAGGAATTTCCCAATTCACAACATTTCCCAAGAGATACACACATAATTATGCATACAATAAGAAAATAAAAAACAAGTAGACACATGGCTGACCACAAAGACTAACATGGGCAAAACCACATGGAACTGTTGCAAACATGAATAGCATGGATAACTTGATCCTGTTCCTTCCCTCTGGCTGACCAGGAATTAAATTCACTTCTGTGACATAGATTTATAGATGCAGTATGGATCCAGTTATTGGCATCCAGGCCTAACAGCCCTTATGATCCGGGGCCCCCTCTCCAGTTGCTATCACTCAGATCTCTGCACACATATCTAGACACAGAATAGAAAGAACTGATCAAAACTGATCCTGAGGAGAATTCTAAATTTTCATACATTTATTATGAAGAAAATATCTAATTTTTTTTTGAAAATGAAAATATGCAAATAAAGTGTTGAAAAATAGAATGAAATATAAAAATATAAATAAATAGAAGTAGTCACTTATACTGTGAATAAAAAAAAAATTCAATAGGTAGAAGTGTCGTGGTTTAAGCCCCCCACCCACACAGTTTTACTCACTCACTCACTCCCCTCTATCTTCCCCCAGTCCCAGGGTGATGGGGTGGAGAACCAGAAGAATTCAACTCGCACAGGTTGAGATAAGAGCAGTTTAGTAACTAAGGTATAACACAAATCACTACTGCTACCATCAATAATAATACAAGAGAAATACAAGGAAAAAGAATACAACTGCTCACCAAGCCCGACCCAGCCAGTGCAGCCCCCAGCAGTGAACCCCCCAATGCACCAAAAGCCTGACCACGCCGTGCACCCCCAGTCCACCACCACCACACCCTTCCGGGTCTCTGCTCTCTGTGTTCACATCCTGGACATGACGTGCTGAGGTATGGAATACCTCTTTGGTCAGTTTGGGTCAGGTGTCCTGTCTCTGCTTCCTCCCGGCTTCCCCTCCTCCCTGGCAGAGCATGAGGCTCAGAAAGTCCTTGGCCAAACCAAAACATCAGCAAGCAGTAACTGGAAACACTGGTGTTATCAGCGCAGTTCCCATGCCCAAAATTAAAAGCACAGTGCTGCACCAGCAACCAAGAAGGAGAAAAATGACTGCTGCTGCTGAACCCATGACAAGAAGTAAACCATATTTATCACATATTCCCACTGCAATACAATGAAGCAAAACTATCTCTTTCCATTAACATTTTTCAGAATGATTTTTTTCTGACTAGTTAGATGGTTCATTGGAATATTTGCTGTCAAAATACCAAAAAATCCCTTAAAAATTTCCCATTTTTCACAGCCTCCCCTCCAGCACTACACTATTGTCATAGAAAAATCTATTTCAGATGCTCCTAGGCATGGCAATAGTTTTTAAACTAGAAATGGAAAAAAATATATCAGAATTTCATACAAATATTCTACCTACAAGTTTCTCTTCAGTTTTTTTACCAATTTAAGTATGGAAAAGTTCTTCAACTGCAAGTTTAACTTCTTGGCAGCACTGAACACCAGTTCGATAAGGATCCTACTTTACCTTAAGACAAAATTAAAATCCTAACCTGCTTCTTTTTTTACTTAAATAATAATAATCATATTTATTTGGTACATGTATATAAATGAACCATCAAGCTGAATGAGCAAGCGACATGCACCATGGTATTTTGAAATGTCTACATAGAAGAAAGAAGAAAATAAATCTTATTGTGGAAGTGTGATCTCTTAGTGCCTAATGTCTACTTTCTGTCTATGATTTTAATATTTATAGGACAGATTGAACTTAACTGATTCCTGCTATATATATGTTCTTTAATCCCATTTTTTAAAATGCATAATTTTTCATTAAAAATCAGATGATCAACTGTTACAAAACTAAAAGCAAGAGACAATGAAAGTTAGTCCATTTATTTCTTTTAATTTAGGAAAATGAACCCACAAAAGGTAACATCACTTGTTCAAGACTATGAAAAGATTATGAATAACAAATGTGTTAGTAGAAACAAGAATACAGTAAAAATCTTTTGTTTCTGGAATCACTGGCAATGCTGGCTAGTACAACCTGCTTTGCTTCATCTGGTTAAAGTCAACCCACTTCACATTTTGAAGCCAAAACTTTGATAAGACAGAGAAAGAGTTTCAGATATCTAAAAGTGTTTAGAGCTCTTTGAACTTACGCCATGTAGTGACATTCCAAACCTTCTGACTTCCATATAGAGAAATTCTTCTGTGCAACAAGTTGTTCTTTTGTTTTAATTTGTGCCTTCTTACAAATTCTTTGTTATTCCTCTGGAAGCTCCAACATCTGTGAGTAATTTAAATGATTTCCCATTAAATACTTAGTTTCATGAACGAACTAATTGGAAGCTCACTGCTGTGTCAGAGAGATTACAATAAACAGTATTTTAGCCTTGGTAAAAGACTTTCTCCCTTTGAATCACAGTAAAATTCATGGTCAAAGTCCAAATGGAGTTGTCTTCTACACAGGCAACAGTTAGGGTTTCCCATAAATCACTGTATACAAAGATTTATATAAGTTTTCTATTATAGAATTAACACAGAATGCCACACTGATCTGCTACTCTTCATTGTCATCTAGTTGCCACTCCAGAGAGAATGAAACTGCTTCTTCAGATGAATTGTAGGTTTTCTCAAATGTGACTGCCTCTAAGAAGTACCATATTTATCCAGTATGACTATCACAATAAAAACTAACAAAACCCAACCCAACAAGCTGAACAATGACAAAACTCACAACCTATTTTAAGGCTAAGTTCGTACTAATTCAGTAATTCTGTTGCCAGAGAATGCAAGTATTCCATTACAGTGTTGGACCCATATATTCCAATATGTACATTCCCCTCTCCAGTTGCTTCTGTCCAAGTCATTTGCACAAACCCCAGATAGAAAAGAAGTACACATGGAATGTGTTGAGGCAAGTTAGTGTTTAAATATCTGAAGTGAATATCTGGTGACAAGGAATGGTACAGAAATGCAATTTCTGAATTTGGCATTGTTGTTTATCATAATTATAAAAAAGCAAAAGGAAATTATATTGGTTACAAAAGGAAAACCAGACAAGAATAAAAATAAACTGAGATGAGGCATGGTTATTTTATCTTTCAGGTACTGAATTGTCTCAGATTTGTCTGTTCTTACTACAGAGAAAAATAGCATAGACACATATAGTCCATGTCGTGGTTTAAGCCAAGCCGGCAACTCGGAACCACGCAACACTCACTCACTTGTCCCTTCTTCCTCTCCCTCCCCCAAAGGGATGGGAAGGAGTATCGGAGAATGTAACTCCCACTGGCTGAGATAAGAACAGCCCAGTAACTAAGGTATAACATAAAACTACTGCTGCTACCACCATTAATAATGATAAGGAAAATAACAATAGGAGAGAATACAAGCACTCACCACCCGCCAACTGATACCCAGCCTGACCCGAGCAGCCACCTAGCCCTTCTGGGTAACTCCCCCCAGTTTATGGACTGGGCATGACATGCTGTGGTATGGAATACCTCTTTGGTCAGTTTGGGTCAGGTGTCCTGCCTCTGCTTCCTCCTGGCTTCCCCTCCCCCCTGGCAGAGCATGAGGCTCAGAAAGTCCTTGGTCAAACCAAAACATCAGCAAGCAGTAACTGAAAACACTGGTGTTATCAGCGCTGCTCCCAGGCCCAAAATCAAAACCACAGTGTTGCACCAGCTACCAAGAAGGAGAAAAATGACTGCTGCTGCTGAATCCAGGACAGTCCACTACATTGTTCAGCCTGGAGAAGAGAAGGTTCTGGGGACACCTTAGAGCAGCCTCCCAGTAGCTAAACAGGGCCTCCAAGAAACCTGGAGAGGGGCTTTTTACAAGGCTACGTAGGAATAGGACAATGGGTAGTGGCTTTAAAGTGTAAGAGGGAGGACTTAGATTAGATTTTAGGAAGACTCTTCACTGTGAGGGTGATGAGATACTGCCACAGGTAGCCCAGAGAAATTGTGGATGCCCCATTCCTGTAGTGTTCAAGGCCATGCTGGACAGGGCTTAGAGCAGCTTGGTCTAGTGGAACGTGTCTCTGGCTGTGGCAGGGTGGTTGGGACTAGATGATCTTAAGGTCCTTTCCAACCTTAACTATTCTATGATTCTATGATCTTTCAGGTCCCTTCCAACACAAACCATTCTACAATTCTATGGTTAAATAAAGCAACTGGGGAAAAAAAAAAAAAAAAAGAAAAATTCAAAAATTAATTAATTGACAGGAAAAAAAAGAAATTCATGAAGAAAACAAAAGGACTCAAGGCAGTCTCTTATGCAGGGGTAAAGGTCAAAAAGAAGAAATCGTGTTTGCCTGTTACTTTTTCAAGTATCATAGGAATAAAAAGAACTGTAGCTCTTAGATGTCAGTTGCACTACTGCTTAATGGTAAATATCGTAACTATTACAAATAAATCAGACATAAATTGCACAGGTGATTCACCCTCAGAGTGACTTAAATACTTTTGGGGGCAGAGAGATCAATGTGGAAAAAAAATTTTCTCTAATAAAATAAGAAGGTATGTACTGTCATGAAGAACCTGTTGTTGCCTTCACTGTAAAAGTTTGAACAGAATATAAACTGCTTAACAGTTTGTTTCTGTTATCTACTCCTGTGGCTGTATCATTTCTTAACTGATAAGCTCTTCCAGAAATATAAAATTCTTCACTTAGTAGCACAGTGCTTTGTCTGGTTGCACAATAGCTCATACAGTGCTGTGTTGAATTACATCACAAACAAATCAAAAATAAATCATATAAATACAAATATAAACATATAAAAATTGTTTTTATGAAATATTTTTATGACCTTATTTTGATTTCAGTTGCTTCATCTCAGTAAAGATGTATCAAAGATTAATGAGATTCATGCAAAGGCAACAAAGCAATTAATGTTAAGATTAACATACTAGGAGAGGTTACAGAGACAAAGTAATAGGAATAAAATATTGTGGGAAGCTGGTAATTTATGAAGAACAAATGAAAATTGATTACTTTCACTTTTTTACCCAGTCTTATAACCAAAGCACAGCAGAAAACTTAATGCAAATGAGGGCCCTTTGTTTTGGGTGCTTCGTACAGAGAACTGATGGCACAGACATTATATTCATATTTAGTGGTTCTGAAATACCCCTCCTATTGAACTTAGCCAAGATCTTTCTACTCAGATGCTTTACTTGAGTGGCTGTGTAAGAAAGTTAGGATCCAAAATCATGTTTCCTCTATTTATTTAACCTGTACAGCTAAAGAAGTCTAAATTGGAGTGTGAGATTATCCCTTATTTTGCTGAAAAATTTTTGAGTCTGTATTTAAGTTTTTTTATTATTATTTATTTATTCATTTATTTCTCTTTTAAACACCGTGTGAAAGCTAAGCCTGAAACAACTGTATGGTAAGATAAATGATTGTGAATGTCTAAGCTTCAAACAGTTGCCTGTACATAGACATTGACATTGTACATAGAATTTGTTGTTTAAGAAGAGGCAAGAGCTCAAATTCTGTCTTGTACCACACATGAATAAGTAGTCCTTACACTGCAAATGATGATCCAAAGAGGGGAATTAAAACATATCCAAAGGACAGCATAAGAAAAGGGGATACTGAAGAATAAATGTGCGCTCTTAAGTAATACGTTTGAAAAGAAAGCATACTTTTCACATGACTAAAGTGTGGGGTTTTTTTGTACACACTGGACTTATAACTCTTTCTGAGAAAGGATTTAATTTCCATAAATACAAAAAAATACATATTAATTGTGAATAAAGTATTTTTATCAATTTTTAATCACAACTCTTTTTTATATGACTGTGATTTTTAGAATACTTTTTTATTATCTGCTTTTTAGCATTGACTAGGCTATTAATTGTTCCTGCATAGCAGTAGGGATAAGCCTAAATCACTCTCTATGCTCACCTTATACAGCAGAAAAGAAAATATATTCCTCACATAGCAAGAGCTTTCTTTTTTGCTAAAAAAATACTTGGTACTAGCCATATCTAGGAAGAAGACTCAGGAATTTCATTTCATGAATGAAATTCATGAGAAGACTCAGAACTCATGAGAAGAATTCATGAGAAGACTCAGAACTTCATTTACTAACTTGCTAAGGCAACTACTATGTTACAATGCACCTCAGCTGATCTGTGTATCTAATGGGCTGTTACAGTATGTTTCGAGATGTTTGTATATTTGGCTACAATATAGGTTATTAATGTACACCAATTTATTCAAAGTCAGGCATAATAATACTGAAAGCTGAAATATTAGGATTTTTGTATTATAGTAAACAGATAGTGTAATTTTTTCCTCATCTGTTATTAACAGTAATAAATAGTATTTTAATAAGATTTTTTTTGTGCAATAATACATAAATATCCAATTATTATAATTAAATATACCCATTAAAAATACTGAAATGCAGAAGGAGCATCAACAATACTGTTTGCTAATATATAAAGCTCTAAGTTTAATAACATATAGAAATAGGCTTTATTTGTAAATTCTTAAAAACTGTTGAAAATGAGTAGAAATTGATTTGTTTGGGGATTTTTTTTTTTCCTTGCTATTTTCTTGGTTTGGTTGGGTTTTGTGGGAGATTGGGGTTTTGGTTTGGATTTGGTTTGGGGCTTTTTTGTTAGTTTTTTTACTTGTTTTTTGGTTTTTTTAGTAGTGCTATGTTACAGTCACTATGCTCTAAAACTGTTTAATCTTTTCTTGTTATTTGTCCCATTTGTCTGAAATTCAACTATTTGAAGTATTAATCATCTCACATAACTCTGGTTATATACCTAAAGCTAATTGCTTGGTTATGCCTATTGACAAAAAAACCCAAAACAAAACAAACAAAAAAAACCCCAACAGATTAAAAACAATATATCCAAGCTCAAAATAGCTATCTATAGAAGACTGGATGAATTTACCAAGAGGTGTAACTGACTTTGCCTTTTAGCTATGAAGAAATGTAGTCTAGATTATACCAGATATACAACACTGAATATTAGATTCCAAGCTTGCTATCTTATGGGCCTTACTTGAGCTAGTAATCTACTTTTCTCTAGGATCCATGCACAGAACTGCATCATAAGAAAAGAAAATAATGTCTACTCAGGATTGTCTCTAAAATAGTTGACATGAAAAATCTCAGCAGAGACAATAGAGGAAAGCAACATGAACAGGTTTCATTATCTCTTTCATTTTAGATTAGTAAAGTTAGGTCTGATGAATTTCTACTCCCTTCATAGCTAATAAGAAGAGATGATGGGTAACTTCAAATGATGCTTCACTTCAGTCAAGTGCAACCACATGCATTTCTGGAGATAAACTTTTTTCTAGAACATGGTTTTATTAATTATTATTATTCACAAAAGAGAACCAAATTTTATCTCTGTGTTCTTAATCTTTAATTTGCACAGAAAGAGGAATTCAGAGAAGGAAGACAATGTTTATTTCAGGCTCTTGAAAAGGTTGCTCACAGTTTTCCAAAACATTTTGTACATTTTAAAAGACTTTATTTTAGTATGAAAACTGAAAGCTGCATAATATCTTAGCATTTTACAAATCAATGAGTTATATCTTGTCTTTGCTTTAAAATTCAGCCTGGACTTAGGAAGTTTTTACTCCCCCAATAACATTTCTGATATTGTCCTATCTGTAATTACTATATTCATTATGTAAGGCATTAAACTGGAAAAGAAGTATTAAGCCTTGGGAGTTATAGAAATAAATCTATAAATTCCATAAGTAGTTGTCATGGGTTCAGCAGTAGCAGTCATTTTTCTCCTTCTTAGTAGCTGGTGCCGCGCTATGTTTTTGACTTTCGGCCTGTGAACAGTGCTGATAACACCCATGTTTTTAGTTGTTGCCGCAATGTTGCCGCAATGTTTAGTCTGACCAAGAACTTTCTGAGTCTCATGTTCTGCCGGGGAGGAGGGGAAGCCGGGAGGAAGCAGAGACAGGACATCTCACCCAAACTGACCAAAGAGGTGTTCCATACCAAAGCACGTCATGTCCAGGATGTAAAAACTGGGGGCAGGAACCTGGAAGAGTTAGTTCACGGCTCGGTTGTCAGGTGGTGAACAGTTGTATTCTCTTTCCTTGTATTTCTCTTATCATTATTATTATTGTTGGTAGCAGTAGTGATTTGTGTTATACCTTAATTACTGGACTGTTCTTATCTCAACCCATGGGAGTTACATTCTTTCAATTCTCCTCCCCATTCCCTCTGGGAGCAAGGGGGAATGAGTGAATGAACTGGGTGATTTCTAGCTGGGTTTAGAGCACAACAGTAGTACAAGTAAAAATTATGCAAGAGTTAGTAGGTGCATGCTGTAAGTGTAATTCTGATTTACATGTTAGATTTAAATAAAAAGACAAACAAACACAAAGCAAAAGTCTCCACAACCTCACTACAGAGAGACAGTCTGCAAAATATAGCTACAATTACAGTTTAGCAAAATTTAAAAACAAAACAAGATTTCATTATTTCCTACAAGATCTCATTATATATAATAATCCAGAAAAATAAACTTCTGTAGTGGCATGAGCCAGATGGAAGTGTACGAGAAAAGTTTGTAAGTGATTGACTGAACCACCTTGTTTTGAGCAAAACTCAGCTTTTATCAATGAAGTTCTAAGGGGTTTCATCTATCCTGATATTCTCAAAAAGATTATGGCAACAAGAAAGACAAACTGAGCTCTGTATCATTCCGCCAGCATTAATTTTTCATGATAGCAAAGAACTAAGTAGCTGATAGAAAATGGAAGATTCTACACATTGCCTGAGAACTGTGGAGAGGAACACAGTATTTGTGTTGAATTTCTTATTTGTATTAGTTTCTGGGTTTAAAATATTTATAAATATATAACAAAGGCAGATTAAAAAACAAACAAACAAGTAAAACCCCAAATAACCCATGAACTTATTTGTGAGACATTTAGCTAAATATCAGGGCATTTTTTTTCTGTTTTTCTTGACAAAAATATTTATCTAGCATTATCATCCATAATGTATTGAGGTCTACTAAAAATTAAACCACAGATGCTCGGTGAATTTCTAAGAATAACAAACAATTAATATTCTGGTATGAGAACGTGTTTCTGTTATGTATTTTTTAGGACCTGCTCTCTCAGAAAGCAATAATACTGCTCATTCTTATATATGCAGAGATACAGCAACAATCTGTTTTAATGTGAAATGGGAACCATTTATGGTTTTGCAGTCTCAAAGTTTTTACATTAATCTTTCATCTCTCTTTCTTTGGATTTTCTATTGAAGAATATTAAAGAAAATTGAGGAAACTAATCCAAACTTCCATTCTTCACCTACTAGTGCAGACAAAGGACAACTTATGTATTACCCTAAAACATGTTTCAGGACATATATTTTAATTTTATGAATCCTGTAGTGGCTTAAGCCTCTAAAACTCACAAAGTTTTACGCACTCACTCCCTCCCTCCCCTCTTTTTCTTCCCCCAGTCTTGGGGGAGGATGGGGAGGAGAATCGAAAACAAAATACAAATCAAACAGGTTGAGATAAGAACAGCTTAGTTACTAAAGTATAACAGAAATCACTACTGCTACCACCAGTAATGATACAAGAGCAATACAAGGAAAAAGAATACAACTGCTCACCAAGCCCGACCCAGCCAGTGCACCCCCCAGCAGCGAACCCCCCAGTGCACCACTACACCCTTCCAGGTCTCTGCTCTCTGTCTTCACATGCTGGGCATGACGTGCTGTGGTATGGAACAACCTCTTTGGTCGGTTTGGGTCAGGTGTCCTGTCTCTGCTTCCTCCCGGCTTCCCCTCCTCCCTGGCATAGCATGAGGCTCAGAAAGTCCTTGGTCAGACCAAAACATTACCAAGAAGTAACTGGAAACCCTGGTGTTATCAGCGCTGCTCCAGCTTCCAAGGAGAAAAATGACTGCTACTGCTGAACCCAGGACAATCCATATTATGTTAATTTTATTAAAAAGGAAAAGAGTTCTTAACTAAAAAATGTCTATCCATTGAAAAAATAATTTTATTTCATTTTCTCTAATAATTTTCTATATGTACTTATAATGGATAATTACACTTTATGATCACAGTTAAGATCTCATTAAAAAAAATACTAAAAAATAAAATGTAATATTGCAATCTAAGGTTAGGTTCATTCTCTTACAGTATTTGGCCAGTATAGTATCACTCCTGAAATCTCAAAGAATGGCTGAATATCCAGCTGGAGACCAGTAACGAGTGGTGTCCTTCAGAGGTCTGTGCTGGGACCAGTCCTGTTCAACATCTTTGTCGGTGACATGGACAGTGGGATTGAGTGCACCCTCAGCAAGTTCGCCAATGACAGCAAGCTGTGTGGTTTGGTTGATATGCTGGAGGGAAAGAATGCCATCCAGAGGGACCTTGACATGCTTGTGAGGTGAGCTGATGCCAATCTGATGAAGTTTAACCATGCCAAGTGCAAGGTCCTACAGCTGGGTCAGAACAGTCCCAGGCACAGCTACAGGTTGGGTAGAGAAGAGATTGAGAGCAGCCCTGCGGAGAAGAACTTGGGTGTGTTGGTTGATGAAAAAATGAACATGAGCCGACAGTGTGCGCTTGCAGCCCAGAAAGCCAAGCGTATCCTGGGCTGCATCCAAAGGAGTGTGACCAGCAGGTCGAGGGAGGTGATCCTGCCCCTCTACTCTGCTCTCTTGAGACCTCACTTGGAGTATTGTGTGCAGTTCTGGTGTCCTCAACATCAAAAGGACATGGAACTGTTGGAACAAGTCCAAGGGAGGTGAGCTTGCCTCTCTACTCTGCTCTCGTGAGACCTCACTTGGAGTACTGCGTGCAGTTCTGGTGTCCTCAAGATAAAAAGGACATGGAACTGTTGGAACAAGTCCAGAGGAGGGCCACGAGGAAGATCAGGGGACTGGAGCACCTCCCTTATGTAGGTAGGTTGAGAAAGTTGGGTCTGTTGAGCCTGGAGAGAGAAGGCTGTGTGGAGACCTTCTAGCAGCCTTCCAGTAGCTGAAGGGGGCCTATAAGGATGCTGGGGAGGGACTCTTCATTAGGGGCTGTAGTGACAGGACAAGGGGTAACAGGTTCAAACTTAAACAGGGGAAGTTTAGATTGGGTATAAGGAGGAAGAAATTCTTTACTGTTAGTGTGGTGAGCCACTGGAATGGGTTGCCCAGGTAAGTTGTGAATGCTCCACCACTGGTGGTATTCAAGGCCAGGTTGGACAGGGCCTTGGGTCGCCTGGTTTAGTGTGAGGTGTCCCTGCCCATGGCAGGGGGGGTTGGAACTAGATGATCTTAAGGTCCTTTCCAACCCTAACTATTCTATGATTTTATGATTCTGTCACATTTGCAAATATTTAGATCATGTGCACACTAGTTTATTTTCATTTTATTTATGAAATTTAAAATACTAATGCAAACTTAGACATTTTGTCACAGCTGACTTTCCACCTAGCCTATCAAAAATAGACATTAACCCTTTATGACTTTCAGTAGTGACTATGAAAACCACTTTTTCTGTAAAAATAATTATATGCCCGAACTATGGCTAGTTGTTATGACTGATGACATTCACCTCTGTCACAACCTTGAATCTGCAGTAAAAGTAATATCCAAGTCAGTGTTTAAAATTGCACATTACAGGGGAAAATGTTTCTGATATTGATGTATTGAATGTTCCAAATAATTGCTTTCAGGAAATTCATATGTTTTAACAATTGTGTTTATATGTCTGTCAATTTTACATCTTACATTTTAAAATATGCTACTGCAACCTTATTGAGTACATGCAGGACTAAAATTACACATAATCCATCCCTTAAAGTTACACATGATCCTGAGAATGAGACTAAATTGATATTTAGGGCTTCTGCTTTAGATGAATTTGATAGTTTGAAAAATTCATTCTGCATCAATTACGGAGTGTAGTATCAGAACTAAGTGATTTACAAAAACTGATGAAATTGTTGGGATTTTGGTAGTCTCTTCTCTATTTCTCTGTAGACTGCCTGCTCAGTCCCTGTACCATGTCTATAGTGGGTAAGTGCTAGAACTGTATAATTTGGCAGCATTGGCTTTCTTTTTCTTTTAAGTTTTATTGGATAGATTCCTGAAGAGAATAATTCCTGAGGGAGGCCATCCCTACATAATAGCAGTTACAACAGGTCATAACAAAAAACAAAACAAACAAACAAACAAACAAAACCCCAACTTTTCATTTGGTTTCTTTTTTTTTTTAATTAGGTTGGTTTCATGCCTTATTAATGGTTATATTTTTTTCATTCTCTTTTATGGACTGAAGATTTAAATTCATTATCACTTGAGTGTTCAGATCATTGAATACATGCTTATTACAGAAACTTAAAAAACTGAATATGAGATACCAATATGTGTTCACAACCCAGAAATCCAACTGTATCCTGCATCAAAAGAAGGGTGGCTGGAAGGTCAAGGGAAGTGATTCTCTGGATGACAGCATTTCTGGAAGAATTTTCCAATGTCCCATGATTTAGTAGGACCTTTGTTCAATACTTTTATCAATTATTTAGATGCAGGCTTTGAACGCACCAGAGCAAGTTTGCTGATGGTACTAAACTGGGAGGTTTTGTAGACACTCTTGAGAGACAAGAGGCCTTGTAGAAGGATCTAGATTGGAGTATTGGGCAATCATCAATGGCATGAAATTTAACAAAACCAAATGCTAGATTCCGCACCTGTGAAGGAGCAATGTTGGAAACAAATATAAAGTGGGAGATAGGTGGCTGGACACCAGCTGTGCAGAAAGGAATCTTGGGTTGCTGATTGAAAGCAGTCTCAACAGCAGTCAGCAGTGTGCTCTGGCAGCAAATAGGGCAAACTATATCATGCAGTGCATAAAACACAGTATAACCAGTTCATCAATGCCCCAAGCCTGTCAGTGTTTTCAGAGGCATTTGGACATTGCTCTTCAACCCTGAGCTAGTCAGGAGGTTGGACAGAATGACTTGGAATACTGTGTGCAATCTGGTGTGTCAACATAAGAAGGACATGGAGCTATCGGGGCAAGTCCAGAGGAGGGCCATGAGGATGACAAGGGGCTTGAGCACCTCCCATAAGAAGACAGGCTGAGAAAGTTAGGGACTGTTCAGCCTGGAAAAGAGAAGACTCTGGAAATGTCAGAGCAGCCTTCCAGTATCTGAACGGGATGTACATGGATACCAGGGAGGGACTCTTCATCAGGGACTGTAGCAGCAGTACAAGGGGTAATGGGTTTAAACTTAAACGGGGGAAGTTTAGATTGGATATAAGGAAGAAGTTCTTTATTGTGAGGGTGGTGAGGCACTGGCACAGGAAGACTAAAGAAGTGGTAAATGCTCACTGGCAGCATTCAAGGCCAGGTTGCACAGAGCCTCGGGTGACATGGTCTAGGGTGAGGCGTTCCTGCTCGTGGCAAGGAGGTTGAAACTAGATGATCTGAAGGTCCTTTCCAATCCTGACCATTCTATGATTCTGTGATTGTTGTGGGTCCCTTCCAACTAAAATATTCTGTTCAGTTGTGTTCCATTGTATTCCTCCAGTTTCTTAGTTTTGGCTTTCCTGGAGGGAGCCACGAAATCCTGGTGTTTTCAGCTGTAACTGGAACTCTAAAAACTCCTACTACAAACACTGAAAATCCCTGATTTAGGCTGTGGTTATCAATATTTCAATACCTTTGCCTTCTCAGTATAATGAAGCCTTGAAAAATGTTTGCACTATGTTTTGGGAAACTAGAAAGGCTGGTGATATCCTCAATCCAGGCAAAATTTAAAGGAAAAACTGTGGTTTATTATATAAAGCCCATCAAGGAAATACAGGGATATGGAATCTGTTCACTAAAGGGTTTGAAGCCTCTTCTGTGCACAGATTTTTTGGCAGGTAGTCCCTTTTACAACTTAATAGCCTTTTTTTTCTATTAGCTTTACTGAAATCTTATTCTTTAGCTTTTTAAGATTTGTATTCTTCTAATTTCTAACTGTAAAGCAACCATCCAGTAGTTATTGATTAATATCTTACCTTTTTAGTCTGAATCCTAGGTACTGAATCTAGGGAATCCTAGCCTGAATCCTTGGGAAGTTATCCAAAGACCAGCTGTAACATCTGTTCTTAACCTTTCATTACTAGAATGACTTTAAGTTTCCTCACACACTGTCAGTTTTCTTTCCCCTGATAATCTCAATAGCTATTCCTGGCACTTATTCCAGTTTCAACAGATCTTTCATAAGTGCAAGTGACTGGAATTTTATACCAAGCTGCAATTGCACTGCCATCAAATATTATTTCATGAAGTAACATTCATAATTTTCTATCATAATTTCAAACCTTTTATCTTGTGATATCTGATTTTGGATACTGTTTATATTCTTCATGGTTGTTGTCGTGGTTTAAGCCTCACCCAGGCTAATAACTCACAAAGTTTTATTCCCTCCCTTCCTCCCTCCCTCCCTCCCTCCCTCCCTCCCTCCCCTCTTTTTCTTCCCCCAGTCCTGGGGGGAGGATGGGGAGGAGAATCGAAAAAAAAAAAAAATGCAACTCGCACAGGTTGAGATAAGAACAGTTTAATAACTAAAGTATAACACAAATCACTACTGCTACCATCAATAATAATATAAGAGAAATACCAGGAAAAAGAAAACAACTGCTCACCAAGCCCAACCCAGCCAGTGCACCCCCCAGCAGCGAACCCCCCAATGCACCATCACACCCTTCCGGCTCTCTGCCCTCTGTGTTCACATCCTGGGCAGGATGTGCTGTGGTATGGAACAACCTCTTTGGTCAGTTTGGGTCAGGTGTCCTGTCTCGGCTTCCTCCTGGCTCCCCCTCCTCCCTGGCATAGCATGAGACTCAGAAAGTCCTTAGCCAGACCAAAACACTACCAAGCAGTAACTGAAAACACTGGTGTTATCAGTGCAGTTCCAAGGCCCAAAATCAAAAAACACAGCGCTGCACCAGCTACCAAGAAGGAGAAAAAAATAACTACTACTGCTGAACCCATGACAGTTGTATCCTTTTTTGGCTCATAATTATCATACTGTGTTGCATTAGGTTAATAATAAATAGAATCATAGAATCATAGAATAGTTTGGGTTGGAAGGGACCTTTAAAAGTTATCTAGTCAAACCCCTTGCAATGAGCAGGGTTTTTCAACTAGATCAGGTGGCTCAAAGTCCTGTCCAACCTGCCCTTGAATGCTTCCAGAGAAGGGGCATCTACCACCTCTCTGGGAAACCTGTTTCACCACCTTCATTGTGAAAAATTTATTTCTCACACCTACTCTGAATCTACCCTCCTTTAGTTTAAAACCATTACCCCTTGTCCTATTGCTACAGACTCTACTAAAACTTCATCCCCGTCTTTCTGATAAGTCATATTTAATTAGTGAAATGTTGCAATGATATCTTCCTGGAGCCTTCTTTTTTCCAGGCTGAACAACCATGACTCTCAGCCTTTCCTTGTAAGAGAGGTGTTGCATCCTTCTGATTTTTTTTGTGGCCCTCCAACAGATCCATGTCTTTCTGTGCTGAGGATGCCAGAGCTGAACACAGTACTTCAGGTGGAATATCATGAAAACAAAGTGGACATGTAGAATCACCTCCCTCAATCTTCAGGCTATGCTTTTTTTTTTTTCTGCAGCCCAGGAAATGGTTGGCTTTCTGGGCTGCAGGTGCATATTGCCAGCTCAGGTCCAGCTTTTCATCCAACAGTACCCCCAGGTCCTTCTCTTCAAGGTTGATTTCAATACCTTCATCTTCCAGCCAGTATTACTGAGGATTGCCCCGACCCAGGTACAGGACTTGGCACTTGGCATTTGTTGTGGCTTAAGCCCAGCCAGTAACTAAGTACTATGCAGTTGGTCATTGCTTACTCTCCCCACTCCCTTTAAGGGTATGTGATCAAGAACTTTGTCAAATAGAATGATAAGGGAAAAGGGGAAGCCAAATAAACAAAAGCACAAACCTGATCTGGACACAATAAGGAAACATTACAAACCAACCTGGTCAGTCACAGTAATTGAGCGAGTTGAGTCTCTGTACAAACTAATGCAGTGAGTGCAGGTCTTAAAACCCAGTTTGGACTGGGAATGAACACTGTGTACCCAAAAAAAACAGCTACAGAGAGGGACTGGCGTGGGTGAGGTAAGGAGCTCAGCACTGACGGATGGAGTGGGACTGCAGATCCCAGCCTGCATGCCTGGCACTAGCTGCTAGGAGGGGTGTGCCTGTATCTTCTCAAAAGTGGGTATGCACGTGTATTCACCAGCAAACCTCGAGCTGGACCAGTCAGTGAGAACCTGGATATAGGCAGAGTTATCAGGTGGGGAGAAGACCAGTGCTGGTATCTGGGGGGGATCCACAAGGTGGACTGCCTGTGGGACAAGGGTCTGTGTGTGTGAATTTTTTATAGTAAGCACGAAGCTGGAACAGCCACCTATAAAATACCTTAACATTAGTGACAAAGTCCACATTTTCTGATTGCAGAGTGCAAGGAATGCAAGAAGACATGAATATCCATCACAACCCCAAGTCCTTTCGGGATGTGATATAATGAAGACAAAACGGTTATCCATTTGCTTAAAATTAAGGATGTACTTAAATGTTTTCATAATCAGAGACCTGAGAATCTCTCTATTGTCTACTAGTACTGATGCCAGTGAAGTCAGTGCAATCAAGTCAATAACATCAGCTGAGAACCAGATGAGTGCTTTCCCCAGAAATATTGTAAAACTAATAGTTACTTGAGTCTTCTGATGGCAATTTAGTGGCTAATTAAACAGACTTATGGATTATTTAAGAAGCTTTATGTAATTATTATTACAACTTGGTTTTGTACTTGTTTTGCATGTGCTATGTAGTAAATAAAATTGCCATGTTATAGAAGGAGCTATGTTGATATTACTAAACATAACTTTACACTGTACGAAAATCATGTACTGCTCCCAGCTTTGCCAGTGAAATTTAGCAAATTACATCATTATTTTTATTGTTTTTCCACAATTATTCATTTAGAAAACATAAGAGAACTTTGAAGGACTGTTTATACTAACATCTAAGTATAGTTATAGTTCTGTGACTTCTACTCCATCTTTGAAACTATGATTCAGAGGAAAAATAAAAAAGTACCCAAGGAGTTATACAAAAGTGCTCTCTGTCCAGTACATTAAGCTGCTGAAGAAAGCATGTGAAAATATGAGTGAAGACTTAGTAACATTCACAGAATATCTTCCTAGTCTGTAGCAATTTGTTGTTCAGAGAATTCAGCACTTTCTGTTTAATAGTTCTTGAAACACAAACACTTAGAATACACTCTTTCAATCCCTTTCAAGAGGAATCACAATGTCTGATAGATGAAAAGAGCCAATAAATGTACTACTGCTATTATTTTTCTTATACCAACACACATATTGTCATTTTTCTGTTATTCATTAATGAAGATCTATTTTGCCATTCTTTATAGTGCCATACTTTACTGGATAGAAAAATACCTTCTCAAATTTAATATGCACTGCACATAACATTGTGCATAAGTGCAAGCTTATAATATCTAATTCCTACCTTATATAATATAATTGCAAATGCCATGTGCTTTGGCTTTACCATGAGCTTTACATGGCAATGTTCCAGGAAAAGATATAAACCAGCCTGTGAGGATTTTAATGTAGGAAAGATAATAATCAGTTATACAAACGACTTCTCTCAGACCACCAAAACATTTAAGATCTGAAACTAATCATCTTTACATACCTACCTGTATAAAGAAGACACAAGAAAATCTTCATCATATTCCATTGCAAAACTTATTTTGTCCCAAGCAATTTCCTGTTTGAATTGTTTAGAGATTGTTCAGAATAAAGATTGGCTTTTAATTTTGCATTTACATGATCTGTATTACATCTTATATGCCTCCTTTTAATATAAAAAAAAAATCAATTCAAAATGGGTGACTTAGAAGTGCTTGTCTTCCTGTAGCAGTTTAGCATAATAACATTTCTAAACATTTTGAACTACTTTCCACTAATACACTAAATGATAATGGTTATATATCAAACCCCGTAATTCCATGAAACTGAGTAGATTTATGCCCACTAAATTAACTGGGTGCAAAATGTTTAATGAAAACAATCGACATTCAGTCAGTTAGACATAATTCTATACTCATGTAATTACAGTGGCATGGAGCCAGCACTGACTGAGATCCTGGAAGTCTGGTATAGGCAAACAAGACCAATACCTCTAGTTGTATTGTTGTGATTAAGATTTCTTTAAAAGACATTTGAGATGTGTACCTCACCTTCTACTGTACTTTGCAGAGTCCTACCTATCCTAAAAGCATAGCAAGAGTTTTTAGAGGCACCTATGGAAGTGTGATATTTTCTGTTTTACTGATTTCATTTTGAGAGGGTGCTCCCTTTCTGTTTCCTATTGCCTACTGGAATGAACCAGAGACTGTATCTCAACTTTATTCACGGTAGCTTCCTTTCTGCTCTTAAGAGAGCAGAACTTCTTGTAAGAAGTTCCTGCTTTAGCATCAACTTTGAGAGAGAACAATTTCCTAAGAATGGAACAACTGCTTTATTCTGGAAAGAGTGTTTGAAGGGAGAGCACTCCATTCATAGACTGTAGGTCTCTGAATGAGTCCTTATTTCAGGCATATTTTTCAATTTTTTTTCGTGTATACATTGTAGGGTAGGACAGTGTCGAACGCTTTGCACAAGTCCAGGTAGATGACATCAACTGCTCTACCCCTGTCCATCAGTTCCATAGCCCCATCATAGATGGCCACCAAATTAGTCAGGTGAGATTTCCCCTTAGCGAACCCATGCTGGCTGTCACCAAGCACCTTCTTGTTTTTCATGCGCCATAGCATGCCTTCCAGGAGAATCTGCTCCAAGATTTTGCCAGGCACAGAGGTGAAGCTGACTGCTGTGTAATTCCCCAGCTCATCCATTTTCCCCATCTTGAAAAGGGGGGTTATATTTCCCTTTTTCCAGTCATTGGGAGCTCCACCTGACCGCAATAATTTTTCAAACCTGATGGACAGTGGTTTCGCAACTTCATTTGAAAGCTCCTTCAGGACCTGCAGATGGCTTTCATCAGGTCCCATGGACTTGTGCATGTTCAAGTTCTTAAGATGGTCTCGAACCAGATCCTCTCCTACAGTGGGCCCAGGGTCTTCATTCTCACTGTCCCTGCGTCTGCCTTCCAAAACTTGGGTGGTGTGGTCAGAGCAATTACCATTGAAGACTGAGTCAAAGAAGTCATTAAGAACCTCAGCCTTCTCCAAATCCAGGGTAGCCAGTTCTCCCGATAGCTTCCGGAGGGGGCCCATGTTATTCTTAGTCTGTCTTTCATTTGCAATGTACCTATAGAATCCCTTCTAGTTATCTTTAACATCCCTAGCCAAGTTTAATTCTAAGTGGGCCTTAGCTTTCCTAACCTGGGCCTTAGCTTCCCGGACACTATGCCTGTACTCTTCCTAGGCCACCTGTCCTTGCGTCCACCTTTTATAAACCTCTTTTTTCCTTCATATTTTCCTCAGCAGCTCCTTATCCATCCAAGTTTGTCTCCTCTCCCTCCTGCTGCACTTCCTTCTAGTTCGGATGCATTGCTCCTGAGCTTGCAGCAGGTGAATATCAATATCTTTGAATATCTTTGAATATCAAGAAACAGTCTTGGGTCCCCCTGCCCTCTAAGGCTATATCCCATGGAATCTTACTGAGCATGTTCCCGAAGAGGCCAAAGTCTGCTCTCTTGAAGTCCAGGGCAGTGAGCTTGCTGCGCACTCTTTTCACTGTCCTGAGGATCTCGAATTCAACCACCTCATGGTTGAAACAAGGCTTCCCTGGAGCCTCATATTTCCAACCAGCCCTTCCCTTTTGGTAAGCACGAGGTCAAGCATGGCACCTCTCCTTGTTGGCTCCTCTGTTACTTGCAGAAGGAAGTTGTCTTCCACACAATCGAGGAACCTCCTGGATTGCTTGTGCCGGGCCGTACCGGCCCTCCAACAAGCATCAGGATGGTTGAAGTCTCCATGAGAACAAGGGCCTGCGAGCATGAGGCTGTTCCTACCTATCTATAGAATGCTTTACTCACAGAGACCTCTTGATCAGGAGGTCTGTAACAGATCGCCACAGTAATGTCTCCCATTCCTGTTCTCCCTTTAACCCTGACCCACAAACTCTCTGTCAACTGCTCAGCTGTCCCCAGACAGAGTTCCATACTCTGCAGCCTACCCTTAATATAAACAGCAACTCCCCCTCACTGTCTTCCAGGCCTGTGTCTTCTAAAGAGCCTATAACCTTCCATTCTGACACTCCAGTTATATAAGACTTTACACTATGTTTCTGTGATACTTATTTTATCATACCGCTGTAGACATGCACACATCTCTAATTCCTCTTGTTTGTTCCTCATGCTATTTTAAGAGAGAAGTAGCAATATCTGTATTGATATAAACTAGCAACTTAACAAAGTTTGGCAGTAAATGCAACAATGGTTTAACAAGATTTTATGTCATGGTACACTTCAGTATTTACAGTATAGAGGGCAGGGTCAGACAAAACTTTCAAGGAGACCCTCCAATCGAGTCATGAGGTTCAGAAAGGTCTCTTATGCCTTCTAAACTCTTTCTCAGAGGGCAGACTAGGTGTGGCTGGATCCACGGCGCTGTGATTTAAGCCCAGATGTAACTCAGGACCACGCAACCTCTCTCTCACTCCTCCCTTGTTCCTCCACCCCCCCCACTCCCAGAGGGTTGCGGAGGAAAATCGAAAGAATGTCACTCCCATGGGTTGAGATAAGAACAGTCCAGTAACTAAGGTATAACACAAAACACTACTGCTACCACCAATAATAATAATGATAAGGGAAATTACAAGGGAAGAGAATACAACCACTCACCACCCACTGACTGATACGCAGCCCGACAGAGCAGTGATCTAACCCTTCCAGGTAACTGCCCCCAATTTATGTAGTGGGCATGACGTGCTGTGATATGGAATACCTCTGTGGTTAGTTTGGGTAAGGTGTCCTGTCTCTCCTTCTTCCTAGCTTCCCCTCTGTCATGGGTTCAGCAGTAGCAGTCGTTTTTTCTCCTTCTTGGTACCTGGTGCAGCACTGTGTTTTTGATTTTTACTGATCACTCCCTGATTCCCATCCATAAGCTGATCCATAGATTGGAGAGTCAAGGAGTGATCAGTAGGACCCATTCACACTTTCATAGCCCCATATGGCCAGTACGAAAGTCTAATGGAGAGTGGAGACTAACAGTAGACTATCGTGGCCTGAACAAAGTTACCCCATCCTTGAGTGCCGCCGTACCAGACATGCTAGAGCTTCACTATGAACTGGAGTCAAAGGAAGCCAAATGGTATGTCACGATTGACATTGCCAATGCCTTTTTCTCAATTCCTCTGGCAGCAGAGTGCAGGCCACAGTTCGATTTTACTTGGAGGGGCGTCCAGTACACTTGGAACCGACTGCCCCAGGGCTGGAAACACAGCCCTACCATCTGCCATGGACTGATCCAGACTGCACTGGAACAGGGGCAAGCTCCAGAACACCTGCAATACATTGATGACATCATTGTGTGGGGTGATACAGGGGAAGAAGTCTTTGAGAAAGGACAGTGAAATAATCCAAATCCTGCTGACAGACGGTTTTGCCATCAAACGGAGTAAGGTCAAGGGACCTGCACAGGAGATTCAATTTTTGGGAATAAAATGGCAAGATGGACGCCGCCAGATCCCCACAGATGTGATCAACAAGATAACAGCAATGTCGCCACCAACTAATAAGAAAGAAACACAAGCTTTCTTGGGTGTTGTGAGGTTCTGGAGGATGCACATCCCAAATTACAGTTTGATTGTAAGCCCTCTCTATTATTTGACCTGGAAGAAAAACTGATTTTAAATGGGGTGCTGAGCAACAACAAGCCTTTGAGCAAATTAAATGTGAGATAGTTCATGCAGTAGCCCTCGGACCAGTCCGGACTGGACCAGATGTTAAAAATATACCGTACACCGCAGCTGGGGAGAACGGTCCTACCTGGAGCCTCTGGCAGAAAGCTCCAGGGGAAACTCGAGGTCGACCCCTCGGCTTTTGGAGTCGGGGATACAAAGGATCTGAGGCCAGCTATACTCCAACTGAAAAAGAGATATTGGCAGCCTATGAAGGGGTTGGAGCTGCTTCGGAAGTGATTGGCACTGAAGCACAGCTCCTCCTGGCACCCTGGTTGCCCGTGCTGGGCTGGATGTTCAAAGGCAGGGACTCCTCTACACAGCATGTAACTGATGCTCCATGGAGTAAGTGGGCAGCATTAATTATACAACGAGCTCGAACAGGAAATCCCAGTCCCCCGGGAATTCAAGAAGTCACCATGGACTGGCCAGAGGGCAATAACCGGGTGCAAATCCTGGTGGTCAAGGTACGCCACGTAGATGCTCACGTACCCAAGAGTCGGGCTACTGAGGAACACCAGAACAACCAACAAGTGGATCAAGCTGCTAAAATTGAAGTGGCTCAGATGGACTTAGATTGGCAACATAAGGGTGAATTATTTTTGGCCTGGTGGGCCCACAACACTTCAGGCCATCAGGGCAGAGATGCAACATGCATATGGGCTCGTGATCGAGGGGTGGACTTGACAATGGACACTATTGCCCAGGCTATTCATGAGTGTGAGCACTGCATACAGCTTCTCCTGCTCTGAAAAACTGTTACAAAAGATGGAGTACATGGACTGGATGGGCTCAGCAGCTTTGTAGGGATTGGTCCATGCACAAAGGGATGATCTCTCTCCCTTTCTGTGAGTGTGTGGATCCATACATATACATGTGATGGTATATTGAAAATGTGCAATCTGAGCATGCTGTGAATGGTATGGAATAAGGCGTGGATTGTCATATGTTCAGCAGTAGCAGTCGTTTTTTGTCCTTCTTGGTATCTGGTGCAGCGCTGTGTTTTTGATTTTGGGCCTGGGAGCAGCGCTGATAACACCAGTGTTTTCAGTTACTGCTTGGCAGTGTTTTGGTCTGGCCAAGGACTTTCTGAGTCTCATGCTCTGCCAGGGAGGAGGGGGAGCCAGGAGGAAGAAGAGACAGGACACCTGACCCAAACTGACCAAAGAGGTTATTCCATACCACAGCACGTCATGTCCAGGATGTGGAGACGGGGAGCAGAGACCCAGAAGGGTGTGGTGGTGGTGGACTGGGGGTGCACGGTATGGTCAGGTTTTTTGGCGTTGGGGGGTTCACTGTTGGGGGGTGCACTGGCTGGGTCAGGCTTGGTTAGCAGTTTTATTATATTTCTTTGTACTTCTCCTGTTATAATTATTACTGGTCGTAGCAGTAGATGGTTTGTATTATACCTTAGTTACTAAACTGTTCTTATCTCAACCTGTGGAAGTTGCATTCTTTTGATTCTCCTCCCCATCCCCCTGGGACTGGGGGTAGAAATTGAGGGAAGTGAGTGAGTGAGAAAACTGCGTGGGTGCGGGGCTTAAACCACGACACCCTCCTCCCTGGCAGAGCATGAGACTCAGAAATTACTTGGTCAGACTAAACATTTCTGAGCAGTAAGTAAAAGCATTGCTGTTATCATTGCTGTTCCCAGGCCAAATGTCAAAATCACAGCACTGCACCATCTATTAAGAAGGAGAAAAATGTCTGCTACTGCTGCACCCAGGACACACAGTTTATGGTCAATGGTTTATGCATAAAGTGTTACGTACGCACAATGAATCCTTTGTATCATTTAGCTGAGATTCAAAGTTTAGCATGCTATTAATCTTTTACCAAAAATCTGTTGCAGCAGGGAATCACTCAACCTTGAGGAGTAACCTTGAGAGGTGTCCCTACTCAAGGGGAGATCCTGGCATGCAGCCCACTGCCTTGCAGGAGAGCTCAACGAACCCTGGGTTGTCCACTATTTATGGAGTAAGATTACTGACTAATTGACTCATAGTCACATTTACTGACTATTGAAGTCACGGATTTGTTCAAACGTAGCTTGAGTTGGACCTTGACAAGGGCTACGGTTGAGGGGGATGCACATTGCTCAGATTGGCCCTTGGCTAGTGTGTTGTTATCTGTCTCTCGAAAATCCACTTTAAGTCCAGACATATCCATTAAAACCACCAGTGGTGGTTACCATTTGAGCCGAGTTATGGGAAATAAAGGTCATTTGGGGTGGTGGGGAGCACACCACCACAAAATCAAGATCTAAACTGGAACAAATCTGAAGAAATCCCAATAAGCTAAGAGACATAATATTATTCCTGGACTTAGGATCCTCTATATTTTTACGTTTAATTCTGTTATTTCTTTCTCCAACTCTGTTGAAAGATAATAAAAAAAGTTACTATTATCATCATCAGTTGCAGTTTAGGCTCTCACATATTCTGATCTATATTTTCTGCTTTCCCCTGTATTTACACGTAATAATTGATATGCTATTTTTTAGCTTACTTAATTGATTTCTTTCCCCATCTTGGTATTCAGCTAACATCCATGATTACCAGGGTGAAAAGAAACTGTTGGTTTGTCTACCTTATGGTTTACTTAAACAGGCTTCCTTGTTCAGGGATCCTAAATTCAAAACATGGAGCTGATTCTTGTTTGTTTTGTTTTGTTTTTTAAGGCAGAATTTAAATTCAAAGCATGTAATTCCTTCAGTTGCACTTATTAAAGAAAGGGTTTTTTGCAAAAATTTTCAGCCTTGTAAACTGATTAAATGCTTCTTATTTCTGATCTAAAACTGAACTAAAATCTTGAACATGCATTATTCCACAATGTCAGAATGTCATTCCATTAGTCTAGGGAGCCCTTTTCACACACACATGCACACCAATGTACATTACTGCGAGTGTTGAGTGTGAAATATATGTCGATGTATTCATCACACTGTATTTAGCAGTATGGTGAAGACAAAATTCTTGCCACTTTAAAATTGTTCACAATTCTGCTTTATTGGTTTGGAGGACTGAGTATAGACAATATTATTTCATGCACTTTACAAATTTATTAGCTTCCTTTTCTTGCTTTATTTTTATTTTGTTTTTAATAGAAATAATTTGAAAGGATAAGACATGGTTAAGGTCTTTTCCCAAGTAAATATTTGTGTTCTTGGAGGTGATAATTTTAAGGGTTGTCCAGAAAAAAAATTCATCTCAATTCAGTAATAATAAGACAATAAATATTTAAATCTGTATTTAAATGTTATTACTGATATTAAACTTATTTTGAAAAGGCATTGAAAGACAAAAAGAAAAACCCACAATTTCATTTGATGTGATAGCATTTTCACAATTTCTGAGTTCAGAAAGGGACATTGCGATCATTTATTTTTGACTTCTGCATAGAACTGGTCACAGATTTTTAGTAAGGCATTCAGCATCACACCTTTTCATTATAGTACAGCCTATCCTTCTGAAAGATATTCAGTCATGCCTTACAGGTCTCAAGTGGTGATTAATTTGAAGTAACACTGATGAAATAGCTAATGCAACGGAAATAAAAATTTCATCTTTGAAATAGATTTGTAACACTTTGTTATTTTTAATTTACTCATAGTAATCTTAGCTGCTTTTTTTTGATGTTCCAACTGTTGAAAAATTAGGCACTAAAATGACAACGAGAATGTCTTTCTTTGAGCTATTCCTATCCTGACAGGAAAAAAAAATAAATTACAAGCCTACATTTACAGTATTGTCATGGGTTCATCAGTAGAAGTCATTTTTCTCCTTCTTGGTAGCTGGTACAGCACTGTGTTTTTTGATTTTGGGCCTTGGAACAGCGTTGATAACACCAGTGTTTGTAGTTACTGCTTGGCAATGTTTTGTTTGGCCAAGGACTTTCTGAGTCTCATGCTCTGCAGGGAGGAGGGGGAGCCAGGAGGAAGCCGAGACAGGACACCTGATCCAAACTGACCAAAGAGGTTATTCCATACCACAGCACGTCATGTCCAGGATGTGGAGACGGGGAGCAGAGACCCGGAAGGGTGTGGTGGTGCATTGGGGGTTCACTGCTGGGGGGTGCACTGTCTGGGTCGGGCTTGGTGAACAGTTGTATGCTTTTTCCTGGTATTTCTCTTGTATTATTATTGATGGTAGCAGAAGTGATTTGTGTTATACTTTAGTTACTAAACTGTTCTTATCTCAACCTGTGCGAGTTGCATTTTTTTTCTATTCTCCTCCCCATCCTCCCCCTGGGACTGGGGGAAGAAAGAGAGGGGAGTGAGTGAGTTTGTAAAACTTCGTGATTTTTAGAGTCTTAAACCACGACAAGTATTTACTGCCACTTTTTAGTAACTTGAAGGGTTATTCAGAGTTCTTATCTGAAAAAAAACCCCAAAACCAAACAAAAAACGACCTTGAAAAATCAAAGCCTTTGGTTCTAATGTATGTCCTGGGTTCAGCAGTAACAGTCTTTTTTTTTTTTTTTTTTTTTCTCTCTTTCTTGGTAGCTGGAGCAGCGCCGATAACACCAGTGTTTTCAGTTACTGTTTGGTAACGTTTTGGTCTTGCCAAGGACTTTCTGAGTCTCATGCTCTGCCGGGGAGAAGGTGAAGCCGGAAGGAAGCACAAACAGGACACCTGACCCAAACTGACCAAAGAGCTATTCCATAGTCACAGCAGGTCATGCCCAGGATGTAAAAAGTTGGGGTCAGGAACCCGGAATTCTCTCTCTCTCTCTCGGCTCGGTCAGGTGGTGAGCGGTTGTATCCTCTTCCCTTGTATTTGCCTTGTCGTTATTATTATTGGTGGTAGCAGTAGTGATTTGCATTATACCTCAGTTACTGGACTGTTCTTATCTCAACCCATGGGAGTTACATTCTTTCGATTCTTCTCCCCATTGCCCCACCCCCCTCATCAGAGTGGGGGGAAGAAAGTGGGAGAAGTGAGCGAATGGGCTGCGCGAGATTTACAGCTTAAACCATGACACCTATTACAGTCATAACCTGAACTTGTCCAGACTGCATTATCTCATCTGAAATATCAAAGACTATGTGACTTTTCAGCTACAAGAATAACTTTAGATTTTTTAAGTTATTCATTAATGTCTATGCAAAATTTCTCTTAAGCAACTTTTCCTGCTTTATGATGCTTCCATCTAGCATAACAAAGAATATATTTTTGTTACTTTTATCAGATTAAGTATTCAAGCCATTAAGATAATATATTTTTAGTGAACTCATCTTAAAAGTACATTTTCCACTTTAAAAAAAAATGCATTTCGATATTTACAATTATTTTCTGTGGTAGCAGAAACCTTTTTTTCACTAATATAGAATAGAAATAAAGGATTTTTGGCACAAAATGCATCTAGAACAGAAATAAAGGATTTTTGATAAAAAATGCATTAAACCAGTCAAACATAGCAGCTAAACATGAACTGGAAATACCAGCACCATGGAACATTGTAAAATAAAATATTTATGAATTCAGTCTGAAAGATAAAATGCAGATAAAAGAGCTAGAAATCTCCTCTGACCATATCTTGCTTTTTTTTTGTTTTACTTAAATAAAACTACTTAGATATTGGAGGCAGGGGGGTTGAGTCTGGTGAGGCAGGAAGAGAGAGCAGAAAAAAACCCTCAAACTAAACACGAAATCTTCTATACAGATATTACTATATTTGGACTTTTTTTTTTCTTAAATAGAACAGGACATAATTATTGTCACAGCTATTTGGAGAACAGGAAAAAAGTCAGGCAGAAGGCCAACCAGCTGTGACCAGTATAAATGCACAACGTATTGTCAACTGTTTTTTTTTTATTTTGATGAAAATCTGAAGGTGAATTTTATTTTAGGATTCTGTATATTAATGTTTCTATAAAAATATTATAGTCTCTTTTCCATACATGAGCATCTTAGGATGAACTTTCTTCCTATTTCCTGTTTAACCTGTACTTAAATCACTTTGGAAATTGCAAGGGAAGTGTTAGTGTGTTTCCCTGTAAAGTCTGGCCTTATTTGACTTTGTTAACATTTAGTACAATAAAACTTTAAACTGTATGAGTGTCTGCTACTTTTCCCATAAGATAATTTTTCATTTTTTGTATAGAATGATTGTTGACACAGGCCAACAGCCAAACATCCAAATGGTTGCTTGTTCACTCTTTTTTCCCATGGAATGAGAAGAAAATAGAATGAAGGTGAGAAGACACATGGATCAAGATAAAGGAAGTTTAATAGGTGAAGCAAAAGCTGTGTGCATAAGCAAAGCAAAATAAGGAATTTATTCGCTACTTTCCAATTGCAGGTAGGTGCCCTGTCACTTGCTGGGAAGCAGGGCCTCACCACGCATAATAGTTTCTTAGGAAGATGAATGCCATAGCCATAAATACACTTCTTTTTTTTTCTCATTTGGCCAGTTTAGGTCAGCTGTCTGGTTTTGTTCCTTCCTTACTTCTTGTCCACCCCCAGCCTATTTGTTATGTGGCAGAGCTGCAAAAAGAGAAAGCCTTGACGCTGTGCAAAAACACTGGTGTTTTATCAGCACTTTTTTATTCACAAATCCAAAGTAGAGCACTGTATGGGCTGCTAAGAAGCAAGTTCCATCCCACCCAGACCCCATACAGTAATACAAGTTGAATATGCCCTTTTAATTCAGATCTGTGAATTTTCATCTAAATCATTATTTCCTCATATGTGTGGTACTTGGCCTCCTTTACTGTATAGTATCAAATCAAAATCTTAACAGGGAATCAATCTCTTCATGGACTCTTTCACAATAATTATCACTCTATCATTTGAACGACTGACAATGTTAATGAGCATACTTCCATAACACTATGGAAGTATATTATAGTATATCTAGTATATAAGCATCCTGTAAAAGGATGCAAAGGGGAGCAGAGCTATTCTAATTTACTACTTAAATATAATCTTGTAAGCCAGTTTAGGGCATGAAGATTATGAAGTTACAGATTTAGTTTTAAGTATCCTTTCACAGCATCAAATAATCACAATATGTTCAATTTGAACTATGAACTTGTATATGAATTAAATTGAAAGATATCACCTTGGGTGCTTAAAATTAGGAAAACATTTAGGTATGACAACAGTTTAATTTACATTATTTAACACTATGTAAGAAATGTTTAACAGAGAATCAACTTTCCAGTCTGGTAGTCAGCTTCTGACATGGATTCATGCTTCCTCTTTGTCCTGCTCTCTGTTTTCTTTAAGCGTATATCCTCCTCCTTCTAGGCCACAGGGAAAGACTCTACCACACAATCTGTATTTGTAACAAGAACACAGCCCATTTTCTAGGAACTGGAATTGTAATTAGATGTGCGAGGTAATTCTAACAACAGATGACACCATTAATTTTTTTTAACTGTAGAATGATGCCTTATTTCGAGTGAAAATTACTAATTTCTCTTAAAAGAGAGTGTGCTTGAATTATTTGTAAAACTAAGCCAAAAAAATACCACTATAGGATGTATGCATATTTTAAATAACTGAAATTCAGTAGTTCAATAAGTTTTTTATATTTTTCACTCAGGATTGTTTCTTTCCTTTGGAAAACTACAACTATGTAAGGAAAAGACATTTATCCAAATACAACTAAAATCATTATTGATATAACAGTGAACACTCTGAATAAACCGGTCAGCATGTCCTGAGTCACTACTAACAAGCTATGACTTCCTTCAGCGTCCTGTTAAGTGATTTTTAGATCAAAGCAATTATTCCTTTTTCTGGAAAGCTTTCTTAACGCTATTTGGCTATTCCATTCACTTTGTGCTACTTTCAGGAGCTATGTTCATGTATTCAATCTTCTTTTCAGGCTTACTTCTTCCATCTTCATTGATTCTGCATGGGCTAATAGAATTCAGTTCACAACTGCAAGCAGAAATGCATTTGTGCCTTTAGGTTGCCTTCTAGTCACCTCATTCTTACCAAAGATGAATTCTCCAGGAAGTCAGCTGAAGTTGTAAAAAGAGTTTTTGAAGTAGCCAAGTATGAAATAGTTATAATTGCTAAGAAATTATTGTTTGAAGAAAAAGGAAAAAGAACTCAATCTCTAGCACTTACTTTTCTGGTCTGAGGATATAGTGCTCTCTTTCTTTTACTCATGCAAGGGTCATTGCAGCTCCCAGATCAAGGATTGTCAAAATTATAAAAAATATTACTTCTGGTTCATTATTCACAGAGAGAGGACAGAAATAAAACAAAGTAAAAATTCAAGTAAGCAGGGATCAAGAGTTTTTCAGGAAAGATTTATGATGATATTATACCTAATAAACAGAGAAAAAAAATCAAAAACCCCAAAACCAAACCCAACTTCAGTATGTCAAGAAATAAGATGTAGAGCAGAGGTTCATGTCAATACAAAATTCATTTGGGAAAAGATGTACACTTTTACATGAGAAATTACAATTAGTTATTTCATGGAGTCTACCTAACAGCTGTGTAAGAACATTCTAAACATTATTGTTCACTAATGGATAGTTAAAGTATCCCTAAAATCATCTAATTAAGGTGAAATAGGGTTTTATCATTATAATAATTATTACTATAATCCTAATTGTAACTGCATATTGCTATCATTATTGTTATTACTATTGGGTTATTATCATTGTTATGTTATTGGAGGAGACAAGTATTTCTCTTAAATAAAAAAAAATAACTTTTTTTCCTCCCCTAAAATAAATACATATCATTCAAATATATTTCCAGGAAAAAACAAAGTTGTCTTGATAATCTCAGCTGAAAAGAAAAAATTTTCTTCAGTGACAGAGCAATAAAAAAATATTTCATTTTTTTATTAATCGAGTAATTGAAAGCCCCAAGTAATAATACCACAAGTTCCTGCCAAACTGCATTTGGACTATGGGTTGAATTGAACACAAAAAAATATGAGTTAGTCTATAAGTATGTTCAGTAACTGTATAAGCAATTTGTGCTCTGGGTTACATGTTTGTTTGTTTATTCACTAAAGAATGATCCTGCATTTCCTTCTACTTCTTGACCAGAAAAAAATGTACAGCAATATGAACAGGATAAGTAGGTAAACAAAATTATTTTAGTTAGCATTGATCAGTGTTAAATGACTACCCCAAGATAAAAAGCCTATAAGAAAGTAATTGGAAAGGAGCTACCCTGCTTCAAAAGAAAAAGTCCCTGCTCTGCAATAACTTAGGGAAACAGAGCAATCATAGCTACTCCTATTTCTATGTCCTGTTCTACGTCCTGTATAGAGCAGACAGACTTCACTCTTGAGGATTTTGATTGCCTTAATATTGCCCCCAAAAAGCTTTACATTTGTTCCGATTGTGATTAGAGAGATGCATAGAGAAATCAGAAGCAAAGTAATACCCTGATTTATGAAGAAAAAAATCAGGGATTTTTGTCCATTAGCTCTTTTATTATGGTTCATATTTAATTATGACTTTAAAGTCAGTCTGGTATTCCGGAAAGATTAATACATAATTTTTGGCACTAAAATTTCCATAGAGGAAAAATTTCTCTAATGATACTTCTTTGTCATATTGTTAGAGAGGAATAATGAAATAGGGATATGGTATTCTGAAATCTGCTGAAAATGGACCTCACTTGTTTGCTTGTCTGTGTAATGTGTGGCTTAGAAACTGGTAGGAATTCCTTCTTTTCTTTTTTTGTCCTTTCTGAAGAAATCTTCATAGAATGAAAATAAAAGAAATACAAAAATTCACCGAGGCTTGAAAAGTTCATATGCAGATCACCACTGTGGAAAACCTAAATGATTAAAATCTATTCTTGGACACTATGAATCATGAAGAGTTTTTAAAATTTACTTTTTATTAGACTAATCTACATTTCTCACTGAGGTATTGCAATAATTCATAAAAATTAATAATGGAGCTGTTTGTTCCTGTTTAAAAATTTATTTAAATTTTAAAATAAATTGAAAGTCTTTGAAAGATGCTATGTGCATTAGCTTTTACTGTTAGCCAATACATCAAAGAAAACATAAAATAACAAGCAAACAACTGACGCTTTGGTACTGACAACAAGAGCCTTTTATAAACACATTAATGACAGAGATGGTGTTTTTCACTCAGTGCTCACTGAGGCATAAGGAATTTAGGGCCCTAAACTGAAATATATTTTCCTCCAGAAGGCACAGCCATTAAAAAAAACACTGATTTCCTACCTGGTATGTTGACACCTTATGATGAGTTTCTTCAGAGCCAACTTATCTTACTTTTCAGATAACAAATAATGCACAAAGGAAAGAAAATAATATACACCCACACAAATAAAACCACACATCCATATGTTTTTTTTTAGTGGAATATTATCCTTAGTGGATGCTGAGGTTGCTTAGGTGATGCACAAGGACTCATAGAATCAGAACTAGACGTTTATTAATCTTACTTCATTTATTGATGTAATCCACATATTAAGGTTAAATAGTTTTCTACATTATAGAAATACTTCAATATGTCAATTGTATGTATATTTTGTATTATATTGCATAATTATTTCTCCCAGTTGCAGGAATAAATAAATGGATTTTTAAACATGTACCATAAATGCATATGAAGTTGTTCAAGTTTGAAATATTGTCTTTATTTGTACTGATATAATTTTTAACTAGGCTTCCAATGGTTATATATAATTTTAATATACAATCATCATTGATAAATACCAAGAAGTAGTCAGTCATCTAACTAATCTTAAAAGCCACTTGTTCATTCTAAACAAGTCATTAAGGATCACTAGATTGTCAATGAGGCATAAGAATCCTCCCAAAAGGAGGAGTTCCTCAATGAAAAAGATCTAGAGAAAAGAATGTTACAGCTCTAAAACAGAAGCACCAAAGTTTTCTCAGAAGAAAACTTCCCTTCTTCATTGAATATATTATATAGAGTAATCCAAATAATCATCTCAGATTAGAGTCCTAAGAAGTTTTAAAATGAAACTATTTTTCTAAAATAGATCCAGAGTGTCTTTTCCTTTTTACTTCTTTTCCCTATCCATAGCACAAATCATGTTGAAAGATGTGTAAGTAAGGCTAGAGAAGAGGTTACACTGACTGAGAGAAGACCAAGCAATATAATAAAAAAAAAAACAAAAAACCTTCTGTAAAGCCTACAGGCTGAGACTACTGGGGAAACAGCCCAAGATCTCTCAAAATTTCTACAAGTTTTCTTTGTGTTAAATGTGGTTTCAGCCTGCCCTCAGCATACACACAGCAAACTCATTCTTCCGCTATCTGGAATTTAAATCTAATAAAATAATGTGTGAATGCACAAGATTCATGTCATTCATATGTGTGCATGCATGTGTGTAGACACATAGCCTCTTTTTTAATTGTCTTTAGGAGCTGCCTGTTCACTGCCACTTCTAGGGTTTTCCAGGTAGAATTAATGCAGCTTGCTTTTCACTCTATTTTATACAGTATTAAAAAAAAAAAAAAAAAAAGAAGCTCATTAGGCAGCTGTGGAGGAAGTGAAGTAATCTTTAATTACATGGAACAGCTTGTCTAGAGTACAGGCCGAGTAAGCAGTCAAGATAAGTTTACTGAAGGAATGTTCTACAAATATGAGATTGGATTTAAGAAAGTGGATTCAAGATCAAAAGCATTTGAAACACAAGGAGGTACTTTAAGAGTCTGTGAAAGCTTTTCTAATTCAAGAAGTTTTTTGCCTAGCCTTTGCATTTTTTCCTTTTCTTAAACTGTTTTTCTCTCTTCCTAAATATCTTGCTTTCTTCTTTTTTTCCCTCTACTTTCTAGATACTCTTCTGAGTGTTCCCTTCTTAGCTGTGTATTTTGACCTGCTGCTTCTTTTGAAGTCAGTGGCAAATCTCTTATTGATTTCAGTGTGAGAAAGATCAGCTTTCACTCTTTTGCTTCTCTCCATTTTGCCATTTCTAATATCTGGTAGCAAAATCCCACTGCCTGTGGTTTTGATCTCTGAAGTGCTGGTAGACTGTGCTTTTCAGTTTTGATCCCAGTCAGATCATTTTTTTGACAGCCAGAATGGTATCAAAATAGAGGCATTACTGCGCTGAAAAAAAAAAAAAAACAAAAAAAAAACAAAAAAAAAACCCAGGGATTATAAACTATGTTTTATTCTTTTCAACTAGTGCTGAGGGTTAAGATTTATTATGTCATGTGATCTCTCTTTCTCAACTACTTATCTTCTTTCAGTCATCATGCTCATGCTGTTCATTAATTCCACCCACTCAGTAAGACAAGATGAAAAGAAGTCAGAACAAGGCAGAAAGCATTACCTCTTCAGTTTGGCTCATGGAATTACTCCAACAACTATCTCAGTAAAATGTAAGTGAAGAATTTGGGGATATTTATATTGATATGAAATATCAGTAGAAGATATAAATGCCAGTCCTTTTACTTGCAATGATCTTTTTTCATTTCCCGCAATAACAAATTTAAACATAGCAGGTTACCATGTTCTCATGTCTGTTTGATATCTTGCTTAATAATTTGCTTTATAATCTAGTTATTAGATGGAGAAGCTTTACCATGATTAAGCATTTTACCTTAGCTTAAATACAGACAGAAAAGTTTGGTTTTAGGCAAAAGAGCTGAATGCCTTACATTTAATCTGAAATCTTATTTTGTTTTGTTTGTATGCCTATGTGTATGTGTATAGGTACACGTAAATCTACACATATGTATGCATAAACAAATGTCAGAGAAAGAGAGATACCATGAAAAAGTGGTACTATGTGCCTTAACTGAGAACAACTTGAATTAAAAGGGAACATAATATGACAGATTGTGGTGATCCTGTGACCTACCAATATCTGAACTTATTCTTGAAGACACTATTTAATGCCTCTGAAAAAGCAGACAAGATTGCTTTCATGGTACTACTTTGTAGTATCTTCAATAAAAAAAAATGAAGTATCTAGGTTTAGGAAGTATGAAAGAGATAATCTTGCATGCTTCCTAAAATGTTGCTATGTCAAAAGGAGCCACTTATGTGAACACTTGAATTGTATTTATATAATCACGTTTGGTGAAGTTTTCCATACAGCCACGGTTTAAACCCAGCCAGATCAAACTGATACATTACTATGTTTCTTTTCTGCATGGGAAAATTGTGAATGAAAGTGAAACATGAGTTAGAAAAACAGTGAAAACAACAAAATGGGGAAAGAAACATATTCTAACTAAAAATACAGAGATAGCTTTACAAAAGTAACTGGTGGATTTTGTGTTCACTATATTAGCATGTGTCATGGGTTCAGCAGTAGCAGTCATTTTTCTCCTTCTTGGTAGCTGGTGCAGCACTGTGTTTTTGATTTTGGGCCTGGGAGCAGCGCTGGTAACACCAGTGTTTATAGTTACTGCTTGGCAATGTTTTGGTTTGACCAAGGGCTTTTCTGGGCCTCATGCTATGCCAGGGAGGAGGGGGAGCCGGGAGGAGGCAGAGACAGGACACCTGATCCAAACTGACCAAAGAGGTTATTCCATACCACAGCACGTCATGTCCAGGATGTGAACATGGAGGGCAGAGAGCCGGAAGGGTGTGGTGGTGGTAATGTACTGGGGGTGGACTGGCATGGTCAGGTTTTTGGTACTAGGGGTTTCGCTTCTGGGGCTGCACTGGCTGGGTCGGGCTTGGTGAGCAGTTGTATTCTCTTTCTTTGTATTTCTCTTGTATTATTACTGGTGGTAGCAGTAGTGATTTGTTTTATACCTTAGTTACTAAACTGTTCTTATCTCAACCTGTGCAAGTTGAATTCTTTTGATTCTCCTCCTCATCCCCCCGGGACTGGGGGAAGAAAGAGGGGAGTGAGTGAGTGAGTGAGTAAAACTGCGTGGGTGGGGGGCTTAAACCACGACAGCATGCTTTAAAGCATATCTGAATATTTAAGAATGCTTAATAATTGTTCATTAAAAATATTTTTTTTCAGTATTTAAAATTAGGCATTAAAAATGTTCATATAACGTGTTTTTCACTGAATTAATGTGTCCCTATGCAGCCATGCCCTGTTAATTGATACTATATTAAAAAAATATAGAATAATTTTTTAATTGAAATATGCATTTAAAATACATTCTTACATTAAAATGGATTTGTTTAACAATCCAGAACTAGAGAATAAATTGTGTCAGTTTTTTTTTTGTACAAATGACACTGCCACAGGAGTTCTGTGACTGTTTCTGATGTTCTCAGTTCAAGATTAATGTCACCATTATACATAAAAGAATCAAAAAGTATTTAAAAGTTGAGATTCAAGGAACTAATTCTATTTAGCTGAACAAAACTGTAGCTGAAATGCTGATTAATCAATGTAGATGAATAAAATAAATTTGAACATTATTTTATTTATGTCAAAAGTACAACAAAATCCAATATCTAAATGATGGAATAAACCAAATTCAGCTGAAAGATGAGTTTACTGTAAATTTAAGCTTATGTCACCTTACGGAAAGGTAAAACAGCACCAAAGCAACATTTTAGGTATTATGTCATATTTTAAGAAGAAACTCCAAATTAAAAATAATCTGGTATTTATCCAGTGAAGCCTAAAAATCTATGACATTCAGAACAGCATACTAAATGAGCATCTCTTCTTGCTTTTTAATTAGTAACATATAAAGCCAAGGCTTATAAATACTAACAATTTATTGACAGCAAGTCACCTGTTTGGTCCTAACTGAATTATCTCTCTTGACAAATGATACATGAAGGAGTGGCTATATCTTCAGATTACTTCATTATACACAGATTTTGTAAGTGTATCACTAATAATTCTGTCTTTTTCATGACCCAAAAAGGATAAAAAAATTCAGTTGTTCTTTTAAGATCAACAAAATACAATTGCTCACATGCTGATTCTTAACCACAATGTGGTCTTTAGTGCATATTATTTCTATCGGCCAAGTATAAGGAAGTTAAAAAGGGCTGGTAACTTAAAAAAACCTTTGCTTTGGAAGCTTCTGTAAGCCAACACAAGACAGTTCTTTCATGATTTGTATGCTTATACTATGTGTCAGCCTCAGGAAATAGAATCATATAATAGTTAGGGTTGGAAAGGACCTTAAGATCATCTAGTTCCAACTCCCCTGCCTTGGACAGGGAAACCTCACACTAAACCATGTCACCCAAGGGTGCAGCCCTGCCTTGAACGCTGCCAGGGATGGAGCATTCACAACTTCCCTGGGCAACCCATTCCAGTGCCTCACCACACTAACAGTAAAAAATTTCTTCCTCCTTATATCCAGTCTAAACTTCCCCTGTTTAAGTTTAAACCTGTTACCCCTTGTCCTATCACTACAGTCCCTAATGAAGAGTCCTTCCCCACCATCCCTCTAGGCCCCCTCCAGCTACTGGAAGGCTGCTAGGAGGTCTCCATGCAGTCTTCTCTTCTCCAGGCTGAAGAGCCCCAACTTTCTCAGCCTATCTTCATATGGGAGATGCTCCAGTCCCCTCATCATCCTCATGGCCCTCCTCTGCACTTGTTCCAACAGTTCTATGTCCTTTTTATCTTGAGGACACCAGAACTGCACACGATACTCCAAGTGAGGTCTCACAAAAGCAGAGTACAGGGGCAGGATCACCTCCCTCGACCTTCTGGTCACACTCCTTTTGATGCAGCCCAGGATACACTTGGCTTTCTGGGCTGCAAGCGCACATTGCCAGTTCATGTTCATTTTCTCATGTACCAACACCCCCAAGTCCTTCCCCACAGAGCTGCTCTGAATCTCTTCCCTGCCCAATCTGTAGTTGTGCCTGGGATTGCCCTGATGCAGGTGTAGGACCTTGAGGTTGGCATGGTTCCACTTCATCAGGTTGGCATCAGCCCACCTCACAAGCATGTCAAGGTCCCTCTGGATGGTAGATTCTATGATTCTAGTAATTTAACACATAGTAATTAACCTTTTATTTACCTACGGCTATATTAAACCCACTAATACCCACCTGTTATCTTTGAAGGGGACATTTCAACATGTTTCAGCTCAAAAAATATTCATAGTATGGAAGCAGCAACTGGAAGCTAATTCTGATATATTGACTGTGATCCTTCTAAAAATAACATGCAGTGCTATTTTTAAATTTAAATTTAATTTTTTTAAATTTCTATTTAAATCAATCAAGTATGTGGGCACATATTTGTGGAAAAAAATATCTCATTATGTGCAAGTCTAAAAGACTTAGTTACAGTTAAGTTTTAATATTTAGTTACAGTTGAATTTTAATATTTACTCCCATATCAGGAAGAGCTCAAGCATTATTTATAACTTACGTAATAGTTCATTTATATATGACTGTATTGTGGTCCTGGTATTACATATCTCTGATCTTTTAAAATGTGATATAAGGCCATTCTTCGGGCTGCTGAACTTCTGACAAAATAGCTCCCAGACTCAATATCTGATTTAAATTAGTGTAAGGAAACTCATTATATAGTTCTAGAGGTTTAACTAAAACCAGTTCTTAGTTGATTCAAAATTGAAATGGAAAATATATTTGATATTATATACAATTTAGCTTCTTATGTGTAGGTGAACTAAGATGAAGGCAGACGCATCACACGATGCCATATTTTCTACCCTCATCTGTCTCTGAATCAGCAGAAGGTTTCATCCTCTGCTCAAGTTGGAGAACACGAAATTGTTAGTACTCACCAGATACAAAGAAAAAAAAAAGTGTTTTGTGGTATTATTTTTTGTTTTATTTTGTGTTGACCTAGAAGCCAAGGTCACCAAAAAGTTTTGAACTGTAGACTTACAGACATCTGATCTGAAGAGAATAAGATACTCCTGTCAAAGGCAGATTTGACTATAACCCCAGAGATGAAAGGCAAGTGACTAATCATCATCATTCAATGCCTGAATTCATTTTTTTAATTATTAGAAAAGAAGTTGCACAGAATAAAAACAATATCAAGGATAAAAGCCAGTTGGAATACTGCTGTGCCAGCACTTATAAAAGAAAACCGCTCCAATGTATTTCAGAAAATCAGAGACTTTTACATACTCACCAGTAAAAGATGCCAAAGTGCTGTTAGTAGCAGATTTAAAGTGACTATTCTTGTGGAGATTAAATCCAGCAGGCATGCCTGTTTTACAGACAGCATCTAACTCCTTTTGTGTTTAATTGGTGGAAACACATAATGTATTTGCACTCACAGACAAAGAAATGCAAGAGCTTTAGTATCTTTCACGTAACAGGTCACATTTAGGAGGTACTTCTAATGGAAGGTTTTCATCTGACTGACCAAACCTATTAAAGTGAGGCCCTAGATCGCTGTTAGCTGCTGTTCTTCTCCAGCTTTGAGACATTCCAAGTAATACTGAGTAGTACACATAGAAAAATGTTTATTTTAAAAAAGGAAGAGTAAAAGAGTGGTGGATTCTGAGGAGATGTTTTCTTAATTCACCCTTTATTTTCGCTGTCTGCCTACTGAACAGAGATATGCAAATAATGTTCATTTTCATCTATTTACCTCAGAGATACAGGACAAGTAATTTTTTTGCTATATGGTTTCTGCAAGGGCAATAAAACCCTATTACTGAAGAACAGCGTTCATAGCACATACAGTTAAAAAGTACACTCTCAATAAATTAGGTAAACAAATAAAATGGCTGTCATGGGTTCAGCAGCAGCAGTCATTTTTCTCCTTCTTGGTTGCTGGTGCACCACTGTGTTTTTTGATTTTGGGCCTTGGAACTGCGCTGATAACACCAGGGTTTTCAGTTAGTGCTTGGTAATGTTTTGGTCTGACCAAGGACTTTCTGAGTCTCATGCTATGCCAGGGAGGAGGGGAAGCCGGGAAGAAGCAGAGACAGGACACCTGATCCAAACTGACTAAAGATGTTATTCAATACCATAGCACGTCATGCCCAGGGTGTGAAAACGGAGAGCAGAGACCTGGAAGGGTGTGGTGGTGATGGAGTGGGGGGTTCACTGCTGGGGGGTGCACTGGCTGGGTCGGGCTTGCTGAGCAGTTGTATTCTCTTTCTTTGTACTTCTCTTGTCGTTATTATTACTGGTAGTAGCAGTAGTGATTTGTGTTATACTTTAGTTACTAAACTGTTCTTATCTCAAAATGTGTGAGTTGCATTTTTTTTTGATTCTCCTCCCCATCCCCCTGGGACTGGGGGAAGAAAAAGAGGGGAGTGAGTGAGTGAGTAAAACATTGTGAGTTTTAGAGGCTTAAACCACGACAATGGTTTTCCAAAAATAGTTCTCCAAAGTAGTTCTCGTCTTATCCACTATTGTATCTTTGTAATTTGCTGTCTTGTGCTTTCATCTTATATGAGGTTTTCTCTGCTTTACTGCAGACCATATGTTTCATATTCAATGTATGTATTACAGAGCATTGTTCTTCTCTGCCAGATTATGCTTCCTTATGGATTTTTACTTCCAACCAGAAGTGCATGTGATAAACCAGAGGCATGTACCTTATATGCATATTTGTCGTGGTTTAAGTCCCCAACCCCACACGCAGTTTTCTCACTCACTCACTCACTCACTCCCCTGTATTTCTTCCCCCAGTCCCGGGGGGATGGGGAGGAGAATAAAAAAAAAAAAATGCAACTCGCACAGGTTGAGATAAGAACAGTTTAGTAACTAAAGTATAACACAAATCACTACTGCTACCACCAGTAATAATACAAGAGAAATACAAAGAAAGAGAATATAACTGCTCACCAAGCCAGACCCAGCCAGTGAACCCCCCACCAGCGAACCCCCCAACGCCAAAAACCTGACCATACCGTGCACCCCCAGTCCACCACCACCACCCCCTTCCGGCTCTCTGCCCTCCATGTTCACATCCTGGACATGACGTGCTGTGGTATGGAACAACCTCTTTGGTCAGTTTGGGTCAGGTGTCCTGTCTCTTCTTCCTCCTGGCTCCCCCTCCTCCCTGGCAGAGCATGAGACTCAGAAAGTCCTTGGCCAGACCAAAACATTGCCAAGCAGTAACTGAAAACACTGGTGTTATCAGCGCTGCTCCCAGGCCCAAAATCAAAAACACAGCGCTGCACCAGATAACAAGAAGGAGAAAAAAATGACTGCTGCTGCTGAATCCAGGACAATCCACCCTTTATTCCATACCATTCACGGCATGCTCAGATCGCACATTTTCAATATACCATCACATGTATATGTATGGATCCACACACGCACAGAAAGGGAGAGAGATCATCCCTTTGTGCATGGACCAATCCCTACAAAGCTGCTGAGTCCATCCGGTCCATGATGTCAGGCTCCATCTTTTGTAACAGTCTTTCAGAGCAGGAGAGGCTGTGTGCAGTGCTCACACTTGTGAATAACCTGGGCAATAGTGTCCATTGTTAAGTCCACCCCTCGATCTTAAGTCCACCCCTCGATCATAAGTCCATCTGTATGCTGCATCTCTGCCCTGATGGCCTAAGGTGTCATAGGCCCACCAGGCTCAAAATAATTCACCCTTATGTTGCCAATCTAAGTCCATCTGAGCCACTTCTTTTTAGCCACTTGTCACTGGGGACTCCATACAGCTGCCTTCCATCTCCAACGGTTCCAAAGCACTGGAGGGGTCCAGTGGACTAGATACTCGCATTCGCCCACACTGTCCCACATACCCTGCCACTTATGACTGTCCAGCTTTGGGAAAAATCTGTCAGCCATCCTGGATTGTAGTCTAACCCCAGACATGGCCCACACCCCACTCTGCTTAACTCTCGGGACCAGAGGAAATGGTTGTGGGTAAAATACACTCTGAATGCATGCCAACATGGCTGATCCCCATCACAATCAGCAGGCAGGTCTCAAGGGTGCTTAAAGGCCATTCAAAACCATTGGAACTCTCAAATGAGGCTGCTGTACTTGTCCCTGGGGCTGGTGTAGCTGCTGTGCTTGCCGGCTCTCTCACCACCAGCTGCCCTCTGCCTGAGTCCAGATCTTCCTCCTCTGCCTTGCTGGGAAGTGCTACGTGGTCTCCTGCATCCTCCTGGGGCTCGGGCTCGCGGGGCTCTGTGGGCAGCTGCTGTGGAATGCTCTCAGTCGCCGCAGTGCTGGGCTCGGCCGCTGCCTGCCCCCCCCGCTCTGTAGCCACAGGGCTCAGCTCAGGCTCGGGGCTCAGCTTCTCCGCCTCCTCCCCCTGCTCGGCAGCCGCCCGGGCACGGCTCGGTGGAGGGATTCAGCTCCTCTGCCACCTCCGCAGCCGCGGGCCTCGGCTCCTGGTCCCTGTGGCCACTCTCCCGGACCGTTTCTGACACCGACAGTTCCCGGGGCCGCCCCACCTTGGCTTCCCCTCCTCCCTTCTGGAGCTCCCCCGTATTACAAGCCATTTCCATAAAATACAATGTAACAAGAACCTTAACCCAAAACCCAGATGTGAATAATGTTAAGATAAGAAATACCGGCTGTAAGTCAAGTATCATATGCTGAACCAGAGAACCAGAGAGAACCAGAGAACCATGTGAGAACCAGAGCAACAACTTTGAGAGCCAATAAATTAGCATTGTTACGAGTGGCTACTAACTTTTCTTATCTCAACCCTTCGAGGTCCACTTTGGGTGCCAAAAAGAACTGTCATGGTTTAAGTCCCCACCCCCCCCACAGTTTTCTCACTCACTCCCCCTTCCTTTTTTCCTCCAGTCCCGGGGGGAGGATGGGAAGGAGAATCGAAAAAAAAAATGCAACTCGCACAGGTTGAGATAAGAACAGTTTAGTAACTAAGGTATAACACAAACCACTACTGCTACCATCATTAATAATACAAGAGAAATACAAGGAAAGAGAATACAACTGCTCAGCAAGCCCGACCCAGCCAGTGCATCCCCCAGCAGCGAACCCTCCAATGTGAAAAACCTGACCAATGCCGTGGACCCCCAGTCCACCACCTCACCCTTCCGGATCTCTGCTCTCTGTCTTCACATGCTGGGCATGACTTGCTGTGGTATGGAACAACCTCTTTGGTCGGTTTGGGTCAGGTGCCCTGTCTCTGCTTCCTCCCGGCTTCCCCTCCTCCCTGGCAAAGCATGAGACTCAGAAAGTCCTTAGCCAAACAAAGCATTACGAAGCAGTAACTGAGAACACTGGTGTTATCAGCGCTGCTCCCAGGCCCAAAATCAAAAACAGAGCGCTGCACCAGATACCATGAAGGAGAAAAAATGGCTGCTGCTGCTGAACCCATGATAATATTTGACTTTCACATGGATTATTTGAATGCTGTCTGCAAAATCATGTCATTTAATTACTAAAAACGCATGCTAAACAATCTAGCCCTGATTTTAACTGTAGATATTCTATAGTCTGCTTCTTGAGATACATACACATATGTAGCAATACAAATTTCAGTGTTCAGAGCAGGGATTCATGTCCACTGCAGAGCACTAGTCTCTTATCTGCCACAGTTGTGCTCATTTGCTCCAGCGGCATTTATTTCCATTCACCAGTTGTTTGGGGGAAGTAAATTAAATTGCTAATTCTGTTTCTGGATTCTACTCTCTTTTACTGCTGTGCATTAATTCTATTAATACATCCATTGAGAAACTCTGTGCCATGATGAACGCCAAGTACAAATGAAAGATAGTTCTGCAGTTCATTAAATAGGTGATAAAAGGGCAAACTGTGTGGTAGGCAATAACAAGACACAAAATAAACAGCAATATTTCTCTTGGCAGAATATTAGCTGATACTGAAATCTTTGTACAGTCTTTCCAATTTATCATGTTAAAATTCATTATACAGTGCTCAGAAAAATGAAAGCTACATTTACAAAACTTATGAGACACAGAAAAGTTATCCTTATGTGTAAAGTCTGGTGCTAGTCTCCATGCTTACGGATTCAGTAGTGCTACTGTCATTAGCAATCTAAATTATTTAATCAAATAAAAAAAATACTATTGCAACTAAAAACTTATGTGAAAATCTCCTAGTGTATCCATTTTCTCTGGTGTTGTGCTTACTGTCCAGGTACACGGTGCCAATACTCCTCAAGAAGAAAGTTTAAAGTGTTGCATCAAGGTGTCAGCATCCCAAATCCTTCACCAGGATGAGTGTGGTGTTGATGGTGGCATTTCCTTTTTTCTAAATCCAGGATTCACTTGTGACTATTTGTGTATGTTTTCTAACAGAATTTTTTGCACCTTGCTTTTAATTCATAACTCTGCAGGTCCTATTACAATCGAAGTTACTATCTAAGGTCTATTTTGTGCATTATTTATTTTACTTGCTCTTTCTTCAATTTGTTACCCTTAAAGGCCACTTTGTCCAGATCTGATCTCTTTAAATGACTGCTAGTGAGCTATCTATTTCCCCAGTGTCCTCCACTGTCATGCTTTGCCCCTTCTATTACCATGCTATCCCTGCACTCCCTTGTGCTACATCCTCCATCTCCCCTTTCAAGGACCATCACTGTCCATTCTGATTTACGGACCTACAGCTACTTCTGATATAGGATAAGTATGCATAAACTCAAGAACAGGAAGATTTTAAAATATCCATTCAAATTTTGAACTATTTAAGTGATAAAGCCATCTAATCATCCGACCAAAAAGAATGTTCTGGAGGTTTTATATCTAACATATAAAGTCAGAAATGCTAATGTAAATATTCATAGTATAAATGCAAAATACCAATGCTATCCTTTGCCAATTATGATAGCTTAGTACATGAAGTATTTTGTGACCTTCATAACTGCACAAGTTAAAATAGGCAATCATCACACTGAGAAGTAGCTTAGTTGCACCCTTTGTACAGAAGGAAACAAGCTGTTATGAATAACAGGTTTGTAATGCTTAAACAACGAAGTGTCAGACTTTAACAGAGTAGGTAAAATAATTTTACCAAAATATTTGTCTTTATTTTTACTCAAAGGAAAACTGCTTTTACACCCTTGTTTCAAAAATGTTTGGGAAAGGAGGGAAGGAAGGGAGAGGAGTCTCTGCTCCAGCCATGGCTGAAGTTAAGAAACCGTTTTCTTTCTGCAGCTGCGGAGGTCCCATGCCATCAGATGCGCTTTGCACTACAGGAAAAAATACTAAAGAAGCCCTTTTTAAAAGTGGATGGTGAAACAGAAAACAACAAAATCTCTAAGCAGACAATGAAAGAATCTGAATTTAAAAAAAAAAAAAAATTAATTTTACTTTTGAAATATCGACTTTGAAATTTAATGACTTGCTCCAAAAGGTATCATCTGATTCTGTGCAAAAGCAGATTAATGTGCATCCCTTGATATCTTCAGAGCAGGTGTGGCAAAATTGAAGAGAAACATCAAGGCCAGATTCTTTCTATTTGCTATTCAATTGTGACTGAAATTAGGTCTGCTTGATAGTTAATGAATTCCTGACAACGCAAAATAAAATATTAGGTTTGGTGTAATTATCTCACATTTCAGTTTCTCAATAGTATTGCAGGAAATCTTGTACATCACCTGCTATTTCCATTTTGACCTGCCATCTATTAACCTTTGGTTGACAAGTGCACAGAAGCTAGCATTTATTTCTGGGGAAGTAAAAGAAGGAGAAAGTACTAGCGAAACATATTAGCATATCACTAAGCTGGTTCATCTCAAATATTAACAAAAAAAAAAGATGACTTTTTTTTTCTTTTTTTTTTCCCCCAGAAAGAAAATTTTAGAATAGCCATAGTTGCAATGTTTACAAAGAGCTATCTTAAGCACATGATGATCACTCATGGTGATCTTTCACCAGGTGCAGTTACTATGAACCACCTTGCAGATAACTAGCCCATGAAGATGATAACTACTAAGCAAATGCACAGAAATACATCTTCTGAATACACTTGGTAAAATTGGAGACAGATCATCTTTTGCTTTGTTATTTTAAAGAAAAAGAGGTGAAAAAATGTCACTTTTCACAGGCTTACAATCACCTTTATAAAGGTTTATTGCAGTACTCCTTTTATCTTTTTAGGAATGAACACTAGTGACAATAACATAACATGAAATATCGCAAGAAACTATAAGGAAAAATCAATATTATAATTGAAAGGTAAGGGATTTTGCAGAGAGCCAGTATCAAAGATGGAAGGTTTAAAATTAGTCCTTGAAGCAGAGAAGTGATTCTGATCTGCAGTCAGGCCTGTAGTTGCACAGTAAGTTCCTCAGAATGTAATGGAAATGAGAACTGAGTATCTGAGAGAAAATGAACATGCTAAACTAATTTTATTGCATGTCACCTACCCCTCAAACCACTAAACGTTATTGCCTTATCTTTTTTCTCATCCTCTGTCACAAAAATTCAAAACTCAGTGCAGGTCTGTTCTTACGGATGACTGCCAGAAGTTACAGTTTTGGTCACCATTGCTTTCTAAAGCTGATCACAATCCATGAACTGATCTGAAATGCCATGCCAAAACACACGTTGTATCATTTCTTTATCTGTGAAATTATCCTGTAAATGTTGTGCATTGCATGAAATTGAAACTTCCACTTTAAAAAATAATGCCTATAAACACAACATTCATTATGGCATTTTTATGAATATAAATGGTACAGCTACTTTGTCTTCAGGTCACTAAGTAAAGCCACTTGGGAGAAACAATAGATATCAATTTGCTAAAAAGACTGGATTAGACTCATACTTCTCATAGAAAGATATCATAATTTAATTTCTTCCATTTTCTTGTGCTTCTCCAGCAGAGAATAATTAAAAATAAAGAAATTATAATAGAAGAAGGTTTAAAATAATGGAAACAACGTACAAGGTTTTTCAACATACAGTGTTTTAAAGTAAACTTTGAAGTTTCCCTTATAGTCACTGGACCTAAGATCTTTTTCCGGGCAGTCAGAATTCATCACTGTGAACAGAAAAGAATAGACAGAATATCCAGTCTACCTGTTCAATACCCCTCTTAAAAATGGTACTTGTTCTTTTTCAGAGTTGTAAGTGCTTTAACAAATAAGATAATTTTGAAGCTCAATGCTACTTGTGAAAAATTTTCTATTGAGCTTTTAATGTACTTTAATAGATAACAGAAAAGTCAGAACAAATGCTAACAAGATGACATTGACATCAGTTTCCACCCTCCAATTAATGTCAACAAGCACTTTTGTGACTGTTTTTAATATCAGCGAAGTCACAAAATTACACTTGATAAATGCCACAACTGCAAGTTTTTTTGTTGGGTTTTTTTATATATGAAAATAATATTCTGCATTAAATCTGACACATTTTTCTATTATATGATCTCAAACCAATCTTTATTATATGTTTTTATGTAAACTTACATAGCAAGGAATTTTTTTGTATTATAATGTACCTTTATATGTCCTTGTTTACACAGTGGCCATGATTTTTTAGATTAAAATTTGCATCGAAGTACTTTGCCACTTTATGGTAAGCAATACGACCCATCCAAAATGTCAAAACCAGTTGACATTTACTATCAGAATCTACTCAGAATTTGAAATATGGTATCTTGAACTATTGAGCAGATAATAATTAGATCTCCTAAATGAATATTTTTATTACAATGCTTTACAATAAGCTAAATAGAATATAACTATATTATCCTTCTGTAAGACCTCACAGTTCAGAAAGACTGAGCATTGCTCTAGGTCATAGTGACAAAGGATTTCATGCGTGTTTTGTTGTGCACCTGAAAGCAAGCTTTTTTTTTCATATATAAATTTAAATGAATTATTTCATCTGGTTCATACACAGCATTAGTTTTCCCCACTTAGTTTCTACAGTTCCTGATTTAATATTGAAGAGGGAATGAATGTATAAGGCAATTATATTTTTTTCATATTACAAAAGTGATGCATTTGTTTTCACATTATGTTGGTTAAAAATAAACTTTTTTAAGCATTTCATCTAACTCTACTGAGGGCTGAGTTTTGAAATATGACATGTAAACCCCTGTCATTGAGAAACAGTACATAACCATGGTTTTCAGGAAATTGGTTTTGAGTCGACAGTGATACTAACACCAGAAATAGGTGATCTTAGTAGTGGACAAGATCTTATAAATAGCATCATGTAGAATGTCAAGAATTTATACTGTATATCTACTTATAAATATATATATAGCAAACACAGCAGTAGGTGAATTCCTTTTCAAAATTCTAATCATACAAAATTTCAGTATAAAGTGTAACCTCTTGTGGTAAAAAACTTGTTTGAAGAATACCATTTCATGTATTTATAGAATTAACTGGCCTGGTCAGGTGAAAAACAGAGTTGAGGGAGATGAAGCAGTAAGTAACTAGTAAGTCTAGCAACATTATAATAATAGATGCCCTAGTTAAGTATTACCAGGGGACAAAATCTCAGAAAACTATTTCACACCTTAAAAAAAAATAATTTATGGTACAGAAGACTAAGTATGTGATTCAAAGAAAAAGCAGAATTTGGGCCACGAAATGGTAACTTATGGGTGATGTAGACAGACAAATCAATCAAACAGTTATTGATCAGTTCTATACAGTTGAAATAATTATCCAATTACAGTTAGCATTTGTCAGAAATTAAAAGGTTATGTTATTTCACAATGGATATTCACTTTAATATCTCAAAGGTGACATTCCCTTAAAGAGAATGGACACTGAACAGTCTACTTACCAGTATACTATCTGATTTCCAATTAAGGCATGAAAACACATTAGCAAATCATATTTTGAAGGAGATCTTTCGGAAAGGAGATATTTCCAAAATGGTTTTGTCATGGTTTAACCCTAGGTGGCAACTGAGTATCACACAGATGCTTGCTCACTCCTCCCCATCCCACAATGGGATGTGGAGAAAAGGTAAAACCTGTGGGCTGAGATAAGAACAGTTTAAAATAAGGTGTGTGTATATATATATATGTGTATATATATACACACTACAGATTAAAATAAGGTATAATATACTACTACTACTTATTATTATTATGAAAAAAGTAATGAAAAGAGAGAGATAAGACAATCAAAAAAGAAGCCCTAACCCAACATAACATCAGTAATGCGCAGTACAGTTTCTCACCACCTGCTGACTAATGCCCAACTCATCCCCTAACAGTGATCATTCGCTACTGGGTAATTCCCCCACTTTAAATACCAAGCACGACATGCTGCGGTATGGAATACCCCTTTGGCTAGTTCAGGTCAGGTATTCTGTCTCTGCTCCCCTGTGGCTTCTTATGCCCCTCCTCAGTGGCAGAGCATGAGAGACTGAAAAGTCCTTGATCAGCGTAAGTGCTACTGAGCAACAACTAAAACATTGGCGTGTTATCAGCATTTTTCTCTGACTAAAGCCAAAACACAGCACTGCACCAGGTGCTAGGAAAAAATTTCTATCTCAGTTGAAACCGGGACAGTCTTATATAAGTTCTGATAAAATGTTTGCTGACAAAGACTGTGAGGAAATAAGCAGGGAGCAGCCTGATTCTTTAAGTTAAATTACTTTTGCTGTGGCTTGGATCAGCCACAATTTCCATTAAGCATCTGCAAATGACATCCAGGAGTATAATTCTCTGCCAGTCAGCGTTGTTGCTGCCCACAACCTCATAACAGAAACCTGTTTCTTGCATAAAAAGTGGCATTTTCTTTCTGAAAACCTTGATATTTATGCTGATGAAAAAAATTTCCTTCTGAGCTCCACTGACAGAGAGGACAAAAGATGACACTACAAATATGTAGCTTTTAAATATTTGATATTTAAGAAACCATAGCTTACATAGACGACTTCACATGACACATTGTGTAGGTTGACCAGTTCATGTAATCAAAAAAGAAAACATTTACTCTGTGACATGAATAAGAACCAGAAGATGACAAAGAAGTCTCTCCTGTCCCAGGTGATAAAAGACCTCCTTTAGGTGCAACTTTTTTTCATTAATGTTCCTTGAAACCACTGTTTAAGTTTCAAAACACTAAAATGTTTCCCTGGAATTTCTTTAGTTTGGAATTTAATACACAAGATATTGCCATACTGAGTAAAACATTTGACTTCCAGCAGGTACTTGTTAAATTTGTCCTCATGTGTACTGATATCATTAGGTCACGTCCATACCTTGAATTATCTGTGTTTCACTCTGATTATGCACTATTCAGGGTAGGCTGGATGAGGCTGTGAGCAACCTTGTCTAGTGGAAGGTGTCCCTGCCCTTGGCAGGGGGATTCAACTAGATAAGCTTTAAGACCCCTTAGAACCCAAGCCATTCTATGATTCTATGACTGTATTGACGTGCTAGTTCTGAGATTAGTTTAGAGCTGCTGAAGAGGAGCCACACAATAGATCTTTGCTAAAACACAGTAGTCAGAGCCAAGTGACCTAATACCTAGTAATTAACAAAATAATTCTAAGAAAAAGTGAGGTGATCTTATTGCACAGCATACTTTTTGTGAACATGAAGAATATTTGTTCCTCAAACATGTATGCTGTTCACATGAAGTATTTTTTCCTTGACATTTATTTACATTTCTGGTATTGCAAGGTGTCAGGTAATAAATACAGATTAATGGAAAAAAATATTCTACATATTTCATAATTTAAAAATACAGAGGATACAATACTTCATGGTTGTGTAAACAATTGCAAGAAAAGTCTATGAGAAAGGATACTGTAGGGCAGTAAATTAAAAACACCTTTACGAAAGTAGCTATACAACAAAAATATCACTGGCTGTATTGCATAAGACTGATGACTAAGCATTAAATGAAGTAAATGTTGGATTACTAAAAAAAGAGGGCAATTTTACTTGTTTAATTAGTGTTCTTAAAACCCTCCTCAAAGCCATGCAATATTCATGGTTCTTCATTATGAAATCTCTTCCCACCACGTATCTGTGGAAGAATGAAGCCATATATTTTGGTGTTAGTTCTGTGGAGACACTTTATGAAAGTGTTTCTGTCTCTTAAACCTGACGATATTTGTCCAAGTGATAACAATAAGTTTTAAAATGCTCAATGTTACTAAGATTTCTAATTCTATTTTGAATGTAGAAACTATAAAATGGTATTGTAATACTTTCTGCTCCATTGATACTCAATAGAAAACTCTGTTAATTGTAGGATATATATTTTTAAAGAGACACATTAGCACAGATCTTAAGTTGCTGAGATAAGTAAACCTAGAAAAGTGAAGAGCAACATTCTAAATATTCAAATGGGGCATACTAAAAAATTTCTGATATTTAATGAAAAAATAGCCTGTCACAAATTTTCAGCAATATTAGAAGCTTAATGGTTACAGGTTTCCTTCAGCTATAACTAGGCAGAATCTGGTGGGGGGTGAAGTGAGGGAACAGCTCTGTGTTCTGTCTTGAAACATCCTTTTTTTAAATCCCCAGTCCTACAGCTTCTAGACATTCACCATCTCTTCAGATCCATTAGAGGTCTTTGTTGGAAACTAAGGACCCTAAATGCATCTTTGTTATTCTGGAGTATTCATCTTCTGTTGATGAAAATGAAGATCAACCTCTATGTAAGGACAAGAGATAACATTTTATCATAAAAAGTGTTTTGAAAATATCCAATGCAGCACAGCATGTATTTTAATTCCAGAATTACATTGTGTTTATTTTCAAAACCAACAGGCTCAGAACAGTGCTTTTAAGTGTCATATTTCTTTCCACTACTGAGGTAGAATTACATAGTGGTGGTGGGTTGATCCTGGCCAGCAATAAAACACAAACCCAGCTGGTTTCTCACTTCCCCTGTACAGCAGGATTAGGAACACAAGCAAAAGCGCAAAAGCAGGAAAATCTTGTAAGCCAAGAAAAAGTTTTCAGTGAAGAAATGAAGAAAGAAGAAACAAGCAAGTGAAGTAGTGAAGACAGTCAGTCATCAACTCCAGCAAGCAGACCCATATCCAGCCACCCTCTGAGCAATGACTACCTTGGAAAGACTACACACCCAAGTTGTTATTGGTAAGCATGATGCCATTTAGTAGGAAATATCTCTTTGGCCAAGTTAGGCCAGCTGTCCTGGCTGTGTCCTCTCACAGCCTACATGCTGGCAGTGTAGGACAGAGTGAGAAACAGAGAAGATCTTGACACTGTGCAAGGACTGCTAAGCTGTTGCTAAGACATTAATGTGTTATTGTCATGGGTTCAGCAGTAGCAGTCATTTTTCTCCTTCTTAGCTGCTGGTGCAGCGCTGTGTTTTTGACTTTTGGCCTGGAAACAGCACTGATAACAGATGGTTTTCGTTACTGCTCAAATGTTTAGTCTGACCAAGGACTTTCTGAGTCTCATGCTCTGCCAGGTAGAAGGGGAAGCTGGGAGGAAGAGACAGGACACCTGACCCAAACTAACCAAAGAGGTATTCCATACCACAGCACATCATGCCCAGGATGTTAAAACTGGGGCAGGGACCCGAAAGGGTTAGTTCACTGCTCGGTCGGGCTGGGTATCAGTTGGCAGGTGGTGAGCGGTTTCATTCTCTTCCCTTGTTGTTTCCCACGTCATTATTATTACTGGTGGTAGCAACAGTGGTTTGTGTTATACCTTAGTTATTGGACTGTTCTAATCTCAACCCGTGGGAGTTACATTCTTTCAATTTTCCTCCCCATCCCTCTGGGAGTGGGGGGAGGAAGGGGCGGGGTACCTAACAAACTTGTGTGTTTGATATAGGGTTGGGCTTAATCTATGACAGTTATCAAGACTGTTTTGGTCACAAATCCAAAACACAGCACCATACTGACTGCTCTGAATGAAGAAATATAATTCTATGGCGATCAAGCTCAGTACAACAGTATGTAACTTTTCTAGTTTTCAGTGAAGTCTTTCTAAAGATTTACTTTTATGGCAAAATAACTTGCAATTATCTCCTTTTCTGAATCTTTCCTACTTCATTTAGTTTTCAATTTACTTAACAGTTTTTCCTTTATGATAATATCAGAAAGTTTTAATATGTTAAATATGACAAAGTTGAGAAATGTTATAAACAGTTTTAATCAATGAAAATATTTCTTTCTATCTTAAATCCTTTGAAATTGCTGCTGTAAAACTAGAGCTGATACAGAAGTTTTTCAAGCATGAAAATTGCTCACAGTTTTTTCTAAGGTGCAGTTAATAGAGGTAACTACTATTTGAGAGTTTGCTTCAAGATTTCCATTTTTTCAGGACTAACAGAGTGAAACACCTCACTTGCAAAATTTCTCAGCAAATAAGAAAAATTCAATGAAAAATGTTGTTGCACAAGCTTGAACATCAAATGACAGATTGCAGCAGTTTTTGTTGTGTAGTAAACCCTAAGTGACCTTAGAATTTACTGTGATAAAATATTTATTTTCATTTTCTATTTTCTTCCTGGGGAGAAAATATACTCCTTATGCAGGTGTATATGGCTTCATGGAGGGCTTTCTTACCAGCATGTGCATTAGCTTCTTATAGATAGCAACACATAAAGCTAGAGCACCCATATCTCTAGTATAGGTGCTTGCTAGTAGGGGACCATACTGTGTGTGGGAAGAGTCTTCTTGTAGCCCACATGTTCTGTGACAGCGTTTGTGTCTGCCTGTTTGTGTGTGTGCACATGTCTTGATAAGTATTTCTTAGGATCATAGATGGGTGGTTAGAAATTTATAAACACTCTATTAACCTTTCAGATGCGTGGCTTGTCTGTTCTATTACTGAATTTGATCCTGAAAGTTTAGCTCATTGATTACCTGTTATTTATGTGCCATTAAAAAAATTAATAAACTACTTCAACCCAGAATTGGTTTAAACTATATAAAGTGAATAGGGTTTTTTTTATTAAGGAAGGAAAAAAGTAAAATATCTGGCTATTTTCAGTTTAAGCAATCAAATACCTCTTTCTCCTTTCAAAGTTTCTGTTTTGTTTTTTACTATATGTCCTGGGTTCAGCAGCAGCAGTTATTTTTCTCCTTGGTAGCTGGAGCAGCGCTGATAACACCAGTGTTTTCAGTTACTGCTTAGTAACGTTTTGGTCTGAGCAACTACTTTCTGAGTCTCATGCTCTGCCAGGGAGGAGGGGAAGCCGGGAGGAAGCAGTGACAGGACACTTGACCCATACTGACCAAAGAGCTATTCCATGCCACAGCACATCATGCCCAGCATGTAAAATACTGGGGGCAGGAACCCGTAAGTCTCTTTCTCTCCTTCAGCTTGGTCGGGTGGTGAGCGGTTGTATCCTCTTCCCTTGTATTTGCCTTGCCATTATTATTATTGGTCGTAGCAGTAGTGATTTGTATTATACCTCAGTTACTGGACTGTTCTTATCTCAACCTGTGGGAGTTACATTCTTTCGGTTCTTCTCCCCATTCCCCCCTCCCCCCCATCGGAATGGGGGGGGGGGGGAAGAGAGACGGAGAAGTGAGATTTACAGCTTAAACCACAACACTATATTACTTACTTAACTGAACAATGTGAGAGGGTACAGACAGCACTGATAGAACATTTGTTGCTTCTGTAGTGGGAACTTTGTTTTCTAGAGGAGCACAACACAAGCACCAAAAGTTTCATTTCTGGAAACTGCTAAATTTAAAATTAATTTGGTTAATCCACAGGTGCTGTGCAAATACATTTCAATGTATCTTTTTGAATTTCAATTGTAACATCACTATAATATAATATCTTAAAAAAAAAAACAAACCAAAAAAAAACCAAAAACACCAAAAATAAGCCTAACCAATAAAAAAAAAAAACAAACCCTTAGTATTTTTTAATTTAAAATGTTACAAAATATAAATAACTGTTGTTTGTTATTGCATGTTCACCTTCAACAACAATATGGTTTGGGTGAAATGAAACATTTTTAAACATAGATAACTATGTTTCTCATCAACGCCTGTTTAGGACTGAATACTCACAACTACTCTTTCAGTTGTTCTGAGACCTTTACATCACTGCCAAGGTTTCCCTTTGTACTAGTCTCACAAGAGTGTTTGGAAAACTGTAGGATACATACTTGCTTACAGTACTGAGAGCTGTAGATTGCACACATAACTATTGTACTTCTGAAATAAAGAATATTCATTCACACATATGGTCAGTATCTTCAGTTTACTGTGAGCGGCTCATTGTGCAGGGTTTGTGTGGCAATTTTTTGGCATGGCTTCTGTGAGAAGCTTCTAGAAGCTTTCTATGTCTGGTACAGCCAATGCCAGCAAGCTCCACTGTGGATCTGCCGCTAGTCAAGGCTGAGTGCATCAGTGACAGTAGTAGTGCCTCTGGGATAACATATTTAAGATGGGGAAAAAGCTGCTGTGCAACAGCAGCCAGGAAAGAAGAGTGAGATTACGTGAGAGGAGCAGCTCTGCAGACACCAAGGTCAATCAGTGAAGAAGGAATGGGAGGAGGTGCTCCAGGCAGCAGAGTAGAGATTCCCCTCCAGCCCATGGTGCAGACCATACATAGCAAGCCAGGCTGTTTCCCTGCAGCCCATGGAGGTCCACTATGGAGCAGATATCCACCTGCACCCCATTGAGCACCCCACACTTGACCAAGAGGATGCCTGCAGAAGGCTGTGACCCTGTGGGAAGCCTGTGCTGGAACTGGCTCCTGGCAGGACCTGCAGCCCTGTGGAGAGAGAACTCTGCACTAAAGCAGGTTTGCTGGGAAGGACTCATTGGATTGCCGTGGAGGACCATGTCCTGTATGAGCAACCCCACACTGGAGCAGGGAAAGAATGTGAGGAGTCCTCCTTGAGGAAGGAGAGGCAGAGACAACATGTGAACTGACCTCAACCCCCGTTCTCTGTCCCCTGCGCTGTTGGGAGGGGAGAAGGTAGAGAAAATCAGGAGTAAAGTTGAGGCCAGGAAGACAGGAGGGGTGGGGAAAGTATTTTTATGTTTGGTTTTATTTTCTTATTAGCTTTCTGTTTGATTGGTAATGAATGAAACTAATTTCCCCAAGTTGAATCCATTTTGCCAATGACAGTAATTGGTGATGGATCTCTCCCTGTCCTCATTTCAACCCACAAGCTTTTTGCTATATTTTGCCTCCCCTGTCCAGATAAGGAGGGGAGTGATAGAGCAGCTTTAGTGGGCACTTGGTGTGCAGACAGGGTCAAACATGGAACTCTGATCATCCTTTTTGTATGCAGTTCAATAGCCCCCCTATTAGAAAAATATAGAAGGAAAAAACCGGGGCACTGTGGCTCAGTTTTTGCTAAGCAGGCTGAATTCTACATTGAAAAAGTCTGCTGACAGCTAGTATTGCTTTGCAAATTTTTGGCTGATCCACAAACATCATCACAGTCTAGTTCATAATTTTGTACTCAGGAAAAACACATTAGAGAAAGCAGAACAGCAGTCATTTAAATTAAAAGATCATCCCTTAAATGAAAGGTGTTTGGCAATTAGTGTTGTATTACAAATGACAGATATCTAGTTTTATTTTAAGCATTCTTATTTGACGGAATTGCCTGCAATTTTGTCAGTGTCCTGATGTGTGCTTTGTCTATGTTGAATGATCTCTCACTAGTGGCAGAAAAAGCACACCATGTCACAGAATAAGGGTAGCCATATAAATGAACATATCAGCAATACATCCTGCTTGAAGCTGCTGTGATCAGATGTAGCATTGCTTGAGAGGAATCACTGAACAGCCTCAATTACATGGTTTGGTATAACTTACATATTCCCTTCTCTCTGTCTTGACCAAAGAGTTAGCCATCTCTCTGTCTTGTTTTACTGATTTTATATCCAGCATTAGTCACAAACTCCTAGTAAGCCAGCACTCCACCACACCTTATTTTTTCACATTCTTCCGCCACAGATTCCATTTCACCATCTGTAAAGTCTGATAATTAATCCTGGTTCTGTCCTATTAGTTTAGCCCCAAGTCAGGTTTGCCCAATCAATTTTCCCCTTCTATGATCTATGAGTTTCTTGTGTTATCATCCTTGAAGTTTAATTTATAGTCATGTACAAATATTCTTACCATACTAAAGTCTAAAAATCAGTATTTTCTTGCTTATAAAGGGAGTATAAAAAACCTAGTATAAACATGAGCCATTGTACCTGAGAAACAGGTAACATTTCCTGTATTTCTGGTTTACTAATTCAGTTCTAGTCACTGTCATATTCCATCTCCACTCACACTACTTTAGTCTCTGTGCCCATGTACGGAAGACTCCTTTTTCCGGGACAGATGCAGCTCTGCTTGCATTTTAACAGTGCCTGAGAGAACTAAGCTTTCTGTTTGAACTAAATATAGTGCATCATCTGAAGTGATCGGGGATTGAAAAGAAAATAAAATAATCTAGATCTGCTATTGCTCGTTTTGTTCCTCACCCCTCCCCCCCCCCAAAAGAAAATAAAAATAAAGAGGTATTTCAAATACATTTTTTGTCTTTTTCTTTAACAGTTCATGATTTCATTTACATCACAGTGTCCATTTGAAGACCGCAGGAATCCACGTTTTCCTTCAGGTCTCAGCTAGCTGCCTGAAATACCCCATCTTTAGCCCTCATAAATCTATGACTCTCTCCTTTTAAACCCTCAAATCCCATTATCGGCAAAAATGGAGTACACCTTAAATGTGGAGTCAAGAATTATTTATTGTCAGCCTCACAAATATCAGTCTAATAAAAATATAGCAGTTATCCTTAGTCCAACTACCCCGTCTCTCCCAAGTTACTCTCCCGCTTCTAGCAGCACTCTAGGAACTGAGGTGATGGAGGTGTCTTTCCCAGGCAGAATGGGGAAGCCAAACTCAGCAAATTGTCAGCAGCCTCAAGGCTCTGCAGAAGGAGGTATGTCAGTATTTATGCAGGGCAGTCCCACCTTAGTGTACCAAAGTAGGGTATCAACTGGCTCCCAGATAAAATATGGAAGCTATTTAAGAGGCAGTCTCAACAGACAGAAAGGAGCAATGTTTTGCTGCGCCATGACTCCCGCAGCTGGTCATACTTGATAACAGGAGTCATTTATAGATCTTCACCTGAAGCAAGACAGTGGTCAATTGGCCACAAGCTCATTGTTCAAACAAGCAAAAACTTGCCAAGGCAAGACCAGACCTGCCTGAAATCCTGTGCCATTGCTAGTAAAAGGCTATGGCCTGTTATATTTTGATAGAATATTGACTGGAGCACTCTACTGTAAACTCACATGTGCAAAAGCAAAAATAGCAATGTCCTGACTAAAAAATGGAATGAAGCTACAATGTTGGCTTTCAAATAGATATAACTGCTGTTAAGTCAGCATCATTGTTAATTGGTTAATAAGAAATAAGACGCTAATTACTGTAAAGGTAAGACAATTATACAGTTATACGACTGAGGAAGAAAGAAAGAAAACAATGTATCAAGGGTTTCAATATATTATTCCAGAAGTGCAGTAAATTCTAGCTCAGTAAGTAGTTAGTGTAATTGAAAATCTTTTCTTTCAAGAATATCAGCTAAAATTCAGAGGACATACTAATATAGAATACCTCAGCCGTAAGTCTGGTACTCTAATCCTCAATTTGAGCCATACTGTTTGTTGTGATTTAAGCCCAGTCAACTACAAAGTTTTCTCACTCGCTCGCTCGCTCACTCACTCACTCACTCACTCACCCTCTTTCTTCCCCTAGTCCCGGGAAGGTATGAGGTATGGAATAACCTCTTTGGTCAGTTTGGGTCAGGTGGCCTGTCTCTGCTTCCTCCCGGCTTCCCCTCCTCCCTGGCAGAGCATGAGGCTCAGAAAGTCCTTGGTCAGACCAAAACACTACCAAGCAGTACCTGAAAACAGTGGTGTTATCAGAGCTGTTCCAAGGCCCAAAATCAAAAACACAGCACTGCACCAGCTACCAAGAAGGAGAAAAATGACTGCTGCTGATGAACGCATGACTGTATCCACCCCTTATTCCATACCTATCACGTCATGTTCAGATCCCACATTTTCAATATGCCATTACATGTATATATATATACAAACACACACACACAGAAAGGGAGAGAAATCATCCCTTAGTGCATGGACCGATCCCTATTAAACTGCTGAGTCCATCCAGTCCGTGATATCGGGATCCATCTCTTGTAACAGTCTTTCAGAGCAGGAGAGGCTGTGTGCAGTGTTCACACTTGTGGATAACCTGGTCAATAATGTCCATTACTAAGTCCACCCCTCGATCATGAGTCCATCTGTATGTTGCATCTCTGCCCTGGTGGCCTGAGGTGTTATGGGCCCACCAGGCTCAAAATGACTCACTCTCCCCTCCAGCAGTTTCTGCAGCTTGTCTTTTGGGACTCCATACAGCTGCCTTCCATCTCCTACTCTTCCAAAGCACAGGAGGGGTCCAATGGCCTAGATACTTGCCCATACTGTCCCACGCACTCTGCCACTCATGACTGTCCAGCCTTGGGGAAATTCTCTTGGCCATCCTACATCGCAGTCTAACCCCAGACAAGGCCCACACCCCACTCTGCTTAACTCTCAAGACCAGAGGAAATGGTTGTGGGTAAAATACACTCTGAATGCAAGCCAACATGGTGATCACCATCACAATCAGCAGGCAGGTCCCAAGGGCACCCAAAGGCCATTCAAACCCTTCAGAACTCTCAAGTGATGCTGCTGTACTTGTCACTGGGGCTGGTGTAGCTGCTGTGCTTGCCGGCTCTCTCACTACCAGCTGCTCTTTGTCTGAGTCCAGATCTTCCTCCTCTGCCTTGCTGGGAAGTGCTGCGTGGTCACCTGCATCATACTGGGGCTCAGGCTCGCGGGGCTCTGCAGGCAGCTGATGGAGAATGCTCTCAGTCGCCGCGGGATCGGGCACGGCCACCGCCTTCCCCTGCCACTCAGTAGCCGCAGGGCTCGGCTCCTCCATCGTCTTCTCCCTCTGCTCAGCAGCTGCCTGGCTGGGCTTGGCCGGGGGGCTCAACTCCTCTGCCGCACCCTTCCTAGCATCTTGATCCCACGGGCCATTCTCCCGGGCTGTTTTGGTCGCCGGTGGCTCCCGGAGCTGCCCCCCTTGGCTCCCCACATCCTCATGAAGACAGAAGCAAGGATGAGGGCCAGGACAGTGACATCTGCCCCCCCACTGCTTCCAGAGCCCACCCGTATTACAAGCCATTCCAATAAAGTACAATGAAACAAGAACCTTAACCCAAAACCCATATCTGAAAGCTAAGAAAATGAATACCGGCTGTAAGTAAGGTACAATAGGCTGAAAAAGTGAACTCAAGAGAATTGAGAGCCGAAAAATCAGCATTGTGATGAGTGGCTATTAATCCTGCTGTTATCTCAACCCTTAGTGCCCCATGTTGGGAGCTAAAAAGAACTGTTGTGGTTTAAGCCCAGTCAACCACAAAGTTTTCTCACTCACTCACTCACTCACTCACTCACTCCCCCTCTTTCTTCCCCCAGTCCCAGGGGGATGGGGAGGAGAATCAAAAGAATGCAACTTCCACAGGTTGAGATGAGAACAGTTGAGTAGCTAAGGTATACCACAAATCACTACGACTACCACCAGTAATAATACAAGAGAAATACAAGGAAAGAGAATACAACTGCTCACCAAGCCCGACCCAGCCAGTGCACCCCCCAGCAGCAAACCCCCCTGCAATGCACCACCATACCCTTCTGGGTCTCTGCTCTCCGTTTTCACACCCTGGACATGACATGCTGTCGTATGGAATAACCTCTTTGGCTAGTTTGGGTCAGATGCCCTGTCTCTGCTTCCTCCCGGCTTCCCCTCCTCCCTGGCAGAGCACGAGGCTCAGAAAGTCCTTGGTCAGACCAAAACACTACCAAGCAGTAACTGAAAACATTGTTGTTATCAGCGCTGTTCCCAGGCTCTGTGGAATAATTAGGAAATGTGGAATTAAACTTATATTTGAAATGCAGCGTTGTCCACACATAAGGGGAAAAAGGACTTTCAGGGCCTCACAGGGTGAGATGCAGCCACACCTGGCATTCCAGGAATGTGCACTTCACAACAGTTCCTGTAACACAGACAGGGGGGTAGGGCGAGGTGGAGATCTCGTAGTTACGCTTTGTCCTAACTTCAGCAAAAAGATGGGAACTAGGCAGTTTAAGAAACTGATAAGCTGCATACTTGCTACTCTGAGCCAGCAGCCTGTCATCTTTTGACAAAATGCCGTCCTCAGTGGGAACTTTGCTTCATTATAATGCATTATAATGCATTTACATGCTAAAATACACTCCCATCTCCAACGCCACCCCCCTCCAAAATGAGACCACCCCTCTCTGAGTATGCGCTCTGAATTTTTGGTGTCATATACCTTTAAATCAAAGCGAGAGAAATTTACACCAGTAGTAATAAAGGTATGTATGACTAGAGTCACTCAAGCTCCGCCTTGAAGGTGAAAATCATATAAAATGACCCAAGAGAGAGGGGGATATTGGGGAAGATACTATCGTGGACAAGTCAAGGAAGATAACATCAACAGACTCCTGGGACCGGCCGACGGGCTGGACCCCTCTTCCCCCACCATAGGGATGCCTGTGGCTAAGACTTGCATTGTATCCAGTGCTTCCCTGGGAAAACTTAGAATCTCTATAGAGTTACTCTTACTGCCACCTGTATATTTTAGAGCTATGCTGTGTTAACTTTATCAAGCGCTTGTATTCATGTAACTATTATTCGCACATGCTTTTACAGACAGTATTTATCACCAGCAATCCATAAAGAACCTGTACTCGTTGCATCAATAACCTGTCACAAATCACAATAAACTGCACTGTTTCAGTAACCGATCATAATTTTCTCACTGAACACGACCCCATTTCTGAGTGTGGCCATGAGAGTTCATGAGCACGACTCGACCGGCAGTGTGGTGCACTATCAGTGACTCCGGTCCAGTGAAGTTCGAAATAGCAAACACGGCCTGATTGATAGTTGCCTCTGATTGTATTAGACAGCGTGATACACTATCAGTGACTCCTGTGCAGTGAGGTTCGAGATAGCGAACACGGCCGGGCTGATAGCTGCCACTGATTTTTCCCCCTTTAACGCAAGAGGCCCAACATCAAAAACACAGCACTGCACCAGCTACCAAGAAGGAGAAAAATGACTGCTGCTGCTGAACCCATGACATTGTTGAATCTTAGAACTCTCAGGTCAGCTTAAGGTACCCATTGTTGAGATCTTTCAGGTCTATGCTGCATTTCCATTGCATCTTGCTTGTTCTTATTTGCTTCCTGGTTTACTCTGTTTTACACAGAACTTCATGATAACACTCCTACTAAAGATTGGCTCTGCAACTGCTTTAATTTTCTTGTTCCTTCAATGCCAATGCATTTTCTTTCAATCCTTTTCTGTCCTCATGCTCCAAAACATTCATTCAGAGACAGCTAAGTCCAGAAGTATCCACAACTGATTTAAGCATGAGCAGCAAGAAACACTCATGCTTTAAGGAGTCCTCTGTCACTAGTGCCATAATAGATATTGCCTTCTTCCTTGTATCTGTCACTGCTTCTCATTCTCCTTCCAAACATAAATTCCAGGTCAGGTTTTTTGAGGAACTGCTTCTCCCAGCAGTTCTCATAAGGCTGCATAGTACTTTTTCTTAACTGGTGAGTTACTTTTAAAACTTCCGGACAGCCAGGAGTCATAAAGCGCTATTCCTTGCATCCTCTCCCTTTTTATTGTTCACATTATGTTTGTTGCTGTATGTTATGTATGCAAAATCTTTGAAATTGGAGGTCCAATTATATAAATCTGAGGGCTCATTCTCTGAATGAAAACTACTAAAATTAGTTTGAGATTTTGCACTTCTTCACTTTTGATTTCAAAACTGTCATAGTTCAAAGTATACAGAAAGTCTTAATTTCACAGACTCAGAAATTCAAGCCTGTTAAGGTGTCTTAATTTGGATGACAAAACCTGCAGTGGCTTTTTAAAAATTTAATTTCATGAAGCACATCAGAGACACAGTTTTAAATGTGCCTTAGGAAGGTAATATCATTAAATGGTCATGATAGTAACTACAATTATACTTCCTAGGATTTAAGTTTAAAAGTTTTGAGCAATGTCAAGGTATATTGACATGAAATCCATCTGCGGGTTCTGAAGGAGCTGGCAAATGAAGTTGCTAAGCCACTGTCCATCATATTTGAAAAATCATGGTGGTCAGGTGAAGCTCCCAATAACTGGAAAAAGGGAAATACAACCCCCATTTTCAAAAAGGGGAAAATGGATGACCCAGGGAATTACACACCAGTCAGCCTCACCTCTGTGCCTGGCAAAATCTTGAAGCAGATTCTCCTGGAAGGCATGCTGAGGCACATGAAAAACAAGAAGGTGCTTGGTGACAGCCAGCATGGCTTCACTAAGGGGAAATCCTGCCTGACCAATCTGGTGGCCTTCTAGGATGGGGCTATGGAACTGATGGACAGGGGCAGAGCAGTTGATGTCATCTACCTGGATTTATACAAAACGTTTGACACTGTCCCACACGACATCCTTGCCTCTAAATTGGAAAGACATAAATTTTATGGATTAACCATTCAGTGGATAAAGAACTGGCTGGATGGCTGCATGCAAAGAGTAGCGCTCAATGGGTCAATGTCCAGCTGGAAACCAGTAACGAGTGGTGTCACTCAGGGATCGGTGTTGCGACTGGTCTTGTTCAACATCTTTGTTGGTGACATGGACAGTGGGATTGAGTGCACCCTCAGCAAGTGTGCTGATGACACCAAGCTCTGTGGTTTGGTTGATATACTGGAGGGAAGGAATGCCATCCAGAGGGACCTTGACATGCTTGTAAGGTGAGCTAATGCCATCCTGACGAAGTTTAACCATGCCAAGTGCAAGGTCCTACAGCTGGGTCAGAACAGTCCCAGGCACAGCTACAGGTTGGGTAGAGAAGAGATTGAGAGCAGCCCTGTGGAGGAGGACTTGGGGTATTGGTCAATGAGAAAATGAACATGAGCCGGCTGCAGTGTGAGATTGCGTCTGATTCGGAGAAAACTCCAGGAACAAACTTGCCATCGGAGTTTTCTAGTTGACAAGCAGGTATTCTTTATTACAGGCGCCGGGTGGCACGGGGGATAGCTCCTCCTAACATGTGTCCACATATTGCTACACAAGTAGTCCTTATATAGATACAGAGCATACATACATATTCATGAGGCTATGTATGGATTACCTCATTTTCCAGAAAGTTCCCCACATGCATACAAAAAAGGAGTGGTGCTCTCTGAGGGTCGTTTACTTCTTCCAACAATCTTCATCACTGCTGGCAGCCTTTGAAGCACATGCAGTAGATGCTTATACCAGCTTAATTGGTTTGTTAGCACCACAGACATAATAATCATCCCATCCTCCTGCTTATCAGTTAGTTCAACTGCAGCCTATCCTGGGCCCCTGCCTTTCTAGATACTCCCTATCTTTACGTCCTGTTCTTCTAGCCTGTTTTTCTTACACTCATTTTGTACTAAGGTCATAAAGGCCTAAACTGCATCAGCTACAGCAGTTTATATTATACAAGGATTCTCAGCATGTTCTCTAGCTGTACTCTATATTTTTCTCTGCATATCATGCATCTCAGTAATTTTCCATTACTGCTGTTACAAAGCCATCACACTTGACATTACTTAAAATTGATTCTAAAAGTTTACATATTTCCTTTTGTAATTTTGTGCCCCCTTGTCTCACAGCCGAGAAAGCCAACCGTATCCTGGGCTGCATCAAAAGGAGTGTGACCAGCAGGTCAAGGGAGGTGATCCTGAGCCTCTACTCTGCTCTCTTGAGACCTCACTTGGAGTATTGTGTGCAGTTCTGGTGTCCTCAACATCAAAAGGACATGGAACTGTTGGAACAAGTCCAAGGGAGGGCCTTGAGGATGATGAGGGGACTGGAGCACCTCCTGTATGAAGATAGGCTGAGAAAGTTGGGTCTGTTGAGCCTAGAGAAGAGCAGGCTGTGTGGAGACTTCCTAGCAGCCTTCCAATATCTGAAGGGGGTCTATAGGGATGCTGGGGATGGACACTCTATTAGGGACTGTAGTGAGAGGACAAAGGGTAATGGGTTCAAACTTAAACAGGGGAAGTTTAGATTGGATATAAGGAGGAAGAAATTCTTTACTGTGAGGGTGGTGAGGCACTGGAATGGTTGCCCAGGGAAGCTGTGAATGCTCCATCTCTGGCAGTGTTCAGGACGGCGTTGGATAGAGCCTTGGGTGATATGATTTAGTGTGAGGTGTTCCTGCCCATGGCAGGGGGGCTGGAACTGGTTGATCTTAAGGTCCTTTCCAACCCTAACTATTCTATGATTCTATGATTTTGTGCATACATGTAAAACTAGCTGAATTTCCTGGTGATTTTTTCCTCTTTTATCTTTCATATTGAACTCAGCTGTTGAATATAATTTGGTCAACATCAAGGTCTAGCATCATAGAGGATTTGTGAGGAAAATTTGTAAAGAAAAAGAAAAAAACCTCAAAACGTTAGCAGTTTTCAGCTCTTCTTAATTTATTACTGATTTACTAAATAAGAATCTGTAAAAACTTGCAATAATAATAACAAAAAGTAAAACAGGCTTATCACTATGGTAGTAAAGCATTCTCTAGGTATGCCATTACCTCTCTGTATTAAAAGTTACCTATAAATTTATTCCACAATTCTCCAGGACGTACTATATAAATCATTTAATCCATAAAACAATCACTACTATCAAAATACATGTTCTTTTTTTAAGTTCTTGCTTTTATGTGAAAAAGCAAGTATTTGAAACTCCTTCCTCTTTTTAAATTTCATTTCTTGAAAATAGACGCAGTTTTTGGAGAAAAGAAGGGAGAAAAGAAAGGCTTTCATTTTTTCCATTAAAATATAAGAAAATCATTTATTTTTTTTAAATTGAATTGTAAGAGCTTTAAATAATAAACTTAGAAAATATTTTTTAGTGGTAAAAATTTGTATAAAATACATTTCTGGTCTGCAAAGTGATTTTTCTTGCTTAAACAGAAGGCTTTAGATTTTTTTTTTGTTTGTTTTTTTAGGTAACTTGATATAGATTCAAAAGTGATTCACCTACCACAGTAGAGCTGGTTGAAGATTTATGAGTTGTTTCTTTGGGTTCAAGCTTTTAACTAGTTTCAGGTACGTATTAGTGGTGCAATTAATTTTACAACACTAGGGTTTTGTCGTTCAGCACTTTCAATGAAATTCTGCTGTGATAAGTATTCTTTAATTAAACCTTTAAAATGCCACCGATGTTGCGTACTACAGCTGAAATATAGAAGCACCTCCAAGGTCTACAATAGTTGGAGTATTCAGTGGAGGAAATATTAGGACACAGAGAGAACTTTTAGGCTGAAGATTTCTGAGTCTGTTTAGCTTGAAAATGCTGCAAATATTTAATGAAGAGCTTTTTACAATATGATTATGAAAGATTTAGCATATAAGTATTACCATGATGAAACAAAATAGCAGTCCATTTAGCCCAGAATATATTCTTGGTGTGGGATACTGTCAGATACTTCGGATCTCAACTGGAAGTCTAAACATAGGACTATTCCTGTTCATGCTGCGGTATACTTTGGAGGTGGGAGAAGATATTAAATCCCCATCTGACTATGCTGTGAAATGCAGCCTGCATGTACCATCCTTATACACAAAAATAGGATTTCTTTTTAATTAAAAAAAAAAAAAATCAAGGTTTATGACCTTAGCCTGGATGCTATAACAATTTTATCTTTCTTCCAGACAAAAGAAAACAATCAATTTCTTAGCTTTCCTTATTTGGACAGCATATGAAGGGAGGCAGTTGTCTACCCCTGCTGTTTTGAGACCTGAATACTGCATCTAGCTCTGGGTTCCCCAGCACAAGAACGATTTAGAAAGAGCGAGTCTATAGGAGCACCACAAGAATGATCTGAGGGCAGGAACACCTCTTTTGTGAGAAAGGCTGAAAGAGTTGTGGTTGTTCAGCATAGAGAAAAGAAGGTTCTGGGGAGGTCTTTTGGCAGCCCTTCCATATATAAAGGGAGCTTATACGAAAGATGGAGAGAGACTTTTTACCAAGTGACAGGACAAGAAACAAGAGTTTTAAATTAAAAGAGGGTAGGTTTAGATTGGATGTAAAGGGTAAATTCTTTGCGATGAGTGTGGTGAGAAACTAGAATAGTTGTCCAGCGAACTTCTGGTTGTCCCATCCCTAGAAGCATTCAAGGCCAAGTTGGAGGCAGCTTTGAGCAACCTGGTCTAATGGAAGGTGTCCCTGCCCCATGTCAAGAGTGTTGGAACTAGACGAACTTTGAAGGTCCTTTTCAAACCAAACCTGTTTGTGATTCTGTGATTCTGTGATTCTATGTTTCTGTTACTTTTTCTATTTCGGTATTTGATTACAATGCTTAAAATATTGATTACCACTTTATTAAATATTTTTTTTTTTAATATTTTCTACTTTAAATAATTTATCTCAACGATGTGTTTTTCTCTGGCTAGAATAGCATCCATCCAGAACATAACTGAAACTTTTCTTATTCTAAGATCCCTCTACTTACTTGTTTGGTTACATCTTAAAGATGGGATATACTGACTATCACAGACAAAACTTTCATATAATTTATCCCAATTCTCACTCAAAACAAGTTTCTTCCCATATAGAAGAGAAACCCATTAATCCATGTTATTCACCTAATTAAATAAAATGTATTGATATTCATAGTTCATTTCCTTTGTCTCACAGCAGGACTTTCAGCACAGACTCTCAGATTCATTGTCTGGGAGTCTGGGTAAGAAACTATCTTGGAATTCAGTGGCATTAAGAGCTGGAGCGTAAATACTGCTAGATCCCTGAAATGCTGGTTCAAATAGGAAAAAGTAGAGAAAAAGTAGATCTAGTGCACAAAATGTTACCCTAGACTGGAGCTGTCTCCATATAATCTACAAGATTTTAGTATTAGGCTGCTATCTGTATTAATTCTACAGCAGTTAGATGCACAACTCAAACAAAACATTTGCTAAACATCTAGGTTTCCAAATCTATTGTTTATGCACCTACTTGAAAAAGAAGAGTCTAAAATAAGAAACCAGTTAACAACAATGAAATCTTTGGATAGATTTCTATCCAGACAACTCTTTTCTAATAATTTCCAATCCTGACTATAGGCTCCACATAGCTATTCTATTCTCAGTCACAAAATACTCAAGCTTCAAAAAAAAACTTCTTTGAAGCAAGCCTTTGTGATAACTAGGATAACTAACTTTAAGATAGCTATTTGGTCACTGAGGAGAGCAAAGTGGTCACATTCTTTTTCTTATGCATTCTTTATCTGTAGTCCGGTAATACTTCGAAGCTTGAAATACTGTTCTTTTTGTAACTTATTGAGTAAAACATTTATGGCTTTCATTTGAATGAAATCATTAGTCATACAAGAAAAAAGTGACTAAGACAAAAAGAGAGAGAGTTTCATGGGGAATAAAAAGTCATTATAGTTTAGTCACAAACTTTTCTAATCCAAAAGAGAACCTACAATTCCCTACAGAAATGCTATGAAGTGTTTAGCCCAATCAGATCTCCCCATGGTCGTCCTATGGATTCTTTATTTCTAGTTTCTGTTGCATGCATATTTAATGAGACTCCTCACTTTTGTATATGCAAAGAAAATGTTAAATAAAATATGCTCTATAGAAATGAAAAGGACCCATTAGCTCACTTCCAAAGCAGATGATTAAAACTACAGAAAACACCTTATCTGGCATGAATAGTAATAGTGTCCTGTCAAAAATATTCACTATCACCACCTTTTATCACAGAAGTCACTCAAAAAAACATATTGCACGCAGTATCTAGATATTTAACTAACAGGAGCAGTTTTCTCTAAATATTTTACTCAGTTTTAATGCATGCTATTTACCCTCTGCAGTTTACTCATTCTCGTTTGTAGCTGGCTTAGAAAGAGAAAAAGGCAATACAACAGGAATAAACTCAAACTTAGTATCCAGCTGATTTCAAAAGAACTTTGTCACCATATTGGTTTGCAAACTGGAGTCCTCATTAAATCTTCACATATGTATTGTTGGGAAATCTTTCTCCATGGTGTTTGAGTCAAGTGAAAGTGGAAGCCAAATAACATTTCTTATCTTTCACAGAAACTTGAATAGATTGCAGTGAATCATCTGGAGCGTTGCTCAGCAATTTTCATTGTTAGACCGCACTATAAACCAGTTTTCCAGGTTCTGAGAAATCCACGTATCATGTATGATCCCCCCTTCAAATCCATTATTTTCTTAGGCATACTGGGGGTCATAGAATAGTACCGTTTGTCCTGGTTTTCTCAGGTATTTTGCTTTTTAACTACACACTGTTGAAGTCAGAAAAGAAACTTCCTCTTCATATGGTTAATTTCTGGATTTCCCTCTGCCTTCAGCAGTTTGGAAATTTAATTTTGAGGGGATAGAGCTATATTGAGTACTTCTCTGACCATGTTGTCACAAATAGTAGGGCAAAAATCCATAAAGACTCATACTGCACATCACTAAGTACCACCTACATTTAAAAATGAGGAAGATGGTTGAGTCCTGGTTGCAGAGAGGAGAAAGGGTAGAAATACCTGTTTTATAGATGGGTTGAGGTACCCTTCATAATCTTCAAACTTACAGATATGGAAACATATAAGTTTCTTTCAGCTGACAGAAAAGGAACGGGCTACAGAAAAGGAATGGGACAGAGTCATGAGACACTTTTGTTTAAAGCAGATTTTTTAGTAAAGATTTACTGACATTGGACTAATTTGCAGTATTATTGATGAATTGCAGTAATTTTTAAGAATGAACTATTCATTCACTAGTGTCATGGGTTCAGCAGTAGCAGTCATTTTTCTTCTTCTTGTTAGCTGGTGCACCACTGTGTTTTTTGATTTTGGGCCTTGGAACTGCGCTTATAACAACAGTGTTTTCAGTTAGTGCTTGGTAATATTTTCTCTGGCCAAGGACTGTCTGAGTCTCATGCTATGCTAGGGAGGAGGGGGAGCCGGGAGGAAGCAGAGACAGGGCATCTGACCCAAACTAGCCAAAGAGGTTATTCCATACCACAGCACGTCATGTCCAAGATGTGAAAACGGAGGACAGAGACCCAGAAGTGTGTGGTGGTGTATTGGGGGGTTTGCTGCTGGGGGGTGCACTGGCTGGGTAGGGCTTGGTGAGCAGTTGTATTCTCTTTCCTTGTATTTCTCTTGTATTATTACTGGTGGGAGCAGTAGTGGTTTGTGTTATGCCTTAGCTACTGAACTGCTCTTATCTCAACCTGTGGAAGTTGCATTCTTTTGATTCTCCTCCCCATCCCCACGGGACTGGGAGAAGAAAGAGGGGGAGAGAGTGAGTGAGAGAGAAACTGCGTGAGTTATTGAGGGGCTTAAACCATGACAGTTCTTTTTGGCGCCCAACATGGGGCACAAAGGGTTGAGATAACAGCAGGATTAATAGCCACTCATCACAATGCTGATTTATTTGTTTTCAGTTCTCAAGTTCATGTTTTCAGCCTGTTGTACCTTACTTACAGCCGGTATTCGTTTTCTTAGCTTTCGGATATGGGTTTTGGTTAAGGTTTTTGTTTCATTGTACTTTATTGGAATGGCTTGTAATATGGGCGAGCTCCAGAAGCGAGGAGGGGAAGCCGAGGCAGGGTGGCTCCAGGAGTCACCGGCGGCCGAAACGGCTGGGGAAAGCTGCCCCCAGGACCAGGATGCCACAAGGGAGGTGGCAAAGGGGGTGAGCCCTGCCTCTGAGCGGGGGGTGGCGGCAGAGAAGCCGAGCCCCGAGGCCGAGCAGAGCCACACAGCTACCGAGCAGGGGGGGCAGGTGGAGGCCGTGCCTGGTCCCGTGGCGACTGAGAGCATTCCCCAGCAGCTGCCCGCAGAGCCCTCGGAGCCTGAGCCCCAGGAGGATGCAGGAGACCACGCAGCACTTCCCAGCAAGGCAGAGAAGGAAGACCTGGACTCAGACAAAGAGCAGCTGATGGTGAGAGAGCCGGCAAGCACAGCAGCTACACCAGCCCCAGTGACAAGTACAGCAGCATCACTTGAGAGTTCTGAAGGGTTTGAATGGCCTTTGGGTGCCCTTGGGACCTGCCTGCTGATTGTGATGGTGATCACCATGTTGGCATGCATTCAGAGTGTGTTTTACCCACAACCATTTTGTCTGGTCCCGAGAGTTAAGAAGAGTGGGGTGTGGGCCTTGTCTGGGGTTAGACTGCTATGTAGGATGGCCTAGAGATTTTCCCCAAGGCTGGACAGTCATGAGTGGCAGAGTGTGTGGGACAGGATGGGGTTTGGTGTTTGTTTTGGTTTTGGTTTTTTGTTTTATTTTTTTTTTCCCCAGTAGTAAGGATTGGTGCATTAGGCATCCTCAAATTTTTTTAGTGCATTACTTAGAAAGTAGAAAATGAATAAAGGTATTTCAGCACTTTTTTTTTTTTCCTGTTAGTGCACGATATTACAATCCCTGCAAATATTGATTCCACTACCCTAATCCTAGATAAGTAACACTGCAATCAATTGCAAATTTCCTATGAAATATCACACAGTCAGTTTGGACTACTCACCTTTTTTTTCTTCATTTTTTAGAAATGTGATTCATTAAAGAACCCTGTAATACTGAAGATTAACCCAAAGAAGAACAATCCTCAGCAATAATGAAAATCAGATTTAAACTAGCAGATTCAGCATTTGTGGGAATTGTACTTGATATACTATCATCACAAGACTAAGACAACAGTTTCCATAAGAAACTATTTCCGCGTAATGTATATTGTATGTGCTCTTCTCTTTCAGTTAAGTAGTCCACCAGTTTTGAGAAATCCAAATCATTGTGAAGGAAAATAATTTTTTTTCATGTAGACCATCTATTTAATATTTATCATAGACTGCTTAATTCAGCACCCAAGGGAATCATTCACAATCGCTGTTGATGTCAGTGACAGATTCAAGACTTTTGATCCATTGTTGTCTACATGCTCAGCAGAAGAACAACAGTAAAAAAAATAATTTCAATCATTTTAGGCAGTATGTAACTAAGGCCAAAATATCTTGCTTATCATCTGATCCTATTCCTATCTTAGTTACGTATTTCTGCATCTATACCCCTGGAAGTTTTCAAAAAATGCATAGATGAGGTCCTAAGGGACATGTTTTAGCGTTGAACTTGGCAGTCCTGGGGTAACAGTGGACTGGATGATATTTAGGGTCTTTTCCAACCTAATTGATTCTATGATTTTTTTATCTTACTGCTTATTTTAGTCATGTGAACTTAACTGATTTTATCTAACATACTTGCAAGACTGTTAGCAATCCTATTTTCATTGCAAACTGTGACAGTAATTTTCATTTATATTTCATTAGAGCTATAAGAACTTTACTGCATGTGAAGTATTTGGTAGTATTTTATTAATTCCTTATTTTTCTATTACACTTATTTTGCCTTTCAACACTATCCTTGCGTCTTTAATTTTTACTCTACTCAAATACTTCAAATTTACAAGACTATTAGTTACTGGTCACAAAATTAAGGATACAGTATTTGTGTAACTGTTATCTACAATTTCTAATTCTTTTCAAGTTTAAGAATTCATTTTTACCTTAAAAATACCACTGACCTTGCATAAATAACCACCTTCTATAGCTTCCTAAATTTTTCTGCCTTTTTTTTTTTTTCTTTACCGGTACTGTCTGATTGTGCAGCTTGTACCTTCAGAACTTCTCATGTCACAGACATTAAAATCTTGTAAGAACAGTGTAGCCAGACAAGTGCCATCATGGCAAAAGCATAGCTAATTCCAGGGAATCAACAAGAGGGAATGAACACCTTGACACAATCTGTCATTAAAATATGAGGTGTAATGACGCATATGTTCTAGACTTACAGAGGTATCTGATAATTCCATTATGGAGAACTGAAATAAAACTTAAAGAAACCACTTTATTACTGAAAACTGTAATAAATTGTTGGTAAAGAGCTCATATTACCAGTTTCTGTTAGCAAAGTTAGTTTTTCTTTTGCTTAGTTGCTCATGTCATATATTATACATGCATGTATAAGTGAAAGAACTGTAAAATAAAATTTGACACACATACTAAATTTCTAGTTATGAGTAATTAAACAGCATCTGTGCCTTTCATTCATGATACAAATTGCACATTTCAAAGATTTTCATGTTAATTTGTTAGATAAATGTATGTGGGAGTCATACAAGAAAAGACTTTTCTATGCATTTCTGCAAATAAAAAGTTGCTATACTTAATTTATAAATAAAATTTGTTATTATATAACAAAGGATAACCTGATAGACTGTTTTACCAGTGCCTAAAATTCATGCACTTAAAAAAAAAAATTAAAAAAAAAATTACCTTCTTTTTTTTTTTTTACATAAAAAAAAGAAAAAATGCTATTTCACAACTGGAAAAACTCTAACATTATTGTAATTTCATCTTTGAAAAAAATATTCTGTACAGGAGAGTATGACCTCTGTACTACATGAAGATATTTATTTATAAGCCTGCACTGGAATTTCATTGTAAAGCCTTGTGTGGTGGTTTAAGCCGTAAATTTCCCTTCTCCCTCCTTCCCCCCCCCCCCCCCCAAACACACTCCAATGGGGGGGAAATGGGGAGAAGAACCAAAGAGAATGTAACTCTCACCAGTTGAGATAAGAACAGTCCAGTTACTAAGATACAATACAAATCACTACTGCCACCGCCACCAACAATAATAATGACAAAGTAAATACAAAGGGAGAGGATACAACCGTTTCGCTGCCCAACCGAGCTGAGAGATAGCGCGCCGCTCCAGAGACCACGCGCCGCTCCAGAGACCGTGTGGCACGAGAGAGAGACCGCACGCCGCTCCCCCCCACCGCGTGCTGCGAGAGGCCCGCCCCCGAATCCTACCTCCTGGGCATGACGTGCTGTGGTATGGAATAACCTCATTGGTCAGCCCGGGTCAGGCGCCCTGTCTCCCCTCCACCAGCTTTTTCTCTCTTTCCCGGCATAACATGAGACTCTGCGGGGAAGAGGGGGGGGGAAAGCCGAACCCATAACACCTTGTCTTCAGGAAAATAAGCTATGAGAATCATGTTATGTAGGTCAAAGTTCTATGTAAGAATTCCTCCACAGCCCAGTTCTTCCTAGAATAATTTTACCCAGAATGTTGAGCAGCTTTTAGAAAATAGTTACAGATTTTAATATAATATGTTGCACTTAAAACCATGTTATTGGCAAAAAAAAGCAACACATTTCACATGTGGATTCAAGAATCATTGTCAGCCTAACTAAAAATCTCATTAAATATAGCAAAGAATTATCTCCAGTCCAGTTACATGAATTTAGGTACTTGCAGTTTAAATGACTACACAAAAACACTGATGACAGTAATGCCCTATAAAGTATATTACAGGAATCATTTTAATATTTTCCCCTTTTCTCTGAAGCTATGCTCCCCCTTTACAGACCTGAGAAAAACAGAGGTGGAGCAGGGAGGCAGAACTTGGCAAGTTGGCAACAGCTTCAGAGTTTTGGAAGGGATGGTAGGTCATGTTAGAAGGTCTCACCTTACTCCCAGGCCTGTACGTCCCCACATAGGGTTGTTTCTATATGCTTTCTTACCGCACTCTGCTCACTGCTCATTTGCTACCAGCTCATGTTTGAAGGCTATTCAAGAGCCAGCCTTAACAGATGGAATGATCAGTGGTTTGCAGTGTCATGACTCCCTTTACTGGTGACACTTGATCATAGAATCATAGAACTATGCAGTCATAAAATTGCAAAATGGATTGTGTTGGAAGGGACAATAAAGGTCATTCAGTTCAAACCCCACTGTCACGGGCAGGGACACCTTACACTAGGCCAGGTTGTTCAAAACTCTGTAAAGGTGGCCTTGAATACTTCCAGGGATGAGGCATCCACAAATTCTCTGGGAAAAATCTTCTAGAGTCTCACCACCCTCACAGTAAAGAACTTCCCTACATCTAATCTAAATCTATTGCATCTTTCAGTTTAAAATCACTTCCCCCTTGTCCTGTCACTACATGGCCTTGGAAAATTCCATAGAATCATAGAATAATTAGGGTTGGAAAGGACCTTAAGATCATCTAGTTCCAATTCCCCTGCCTTGGACAGGGACACCTCACACTAAATCACGTCACCCAAGGCTATGTCCACGCTGGACTTAAACACCACCAGTGATGGAGCATTCACAACTTCCCTGGGCAACACATTCCAGTGGCTCACCACCCTTACACTAAAGAACTTCCTCCTTATATCCAACCTAAACTTCCCCTGTTTAAGTTTGAACCCATTACCCCGTGTCGTGTCACTACAGTCCTTAATGGAGTGTTCCTCCCCAGTGTCCCAATAGCCCCCCTTCAGATACTGGAAGGCTGCTAGGTGGTCTCCAAGCAGCCTTCTCTTCTCCAGGCTCAACAGACCCAACTTTATCAGCCTGCCTTCATAGGGGAGGTGCTTCAGTCCCCTCATCATCCTTGTGTTCCTCCTCTGCACTTGTTCCAGCAGTTCCATGTCGTTTTTATCTTGAGGACGCCAGAACTGCACACAGTACTCCAAACAAGGTCTCTCGAGAGCATAGTAGAGGGGCAGGACCACCTCCCTTGACCTGCTGGTCACACTTCTTTTGATGCAGCCCAAGATACAGTTGGCTTTCTGGGCTGCTAGCTCAAACTGTCGGCTCATGTTCATTTTCTCATAGACCAACACCCCCAAGTTCTTCTCCGCAGGGCTGCTCTCAATCTCTTCTCTACCCAGCCTGTAGCTGTGCCTGGGACTGTTCTGACCCAGCTGTAGGACCTTGTACTTGTCATGGTCCAACTTCATCATGTTGGCATCAGCCCACCACACAAGCATGTCAAGGTCCCTCTGGATGGCATTCTTTCCCTCCAGTATATCAACCAAACCACAGAGCTTGGTGTCATCAGCACACTTGCTGAGGGTGCACTCAATCCCACTGTCCATGTCACCAACAAAGATGTTGAACAGGACCGGCCCCAACACCGATGCCTGAGGGACACCACTTGTTACTGGTCTCCAGCTGGACATTGACCCATTGACCACTACTCTTTGTGTGCGGCCATCCAGCCAGTTCTTTATCCACTGAATGGTTAATCCATAAAATTTATGTCTTTCCAATTTAGAGGCAAGGATGTCATGTGGGACAGTGTCAAACGCTTTGCACAAGTCCAGGTAGATGACATCAACTGCTCTGCCCCATCCATCAGTTCCATACCCCATCCTAGAAGGCCACCAGATTGGTCAGGCAGGATTTCCCCTTAGTGATGACATGCTGGCTGTCACCAAGCACCTTGTTGTTTTTCATGTGCTTTAGCATGCCTTCCAGGAGAATCTGCTCCAAGATTTTGCCAGGCACAGAGGTGAGGCTGACTGGTGTGTAATTCCCTGGGTCATCCATTTTCCCCTTTTTGAAAAGGGGGATTATATTTCCCTTTTTCCAGTTATTGGGAGCTTCACCTGACCACCATGATTTTTCAAATATGATGGACAGTGGCTTAACAACTTCACTTACCAGCTCCTGCAAGAGCTGCGGATGGATTTCATCAGGTCCCATGGACTTGAATACGTTCAGGTTCCTAAGATGGTCTCGAACCAGATCCTCTCCTGAAGTCTGGTGGTCTTCATTCTCACTGTCCCTGCGTCTGCCTTCCAAAACTTGGGTGATGTGGTCAGAGCATTTCCGGATCTCTTGTAGGTCCTCTTTAGGTACTGGAAGGGTGCTCTATGGTCTTCCAGGAGCCTTCTCTTCTCTGAGCTGAACAAGTCCAACTCTCTCAGCCTGTCTTCAGAGAAGGAGTGTCCTAGCCCTATAACCAGGTCTAAAAATCAGGTACTTTAAAAGAAAGGGGGCCCTCTGTTGGGAGGTTGGACTAGATAACCCTCAGTGGTCATTTCAACCTTAACCATTCTATGTTCCTGTGGTATTTCCAAGGACAAAAACACATTGTCTTGAAATCATATGTACCTGTTGACTTATCTAGAAAAAGAACACACTTAAAAATGTCTTAAGCAAATGACTTCTGAAGATTTCTAAAATCTGTATTCCATGCGCATTTTGTCTTTTTATTTCCTATGAAAAGTAAACGTATATTGACTGAAATATTAAGGCAAATTTGAAAGATCGTTTCTTCTTTATGAAAATCAATCATCTTGAATATATTTTTCTTTTAAGTTTTTTTCCATTATGAAACAAATTCTCTGTGGTAAGTATTTTAAAATACGTAGTCTGAAGACAGACTTCTAAGTGAGTGTGCAGGTTACAGCTAATGTAAAATGTGGTTTAATATTGAATAAAGAATGAAATCTAAAGACAATTGAGACATGCTCAGCACCTTCGAAATTTGTACCATCTCACCTTTGAGAAATGTAGCACATAGAATCTAAACATTTATCTCTACAGTGTAACAGCTTTGTAGTGTGGTAGTATTTAATGAATATTATTTTCGTAAGGTTTTGGCCAGATGTTGCTCTTTCTTTCGCATGACTCTGCTGATTTAAAAAAGGAAAGTCTTCTATTTCACTGCTTGATGCAACTTGGGGAAAAAATTAAACTGCTGCTCTGCAAGATCTCCTAGCCCAGAGTTCAGCATCTTCTGCTCTGAAGGGAGTTTGAATTCCAACACAGCAAAAACAAATCAAAAAAAAAAAAAAAAAGAAAAAAAAAAAAAAGAAAAAAAAGGATTCTGCCATTTGAAAAATAGAATGTCAAAATCTGCCATATTAACATTATTCTAAAATATTCAGCCCTGAAGCAATTCTAGCAAATTGTAATTATGCTGAATAAGAGATGTAACAGAGACCAGGTGGGCTTCCAACAGCAGGAGGCAATACTAGAAAAAAAACAATCAGTAACATAAAAGGTATATTTTTGTATATTTTCTGCAGAGATTTTTTTACAACTCTCTGAAGTCAGTACCTGCAACTTTCTCCTCTTCAGCATTTACTGAAACTTCTGCAAAGCTAGTAAAGGTAATTATTTTATTTGAAATTCTTCCACAATCTCAAGTGCACTTGCTGTTACATTATCACTTCTGCCACTCAGCTTTGCTGCTGAGGAGTCTCTTGTTTATTAGACAGAAAGAAAGATAGCTCTTCTAAAGGTATACTTAAGAATACCCTTGTTACAGTACAGCACTTAGTATTTCATTTTTTTTTTTAATCTTTTAGTGTTATATATCTTCAGTATTCCTAATTATTATGTATTGAGAACTGTGAACGTTATTAGTGTGGCAATCATAACAGAAACATCATGGAAAATGGAGAAGGACTTGTCAGTAAGCTGCTATACCTATGCAGGATATAATGTGGCTATAGTTATTTGGTAACATTTTACTTTTCTCTACTTTTACAAATGAAGAAAAATGAAACTACAATACATTATTGAAGATCTTTTCTTGGTGGTGAAAATAGGATCAATTTCTTCCAAATTAAAGTGTAGCAGATGAAAGAAGGGAATAATCTCAGTAATGGATGAAATGAAGAAGCACATTCTGCCTGAATCTTTTCAAATATGGCTGGGCAATATATCAGGAAGTATCCAATATTGGCAGGAGCCAAGAATGGACTTTTTAACTCTCTACTACATTTCTTTCTGAATAGCCATCCTTTGGCTGATTGTTTCCAAAGGTGTGTGATAATAAATTCAATTCTGTAAAAGTGACAGAAATGCTACATTCTTTCATAAAAAAAGGTACAATTTTCATTTTACCTTCATTCCAAAATGAAATTAGTCTCCAGTTAGTCTTCATACCACTGAACACCATCTTCTGATCCCAGCCATTCCGACAGTTTTCAATCCACTTCACTGTCTGCTCACTGAACTCATGCTTCATTAGCTTCTCTGTGAAGATGTCATTGGAGGCAGTGTCAAAAGCCTTCTAGAAGTCTAATTAGGGAGTATCCACTGCTCTCTACAAGGCTGGTCATTTAATGATAGATGCCTATCAGATTTGGTAAGCATGACTTCCCTTTTGTGTACCCATGTTGACTATTCCTGATGATTTTCTTGGTCTTTGTGTGTCTGGAAATGGATTCACGAATAAATTCCATCATCTTCCCAGGGATCAGGTGAGGCTGACCAGCCTATGTTTCCATGGGTCCTTGTATTGTTGAAACATGAGCTTTATTCTCTGTATTGAAAGATGTTGCGTTGATATCAAAACCATAAGAACAATTATTTTTTATCAACTTTAAGAAACTTAACTTACCATATTAACTTTCTTTTACAGGACACCTTCACATTTTCTTTTATTATGAACTATGAATTATGGATACAGACTAGGAGTTCTCTCACACCCCAATTACCTCATTTCCAGCTGACTAGTCATGACTGCATCTGCGACTGAATTAGAAAACGTCTTGCAGGTTAATGAGATCACTGTTAAGTACACTGAAGCTGGACAAGGGAAACCCTTGGCTACTATAATACAAGGAAGCATTTGAGAATGGATGATTAGTTAAATACAACAGCAATATACTCCCTCTTGCTTAGCTAAATTACTTACTGAAAGAATCAAAATGGATGACAAAAGCTTGCTTTATCATTTTTAGGCTAGGAGAGGGTTCCCACGGATAAGGAAATATGACAAATAAACCATTCTGATGAGTCATGATCCCAATAACATTTATCTAAAAGCTACAATTTATAATCATAAAATAAAATTTGTTAGTACAAAAAATATTAGTTTATAAAAAAAAAAGTATATGTGGAAAGATTAGGATATGGTGACTAGGCCATGTACAGTTTAACTTCTGAAGGATCTACAGTATGTGCATCATTCCCTGTAGGAAGATGAATTATTATATTATAATTATATTCAGAGACAGTGAAATTCAGATTTCCATCTGTTTTTCTGAGAAAACATTTCAAAGACCTGTGTTACCTGTATTATTTTAGAACTTCTTGTGTCTTTAAAACAAAATGTCTATGCAAAGCTTGGAGAACATATTCCAAATGTTTAAATTGGCCATGTCAGAGAAGATGCTGTTGTCATTCCTACCAAATGTTTAGGCAGACTCACTAAACAGCTTACCTATTGACAGTGGCTCTAACATTTTCCTTCCACAGATAAAAAAAAAATATTAATAATTTTTAATAAATTCTAAATCATTATTACAGGGAATCAGTTCTATTCTGTCTAAAATTATGCAAGCACTCTGATGTTACTGTGGTATCTGATTTAAATATCAAATACAGAATCATAGAATGATTAGGGTTGAAAAAGACCATAAGATCATTTCCATTACCCTTTGTCCTATAGCAACAGTCCCTGATGAAGAGTCATCCTTCAGCATCCTTGTAGGCCTCTTCAAATATTGGAGGGCTGCTATGAGGTCTCCAAGAAGACTTTTCTTCTCCAGGCTGAACAGCCCAACTTTCTCAGCCTATCTTCATACGGGAGGTGCTCCAGTCCCTTCATCATCCTTGTGGCCTTCCTCTGGACTTGCTCCAACTGTTCCATCTCCTTCTTATGTTGAGGACACCAGAACTTCACACAGTAAGCCAAGCTGGGTCTCACGTGAGCAGAGTAGAGGGGCAGGATCATTTTCTTTGACTTGCTGGTCATGCTCCTTTTGATGCAGCCCACGATAAAGTTGGCTTTCTGGGTTGCAAGTGTACACTGAAGCCAGCTCGTGTTCATTTTCTCATCGACCAACACACCCAAGTCCTTCTCCTCAGGGCTACACTGAATCTCTTCTCTGCCCAACCTGTAGCTGTGCCTGGGATTGCTCCGACCCAGGTGTAGGACCTTGCACTTTGCATTGTTGAATTTCATAAGGTTGGCATTGGCCCACTTGTCAATTGTGTCAAGGTCCCTCTGGATGGCATTCATTCCCTCCAACATATCAACAAAAGATGTGGAACAGAATCAGTCCCAACACAAATCCCTGAGGGACACCACTTGTTACTGGTCTCTAGCTGGACATTGAGCCATTGACCACTACTCTTTGTGTGCGGCCATCCAGCCAGTTCTTTATCCACTGAATGGTTAATCCATAAAATTTATGTCTTTCCAATTTAGAGACAAGGATGTCATGTGGGACAGTGTCAAACGCTTTGCACAAGTCCAGGTAGATGACATCAACTGCTCTGCCCCATCCATCAGTTCCATACCCCATCCTAGAAGGCCACCAGATTGGTCAGGCAGGATTTCCCCTTAGTGATGACATGCTGGCTGTCACCAAGCACCTTGTTGTTTTTCATGTGCTTTAGCATGCCTTCCAGGAGAATCTGCTCCAAGATTTTGCCAGGCACAGAGGTGAGGCTGACTGGTGTGTAATTCCCTGGGTCTTCCATTTTCCTCTTCTTGAAAAGGGAGATTATATTTCCCCTTTTCCAGTTGTTGGGAACTTCAGCTGGCTGCCATGATTTTTCAAATATGATGGACAGTGGCTTAACAACTTCATTTACCAGCTCCTTCAGGAGCTGTGGATGGATTTCATCAGGTCCAACCATGGCACCTCTCCTTGTCGGCTCCCCTGTTACTTGCAGAAGAAAGTTGTCTTCCACACTATCGAGGAACCTCCTGGATTGCTTGTGGTGGGCCGTACCTTCCCTCCAACAGATATCAGGGTGGCTGAAGTCCCATGAGAACAAGAGCCTGTGAGCATGAGGTTGTTCCTATCTGTCTATACAGTGTTTCATCCACAGTGTTCCTCTTGATCAGAGAGATCAAGAGATCCCCACAGTAATGTCCCCCATTGCTGCTCTACCTTTGAGCCTGACCCACAAGCTCTTGGTTGGCTCATCACCTCTCCCTAGAAAGAGTTCCATACTCTCCAGCCTATCATTGTCACGAACAGCTACACTCCTTCCCCATCTACCCAGTCTGTCTTTCCTAAAGAGCCTATAACCTTCCATTCCAACACTCCAGTCATAGGAGCCATCCCACAATTTTTCAGTGATAACAATTATATCATATTGCCGTAGATGTTCACACATCTCTAATTCCTCTTGTTTATTCCCCATACTACAGGCATTTGTAGAGGTGTTTAAACCAAGCTCCAAATGAAGTTGACTCATTGGCTGGTGCGGCTGAAGTAGCTCTGCACCTCTCCGAGCATTATTTACAGGTGCTGGTGTCTGACTGAGAGTGTTGGGATGCCCCCCTCTCTCAACAAATCTAGTTTAAGCTGCCTTCACCAGCCTGATGAGTCCCCTTCCAAAACAGCTCTTCCCCTTCAGACAAGTCTCCAGTAGACCTCCCAAAGGAAGTCCCATGGTCTACAAAACCAAACCTCTGACTATGGCATCACCCTTCTAACCATTTATTAACTTGCCAGATCCACCTGGCCTTTTCAAGGTTCACCCTTTTGACCCGAAGGTTCAATGAAAAAAACCCTGAGCCCCTAACCACCTTTCTCAGGGCTTTGTAGTCCTTCTTAATGCTTTCCAGACTACTGCTCTCTATATCACTGACACCCACATGGACCACTAGAAGTGGGTAATAGTCAGCAGGACTCACTAGACCAGGCAGCCTCTCAACAACACCCCTGATCCAAACCCCAGGTAGGCAACACACCTTCCTTGACACTGGGTTAGGCCAACAGATGGGTGCGTCTGTGCCTTTCAAAGTAAAGTCGTCCACTACTGTGATGTGCCACTTTTTCCTGGATGCACTAGTAGTGATCCTCTTTACTGGTGCATCAGCAGGATGTTGATTTGGTGTGATGGCTGTTTCCTTGTTAGCCACCTGCAGAGCTGTGAAGTGGTTCTGGGTGGGGAGGAAGCCCCTTGCTTTTAATTGTCCTCTCTCTCCTTTTTCTGTTTTTGTTTGTTTGTTTGTTTTTGTTACTAGCTCCCAGCTTCCTAGATTATTTACCTTCTTTTCTGTTTGTGCTAGGGTGGATGCTTGTGGCCTCTACACAGCCTGGGCTTGGAACAAGCAATCCAGCTCCCTGTCATCTTCCCTGATATTTCTTGGTCTGTTGACAGTCTCCTGCAGCTCAGCCACCTGCTGCAGAAGGCCTCCACCAGGGCACACAGAGTACAACTCTGTCCAATATTCACCCTTGCCTCAAGAGACATGTCAAAAATATCTCTTTCTGTTGTTCTGGTTCCTAAGCACAATAAAATACACTTTATGTCTTGTATTTAAAAGAACACAAAACATTTTTATTTGAATAGGTCACACCAGCAATGACAAATAGAAGTAAATTTTAAATTGCTTCTTCCACACTGAGAATTTAATATCAAAATACTTTTTCTAAAGCCTGATACTATTTATAATATTTCCTGGACTACTTGTTTCTTAGAAAGAAGCAAGACAGTGCATTAAAAAAAAAATAAAATAAATGAAATAAAAAAAAATAAAATAAAAAAAAATATAAGTTCTGTTCTATTTGGAAGTTCATTACTGTTCTGGTTTTTAAGTCATTCTTAGCATCACGAAGTAATCTGAAAAAAAAGTGAAAATTTCATTGACACTTCACAACTTGCATTGCTCAAGGTAAGCACTTAAATTTCAGTATAGTCAAGAAATACCATTTCACCATGATCCTGAAAACAAGCCAAAAGATAACCAGACTGTCAGCATCAAAGACCAGGTCATGTCTATTCATATACTGAACGTGTATATCATCATTCACTCAAATTAACCATTTGTTTCCTCCTATTTCTTTTTCATAAGTAACACTAAATCCAGGACATCATGGACGTGTGTGTTCTCATTAATCGCATTTATCACTAGTCAATCAGCTGATTACACCTCTCGCAGATGTGAGTTAAATTTAGAACAGTCTGCTATCTATAAACTTTGTCATTATAATGTCAGGTGCAAGGCCCAGAACCTTCACGACATAAGGCTGCTTGCCTTTACACAATTCCATGAGAAAAACCCTACTCCACTGATATCTATACCTGAGACAGCTATTCAAAACCACCTCAACTAAGCCTACATAAAATAGTGATACAAAAACATGCATAATAATATAAATAAATATACATAATATAAATAAATATACATAATATAAATAATAATAGAATTGCAAATAATATGCCTAAACTGGTGAAAATGGTGAATTCACTGTTTTAATCAGCATCTTGCTATACTGCAGAGATCACGTACATTCAACAAGATCAGGTTGGATGGGACTTTGAGGAACCTTGTCTAGTAGAAAGTGACCCTGCCCATTGCAGGAGGGTTGGAACTAGATGAAGTTTGTGGTCCCTGACAACCCAAACTATTCTCTGATTCGATGACTCTATCTTGCAGTAAGCATTATGTCTTCCATCTAATTCCATATCCAGTTCTCTACAAGTGTATAAATGTATACAGAAATTACGTATGGGCATAAAGTGTACACATGAAGATCAATCACAATCGATTTCCGCTATAAAACAAAAGTAGTCAGCAGATATATTTTGGTAAAGTAAAAAAAGTGCCTTGAATTGCAAATGCGATAACTTCACAATATTCTGTTATCACGAACTCAGGACAATATTTTAATTTTAAATGAAAAAGCTTTTGGCCTAATCTCTTTGTTATAAGGAATTATTGACCTTGGATATTCCTGGATTTGCGAATATTTTTACAGTAAAAATTTCTGTGTTCCAGAAATTCAAATGCCTCATTCCAAGAACCTTGCTGAGTAAAGAGGCATTTTTCTTCATTTTTCTGTTTAACAAAGATTCGAGCAGACAAAATGTTATAATTAAATCTAAGATTTAAAGTAACTTAGATGTGACAAAAATAGCATTGTGACTGCATTAATATTCTTTTTTGTTATTTTTTCAAAAGCCTCAGATATGACAGCTGCCAAGGTGTAAAATTTTAATTTTGAGGTAAAAACTTAAGATATCATACTACATACTTGTACCGTTGTGACAATGAAAAGTATAAAGCAGTAAAAACATGCATAATAACTTCTTTCACTTTTTAGATAAAGGTTCAAGGATTAATGTTTGGATTTAAAATATGCGAACAACGTGAGTAATTTAATAAGTTCTCAGATCTAAATTTTTATCTTATTTTAACACCAGAAATAATACAGAGTAAAACAAGAATAAAAGAAAAAAAACACACACACACACACCCCCAAAAAAAAACCCAAAAAAACAAAAAACAAAACAAAAAAAAAAACAAACAAAAAAACCCTCCTAAATAACTGTAAGTATAGACTTGTATACAGATCTTTTTCTAGAAGATAACTTGACAATATTTATGTTGTTCTGGTATTTCATCAGCAGGAGGTAATGGAAAGTGAAAAATGTTGGCGTTGTTTAAGCTATAAGCACAAACTATACCAGCTGGTGCAGTCTGTTGGGAACTCATATGTGGGTCAGCACATTGCATCATCAGCACTTCTCTCCTTCAGCAGATCCACCTGCCTGAGTAAACAGACAATGTGGGGCCCCAGTGTTGCAAATTGCATTATTAAAGAGCTTTCTAAATTTGTGGCCCACTTAGTTTTTTATTCCAGATAACACTAGCTCACCTTGAATAAAAGTATTTTTTTGTAACTAACTCCTGTGATCTCATAGGTTCTTTAACAGTAGTATGAAGGCAAAAAAATAACCTTGTTAACACATCTACAGTGCAGAAAAATATATAAACAGAATATGAATTTTATTTACCTAGATTTTACTTTCTATTGAGTTAATTGAAAACTATTTTATCCTCCTAAACAGAGTCTGGAACAGATGTTGAAAGCTTAGTTAAAAGTTATTTTACACAGCAAGCTTTCTAGTAACTTTGACTATATCTTGGGGCTAGCTTACTGTATAGACACAAACACCTGAGATGTGACACATATTAGCATGCTGTTAATAATTATGCATTTAGAATTCTTGATGTGTCTTAGAAATGTTTAATTCCATGAGAATCAATTTTTCTTCACCTGAAAAGACAGGCCTATCAAAACCAGAAAACCACACCAAAATGCAAACAAAAACAAAACACATGCAGTCACAGTAATTAGAAGCAGATGGGATAAGCTAAACACAGCATAAGCAAAATGAAAACGAAAGGACTGCATGAAAATCTGAAAGTCAAAGCTTGTCTCTTCAGGATAAACTGCTGTGTATTGGCCTTCAATGAAAGCTCTTGATGTTTAGAAGGGTAGTTCAAGATCTATGTCTTGTGAATTAATCGGCATATTCATATTTTGGAAAGGTTATAAAAAGCATAATGTTGGCTGAACATTAATTTCTGAAAAAATGTCACTACTTCTTCCTCGGAAATGAACTGTTTCATATTGAAACAAAATGCATTTTAAATGTTTATTATCAATTTAGAAGCTATTGAAAATATTCCAGCAGTATTTCCATTTTCCATATAATTTCTTTTTTTTTTCGTTTGAATTTGAATGTCTAAAGTCCATGTTGGTTGATGCTGTAAATATTCAATGGAAAATGCAAAACAAAGTAAAGTTACTCTATGGTACTGTGTTATATAATTTTAACTAAATAATAAATATTAACTGTCAGTTTTCTGGAGGTAGTTTAGAAAGGCAGCATCATAGAGCCTCCTGATTAGCATATATATTTTATATATATATACTTTTTTATGTATATATTTTATACATGAGATATATATACATAAAGTAGGCTTTACGCTTCCTTTTCTGAAGAGTTACAGAAAAATTTATTTCCTTGGATTATGCTTTCTCACACAGAAACTATGTATCTCTGAATTCATTATATGCTAAGTTTGCTGGGCTTTTTCAATCCAAAACATCAACAAAAAAATTCTTATTAGAACTGACAAATAATTGCAAACAAAGATGGAATTTAAGTGTTGTTTTGTTTTTTTTTGTTTTTTTTTTTTGTTTTTTTTTTTAATTACTGAGAACTGGGTATCCACAAATCAGAAACATGTTAGTAAACTGCACTATAAAGATGTATTCCCTCAAAGCATTGGACCTGGATAGGAAACTCTGCACATATCCCTTTACAGTTTTTGTTCCTTATTTTAAAGCTTAGTGCTGGTATTTACTCAGAAAAAAAATTGTAACCCTTCAGCTCTTTCCTTATATTGCAGATTTAAGAAACAAGCTACTGGCCTAAATGCCCTTCAACTTTCATCTGCTAAAACAATTCCAATATTTCTTGGAAAATTTCACTGAAAAACTTGTCTAGCTGGATTTGTTCTGAGCACTTCTTAGATCAAGATCTATAGATCCTTAGATCTATAGATCCTATAGATCTTATAGATCCTATAGATCCTTAGATCCAGGTCTACCTGTCCAGGCAATAATCCATCTCTTCCTACAGCAGTTCACCAAGAGAATAAGTCCAAGCCCTAGCAAAAGTCAATGAGAAATAAATTTAGTCTTGAGAAGATTCAGGGACAGACTTTGGTATTCAGTTTAGGAACAAAAATCTAACCCCCCTAAAATTTTAATTGCACTGATATTAAATTTTTTAATTCCATATTTAAAAATTAATGTGCTCCCACTTTGTTAACTCTAACAAATTTGCTGTTTCTATAGGAGTTCAAAATCAAAATTCCTGTTTTGTGAGGATAATACTCTTAATTACTAGCTATATTTATTGGGAAAGAATGCATTCATAATTTTAAATACATTGGTGGTCTTCATTTGAACTATCTTTTACTACATTCTAATTGTTTATCACTATGTAAATTAATATGTTCAGATAATTTATCAATAAAGTGTATGAAATATCATTTTAAAAGAAAAAATGTAAGATTGAATCTTTAAGAAATACATGGTATTTTCAAATATTAATTGGCACTATTAAAGAACATGGAATGAGTACGCAGGGGACCGGTGTTTCCCAACTGTGCTCTGTTCTGTGACTTTTATGTAACCAACTGATAGACAATTCTTGAAGGACGTTGTAGTGCCTGCAGAACTACTGAAGGTCTCAGCTATTGAGTGAACATTTTTACCAAAGGATAAACTTCATAGTATGAAATAATAAAGCAATTCAACTAATAAGAGTTTCCTTGAATAAAAACCTGTGGAGTATGACAAAATTAATTCAAATCTTCATTAAATCTTCATTATTTTGGCCATAGCCTGCCAAAGTTCGTCAGTAATTCTCTGGCAAGCTCCAATAAAAGTAATTCAAATATTGCATTACAGGAGGGAACACTGCTTTGGTAGGAAGTCTCTCTTAAATTCATAGTTTGCTTTTGCCAGGTCAGCAGTAACTGGCTAAAATTGTGATTCATTTGTAGATAACAAGAAACACATAGAAGAAAAAAGCAAGCGGTCTTGAAGTCTTGGAATTTTGTGATAATCTCATAGTGTCAATGAAACTTTAAAATCATGGCTCATGTTTGTTATTAGTAGGATTACAATGAAAATTCAATGAAGTTCACAAAAAAGTATCAAGAATTATAGAAAGCTTTTAGGGAGCTACAGAGAGATAATAATAAATAGATTTGGGTTTGAAAAGGTAAATTGTATATAAAAAAATTAGTTAATGTGAAAACATGAGTTTATTGTACTATAAATAAAACCAGTGAGTGAAATAAGCCTAAAAAGGAAAGGAATATCAGGGAAAATATCTTTTAGTAAAATATTGTATTTTTCTAATAGAATCTTTGTATTTTCTAATTAGAGAACTTATGACTTTGTGCATAACTGATAAAAACAAAGACAAGAACTGGATTAATTAAAAAATGGACAAAGCACAAAACCAGCTTCTGTGTAGAATTAGTCTGTTGTAAGGGAGAGTGAAATTAAATGCTAGTTTTCCTTTTTTCACCTGAAATATGTAGGAGAAAATTAAGTTTTTATGTATTCTAGCTGATACTTTACAAAAATCCACTCCTTTTTCTCTATTCTGTCATCTTTCCACTCTCCAGTATGACACTACATATGTTTCATGGGCATAAAAAAGAAAAAAAAAAGAAAAAAAAACCCAAACAAACAAAAAAAACACCAACAAGTGTTTGTGTGTGCACACACGTTCAAATGAAAACTTTAAGGTGAAGTGAAAGAAAAAAATAAAAAGGTATGAGGTAACTGCAAAAACTATATTATAAGTTAAAATATACACAATATTTCACTAAAATTCTGAGGGTACTTCAAATAATTAACTTGTGCCCAGAAGAAAATTGAACATTTTTATGCCTTCCTCTTCTTAAAATGATTCACCTTCAAGTTCTTACATTTTGTTTATCTGTGTTTTCCTTTTTGTGTGTCTCTTCCCAATTTGTGCAAACTCTTGTGGTGGACTGAAAGAAGACAGCTCTGTCAGGCCTGAATTTTCTTTTGAAACAAAGAGATAGTAACATGTTGTCAAGGATAACTTCTGATCTTTAGTTATTCTGTACTTTATACAGCTGCAGTTCTGTTCTCAAGGAAGCATTGCCAAGACATTCTCCTATTCCTTCTGAAGTAGCTTGAATTAGCAGAGTGAAAATCTGCCACTGCATTCCGACAGCAAGCAAAACTTTGAGGTCCTTCACTAACTCAATGCTTTTACTGGAATGACAAGCATAAACGTCCAAGCATCTAATGTGATAGAAATTTTGCACTTAAAGGCTTGTTAGCTCTCAAATGCTAATTAGTCCATAGTGGTCTAGACATGTTTACGCTTAGGAAGTATAGGAAGGACACCAGCTCTGCATACCCTTTTATCCTTTTTCCCAGAGGAAAGTGAGCAGGAGAACAAAGTGTGTAACAAAATTCTTCAGTCCTAGGGTGATTTACAGCCTAAATCACTAATAAGAATTTTGTAATTTTTCACTGCATTGTGGTATCTATCCATGCTGTCTACGTAAATACATATTGAATTCAACTGAGAGAGATCCCTTGACATTTTTATTTAAATTTTATTGTAGTTATAATAAGCACCATAACCAACCAGGTTTGCAGCATTGACTTGATTATTTTCTCAAGGTGAAACACAATGGGTTTTATTTTTCTAAATGTACTGTGAGCCATAAAGTATTTATTTGGGGAATACTATGCAATTAGCATATCTCTTGAATAATTTCTCCTATTTCTATTGTTTTTTGTATTGTTTCAGCATCCTATAATGAGCTTTTTGTTTTCTTATTAAAAAAGAAAAGGAGCAAACATAAAATAAATAAGACAGCTTTAGACTTTTGTTTTTAATTAGTTTGACAAAAGCCCTCCCCTAGTAAAACTGGTATATTTTAAAATCAGAGTTCTAAAAGTAGTGTCATAATTTTGATGTGCAATAATAATGTTCCTTATATTCTTTGTACAATACAGAAAATGAACTGACAGGAAGATCTACGCAAGGTAAGCAAAATACAAAAATAGGAATTATGGACAGCAACCAAATGTTAAGAAATTATTATATATGATTTTCCAAGTTTTAGTCTCTTGCTGTAATTAGTGAGAGCAACACAAGACTTCCTTATTCTTCAACAGTTATGAAAAGTGTGATGTTCATTCCTGCTTTGAGTGTACATGTTGGAAGAGTATCTTTGTGGTGCAAAGAAACTTAGAAAGACCATATAACCCTGCTAAATTGTAAATTTTATGAAGAATCTGTTGCCTATTAAAATTCTACTTCATACATATTAAAAAATATCTTCAATAATATTTTTAATAATAAATTTCTGTTTATGTGGAAAAGTACAAATTTGAGGAAAATAAAGATGTAGTCTTAAAAGAAAGTGTAGGAATTTATTTATTTAGAAGTTGTCCTTAATTAGAAGCTTGTTTTTATTCTGTAATGTGATCTTTAATTCTTTTATATCTGTCTGTAATTCTTTCTCCTATTGAAGAAAGGCAACCATCCTAAACATGATCACTATAGTAAAATACTGAAGACCCTAGAATCCTTGACAAAATATGCGCTTGTGAAAAAATTTTAAACGAATACACATGCTCTCTCAGCTTCAGCATTTAAACAGACTCTGTGACTATTTTTAAACTTCATTAATGTCCTGAGCTCGACCCCTCCTGGACTATTTGGCCAATATCTGATTTCTGGTATTTCCCACTATGCTATGTATGTGCGAACAACTGGTACCTTTATTCTATGTCTTCTGTTCACTCTTCTTTATATGGAAAACAGTCAGACAAATAGCTTGCTTGTCCTTTTTAACAATAGAGGATTTAACAATTTGCAAATGGCAGAAAGTTAATTAAATACTGGGTGTTCCATTTTACTAGTGTTTCATTTAAAATTATTCTATTGCACAGGCAGGAATTAGATTAGTAACTGCTCAATACCCTTTTCTTTCTGTGTTGTCTAACATATGCTATTATGTCTAACATGTTCTTAGGGGTTTTGAAGACCTATGCGGATTAAATCCTGAATAATACAGTCTAACCTCATACCTGACCCTTCTTTGAGCAGGAGGTTGGACTAGGGACCTGCTGAGGTCCCCTCCAATGCAAATTATCTTATGATCCTATTGGTACTAGCAGGTCAAGTTTTTTAGCTATTTTAGCTTAGTGATATTTAAGGTCCAAGAATTATTCCGTCTTTTCTTTCATCACTGTAACTTGCTATAGTAATCACTCATATTTTTATGAATGGCAGACTTGCTGTCTTTTCACTCCCCAACCGCCTCTCTTGCCCTCTGTTTTTTTTTTCTTCCTGATTGATTCAATGCTTTAGGAACAGAGACTGCAGGATTTCCTTTTTTAAAAGCCTACAAAACTCAAAACACAACAATAACAACAACAAAAAAAAAAATAAACAAACAATGCCCCCACATATTCAGACACTGTTCTAAAGCAAACCCCTTGTTGTACAGACCAACAGCTCAATTTTGTAATCACATGTTGCTCTGGAAGTGTGGTACTTACTTTCTCAGACAAACTGCCAAATTCTGCTGTGGTGGTAGACAATAAAAGTGACAACAAACTGAAGCTGTTTAACATAATTCTTCTTGCAACATTCTGTCAACTTGGATGTAAGCACAAACCTCTACAAACGCAGACTAGAGGGGTTGGCTGGGTTCTTTTTATCCTAGACAAAGAGGGTGAAAAATATCTATTTCTTCCTAAAAAGGCTGTGCACTAAATATATCTGCATGCTTTTGGCTTTCTACACATGGACAGTTTATATTCGCACAGAGTAAATGAATAATGATTAAATTTCAAATGCTGTATGCCTCTTGACAACCTTTATTGTCTTTCTGGATACTACATTTAAAGATAATAACTACAAAGAAAAGGGTTAATTTAGGACTTTTGCATTCATAGTATGGAAAATAAATTAGCTGGTGTTTCTATCTTTAAGATTTCCCCCTAGAATTCCTAATATGTTCAGAAATAATTTCACTCCAGTGTATTAGATAATAGAATATAATTGCATTTTAAATAGATCTGTAACCCAGATTTCATTCAACAGGATAAATTTATTTAAAATTCTAATTATATGAAAATATGTTTTTAGGCAATTTTTTCATTAACATAATGAAACCTAATAAGATCCAGCAAGAGCATAATATTGTATAAAAAAATCCACTTCATGTGATATCTGTATTATAACACTAAATTATCATTTTCTAGGAGACATTTCTTTTAACACTAATCTGTTCATTAAAAAGAACAGAAAACATCTGACCTGTGATCACTTTGGATAATGAATAGGCATTTATACTAATGTTAACAACCGTAATTTTTAATGGCTGAAATATTTATTAAAATTGGATAAATGTAAATGGCAATGCACAAAATATTGAACACTTTGACAAGCCCAACAAATTTTCCTGCAGATTAATATCTGTCCTCCATAAATATTTGAAGGTTGAATAATCTTAATCCAAAGATTTAATGCTGTGCAACTAGGTCTGTAAGTGAGAGAGTAAGAGTGGACCTGCACTTTAAGGCAGTGATCATACAATCACAGAATCGTAGAATGGTTAGAGTTAGAAAGGATCTCAAGATCATCTAGCTCCTTCTCCCCTGCCATGGGCAAGGACACCTCACACTAAACCATGTCACCCAAGGCTCTGTCCAACCTGGCCTTGAACACTGCTGGGGATGAAGCACTCAAAACTTCCCTGGGCAACTGTCATGGGTTCAGCAGTAGCAGCCATTTTTCTCCTTCTTGGTAGCTGGTGCAGCACTGTGTTTTTTGATTTTGGGCCTTGGAACTGTGCTGATAACACCAGTGTTTTCAGTTACTGCTTGCTGATGTTTTGTCTGGCCAAGGACTTTCTGAGTCTCATGCCAGGGAGGAGGGAAGCCAGGAGGAAGCAGAGACAGTACACCTGACCCAAACTGACCAAAGAGGTTATTCCATACCACATCACATCATGTCCAGGATGTGAAGACGGGGAGCAGAGACCCGGAAGGGTGTGGTGGTGGACTGGGGGTGCACAGCATGGTCAGGTTTTTGGTACTGGGGGTTCGCTGCTGGGGGGTGCACTGGCTGGGTCGGGCTTGGTGAGCAGTTGTATTCTTTTTCCTTGTATTTCTCTTGTATTATTATTGATGGTAGCAGTAGTGATTTGTGTTATACCTTAGTTACTAAACTGTTCTTATCTCAACCCGTGCGAGTTGGTTTTTTTTTTTTTTTTCGTTTCTCCTCCTCATCCCCAAGGGACTGGGGGAAGAAAAAGAGGGGAGGGAGTGAGTGAGTAAAACTGCATGGGTGGGGGGCTTAAACCAGAACAGCAACCCACTCCAGTGCCTCACAACCCTCACATTAAAAAACTTTTTCCTTGTATCCAATCTAAAATTCCCCTGTTTAAGTTTGGACCATTGCCCCTTGTCCTATCACTACAGTCCCTAATGAAGAGTCCCTCTATTTCAAACATCTACCCTATGAGGAACAGACTCCATGATAATTTTCTCTCCCTTACTATGGCAGTGGCTTAGCTGATTAGTTGAAATACACCTATCTGGGAAATATATAGTCCTTGAAATTAATAATTTAATTTCTACATGGTAAATTTCAATGAATCAACATGGGATTAGACAATTAGGAGCATGACTATCCAAGTTTATACTTTTTGAGGCACCAGAATGGTTCTGAGAAAATGTTAAAAGATTGCTATTGTCATGAGAACTGTCAAATCTTTCTGCTTTGCAACTGAATGGAAAAGAAGAAGGTGAATAAAAAAGTTGGGGGGGAGGGCAAAATTAAGAAAGAACAATCAATCAATCCTCCCTCCCCACTCAAAGGAAAAAAAAACAAACAAACAAAAACACACCAAACTCTTCCCCTCCCCAAAAACAAAACAAAACAAAACCCTGATTTTTTTTAAATTACCTGTTCAGGGCATATACTTTTCCAGATAGCCAGCTCAAAGGATCTTTTCCTACTGCCTTACACAAATGTGTCATGCATTTAAATCTATGGAAAACAGATACCAAAAATGCTCCCAAGACAAGGTCAACTTTTACTCATACAATGGCTACATGGCAACTGACGTCTTTTTGCTCTCCCTGGGTGTTAACTGTTGTGAAAGCACCAGTACTACAGAACTCATATGCAGCTTTTCAGTTTTGACTTGAAGTCACTTTTTGGTTTTCAAACCTACTTAATCTTTTCTCGAACAGAAGCTGCTGGGCTTTGATAACACACTCTTCTCCTAAGAATGGAAATAAGGGATAGTATCTTTAAAGGAAGTTACTTCTGCTACTTACTTGATAGTTATTACAATGATATGACTTAATGGGAAAAAATGTACTGTATCAAGCCTTATATATGCCTGCTTGGCAAGTTCCTGTGAATGCCATTGGCATATAAATTATGACACAGCACTCACTGTGGTTTAATATTCTTCTTTTAAAGAAAATGAAAGAGGGGAACTGCATGTGAAAACAGTTGTAAGTTATTCAGAACAAAACTACAAAACCTTGCTCTAGACCTGGCAGGGCTATATTAACTAATGACAAGAGTGAGAAAACTGTAGAGCATATAAGTAAATCCCTTGGTGCAGACTTCTTTGTCCAAATCAAGATAAGTTCTCAGGCTTTTTTTTCAAGGAAAATTCAAGGAGAGAGAGAATCAAGATATAGGTAGTAGGCGCATTCAAGCAAGACAGTTTACTTGGTTTTAGGGGATTTTTAGCTTTCTGTTTGTTGAAGCATTGTGGCAGTTGATTTGCCTCTGCAGATGTTTAGCAGCCACGAGAAATCAAATTATTTTTAAGAAGAGAGTAAAGAAATCTTTCACAGAAGAAGGAATTAAAAGGTGGAAGAAACATGTTTGTAAGCATGAAGGATTCAGGAGTCCACAGGGAAATGAGTTTGAAATCACAAATACAATTGATGTAATTCCAGTCCTTGTAGGATGTATTCTGAAAGTTGCCAACTGCATTAGAAACAGGTACAGCATTTATACTGAGATTTTTACCTTCTCCAGTATAAAGAAGCTACTGAAAAGACAGGGAAAGTGTTTTTTACTGGATGTTAAGAGTAAGGTAGCAAACTGATGTCCTATTAAGGAAGGAAATGGAGTTTTTTAGAAAAGTGTTTCTCTGGGAGCTTTACAACTTCCAGCTCTGCAGACATCAGTCTATGAAAACAAAGCAGTGCTATTTTTGCATTTGTAAGAACTGGAGCTATAACATGTCTGCTCCCTGACAAACTCATGGCTTCCTTATTTAACTGAAAATAATCAGTCTTTCTCACAGTAATTCTTCATCTCAATATATTTTTACCTTAAGGAAGCAATCCTGGGATGCTGATCCTGAAAATATTTCTGCATATGTTTCTCCTAAGCATCAGCAGCAGATTGTCTCAGGTACTCACATGTAGGTTAAGAAATGACAAAGTATTCCTAGACATGCAAGAAGTACAACTGTAATTTTTCTTCCCTCATATGTTAATATAGAAGAGGTCATCTTTGTTTCTACAGGAATTGAACTTCTATTTATAATCATGTAGAAAAAATGGTGCACTACAAATACTAGTCTTCCAAATTCTAATAGATCAGACATGTATGAGAAAACATGTAAAATCTCCTTGAGGAAGAGAGAAATAATTATTCTGGCATTGAATATCTGAAACAAAACACAAAAAAATAAAATAAAAAAAAATATGAGGGGAGGAACACCTTTACATTGTAAGTTGTAGGTATAGGGAAATTGACTAATTCTTTACAGTTATATAGTTTTAAAATTCTCATTGACTTTTCTGCAACTTCTAAGAGACAAACTTTACATGGATGGAATTATTTTATGTTTCTCATTTAAAAAGCTGTTTTTTCACATTTTTTAATTTTCATTTTACAGAACAGCTTATTTCACATAGTATTTTTTTCAGAAAAAAATAATATTTTATTTAAGATTTAAGGGATGTCCAGAGTCAAAACGAAGCTTAAAAATATTAAATTTTCAAATAATGGCCTTAAGGTGAAAATTCTTACAAAAATGTAAAGTACATCCAGTAGATACTTGCAGTAGATACTGCTCTCTTCAATACAGAGATCAGGCAAAAATAAAAAAAAAAAAAAAGCCTTATTTCTTGTTGTACCTTTCAAAACAAAGCAGAACACTACAGTTTGGAAAACTCTTCAGACTTTGATGATCACTCAGTAGGTAAGTTACTGGCTGGATGGTGTCACTCAAAGAGTTGTGGTAAAAAGCTCCATGTCCAAGTGCAGATCACTGACGAGCAGTGTTCCTCAGCTGTGCCGGAACTGCTGTTGCTCAACATCTTTGTCAGGAACATGAATAAATTTACTGAAAGGACCCTCAGAAAGTTTGCCAGTGAAACCAAGATGTGTGGTGCAGTCAATATGCTGAAGGGATGGGATGCCACCGAGGGGGACCTTGACAGGCTTAAGAGGTGGGTCAGTGAAAACCTCTTGAAGTTCAACAAGGCCAAGTGTAAGGTCCTGCACCTGGGTCATGGCAATCCCAAGACAGATACTGGCTGGGTAGAGAATGGATTGAGAGCAGACCTGAGGAGAAGAACTTGGGGGTATTGATTGATGAAAAGTTCGACATGAGCCCACAGCATGCTCTGGCAGCTCAGAAAGCCAACTGTCTTGGGTTCAGCAACAGCAGTAATTTTTCTCCTTAGTAGCTGGTGCAGCGCTGTGGGTTTGACTTTCAGCCTGGGAGCAGCACTGATAACACCAATGTTTTTAGTTGTTGCTAAGTAATGTTACTCTGACCAAGGACTTTCTGAGTCTCATGCTCTGCAAGGGAGGAGGGGAAGCCAGAAGGAAGCAGAGACAGGACACCGGACCCAAACTAGCCAAAGGGGATTTCCATACTACAGCACATGATGCCCATTACATAAACTGGGGGTAGCTAACCAGAAGGACTAGAACACTGCTCATGTTGGGCTGGGTATCAATTGGCAGGTGGTGAGCGGTTTTATTCTCTTCCCTTGTTATTTCCCTTATCATTATTATTACTGGTGGTAGCAGTAGTGGTTTTGTGTCATACCTCAGTTACTGGTCTGTTCTTATCTCAACCCATGGGACTTACATTCTTTTGATTCTCCTCCCCATCATTCTGGGAGCAGGGGAAGAAAGGGGGCAGGGAGGAGTGAGAGAGCAGCTGCATGGTTATGGGTTTCTGGCTGGGCTTAAACCATGACAGTACTTTGTGGCACCCTATGTGGGGCATGAAGGGTTGAGATAACAATAGATCTGACCAGTGTGTGTCTAATTGTATTTGTGATAAGCATTTATTGTTTTTGGATTAATAGTCACTCATCACAACGTTGACTTATTGTCTCTCAAAGTAGTTGCTCTTGATCTTGGAGTTTCAGCACGTTGTATCTTACAGCTGGTATTCGCTGTCTTAGTGTTTATTGTCTAGGGGACTTAGGCTAAGGTTCTTGTTTCACTGTACTTTATGGTAATGAGTTGTAATACATTAGACTCATTGATCATGAAACTGATCTGGCTTGCGTTCCCAATGTGGTCATCACCTCTATACTTTGGGAAGTGTAGAAGTGTTTAGCAACTACACATCTTTTTATCCCTCCTCAGGTGGTCAACTTATGAATGAGACATTCCCTTATGTTCCCAGCCCCCCCACCAGATTATTTGCAGCATCATTTGAGAGTTCTGAAGGTTTTGAATGGCCTTTGGTTACCTTTGAGATCTGCCTGCTGATTGTGATGGGGATCATCATGTTGGCACACATACAGAGTGTGTTTAACCCATGACCATTTCGTCTGACCTCGAAAGTTAAGCAAAGTCGGGTTTGGCCCTTGTCTAGGATTAGACGACAATATAGGAGGACCAAGATATTTTCCCCAAGGCTGGACAGTCATGAGTGGCAGGGTGTGTGGGATAGTATGGGCAAGTATCTAGGCCTGTGGGCCCCTCCAGTGCTTTGGAACTTCACCACTGAGCAAGTGCAAAATCCAGAAAAATTAGTAAAGTACTTAAATGAGATGTGTTGTCATCCTGGTCATACCAGAGAGAGAGAAATCATGGCAACATGCTGGGGCTTGGCCTATGCTTACAGAGAGCTGTTCAAAACTATCCAGCACCTTCAAAAAAAAAAAAGAGGTCTCTGGATTTTATGGCAAAACCGCAGACAACACAGCTACTCCAACTCCAAATACAGCAACTACAGCAACCCCAGCGACAAGTACAGCAGCTACCCAAACTCTGACTACAACAGACAACACAACTAATCCAATTCCAGGCACAGCAACTACACCAACCCCAGTAACAAGTACAGCAGCTACTCAAATCCCAACAGCAACAGACAGAGCAGCTGCTGCTGCTACTCAAACCCCAAGCACCAACCCCAACAACAGATAATGCATCCACTCCAACCACAGTGATAATCACTGCAGCTAAACCAGAAGACTAACTCGTACCAACAGTGGTTGCCCCAGTACGCAAGGGGTAAAGCAAAAAAGAAGCATGAAGAACAACCCATATGGCAAAGAAAGATGAGGAAACAATGCACTTACTACACGGGACAGCATCTGAGCAGGAGTTATTATTACATGAATCAGAAGAAGAAGAGGTGACTTCACGATCCCCGACCTCAACTGAACTACGGAATATGCAAAAAGATTTTTGCCGTCAACCAGGGGAGCACATCATCACCTGGTCACTCCAATGCTGGGAAAATGGGGCCGATGGTCATGATCTTGAAGGTAGGGAAGCTAAGCATCTGGGATTACTTGCTAGGAAAGGGGGAATTGACAAAGCAATTGCAAGAGAGAAAAAGTCCTTCAGCCTTTGGAAGCGGCTCTTGGCAGCTGTGAAAAAAAGATTTCCATACAAGGACAATGTTATGAGTCATTTCGCCAAGTGGACTACTCTCTAGAGAAAGGCATCCAGTCTCTGAGGGAATAAACCACTGTAAAGATAATCAGAAATCGGATGCTGGGAAAGGACCCACAGATCCAGATGAAGTTGAATGTACACAACCCATGTGGCAGAAATTTACACAAAATGCACCATCATCATATGCATGCTCATAGGCAGCAATAACCTGGAATGACATAGTACCACTAACAGTGGATGAAATGATTCATAAAATCTGAGAGTTAGAAGACAATCTCACCCCTTCCATCATTTCAGCTCTGGAAAAACTGTCTCAGGAGTTCAATTGAGAGATGATCTATGTGATCTATCTAGCTCCCCACATGTACCAACCCACATCTCAGCTATTAACAAAAGGCCTCTCACTGCTCAAGAGAGGAGATATAGGAGGTGTTTCCCAGGGGCCACCCTATGATTTTACATGTGGGATCACAGAGAAGATCTGACGAAGAGGGATGGAAAACCTAGCTCAGCTCTGGAGGAAGGGGTGTGTGAATTGAAGAGAAGAACAAAGGTCAAGGATGATCATTCCGTGAATGCTGTGGCTTCAGTCTCTGGTGAGCAGGTTCCCAGATGGAGTGGAAGAGCCGATTTTACTTCAGCTCCTGTGTTAAAGAAAACTAATCCCTTTCTACAAGACATAATTGTCCAGTGTTGTAATCACTATAAGAGGGACCCTGTCTCCAGCCAGGGGGAGGTAGGGGGCAATCAGGTTTACTGGACTGTGTGGATCAAATGGCCTGGCACATCAGTCCCACAGAAGTATAAGGCTCTAGTAGATACCGGTGCACAGTGCACTCTGATGCCATCAAGCTGTCAAGGGGTGGAAACCATTTCTGTTTCTGGAGTGACAGGATGATCCCAAGACTTGACTGTACTGGAGGCTGAAATCAGCCTTACTGGAAGGAAGTGGCGAAAGCACCCCACTGTGACTGGTCCAGAGGCTCCATGTATCCTTGGCATAGACTACCTCAGGAGAGGGTACTTCAAAGACCCAAAAGGGTACTGATGGGCTTTCGGTATTGCTGCTTTGGAGACAGAGGAAATGGAGCAGCTGTCCACCTTGCCTGGTCTCTCAGAGGATCCTTCTGTTGCAGGGTTGCTTTCGCTCAGGGACCTGAATATACTTGGTGGGTAATGCGGGAAGATGGGGAATTCCAATGTGTGCCTTAAGGGGATTTGATTTTAGCAGAAAACAGCCAACGAACTTCATTTTATGCTGTTGATTGCTATGTAGCACTTTTATAACCCACCAACTAGATGTCTTCAGGTCACCAGCGACTCGCCCTGACTGCCCTCCGAACATCATTCCAACAACAAATGAACTTTGATGAAACCAGATGTCGTGGTTTAAGCCCTCCCCCCACGCAGTTTTCTCATTCAGTCACATCTCTCTTACTTTCCCCCGTCCCGGGGGGATGGGGAGGAGAATCAAAAGAATTCAACTCTCACAGGTTGATATAAGAACAGTTTAGTAACTAAGGTATAACACAAATCACTACTGCTACCACCAGTAATAATACAAGAGAAATATAAAGAAAGAGAATACAACTGCTCACCAAGCCCGACCCAGCCAGTGCACCCCCCAGTACCAAAAACCTGACCATGCTGTGCACCCCCAGTCCACCACCACACCCTTCTAGGTCTCTGCTCTCTGACTTCACATCCTGGACATGACATGCTGTGGTATGGAATAACCTCTTTGGTCAGTTTGCGTCAGTTGTACTGTCTCTGCTTCCTCCTGGCTCCCCCTCCTCCCTGGCATAGCATAAGACTCAGAAAGTCCTTGGCCAGACAAAACACTACCAAGCAGTAACTGAAAACACTGGTGTTATCAGCGCTGCTCCCAGGCCCAAAATCAAAAACACAGCACTGCATCAGCTACCAAGAAGGAGAAAAATGACTGCTACTACTGAACCCATGACACCAGACAAGCTCAGCAGTGACCAGACGAGTTCCGCGGTGTCATCAGCAGGCAACAATCCAACACTGCACACCGTCTCTCCTGCTCTGAAAGACCTTTACAAGAGATGGAGCCCGACATGGACTGCATTAACTCAGCAGCTTTACAGGGATTGGTCCATGCACTAAGGAATGATATCTCTCTCTTTGTGTGTGTGTGGATGTATATATATATATATATATATATATATATATATGTATAAATATATATATATGGGACAAGAGTGATGGTATATTGAAAAATGTGGGATCTCAGCATGACGTGAATGGTATGGAATAAGGGATGGATACTGTCCTGGGTTCAGCAGTAGCGGTCTTTTTCTCTTTCTTAGTGCTGTGGGTTTGACTTTCAGCCTGGGAACAGCACTGATAACACTGTGGTTTTCAGGTTTTGCTAAGTAATGTTTAATCTGACCAAGGACTTTTCTGAGTCTCATGCTCTGCCAGGGAGGAGGGGAAGCCGGAAGGAAACAGAGACAGGACACCTGACCCAAACTAGCCAAAGTTGAATTCCATACTACAATACGTGATGCCCATTATATAAACTGGAGCCAGTTACTCAGAAGGGCTAGATCGCTGCTCAGGTCGGGCTGGGTATCAGTCGGCAGGTGGTGAGTGGTTGTATTCTCTTCCCTTGTTGTTTCCCTTATCATTATTATTATTGGTGGTAGCAGCAATGGTTTGTGTTATGCATTACTTACTGGACTGTTCTTATCTCCTCCTGTGGGAGTTACATTCTTCTGGTTTTCCTCCCCATCCCTCCAGGAGCAGGGGGAGGAAAGGGGCCGGGGGAGGGGAGTGAGCAAGTGGAAGTGTGGTTCTGGGTTTCTGGCTGGGCTTGAACCACAACACCAAGCAACAGAAGAGGGACACGGAGCTGTTAGAGTAAGTTCAAAGGAGGGCCGCAAAGATGATCAGAGGGCTGGAGCACCTCCCCTATGAAAACAGGCTGAGAGAGTTGGGCTGCTCAGCCTGGAAAAGAGAAGGCTCCAGGGAGATCTTAGAGCATCTTCCAGTACCTAAAATAAGGCCTACAAGACACCTGGAGAGGGACTTTTGACAAGGCCATATAGTACCAGGGCAAGGGGGAATGGCTTTAAGCTGACAAAGGGGAAATTCAGATTAGACGTTACAAAAAAATTCTTCACTATGAGGGTGGTGACGCACTGGAAGAGTTTGCCCAGACAAGCCGTGGCTGCCCCATCCCTGGAATTGTTCAGAGACAGGTTGGACAGGTCTTTGAGCAGCCTGGTGTAGTGGAAGGTGTCTCAGGCCATGTCAGGGGTATTAGAATTTGGTGATCTTTAAGGTCGCTTCCAACCCAACCCATTCTGCGATTCTTACATAGGTTATGCAAGGTTTCTGAGAGTATTAGATGAAGGGGAAATGGCAGTGTCACAAGGAAAAATGTTTGACCTCATCCCCTAAAATTACTGTTTATATTTCAGGAAAGAAAATCTTGAACAGATCCTCTTTAGCCCTTTCAGAACTCATAGCAGCTGTCAGCTCAACAGATAAGGCTTTTATCAGTTCTTTGTCATCTATTTTGTTTTCCTCGAATCCATATGCTGAATTACATTTCTGAGCTCATTTTGTAAAATAATTCTTCTGGAATATAATAGCATTCTGTAATTTTTGATGAGGCAAATTGGAACGAAGAGTACAAGTAGCTATATTAAGTACCACTTATAAACAGTATCCAATTCCTTATTAATTTCTGTGGGTTTTATTATTTAAAAACACCTTTCTTTTTTAGCTTGTCACGTCAAAAGGAACCCAGAAATGCCCACCGCAGAGGAGCAGGTCAAGTTGCCTCTCTTTGACCCTAAACTTGCAGTAACTTTCCAAACACATACAAAATCTTCACATTGTCAACACAGTGCTGATGTGTATATTCTTACACTCCAGTATAGCATCTACCACATGTCACATTGTTTTTTTGCTTACTGGTGAAGGTCTGAAGGGTACAGAGAGTCATATGATTTTTGGGTGCTCACAGACCTGCATAGTCTTGGAATTTATGGGATGATTAAATAACTATAGACTGACAGAACATATGCTATTATTAAATGTGACAGAGAAATCTTAAAAACTCTAGGCTACTTTTTTTTTTTTTCAGTTATATTGCTCTGCAATGGCAAAATCTTTATTAACAGGTGATCCAGATTTAAATCACCACTCTCCTTCTAAACAGGACACTAATTTCTTTTTTTCCTTTCCCAACCCAGCCCAGTAACATATGTAATGATCGCCCTTGTATTCAAAGAATAATGTTCTCTGAACTGCCTGGTGCACCCTAAGTGGATCCCTAAGAATTTCCCATAGCTTTTTCTAGTCAAAGAGTGTGATAACTACACTGCAGCCCTTTCTCTTTTCTCACTTCTGAAAAACGAGGGTTTTTTTAAATGGCACAATGAAACTGCCTGATCCTTACATTCTCTGCTGAAGGTATTTTTAATTTTTTTTCCCAGTATATATCACTGAATCATGCACTATTATTAGAAAATTATTATTTAATCAAAGTGATTTTGGTGATACCACAAAAAATTGGTATTATTTTCAGTGTCTGCTCATACTTATTTTTGACGAAGTTCAGATAATCCTATTAGTTTAGTGTATCAAAAACCAGAAACATTTTTTGAAACAAAGGGCTTTTCCCCCTTCATCCCAGATTCCTCTATGCAATTCAGAAACATTTTGGTTTATGTCTTTAGTCATCTGAGATCAACAGCAGCCCTTGTCCTCAGTTAGAAAAATATTTTATTTTCTACTTTGCTATTTCATGAAGTGTAATTAAACCAGCATGTGTTATTAGGTGTGCAATTGTTATTATAGAATTGTATCTGTTAGTAATATTAAAATTCTTCCCACTAACTGACTAGTAGAATATTAATATCATATATATGCATAATTCTTGGGAAACACATTTTGGAAGTTATTCTTTACAAGTTTGCCCAGTTTTAACTAGCCCACATCTTATGACTTTCTTTTTCCCCATCTCCAAAATCTGTGTAATGGAACAGTCAGAAAAATTACCATTTTATTCTTATTGTTTTCAGTAGTGACCCCCCAAATATGTTTCAGGGAGAGGTTAACCCTTTCTTTTTATGTTCTGCACAAAAGTGAAAATACTACCAGAAAAATAACCGTCCTCTGTAAGCAAACAACAACTAGAAGTTGAAACTCAGTGTTGAGGATCAGGGTAGTACACAGACTTGATCCTGATACTTCCATTAGAACAAGCCAAAACTACAAGACAGATAATCCAAAGTATGTTCCAAATGGTGATCTGGGTAGGAAGTATGCTACACCCAAGGAATGTCAAAAAAAGGCTACAGGAAGAGCATCTTCTGAGGTCTGATCAAAGCTAGTGAGCAGAAAGTTGTGCTCCAACATTTTTAGACCAAGTCAGGAGCAACACTTAGGCAGCTTAGGCAGGCCTTGGAAAAAAAAAAAAAAAAAAAAAAAGAAGAAGAAAGATAAATAACCGCAGGAAAGCTCTGGGAACTGCAGAGCAGAAGAAAACCAGGAACCCATCCAGTCTAGTAGTCCTATCTAGTCATATGGCCAAAACCAGCTGGTATAATTCTCTTGTATTCCTCTGGAATGAAAAACATGCTGTTTACAAACAGTCCTGAATGAATGGGGCTTATGCTGATCTCAGTCCTCAGATTGATTCTGGCCAAGCTGTAGAAACTGGCTGCCTAAAAAAAAAAAGAAAAAAGAAGAAAAAAAGTTCTCAAAGCAGAAAATGGGAACGGGGGGATATTAAGAATTAAATTTTTAGACATTAGATTTAATCAGATGGATTGATGGTTTTGACCAGAAGTAGAAAAAGAAGGGCAGATCTAGTTTACTTCTCTCAGAGACTAGTAATGATTTTGCAAGATACTTTGATTCAAACTTAACATAGAAATAAGATTAGCTGTGTCCAAATTTATCAAGCAGTCTGAGAAAGAATAAAAGCTCATTATAAGTAAGTGTGTACGTGGAATTATCAAAAATCTGATTGAACTCACAATAGAAAAAACCACACTCATTTAAAATTACTTATATTACATTTAATGTGGTTTTGATATCTTTTTGTCAGTGGTAGAATATTCAATTCTGCAATTATAAATTCTTTTACAATTAAGAGTGAAGAAACCCCCAACCCTATTCACTTGCACTTTCTCTCCTGCTGAGCATAGCTGACCTGGAATTATGCTGGGAGGAATGAGATCATATCAGAGCCTGTTATTCACTTTCTTGAGTTTCATCTCCTCCATCTAAAATAGGAAGAAAATAAATCCATTTCAAAGACACAAGTAGGTGCATACTGAACATATTTTTAATTTTTGCGGGATTTGTAAAGAAAATAAATTTGCAACTCAAAAATATATCCATGCATTCGTAAAAGTAGAACATGTTATTCGCACTACTGCAGAGAAAGAAGAAAAGTTTAGATGTTACTTCCTAAGCAAGAAGAGTACGGGAGTGTCAAACAAAGACTTTATCTGCTGTAAATTGGCAAAGCTCTACTGAAGTCAAGTACACTACAAGTCATCAGCTTATATATCTACATAATTTGAATTATATGAGCTTTGATTTGAAAAAAAAAAATCCTCAAAAGCCTGTTTTCTAAATTGCTTTTTACCTCACAACAAAATAGAGTGTCAGATGTAATCTTCAGGAAAAAAAAATGGGGCTTTAGATACACAGACAGCCTGAGTTTCTAAGGAAAATCTGTGAAAAATTGTTTCTTCATCTCTAAAATAAATTAACTTTGTATGTATGAGGACAAGACAGGATAAGAGAAGACCACTTCCTAAATATTTGACATTCAAGTCTACTTTTATTCACTCAGCAATTTAGTTACATTGCTAAAGAATATTATTCATGTACGGGACATTTTCTATTTCATGTGATTTTTCTCCTCTCTTGGTAGTGAAATATCACCAATGTAAAATTAATTTAGGAGTAAGAAAGGAGCAGAAATAAAAAGCATATAATCATAGAATCGTTATGGTTAGAAAGGACCTTAAGGCCACCTAGTTCCAACCCCCCTGCCTTGGACAGGGACCATGTCACCTAAGACCATGACACTAAACTGTGTCACCCAAGACTCCGTCCAACCTGGACTTGAACACTACCAGCGATGGAGCATTCACAACTTCTCTGGGCAGCACATTCCAGTGCCTCATCACCCTTACACTAAAGAACTTCCTCCTTATATCCAACCTAAACTTCCCCTGTTTAAGTTTGAACCTGTTACCACTTGTCCTATCATTACAGCCCCTCATGAAGAGTCCATCCCCAGCATCCCTATAAGCCCCCTTCAGATATTGGAAGGCTGCTATGAGGTCTCCAGGCAGCCTGCTCTTCTCCAGGCTCAACAGACCCAACTTTCTCAGCCTATCTTCATACGGGAGGTGCTCCAGTCCCCTCATCATCCTTGTGGCCCTTCTCTGGACTTGTCCGAACAGTTCTATGTGCTTTTTATGTTGAGGACACCAGAACTGCACACAGTACTCCAAGTGAGGTCTCACAAGAGCAGAGTAGAGGGGCAGCATCACCTCCTTTGACCTGCTGGTCACGCTCCTTTTGATGCAGCCCAGGATACGCTTGGCTTTCTGGGCTGCAGCGCACACTGAAGCCGGCTCGTTCATTTTTTCATCGACCAACACCCCCAAGTTCTTCTCCGCAGGGCTGCTCTCAATCTCTTCTCTACCCAACCTGTAGCTGCGCCTGGGATTGCCCTGATGCAGGTGTAGGACCTTGCACTTGGCTTGACTGAGCTTCATGAGTCTGGCATTGGCCCACTTATAAAGCATGTCAAGGTCCCTCTGGATGGCATCCCTTCCCTCCAGCATATCATTCGAACCACACAGCTTAGTGTCTGTGGCAAACTTGCTGAGGGTGCGCTCAGTATCACTGTCTATGTTTCTGACAATAATAATATTTATAAAATTCCAAATGAAAACAAATTAGTCTGGTCACATATAGAGTCAAAAGGGGTTTAAGATCCATTTTGCATAACCAGCTGAAGGATGTTTCCTGAAAGAGTATGAAACAAAAATGAAGCAGCAGGTATAGTTTTGATCTCAGACAGCCTTTCTCTTGTATGTAATTTTGTCATGTGAGTAATTAACTTAAAAGCATTGAGGACTATTCTTATGTGTGGAATTTTGCAGGACATCACAGCTGGTTGAAATTTAAACAGAGAAAATGTCACTAAAATGTCTGCAGTAATGATGTCTTTTTCCTCCTCCTTCAGCTGTCTCTAGCAGAAATGAGTATTTTATTTGATGAACTGTCTTTAGTCTGTTTGAAGACTGTTTCAATGACAGATGCAACACAGTCTGACTACAAAATAGTGTTACAACTGTGATAGAGAAAATATCTTTAGAATAAATGCTGCTAACAATAGCTTCTTATGTATAGGTTGGACATAAGGCTTCTAGAGATATATTTTAAATCCATGCTTATATAAATACATAGAAGACTTTCTTAGATAAACATAAGCTTTGTGCTAAGGCTTTTTTGTACTTTGGTTTGACAAATCAGAAAATTTTAGGACGAGATTATCCTTGAAGCTCCTTCCAACCTGGTATTCTAGAAATACCATGCAGATTTGAGTACATTCAGTAGAATTTGCTTCCTGCTTTAAATTCACTGAACTGAATGAAAAATATGGAAAAAATATTGTTCTGTGATTACTGATTATGGCATACCCACCTCAACTGTTCAACAGGTCTCCTTTGCCTTACCTTATTCCTCTTGTCCATCTAATTAGGCCACTTTAAAAACAAGGGTTGGATTTTTTCTTTATGTTTTCTTTGGTTTTACTCTGAAGTAGAATCTTCATTTAAAAAAAAAAAAAAAAAAGGAGTTTATTTCTTTTTTGTGACCATTACTGGCTTCCTCAAAAGCTAATAAATGAACAGTAAGGCAGAGAGTATCATAAGCCCCCACACTTTATCCAAGTGATAAAATGCAAACAAATACTACTGATATTTTCTATGAACTCTGTTGAACTATGTTGATTTCTCTTTAAAATTATCAATTATTCTTTCAACCACGAGTTACAGTAATTTAAAAATAAATACAATGGATCTTTAAAAATAAATACAATTGATTCATTTTTTTTTTTTTTTTATAAAATTCACACACATACAGACTTTACATTCAGTACCATTTTAGGGCCAGATACTAACCTTTCTGTGCATGAATGGCAGACACAAAATGCAGGAAGAGCTGTTACATTAGCAACTGAAGGGCAAAATGTTTGTTTTTTTTTTTATATACAGGTGACCTGTATTTCAGCTTTCACAGTGACTTTTCCATATTTAATGAGCTGATTAACTGTGCGTGCACTGTAAATTATTGTGTCCAGACCACTGACGCACACATGACTCCAAAAAATGACAAACTTAAAAAACATCAATTACAAAGTCCAGGTACAGTGTATCACTTTTAGTGAAAAATGATTGTAGAAAAGTTCTGATAGATATAAGAAGCTTAAGAGTTTCTGTTAAACATCCTGCTTTGAGAAAAACTCTTTGCTGCTTTCATCATCAATGGATGTTCCTGCTGCTATTTCCACAATATTTCACTGTGCAAAGATTAGAATCAAGTGTGGCTAAACAAACTGATAGAAATGAAAAAAATTCTTAATCTAGAAAGGCCATTGTAAAATGAGAAAATGTTTGGAATGGCCAAGAATGAGGCTTGATGAAGACTTTAATTTGATGACATTTAATTATTTTGACACATTACTGATCCTAAAAATCTACATCTGAAACTGAAAGTTGAATTGTTTCTTTCTTTCACAAACAAGCTTTAATATTAAGGAAAATTACATTATTTTTTTTCTTCTTCTATTTACTGAAGCCTAGGAAAAGATGGCTGATACACGTGACAAAAATGACCATTCAAAATAGGCCTACCAGTGCTTAGAATATCTGGCCAATATCTGGTCAATACTGCTTCCTCTCTCCCCCTCCCCCCTCAATCCATCCATTAATGTTCACTTTTACAGGGTTTTTTTATTTAATATAGTTTTATTTCTCACTTCATTTGTAATTTGGTGATCATTTGAAGAAACTCATAATGGAGAAAACACGCCATTGCAGTATCTGTAGAAAACAACTAAAAGGCACAAAGTTTCAGCATTTTCCGACTTTACTTTTCTCTCTCTAGTGTCCTGGCATGGATTGATCTTCCAGCACCATTTACAGTGTTATCACACTATGTTTTTTTTGTGTGAAAGAATCAGTAACTGAGAGAGGATACAGCTATAACTGGAACTTAAGAAACCTGACTTTAAACTCTGATGGTATCTGAGGGATATTCAGCATATTTCTGTGATGTATGTCATTTGCCTCCCAAAACAAGTTTTCTAGATTGAAGAAATACAGTTATCATATCAGCTGCTAGAGATGCCACTTAGTCATTCCCTCCACAGTAGGATGAGGGAGAGAATCACAAAGTTGGAAAACCCATGGGTTTTTATAAAAAAGATAAGATAGTTGAAAACGTAAAGCAAAAGTTGTGCATACAAGCAAAGCAAAATAAGGAACTCAGTCACTACTTCCAGGAAGTGGCAGAAAGATGTTCAGCCAGGAAAGCAGGGCTTCATCATATGTTAAAGGCTACTTGGAAAGACAAATGTCCTCGCTCAGAACACCCCTCACGTTCTCCTTCTTTCCTCAGCTTTTACTACTGAACGTGATGCTATGCATGAAATGGTATGGAATTTTCCTTTGGTCAGTTGTAGTCAGCTGTCCCAGGTACGTCCCATTTCAAATTCTTGTGTATCCCCAGCCTACTGTGGGCCAATGTAAAATAAAGATTAATACAGAAGAATACTCTGTTAAAGATCTTTGGTCAAATACTTTTCTAGGTACTGAAGAACATTTGGTAGTTAGTTTAATTGGTGCATATCTAACCAAACTGTAAGCAATGTTTTTCAAGCTGCTGCTTTTGTTCAGAGAGTTTTCTTTCAGATCTGAAGAAAGGCTTTTGAAAGCTTGGTTGATTTTTCCCTCATGACAGCTGACTTAATAAAGAATATTATCTCAATGAATAAATCGATCGTGCCCATGTTGTTAGAATATTGTGAATGCACTAACCGTGCACCTCTGTTTTTCTTTCTTTTCATTGAAACTAGATGTCTTTTTTACCTTGAAAACCAAGAGTGTTTTCTAAGATTTCCTAAGGTTTAAACAGTGAAAGATATATTTATAGTTAAAAACCAAAAAGCCTTATATCTTGTTTCTTTCATTAAAAAATAACATGTCCAGCTAAGACTAGAACAGTACTTGTAAAAGGCAATAGTTTTCTCCCGGTACAAACCTGAATCCTACCCATAGAAATAATTTTTTCATTTTTAATTTAAATCAAGTAGAAACTGATTTTTTATGAATCACAAACAAATCACTATTGGAATCAAACTAAAATTGTGTTTATTCAGACTATCATTTACCATAACTTGGAAAAAAATTAAATCTCTGAGGTCTTCTAAGTACCTTCCTCCTGCTGCTCAGATTATGTCAATTATAATTGCATGTAAATGGAAAGATATTTTGTCTCGTTTCTTGGCTTTGCAGTTTTAGCACATAAATGTCTGCAGTGAAGCTAAAAAATGCTGAACTTGATACCTAGACATATAAATCTTTAAAAAGTTTAGTTATCTAAGCCTGAGGAAATGCAAGCAGCATGCTAATATAGGCCATACAGGCCAATAGCCAAGAGACTTCACATCAACTCCTTAGTCCATTAGACTGTTTCTGACTACAATTTACAACTCATGACTAGATGTATAGTGGAATTTTTTACTGAATTCTTACTGAGTCTCCCTCCCTCCTTCCCTCCCTCCCTCCTTCTCTCCCTTCCTCCCTCCATTCCATTATTTTTGAGTATTTATTATCTTTTATACTCTATTTTCTCACTATTTATTCCTTTGCTGAAATCTTTTAACATCATTACATATGTTGGGCTCAAATTCTCCTACAGTTTTTTCACAAAGTATGTCTTTAAACCGTATCTTTGTTCTGTTGTTGAAGCATGAAATAACAGCACAGAAACCAATTAAGTTTTTCTGTATGTAGGCTGATATATCCATTATCAGTCATGTTTTCCTTAAACCACCACAACAGTAAGAGCCATCTATTTTAGCAAAACCTGTAGAATGGACAAATTTATTGTCAATAGAAATGGAGTGAGCTCTTTCCTCAGAAGTGGCACATTTGAGATCAAATACACACTAGGAAGGTAGTGTTAAGAAACTGCACTGCAGCTGCATTTGCCAATCTGTGATCTACATAAGAAATAGCTGTACTTACTTCAGCTGACAATTCAGAACTTATAATGAAAAGGATTTTATTCTTGTTCAGATTAAGTGTAATTTGAAAAAGGAAAGAATGAAGGATCCTTTCATATGAAGAATTAGAGATTTAAATTAATGCATCCAAACATGTCAACCTAATTCTGTAATCCTTAAACTACTGTAGACAACAGATGGTAGATGGAACATGAATGGGAAACATATTTGATTATCTTATAAATCCATTCAATTTTGTCAGTTTTTAAATTTACTTATAAAGCCAAATATTTCTGGGCACAGCTTTCTGTATTTATCAGCTTCAAACACATATTATCACCCTCAGGTTTCAGGATATGACAGCATAAAACTTGTCAATGACCCGCTCTTTCAAATAATCATTAAGAGACCTATTCCTGTTCATTGACCAACGAAGTATTTTTTACCAATATTATGTAATTGATCTTTTATTTTTCTCTTTCTTCCCTTGAGTCCAGCTTTCAATCCACATATTGTAGAAGGGTACATAAAAGACACTGAAAATTGCTACAACATACTTCAGTATTCCTGAAGTTGAAAAGGAAAAGACGTTTTTGAAAACATGGAAAAGATTATATAAGATAGTCTAATAAGTGTCTTATTACTTGATTTTTTAATTTTTTTTCTTTTTATGTAGTACATTCCCATGAAATAGTGACAAAACTACAGAGAAAAAAAAAAAAAAACAAAAAACAAACAAAAAGACCAAACAAAATAAAAAAAAACAAGAACAAAACCAAACCGAACCAAACAAAAGAAAAAAAAAAAAACCAAACCAAAACAAAAAAAAACAAACCACAAACTCAAAGAAACAGAAAAGGCAAGACATCTTAATCTATTTTTGGATGGTAGTGACCTTAGAGTCACATCTAGTTCATAATTGTAATGGAGTTCTTTTCCTAACAAGTGGGGGAAATGAAAAAAATCCGTGTGGAGACTACAGCTAGCATTATTTATATGGAAAACTTGTATTGAAGAAATGTCTGTATTTACATTTTCTAGCATATATTGCTAATGACAGTTTTTTAAACCTGTGTATTGTTCAATGTAATCTGTCTGCACTGCTTGATTTTTACAGAAGTTTACCTTAGTTTCGGATACACATACAGCTATCTTGAGCCTTCCCTTCTGTTGTTGAAAATTTATTCTAGCACTGTAACTGAGAAAAACTACCACAATTGTGGGATGTTATTTAATGTTGGCAAAGGCAGAACTGACAGCTTGGGCTAAATGAAAATCACAGAGAAATTTGTGATAGAAATGAGTGTAAACAGATGGTTTGGAGTGAGCTGAAGTATTGTTGAACTTCTATTTTAGGATAATGGAATTATTTCTATTAAGATTTTTTTCAATGGACAGAAACTAAATGCTAACTTTAGAAAATCTTCAGTATGTTAAATTGTGGGAGCTGAATGAACCTTCTCATAAGTCATACTCAGTACATGTGGCTAAGATTCTGCAGCTGGCCCTGAAAGTCTGGGTGCATCTGTATGAAGCACTGATGGGTTCTTTAGAAGTATGGAGGAAAGGTACCATGCTTCTGGAAGAAAACACCTCATCTTCTCTGTTGCTGTCTGCAAACACATTATCCTTAAGTGTTGTTACTAAACACATGAAATTGAAATTCCTTGGACTTTTTTTTTTTTTTTGCATTCTTAGCAAATTCTACAAAATCTGTTTAGCATAAGCATTCTTACTGTTTCAAAAACTTCATTTCAGTAAGACTGGATTTTGCAGAACATGATACATATAAAACAAGTTTCTGTTTAAGATTATAATATTTAGTTACAAATGCATTCAATAGAACATTGCTATGGTGATGTTCCAGTTTTGTGTAATTTTGTAGAAAATCGCTTAACATGCATGTACAGTCAATTCCACATAAATTATAATCAATTCAGCAACCCATTTCTTTTGGGAGCTTGAGTGTACAAACCAATTTAAAACATAATAGCCTTTCATTACTATATTGTAATATACTGATATTTCATAGAATTAGCAGAATTTCTTTGTAGTTGTCCCCCTCTGAATAACAGACTTTTAAGTAAAATCTAGGGAAGCAGGACACTAACTGGTGATGTATATCTAAAGTGTAAGCTGATCAAAATAATGTAACTGATCCTTAACTACAAAGAAATAGAGAAGGAAAAAGAAATCAGCATGAGATTATACTTTGGCAAACAATAAGTTCAACCAAGATGTAGCTGCACAGCTGAATATAGCTAAAATTATGTTAAATTCATTTTAGTTTATTTAAGAAGCTATTTAAACTCTTCTGTTCTAAAGAAAATCAGTTCACAGAAACCCTAAGTGATATCTAAATCTATTTTAAATGTAAGAAGTCCACATATGAGCTAAGTTCACCTCACAGAAATTCTGATGTGAAATTGATGCATTATATGAAATTGCTATCATTTTTTCTCTTTTTAGGTAGGATAATATTTCTTAAAAACACATTCACAGGTCTTCTCAAGACTGAAAATTTTGAATATCTATTGCTCATCTCTGACCTGACTGAGTGGAGAGAGGAGGAGGAAAAAACCCAAACAATAATTTCTTAGTGATTTTAAACCTTGTATCCCACTACTTTTTAGAAAGACTTAACTTTTTACTTCACTAATGTGATCACGGAGATTGTATTTGCATGGAAGGACATTGATATATTTCATATTGTAAATATTCGTCTAAATATCCCTTGCCTATCTAAATTGAGGCAGTAAAGAAAATTTTAAAAAAGACAAACCACAATACCAATAGAGATCCCATAAGCTATCAAGTCCTTTACAAAACTAATACAAGGATAAGAATAGGAAAAGTAGCATATATGATGTAGGAGTCCAAGAATCTACTGGTTTCAAACTGCTTGGCATCTACTTTTTAGTTTTGGTAACCTGATCATTCTGTTTTGTGATATACATCAAGACCCAGTCTCACAAATACTGAATCTAAGAGGGAATTGGTTTTTTTTACAATTACTGATATATTCAGGAAAAGAGCATGTTTCTAAACAACTTAGCAATTCTTATTACTAATTAAAAACCAATCCAAACATAGCCTTCCTTTCCACTTTTTCTACTAGTGATATTATTGGATAAAAAATACTGAAAGCAATGTCATTAAAGATGTGAAATGAAAAATTTTGCATAAAAAATTTGAATTTCCTTGTCCATAAGATACTAAGTCTAGGGAGGTCATCATATGCATAGTAGTTCCTAGCGGATTTTAAGTTTTACATTTCTAGACACAGTCCCAGACCAAGGTAACATAATAAAATCATCTTCATGTTTTAAATATAATTTCATATAGAATCCATACACAGAATTATTTCCATTACAATAATATTCCTCTGAAGATTCTCACATTTAAAGATTTCAGTTCCCATTGTATGCATTGAAATCTCATAAGGAGTCCCTGAAGTATTTTCTAATCAGCTTTTTCACTGAGGAGATGCAGTTTGAAATATTACAATAGAAAAATAAAACTCCAGTGTACCAGACATTAGCAGGTCACTGCCAGAAAAAGTAATACACTTCTTCTCTGTCTAGAATCTTCAGCAAAATAAACCAGATTGCCAGACTTGTATATGTTTCTCAATTAAAGATGCCAAAGCAGAAGACTATGTGGTATTAGCCATTTTGGTTCGTAACAAATGTTGAAGCTTAGATTTTCCATATATAGACCACCTTTTTATACTCACTATTATAACCGACAGTTACTTGTTTACAAATAAAGTTGATCTGTAAAGACTAAAAAGGAGGAATTTATGAGTCAAAACAAAAAAGAAAGCCTTGGAAAGATGAAATTCAGAACAATAATCTTTGTGGTTTTAACTTTCTCTTTCCTATTTCTGTTTGTGCACTAAACATATTTGCAGTGAAAATACAATTTCTTTCTCCATATTCCTGCACAGCTTATTTCCCCTTAAGTTACAAAACTTTATCTGTGATACTGCAAGTGTTTACTATGGGAAAGTTTGTATAGTCACAGAAGATTGACTAAAGAATGATGAAGCAAGACCATCTCTTAGATGTTATATTAATTAATTCACTTGACATTTATATACCTATTTTGCATTTATTAATGTGGGTTCTTCTGCTTTTTCTACTGTTTTCTTTTGTATTTTGTGGTGTTAATTATCCTCATAGTCCTGAGAAATTATGATAGGCTTTAGGCCACTTACCTTAGACACCGAACTTGAAAGTTAATTTTAGACAAATTTTAGCTAAACATCCTAAAATAAATGGCTAGGATATGTACATAGGACAGAGGATAAATGTTGTCCTTCTCTTATGGAAAATCCAGAAAAGATGGATATTTTGGGATAAAAATATGAAAAAAGAGTTCATCTTTTTGATCCAGGTTTATATCAGAAAATTTGCCCCATTGTACATCACGCAAATTCTACTGGCACTTAGAAAGACAAAGGTTTTGGAAAGATCTAATTCAGGAAGTAAGAAGGAAGGACAAACCCTGAAATGAATACGATCTGAGAGCTGAAAGCTAAAGTTGAATGCTATCGCAACTGTAGCTGTGAAATGTACAGAATGCTTTTGTCTTACTAAAACTATTAATTTGCTTAGGAAAATTTGAGGAAGGGAATGTGAGTCTCCATTTCATTTAATCCTTCCTATCCTGGAGCCAAATTTGTACCTGGAGAATGAAAACAAACATTCTGAGAAATTTATTCTAGTTAGCCATTTTGTTGTCTCATTCACTCAGCCATTATATATCTAATACATTAAATGTTAAGGTTTTATTCCATTTTAGGGGTTTGTGGTTTGTTTGGTTTTTTGTTATTCCAGTAACAGCCATTGCAGAAATCTACTTCTTTAATGATGACTGTTGTTACTTACATTTTCAAATATTAACTGGAATTTCACATATCAGTTGCATGTTTATCAACTTTCTATCCACATAATGAGATGAATTACTGTTTACCTTTTATGCATTATTTGTTTGTGAACTGAGATCCATCCAAACTCTGGTAGGTAATTCATCATACTGCACTAATCTGCTTATTATGAGTTGCTACAGAAACTAAGTAGTTAGTATTCTGATCAGCTATGGAAATGTAACTGGTACAAAAAGCTGATCCTGCAGATTTATTGGCATGGAACAAATGAACAAACACACAAATAAAAATAAAAAGACAGAAGAGCAGAATGTGTCAGAACTAGAAATGAGAGAAAAAAATTTATAGGTCAGTGTAGTTTTTAAGGCTCAAAATTTGTTTGCAGTGACACAGTTATATTACAACAATCACAAACACAACATGAATCCCACTGTTTTTCATTATAAGCTTTCTTAGTTTAGCAATGAGCTGCTACACTGCGTAATAATAAGCGGAGATTTTCTATTATCCAACAAAATATTCTATTTTGCACAAAGCAATGCTGCTGAGGAAAGACATCTTATGCCTGGTAACTGACTAGTTTATTCCTAAACTTAAGGTACAAATGTAATAAAAAATGACCAAAAAAAATCCACCTCTATGAATTACTTCTGAAATAATCAGGTGATACGCAGGAAACTCACAAGAATACAGTAATAGACTCCAATAATTCCTAGTGTCCCAAGACCCCCCGCCTACTCACTGTCAGGGCAGTATGAGAAAGAGGGAAAGCATTGACGCTACGCAAGCACCCTTCAGCAACATCTAAACCACTGGTGCATTTTCAACATTTTTTATTAATAAATCCAAAAAAAGCTCCATAAAAGCTTATTCAAAATGTTACCAGTGTTACCGCTTAAAATATCTAAGTAACAAGGCATATTTGTCTCCAACCTGTATCACAAACATTTAGTATTATTCTGACTGAAGTACCTCCTGTATGGTGTAAATAATCTTAAATTCTAATTAAATATATAGATAAAAAAAAAGACACCTATGGAAGAAACTAAAGCATTGATTCAAAGCATTTCACACAAGTGCAAGTAAAATATTAAAATTTTCTTTTTTTCATTTCCCCCAAGTATGTATTGGTATCAATACAATAATGCTTTTTTCTCTTGTTGTATTAGTCATGGTATGAATCCATAGAGATAATCATGGAGACTTTGAGCCTGCTGCGAGCCATATGTCCTTTAGCATCCTGACTGGATTATACAGATGATGTCAAGAAATCTCCAGTAAACAGAGGTCAAAATTATCATCAAAATATTCAAGCAACTATAATTGTATATCCTATTACAGACTATACTCTTTCAGCACTTGGGTTGACACAGGTCTGAGTAACTAGAAAACATAATTCTATAGCAATTCAGTATTAGTAAGAGCTGAATATAGACAGACATGTGGAAAAGAAGATGTATCAGATTAGGCTGAATAAATATTTACCAATTTAATTTTTTTAAAAAATAATATCAGAAGATTATTTTCTAATTTAATTTGATATTTGTATGCCCTCCAGATATGTGCAAGTACAAATATATTTCAAAATTCTTCTGTGATCAATGAGGGTTGCCTGACAACTTCAAATTACAGTTTTAACTATTAAATAAATATATTGATAAATAAGTGGATCATCTTTGTCATGGTTTAAGACCAGCCAGTAACGCAGAACCACACAGCTGCTCGCTCACTCCCCCCATTCTTCCTCCCGGTGGGATGGGAAGGAGAATCAAAAGAATGTAACTCCCACAGGCTGAGGATAAGAACAGTCCAGTAACTAAGGTATAATGCAAACCACTGCTGCTACCACCACTAATAATAACGATAAGGGAAATAACAAGGGAAGAGAATACAACCACTCACCACCTGCTGACCAATACTCAGCCTGACCTGAGCAGCTATTTGGGCCTCCCAAGTAACTGCCCCCAGTCTATATACTGGAACATGACATGCTGTGGTATGGAATACCTCTTTGGCTAGTTTGGGACAGGTGTCCTGTCCTCTGCTTCCTCCCAACTTCCTCTCTTCCCTGGCAGAGCATGAGACTCAGAAAGTCCTTGGTCAGAGTAAATATTACTTAGCAGCAACTAAATACGTTGGTCTTATCAGCATTGTTCCCAGGCTGAAAGTCAAACACACAGCACTGAAACAGCTACTAAGAAGTAAAAAAATTACTTCTACTTCTGAACCCAGGACAATCTTACATAAAATATTAGTGTTGCATGGTTGCTTGCTATGCAAAAGGACTCTATGCAAAATAGAATGTTCGCGTTTGAAGTTTAGCCAGACATATTAAGTAGCAAGAAATGAGCACAATACAAAAGTAATGTAAGGAAAAGAGGATTTCAAACACTAAAATCTTTTGATATTAATAGCCTTTCTAGTGGTAGCAACTTATAGTGAATTAAAAACATTTCCTAAACTATTAAAATATTTTGAGGGGATGAAATAAGAATGCAGATGGTGGACTTTTCCATAAGGTCTTGTTGTCATTCACACAGAAATTAATTCAAAGAAGGACTATCATCTGCATTATTCAAGTGATCAGTATGAATTTTTATGGTTTTTTAGTCTCTGAATCTACAGTAAATAAGAAGATATTTTACAATAGGTTGCAGTGATAATAGCTGCTCTTATATCAACCTTACATGACCCTAATTAGAAAGGAAATCTATGAACACACAGAGATATGTATAAGCACTGCTGTCAGCCAGTTTGGGTACATAATATCAAAGTGATTAGGTGATTTTGTACATCAAAAATACCTATTTGCTCTTTTCCTACAGGAATATTAGGCAATTGTCACACTACACGCTCTGACAGAAAAAAATCAAAATACTGACTTTGTCTACCAATTATTTTCTCAAGTGAAAAAAAAGGTTGAGTGAAAATACGCAAATATCCACGAGCTCAACGGGGAAGGGGATGTCACTGTCAGCCCATTATAGCTTACACATGCACAGAAAATATTTGCAGGAAGTAATTTTGCCTTTACTGAGAACATCTGTGCAAATCAGTTTCATCCTTGGATAGCTGTAAGTTGTGCGGCATCTCTTGGAAGATAACTGAACATTAGCAGGATATTGATGTCAAAGCAGACTTTCAAAGCATTGTTTCTTATGGATTAGATTTAGGAAATGTCAGGGTCTGAATTAACCAATGTCATGATAGCCATGACAACCTTTACCCTGGGCTACTCTTCAACCCTGTCCAGGGTCCCAGTCTTTGCTGTTGCTGTGCCCACTGCTCTGTTGGTCTCCAGTCACATCAGAGCCTGGGTATGGACTTCATGATCCAAGCAGGAATTTAAGCCCATTAAATGGCTAATACACAGTTATTGCAGAAACCCATTTACACAGTTATGTTGGTTTCAGTGTCAAAGCAATCTTTTGTTGTTTGATTTATTTTGTCTCAACAGTCCAACTCAATAAAATCTTTGCAAAAACATGAAAACAAACTTGCCACATCTAACCCACAGGTTTTCAGAGATAAATGTTTGTTTCCATATCATTATTTAAGTTCGATATTTTTTCAATTTATGTTATTATATTATTAAATTCAAAATATTTTTCCGCCAAGAATATTACTTACTGTAAAAGTTACTTTAAACTGCAAAATATATAGTAAGTTGAAAGACATTTATCAAAGGAAAGATATTATGTTTTGTGCTATTTCCTCCTCCGGTTTGTAATCAGAGAAAAAAATCAGAGGTACAGGCAAGGACAGCAAGAACTGTAAAAGGGGCAAAATGTGATCTTAATTTCTGTGTGTTCGTGTCGAGGTTTAAGCCCCCCACCCACACAGTTTTACTCACTCACTCCACCTCTTTCTTCCCCCAGTCAGGGGGGATGGTGAGGAGAATCAAAAGAATTCAACTTGCACAGGTTGAGATAAGAACAGTTTAGTAACTAAGGTATAACACAAACTACTACTGCTACCACCAGTAATAATACAAGAGAAATACAAAGAAAGAGGATACAACTGCTCACCAAGTCCGACCCAGCCAGTGCACCCCCCAGCAGCGAACCCCCCAGTACCAGAAACCTGACCATGTTGTGCACCCCCAGTCCACCATCACACCCTTCCGGGTCTCTGCCCTCTGTGTTCACATCCTGGACATGACGTGCTGTGGTATGGAATAACCCAATTGGTCAGTTTGGGTCAGGTGTCCTGTCTTTTCTTCCTCCTGGCTCCCCCTCCTCTCCGGCATAGCATGAGACTCGGAAAAGCCAAACCCATGACAGTTCGCAATGGAAGGACTATGGTAGAGTAGAACAGATAACATTTTGCACAAGTGGGAAGCTTTTTACCAGCCAGAGAATACAAGAGAAAGAGAAAGGGAATTTCAGTAAAGGATAAGAAAAGCAGTTGACTTACATTTCCTGTTATCCAATATTAAAATAAATACTAAAATTAAAAAAAAAAATTGAGAACAGTTTTTATTATAACATGGAATACAGTTTACATACACTAAAACCTGACCTGTTATTACATATTACTGAGTAAACTGTTACTGAACCCTTGCTAAGAAATAATTACTAACGCAAAGTAACTCAATGGATATATGGTATAGGGAGAAATAATTAATTATATATATAAAATATATCAGTGTTTAGCAGTATTGTTCTCTACAAATGTCAAGTAAAAATTAATAATTGTTACAATTGCTAGACCCTAATGGTACTTACTGGGTACTTTCTGTAAGTGAGGGAATTGATTTTCCATAAATAAGAGATTACAATGCAGTGTGATAGTGCGCATTTGATCTTGATTGAGCCTCTGAAAAATGCTCCTTATTTATTTTTTCCATCGTTTTCCTGCTATTAATAAATATGGTTTACTGCTAACGAAGTATACATTGAAACTGTGCCAAATTTGCTATTTTTGGCAGACTGCCATTTTATTTGTATTTCACAGTAATGTAACTATAAACTTCTAAAGTTCTACTGTTTCAAAGAGAGTTGGGGATGGTCAACAGTTCATGTTTTCATGACTGTCTGTAGAATGTAGAGAAATAATAACAATAATCTTCTTCAGCATTGCTATGTTAACCTTTATTTGTATATTTAGTACTGTTAAAAGTCTTATTGTTGGGTTTTCACCTTACTTGTTAGTAACAAGAGCTTCTTCAGCAGTAAATGCTAGATGAGACAATAAGTATGGAAAAAGAAAGGTAATTGATTGCTTCTATGAAATCTGATACAATCATACTTAATCTATTATCCATCACCAAATACCAATCAGGATAATATATATATATATATATATATATATATATAAAAAAAAGAAAAAGAAAAAAACCCATGCAAAAAAAAGTACTTCTTAACAAAATCCCACAAATGCAACAAAGGTAGGCTAACTCCAACCTGTACATAATGAATAAATGCTATATATTTGATTTTAGAGAGCTGATGTTAAAAATATTTTTTACAAGTCATGTAAATAATTAAACAAATCAAGGACTCCTAGTAGTATATCTGGAAGAAGCAAAACAAACATTTTTTTCATGGAAGACATTAACTTTTTTCAAGAAAATCTAAAAGAAAATCTTTATAAATAGATCAGAACATACAGATATTAAATTGTGATTTTTTTATACTGTATTTCCCCTGGCATTGATGAAATATACACAAGATACTGGGGTGCAGCTGCGACCTTAGATCAGATTTCATCAAGGCCTATCCAGTAACAGTTTATCCAGTTTGCATCTTACTTCCTTTATAAAATATTCCACCTGAGGGAAAGCAGCTAAGATACAGAGAATTAACCACAAAACTCTCATTATATTCAAAAAGGAGGTGAGGGTTTAACAATTCCAGCAAGCTGTTTTGTGCAGCCAGTTTCATCATTCTGTCTTCCCAGTTAACAACTGCCTTAAACACAACAGGATATATTCTGCTTTGTAAGTGCCAAATACAGTTACAAATTTCTATCATGAATTTCCAGAAGTGTGATGTATTACCAAATCAAGTTTTTTCAGGAAGAACTGTCGTATGGTGAATTAGGAAACGGGTTTGAGCCAAATGTAGATTCTCCTTAACCTAGACACCATTTCTGAGGCAAAATTATTGCTTTTAACATTTTAGGGGGGGTTATCAAAACAAAAAAAAAATCAAGTTGCTGAAGAAGTATAGGACAAAAAAAAAAAAAAAACCATAGCATTATGTTGTGGCTTAATTGCATCTGGCAACTAAGTCCCAGGGAGCTACTTGCTCATCCCCTGCTTTCTCCCTTTCTGAGAGGTCTGGGGGGTAGAACTGAAAGAAAGTAAAACCTGCAGGTGGAGATAAGAGCAGTTTAGTAACTAAAATCGAGTACTACTTTTATATACATTATATAAATATATTAATAAAGTATAAAAGCATAAATATATACAATATATAATATGTGATAGATAATATATAATCTGTATCATATAATGGATACTATATGATATATAGCATATAATATATACAAATATGAAAGTGTACATACTTTTACATAATACTAATAATAATGATAAGGGAAATAACAAGGAGAAACAAAAAGGGGAAAGAGAAAAAAAATAAACATCAATGATGAACAATATAATTTCTCATCACCGATACCCAGCCCAACCTGAGCAGTGATCAGTTCCTTCCAGGTAATTTCTCCAATTTATATATTGGGCATAACATGCTGTGGTACGGAATATCCCTTTGGCTAGCTCTGGTCAGGTGTCCTGTCTCTGCTCCCTCCCACCTTCTTGTGCCCCTATTTACTGGCAGAGCATGAGAAACTGAAAAGTCCTTGAGAGGGGTAAGTGCTACTTAGCAACAGCTAAAACATTGATTATCAGCATTATTTTCAGACTAAAGCCAAAACATGTCACTGCACCAGCTACTAGGAAGAAAATCAGCTTTTTTTTTCTCCTCAGTATATCCGCTTCTGTTACTCATTCCTGGAACCTAATCTCTCCGTTTCTGATATTTTTCTTACTATAACAGCAGAAAAGCATAGCATAGAGTAGCGTAGCATAGTGTAGCATAGTGTAGTGTAGCATAGCGTAACATGGTATAAGATAACCTCTTCTACAACATAACTTTTCATTACAGGGCTTTGCCAGAAGGTGCTATGCCTTCATCAGAGCAATGACACTTTGATAAAGCACTAGCGCAATACACCATCAAGAAGCTGCATAGGGTAATGTATTGATGTAGTACCTCAGAATGCCAGTGCTCATGAGAGGCTTGATCCTGCTTTTGTTAAAGTCTGCAGAATGTTAAGCATCGAGTATAATAAAAAGGATTGCAACCATAATGTGATTTGCACAAAATTACTTTTATATCCTTCTTTTTTATTTTTTAAAAGTCTTTTTAAGTTTGCCACATTTAGTACTTAATTAAGTATTTTAATGAAGGTCCTTTATTATAGGATTTAAGAGAGAAAGACAGTAGATTATCAAATGTGTATGCATTATTCTTCTTCTCCAAAATCACTGCATTTATGGAATAATAAAAGGAAAGAATTTTGAATTTTCATGGCTTGCATTGTGAAAGACTTTGTTGCAGTGGGATTAAAACCTTAAGCATTGGCAATGTAAAACATATTTCTGTTAGAAATGCCATAAGAATCTGAGACGACAATAACAGCAATAATGGCCTATGCCAAAGATCACATTTATCAGCAGTATCCTGCCCCTAACAATGCCTAAAAGTCACTGGTTTAGGCAAAAACTAAAAAAAAAAAAAACAAAAACAAAACCAGACCATGCATATTTTTCTACCCAGCGTTTGGCACATTCAATGTCTTTGCTATCCTTCTTTACTACTTTTGTGCTCAGTCTCAAAGAATGCCTTTTCACAGCCTCCTAAGACCTACCAAACCATCCTGGGGGCTGCTCCTAGCAGTATATGGAATAATAAAAGAAAGATTAAGATAAAGAAAAAGATTATTTTTCTGTGGGCTTAATAGAACAAGTTTAGGATCTTTCAAGTGCTGTAATTACACAATCCTTAGTGTCATTAAAAAATTATACATTTATATATATTTATATGTTTTCTGATGTAAAAACTAATTGTGGATTGTTGTGTAATGATTACCACCAGGTTAAATTCACCCAAGTCAGTAGAATTTGAGGGTTGAATGTCACTTAAGTCCTTGCTAAGATGCTGAGTTAGATTTCTATTATGATTTTTAAATAATATGTGTGACATAGACATATGCAAACTTTTCAGCACCAGCTTTTTTCTAAGCAATAGTGTATACTATGTTGCAGGATGGACTTCACCATATTTTCCAGCTTATGTAGAAGTGAAAACCTTAAAAACATACATATTGCAAAAATACTTATAACTTAATTCATTACCTCTTAAAGTTTGTTATTCAGTTTTTGTATCTGTAGTAGTAAATTTCTTTAGAGAATATAATTGACATAGACATTAAGCCAAGGGAAAAACAAACATGGAAATAGAAAAGCTATTGAAGTGAAATTCAAAGAATTTTTGAAGCTTTTATAGTCTTCAAGAGAATCCTTGAAAATGTAGCCAAATACAATGGATGGGTTATTTATTGAGCAGCCTTCGAGAAAACAATGTCTTAATTTCTTGATTCCTGGGAGCTTTCAACTCCCACAGTTTCACTTTCAGTTTTCTAAAGACAAACTGCAACAAATATGCTTTAATATGCTTGCTTTCTCTTTCTTCCTTCCACTCCTCGACAAAGGAAACAAAATGAATTTACCTTTATAAACATTTACAAATGTTAAAGCAGTATGCTTTTTCCTTCTGGGACTCTTTGGATATAGAAACTCCAGAACTGAAAAAAATGTGATTTTCCTAAGTTTGGATACTAGATACCATAAAATGAGAGGTCATTTCATCATTTAAATAGTTGAGACACACTGTTTTCCAAATACTGTGCGATACAACCTTGGCTAACAGGAATATTTGGTGCATATGACAGTGTGTTCTTTTTTTCTAAAACCAACCAGAATTGTAACAATGACTGTAAAAGGAAATATTGCATTACTGCCTCAAGATGCTGGTTACTTTCATACTGAGCCCAATGAAGGTTACTTAGTGATGAGAAACTGCAGTAATAAACAAGACAGAGAGAATGTCCACTTACTATCAACAAGGTTTACTAACAGATTAATTTAATAAGAATTGTGTGTGTTTTTAAGCAGGGCATAAGAATTAGAGGGAAATATGTGTGAGTCACTCTTCCTTCTTCCAGAATTTACATCCAAAAATTTAGTTTTTATGACTGAAAGAAAGACAACCTCTTATATATCAGTTCAAAAGAATACAACTGTCATACGTCTTACTTCTGTATTTTGAACTACAGCAATGGAAATAAAGTATATAACTCATACAGACAGCTCAGAGAGGTTGAGGTTGCAAAACCTGAAACATGTTTAGCAAAAAGTGAACTTCTAAACAGATGTACTTAAATCATAAAATCCTTTACCTGAAGGTACTCTTAAATCTATTTGTAGGTGTTCTGTCTAAATGAACTGATGTGGTCATCAGGGACTCATCAGCCAAGGATATTTTATTAGTGAAGCTACATCATTAAAATCTGAATATAAAATAAATTAGGTTGGGTTTTTTTTAGCCTTAAATATCAGTTTCACAGCCAAATTTCATGGCCAGCAAACAACGTTAATAGAAGCTATAAGATGCACGCAAACTTCTGCATAGAGCTGGAGGGGAGCAAAACCACCTGAAAATTAAAAACAAATTGAGAGATGCAGGAAAAACAACAGTGATATTACCTAAGTGAAAGAGCAGCACAAGCTCTTTCACACAGAGTCCCTTGATGGCAAAATGTCAAAAGAGTAACCACCACAAAGGAAACCTGCAAGAAAAAAACTGTCTATGGAGCACTGCATTTAATCACTGTGGAGAGAAGCAGATGGTCTAGGGAAATTTCACAATTTTTAACAACAACCTAGAGAAAAAGTCTTCTCAGAAACTTTGAATTCATGCTAATAGTTTTAATGTATGCTCTGTAGCAATTGGTTGAAATTCATACTTTAGTGAAATAAATTTTCTTAATTAGATTTTAACATTGTTAATGGAGGATTTTTAAAAAGACAATGACAATTCATCTGGCGCTGAAGTCAGATGAAGTCAGTTTTACCTTTTTAGCAGTGAAAACAGGGTAAGGCCTCAATAAACACATTTAAATATATAACCCAAAGTCTTATGTTGGTCTTATTCTGAGATTAAAATCTATCAATAGAGCTTTAATAGAAATAAAGAAAATTTTACACCACTCTATCATGATGCTCATTTGCACAAGATTTTTCAGAGACCACACAGGTATCTGAGCATATGTATATGTATCTATAAATAAGTATATATCATACATATATTTTATATGCGAATATATTTCTTTTAAGGAATGAGGAAATGAATCAGTGATGGGTTTAGTAGAATTAATATTAAGAAACTTCCCATTGTTCAATCTTGGTAAATTTTTAAAAGTGAGCTCAAAGAGTAACAGGTGAAGTGAGTTACTCAGGTAAAGGCTCCAAAACAACAGGAATAGTCAAGGCATCCAGTTCTTCTGAACATTTGGCAGAGTATGACCTATATCAAGAATATGGAATAAGCAATTATTCCAGCAAAAGGAGACTACAGAATAGTGCTTTAGAAAAAATAAAATGGTGCTAAATTTTTGCTTAATGGTTTAGACTTGATCAATAGTATAAGTATAAAGGTGTTAGAGTCAAAGTTGTAAATACTATATTGTTATGGTTCCATTCCATCTGAACTAGAGAAGAGAAACAGGAACTAGACAATCAAACAAGACTTTCAGAACAGCTATTTCATAAAACCATTCCTTGTTGGACCCAGGAAGAACCCTGCACCATCTCTCTCAGCGTTTTGACTGAATAGAACTTACCAAGAATGTTTTCAAAGCCATGCTGGAGGCTTTTTTTTTTCACAAACCATTCACTATTGGAAAATGGTTTTTATGTAGCAGACAAAAATAACAAATGGAAATGTCATATTTAAATACATTGACAAACTGTGAGCAGTGTGAATGCTTGAATTTCTGTATATTCTCATAGTCAGCCTGCTTTGGTTAAACTATGTGCCCCAAAGAATAAGGTGAAATAACACACACTTAGATTTTAAAGCAAGAATTACTAAACATTACAGTAATGACTACTGCTGATTATTTCTAACAGAACCTGTTTCTCACACTGGCCGCATAAAAACATTAAGACTTTTGAGGATCTTGATTGGCACTTCATCATCAGTCAGTTCTTCCTCAGTAGACTCCCCAGTATTCAGGCTTAGGCACAACTTTTGTTCTCTATGTTCAGTGAAAAGATATATTATTCATAAAGTTTGATACAATGTATTAGAGTCTAAATAGTACACAATGGGTTTCCAGATGTTCATTGAATTAACCCAAAAGAATGGAAACTTTTCTGTGATTTTTAGGCTCTCTTTTACTATATGAAACTCATTTATTTTCATTTGTACATCAAGCTTCAACTGAATATTAGCATCTTTGTAGGTTTACCATTGTCGTGGTTTAAGCCCCCCAAACACACAGTTTTACTCACTCACTCACTCCCTTCTTTCTTCCCCCAGTGCCGGGGGAATGGGGAAGAGAATCAAAAGAATGCAGCTTCCACAGGTTGAGATAAGAACAGTTTAGTAACTAAGGTATAACACAAAAATCACTACTGCTACCACCAGTAGTAATAAAACAGAAACACAAGGAAAAAGAATACAACTGCTCACCAAGCCCGATCCAGCCAGTGCACCCCCTAGCAGCGAACCCCCCACTACCAAAAACCTGACCATGCCGTGCACCACCAGTCCACCACCACACCCTTCCGGGTCTCTGCCCTCCGATTTCACATCCTGGGCATGACGAGCTATGGTATGGAAAAACCTCTTTGGTCAGTTTGGGTCAGGTGTCCTGTCTCTGCTTCCTCTCGTCTTCCCCTCCTCCCTGGCATAGCATGAGACTCAGAAAGTCCTTGGCCAGACCAAAACATTACCAAGCAGCAACTGAAAACACTGGTGTTATCAGCGCTGCTCCAGCTACCAAGGAGAATAATGACTGCTGCTGCTGAACCCAGGACAACCATGTTCTCAAGGTCCTGTTACTATTGATGATTTGTGTTCAACACAGCCTTGGTATGCAATATTACAGGAGTTTTGTGTCAATTTTTGTTAATCTTGGATTATTCTGTTTTTTAATTCATTACCTAGCTCTTTGAAGTGTGCACTTATTTAAGGAAAGTGAGTGTAAACACGTACTTCTTTTTCAGGGACTTTTGTATTATTTTGGTCTACACCATGAAAAGACAGCAGCATGGTGAAAAGAGATTCTGTACTATAGCTGCACTATTATTTTTACTGCAAACAAAAGGAATATGAGCAAACAATAAAAAATCATGAAAGGCTATAAGACATTGACACAAAGTCAAGTGTCTTTTTGCACATAGGGCAACTAAGTCTTTTAAAAGAAACTAAATAAAGTCAGTCATCAGCAAAATTTACTAAACTTGTTCAGTAATAATTTCTGTGACCAAATGATAAAGCTTAAATCAACAAATGTTTTATGATCTGCATATATTTTTTGAGTAGCTGGAAATTTTATGGTATCACATAAATGGTAAAAATCTAACAGTGTATTGAAGTGTTATAACTTCTTATACAGACATGTCACTTCAGTTTATATATTTATTTATTTTTCTGCTTGTTCCCTCTAGAATAATATTTGAAAACACTCATTTCTCCACCTTTGCAATCAATTCCTTTTTTTTTAATGGAGAAGTAAAAATGTTTTTATGCTGTCTTTTGAGCATGCAAACACATTATTCTATTTGAAAATATTTGCATATATATTTTTTTGATGCTGTTAAAATGGAAATACTGTGAAACTTGCAAGCCTAAGTCAGAGGGATAGAACATCAGCCTTTTTTTCCATCTATAATACAGTCTGAAAGTATTTCCATCAAAAAGAAAAAAAAAAAAAAAAAACAAACCCAAAAAAGCACACTGAAATAAACCAGTGGAAGGTCCTAAATATATTTTTCTTATATATAGGAATAATTTGTACTCCCAAAAAACTTAGCTTCACCTCAGCTGATTCAGTAAGCACACAATAATGGCAATCCAAGATGTCAGTATGGCTCTATTGGCTTAGGGCACCTCAACCAGTTTTTAAAAATGTAATTCATAAAGCTTCCCAAAATATCGGACTCATTATTATGTACATTTAAATAGTTTGTCTGAGAGCATGAAAAGTTTGAGTAATTCAATAAACATTAAATCTAAATACTATGCATGCAATCTCATCAGAAGCCTGCATACAAAAACATTGCTCAATGTCCAATTGGAAAACAGTAACAATTGGTGTCCTCGGGGATTGGTGTTGGGAATACCTTGTTCAACATCTTTGTCAGTGTCATGGACAAGTGGAATTGAGTGCACCCTCAGTAAGTTTGCCGATGACACCAAGCTGTGTGTCTCAGTTGATATGCTGGAGGGAAGGAATACCAACCTCACGACATTTAACCAAGCCAAGTGCAAGGTCCTACAACTGGGTCAGGGCAATCCCAGGTGCAGCTACAGGTTGGGCAGGGAAGAGATTCAGAGCAGCCCTGTGCAGAAGGACTTGGGGGTGCTGGTTGGTGAGAAACTTAACTAAGTAAGCTTCAGTGTGTGCTCGCAGCCCAGAAAGAAAACCATGTCCCGGGCTGCATCAAAAAAAGGGTGACTAGCAGGTCAAAGGAGGTGATCCTGCCCCTCGACTCTGCTCTCACTGAGACCTCACTTGGAGTATTGTATGCAGTTCTGTTGTCCTCAGCATCAAAAGGACATGGAACTGTTGGAACAAGTCCAGAGGAGGCCATGAGGAAGATATGGGACCTGGAGCACCTCCCATATGAAGACAGGCTGAGAAAGTTGGGTCTGTTGAGCCTGGAGAAGAGAAGGCTGCATGGAGACCTCATAGCAGCGTTCCAATATCTGAAAGGGGCCTATAGGGATGCTGGGGAGGGAACTCTTCATGAGGGACTGTAGTGGTAGGACAAGGGGTAACGAGTTCAAACTTAAATGGGGGAATTTTAGATTAGATATAAGGAAGAAGTTCTTTAATGTGAGGGTGAGGGTGGTGAGGCATTGGAATGGGTTGCCCAGGGAAGTTGTTAATGCTCCATCGCTGGTGGTGTTCAAGGCCAGGTTGGACAGAGCCTTGGGTGACATGGTTTAGTTGGAGGTGTCCCTGCCCATGGCAGGCGGATGGAACTAGATGATCTTACAGTCCTTTCCAACTCTAACCATTCTATGATTCTGTGATTCTATGAATAAGTTCTGCAGCTAGGTAGGATTGTTTTCCAACTTCCTAGATCCTTTTCAGTTTTGACATGTGATCAGGTTTTTATGTATAATAACTTATATATTTTTAGGCTAAAAGAATAACAGGAAGAAAAAAGCAATATATAGTTTATGCAAGAGCACAAGAACATACTTGTGTTCACGCATAAACAAAATAAGCATCAACAAAAGAATCAATGAAAATTTTATATATATCTTTATACATAATTTATTTTTTATATATAATAACTTAATTTTTTGTTAGGTTGAATGAGTAACAAGTAGCAAAAAGCAATACAGAGTCTATGCAAGCACACAAGGCATATGTTACTAACCTAACAAAATAAATATCAATTAAAAAAATTAATGAAATTTTACCTTATGTTTGCAATTGACTGGTAATTAATAATTTAGCTCAATAACTATGATTTACAGATAACCTATTTGATTTGCCATTCAATTTAAATCGTGCAGCTGAGCATAAAATCATGTTCCAAATTTTGATGTTAGAATGAATTTAGTGTAAAGTAAGGTAAAAAGACTGGCAAGCTTGCTTCCTGTTTCTAAACACATTGCTAATCCTTGGTATCACTTTTGGATTTGCAAAACAAATCGACCATATGTATAAACATTATTTCAGGGTGTATGTACAATATAATAAATTGCTACACTAGAGATAAAAGAAACAAAATGGCGAACTGGCAAAACAGAGAATATATGATTATCACTATATATATATTCTTATTATGGAAAGCTATAAAAAAATGGCAACTTCAATTAACCCATTTATACTTTTTCAATATTTTTCACCATTAGAATATACTAAGCAATGCATCAATAACACAGAAGGAAAAAATAATTAAAATTAATAAAACTGAACACACTTGATTTCATTTTCAAGTGCTTATTTGATAAGTGTGTTGATTGAGAAGCTGATGTCCTTTGAGAGACAAAAAAAACATTCACATTCAAGCATGTGAGATATTCAAGCATACTGGCTTTTTAAAACCAGCTAATGTATGTTTATATGCAAATGATGTCGCAGCTGAAATCACAAATCACATTTCATCTTTTTTAGAACAGATCCCTGAATTATGAAACCTGCTGATTCTAGAAACAGGTGGTTTTGAAACAAATATCAGACATTGTGGTTCTGAAATGCAGCCTCCCTGAGGATTTTTCAGGGTAACGAGGTAAACAATATACTCTGTGTAATCATTGCAGGTACTTTTCTTCCTTTTCTTACATGATGAAAAGCCAAATATCAGGACAAAATAAGGAGACATTAATTAACCTGCATCTCCAGTTGAATGCATCAGCTAGAAAGACTGCTTTCCACCTACACTGTGTTTTAAAATAGTATTAGAATACAATTAATTCTAAGAGCAAAAATGCATATGATGAAAAATTCCCCTCTGTAAGAAGCAGATCATTAGTAATAATATGGGGACCTTGTCTAGAGGCAATGTTTCAAAATTGTTCTGTTCTTGACTAAGTCAGTGATATAACATTGCACATTCAAACTTCTGTGAATATATTTGGGTTCAAATACATAATATAATTCAAGCCCAGGATACCTGTATCATAATACTTAGAATTCTAGATCTAAAGCTATATTAAAAAAAAAAAAAAAAAACCACAACCCTTTTGCCACTGAAGAAAATCCATATGCTTTTAATAGTGGAGTAACTGGTAGAGGAATGATTAGTATAAAAGTGTGATCTCAGGACTGCTTCTCCTATATATGTGTTTTTACCCCAAACCATCTTTCCTGTCTGAGAAGGTGAAGTTTAGTAGTCTGAATAATATTCTAATGCTTTTAAACTGAGGAAGATAAAATTTCAGCCCTACTCATAGTTATTGTTAAATGTTTTACACATAAAAATAAATAAAACCCATTAATTTAAACAGTAGTTTATTTGACTTCAGCCAGACAAATGCAGCCTCCATTGTATAGTGATGCATGTTGCCTCCGAAAAGTCTATTGACTGTAAGTGTTTGAATGACATAATCTAATTGGTCTGATATGGAAAGTAGATACCTGGAATCAGTTCAAATTCAAGTGAAGTATATCAGCTTAGCTAAACTACCAATTAAAATACTACAAAAAATCTTTTCTTGAAATTTTGAAACTGGCATTGCTCATTACTAATACTAAATTGCTAGTTCTAGAAATCATTACAGTCAATATATTGATTTTGAAAGTTCTACTTCTGTAACACTGAAGTGTTAATGTGGAGTGTTAATGTGCTTCCCTTTCAAAATCCAACTTTCTTCATGAAGTGCCATGGATCTTAAGTAAGAGTGATCTTAAGATGGGACAAAGGTAGGTTTTTTAATATCATTGTGGGTTTCAGTATGCGACTTCTGAAAATATCTTAATGATAGGAAAACAAGATTTTGTGCATTAGGTGCACATTTCTAGGTGCATATTCCCCATGGAGGTTAACAAGCCTACTATGCTTAGTAGACTGAAATGCACATATATATTGCACATATAGTGTGAAATGAAATATAATTAAGATTTTTTGTCTTATTTTAAATAATATTTTTTTTATATGTACAGTGTTGTTATGTTTCCTTGTACATAAACAGACATTCTCCTACAAGCCATAGAGAAATCACTCTAAAGGAACTGCTTTTTCTGTGTCTTTAACGGAAACATGTCATTCTTCAATTTAATAATTTTAAACGCTATGTATTAGAATTACGAGTGAATAGAGAATTGCTGCAAGCAATTTACTGATGTAAAAATTGTTGCAATAAAGGTTAGCAAAAGTTTGAAGAGTAGAAGCTTACATGATGAAAAATATTTTGGAGCAAAATATAATTTTTTTTTCAACTGCTGTAGTATGAATCCCAGAAGACAGTTATAAAGTTGTTGTTTTTTTTTTTTTTTTTTTTTTTGCATAGGAGGCACAATGTAACTTTTCTTAAAAAGGATAGCCTGGTAATCCAAAGATCCTGGAAGACAGCACTCTGTAAGAATAAAATGCACCAACAGTAAGTAATTTGTGACACAGCTGCTGAAACTTGGAGAACGCTATCATTCTCTTTCCTCATGAAATATCTATTAAAAAAAAAATGCATTAAATACAGTTCATCTGTTATGCTATGCCAGAAAAATGATTCCTAAGAGTGATATGGTGTGGACTCAAGCCACACATCAGGAGTCAAATGGCAGAATAACAAATGAAGTTTTCTGCCAAGGAGGAACAATCAAGCAGATGTTTATTCTGTAACAACTAACTGAGAAATTCCTTGAGCATAAAGATAAGGGAACTGCATAATGTTTTCCTTGATTTCTAAAAGGCACTTCATAGAGTGTGTCAAAAGGATTATTCTGCATCTCAGAGAATCACAGTATCCTACAAAGCTAAGAGCAATTACTCCTGACTTCAATAAAAATATGGAAAGCACGAAGAAAATTACTAGTTCATTCACTGATGGTTTTCTCCTCAGACGTTTCCTTTCACCTCATCTAGCCAACCATATTTTATTAGTATATCTGAGAAGGCAGCGTAAATTGAATTGTCAAAGCTGATCTTTGCTTTCTAGACTGTATTAAGCCAAAAAATTTTGGAGCCAGCTCATCAAACTCTTGAAGACGCCTTAAGATTTACATTTCAGATTAGGAAAAGGCAAGAAAATATTGCCTGAACAAAATGAATAAGCTAGTTAGAAAAAACAGTAAGTTTGAAGCAGAAACAGATGAACTGCTTCAAGTAAAAACTTTCAACAGGAAGAATCTTTGAAACAGGAGGCTGTAACAGGAGGCTTCAGCAAACAGAGACTCGAACTCTTGTGGGTTACTCTGAGCTCTAGTTTATTGCAGGAAATCATCAGGAACAGCAGCGTTGGGTCACCTCCGCAGAGAATGACCCTTACAACATGTTATTGGTGAGTTTATATAGGATTTAGAAACAAGCTAGTCAGCAAAGTATAGTTACTAAATGTCCCATGGAAATTTACAAATCTTCTAGATGTTCTCATATATTTTCCAATTCTGACAGGTTCCAGGTCTTGCTTCTTCTTTTCTTGTTCCGTGACAATAGTCCACGTTTCGGAAAAGTACAAAAGGGTCAGCAGGTTACTGATGATCATTGTCTGGTGTTCTACCTGTCTCATTTATTATCAATAGGTCATTAGTCTAGAAGAAAGGTTTCTTTATCCTCCTAAGATTATCATTTACCAACCTTTAACAGAACAATACAACTGTAAGCTTAAAGTAACCACACTCGTGATTCTGGGCTGGGGCTACACAAAGAACAAAGCTGAGTTTCTTAACTGTCAGCAGCTTACATCATCTTCGAGGACTCATGCTAAGAAGGCCTAGTTTGGTTCCTTCTGCTACAATCTTGTTAGCTGTATAGCATGAAGATGCATAAATGGTAATAAATATTCTGCAGCAGGAAACAGATATCAGAGTTTAACCTTTTCAGCAATAATAATCTTTTTTCTTTATTCTAATATATAATTGCAAATTAAGAGGAAATAAATATGCTTTTTATTCTGCATGACTTAGGATAATTCCACATGACACGAACATGAAGTACATGAAGAAAGAAAAACATCTTCTAAAAAAATACCAGACAGACTGGATTATCTTTAAAAGAACTACTTAGCAAACTTTGACACAAGGAGTAGTTAAAAGAGCTAGAGGTCTGAAAATAAAAGGAAAATACACATACTGTAACCACAATGTGCTTGTTATATGTCATGGGTTCAGCAGCAGCAGTCATTTTTCTCCTTGGTAGTTGGTGCAGCACTGTGTTTTTAATTTTGTGCCTGGGAACTGTGCTGATAACACCAGTGTTTTCAGTTACTGCTTGCTGATGTTTCGTCTGGCCAAGGACTTTCTGAGCCTCATGCTATGCCAGGGAGGAGGGGGAGCTGGGAAAAAGCAGAGACAGGACATCCTGACCCTAACTGACCAAAGAGGTTATTCCATACCACAGAACATCATGCCCAGGATGTGAACATGGAGGGCAGAGACCCAGAAGGGTGTGGTGGTGGGACTGGTGGTGCACGGCATGGTCAGGTTTCTGGTACTGGGGGGTTCGCTGCTGGGGGGTGCACTGGCTGGATCGGGCTTGGTGAGCAGTTGTATTCTTTTTCCTTGTGTTTCTGTTGTATTATTACTGGTGGTAGCAGTAGTGATTTGTGTTATGCCTTAGTTACTAAACTGTTCTTATCTCAGCCTGTGCGAGTTGAATTCTTTTGATTCTCTTCCCCATATCCCCCGTGACTGGGGGAAGAAAGAGGGGGAGTGAGTGAGTGAGTGAGTGAGTGAGTGAGTAAAACTGCATGGGTGGGGGGCTTAAACCACGACGCTATAAGGTTCATTTCTCTTGAGAGGGATAAAGGTATTTAAACTGAAGCAGAATGTTAGTGGAAAGGAAAGTGAGCATAAATGGAATGTGAATCTATTTAAGATCAAATTGGGAAAATTTCCTGGGTACAATGTAATAAAAGTTTTTAAATAATCATTAGAGTTTGACTACCTCTGAAGGTATGTCTAGAAATGTTACTGGTTTTCAGGAAGAAGCTAAAAGTTTTAAAAAGGATTCTTGTGGTAGTACTTTGCAGCGGTAATAAATGGCCCCTGTTTCCTTTTTTCCTAATTCTGTGCCCTGAACCACATAAGAAAATATCATTAGAGAAACCATTTGACTTTTACAACCAGAAAAGTTTAATCATATGCAGAGGCAGGTTTACTAAGAGTATTTAGACATTTGTATGATATTGTGCATTGCTTATATTTTATATATCATGCGAACTGTATCATCAAGCAATATTTTCTAATACAAAATTATCTGAACCAGAACTCAGAATATATTCATAGCATTCTTGACTCGCAACCTTTTACTGCAAGTTTGTACTCTGTGAAGTGAGTGCAATGGTTGTTCCAATGTAACATTTATTTATTTACACTTTTTCAATTTGAAAATAGAATGATTGTATTAGTCTTATTTTTGCATTTACAAAATTTATTTTTCTTTTGGAGGACATGCATAGCAATACAATATACAGTAACTGAAAAATAAGCATGAAGAGTACTGGAGATACAGTAAGTTTCCATTAAATTGATTTATCCTGAGAAATTCTAGGGGAAGAAACTTAAGGATGGGCGATTAACTGTACGTTAAACCAAGTTATAACAATGTATTTTGTAGTTCTAAAGCTACCAGCAAGCTGAATTCTTTCTTGATGTTGAAAAGGAAATGCTATTGAAATCATGTGAGCCAATTTCTTGCATTTAATATATCAAATATCAAATATAAATGCACAACTTTAAAAGATATGAACTGAACTACAAAGCATGGATATGAAAAACAAATTTAACAAGGCATCTATTCCGTTCCTTTTTTCTACTGTAAAGCTCTATGTGTGTATAAAAATATATATGAACGTTGCTGATTTCTTTGTTGTTTCTTTTAACCTCCACCTATCTGTAATTAAATGAAGAAAATTAAGGAAAATGGAAACACTAATAGTTTCCACAATAGAAATTTGTGTGATGGTGATTATGCCCCTTGCTCCCAAAATGCTTTGCATGATAATAAAACACACACACACAAAAAAAAAAAAAAAAAAAAAATCTGGTTGCTAGGTAATTATGTTTGCCACTGAGCAAAAGGGGAAAAAAACCCCGCACACACTACCAAGGAGAAACATTTTTAGTGTAAATTGTGCTGTACCAAAGAGAACCAATGTGAAAAAATTTCACAGACTTTGAAAATGCTTCATCCTGTTCTTAGGCAAGAATTAAGCCTGTTCTTGAGATGTATGACCAAATACCACAATGCCCAGAGAAAGCAATTGTTCATACACTGTACCTGTCTAGAAATACAAAGAAAGTATGACTCTTCTGAATATCCCAATTGGAATTCTATTCTACTAGTTTTTACCTTTTTCTGGGAAGGTGATACCTTCCCATCTATTTTTATTGAGAAGTGAACAGTATAACTAAACATGGGGTAGAAAATAACTCAATGTCAAATACAGTGGGTGGTATGGGCATCACTTTATGATTCTTTTGAAAACAAGAAGCCACAAAACATGTAAAATTTAGGTAAAGAAAAGCTTTTTCAGCTTTGTGACAAGAAACACTGTAAGCAGAAGCTGCAGTGTATGTGACAGGAAATTGAAAGGCTAAAACCCATAAAATCATCGTTTACTGCAAAACCTTTCAATACAGGCAGAACGGTACACAAGAGGATTAAACAAAATTTCCTCAGAAATATTCCTTTCCCTGCTGTTTTGGATGCAAGCAAAGTAACCTGGGCAATTATTAACATTCTGGGTATGCAAGCTCTAAAGAAGAATCAACTTATAAAATGGATTCAAATCATAACATCAACAAAGTACAATAGAATAGCTTATTATTGAAAATTTGTAAAAAGCATCATAATTGGTGTAGTTGCAGTAGATGGAATCTCTGTGTTCAAAACCAGCAAAATTTTGCTTTATAGCAATAATTTTGAAGTGTGTGGTAGTAGAAATGGCATAAAATGCATTTAATGAATCAGGAAGTCCATTACTGCAAAGGACAAGGCTTTGTTGAAGGTTTTGTATAAAATATTAAGACGCTGTTTCTGAGTATTGAAAGACTATAAACTCTCTATCATGAATCTATTTTCTGTACTGTAGCTTCAAAACACAAAAACCTTAAGCTTCAGATAAATTAGATCTATTTCCCAAACTTCTATGGAAAGTAAGAGGTCTTGTTTACAAAGACAGATGGCAGAAGACACAAAACATACAGACAAGGAAAGAAGTGGAGAAATGATGCAAAAATAGAAAAGGCAGTATGAGTACAGATAAAGAAAAGATACATTTAGTAGTATGATAAAAAATCTGAATTATATTGCCATTTTAACACTACTGCAGTAGGTAAAGAATAGAGAAAAAATGTAGGAAAAATGAAGAAGCAATAAGATGAAATGAAAGAACAGATCTCCACAGATTTAAAAAGATTGTACTATCTTTCAAAATTTCAAAGTATCTTTCAGAAGAAGAAAAAACTCCAATGTATACCAAAATTAATTTTGCTTAATTTAGGTTAGTTTAAATTTTTTGTAAGAAAATTAGCAAGATACCTCAAATCTCTCGAGAGGATTTATTAAAACTTTCCTTCTTGCTATAATTATTATAGATTCTGACTAAAATAAACAATATTGGTCATCAGTAAACTTCTACTTTCAGCATTTTGATTGCAGCAATATTCTTAAATTTAATTTGGATGGACATATGTGAGGGAAAAAAAGAAGAAAGGAGTTTAAAAAATGATATCACCATACTATGTGGCTTTACTAAATCCTAACTATCTTGTGGTAACCAAATGCCTAATTATCAAAGTGACAGAAAATAAAAATAGCTCTTGAAGTCTGCAAAGGAGATGTTAAGGTAATTGGTTCACATAGGTAAATGAATTATTTAGAACCTAAAATGAAGTTCCAGCTGCAAAATTAGCCATCAGCTCCAAAGAAAGATGTCAAATTTTTAGTCAAAATATCTGAATTTTAATTTTTTTAACAATAATTATATTAAAGCACTTAGTGGTAAATTTTTACAGGAAAAAAATAAAAGATCTTCTGGGGGGATAGTGGGTGGGTTGAAAGGGAGAAAAGTCCTTGCTATGAGTTTCACACTGTGAAACCAAAGCTGGATTTATACACCATCATATTTCAACATCAACCTATAAGTTAATATCTGTTATTCTTAAGTCAATAAGGAATGTAAAAGGACATTTATCCAAACATATCTTTGACTTATAAATATTATAATTTTGACCAAATAGTTTAAAATCCATCAAAATTTTCCCATAACTGTGCACCAATAAGACCTGATTGCCCCTGTCCAGTCCCCCCAAATTGTCCAAGGTGCAGAACCCCAAGTCATACCCCAGGACCATCTACCCCTGCCCCAGTGATGCTGCAGCAAGCCCTGTCTCCATCTCCCCACAGCCTGGCCTTGTAACGTCAAGGGCCCCAAAGAGCTGGGCCTGCACACAGGCCCACATTGTGGACTGGCCTTGGCCTAGTCTCATCCCCAGGGAGATGCCTGATGCCAAGGGCTGGAGTTGCTCCTAATGCTCCTGTCTGCCCTGCTCCCTGACAGCTGCATTTTTATTATCCCAGGGTTCTAGATTCAAGAACTTGAAGTGTTAATGAAAGGTTTCATCAGTACTCCTGTAGTATAAAGTCTTTCTAGTTAAGCTGCAATATTAAAAATTACTGCATGAAAAAAAATATTATAAAGCCAAATGGGTTTGATATACCCCTTTTTTATTGACTTTGTGACTCATTGTTCCAAATCCTGAAATGCCTTCATTTTAAGTATAATGATAATATAAAAATGTGCACATTATACTTGTTGGCTGATAAAAAACTGGACATAAGCCCGCAGTGTGTACTTGCAGCCCAGAAAGCCAACCGTATCCTGGACTGCATCAAAAGGATCACGACCAGCAGGTCGAGGGAGGTGATCCTGCCCCTCTACTCTGCTCTTGTAAGACCTCACTTGGAGTATTGTGTGCAGCTCTGGTGTCCTCCACATAAAAGGACATGGAACTGTTGGAACAAGTCCAAAGGAGGGTCACGAGGATGATGAGGGGACTGGAGCACCTCCCATATGAAGATAGGCTGAGAAAGTTGGGTCTGTTGAGCCTGGAGAAGAGAAGGCTGCCTGGAGACCTCCTAGCACCCTCCAGTATCTGAAGGGGGCCTACAAGGATGCTGGAGAGGGACTCTTCATCAGGGACTGTAATGATAGGACAAGGGGTAACGGGCTTTAACTAAAGCAGGGAAAGTTCAGATTAGATATAAGGAAGAAGTTCTTTACTATGAGGGTGGTGAGGCACTGAAACAGGCCGCTCAAAGAAGTGATAAATGCTCCATTTCATTCACCCCAGGAAGCTGAAGGGTTTATGGGTTGACAAGCAGCAGTTCTGAAAAGAGGTAAGAAATGCCATGGCAGTGAAATGTTACACCAACAATCAAATTCATCAATATCAAAGACGCTGCCTTCACAAAAAGACGTCTATCTTACACTTTATAATAGAGTTATGTCACCAGTGGAGAGACACAGTTTTAATGCAAACAGAAATATTTAAATAAAAGTTGAAGAAAAGGATATGTTGTGAGCTTTTTCTGGCTATTTCTGAACACATTTTTTTTTTTTTTTTTTATGTAGCATTTCCCCATAGATGAAAGAGTCTTCTGCATTCTCCTCATTTGAATATGAGTCCAAATATTTTTGGACATTCTCATTTATAATGTCTTATTATCAGGGGATTATAATATAATATAATATAATATAATATAATATAATATAATATAACATAACATAATATAATATAATACAATATAATACAATATAATATAATACAATATAATATAATAACTTATAAATAGCTCAGCAGCTTTTTTTTTTCTTAAATTATTCGAGAAAGTTCTGATGAGAACAGAAATTACGGCTACTGCAATTTAAACCTATAAAATCCAGTAAAATAATGTATCATAAGATTTATGTAAATAGAGAGTTATCTGGGTTATCTAAGAAAATAGAACTTGATTCATTATTGCCTTTAGGCAAATATATCCCAGGAGGACTAGAGTGAATAGGAATGATTTGTGGTACATAAGAACTTTATCAATGTTGCAAATGTCAGCTTGTAATCAACTTGGAAAATTGCAGAGGTCTCCAAATAGTATTAAAAATCTTCTGAATATGAGAAACAATTTGTTTTTGCAACTGTTACTGCTGCACCCATTTGCAGAACAAATCTCATTAATGATATTTTGTAAACTTGGTAAGGTGATGCAGTATCTTGTTAGCACATTTCCATTTAATTAGTCTTTGATGCAATATTTGTAGAATACAGAAAAATAAAGTAATAATTTAATTGTAACTACAATTCTAGAAATATCTTTTAATTGAAACTGGAACACAGCTAATGTTTTCTCCACAGAAATGTATACAGAAGAATTGTTGAAAACATGCATACATCAAATCATTTCCATTATTTCTTTTAAGACCAGTAGTACTGTAATTATGTTGGATACTATAAAATCCTAAATACTTTAATATTTCCACCTGTATTTTTATTATCTTGGGAACTGGTTTAAAGAAGAGCTTGAAATTTTAATAAAAGTTTTCATCCATACACCTCTAATATAAAGTCTTTCTAATCAAGTTGTGATATTTAAAAATTATTGTGTATAAGACATGCAATGATGAAATTATATGGGCTTGTTATATCCATTTTTTAATTACAGTTGTTTGATATCAGCAACACGCTTTCTAATTCGTATCTACGACTTCAGTTTCAGTGTGGATTTTTATAAGGTGCATGTTTTCTGTATCTACAGAATAATTCTATTTCATGTTTTAAATATTTTTCAGGCACCTTACTTTGATTCTCATCTATGCATTTGTTTGGTCCCCTGGTGCTTAATTCAAAGGTGATGTTATTTCAATCATTATAGCCTATCTTGTGTTCACGGGGTGTGGAATAATTAGGAATTAAATTTATATTCGAAATGCAGCATTGTCCACACATAAGGGAAAAACGGACTTTCAGGGCCTCTCGGGGCAGGATGCAGACACCCTAGAATGTGCACTCCACAGCGGTTCCCATGCATACACAGACGGATGATGGAGTGGGATGAAGACCTCGCAGCCATAATTTGTCCTAACATCAACAAGAAACAGGAACCAGGTGGTACAAGAAACTGATAAGCTGCATACTTGCTACCCTGAGCCGGTGGCCTGTCATCTTTTGGCAGAATGCTGTCCTCTGTGTAAACTTTGCTTCATTGTAATGTCATTAGAATGCATTTGCATGCTAAAATACACTCCCATGCGCACCACCCCCCCCCCCCAAAAAAAAAAAAAAAAAAGACCACCCCCCTCTGAGCATGCACTCTGAATTTTTGGTGTCATATACCTTTAAAAGTGAAGAAAAAGAGATTTGTACCAATAATAATAAAGGTATGTATGACTAGAGTCACTCAAGCTCCACCTTGAAGGTGAAACGTAGTATAAAATGACCCAAGAGAGGGGGAATATTGGGGAAGATACCACTGTGGAAGATGATATCAACAGACTCCTGGGACAGGTCGATGGGCTGGACCTCTCTTCCCTCCCTCCCCCCCCCCAGGAGGGACTCCTGTGTGTAAGACTTGCGCTGTATCCAGTGCTTCCCTGAGAAAACTTAGAATCTCTATAGAGTTACTTTTCACTGTTATCTTTATATTTTAGAGCCAGGCTGTGTTAACTTTATCTAGTGCTTGCGTCCATGTAACTATTATTCGCACATGCTTTTGCAGACAGTACTTGTCACTGGCAATCCCTAAGAACCTGTATCCGTTGCCTCAATAAACTGCACTGTTTCGGTAGCCAACCACCACTATCAGTGAATCCAGACCAGTGGAGGTTCAATATAGCGAACGCAATCAGACTGGTAGTTGTAGCTGATTGGACTGGGCAGCGTGGTGCATTGTTGGTGAATCCATACCAGTAGAGGCTCGATATAGCAAATGTGGTCGGACCGGTAGTTGCAGCTGATTGGACTGGACAGTGTGGTGCATTGTCAGTGAATCAGTAGAGGTTCGATACAGCAAACGCGACTGGACTGGTAGTTGCATATTGGAGCCGTTCTCAGCCCTTCTAATAAATCAAGGGGGTTTATTTTCTCTCTTTTAACGCAACAGGGGATACTACCAGTATAAAGATTCCCCCTGCATAAAATACAGACATTAGGGACTATTGCATTTATGTAAATCTAGTTCACTGAATTTTTTTATCCTGTAAAATAAACATCACCTAAGACCAATCTTTTCTGCTTCTGATGTTAATTTTTTAGATTTTAAAATGGCAGATTTATGAAAGAATACTGTGGAAAGTTACTTTTTACAATAAATACTTTGTTAAGTAAAAATAATAAAGTCTCTTTTTTTTTTTCCTTCATTCTTGACTTTGGTATAATCCTGCTTGAATAACAGGACGTAAGTCCAGCAACCTGATTTTTCCTTAATATCATGAATGTTTTAATGTTTACATAATCCTAAAAACTATTAAGAAGTAAAAATATACTGCAGAGTAGGATTCTGATAAATATGCTGGATGAACTAATCTGGTTACCTGGAAATTGCCATTATCAAGAGGTTAATACACTTTTTAAATTTTTAATATACTGCAATTTTAAAAGAAGGAAAAATAAATTAGCACTTATAAAGTCTCATGAGCTCAGTTAGGAAATACCTTGCACCCACTAGTGAATAAAGTTATGAATGACTGAACTTTGGTTGCTTAGGGACTTCTGGTTTCATCTAATTAATGGCACAAGCTAATGAACAAGACACTTGTGCTCTGAAGGCACATTTAAACCGGTATTGGGATAATTTTTAAAAACCTCACCTCTCTCACTACAGATAACTTAATATGGGAAGGTGTTATATAGTGCTTATATTATGGAGCAGACATAATTTTTGTTATAAATACAGAAAAAAATATAAAGATTTATCATGGAAAAGATTTAGAAGAAATTATATTCTGTCTGTGTTTTAATATTTTATGCCACATTTTAACAACTATTTCAGTAGGACTATGCAGTCCAGAATTAAAAGAAATACCAGTGGGAAGGAAGTAAAATTTTAAAAATCCAAAATTAAACTTTGTTTGCCATCTTTCCAGCTCATACTGATTTCAATGAGATTCATAGGCAGTCAGGGTGCCTGAAAAAGCAGGCATTTAGACTGAGATGCTTGAGTATATAAGCGTTATTCTTTCATACATAGCTTTTTTGACCTATGTAGTTTGGAGAACAGGTACTTTAAGAGAATCATGTCCCTGTGTGCAGTCTTGAAGAATCAGAACACGAAACTTTAAACCTCTTGTAATTATCTTAAAGCTTGTTTTAAGGACATGTTCCACATAAATACATATGAATTCACAGAATATGTGTGTGTATGCATAGATATATATAAAAATGCATATTTATGAAATTAAATAGAAAGATAGCTACTGCCATATCTTAAGCTCTCAATTAATATAGGAAAGTGAAGTTTATGCCTGAAGATAATTGAAGTTCAGACGGTGTTGTTAGTGGGAAACCACTAAACTAGGACTACAGAGTACCTAATAAATGCTTGAAAATGCTTCAGAACAGAACTACCAAAAACATTTAAGGGATACAGTAGCCTGACTTTGACCTTCAAAATATATTAACAATGTACACAGCTTCTAACTCTTGTAAATCTGTTTTTATTTATATATATCCTATAAGATTATCTACAGCCAGTTTGTATCACTTCCAGAATGATTAATACAGTGGTGAAACGTTGTATACATTTCCATTGCCAGAAATATAATTCTTAAGCTTACAATAAATTAATTAATAATTTTCTTGAGAGCAAATTAATTTTATGCTATTTCAGCCTAAAATTGGGCTATGTAAGTGTCTATCATAGACTAAAAATTTAAGTTAAGAAGAAGTTTGAAAAAGAGCATGGAAGTTAGGGACAGAATGGACTTTAATGTAATGAAGGCAAGAGCTGGAATTTTTAAATTACCATTTCTGTCACCTACTTGGAAGATATACAAAAGGTCACAAAATCTTAGAATCATAAAATCCAGAGAAACCGAAACTCAAATTACTTATGGGAATTTGATTAAACCTATTCTAATTCCATTCTGTTAGAAGTGAGATCAGATCAATGTTTATTACTGTAGGAAAAATAAGACCTCATATCCCCTTTCTAAAAAAATGTCATTGTGCATTTAGAATAAGAACAGTTCTTTCTACTGATTATGCAATTTTTTCACAAAAAGATGTAAGCAAGTGCTCTATTTGTATTAAGTCCTTTATTTTGTAAAATTCTTGAGTGTCTATAAGTCACTTACGGCAACAGCAGCTGACATGTTATGAGCCTTCCAAAAATCTTGTTTAGAAGGACATGCTGTGAGATGTTTGGGATTTTTTTAACAGTCTTTTTCTTCATATAAGGAGATGTAATGCAAGATGGAATAAAAACTCTTGAAAGAAACAGCAGTTACAATATAGTCACAACAGTAGAATCACATTAATGTAAACTAATACAATTAATATTTCACCCTATATTCCACCCTATTTAACAGTAACAATGTGAACATTTCTTGGCTTGCCATTTCATAAGGAAAATTCCTTTAATTATTTCATGTGGCCATTATGCAATGATTATGTAAAAATTATGAGTATTTTATAAACTTCTAATAAGCTTAGTCTTCAACAGTCTTCGTTCATCAGTCTTATTTTTCACATAGTTATGAGTTTGAATCATATAAGACTTACAGAAGAACCTATAACTAAAGATGTCAGTATCTGTTTTGATAAAATTCAATGATTTTGGCACCCAGATAAAAGTTGAGTAAAAAACAATTATGGGTTGGGGGTTTTATTAATTCCCTATTCATATAAATTATATAACATTTGATTCTGTGATTAAATTCTGTTACTGGTAATCTCTACAGCTGAATTGCAATGTCTTTAATAGATTAATTAAATGCCTTTTAGGGTGCTTCATCTAAAGTGCTGTAAATATTTACTAAGCCAGTTTTATCAAAAACTTATTAAAAACTCACAAGATCATCTTAGAGTGTTTGTTTCTGAAAGGGAACTGGAGAGCAGTAATAATGTTTTCTTTATGAATGTCAAGTATGCAAAAGAAATCTAAAAGGTAGTTAGGATGTTGTACAACTACAACTTTGAAGCCATTTTTAAATATTGATACCTATTCAATATGCTGATAATTAAATTAAGCATTAAATTAATTTAAAGGTATTATTCTGTAAGCATGCAACAAAAAATTACAAGTGAAATTGTTGTAAATCCGTGCATTATTTTAAAAACTCAGTTTGCAATAATGAATGTTTTGTGCTTAGTAATTTCCGTTAAACAGCAGAAATTATCACAGATGTAGTAAGCAGCCATCCACCCTCTGAATCCTTCTACTGCGTGAACCATCCACTAATAATTTCATAGAATCATAGAATCATAGAATGGTTTGGGTTGGAAAGGCAGGGGCACCTTACTCTAGACCAGATTGCTCAAAGCCTTGTCCAGCCTGGCCCTGAACCCTTCCAGGGATGGAGCACCCACAACTTCTCTGGGCAAACTCTTCCAGTGTCTCATCACTCTCATGGTGAAGACTTTTTTCCTGATGTCTAATCTAAATCTCCCCTCTGTCAGTTTAAAGCCATTCCCCCTTGTCCTGTCACTATATGGCCTTGTCAAAAGTCCCTCTCCAGATTTCCTGTAGGGCCCTTTTCAGGTACTGGAAGACTGTTCTAAGGTCTCCTCAGAGCCTTCTCTTTTCCAGGCTGAAAAAGCCCAGCTCTCTTAGGTTGTCTTCATAGGGGAGGTGCTCCAGCCCTCTAGTCATTTATGTGGCCCTTCTCTGAACTTGCTCTGACAGCTGCATGTCCTTCTGAGCTGCAAGTTCATGCTTCTGGCTGATGTTGAACTTCTCATTAACCAATACACCCAAGTCCTTCTTGGGGCTACTCAAACCCCTACTCCCCAGGGTTGCTCTCAATCCATTCTCTTCCCAGCCTGTATTTGTGCTTGGGATTGCCACAACCCAGGTGCACTTGACCTTTTTGAACTTCATGAGACTTGCACTGCCCCACCTCTCAAGCTTGTAGAGGTCTCTCCAGCATGTCAACTGTACCCCATAGCTTGGTGTTGCTGGCAAAACTTGCTGAGGGTGCACTGTAATCTCACTTTCCATGTCACTGACTAAGATGTTAAACAGTACCAGGTCCAATACAGACCCCTGAGGGACACTACTCAGCACTAATCTTCACTTGGACATTGTGCCATTGGCCACAACTCTGAGTGCAACCATCCAGCCAATTCCTTATCCTCAGTGTGGTCCATCAGTCAAATCCATGACTCTTCAGTTTAGAGACAAGGATGCCATGTGGGACAGTGTCAAATAACTTTCAAGAGTCCAGCTAGATGGCAACAGTCATTCTTTCCTTATCCACCAATGCCCCATCCTAGAAGGTCACCAGATCAGTTCTTTTCTTTAATTCTGATAATTGCTGAGTCTCTGGTTCTCTGAAGTGTTAGTATGAGATACTATTCATAGCAAAGGAAAAATCCCAGAGGGGCATTATAGCTTGTCCTGGGTTCAGCTGTAACAGTTATTTTTCTCTTTCCTAGTAGCTGGTGCAATGCTTTGTTCTGGCTTTAGTCTGAGAACAATGCTGATAACACATCAATGTTTTAGTTGTTGCTCAGTAGTGCTTACCCCGATCAAGGACACTCCAGTCCCCCACACTCTGCCAGTAAGGAAGGGCATGGGAAGCCGGGAGGAATCAGAGATGGGACACCTAACCAAAAGTAGCCAAAAGGGTATTCCATACCACAGTACATCATGCCCAGTATATGAACTGGGGGGTGTTACCAAGAAGACCCAGGTCACTGCTCGGGTCTGGCTGGGTATCGGTCGGCAGGTGCTGAGCAATTTTATTGTGCATCACCCTTGTTTATTGCTTTTTTTTCTTTTTCTCTTTCCTCTTTTAGTTTTATATTCTCTCCCCTTGTTATTTCCCCGATCATTATTATTATTAGTGGTGATAGTAGTGGTTTTGTATTGCACCTTAGTTACTGGGCTATTCTTATCTCAGTCTGGGAGATTTACATTCTTTCAGGTTTCCTTCCCATCCCCCTGGGAGTGAGGGGGAAGAAACTGGGGAGTTAGAGAGCGGCTGCACAGTACTGAGTTGCTGGCTGGGCTTAAACCATGACATAGCTACATGCCTTTAGTCAAGCATACCCATATTGGTATCTAATATGAATTAACTTTTAACCTCACCGTGGTTCTCTGACATTCTGATGTCACTGATATTAAAGAAATATTAGGATTAATAGGATAATTTATAGTGGATTGAACTATGGATAAAATTTCCAAGTAATTCTTATTCCGAGTTTGAAAAGAAAAAAAACACATTTTTTTTTTCTTTTGGATTTGCCTTAAAATAAATTTTAGAGTGTTTTTTTAGTAATGTTCTGAATATTTGCGTTTGTAAAAAGAAATGGAGTTGGTATCTGCATTCAATCTTTAAATATTGTGTACAAATAGATTTCAGATAACTTTACCTAGTACAATTCATGCATTCAGAAATGTGTGGGTTCCTAGTGGTTAGAAATGTCATAGTGATGACAGTTGTCAATGAACTTCCAAACCATATAAGTACAAAATAGGTCATAATCAGTTTTGAAAACCCAGTGTAAGTGTTCAGGGAGTTTAATATTGTTAATGCCTGTTGTGGCATAGTGTCCTGTAAAAACCTTGTCATACTTATTGTTAAGTCAACTGGGCTGAAATTCAAGTCAATTCACCCAATTAAAAACATTCCTAACCCCTGTTTTCAAACTTCATGAATATGAATCATCATGGTTCATGACTATCAAACTTCATGAATATCAATCAACCTCTGAAGGTATTAGGGATATTTGAAAAAAAAAAAAATAGTGTACAGTACATTGATGAACTGAGAACATATCTACATAACCACTATCAAAAAAAATAAGAAAGACATAAGAACAGTTCACTGCTATTTTACATGTGGCTTACTTTTAAACCTTTGAATTGCCTTAACCATTGTGCTTTCTAAAACTTCTTATTGACTGTTTTCAGGCTGGATGCTATGAAGTATTTCAAAGGAGATATTGAAGGCTGTTTTCTTTAATAGCTGTAGAAATGTTTTTTTCAGCAAGATATTTCTAGAATCAAAAATAGTGAATATCCTGTGAGGGGCAGCCAAACCATCTTACTTTTTTGTCATATTTGGATTTTAAAAGATGTAAAAAAGCAAAGTTTTTATAACTGACTTTAGTTGCATCTAAATAATGTCTCTTTTTACTTCAGAAATCAAAATGTGTTAAAAAAGAGAAGGTTTATACTGTTGTTCATTTCATGAAGAGTGGATAGAATAAAGTCAAAACCAATGTCATCCAGATTTAAAAGAAAAAATATATTCATTAGCTAATATTTGACACCCAACACACTTCAGGTGGAAATTGAGGTCTGCTGAAAAAAACTTTTCAAAGGGATTTTGTTATTTTTCTCATATTTCATTGCTTAGCATACAGAGCTGGGTAGGCTTAACATGTCATTTAATCTCTGTGAGGTACACACAACTTTTCACAAAAAAGGCATTGCTTACTATGTGCTTTCAGCAAACCACCTCTCATTTTAGAAATCAGTAGAAACTACACACTGTGAGAAATAATTGACAGCCTTCTAAAAATCTAAACAGCCATACAAACTAAAATATTAGAACATCACATCAGGCTTCTCTCGAACAACTGTGCCAAAAAATGCATTTAGCACCTCCACCTCCATAATGACAAATTACTTCTGGTTCCATATGTCATAATTTTTCATAGCAATGCAACTTGTGTAAGAGTTTTAGAAGATGTACTACAGTTAAAAATTATAGCTAAGGCCTTTCTGTTCTTCCTTTCCTTCTTCCTCATTTCCATTCTCATTCAACACCAATCACAGTTACTAAATTTCCTACGGAATGGTATTCCACAGAAAAATAATCCATAATAGAGACCAGTGCTTTCTGTCTTGATACAATGATTTGACACTGTGACATCTTTGTCTCTAAATTGGAGCGACATAAATTCGATAGATGGACCACTCAATGGTTAAAGAACTGGCTGGATGGCCACACGCAAAGAGCTGTTGACAATGGTTCAATGTCCAGCTGGAGACCAGTAACGGGTGGTGTCCCTCAGGGATCAGTGTTGGGATCGGTCTTATTCAACGTCTTTGTTAGTGACATGGACAGTGGGATTGAGTGTGCCCTCAGCAAGTTTGCCGATGATACCAAGCTGTGTGGTTCGCTTAATATGCTGGAGGGAAGGGATGCCATCCAGAGGGACCTTGACATGCTTGTGAGGTGGGCTGATGCTAACCTTATGAAGTTTAACCACGCCAAGTGCAAGGTTCTACACCTGCATCAGGGCAATCCCAGGCGCAGCTACAGCTTGGGTAGAGAAGAGGTTGAGAGCAGCCCTGCAGAGAAGGACTTGGGGGTGTTGGTTGATGAAAAAATGAGCATGAGCTGGCTTCAGTGTACGCTTGCAGCCCAGAAAGCCAACCGTATCCTGGACTGCATCAAAAGGAGCACGACCAGCAGGTCGAGGGAGGTGATCCTGCCCCTCTACTCTGCCCTTGGGAGACCTCACTTGGAGTATTGTGCGCAGTTCTGGTGTCCTCCACATAAAAAGCACATGGAACTGTTGGAACAAGTCCAAAGGAGGGCCACGAGGATGATGATGTGACTGGAGCACCTCCCGTATGAAGATAGGCTGAGAAAGTTGGGTCTGTTGAGCCTGGAGAAGAGCAGGCTGCATGGAGACCTTGTAGCAGCCTTCCAGTATCTGAAGGGTGCCTATAGGGATGGTGGGGAGGGACTCTTCATCAGGGACTGTAGTGATAGGACAAGGGGTAACGGGTTCAAACTTAAACAGGGGAAGTTTAGGTTGGATATAAGGAGGAAGTTCTTTAGTGTAAGGGTGGTGAGGCACTGGAATGGGCTGCCCAGAGAAGTTGTGAATGCTCCATCGCTGGTAGTGTTCAAGTCCAGGTTGGACAGGAGTCTTGGGTGACATAGTTTAGTGTGAGGTGTCCCCGCTCATGGCAGGGGGGTTGGAATTAGATGATCTTAAGGTCTTTTCCAGCCTTAACTGTTCTTTGAATCTAAGATTTTTAAACCACCTACATATAAAAAAAGATCTGTTCAACTTTAACTGTCTTAGCACCACCTATTAATCATAGATTTTAATATGAGTTACTACTATAATCTCTGCCTTTCCTTTTTCAGCAAAAAAAAATTTCCAAAAAGCATAGTCTCTTAAAAATATCATACTTCTGACTCAGCAAACTCCACTGATGTGTTGGAACACTGACTACTAGTAATCCTCACCTCAGTATGTCTCCATAATGAGTGTTTTGATTGCAAATGTGGAAAATTATCTATCCTGTGAAAGTGACAGAGGGTGTAGCCTCCATCAAATTCTCATATTTTGTTTATGATTCTTTATCATCCCTTTCTGGAAATTTAGAAATCTCCTCCAGCAAAAGAGCCAAAATCATACTTGTCTTGAGCAATTTAATGCCATTTGGAAAACTTTAGCAATCAGATGATTGCATTCTTTTTCACTGAAATGAAAATGTTATCTTCTTCCAAGTCTATTACAGAATTTATGTCTACAAGAGAAAAAATAAATACCAGAAAAGCATGTAGATCGCAATTGAAGAATTCACCCCTAAAATAAATGTTCTCTTAATTCAGAGTAGGAATCTGAACTACATAAAGGATAATCACCACGAGCACTCAACTTCTTAGGTTTGCCTAAGATTGTGTATGAATAGCTATTAATAAAAAAAAAAAGCAGAGAAAAAAAATTTGAAATTTTCAGGATGGACATAGACACATCTGGAATGCAGTAGACATTATTTATTTTCTGTCCACTTTTGTGGACTTTTGGATCTTTCCCATTCTTCTTCTATTGCCTTCATAAAGGAGGAGATACTAAGATTTCATTGAAACCCAGAAAGACCAGTGTTAGAGTAGAACATAGTAAAGCAATAAAACAAAACAGATTTGAAAGTACAAAAATGAAAATTAATTAAAAAAAATATGTAAATATTGTATTTTAAATAGTCCATGTTAGCCCTTTGTCTGTCCATGCTCCAAAGTAGTTCAAGGAATCAGTATTGACATAAATTAAGGATAGTTTTCTTATTAACTGTTCAGTTCAGTTTCCCAGCTTATTCGGAGTATGTTTCTAAAGCAGCATCATTGAAGAAATTCCTAAGAGAATGCTAATGCAAATAAATTTCTTACCATAGTTAACCAACAAAATAAAAAAAGAAAGTTGTGCTATTTAAAGCTGAAGACAGATTATTCCTTTTGTTACCAAATTAACTGGTGCTGTGACAGCACTGAACAAGACCTCTTGGGGAAATTCAATAGGTACCCGCACACACATAAGGATAGGGCCACTAGGATAGAAAACATGCTTCACTTGTTATACAACTTGCACTGGTTCTACAGAAGCATCTCTCGTTATCTTATAGTACTATCTGAGTAGTGGCTGTTCCCTGGTAAACTTAAAAAAGAATGTGACAAAATTTGATTCCTAATATTTAAAGTAAATGTGTACATATACATTTATGTACATATCCTCTGGATAATTCTAAATTGGCTTTAACCTTTAATATTCACTTGTGAAAAAATAGCTTTAAATTAACATCCAACAGTTATTCCAAAAACTTTAATTTCTTGATCATCTAATTAGTAAATGTAGACCCAAAGCCATATTACCTATAGTATAGTTTGTACAGTAGGAAATTAAGCAGAATTTCTCATCAAGTGTTTCTGGATTTTGAGAAAAACACAACTCTTATTTTGTTTGGATAGAATAAAAGCTGAACTAAGATTCAAATCAGAAAATGTAATGAAATATTAAACTTACAAACTGTACACAAAACATTCTTGGACTTCATGGAATGAATACACTACAGAATCAGTCTTGTACTTGCTTTCTAAAAAGCCATGACCAAGAGTTACTCAGTGAAAAATAAAAGCCTGTTCTTCTAAACTAAAAGTAAACTAGAAACATATAGAATATATTATTAACAATAATAACATGGTTTATTACTCTTAATGATTTATGCTAAGCAAGTTAATCTAGCTGAAGGCCAGCACAGACAATTGGTCTGTCTGATAAGAAACATCTATCCTAATCATCATGAACAGGGTTTTTAAAAATGCAATAACAAAAGCAAAGGAGAGCAACTAAATATCTCGTTTGCAGAGGAAAAGCAGAATATCAGATCACTTGCATAAATTTCTTTTAAGAAGTGTGATGAGGAAGCAATGGGTCAGACCTTCTACAAGGCATCCTTAGTGTGATGTGTGAATTCAGAAATAAGGAAACTCTACAGGTGCCTGAAAGGTACTCTTTACGCTTCCTGTTACTTCATAACAATGTAATCACATAAAAAACACAACTAAAAACTAGATTACTGTGTAGGATTAATAGTTTCAGAGCAACTGCAAGATCTTCATGAACAAACTGTTGTACATGAAGTTGCTTCCACTTCAACAGGAATATTAAAAGACCCTGAATCAGCTCAGAAATTGTTTTCAGGAAAAAAGATTTTAAAGTGTCCCTGGTTTTTTTTGTGTGCGTGCGTGTTTTTTTTTTTTTGTTGGTTTTTTTTTTGTAGGTTTTTGTGGTTTTTTTTTCTTTTTTTTGTTTGTTTTTCTTTTTTTTAAGAATTAAGGGAAAGTGCATGTTTTTCTTATTATTTTTCAAATGTAATTTCATCAGTTCTGCTTCTGTGATCAAATACTATACACTTGCTACAGTAAATTGTCAGAGGAAAAAGCAGGATATCTGGAAGAGGCAAGCAAGAGTGATGGAAATGTCCCTAAAATCATTCATATAAAAATTCTTTGTTTCTCATAGGTCATGTTACAACATTGTATAGCATTCCTTCTTGGCAGTTGTATTTTAAGATATTCATTTTACATGTAACATATCTAATGTTGCTTATAATGAGGGGTTTGTCTTTCTTCACTATGGTTTGCAATTTTATTTAGAAAACAGAAGTACATCCTGAAAGAGGTCAATATTTTAAAACATATGATTTCTCTCCTTAATTTTTTTTTCTTTAGGTTCTTTTATGCCATATCAAATGTCCACATCTCAAATCCATTTAATCCTTCAACTTACTATTTGAAAAGCACTGCTTATGTGTCTGTCTTTAATATATCTCAAATTACTTGAAGGTAAGATGCACAGAAAATATTTATCCAGGGAAATTTTCTGACAGAAACATTACTTTCTTGGTATCCTCACTGGTATTAACAATTACTGGTCACTTAGATCTACTTGTACATATACACAAGCCTATTTCGTGAACTATCACAGATTATCATAAACTTCTGAAGAGTTTATGATCTTCTTAGTCTCAAAGAATTTTTCGTTGCATCAGAACACTTTGTCCTTAAATTTGAGTGAGAAAATAAATTTAAGTGGGAAAATTCACTTCATAAAAGATGCATTTTTCCTTTGTTTAGTTTATTTTAAGTAGTGGTACTTCAGTTCAGAGGGCCTTGATAATTTGTAGTCACCCATGCTGTCGCGCATGAGAGTTTTGTTCTTAATTTGCCTTTCTAGCAAACTGCCTTAGTAATAGTTTAGCAATTAACTCAACTGATATTTGCTTATTTATGCAAAGTGAAGCCAAAAAAAATGCTGGGAGGACTGTTCTACAATAGAGTCAATAGAAGCCTAATGAGATCAGACAAGAAAATAAAGCTCATAAACTGAATCAGCAATAATCAGTGCTTGATTTTTTTGATAGTCAATTAATTTAAAGGAGAAACATTCTATCTTTTGCTTTAGCCAGGTACTTCATTTTACTACTGAGAACAGCATTTTTTTGAGCCTGTCACAAAAGACTTATTTTTCAGAAACATACATTTTCCAGCTAGCTTTTCCAAGAACTTTAATCTTCAGTTTTAACCTGCCACAAGGCATTATTTATAGCTCAAAACTAGCACTCAAAGTTTGCTGAGTGCTAAGAAATGCCTAAAACTCATTGCAGATGGGGCAAGCCTCACATTTTCTTCAATAATGCCAGGTAATCATTCAGGCATATCAGCAACTATTCACACTTCTGAGCCCTTTCTTTCAGCTTTTCTTGGTAGATACTGAGAAAAACTAAGAAAGTGGTTAATAGGATCATCTATCCTTAAGATTATTTTTGCTCAATATCAAATAGCATGCTACTCATGGACAGGCTCATTAATTCTTTACAAGGATTAATTAAGACTGCATAACTGTTACAACCTTATTTTCTGCCATTGCTTACTTTCTTGTATTCCCTAACCTATCTAGAAATGTAATGTTACAATTCCTTATGGCAAGGTATAAAAACTAGACACCCTATAAGATGCCTATAATTAACAGCGTTATATCTTTTCAAGTTTCTGCAATTATCTTTTTCTAGAAAATCAAATTAATGATTCTCAATATCCTTTTCTAGTTTTAGCTAGAATTGGACTTTGACTTTTTTGTCATTTAGTGCTTAACCAGTTTTCATACTACATTCTCTGTTGTTTCCAATTCTTGTAGAAGTTCTTCATTTTTTCATCTTGATCTTCCTGAACGAAGAGCTGATGTGCCAATAGGTCGATAACTTCAGTCAGCTATCCTAGGCTCCCTTCATCGTTGTGGATGCTTGCCAGGGGATTCTGCCTATCAATTCCCTGAATAGGCTAAAAATCTCTTCTCCAGAAGTCCAGAGTCCTGACTCTCCTGTTTACCTTCCCAGCTTTCTTGTGGACCTTGAACTCAGTTATCTTGCAATTGCTGCAGCTCAAACAGCCATTTATCATTGATGCCATCATGGTTGAGCGGCAAGATGTAGTAGTCAGGAGCACATGAAGCTCAGTGAGCCTTATGCAGTGCTGATGTAAATACATTGTTGCTTCAAGTGGTGCTAGATACATCAGGCAAACAAATGCCTCTGTCCCAGAGAGGAGGTAATCAGCTGCCACTAGCGCCTTTTACTTCCTCTTCTCTGGACTGATCCTAATTTGAAATTTGACCCGCAGTCCTCCTGTTTGAATTTATTTCTTCTGCCTTCTTGTCAAGACCATGGCCCTAAACATTGTAGATGAAGCCTTGCTTCTACTGCCACGAATCACAAGCTTCTATCTTGCATCTGCCGAGTAGTTAATGTCTTCTGCTGTTCTGTTCAGCAGTGGCCATATCAAACTTCACATGCCTGTTGTCTTAGACTACTGCCACTGAAGAGTTTGTGAATGTCCTATTGTTTTCTTCTTTATCATTCCTAATGCAAAGAAGCAGGGTCCCTTTCTCATACATCTCCCTCACCTAAGACTGTGCTGTATCTACCAGATTACACATTCCTGAGGGTAAGGCTTCCTTATAACAAGGAGTACCAAAATCTCCCTTCAGCCCAAGACCTAGATGGTGGGATCCATCCTCAAGAATTACAACTGAACACAGAGTGCTTCAGTACTAGAAGAAGAGATTCCAGCAGCTGAGGCAGAATAGTTCCTCCTGTGGTGTGTTGAAATTCATGGTCAATTTCTCACAGAGAGCCCTTCAGGGCTTCAAGGCTTCCAATATGCTGTTTGACGACTACAATGTGCTTTGCTCCTGTTTTACTGCCTATTCAGAAAGCTTCTCATACTCCCCAAATGCCACATAAATTAAGAAGTCAAGTAGGAGTCTGCTCCCCACTTCCAAATAAGTCAGAACCCAGCAGAGAACTTCTCACACTCTGATCTCTTTGATTCTGGTCATGGCTCACTTCACCCGTGAATGCTGGGTCTACTGTACACTGCTTCCTCCCATGACACAGGATGAAAAAATAAGTACTTTTAATTGTTTTGTTTGGTTGTGTTTTTTTTTTTAATTATTATTTTTTTTTATTTCCATTTTCACAAGGAGACATAAGGACATTTCTCTAGTTTTCTTTTGCATACCTTGTGGAAGAAAAAAAATAATATTTTTAATATTCTATTTTTTTCTTCAGTTCAGAACAAATGCCGTATTTAAAAATGTATCTGTAAATCCTGTATATTAAACATAAAACAAGCACATTTAATTAGTCATACTAAAGAAATAATACTACATCCTTTTGTTGACTATGGAAATAAAAGGCTGTTAACATGAGTAGAGTAAAAACCTGTTGAAAATTAAAGTTATTATCTCTGTCACAAAATGCCAAAGAGAATATTTTAAGAATACAGCTGCTCAAATTCTTGGATAACTACAAAATATTTTAAGCATATTTTGAAGATTTGAACCATGACATTAAAAGCTGTGGTTCCCTGCTTCACTGCAGTTGCAAAAATGTGTGACCTTGCACCAAAGGATTACTTTTGATCTCAGCACTTATATAATAAAAAAAACCCAAAATGCTGTTTCTTGGAGCTGATACATCCAGGAGGATAGCTCCATGCTTCTTTTAGAAAATGAATATTAAAAAAAGAAATGGAGAAAAATGCGAAACATCACATTTTCATCAGCTAAATGCAGAAAAAGTCAAAATGCGTTACGCTTTATGCAAACACCAAGAGTATCTCAGTAGGCTGAATTACTTTCTAGATGCAGATTAAATATTTAGACTTTATCTTTTCTTGCTTTGTGTGGTTGCTAGAACCGTTGGGTTTTTTTATACCAAAAGCTCATTACTTTTTATAATATGTTAATGATATAAGCTCAAGTGACAGTAACTATAAAGTACACTAGAATAATGCTAGGAATACATACTTATTAGTATTAGGTACTTATTAGACCTAGAATAGCAGACATTTTTCCAAGAATTTACAGAAAAGAAAATTCTAAGTTAAAAATATGTTGTTTTTTTTTTTTCTTGCGGAATATAATCTGTCATTAATGGTACAGCAGCTAGCAACTGATGTGCCATCTCCTTCTGAAGTTTCTGTAACTGTGATATATGCAGAAATATTTCCTTGATTAAAATTAAAGCTAACAGTAATAATAATAATGAAAAGGCATTGCTGTATAGCTTCAGTTATTTATAAGTGTAGCATTAGTTCCAGATTTCCCTCCCCAGTTCTAAAATACGGTGGCAACAAGTGTTTTATTTATGTAGTTAGTAAACCCTTTTTTTCCAGATTATTTACTGGAAGCACATATACATTATTTTTACGCTGTTTCAGTTTTTTTCTCTTTTCTGTATCTTCCTTCTCTGACCATATTCAAATCTTTTTCTTCATTGCAATTTTGATGGACAGAGTCATTTTCTGTTGTATAATTCAGTCTTCCTTACCTTCCTTGGCTTTCATTTGAGTGTTTCAAGTGACATTTCAGGATCTCTTAGTGCATTTCAATCTGTCATTAGGGTTTTTAATTCTACATACCTTTTCTTCTGATTCAATTATTATAATTCAATTTTTCACCTTATTAATTCAGGTTTTCTCTCTCCTAAGTAAACTTTGTGAGGACTGGGAACTCATTACCTCTGAATGTGAAAAACAACAAAAAACACCCCAAACAAACAATAGAGATGAAACATTACAATGAAAATGTCTCTAAGAAATGTAAGATCTCATGTTTTATTTGCAACTGTTTTTTAACATTAATTCTTACTCAAAACTTACTAAGCTACTTTAAGAACACAAAGACAAACTCTCTAATGCCTGTTTTATTGTAAGAGAATCAGCCAGTCACGCCTCTTAATCTATCCAACGCACCAAACAAATAGATACAAAAATTGAAAAGCCAAATAAACAAGAAATCCATCAGATGTTAACCTTAAATTTCACTCGAACTTTAAACTCTATCAGGTTTTAGACAAAGCTATCACACTGTTCCTTTTAGACACAATTGTTCTATTTAGATATGTGCAAACTTCTTTTTTTTGTGCAAAACACAACAGTCTGTCACCAAATTCTTTAGAAGTAATATACATGACCACAGCCCCTTCTAGTGAGAGAGAACACTTCTTGAATACACTCAAATGAAAGCCTTAAATTTGCTGAATACAGATTTTGCCAAACTCTTATATGTATACGTGTTCAATTTGCGTGAAATGTTAAAACATGTCTGTAATGGTTTTATCATTCAAGTACAGTAGGCAATATTTCATCACTTAAGTAAAACACATTTAATTGCTAAACAAGATTTCAAGTAACTGAACTTCATTTTAATCACAAACAAGCTGCAAGGCTATTTTCAATTACAGCAAGCTTTTTATTTTTATCCAGCTGTGTATCCCTGCTGATTCTTGAAATTACATGTAAATTGTCCCACATTTTGGAGTGCTACACCTACTGAGGCTTTTCTTTTGTCAGCTGATGAAGTATCTGTGATTAGAAACTCACTAAATTGGCATTTTTAAGATTCATTACTCCACCCTGTATATTTTTTGACTGGCTGATTGAATACGAAGAAGCTTTTGTTGCCCCAAGGGACCTTGTTCTTCCTTATCAGGCTGTTGGTAGTGCAAACTGATTAATGAGTGTCAAAATGGGCTTGTAGATTGCATCTGTTCAGCAAGAGTTCAATACCTTTGACAGGTACAGCAGTCTTGGACGCCGGCAGTCCATATCCTCACTAACAAAAATGAAAGCATTGTTCTTAGTATTTGGTAAATTAAGTAGAAAGATTGGCAAAGTAGTAAGTTAGGGATAATTGCATTTGTATTTTCAGATACAACAGTATAGGCAAATTAATATTGCTGACTTGTAAAAATTAAACTGAAGGTTCAAATACCTCCTTCAGTTCTATATACACAATCCTAGTGCACTTAGATGCAATTGAGAAAAGGATCAGTAGTTATAAAAGCTGTTTTTTCCAAGGTTAACAAGCAGTGAGTAAGTCAAATTGTGGCTTCTCACCAGATATCAAAACTACTCAGTTATGTGCTGCTGTGTCTGAGCTGACTGTGAAGATATTATGAAGGACTTTTGGTTTGCAGTAGGATAAATTATAGAATCATAGAATAGTTAGGGTTGGAAAGGACCTTAAGACCATCTAGTTCCAAATCCCCTGCCATGGGCAGGGACACATTACAATAAACCATGTCACCCAAGGCTCCATCCAACCCGGCCTTGAACACCGGCAGGGATGGAGCATTCACAGCTTCCCTGGGCAGCCCATTCCAGTGCCTCACTACCCTTACAGTAAAGTATTTCTTCCCCATATCCAATCTAAACTTCCCCTGTTTAAGTTTGAACCCGTTACCCCTCGTCCTATCACTACAGTCCCTAATGAAGAGTCCCTTCCCAGCATCCCTATAGCCCCCCTTCAGATACTGGAAGGCTGCTAGTTCTCCAGGCCGCCTTCTCTTCTCCAGGCTCAACAGCCCCGACTTTCTTATCCTATCTTCATATATATATATATTAAATGGATTTCTTCATTTCTTGGTAGCACTGCATTCAGAAGTGCATTTCCATGGCTGTGAGATGCTGCTAAAATTAACTATAAATTTAAATTACTTCAATTAAGTTAGTAATTCAATGCATAATATTAGGGGTTTTATTGTTAATATCCAGTTATTATGAAGTAAAGATAAAAATCTGTTACACTTAATAGTTGCAAGCCACATTTGTGGGTAATAATTTAAGGATTTCAAACTTCTACAAAATCAGTAACATGTTTGTTATTTTATAATACATTATTCCTTTAAATTTTCAGTGGGCTGGCACAATCAACCAATTTAAATAAATTTATAATTAGTCATCTTAATTAATCCCCTCACCACAGAAGTGGTAGAACCACTGTCCTGAAAGTATTCAAAAACCATGTAGATGAGACCCTCAGTGATATGGTTTAGTGGTGGTCTTGGCAGCCCTGGGATAATAGCTGGACTTGATGATCTTAAAGGTCTTTTTCAACCTAGCTGATTCTATGATGCTATCTATGAATTGTATTCATCTAAGCAAGAATTGTTCAGTAATATGAGAAAAAAATTATCATTTTACAAAACTATCAGACGCTCGTTTAAATCAAGAGCTAAAAAACCCTACTCTCTCTGAGTTAACGTTCCGACAGCAATATTAAGGTTTCTTTTGGGGTACCTGTTTTATGAACTGAAAAGAAGTAAAGCAGTGTGCAAAACTCTACAGATAAAAGCTAATAGTCAAGTTCATATTTTTATTTGCTCATGGTGTTGTAGTGCCAAAAGTAATGTAACTACTAAAATTCTATTTGCTAGAGTGTACCAAACCAAAGCCACTTCAAAAATAAAACTTGACTTTACAGTAAATTTGCAAACCATTTTGCCCTGTGATTTTTATTGTTACCATATCTTCCCCTGCCAGCAGCCATCCACTACTGCATTTAAACATATAGGGTTGTGTATTGGATTTTTTTAAAATCCTCTCCAACTGTAATTATAAAAGGGTCGTGTTTTATCCTCCTTATGATTCAGAATATATTGCACAGCAACAAATCAGACCTCTTGACTATTTTGAAACAAGTACACTGCATTGAAATTGCACCAGAAGGAACAAGAACATAATGAAGATTCATTCATTCATTTTCTGTTTGCAAAATATCTTTTTCTCCCTCTCCTTTTATTTTTCTTTTTCTTCTTGACAGTACCAAGGCAAGGTTGCTGCTCAAAGAACACTGGAAATGATAGTCACAATGCCTGTAGAGAAAATGCTCTTAAATATTATGTTTGAATATAACATAGTATGAACTTAATTCCCTTCCCCTTTCTGAAGTCAGCTATATATGATCTGCAGATATAGCATTCTCCACTTGTTCATTACTTTGCCTTTGTTTTACATTTGTCAAATGTCACTTTCTTTCAAGCTAACATAAAAAGAGATGAATTTAGGCAGTCTAGCAGTCTAATAGTTAAATTTGCATTTGTCAGCAAAGGAATTTAAATTTAAATTAAATCTAGCAGTTTCTTCCCAGACATGTCATTTTAAAATAATCACATTCAAAAAAAGCAGAAGTAGAAATAGTGCAAATTTCTGTCTACTATTATTAAATATATGCAGTTTAACTTTCTGTTGGGGGGAAAAAAATAAAATCAAACCCAAACTTACTTTCTGGTTTCACAAGAAGCTTCTTTGGATGAAGACATCCAGTAAAACAAAACACTAGCAATAAAGTATTGCCAATTATAGAAGAAAATGGGCACTGAGCAAGAAATTGCATCTGATGAGTGAATGATACCTACAAGATCACTGGTGAAGTTTTCTTTAGAACTGAAAAATAAATAGGAGAAGTAACATCTGAAAGAGATTCTCTATTGAAATGACAACAATCACAAACCCTTAAGATGCAGACATTCTGAAAGTTGAAAAGTGAGGGAACAAAAATTCAGGAGGAAAGAAAAAAAAGGCAGTAAACCTTCACGCCCCTCCCAAAACCATCTTCGTACATAATTTTTTGTACAAAAAAAAAAGGAAAAGGAAAAGGAAAAGGAAAAGGAAAAGGAAAAGGAAAAGGAAAAGGAAAAGAAAAGAAAAGAAAAGAAAAGAAAAGAAAAGAAAAGAAAAGAAAAGAAAAGAAAAGAAAAGAAAAGAAAAGAAAAGAAAAGAAAAGAAAAGAAAAGAAAAGAAAAGAAAAGAAAAGAAAAGAAAAGAAAAGAAAAGAAAAGAAAAGAAAAGAAAAGAAAAGAAAAAAAAAAGAAAAAAGAAAAGGAGGGAAGGGAAGGGAAGGGAAGGGAAGGGAAGGGAAGGGAAAGGGAAAGGGAAAGGGAAAGGGAAAGGGAAAGGGAAAGGGAAAGGGAAAGGGAAAGGGAAAGGGAAAGGGAAAGGGAAAGGGAAAGGGAAAGGGAAAGGGAAGGGAAGGGAAGGGAAGGGAAGGGAAGGGAAGGGAAGGGAAGGGAAGGGAAGGGAAGGGGAAAGGGAAGGGGAAGGGGAAGGGGAAGGGGAAGGGGAAGGGGAAGGGGAAGGGGAAGGGGAAGGGGAAGGGGAAGGGGAAGGGGAAGGGAAGGGAAGGGAAGAGAAGGGAAGAGAAGAGAAGAGAAGAGAAGAGAAGAGAAGAGAAGAGAAGAGAAGAGAAGAGAAGAGAAGAGAAGAGAAGAGAAGAGAAGAGAAGAGAAGAGAAGAGAAGAGAAGAGAAGAAAAGAAAAGAAAAGAAAAGAAAAGAAAAGAAAAGAAAAGAAAAGAAAAGAAAAGAAAAGAAAAGAGAAAAGAAAAAGTAACAACTTGGGGGAAGAAATGGAAAAAGGATATAAAATGTCATTTTCTTAAAATACCTTTTTTTTTTTTTAGTCTTTTTACTTATAATGAGATTTTAAAAAAACACTGTGAATGAAAGTATTTTTTCACATCTCTTTCTTCAGTTTGGGATATTACATGCTAAATCTTAACCAACAGGGGAGGGAAAAAATGTTGCTGAGGAACAAAACAATTTTCAGTCACATTATTACCACAGGTCCAGTGGAAAGAGTTGCATTCAGCTCCAAAATGTGATTTACATTCAACCTTAGCTCTCTGTGGCATTAGAGTATCATATTATCTGAATAGTTTTCCACTGGACAAAATTGTAAAATGAAAGTTAAAACAACATTTATGGGAATCTTTATAGAATAATATTTTATGTGTGTGTGTATATATGTATGTGTGTATATATATACGTATAAGTTTGGGCTGTTTTATTATTTTTTCCTAAAGAACTGAAGACAATTCCTTTTGGTTTATTCAGTCCATTCCCATCAAACATTACCTATGTATCTATAATAATAACACATTTTGTGACTGAAATCTGAGACCATTCTTCACCATATACTCCTTTAACCCTCTGTTTCTCACTAATGTTTAGCAAGTATCTTATTTCATCTCATAAATGACTGGATGAAACTCCCAAACTATCTCTATCACTGTGAATATACTATAAATGATCATGAATTAAATGTTGACCAATCTTTCTCTTCTTGATAAACAGCAACTATGTACAAACCTGCATAGAAGTTATTAACAGACATTTAATTAGGATGACATAACTTGTATCATTTTTCACCATTTCTGATATAGTGAGGTAAGATTTATCCTTACTCTGACATTATTTGCATTAGCAGTTTGTAGGGACTTGAGCAGAAAGACGGATGATTAGATGACAAATAACTACTAAACTTTTTAAATGGAAAGAGAAGGAATGCTTGCAGACACCAGGTCTGCTGAATGTTTTCATAAAATGGTAACAATACAGCATACAGAATAAGCAGAAGAAACAAGCAGAATGCCAAGCCTGAATTACTGGCTGATATTCTCCCAAGATATAAATCACAGATGAAAATTATTATGAGTTTTTTCTATTTTAATTTCAGACATAGTTTTTTCTTAACACAACTCAGATACTTGACCAAAATATTGCCAACTATTATAATTATGCTCAAGAACACTGAACACTTCAGAAACAAATGAGAAAACCATCATAATTTGTAAATACATAATTTGTTGTTGGGTTCATTGAACTAATATTCTTGTATAATTATACACATTTCTTTAGGAATGTAGGATCACAGTTTCTCATCTGTAAGAAAGACACTTCTAAAATTCTGTATTTCTATATCCAATTTTTTCAATTAGAAAAACGATGAGTGCAATGTCAGTCAAACTTATTATTAAAATGATAGAGAATATTTTGTATATATCCTCAATGATTAATCACATCCCACAACTACTGACTAATCAACAGAATATTTAATGAAATGCAGAGTCTTCTTATATGTTAAAGTCTAACTGCCAAGAAAGAGGATAGTGCATGGAACTGCATAATATCCACAAGAAGTCCTTTTTATCATTAATATTTCCACAAGACCTATTCCTAAAGCTCATCACAGCTGCTTGAATACACCAGACATAAGCTAGACCTATGTGAGAAAGGTGGGGGGTGTGCATATGCCTGCTAGGCAAACATGAAGCCTGAAAATACAAGTGAGTAGACAAAGACTTTAGACAGTGAAACAGAATGCACATAAAGATTTTTTCTCGGTGTGAATGACCCTGCTGGAGAGAACACAGCTTTAAGCAAGGGGTTTTTGTTGTTGCTCTGTATTCCATGATGTAGTTAGAGAAAATGTAAGATCACACAAGAGCCTGTAAGCAATTTAGATCTCAATCACAGTTGCCTTTCCATATCTATAAGCCTGTAAGGTTATTTCCATATCTATGAGCCTGTAATCAATTTAGATTTCAATCACAGTTGCCTTTCCATATCTATAAGCCTGTAAGGTTATTTCCATATCTATAAGCCTGTAAGGGTAGTGGTTTAGATTTCCCGTTATTTTCCACTTCAAATTGTATACATTTTCCTATAACATTGTTATATAGAAGGAGTGCAGAGATTGGATTTAATAAAGGGATCACTAAATAAATTTGTACCAATTTAGAAAAGTAGAATGTTGCTAATGCAGTGTTGAATGCATGAACACAAATGTGGAGGAGGAAACCTTTGTTAATTTTCAAGCAATGTAAGACAGCCTCATTGGGCCAGAAGCATTTCTTTAGGTAGCCATAAAGAGGCTAAAATACTCTAAACTGAGCTTTGAAAAGGTTTATACTTGAAATGAATCTTTTCTGGATTTCTAGTCATGTATCATTCACTGTATACATTTCAAAATACGGGGCAATAAAATTAACACAACCAATATAACAGTTATTGCCATCACACATCCCTTTACGATTGAGCCTAACTATCCAGTTAAACTCCAGTTTGTCAGCAGTGCGTCCAACCATGAAGGACCCCCGCCTTCATACACTCTGTGCAACACCTTCACATGACTCCATATCTTTTGCACATTCTGTAACACCTTTTCCAAATGATAATTGCCTATGGACTGATTGATATAACCCAACTTTACCCCTCCTACTGAATAATTCACATACAGGATCGTCTGGTTAAGCAACTTCCAGACAAACAGAGTGTCTTCCATGGTCACTTTGTCCTGTTGGCACTGATATAACATGCTCAAGAGGCTATATGGGTCAGATTCCATCCAATTACTTACTAGGATCCCCAAAACTGGTGCATTGAGCTGTACCACATTCCCACACACCCGACAGCCTTTTATCCCTGTAACATTAACCACCTTTTCTATCAGGTTAATATAAGTAGTGGCTACAAAAATTGTATTAACAATCTACAATACAAAAATGGCAACAAGCACAAATGTGAACAAAATGCCCCTGTGTGTGCCCATTTTTGTTTCTTTGTTTACGTTTCCAGGCAAACCATGTAGCACACCTGCTTTTAATTTGTTAATTAACAGGCACACTAAGTGATTTGCGTTTTCAAACTCCACATGTGAATAAAACCTTTTTACAATGTTTACATTTACATAAGAACCAAGGTTCACAGACACGTGGGATAAGGTTCAGTCTGTTGATGCATCAGATACTTTCTGCTTCTGATCGGGTATCCATGGTTTTACCCACTTGGTTGGCACCTACTGACTTCTGGCATCTGTAACAATGCAAGCAGAACCCCTTCTCCCAGGTAATTAACTGAAACGGCCCTTCCCAATATCCGGTAACTCCATTTCTCACTTTCACCGTACTCTGTTTAGTTTTCAAATCTTCTAGGGCTCCTTTTAAGCTAAGTCTGTGGCAAACAATTGGAGGATCTTCAAAATCTGTTGGTAAGTGGAGATAATTGATTACATAGAGTGCTTTATTGAGTTTTTCATAAGGTGTATATGAGAAGATTCCTCCTTTTTGTTTGTCAAGCTGATGCTTGAGAATCTGATGTGATCGTTCAATTATGGCTTGTCCAGCTGGGGAGTGAGGGATGCCGGTACAGTGGTTAGCACCCCATAGCCAGAAAAAGTCCTGTATAGTTTTGGAGATACATGCTGGACCATCATCTCTTTTTACCTCATGAGGAATGCCAAGCACCGCAATAGCAGATAGCATATGTCTCTTCACATGAGCAGCTGTTTCTCCCACTTGTGCTGTGGCCCACATGGCAAGTGAGTAGGTATCAACACATATGTGCACACGTTTTAACCTGCCAAACTCAGGAACATGAGCAACGTCCATTTACCAAAGCTGTAAGGCATTAAGAGCCCGGGGGTCAACCCCCAGGCCTAGCCTATTAGTATGGTGCTGACAGTCAGCACAGGCTTGAACAATGCCTTGTGCTTCACTTTCAGTAAGTTGAAATTGTCTGCATAGCGTACTAGGACTTTGGTGAAAAAAATTATGTGAGTGCACTGCCTGATTAAATTTATCCACAGGTGGTGGCACCCAAGCCGGGGAGACAAGCAGATCAGCCCACCAGTTTCCCTGAGTCAATTCTTCATTGATATAGGTATGGCTACGAATATGTGTGATAAAATAGTGATGCTGTCTGTTAGATGTCAAAAGCCATAAGCTTCTAAACAGATTGAAAAGTTGATCATCATGTGCAGACTTTAGCAGTGATCATTCTATGCACTGTACTACCCCAACTACATAGTGAATCACAAATGTTTACAGGGCAGCTAGGAAAGCGTTGAAACACCTCAACTACTGCTCTGAGTTCTAAATGTTGTGTAGACCCCTGAGTATATGTGAGAGCTATATCATGCCACTGATTCTGTTCTTTCCAAGTCAGCGCAGCCTTTTGAGCTTTTCCATCAGCATCAGTAAACAGTCAACCCTTTCACCAGGAATCATGAAAGTTTGGGCAAGTCTTCTAAGATGTGTCTCATGGTTAAACCCCTCAATACCTTATGTGGGGGGTAATGGACCCTTAGCAATGCCGGTGAGTCAAGTAAAGCGATCCGCAGAGGTTCAGAATTTTGGAGCGCCCATCGCAAGTACTCTGTTGTGTGAGGCACGACAATATATTCTGCTTCTGTTCCTGCTATTTCTATTATTCTATGACACCCTTTAATTATCAATTGCTCTATGGCCTCAATGCGTGTAGTTATGGTTCTCTTTGGTTGGAAAGGCAAGAATATCCATTCCAAAATTCGCAATGGATCCTTTTCTAGGCACCACTGTATAATTTTTGCAAATGGATGCTTGGGGTGATTTAGTAACACCAGCCCTATTGATAGTTCTGGGTCCCACCAGGAGCTGTATGTCATCACTTTATCCATTATGGTATTGACAGCTTGTTCTGCCGGTGTTGTCAACTGGCGGGGAGAGTCAACATCGGTGTCCCCCTTCAATAGGTCTAATAAGGGAACCATGTCTGCATTGATGATTCCGCACATGCCTCTGACCCTATTCATGTCCCCGACCAATTTTTGTGCATCATTTAAGGGTTTAATTTCTCTTTTGCAGATCACCTTTTGTGGCCAGATTGTTGTCGCAGTGATCTCCCAGGCTAGATATTTCCAGGCTGGTTGCTGCTGGATCTTTTCTGGTGCAAGTTTTAAGCCAGCTTTTTTTAGTTTTCATTCCAATTCTTGTATTAAGGATTCCGTCTCAAATGACTCCCCTGCTATCAGGATCTCATCCATGTAACGGTAGATCAGCAGATTTTGACGATCCCGCCATATGGGTTCAAGGGCCCAGGCAACATACAGTTGACACATGGTTGGAGAATTCCTCATCCCTTACGGGAGAACAACACAGTGATATCTTTTAATGGGTTCTTGCTTGTTAATTGATAGTACAGAAAATGCAAACCTCTTAAAATCATCCGGGTGCAAAGCACTGGTAAAGAAACAGTCTTTAAGGTCAATTATTAACATTTGCCAGTTTTCTTGTATCATCACAGGGGAAGGCAACCCTGGCTGTAATGCCCCCATGTCTTCCATGGCATCATTTATCTTCCATAAATCCTGTAGTAACCTCCATCTTCCAGATTTCTTTGGTATGGTGAATATTGAGGTACTCCGGGGACTCATGGATAGCTGTATATGACCCTGTTAAAACTGCTCCTGAACTCACTCTTTTATGTGGCTATCTTTTCCTTGGTAAGCGGCCATTGATCCACACAAACAGGCTTATCTGATTTCCAGGATAGTTTTAAGGTGGGTAGCCCACCGTCAATGGCTGCTATGCAAAACCCTGGTTAGCTGTAACTAGCCTTGCACCTATTTGACTCAGCACATCTCTCCCCAGTAATGAGATGGGCGACTTCATAACAAAAGGCCTCCCCAAATGTGTTTCCATCAGCAGTGGAACACTGTAGTGGCTAAGCACTCACCCGAGTAGACAGCATTTCTCCCACACCCGGGACAGATACCCATGGAGCTTCAAGGAGCCAGTTGCTGGGCCACACTTCACTGCTCACGATGGTGACATCTGCACCTGTGTCAACCACCATTTTAACAATTTTTGATTCCCCATCTGGATTTGTCAAGCTAACCTTTTCCATTGGTTTGTTGTGACTGATATCCAGAGCCAGGTACAACTCTGGAGCTCCGGTGGAGCCAAAACCCGCATCCCCTTGCTCCATCGGAGACGTCAAGGGAACATGTGCTCTGAAAGGGACTAATTGACCAATTTTTGACCCTTTCAGGATTGTGACAGGTGGATCGTGTGTCCAGACCATAACAGATATCACCCCTGTATAGTCTTCATCAATCACTCCTGGTATGACAAATACTCCTCTTTTCATTGTGGATGGCCTGCCAAGCAACAGAGCACTCAAACCATGACCTAAAGGTCCTTTCATATTAGTAGGAATAGAGAGTACCCAGGTGTCAACAAGGGTGGTCTCATTAGCTACTTCAATGTCCACTCCTGCACTCCCTGCTGTGGCAGCGGGGCTGCCATCCAAGCAGCCTGAGACAGGTCTTGTGTCATAGCATGCTGTTCCCCCACGCTCGCCATCATGTTTGCCAATGGCATACCATTTTTGTGAAATTTGGACTGGCACTCGCTTGCCTTATGTCCAAATTTTCCACAGCGGGCACAAACTACTGCCCCCTCATTATTGTTATTTCCCTTTTGTTTGCTTGTTTGCCTCAAATGGCATTGTGCTCTGACATGTCCTAACTTTCCACATTTAAAACATTTCAGTGCCTTATCCCTGTATTCTGTTTTAACAACAGTCTTATGGCTGCGGCAAAGGTGGAGGTCATATACCCAACTTGTTCTTGGGGAGTTCCAATATGCTCACAGGCATCAATCATATATGCAAGAGAAGCTGTTTCAGGCAATGTTTGCAACATCCTTTTACAGGCCGAATTAGCGTTCTCAATAGCTAGAGACATCATTAATGGTTCACGTACGTTATCAGTCAAGTCTGCTCTATTTAATGCCTCCCGGAGCCTTTCCAGAAATACCATATAATTCTCGTCCTGTCCCTGTCTCACCATGCAGTATGCAGGGTCCGGATGCCCCTTCTCCGGTATCCTATTTAAAGACTCTCTAGCTAACTGTGCACTCTCCTTAAAACCTCAAAATTCAACTGAGCTTGAAGATGGGCATCGGCAAATTTGCCCCGACCCATTAGTATATTCACATTGGCATTTTTTTAATGGATCCCCATCTGCTCCATCCATATTATTTAGAGCAGCCACTTCGCAGGCGTCTATCCAGCACGAGTGCCATAGTACTTCTTGCATGGGATCCAACAGCAAAGCTACTAGTTGGTGACTATCATATGGTGTCATCAAATTCCCAGTAAAGATGTTAACAATAGCCGGTGTGAATGGTTCATGTAAGCTGTTTTGCTGTACTTCTTTTCAGGATTCTTTAGCTAATTCCCAAGGCAGAGGCTGCCATTTATTAGGCCAACCTAGACCCCCCAGTATTACTGGGTAGGCCGATGGAACTAACTCCCCTTCCATGACTGCTTGTCTAAATATACCTTTGCAGTGCTTATGTGGATCATATTCCCCACCCCTCTCACCCTCAACATCATTAGGTGGTAAGACTGTCCTAGCTACTTTTTTCCCTGTGCTAGGCTGGCTTTCAGTCAGGTCTGACTCAAGGTCTGCAGCTTATGTAGCAGTTCCTGAACCCAAGTTGGTCTTTTAGCCAAGAAATCTTCTGTCAACGAGGGGGGTGCAGAAGGTGGCACTGACGGACACAGTCGACTTCATCCCCCTGGAGCAGGCGATGACGTGGGTAGCATAACCTGTTGTTCGCATGTGTTTTGCACAGGTGAGGGCAGAGCACCCTGCTGCAGCATGTCTTCACTATCCACATCTGCAGCTGTGCCTCCTTCTGCACCCAACTTGAGCACACTCGAATACACTGGCGGCGCAGCCGGTGGGGGGCATTAGTAGTGAATTGAAGAGTCACACCTGCACTGGAGCAGGGGCAGGGGGCAAAGCTGGCTTCATAGCGATGAGTATCCCTGCCGCTGCAGTGCAGTCGGCTTTTAACTCCTGTAAGGCTGTATACTCAACCCTCCACGTGGTAGCCAGCGCCCTGGCTACTTCGTTACCATGGCTGACTGCCTCCAGTAACTGTTCCCCAATCTGGTGCCATGTCTCGACCTTAGAATCATTCTGAGGGTTGGCTGGAAACCCCTTGTCTCGGCACCAGCTCAGTGAGGATGTTAAAGTCCATTCATCATATCTTATCCTTTTCTTAGAAAGGATATGCAGGAGAAGTTTAACTACGGCACTTCCTCTTTTTGTTACTGACTGTCCCATCTCCTGCCCCCAGCTGCTCACCTCTTTCTTGTGTGTTCCACCTCTTTCGGGTGTTCATAGCAACAAGCGTATCCTCCACAGCTCCTGGACTCGTGGTCTGCTTCGATCTCAGTCCAGCTGAGCCATCCTCCAGCCAGCCTTCCCTGGTCTTTTCCCCAGATTGCTGTAGTCAACAGATCCTTACAAGTATCATGTTGAGGTCACCATTTGCGGGAAGAAATTACAAGCGCCATGCAATTCAATGTGAATCAAGCAGAAGCCGTTTATTGCTTGCAAAGTTTATTTTATATAGCAAAACTCCCCCCCCTCATGCCTGCGTTGTCCACGTGCCCTTTTACAGATTCTGATTGGTCCTTCACATTTACATCAGGTACAGCCCAGATCCGGGTCTCAAACCACGATGTCCTGTTTACTTGCCGCTTCAGCCGTTCCTCTTCCCTCTTGCTGGGTCCCAAGGAGACCTTCAATGCCCTCGTAGAGGCCTGGATCACAGGTGTGGCTCATCAGGAATCCACTTTTAGCAAGATGCATGCCCACATGTGGCTATATTAACACCTGGAAAATGGTAACATCTCCCCCCTGCTTGCACTGAATTTTATTGTCAGTGAGGGAAAAAAAAAAAAGAAAGATCTCTTAAGAACCTAAAGGGTAAAGTTCTGAAATGGGAAATGTTATCTTCTTCTTCTTATCCTGAAATGACAAACCTGTGGCCTACCCTCTATTGGCTTAAGAAAGTCTCTTCCTGCTTTGCCACAATGGATTAGATGACTTAGTGCGTCAAAGTGTGTCTCTTACACTCAGCACAAATAAAGAGTTTGTTTTTTGCAACAAACTCTTTGCATAGCAAATCCTACACTAATTCACTCTATTCCAAACTTCCCTATTTTTATGATTGTGAAATCTTTGTCTTAGCAGAAATTGAGCTACATATTAATTTACAGTCATTGTAATAGGTTTTACATTATCTTCTTACTGATGTAACTTATTCATCAGGTAAGGCCAGAGCTGCCAGAAATACCATCATCAAAGCCAGTGACAATGCTGAAGTGCTGGTAACAGTTTTTCCAGCTTTCATACACTGTAGCCTGCTGCATGAATGATAAAACAATAGGAACTCTTATTAATATTACTATCTGAAACAAAACAGTATTGAGGTGATTGATGCCAGACTTTTTGAACCACATCTGCAAAATAAAGATGGCATATAATCCATCTGTAGGAAAAGTTCTATCCATTATTTGTAATTTATTGCATCTTTCAGCAGCTTCTTTGCACTAAAAAATTTAACCATGCAATTAGAACCTTCTCAAAGGAATGGATTTTAGAAACATGCAAAACCAGATGTTGCCTCTTTAAGGGCTGGAAGTTAAATGCAACTCGAATTACAGTGTAGAATATACCTTAGTATAGCCCTCATTGTTTAACACCTAAATAAAAAAAAATGGTTAAAGAAGCATCATTATACAAATTTGGAGAAAAAATATTTAGATGCTTTGACTAGATAATTCAAAGCAACTTTTGGTCAATGAAGTCTGCCATAAATGTCAAAAACATTGTAATTCAGCAGTTTTCATTAACAATGCTCAATGCAACTCAAATAACATCTGTAATAACTACTTACAACATTTGGCCTTTTACAAACAGCAGAAAAACAGGATAAGGGGAATGTACACTCAGTATGTTACCCTAGAGCCAAGAAATAAACAAAAAGCCAGCACAAATAACAGCAATACATTAACTTTTCCAAAATGGAAAGCAAAGGATCATGAGAGGTCTTTTCCACTGCCAAGGCAGTCTGCTAAATGCCCTCTGGAAAGACATTTGATCTCTCTCATTTGAAAGACTTTTGATCTCTATTAGGTCAAAAATGATTGTGGAAGAAAATGGAATAGATTACAAATTGCTTCTCATATGTATGAATGTATTTATTTATTTATTTCCTAATTTTAAGCTGGTGAAAGTGTATAGCTGTATGTGCTTGCTACAGGCTTGGTAATCTGACAGGGCAGTTTGCTGAGGCTACCTGGTTTTTACCAAACTATTGAGACACATAAGCTGTTAAAAGCCTTGGGAAAAAAAAAAACCCAAGCATGTATGACTTAAATTCCAAAATTCCCACCTTAATTAGCAGCTTCTATAGAAGTGTGCATGCAAAGATTAAAACAATTAAAATGGGGCTAAATCATCTTACTCTGACACTCACTGTTTCCTAGTGTTTTATAAGTTCACTCAGGTATCTTCCATGTTTGAGATTTTTATTAATCAATTAAGTCATTTTATTAAGCTACTTGCAGGCTACAGATCAGATTTTACTTGCTTGCTTTGGTTATTTCCTTTTCATACTTCAGTTCTGGTCTCTCTGTTACACTTGAAAATGCACCCCTTTGTTTCCTTTTATTATCTGAAGAATTTCTTGCTTGACAGCAATTAGAAACATCATTAGTACAGAAGGTCAAAACAAGGATATGGACAAATTTCCCATGGTATTCAGAGGGAATTTATCTTCAACTTGGACTCTTTTTGCATGTGTCCAAAATTATTTTAATCTGTCTGTAAAAATGATACCACAAGTGTATTAAAAAATCTTGTAATTATTATTTCTCCGTTCAGAATAAATCACAGTAGATGACCTTTCAGCTTAATGATGATATTAAATAAGAATCACGAATGCCACATAAAAGTTTGAGAACAGTATTTGTACCTTGTTTACTTGTTCACACTTGAAAGTCAGCTTCTAAATTTGGGTCCAGTTTGACTACTGGTAATCAATCTTCTGTTAGTCACACCCACCTAATATTAAATACTAAATAGATCTCTTCCCTTCTTCTCCTTCTCTTCCACCTAAAAAAATCAACCAAGCAAACAAACAAAAAAACTCAACAACACGAAAAACATTAAACAGTATATTCCTTTCATGTGATAACAACGGTATCTCATTTGCTTTTGAATTAATCTGTGAATATAGATTCTGTTCAGTGTGTCTTCTGAATGCCAGAACTTACCTGTCCAGATGATCTGTTTGTGGCTGTCATGTACAGGAAAAATAAACTGAAAAAAAAATCTCATTTTTCTCTCACTGGAATAATCTCCTGAGGGAAGTGGTGTATTCCCCAATGTTGGACACTTTTTAGATTTGGCAGAGTCATGGGCCATTGGTCTAGGTCATGCTTGCTGAGAAAGGTTGGACCAGACTTATTCTTGAGGTCCCTTTCAACCTGGGATTCTACGATTCTATGATTTCACCAAGGAGGAATATGTTTTACTTTTGTTGTTATTTCATATAGGTATGTTTTGTATGTATTTTGAAGCTGTGAGCTTCATGGTTAAATAATCTTTTAACACCTAATTTTATCTTTTCACAAAATTCAGGTCTGGAGGTTATTAACTTAAAAAAAAAAAAAAAAAAGAAAAATCTAATGGTAGGACAGGCAACAAAACTAATTAAAACTAAAATAACCTTACAATAACCTTACATCTTTAAGATATTTAGGATTTTTTTTTTTCCCAGCTGAGTCTTGCCAGTTTCTTGCTGCATTCTGCGAGAACCATTTAGTCTCGATAAGATAATAGCTTGAGCAATTGTGTACCACATACTGGTGTGTTTCTTGATGACAGCATGAATTATTGTCTTGGAGGTACCAATGTATTAAACCACGTCTTTTTCCCTAAGAAAATTCAAGTAGTAATGAAAGAGTGGTAGTTACAATTAATCTAATATTGCAGATATCTTATAAGGCTTTATGAAGTTTTTGAAACTGTGTCAAAATTATTTGTTTAGACTTGCGCACTAAATAGTGCTTATTTCAACACTGGGATTGTGTTTTTACTGTCCTAAAGAAGAATAGATTTCTCATTACATACAACTGGTCTGGTTAACTATTTGTCTAAAAGTTACCTTATGTCTCACATCAAAGAGCTTCGTATATACACTTTAGATAGTTACTAATGATAGTGGCTTAAGACCTACAATGAATCTTGGGATTATATTATGTGATATGCTTTAGAAATACACTAAAGAAGATGCCTGTAAAATAAGAACAGTATCGGAGACTGAGAGATTCAAATGATGCATCACTTCCATGATCACCCACTTCCAAACCCCTTTGACAGTGGGCAGGGACACCTGCCATTAGATCAGGTTGCTCAAAGCCCCTTTCAACCTGGTCCTTGAACACCTCCAGGGATGGGATGGACATCTTTTCTGGGCAACCTATTCCAGCTGCCTCACCACCCTCACTGTAAATACTTTCTTCTTCTTACCTAAATCTACCCTTTGACAGTTTTAAGTCATTACCCCTTGTACTATCCCTACATGGGTGAGTCAACCCAAGAGAAATGCAAATTAATTTAAAAGCTTGAAAATATAAAAATAATATTTTTATATTTTCTTAATAATTTTGGGTTTATATTATGACAATATTATGTGTTCTGATTCCTTCAATACCATTTCCCTGTTGATTTCCAAAATTTTACTTGCGTTTGACTACACATGGACATTGAGGTGAGGTTTTCAATGACCTATCTGCAATGATTTCATGATATTTTGCTTGAGAAGAAATACCTAGTTCCATACCAGCTGCTGTATGCACATAGCAAGGGTTATTTTTCTCTTTCGAGCTTTACTTCAGAATATTGAATTTAATCTACTGGTTCACTGAGAAATAATTCATATGTGACATCCTTCTTTAACTCTTCTCTCTCTTTCCTCTGTAGAATTGCAAGTACTTTATATTGTTAGCAAAGTTCACTATTCACACGTATTATAGACAGTTATGAATTTCTAGAGCAATCCTAATTCCATGACTAATTCCTAAGAGGTTCCATTGGTGACCACCAGTCACTGTGAAAGCTGATCTTTATTGGTTTTCTTCACTTACTACATTTCACTGACATTTATAATCTGCAAGGGGTATCTTTCCTTCTTACCCTACAGCAGCTTAAAGAAAATTAACTGAAGTCCTTTAAAAAAGGTCTGGATACCTTTATCAGCTCATCAACTCTTCTGAAGAACTTTATGAGATCTATGAGGCACAATATACATATCCTTGACTTGCTTAAATGTCACTTTTTATTTTGTGATCACTGTTGGCACTTTTTTGTTTCTGGTATGGAGGTTGATTCATACAACATATTACAACAACTTGTTCAGGGGTTTCATATCTGAATACTGGCAGTTTATTATTTCTTATTATATCAAACCATTCTAATGCTTTTATCCTGTCGCTTCTTCCGAATTACTTTTTATTAAGGTTTTGATACAGGAATCTTTCTTAACTTCTCCACAGTCCACATCAATACAGAGAATTAAATTAATTTTTCTGCTATCATTTTGTCTTTTTTCAGTACTACTCTGACATGCAAAGAGACTGAAATTTTTTTCTTTCCATTGTCACTTCCCTGGAAGAAACATGCATTTTGTTATATTTTTAAAAGTCTTATTATTTATTGTTATTTATTATTATTTAATATTAATACATTTAAGAAGTTGTTCCACAATGTTTTCATCTCCCTGCTTTATTACAGATATGAATATACTTTCTGCATCAAATGAAAGGTAAATAGGTTTTAATATTCTTGCTTTCCTTATATTGCTAAGACTGATGGTAAGTTGGAATACATCATGCACATAATAAAGGAAACATTTCTGGTTACAATACCACCATCTATCATAATCATTAGGTGTTAGCTGATTTTCTATTCTTTTCTTAACAGACAACACATTGACATGAAAATAATCTTTCTTTCATGCAAAAATATTTCTCCAATGCTAAGCTAATGAAAACACTAATACAATTAAGAAATTTATTAAGATAAAAATTAGTAACTCAAGTCACACCTAGGTAAAAGGGAAGATTTCTATAAGCCCCTGCTCAGGCTTCCTTTAATAACAAAATAAGTTATGGAGATCCAGAAGTAAAAGAAATAAAAAAACACATCCCATTGATAAGGGTGTGCTTGTACTGATAATCAGAAATTCTTCCAAACTGGGACAAATTTGAGTTGCCGGTTTATTGCATTTTCTAAGTTCACTTTGTGAGACAAAAGTATATAAGAGACAATTCTCAATGTTAAGGGCTATAGCTTAAAAAAAGTTAATGGAGTAATATGTTCAGGTTATATTTCTTAAATTCCAGAATAGTTGCATAATTAAAACAATTCAGATAAAAGGTGATGTTTTAACATATAAATAAGTCTCAGAATAAATAATTTCTATTAATCTGAAGTATATAATTGCCTGCAATAAGTCTTCCTTACAAATGGACTACCATTAGTATAAAAACACCTTGTACTATTTAGCATAATTACTCAGCTACGACTGGATTTCTCTGCTTATTAGCAGGTATTTGCTTAGGAAAATATCACTTTATAGTAGGAGAATATAAATGTTTCCAGTTAAAAATGTTGAAGAGAGAAATTGATCAAATACATTCAAAATGTTCATGATTAAAAACTTCTAACCTGTTTCCTGATATACATTGTTTTGCAAATAATGAACTTGTGACTGCAGAAAGAAAAATAATGGGCTTACCAGTTACAATTCCTGTAGCTTCTTTCATTACTTTTTCTGTTTGCTAGCTAATTGTGGGTGAAAAATCAGAGGTCACTCTGAAACAACCCTTTTAAGGCCTGTTTACTGAGCTATCAATCATTAGTATATATATTTTCTTTTCTTTGTTGTTAAAATGAATCAATTTGAAGAACATGCCTGAACTGAAGGTTCAGAATGGTGAAACCAGAAATATAAAACATCATTTTCAAAGGCAAACAATATTTGTTGACAAGTTTTAACTGTAGTAAATCTTATCACATAATATTTACATGACATTACTTGAAATTCATTACCAGCAACAAAAAGACCAGCCTTTATGAAGGTGTTAATCTATATGAATAGATAAGAAACATGCCTCTGACAGTCAAGTAGTATGACAAATGAAGAGATATAAACAGTGAAAAAAGAGGAGAGAAAATTTTGGAGAAGATAAAATCATAGAATGGTTTGGGTTGCAAGGCACCTTAAAGATCATCTAGTTCCAATACCCTGACATGAGCAGAGACAACTTACACTAGACAAGGTTGCTTCAAGCCCCCTCTAACCTGGCCTTGAACACTTCCAGGGATGGGGCAGCCGCAGCTTCTCTGGACAACTGTGACAGTGTCTCACCATCCTCACAGTAAAGAATTTTTTCTTGATGCCTAATCTAAATCTCTCTGTCAGCTTGAAGCCATTTCCCCCGGTCATGTCACTACATGGTCTTGACAAAAGTCCTTCTCCAAATTTCTCCTATGCCCCCTTTAGGGACTGAAAGGCCGACTTACTCCATGTAGCTTCATTTGCATGATATGTAGAGGAGACCCTGCCTTTAAACATCCAGCCCTAGCACGGGCAACCAGGGTGCCAGGAGGAGCTGTGCTTCAGGAGGCGCTGTGCTTCAGTGCCAATCACTTCCGAAGCAGCTCGAACCCCTTCATAGGCTGCCAATATCTCTTTTTCAGTTGGGGTATAGCTGGCCTCAGATCCTTTGTATCCCTGACTCCAAAAGCCGAGGGGTCAACCTCGAGTCTCCCCTGGAGCTTTCTGTCAGAGGCTCCAGGTAGGACCGTTCTCCCCAGCTGCAGGTGTACAGTACATTTTTAACATCCTGGCCCAGTCCGGACTGGTCCGAGGGCTACTGCATGAACTATCCCACGTTTAATTTGCTCAAAGGCTTGTTGTTTCTCAGGGCCCCAGTTTAAAATCATTCCTCTTCCGGGTCACATAATAGAGAGAGCTTACAATCAAACTGTAATTCAGGGATGTGCATCCTCCAGAACGCCACAGCACCCAAGAAAAATTGTGTTTCTTTCTTATTAGTTGGTGGCGACATTGCTGTTATCTTGTTGATCACATCTGTGGGGATCTGGCGGTGTCCATCTTGCCATTTTATTCCCAAAACTTGAATCTCCTGTGCAGGTCCCTTGACCTTACTCTGTTTTATGGCAAAGCCGGCTGTCAGCAGGAGTTGGATTATTTTCCTCCCTTTCTCAAGGACTTCTTCTTCTTCCACGATAGTCTACTGTTAGTCTCCACTCTCTGTTAGACTTTCGCACTTATCGCGATTGGCACTTGTTGTTCTTGAACCTTCAGCAACCCCACAACAGAAGGATTCTCTGAGAGACCAGGCAAGGTGGACAGCTGGTCCATTTCCTCTGTCTCCAAAGTAGCAATACCAAAAGCCCATCGGTACCCTTTTGGGTCTTTGAAGTACCCTCTTCTGAGGTAGTCTATGCCTAAGGATACATGGAGCCTCTGGACCAGTCACAATGGGGTGGGTGTTTTTGCCATTCCCTCCCAGTCAGGCTGATTTCAGCTTCCAGTACAGTCAGCTCTTGGGATCCTCCTGTCGCTCCAGAAATAGAAATAGGTTCCACCCCTTGACAGCTTGATGGCATCAGAGTACACTGTGCACTGGTATCTACTAGAGCCTTATACTTCTGTGGGACTGATGTGCCAGGCCATCTGATGCACACAGTCCAGTAAATCCGACTGTCTCCTACCTCCACCTGGCTGGAGGCAGGGCCCCTCTAATAGTCATCACATTGGTCACTCATGTCTTGTTGACAGGAATTATTCCTTATCACAGGAGCTGAAGCAAAATCGGCTCCTCCACTCCATCTGGGAACCTGCTCACGAGAGACTGAAGCCGCAGCCTTCAGGGGGTGATCAGACTTGACCTTTGCTCTCCTCTTCAGTTCTCGCACCCGTTCCTCCAAAACTGAAGTAGGTTTTCCATCCCACTCCATCATATCTTCTCTGTGATCCTGCAGGTAAAACCATAGGGTGGCCCGTGGTGTATACCTTCTATATCTTCTCTCTCAATCAGTAGGACACCTTCTGTTAATAGCTGAGATGTGGGTTGTTGCACATGAGGAGCTGGATAGATCATCTCTCAGTTGTTTGAGGTCGTGGGACAGTTTTTCCACAGCTGCGATGATGGAAGGGGTGAGATTGTCTTTAAACTCTATACATGCACATACACATCTTCATCTGTTTCCACAGGTACTTAAGTGTAACAAAAGTATGCTGAAAAAGAAACCTAGACTGAAAGTACTTGTATTGGTTTTCACTGGGATACAGTTGAATTTATTCATAGTAGCTTGTTCAGGGCTGCTTTTTGTTTTGTGCTGAGATAGTGTTGTTAACACAATGATGTCATTGCTAAGCAGTACTTACACAGAGCCAAGGCCCTTTCTGCTTCTCACAACCTCCCACCAGAGAGGATTTTGGGGTTGCACAAGAAGATGAGAGGAGACACAGACAGGACAGCTTATCCCAACTGACCAAAGGGATATTCCATAACATATGATGTCGTGCTCAGCTTGGGGAAAGAAAGAGAAAGGACATTCGGAGTTATGGCGTCTACTTTCAAAAGTAATTTTTAGGTATGATGAACCTCTGTCTTCCTGGAAATGGCTAGGTATCTGCCTGCCAATTAGACATAGTGAATGAATTCCTCATTTTGCTTTGCTTGCACACGCAGCCTTTCCTTTACCTATTAAAGTGTCTTCATCTCAACACATGAATTTTCTCATTTTCTCTCTTCTGATTCTCTTCCCATCCCACTGAAAGGGAGTGAGCAAAAGGCTCTGTGGGGCTGAGCTGCCTTCTGACGTTACTCCACAAAAGTAGTCAAGGTAGAAATATAGTTATGGGAAGATAGAAATTATAGTAAATGCAGTGGTCTAAAATTGGCTACAACAATTAAGTATTTAAGAAATAAATGTGTATTATGGGAATAATGAAACTGGATTAGATAATGTCAGGCCAAATCTAATATCTAATGATGCCTATTCATACATATTTTGTCATACTGTTCAACGTAAACTCTATCCAATGTTCACACTCTGCTATTTAATACAATGAAGAGAACCTGAGAAGTATTCCCTTCCAGAAATCAAATGACTGTGACTGTATTAATTTCATTTTCAGAACTACAGTAGTTTTTCTACAGCTTCTTCCTACCACTTCTTTAAAACAGCAACCGACTTTCTACTCTTAGACAGCAGTTTCACAGAGCTGTGGGATGACCTGTAATAGAGATAATCTGTATCTTGTAGAATGTAGATATAATGTAAAGTTTGTGTCCAAATTGTGAGGTTGGGATTCCCAAGCTATAAAACCTAAGAGAGCTCACACTGAAACAAAATACATGCCTGTTGTTTTATTCTATTTCTCTGTTTCAAGGTAACTTAGGGAAGGGAAGAGCTGGTAAATCTATTCCCTTTCTTTTAGTTCCTTCTATTCCCATATTTGTTATTTCAGAAAAAGAAAAACTGTACATTTTTTTTTCCCAAAGGAAATAAAACCAGTGAAAGGGAATACCATATATGCAATTCATATCCCAAAATGCTATCAAGACACAGGCATAAAACATCAGAATGTTGGTCTGTTTTCCACAGGAAGTACCTACACAACAGTAAGCTACAGCTGTAGTAGAAATGCATATAGAAATGTACTGTTAGCCTTGCTTACTTGGAAACCAAATTATGTAGCACCTCTATATTCCGAGAAATATCACTGTAGGTCACTGATTTAGTATGAATTGCTTCCAATAATGATTCATCTAAATTTATAGTTCTTTGACTTCAAGGCTTCATTTTGCCCATTTGCATTAACTTATAATTAAAAAAAAAAAAAAAAACAGTGAAATTTCAAACATTATATTTAAGCCTTTCCTTAGGACAGAGAGAAAATATTCTGAACTTTTAATCCTTCCATATTTTCACAGATTAATCTAAATATATTTCCACTATTATTTTCATTTGAAACTTCTATCCCCAAAGAAACCTGTTTTCCACATCAGTTGCTTATACTATCAACGTAGCAACCAAAGCTTTCTTGTAATATGCTGACTTTCTTGAGAATTGTATTGAATAAAGATATTAGATTTGCCATCTTAACAGTTCAGTTCTTGTTTTGTGTTCTGGGCTTTTCTCTACATAAGCAACATGTTAAGTTTGAAGTTGAGATGGCCCACAGAGTGAGACAGGGGAAAAGCTGGTAGTCAATTAGGTTCCTTGAGCTAAGTGCTAGTCAGGCATTTCTCCTGATCATAACAGCAGTTTGCATACCTAGGGTGAAGATCTCCCTAAAACATGAAGTACTTTATCTAGCCACCTGTGGCAGCACAACTTTTATTGTAGCAAACATCTAGGGATAAATTCAAAGCAAGTTTCTGCACTACTAGTGCAGATTAATAGACTAATTTAGGTCAAAGTATGGAACATTATTAACATAAGATTAAACAAAAGTATAGATTCTAACAGTTTTCTGAAGAACAGTTAAGGAAGCAACATGATGGTCCTTGACCATGGCACCTTCCATTTGAATCACCTCTGGCTCTACATTTTTTTTTAACTCAGCTGACGGAAAAAGCTTGGGGAACAAAGTTTATTTTGAGGGAATTTCAGTAATGTGAAAATATTGTTCTTTAATAAAATTTTGTGACTCATGCACGAAGATTGTACTCCACAACCTGACCACCTCACTTATGAAGTAGTAACTAACCTACAGTTTTCATTAGAAGCAAGGCTTCTGCATTCTCTGGCTACAAGGAAGGTTAATAAGATGCAGGGCACACCGACGACCTTGTTACAGACATACTTTAAAGGAATATCAAAACTTCATGAAACAGAGAAAAAAACTTCCAAATATTACTGCTGTTTATAGGCAGAAATGCTTTGTAAAGTAGATGACAAAAAGGTTTTATTTCTCTTCATTGAATATAAAAGAACCACTTTCAAATGAGCTGTAAGTCATTAAAAATTTGTATTTGATGCAAATTGACTTCTGAAGTTTAATCTGTATTAATGCATGCTAATAGAGATTAAACTTAGTCTCTCTTAATGAAAACAAATACTAATGAATTACCGAAATCCTTATAAACATAAGACTTTTTTTATCTCCTGAGAAGGTCACCCTTGTTTCCTAGAAAACATGACGTAACTAAGTAAAAAGTGACAGGGCTTTTTTTTGACAGGTTTTTTTGTTACGAATCATTTTAGTTTCACTTATTTTATTGCAGGTACTAGTAATGCTGAAAAGCCTGTTTATTAACATTATTTACCTATTAATTGTTACTTATCAGGAGAAAATAATTAAATGACAGAGCCTCAGAACAAGAGATTTTGCTGAAGTACGTAGGACTTATGTAATGCAATGAGTAAGTAATTTCCAAAAGAAAACTGGGATGGGACTAATAGAGCCAAATGAATTGAGAAGTTGAACATAGGGCACTGTTACAAATGACTCGCATATGAAATTAAGTTGAAAAGAATAGGAATTGACATGCCTGATAAAGAATGTTCATAAGTTCATCAGAAAGCACTCAGTAGCACTCTGAAAGTCTGTTTTCTAAAGTTGTCAGCATTTACTGGCTACAAAATGTTACCTCGCATGTCTCAAATATACCTCATAACTATATAGAGATGGACAGAAAAAGTAAGTTAGAATAGCCATAAACACCCCTTGAACCCTGCCCTGCATTATCAAAATGATTAAAAATAAAATAAAAAAGAAGGCATGAAACTGGAGAGATAGCACTTAATTTTCTTTTGCCAGCGCAAATTGCCATTTATGGACTTACCTCTACAGCTTCTTACCTCGCCTCTGCAATCAAACAGACCTATAGATGTATCAATTCTAACTCAAATGAGTAAGAATCAAAAAACCTTTTATAAACCATTATGTAACAGCCTGTAGCTGCTGTACCAAGATGACATCTTTTGGGGTCTTTTCACTTATCCCTACAAAACTAAAGCATCACTCAGTGTACATTTTATGGCATCAATACCACTATGGTATACCAGAAAAGAGGTAAAACAGGTATTCATTTGATGCTAGGTATGTTGGGTATTTTTTTTTTATTTTTTCTTTCTTTTTATTTTTTTTCCTCCTATTGCATGTTTAAAAAAATTTTCTGATATTTATGGAGGATCGCACTTGACCAAAGTTTGTTTTTGTTATTCTTGGAAACAGAACATGGATGAATGAAAGTACAGGTATCCTTTCTTTCTTAAGATCATGTCTTACACAGATTGTATACGAAGGAATGTCTGCTTTAAAAAAAATTGTAAAAGCACATTTTTTATTTTAAACTTGCATATGCTTCTGTATCTTTTTTAATAGACGTGAATTATTTTCCATTGTTATCATGTCTCAAAACATAAAATTCAACTGAATATTTTTTTACTTCATTCACGTAGTTCAGTCAGTGTTAACTTAGCATAGACAGTTTTTTTAGCATTTGCGTCTTTTCCTAAAAGATGACATCTTTTAAACAGCAGATTAAAATATATTCAATCCTGAGTCTTAGAAAGAATCTCAGGCACCTCTGAAATATTTCCTCACATATGTGGGGGAAAAAAAAAAAAACAAAACAACAAAACAAATCAAAGAAAAAAAGAAAAGCCAAACAAAACACCAGGACAACATTATTGAAAGTTATTAAGTTTGCAAAGCAGAAAAATCAAAAGAAATAACATAATAGGAATAATCAGTGTTATGCTTATGCGCTGCAACATATCCTTCTATATTACATTAGAATCACATTAGAAATAAATATTTTGCTAGTGTGTGGAATACATGGTGCTTACAGAGTAGACAGTTCCATTTACTTATTGCTTTATGATTTTGTTTCTACAATATCCTAAACCTCTGAATACCAAACAAGTGCTCACCAACTTCCATGAGGTATTCCTTGCAACAATATTTACTGATAAGTGATGTAGCAGCATGACAGCATTGTGATGTCAAATTTTAACACAGTGATTAGATGCCTCTTAGCACTGTATCTATTGTTAGCCTAATGCTGAGTTCTCACAGTATAGAAATGGTCAGTATAGTTTGGTTCAGGCTTTCTTTACCATTTTCCACTTTCTTCTCTCTTTTTTGCCACTGCACATAGACATTCATATCTGGCACTCGGTCAAAAGTGCACTTAAAAGAAAATAACATGACTCAAATCTTCTTAGCAAAGAGCCACAGTAGAGTAGAACTGGCACATATGTGTGCCAGGTCATACACCTGAATTTCTGTGGGGGCAAAGGCAGGGTGCTGTGGGGAGGAACATAAATTCCTGGCCTCTTTAGAAATGGGAATCCCTCAAATGCAAGTTAATTATAGGATAAATAATATCTGCTATATTAGAAAATGAAGGGTAAAGAATGATATGTGAAGAATGCTCTTATTATACTCCTATATTATTTGATTGTACCACAAAATGCTTAGATATCAGTGACATAGGAGACTTACTATCATCAGTAGCAATAGTAACTGACAGCTTCCCAAACACTGATTTTGTAGCACCATTGTGTAATGAAGGATATCATTACTTTTTATATCCTATTATCATTACTGAAACGCAGGTTGAGAACCAAGACACAGAGATAATAAGGTCTAAAAGAGTCCCTAACTTTATATGCCCAATTTCACACAACCTGGACCTGATTATTAGAGAACATAACAATATATTCCACTCTGTGCATTCAAAGAACAATTCTAACTAGCTTATGGTGCAGTTATGAGTACACAGTTGTTTTAGAAATCAGATCATAGGGAAAAAAGTCAGTCACCCAGAAAATTAAGAATACACAATTGCTGTCTGCCTATGAAAATGTGTTTTAATTGTCTGATCCAGAATTACATGGGAATGGTGAAGCAGAGACCTGGATCCAGATCATCTCCCTGGGCATCATTTCTCCATTGCCTTCTCCATGACACTTCATGTCTTTTTAGTTCCTGCAGGTCTCTGCCTCATTTACTAAATGCCTTCCGATATTTGCAACACTTTATATAGGAGTCCTGCAGAGAGCAGTCTTCCTTATACCACTTTGTTTAATTCATGCGGTAAAAGGTCATCTGCACACACACAAAGGAGCACAGAGAGGCAATGGCAGGGTTCAGGGAGGACTGGACAAATAATACGCTGCCTGGCAGTTCCCAGCCACATCACAGAAGAGCCATCTGCCCATCAAAGGCACATCTCCACAAGATCAGAAGAGCACAGGCGCACAATGACAGGCAGGAAGCCAAATGGAAGACTTGAGGAAGGGACACCCTGTCCAGAGGCTGTCATCAGCCCCATTGGCCAGGCATGAAACCCACCAGTATAAAGTCAAAACGACCTGCTCTTCAGATCACCTTTCAGAATAAGGGAATTTGATGCCTAAAGATGTAGAAAACATTATGGGATGCAGAGGAAAAGTGTTGTGCAGAAATTTTCATGAGGTGTTTAGAGTAGAAACCGAAGGTGGGAAAAGGGAGGGATTTGGGTGTTTTGGGGAGGAATAAGCATGTGAAAGAAAAGGATAAGGGAATAAAATGGCCTATTCTCACCTAAGTAGGGGCTGGTCGGTATGCTTCCCTGGCCGTGTCCTGCGCTTAAATCATTGTAGTCTGTCCTGGCTTCTTCTTAAACTCCACTTTCGACTGTTATGGTAAGAGCCTCTATACTCTGTGCATGTGTGTATATGAGGATTTGTGGTACAGAAACTGGGGTGTGGATGTGAAAGATCAAGCCAGATCAGCCAATGTCCTGGGACCAAGGGGGCCTCTAAGGACCTGCTCTTGTGTGAGACCATCTGTAGGTGTCCAAGGGAGAGAGCACAGCAGAGTTGACTATAGGGCCAGCAAAATCCTGGTCAGCTCTGTGCAGGACTGTGTGAGTGAAATGGTCTGTACCTGTGAATGGAGTAGGTCTGTGGTCTCTGGGATTTGTAAATCTGGATACTGACACAAGGGAGGTAAAAAATTACAAAATGAAATATATAAACCTTTAGAATCAATTTTAAGTAATGTTTAGGTTTGATGGTTTTGTAACAGTAGTAATGGAAAATTACTGAGATGCATGATATGCAGAGAAAAATATAGAGTACAGCTAGAGAACATGCTGAGAATCCTTGTATAAGATAAACTGCTGTAGTTGACGTAGTTTAGGCCTTTATGACCTTAGTACAAAATGAGCGTAAGAAAAACAGGCTAGAAGAACAGGACATAAAGATAGGGAGTATCTGGAAAGGCAGGGGCCCAGGATAGGCTGCAGTTAAACTAACTGATAAGCAGGAGGATGGGATGATTATTATGTCTGTGGTGCTAACAAACTGATTAAGCTGGTATAAGCATCTACTGCACGTGCTTCAAAGGCTGCCAGCAGTGATGAAGATTGCTGGAAGAAATAAATGACCCTCAGAGAGCACCACTACATTTTTGTACGCATGAGGGAACTTTCTGGAAAATGAGATAATCCATACGTACCCTCATGAATATGTATGTGTGCTCTGTATCTATATAAGGACTACTTGTGTAGCAATATGGGGACACACGTTAGGAGGAGCTATCCCCCATGTCTCCTGGCGCCATAATAAAGAATACCTGCTTGTCAACTAGAAAACTCCGTTGGCAAGTTTGTTCCTGGAGTTTTCTCTGAATCAATACCAGCAACTGGGAAGAGTGGGATCCAGGGATAACTACTGAGTGTCTGAGCCCAGCTGCTGCAGGGATCAACATTATACGTACTTATATCTATTTCCACTAACAAACCTCTGTCCTGTTCAGCCAGAAAGGGCAACTTGATGAGGCTAATTGGTACTGTGTTCGTGTGAATGCCCTGTGTATCTGCCTGCATCTTTGTGGCCAGCCCTGCATATACGTGGTATATGCATGTTCTGTGTATGTGTTTACTGGGAACACATTTTCAGCCTCGTTACAGGTTGGACTTGGGCCAAGGAGCTCCAGCAGCCTCACCTCTCCTAGGCTGTCAAATGCAGCATGAAATATTTTCCTCTAACAACTGTGATTTGTACTCAGAATGGTATGTTGTGTAAATTTAATGGATCATGGAATACTTGGTATAAATGGTGTGTCATAAGTAAAACTGTTACACAAGGTATGCACATAAACAGATCTTATTAATGTGCCTAGATATATTGTATTAATCACAGCTTTAATTTTAAGGTTCTGGCTTTGTAACCCCTTAATATCCTTTTCCTCAACCAATTTGCAATGTTTTTTCAACCTAGTGTGTTTAACAATTTTTCCAGTATTTAAATGAAAATGGAACTCAGAATCATGGCAAAAGTCCTGTGCTATATTATGAATGATAAGGACTTTGAGTTAGGGCATCTATGAAACTTCAGAATACCTTTTAGATATAATGCATAAAATAACATTATGTATTGATCTAACATAATGCATTTATCTATTTAACTATTATATCTATATTATATATAGATATCTATATTACATATAGATATATATGATACTATATATAATATAAATATCTGTATTACATTTATTTAGATATTCTATGATTCTATAGCCTTGGGTGACATGGCTTAATGTGAGGTGTCCCTGTCCATGACAGGGGGTTTGAAACTAGATGATCTTAAGGTCCTTTCCAGCCCTAACTACTCTACGATTCTATGATTTTATTTTGAAGTATTCTTTATAAGGTACAAGCACATCAATGTTCTATTTTCATTGTTTCTAGATACATAATGCTTTCATGTTCTTAAAAAAGTAAATGGTAATCTGGTAATCAAAAAACCCACTGGGTTTGAATATATGAAAGCAATCTCCTTCTAAAACTACTAATTCATATAAATTGCATCATGCAGCACATACTGAACCTGCTCAGAAAGATTAAATACTTTCAAGCTAGAATTTCTGAGCCTAAACAAATCCTGCATCAGCAAAATATGAAATTTCAAGTACTAAAAAGAAGGTTTAAAGATCCATGGGCAATTAGAAGAATAGTAAACAGAAGCAGACTTTTGACATTTGCTTATAGAAAATAGTATCACTGTCTAGAAAAATCATTCTGTTTGTCAATATATCATCGTTTTAAATTGCATTTATTTCACCATGATTTCTGCATTCTGATTGCAGTGTAACTGGATTCTAGATTTATTTAGGTTTCTGTGCTTTGGTGGATGCATTTACTTTGCAATGAAAAAAAACCATGCCCAAAGGTGTGCTAAGAAAACTGCAATATGCTGACTGTACCTTTGCTGGCACTTCAATATGGTTGCTTAGTACTCTAAGTGTAACGATGATCTGAATTTGTCATCTTTTGTTACTGTCAAACTGAACTATTGGTGGCTAGACTTGCTGCACCTTTTTAAAATTTAGGTTTGGGATTTTTCCACTTTTTGCTTTTTAATGTCTTCCTAGTCTCATTTTCTTACACAGATAGTTATGTTTTCAGTTATATGATCATCATATTGTGATAATAAAAAATAATAGTAGTCATCTAGCAAAGAAATTTGCATCTCTCAGAGTGTACAATCAGTAGTTACGGAACTAACTTTTCCTGTAATAGAAGCAACATTATGTGTACATACAGTTCCATTACAGTTAAAAAGACTGTACCAAAGCTTCAGATGACCAGCTAAGTTAAGGACAGTAAAATGGAGGAATTTTGCAGTCCAATTAGGAACATGGTAGGGAAGTTAGGATCAGCAGGGAGGTGCTATGTGTCTTGAAAAAAGCTAGATGGTGCATTTATTTTAGATCTTGCGGAAAATATATTTTGTCTGTTGTGGTTTAAGCCCAGCTGCAACTCAGAATCATGGACCACGCAGCTGCTCTCTCACATCCCCCTCCTTTCTCCCCATCCCCCCCCCCCCCCAGGGATGGGAAGGAGAATCAAAAGAATGTAACTCCCACAGGTTCAGATAAGAACAGTTCAGTTACTAAGATATAGCACAAAAACACTACTGCTACCAACAATAATAATAATGATAAGGGAAATAACAAGGGAAGAGAATACAACTGCTCACCACCCGCCGACCAATACCAAGCCCGACCAAGCAGTGATCTAGCCCTTCCGGGTAACTGCACCCAGTTTATATAGTGGGCATGACGTGCTGTGGTGTGGAATACCTCTTTGGTTAGCTTGGGTCAGGTGTCCTGTCTCTGCTTCCTTCTGGCTTCCCCTTCTGCCTGGCAGAGCATGAGACTCAGAAAGTCCTTGGTCAGAGTAAACATTACTGAGCAGCGACTAAAAACATTGGTGTTATCAGTGCTGTTCCCAGGCTGAAAGCCAAAAACACAGCATTGCACCAGCTACTAAGAAGGAGAAAAATGACTGCTACTACTGAATCCAGGACACCATGAAAATACCCGGTCCTCAGAGAAAACAGTAGAGATGGTGGGGGTAAAAGCAAGAGGAAGAACAAAGTTTTTCATAAGTGGAAGCAAAAGATCTCCATTAGAATACATTCACAGAAAAAAAAAAAAAAAAGGAAAAAAAAAGTCTGGAGAGAAATTCCATCTTACTTCAGGAATTCTCCACTTCTCCAGGCATGTGCATGCCAAGGAATCTCTTTGATCTCTCAGCAAGATGTTGGAAGATCATGAGGATCAATCAGCCTGATAGCCCTAGGAGTTCCATGTTGATAGAAGCCCATCAGATTTGCTAGGTAAAAGGAAAAACATTCAGAGCAATTCTCATGTGCTTTACAAGTTTCAAGTCAAAAGAACTGTTTAGTAGGAAAAAAAACCTGTTAACTCATAAAGAGTGCATTTCTATGTAAAAAAACTAGCATATTGTATTTACTTTTTGTATATTCTAACTATAAGATATTGTCCTGGGTTCAGCAGTTGCAGTTATTTTTCTTCTTCTTACTACAGGGTTCAATGCTGTGGTTTTGACTTTCAGCCTGGGAACAGCACTGATAACACCAATGTTTTTCATTGCTGCTCAGTAATGTTTACTCTGACCAAGGACTTTCTGAGTCTCATGCTCTGCCAGGCAGAAGGGGAAGCCAGAAGGAAGCAGAGACAGGACACCTGACCCAAGCTAACCAAAGAGGTATTCCACACCACAGCACGTCATGCCCACTATATAAACTGGGTGCAGTTACCCGGAAGGGCTAGATCACTGCTTGGTCGGGCTTGGTATTGGTCGGCGGGTGGTGAGCAGTTGTATTCTCTTCCCTTGTTATTTCCCTTATCATTATTATTATTGTTGGTAGCAGTAGTGTTTTTGTGCTATATCTTAGTTACTGAACTGTTCTTATCTGAACCTGTGGGAGTTACATTCTTTTGATTCTCCTTCCCATCCCTCTGGGAGCAGGGTGGGGAGGAAGGGGGAAGTGAGTGAGTGGCTGCATGGCTGGTTTGCCGACTGGGTTTAAACCACAACAGCTGTGCACTTCTATTAAAATTATCAGATTATTTCTGCTGAAATACCATTCTCAGCATATTATGTGTGTTCTGTGTTGAGCCATGGGAGCTGTGAGATAGTAACTGGCAAGAAATTATTTATTTGGCCTGATTAGTAAGTCAGGGCATGGGATAGGAACTTGCTGAAAGTATCACAGTGGCATTTACTTCAATAGCTTTTACCATTTTGGTTGCTTGATTCATAATTGTTTGGCTATACTTGCTCTATGGTGTAAAAAATGGGACTTATTCTTCATTTTAAAAAGTCAGCAGTTCTGTATTGTACAGCATCCTCAACTCCATATAGTGATGTGTGCTCCCTTTTTCACTAAACTGAGTGTTATATATCATTCATGATCTCTGTCTTTAAATCCTAAAAATATTCTTTAAAGGAACCAAGAAATACCTGCTTAATATTCATTGACTTTTTGAATCATTATTATAGTACATGAGTTAATGAAGGTCATGAATCCCGTATTTCTGCCCACATTTTCTTCTCTGTCAGATACCCAGCAATTCTAATATGCTCAAAATAAGTCTGCTTGCCACTAACGCACCATACAGAGGTGCAGAATTAGTCCAGTGTATCAAAGTCAGATTTAACTACTTTGTGCATATTTTGCAAAATCTGAAACAGCTCTCATGAGCTCAGAATTTCCCAAAATTTACCGATAATTTGGAGCAACCAACTCAATGAGATAGCTAAGCAGTAGAGATCATGTGCTAAATCATCAAATTTAGAAAAATTTCTACCCCAATAAAATTTCTACTGTATTGCATGGTGTTTTAAATGCTTTAACATTTGTAATATCTAGGCCTTCCTCTTCCATTTCTGTAGTTTATTGTTCATTGTACTCTTGTAACCTTTCATTAGACATACTGAAGCTGCTGTGGCATTAACTTTAGCCAGTATCTCAAGTGATGCTATCCTCATGAACTTCCCCTGGTAGACTCTGAAGCACAGTTATGTCTGTTAGATCAGCCTTCTTGTAGAAAGTGATTGTCATTAATGTTTAAAACGCCCTTTTCTTCCTTTGCCTACTGACCGTTGCCTTGCAGTTATTAGTCTGTAAATCCATGCTAAGAACGCCTCAATTATTCTCTCGTATGTTTCCGTTTGTAACTTAAATACCTAGTAGGTAACATAATAGACAACAGTTATTAATTTATCCAGTAAATATATATGAATTGGGGAGATGCTTTTTTCTATCTTTCCCTCCTCTTTTCCCCCTCTCAATTTTTTTTTTTCCCTAAAGTAACTTAGAAGTCAGGGTATGCCATCAGGCACAAACCCCAGTCATAAAGTTTTGCACATGCGAACTTGCTTCGGTTTTATCTGTATGACCCCTGGAATAAGAAGGTAATTCAGTTTGTTTGTCCTTTTTTTTTCTCCACAACATTTGTGACTGTGTTTATGATGCATCCAGCAGTGAATGAGATTCTGTTCTTAAAATTTCTCTCTTTTCATACATGCATTTCAACACAAGCCCCTAAGAAATTTGAATTGCAGATATTTGAAATAAAAAGTATCTTAAAGAACCGTATCTATTGAAAAATAACAATTCAAGACTACGTACATAAGAATCCTTACTTGCCCTTAGCAAGGCACACAAATCGTGATATATCTCAATGGCATGGTTTCAGCAGCGGTAGAGTTAAATTTTTTCTTAGTAGCTGTTAAAGGACTGTGGCTTGGATATAACAGTAGGAGAAAAGTTGCACTTCAGACATAATCCACTGCAGCATGTTCTTTAGCCTCATTTTTACTTTGATTATGATTTAATTGTATTTATGTGTATATATATATATATATATATATATATACATTTTTTGCCTTGGCTCTGATTCATGCATTTCTAATCAGCATTAATCTCTGTCATAGGTATGCACTGGATCTAGATTCAGTTCACAATACCCAAATCAATTAGCTGTTTGCTTCTTTTTTTTTTTTTCAGTATCTGGTCTTGCTTTTTTGGCACCTAAAATACGTGATACTGACTTTTATCATCAGTAGAGCATAATGGTAGAACACTGGCAAAAAATTTACTTGCAAATTCATGCATTATTAAAATCTATCTATTCATTCCTCAGCTAGACACTGAAAAAAGGACCCTACATCACAGTACAGAGTTGAGGATAAACAGAATTAAAAGTCTTCTGTAGAGTGAAAATGTGTCCTGCAATCTGAGACACCTTAAAATCAGTCCCAGTAGAATATCATAGGCAAAATGACAAGACTGAGTTTAAAAAATCTGGAACATAAAGGTGTAAGAAAGAAAAAAAACTTAAGAATTTAGCTTACTGCTTATCAGTATAATCACTCTGACAAAGGTTTAACAGAATGTTGCAATCTTTCCTATCAGATTCATCAGAGCTTTGCTAACTGGCAAATTTATTGACTTTCCTTGCCTGTTTGAAATTATTGCTGAAACGAGAATTACAGAATGGTTGATGTTGGAAAGGATGACTGGAGATCGTCTCGTTTAGTCCCCTTGCTCAGGCAGGGGCAATTACAGTGTTTTCCTCAGGACTATGTCCAAGCAGCTTTTGAGATGTCCCAAGGATCTCTACTTTACCATCCCAAGGATCTCTACTCTACCATCTACTACTTTACAACCCTTACGGACGATCTGTGCAAGTGCTTAGTTATACTCACAGTAAAAAAGTGTTTCCTGATGTTCAAATGGAACCTCCTGTATCTTTTCCTTATCTATATCTTTTTCAGGTTTGTGTAGTTATTTCTTACTGTAGCCTTTGCATGCTCTGCTTTTGCTCTTCTATTTCTATATGCAATTATTATTTACAGTTTGAATGTTCTGGTCATTACTTAGACATAGAATGTAGAATCTAGTAATAATATAGCCTTTAGTTTGCAATGAATAACTGAACCTCAGGAATACTTTTAATAGCCCAAAAGGTAATGTATCTAAAAAATATGATGACAAAAATATTCAGGTTTTTCTATTTGCTTGTTTCTGTAATTTCTATTGTGAAACTGGGAAATTATGCATGCACACGCTGTATGTATGTTACAGGCATTTCAATAGAAAATCAAATTACTGCAAATGTAAACAATATGGTAATAACAGCATACACAGTGGATTCTAGTTGGATAGATAGAAAAAAAAAACCATAGTAAAACATTTTCAAAGACAACTTGCTAGTAAATAGAGAAACATGCAATGAATTCTGTCAGTCCCAAGCATCTAAAGGTCTTCTAAATATTTTTGAGCTGGAAATGTTCATAATATTTTAAGTTAGGGGAAAAGAGTGGAATATGTACATTAATAGTTTGCTGAAGCATTTATGATTTTACATCTCAGAAATTTACTTCTGGGGAGTATAGCCTCATGAAAAATATAGTCCACTAATTCATCTGTCTTACTCCTCAGAAGGAAGCACCACATCCTGTTAAAAGTGCTGACACTAATAATGCTGGCCACACAACAGGCATTCTTCAGTTAAAGCCTATATAGACAGATATTAAGGCAGTTTAAGAAGCCCGAATTCAAGGTGTATTTGATATTCCCATACTAAACGTAAATTCTAATAAAATTAGGTTGGCAGTAATAGTTGCACTAAGCTCCTTTGCAGTTTCTTCTCATCTATCGTTCTGAATTAACATGAATTAAAAGCTACTTCAATTCTCATCTGTTTTTACTTCAAGTACAAGAATTTCTTTAACCTTGCCCTCTCAATAAAAATTTCAGCTGCTTACTTCAAAATATTTTCAGAAGAAAGAAACTGGCCAATAAATGGAAGAACATCAGGGAGATAGGTAAGGGAGATGAGTCCATGACACTCAGTGAATAATGCATGCTGTGACTGACAGCAGACGTCACAGAGAGGCTGATAGCATTTCAACATGAAGGGGACTGGAGTGGATCAAAGGGTGGTGCAAATGTTTCTCCCTGAGTTCATTAAGAATGCAAGTGTGTCCCTGAATTAGCCAGACAAGCCTGGGGGGCAAGGAAGGAAGAAAGGAAGGGAGTGAATACATGACACTGCTCAACAGAGAGTACAAAAGCTAGATAGCTAGCAAAAGTATTTTGATGGGAGTATCAGGCTTCAGCTGGCTTTAACCCATGTATTTGTTCCTGGTGATGCCCAGTGTTGTAATGGTGAACATATTGTAGAGACTGGTAATGGGAATCACACTGGTATTGTGACTGAACTCTACTGCAATTGCTTTTTGCATTTTCTTAAGTGTAATTTACATCTGGTTTATGTATGTAATATATTTTGTAGCAGTCTGCTAAGTCACAAATCTCGTGTAACACAAACTACCTTTAATAAGTAAATTTGATATTAAACATAGAATCATGGAATAAACTAGGTGGGAAAAGACCTTTAAGATCATCAAGTCCAACCATTACCCCAGGACTTCCAAGACCACCACTAAACCTTGTCACTAAGGGGCTCATCTACACAGTTTTTGAACACTTGCAGGGATAGTGATTCCACCACTTCCCTGCGAAACCTGTTCCAATGCCTGACCGCCCTCTCTGTGAAGAAATTTTTCCTAATATCCAATCTAAACCTCCCCTGGCACAGCTTGAGGTTGTAACCTTTTGTCCTATCACTTGTTACATGGGAGAAGAGACCAACACCCCCCCTCCCACCACCACTACAACCTCCTTTCATGTTTTTATAGGGAGCAATAAGGTTTCCCCTGAGCCTCTCTTCTCCAGACTAAATAACCCCAGTTATCCCAGCCGTTCCTCATAAGACTTGTGCTCCAGACCCTTCACCAGCTTTGTTGTCCTCCTCTGGACCAGCTCCAGCACCTCAATGTCTTTCTTGTAGTGAGGGGCCCAGAACTGAACACAGGATTCGAAGTGCAGCCTCATCAGGCCCAGTATAGGGGAATGACCACTGCCCTGGCCCTGCTGGCTATGCTATTGCTGACACAGGCCAGGATGCTGCTGGTCTTCTTGGCTGCCTGGGCACAAGCTCGCTCATGTTCAGAAACAATCAATCAACACCCCCAGGTCCTTTCCAGCCACTCTTTCACAGTACTGTAGCATTGTATGGGGTTGTTGGTGCTCAAGTGCAGGACCTGGCACTATGCTTTGTCGAACCTCATACTATTGGCCACAGCCCATCGATCCAGCCTGTACAGATCCCTCTGCAGAGCCCTCCTCTCTTTCAGCACATCGAGCAGTACAGTACTCTTCATGTGGAATATCTACAAGAGCCTGATCAGAGAGTACTGGACTCTGACAGAACAGTAACATAATGTGTTCATGTGAACATAATTAAAAACATAATTTAAAGTCTCGCTGGAAATGTCTTGATATCATCAGCACCATATTCTAACAATCTCATCTAGGCTCAGTCTTTTCTTGTCAGTCTTAGCAACAACAAACATGAATAGGAATTATTAATTAAAACAAAGGTTGTGCAATATTTACCTTTGTATTGGTCCAGAGGATTATATTTTGCCTTTAACGTACAATGATTAAATTATTCTTAAAAACATGTAAATGAAAAAGGCATTTAATATATATAAATTGAAAAACTAAAAATTGCATATACTACTACTTGTATTGCTAATATAACTAATAATTGAGGTAACCAAAATGTCATTTAAAACGTGTCATGTTTTAAGCCACTCAGCCATGCAGCTTGCTCACTCACTCCCCCCTCTTTCTTCCCCCCAGCTCCCTGGGGGAAAGGGGAGGAGAATCAAAAGACTGCAACTCCCATGGGTTGAGATAAGAATAGCCCAGTAACTAAAGTATAACACAAACAACTATTGCTACCACCAATGATAATAACGACAAGAGAAATAAAAGGGAAGAGAATACAACCGCTTACCACCGATACCCAGCCCGACCAAGTAGTGCACCCCCCTTCCAGGTCACTCCTGCTGGTTTTTACATCCTGGGCATGATGTGCTGTGGTTTGGAATACCTCTTTGGCTAGTTTGGGTCAGGTGTCCTGTTTCTGCTTCCTCCTGGCTCCCCCTCCTCCCAGGCAGAGCATGAGACTCAGAAAGTCCATGGTAAAACCAAACATTCTAAGCCATAACTGAAAACATCGGTGTTATCATGTTGTTCCCAGGCTGAAAGTCAAAAATACAATGCTGCACCAGCTACTAAGAAGGAGAAAAGTGACTGCTACTGCTGAACCCAAGACAGAATGGAATATACAGATGCCAATACACACAGTCAAATTTTCAGCTGTTAAAAATGGATGGAATATTTCTAGACCTAGTGGCATTTTAAAGAATGTAGTGATGACTTACAAGAGCTTCAGATCTTGTCTAGAGAATATGGTTGCTTTTGTATTTCCTGATTGCCACAGTAAACTGATGCTGCTCCGTTTCATTGCAATTAGGAAATTAGTTATGAGACGTATAGGTGACAGGAACACTTTTTTCTTTTTTCTTCCAATACAGCAAGAAATATCCCTATTAACTGGTTTGGGTTTTGGGTTTGTTTTGTTTTGTTTGTTTTTTTGTTTTTTTTTTTTTTTCTGTTTGTTTGTTCATTTTTGTGTGTGTGTGTGTGGTTTGTTTTTTTTGTTTTTTTTTTTTTTTGGTCTGTTTTTGTCTTTAAGTTTTCAAAGGCTTTTTTTTTTTCCCAGACATCTGTAGATATATTAATATTGTCAGTCTTTGTTAATACTCTGTTTGGAAGTGACTAATTCCTTTTATTTTATCTATGTTTACTTAAGATTAACTATGTAAAGAAAGATTTACCCGAAACTACAAACATCAGATCAATCCAAATCACCATGGTTGATGTTTACTAGTAACGCATACAGCATTTACTATACCTGTAAAGCTATAAAAAATAATTTCAGTTATTTTCATCTACATTCCATTTTCTTATTTTTGTGAAATACCATTGATTTAAGTGATGCTTTTAAACAAAAAAGAATTAAACTTGCTTCTGGTATTGTATTGTAGAGAATATGCCACATCATACTAGCATTAAAAAATTGCAAGCATATTGCTGAATAATATAATTCATATTCATATCAAATTAAACTCTAAGCTATAAGTCTAGATTTTCTGTTTGGCCTTTACTAGATTTATTTTTAGCCTAAGAACAAAGTATGACATGTTGAATTACTTCAGAGTTTTCCATGTCCTTTGTTTCCTAGGAGCTTTTAGTGTTGCTGTGATTCAGTCTTTTCCTCCTGTAAATCTATGTCAATTCCATGAATACTTGTCTTGTCCTGTGCTGGCAAGACAATGCAACCATACAGAATGAGGTTCATAAATCAGCTGCATATGAGCAGCAGTGGTCATCTGCCAGCAGTGGGGGTATACTCACTCAGGATGTTCCTTTTGTGGTGGAAGAGGGAATCTGCAGCCTGGAGAACTTCATGTGATTGCTGAGTATTTTACTTCTTTTTGGCTGTTAACCAACTGCCAATTGTCTAACAAAGGTATGAATGAAGAACTCTTCTGTCATCCAAAGGAATAAGTGAAGGCACTTCACGTATTATCATTTTAATCCTTTTTCAGTTAATCAGCTACTTGATTTTTATATTAACACTACAAATTTAATTGCATTTTTTCACACTCACTCTTATAATAGACTGGGTGTCTATGGCTAATTTATTTAATTTTATATATCTGCATGTGCTACAACATGAGATTTATACAAAGAACAATAAGAAGTGTTTATTCTATGCCGAAAGACATTTATAACACTAAGGCAGTGTAGAGACATACAGGTCTGATACAATAGCAGATGCCTTCAGAAGTGGAGAAAAAGGAGGTGGTGTGGAAGAATTCAGGCATGGGTTAAGGGTCTGGCACAAAATGGCTATAAACAGCTCATCCATGGTCAATTAAAGAAATGCAGATATGGAAAGAACTATCAAAAGGCATAAAAGCGTCTTAATAACCGGTGTCTGAAACAAAAACTAATGCCAAGTTCATTTGAGATTCACTTTGGGTAATTCATGATATTGTTTAGTATACCAAATTATTTTGGTATTCAGCTTTCCCAGAATCCCAGTAGCAAGTATGGATGAGCCGGGGAACTAAACACCAGTCAGCCCCACCTCTGTGCCTGGCAAAATCTTGAAGCAGATTCTCCTGGAAGGCATGCTGAGGCACTTGAAAAACAAGAAGGTGGTTGGTGACAGCCAGCATGGCTTCACTAAGGGGAAATCCTGCCTGACCAATCTGCTGGCCTTCTAGGATGGGGCTATGGAACTGATGGACAGGGGTAGAGAAGTTGATGTCATCTACCTGGACTTGTGCAAAGTGCTTGACACTGTCCCACACTACATCCTTGTCTCTAAGTCAGAGAGACATCAATTTGATGGATGGACCACTTGGTGGATAAAGATCTGGCTGGATGGCTACATGCAAAGAGTAGCGCTCAATGGCTCAAAGTCCAGCTGGAGACCAGTAACCAATGGTGTCCCTCAGGGATGGGTGTTGGGACCGGTCTTGTTCAACATCTTTGTTGGTGACATGGACAGTGGGATTGAGTGTGCCCACAGCAAGTTTGCTGATGACACCAAGCTGTGTGGTTCACTTGATACACGGGAAGGAAGGAATTCCATCCAGAGGGACCTTGACACGCTTGTGAGGTGAGCTGATGCCAACCTGATGAAGTTGAACCATGACAAGTGCAAGGTCCTACATCTGCATCGGGGCAATCCCAGCCACAGCTACAAGCTGGGCATGGAAGAGTTTCAGAGCAGCCCTGTGGAGAAGGACTTGGAGTGTTGGTCGATGAGAAAATGAACATGAGCTGGCAGTGTGTGCTTGCAGCCCAGAAAGCCAACCGTATCCTGGGCTGCATCAAAAGGAGCGTGACCAGCAGGTCGAGGGAGGTGATCCTGCTCCTCTACTCTGCTTTTGTGAGACCTCACTTGGAGTGTTGTGTGCAGTTCTGGTGTCCTCAAGATAAAAAGGACATGGAACTGTTGGAACAAGTGCAGAGGAGGGCCCCGAGGATGATGAGGGGACTGGAGCATCTCCCATATGAAGATAGGCTGAGAAAGTTGGGTCTGTTGAGCCTGGAGAAGAGAAGGCTGTGTGGAGACCTCCTAGCAGCCTTCCAATATCTGAAGGGTGCCTATAGGGATGGTGGGGATTGACTCTTCATTAGGGACTGTAGTGACAGGACAAGGGGTAACGGGTTCAAACTTAAACAGGGGAAGTTTAGATTGGATATAAGGAGGAAGAAATTCTTTCCTGTAAGGGTGGTGAGGCACTGGAATGGGTTGCCTAGGGAAGTTGTGAATGCTCCATCACTGGCCGTGATCAAGGCCAGGTTGGACAGAGCCTTGGGTGGCATGATTTTCTGGGAGGGGGAGGTTGGGCTTTTTTGGGGGTGGGGGTTGGTTTTATTTTACTGTACTTTTTTAAGAGCTAATGCTAGTAGAATTCCTAGAGTACTCTATATAGAGAGTTTATCTCAATATAGAGTGTATCTCATATCACAGGTGACTTTCCTAAACATTTATCACCTACCTCCTGCAATAAAATTAGCTTATGTTTTCTAACTAAACATTTCCTTGATTATGTCACCACTTCCTATTTTTGCTTAAAACAAAACAAAACAAAAACAATCAAAAAAACCCCAAGCAAACACAAAAACAAACCCACAAATTGTTATTTCTATTCTCTGTGGAAATATCTCATTTGAAACATGTTCTCTCCTGGTCAACTCTAGCTGTCAGCTCATAAGTGATACCCTACCATCCTTTGACTTTGACTTTGAAAAGATACAACCCTATACCCTCTGATTAGTGGAAAGGCTGACAGTCCCAGTACTATTAGGAAGCTCTCTTATTATGTTTTCTCTTCCTATAGCGGTGGAATGAAGATTTTGAAATGCTTATCTAATTATGATTTCATTAAGAGTATGCCACACCCATAATAGAATAATCAGAAGACCTGCAGCCTTCAAGTTTCTATTTTTCATAAGAAAACAGTGGAGGAGCAAGGAAAGAATCTTGGAGAAGTAAATCAGATTTGTTGCTGGGGAAGACAGGAATGACACCTGCACTCTCTCCAGTAATCTATTCATAACTAAAACCCCCAAATGATTTGTTAAGGGTGCAGTTTATGTAAAGACTTGTTTACATGTACCAATAAATTTTAAAAACGGTGTGTTATATATATGAAATCATTAAAATGGTGTAATGCATGTTTCATGACCAGTGTGTCAGTAGCAACCACAGATTTGCAATATGACTGAGATAAAACATGCTATGATAGAATTTACTGCTTAAGGAAATACCGAGTTCGCAGAAAGACTGGAGAACATAGGGTCAAATGCAAAGTAAAGAGAAAGAATATAATTGCAGTCTTTCTGGTTTGGGGGTGTTTGGTTGCCTGACAGCTTTAATGCAAACAAATTAATACAGCATTACTAAATCTTGTGCTTCTGTTTGGATACAATGAAACTAAGTGTCCTGGTTTCAGCTGTAACAGTTATTTTTCTTCCTAGCAGCTGGTACCGCGCTGTGTTTTGGCTTCACTCTAAGAATTAATTTCTTCTCTTCTTGTTTCCTACTACTTATTATTGGTATTATTGGTATTCTTTCCATTATCACTATATTTTACTTTATTTTAGTTATTAAATTGTTATTAACCTGCAGGTTTTACGTTCTTTTATGTTGACTCCCCATCTCACCATGGCAGGAGGGCTGGGGGGAAGAGAAGGGTGAACAATCGACTGTGTGGTACTGAGATACCAGTTGGACCTAAACCATAACACTAAGAAAACACCATAGTAGGGAAGTAGTACTTCCCTTTCTCAAGATGTCAGTAAGACAGGAGAGGAAGACTTTGACTTTTTCCACGGAACCCATTTAACAACTGTGGAGGAAAAAAGAAAAAAGGATAAAGGAAACTCAAACACGATTACTGCATTTTTGCAGTGTGTAACAGTATCTGTTGCAATAGTCATGGCTGAATATTGAGTACTACTCAGTGCAGTTTAAACTGATATAGAGTTGCTAATATCAGTGCAACAGTATCCTGAGGTCCCGGATTTTTTACCTGAGAATGTCAAAAGACTCATAAATTTTTCCATTATTTATGCTTTTACATTTGAGAGCATAATTTTTAATAAAAAGTATTACTTAATATTAAATAGTTCAGTGATGCCTGACTCTTCCTGAGAAAAAGTATTTGGACTTAATTGTATTTATTGGTGTCATGGTTTAAGCCTCACCTAGGCTAATAACTCACAAATTTTTACTCACTCACTCACTCCCCTCTTTTTCTTCCCCCAGTCCCGGGGGATGGGGAGGAGAATCAAAAGAATTCAACTCACACAGGTTGAGATAAGAACAGTTTAGTAACTAAGGTATAACACAAATCACTACTGCTACAACCAATAATAATAATTACTAGGGAAGTACAAGAGAAATACAAGGAAAGAGAATACAACTGCTCACCAAGCCTGACCCAGCCAGTGCAACCCACACCCTTCCGAGTCTCTGCTCTCCATTTTCACATCCTGGACATGACGTGCTGTGGTATGGAATAACCTGTATGGTCAGTCTGGGTCAGGTGCCCTGTCCCCACCTCCTCCCGGCTCCCCCTCCTCCCTGGCATAGCATGAGGCTCAGAAAGTCCTTGGTCAGACAAAACACTACCAAGCAGTAACTGAAAACACTGGTGTTATCAGCGCTGTTTCCAGGCCCAAAATCAAAAACACAGCGCTGCACCAGCTACCAAGGAGAAAAAATGACTGCTGCTGCTGAACCCATGACAATTGGATTCCATTTTGTGCCTTTCTATGACATGTAAAAATGAGAACATGCAAAAGCATACCAGAAAGAATGCTTTTGATCACGTTTTGAAGTTCGTACTGCCTGATGAACAATTGCTTAAGATTATTTCTTCATGGCATGATTACTTACCTTCCCCTTCTAAAAATCCCTGAAGCATTTATAAAAATGCTTGCGGCTTGCAGTACCACAATAATGTGCAGACACAGCTTATCAGACACACGTGAATTAAACCTGACCAGAAGACTTCCATATAAATTGAATTTCCCTGAAGTTTGCTAGTCCTGAAAAGGAAAATTTTTCATAGTGCTGTACCAGTGTCTGTCATCAGTCAGTACTGTAACTCCAATGGAAAGGAAAATCCCTGTGAGTTCAGTTCTTTCCCAGCATATTTTTTAATTCATGGTGGTTGAAAACATAAGGAATGATACTCAACTAGAAAACTCAAGTGTTAAGAAAGTGAATGTCCTCCTCTTCTGGCTAATACATGAGTATGACTGTAGATAGTTCAATTCTAAGTTCCTTTCTGAGAGGGCCTGGTGGTTTTTTCTGAATTTTCCTTTAGTCTAGGATCCAGCATGCATCTGAAGAAAGATTTTTTATTCTTTTTACCTATTTTGCTCAAAAAAAGGATAGGTTGACTACAGTTTGTGTGACTCAGTCCTGTGAACTGCATGATGTCCTCAGTGAACATTAAATTCAGTGTGCCTCACTGCAGCAATAAAATCTTCCTTGTGTAATGAATGGTAGGTGTGGCACTTCCCTAACAGCTAGGCAAAGAACAAATTACCATTTCAAAAGACAAATTTCTTTCAAGCCTTTAGTTTACCAGGAAATGCTCAAGCACATTGCAGAGCTTGCTGCGCCTTCCCTTTCCTGCTCAGGTATCATTAAACAAAATTTTTCTACACTAACCCTACAGATGGAAATCCTAGTCTGAAAACGGAAGAAGTGGGGAAAAAAAATCCAGCGTTTTTAATGTTCATCTTGCAGGACTGTGCCTTCTGTCTTTTTTCTGCATTTTCATCTCCATGTTGGTTTTTAATTTAGAATTTATCAGATTACATATTTGATCTCTAATCTAATATCTAACTCTCTGAGCTCTTGAGTATATATAGGTCCTTCATAATTTCAGAAGTGGTCCAGTTAATATATTTTGAAAGAATGTCAAGGTACGCATTTTAATAATTATAATTATTGCTAAATCAAAAATTTAGTCTCCGCATGTGGGTGGGAAGTAAATCTGCCACAGCTTTTACATCTTGTGAAACAATGAAATCGCTTTAAGTTGGTCATGTGGCCAAATGCATTTGTCATGAGACAGTATCATTAATCAGACATTTTTCTAACTGTGAGACCTAAGACATGTAACAGATTATGATCCAATAATAATAGGAAAACTAGAAGACATATACGAAATTAAATATAATGATTGGAAAATTGAACAAACCCAGAAGAAAATGCAATTTGACTTTGGTCTGACCCCTTTTTGATCTTTGTTTTAGAGGTTCAGCTCTGCTCCATGAGGACCATGCCTCCCACACTGACAGCAATAGATATTTAGTATAAAGATTACCCATGAAAAAAGGTTGAAGGCTTCAGTTCTGTTTCCTTGTGCTATAAGCAATTTATAAAATTAGCTTATATTACATTTGATATCCCTTATTATACTCACAGACCTAATAGAGCAACTATTCTTTTTCTTAAACAGTACTATATAGAAACAGTGCTGTCAGTAGTATACCATATCCTGATATATTTTAAACCAACCTTCTGTTGGTGTCTGTACGCAATCTTAAAATAGAGTATAACATTTAAAGCATGTTTAAGTATTACCTGAGCATTAATTATTATAATTCCCCTTAGGCTTTTCAAAACTGCTTTAATCGGCAAGCCATATTATTCCAAATTTGCATGTCTAGACCAAAACAGACATGAGTATGAACCAGGGTATATGCATACATTCATTTCTGGGGGTGGGGGTGGGGAGGTGAGACCACTGTAAATTCTGCAGCTTATCAATATGGACACAAAAAATATTAAGGTGAGTGAAGATAAATGGTGGCTGTCTCCTGAATTCATAGTAGGTCTTGTTTTCTAGATGTGGGCTGTCACAGTGAGTGTGATTGGGAAGAGTAGTCTTAGACATTTGCAGCTTTAATTTTACCTCTTAAAATTGAGAGCAATTTTTTCATTAGTTCCATAGTTTTACACAAATAACATTGGAAAAGGAAAATGAAGATAAACCTGTTGTCCTGGGTTCAGCAGTAGCAGTCATTTTTCTCCTTCTCACTAGATGGTGCAGTGCTGTGGTTTTGACTTTCAGCCTGGGAACAACGCTGATAAAACCGATGTTTTTAGTTGCTGCCCAGTAACGTTTACTCTGACCAAGGACTTTCTGAGTCTCATGCTTTTCCAGGGAGGAGGGGAAGCCTGGAGGAAGCAGAGGACAGGACACCTGACCCAAACTGACCAATTAGGTTATTCCATACCACAGCAAGTCATGTCCAGTATATAAACTGGGGCAGTTACCCAGCAGGGCTAGATCACTGCTCAAGTCGGCCTGTGTATCTGTTGGCGGGTGGTGAGCTGTTGTGTTCTCTTCCCTTGTTATTTTTCTTATAATTATTATTATTATTGGTAGCAGTAGTGGTTTTGTGTTATACCTTAGTTACTGGACTGTTCTTATCTCAACCCATGAGAGTTTCATTCTTTTGATTCTCCTCCCCATCCCTCTGGGACTGGGGGAAGGAAGTGGGGGCAGTAAGTGAGTGGCTGCCTGGCTGATTTGCCGACTGGGCTTAAACCATGACACCTGTTTAAGACTACTTCTAAAATCTACATAGAAGTTCAAGCACATACAGGAAAATCTAAAAATAGATTGTTTTCAACTTATTTTTATTAATGAGAACCAGGTTTCAGTTGTTATAAATATATTAATTTTCAGTTACATCTTGAGTGCGGAAACTTGAAAACTGATTTACAACAGACTACCACACAACCACTACTTCACATAATTGTGTTTGATCTTCTGCATATTGAAAGATATCTGCCTTTGGCAGCAGATTGCAGGATCATTAATATTCCTATTATTTCAACAGTCAATTAATGTTCCTCTTTGGATTGAGGCCATCTATTACTTCAGTGTGAAAACCACTATGTATAATTCAACTGCAAGGTATTTGCCTGTTAGAGAATAGCAGGATGTATTTTGGGAAGGATAGATATAAAAAGAATAAAGTTAGAAACAACAGTCACACAAATGTAACACTGAAACCTTGAAATCGTCTTTTGAGCAAATGTTTAAACCTGGAAATGCCCAAATGCTGCAAATTCCCCATGTTTTAATATTAAAGTACTGTAGGTAAATAAAATTTTGTTGCATGCTTCAGCCTTCAGTCTTAACAAGGTTAAAGGGATATCTTGTACTGACTAGCTATTTTTACTCCTAAGTACTGATGGGTACCAGTAAGTATGCATACGTCTGATGTTCCCAAGAGCCTGAACTGACCTCTGCAAAACAGACCAATGCTTATGGCTTCTTTCAAACTACACATAATAATGATAGTGGTACCACAGTTCTGCCCTAACTTTTTCTTAAAAATATTCTTTTATTCATATGTCCAGTGCTTTAACTCTTCCAGGATGTGGTACAAACCTATAAGTTTTATTCTTTAGCCCGAGGGATTAGGATATTTATACACCCTTGTGTCTGTTCTGTCATGTTGAACAGACATGGTATAAACAATCCTTAAAAAAAAAAAAAGACTAAGTTTTCATCATTTGCTAATGAGAGACCTAATAATTAGTCAGTGGAGTCAAATTTTTCTGACAATCATCACTTTTTTCAGCATAGCTTCAGAAAAGCAAAATTACTACAACTTAAAATAGGCTATAGTCCAGCAGCTGTAAAATTCTCAAGGAATGGAAATGATGTAATTTAATTTGTCTTTAGCAGAAAACAGGCTTTACTCTTGGTATCACTTTATCTGGAAAATATTTCAACTATGGGATTGTTGTCTTTATGCTGTTTGAAAGACAGCTCAAATGCTGCTATAAGAAAGGGTTTCTAAAATACCCTGCTTTGAGATACATGTATGGGTGTATATATATATATTTTATATATATCCCCAAATATGTCCTACATATCCCGCACACCTCTGTGAATGATTTCTAAAGTCCTGGGGTTTAAAGGCAAGTTAAAGTAACCCATCTGGGTTTTGGGTGTGGTTGGTTTTCGTTCTGGTTTTTGTTTTGGTTGGGTTTTTGCTTGGTTGGTTGGTTGGGGTTTTTTGTGTGTTTTTTTTTCTTTTAGTTTTTTTTTTTATTGTTTCTTTTTTCCCTAGGTGTCACAACATTAAATAATTCCTAGTATAGCCATTGAATTTATATTCAGACACTTCATTCACATTTTAAGGGACTCCAGACGAGACTGAAAGCATATTTCTATTTTTTTTTTTTTAGGCTTCTAAAAATTATGAACTCCACTGTCCTGTTTTATAGCAATTAATTTACTTTTTGAATATACAAATGTTCTGAATATATTCCAGTGGATGTCAGTGTGGCCAATTAGAGAATAAGATACCACTAAATTAAAAAAAAACTACGGCAATACGACTACCTCTGGAATAAAAAATAATCTAAGAAGAGAATGAGGATGGCAATAGTATTCTGAACTATTTTTTTATTAGGTATTTTACCTTGACTATGTAATTTTTCAGGACTGATCTTCCTCACATTATCAGAAAACTATGTTCACTTCAAAAAGGAATATTTGAAATGGTTTCAACACAGTAATGCCAGGCCATTTCTCCTAATTTCTGCAATACTATTTGTAATGACTACATTTAAAATATGACCTTCTTAACCAGAATATAAGCCATCAGTTACTGCTGAAAACTACTTATAATCCAAGGGTAGAATTGAGCTCATTTTCATAGAAGTGGTTCTGTAAATCAATTTATATACTTGTAGCCTATAAAAAACCCCACAAACCCACAACAAAAAAATCTATTTTACAAACAAAAAGAAATAACAAAGAATACCTCTGATTACCATTATCTTTATATATTTTCCTCTCATTCAATGATTCTGCAATGTCGCCCTGTACACATGCTCTGATTCAATTTTTGATTCTACGATTGTACCTTTTAGGACATCTGCCTTAGTGTTCTGCATGTGCTCTGGGAGTTTATGTCATTATTCTTGTCTGCGAGTGATCTTGGGCTTTACTGACTGCACACCATGGAAATCCTGAGCTGTTTGGAGAAGTATTTGCTTCATTTTGACTTTCCTATGGTATTCTTCCCACACTTTAGTATTTTGCAAACCTCTCTTGATTTAACTTAATGAGGCTACTGTGAAGTAAGTTCTTATTTTCCAGCAGAATGTCGTGGTTTAAAACCAGCCAGCAACTTAGTCCCATGCAGCTGCCTGCTCACCACCATCTCCCACCCCTTCCCTGCCCCCCGCTTTCCCAGGCAGGATGGGGAGGAGAATCAAAAGCATGCAGGTTGAGGTAAGAACAATCCAATAACTAAAGTATAATACATTACAACTAATGATAAGGGAAATAGCAAGGGGAGAGAACATAAAATCAAAAAGGGGAAAGGGAAAAAGAATAAGTTAGAAAGGATGATGCATAATAAAATTGCTCACCACCCGCTGATCAATACCCAGCCCAACCCAGACAGTGGCCAGTCCTTTCTGGGTAACTCCCTCCAGTTTATTTACAAAGCATGATGCTCTATGGTATGCAATACCCCTTCAAGTAGTTTGGGTCAGCCAGCTGTCCTGTCTCTGCTCCCTCCCAGCTTCTTGTGTCCCTCTTCACTGGCAGAGCATGAGAGACTAAAAAGTCCTTGATGAGGGTAAGAGCTACTGAGCAAGAACTAAAACACTGGTGTGTTATCAGCATTGTTCTCAGACTAAAGCCAAAACACAGCAATTCATCAGCTACTAGGAAAAAAATTAACTCTATCCCAGCTGAAAACAGGACACAGAGGAAATTTTAAGTACTGAACTATCCCACAAATCAATTCACATGTGTTTTCAAATTCAGTATTTAGAAAAAAAGGATTTGCATTTAGTGGCAACCTGTGAAATTATTGCCATGTGTGATCTGCTAAGCATTGTGCAAGAACTTTGTCATAAGTGACAATACAGTTCTCAGGGTATTATTGTACATCTCTATGAGATCAGTCCGCAGCCTTACTCATAATATATCAGCCTCTTCTCTTGTAATTCTGCTACAAATTTGACATTATCAATGTAAAAAGAAATCTTTTTAATCACATGATTAAAAAAATGCATCATAGTGCTGATCTAAGGAGGACATAACTAAAACTGATGAGCATCATAAATATTTGTATTTCCAAGCCTTTAATTATATGTCTCTACAATCCTTATTTTCTTTTCATTTAATATTCAATTTTATAGCCTTTTGTCATGTCCAAATACTATTTAAATTTAATATTGCAAGATAAAAAAAATAAGATTTCTCTCATGATAGAACTAACCAATACAAAACACAGGTTGAAAGATATTTTATAGGTACTAATGAATTTTGTCAAAACACAAGTTTTATTAGAATGCATCAAAACGATGTAAGCATTATCATTGCAAGTATTCATTAGTATTGCAAATGTTTTTGATCAACTCCCGCAGCTGATTAAAAAGCATCACATGTGCAAGGCTCATCATTGTTGGTATGAGTCTCATTATGTAGGCTGGTAACAAGCACTTCATCTAGTTACACCACCCCTCAGTTTGCACTTATTTATGATTATTATTCAAAGTGAAAAAAAAAAAAATAATCTCTGCTCCCCGAAGGTCTGTTTTGAAGCAGAGAAATAGGAGATGCGGGGGAAGGGCTGGATTGAAAGCAAAGACAGCAGAGACAGCATCACTGACTGGTAGGTACTGCTCCCAGAACCACAGGACCCACAGCACTTTACCAATAATAGTGTTACAAAATAATTTTGGTAACACATATATTTAAAATTGCAGTACCACCTTGTAAGAGTAATTATCCATCTTTCTCTATTGTGTGTGGCACATAAATCATAGAAAGGTTTGTGTTGGAAGGGACCTTAAAGATAATGGAGTTCCAACCCCCTGCCAAGTGCTGGGACACCTGGGTGCTCAAAGTCCCATCCAGCCTGGCCTTGAACACTGCCAAGGATGGGGCAGCCACAACTTCTCAAGGCAACCTGTTCCAGTGTCTCACAACCCACACAGTAGAGTTTCTTCCTTATATCTAAGCTAAATCTACTCTGTTTCAGTTAAAAGCCATTCCCCCCTGCCCTGTCACTACATGTGCTTGTTAAAAGTCCCTCTCCAGGTTTCTTGTAGGCCCCTTTTAGGTATTGGAAGACTGTTAGTAGATCTCTCTGTAGCCTTCTCTTCCCTGGGCTGAAGAAGCCCAACTCTCTCAGTCTGTCTTCACAGGAGAGGTGCTTCAGCCCTCTGATAATCTTTGTGGCCCTCTTCTGGACTTGCTTGAACAAGTCCATGTCCCGCTTGTGTTGGGAGCCCCAGAGCTGAACACAGTACTCTCCATATTTCTCAGAAGAGAGTGGCCTACTACTAACATCTGTCACCTTCTCTTAGTTGCTCTGGTTGTTATATGGAGAGTAGCTTAGGCTTCCTTACTCAGGTCCAGCGTCTCTCCTGATCTTACAGGTCTTTCCTCTTAAGTCTGCAGAGTGGTGAGGCAGTTCTTCAAGGGCACCTCAGGCTTCACGAAAAGTCTCTTCTTCCTGTGAGTCCCTGCTGTTTCAAGCTTCCGTTCTTCTGCATTATTTCTCCCTGCCTCTCTCTTGTGTGTGTCAGAGGAGGAGCTTTTGGCTGGCCACAAACTGAGTTCATTGCAGACTGCACTTATAACCAGCTATTTAACTTTTTCTCAGCCTTCCTGATGTTACACAGCTTTCTCACCACCTGCGGGAGCTCAATGACCTATAGCAGGAAGACTTACATATGGGCACACTTTTCACCATCATGTCTTGCTGCCTGTCCCTGACCTAGGAGAGAAGTGTGGGCACTTCCTGCAGTCTGAGGTCTGCACTGCAGCCCCTTCTTTCAGCAGCTCCATAAGGCTGCTGTAGGCATCAGCCACAGTTGTGGTTGATGGTGCAGATGCCCCAGCCAAAGCTGCAACCTTTGCTTTCAGAGGAGAGTGCCCTTGACCTGTGTAGACAATCACAGAACAGTGCCTGGTTGCTGGGTTATGTGTACTTCATGTATCATGTATACTAGGGCTAGCTGTAAGATGAAGTAAATGTAGTTTCAGGTGGTACAAATCAACCAAGTGATGTCCCATTATTTTCAGAAGTAAAAGCATGGCATATGAGAAAGTCTTATTTTTTTTTATATGCAAAAGAATGAACTGTAAATTCAAAGTTATTATATAATTTTCATTATTATTCATGATTTACCTGCACAAAAAATCGTGCTTGGTCAATGGTATGTTCACTGGGATATTTAAGGAGTTTTTGACCTAGCACTGCTCTTCTAAAGTCAATGAAACTTTTGCTGTTAACATTAAGGGAAACAGATCTAGGGCAATGTTGAGAGCTTTAGAAATTCCTGCATGAGAAGTTGCACAGGGAATCAGCCTGAAGGGTTTGCAACCTACAGTTACAAATGGTACAACACCTGGGACAAAACAGTATGATGAATTTGATATTGGCCATGAAAAAAAAATAGAAAAAGGAAAGACATTACTTAGTAACTCAGCAAGTGTTTCCCTGCAATAGGAATAGTTACTCATAATATTAATATTGTTTAGAAATTAAAGATATAGAATGGCTAGTGAAACAAAGCGTCTTTGTTGCTCATCTCTTAAAATGATGGGGGCATCTTGTATTGACATTTTAACTCAAACAAAGGTTTGGAATGATAAATAACATAGACAGAGTTGCAAAGACACTTCTTAAAGAAAGTGGCCCAATATCTGGAAAACTGAGACACTTCTTTATAAAAGAGAACATTTAGATCTAAACAGAAAATAAAAATAAAACTCAGTGGACTAGGAAGTCTGGGAAAAAATGTCAGTGCTTATTGCATGCATGTAAAAAACTGTGTGAGATAGACTGTGGTTTTGTAGACTGTTATAATGTAAGAACATACTATTTCTTATGGTTGAAGCCCTTGTTTATAATTCTACTGAAATGTCTTTAGTTCGTTAATGAACTGAATCCTTAAAGGACACTGGCAAAACAAAACCTAGCTTAGAATTTTGGCCTACATTCAGACAACAGAATGCCCTGTGGCGTCTCCATGAGATATGTCATGATTAAAGAAAAAATAGTTCAGACATTGATTGCTTTGGTTAAAATTATTGAGCGGAACAGGTTCATTACTAATGGATCACTAGGATATACATTTACAGATGGATTTTTTTGCTGGGTTCAGTCTCTCTCTCTTCCCTAGGGCACCAGATGCAACAGCGTGTGTGTGTAAAACAAAAGCCCATCTCTTGCATGAGCAGATAACAATAAGGTGCACATTGAATGTAAGCAGCTGCTGAAAATAATCTCAAATTATTTGAAAGTTTTAAAGTCCTTACCATCTTTTCCTTCTCCAGTTAATCGCAGGTTCCACGATTTCTTGCATTTTGTTCACTATATGAGTATTTCCTAATCTAGTATTTATCTTTTCACACAATTATCCCCTTCTGCATTGTTTCCTTGGTTTTCTGGATGATCACTTTCCTATTCTCTCATTAAGGCTTAATTTATAACTGTTTCTAGTATCCATTTACTAAAAAGGATTTGACAATTAATCTTCAGATTATTAATGATTCCAGGTGCATATAACCTTTATTAAAACATCTACTATGGCACAAGGAAGGGAACTAGCTGAAGAATAGCAAACAGCAAAATTTCAATGAAGCTGAAGAAAGCAGGGAAGTTTCTTAAAGGGCTACCTTTTGTGTAAAGTTTTGGACTTGATCTCATGTTCTATAAATCTTCATAAATTATCTTAATCTATTTAAATCAATGGCAGCAGAAAGTAAATATAATATTAACATATATATATTAAAGTACAGGAAGTAGCAAATGGTTGTCCATAACTGGAGAGGCTTCCTTGCATGGATTTGCAATATATCAACCATCATTTATAAAATCTACACTTTTCTAACAAATAACAGTTTTTTCTAAGATCACATTAAAATCATAGTGTTAAATCACACTTCAGATTTAACTAAGGCACTATGCTCCAATTTTACAGAAAAATATTTGGGGTATTTCCATAAAAGAGATATCACAATATAGAAACATAGAATAGTTAGAGTTGGAAAGGACCTTAAGATCATCTAGTTCCAAACCCCTTGACATAGGCAGGGACACAATACACTAAACAGTGTCACCCAAGTATTAAGACTTTCCACCCTCTATCCTACCTTATAACTTGCCCTCCACAAACCCTTGCTCCATGATGCTACACTACAGGCTTCTACAGCCGTTTTAGCAGCCTACAGCCTGTATAGGCTTTATTATTATGTTACATAACTCTATATTCTGGATAACATATCAGAACAGGAGCATGATAGTAAATAAAGGATAGAATTAGTAAAAAAGGTTTACATGATTTTAGAAAAACAAGAAAAAAACATATTTTTAAAATGTGAAAAGCTGTTGCTTTCATGCACCTACAGTTCAGGAGCTTTAATATAATTGTTGTGAAAGATTAACCTGTTCAGAAACAACTGTATCTCAACCTCTTCAAGACAGGGACCATGCTTGAATAACATCAGGGATGCCAATAGAGTTGCAACTGTTGCACAATCACAGCAGAAATGCTACATTAAACAAAGCAAAACAAAACCAAAACCTACAAACCACGAACAAAAAACAATAATTGTATGGGATAATTCACAAGGGTAATTGCACATACGATGCCAGTAATAACAGAAATAAATCACAGACTGTCATTTTACCATTCTTTTAAATTGTTGTGAGGATCTTTGAAATCTACAAAGGAATGACCAAAATTTAATGTAAACATTTATATATATTTGTCCATAATTTTAGAACTGTCTTGAGAAATAATTTTTTTTGTTGTAATTGCAAAAACTGCTACCTGTAAGAACACAGTAAGCCTTTGGTGCAAGACTTTAAACAAGCAGAAAAACTACAAAATTGTACAACAGGAAAAATTTGTGCAATGAAGTTTTAATTCTAGCACCTTAATTAGAAACACTAAGCTTAGATGGATAGAGCCTTGCTCATTTTTTCAAGACTTTTCAAGCACATAAGCTTTCATCCAATAGCCACTTATATTGAGGCATTCCAGTTTCATATACTGTCAAGAGTGATACAGACAGCAGAAAGAGGAAGTGGAATTAACTATAAATGCCCTTATTCATAAAAGAAATTAAATATCTGCTTTGTTCTAAAAAGGGTCTTATTTCTTCGTCAAATATACATGTGAAGATCTGAAAGTATGAAAAGAGTTATTGTACTCCTTAAGAGAATTGAGGAGGATCAGTTTATTAGATTTGTGAACAGTTTGGCAGTATATGAAATAATATGTACCCTGAAGAATCTTTATCATATTATGTATCTTTGATACGTTTGAAAGACCTGATTTGTATTTCAATGAGAAAGATTTGTCTTTTGTATCCTTTTAATCAATGGATACAACTGCTGTACACATTCCCTGAGGCAGTAATTGCCACAGAGAAGCACTTTCCAGCCAAGGAAAGAAGTCTAGCAAGGGTATATCTTGTTGATTTTATGAAGGCTTGCAATAAAACACAGCCATGATGCAGCTCTCATGTTCTCAGATAAAATTGCACATGCTTTCTTTTTTTATTACACAGGAATAATAAAGGACTTCTTTATAAAACTCCAATTATGGACAAATCTATTCCATCGTTTAAAATGCTCATCAGTCAACAAACTTCTGCATCTCTCCTTTGCAGTTACTTATATGCAATTGTAATGAATAAGTAAGTAGGACTGCAGGTGGAGATGAGTCCGGAATATCCTGCACAAAATTCTAATCCTAGGCATTATTCTGATGGATTGTGAGGAAGAAGAAAACTGCCCAGTATACACCAAATACTGGAGGAAAAGAAAAAAAACCAACAAAACATATTTCTCTGCATACAAGTAAATTAAATAACTCTGGGATCTATTTATGGTTTTAAAGTAGACAAACATACAGGACTAAACTATTTGTAGAAGTAAAGATATAAATCATAGCCATTCCAATTTTATTGAGGCATATGTTTTGCTATTTTATACCATGAAGTTCTGATTTAATGGAAACAGAAAAGTTTGTAGTTGCATTTCAGAGAAATTGCTTGATCTCATGATCACTGCAACCAAGGCAGCCCTGGAGTGTCACATTTCCAGCCAGGCCCCTCCTTTTTGGTGAGCAGAGGTAAAGCATGGCACCTCTCCTTGTCGGCTCCTCTATTACTTGCAGAAGGAAGTTGTCTTCTACACAATCAGGGAACTTCCTGGGTTGATTGTTCTGGGCAGTACCATCCCTCCAACAGATATCAGGGTGGTTGAAGTCCCCCATGAGAACAAGGACCTGCGAGTGGAAGGCTGTTCCTATCTGTCTATTGGGTGCTTCATCCACTGAGTCCTCTTGATGAGGCGCTTTGAAACAGATCCCCACAGTAATGACTCCCATCGCTGTTCTCCCTTTAACCTGCCCAACAAACTCTCTATCAACTGCTCATCTCTCCCCAGAGAGAGTTCCATACTCTCCAGCCTATCCCTTATGTTGTGGTTTAAGCTTTGTCAGCCAAGCACATGCGCTCTCACTGCCCCCACTTCCTCCCCCCTGCTCCCGGAGGAATGGGAAGGAGAATCAAAAGAATGCAAGTCCCACGGGTTGAGATGAGAACAGGCCAGTAACTCAGGTATAACAAAAACCACTACTGCTACCAACAATAATAATAATGATAAGGGAAATAACAAGGGAAGGGAATACAACCTGCTCACTACCCACTGACCAATATCCAGCCTGACCCTGCAGTGATCTAACCCTTCTGGGTAATTGCTCCCAATTTATATAGTGGGCATGATGTGCTGTGGTATGGAATACCTCTTTGGCTAGTTTGGGTGAGATGTCCTGTCTCTACTTTCTCCTGGCTTCCCCTCCTGACTGACAGAGCGTGAGACTCAGAAAGTCCTTGGTCAGAGTAAGCATTACTGGGCAGCAACTAAAAACATTGGTGTTATCAGTGCTGTTCCCAGGCTGAAAGTCAAAACCTACAGCACTGCACTAGCTACCAAGGAGAAAAAAGACTGTTACTGCTGAACCCAGGACAGTACCCACCTCTTATTCCATACCATTCATGTCATGCTCAGATCCCACTTTTTCAATATACAATCACTCTTACCTCATACATATACATATACATGTACATATACATATACATATACATATACATATACATATACATATACATATATCTCCACACGCACACAGAGCGATCAGCCCTTAGTGCATGGACCAATCGCTGTAAAGCTGCTGAGTCCATCCGATCCATTATGTTGGACTCCATCTCTTGTAACAGTCTTTCAGGGCCGGAGAGGCTGTGTGCAGTGTTCACACTGTGTGAATAACCTGGGCAATAGTGTCCATTGCTAAGTCCACCCCTCGATCATAAGTCCATTTATATGTTGCATCTCTGCCCTGATGGCCTGAGGTGTCATGGGCCCACCAGGTTCAAAATAATTCACCCTCTCCTCCAGCGTTTTCTGCAGCTTGTTGCTGGGGACTCCATACAGTTGCCTTCCATCTTCGACGCTTCCAAAGCACTGGAGGGGTCCAGTGGACTAGATACTCACCCATACTGTCCCACGCACCCTGCCACTCATGGCTGTTCAGCCTCAGGGAAAATCTCTTTGTCCTCCTATATCATCGTCTGACCCAAACACAACTCCGCTTAACTCTCGAGATCAGATGAAATAGTCGTGGGTAAAACAGGCTCTGTATGCATGCCAATATGATGATCCCCATTGCACAATCAGCAGGCAGGTCTCAAGGCCACCCAAAGGCCATTCAAACCCTTCAGAACTCTCAAATGACACTGCTGTACTTGTCCACTGGGGGTGGTGCAGCTGCTGTGCTTGGAGCTGGAGTAGCTGCGCTGTCTGTTGTGGTCAGAGTTTGAGTAACTGCTGCACTTGTCGCTAGGGTGTGTGGCAATGTCTCCCTCATAGGCTGACCACCCAAGGAGGGGAAAAAAAGATGTATAATTACTATACACTTTTATTACATACCTCCCAAAGTGTAGAGGTGGTGACCAAACTGGGAAAGCAAGCCAAATCAGCTTCATGATCAACGAATCTGTTGTATTACTAGTCATTACCATAACGTACAGTGAAACAAGAGCCTTAGACCAAGCCCCCCAGCTGACAAACACTAAGACAGCAAACACCAGCTGTTAGTAAGGTATGACATGCTGAAACTCCAAGATCAAGAGCAGCAAGATAGCCAATAAATCAGCATTGTGATGAGCGACTATTAATCCGAAACAATGAATGTTTATCACAAATACAGTTAGACACACTCTGGTCAGATCAATCGTTATCTCAACCTTTTGTCCCCATGCTGGACACCAAAAAGAACTGTCATGGTTAAAGCCCAGCCAGCCACACAGTCACCCCTCACTCCTCCCCTTCCTCCCCCTGCTCCCAGAGGGATGGGAAGGACAATCGAAAGAATGTAACTCCCAGGCGTTGAGATAAGAACAGTGCACTAAGGTGTAACAAAACCCACTGCTGCCACCACCATTAATAATAAAGATAAGGGAAATAACAAGGGAAGAGAATACAACCACTCATCACCCACCGACAGATATGCAGCCCGACCCAAGCAGCGATCTAGCCCTTCTGAGTAACTGCCCCCAGTTTATATACTGGACATGACGTGCTGTAGTATGGAATACTCTTCGGTTAGTTTGGGTACAGGTGTCCTGTCTCTACTTTCTCCTGGCTTCCCCTCCTGCCTGACAGAGCATGAGGCTCAGAAAGTCCTTGGTCAGAGTAAACATTACTGGGCAGCAACTAAAAACATCGGTTTTATCAGCGTTGTTCCCAGGCTGAAAGTCAAAACCACAGCACTACACCATCTAGTAAGAAGGAGAAAAATGACTGCAACTGCTGAACCCAGGACACCCTAACATAAATAACAACTCCCCCTCCACATCTGCCTTGCCTGTCTTTTCTAAAGAGCCTGCAACCTTCCATTCCAACACACCAGTCATAGGAGCCATCTCACCATGTTTCCTGTGATGCCTATGATATCATACCCCTGTAGACATGCACACATTTCTAATTCCTCTTGTTTGTTCCCCATGCTACAGGCATTTGTATAGAGGCATCTGAGCCAAGCTCCAAATGAAGCTGGCTCATTGGCTGGAGTGGCTGGAATACCTCTACATTGCTCTGAACGTTTATTATAGATGCTGGCAACTGACTGAGTGTGTTGGGATGGAATGATGCTCCCCTCCCCCAACACATCTAGTTTAAAGCATCCTTGACCAGTCTGGTAAGCCTCCTACCAAAACCGCTCTTCCCCTTCTTTGTCAGACCAGCTCCACCAGCCCCCATTACACCTGGCCTACTCAATTGAGTCCCATGTTCTTGATACCCAAACCCCTGATTATGGCACCACTCCTCTAACCATTTATTAACCTGGCCAGTCTGCATAGCATTTTTAAGGTCCTCCCCTGTATCCTGGATAATTGACAAAATGACAGTCTGAGCTCCAGAGCCCCTAACCACCTCTCCCAGAGCTCTGTAGTCCTCCTTTATGTTCTCTGGGCTACTGCTCTCTATATCAGTAGCACCCACATGGATCACTAAAAGTGGGTAATAGTTAGTGGGACTGACTAGAGCAGGCAGCCCTCTCTGCAACATCCCTGATCCATGCTCCTGGTAGGCAACACACCTCCCTTGAGACTAGGTCAGGCAGTGTCATGGGCTTGACTTTTCTGAGCCTCATGCTATACCAGGGAGGAGGGGAGCCAGGAGGAGGTGGAGACAGGACACCTGACCCAAACTGACCAAAGAGGTTATTCCATACTACAGCACGTCATGTCCAGGATGTGAACACGGAGGGGAGAAACCTGGAAGGGAGTGATGGGACTGGGGGTGCACGGCATGGTCAGGTTTTTTGGCACTGGGGGGTTCACTGCTGGGGGGTGCACTGGCTGGGTTGGGCTCAGGTGAGCAGTTGTATTCTCTTTCTTTGTATTTCTCTTGTATTATTACTGGTGGTAGCAGTAGTGATTTGTGGTATAGCCTTAGTTACTAAACTGTTCTTATCTCAACCTGTGCGAGCTGAATTCTTTCGATTCTCCTCCCCATCCCCCCGAGACTGGGGGAAGAAAGAGGGGGTGTGAGTGAGTGAGTAAAACTGCGTGGGTGGGGGGCTTAAACCACAACAGGCAGACAGATGGGTTCCTCTGTGCCTTTCAAAGCAGGGTTCCCTGCTACTATGACCTGCTGCTTTTTCCTGTCAGCACCAGTAGTGATCTTTACCAGTGCATCAGCCAGTTGTTTATTGTGCAAGCGTGTTTCCTCATCAGCCCCCTGCAGGCAGCAAAGAGGTTCTGGGTACGGACATTAGATTTAGGAGGAAGCCCCTTGCTTTTAGTTGCCCTTTTCCTGACTTAAGATTTAGTTGTGCTAAACACTCATACAAAAATAGTTTCTGCTGGTTTTGAGCTTCAGTAATAGTGAAATACTAATTTTCAAACAGTCAAATCCTACTTCTAACATGTCATTTTAGTGAAAGCAGGACTTTTGCTTGCAGGCCTTTACTATAAAAGGACTAGATGTGTTCTAAGGGGTGGTTGTTTCCTGCCAATTTATTTTGCATGGCTTTTAATATGTATGTAATTACTTTCCTGCTTTTTACATTTGCTGGAAGGCCTGGTCTAGTGGAAGGTGTCCCTGCCCATGGCAATGGGGTTGCAACTAGATGAACTGTTAAGGTGCTTTTCAACCCAAACCATTCTATGGTATAATTTAGTTCAAGAGAACTAAACACTTTAAAAAACAAAACAAAACAAAACGCATTGCGTTGGCTGGCCTTGAAAGGGCATTATTAGATTTCCGGCCAACACGCTTATCGAAAGTTTAAACCAGACTGCTCAGGAATATGTTATGTAGGATATGGATGAACAAGGAGCTGCTGAGGAAAATTCAAGGGAAAAAAAAGGAGGCTTATAACAGGTGGAAGCAAGGACAGGCAGCCTGGGAAGAATATAGAGATGTCATCCATGAAGCTAGGGACCAGGTTAGGAAAGCTAAGGCCCACTTAGAATTAAACTTGGCTAAGGATGTTAAGGATAACAGGAAGGGATTCTATAGGTACATTGCAAACAAAATACAGACTAGGGACAACATGGGCCCCCTCTGGAAGCTAATGAGAGAACTGGCTACCCTGGATTTGGAGAAATCTGACGTTCTTAATGACTTCTTTCTCTCGGTCTTCATTGGCAAATGCTCTGACCACACCACCCAAGACTTGGAAGGCAGATTCAGGGACTGTGAGAATGAAGACCCTGGGCCCACTGTAGGAGAGGATCTGGTTTGAGACCATCTTAAGAACTTGAACATGCACAAGTCCATGGGACCTGATGAAATTCATCCGCGCATTCTGAAGGAGCTGGCAAATGAGGTTGCTAAGCCGCTGTCCATCATATTTGAAAAATCATGGCAGTCAGCTGAAGTTCCCGACAACTGGAAAAAGGGAAATATAACCCCCATTTTCAAGAAGGGGAAAATCGATGAGCCGGGGAACTACAGGCCAGTCAGCCACACCTCTGTGCCTGGCAAAATCTTGAAGCGGATTCCCCTGGAAGGCATGCTGAGGCACATGAAAAACAAGAAGGTGGTTGGTGACAGCCAGCATGACTTCACTAAGGGGAAATCCCGCCTGACCAATCTGGTGGCCTTCTATGATGGGGCTATGGAACTGATGGCAGTTGATGTCATCTACCTGGACTTGTGCAAAGCGTTTGACACTGTCTCACACTACATCCTTGTCTCTAAGTTGGAGAGACATCAATTTGATAGGTGGACCACTTGCTGGATAGAGAACTGGCTGGATGGCTGCATGCAAAGAGTAGCGCTCAATGGCTCAATGTCCAGCTGGAGACCAGTAACCAATGGTGTCCCTCAGGGATGGGTGTTGGGACTGGTCTTGTTCAACATCTTTGTTGGTGACATGGACAGTGGGATTGAGTGTGCCCTCAGCAAGTTTGCCAATGGCACCAAGCTAGTGTGGTTTGGTTGATATGTGGGAGGGAAGGAATGCCATCCAGAGGGACCTTGACATGCTTGTGAGGTGAGCTGATGCTAACCTTATGAAGTTTGACCATGACAAGTGCAAGGTCCTACATCTACATCCTGGGCAATCCCAGGCACAGCTACAGGTTGGGTAGAGAAGAGATTGAGAGCAGCCCTGTGGACAAGAACTTGGGGGTGTTGGTCAATGAGAAAATGAACATGAGCTGGCAGTGTGCGCTTGCAGCCCAGAAAGCCAACCGTATGCTGGGCTGCATCAAAAGGAGCGTGACCAACAGGTCGAAGGTTCTGATCTTTCCCCTCGACTGTGCTCTCGTTAGGCCTCACTTGGATTAGTCTGTACAGTTCTGGTGTCCTCAACATCAAAAGGACATTGAACTGTTGGAACAAGTGCAGAAGAGGACCATGAGGATGATTAGGGGACTGGGCCACCTCCCGTGTGAAGATAGGATGAGAAAGTTGGGTCTGTTGAGCCTGGAGAAGAGAAGGCTGCCTGGATACCTCGTAGCAGCCTTCCAGTATCTGAAGGGGGCCTATAGGGATGCTGGGGATGGACACTCCATTAGGGACTGTAGTGACAGGACAAGGGGTAATGGGTTCAAACTTAAACAGGAGATGTTTAGATTGAATATAAGGAATAAATTCTTTTCTGTGAGGGTGGTGAGGCACTGGAATGGGTTGCCCAGAGAAGTTGTGAATGCTCCATTGCCTGGCGGTGTTCAAGGCCGGGTTGGACAGAGCATTGGGTGGCATGGTTTAGTGGGAGGTGTCCCCGCCCATGGCAGGGTGGCTGGAACTAGATGATCTTAAGGTCCTTTCCAACCCTAGCTATTCTATGATTTTATGATTCTATGATTCTATGATTCTATATATCAGACTTCTATTCTTTTTGTTATCAGAGGATTGGGGATGGAGCTTGAAGTCAATGTATATGATGATTTGATTAGAGATCGCTTCCTTAACGAAGAGAAACTCTCACAATTGGAGAAAAGATGAATAGAAACCTGAAAGTGTTTTAAAACATTGTGGACCAGCTACTTGGAATCCTAGCAAAATACTACCAAGTTGTAGAGAACCTATTTATAATTTGAATCATAGAATCAGATTTCAAGCTCTCTTGGAGATAACAAGTAACAGAGATACTAAGTGTCCAGATGGCTGACACTATTGAACTTCTGGCCAATCAGTCTATTTAAATGACGAATGAGATTTTTCAGCATCACATGGTCTTAGACTATCTGTTAAGAGAAGAAGGGGGAGTTGTGGAAAATTAAGAGAATTCAATTGTTGCGTACAAATTGATGACAATGGGAAAGTGGTAGAACAGATAACTAAAGAAATGAGGAAATTAGCCCATGCAGCAATCCAGACATAGAAAGGTTGGGAGCCAGACATATTCTCATGGCTGCCAGTGGGTCTGCGGAGTAAATGTGCCCTTACCTTTCTTCTTTGCACAGCTGCTGGCCTATTGTTTGCTCCTTGTTAATTGCTTGTGACACGATTCATTAAGCACATGACACAGGAAATGCAGCACGCAGTTATGCCTACTTAAATATATGAACATACTATATACTCAACAATCAGAGGAAATTTAACAGACATGATTCATCTGTAAATCAAAGGACAGATTGAAGTCCTAGGGCTTGGACAACAGGCGCAAGTCAGAGTAGCCTTAAAGATGAATCTTGCACATTGTGTGATCAATAGCCTTTATGCTAATTGATATAAAGTTAAGACACAATGATAAGCCACTTATGCTGATGTTTTGAAAAAGATAAATCTTGTATACGGACTTAAACAGCTTATGCTAGCTCTTTCAGCACCAAAATGGATACTTTATAGATTTGGTGCGGTTGTCAACAAAGTATTTTAGGAAACCCCAACAACTGCACCCTGTGCTCTGGCCAAGCACTGATCCCAGTTGGTTGGGGGGGGGGGTACCACCAGATGTTTCCACAGAAAAAAATATGCAAGAACTTCCCAATTGCTGGAAAAGGCTCTCCAAATCCTTGCTGCAACAGGGACTTCCCAGTGACTGTGGATCTGAATGATGGTAATAAGACAACTGGTGATGTATCTTAAACACTATTCTCTATATGGTGTAGTAATGATTATGTGCATTACTTTGCTTACCTTGTTTGTTGCTTAAACCTGGGTCATAGTAAGCTGATTGTTTTGCTAAGTGTATCATTTCATTTCTGCATTACCTTAATAGTAAAATAAGCCTATACTTTCCATTGGTGTCTGTGTCCTTTCTGTTGCCCCCAGCGATTAGCAAAACAGTTACAGAGTCATCAACCTAGTTTAATTCGGAATAGCTGTAGGTCTACAGGCAGGAACATACTGTGTTCATAATCATGGTCTATAAATCACAACAGGAAGAGATACAAGCATTTTTTTTCAGAAGTACTGCAGTCAAATTTTGTTCAGTTGCTCTCAAATTTGGTATCCATATGAATAGGAAGCTAAAGTAGAATCAGTACTCATATAAATAGACAATATGTTAAAAATGAAGTTTGCAGTTATGGAATTAGCATGAAAAGTGTCCAAACACTTAACTGTGAAAACAGCTTTTATTATTAAATATTTCAGTATTCCCAAAGGAAAATAATGAATTTCACTTGGAAGTGCTCAAAATTTTCAGTATTACCCTCATTTCCCTTGAAAGAATACAGAAAAAATCTTGTTGGCTGCAGATAAAGCGAGATTCCTTTTATTATTCTTTTTATTATTCCAAATTTATGGCTAAAATACATCTAGTTGTAAATGTGTGTGTATATACATATATGTATAATTCATGTTTGTCAACAGTAAAACACATCTGAGCATTTTTCACTGGACAATCAGTCAACAGAAGATGGAAAACCAGACTTGAATTACTTAAAAGTCTATGCTAAAAGTTAAAAACAGTCTTATATCTTACTGAACAAATTCAGAATCTATTATGGCTAGGAACCCAAATTTTCAATTTGAAATAAAGCAAAAATATGAATCATCTTAGTTTCTTACAAAATAATTCTGTGTTTAAAATTTGAGTCTTGACATCTGCAAGTTCTGCAGAAATTCCTAAAGTAGTACACTGTTACATTCTAAGTTTTGCAGTTTAGTTCTCTAATGTTTATATGTCAGCAGAAGGGTTTTCATTTTGCCATGCAGAAAATGTTAAAATAAGACTGCCAACAGTTTGTTTTAACAAAGTAATACACTTCACATTTTTCATTAAAGCCCAGATATTATTACCTAGTGCAGGAAGTAAATAGTTCCACAGTTTAATCAAATTGGAATAAATACTGAGAGGCTAACCTGATTTTGCACATGTGTAGACTCTTCATCTTCAATTCTGTTGCTGGTGGTACTGACTTTTATGGAAGACTGGAAAAAGAAGCATATTTATCTGAAAAATCAATGCCAGTATTCTCATAATAGAAATTACTATTGAGAAATGCCGTTAAATGTTTTGCTGCTTGCTCCTGAAGGAGAGTCTCCAGAAAAAGAAAGAAAAAAAAAGGACAATTCTACCTTTTTCCTCCCTCCACTTTAATATACTGACTTATAGCAAGAAGCATGTGTGTCTAAGCAGAAGGTGCAAAGCAATATTTTTGTGCCTTGATTGCAATCAGGTTGCTTCTTACAATGTAAGTAATAGTCAAAAGACAAAAAAAACTAGCCAGTTCTGACTTAGTTTCAAAAAGTAACTTGTTCTTTGAAAGAATAAAGTGATTATTCGAAAGTGTAGTTAGGTTTTTATAAGGTTCTTAGAAGAATAAACCATGGTAAGTTTTTGAACATATTTGAGTCCTGCTAAATTCCTACCATTCTAATGGTATCCTCTTCTGTTTCTTCCTATTCTTCTCCCCCTCCCCCTGCCCTTAGACGAGTGCACACTAACGAGAAATGCCCCAGATCAGTCTAACATGTGTTTTCTGTTACTAGAGTTTGTTTGGATTACTTTTATAGTCAAGGACATGAAGATATTTCAGAAGGTTAACAGGCACCAGAAGAAATTCTGCAGTGAAACTTTCTCCCACGGATGGTGATCAAACACTCAAACAGGCTGCTCAAAAAAAACTGAGAGGTTTTGGAATAATCAGTTCTAGAGGTGCCCAGAACTTGCAGAGAACGGTGCTGAGGAACCTGCTTCAGCAAGACCCAGTCTGAGAAGGTTAAATTAGACTGACCACCACAGCTTCCTTAAAGCACAGACTAATCTATGATTCTGCCATTTAAAGAAATAAATTCCTTCTCTAGTTTTGGCCACCCGTTTACCTTATTTCAAGCTTTTGTCTTAGATCTCTGCATTCAGTAAAATCAGGGAGTTTGTCACAACTGCAAAAGAACACTTTTTTCCGCTTCTCGAATTATCTGGTGGTCTTAACTTGAAGTGACTACTGTTTTTCTCAATGTATATACAACACAGTGTCATACATACTAACTTCTCACTCTGATATGTCCCTCAGTTGTAGTTTCCAAACAAAAAAAAATATCCTCTCTGATCTGATCTTGCAGGACACTTTTCCTTCTTCACTTTCAAAAAGTTTCTTGAAAACCTAACTCTATTCTTACAGAGACTCTTAGCAGGATTGGCAAGCATTAAAAAGCAATTCAGGAACAAAATAGAGTCAATTTAAGACAATTAGAAAAAGAGAAGGAAAGACAAAAGAATACAATTAGGCCTCAATAATACTGTTGTCAGGGACTTTTTGCCCACAGCTTTTTAATTATTTTAATAAAATTGTTTATTTTAATATTACGAAACTGTAGAATCCTGTTTGTTTGAAGATTTAAATCCAGGTTGGTTTTGGCTATTCTAACCCCAACCTCACAACACTGGCCAGCATCTCTATACTTTTCCCAGGTCACCTGTCCCTGCTTCCACCTCTTGTTTGTGCATCAAGGTTTCCTCCTGACTTTGACCGAATTCAAGTTAATTGTCTTCAATGCCTACCAGATTTCATTTGCAACACGAACTTCAGGAAAACTCAAGTCTAAACTCACACAAAAAGGCAAACAAAAAATCTCAACACTAGCAAGTGTCAAAAATGCTACAAAATACTGTCAAATTCAGTTAGTTGTCTATGGGAAAAGTAGCAGTCAGTAACTTATCTTAGAAACAACTTGTCACTAATTTTTAAGAGGCTGGCATAAAAAACCACAGCTGTTACAAAACAAACAAACCCCCCTCTAGTATAAGCTTACTAATTCATTCTTTTGATAGCTTTTGTTCCACTGTTGTTAAGACCTGTTTCTTTAATATTGATATTTTGAGATGTGGAAGGATGGACTTATATATTAAAAGCTTGTCATTTTTTCTCATTTTTTTTCATCAGTGCTATATTCTTTTCCCAGTTGTTGCTTTCAAACTTGCTTATTTTCAGCATTTTTATTGCCTACCATGAATTGGCAGTACAAACTTACTGCTTAAGCTAAAATATGTTCTGCCTATTTGGCATGAAAGCACAAGAGCACTTAATGAAATTTATGCCAACAAGGCTTAGATTCAGGTGTAAAATGCTTCACACAAATGTACCTGAGGTGGATTCTGTTATTAAAGGAAACATGTTCCTTTACTCCTGTTCTTTTCCTTTTCTTTTCTTTTCTTTTCTTTTCTTTTCTTTTCTTTTCTTTTCTTTTCTTTTCTTTTCTTTTCTTTTCTTTTCTTTTCTTTTCTTTTCTTTTCTTTTTTTCTTTTCTTTTCACAATAAGTTAGGGACACAGTAATATTGACCTATTGTCCTGGGTTCAGCAGCAGCAGTCATTTTTCTCCTTGGTAGCTGGAGCAGCGCTGATAACACCAGTGTTTTCTGTTGCTGCTTGGTAATGTTTTGGTCTGACCAAGGACTTTCTGAGTCTCATGCTCTGCCAGGGAGGACAGGGGTGTTGGGAGGAAGCAGGGACTGGGCGCCTGACCCAAACTGACCAAAGAGCTATACCATGCCACAACACGTCATGCCCAGGATGTAAAATACTGGGGGCAGGAAGTCTCTCTCTCTCTCGGCTTGGTAGGGCGGTGAGTGGTTGTATCCTCTTCCCTTTTATTTGCCTTGTCATTATTATTATTGGTGGTAGCAGTAGTGATTTGTATTATATCTCAGTTACTGGACTGTTCTTATCTCAACCGTGGGAGTTACATTCTTTCGGTTCTTCTCCCCATTCCCCCCCTCATCGGAGTGGGGGGGGAAGAAAGGGAGAAGTGAAATTAACAGCTTAAACCACGACACCTATACAATTATTATAATATATAAATATATAAATATAAATTTATATTCATTATAATATATAAAAGAGTATTATTATAATACAATATTGACCTATATAAGGTTATTATTATTGTAGTAAACAGACAGTAGTAATTTAGACTGTTAGCCATTTAGCTATAAAAGAATGGCTTGTTTTTACTTGGTTACACATCCTACTGGAGAAACCCCATTGATATTCTCTCATGAGACTCTTGAACTAGGCATAAAAGTAGAGAACATGTAACATTCTTGTAAATTCCCATTCATAATGTATGCTTAAATTATAGGTTTAAACTAACAATAGTGTGTGTGACTTCAAACTAACACGGTAAAATGCAGCAAACTGTTCTCACTTGCCAACAGATAGGGATTAAGGAATGTCTGGTGGATGGGGGGAAGGAACATCGCGGGACTGATAACAATTAGCTAAGAAGAAAGTTAATAAGACCTCAAGATAACAGACTGGAACAGAACAAAAGCAAGGACATACCACTGTTAACTCAGAATTAGGACGTTGCGAGCATGTACAAGCACTGAGGTCATTCAGTAAACACAGTGAGGAAGACTATCAGTGACTACCAGAGACCCCCACTCAGCAAGAAAGTGCATGCATAATTAGAATGCAGGTATTGTAATTAGCTCCTGGGTATCTCATGAATATGCAAATCATTTATGAAAAAGCTGTAGATATGTATAAGCATGGCAAATAGATATAGCTGCTGACAGCAAGTAATGGGTGCGCTCACCTTTGCAAAACTATTTGCGTGTTTGCCCAGCACTGCAATGAGGAATGCCTGCTTTCTAAAACTCAAGTTGAAATTGAGGCAGAGAGGCAAAAATAATGCAACTTTCATAAACACGTAACATAAAGATACACATAAATGACTGGAAACTGAAACCAACTTCACCTTACTTAATTTACTAATATTGCAGGTAGGAAACACATAATGAACTAGGCTTTTCATAAACCCCATAAGTGCTTGGGTTCTTATGCTCTTCTTGCATGAACTAATAGCTAAATTTGCATACCAGGGCAGGGAAAAATCCCTTGCCTTGAGTCTTACAAATTGGCAATGCCTACAGACTTCTAAACATTCTCCTATAACCTAGTAAAAATTTTAGCTACACACACAAATCCCACACCTATGCACACCTTCTTCCAGAACATCTGTTGGTCATCTTCAGTTCCCAGTCACATGACTATTAGTCAAATGCCATCTCAGACAGTTTTGGATATTATTTTAATACAATCTGGTTACACTCACACCACTCTCATCTTCTGTTTATAGTAAGGTCAGTTTTCGAGCCATACAATGAAGATCAAGATTGAAAAAGTTTAGATATCCTGTTTACCGATAATAGACTAGTTATTTAGGATTTAAATAGCCTTTATGTATTTCAAAACATCTCATAATGTTATGTGAATAATTATTTATGTAACATGCTTCCCCAGTGGTGAAGTCCTCATACAGAGAGGGAGAACTATCTCATCTATACCTTCATTGCCCAACCACTGTAGCAATAGATATGTTTTGTACATGTTCAAGGCCAGAATGGATGAGGCTTTGAGCAGCCTGGTCTAGTGGAAGGTGTCCTTGCCCGTAACAGTGGAGGTGGAACTGGGTGATCTTCAAGGTACTTACAACCCAAACCACTATAAGATTCTAAGATACGGTGCAGCCAAGCAGGTACCAGGAGTCAGGAGTGAGGACTGACTTCAGATGTAGGCACAAACTGGCAGTAGTTTTATTTTTCTGTTAGTCTAGACAGTTCTCTTTGTGTAATGTAAAGCCTAATGGAGAAAAAGGGCAAACATCAGGCAGAAGGAAGAAATGGAGGAACCAGGGAATTTATGTTTATATTTACCTGCATTAATAAGAAACACTTCAGAAAACCTACAAATTATATTTTAAAGTAAGTGAAAAGAACAAGTAAATTGCATTCAATAATTGATTTCCCTTTCATGCAAAGTTTTCAGATGTCATGATGATTCTATGACACTGACATAAACTGATACAATACAAACACACATTTAATTGGTAGAATAAAGTCTTTGAGAAGAAAATTGTCTCAGTGCATACATTTATAATAAAACTCTTTAACAATTTCTTTTTAAAAAATGGTGAGTAGTTGTCATTGTTCTGAAGCAGATAGCTTCAAAAGAGGAAGTTTTCTAGTAAGATTTATTCACCTTTTCCGGAACAAACTCTAGTTACCTTGGTCTATGATTTGAAAATATTCTTTTGGAATTACAGGAAAAATACAAATTACACTCACAAGTGGGATTGATTGGTAAATTAAGGTATTTAAACTACAATGTTAAACTATATTACAACATATACATTGTAATATACACCTGCAAAGGCCGAACTAAATTTTCAGCCAGATTTTTCAGAAACACAGGCCACAGTTTTATAAATTTAAAGAAAACACATTAACTTTAGCTGGAGCCATGCATGCCTTCCTGTTTGGGAATAGAAACAAAAAGAAAGCCAATATCTACTAAAGCCAACAACAATAAAAGTACTGCCTCCCCCAACTCCAACCCTTTATTTTCCTTTCTGTTTTCCAAAAAAGGTTTCTGATATTAGCGCTTAAAAGCATGCAACTACCCAAGAAACAGCAACAAGAACGTTGCAGTACATAAGCCTTACTTTGACTAATTTCAAATACTTCTACTTGATGTAGAAGTACACTGATGTATGACTTCAGAGATTCTAAGTACATAAGAAAATTTAAAGGACTCATAATAAGCAGTTTTCAAGCGTTGGTTAGACAAAGAGCATAGGTTAAAGTTGTCATTTCACAATGGGCTACACTTTTTTGGCCTGTAATTCAAAAAACATTACACACACTGTCTTCAAACTTACACCTTCCCCTTTGACTACTTGAAAATTTTTAGGAAAATCAGACCAAATGTATTTGGAAGGAGTAGACTTATAATAAGGCTGGCTGTGGGTAACCAGTTCAAAATTCAAGCTGCAGAAAATGTCTTTTTACAGTAGATAAGAAATAATACATTACTGTGTAATAATGTAGGCTTATGCTTGTAGATAAAGTGATTTGTTGCATTTTTTTACTGAAGTCTGTCTTCAGTGTTTCTTAACTGACATACAGCTGGTGAACATTGTTACTAATTCCCACTTTAATGTAAGACTTTACCTGTAGAGAAAAACATGTTCCACTCAATCTAGGATTATAGAAAATTGTAACACATAAATCGATATTTTTTTCTACAGTAAGTCATCACAGACTAGTGCAGAGTTAGGTATATGAATAATTGTTGATTTTGAAGAAATTATTTCATTTTAGGGCCTGTCAATGTCATACTAGTATACTTTGAGGAATATATCAGTATTAGTGAGCACAAGCTGGAAGTGGCATATTAAAAAGCAGTCTGTAAATAACCTGAATGTGAAAAGTATTGGGAAGGAATCAGAAATCCAGAAAATAAGACAATAAACAAAACAAAGCAAAAAAAAACACCACCAACAAAACCAGAAACAAACAAACAAACAAAAAAAAACAACAAGAAATAAAACCAGCCATCTATAGGAAGTAGATCCTTGAGAATGTTTCTTAGGTTCTGAACCCATGAATCAGACAGACCTGTGAGTCATTCAGACTCAAAAAAGCATCTTCTAGAATTGTTCTAATGCCTCTTCGTAAACTATAAACATGCAACTATGTTTAAGATGGAAGTATTTTCTGAATAAAGTTATTCCTGATTAAGACCCTTTCCTATGAACACAAAATAGAGGCAGAAAATACTGAGAGAATGTTATTTTTAATTGGGTAAAATAGACGTTTTCTTTTTCACTACTTTTCAGAAAAATGCCACCTTACCAGAAATGCCAGAGACATGGGCAATGGTAAACATAATGTTTTTTTAACAATGGTTCCAAGATACTCATCAAGAAACGTGTGTCCCTGTCAGCCTAGTTAAACTGCTAGAGAATACAATAAGGAATAGGTAGATTTATTATAGAATGTGGAAGAGCCAACAGTGTTTTCTATAAGTGTGTCTGTTAAAGATGTTTCAGGCAAGTAATAAATTCTCCACTGTAGAAACAGAGAGTAAGAACAATGGAGTTTGTTAAAAGAAGATCTGCCAATTTCGTCAAGTTGACATGTTTTAATACTTCAGTTTTCCAAACAGTTTGATACAGAATCTTTGAACAGCCATTCTGTCTCAACTGGGTATAATACAACCCGGCCATGAGAAAAAAAAAAAAAACCAACCAACATCTGGACCCTTTTAATATGCTAGTAAAATTATAACATTAATACAGTGTGGAAATCTAAAGTCTAAATTAAGCTTGACTAAAGCTTAAAAAACTAAAATGAAAATTGAAAGTAGCCTTTCAAATTTTTTTCCCTCAACTTTACAGTGAATTTCAAACCCAGACATGGTTCAGACTAGAACCACAGCTTATGGGAAGCTATATTAATCTTTAACTTCCTTGCTTTTGATTGAATTCACACATTGTCACATTCAGTTTCTTTTTGACGACAAAAATATTTGTCAGCATTTTGATAGCCCTTAGCTGCCTCCATGAAGGAGGTCACAGTGTCACTGTGACTCAATGTATCTATGTTTAAGTTTAGATGTGTTAGGTGGGGCATCTAACCATGACCAAAAGATCATTTTAGATTTTTTCAGTTTGTTATACAGAAAAATATTGTCAAAATATCAGTCTTTCTTCCACTCATTCCTTCAGAAATAGAACCACATACTGAATGAAATCAGTGGAAATTTAAAATGCTTGCTGGCATTTAGTAATAACAACATTCAGTCTTTTGATTTTTGGAAATGCATTCAACACACTGGAGTGATGAGAATTCCTTGTTAAGTTGATGAATTACACTTGCTACTACTCTACAAAAAAATAACGCAATCAAAACAACCAACCTTTTCTAACAGAATGTTTTCTGATACAATCATCACAGTTTCATGGAGGACAAATTTAATCCTGTGATCAGATCTGCAGAGTAGATGGTAAGATCTTTATCAACAGACACCTCAGATCACTTGCAATATAGTGCATTTTCATGTAAATATATCCCAGATTATTTCATTGCATCAGGCCAATATACTGTAAAAAGGGCAACCTCCCCTACTTAGGACCACTACCACTGAACAGATTGATGGCTATAGAACATAAATATTTAATCATTTTGAACTAGGACTTACAGAAATATGCTTAGCTGGTACACACTGGCATTGTTCTAAATAATTCTTTGTGGGCTATAAATGCTAAATATGTAACTAAATTTCAGATAAATCCACCCTAAGCATTTTATATCACAGTCAGCAGTATCTGCCAGAAAATACTAGCAAAGAAATGTCTAACTCGTAGAAGCATTAGCCCAAAATGTTCTATTCCTGCGTTGCTGTAAGAAAGCAGTATACTTTCTTATATAAATGCACACATACATTGCTCTACAAGACATCTCCTTGGGAAAAAAAAAAAAAAAATACTCTCACTGAACCTTTTGATCCTGCTTACTACTCACACTTCTGTACTGTAAGATTAGTGCTAGTCATTTCTATTTAATAATTCCCACAGGCTTAAAGCAAACTCTGATCTCAGCTGTAGAGTCATTCATGCCTTGTGGCAGAACTTTCCTTTTTCTTTAAATAGCACTGTACACAATATCTTCCAGAGGATGCTGGATTTCTTTAAATGTTTGACTTTAATGTGAGACAAGTTACTTTTAATTTTGATAAGGATAATTTTTTTGTTGTTCATTACTTGCAGCTTACTTTATTTTCTTAAGAAATTTGTTTTCTCACTCTGCCAAAATTGTGTATTCATAGCCAAGAAAGAAAAAAAAAAAAAAAAACAGATTATCTAATTTTCAGACATCAAATCAGAAGAATTCCTTTTTTGAGCAAGTTATTGTCTAGTAGAAGCATAGACAATATAAGAAGGGCAAGTCTGGTCATTAACACAGTAGTATGCTCAACGAATTTTAGTACATTTATCATAATCTTTTCGCTGCAGGGACAAGGTCAGTATTAGTCTAATAATAAGAATTTTGGCTAAAAGTCACTGAAATAATTCCTGATCTGGTAGTCCTCTATAGATAGGATTATCACATACATTGGGAAAATGTATTTGAAATTTAATAACTAACATTAATTTAGTCTGATTTCTATCAGAACACCTTTTCTTTACTCAATGGATACTTCTGTTTAAGTTCAGTGGCATCATATGGTGCATTGCACATGATTTACAATGAATTTGATAATACTTCTAACGCAGTGTTTTGAGAAGAAGAAAAGAACAAGTTTAAATTGAATTAATCTAGTGTTTCACGTACATAAAGTAAATTTAAATTTCTTCACCTGTTCACGTTTTAGGCTATGAAGGCTTGAGGGAGAATAAAGACATCCGTATATCCTGAGTGTAGGAGTTACATCAAAAGTCTGAGAGAAGGTGTAGTTGACCTTTACAGAAGACTTCATACAAACCATAGTCTTACAGCTTGTGTTCTGTTCTGGATGTTAATTGGTTTCTCAATCTTTGATTAATTTTGCCAGCCTTTACGAAAAGGACTTGTAACTTTTCCATTAATGACATTTAGGCTACATTAAACTCAGAATTTTTATCTGTTACAAGCTAGTAACTAAACAGTCTACAGTGGAAATGTACATCATCAGCGTTAATTGTCTGGTCCAAGTACTAGGACATAATAGAACTATAGAACAATAGAATGGTTTGGGTTGGAAGGGACCTTACAGATCATTGAGTTTCAACCCCCTGCCATAGGCAGGGACAGCTTCTGCTAGAACAGGTTCTCCAGATTTCTTGTCAGCCCCTTTAGGCACTGGAAGTTGCTCTAAGGTCTCATCAGAGCCTTCCCTTCTCCACAATGAACCCCAGCTTTCTTAGCCTGTCTCCATAAAAGGTGCTCCAGCTATATATTCCTTTTTGCTACTGGTGTAGCTATCCATTGTCTTGCTTGCCTTGAAAAATCACACCTCTTGCATCAAGAGAACATATAAAACAATATATTGCAATAACAAATCTTTTCTACTGCTATAGTCATATAGCAGATATGTCTGCTTACATATTTTCATATACACAAGCATGTGGTCTTTGTGAGCTAGGCAGCCTTTGATGGAAAAGCATTTAAGAACTTCCATAAAGTTACAGTGGCTGGAAATTAAGGTGCTTTTGCTGGATGAGTGAAATAAATTTTAAATTAGTACATGCCAAGTAATTTTGTATAGTTGATCTACGGTTCGATTACCTTTATGTTAGATACAGATTTAAATAACAAAAAGTGTTCTTAAATTTTCTCAGTTATAACCTTGATAACAATGATAATTAATAGGCTATTACAAATCTTGCTATATCACAGACTTTCCGATATAGAAATTAGCATCTTGAACTTAGTAGAAAGGATACCATGAGAATTAACCAGTTCAGCATTTTTATGAGACTACTGTGCAAAGTTATCTAATATGATTTTTGTGCATTTGAGTGAAAATAAGTATAACATCTTTCTTGAAAGTAAATGATATTTGTAATTCATAGATGCTGTTATATCCTGGATAGATTGATTTACATCTGATTTACTACTTACTTCAACCACTCCCTATGCATTATATGATGTCTAGAAGGTTTTCTTAGGTATTTGACGCACCTTGCATTGTGAACTTGACTTTTTTTTTTTTTTTTAAGTGCTTAGATCATTTCTATTTAGTCACTTGGCTGCTTCTCTTAGTCTGCTGCACTTTTTTCCTTTTCATGTACTTTGTAAACACCTCTCCCTCTGTTATGGTGAATAACATCTATGTCCATATCCCATTCCAAATCTTGTCTCCAAACTCATCTTTTTTTGACAATATGTCTAATCATCTCACAGAAGTTTCTCAATTTACTCCAACTGGTCCTAGAGCTCCCCTTGCTGTTAGATGTTGTTATGAGGAAGTGAAGCTTAAACCAGAATTAGTGTATGATGCAGGCAGCATTCAAAAACTGTTTACAGTGTTTTGCTGTTATGGTGTTAGATAAGCCAGAATGATACAGCCAAGGGGGCAAAGTTTTTAACATTCAGTAAAAACTCTAAATAATTCAAGGTTTGTTTATGCAATTTGCAAATCTTTGAAGAACAGTGGCTTACAATACAGGTTTTCTTCAGAAATAAGAAATACAGGTATTTCTATCAAAAGATTGTCCTCATGAAAAATACTACTTTGGCTTTCAAAATTATTATTACTGATATTATTTAAAAAATATAAGTGTTATCAATATGGAATAAAGCCACTGGAATAAAAAAAAAAAAGGACTTTAATTGGTGAATTGTAAAAATTATCATTAAAGTAGGAATATATTTGCAGATATTATAAATAAGAAATCAGAAGTCTAGAATATAATTTATAATTGTTCTATTCAGCCCTTAAATACTGAAATGCCACTTCTCATACAATGAACTGCAATATATCTCCATCACTCAGGTATCATTCTTAATCAAAAGATTATTAAAAATAAAACATTTTAAACTTTTATAGTACAGTTTCTGAAAAACAAAAAAAAAAGATTTTATTACATAAAGCCTCTTATTTAGCTTTATAAAGGTATTATAAAAGGTTATTCTTAAATCTTTCTATTTAAACAATAGGAGTCTAAAAATGTCATTAGTAACTCTGGATACAATTATTGCAGTTGGTGGTATATTGTAAATACTAGGTCAAGAACTTAATTAAAACATAGGATCTTCAAATACATTACTTTGAGAAAAATTAGTCATATCTAAAATCATTAAAAATCCTAATTTATGGATCAAGTCTTTTTTTATGTAACTACTATGACATGCTGTTTCTTAAACAATCAAAAGAGGTTTTGGTTTTTCTAATTACTTCTGCAATACTAATGACTACAGTAGACATGAGAGGAATTTTACATTGTGCTTCCTTATAAGCAAGAGTTTACAGTCATATTCAGAGTATGACATACTGAGATAGAGTTTTTTTAATGGAAACTGAAAATAAGAAGGTCATCTTGATTTGGTGGAGAGTATTGCAGTTAAAAATCCTATATATTTGATTATCAAACTTGAAGGATGAATGTTTCAAAACTGAGGTGTTTCACACAGAACAGAAAACTAAATCTTCTCTATCGGAGACTGGGGAAAGAAATGAAATCCCCAAAACAATAGTGCTGACTATAAAGCACATGAAAATCATCCATATCTGAGGATCTGGGGTACACAGAGACTTCATAGTACACAGAATGCAGTACACAGCACACAGAATACAGTATATGGCATTAAATTGGTTTATGGATTGACCTTATATTTTAAGCAATGCTTTCAGTCTGCTTGAAGATTTTTCCTTCTTCACTATTAACTGGTACTGAATAAAATAAAAACACACAAAGACCCACTCTATCCCCACAAAATTCTATCCGAAGCTAAAAAGAATGAACCAAGCAAAACATAGGATGATGGCACTTGTCATACTTCATTCAGATGCTACTGACATAAAAGAATTTTCAGTTGTCTGATCTGCACTTGTATTGAAAAGACGTTTTTTCATTGCTGTTAGTCTGGCAGAGCGGTAAGGAAGCGTAAGTAGAAAGGCCCTGCAGTATGAAATGACCTGACCTTTCTAGTAAGGTGATAAAGTCTTCATTAAAGGCTGAGAAACAAAGCAAACTCACTAGGACCAACAAGATTTCTCAAACTAATTGTTTTATATTACTCAGGTCCCAAATTTTACTGTATTCCTCTCAGTCACTGATCAGTAGTACTGGTTTAGTGGGCAAGTCCCAAAGAACTGGAGGTTCAGTCAACTTGACACCTCTCTATAAAAAGGACAGGAAGGAGGACCTGAGAAACTACAGTCCTGTAAGCCTGACCTCTGTGCTGGGGAAGGTCATGGAGCAGATGATCCTAAGTGAGACCACACACCATGTGTGGGAAAAGGGGGGATCAGGCCCAGTCTGATGGGCTCATGAAGGGCAGGTCCTGCTTGACCAACCTGATCTCTCTTTCTGTGATAATGTGACCTGCTTGGTTGATGAAGGAAAGGCAGTGGGCATTGTGTATTTGCACTTAAGTAAAGCATTTGACACTCTCCCACAACATTCCCTTGGAGAAACTGGCAGCTCACTACCTGGATAGGTGGATTCTTTGATGGGCTGAAAACTAGCTGGATGGCAGAGCCCAAAGAGTGATGGTGAATGGTGTCACATCTAGCTGGCAACTAGTCACTAAGGCTGGCCCTCAGGGCTTGGTATTAGGGCCAATGCTTATTGATGATCTGGATCGAATGCACCCTCAGTAAATTTACAGATGACACTAAGTTGGCTGGGAGTGTTGATCTGTTGGAGAGTAGGATGACTCTGTAGAGGAATCTGGACAAGCTAGATCGATGGGCTGTGGCAATGACACGAAGTTCAACAAGGCAAAGGTGCCACATCCTGCACTTGGGACACAACAACCCCATGCAATGCTACAGGCTTGGGGAAGAGTGGCTGGAAAGCTTCTTGGTGGAAATAAACCTGGAGGTGCTGTTTGACAGACACTCAACGCTGCCAGCTTGTGCCCAGGTGGCCACGAAGGCAAACAGCATCCTGGCCTGTATCAGAAATAGCGTAGTCAGCAAGGCCAGGGAAACGATCATCCCCGTCTCAAATACTAAGTTCATTTCTGGGCTCCTTGGGTCCAGAGGAGGGCAACAAAGCTGGGGAAGGGTTTGGAGCACAAGTTTTGTGAGGAATGGCTGGGGGAACTAGGGTTGTTTAGTCTGGAGAAGAGAAGGCCCAGGGGATACCATATCACTCTCTACAACTACCTGAAAGGAGGCTGTAGTGAGGTAACAGACAGTCTCTTCTCCCAGTTAACAAGCAATAGGAGAACAGGTAACGGCCTTGTCAGTGGTTTAAGCACAGTCAACCAACATAGTTTCTCACTCACTCCCCTCTCTTTCTTCCCCCAGTCCTGGGGGGATGGGGACGAGAATCGAAAAAAAAATGCAACTCCCACAGGTTGAGATAAGAACAGTCAAGTAACTAAGGTATAACACAAATTATTACTCCTACCACCAGTAATAATACAAGAGAAATGCAAGGAAAGAGAATACAACTGCTCACCAAGACCGACCCCATCAATGCACCCCCCAGCAGCAAAACCCCCAATGCTCCTACCACACCCTTCCGGCTCTCTGCTCTCCGTTTTCACATCCTGGCATGACGTGCTGTGGTATGGAACTAATCTCTTTGGTCAGTTTGGGTCAGGTGTCCTGTCTCCAATTCCTCCCAGTTCCCCCCGTCCCTGGCAAAGCATGAGACTCAGAAAGTCCTTGGCCAGACAACACATTGCCAAGCAGTAACTGAAAACACTGGTGTTATCAGCACTGCTCCCAGGCCCAAAATCAAAAACACAGCGCTGCACCAGCTACCAAGAAGGAGACAAATAACTGCTACTGCTGAACCCAGGACAGGCCTCAAGCTGTGCCAGGGGAGGCTTAGATTGTATATTAAGAAAATCATCTTCACTGAGAGGGTGCTCAGGAATTGGAGCAGGCTGCCCAGGGAAGCTGGTGGAACACCGTCCCTGGAAGTGTTTAAAAACCATGTAGGTGAGGCCCTTAGTGATATGATTTAGTGGTGGACTTGGTAGTCCACCATAAATGTTGGACTTGATGATCTTAAATGTCTTTTCTAAGCTAGCTGATATATGACACTATGAAAAAAGGAAGTCTTATGACTGTGAAAACAGACTAACAGCCTTTGCCTGAGTAAAGCTATGCATTCCTAAAACTGTGAGATGGCTATACTTAGGATATTTGTTTCAACATCAAACACTTTGTCTTCCTTTGTAAAGGCTTTTTCTGCATTTTGTTCTACCAGCTTGTTTTTAGCTTCTTTCCTTCCTTTTCGTTTCGATCTGAATTGTCTTCGTCCAAAGAAACATTTTGCAATACATAATTTAGTAGATCTATTTACATAATATGAATTTCATATAGTTTCCTGGGGTGGTATTAGTTGTTTTTATTATTAAATTAGTTACATTATCTCACTGGTAATTTTTCATTTTTATTTGTTCAGCCCAGTTCTCAGTGGTTGAGTTCTATGTAACAACAAGCTAAAGATTATTAGATGGTTTCTGAAAGCCTGAATTCATTCATGCAAGTGAACAAAGTGATTAACTAACTAAACTGTCACTGAAAAAAACTGTTTAGATGTATCACAGCAAATCAGTAAGTAATCTTCCTACCAGGTAAAGCCATTAAAAAAAAAAAAAATGTAGTCCCTATTATTCAAATCATTATTTACGTCTTTGAGCTTATTTAATCTGTTCGCCCTGGTTCCACTATGCATTCTTTTCAAGATCCCTCACAGATCTAGATAATAACCATGATTAATATAATCAAATAACAAGTAAATGCATTGACAGTATCTTTGACACTGTTACTTATAAATTATAAAAGGCGAAAGACAAGAAACAATAAAGCATGCTGAGGGCCATTCTAACAGCAGGAAGACAGGATAGATTCCTTGAATAAGCAGTTGGCAGAACATTAGAAAATGCTGGAATACTGATTTGAATGCTTACTTCGTGCTTCAGGATTGCCTTCTGTGCTCAGGATTCTTTGCCTTACTGAAACAAAGAAAGGACAATAGGTCCAGTAGGTGTAGTGCCATTTGCTGCCCTTACAAACCAGGAGGAGGGGCATAGGAGAACTGGTTTAATGGGTAACGCATTATCTTGCTGCCTGAGGAGGAGTACTAACCAGCAGTATGACTATATGATCTGCCCTATTTATATTTTCAGAAGATAATCAAGACTAATACAGGACTTCATCAATAGTATTTTTTTGTATTTCTCTGCACAATTTACAAATCAAATAAAGCTTCGCTATTTCCAGTTGAAGGTTACATTACAGTAAATTAAGAATTCAAATTTTCTTGAAACTAAGTTCATCTTATTCTCCTACTTTGTCATTTACGTATTTCAACATATAACCTCTAGTTACCCTATAGATCCTCCAAAACACGCCAAATAGCTACCACTGGCCATAGCTTAAGATTTAGTTTATGTTGTCTTATAGAGAAATATGTTATTTTATATATTGCTGCTTGACTAATTCTTTTATCTGGCAGAATCACATTACTTTCTGTATCTAGTTTCATTTGTCCAATTACTTCTTCCCACTGACATGAATTTTGTAGATAGTGTGTAGGGTGGATCCATTCCTTGTGTGTGCCTGAAAGCTCTCAGAATTCTTCACTCTGCATATGCCGATTGAAAATATAAAGAACCTTGTCAGGAGGAAAATTCTGGTGTGGGCTTCAAAAATGAGAATGGTAAAGTGTGCAGGAAATACAGCAGCACCCACACATCTGTTCTTAGTATTCCCTGTTCTAATACAGAAGAACTACAGCAATGATACCATGTTAATTTTTTTTTTTTTTTTTTTTTGGTAGCCAATTTCTTGATTTAACTATAGTGTAGAATGGGCAGTGACTTAAACTAGTGCTTTCAGAATAAATTTTCAGATATATATTTTTCCAGAGCTACTCACATGACTTCATTATTTTAATGAACCTGTACTTCATATGGAATAGGAAGGATATTAATATGCTTGAGAGATTTGGGGAACCTAATTTATAATTAATAAAAATTCCCTCCTATAAAAATTCTGTCAAAATCTCTTTAATTGGGAAACTCCATTGAAACTCTTTTTTTGTCTTTCTGCAAGTCTGATAAAACATATCTATTACAGTCCAAAACAATGTTGTTTATATAAAATTGAACACTAGCCCTTACAGAAAAAATAGTTTTGTTTGTTTGAGAGACAAGCTATGAATGTTCATGTGAAGAAAAAACCCAAAATTATCTAAATGATCAGAAATACAGTGCAAACAGTCTTCATTTGTTGTCAAACGCATACTCTGGAGACTACATTAAACCTTTCTGACCTGAAAGCATTAATTCATTAATAACTGGAAAAGAAAAATAGAAAGGAACACCTTTTTGTGCTGTGAACTCTTCATGCCTATTTATGTTATTGAGGACACACTGGATTTGTGCAAGGAATTTTCGGAAATGTGAGGGGTTGTTAAAGAGAAAGATAGACAACAGTAGCACAATAAATTAACCCTCCAGATAGATACAACTCCATTAATTGCACACACTTGCATTAAACTCTTTGCAAACCCCTGCTGATAAAAACTTTCAAGCTAATTTCACCCTTTGACAGCTTAAATTATGATTTTCTCGCTCTATAAAAGTGGTTGACATGTTTGTATGAAGTATTTAAATTACATGAAAACATGGTGCTGCTTCAGATGCACCTGAAATGCTCCTGAAATTAGTTTTACATTTTATTCTTTTCTTTTGGCAATCAAAGTATTTTTCTTTTATTTATATACGTATTTATATAAACGTTTTTTTATCTGGGGTACCTGGTAACAGCTGCAGGTGAAGGTACTTTAAAATTTTAGATACAAACCCCTTATAATTTTAGTTATAAGTTTCTCACATTCTGTCTCAGAATTTTTGTTTGAGGCAGAAAAGTACCACATTTACCCCTTGGTTAAAGAAGTTTTCTAAGTGCTGACAATCAATCTGGTTGCATTTAGTAACTACAGTATTTAAAAATACAAAAACAGTAAAATGCATTTATCTGAATAGATGGATGTATTGAATAGATAAAACAAATGTCAGGAGAGATACATATTACCTTTGCATTTTACCCAGGATATTGTTCACTAATCTTGAATATAACTTTTTTCACATAACTGGAAATACAGATATATGAGGGAAAATTTAGCCTGTTGTTAGCCAAAAATTCTCATTTTTTAAATTCACTGTCAACTTTTTAGACATGATTAGCAATCATATTTTACAGAAAATGAGCAAGTTCTTATGTCCTCTTGAAGAAGAATATTTAAAATAGAAGCCAGACAGTGCACCTGTGATATTATTCAGAACGCATCATTAAAAATACCGAGGTAGATCTTACATTAGAGAGTGTCTCTGGTGACAATATAGTGATAATACACCACTAATGACTCCATGGCTTTAAAATGATTAGTGTTTAAGAAACTCCTTCAAAGAGTAACAAATCTATGCAGGCAATTTCACGTAAGAGAGGCCACAGTTATGCATTCTGTGTAGTACGCCTGACGAGACCATTAACAACTTGGAAGTGTGTAGCCAGTGACTGAGAGCAGAGTTCTCCAGTGTTGTCTTTCCAGTCCCCTGGGCATCAGTCACATGTGGCAGACATTTAAACTGATGAACCTTTTGCCCCTAACACCTGCACAAAGTAATAGCTTAAGATGTCATGTGAAAAACAGGATTTCATCTGCCAAAGAGGATCTATGTCGATACATTAATTATTCCTTTGGGAACAGGGTACAGTAAATGCTAACATGAATACATCAACATGATTTTTTCAGAATCCACGGAGCTCGTGTAAGCAATGATGAAGCTATGGGCAAAACTGCTACACTTCAAGATAGATTTTTAGGGGTTTGGCTTTGTTTTTAGTTCATAAAACTGCATGGTAGTTTTTAAATCAGCAGTTGATTTCACTTGTAAAAAATGCACAGCATTTGTAATTTCTCATTTGAAGACCCTTATTTGCTTTCATCATCAATTATAAACAAATATTTTTTCTTTAGAAAGAATGAATTCCATCTTGCATTTTTACAGTTTTTGCCTGAAAACAAGTCTGACAGTAAATATAATTCTTCAATTTGGCCAAAGTATTGCTAAAGGTAAAGAGTTTTAGTTTATAACCACACTATTGACTGTCAGTTAAAATTTTAGTTCTGGATTATATTATAATTAAATAATAAAAATTAAGCCCAAATTAATATCATAACCAACTTCTAAATATGAGAAGGCAATCCTTCTTTTAATATATATACTTCAAGGTGTTTCTCATGGTATACTGTTTTTCAATTATGGCATATAGGTATTGGATCTCAAAGACAGCCTGAGAGTTGTAGACATTCAAACAGAACTAACTTAGCAATTTCACTTGAGACAATTGACTGCAAGGAGAGAGCTCAAAGACAATCCATATATATACACATTCTTAACTACTTAAACTCTCATCCATCTGTAGTGTGTTTTGGACATCTGGAGACAGCTAGGGCAAGAATTTTTGCATAATTCAGGACTTCTTATAATTTTCTGCTCTCTTGTCTAAATGGTTGTGGAAGAATAAAGGGAAGATAAATGTTACTCCAACCGTTTAGTTCATCACCTCTTGCAAATCAATACAAGGCAAAAGAAACTTAGGGCAGAGATATAACCTTATGTCATGGTTTAAGACTCCAAGCCACGCAGATTTTCTCACTCACTCACTGCCCATTCCTTCTTCCCCCAGTCCCGGGGGGATGGGTGTGAGAATCGAAAGAATGCAACTCCCACAGGTTGAGATAAGAACAGTCAAGTAACTAAGGTATAACACAAATCACTACTCCTAACACCAGCAATAATAACGACAGGAGAAGTACAAAGAAAGAATACAACTGCTCACCAAGCCTGACACAGCCAGTGCACCCTCAGCAGCGAACCCCCCAATGCTCCACCACACCCTTCCGGGCCTCTGCCTTCCGTTTTCCATCCTGGCATGACGTGCTGTGGTACGGAATAACCTCTTTGGTCAGTTTGGGTCAAGTGTCCTGTCTCTGCTTCCTCCTGGCTTCACCTCCTCCCTGGCAGAGCATGAGACTCAGAAAGTCCTTGGCCAGACCAAAACATTGCCAAGCAGTAACTGAAAACACTGGTGTTATCAGCGCTGTTCCCAGGCCCAAAATCAAAAACACAGTGCTGCACCAGCTACCAAGAAGGAGAAAAATGACTGCTGCTGCTGAACCCAGGACAGTATCCACCCCTTATTCCATACCATTCACATCATGCTCAGATCCCACATTTTCAATGTACCATCACATGTACATGTATACATCCACGCACACACAGAAAGGGAGAGAGATCATCCCTTAGTGCATGGACCGATCCCTACAAAGCTGCTGAATCCATCCAGTCCATGATATCGCGCTCCATTTTTTGTAACAGTCTTTCAGAGCAGGGGAGGCTGTGTGCAGTGTTCACACTCAGTGAATAATCTGGGCAATAGTGTCCATTGCTAAGTCCACCCCTCGATCATGAGTCCATCCGTATGTTGTATCTCTGTCCTGATGGCCTTAGGTGTCATGGCCTCACCAGGCTCAAAATAATTCACCCTTATGTTGCCAATCTAAGTCCATCTGAGCCATTTCATTTTAGCCGCTTGTCACTGGGGACTCCATACCACTGCTTTCCATCTCTGATGCTTCCAAAGCACTGGAGGGGCCCAGTGGACTATATAATGGCCCATACTGTCCCACACACTCTGCCACTCGTGACTGTCCAGCCTTGGGGACAATCTCTTGGCCATCCTGGATTGGACATCCATGTCTAACCCAAGACAAGGGCCACACCCCACTCTGCTTAACGCTTGGGACCAGAGGAGATGGTTGTGGGTAAAATACACTCTGAATGCATGCCAACATGGTGATCACCATCACAATCAGCAAGTAGGTCTCAAGGGTGCTTAAAGGCTGTTCAAAACCATCGGAACTCTCCAATGAGGCTGCTGTACTTGTCCCTGGGGCTGGTGTAGCTGCTGTGCTTGCCGGCTCTCTCACCACCAGCTGCTCTTTCTCTGAGTCCAGATCTTCCTCCTCTGCCTTGCTGGGAAGTGCTGCGTGGTCTCCTGAATCTGCCTGGTGCTCGGGCTCTCGGAGCTCTGTGGGCTGCTGCTGCGGAATGCTCTCGGTCACTGTGGGGCCAGGCACGGCCGCTGCCTGCCCCCCTGCTCCCTAGCCGCGGGGCTCGGCTTGGCCTCGGGGCTCGGCTTCTCCACCGCCAACCCCCGCTCGGCGGCGGGGCTCACCCCTCTGCCACCTCCTTTGTGGCATCCTAGTCCCGGGGGCAGCCCTCCCAGACCGTTTGTGCCGCTGGCAGTGCCCGGGGCCGCGCCGCCGCGGCTTCCCCTCCTCGCTTCTGGAGCTCGCCCATATTACAAGCCATTTCAATAAAGTACAATGTAACAAGAACCTTAACCCAAAACCCGGATGTGAAAAACGTTAAGATAAAAAATACTGGCTGTAAGTAAAGTATCATACACTGAACCTGTGAGAACCAGAGCAACAACTTTGAGAGCCAATAAATCAGCATTGTGACGAGTGGCTATTAATCCTTGCTGTTCTCTCAACCCTCCGTGCCCCATGTTAGGCGCCAAAAAGAACTGTCCTGGTTTAAGCCTCCAAACCATGCAGTTTTTCTCACTTACTCCCCCTCTTTCTTCCCCCCAGTCCCGGGCGGATTGAGAGGAGAATCAAAAGAATTCAACTCTCACAGGTTGAGATAAGAACAGTTTAGTAACTAAGGTATAACACAAATCACTACTGCTACCACCAATAATAATAATGACAGAGAGGTACAAAGAAAGAGAATACAACTGCTCACCAAGCCCGACCCAGCCATTGCACCCCCCAGCAGCGAAACCCCCAATGCTCCACCACACCCTTCCAGCTCTCTGCTCTCTGTTTTCACATCCTGGACATGACGTGCTTGTGGTATGGAATAACCTCTTTGGTCAGTTTGGGTCAGGTGTCCTGTCTCAAATTTGCTCCCAGCTTCCCCCCCCGCCCCTGCAGTGCATAAGACTCAGAAAGTCTGTGGTCAGACCAGAACATTACCAAGCAGTAACTGAAAACACTGGTGTTACCAGTGCTGCTCCCAGGCCCAAAATCAAAAACACAGCGCTGCACCAGCTACCAAGAAGGAGACAAATGACTGCTACTGCTGAACCCAGGACACCTTAACATAATGAATTGATCATGAAAAATAGATCTTAGGGCAAAAAAAAAAAAAAAAAAAATTGCAACATTTTTATTAATAATTAAAATCTGCACACCTGTATTTGGTGTTTCTGACATCAATATGGCAGGCAATCTCAGTGTTATATAGGATTGCTGAGCATGGTTACCCAGCTGCACATAGCCTTATCCATACTGATGCTGGTTGGATGCATCTTACCTCAGTCAATTAGTAGACATTAGTATCCTACTTCAGCCTTAACTCTTTTATAGACCTTGCATCAAGCATATGTCAGGAACTCCAAGTGAAGCAGGTTATTATGTAAAAGTTTTTGCAGCCTCTTCCTAAAGTTACCAAGCTGTAACATCAAAAGATCGCATTCTAACAAGGCAACTTTTGAGACAGAAGTCTGCTTAGTGGCACAGTGAGCTAAGTGACACACAAACAAGAAAAAAATTTTGAATACAGATTTTTGTATACTGAAATACATCCTATTCAAAATAATACTTCTATTAAAAGCAAAAAAAAAATGCTTTAACATCTCCATTAGTTAGCATGATGTGCTGTGGTATGGAGCACCCCTTCACCTAGTTTGGGTCAGGTGTCCTGTCTCTGCTTTCTCACAGCTTCTTGTGCCCCTCCTCACTGTCAGGGCATGGGACTGAAAAGTCCTTGATCAGGGTAAATGCTACTGAGCAACAAATAAAACATATGTGTGTTATCAGCATTGTTCTCAGGCTAAAGCTAAAACATAGCACTGCAACAGCTACTAAGGAGAAAACTAACTGCTACAGCTTAACACAGGACAATTATTATTCAGTAAAGGCAAAACATCCCAAGTAGAACATAAATGTTAACTGTAATAGATTTAGCGGGGGATTCTTGTGTTTTCATGCATAAGAAATAAAAACATTAAGGTACTCTTGATAGCTACACATCAATTGCATACCAATATAGTCCAAACAGGTAATAAAGGTACATTACAATTTTAACAGGACACAAGGTCTTAAACAGCAACAGACCTTGTAGAGAGCATTTACTCCAGCTTCCAGTGAGCACAAGTTCACAGTTTAAATGTATGTAGATGTTAAATTTTTTTAGTACTCATGCAGTTAGTGCTCATGTATTTTCCTGAATAGTGGAATTTGCAGATCCAAGTTAAGGACATATATCTTAACAATGAAATTAAAAACTGGCTGAGGTTGTGTGTGACTCCTGTTGCAGTTAGATTTTGAATAGATATACATACTGTATATGTTAGATATTGGTGCGGGGAAGAAAATGCTTAGTTCAAGAAGTTCAGATTAGAATTCAAGCAGTTTATTGACACCTTGATGTCATGTAATTAACTGGCAGTCTATGAACTATACATCTGGGATCGATATCTGCAATACAAGAGGTAAGCCACAATAATAGGTGCTTATGAATTGTTAATAAAGACCTGCAATCTTCTAAACAGCATTCTATTATTAATTGTATAGGAGTTCTAATTGGACAAAGAGACAAGCTCTCACAGGATGTCTGTGCTTTTAAAAAGAAAGGACTTAGTGACTAGAAAGTAAAAAGTTCCATTTCCAGAAGCAGGTATTAGCTAAGTAGAATATTTGATTCTTGGACTGTCTTACAAACATGTTTTACAATTTCAGAGTTAGGTGTTAGTTGAATAAGAATTTTCAAGGTGTAAGGATGGAGTTCATAAGGTTCTTAAGCCCTTAATTATGACAAAGACATTGCTACGAATCTAGGTGAGAACTGTAAAGTCAGTGTCAGTTGTTAGCATGCTTCCTTCTTTCCATGAGAATAATCTGCTGTTTGGAGTTCAAATTCAGCCACAGATAAGTGTTAGTACAATAATAATTTGGGGAGTGGTTCAGTTGCCAAAACCAAGCATGAAGAAACAGATGTCTTACTGTAGCAGAAATACCTGCTTGAAGTTGGCAGGTATGACCTGTCTACTGGAGATTGTGGTGGGTTGACTTTGGGTGGATGTCAGGTGCCCACCAAAGCTGCTCTATCACTCCTCTTAGCTGCACAGAGGGACAGAAAACATGAAAGGCTTACGGTTTGAGATCCCTCACCAGTTTCTGTCATGGGCAAAATAGACTTGACTTGGGGAAATTAGTTTAATTTACTACCAAACATATCAGGGTAATGAGAAATAAAAGTAAATCTTAACACCTTCCCCACGTTCCCTTCCTCCTGGGATTAAATTTACTCCTGATTATCTCCGCCCCCACAGCAGTGCAGGGGACAAGGAATGGTGTTTCTGCCACTCCTTCTTCCTCACAGCCTCATTCAGGTGCATCTACCTGCTCCAGTGTGGAGTCAGACATGGATATGTGCTCCACTGTGGACCTCCCGGGGCTGGAGGGTGACAGCCTGCCTCACCATCGTCTGCACCAGAGGCTCCAGTGCCCCTTCCCTCTTCTTCACTAACCTTGGTGTTTGCAGAGTTGTTTCTCTCATGGGCTCTGACTTCTCTCTCTGGCTCCAATGGCATGGTCTGTCCCATCTGTACACCGCGCCCTGCCTTCCCCCCCCCGCCCCTTCTTAAACATGTTATTGCAGAAGTGCAGACACCATGGCTGGTGAACTCAGTTTTGGCTGGCAGCATGTCTATCTTGTAGCTGGATGGCACCGGCTCTCTCAGACATGGGAGAAGCTTCTAGCAGCTTCTCGCAAAGGCCGCCTCTATAGCCCTCTGCTACCAAAACATTGCTGTGCAAACCAGTATCCTTCTTCAACAGCAGCTGAAGGTCAGGAGACATGTAAAATGGCACCCTAATATAGCTGCATTACATCCATTCTTTTTTTTTTTTTTTTTTTTTTTAAGTCCGTATTACCTTTTTAAATAACCAAGTAAGATTAAATTAATCTGACTATGGCCAGAACCCCATGCTTTTATAGAAATCAGTATTCAGGGAGTGAGGGTTTGTAATCTCACTGCTAACTCTTAGACAGAATTCTCTTAGGTGTCAACCATGTAAATGCATACCTTTTTTCCTTTGGGATAATTTTTGAGGGAGTTAAAGCATTAATTCATGGTCAAAATACGCAGTGTTTCAAATAACAGTAATTCAGGCTTGCCTACCTAATTAGAAAATTATTTTCTATTAACACTTTTTAATCTCTAAACTTGCCAGATCGTTAGATTTTATTAAAAAAAATGCGTATTTCTTTTTCATGTTTAAAATTTCTTTTTCTATGAATAATGACTCCCATTATTACCAAATGAAGTAAATAGGAGAGATTTAAGTAAATTATTTCTCTTGTGTGAGAATATAATTGGACTGTTTACTGAATGATCCAGAAGAGAAGGAACAGAAAATTTGCATTCTGAATGGGACTTCTCTGGTTTTGTTCTGTCATGACAGATTTTACAACTGTTATCTCCATAGGTACTAACAACGTGCCCATTGTAAGAGAGATACCAAAGTTAAACTATTTACTGACCCTCTGGAAATCAAAGTTGTGGCTGATGTGTACTATCTTTTGTGAAGAACCCATCACAAAATTCATATATCACCTCTAAGTGATTCTTTTAAGCCCACCTCCTGCCTCATTTTGTTTCACTTTCAGGGATTGTATACTGCTACAAGTATTCCTATTTGTTATGAATAAATCTGCTGTTTGCTTTTATTTTATTCATAGTTCCTGCATGCAATCCTACTTCAAAAAGCATATACATTTTTAATGTGATTCAAAGAAAATCATGACTCCAGTATTTAAATATATTTCAAGATACTTCTGCTCATATTTTAATATTTAAAGGTCAAGCAAGAAATATAATTCAGTACAGCCTGTATATACAAAGAATACTTTCCATTTCTTCAAAGTCTCAAAAAAACCAAAAGGTAATTAAATTAAGGTGAGAAGAGTCAATAGAAAGTATTGAAGAGCCTGGGGAGACATAACTTCAAAGAATAATAAGCAGCTCAAAAGAAAAGAAATGGGCTTAATAAAAAATTGCTAAGAATATTAGGAGACATAGTCAACCCTTTTTAGATAAGGAAGTACTATAACCAAACAACAGGAAAAAAAAACCTGGGTACATAAAAACAAATGCTTGGTTTTAGTTTCTGTTCTATGAGAATTTACTAATATGAAATCTCTTTAAATGTATATTATTGCTTATTCCTGTTAGCTGTTAAGAAATCAAATGCTTTCTGAATTTAGTTTTAATTATTTATCGTATTAGTGAAGAGCATGAAGTTGAAGCATAATCTGAGCCTTACAAGAAACAGAGTTTTGGTTGTTTTTTTTTTTTTTTTTCCCAAATACAAGCAATATGTGCTAGGTAACAGTCATGGACTTGCATCCTGTGGCAACTTTTCCTTAGATCATCTTTTGCATATTGCCTAAAAAAGGGTGTTCCCACTGTTACACAGCTTTGGTGATGAAATTATTAAGACAATATTTAATGCAAGGAGGGTAATGCTGACATCTCACGGATTGCTCAAAAGCCATTACAAATTTTGTTGCTTTAGGTTTGCACATGTACCCACTACTTTCTAATACTCATTGTTTACTGTAAAGTACTTCTGCTGCTTTCAAGTTGTCCATGGAATTCTGTTGGAACATACCCTGTGGAGAATGTGCTATGAAGTCAGGGCTGCAGTACTCTCATTTTACATCTACCAAACTATAAGATGTAAATGACAATGTAGATGACAAAAGCTTTCCTATTTAGCAGTCACTAGGAATTGCACTCTACTTGAACAAAGCTATGTTAAAACATATGTTAACTTACTACTAATGAAACAAACAGTATTGTGAAAGGTGTTCCTAAACCAAATATATAAAATGAAAGGATATTATGCCTGGGTTATTTTGTTTTTGATGTTGGTTTGTTGGGTTTCTTTCTTTCCCAGATCTTATGCCAAGCCAGATCTCCTTCCCAATAATCTGATGACGTGCTTTAGCTGCTCTCCTTACTTAATCATTGTCATGGGTTCAGCAGTAGCAGTCGTTTTTCTCCTTCTTGGTAGCTGGTGCAGCACTGTGTTTTTGATTTTGGGCCTGGGAGCAGCGCTGATAACACCAGGGTTTTCAGTTACTGCTTCGTAATGTTCTGGTCTGACCACGGACTTTCTGAGCCTCATGCTATGCCAGGGAGGAGGGGAAGCCAGGAGGAAGCAGAGACAGGACACCTGACCCAAACTGACCAAAGAGGTTATTCCATACGACAGCACTGTCATGCCCAGGATGTGAAAACTGGAGAGCAGAGAGCTGGAAGGGTGTGGTGGCGCAGTGGGGGGTTTGCTGTTGGGGGTGCACTGGCGGGGGTGGGCTTGGTGAGCAGTTGTATTCTCTTTCTTTGTATTTCTCTTGTATTATTATTGATGGTAGCAGTAGTGATTTCTGTTATACCTTAGTTACTAAACTGTTGTTATCTCAACCTGTGGGAGTTGCATTCTTTTGATTCTCGTCCCCATCCCCTCGGGACTGGGAGAAGAAAGAGAGAGGAGTGAGTGAGTGAGAAAACTTCGTGGTTGACTGGACTTAAGCCACGACAATCATATACTCTTTGTGCAGATCTTGTTTTAGATTGAACTATTTAAAGATAACTTCCTAGTTCAACACATAGTCTTATAATCAGTTTCTTTCGGGGAGGATACGGATAATCTTTCCTAACCCAAGTCTCCTCATCTTCCCTCCTCCAAAAAGGTTTGTTTACCTTTAATTTATCTAGGGCTGTCCTCATAGACTTCAAACAAAAATCTGAACACACATCACTCTGAACATACAGAAACTTGAGTTTCGGTCCACCAAAGGGCAATAAAGATGGTGGAAGGACTAGTACACATGACATGCGAGGAGTGGCTGAGGGAGGTATTTTTTTTTTTCAGTTTAGAAGTCATGGATGTCTAAAACTTTCCTCATGAGGGGGAGCATAGAGAGAGTTGCTGATCTCTTATCTCTGCTGTCCAGTGGTAGGATGTGAGGGAATGGCTCAAAGATGCATCAGGGGAAGTTCAGATTGGATTCCAGGAAAAGTTCTTTGCTGAGAGGGTGGCCGAGCACTGGAAAGCTCCCCAGAGTAGTGGTCAAGTACCCAGCCCTGCCACTGTTCAAAAAGGGTTTGGATTGAGACAAAGGGGGGTAAAAAAATTACAAAATGAAATATATAAGCCTTTAGAGTCAATTTTAAGTAATGTTAAGTTTGATGGCTTTGGAACAGTAGCAATGGAAAATTATTGAGATGCATGATATACAGAGAACAAATATAAAGTACAGCTAGAGAACATGCTGAGAATCCTTGTATAAGATAAACTGCTGTAGTTGATGTAGTTTAGGCCTTTATGACCTTGGTACAAAATGAGTGTAAGAAAAACAGGCTAAAAGAACAGGTCGTAAAGATAGGGAGTATCTGGAAAGGCAGGGGCCCAGGATAGGCTGCAGTTAAACTAACTGATAAGTAGGAGGATGAGATGATTATTATGTCTGTGGTGTTAACGAACCGATTAAGCTGGTAGAAGCATCTACTGCGCGTGCTTCAAAGGCTGCCAGCAGTGATGAAGATTGTTGGAAGAAGAAAATAACCCTGGACTCTAATTCTATTTATGGAAGGGAAGCTTTTATCTTCCCTCCACACCACCTCACTCCTCTCAGTGATGTGCTTAATAAATAGAGATTTTAATGTATCTATCTATCTATCTTCTGAAAACCAAAGCCTTCATTCTCATGAAAATGTCCTATCTTCCTAACTGAAATCTATAAGCCTATAGAAAGGATCTTTTTTTGCGGAGGAGGGATGAAAAACTGCGAAAAAAGAGGAGAGCAACGAGATTTAGGAATAAATTTTTGACAATCACAGGGAGAAGTTTCCTGAATCCAAGCTATGATGCCATTGTTGTCAGCTGGAGTAGTTTTACTTTGCTTTTTTGATTTTATGGATATCAGAATTGATGTTAGGATACTTTAATGCTGTTGCCCCCCAGTGACAAAACTTGCTAAGTATGTCTAATTACTATATTCTCTTGAACCTCAAATGTATAGATTTAATTTTAACTTGGACCTCAGTTTGATTATTGCACCCATCCACAAGTAATATATGTAGAGAAAGGTTGTAAATGGTTTTAAGAATGTACCTGCTCCGGGGAGTATTTTGCTTGCTTATAATTTGTAATTACATCTGTAAGTACTACTTTGCCATATTTCAATATGGGTCATTAGTCTAATAGAGTAGCTAATTTGGAAGCACTCACCAGTGCTGAACACAAGTAATTCACAAAATAAATTGCTTTAAATACTTTATAGACTACTTTGGGCAACCACTGTAAGCAGTAAGCAATATGTACTTACTTTCATGATACTACTATTTTCAAGCTACTGAAACTTCATGTTTTTTTGAGCTGTGAATTCACAAGATATTGCTTGTCCTCATCAGCCACACAGCTAATTTGCTAAAATGACTTGTATAGAATTATGATAAAAAATATTTTCCTGAAATTATGAACATTTTTTCACTTACTTTTTCACTTTGAAATGCATTAATCTATTTGTGCTATAGAAAAATATGACTATAAACATCAGTGAAAGAAGGTCATAGCACCACCTCTGCCTATAGTGGCCTAGAGATGGGGAAAACATGTCCTTACTTCATTCAGTGCTACAGATAAAATTCCTGAATATTTTGAATGTATTCACTCTTTAAATCCTTTTACTCAAGAAAACAGCAACAATAATTGGCAAGACATGTGACTTTCCATCGTATGCAACTGTCTTATCATGTGGCTGCTTCTTTTTAAATTAAAATGCTTTCCTCTTTGTATGTATTTCCTCATGAACAAATTATGAACTCAAACTTACAAATTCACAATGAGATGGGATAGTTGTGCTTGTATTTGAGAGACACATACACTCCAGTTTGTACCATTTACTTTACATCAGTGTTCCTAACACCAGTGTGATCACTACAGTAGCTTGCACAGTATGTGACTAATAAGAAAATTTATTTTGAGACAGCAATCCCCTTGGTGTGCATCTTTTTATAGACTGATGAACTCACAAGTAACACAGTAACAAACTGTAGTTAAAATCCCAACTGAAATACAAAACCAAAGAAAAAACTCATGCTTGAATTTTAAAATTAAAAAAGATTAAAATCTTTTCACTGTTTATGACACAAATGTAAATTATTCTTGTCATTCTAAGGTTAATAAAAATAGCTTCATTATGTGAATGATCTTAATTAATAGGAAAATATTAATTTATGTGAGATTCTCAGAGATCTTTATTCTTGTGAAGTTATGATCTCCTCCCCTCCCAAGCCAGTATTACTAAAGTTTGTCCAGTTATGTTTAAGGGAAGACTTTTGATTCTGCTGAGGTCCTTAAAGAAATAACCTAGATACTTAGTTCCCAAATGCAAAAAGCAAAATCTTAAATGCTAGAATTTCTTAATAACAAATAAATCAGGGAGGTATCTTAAAACAATATCCAGAATCTGAGACTGCTGCTTTCTATGAAAGTTCTCAGGGTACTGATTTACAGAATAATATTCTTTGCTTTCTCTATAGCCAAACCCCCCCTTAATTCCTGTGTGAAAAGCAGAAGGATTTCAGTAAAAGTGTTTCTCCAGTGCCGGAATAACCTCAAATATACTAACTGCTTCAGTGCAGACAATTTGCTGTAAAGGCCATATAAACCAAAATATCATATTCACTATATTTATATTATTTTATATGTAAGATACTTATATTTATTTTGATAATCAAAAAAGTATGAAGAAATTAGAAACATTCATATGAATGCTTTTTAAAAAGGTGGTTCTTTTCTAAACACATACAGTTTCTTGAGAAGTCCAGAAGTCTTTTATTTAAAGCCCTATAGATTGCAGTGGATCTTCTGCTTCCTTCCAGATGAGATTCTAATCTACACAACTGAGAAAGGAGTTATTTCCTCCACTTACTTACTTTCTCACTTTCATGTTGCGTGCACTTACCTTGAATATCTTCACATTCTTCAAAGATGAGTACAGCACTACAGAAGACAGCTTCTACTGTATCTGGTGTTACCTTACGTTCAACATTCTTCCACTGGTCGCTCCTGAAATTACTGAGTTATTTATATTCTATTTCTGCCTTTTGAGAACTTTGTGCTTTGCATTTCTTCTCCCCTGAAAACCTGTTAAAAATAGCACATGTGAGCTACTATGCACAGCAGTAAAATAGTTACAATGATAAAAAAATGCTTCTAAAAGAGCGTATTTCTTCAGTAATTAACATCTGTGTTCCAAAGTAGTGTCATTTCACTTTTCCTGTATAATGAATTTAATAGTAGTAGTACTTTGAAAGAAGCTTCCCTGTCAAGTACCAGTTAGTCAGGATTCTTCAAGGCAGCCTCAGTGCTAAACATCATACAAAGATCCTAAATATTTTTCCTGCTAAAAAAAAAAAAAAAAAAAAAAAAAAAAAAAAGGCAAGCAAATATATTATGGGAGAATAACCAAGTTAAACATTATCAAAGCTAATATCTTTTAAATTATTATTTTAAATAGGCGTGAAAATCGAATGACTATAAAACTGTAATGAGTGGAAGGCAAAACAGGTCTCAGGTCCTCTTATAGATACCCACATAATTATACAGTAGACTTAGTTCAGTGAAGCATAGAATAAGTTTAGATTCAGTGAGCTGGAGCATCTTGTTTTAGGCAATGTTTCAGCAACTACTTTTGCTTCTGTAGCACAATGACAGAACAGTGGAGTAGTTCTTACTGTACTGGTATTTGTTCAGTTCTCCAGCTGCTAGTCCATAATTTAATTTTAAAAGTGTCAGACAGATGGCATTGAAGAGCAGATTCAATTGTATGGTAATTATAGACATATGCAGACAGCTACGGTGAAAACTACAGGAGTCTTAAAAAAAGGCAGATAAAAAAGCTAACTAAGTTAGTGACCACGTCATTTTAAAGAAAAAGAACAAAGATAAGGCAAAGAACAGTAGAGGAATTAGATGTCAAGGTGTAAAACCATTTTTCTCAAATGAATTTAAGTATTTACTTATACTTTGGCTGCTAATAGCATTAAGCTGTTCACATAGGGATATCTCCAAACTGTTAAAGACGTCTGTTAACTTACATCTGCTACCATGCAAGCCAAAGCTTCTGCTAATGTGCATCACAACTGTCAAGTCTGGGACTGTAATTTAGACTTGCACTTCTGGGAAGGCCTCAAGAAGACACAAACCAAAATAATGAACACTAGAAGAAAATGCTGACTGTGTTATGTCCCAGGAGATCCAAGTTTATAATCAAGTTCATGTTAGACTCAGAGAAATCATAATTCAGGTCTGCCTCACACTCCGAATAACAGTGCTGCCTGTACCCTGTCAAGCTATTTCTGCATGAATTAACTTCTTTCATTAAATTAAAACACCAAAGGGGACAACTTAGCTGATAGAAAATCTAAGAACCGGAGTAGCCTTTTTCCAGTGATTTATCTAGTGCAATTAGAGTAAGCTGTTTGTGCTATAGCAAGCTCAAGCAAACAGGTATTACAAAATTTTTCTTGATTTGTGTAGCAGGCTTGCTGTTCCAAGAAAAACGTAACATGAAGAAGTTCAAGGTACTTACTGAGGGAGCAGGAAAAAAAGGGAATGTGCAGTGCAGTAGGAAAAAGGACAACTGAGAGGAAAATATTACGGAAGTTTGAAGATAAAATAACATCACAAAACAGTATTGAGAAAAGATGTTATTGCTTGTAAAATGTAACCGAAATGATACCTATGTCAGAGGTAACACACTAGAAAGCACAGGTCACCTATATCAAATGGTTCAACATTTAACAAGTCAACTGATAACAACTCATTTGTAATAAGGAAAAAGTATAAATGTGTCTGAAATTACTGTCTCACTTGAAGATTTATATTTTCAATTTTGAATATGATATCAGAAATTTCTTCAATGTTTGAAAAGATCTTGGTGAGTTAAATAAAAGGTCATAAACTCTTGCATACCCACTTTCTAAAAATAATGAATATTAAATCCATTGATACAAAAAATGCTAAAAATCTATGAGATGCCTCAATATGATTTTTTTTTTCCTAATATTTGGCAATTAAGGCTGTCTAGGCAACTAGCTAAAGCAGCTTAGATACATCTAGAGCATTTCAGTGATGTGACATTCTGAGCTTTTGCCTTCTGCTTGTGCCACCCATGTCTTCACACTCTTCTTGAAAGTCATTCCCCTTTCAATGGAATAAATATATACTTAGAAATATATGAAAATTTACAACATGGGCCAGCTTTTGTATACCCTAATGGTTAGGGTAGTACTGTGGGAGCAGAGACCTGTTTGTTGATGAGACAGAGAAGATTACGAACGGGATGACACAGTGAAAGCAAGACGCGGCTTATACACAGGCAGTCACTATTCCTACAGCAAATCACATCCTGAAATACGTTGGCTCTAGTGGTTCATAGGCTAGTTCTGTGGGCATGTTAAAACATGTAAGAATACGTATGCTTTCAAATAAAATATCACTAGAGATTAGTTTGGTGTTTCTATTAAGAAATTGAAAGAAAAAGCAAATAAATGATAACACAGGGCAAAAAGAACCAGAAACATTTTCTGAGATGATAATAACTGTCCAGCAAATAGGGGGAACCTGGAGTAGTCTTGATCCAACCCACCACATAATTACATATAATGTTTTAATCAGCTATTTCTTGCCAGTAACACAGTGGAGGGATAAACCAGTTCATGAGCCCAGGATTTGACACATGTTGAGTTGCAGTTGAATGGCCAAGAACAATTGCTTTATATTTTATTTCATTTATTATTTTATTTTATTAACAAGCAATTTTAATGTGCAAACAGGTGCACAAAATCTACCACTAAGTTTCAAGGATCTTTTCTGAGTCTTTAAAATGATTTAAATTGTTTTCAGTGTCATTAAAAGCTACTTATTAAGGAATGAAAATATTTAATCAGAAAACATAATTCAAAAAAAATACAAAATAGTCATAATTTCTGTAGATATTATTAACAGCAGTGAGATTATTCTTATTTTTGTCACAAGAAAGATCCACATATCCCTGTATTTAAAAAATGTAAAAACATTTTTTCCATATAATGTTCTTACCACTTATAGGATTACTTTTGCTACAAAAATTAAATACTGAACCATTAGTTTCTGTTGTAAAAGTTATCTTAAGTTCAGTAACATCCATGCTACAAGTTTAAGGAAAGACATAATACCCAAAACCACATCTAGCTTCCTTTAAAGTGGTTTCATTATGGCGAAAAAAAGGGCCTGAAGGTCAAAATAAAAATCCATTTCTGGATATTTACTTCAAGTTACATTTGAAATTAATAAAATGGGAAAGGTAAATTGTATATCAGTTGTATAAGGCTAAAAAGTTTGAGTAACCAAAATATTATTAGTTTTTTTTTTTTATTCCTAAGATTCTCAAACGTGACAGTAGACAGGATTCTACAAAGAAGATGCTTAACACAGAGAATTAATTTCAAAAATACAGATTTTTTTCCTGAAAGCCACCTAGCTCTTTGTAAGAATCAGCACTTGCTTATCAATGCATCAAAGGATTCTACATTTGTTTTATATTTTAAATGGGGCAGGGGTGGGGGGGGGTGGGGGGAGGAGGGGGGACAAGAATCCTTGCCCAAATGCCTGGGATATGTTAAAGGAAATCATGGCACTACTTGAAAATACTTGCTAGCAAAAGTAAATCATATTTTCATAAGCAGCTGCTGTCAAGTGGTCAATTAAGGGCTGCAGCTGTCTGAGCAAAATTAAGCCTCTCCAGTAAACCATGGCTTCCAGAAAGGAAGACTGAAAAATATGCCGTAATAGAAGTTTTTTGTGGATGCTAAAGACTGGGAGATAAAGAAAACCAGTGTAGTTCAGTGTTGCACACTCCATCATTTCAGAGCACATATCGTGACAGAGGGTGACAGTGACTGATAGTCTTTGTGCGTGTTCTTACCTTACCTTAGTGTTCATTATGATAAACAGAAAAAAATCATGCAAAAATATATATTTGACTGTAACACGTGGAAAACACAGATTTTTAGGAGTAAGTTGACTACCTCTTTTCTTAAAGTAGATAACTGAGTAAACAAATAATTTGATTATTTTTTCCCCAGAACAGCATTTAAAAGGAGCTCAGGAACTCTTGTTTTATGTGAAAAATCCTTCTTAAAGAAGAAGGCAAAAAGCTAATGTACTGGTGTCACAAAAAGCTACTCTACCATAATTATACCTAATTTTAAGATGCCCATTTATTTTACATTGCATTTTTAAGTTACCCAAAGAAGCCAAAGTCCTAATTCTAGACTCCCTAAAGCCTAGTGAATAGAAAAATGCAAACAGCAAGTTTACCTTGTGGAGCTAAAACAATCAAAAGGAATCTTGGAGGAAAGCATTATTTCAGAATGTGTAATATGGTGTAGGCTGTCAGTTAAGGTATCCTTTTGTGTTACAGAAAGTAAGAATTTCTGTAGATTTGATTAAAAGGAATAAATTTTAGGACTTTTCTGTCCTTTATTACTGTTTCTCATGGATTAATACTATATATGTAAGAGGAATTTCACATTTTCCCAATACTTTCTTTGAGGCTTAATAAGGTAAGTTACCTCTGAGATTGCTTATTGGATCACACATTGGAGAGAAACAAGTATACACCCCTTGTGCATTTAGTTGTGTGATTAGTTACTCAAAATAGTGTATTGAGAATATATGGTTATAGCAGTGGGGAGCTGAAGAGGCAGCCTTTGTAAGGAGAGGCCAGGGCTGCACTATGCCGGGGAAAGCAGGTTCTAGGCAGTTCTGATGGACCCATCACAGGGCACATCTGAGCCTGCCACCCAAGATGGTGGTACCTCTGTGATAACATATTAAGGAAAGGGCAGAAAGCAACAGAGGAGGAAGGAACCAAAAGAGTGAGGAACAGCAGAGGGAGGGAACATGAAGGTAGGATGTCAAGGCCATCAGACATTATCTCTGAATCTTTCAGTTGATTTTGTCCCATTTTAAGTTGTAGCTGACTTTTAGCAAGGCTGCTATGCTGATATTCACACTCTGAGGTGGTGTAACAGTCAAGGTCAAGGTTATATTATGCTATACTGTAGGGTCATTTACTCTTGAGAAATTGTACTAGCTCCAGCTGAGGAAAATGGGCAAAATGTCACATTGGTCATTCTCCTACACCATCAAAATTAGGTATCTGCATCAATGCCAAATGCATCATGCATTTCAATTACACTTATAGCTGTTCTGTCACATGTCAAGGGTACAAATATCCTTATTTCTTGATTGTGTGTAGATATTTCTTAAGTTATCTGCCTATACCTGAAACTGCAAGGTCAGAACTACACTGACAGGTAAGACTTTATGTGCCATATTAATTAAAATTTCAGCTGAATTGCCATTATTTCTGTATGACATCATAGCCCATTCCTCATTATTCATTTGCCTTTTATGCTTCTGGCAAGATAAAGCAATCAAAAGCTAACAGCAATGAGATGAAGTGACTCTATACTACATTTTCTTAGATTGCTTAAAATCATGTGGTGTTTTCTGACTCTGCATAAGCCTCTAAACCACAGTTTGGGAGTGTAAGTTAATATAAACAGTTCAATTTAAATATTACAAAATGTTTTAAAAATTTTTTAATTACTAAAACCAAAACCCTACCTGTCAGCAACAAAAACCTTTTATAAGTCTTATCTTTTTGTCTGACAAGGAATTTATAATCACCTGTGGCACTAATGGCTGAGTCACAGAGCATGTAAAAAGCCCTGATCTCTGCTATAATTGTTTGATATTTCATATCCTGATCTATAGGAATACATTTTAATGTTTGAAGCCATTCCTTTCATTGAAAATTTTATTTGACTCAACAGCAGCTATTCTTCATTTTTCCATCTTCACAGAAATCAAAAGCTATTTACTTCTTTGCCAGGTTACTCAACAATATTGCATTCACATCAGAGAATATTTTGTTTTCTGTATTTGCTTTTGGCAACCGAAACTTCTGTTCGTCCTTGTTCTCATGATCCATGATATTAACTTGCGCCGTAACATTTATGATATAATTTAATGACTTTATAATTTAATGACCTAGACAAGCTTTGACTTGTCAGTAAATGATGAATATAATTGTCTAAAGTTAGCAACAAATATTACATTTGGACAAGCTTCCAGAATCTTAGCTGCTTAGCCATGTCTGGAGTTGCACTAATACAGAACTTCATACATAACTAAGGAATCATTCATTTGGATGATGTTCTAGCCCTTTCACCAAGGAAGAAGGAAGAATATAATCTCCAGCAGTTTAATTTTACTCTCATCTGAAATAATATCTTATTTAGTTTTATAAGAGTAACTGTCATGGGTTCAGCAGTAGCAGTCGTTTTTTCTCCTTCTTGGTAGCTGGTGCAGTGCTGTGTTTTTGATTTTGGGCCTGGGAGCAACGCTGATAACACCAGTGTTTATAGTTTCTGCTTGACAATGTTTTGGCCTGGCCAAGGACTTTGAGTTTCATGCTATGCCAGGGAGGAGGGGAGCCTGGAGGAAGCAGAGACAGGACACGTGACCCAAACTGACCAAAGAGGTGATTCCATACCACAGCACGTCATGTCCAGGATGTGCAATCGGAGGGGAGAGACCCGGAAGGCGGTGGGAGTGGACTGGGGGTGAACGGCATGGTCAGTTTTTTTGGTACTGGGGGGTTTGCTGCTGGGGGGTGTACTGGCTGGGTCGGTCTTGGTGAGCAGTTGTATTCTCTTTCCTTGTATTTCTCTTGTATTATTACCGGTGGTAGCAGTAGTGATTTGTGTTATACCTTAGTTACTAAACTGTTCTTATCTCAACCTGTGGGAGTTGAATTCTTTTAATTCTCCTCCCCATCCCCCGGGACTGGGGGAAGAAAGAGGGGGAGTGAGCAAGAGAGTAAAACTTCGTGAGTTATTAGCCTGGGTGAGACTTAAACCTACGACAGCAACATAGAAGAGTGCCTTCCTCACGTGCTTAGTGTGTTTGCCATTACTTAAAAACCAAAATGTAGATGAAAATAGATCAAAAATAACTCCTACATAAGTTGTCCTGTTTAGCCATGAGACTGCCAAATTCTTTAACAGCCTCCATTTGTCCATTTATTTTTTTATAATACAACATTTTAATATTGAGGGTGTAGCAGATAAAACCGTCATTCTAGTGTTTCAGGATTACACCAATTATGGGAGATGGCTCAAAAGGTCTGTTTGATAACCTTGCTTCTGTAGATATGACCTTTATATAGAGTTTCTGTTCAGAAATGCATATTATCAGTTCTGTATTTTAGAAGCAACATTTCCAGACTGTTCCCAGAATCTGATTACCTACATTAAAACTCTTAAATGAAACTAATTTTGTTAGGAATATTTAAATATTCTTTTTGATTCAGGCAACGTTGCTTTCGAAGCAACTGCATCATTCATGTTCTCACCATTTCTAATTTGCAAACCCTAACAAATCTCACTGTGAGAGAGGAATTCTCAGATTTTATACCCTATTTGGTAATGTGGAAAATCAGATGCAGTCAGGAAATGGACAGGATTGTTTCCAAATATTTGATATCAATCCAAAACCCCTCAAGCCTGAATTTATTTGGCAAGACAAACAATAGGAGAGTAACATTGCCAAGACCCTGCTGTCTATTCCACTGTGTGCATAATTATTTTTGCTTGTTAATTGGTATTGGGATTTTTATTGTTGTTGTTACTTGTTTGGGTTTTCTTTCCTAGAGTAATTTCACCAAAACAACTGCTCAAGCTGTCAGGTCTGTCGTGGTTTAAGCCCAGCCAGCAGCCTAGAAACCACGCAGCCATTAGATCACTCCCCCTCTTCCTCCACCCCCTCCCAGAGGGATGGGGAGGAGAACTGAAAGAATGTAACTCCCACAGGTTGAGATGAGAACAAGCCAGTAACTAAGGTATGACACAAGCCCACTGCTGCCACCAACAATAATAATAATGATAAGGGAAGTAACAAGGGAAGAGAATATAACTGCTCACCACCCGCCAACTGATACCCAGCCTGACCCAAGCAGTGATCTAGCCCTTCTGAAGTAACTGCCCCCCGTTTATATACTGGATATGACATGCTGTGGTATTGAATATCTCTGGTTAGTTTGGGTCAGGTGTCCTGTCTCTGTTTCCTGCTATCTTCCCCTCCTGCCTGACAGAGCATGAGACTCAGAAAGTCCTTGGTCAGAGTAAATATTACTGAGCAGCAACTAAAAACATCGGTGTTATCAGCGCTGTTCCCAGGCTGAAAGTCAAAACCGCAGGACTGCAGCATCTACTAAGAAGGAGAAAAATGTCTGCTACTGCTTAACCCAGGACACAGGTCATTTTACAGGAAGATGTGGATTTCTAATACTTGAGTTACATTTGGCAGAAAACATCTGTAATGTCCAGTGTAGCAATTTCAAGTGTTAATTTCTTAATCCATGTAAAAGTGTCATCAAAAGACATACATAAAATCTACAATCATTTTCCTCCTGGAGTCTTCCAGTGTTGAAGTGGAGCCTCAAATAGTCAGGCATCCATGAATTCTGTTCAGCCGGACTGCAATCTTTGGATTCCCTTCATAACCTGCTGTCAGATGGACTAATAGAAATTACCATAGAAGAAAATATAAAGTGTCTAGAACTTAATATTTATGACAAACAATTCAGACTGTAATGGTGAATACCTTTGTGGTTACTGTGAGTCTTCAATTTATTTTTTGTTTGTTTTCTGTTACCATAGTCTTGATTTTGATATCTACAATGAGAGGAGCTGAAAAGGAAAGGCAGAAAGGCTGGGTTGCAATGACATCTGCAGAGCAGAGTAAAAAGAAGAAGTCTTGAAAACCAGTGACCAATAAGCTTTGCAGTGGAAACATGAAGCTAGATGAGGCTCAGGAATATTTTGAATGCGCCCGGAAAAAGAGCACTACTTGAAAACCTGTTAAGTCTTGCATTCTGAGGAGCTTCTAGAACTGCTGCCAGCCATCCTGAATAAGAATGATGTTAGATACAGTGCTGTTTGTTTATCAGTGCCGTGGTTTAAGCTGCAAATCTCATGCAGACCATTCACTCAACCTTGATATTAAATGGGGAGAAAATCAGCCTGTGCTGCCAGTGCTGTTGTGGCCAGTAATGGGAGGTGCATGATGAAGGAGGAATTATGTTCAACATTCAACACATGCTGTCATCTCAGTTGACTTAAGTCACATGGAAGAAAACACTGACTTTTCATAAACATCAGATTTTTTCCTGCCTGTATCTGACCACCAGTCTTCATTCCATGTGAAGAGCCCTTGAGGCAAGCCTCCAAGGTCTGATCTAAGGCCCTGCATTAGCAACAGCAAAGGCCCAAGCAAACAGTGACAAGGGCTGTTTTAGTAGCTCTGGTAGGACTGGGAACTTATACAGAGTCTGCTCATTGATCATGCTAAATAGAAAAAAGCCAATCTGAAGCAAATAAACAATCAAACAACCAAAAAAAAAAAAACAACCCAAGAGGTTTTGTATAGCTCTTATGAGGGACTGTATTTCTGCTAAAATGTAGCATGGACCTGCCCCTCCAAAAATGTTCTAAGACTGTGTTTTAATATTTGTGAAATTACAAGATTTAGTTATTCCAAACTATTCTCAAAAGAAAATTTATTTCCTAGTGAGATGTATAAATCTTTTAATGTTTTAATTCTTTTCCTTTAGCAGTGAAAGAAAAAAGAAGGCCACCAGTTATTTTATGTAAAACATCATAGAAAATTTCTCCTTAAATCTAAGTATAATTCTTATACTTTCTGTAAATAAAAGATTCCCTGCTGCTTATAAAATGAGAATGTAGTAACCAGCTAAATTCAGTACTCCCAGTTATATCTCTTAGACTTGTCTTTATGATGTGCACAACATTTTAATTTTAGCAACAGAAACATAAGCATACTAGAAATGGGCTTCTTTAGCTAAAAGTTCTGCATATGCATATAACGTTGTAGGCCTGTGAACCCCAAATTTCATTGTTTAGTAGACAGCAAACAGGAAATTGTAACTTCTATATTAAAGATACGGTATTCTGATTTAAATAATTTACCTTGCAAATAAGGTGAGTAGGTGAAGCCGCAACACTTTGTTATTGGAAGTATTTAGAAATTACATAATATTGAAATAAAAAAAAACTTATCTAATATAAGCCCCTTATAAATTTATTAGTGTTTTTCAGATTCATCTTTAAGGACTGATTTTTTAAGGGATTGCTAGCTACAGCAGCTGTGTATGTGTATGTGCACATGTAGAAAAGTAGCACCAATTTATGGAGCTAACTAATATTCTGAGTATAAATAATTACAGATATATGTTTCCTTGTCTCTAAGTTGGAGAGACATCAGTTTGATAGGTGGACCACTCGGTGGTCTGGACGGCAAAATCTGGATGGCTGCATGCAAAGAGTAGCGCTCAATGGCTCAATGTCCAGCTGGAGACCAGTAACGAGTGGTGTCCCTCAGGGATCGGTGTTGGGACCAGTCTTGTTCAACATCTTTGTCGGTGACATGGACAGTGGGATTGAGTGCGCCCTCAGCAAGCTTGCCAATGACACCAAGCTGTGTGGTTTGGTTGATACACTGGAGGGAAGGAATGCCATCCAGAGGGACCTTGACATGCTTGTGAGGTGAGCTGATGCCAACCTGATGAAGTTTGACCATGCCAAGTGCAAGGTCCTACAGCTGGGTCAGAACAGTCCCAGGCACAGCTACAGCTTGGGCAGAGAAGAGATTCAGAGCAAGCCCTGAGCAGAGGAGGACTTATGGGCGTTGGTAAATGAGAAAATGAACATTGAGCTGGCAGTGTGTGCTTGCAGCCCAGAAAGCCAACCGTATCCTGGGCTGCATCAAAAGGATCGTGACCAACAGGTCGAGGGAGGTGATCCTGCCCCTCGACTCTGCTCTCGTAAGACCTCACTTGGAGTATTGTGTGCAGTTCTGGTGTCCTCAATGTAAAAGGACATGGAACTGTTGGAACAAGTGCAGAGGAGGGCCACGAGGATGATCAGGGGACTGGAGCACCTCCCGTGTGAAGATAGGCTGAGAAAGTTGGGTCTGTTGAGCCTGGAGAAGAGCAGGCTGTGTGGAGACCTCCTAGCAGCCTTCTAGTATCTGAAGGGGGCCTATAAGGATGCTGGGGAGGGACTCTTCATTAGGGACTGTAGTGATAGGACAAGGGATAAGAGGTTCAAACTTAAACAGGGGAAGTTTAGATTGGATATGAGGAAGAAGTTCTTTACCGTAAGGGTGATGAGGCAGTGGAATGGGTTGCCCAGGGAAGTTGTGAATCATAGAACCATAGAATAGTTAGAGTTCAAAAGGAACTTAAGATCAACTAGTTCCAACCCCCAGCCATGGGCAGAGGCACCTCACACTAAAGCATGATTTCCAAGGCTCTGTCCAGCCTGTCCTTGAACACCGCCAGCGACGGAGCATACACAACTTCCCTGGTGTCGTGGTTTAAGCCCCTCAATAACTCACCCAGTTCATTCACTCACTCACTCCCCCTCTTTCTTCCTCCAGTCCTGCGGAGATTGGGAGGAGAATTGAAAGAATGCAACTCCCACAGGTTGAGATAAGAACAGTTTAGTAACTAAATTATAACACAAATCACTACTGCTACCACCAATAATAATAATGACAGGAGAAGTACAAAGAAAGAGAATACAACTGTTCCCCAAGCCCAACCCAGCCAGTGCACCCCCAACAGTGAACCCCCCACTGCACTACCACACCCTTCTGGGTCTCTGCTCTCCAGTTTTCCATTCTGGACACAATGTGCTGTGGTACGGAATAACCTCTTTAGTCAGTTTGGATCAGGCACCCTGTCTCTCCTACCTCCCGGCTTCCCCTCCTCCCTGGCAAAGCATGAGACTCAGAAAGTCCTTGGTCAGATCAAAACATTACCAAGCAGTAACCAAAAACACTGGTGTTATCAGTGCTGTTCCCAGGCCCAAAATCAAAAACACAGCATTGCATCAGCTACCAAGAAGGAAAAAAATGATTGCTACTGCTGAACTCATGACACTGGGCAACCCATTCCAGTGCCTCACCACCCTCCCAGTAAAGAATTTCTTCCTCATATCCAGTCTAAACTTCCCCTGTTTAAGTTTGAACCCATTACCCCTTGTCCTCTCACAACAGTCCCTCATGAAGAGTCCCTCCCCAGCATCCCTATAGGCCCCCTTCAGATATTGGAAGGCTGCTATGTTGTCTCCACGCAGGGTTCTCTTCTCCAGGCTGAACAGCCCCAATTTAATGCTCCATTGCTGGCGGTGTTCAAGGCTGGATTGGACAGAGCTTTGGATGGCATGGTTTAGTGGGAGGTGTCCCTGCCCATGGCAGGGGGGTTGGAACTAGATGATCTTAAGGTCCTTTCCAGCCATGACTGTTCTATGATTCTATGATTTTTGCCTTACTTGTTTCCTTTCTGTGGAACTGGAGAAGGAAAAGTGAATGCTTGCAACTTAAAGGAAGTTAACAAATGTTGAACACCTTTTTTCTGTGGATGCCTAACTATTGAAAGGGCCAGTGTATAAGTGGTTGTAATTTGTATCTGTAGCATGACTGTGTTTCAATCCTTCAGTCCTTTGAAATGCCTTGGACTTGCAATAAAAAAGTGATTGTTGAAAAAGGTTTTCAATTCATCACACTTCCACCACACTAAGTTAACACAAATATTAAGACAGTAATGTAACAGCAAGCCTTTAGATAGGCATCAGCACCAATCCACAGAAATGAAAGTGATAATTCAAGAAGCAGTTTAAAATGACAGTTTTGACTTTCAAATGTGTAGACAGATGTTAAGACCAAGACAGATACTAAGATTCCTCACTCTTTAAGGCAACAGTCATTTACAGGCTACTTAAAATGGCACAAATCTTCAACTCAAACTGTCGTGAACACAGTTGATGAAAATGATGCCCCAAGGAGGGATTTTACATGGATTAAGAAAAGCAGTAAAACCACACACATCATCACAGGTTTACCAACAATTTGTTAGTTCATTGAACTTAAACTAAATTAAAATGTGAGATTCCATATGGAGTTGAGAGTCTTGACAAATCACTGAAGAAAGTAATATAGCCAGTGATGATTGAGAAAGATAGTCAAAAAAGGAGAAAAACCCCATGGGTTGTTTGTTTTTCAAAGCAGCTAGCTGCATCTTGCTTCAGTCATTTTAGACCTAGTACAACCAGAATGGCCTAAGCTGATGTAAAACTTCAAGACTTACTGAACTCTACAAGTTCCCTTTGAAATAACATACACTTTTTGTCTCTCCTTGGAATTCCAATACACATATATATATTCCATATATGAATTGCAAGGCAGCAGAAAAAAAAGCAGAGCAGCTAGCAGGTTTTTGAACTTTTTCATTAGCCACAGTTGTTCATTGATGCTGCGAGGTTTTGGGGCTTTTTTATATTCATAGATGACATGGGTTCAGCAGCAGCAGTCCATTTTTCTCTTTCTAGCTAGGCTGGTGCAGCACTGTGTTTTCGATTTTGGGCTTGGGAACAGCGCTGATAACACCAGTGTTTTCAGTTATTGCTTCGTAATGTTCTGGTCTGACCAAGGACTTTCTGAGCCTCATGCTATGCCAGGGAGGAGGGGAAGCCGGGAGGAATTGGAGACAGGGCGCCTGACCCAAACTGACCAAAGAGGTTACTCCATACCACAGCATGTCATGTCCAGGATGTGAAGACAGAGAGCAGAGATCAGGAAGGGTGTGGTGGTGGACTGGGGGGGCACGGCTTGGTCAGGCTTTTGGTACTGGAGGGTTCGCTGCTGGGGGGTGCACTGGCTGGGTCGGGCTTGGTGAGCAGTTGTATTCTCTTTCTTTGTACTTCTCCTGTCATTATTATTACTGGTGGTGGCAGTAGTGATTTCTGTTATACCTTAGTTACTAAGCTGTTCTTAACCTGTGCAAGTTGAATTATTTTGATTCTCCTCCCCATCCCCCCAGGACTGGGGGAAGAAAGAGGGGGAGTGAGTGACTGAGCGACTTCGTGAATTTTTGAGACTTAAACTATGACAGTTCTTTTTGGCGCCCAACGTGGGGCACAAAGGGTTGAGATAAGACAGGATTAATAGCCACTCGTCACAATGCTGATTTATTGGCTCTCAAAGTTGTTGCTCTGGATCTCACAGGTTCAGCATATGACACTTCACTTGCAGCCGGTATTTCTTATCTTAACTTTTTTCATATCGGGGTTTTGGGTTAAGGTTCCTCTTACATTGTACTTTATTGAAATGGCTTGTAATACAGGTGAGCTCTAGAAGGGAAGAGGGAAAGCTGAGGCGGGGCGGCCCCAGGTGCCGCCGTCAGCTGAAACGGTCTGGGAGAGGTGCCCTTGGGACCAGGACACCACGAAGGAGGTGGCAGAGCGGGGGAGCCCCGCCGCCGAGCGGGGATTGGCGGTGGAGAATCTGAGGCCAGAGGCCAAGCCGAGCCCCGCAGCTACCGAGTGGGGGGGCAGGCAGCGGCCGTGCCTGGCCCCACAGCGACCGAGGGCATTCCGCAGCAGCAGCCCACAGAGCCTTGCGAGCCCGAGCCCCAGGAGGATGCAGGAGACCATCGTAGCACTTCCCAGCAAGGCAGAGGAGGAAGACCTGGACTCAGACAAAGAGCAGCTGATGGTGAGAGAGCCGGCAAGCACAGCAGCTACACCATCCCCAGTGACAAGTACAGCAGCCTCATTTGAGAGTTCCGATGGTTTTGAATGGCCTTTAAGCACCCTTGAGACCTGCCTGCTGATTGTGATGGGGATCACCATGTTGCATGCATTCAGTGTGTTTTACCCACAACCGTTTCATCTGGTCCCCAGAGTTAACCAGATGCTTCTGCCAGCACCTTTGATATTGGTAGGAGGAAGAAGTCATTTGACCAAGGCTTTGTGAAGTTACGTTATTAAGTATCCTCAATGAATGTGCTATGTTATTTGCTCCAGGATAATTTAGAACCTAAATTTTAGACTGTTACTGATTATTTAGTAAGTAATACTAACAAAAGAATAAGTGACATGAAAATGTCCAGTATTAATCTTTGCAAAGTACTTTGAAAAAATGGTTGTGAAAGGCTCTATGGAAATAGAAGTACTACTTGATCTTAATGGATTCTCATAGAACAGAGAGACAGCATGTACTGTAATTCAACAAATTTTCTGCTGTTTTGAAGTCTGTATTGTGCTGGAATGGATGGATACGCCTTTAGTGGAAAGTGAGTTAAATACCATTTCTTAATTGAGTATTAAGAGAGAGTATGATTTTTTTCCCCCCCAGAATAATGTCTGCAGTGACAAGGCTACAGTCTTTTAGATCTTCATAGTTATTATTGTCAGAGTACAGGAGGCCCCCCTATGCATCTAATTCATGATTATCACAGAAAAACTAAGTTTTTAAAGTAACTAAAGTTACTTTAGAGATATGGAGAAATTATTCTATGTTTTGGGGAAATGCGTCCAATAAACATGATTTAAAAACCTACAGTGAAAAATTTCTTAGAGTGTTTATAATCCTTGCTAGTACCTACTTTCTCAAACTATGCACTTCTTTCCCTGCCTGAATACATTAGAGAGAGTCTGTTCAATCTTCTATATGCTGCTACAGCAGTGGTCATTTCACACAATTTATCCAAATTCTTTTCCCCGTATCCAAAACAGGTTTTAAAAAACAGAAACAAAGATTTGGTCACCTTCAGTTTCACAGGGCAGCAGAAAACTACAAGCCCCTTTCCCACTTCTAGCGGCCTAGAGGCTGCTGCACCCTGTAATTTCTAAAAGCTTAGATACAAGATGTGTAGGCTTAGCTTTAAATGACAGGAAATGTTACCTTCAGTAACACAATTTAGCTTTAGGAAAGCTGTGTCCTGAAGAAAGATATATTTACTGTCTGGAGGAAGGATAGTTTCCCCTGTTGGTCTGAGGACTCAAGAGATTGATTTGATAATGGTTTACGTTTATTCGTATTTGGAAGGTGGTGTGTGTTTTTGTTATGCTGTCTCCTACCTCCCTCTCCCCAGTGAAACACTTCTTTGAGCAAAATTTGTGTGGGTTGTTTTTTTTTTTTTTGCATGGAGCCCATTTCTAAAGGACATGTCATTCCTAAGACATGAAAGACTTGATGTTATAATAAATAAACCAGGCAAATACCAAATTTTCGAGATAGGTCTGTGTAGCATAAAAAAAAATAGGTTTCACTTCTGAATTTTATTTTGGAATATATTTTTAAATGATTAGGTGAAAGCTGCTGAGAAAGTAAAATGAAGTATTTCCTCCCTACTTGAAACTTCCTAATTTGTTTAATACTTAGTGAAGCATAAAAATTGGATCTGCAGCTGTGTAGTTACTCTTACCTGAGTTTCAAAGGTATAGCCAAGATCTGAATTTAGCATACAAAGATGCACATAGTTGTACAGAGAATTGTTTGATGTCCTCTGATTCTCCCTTAATGGAGTAGATAATGAGGATTCTATTAATTTTCTAAAGAAGTTAATAATTAGGAGACTTTCAGACTGCACCTGGGAACCTGACTTCATCATAAAACTGTGGCATTTAAAGTCATAGAATCATAGAATAGTTAGGGTTGGAAAGGACCTTAAGATCATCTAGTTCCAACCCCACCTGCCATGGGAAGGGACACCTCCCATTAAACCATGTCACCCAAGGCTCTGTCCAACCTGGCCTTGATCACTGCAAGGGATGAAGCATTCATAACTTCCCTGGGCAACCCATTCCAGTGCCTCACCACCCTCCCAGTAAAGAATTTCTTCCCCATATCCAATCTAAATTTCCCCTGTTTAAGTTTGAACCTGTTACCCTTGTCCTATCACTACAGTTCCTCATGAACAGTCAATCCCCAGCATCCCTACAGCCCCCCTTCAGATAGTGGAAGGCTGCTATGAGGTTTCCACACAGCTTTCTCTTCTCCAGGCTGAACAGCCCCAACTTTCTCATCCTATCTTCATACGGGAGGTGCTCCAGTCCCCTCATCATCCTCGTAGCCCTCATGAACAATTTGTCACTAAAGGATTAAGCCATGAGGTCACAGATATCAAGCTTATTTGACAATAGATAACCCTAATTTTCAGTGAGTAGAATATTTATCTAGATAATATAGGTGTACCTCACCATTAGTTTACAAATAATATGCCTTCCTCTCATATTTCCACTGCACTCCTAGGTCCTATGAGGTAAGTGGGTAAAGACTAGAAAATGGGAAAATGTAGAGTAAGTCATCAGTACTCCAGATCCTTTTCCAGAAGGACTACAGTATTCATGGTTTCTTTTCCTTCAGTCTTAGGTCCAGTTGCAGCATATTATCAAACATAAAAATTACTCATACTTTATTCACTGGTTCACAGTTCCATGAAATTTGCCATGTATCGTGTTTTTCATTTTGAATACTTGTTCTTTGGGTTTCTAATTATCATTAAAACAGCTTTTACTGCAGTTCCCATGGTTACATTTGTTTAATAACCAGTAAGGGACCATTGGGAAATTGTTTATAACCCCAGGAAGTCCATCCAGTATTATCTTGTGCCTGTATTTCAAGGCTTCTGCTGTCACACCATGGAGAATACTCCACTATGCTGTGTGTTACTGAAGGGTCATAGATAGTTCATTCTGTACAGAAGAAACAGTTTTTGCTGCAAAATATTTATAGCACTTAAATTATGTGACAAATGTGCAACAGCTAAACCAAAGTAAGTAACAGTCATCTGGACCTTAGATAATTTTTATTACAGCTGAGTAAGATAAAAACCAGCTCCAGACAGGCCAAAGCAAGTTTTAAAAATGTCTGATAAGCTTTGTGGCCTCTGTTGTCAGCTTAATGCAGTACATGTACTGGTTTGTCAGGCTAAGAACTACTGTGGACACAGAAGCTATTCCATTTTTACTATTTTTAAAGTAATATTTCCACATTCAGCAAGCTGACATCCAAAGACATTTTAAGAGTGCAGAGGAAACAGATTACTAGCACAGACAGTCTTAACCAGGTGTCAAGATTATTTTTCTCAAGGATCAAGTACCTAACCTGGAAGAAGGAATCTCTTCTGAATGGCAGTAAAGACCACTACCCTGATGTCTGACAAAATGTTTTGTTCTGACTTACATAACACAGAAAAGTATTTTTTAGTTTCTCTCTGCATTTATTGTTCTTTTAAGACTTAATTTGTGGAAAAAGCAGCATAGTTAGTTGTTCTCTTGGTAAACAAAGATTTTAGAAACATCAGTATGCGATTTACTCAAAAAGTCTGATCAACTACAAGAGGGAATAAAATCTGGACTTCAGGAAGCCTGAAGTTCTTAACTCTCCTGATGTTTGTAGAATTCAAATTTGGCATGTTTGATGCATTTAAGAGTGTCAAATGACAGGGCTGTATCTAGAAATCCTGCCTTTACACAAGTAGGATATTTCATATCTCTTTAGAGTGCTCCCACCAGCTAACAAGAACACTTGAGACCAAACAGTAATTCTCTCCTACTGACAGCCATTTGCTTCAGAATGAATTGACTCCTTTCCTACCTGTCATGGTTTAATCCTCACCCAGGTTAATAACTTACAAAGTTTTCTCACTCACTCACTCCTCTCTCTTTCTTTCCCCAGTCCCGGGGGAATGGGGAGGAGAATCAAAAGAATGCAACTCACACAGGTTGAGATAAGAACAGTTTAGTAACTAAGGCATAACACAAATCACTACTGCTACCACCAGTAATAATACAAGAGAAATACAAAGAAAGAGAATACAACTGCTCACCAAGCCTGACCCAGGCAGTGCACCCCCCTGCAGTGAACCCCCTACTGCACCACCAAAAACCTGACCATGCCATGCACCCCCAGTCCACCACCACTACATCACCACACCCTTCTGGATCTCTGCCCTCCGGTTTCACATCCTGGACGTGACGTACTGTGGGATGGAATAACCTCTTTGGTCAGTTTGGGTCAGGTGTCCTGTCTCTGCTTCCTGCTGGCTCCCCCTCCTTCCTGGCATATCATGAGGCTCAGAAAGTCCTTGGCCAGACCAAAACACTACCAAGCAGTAACTGAAAACACTGGTGTTATCAGTGCAGTTCCAAGGCCCAAAAATCAAAAACACAGTGCTGCACCAGCTACCAAGAAGGAGAAAAACGACTGCTACTGCTGAACCCATGACACTACCACACTCACAGAACTCTTTATTGGCCATACAGGGTAAGTAATTATATGTCCATCCAGCAAAGCAGAAACCGGTTAACTTCATAATCAAGCAACATCTGATAATACCAACAACAACATTTAATTATTAGGGCCTACTCTATTTGATTTCAAGGTAGTTTTATCTGTTTTCTGTTCATGACTGGAAATCCTGGATCTGGTCTAATTTTCATTTGACTAATGAGAGAAATTTCCAGTTAACATTACCTTTCAAAGCCATAGACAGACAAAGATTTCCAGAATATCCTTGTCCTCCTGCTTTTCACTGGGAATTTACCATTAAATCTTATGATAAAAGAAGGACTTTCTGGGTTAAAAAATAAGGCAAAATCTCCAGTGAAAATGAGGAAGGCTGGATGAAAAACTAAAGATGCATAACAGTTCTAAGCAATTTGAGAAACTGCTCTGTTAAAATAGAAATACCGGCATTCTATGACAGAAGACTACACATTTATAAACAATTTGTACATTGTCATTTATATACTTGTTACCATTGCAAATCTGGCTTGTTTAACAGTAACAAAATTAGAGATCTTCTAGTACCCAATTGTGAATGTAAACAACTTCATGTCATAGGAAAAATAAACCATAGGAATATGATTTTTAGTATGAGGGGCAGTTTAATGCAGTTTCAGATTGGCTGATTTGCCACAAACTTTAACTGTAGACAGAGCTCCATACACATGCTCCTGCTTGTAAATACATGCCCTTAGTGTGTGATTACTCTGATAGTTCTTCCCTGTTTATTTAGGACTCTGTCAAAGGCAAATCCCTAATGTATAACACAGCCAACTATTCTGAGGATCACCTGCATGACAAGAGAGGATACATCAAACCCTCTGGATTTTTAAAAATGCAATTTAATTTCCCTCAGTTTTAAACCCAGATCAGTGTTTTCTTCAGTGAGAAAACATAAAAGGAACCTTCTTCTACTACAGATCTGTATTTCAAACGAAGGTAATTCATGTGATAACACTTCAAATCTGGCAGTACCCTCAAACTTGATTTAAGAAACCTTGCTTAGTCTGTTTCAAAATCTATAGTTGCCAATTGTTTATTAAAAAAAAATAAACATACCTTGAGGCCTACTTAAATCTTCTCATTAGACTTTGTAAAGTATACATATATACACAAAGCAGCACAAGTCTAGACTTTGCATTTCGTGTAAGCCCCATCTGGAGAGAAGGAAGAAATTTGTTCAGCTCCTGATAAAGAAAATGCAACAGCTAGCCAAAGCAGCTTTTAAGAGTGGTATTGCTGAAGAATGCACATTACAGAAGAGGAAATAAGTGAAGAGGTCAAAAGTAGATAATCACAGTGTACTTACGCATAATACCCCAAACCACAAGAGGATAAAAGGAGGAAAACCCACAGGTTATCCAAAGTAATATATTGATCAGAATCATACTAATTGTGAAAAATACATGGGCTTCGTGGAAAGAAGGTAGGTAAAAAAAGTGCTTAACTTTGTTATTTAAAAATAATTCGTTTTCCTAGAAATGCTCTCATTTTGAACTCTCTTGCTTTGAATAGTTTAAATTATGAGAAGAATGGGTAGGGATATATTTTTTATTGATTTTGTAATCAGGTATCTCTTTCTTCTTGAATATCACATATAATTGATGCTACTGATTGTTTGCATTCTTCAATTGCCAATTACTTATTTACCCAATTTATGTCTGCATGCTTCTCAGAGATGTGTCCTGGTTTTTTGAGGGTGGTGGAAAGCAGTTTCTCAATCTAACCAAAGGAAAAAGCACATTTCTGCATGACTTCATAAAAATCCCTAGCTCAGATATGTGATGACTGCGCTTATATTCCAGCACTTTTTCTTTTGTTTTTTTTTTCAGTTATCCAAGCAATTAAATTATTAACAATGTATTTATATTTGCAAGTTAAAGTTTTTAGATAATTTGAAGATTGATGATTATAATGCCATCACCACTAGTTCTACAAGGAACTAGTTCTACAAGACAGCATTTTCAGCATGTTTTAAATGTTGGAATAAGGGTATGATAATACAGTGTATTGGCTGTCTTAGCCGTACAGGAAGAAAAGTTTTGAGCTGGATAAATCAAACATTGTGGATAAAATAATTTCAGTGTTCTGCTGGTTTTCATTTGTATCAGTGTTCAGCTGTTTGCTTTGGTTTTGAAAAATCGGTAGATTGCAATTCTGTGGAAAAAGAGAAGGTGATTGCTACAAAACTTAGAACTAAATTATAGAGACATTGACAGTATCAGCATGATTGTTCCATGCTGAATTCCCAATTACCCTGCAGATTAAGTTACAGAACTTATTTGTAGACATTTGCTATGTCATTAGTTGCCACTACGGCTTTCCTTTTTTTTCCTGTTACTGTAGTAACAAGCTATCACATCCTTCTCTAGCCTCTCTCTCACTTTGTATAAATGCCAACAGAAATTTAACTACCTCAAGTAAAGAGAGGATTGATTTTTTTTCTTAGGCAGTCAGTGTGTTAGAGTTTGGAACTGAATCCTATATGAAGCTTACTTTTCTTTTTTTTTTTTTTAACTAAGAAGTTGCTCTTCAGTCCTAGTTGTAATAGATCCAATTGCAGGGAGAAGGCTACCATTCCCTTTCATTATACAGATGCATCAAGGAAAAGACTGAGTACAACGGATATAGAAAGCTTCCTGGAATTTACCAGTTCAACTTTCAGCCCTGCTGTATGTGAGGCACTAACAGACTTAACTGGAAGTCCTAGATTCTCTACTGATCCATTTGTGATCTGCATGTTTGGCCATATGGGCAGCATGCAGCATAACATTCAGAAGACCTTATGTTATACTACACAGTCTCACAAAAAAATTAAAAAGACGTATGAAAATGACCACTTTTCTGAGCATTGCAACACAATTTCTTAGGCATCTTAAAACCCTCTATTGTTCATGCGTGTTTCACATGTGTGGCAAGTTGGAGCCCTTAAGGCAGCCATGGCCTCTGCTGCCCCTACCCAGTCTTGCCTGGGGCCACCGCCAGCATCCCTGTGGCCAGAGGCCCCAGTTAAGACAGGACAGTTGAGGAGCAGGACTTGGTCTGAGCTGAAGGGGGTCCTCAGTCATGGGCAGGGCTAGGCTGGGCAAGGCTGTGGTGCACTGGGGGTCCCACCACTTGCTTCACAGGCTGATGAAAAAATGCTGCTTATCTTTTCCAGCATAGAATATCTGGCAACCTAAACCTAGCTTTCAGTAATATTTAAAATAAATATATATATATGAAGGTATGTGGGAGGGATGTTGGAAGCCAAATGAACAAGTACAAAGATTGTATTGCTCCTGCCTTCAGAGCTCACCATTAGAAGCAACTAAATAGTTGCTAACTAGTTAGAAGTTACTAACTTCTAACTGACTTAGAACTGTGGTTTTCAGACTGAACTCTGGAATACACTGATTATTTTTTTCCCAAGCACATAAGAGTCAACTGAATTTTTTTCAACACCAGTACTTGGATCAGTATGTTTAATCACAAGTTTCACTTTTTTGAAGTTTTTACCTCCTATCCCCCGTTTTAGTTTCGCCTTGCTCCTGATTGTGTGAAACTGACTAAAAATGTAATTTTTAGTACACAGAATATCACTACTTGGCTGCAGTGACAGTAGGGCACTCCATTATGAGCCACAAAGATTTCTAAGAAACTAGACCACCTGTGAGAAAGGCTGAAGGAACTGTAACTGTTTGACCTGCAGAAGAGAAGATTCGGTGGAATTTTGTGAATGTATATAAATAACTGATGACAGAGTGTAAAGAAGATAAAGGAGACTGAGAAATTGCCAGTAAGAGAACAAGAAGAAATGGGCAAAAATAAACATGCAAGAAATTCCATTTAAATATCAGGGCAGGGAAAATATACTACACTGTGAGGATAGTTGAGCACTGGAACAGGTTTCCCAGGGAGATTGTGAAGTCAGGACCCTGAGCAGCCTGCCCTACCTGAACCTCTTTGAGCAGGGAGCTGGACAGGATGATATGCAGAGGTGCTTTCCACCCTCAGCCATTCTGTGATTCCACTTGTGCAGGTGACCGCTGCTCTGCTAAGGGGAATACCATGTTGATTGATGAGAAATATTTGGGACATGGGTATGTGCAAGGTATGTCTGCTCTTTTCTTCCCGTCTCAAAGAAGGATATGGACCTGTGCAAATGAATCCAGAGGAGGCTTATGAGGATGTTCTGTGGGCTGGAGCACCTCTCCTATAAAGACAGGCTGAGAGAGTTGGGTTTTTTCAGCCTGGAAAAGAGAAGGCTCAGGTGAGACCTTAGAGCAGCTTCGAGTACCTAAAAGGGGCCTACAAGAAATCTGAAAAGGGACTTTTGACAGGGCCATGTAGTGACAGGACGAGGGGGAATGGTTTTAAGATGACAGAGGAGAGATTTAAATTAGACATTAGGAGAAAATTCTTCACTATGAGGGTGGTGAGACACTGTCACAGTTGCCCAGAGAAGATGTGGTTGCCCCATCCCTGGCAGTGTCCAAGGCCAGGCCGGATGGGGCTCTAAGCAACTTGGTCTAGTGGAAGTTGACCCTTCCCATGGCAGGGGGGCATTGGAACTGGATGATCTTAAAGGTCCCTTCCAACCCAAACCATTCTATAACTCTATGATGATTCTATGAAGAAGAGTAAGACAAAAAAGATGCAGAGACACGGAGCTAACAGACAAACATAAGAGAGAAAACAACTGGAAAAGACCTTGTTCAGTCACACTAACTGATGGGCTGTCGAAAAACTGCAGGCCAATCAAGAGCTTGCAGTTGGTAAAGGTGCAGATGTGAGGGTCCAGCGTCTTACAGAGGGTCGCTGGAGCTATGAAAACTGAGCTATGTGCAGGGGAGAGGGGATCAGGGACGAACAATGGAAGAATAGACAGGGGTGTGAAAGGGGCTGGTCACTTGTAAGATGGAGCTGGTCAGTATGTTTGTCTTTTGGCTTAGTCCTGTGACTGATCACCACAGTCCGCGCTATCTTCATACTAAATACTTCCTTAATTATCTGTCTCCAAAATCTCACCCTCTATTTCATTTATTTAATTTCCATTTAAATTTTGGAAAATGTTCCAGCAAATGACAAATGTAATTTCAAGGCATTAAAGGACTTCTTAAGACCTAGATTTTGGAACACAGAGGGTTATCCTTTTAAACAGAATTATGTTAGGTCAGGTATCTCAGGGATCGGTGTTGGGACAAGTCTTGTTAAACATCTTTGTTGGTGACATGGACAGTGGGATTGAGTGCGCCCTCAGCAAGCTTGCCAATGACACCAAGCTGTGTGGTTTGGTTGATACACTGGAGGGAAGGAATGCCATCCAGAGGGACCTTGACACGCTTGTGAGGTGGGCTGATGCCAACCTGATGAAGTTTAACCATGGCAAGTGCAAGGTCCTTCAGCTGGGTCGGAGCAATCCCAGGAGCAGCTACAGCCTGGGCAGAGAAGAGATTCAGAGCAGCCCTGCAGAAAAGGACTTGGGGGTGTTAGTAGATGAGAAAATGAACATGAGCCGGCAGTCTGCACTTGCAGCCCAGAAAGCCAACCGTATCCTGGGCTGCATCAAAAGGATCGTGACCAACAGGTCAAAGGTGGTGATCCTGCCCCTCTACTCTGCTCTCGTAAGACCTCACTTGGAGTATTGTGTGCAGTTCTGGTGTCCTCCACATAAAAGGACATGGAACTGTTGGAACAAGTGTAGAGGAGGGCCACGAGGATGATGAGGGGACTGGAGCACCTCCCATGTGAAGATAGGCTGAGAAAGTTGGGTCTGTTGAGCCTGGAGAAGAGCAGGCTGTGTGGAGACCTCCTAGCAGCCTTCTACTATCTGAAAGGTTCCTATAAGGGTGCGGGGGATGGATTCTTCATGAGGGACTGTAGTGATAGGACAAGGGGTAACGGGTTCAAACTTAAACAGGGGACGTTTAGGTTGGATATAGGGAGGAAGAAATTCTTTACCGTAAGGGTGATGAGGCACTGGAATGGTTGCCCAGGGAAGTTGTGAATGCTCCGTAGCTGGTGTTGTTCAAGGCCAGGTTGGACAGAGCCTTGGGTGACATGGTTTAGTGGGAGGTGTCCCTGCCCATGGCAGGTTGGTTGGAACTAGATGATCTTAAGGTCCTTTCCAACACTCACTATTCTATGATTCTATGATTCCTTATATCAATCAATTATCATAGTTTATAATTAGCAGTTATGTATGGCTTTTATAAAATTAAGTGCATCCCTGTTGTTTATATAAACACCATAGTAGGGGAGAAAAAGACTTACTTGACATCACAGGAGAAAATTCTTCCCACAACATATGAAGTACCCAGGGAGAGCTTTGCCATTTCCTTATTATGTTCCATTTGATCTCGGTAAAACTCACACAATGCAAACCAGAAAATCCTGTATTATTTATGATTTCTACTGTTTCTTCACTTACAGTCAGGAAATTTGTAGGTAAAACTCCATTTTCTAGAGAAAAAAATTGTTAGAACAAGTTTATTTTTTTTAATTTTTTTATTTTTAAACATTTCAGAGACAACTAGAATAACTTTTTTTACTGCATAATTCCTCTTCCTTCCAGCGACACACCCATTTGCTACTATTAACCTCTCAAATTCACTGTATCTCAATAATACATTTGGCAAATTCTCTGCATCCCAGTAGAAACTGAGAAAGATGACCCCAAAAAAACCCTGAATGTTCCTTTTCCATCTTTTAACACACACACCCCACCCCCCCCCCCCCCCCCCCCCGGAAAAAAAAAAAAGAAAAAAAAAGTTTAAAGATTTTGTCCAAACTGTTTTTAAATGAAATTTTAGTACACAGAACTTAACTTCCAGAATGCGTATCTTCTGTGGATAAAATGCTTTTTTGGTCAGAATTTCACAGGTCCACAGATTCAAGGATGATTCAATCCTTGCAAGATCTGGACAATCTGGAAGAGTGCATCTTTTACCATCAATAACAGAATCAGTCCAGGGTATTCCCTATTTTAGGTACTTACATCTTATGCCTTAATTTGAATGTCTGACCTAACTGCCTACATATTTCGTGAGAGGAGAAAATGACATATGAAAGGTAATCTATTCTGGCATCAAAATGTGGTCTAGTACAAAACAAAGAAAGAAAGAAAATGTAAACATTATTGTCCTGGGTTCAGCAGTAGCAGTCATTTTTCTCCTTCTTAGTAGCTGGCGCAGTGCTGTGTTTTTGACTTTCGGCGTGGGAACAGTGCTGATAACACCAATGTTTTCAGTTACTACTTAGAACGTTTTGGTTTGACCAAGGACTTTCTGAGTCTCATGCTTTCCCAGGGAGGAGGGGAAGCCGGGAGGAAGCAGAAACATGGCACCTGATCCAAACTGACCAAAGAGGTATTCCATACCACAACACGTCATGCCCAGGATGGGAAAAAGGAGGGCAGGGACCCAGAAGAGGGGGGTTCTCTGCTGAGTCGGGCTTGGTATCAGGTGGTGAGCAGTTCTATTCTCTTCCCTTGTATTTCCCTGGTCATTATTATTATTGGTGGTATCAGTAGTGATTTGTGCTATACCTTAGTTACTGAACTGTTCTTATTTCAACCTGTGAAAGTTGCATTCTTTCTATTCTCCTCCCCATCCCTCCAGGAGAGGGGGGAAGATAGAGGGGAGAGTAAGTGAGCAAACTGTGTGGTTGACTGGACTTAAACCATGACAATTATATAACACAATTTAACTTCTTGGAAGTCACAAAATAAGCTACTTTTAAACATCTGTACTTTGATATTCTACTGAAAAGGCAGACTTTTCCATTGTTCCACTTCGTCAAATCATTATGATGGTCCTACATAAGCAATACTCAGAACATTTTAAGATTCCAAAATTAACCTTAGTATTTCCTTTTTTTTAGCTAGTTTGATAGTTCAACAATTCCCATATAAAGTAAGATTCTATAATACATAATTTTAACAAAAAATGCTTTTGTTATAAAACTTTTGCTTGTTCTTACATTAATATGCTTTTGTTATTTCATCTGTACTCTAAGATGTCATATACATAGTATTTGCAGCCATTTAAGTAACTGAATTTCACTTGTTAGAATTGGAAAATTGAATTAACACTTGTATTGTCATTAAAAATATAATAAAGCATTCCAAGTCACTGAAAAACATTTTCAAAAGAACAAAATCTCTATGTTCATATAAATAAACTCTACACAGCTGTCATAATGAATAGATCTGTGAAGTGAAAGTAAAACACTTTTGTGTATTGCACAGTGTTAATAGTGGGCTGAACTGTTGACAGAAAGTATATATGTCACATAAGACAAAGCAAAGAAGCAAAAATTCAAAGCACAAGGCAAAATATATGAAATCAGTATAAACTCTGATCTTGGGGAATGATGACTGAGCCATTCTACATCACTTACTGAAGAAAACCCTTCATGTAGCTGAATAGCAAGGATATTAAACTTAACATATTCCTGAAAGGATGTTGGTAGAGTGACGATCAGTTTCTTGACCTGGAAAATCGTTGCAGTGTTACATAGCTTGCACAGAATAAAACCTTACTTTATGAATAGAATTATGACAGTCCGCATTGTATATCCATAATTTTCACAATCAATTACAGAACATTAATAATAGCCTTTTGTACATTTTTTGTTTTATTCCACATGTGATATAAGAACTTGTTATTATAAGATATAATCTCTTCAGGCAGCCTTCCTTGATAGAGGACAAAGAGACACATATGCCTGTAAGGGAAGAGCTGACAACCTCTGATATTAACCTTGCTCATAACATAGTCCTTTCCTTAACATGGATTTTTTTCTTCCATCTTTTCTTCGACTCTCTTCCACACCAGCCTGTGGACAAAAGATCTGACACATTCTGAGGTCAGTAAACACAGACTTTTTTGTTTGGTTGGTTGTACTTTCCATCATTAAGTAAAACTTAAAACTAATTTGGTAAATTTCATTTTTCCCTGAATCTTAGAAAAAATAAAAGTTTTATCTTCCTCATAGTTATTAAGGAGGAGTCAGGAGTAAGACCATGAAAAGAACCGTGACATTTTGTCAGTACACCTCAAATTACCTAAAAAATCTGTGCTTGGCCCATAAACCACATCAATCTTTTCCAAATATAAGTACCTTAAAGGCAGTGTAAAATACTGATTTAAAAATGTGCTTCAAACTTTTGTTGCATATCACACAGGGAATGACAATGTTTACCAAAATTCAACAGTTTTTCTTTATCAGTTTATTGCTGATTTTCTTTCAAGAAATCTTAGGTTTGGCATTCAGCTGCTCAGAAATAAGAACAGAAAGGCAGTATGGCCTAAATGAGTGTAATTATAATGAAAGAAGAAAACACACCCATTTATTTGATTTATCTCAGAGTACTGTTAGCGTCAAAATAGGAGTCAGAGCTGCATGACCAGTGAAGGCTTAAAATATTGCCAATTTTTACTGCAGTAAAACGAAATGAACAATTATAACACAAATAAAAGGCAAAGTTACTGTATTTATAGAAGCATTATGTGGTTCTGTTCTGAATACAGTAGATTTCTAAATAAGGTATTATCTTAATGGGGATTTTCACATTTGAAGAAAAAAAAAATTCTTGGTTACTGTATTGACTTTCCTTTAAAGGTATACATATGTACTGTAAATATGATGAATCTTTGGCACTCAGAATATTTTATACAGTTGCCATGTGTATTATATGTGGGAAACATTAAGAAAGATTATCTTGAGATTGTTTTCCTCTGAATTATAGATGCCTTAGCTCAGACTTCATCTGCTAGAAATCAAAAGTTATTTTAACAACTTCTGAAGTTAAAGGATCAAATATAATTTTGGTCTTCCAGTTCAGCATGGGTCTTAATGGGATCAAAATTTTAATATGCCACATACACAATATACAATCAGATGTAAAGAAGTGTCTGTATCAAGGAAACAAGGGTTTGGAAAGAGTACACCTGATGGAGGTAAGGAATAGGTTTGCTAGTTTGCTAGCTTTTTTGGTAGAGAGAAGGAAAGGTGTCTATCACCCACATAACCCATAACATTATAAATTTTTGTAAGTTAAAATCCATACTGCAGGGTTGCAAAATGGGCTAACAGGAACCTCATGAAGTTCAACAAAGAGAAAGACTAAGTCCTGTACCTGAGGAGGTACAGGCACCAGCATACGCTAGGGGCCAGGCAGCTGGAAAGAGACTTAGTTGAAAAATGTCTGGGGTCCTGGTGGACACCAAGCTGAACATAAGCCCATAAGACAATGCTGTGCACTTGGCTAATGGTATCCTGGGCTGCCAGGAGTGTTGCCAGCAGGCTGAGAGAAATGATCCTTTTCCTCCACTCAGAACTACTGAGGCCACACCTGGAGTGCTGGATTCCCAGTACAAGAGACACATAGACATACTGGATGGAATCCAGGAAAGGGCCATTAGGATGGTGAAGAGACTGGAGAAACTCTCCTATGAATTAAGTCTTTGAGAGCTGGGACTATTTAGCCTAGAGAAGAGAAGGCTCAGAGGGATCTATCAATGTGTCCAAATACTGAAGGCAGGGTATACAGAATACAGAGACCTTTTTTTTTTCAGTGGCACCCAGCAACAGAATAACAGGCAAAGGGCACATAAAGGAGATAATTTTTTACTATGATGCTGTCCAAGCACTAGCACAGCTTGCTCACAGAGGTTCTGGAGTCTTAATCCTTGAAGATATACAAAGGTAGTCCATACATGGTCCTGGGCTAGCCCTATGTGAGCATGCCTGAACAAGGGAGTTGGACCAGATGACCTCCAGAGGCAATTTCCAAGTTCAACCATTCCTGTATTTTAAGTGTATTAAATCAACTACCTTAAAATTCTCAGCTCCACACATAGGAATATGTGTCTGTCATGCAGTAGAACATAGCATATTTCAGCTATGGGAACAGAATGTATTTGCAAAGATCTCCCAAAGATGTTCCAAAGACGTCCAAAAAGTGTTCCAGTCAAAACCTTGTTACGGGCAAAATGTTATGTATGTGGAACCAAGACTTTGTTGCAAGCTAATTCAAATATTAGCAAATAAATTATCATTGTTAATAATAATAATAAAATAATCCTAAACCAAATATAAAAGCCCCAAACAAAAAAAATCCCAGCAGTTACCAGCCCAGTAACAACGATAATGTAAGTCCAAACTAAAACAAAGAAAGCCTCAATGTCTTTGCAATTCTTATGCAAGAAAAGTGAACTCATAGCAACCTTTTCCCTTAGGTGTTATGCTCACATCTTTGCTTCCAAAGGACAGTGGCACCAGTCTTCTTCAAGCAGACATATGATGGGTTCACAGCAGAATGGCAGTTGTCTCTCTTTGCTGAAAATTCAGTGCTGATCATCTCCTCAGCCTTGGGATTATAAATTTATTACAAAATTATCACATTCTATCTCCTTCTCTTTGATGCTCATCTGACAGAAAATGCAATTGTTTCTTTTGTCATTATTGTCTTGATCAGACTTTTTTTATGGATGGCATTCACAGAGCTTGAGTTAAATGAAATGGGTCAGGGTGATGACTACTTGGCCAGGTGTAAAAGCAAGCTAAATTCTGGTCATTTGAAGGCAAACTTAGGCAGCTTCTGAGATCCTCTGATTTTTTCTTGATCCAGTGCCTATGAACTTAAACTACAAATGGCAAAAGAAAAATATTTACTGGAGTACATTAGAGATCACAGTTTATTTAAATTCTGTTTCTCAGAGATCTGCATCTCCACTGAAAAAGAGCTATGGACTGGGAAGAGATTAACAGAGTGTATATATATAGTATTTATAAATTGTCAAATCCAGGGCAATCTAAATGTGGGTCTTGGGTATCAAGAGCTTCTAATATTGGCATAGATAAGGTTATATTCTGAAGATAACCAGAAGGCAGCGCATTGGGCCATGTAAAGGGTTCAGCAGTAGCAGCCATTTGTCTCCTTCTTGGCAGCTGGTGCAGCGCTGTGGTTTTGATTTTGGGCCTGGGAACTGCGCTGATAACACCAGTGTTTTCAGTTACTGCTTGGCAATGTTTTGTCTGGCCAAGGACTTTCTGAGTCTCATGCTATGCCAGGGAGGAGGGGGAGCCAGGAGGAAGAAGAGACAGGACACCTGACCCAAACTGACCAAAGAGGTTATTCCATACCACAGCACATCCTGCCCAGGATGTGAACATGGAGAGCAGAGACCAGGGAAGGGTGTGGTGGTGCACTGGGGGGTTTGCTGCTGGGGGGTTCACTGGCTGGGTCGGGCTTGGTGAGCAGTTGTATTCTCTTTCTTTGTACTTCTCCTGTCATTATTATTATTGGTGGTAACAGTAGTGATTTTTGTTATACCTTAGTTACTAAACTGTTCTTATCTCAACCTGTGGGAGTTGAATTCTTTTGATTCTCCTCCCCATCCCCCAGGACTGAGGGAAGAAAGAGGGGAAGTGAGTGAGTGAGCAACTTACATGAGTTTTAGAGACTTAAACCATGACAGGCCAAAACATCCTTATATAGCTTGTTTAGTAATGGATCTGTTTTGCGACTCTTTCTGTAAGTACATTCCACCAAATACTAGATGGAAAATTAACAGTATATTTTCCAACTGTTCCAACTGCCACAAATTGTAGATACCAGAAATGAATTTTGCCTCTCTACAGAAAGACAGATGCACAATAAGTAGAGCAAATAGTGAGAAATACACTCAACACTCATTTTTGCCGTGGTTTTTTCCCATTTGAAAAAAAGAAATTGTTAAAATTATCAGATCATATAATATTTACATTTCATCTGAGAGTTCAGACTTCAGTAGTTTTATGTCTGCTGCTCATCATGATGATCAAGCTGAGTATTAGAGAGCTTAACGTAGGTATCACTCTATCATAGATGTTTCACAGTGTTGGTCAATGTGTTTAATTGTTAGATTCTCAGGATTACTTGTACAACAGGTTAGAAACAAAATTGTAAATAACCCCACCTAATAATAGAGTTTTTAATTTGTGTTAATCATCGGGAATGATTAATGGGCAGAATCTGATATGTATTTAGTGCAAATCCTCAGAGGTAAAAGATGTGGCACAGATTTGGTGTATCTTGATATATATAGCTGGGGGCCATAGCAAGAAATGCAAGAGATCATGTGGTACATTTTGAACTTATGTAAGACTTGGAAATTTCCAGAAGCCAGTATGCTGTGTCTCCTTCCTCTTTGCTCTGAAAAACACTCAGAGAGATCAAAAGAAAGGTCTGGATTCTTTAAATCATTAAGTATAAATAGTAGAAGACCCATACCAATTCACCGCATACTGTTCACACCTGTATTTGCATATCAAGATATATACAGATGTAAAAATGCATGTAAGTCTATATATACATTTATTTTTAATACCTGAATATATAGTGCAATCAGGTAGACAAGTTAATAGCATGCTCTATAATTATATTTCTGTGCAATCTATGTTTAAAGAATTAAATTAAAACCCAATTAAATAAACAATCTAATACTGAAATAATTGAGATCTGCCATTTAAGACAAAAGCATGCCAAAAAATACAAATAATAAGTTCTACAAATTTAGCTGATGAAACCTTAGCTTTTAATTATATTGGCTTTTGCATGATAAATACCTATTGTATTTATGGTAGATATTTAATTTATTACTTGTCTTGCTCTAGGTATCATTGCAAGAGAAAATATCTTTTCACATCAGGGTAGGCTTTTACATATTTTTAGCTTACTGGTTCATGTTTGAAATACAATAATATGGGTATGAATTATTAGAAATAAAAATATAATTTCTGCTAATAACAGCAGTAATGTATACTCACATTTTTCCTGAGAAGTACACATTCTGTAAATTGAGTGTGAACTGAATGTATTGTACTTAGCACTGTGAGTGCTTTGGAGCGTGCCAATCAACTGTGTTCTTCCTGCCTATAGCAGTCTCTGATTTCCGTAAAAAAATTCACAGTCCCTTTCCCCATATCTTTCCTCTTACAGCATCCAACTGCCAGAAGTTCTGGTGAGGGAGAGAGAAAAATCACGTTGTAATCCAGCTACTTCTCTAATAGGTACATTATAGCAAGTATGTTCTCACTTCCAAAAGGAGTAGGTGCGTGTATACCATCTCTGGCAAGATTCTGAATAAAAAATGGATCTTCAGGCCACAGAAACAAGAGTTTATCCCTAGTGCCTAATTATTAGCTTGATGAGATAGCTCCTGGTATACCCAAAAGCATATGAATGTTTAATGCTGTCATGAATAACAATATGAATAAGAGACTATTGTATAGCATGAATAACAAATTATAGAATCATAGAATAGTTAGGGTTGGAAAGGACCTTAAGATCATCCAGTTCCAACCAACCTGCCATGGGCAGGGACACCTCCCACTAAACCATGTCACCCGAGGCTCTGTCCAACCTGGCCTTGAACAACATCAACTATGGAGCATTCACAACTTCCCTGGGCAACACATTCCAGTGCCTCATCAACCTTACGGTAAAGAACTTCTTCCTTATATCCAATCTAAACTTCCCCTGTTTAAGTTTGAACCCATTACCCCTTGTCCTATCACTACAGTCCCTCATGAAGAATCCATCCCCCGCACCCTTATAGGAACCTTTCAGATAGTAGAAGGCTGCCAGGAGGTCTCCACACAGCCTGCTCTTCTCCAGGCTCAACAGACCCAACTTTCTCAGCCTATCTTCATACGGGAGGTGCTCCAGTCCCCTCATCATCCTCGTGGCCCTCCTTTACACTTGTTCCAACAGTTCCATGTCCTTTTACATTGAGGACACCAGAACTGCACACAATACTCCAAGTGAGGTCTTACGAGAGCAGAGTAGAGGGGCAGGATCACCACCTTTGACCTGCTGGTCACGATCCTTTTGATGCAGCCCAGGATACGGTTGGCTTTCTGGGCTGCAAGTACAGACTGCCAGCTCATGTTCATTTTCTCATCTACTAACACCCCCAAGTCCTTTTCTGCAGGGCTGCTCTGAATCTCTTCTCTGCCCAGGCTGTAGCTGCTCCTGGGATTGCTCCGACCCAGCTGAAGGACCTTGCACTTGCCATGGTTAAACTTCATCAGGTTGGCATCAGCCCACCTCACAAGCGTGTCAAGGTCCCTCTGGATGGCATTCCTTCCCTCCAGTGTATCAACCAAACCACACAGCTTGGTGTCATTGGCAAGCTTGCTGAGGGCGCACTCAATCCCACTGTCCATGTCACCGACAAAGATGTTGAACAAGACCGGTTCCAACACCGATCCCTGAGGGACACCACTCATTACTGGTTTCCAACTGGACACTGAATCATTGACCACCACTCTTTGCGGGCAGCCATCCAGCCAGTTCTTTATCCACCAAGAGGTCCACCTATCAAATTGATGTCAGTTTAGAGACAAGGATGTCATGTGGGACAGTGTCGAACACTTTGCACAAGTCCAGGTAGATGACATCAACTGCTCTACCCCTGTCCACCAGTTCTGTAGCCTCATCATAGAAGGCCACCAAGAACATTTGTATATGATTCCAAACTATATATGATTCATAAAATTATAAATGATTCACCAAATTATATATGATTCATAAATTTGCTTATGCAAATTATATGAACTGGAATGCCAACAACATGACAGTGAAGATAAAAAATCCTTAAGTTAATTTTAACAACTGAGACAGTGTCCTAGATTCAGCAGTAGCAGTAATTTTTCTCCTTTTTAGTGGCTGGTGCCGCGCTGTGTTTTTGACTTTCGGCGTGGGAACAGCGCTGATAACACCAATGTTTTCAGTTACTGCTTAGAATATTTTGGTTTGATCAAGGACTTTCTGAGTCTCATGCTTTCCCAGGGAGGAGGGGAAGATAGCAGGAAACAGAAACAGGGCACCTGATCCAAACTGACCAAAGAGGTATTCCATACCACAACACGTCATGCCCAGGATGGAAAAAAAGGAGGGCAGGGACCCAGAAGAGGGGGGTTCTCTGCTGAGTCGGGCTTGGTATCAGGTGGTGAGCAGTTCTATTCTCTTCCCTTGTATTTCCCTGGTCATTATTATTATTGGTGGTATCAGTAGTGATTTGTGCTATACCTTAGTTACTGAACTGTTCTTATTTCAACCTGTGAGAGTTGCATTCTTTCTATTCTCCTCCCCATCCCTCCAGGGGCTGGGGGGATGATAGAGGGGAGAGTAAGTGAGCAAACTGTGTGAGGGGCTTAAACCACAACAGTTTTGTTTGGACCCGACGACCGAGCCATGAACAGAACTCTTCAATCTGTGTATCAGCTTATGGATGGGAATCAGTGTGTCTCGGTTGGTGCGATATTGCCACCGGTGCACTGTTGTTGTCGTGATTGGCACTTGTTCTTCGACCTTCAGCAACCCCACAGCAGAAGGATCCTCTGAGAGACCAGGCAAGGTGGACAGCTGCTCCATTTCCTCTGTCTCCAAAGCAGCAATGCCAAAAGCTCATCGGTACCCTTTTTGGGTCTTTGAAGTACCCTCTCCTGAGGTAATCTATGCCAAGGATGCATGGAGCCTCTGGACCAGTCACAGTGGGGTGTTTTTGCCATTCCCTCCCAGTCAGACTGATTTCAGCCTCCAGTACAGTCAACTCTTGGGATCCTCCTGTCACTCCAGAAATAGAAAGGGGTTCCACCCCTTGACAGCTTGATGGCATCAGGCTACACTGTGCACCAGTATGTACTAGAGCCTTATACTTCTGTGAGAGTGATGTGCCAGGCCATCTGATCCACACAGTCCAGTAAATCCGATTGTCCCCTACCTCCCCCTGGCTGGAGGCAGGGCCCTTCTAATAGTCATCACATTGGTCACCCACGTCCTGTTGGCAGGAATTATTCCTTATGACAGGAGCTGAAGTAAAATCGGCTCTTCCACTCTATCTGGGAACCTGCTCACTAGGGACTGAAGCCATAAATCACACAGGTCTCTCACTCACTGCATGAACCACAACAGACTGCCAACCTTACAGGATAAAATCTGGGTAAATTGAATAGAGTACAATAATATTTACAACGGACACAGAGGAATATAAGACTATCCTAGTCTACACTGGAGAGGTTCCTTGTAGTTTTGCTACTTTGTTGTAGAGGGAAACTGCCTGAAGAAGTCAGGGTTGCTATTCTCTAGTTACAACATAATTACAGGTACAAAAACCAATAGAATAAACCATGGTAAATGTATCAAGCAGTAAGATTTTAGAAACTTCCAATCAAGAACAGTAGCATAACATTTTAAAGACTGTCTTTAGTGTGTGAAACTCTGTTGCAGTTCTCTATCGGGCTGGGCAGAGCTGGTTCATGGCACTTTGATTTGGGGCATAGATTAAATGGGTACCTGACAATATACACCTTAGGATGTTGAACACTTCTAAGTTACCTCTCCTTCCCTAGATGGTTAAGCACACTTCTTTCCCCTCCCTAATAATAATAAAAATAATAGTAAAAATAAGACAAAAAATACCATATTTCTGCTAAGTAACATAAGAAGAGTAGATTTTATCTAATAACATTTTCTGGAAAATTATGAAATATAGGCTGTGCTTAGACTAGTAAATACAATGTGTTCAGAATCACATCCCAGCACAGGAAGTCCCTTTTCTTTTCTGTTAATCTATACTAGCTTCCAGTCAAAGGTGGCCACATTGGAGTAAGAAGATGGGAAGTGGCCAGAAGTACACCCTTGGATTGCACTTCAGACATACACAAGGAAGCATGTGGTATCCAGAATATAAACCTGACAATATTAATTTATTCTCTGATACTGTGAGGAGAAAGTGGGGAATGATCTCATGGAAGAATTTTTATTCAAAATACTTGTGAATATTTGGACCACTGAGAATAATCCCTGATACTGGGACACCAAATAATCTCCTATTTTTATACATTTATTAATGTCAGTACTAGGAGTAATAATTGGTTTTAGTCTCCATTATTCTTACTTTGCAAGACTCCATTCCAGACTCTTCTTGCTCTAATGGCTATGAATTTTATTATAAATATATTAGTGATCAGCATAACCTCATTTATTACTTACAACTGTAACACCAGCATCCTTTAATTAGGAAGCTATTTTTGCCCTTCCCAGAGTTTGGAATTGCTGGATTTTTTTCAGAGACTCTCTAATATTGTAATGTAAGATGTCTGGTACTTCTGTTATTTCAGTGGCACTTCCTTGCACTTACGTCCTAAACTTATTCACTAGAAGGGCAGAACTGTATGTTTGAGCCCAAATAACACCTTTCCAAGAAGCTGTATGCAATTTTAAAGCTTCTCCCCATAGAGGGAGCAAACACCACACTGAATGCAATAATGAGATCCCATTTTCTTTTTTTATGCCTCCATAACAGGGCATCTTGCATTAATATTCCACTGGGCAGCACATCAACCTCCTCCTAATTTTTTTCATCCATGATCCATCTCCATGAACCATCAGGATTTAAACATGTTCCCTAACACCTTTACCCAAGTAATATTCCTGTTTCAACCAAGATACTAATTCTTCACCTGGCCTGCACAGCCTCTCTGGTGACATGCTCAGCTTTGGTGATACTCCTGGAAACTCAGTAACTGAGGAGAATAACTCATTGTTCAGCTAATAGATGAAGACTAGATGGCTAGCCGTTTACTTTAAAATCACTCTTAGCTCAAGTTTAGATAAGGTAAAATGCAAATAAAAGTACGTATTTACAGCATCCAAACTAAGCAATACAGTTAAAAATCTTCTCTAAAATACATGGGTTAAGAAAAGAACACACCACATACCCCCTCAATGAAGATCAAAGGTCTTTCTTTTTCCCAGGCGTTCACATCTTAAGTCATTTCTAGGTATCAATATGTGTCTCATAATGCAGCCATTAAACATATACATCTGCCTGGAGGAGCAGTCAGTCTGCACTCTGAAGACCTCTGACTCTAAACAAGTATAATCTTTTCCCCTGAAAATTAGCATATTTTAGTAAGCACTTTTCATTATATTAAGTGTGGTATCACATCCTGGAGATGGAAATTACTTTTGAAGATCAGATTAATCTCCTATATTTGACTGATGCTTTGCCTCATTGAGAAGGAAATGTTCTTTTACTTGCTTTTACAGAGTCAGTGTTTGCTCCAAAGAAAATGTCTCCTTTCTTGAACCTGCTACCACAGCACATTTAATATTATTCTGTATCTTCTTAAATGTACTTAGTTCAAACACCTATTGCAGGTAGCCCATCACTGGCTCCTGACTGAGGTAAGTAGTTCCAAGCACTTCACCATGGATTAAGCACTTCACCATGACAAAAGGAGCAAAAGGAGTGATAGTTAACTGCAACATAGGTATAGAATCATGAAAGAGTTAGGGTTGGAAAGGACCTTAGGATCATCTTCATCCAGTACATTAAGAAAAAAAAAAAATGTTTTTCTGTGGATGATTTCTTGTTAGAGAATGGACATAGGCCTGCTCTGAATGAAAGCAACTATGTGCAGCTGGCCATGTAGCAGAGATAACTCCTGGTTACCTCTGTGCAGCCAACCATGGAAAAGCAGTAACTCCCGGATAGCTAATGAAACAAGAATGCAGGCCTGGAATACAAGAAGGAGCTAAGATAAGGAGGTTGCTAAATTGGGCTGTAAATCTTGCTTGCTTACAAAACCACACATTAGGTTCTATGAAACATGTTAACCAATAATATGCCTGCTGCTAAGTATGTGTAACCAATTGTAGAAAGACATGTAATGTTAGAGCTGTAAGCCTAAAGTATATAAACTGTAACTGCGCCATCAATAAACGGGCATTTGTCTAATCATATTGATTCCTGACTGAGTCCTTGTGGCAGTTTTCAGCTGTGTGATCATAGCTATCAAGCCATTTAAATACTCAGACTTGTGCAACACTTTTTGCTTAACATCTAGATTGCTGGTACATGAATGATGTAAGTCTGTATCATCCATATTTCATAATCAGAAACTCAGTGACTGAATTAGACCAGTCTGGGGAAACATTATGAGTAAATTCAGTCCAGCCCAAACATTTCCCTTTCAAATTCTGTGGGGTCTCCCTCTGAACCAAGTTGAATTTATTGAAGTATTTAAAAAAAAAAAAAGTAATTCTCTTTATAATACAGAAATATTGTATGTGAAGCACAAAAAATATTTCCCCTTAGTACTGCAAAGTTCTGGGATAAAACTGGAATGCTATGTTTAACTTTGAGTACTGTGCTTCAGAAAAGGTGGGCAGTAATTAGAGAAAGTTCAGAAGAGAGCAAAATAGAAATAAGCATTCCTTAAAAAAAATCCTCAGAAGAAAAGACTGAATTAATTGAGTTTCCTTTATTTAAAGTGGGGGAAACTTGAGGAGACCAAAAATAGCAATATTCATATATGCTAAAGGTTTTCACAAAAATAAGGTTCTGCATACCTATGAGGAACGGAATGAAAAGGTCTGAGCTAAAATTTAAGAAAAATGAAATTGCCTGGAAGGCAGGCTAAGCACTGGAATAAGGGGTAACAGGTTCAGACTTAAACAGGTTGATTTTAGATTGGATATAAGGAAGAAATTCTTTACTGTAAGGGTGGTGAGGCACTGGAATGGGCTGCCCAGGGAAGTTGTGAATGCTGCGTTCCTGATGGTGTTCAAGGCCAGGTTGGACAGAGCCTTGGGTGGCCTGGTTTAGTGGGAGGTGTCCCTTCCCATGGCAGGTGGGGTTGGAACTAGATGATCTTAAGGTCCTTTCCAAACCTAACTATTCTATGATTCTATGAATGACTGGATTCTGTTAAAAACAAGACAATAATCTACCAGTTTCAGTTTCTGTGTTTTGGAGCACCAAGCAGGGGTAGATTATCTTGTAAGGTGTCCATCCCCATGAATTATTCTCTACTTGTTTATGATTCCGGAGGCAATCATGCCTTGTGCTTTACTAAGATTTAATACACAGGACTTATAAATACATTAATGTATGTGAATTCAAAATAAGTAGCAGAAGAATCCAAAGTCTCTAAGATAAATTAGAGCAATTAATAAGTAACATAATAAAATTAAACATTTATGTGGGCTGAATATTAATTAAAAATCCCTAATTTTGGAAAATGTGGGTAATCACTGTGTAAGGAAAGAAAGCAAATAGTGGTTTATAACTTGGGCCTAGTTTATGTATTGCCTTTTAAGCGTAGCTTCCTAGAGAATAGGAATAGTCCATTCCAACGGGCAAAATGTCAAGCAGTCATGGCAGAAGGCAGGCATGGATGAACGTGGTGCTTCCTGACTGAGCTGAGACTTGAAAAGGAAATACACAGATGGTGGAAACAGAAATAGGCTACATGGGAGGCATACAAAGACACTGCGTACTCATATAGAAATGGGGTGAGGAAAGCCAGATCTTAGCTGGAGCTGATGCCAGCAAAGGAGGTGAAGGGCAACATGAAAGGTTTCTCTAAGTACACTCTCAGAAGAAAGGTTAGGGACTCAGTGGTGCAAGGGACCTGGTGATAAAGGTAGAGGAAAAGGGCTTTTTCAAAAGGCCTTATTCTTTGATTTTATGACTCCAGAGTTCTGAACATATTCAGTAAACCAAGGAATTTGTTGAATTACTAAACAAAGTTAAATCAGAACACTATTTTAAAAGAAATCAAGCTGATACCATTAAATTAAAGTGAGAAAACTAATACCTGAATGTAAAAAAAAAAACCAAACCAAACATAAAAATAGAAGTCCATGTTAGAAAAGTAAAATTATGCGTAGCATAGCAAAATTTTATATTCAATCATAGAAGAATACAGATTTCATCTAGAAGTCTTCTAATGCAACCTCCTCCTTCTTTTAGTGCCAAGCCTAACCTGCATGTTAAAGCAGGATTCTCAAGGCTTTCAACGGTGAAGTTCTGGAAATCAGTAATGATGAGCAACCCACAGCCTCTTTAGGATACCTGTTCCAGGGCTTAGTAATTTCCAAGGTATTTTTTTTAACTCATAGATACTTGGAATTTTCTTTGCTACAAATTGTCACCTATGCCCTTATGCTGTGTGTCTCTGAGAACAGTCTGGCTGCATCTTCTTTGTGTCCCTTTAGGTAGTGGAAGATTACAGTTAGGGACCTTTTCTCTCTGTAGTGTTTCCTTCTGTAGTCTAAACATGAATCTCCATTCATCCAACCTCTTCTTGTACATTGTGCCATTCATCTCCCTAAGCAACTTAGTAACCCCCCTAACTGGACTTGTTCCAGTATGTTGTCACTCATAATATCATGAAGGACCAAAACAGAGGACAGTATTCAAGATAAAGCTTCACAGACACTGAATAGGAGAGGAAAAACTCTTTTGCCAGCATTTCTGCTAATGCAGTCAAAAAACTGGCGAACCTTCATCACCACAGCAGTGCACTGCAACCTCATATTCAAGTTGTTCTTGATCAGAACCCATAGACCCCTTTTTCTTTTTTTCCTGCAGATATGCTTTGTACCTGGTTGTCACCAGCATATGTGAATAAAGCAGGACTTTTCTTTGCTGAACTTGGAAACATATGATATATTCTTTCCTGACTGATTCCAAAATGCCTGTATCTCATCCAGTATTTTGAAAGTGTCGTGGTTTAAGCTCTACCACACCCCCCCACCCCCCCGCAGTTTTCTCACTCACTCCTCTCTCTTTCTTCCCCCAGTCCTGGGGGGATGGGGAGGAGAATTAAAAGAATGCAACTCCCACAGGCTGAAATAACAACAGTTTAGTAACTAAGGTATAACACAAATCACTGCTGCTACCATCAATAATAATACAAGAGAAATACAAGGAGGAAGAATACAACTGCTCACCAAGCTCGACCCAGCCAGTGCACCCTCCAGCAGCGAACCCCCCCCAAAGCACCAAAAACCTGATCACGCCGTGCACCCCCAGTCCACCACCACACCCTTCCAGGTCTCTGCTCTCCATTTTCACATCCTGGACATGACGTGCTGTGGTATGGAATAACCTCTTTGGTCAGTTTGGGTCAGGTGTCCTGCCTCTGCTTCCTGCCAGCTTCCCCTCCTCCCTGGCATAGCATAAGACTCAGAAAGTCCTTGGCCAGACAAAACACTATCAAGCAGTAACTGAAAACACTGGTGTTATCAGCGCTGCTCCCAGGCCCAAAATCAAAAACACAGCACTGCACCAGCAACTAAGAAGGAGAAAAATGACTGCTGCTGCTGAACCCAGGACAGAAAGCCAAGAAGATAGGAAATAAGCTTAGGCAAAAATGCTATTAAATGTAGTTAATTAAGTAACACATCTGGAATGTTTATCATTAAATGTCTAAACTTTGTTTATATAAAATAAGAAATCAGAACTTTATTACAAGTTAATAGGAGTCATATGGTTCAAGTAGACACTTCCTACAGCATTGTTAAGACTTGATAGCATGTGCAAGCTGGGTAAATTGCACCAGCATTTTTATCAATTAGCAAATTAAATCATATTAAAATCACTAGCAAATTGACTTTCTAATATTTCTGCTATCTTGGCTTTTCCCTTTTCCTCTCTGTAAATGTTTTTGGTATGAAGCTACGTTGTTGTGTGCCAACCCAGTAGTTTCCCCAGTCCTTGAAGTGCAGGCACATGGTGGCACTTACCCGTCTCTAATTTTGTCAGAGTACTTCACTTTCTCTCACAGCGTTCTTCCTGGCACAGATCTTTGCCAGCTACTGACATAAAAACTACTGGGGAAGAAAAAAAAAAAAAAGCAGTAAAATTACCTTCAGAGGGAATCCCTGTCAGATGCACTACTTGACCATAACCCATGCCAAAGATTGTCTCTTCTGGATGCAGACATCTACATGAGAAACCTGCTGGTTTTGGTTTTGCTGTCATTCATTTCAGGGCACCAGTTGTCCTTTAAAGAACATTCATTCAAGCCAATTGCTTGTTTTAAGCTAGTTAGGAGAGGCAGAGCTGCTGCAACCAAAATGTTCCTGATTTGGTTTTCAAAAGTTTGTGCAAGTATGTGAACTGATATTTGAGATGCACAGAGGTTTTAAAAGAATCATTATTACAGTAAAACATCTACTTTAAAAAGGATCCATGTATACTGTCCAAGAGAAATGGTACTCACACATTTCTATCAAATACAAGATACTATAATGTCCCAGAGCCTGGCTCTGTCTTCTCCACACTTTCTTTTCAGGTATTTACATTCATTGACAAGATTCCCCCATGGTCCTTCTCTAGCCAAGAAAACTACAGCTCTCAGCTTCTTTTTTTATGACAAATGCTCCAATCTCTTCATCAGCTTTGTGGCCCCTCATTTAACTTATTCCACATCTCTCTTGTACTAGGGAACCCAAGCCTGGACACAGCACTCCAGGTGTGTCTCACCAGTGCCACTGGCACTGCTCTGCCTAAGGCAACCCAGGACACTGCCGGCTCATGTATAACCTGTCTACCACAGTCTCCAAGAGCTTCTCTGCAAAGCTACTTTTAACATAGTTATCCCCCCTAGCCTATAATGGTATATCTGTTTATTCCTCACCTGAGTTCCTTTTCTTCAGCTTCACTGAGAAGTGACTAATATTTTTTTATAGTATGAACAGTGTGTATATATATATTCTGCAGTCATTTTTCTTAGACAATTTCACAATGTCTGATAACTTGAAAGATTCACCTAAAGGATCAGGCACTGACAACTGTTTGAACTACAGGTCTTGTATATGCCAACAGTTTTTCAAAATAGCTACATTATTTTAGAGAAAAGATGCTTGGATATACATGACATACAAGGCATATTTTATGGTGATGTAAATAGTCTATGCAGAGTCTGGAGTTAAAAATCAAAATCAAAACCAGATAACCTAATTTTTAATGGAAAGGGGGTTTAAAGTTAATGTTTTGCAAAATCTCTAGTTTCTCATGGTGAGTTTCCTGCACAGACTTTTTGCTGACCTATGATTATAAAAATTAAATTGTCGTATTTGCGCCACTCAGAGAATCTCATAAAACAGGAACACACAGGCTAGTTTATTCTTGAATACTTATTAATTCAGGATTATATAACTGTAGGGTGTTTTTTAGTGCAAATTAGCAAAAATTTCCTCTAGAAAATAGCACAATCCTTTCAGTCAGCTGCCTTCATGTTACTTATAATGCAGTTTTCAGCATGTTTCATGGGTAATCCCCATCTTCTACAACAAAGTCAACAATGACTAGCTACAAAAAAAAATAAATCTTATTTTGCCACAACTATGAACAAAACAAGTACTAATACAGTATTTTCCTGCTACTCTGGGGAAGAAAAGGAGGGAAAGGTCTGACAAAAAATTTAGCTAGCTGAATGAAAGTATTTGGCAGCAAGGAATTCACAAGTGTGAATACCCTGTATTTTAGTGAATATTTTGAATTACCACTTACTGCATGAGAGAAATTTTCAAACGCTCAGCTTTCTGTTAGAGTTGAGGGAAAACCTCAGTATTGTTAAAACTGTTGCACAAATTAACTAAATGACCTATTACATAACCTCTTGTTTTTCAGTAACAACTTTGGGGAAATCATATCTATCTTTACATTCAAATTAAAATGTGAATGCTGTAATTTACATAACAACATAAAATATTGTTCAGCTTTTCATTTGCATCTTAGTCTAGGATAAAAACACAAGTATGAGAGCTCTATGAGACACATATTATACTCTGATAACAAATGTGTCAAGATTGCCTGGTGGTACCCTTGAAATTAGCCTTGGTTATAAAAAGTCTTAGTTTACACATTGCTGGTCCAGGCTTGCTCCTCTTGAAAATTTTTGAAAGACTTCAGGTTTCTTTTTTGCTATCAGAGTTAGTGGGAATGCACTGTAGATTACACAGTTAAATTGCACCTAGACCTTAATTTTCTTTTTCTTTCTCTTTTTTTTTTCATGGTAGTGTATTTGAGAGTTTTGGACTCTAACTTCTCATAAGAGATAAAAAACTTCAACTAATTCAGAAATACTGAGGATATAATACGTGGGAAATATCTCCAGAAGCATGTAATTCATAATGTTCACAGACAATTCCTCTCTGTGGGTGTTTTATTACTTTCATAATGTATTTTATCCAAATCTTGTTGATTATAGATCAGACTCCTGAAGCACTTCAAGATACAGCTACTTTTCTCTCAGGAGAGTATTATTATCTTCTAATAAACACAGCTCCTGCAGTCCTCTTCTTACTAATACAAAGGGTTTTTTACACATGAAAGTAAATTACAGTCTTCACTGAAAACTGCCAGATAAGGTTAGGATCTTCCACATGAGGCACTACTAAAGATTAATTTACAAAATTAATTCAAAACTCTTGTGTACTCACAATACTTTTCAAGCCTGGACAATTTTATTTTATACTTTCAGAGTGCAGTCTGATGACAAAGAACACTACTGATCTTTCCTAAAAATAAAAAATGGTGATTTTTTTACAGCTGCACAGCACATCAATCTAACCTCAAAAGTCTTTCTACTTCATTAACAGCACACTGCTTTAGACATTCACATGTCATCTTAGAAACTAATGCAATAACAGAAAAAGAAAAGTAAACATTCATAGCTATAAATATGCAATTAAAAAAAAGCCTTGTAAATATGGTTAATGCATGTTAAACCCACATTTTCCAATTTGCAATAAGTAAATAATGGAAAGTTAATATATTTCTCTGGTTTTCATATTTTTTATTTTGAATACTGAGCCAGCTCCTCAAAGTCAGTGAAATTATTTCAATATCTGAGTGTTTGCTCTTTTTTTTTGCTATGAAAGTAATATCAGCCCTGCACCAGCTGCTTTATTGAAAAGATAGATAAAAAATGTTCTTATTTTTAAGCACTGTATAACATAAGGCTTCTCCTTACCAATTGGATAACGTAAGCTATCCAGCTGACTAGAATAATTAAGTCACAATATTTTCCTTCGGGTGCCAAAATTTTATTTTATAAAACTCTGAGTAAAACACTGGACTTTTCAACAAAGTATTTAAGGATTCTGGGAGATATATAGCACATAATTTGTACACATTAAGGAAAATGTCCCACACAAAGTTAATTCCACAGTTATATGGAAGTGACATTAAAAGCCTTCTGAGAGTTTTACTCAGCTGCAAATCATGTTCTCAGTAGATCAGCTTAGTAAAGGGAAATACATAGAGTTTATTAGGACCCTTCCTTAAGCAAAGGAAAAAAAGGTAAAAAATAAAAAAGAAGAGAAGAAAAAGAGATCAAACGCTGGAAAATCTACAACCTTTAAAAGAGAGTAAGATCATTTTGAACATTAACAGGAAGTAAAAGCAGTAATACATCACATTTTGAGACTTCTGGACAGATTTCTGACTGAAATGTTACATTAGCAGATACAGATGCTTTCTGACATTTGTACCTAAGGCCTTCACATTTTCCCATCAATATTAAATCATTAGATGGAACAGTCAACATATACCTACTGAAAACAGGCATATAGAAGCACTGAGGTTGGAAAAGACTTTTAAGATCAAGTCCAACCATTAACCTGGCATTGCCAAGACCACCACTAAGCCGTATTCCTAAGCAGCACATCTACATGGCTTTTAAACACCTCAAGGGACGGTGACTCTACCACTTACCTGGGCAACTTTTTTCAGTGGTTGACAACCCATTTAGGAAAGAAAGTTTTCCTAATATCCAGTCTAAAGCTCTCATGGTGCAGTCTGAGGCCATTTCTTCTCATTCTATCACTTGTTACTTGGGAGATTCAATTTAACTGGAAAGTGTATGATAGGATACGTTTACATAATAGACATGAGAACTGTGCTGATGTAATACTGGACATGTGAATACCCATATGTGGGAGGACACAAACCACCAAGAGCTGCTGAGACACCACCTTGAGTTACCATAGGAAACACAACCCTTTGCAACAATTTCTTTGAACGCTCTTTCATTCCTCTGTTCACAATTTCCTCAAAATAGAAGTTAGAGTTCTATTGTTCTCTTAGTGATGTAAATAGTTCATTATATGGTTCACTGGGTCCAGAAGTAAAGGCAACTTTTTATTCAAAAAACTCATGTATGCATGTACTGCACAGTGAGCTGTGCTCTAGGCAATCTACTAGAGACATATTTACTGATTCTACAATACTCAATAATACAAAATTTAAATATTATAATCTATTTAATTTTATACCTTCAGATACTCCAGTGGATTTGTGGCAATAACAACATTCATAGAGTAATTATAACTGCAGATGTGCAGCAACTGTACATGCTATCATGTTCTACAGTTGTTATTTTGTTAATAACTGTACCACAGTTTGGATTTTCTTCCAAAAAAAAAATTAGTCAGATATCTGCAATATATAAATTAATTGAAAAAATAGTTTATATTAAGTTTGTGTCATCTTAAATCAGTGTAATTGTGACATACTTAAAGAAGCATTATTTCAATTTAATCTTACACTGCATATGGTACTTTGAGATTGCTAATTCTTAAGCTTTCTTCATAAAAGAATTTATAGAACTTCTCTCTCATTTTCTGGTACACATAAAATTGGATTATTTTTTCCCATTGGATATTTGTCATGGATTTCCTTTTTAAATAATTGAACAGCAGCATGTGTCCAAGTGCAGTAAGTTATTTTACAGTCATTCGTGTTCTTTCAATTCCTTTTAAAATATCTGAAAGAGCATTTGAAAGTAATCAGACTGAACACCGCAGCTAAGTCACCATCCAGCCCCAAAAGCAGAATTAACTAATCATAAAACATTTTTGCTAGATGAATAGCTTAAATGCACATTGCATATTCACTTTTTTCTATGACTTCTTTTAATCTTTTTGATATGGGTTAAGCTTTTCCCCAGAAACTTTGGATCCTGTTTCTTTCTTTTCATGAACCGTGCAATGTCTCTCCTTGTCTAAACAGTGAAATGAACCATTTAAAAGAACTTCTTATTTTATGTGAATTCTACAAGTTTCAAATCCAAAGAGATTATGAGATTCACTACTACTGTTGCTGCCTAATGAATGAATATTATCTGTCAAAAGAATATATAATTTAAAAACCACAGAATAATCTGTTCTTTCTCCAGAAGATAAAAAACATTAATTGCTGATGATGATAGCCCTACACCTGTTTCTACAACTGAACTCAAGGAGCAGTTCTAAGTAGCATTTGCAGGAACTGAAGAAGTTTCCTTGCAACGTATTTCTTTTCTGGTACTTAAAACAAACCCTGGGGGTGACCCAGACCCATATAGTAAATTGGAAAAAAAAAATCTCTTGTATTCTTGGTGGATGGAATTCCATTGTATCAGTGAGAAAGTCGGTAGAATTCAAACTACAAAACATTATTATGACTTGAAGCAATGTCTTTAAGGGATGGACCAGACCACTTCATGTCACTTCCCATCTCTTCCATCAACATAGGAAGATAATGATGTAGAAGAATAAATTAAGTAGTTAGACTTTAATTCATTACAAAAGAATGATGGAATTAAATGGCAAGTCTCATAATCTATTTATAACAGCTTGTCCCCTAGAACAACTTCTGCCTAATATATGGATGTTGGATTCATGCTCTTAACTCACAGATATAAACTCACAATTTCTATGAATACCAGAGTCCCAGTTCAGGATCATAAGAAAAGAAAGAGAGGAAAAAAGAAGAAAATTAATATCTATGTGAAACTTTAGACCTTCACTTCTCCCCCAGAACTCTATGTCTATAGGTTACAGACTATTTCAGGCATACCTCAGTGGGTGGTTACTACAAAAAAAACATTTTTGGACATGTTGACTGCGGGAGATTCCAGGACAACGAACTCTGACCAATATGATCAAGCGTTGACAATTTATTAAAGGCAAGCAGCGTCTTTTATAGAAAAAGCTCAGAAGACTAGAACATTCAGTAACATCTGATTGGTTACATTCTTTAGCCAAGTGCTAGCAACGGTTTTATGATTGGTTGTTACAATAGTATGTGATTCCCAGGCTGCAGCCACAACAGCAGATGGTTTCAAGGACACAGCTATCAGTTCCTTTGTACGCATCCTTCTTAACAACCAGTTCGTGCCAACTTTCTCAAAGCTTTCTGCACGTATGGGACCTATAGTAACCTCCACACATTCTTTAGTAACTTCCAAGCAGGGCCTCACAGCCTTTGGTTCACTACTTTACAAATGTCAAGCAGTTGTCTGGATTGCTCACAGTCTGTTTTCAGCAAGAAACGCTGCAATAATTCCCTCTTTTTGTTTTTGAGCAATCCAGACCTGACTTACAGCACGAGATAGCATTTTTACAATACACTTCCATAAACAGCAAAAAACTAAGACAATAACAACCAATGTTATCATAACCGATAGACCTTGCTTAATTAATGTTCCCAACCAGCCACTAATTCCCCATCCTTGTAGCAATTTCTGAAACCAATTCCATTCTGAGTTTAACTGTAATTTCTGTACTCCATTTTTTAAGATTTGAATACTTTTGTGTACAGATTCAGAATGATCAGAAAGATTCATACAACAGATTCCTTCAAAGTCTTCACAGCCATGACCTTGAGCTAATAGTAAAAAATCAATTGCTGCTCTGTTCTGCAGGGTAGCATGTCTTATACTATCCACATCTAGTAGAAGACCACTTAAAGCTTCAGAAGTAGCATTAGTTTGTTTAGCAAGCCAGCATCCTAGCTTATTTAAGGTGGTTAATGCTTGAGCAGTGCCAATTGAAGAAATAATACTTGCAAAAAATGCTCTCTGCTGTGTTCCAAAATTCCACATGATCATCACACAAGTTAGTAAAGGCATGCAAACTTCTCCTTTTACGGTGAGTGTGTCTACATCTAATCTGTAAAATCTGTGAGTGATTTGGCATTAGTAGGGTTAGTCGTCCTAAACTACATGGACCTCCTTTAATGTAGGAAGGAACCCCTGGCCAGGCACCATCTCCACAGATTAGGAAGTAACCACTAGGCAGGTTAATGGGTTTATTAGTAGCTTTAGATATGTTAGGAGAAGTATAGTTGCACCAAAAGCTGTGATTATTATACATTTACAGGGTGGCATTAACCCACCATGCTTGTGACTGATCTTCCCAGTATAATTAAAATACAAGCCAAACAAGTACTGAATGGATCATCTGGAGATGATGCTGCTACACACAAAGAATCTTCACCTGTAGCATTTGCTAGAGTTACCCATACATTAGTTTTCGGCTGATTTGAAATCCATGATTCCTCAATGGCTAAAGTCACATAATAATTATCAAGGTAGTTGGTCTGCTGAATCCACATAGTCTTTCTACGGCTTGACCCATCGAGCAGGTATCCATCGAAGTCCGTTATCTGTAAGTAAATACATATGCTCTACCTGTTAATTTAACCTCTGGAGGGCCTTTCCATTTGTCCTGAATTTAAATCTTTATACTGGACTAGGATTTACTCTGTTTTATTATTTGTTACTCCTGACTGCAAAGCTAGTCCATGAGTAACCATAGGTGGTTCATTTCTGTCCCCTGCTAATCGCAAATAGTTCAAAACATACAATACTTTGGCCAATCTTTCTGCAGGTGGGAGCATCTCTCCCCCTTTTTGTTTTAAGAGAAGAAATTTTAGGGCAGAATGAGCACGCTCAATAACAGCTTGACCGGTGGGTGAATGTGGAATACTGGTAATATGTTGGATACCTTACTGATTATGTGTAAATTGTTTTGCAATATAGGCAGACCATTATCCGTTTTAATGCATCTAGGGACTCCCATAGCTGCAAAACAACCATATGAGTGTTTTAATACATGTTTAGTAGTTTCACCAGTTTGTGCTGTGGCCCAGATTGCCATTGAAAAGGTGTCAGTGGAGACTCCCTCACATGAAGGTCGGGCATGGCATGCGTCTCCACCACTCAGCGCCTGCTGGGTTGCAGACAACAGTGGAGTTAAAGGTTCTTCTTGATGGCAAACACAGAGGCCAACCCAGTCTTTCCCTTGACTGTGATAGGAAGTGTTTGGCCCACCTCAGTCCTTGCATCTCATTGTCAACTCAGAGTTTCACCTGCTTCATCCAGTAACAAGTTACTACTATGGTAAAGCACATACAGATGCACATTAGCAGTTTGTACACCACAGGGTGCAGCAGCATGTTGAAGATGCCAGAGGCAGCGAGGTTCTCTCACTCTCTCAGTTTGTTCCATTGCCTGCTTTATAACACTATTATTGTATTAGAATCTTTCTATCTTTTGCCTTAGCATTTTCTAGCCGCTGCTGCAAATTTGCATGCTCTAACATCTGTTTTACAAGTGACAAATCCATACAATAGAAGGTGTAGTTTCTTATTAGCAACTGGCTAGTAAGTACAGGTGGTTTTATACATAAAATCACAGCTTCTAATAATAGCTACTTTACAAGCACACATATTCAAGCTGTTACTTTTCAGTTGCTCTTAAGTGATGTTTTGCAGCCATTTGTTTCTCTCTTTCTCTATCTCATTCTGCTCAGGATATTTATGGTCAGCTCCTGTAGCTGAGGCACTGGGCTTTTCCAGTCATCTGTCCAGCTCATGGCAAGGCTTGACAAACTTTGCAGGTAGCCGCCATAGACCTGTAGATAGGAGGACACAAATGTACCCTCTCCCGCAGGTTATCAGTTCTTGAGAAGTAAGTCGGGCTAAAATGCTTCCTTGAAGCAAAGGCATTCTGATGAAACAGGAATGTGAAGCAGCTTCAGAAGCAAACTACATGGCGTACACTATCTATGACTGGTTACATAAACTTAGCAACAGGCATACTATTGGTTAACATGTTTCATGAGAACCTAAAGTGTGGTTTTTATAAGCAAGCAAGATTTACAACCCAATTTAGCAACCTTCTTATCTTAGCTCCTTGTTATCTTCTAGGCCTGCATTCTTGATTCATTAGCTATCCAGAAGTTACTTCTTTTCCACGGTTGGCTGCACAGAGGTAACCAGGAGTTACCCCCTTTACATGGCCAGCCGCACATAGTTGCTTTCACTCAGAGCAGGCCTATGTCCATTCTCTAACAAGAAATTATCCACATCTTTCCCCCCCTTTTTTTTTTTCAATCATATCACGAATACATTGCAAAATACAAGGTGCAATCATAACTATGGTCAAGACTATTATTAAAATCATTTCAATACCTTTTATCAGAGATGTGAGCCAACCATTAAAACCCCAAGATGTAAGAAGGGTACCTAACAAAGAAATCTTATCATTCTGATAGACATCGTGAAGTACTTTCACATGCTTCTAAATCACATATGTATTACCACTAAAAACAGCATTGTGTTAACCGACAAGAAGTTTTCTCTACCACCCTGATGCTGTTTGGGTGGAGGTTGGTGAAGCTTGTGGTTACGCTATCACTCTTGCTTTTTCTGTTAGCAGTTTGTGTTTCAAATCTTGGATTCACCCCTAGGTTACCTTAAACACACTAAGCAGGACTGCTCCACAGCAGCTACAAACACCTGTCTGCCCAGCAGCAGCTACAGCTGCCTGCCTGCTGAGCAGCAGCCACAAATACCTGCCGGCAACAGCACTTTTGTGTTAACCCTTTCTTATCTATTAAAAACTTTTTTTTTATTTTTTTACATAAACTAGACAACAAATAAGTACACAGACCATTGTCTGCCCTCAACGCACACACACATGGGATCCCACAAACACACTCCACACAAACACAATATTTAACACACAAAATGCACATAATCATTACTCCTACTACATGGTCCCACGTACAAAACGTGGTGTAATGACCCTGTGAAGACAATCAAAAAAAATCAGCTCCTAGCGTCATCATCTCGGTGCAAGGTGGCAGGCTCAATCTCAGCGGGTGTCCCTGTGGAGGCTCTGTCTCCCTCACATCGCATGAGGCTTGGGCTTTTATACTGACCAAAATACACACTCATTCCAAAGCAGGTGGCCAGTCTGCATCGGAAGAAGTGGCCAGCAGTATCTATAAAGGTCTGCAAGGATCGATAGAAACATGAACATACTTATATTTGCCAACATTTACCATATGAATATCACAGAGAGACTATGTAAAATGAGTTGCATATCACCATTTGCCTGATATCTTTGATAAGAGCATACGAGAGACCTTCTTACTGCAGGTTTTGATCCGGCACATACCACCATGAAAACACACAATACATCTGCACCCCCCACCCATCTCGCTTCTCCCTTTACGGATATAAGTCAGGCTCTTTTTCCAGATTAATAGGCATGGGGTCAAAAGGACTATCTTGGTCAGCATCAAAATTATCAGGCGTCAGAATCTCAGGAGCAGCAACAGCAGCCTGTGTTCAGGAGTTTCAGTGTTATCAAGTGCAATTAAAACATTTTTCTCCGCAGGTTTCAGGTGATCTTAGAGTAGGCTCTTTCTCGGGATTAACAGGGCTCAGGGCAAAAGGATTGCCCTCATTCCCGTCGTCAGTTTTCGCAGCTGTAGAGGTGAGGTTCAGGGGGGGGGAGGGTGCTGGGCTCCACTATCTCCTGACTCCCCAGGAGTAGCCGGTAAAGGTGGATAACTCATTTTCGTTGACTGACATGCCACCCCCCTTTTCTCGATTTCCCTTCAAGGAGAGACTGTATCATCATGACTTTGGTTGGGGTTTGGGCTCGCCGCAGGATCGGCTGAAGCTGGCAGGGGTGGTTTTACGTGGTCTGTTGGGTTTGAAACGCCAACTGACGCAGCTTCTGGGTTGCCAGGACTTTTTGACGGAGACAGGGAAAGAGCACTACTAGCAGAGACTACTGCAGCTTGTTCCGACTTCATCGCTCGCAAAATCTCATGAATGAGCTTCCGTAACGTTCAATAGTTACATGTTTCCTTTCCCGCTTTACCACCATTACTGACAGTGTCCCATAATCAAACTCCTTTAGCCTCCCAAGGGCAGGGTTCGAAAGCCGTATCCACACCATTTAATAACCCTTTATCTTTGCTCCATTGCAACGACCCTTTAAGGGTGGCTTCTTCATATTTAATCCCTCTCTTAGAGAGGATGTGTTGGAGGATCTGCAGGACTGCTATCTCATCTTCTGCTATAGTAGCCCTCATTCCTGCCGGCCACCACTTGCCTTTAAAAGTGGATCTTTTGCAGAACCCGTAGTTCTACAGACGCGCGTCACTCCGTTCATCGACAGTTGCTGCTGTCGTCTTCTTTCGACCGGATCTTCCACCCTCAAATTTGTACTGATCTTCACTGTTTGACCAGCTCTCAGGAGGCAGATTTGAGGGTCCCCTGGACTGCCTGCAGTCCTTGTTCGGGCGCCATTTGCGGGAGATTTCAGGACAACGAACTCTGACCAATATGATCAAGCGTTGACAATTTATTAAAGGCAAGCAGCGTCTTTTATAGAAAAAGCCTCAGAAGACTAGAACATTCAGTAACATCTGATTGGTTACATTCTTTAGCCAAGTGTTAGCAACGGTTTTATGATTGGTTGTTACAATAGTAAGTGATTCCCAGGCTGTGGCCACAACAGCAGATGGTATCAAGGACACAACTATCAGTTCTTTTGTACGCATCCTTCTTAACAATCGTCTGTGCCAACGTTTTCAAAGCATTCCGCACATACGTGACCTATAGTAACCTCCACACATTCTTTAGTAACTTCCAAGCAAGGCCTCACAGCCTTTGGTTCACTACTTTACAAATGTCAAGCAGTTGTCTGGATTGCTCACAGTCTGTTTTCAGCAAGAAACGTTGCAACAGTTGACTATATTAATATCTGCATCACAGATATTAAATTCCTCCATCTCATTGATCTTTGTTTTTAATAAGACTGGGAAATGTTTATGCTCAGAAGAAAACTAAAGTTTTTTAAACCTGCTTTGGTAACATATCCAGGAAAATGTCTTCATTATTTCTCTAAAACTTATAGCTGGTTGCCCCTTAAAATGTAATGTCTTCTATTTAATTGATCCAGATTTCAGTGGGTAGGCTCACTGGATTTTCAGCTCCACATGCAAATTACAGAATCCCATAAGTTTGAGAGTTTTAACAGTGCCAAAGCATTTTTTTTTCTTCTGTTCTTCTACCCTACTAAGTGTTCTTCTAGACCACCCTCAAATTCTTCTTTCAAAGGAAGAAAACCCTGCTGATCAGATAAGCTTCATTAACCATGAGAGGAAATGTATGCATATATTTTTACAGATCTTATTACACTCTTTTGAGTGTAGAAAATGATGATGCATAGTGCACACCAGAATGATGACCAGTCTGGGTGGCATCTGTGGGACATATACGTTTAAGAATTTTTCCTCATGAATAAATGTGAAAAAGTGGGGTTTTTTGGACAACAAAAAATACTTTGCAAAGGAAAGATTATTATCTGGCTTTACACATGAATAGTTGTGGTTTAAGCCCAGCTGGTAACTCAGTACTACGCACCTGTTCGTTCACACGCACACAGCCGTCCCTTCTCCCAACTCCTGGAATCAAAAAGAATGTAACTTCCATGGGTTGAGAAAAGAACAGTCCAGTAACTAAGGTATAACACAAATCACTACTGCTACCACCAATAATCATAATCATAAGGGAAATAACAAGGGAAGAGAATAAACCACTCACCACCCGCTGACTGAGACCCAGCCCAACCGAGCAGTGATCTAGCCCTACTGGGTAACTGCCCTCAGTTTATATAGTGGGCATGACATGCTGTGGTATGGAATACCTTTTTGGTTAGTTTGGGTCAGGTGCCCTGTCTCTTCTTTCTCCTGGCTTCTCCTTCTCCCTAGCAGAGCATGAGACCCAGAAAGCCCTTGGTCAGACTAAACATTACTGAGCAGAAACTGAAAACATTGGTGTTATAAGCACTGTTCCCAGGCTGAAAGTCAAAAAAAACAACACTGAACCAGCTACTAAGGAGAAAAATGGCGGCTGCTGCTGAACCCAGGACAACAGTTTCACTGCTTTTAAAAATTATCATGATTGGGTTGGTTTTTTTCTGGTTTTAACCACATTTTTAATTACCTCCAACCACTGCAGTAATAATAGATGTTTGGGTTTGTTTATATTTTATAAAAATTACCAGGGAGGTAGGAACATTTTCTTCTCTTTCACATCATTTTACATTACTTGTGCTATTTATTTTTATTTGGATCTTTCACTGTCAAAATATTTATTTGGATTTATTAAATAACAGATGATGGTAACATTTGCATATGCAGCAAAAATGTAGCCTTGGAAACTTTAATGAGCATAAATTAAACATAGCTCTGAAAGCAAAAGACAGCTATTTTGCATAATTCCTGCAGCACTTTAAAATGATGGTCCAGTTAATCAATGATGAGTTACAGACTAAATCTTGTATTAATATGTGTGACATGTACATTAATAGCAAATTGGAACATTGCAATGAGTGTTACTTCAATAAATACCATGAATTAATGAATAGGACATTATTAATTTTTTACAGTTTCTGATCAAATGATGGGTTCTGTGGATTAAATAATCTGTTAATCCCTCAATGTCATAGACCATTATGCTGAAATAATGCCTATTCCCATCGTGTAATGTTTATCTTTGGCACTGACAGAACTGAGACTCAGTTAGATATTAAGCAGGGACTGTAGAAACTAAGAATTTTGAGGAAGGGAAAATTAATCATAATGTCATAGCAAAATCAAGTGTGGTAAAAGAATGGTGAAGTCAGTACCAAGCAAGAGCTCTTTCAGGGAGGCAAGTGCAGTCAGTAGCTGTGCTTTAATTTTAATTTTTAGCCAATTCAATATGGGACAGTTTTAGTCTTTCTATTAATTCTTTCTCCTTTACAGGAAATGAAAAAGAAGGGCAAAAGGAAGAAAGGGAAAATGAAAAAAGAAAAAAGGAAAAAAGAAAAGAAAGTGGTAAGGGAAAGAGAGAAAATGAAAGGGGAAAACAAAACAAGAACATTGTCCCTTATTTTTTCATAACTTCAAAAGAATTTTATTATAGAGCTCTGGAATTTTTTTCCTAGAGATAAAAAACAAACAACCAACCTTAAACCAAATGTCGTTTTTTTTTCTTATCTGAATTGGGAGAGATGAAAATACTGAAATTATTTTAAAGGTTAAAGAAAACACTTAAGAAATTGTAGAAAAGTATGACCTGTTTACTGTACCTTTTAACTTCTGTTCTACAGTCTGTAAATGCTAAGTACTTGCTGAAGACCACATGCTAAATGGTCTTTTCAAATATTCCCAGGCTTTTGCCTGCACCTGCAAAACTAACTTAATTTATTATGGAATTTATGTGCTTGGAAAGAAGGAGTACAGTGCTTGGCAAAGAGACCTGGTCTCACATCTCTAAAATGTCTTTTTTTGTTAAAGTTGACACAAATGTAATCTACCGGTAGTTACAGTTTCCCCTCTGTCATTACAACATAAGGTCAGATCATATTTTAACTCAGTATTTTCTTTCATGTTTTATTGTTTTTATAAATAGAAATGAAAAAAAAATTTAAAAATAAGTCAATTTAAAGTTAAGAGAAATGTTATAAATTCAATGTAAGCATATTAAAACTTATAAGTCTCATGAATTAAAGCAAACATCATTTCTTTAACTTTCATGCAGAAGTTAAACAAGGATGTCTAGACAGTATGGTTGAATATAGAAGTCCAAAGCTGTTTCCAGTGAAAAAGATTCTGAGGGTCTAACAGCAGCCTTTGGCTATGCTTATGCCATGGAAAGTAAGCTGAAGCTGAAGTCTGCATCCCTGAGAAGACTATAATACCCTTGTTCACAGGCTTAACTTCACAAATTCATTTATAAGTTTTGATTTCATATCTTTAGTATTGCCTATAAAAGAATTTTCTCCTAAAACATAAAGTGTTTCTAGATGCTTATCAGGTCACTCAGGATTTTTTTATGTACTTTTTTTTTTTTTTTTGAGGAAAATTTTCTAACAAGATTAAAGATCATAAGCAAACTGTCCAAAAAAAGGCTAATGTACACAGGAAAAAATTCTCCTCCAGGAGGATTTAGTACAGCCGAAGATAACATGGAATTACAGTCAGCTCAGCTGGGCTCCCTCTGCACCTAATCATTTATACTGCCTAAATTGCAGTTCTCACTTTGGTTCAGTTCTGGCGCAATCAGTTCATTCCTGAGGCAGGAAGACTGAGGCACTGGAAGGAGAATTGGAAAAGATTGGCTCAGACTCAGAGGAGGTAGAAATCTGCTTCTGCTACTAAATGTGGTGCTGATTTAAAGTCTCTCAGTATGATTAACAAAAATAAATTGGACATTACTCAATGTATCTGGTTTTGCTTTTGTTCAGTAAAAACTCAAAATGGAAATTCTTTAACTGGGGCAGTAGTCATTTACACTTATGCATTTTACACATTTTCCGCCTTATTTATATGATAAGAAACATAAATATAAACCTTCCTGAGAAAATATGCCAGCCTCTCTCATAAACCTAATCAAATACTTGCAAAAGATTGATAAACAAGATGCTGTCATGTTCCAGCTGTCAGCTTCAGCACATTATTGCTGTGTGGCATGTTAAAGGGCAAATGAGCACTATTAACCTAATCTCCAGATAGAAGCCTAGAAAAGAGATTTTTTCCTTTTTTTTCCCGTCTAATGTTAAAAGTAGAGATTCCATGGACTTCCTCAGTCAAATACAAATTCTTGCAACCCACCAAAGTGCTGAAACTCAGTGTTTCCCATATTTGGAAAACTACAGTCAAACAACTTGTGGCTTTATATTAATTGAAAGAAACAAGTTTCTAAAATGCATTTCAGAAAGCTGCCAGAAAGCAACAACAGTGCAAGCATTTTCTCATTTCTGATTCACACCACATCATCCAGAAAAAAAAATCACAAAAAGCAGACTGCAGCACTCCTATATTTCTGCTTTTTGCTATGCTTGTCTTTTTATAAGCTGTACAATGTAGAATGCAAACCAATCTCTAGAAAATAATAGCAAAATTTATATAAAAATACACTTCCCTCTGAAAATTCATCCAGAAGATAAAATATATATAAACCCCATGCTTCAAAGACACAAATCCATATAAAATGATTACTGTGGAATATCTTAAGTGTATGCAAAAGCAACTGGTCTAGAAAGGCTGGGCTAATGACCTTTAACACTAGCATTAGCCTTTAGGAGTGCCTCTCAAAGGGACTTCTTAGGAACAGCCATTAGAGAATTATATATTGAGTTCTTGAAAAGTTGTCTAATAATGAGTTATACATATTAATAAATTAGTAAATATTTGTAATGTGCTTTGAAAAGGAAAAGGATAACATATTAAGAAGTGGTACATATTACTATGCTGGATTTTTTGCACTAGTTCCTAAACAGATGTCTGAGCAAATGTAGCTAGGGCTTTGATGAATGTTTGAGAACATTCTTGTTTTTCATGCCAATGCGGTACCATTCAGGTCTTGCAAATCAGACTACAGAGGAGTAGATATGGAACAGCTCTTGCTGTATGGAACATATTTGCATACACATACTTGTCTATGTATGGAAATCTATAGCTCCACTCTTGCATTAACATACTACATCTGAACAATAATGGCTTTAAAAACATTGGAATAGCTACGTATGTGAGGGCATGGCTTTTGAAAGTAACTCACTTTGGAATCGAGGCCCAAGATGCCCAACACCTCGGAACTACTGAAGTCTCAGACTATGTCTTTTCAGAGAGAAGTCAGAAGTTAGTCATCCATGAAGTGATGCTTTTCCACGACTTGCTTATGGGAATTAAGCTCTTTGCCAGATCTGCCAAGTCACCACAGTGGGCAATGGTGGGTGAAGCTCAGACATCCACTTGAAAATGAATGCATGAGATGCTTCTGTATTGAACAGCTGATGTTAGTAGGAAGGCTTAGTGTAGTCTGTGAAAGATGCCAAGAGTCAATAAATCTTCACCATCCACTGCATGCTAAACACACAAAATGTGTACATTTTTTAAAAGCACTGTCATGGTTTAAGCCATAAATCATGCAGTTTGCTCACTCACTCCCCCCTCTTTCTTCCCCCCAACTCCAAGGGAGGGGAGAATGGGGAGAAGAATTGAAAGAATGTAACTTATCCCTGAGATAAGAACAGGCCAGTAACTAAGATATAACACAAATCACTACTGCTACCACCAATAACAATAATGACCAAGGAAATACGAGGGAAGAAAATAGAACTGCTCACCAACCAACGACCAAGCTGTGAACTGAACTCATCTGGGTTCCTGCCCCCAGTTTTACATCATGGGCATGACGTGCTGTGGTATGGAATAACCTCTTTGGACAGTTTGGGTCAGGTGTCCTGTCTCTGCTTCCTCCTGGCTTCCCCTCCTCCCTGGCAGAGCATGAGATGCAGAAAGTCCTTGGTCAGACCAAACATTCTAAGCCGTAACTATAAACATCAGTGTTATCAGCGCTGTTCCCAGGCCGAAAGTCAAAACCACAGTGCTGCACCAGCTACCAAGAAGAAGAAAAATGACTGCTACTGCTGAACCCGTGACAAGCACCTACAGAAAAAAAGTGTACCAATAATAACATTCTGAAAATATTGATTTTTCTCTTGTAAACTGTCAGTTTGTCTGATCTTTATACGGTTCACTTGGCCAAATTTAGACACTAGTTTTGCAGTTTTGGTTACTTATTCCATGTCAGAGAGGGAGAGAGAAATTATAATTCTTGTCATAATCCTAGTCTACAACCTTCTTTGAGTCTAACATTATCATAAAACCAGGTTTTTTTTTCACCTATTCTTTTCCCAATATAGTTTTATTTTTTTGATCTCTTTTTTCCTCTTTATTTCCCTGGACTGGTATCCCATGACCCCATGTCGTGGTTTAAGCCTCTGTAACTCATGCAGTTGCTCTCTCACTCACTCCCCCCTCTTTCTTCCCCCAGTCCCAGGGGGATGGGGAGGAGAATCAAAAGAATGCAACTCCCACAGGCTGGGAAAAGAACAGTTTAGTAACTAAGGTATAACACAAATCACTACTGCTACCACCAGTAATAATACAAGAGAAATACAAAGAAAGAGAATACAACTGCTCACCACCCGATATCAACCCAACCACGCAGTGCACCACCACCCTTCCGGGTCTCTGCCCTCCGTTTTCACATCCTGGGCATGACGTGCTGCGGTGTGGAATAACCTCTTTGGCTAGTTTGGGTCAGGTGTCCTGCCTCCACTTCCTCCTGGCTTCCCCTCCTCCCTGGCAGAGCATGAGACTCAGAAAGTCCTTGGTCAGACCAAAACATTACTAAGCAGTAACCGAAACACTGGTGTTATCAGCGCTGTTCCCAGGCCCAAAATCAAAAACACAGCGCTGCACCAGCTACCAAGGAGGAGAAAAATGACTGCTACTGCTGAACCCAGGACACCCCAGCACTAAAAAAAATGTTTTAAAAATACTTATGTTTCACATAACTGAGTGCAGATTACTTAATGTAGATTTCTAAACAAGCAGAAATTTGTACAAGTGTAACTGAAATGAAAAAAAGCCTTTTGGTTTATTTATTAAAAATAGCTGTCATTCAAAAAAACAGTCTATCCCAATAAAAGAGCAAAAATAAAATATATGAGTAGAAAAATATGATTGTAATTAATCATTGTAAACCACTGAAACACCGGTGTCACTTTTTACTGACCTATTACAGGGCATGTTAGCAGTACTTAAGTAAATAAATGTTACTTTTTTTTGTTTGTTTGGTGTTTGTTTTTTTTTTTTGTTTGGTTATTCTTTTTTATTTTATGGACATAACTCTGTTTTTCAAAATTATGCAATTTATAAAACAATGATTTATGGAAAAGATTACAGAAATAATTAAATTTAACAAAAGCTTTAAATTTCCAATACAATTTCTTTACTTCTGTAACTTCCTTCTAATTTTTACCTTTCATTTTCTGCTTTGGAATAAAAACTACATGTCATAATAACTATATTCACGTAACAGCATAAAATGCAATCTACTTTTGGTACAGAGGGTAATAATGGAACTGGACATGGTGACAATATATAGCAAATTGTGAAAAATAGGAGAAATTTATACTTCCATTCTCAAAGAAAGTTCTTGCTCACTATTATTTTGATTTAGGCTAGATCTCTTGCTTCAGTAACCACATGGGAATTCATCTAAAGCTGTTTACTGAACACATGGTAATACATAAGATGATTTTTAAGGACAAAATAGTAGGAAGTCCTAGCACTCTGGACTGGAAAAAGTCCAGGTGGTCAAAATTAATATGGAAATTAAATGCACTAAAGGAGAAACATTGTGAAACACTGAAACACTGGGGTGGGGAAACCAAAACCAAACAGACATGATAGGATTGTCTAAAAGTTTTATCCTACCATAATAAAGAGCAACACAGTATAAAAAAGCTTACCAAGAACACAAGGGACAGTGAGACACATGTAACATGAAAAGGCGTCTAATTTTAAGCAACGCAACTTCTAAGTGAAGAAGTAAATTGTAAGCAGACTTGCATGCATGCAGGTACCCAAACAGCCTTAGGGTTCTTTAAATACATGCAAAAGCAAAAGCTGAAGTGAAAATTCAGTCAGAGAAATTGAAATTACGATATACATATGCATAAGGGAGAAAAACAAGCATGTTTTATAATTTCTGGTGTCTTAATGCATTCTTCTCTTAACCTCATGGGGGTTTTATGTCAGATACCAGGCAGAATTTAGTTTCAGCACTTTCTCCCTGAAAGTTATATCTTTTCCTTCAGTAGTTTCAGTGATAATCCATTCACTGTTATTTTCTGATATTTCTTCAAATGACATTTGCAGGAACTGTCAGGCCAAGAGTCTAATTAACACTATCCCACTTACATCTAAATGCTTCTTCTTACCTTTAGTCTGGTTGGATTATTTGCACAGACCTTAAAACTCATGTCAGCAAATAATCCAATGCAGTACATAAAGCAAAAGCATTATATTTCTGTAGCTTGCTATCTGCTAATTTAAGCTCTGCAGTTTCAGATGCATTACAAGAGAACTGAGAAAAATGGACAGTAAGACTTGATTTAGAAGATCTCATTAACCACAACTCTGCTGAGTATGACTAACAAGGTCTCATAAAATGCTATTTTAGTTGCAAACATTTGTTTTAACACAGAACTTGTCTGAGAAAATAGATTTATTGTCATTTTTTTTTATTGAAAGGTATTTCTGAGTTTAAAGTTCTATTTATCAATGCGCTAATCGCTGTACAAACAAGTAAAAGCTGGTCATCAAGAATAAAAATGCTGAGTTAAACATCAATCATCTTTCCATTAAAAATGCCTTTAAAGACAAATATTCTCCATTTTGTTTGGGTTTTGCCTAGAGAAAAAAAAAAAAAAGAAGTACAGATGAGATCTCTGAAATGTTCCTGCTTTTGGATTTATAAGAAATCCCAAATGTACTTGAAAAATTTAACCTAATGGAGATCCAAAAAATATAGAAGCCTGCCAGAAGACTGCTGAAAATGCACAGAAGGGATAGATTTCAGTGATGGGTCTTGACTTGTAGGATTAATTTAAGTTAGCTCTGAAATTCAGGATTTTCTATCTGAATAGTTAAGAACAACAAAGAGCAACAGTGAAGAAAATAGGTTTGTTAGAGTTATGTTATGCTTTTCCCCTTAGCTTTAGATTCCATGAAAAAAAAGAATGTTTACTGAAAGATGAATGCTATAACAACCTAGGATGATGTTCATGCAACACTTTTTTCCATGCACCTAATTTTAGAACGCATTATTCCTTGTTCAAGTGACACTGTTTTTTCCTGATCCTTGTAGTCATGATTCAACCTCTTGGGAACAGAGACTCATTAACTGTGCTTCCTCCCTCACAGGATTTTGAATTGCTTGTGGCTTGCTCAGAATGCACGAGCAGAGTTGTCACTGGCTGGAACAGGCACTGTGCTGGCTGTGCATTCTTTACACTGCTACCTACAGACTGATGGATTGATCTGAAAATGCCACAGGCAGTTTTAAAATCCCTTGCTGGGATTGGCCTCAGACTGGCTTTAGGGAGATCTGAGGCTCACTGACTGAAACTTGTGCTGATGCCTTTCAGTTGGCAAACTACTACTACTCGTAAGTGCTTCTAGTCTCATACCCAAAGTCAGCAGGCAATCACATGTCTGCTGCACTGGACCATATGGTATGGAAGATATTGTCCACTAAAATCCCTGGGGTTTTTCTACAGAAATCTCAGATCTTTCCTTCTATTCAAATTATTCCCCCTGCCCTGTTTCCCACTCCCTACAGCATGGATCAGCCTCTGAAAACTCATCTGTAAAGTCCCCTGCTAGCTCCAGTTTCAATTCTTACAGTGATCCCATTTCTGAAGTATTACTCTTGCAAACCTCAGTGCTGTGTGAAGAAAATATTGTCTACTGCTGATTTTCTTTGTGTGTGCATGTTATTTTAGGAGTGGTGGGAAATTTCAGATTTTGCTAAGTATGAGTACCACTATCAACAACAAAATCTGGTTTAGCACGATCTGGTGGTCATACTTTTTAAATATACCCTTATCTACTTTTAATAGGTTATGCTTAGGCATGTGGCATCTTAGCATAGTTTTATTACTCCATGTGTGTATACATATATGCACTTGCAATGATGTGCAAGTGCCATGCCAAGCAAAAAGAAATGCTAGGAATACAACTAATAACCACAATTGGTATTAAGGAGATACTATATCATCTTACATTATCATTTCTGTATTAATAGGAGATTTTATTACACAGTCTATATTGAAGAGCATCTTGCATCCAGCAGCAGAAACTCATGCCAATATTACTGGTATCTTTGTATAGGGCGTACCTTTTCAGAGCAACTGTGCTCTTTGTGTTTTGAACTAAACCTAGGTTTCTCCAAGGACTTGACAGGATTTGAGCTTGTGGATGTCCTGGGTTCAGCAGTAGCAGCCTTTTTTCTCCTTCTTCGTAGCTGGCGCAGTGCTGTGTTTTTGACTCTCAGCCTGCAAACAACACTGATAACACCAATGTTTTTAGTTGCTGCTCAGTAATGTTTAGTCTGAGCAAGGACTTTCTGAGTCTCATGCTCTGCCAGGGAGGAAGGGAAGCTGGGAGGAAGTAGAGAAAGGTCACCTGACCCAAACTAATCAAAGAGGTATTCCATACCACAGCACATCATGCTCACTATATAAACTGGGGGCAGTTACCCAGAAGGGCTAGATCACTGCTCAGGTCAGGCTGGGTATCAGTTGGCAGGTGGTGAGTGGTTGTATTCTCTTCTCTTGCTGTTTCTCTTATGATTATTGGTGGCAGCAGTAGTGGTTTGTATTATACCTTAGTTACTGGCCTGTTCCTATACGAACCCATGGGAGTTACATTCTTTCAATTCTCCTCCCCATCCCTCTGGGAGTCAGGGGGAGGAAGGGGGGAAGCGAGCAAGGGCTGCATGTTTTCTGATTTACAGGCTGGGCTTAAACCACAACAGTGGCTTTGCCTCTAAGCTTTCATCTGCTAAGGATCTTATTTTCTGAAGGTTTGCCCTAGACGTCAGGCCAGGCAGAGGTTCCCAAGCAGAAGCAACACTCTGATCAGCATGGAGGAAGCCAGCAAGGATTATCATGAATGGTTGTTCCCACCTCCCCTTTGTCAGCTGCCACTACGTTACAAAGGCCCTTCCCTCTTTCTCACTGTGAGCTACTAGAAGGTCTCTGCCAGAGTAAAGATAAATTTGAATAAAAAAGACTAAAGGCCAGAGCTTCAGATTTTTTACTTTCAGTGTTTGTCACTGCCTCGCTAATTCCAATGTTAGGAATATTAATGTTAGGGCTAAGTTCTTCAAGAATGGTATTAGGTCAGATAACATGTTGCATGAGAATAGAATAGCACCTGGAATTTCTCCTTTGGGCCCTGACTCAGGTATGCTGTGCAGCTACAACTATTGCAATGCGCCATTGTGCGCTAGGAAATAGGCTAGAAATTATAAATGTAGGAAGAAGGCCAGAAAAATACCTTAGAGAGTACCAAAGCATATCCCCATTAACGAATAAATTAGAGAATCCTTTCTGAATATATGTTATTTCTTGTTAAGTTCGAAGATGTTTACACTCCTATTGATATTCCCCAGTCTTTATTTAGTTAGGTGCACCAGAGAACTACATCTGTTCTTACCATGGCTTTATAGCATTGGTGGATTACAGCCACTTTAGCAACTGAATACCAACCATACATACCTTTATACAACTCTGAAGACTCCGAGGGTGTTGGCAATCATGTAGACACAAATTTATCAGCAATTGGACACTGCCATGCATCTTTACAAGATGTTTCAGTATTCTTTAGTTTTCTCTCTTTTCTCCAGTCTTCCACAATACTATTTTTTTATCTAACATTACCACTTCTCTTTTTCTTTTAATAAAAAATTAGTTTCTTGAAAGGACCATAAAAAAAAAAAAAGATCAAAACCAAATATAAACAAAACCATAAAGCAAATTCAGTAAATGAAAACTTATTTTACAGGAAAAACAAGTCCTAAATTCAAATTAAGGGTGTAAAAATACTCTGATAAGGTTGAATCAGTTCTTTACATTAGTTTATTATTCTGGTTTGCTGTTCTTCATCAAAGCTATGTATCTGCTAATAGCCACATGTTCAGAAACTCATTCTTCTCTCTGGTCTATGGTGATTTTGGAAGAATCATGTTAAATGCTATTTGCCCATTAAGTATTTGCATTAATCTTCACCAAGATTTTCATTGGAACATACCAGCCTTGAATCCAAAGGAGATGCAACTTATATTCATACAGTGAAAGTAAACAAAAATAACCCTTTTGTGCATAATAATAATAATTATTAATCATGATTTACAAACCAGTGTTTGAGTTATAAAAGGTAACACAAAATACTTGCAACACTTTCTGGTTGCAAAGATAAACATCATCCTGTCAGCCTAGAATTTCAGTATGTCAGCATATGAAATTCCTTAAATTTACAAAATACTAATTAACAGAAACTCTAATATTCTGATTAGTGATAATCTGCTTGCATTAGATTGGTCCTTGGAAATGTCCTATCTGTGTGCAAATTTGTGTGTGGGAAGCAGGAAATCTATGATTTTTGCCCCCTAAATTTGCACACTTCCGTATTTCCTTCACATTCAAGTAAACTGAAGTCCTATGTTGACAAATAGAGGGAAGCCAAACCAGCAATTCTGGTGAAGCTACAGCTCATTAAAGATGCAAATTAAAAACCTTAACAACAGAGATTTGCTTAACCTTTTACCAGTGTACTAATCTCTAATGTGATCCTTATATAAGGTTTGGTTTATTACGAAGTTTAATAAAGACAGCACTTGAGGCATTAAAACTGAAAGTTCATTGTCAGAGATGTTACTTCAGTAACCGTTACTTAAGGATTAGTTTCAAACTTCTGTGAAAATTATCTGTTTCAATTTGGAACAGAGAAACAGGATATGTTCATAAACTGTTCTGGTCAGAATTCACAAGTGCTTGGTTGTAGAATTTAAGTTTGAGGAAAAATCTCTTATTTGCTTCTACTGGTCAAAACTGTCCTCTGTGAGGGACTCTACTACTAGTTCATCACAATAACTCCAAAGAACATGTTCTGAATGTCAGGTTACTTTTTGGATGTATCTGTTTCCTGTTTGTCTCACAAAATTTATGGAAATACCACATTAGAAAGAACTCCCCCAACTCCTCCCTCCCTCCCCCCCCCCCCCCCCCCCAAATAAAAAAAAAACAAAATCCATAGAAAACACAGTGTTTCTGGATCAGGTGCTTCTGTCCCAAATCATACAGTACTTAGCTCAAGATTTGTTTTGTTCTCACAGTTCTGCCTGATATAGGTGAAAGTGTGAATGAAATTTTTAGATGTGGATTCTCCCTTGCATGTTTTTCCTCTTTCCACCCATTAAATAAAATTCTGTTCCTTATAGCTACAGAAGAAAACCAACAAGCACTTGGAAATGTGACCTGAACTGAGATGACAGAAAATGATGTCATACTATCTGTGTTTAAAGTACAAGCCAAGGTTGCACAAAAGTGGGTATATGATTAAGCTGATCTACTATGTTTTGGCTGAAGGACTATTAATATGATTAAAGCACAGAAGCTGATATTCAGTATTTAGAGCGTAGAAGCTCTTTCACTACTTGTCTATCAGCATAATGGGAAAAGCAGCATATGGTTGGGACTAGGAAATATCTCTCTTCATATCTGATGCTAATATTCTGTTAAAATCCCTACTTCACAAGGTATGAATAACAACAACAGCTGGTCCTAGGTTTTTCTTCTGATTTTTACCACACAATTAAAAGACAATTGTTCCTAACAGTCCATACTTTTAAAAAAGATGATAAGGTATGTATGATTCTATTTTCTAAATTATTGAATTTAAACAACATAAAATAAGTTAAACCTCTGCATTCAATTTATCAGGATTTCTTTGCAGATATGCTCAGGTATGGCAGCAGTACCATATACACAGACCAAAGAAGGGCCCTCTGAACTTTGCCAGGTTTATCTTTACAGCTTCCATTGAAATTCCACTTACACAACTCTGTAATTACTTCAGCATTGCCACAGTTCAAGTAACTCAAGAGAGTACAGCTTGGAATCACTTTGTCACATGCCAAACAGCAGGCAGTAAATCTCTGACAACATAAATTAGTCACTTACTGAAATAAGGAGTAACGATTAATCCCCTCGGAGAATACCTGGCAGAATTACCCAGCCCTGCGACTGCTATTCCTCACCGACAAACACTGTACGATAATTGCCGCACATACTGCATCATCTCACATAGCCAAAGACCTAATCCTTACATACTGAAAGAAGTTAGTATATACCAAAGGTTCATCTTGATTGTATCAGGAGTGACAAAAGTCCCTGCCAATAGACTTCTGTGAAAATAACATTTTATTTGTGATTTTATTTATGTGATTTATAGGACGTGTGAGTTAAATTTTTATTTATGGGAATTATTTTCTTTTGAACAAATAAAATCATTCAGAAAGCTATAACTGTCAGGGTTGGGTTTTTTGTTTTTACAGACTTTTTCCCTAGATGTAGTATGCTATATTTTATGGTCACAATATTATTTAATTGAATTTCTGATTCCTCATTCATAAAATTCTATATTATCCAATTTTTTTATATGTACGTGTTTGTAGGGTAATTTACAGTACACAACCATAAAATACCCTGCTGTGAAGAATATGACATGTACTGATGCATTTCTGAATGTCATGGAGCTGAACCAATCTAAGAGGTAAAAACTGTTCCATTAGAAATAAAACAACTTTGTAAGCATTAATCCAGTATAAGCAACATTTTTGACCTCTATACCTTGAAGAATACAGGAAGTATACCTGTTATCATGTGCATTTTTAACTGTGCTACTCCCACCAAGACTGCAACTGCATGTTCAGAAGCTGAAGCGGTAGCATAGGAAAGAAAAGACTCATTTAAAACAGCAAACAACCTGCAATTCAGCCCACATCTTGGAATAAACCCAGCCTTTTTACAGGGCATGGATATGCCCAATCCTGCCAGTTCTCATGCACAGTGTGTGTGTGTGTGACAATCATAATCCAAAATACAATTCCACTCTCTTCATTTTGTCCAAGAAAACAGTGTTTTCTCTCCCTTGATATTAAACATACTGATCTGTATGGAGTAAAATTTCATCACTTTCTTTATTTTCATAAACTTTTCCAAAAACATTTACAGAATATTATAAATATATATAAATAGAATAAAAAATAGAATATATATTCTTTGCAGTTAAAAATAGCTGTGACACTTATGATGGTTGCAAAATAGTTTGCCTGTTGAGGGTGAGGAGAAATTCTTATGTACCTTATAGATAGTTCAATGTCAAACTCCTTAGTTAACTTGATATGCAAATGGTATGTTCAGTACATGTACAAAACCTTTTTTTCAATCAATATTTTTATTATAGAATTCCTTTCTTACTTAATAGCAATAATTATATAATTCAACTAATGATGTGAATTTCAAATTGCTTCCCATTTGAATAGAGGTTTAGCATTCCACTGTGGAAGGGAAGCTAACTCTCATGAATAGCTGAAATTCTAATTAACGCTCAGGGAATAGTTCTGCTATTTGCTCATCTCAGCTTGCTTTTTAGAACTGAGAATATTTTAATTCACCTGATATATGACTGTATTTCAGGTCCTCATTTTAAATCATGCAATCATCAATTACTTTTTTTTTTCATATTTAATGGAAACTGGGAATATCTAGGTAAATGGTTTTCTTTTTTCCAACAAAATCTTAAGTAATTTTAAATGTTATAGTTTCCAGTTAGCCATCCAATTGCACAAACCACTTAGAGTCTAGATCTTACCTGAACAGAACACAGCGGGCAGAAAAGAGAAATCTTTCACACTTACTGCACTGGCACCGAAGCTAGTAAACTTCAGACTTGTCTCTCACATTTGCCTATAAGGATACTGCAGAAAATATTCTCTACTGTGTAGCACAATAGAGGCAAGATATTACATTCTGATGACAATGGAAATTGTTTTCTCTGGCCTGCCCAGAAGGAAATGAAAATATTATCATAAAATTTTTCAGTAGTAAAATTGCTGGGGAATTTCAATTAACTAGGTTTCTATGACACTTACTGTAGAAATTTAAAGATGTGTCAAAAGTCTCATTCCATTTTTCATAATCTGTGGCAAGAGCATTAGTTCTCCAGAGCAGAAAAGTTAGACTTTTGATGCCAGTTTTCAGCATCTTCCTTATCTTAATGGAACCAAGTACATACAGAATGCAACTACAATCATAAATCTTTTTACCACCACAGACTTACTGCCATTAGCAAAAAGTCTTGACTGGGGGTCTACTGCATATTTGTCCAATAATTTGAAACTCCATTTGCTCTGCTGAGTAACATTAGGCATCAGTTGCTCTGGGACAGGTTCCATTGCCTTTGATGTTAAGTATTGCCCCATGAATGCTTTCAGCATCTGACGCACACCAAAGTGTAATCCAAGTAGAACCGGATTATTTAACTTGAAACATCTGTAGAAAGTTGTGAACAGAGGCAAAATAGCTTGTAAGAATACGAAACAGCCTATTACAAGGTAAGTAGTAGATAACTAAAAATGCAAAACATAACCAAACACTCAGACTCATTGGATTACTGAAAATCTGGTAAATACATTGTTGACTTAATATTTTATTTTGCTCTATCAAGTAATTTAAATCAGTTGATAACCTCTGAAGCTGTGCTTGTTCCTTTAGAGGTTTTTTTTAAGAGCCAGTACAAATAAAGGTTTTGTGCAAGCACTCACATTACCCAGGTCAGTTTGAACTCATTCCTTAATCTTGCCCATTTCCCGGCTGCTTATACATGAAAGAGATCTAAACTTCCAGCTTTGACTAAGCTAATGACCACATAATAAAGCATTTCTAGGAACTTTAGCTTAGTCAGAGTTCTCCATTACATATCAAACTGAGACCTTAATTTGTTCTGTTATTTTGTCTTTGCATCTGTGTTTCCATGACATTTTTAAACACTAGCATAGGATGACTGACTCTTCAGAAGATGTGAGTTAGATATGCATAGATGCCTCAGAGAACCTTTAACTGTTTTGAGTGGAAAGTCTAAATGAAAGCCTTGATCACCTTACACATATTAGAAATATTCACCTATTAAAAATATTCCTTCCTTTGCTGAGAAGCCGAAAAAAAAAAAAAAAAACAAAAAAAAAAAACAAACACAAAAAGTACACAGGGCTTTGACATTTTTCATTAAGGCAGAAGAGGATGAGTATGACTGTTGATAACTCCTACTTATTTCATGCCCTTGAAGATTCTTTCCCTGCATTTCTAATTTTGCCTGCTGCTGCAAAATAGCAAGTACCTCTCTCTCCATTCCCATGCATTAAATACAAAGCTGATTTTTCCTCTAAATTTAAAGGAGGTAAGTCCATAGGAGCTCCATTAATTTTACCCGAAATACACCAAAGTAAGTACTGATAAGGATAAAAGTAGACCTTTATAGATTCATCAGCGCAGAATATCCATGTGGGTTTTAGTCTGAAAACATAGGTTGACTGATGGCACAACAGAGTGGGTAGATGTCTGGGTCCTGTGGATCTACAGTTTCTTCTAAGACAGTAAACATGCTGTCAAATGCATAATTAGTACCTATTTTCAGAACTGGTCTTTTTTTTTAAACAGTGATACAAGTGGCAGTAAATAGTAAGCATATATTTTAGAAGAATTTAGAATTGTTAAAGATACTATGTTTCTGTTCAGATGCATGCTGTTGTAGAAACTCAGGTCACCACAAGAAAGTTAAGAACATTTGAAAACCATGTTGTATAACAGTAATTGTCAGAGTACTGCAGAATGTACTATATACCTTCATTGGCAGTTACGACTGTAGAAAGTGAAAATACTTCAACACTTTGCAGATGTAAGGTTGTGCTTTGTTAGTGGATGGAGCAGCTTCATCCACTTTGTTTACATGTTATTGCAATTACTATAGTAAAAAGGGTTTTCATTGTAATTCAGCATAAATTACTTGGACTATTGTTTTAACATGTCACTTGTTTTCCAGCTCATTGGTAATAACCTGGTAGAAAGAACTAGTAAATAAATATTTGGTAAGCAATCCTTTTCATTGCCACAATTTATAATTATAGTGCTTTCCCTCCTCAATAATTGAATATATATAATTGCTCTTCCTTTTAACTTTAATGCTAGGTTTCAAACTGGTGGACAGGAAAGTACCATAAGAGACATTATTCTAGTGTTGCTTTCCCTCCTGTACAATGATTTGAACTCAAGCAATAAAGTTAAATGGAAGAGGCACTATACTAGATTTTCAATTACAGCAGAGGCAGGGAGCCACAATTATCCCTTTCATTACTGAAATACTTCTCATAGCTACACAGGCAGAATCCCTGCTGCTGATACTTCTGCTATTCCTGTTGCTATTACTGCTGTTTTTCAATTGAAGTGCCCTTGAAAACAGATGAGGTTATTGGTCATGAAACAGAAGTTCAAATTTTGAAAAATATATATTTAAAGGAAAATAAAAGAAAAAAAAAAAAAAGAACAGGAACACAGAGACATTTGGACCTTCTTTTTTCTTATCTCTGCTGCAAAGATATGATGTCTCTCCAGATCGGTAATAAATTATCATAGTGACTACCTATGCCACTAGGTTGTCAAAGCAAATGAAATAGGAGTGTGAGCCTTGTCTGTCTTCTGACAGTACTTACATCCAGAGATATTTTGTACCAAGAATCCACTGACTGAACAACTGAGTTTATTCCATCTCTGGTGTACCCATCTTTTACCGTGTTGAAAATTACCAAGAAAAAGATTCCTTTTTTTTCTTTTTTTTTTTTTTTTAACATCTTTACATGAAGGGCATCATATTTCAAGAGCAGTTCTTTCTTTTCTCTGTCTACTTCACTTTGGAAGTGAATACCCTTCCTACCAAGCATGTCAAACTAACTGACCACTTCAAGAGTGGAAATGCAAATTACAAACGTTTGCATAGCCTTGAAAGTGGTTTACTTTAGCCTTCTGTAGACCAGCAATTCAGACCTTGCCTACCAGTCTCCCATGTAACTCAGACTTGGGTCCTGTACAAGAACTAAGGCAAAAAAATAGGAAGAAAGGGCCATAAATCATCTTTCCTTCAGTACTGGAAAAAATCATGACTTATTAATACTGATGAAGATGAAAAGAAGAGTATTAAAGCAGTAAGTGTCAAGATTCTGTTTCAGTCTGAACAAAATATGTATCAGAAAACATATGAAGTTTATATAAGAGCCAAGAAAAACTGACTAAGGGCAACAGGTAATAGATTACATAAAACAAAATATTTGTACCTGCACACTGCAGATAAAATAGCTAAAATACATTCAGCAAACTGGACACGATGATCCCTGCCCCATAGCAAGAACAAATATCATCTTCAACTAACATGAGTCTCAACACTCTTCTGTTAACAACAGGATAAAGATATGTTGCAAGGAACACATCACCTATTGACAAATCATGAGAGAACTGCAATCATCCAGAAGGCTTGCTGAAAATTTCAGTCATGAAGAAAGAGCTGCCCAATCTTCAGTATTATCTGATGAATAATGAAGTCCAGAGAAAATGTTGCTAGAGGAAGCATACTTTCCAAAATACTTCAAAAATGTCATACTTTTAACAGAAAATTATAAAAGCAAAATCTTTTGAAATACCTTATAAACCTCCTGTCATGGTTTAAGCCAGTTTGCTCACTCACTCCCCCCTTTTTCTTCTCCCAGTGCCGGGAGCATGGGGAGGAGAATCAAAAGAATGCAACTCCCACAGGTTGAAATAACAACAGTTTAGTAACTAAGGTATAACACAAATCACTACTGCTACCACCAGTAATAATACGCGAGAAATACAAGGAAAGAGAATACAATTGCTCAAGAAGCACGACCCAGCCAGTGCACCCCCCAGCTGCGAAACCCCAATGCACCATCACACCCTTAAGGGCCTCTGCCCTCCGTTTTCACATCCTGGATATGACGTGCTGTGGTATGGAATAACCTCTTTGGTCAGTTTGGGTCAGGTGTCCTGTCTCTGCTTCCTCCCAGCTCCCCCTCCTCCCTGGTAGAGCATGAGACTCAGAAAGTCCTTGGCCAGACAAAACATTACCAAGCAGTAACTGAAAACACTGGTGTTACCAGTGCTGCTCCCAGGTCCAAAATCAAAAACACAGCACTGCACCAGCAACCAAGAAGGAGAAAAATGACTGCTGCTGCTGAACCCATGTCACCTCCTCCTTCCTTCTTTCTTTCAGTCCTGGATCTTACAAAGTCAAAGGCTTTGAGAAATGTTTTTTTGTGGGTTTTGATTTTTTTTTTTCTCTTCTTGGACAAAACTGACACACACGTTGTTATGAGTGAAATAATCTGCCTCTTCAGACTCACACTGACTGCACAAGTAGAATCACATGTGGTTACATAAACATACCAGATTTTATTCATGTGATAAGTTAATTACCATCTAATTACAATTATCAGACACTTTTTTTTTCAGGGGAACTAGGATGCCAGTGACTTTCTAATGACAATTCCATAATTGCAATCATTACTTTGGGTAGTGAATGAGCCTTTTCTGACTCTTATCAGTGGAAAATATTAAGAGCCTCAAGAACACTCACGTGTCTCTGAGAAGAATAGTCTTTCTGAACTCTAAAAACATTTTTTTGATATCCTCACAATTTGCACTTTCACTGAACAACTACTCTGCAGTGGAGTGCAAGATACACTTTCTGTCACTGTGTGATGGTGTCTGATCCCAAAATTTTCCATGGCAAAATACCTGGCATTAATCAGAAATGTAGAACAAGAGGGTATTCAGACCAACCACAAAGCCAGCAGTTTTGCTACTTGTGCAAGCAACCATATATTGCATTCCCACGCAAAAGAATTCTTATGTGTAATTGAAATAACTACCTAATCATTCTGCATATGTATAATTATACAGGTTTTATGGCAAATTAAAAACTGGAGTTCTATCCTATTATATTCTCTTCCTCAAAGCCCATTCAGTGCTGTCAAATTTCAACTTTAAGTATAGTGACTATTAAATATCATTTGTTCTTTCTTCTTTTATTCTCCCACCCTCTCCTGAGAGAAGGAGAAACATTAGTACTTTTCTCTGGAAATATTTACTTTTTTTTTTTTTTATTTTGTAGTTTTAAATGCAATACTATGTATCTCAAAAAGGTTGTTCTGGTAATAGAATAAGCACAAAAAGAGCAACTGACATGATTAAGGGCATCTCACCATCTTAAATGGTGAAATAAAAACAACTGTGTATCCTTCAATTTGCAGACAAGAACAAGGCAAGATCAGGTTTTCAGATTCATTAATGGAGTGGAAAAGGTGAGCATGGAAATGTTAGTCACTGATTCTCTGATCCTAGAATTAGGGAAAACTCATTGAGGTAACCAGGAGATCAATTTAAAACAGGCGAAAGAATATATTTCTTTGTACAGGGGGTGAAATTTTCTGGACTCTCTTTTTACAGGAGATTGTGGAAGTAGATGGTATCAGCTGCTTCAAACAGAGATTAGGCAAATTCATAAATGATAGGCTTCTGACCCAGATGATGAGACTAACAGTCAGGATCATGAATCCTGTAACTGTAGAGAAGTATGAGGAAAACGAATATCAGATATTGGCCAGATTTCTGTGACTTCCCTAAATGCTATCTCTTACTGCCACTGAACTTGGTGGACTATTTCATCTTATCTTTTTCTACACCACGTTAACATGCTACATATAAGGCTTACTCTTAGTCATGCGAAAGGGATCAATTTCAGTATCTGCTTAAATACTTTTCTGACATTTATACCCAAAACAAGCATGACCAGTCAAAACTAAGGAAACTAACAATCAGCTGGGAATCATGAATGTTGCTAACTCTTGCAGTGATTTTCTAAGTGAATGCCTCTTGAATATTTAGAAATAAATGGGCTGGTACAGGCAATTGGTATTCAAGTCTTCCTATGAACAATCCAGGAAAAAGGCATTAAGAAATGCAAGAAATATGGCTGTATTTTATGCATTAGTCAAACATTCACTTCTGTAACTCATGTTGTTTAGTATATTCTACACATTTATGAGTTGAAATAGCATCCATGGATGCATTTCTTTATATACAAAAGGACAAACCATAAATCCAAAGATAAAGCATAAGGTGGGCATATTAAAATGCTTTTCTTCATTTTAAAGCAAACAAAAAAGAAATGAAAACAACAAATATACTTGACTGCAGATCAGAAAATACTGCAAATTGCATGCCATTTCAAGATGTTCTTTTTTTCCCTCATTATGCATATGTTTAGTAGATGTACTGAGATTTACTATTTATATGTTAAATACAAATGTAAACTGAAAAAATAGAGCACCATCTTACAGTTGCTTTCATAAATACTATTTAAGACGAAAAATATATACTAGAAAAAAAATCTCACCTAAGATTCCTTTTCCAAATAAATCCCTCTTTTCACATTCACTACATCTAGTCTCCCATTCTTTGAAAGTTTTTTTGCAGAGAGTACGTCTCCTCCTTTGAAGACTTCAAGCAGTGTCCTTGTCCCCACCCTGTATTAGCAGAAGCATTGATATCTTCAGCACATGCTGACATTGCTTTCCATCCTTCTCTGCTTTTCCTCCAGGATTTTAGTTTATCCCAAGTTCTCCTGCCCCTGTAGCTATTACCTACCACACTGAGTCACTGCAGAGCTGGAGAAAGATGCAAATGAGTCTTTGTGCCAGCTGCCTCTTATCAGCTCAGCCGAAGTAAGGCTGAATGCCAGGAAAACAAGAAACAGGAGGCAGGCAGGATAAAAGACTGAATGTATGGGCAGAATACTAAATATCTGCAGCCAAGAATGAAAAGAGAAACTGCTACTGCCTACACTATCTTCATTTTTTCTTACCACATTTTCTCATAGCAACTTGGTTTTTTTTTCTTTCTTTTTTTTTTTTAATTTACATCCAGTGTAAATGGATAAGCCAAGAACTGATGCTGCTGTGTAACACTACAGTAACCAAGTGATTAATTGCTTTTTTTTTCCTTTCCTACTACTAACCATAGGTCAAGAAAAAAAATACTCAAATTTGTGATGAAGGGTAGCTTGTTATATTATTCGGGAGCGAAACTAAACAGCCCACAGTTTATGGACAGTAATTCAAATACCTTTTTCTCAAAAGCAATGATACAAGTATCTTTTCACCTTTTTGCAACCTCTTCAGTGTTCTAAGTGTATAGACTGAAAAGTCTGTGGACAGAATATGCTCTTAATTTTGAACAAACTGAATTCAGGTTGAATTAAAACTTGAATGAAACTCAGTTTCTCTACGGAATGTAATTCAGGGTAAAAGAGCTCCTGCAATCTTAGATTCTTTATGCTGTTCACAGGAGCAAGGATCCGTAACATAAATTATACTGCAAGGATCCATTCTTGGAGTTAACAATTCCATTTAATCAGAAATTTTATTGCATGATCTTTCTCATAAGCCTCTTCTTTTTCCCTGAATGGAACTTCTAACACTGACAGTGGATCACACCACTCACAGCATTCAACTGTTTACACAAAACCCAATTCAAAAAGACTTCAGCAGCAGTCGTATATGTACACATGTGAGGCCTGCTGTAGGAGATACATGAAATATACATTTATTTAAATAGAAGCAGAATGTTTTAAAAGTGATTTTGTATATTTATGAGAATGTATTTCAAAGCGAAACTCACCTGTTATTTATATATAATTAAAAAAAAAAACAACAGAATTTAAATGAGCAAGGATAGATTAAAAAGTTTTGTTCAGAAGTATACTTGATAACAATAAATGTGTATCAGGCAAAATTAAATATAAGCCAAATCAATACGGAAAGCAATGCAAGAGGTGCTTCCAAGCAGCTTCATATCAATAGAACTCTGATCCTGTAAAACAACACTATAAAGACAAGTAAATATATCCTTTGCAGGGATTCATTGTCAGCAATTTATAGAATAGCACCTAGAAATCTAGAAAACTGGAGAGAAATTATTGATGTTATATAACTTGTAAAACTATTTTCTGAAAGATTAGTTTTCAGTCTCTTCCAAAATAATTAACATTTTATATGTCTTTACATAGTTTACTAACTTAAAAACAGTGTGAAAATTTAAGTGACTAATTTTTATTCCCTACTTGGTAATGATTCATCATCAGGATGTAATAGAGAAAAACCTTCATCTTTCCCTGGAGACTCATTGCTCTTTGCACTTGCAGTTATCAGTATACCGAACTTCTTAATTACAGAAGTGTGCAGGACGTGGTGTTTAGAAATAAAAGGATTTGTGCCATCTGTGACATGGAGAGTTAGTATGTCAATTCCATAAGATAAAGTAAAAAGCTCCAAGAAAAGTAAAAGTAGAAGAGGAAAAGAATATGTGTGTCCCCTGTTTCCGGGGAAGTGGTTTAATCACCGTCCCTGGAAGTGCACAAAAACTATGTAGATAAGGGCCTCAGTGATACGACTCAGTGGTGGACTTTGCAATCCCGTAGTAATGGTTGGACATCATGATCTTAAAGTTCTTTTCTAACCTCACTGATTCTAAGATTTTAGTAAAACCTCTTGCCTTCACTTTCCAAATAATAAAATGCTAAAGGGTGAGATATATCACACAGTTCTTACGCTGATAGCTTTCAGATATTTCTGAGACTTTTCTGATCATGAAATATTATGGACATGGACATAATACTTATAGACTGTTTTGGTGGGCAACTACTATGCCTGGAATTCAACAGCATTTTTGTATCATTTCCACTTTAAAAGGGCTCTCTTATCCTCAGCATCAGTTCTGATATTATCTTTTTGTTCCTGGCACACACGTGACACCCAGCTTATGAACCTGCCTGGATCATTTGTGCACAGTTCCTGTAACAGCAAAATGTTCACTGAAGTAGATGGCTTAGCTTTCTAGAGTTTTCAAACCTCTATGTCCTTCTTATCCAGTGTAACTACAGTGAAATAGGACAAAGATTTCCTACTTACTCCATAGCTTCAAAAGCCAGCTTAAAGAATCACTAAAGTGTAACCTGCCGATCTGCACGCAGCCTACAACAACTCTAACATGGGAGATTGCTCTGGCGTCACACTGCAAGCCCTCTTCTTGTGGCTCTAGCATTACAGTGGCAAAAATTACCATCTGGAAACAACTGTGCAGCAAGTCTGGTCCATGCAACCAAACTTATAGAGTGTATCTGCATTAAGGACTGGTCTAAGGCAAAGACAGAAGGCACTGTGTTTTATTTACTATGAAAAAAATAGTAAATAAAACCATTTCTTTATGGTTACACTTGTTCCAGCTGCCAGTCCAGGGCATGCTCTCAGCATAAAGATCTGGCTACTGGGGGACCCTGCACCCACGCTGTAAGCAGGGTGCTCTTGAATGCACCCCTTTGTGCAACTTAAGCCTTGATCCCTGCAGGACAGAAACTGCTTTGAGGTCTCAGTGATCTTCTAGGTAGCATAGTGCAAGGCGCTGGCAAAATCACACCAAGCAGATCCCCACTAGGACACTGACCTTGTAATGTAGATGCACCTGTCACAGACTTCGTATTTGCCTCCTACTGTCTGTGAAAGGAATACACTATGGGATAAGGAAAAGAGCACGGAAGACGAAGCCTTGCCATTGTTACTGGAAAACCCAAGAAGCCACTACAACTTCACCACCTTCAGTTAGGACCAGAGCTTTGACACAGGGGAATGGAGCACCTCCTGTATGAAGACAGAATGAGAAAGTTGGAGATGATCAGCCTGGGGAAGACAAGGCTGCATGGAGGCCTCATAGCAGCCTTCCAGTATCTGAAGGGGCCCTGTAGGGATGCTGGAGAGGGACTTTTCATTAAGGACTGTAGTGATAGGACAAGGGGTAATGGGCTCAAACTTAAACCGGGGAAGTTTAGATTGGATATGAGGAAGAAATTCTTTCCTGTAAGAGTGATGAGGCACTGGAATGGGTTGCCCAGGGAAGTTGTGAATGCTCCATTGCTGGTGTTGTTCAAGGCCAGGTTGGACAGAGCCTTGGGTGAAATGGTTTAGCGCGATGTGTTCCTGCCCATGGCAGGGGGGTTGGAACTAGATGATCTTAAGGTTCTTTCCACCCCTAACTATTCTATGATTCCATGATTCTATGACTCAGGCCACTGATCAATACTCTGTAACCTTCAACAAGCTTCTGAAGAGATGTGAGTTGAAGACATCTGTATCCTGGCCGAAGTCCTTTCAGATTCAGGACTAAAATAAAGGTGGGAGTGGTTTGTTTGAAAGGTAAAGATAGCAGTTCCCCCACAAATAATTTGCTTCCATGCAGAACACAGAAGATCTTCAAAAAGATCTTAAACTTGGTTAAAAAATAAGTTATTTAAAGCAAAAAATTAGTGCTCCAAATATGAAAACTGATCGGAGACTAGAAACATAACCTATTTTGCCTTTACATGCAATTGCACAGTGTCTGTTACTTTCAATGCAATGGAAGTTAAATATCACTAAGGGAATTCTATAGTCTAATCATGGGAAAGTTCTTAGCTTTTAAAAATGCCTGTTCCTCCCAACAGAGTGTATTTAAATACCTGCTTAATGTATATCACAGCATATTCTGAAGAATTTCTTTAGAGAAATTAACGAATTAGTCTGGAAAGGAAAAGAAAAAAGAATTTTCAGCCTATTTTGAAAAACAAAGAAACAGGGAATTAGTGCAAGCTAGTCATGTAATTTTGAAAAATTCTAAACTTCTCCACTTGGAATTAAAACCTCTGCTTTTACCTGTTTCTTGTTGATACAAAGAGATCAGTCTGACAATACTTTAATTTTAAGGATATTGTTCAATGTGGCAGTTTTTACCTAATGGTAAAAATTAGAAGATTACTTTACAACCACATCCATTTAATGTATTTATTATATTCACTGTATTCAAACTGAGAATTAGTGTCAATTATGATTATATTTTTGGGAAAATATTTTTTCCAAAATCATATTTCTAATTTCCAAACCAAAATGGATTTTGCAATGACCTTTTAGAGGAACTTTTGATTATTACTATACAAGATGAAGCTCTGATATTTAGAAAAATATGTGCATCATAGACATAATGTAAGCACCGACAGCAAAATATTAGACTTAGTATTCATTCATACAACACCTTTTTAATGGTACCTTGTGAATATTAAATGGAAACTTTAATAATTTTTTTCTGAAATACCAATTCTAAAATTGTTTATCTTCCTAAATTGAAACACAAAAGCCCACACACACTGAAGCACAATTAAATCCTGAAATCTCCTTTAGGGAACTGATGTATAAGGAATGATTAATTTATCATAGCTTACAGTTACACTCAACTTGTCTAGCTATTCCCATCATGCTTTCTTTGCATTACCTTCTTTAATGGTTTTGGAATAAAATATGCTATACCATTACTATAAACATCATCTCACCAGCAGCTGTTGCCCATTTCTCAGGCTCCTACTTAATACTGTACGGCATTTTGAATAAATGAAAATCTATTGATGTCTTTAAGAACCTTGGTATTGACTCTCATGATTAAAAAACCCAAAACAAAGAACAGACGTATAAAGGAAAAAAAAAAAAAGTAATGTAGCTAATTTTAAAGGTCCACCCACAGACTTTCTGCAACAGATTCTGAATAGCTGTCAATCCCTTCTTTTATTTGACATGTAAGTTCACTGGAAGAGCTTTGCAGATGCAAATGTCTGTGATATCAGTAACACATAACTGGCACCCAGCTATGTAGTTTTTTTATTACTGACAACTTTGCTGTTTGATTTTGTTCAAGCCTGAAGGAAACCTGAGTTTAAATCAAAGAGATACATATTTTACTAAAATAAACAATAACTAGCTATTATTTAAGAAGAAAAAAATAGATCACAAAGGTAGAATTTATAGCTGATTCTTTGTTTAGGGAGATAGTACTCAAATAGATTAATTTCTGCCTCTAAACACCCAGTAACACTAATCATGCTGATCAAAATATATAATAAAAACAACCATCTACAGAAGAACGTTTTTATCCAAAACTCTTGCTTTTCTTGAATTTTCAATATCAAAGTATATCCTGATTTGAACTAACCACTCATGCCTATGAATTCTGCAAATGACCTGGCAAACATAAAGCTCACCATGATGACTTCAAAGAGCATGACTACATTGTTATTTCTGAATTTGAAACCTAAGCCAGATATTTGAAAAATCTATTGTGATTTTATGATATTTTAAACATGGATCTGTTGTTCTGAACTTTCTAGTCACATCCTTCAGAAGAAGAAAAGTCAACCCTATGATATTTCTAGGTTAGATGTACACAAAAGTCATTTTTAGCTTCACTTAGACTACAACATGTCAGCAGCAGCCTCTCTCATAAGACCACCCTGGCGTAGTGTGGGAGAAAGCCAAGTTTTGCTGTCAGTTTTTTGCAGACATACTCACACAATACTACACTCAGAAATTGTTTCAATAATATATTAAACCTGAACCACTTGCCCCTCCTGGAGACCTTTTTTCTTAAGCTAATAATTATTGCAATGATACAATGCTGGCATGCTTTGAACCAGCGTGGGAAAAATCGTGTTTATAAAAAAAATAATAAAATAAAATAAAATAAAATAAAATAAAATAAAATGAAATAAAATACAAAAAATAAAAGAAAAATTCTGATAGTTGAATATTTTATTAATGAAAAAAGTTATGAAAACCTATGTAAACTATTGTAAACTATGCAACATTAGAAATAAATAGAAGTCTGAATACCCAATAGTCCTACCATTACAGTTCTTACTCCAGGTAAAACATATGCTAAGTTATGTCTCCGCTGTACGTAGTTGTCATTGTTTAAGCCCCCCACCCACGTAGTTTTCTCACTCACTCACTCCCCCCTCTTTCTTCCCCCAGTCCCGGGGGAATGGGGAGGAGAATCAAAAGAATGCAACTCCCACAGGTTAAGATAAGAACAGTTTAGTAACTAAGGTATAACACAAATCACTACTGCTACCACCAGTAATAATACAAGAGAAATACAAGGAAAGAGAATACAACTGCTCACCAAGCCCGACCCAGCCAGAGCACCCCCACCAGTGAGCCCCCCAGTGCTCCACCACACCCTTCCGGATCTCTGTCCTCCGTTTTCACATCCCGGACATGACGTGCTGTGGTATGGAATAACCTCTTTGGTCAGTTTGGGTCAGGTGTCCTATCTCCGCTTCCTCACGGCTTCGCCTCCTCCCTGGCAGAGCATGAGACTCAGAAAGTCCTTGGCCAGACCAAAACATTACCAAGCAGTAAATGAAAACACTGGTGTCATCAGCGCTGTTCCCAGGTCCAAAATCAAAAAACACAGCGCTGCACCAGCAACCAAGAAGGAGAAAAATTACTGCTGCTTCTGAACCCATGGCAGTATCCACCCCTTATTCCATACCATTCACGTCATGCTCAGATCCCACATTTTCAATATACCATCACATATATATATATACATACACACACACACACACACAGGGAGAGAGAACATCCCTTAGTGCATGGACCAATCCCTATAAAGCTTCTGAGTCCATCCAGTTCATGATGTCAGGCTCCATCTCCTGTAACAGTCTTTCAGAGCAGGGAAAACTGTGTGCAGTACTCACACTCGTGAATAATCTAGGCAATAGTGTCCATTGCTAAGTCCACCCCTCGATCATGAGTCCATCTGTATGCTGCATATCTGCCCTGATGGCCTTAGGTGCCATGGGCCCACCACGCTCAAAATAATTCACCCTTATGTTGCCAATCTAAGTCCATCTGAGCCACTTCTTTTTAGCCGCTTGTCATTGGGGGCTCCATACAGCTGCCTTCCATCTCTGATGCTTCCAAAGCACAGGAGGGGTCCAGTGGACTAGATACTCGCACTCGTGCACACTGTACACACACCCTGCGACTCATGACTGCTCAGCTTTGGGGAAAATCTCTTGGTCATCCTAGATAGTAGTAGTCTAACCCAAGACAAGACTCACACCCCACTCTGCTTAACTCTTGGGATCAGACAAAATGGTTGTGGGTAAAACACACTCTGAATGCATGCCAACATGGTGATCCCCATCAGAATCAGCAGGCAGGTCTCAGGGGTGCTGAAAGTCCCTTCAAAACCATCAGAGCTCTCAAATGAAGCTGCTGTACTTGTCCCTGGGGCTGGTGTAGCTGCTGTGCTTGCAGGCTCTCTCACCACCAGCTACTCTTTGTCTGAGTCCAGATCTTCCTCCTCTGCCTTGCTGGGAAGTGCTGTATGGTCTCCTGCATCCTCCTGGGGCTCGGGCTCTTGGGGCTCTGTGGGGGACTGCTGCGGAATGCTCTCTGTTGCCGCGGGGCTGGGGGCGGCCGCCGCCTGCCCCCCCCATTCTCAGTGGCCACGGGGCTTGGCTCGGCCTCGGGGTCTCGGCTTCTCCACCGCCACCCCCTGCTTGGTGGCAGGGCTCACCCCCTCTGCCACCTCCTTCATGGTGTCCTGGTCCCGGGGGCAGCTCTCCTGGGCCGTTTCGGCCACCGTCGGCTCCCGGGGCCACGCCGCCTCAGCTTCCCCTCGTCCCTTCTGGAGCTCGCCCGTATTACAAGCCATTTCAATAAAGTACAATGTAACAAGAACCTTAACCCAAAACCCAGATGTGAAAAATATTAGGATAAGAAATACCGGCTGTAAGTAAAGTATCATATGCTGAACCTGTGAGAACCAGAGCAACAACTTTGAGAGCCAATACATCGGCATTTCTATGAGTGGCTATTAATCCTGTCTTATCTCAACCCTTCGTGCCCCACATTGGGTGCCAAAAACAACTGTCATATTTTAAGCCCCCCACCCACGTAGTTTTCTCACTCACTCACTCCCCCTCTTTCTTCCCCCAGTCCCGGGGGAATGGGGAGGAGAATCAAAAGAATGCAACTCCCACAGGTTGAGATAACAACAGTTTAGTAACTAAGGTATAACACAAATCACTACTGCTACCACCAATAATAATAATGACAGAGAGGTACAAAGAAAGAGAATACAACTGCTCACCAAGCCCGACCCAGCCAGTGCACCCCCCAGCAGCGAACTCCCCAGTGCACCACCACACCCTTCCGGCTCTCTGTTCTCCATTTTCGCATCCTGGACATGACGTGCTGTGGTATGGAATAACCTCTGATCAGTTTGGGTCAGGTGTCCTGTCTCTGCTTCCTCCCAGCTCCCCCTCCTCTCTGGCAGAGCATGAGACTCAGAAAGTCCTTGGCCAGACAAAACACTACCAAGCAGTAACTGAAAACTCTGGTGTTATCAGCACTGTTCCCAGGCCCAAAATCAAAAACACAGAGCTGCATCAGCTAGGAAGAAGGAGAAAAATTACTGCTGTTGCTGAACCCTTGAGAATAGTACAGAAGAGAAACAAGGATGTGGGTTTCCTACCTCAATACCTTCACCATTTTGTATCACCTGATTGCTTTGTTTTCTCTGGAAAAGAAAGAATTCCAACCTCACATGTGTATTCTTCCTATTACATGAGGATGGATATTTTTAATTAAAATATTTAATCAGAAATGTGTTAGCTGCTGTGAACGTTATCTAGAAGGGCAATAACTGGTTTTAAATTCCATTTTGTGAACAAAACCAGATGATATGTTGCTTAGATATGCATTGCATGGAACCCGCTATTACAAATGAACAAGGAATACAAGAACATTCACTAATAATTCTATTATTCTAACATTAAGACACTGTTGTAAGGCCGTAGCCTGTATGGTTCCTTTCTCCATTACTGTGGACTGTTAACTCAGCACATATCAGATATGATCTGCAACTTCTGCCTCAACAAGTTTACAGTTCTGTGCTAGTTTTGGTGCTTTGCTACTCTGTTCCTTCTTTTTTTGTTTCCTATGATAATTTACAAAACAACGGTGGAGACCATCATAAATTTTGTGAATTTATTTTGAAATCTAAAGTTCATTTTCAATAATTTGTGGAGCTCTGTAACATGGTCTACTGTGTCTGAACACTGAAATTGCATATGATCACGCTGTCCTTCATTTTTTGCAAATAAGGGAGCAAGCATAGTTGGACATAAAGCTACTTTATGTTCATTTGGTCCAACAGTTGTAGCAAAAGGACTGGGCAGGACCACAAAAATTGTTCATTTGCTTCTCTACTCAGGAAACAGAAATAATGTAACCTGACATCTCTTTAATTGCTGAGCTTGAAAGGTGGCCACTGAATATCAAACACATGCTAAGAACTACTGACAACCGATTCTGAAAATAAAAAAAAAAAATCAATACAATTTTCTGATAACACATTCAAGTAAGCCTCTTGCCTACTCATTCTACACATAATGGAATGAAATAAAAGGTTTCATTCCTTACTCTCCACAGCTTGTGACTACTCCTTACACCTCTCCAGTTGTGCTGAGATCGAGCTAGTTTTGGAGTCTTGTAATATACTTAAGTGACTGTATAGACAAAAAGCTTTGGGGAAGCTCTCATACTTCTGGCCCAAAATGAACCCAATTGCAAGGTCCAGTCAAGCACCCCTGCCTGCTAGGACTGCTGAAATACACAGTAGGAAGTTTCTATCTTACTTATCCTTTAGGCCAAGGAATTAACCTACAGTAGCAGATATTTATTTGTGTAAAACCTCTATACCTGCAGAGAAAATGTTGCCAGAAGGTTTTAAACAGCACTTTCAATTTTCTCTCTCCAACTCAGAAGCTTCAATGGGCTTCTTAAAAAAAAAATAAATAAAAAAAATAAAAAAAAAAAAGAAATAAAAAAAAAGAGGCAAAGCATACTTTTTTTCCTAAAACTGTATTTTCTGTTACTAATCAAGCTGAGTCCTTCAAAGTATTTTCTCACCTTATCTCCTAAACCAGTTTCTAAGCCCTTACAACTGATGTTCAGTGTAGCATACAGAAATAACCTAGCTTTCATATCAGTTTTTTCTTCACTTAACTCTGTACACTGGTCTTCTTTGAATCTTCAGGACTTGTTCCTATCAGTGAATACCTGTAAGAATTCCTTTTAAAACTTTTCCAATATTATATATATATTTTATGTTTCTGTTTTAAGGAATGCAACAGTTTATTATGGCTATACTCTATAGTCAATTAGCAATTTTCCTATAGCCTATAAAATATAACACAGGGACTTTGAGCCCACACTATTTATAACTCTACATAATTACCCTTCACCCTTCAATACTTCATGGTATATTCTCTGTCTCCCTCTTCAGTCTACTTTTTTTTTCCTCATCCTCATAACACAACATCAGTATTTTACAAATGCAGAAAAAGATTCCACTGGCAAAAGAAAGCCATTCCCTGCCAGCTCAAGCTCAAACACTTTAAAGCTGTTAATATTTCTTTTTATTACAACCATATATCCAATATAGCTTTGAAAGAGTCATCTGGATTCAGAACAAAAACAAGCAACAAGAAGTTAAATAGGTTCAAATAAGTATTCACATTTTGCATGCTTATCTAAATAAAACCTCCAAAGCCTTTCAAGTTTGCTCAGTATAGACTTCACTCCAGCTTGTAAGCTATTTCCTAAAAAGGTCTTTAAGATTGCTTAAGATCATTTTGGTCATTCAAGAAGTTCTGTATAGTGGAATAAAATAAAAATAAAATCTGAGACTGACACACGCAGAAGCCTATTTATGTATTCAGTAATTCTTATTCCAGTCAATTATTCTCACACTAACTCAGATCTGTCAAAATCTGTAATTTTTTGCATAGTTTATCAACTGACATATTTTCTTTTGATTTCTCATCTTACGTACATTTATGTACTATTTCAGTCTTCCATAAACTGACTTCAGAGTAATAGCTGTCTTTGCAAAACATGTCATTCATTTTCTGATTTCTTACTAAGATAAAAGATGACTTTATCATCTGTCTTCACTGCAAGTTTCCTTTATTTCAGCTGTTTATATTTTGTGATTTTGGAGAGTGGGGATTGGAGCCCTCATGCTGCTTTTTCTCAGTTATCTTGCTTGTGACATGGACATTCACTGAAAGCAAGTGAATTATTTTTTTCATTATTATAAATTTCATTGAATTCCTCTGTGAATAATATTAACACACCTCAGTCTCTTAATGAGCCTCTGAGATGAATCCATGCTATTGGTTCTGCCTAGGGATCAGAGAAATCTGGAGCAAAAGTTAAAGATCCTTTGCTACAGTTGAAACTTTATTTATTTTTAAAACTTTATTTATTTTTAAAACTTAGTGGGGAAACTCACAGTACCTTACAAGATATTGTCAGGAAAATGGAACCAGGCTTTTCACAGTGGATCATGGCAGGAGGAAAGGAGTTTAAAAAGAAACAAGAGAGGTTGTGACTAGATATAAGAAAGAAAAAAATTGTCACGAGGAGAATCACTTTAAGAACAGGTTGTGGGACTGAGGGGTTGCACAGTCTTCATCCTTGAAATTTTTTAATACCTAACTGGATAAAACCTTTAACAATGCTAGAATACAGGACATTATACAGATTCCTAAATACCACATGTTCATAATGATAGCAATCTGAATCAATAATGAAAAAAAATCCTGGCTAATTTGAGAAGTAGTCTTGATTTAACTGTCACAGGCTTCATTACTTCTACCTTGATTAATTCTTGGAACACTCTAAAAGGCTTTTCAGAATTTCCAAAGCTCCTTTTATTCCCGAAATTACACCTTGGACTAGAGCCCTCAATGAAGGACCGACTTACTTTTTAAAACTTTCTGAGAAAACAGATAAACAAACCAAACCTCACTCTTTCAACTGGAGCCCAGGACACAGAATTTTGCGGCAAGCTTTAGTGTATCTGCTTCCACTGATTTTTTTTCAGATTTAGTTATTATTCAACTAGTTCTTGCAAAGTTAATAAATCACAGGCATTAAGGATGCCTGAGACACCATAGGTGTCTACAGCCTGAGTAAGTAGACAGAGAGGCTGAGAGAGCTAGAACATTGTTTAGTCTAGAGAAGGTTCAGTGAAGAACTCGTCAATGTGTAAAAGATTCTGGTGGGAGGATGTAAAAAAGACAGAGACAGGCTCTTTTCAGGGGTGCTCAGTGACAGGGCAAGAGGCAGTAGCACAAAGTGTAACAAAGGAGATTAGGTCTGAACAACAGAAAATATGTTTTTACTGTTATGGTGCCTAAGCACTGCCACAGGTTTCCAGAGAGATTGTGGTGTCTTCATCCCTGGGATATTCAAAAGCTCTCTGGTCATGGTCCTAGGCAACTGGCTTTAGGTGGCTTTGCTTGAGTGGTTAGACAAGATGAACTCCAAAGTTGCCTTCCAACCTTAGCCATTTTGTGATTCTGTGGTTCTATAGTTACAAATCTTGTACAGCAAATAAAAGAATTCTGAGAGATAAAGGTAGACTCTTCCATGTGGGTAGAAACATCTTGTTATTCCCCATTTTCCTGCTTACTACTTTAGACAGCTTTTATTAAGCACAGAATAGAATCAGCTAAGTAAGTTGGAAAAGACCTTTAAGATCATCAAGTCCAACCATTACCCCAGGACTGTAAAGATCACCACTAAACCATGTCATTGGGGGCCTCATCTACATATTTTTTGAACACTTCTAGGGATGGTGATTCCACCACTTCCCTGGGAAACCTATTCCAATGCCTTACTAGCCTTTCAGTGAAGAAATTTTTCCTCATATCCAGTCTAAAATGAGGGAATTCCTTATGAGAGAGTTCTTTTGTCAATCCCATTCTTAAAATTCCTGTCTCCCTGTATCATGTATCAAGACTATAGTATCCATGAGGAGCTACATATTTAAAAGTGCCTTTTTGAGATCTTCTCTTTGTTTGACCATATTGTTTGTCTTCATTTACCACCTTCCTAATTTTATTTTAAAAAATATTTCCTATTGGGAATTGATTTTAAATCCATTTTCCTGAAGCCACAGCTCATTTGGAATCCTCTTCCTTTATTTGGTTTGTAAATCCAAAAGGTTAGGTTACCTCAAATTAATTTTTTTGGCAAAAAATATAGATAAATGGAGACCAGAAACTACCGGCATTTCTGGATACAGAAGGATAACTCTGACCCAGAGAGTCAAGCCATTATTCTGACTAAAGAGAGTTCTACTCTATCACTAATTTCTGCAATAAGAGTCACATTCCTTGTCACTCCTCAAGCTTTACCTTTACACAGATGCTCAATGAGGTAACAGTGAAGTGAAAATATGACCTTAGGAGTGAGGGATGAGCTCTTCACCTTGGTGTTTCTGTAGCTGTTACAAAGTAAAATGACCCAAGGCCATTGTTCAATGAGGCAGTTAATTGCACTGACTTTAAGGTTACTCAAATAGCTCACATTTCTTTGTTCAGCTGTTTGTATGAAAGTAAATGATGATTTACTCTCATCAAAATAACCAAAGTGACAGTACAGAAGATTACAGAAGACATTTCTATAAAAACTGCAAAAAATATTGGTTATCTCTGTGAGAATTAGGGTAGGAGACCCGTTTTCCCCAGCTTCTCCTTCAATTATAGCATTATTTTCACTCAGTTTCAGCTCCTGTCATTATCACCATCACATTAGCAATAGTAATAAAACTAATTTGGTGCAAATAAAATATGGATATGTAAGAATTTATCATTATCATGAACTTGGTTTTATCATCAGCAATAGTAACTTGGTAAGAAAATTAAAAGGCAAGGGTGACTCAGTAAAAAACAAAATGCATTATTTCAGTTAATGTTTCAAAAGAAACCATTTTAGTTTGTGTGAAGTAGCTTGTTAAAATCTCTCTACTATAATTATTAAGAAAGATAACCAATACAAGTACTTATATGTTTGTTTCCTAAGATATGAAAGAGCTATTGAATAGAGAGAGGTTTTGACAAAACTTAGGCAATTCTCTCTAGAGAAAGAAAAAATGGAAGGATACTGCAGAAAAATACCAGTTTTATAAGTTTTGGTTATTAAGCAAATGGAGGCACTTTCTCTATCTGCAAAACCTAGGTAAAACAAACAAACAAACAAAGATAAAATCAGTACTTGAAGTACCAAGGGCAGTCTAACAGGCTCTTTTCATAAACTGCCACATAACACTAGCATATATACGGTACACAGAAAAAATACAGACACAAAGACATTCTGTTCACCTCCTCTTATCAGTACTGTTGTCACAGAATAACTGTTTGCCTGTTCACTTCTGCAGTAGGAATTCATGTGCATCTGAGAATGTAATGTGGTTGTCAAAATGACAACAATCTTGTGTTAGGTGCTTCAACATCTGAACAAAGAGCAAGCGGAAAATGTGTAAAACATGTTTAAAAAAAAAAAAAAAAACCAAACCAAAAAAACACCCCTTTGGATGTTAAAGTAAAATTCCCTCAGGATTTTAAAGAATAGCAAGGGGCCAGTAAAGGACAAACCCTGGTGTTACAATGGTTTTGAATATATATCAGTAACATCAGACATGATCTGTTGACTTGAATTTGATTTTGCAGCCTACATGCCCACCAAATAATTTCCATTTTGAACTAATATTAAATGAGACACTTGCTCCAAAGTGACAGTGCCTACTGCAAAGTGTTTCCTTATCAGAGATACTGGTCCAAATCTTCAACAGGCATAAATTGAAATAGTTCCAATTTAGTCAGTGGAAGTCTACCAATAATACTGATACTGCTTGCCCACCATCTTTGTTTTATCACCCCACCCTATCTTTAGGCAGAGAATTTTTGTTTCTTTAGTTGTTATTTTCTTTTAGATTTTTTTGTTCCTTTTTTTTTTTGTTGTTGTTTTGTTTTAATTTTTGTGGGGTTTTGTTGGGATTTTTTTTCAGAAAGATTTATAGATTTGTCTCTGTATTTCTCCCAACAGATATTTAATTCTGAGTGTTGGGGTATATGCCAAAGATTGCTCTAAATTGCTTAAACAAATGTCAACTGCAAAGACGCTAAACTTTGAAGCAAGGCATCCAAATGAAGAAAATTCTGTAAAGTTGGAAATATGGGACAGCAGTTTTCTTACTGACACAACACAAGTACACAACTGATAGCTTGTTAGTAAGAAGTCTCAATCCACCTGCTGTAGGTCTTCTGCCAACTCTGAACTATAATGGCAGGAAGAGTCATTATAATCTCAGCTAAATGATGATTGCTCTTTTGGGCCAATACAATACCAAGTAACATTAGGTTTTGGCAAGTAGCAATTTGTCAGCTACTAAGCCTGGGTAGGATGCTGGGAACAGGAAGAAAATGGATTTAGAATAGTTTTGTTGCTGTACTTTTCAAGTTTCTCAGCAAGATATGAAAACAGTAGGTGATTACAGCTTCCATATTATTTATTCAATTCATTAATCACTTTGCATCCTACAACACAAGGGGAAGTCTGGTTTTAAAAAATTACTTCCATTTTCTGTCTTTCAAAATGCCTGTGCCTAAATGTTAGAGAAGTGTTCTCTAGGCCTGGGCCAAATGTTTTCCTCATGCAACTTCATTGATATCATACAAAATCTCCTTCTCACTGCAGGAGGAATGTCATCCAAGTAATTAAATATAGCACTTGGGAATGGAAGGGATAGTAAAATGAAATCTGCAGCAGTTCCCCTAGTAGTGCAGCAGGCTATATTACCTCAACCTATTATCATAGCACCTACAGTGATTTTTATACTGTGGCCAAAATGAACCATAATGCACAAAACTCACTAACAAAGGATTTCCGTTCTGTCAAAAGACCAAGTGTCATGGGTTCAGCAACAGCAGTCATTTTTCTCCTTCTTGGTAGCTGGTACAGCACTGTGTTTTTGATTTTGGGCCTGGGAAAAAGCGTTGACAGCACCAGTGTTTTCAGTTACTGCTTGGTAATGTTTTGGTCTGGCCAAGGACTTTCTGACTCTCATGCTTTGCCAGGGAGGAGGGGAAGCTGGGAGGAAGCAGAGATAGGACACCTGACCCAAACTGACCAAAGAGGTTATTCCATACCACAGCATGTCATGCCCAGAATGTAAAAACAAAGGGCAGAGACCCAGAAGGGTGGGGGTGCACTGAGGGGGTGCACTGCGTGGTTGGGCTTGATATTGGGTGATGAGCAGTTGTATTCTTTTTCCTTGTATTTCTCTTTTATTATTGGCGGTAGCAGTAATGGTTTGTGTTATACCTTAGTTACTGAACTGTTCTTATCTCAACCTGTGGGAGTTGCATTCTTTCGATTCTCATCCCCATCTCCCCGGGACTGGGGGAAGAAAGAGGGGTAAATGGGTGAGTGAGAAGACTGTGTGTCTTAGAGGCTTACACCACGACACTAAGCTATTCCATTTTGATTATATACCACTAAAATGGATGGAAAGGGAAGGAAATTAATTGCAAAGGATGAGGTGAAAAACACTGACATTTCAACATGTTCCAATGGTTTGGGTTTTTTCTTTTAGCTTTCTGCTTGGATGGTATGCAAATCAGGTGACATTAGCATACTTTGCAGCAGACATGACCATCTGCATTACTATGGCTTTCACTTTATCCACATTGAGGGCTTTTTTGTGCCATGCTGCCTCTAGAGAACAAAGCTATCCAAATTCTTTTCTTATTTCTCTTAATCATTTTACTATAAAGAACACTTAGTTTGTGAATCTCCTTGAAATGTAACCCCCATCCACTGTTATTTGGAAAGCTCTCAGCCTATAAAGGGCACTATCATAAATATGCTTATAACAGAAAGAGCAAGAAATAAAGCAGGTGCTGAAGGCTGTTGTTAGAAGACCCAGAACTGCTACTTCTTCTTTGGTGATTTTTGTCAATGAAAGATTTGCTACATGATGAATTTTTTTCTCGTCTTAACCCTTCAGCTTACATGTTTATAGCCTGTATAATATTCTGATGAATTTGAGTGCCTTACGGTTCCAATTTAAACTATTCAGCTGTTAGCAATAAGCATAATAGTAGATACAGAGGGATTTAGAAGCAATTCTTAGATCATGAATTCAAGATTACCATTTTCCTCTGCTGCATTTGGACTCAGAACTGGGATGAGAATTATTATTTTTTAAGCCAGAAGTGTAGTGTCCAAACCTGGCCTTTGTACTCTTAGTAGAATTACCTGAACAGACAACCGAATTCAACTTGCTAGTAATCTGAATTCATTTAAGTATCTTCTTGCAGTCCTTAGTTTTTTTTCTGACCTTACTCTGCATATGCTTTCTATATTATCAGCATTTCCCTAAACTCATCCACTTAAATTTTCCAACTCTAGGCACATTTTATCTTCATGGTTCCTCCCAAATATTCATCCATCCTTTCCTTCACACTGTTGTAGAAATACAGGACAGCTACCTTGCAGTTACTTATGCAGTACCTTTTATTAGATGAATAGAGATGACTCTGGTCTCTAGGGCTGTCAAACTAGAACATTTCATAAGCTATATATTCAATCAGAGACTTTGTTTTTAATAAATTCCATCTTCTGAAGATTTCTTTTTTAGGCTTTGATCTACTCAGTGTTAACTCACCAGGACTTAGAGAATTCTACTCATTACACAGAACTTCAATGGACTCTGGTGGTTTGATAGCCTGATTCTAAATTTCTTCTCATCCCAAAGAAGTCTGTCTTATTAAAATATATCTGAAAGCATTACCAAGAAACAACTTGATATTTTGAGTGCTGAATTGATTAAGAGGTACAGTTCCCCCCTAAAGAAATCTGCAGCGGTTTCCGTGTCCTAGAATTGCACAAAATCCATTCAATGTAGAAAAGAAACCTTCTGAGTGTCATTTTCAATTGACCCACATACAACAACTAAATAATTGGCCTTCAGGTAGGCATCTGATTCCCCTCAGAAAGTTCCTGAACCTCAGTTGTTACAGCAGTCCTACATACAAGCAGATGACTGAAATGAAGAGGAAAAGAAGAGGGAAATAAATGTAAATATTTATTCCAGTTCTGCTTAGAACATCATTGGACAGGTGCTGCGTAGTACAAAAATATATTCTGAAGTTGTCTGGCAGCTGGGAAGCAATCAAATGCTAGGGACAGTTTGGGATCTAAGAATTGGATCTTTCTAGCTCCTTTTAAAGGCAACCAGATGTTTATAGCAAACAAAATGACATTTTTTATTTTGCTATAGACTCCTAAATTCTTTGGTAGATAATACTGACTATAAAATGGAAAGCCTGTGTATACTATGTTAGCAGTAAATATATACTTAGGAAATACACAAATCATTAAGAACCAGAAAGGCTGTATGAAAAATTAAAAATTTAACTTAACAGTAATATTAATCAAAGATGAGGTGTAAATTTAATAACTGTTTCAGGTCAATGTCAAGTATTTAAATATTAGCATTTTCACACACAAGTAGGATATGAATTTTGGACTCTCTCCCTGTCTAGTACGTGCTGTTATTCCATGGGGCATCTAATCACTCAGCTTTCCGAAAAACTGCAGTAGAAACTTATGATGAAACACCCTCAAAAGCAGCTTGGGAATGAATCTGTATCTCCTTGCTGACTCATCTAGGAAAACCAAGTCAAAATAAAACTTCAGAAAAAGTGAAACTAGCAGGGTCCCACACAGAATCTAAATACTGTCCAGTAAGCAATAGGAGCTTTCCATCCTGTAAGAATAATCAAGAAAAGAATCATGAACAGCACTAAAATACCAAATTACTACAAGGAATTCCCAAACAAATTACCTTAACAAAGCTACTGCCTAATTAAATATGCACACATGCATCTTGTCTCTTTTCCATGAGCCTGGAACAAATTTTACTCCTTTACAAGAGACATTTTTTCAGTCCTTACTCATTCTAATATATGCAAAAACCGTTTTCTCGCCTGATATTTCTTTGCATAGACTGCACAAGCACAAAGCTATTACCTCACCTATTATTTCAAGGTTTTAATTTCCCCCGTCATGGGTTATTTTGAACCTCTTTATCCCTTGATCTGTGGGTAACATGCACTTTTGTTCTTGGAGATGAAATATTTCTCTTAGGTTTCATGTACTGTTTGTTTTTCCTTTTTGGTTAGGAACATGTATCTGTCATCAGAAATTCACTTACAAAAACAGAATTCTAGCTCCCAGTTTCATCATGGAATTACAGATTCACAGAATTAGCAAACACTAGATGACCTTTAAGGTCCCTTCCAACCATAGTCATTGAATAATTTCATGATATATGTTCTTTTCCAGAGAATATAAAGCAAGAGAAGTACCCTAATTACAGTTATCAACAAAAATGCGTCATAAGAAATTTCCTATGATAGGACACATTCAAAAATAAAACAGGAAAAAGAAAAAGGATCAAAGAGAATTCAACTTTGGTTTTAAATGGACGGTGAAGATCAGAACTCATTCTATTGAATCTATATTTTGTGGCAAAAAGAGCCCTATCCAAGGGTAATTAACCAAAATTAAATCTCTAATTTCATAACATTTTCTATGATTCAGTAAACTAGTAAGTTACCCGTGTTCTCGGAGCCTAGGATTAATTTTCAGGTATATTTTGCAGTCACTAACATGAAATAAAAAACACATAGGGAAATTTAGAGTGTATTACTTACCTGAGATTTGCCCTTCTAAGACACATAGAATCATAGAATAGTTAGGGTTGGAAAGGACCTTAAGATCATCTAGTTCCAATCCCCCCTACCATGGGCAGGGGCACATAGCACTAAACCATTTCACCCAAGGCTCTGTTCAACCTGGCCTTGAACACCGCCAGGGATGGAGCATTCACAGCTTCCCTGGGCAACCCATTCAGTGCCTCACCACCCTTACAGGAAAGAATTTCTTCCTTACATCCAATCTAGACTTCCCTTGTTTAAGCTTGAACCATTACCCCTTGTCTTATCACTACAGTCCCTCATGAAGATTCCCTCCCCAGCATCCCTGTAGCCTCCCTTCAGATACTGGAAGGCTGCTATGAGGTCTCCACGCAACCTTCTCTTCTCCAGGCTGAACAGTCCCAAATTTCTCGGCCTATCTTCGTACAGGAGGTGGTCCAGTCCCCTCATCATCCTCGTGGCCCTCCTCTGCACTTGTTCCAACAGTTCCATGCCCTTTATCTTTATAAAAATTCTCAATATGCTACACATACTCATTTCTGCTCTCAAAGGTAAAATAGCAGTATTATGCACATGTCTGTGTATGCATTTATGTATACGAGCATACTTTTGCATACATTTTCTATGAAGTCACTGTTCAGAGTGAGATTTTTGCAATTTATCTTCCTGTTTTCTCATGTAATAAAAAAACCAAGAGAATATGTTATGCTTTTATATACATATCAGATTTAACTTTAAAGACTATGCAGAAGTCTAGCTAAAGACAGATGACTCTGCTGCACTGTTTCTTAAGACAAGCTCTGATTTTGCATTTCTTTTTGTTCGTACTGTTAGCTGCTCAATGTCACCTCTCTTCCTAAATCCTGGAAGTTATTCTTTTTTTTTTTTACTCCTAAAAAGCTAGAAGGTAGAAATAGAGTCCAGGGGTCAAATAATTTCTAGTTACATAGTTGCCTGTTTGATTATTCCATAAACAGAAAATTAGTGATGTTAGTTTGACAAGTAATTGGTCTGACAGCATATTCAAGTAGTATCAAGATTTATTATTGTATAGCATATTAACCTATACTGTTCTACCATTAGCAGAACATATATTTTAATGTTCTTATTCATCAGTTTGTGTCTTACGTGGAAAAATCTGATGAATGAGGAATAAGCTTAGAACAAGGTTAAAATTTATATATAATTTAATATTAGTTCATACTTTTGGGAATAGACAGCAGGACAGGTATAATTTTAAAATTGAACTGTGTGTGTAACTCATTTTTTTATCACTTCTGTATGTTTATATTCCCATTTCTTAGGAAGCATGTTGTGGTACTCGGATGAGATGTTGTTTGTAGAAGGTTTTATCATGGTGCAGAAGATGAAAAGTGTTTATTAAAAAAGCAGTAAAACTAATTAACTGACCATTCTGACCCCTCCTTTCTTGTGGTAAAGAGGTCGCATATTTCACTGACTGTAATTGCATTTGGCTCAGCTGGAGATCAAAACCAAAAGAATATCTGAAACAATAATGTAAGAGTTACTAAGAATGTAAGAAATACGTAGGATTGTCTTGTCCTTTATTTCTAGAAGAATTGGAACAATAACCTCATCTCTAGTTTAAGGTACTGCTATACAGTTTACACTTACTGTGAAATAGAGCACAAGAATTCTTGCTGATTTAAGATCTAAAATGCTATGTTCCACTTCCATATTACTTTTTTAATACGTCACTCACTCTTAAAGTACTTCAATTTATCATACACGAAATATGAACAGTACATATTTATTTGCTAGGTTGTCTGTAAGGAGGCAGTTACCAGATCTTGTGATGCTTTTTGATCTCTTCCATAGGAAAGTACAGTATAAAAGACAGTAGCCTGCACTGTTTCTTCTGTTCATAATGAAAAACATAATTTATAACGTGCTGTCAATCAAGTCTAAGTGTGAATGTTCTGTTATTTATTCTCGGTTTGTGATGGATAGGATTATGTTAATTTAGAAGTGTTATTTCCGAAAAAGAAGAAGAAGAAGCCCCACCTATGCAGAATAAATTTTTTTCAGGAAGGCAGACCTGTAGGTAGAGACATTAGATAATGTTTCAATTAGCAGCACAGTACTTACGTATAAGGTACAGCCTTTTCATTCTTGTAAGGATTCATTTCTTGGAAGAGGGTTTTCATGGCAAAGGCAAGAGGAGCAGGATACAGACTGTTACAAAACCAATTTGTTTGATGATATTAAGAGGATTTTATGCTTATGATAACTGAGCAGATGAACTGCACTGCATGCAACTTATTTTATCCTGATTGCAGCATCACAGACTGTATAGGATATGTTAGTGGATAACAATACCCTACAACTCATTTTTCTTCAACTACTAGCCCTCTTATCCAGCTTTAATGGATGAGATTAATGTTTTGAGATTTGGCTTGCTGATCATTACTACATTTTGTTTTGTTAGCTTTTTAATATTGGCAGCTTTTTAACTAAATGCTACTGTTCCCGTATTATCACATGATGGATTCTAACTAAAGACTTCTAGAAAGTTAGGAAAGATAGGCAATGTCTAGAAGAAGGAAGATAGGGCAGGTTTTGGTTAAAAAGACCTAGAACCTCAAGGAGGGGTGGGGAAAAATGCCAGTAGAAAATGCATGCTTAAAAACCAGATATGACCTGGAAGTTGAATAGCTTTTATTAAGTCATTCATAAAGTCAGTTTCTTCAAAGATCTTTTGATAGCATAGCTGTTCCCCATGCTAGTCAACTACTATACACTTTGTTCTGTATAAATTAAATAGTCTTGAAATAAGTGTTAATCCCATTTTAAATATGAGAGACCTAGTAAATTGTTGAGAACATCAAAGTTGTGTTATAAAGATGTGGTTAATCTTTGAACCATAGGTGCATCCATGTATCCATGAGACATCATAGCATAGGACTAGATGTATTGTGTGGAAGATCCCATTAATCAAATATTTTATACGCAACAGTGGCTATAGGTCAATTTACAAGGTATAATATAAAGATGTCATGCAATGATGATCCCTGAAAACATCTTGGGGATATCAAGTCAGTGAGGTTTGGAATTTCCTCTTACTAAGAAGCAACACAACTTATGTTTTCATATTTGAAAAATCATGGCAGCCAGTGAAGTTCCCGATGAGTAGAAAAAGAGTAATAAAACCCCCATTTTCAAGAAGGGGAAAATGGATGACCCAGGGAACTACAGACAAGTTAGTCTCACTTCTGTGCCCGGCAAAATCTTGGAGCAGATCCTCCTGGAAGGCATGCTAAGGCACATGGAAAACAAGAAGGTGGTTGGTGACAGCCAGCATGGCTTCACTAAGGGGAAATTCTGCCTAATTTGGCGACCTTCTATGATGGGGCTAAGGAACTGATGGACAGGGGTAGAGCAGTTGATGTCATCTACCTGGACTTGTGCAAATCATTGTGCAAAAAGAAGACTGTGAAAGAAGAAGAAAAGAAGAAGGAGAAGGAGCAGGAGAAGGAGGAGAAAAAGAAGGAGAAAGAGAAGGAGAAGGTGAAGGAGAACGAGAATGAGAAGAAGCAGCAGAAGTAGGAGGAGGAGGAGGAGGAGTGGACGACCTCAACCAAGCTACAGGATATGCAAAAAGATTTTACCCATTAACCAGGGGAGCATATCATCCCCTGATTGCTCCAATGCTGGGACAATGGGGCCAACGGTCATGAATTAGAAGGTACAGAAGACAAGCAGTTGGGATCACTTGCTAGGGAAGGGGGAATTGACACAGCAATTGCAAGAGAGAAAAAGTCCCTCAGCCTTTGGAAGCGGCTCTTGGCAGCTGTGAAAGATAGGTTTCCATACAAGGATGATGTTATGAGTCGTTTGGCCAAGTGGACTACTCTAGCAAAAGGCATCCAGTCTCTGAAGGAATCAGCCATTGTAGAGATGATCTATCATATCAAGCCAAATAATGGGCATATACACATAGATCCAGATGAAATAAAATGTACACGACTCATGTGGTGGAAATTTACACGGAATCTACCCCCATCATATTCCCATTCATTGGCAACAGTAACCTGGAATGACATAGCACCACTAACAGTGGATTAAATGATTCATAAACTCTGAGAGTTCAACGACAATCTCACCCCTTCCATCATTTCAACTGTGGAAAAACTGTCCCAAGACCTCAGACAATTGAGAGATGATCTATCTGAACTATCCAGCTCTTCACGTGTACCAACACACTTCTCAGCAATAAACAAAAGGCGTCCTACTGTTCGAGAGAGAAGATATAGAAGGTATACACCACCAGCCACTATGGTTTTACCTGCAGGATCATGGAGAAGATATGATGGAATGGGATGGAAAGCCTACTTCAGTTTTGGAGGAATGGGTGCGAGATCTGAAGAGAAGAGCAAAGGTCAAGTCTGATCACCTCATGAAGGCTGCAGCTTCAGTCTCTGGTGAGCAGGTTCCCAGATGGAATGGAAGAGCTGATTTTACTCCAGATCCTGTGATGAAGACGAATAATCCATCTCTACAAGACTTAAGTGTCCAACATTGTGATGACTATTAGAGGGGCCCTGCCTCCAGCCAGGTGGAGGTAGGGGACAATCGAACTTATTGGACTGTGTGGATCAGATGGCCTGGCACATCAGTCCCACAGAAGTATAAGGCTCTAGTAGATACTGGTGCACAGTGTGCCCTTAAGCCATCAAGCTGTCAAGGGGTGGAACCTATTTCTATTTCTGGAGTGACAGGAGGATCCCAAGAGTTGACTGTACTGGAGGCTGAAATCAGCCTGACTGGGAGGGAATGGCAAAAGCTCCCCATTGTGACTGGTCCAGAGGCTCCATGCATCCTTGGCATTGATTATCCCAGGAGAGGGTACTTCAAAGACCCAAAAGAGTACCGATGGGCTTTTGGTATTGCTGCTTTGGAGACAGAGGAAATGGAGCAGCTGTCCACCTTGCCTGGTCTCTCAGAGGATCCTTCTGTTGTGGGGTTGCTGAAGGTCGAAGAACAACAAGTGCCAGTCGCGACTGCAACAGTGCACCAGCGACAATATCGCACCAACCGAAGACTCCCTGATGCCCATCCATAAGCTGATTCATAGACAGAAGAGTCAAGGTGTGATCAATAGGACCCACTCACCCTTTAATAGCCCCATATGCCCAGTGCGAAAGTCTAATGGAGAGTGGAGACTAACAGTAGACTATCATGGCCTGAACGAAGTTACCCCATCCTTGAGTGCTCCCATATCGGACGTACTAGAGCTTCATTATGAAGTGGAGTCAAAGGCAGCCAAATAGTATGCCACGACTGATATTGCCAGTGGCTTTTTCTCAATTCCTCTGGCAGCAGAGTGCAGGCCACAGTTTGCTTTTACTTGGAGGGGTGTCCAGTACACTTGGAACCGACTGCCCCAGGGCTGGAAACACAGCCCTACCATCTGCCATGAACTGATCCAGACTGCACTGGAACAGGGGCAAGCTCCAGAACACCTGCAATACATTGATGACACTATCGTGTGGGGTAATACAGAAGAAGTCTTTGAGAAAGGGATGAAAATAATCCAAATCCTGCTGAAAGACAGTTTTGCCATAACACCCCTGCTGCCCGTGCTGGGCTGGATGTTTAAAGGCAGGGTCTCCTCTACACATCATGCAAATGAAACTACATGGAGTAAGTGGGCTGCACTAATTACACAACGAGCTCGAACAAGAAATCCCAGTCGTCCAGGAATTCTAGAAGTCATCATGGACTGGCCAGAGGGCAAAGATTCTGGAAGGTCACCAGAGGAGGAGGTGATGCATGCTGAAGACGCCCCACCATACAGCAAACTGTCAGAAAGAGAAAAGCAATATAGCCTGTTTACTGATGGGTCCTGTCGCATTGTGGGAAAGCACCGTAGATGGAAGGCAGCAGTATGGAGTCCTCAATGACAAGTTGCAGAAACTGCTGAAGGGGAGGTTAAATTGAGTCAGTTTGCCGAGGTGACAAATGTCAGCCTTGGACATTGCTGAACAAGAAAAGTGACCAGTACTCTATCTCTATACTGAATCATGGATGGCGGCAAATGCCCTGTGGGGGTGGTTGCAGCAATGGAAGCAGAGCAACTGGCAAAACAGAGGTAAACCCATCTGGGCTGCTGCACTGTGGCAAGGTATTGTTGTCCGGGTGCAGAGTGTGGTGGTGAAGGTATGCCATGTAGATGCCCATAGACCCAAGAGACAGGCTACGGAGGAACACCAGAACAACCAACAAGTGGATCAAGCTGCTAAAATTGAAGTGGCTCAGATGGACTTAGATTGGCAACATAAGGGTGAATTCTTTTTGGCCCGGTTTGCCCATGACACTTCAGGCCATCAGGGCAGAGATGCAACGTGCAGATGGGCTCATGATCGAGGGGTGGACTTAACAATGGACACTATTGCCCAGGTTATTCATGACTGTGAAACATGTGCTGCAATTAAGCAGGCTAAACGGTTCAAGCCTCTTTGGTATGGAGGACGAAGGCTGAAGTACAAATATGGGGAGGCTTGGCAGACTGATTATATTACACTTCCACCAACCCGCCAAGGCAAGCGTCATGTGCTTACCATGGTGGAAGCAACCACCGGATGGCTGGAAACATATGCTCTGCCCCACACCACTGCCCGGAACACTATCCTGGGCCTTGAGAAACAGATTTTGTGGTGACACGGCACCCCAGAGAGAACTGAGTCAGACAATGGGACTCATTTCCGGAACAGCCTGATAGATACTTGGGCCAAAGAGCATGGCATTGAATGGATATATCACATCCCCTACCATGCACCAGCCTCTGGGAAAATCGAACGGTACAATGGGCTATTCAAAACTACACTGAGAGCAATGGGTGGTGGGACTTTCAAACATTGGGATACACATTTATTAAAGGCCACCTGGTTGGTCAACACCAGAGGATCTGCCAACAGAGCTGGTCCAGCTCAGTCAGAACTTCTACATACTGTGGAGGGGGATAAAGTTCCTGTGATGCACATAAAGAATTTCCTGGGAAGAGAGTCTGGGTTATTCCTGCTTCAGATAAAGGCAAACCCACTCGTGGGATTGCTTTTGCTCAGGGACCCAGATATACTTGGTGGGATATACTTGGGAAGATGGGGAAGTCCGATGTGTACCTCAGGGAGATTTGATTTTAGGAGAAAACAGCCAATGAACTCAATTGCATGCTGTTGCTTGCTATGTAATACTTTTATGGCCCACCAACTAGATGTCTTCAAGTCACCATCAACTAGCTCTCCGACTGTCATCCCAAAGAATGAACTTGGATGAAACCAGACTAGTTCTGCAGTAAAGGAGCGATCAGCATCAGCAGGCAACAATCCAACACTGCACACGGCATCCCCTGCTCTGAAAGACTGTTACAGGAGATGGAACCCAACATCATGGACTGAATGGACTCAGGAGCTTTATAGGGATTGGTCCATGCACTAAGGAATGATCTCTCTCCGTGTGTGTGTGTATGTATATAAATATATACGTATATATATGAGATAAGTGTGATGGAATATTGAAAATATGGGTTGTGAGCATGATGTGAATGGTGTGGAATAAAAGGTGAATACAAAAAGGGCGACTGAGGGGGGTTCACTCCAAGTTCATCAACAGAAATAGTGCCACCTTGTAATGGAAACTGTGTTGCCAAAATAGAGAAATACTAACTCTGGGCTAACTGACATGGCAGCTGCAAAATCAACATGAAAGTGCTTATCTTTTCTTCTGACATGATTTGTGCTTGGATGTGTGCTGTGATTCATTCTCTCAGATGTGACTAACAGTGGAGTTATTTGGCATGATGACTTGGATTTTTTTTTGTTTTTATTGTTGTGGTTTAAGCTGTAAATCTCACTTCTCCCTCTTTCTTCCCCCCCCCCCCACTCCGATGGGGGGAATGGGGAGAAGAACCAGAAGAATGTCACTCCCACGGGCTGAGATAAGAACAGTCCAGTAACTGAGGTATAATACAAATCACTACTGCTACCACCGATAATAATAATGACTAGGCAAATACAAGGGAAGTGGATACAACCGCTTACACCAGACCGAGCTGAGAGAGAGAGAGACTTCCAGGTTCCTGCCCCCAGTATTTTACATCCTGGACATGAACTGATGTGGCATGGAATAGCTCTTCGGTCAGTTTGGCTCAGGTGTCCTGTCTCTGCTTTCTCCCGGCTTCCCCTCCTCCCTGGCATAGCATGAGACTCAGAAAGTCCTTGGTCAGACCAAAACATTACCAAGCAGTAACTGAAATCATTGGTGTTAACAGCGCTGCTCCAGCTACCAAGGAGAAAAATGACTGCAGCTGCTGAACCCAGGATATTATTTAAAAAAAGTTTGTAAAACCCTACCATGATTATCTTTACTGTGGTACCAGTTTTGACAAAGCAAGATACTGAAACATGAGGTAACATTTATTATATAGATAACATTTTAAAAGTGTCTTGGGATCATCAGTAGCAGTCATTTTTCTCCTTCTTGGTAGCTGGTACAGCACTGTGTTTTTGACTTTCGCCTGGGAGCTGTGCTGATAACACCAGTGTTTTCAGTTAGTGCTCAGTAATGTTTTGGTCTTACAAAGGACTTTCTGAGTCTCATGCTCTGCCAGGGAGGAGGGGAAGCCGGGAGGAAGCAGAGACGGGACACCTGACCCAAACTGACCGAAGAGGTTATTCCATACCACAACATGGCATGTCCAGGATGTAAAAACGGAGAGCAGAGACCCGGAAGGTGGGGTTTGCTGCTGGGTCGGGTTTGGTATCCTATGGTGAGCAGTTGAATTCTCTTTCCTTGTATTTCCCTGGTAGTATTATTATTTTTGGTAGCAGTAGTGATTTGTGTTATGCCTTAGTTAGTAAACTGTTCTTATCTCAACCTGTGGGAGCTGCATTCTTTCGATCCTCCTGCCCATTCCCCTGGGGAGGGGGGAAGAAAGAGGGGGGAGTGAGTGAGTGAACTGCATGGCTGAGAGTCTTAAACCATGACAAAAAGCTGCAAGGTGACAGCTACACAGCTGGTATTCCAGAAATGAGTCATGGCACAAGCCAATTCTCCAACTGTAGTAGGTGTTCCATCCCCATGTCTCATCAGAAATCCAAGTCAAGGGTCTTCAGAGTTTGATATGGTCAGTATTTGATCACTTGGCCACGAAAGGAATCAGATGCGTTGGTTTTCCTCCTTTACAATTGCCTTCCTTCTCCTCAAAAGTGAGGGTGGTTATTTTCTTCTCTTTTCTCATAAACTCAATAATCTTCAAACATTCTTGGCTTAAACTCTTGCTAAATTTATTTCAGTCAAATCTGCATTGATATACAAATTATAACATAAAATTATGGCTTCAAATCATATAATCCATGGATGAAAAGCTCTGGAAAGAAAATTGCAGGGAATAGAGCTAATTCAGTTTTAGGTTATCTGCTAAGTATATAATTTTTTCCATCCAGTTGAATAAAATTATACCCTTAATATAACATTAACCAGGTTGTTTCAGTCACTTACAGGCACAGTTTCCAATTTTGTATATAAGGTGGACAATAACTTCAAAAGAAGAAGGACAGCAACAGGCAAAATGAGATCTCCTTAAAACAAATCATGATATAAAACCATCTGTTGGGTACATTCAGTCCCCAACTAAATACGTAAATAAAATATCTTTCTGGTCAAACATAAAACCAACTTTAAGTCAGTAATTTAATAAAGAAATTAGAGAAAATGACATCTGGAATTTTCATTACCTTATTACTTTTGACCAACACTTGAGGCATCCTTGGAAATGGTAGCTTGCTTTTAAAATTTTCCCTTGATTTCTTTCCTTTTATTGCTCAGAAGCTATAAAGAAAGTCAGGCTTGAAAAAAAGAAGTATTCTTACTGGGACTAGCAGTCAGATTTATTCCATAATGTCACATACCTATTTAGGGTTAACAGGAATCAGCAAATTATTTTTATTTTATACACATCTCAAAAGTTTTAACTGCATCATTTATCATTCAGAAGCTGGCAGGAAAGTATAGACAATAAGACAATATGCAGCTTCCGATAGGGATTTTATCATCCATCATGGAACACCTGCCACACAGTGGTCACTGTCACAAGCACCTCTGAATGACACAATAACAAGTTTTTTTGGGGCAAAGACTGAAATTTCCCTGTATTATGTGCAGATTTGATATAGAGCACAAGTACTGCACGAAGCTTTTATGAGCACTTGCCAGACGAAAAGCTATTATGAATCTTAACAGTTTTAGACTATACTGAGGCCTCAAATCATAGTTATTACTTTCAGCAAGCATGCTTTTAAAGGAATATATTAAAGGGAACAAGAGAAACAGAAAAGAAAAAAACAGCAGTGGTATTACATGTACACTGTAAATAAGCTAAAGTTTGCTAACCATCAGGTAGTAATGCAGTAATGTCCTGTTGTTTTGGTAGTTTTTACAACCTCAGATTCTAGCCAGGGAAAGAAGTGAGGAATGTGGGTCATATGTGATTTGTACAGAAGTTTGCGGAATCTATAATGAAGCTCAATCCCACAAACATGGTGTTGGTCAGATGAATGGCTTTGCAGAAAAAAATGGGCTTACACCTTAGAAATATAATTTTTTTTTTTTTAATAGAGCTGGTGAATAAGAAACTCAGCAGCACAGAACAAGAAAAAACATACAAAAAAAGAAAAAAAATCATGGTCATTGTAAAATTCCCTCTTTTGATCACTGTCCTCCCCTTCTTGTTTTTATGCCTATGACATATGTATTTATGGAAAAGGTATTTTAAAAAAAGCTCAGAGGTAATTTTTACTTTTTAATGGGTATTGATAGCAGCAATGGAGTTATCACCTGATGCAAAAATCAAACAACAAGTTTTTCACTCCATTTGTTTAAATTATTCTCTCTTCCCTTCAATAAAATTCTGTAATATTTCTCCCTTCACCACTCAGATGGGCTTTTCCCGGTCTGAAGACTCTTTGCCTACTTGATGATATGATAACAGTAGCAGGTACTAAACTGGAAACTGATGTGAAGAGCAAAATAGTTGATACCCAGAGTCTGACATCCTCACTAATCACGTTTAGAGATGTTTTACCTTGGACTAATGCTAGAATGTTTGCATGGACTAAGAACTCAACCACTGGCGGAAATCTTCCAGTTAACCTTATCAGACAGAAATCTTCCAGTTAACCTTATCTGACGGAAATCCAGCCTGTGATCTCCCAAGCAGCTCAGCAACTGAACTGAATGGCAAATGGAAAGAATCTGAAGGTTCACTTCCACTCAGTTGTCCTGTCTATGGAATGTGTATCATGGTTTTGATCATTCTTAATACTCCTTTCAAAAGTTGTTCCGAGGTACTAAATCCTTTCTGAGATCAGAGACCAGAGCCTCACAAAATATTCAAAGACACCAACAAAACACTGCAAAACTGTGGCACACTGATATTCTGGACTCAGTTCCCTGCCCCTTTTCTAATAATCTGTGCCATTCAGTTTTCTTTGCCGACTACTACTGAGCGTTGCCTTTCAAATTATATTCAGACTTCCTGAGCAGCCCTGTGCTTAGTGGGCTACTGTAATGAATTCTAAACTACTCTGAACTTCAGCTCCTAACTTTAGAGAAAAATAAGTTATGAATATTTGTACGTGGGAGAGATGCTACACTCATTTTATCTCTGCTGTTAGCTGATCCTGAAAAAGAAACAAATAAAACTAAACTTAATCCTACGCAAATTATTTTAGTGACAGTCATTTCAGGTGATAGGCGCCTATATAAATTTGTAAATGAATGCTAAAACTAAATGACCACAAATCCATTTTAAACACTAAAATGATATATATAAGCCTTCTATTTTCAGGTAGAATTCTTTTCCAACACTTTAAAAACCTCTTTAATTCAAATCTTTTCTTAAATGCAAGAGTCCTTCAAACACAGCTGCAGCAGCATATCAATCTCTTCTACAATATCAACTCTATCTTAAAACAGCATCTCCCTTTAGTAACCAATTATCTCCAAGCTGTTAGCATGCTTCCTTTGATATCAGATTTCTATTTTTAACAAAGAAAACCAATTTACATTTTAACACCTGTACCACAAACTTCACAACTTAAAATCAGCTATCAGCAACATTATCTTCCAGACACAGTGAGCAGACGTCTGCAGTCCCAAGACCTCAGAGGTCTGCAGGGTTCACACAGTTCAGTGAAATTTGCTGCAGGACGTGAAGTCTTCAGGAATATTGCTTCATTCAAGAGAACAAAAATTAAGAATATTAAATCAAAGCACGGATAGAAGCCCAGCTACTGTGGTTTATGAAGTCTCACAAGAGAAAACAACAGCTATGCATTTTTTTTTTAACTCATTGTAATAACTATATCTTTAACATTTTGTAGTGCTATTCTGGGTTCCATTTCTGTGTCAGGCTCTGTAGCTACAACACCAAACCTGAGAAGGCAGTCTTACTTATTTTAGCATTCTAGTTCTGCATGAAAATTGACGATAGAATGAAACTAAATCTCTCCTAAAAGAAAAGAAAAGCTAAAGAAAAAACAAACCAAGCTACAGTCCTAAAGTTCATGCAAACAATGTTCATGGCAAAACAATGGGATATTGTCCAGAAGCTATGCATCAGCTCCCTCATCTTTCCATGCATATAAGTCTCTTGTACAAGTACCTTCTCAGGAAATACTGGAAGCTCTTTTAGTGTGGTGTCTGGTATTAACTCCACAAATCATCCAGTGAAGTGTGCCCAGTGAGCCACTTCTGTTTATGGACAGCATGGTACACAAGCAGATCTGATTTAGGAATATGGAGAGCTTTACATTTGTTCAGTGCCCAGAGACAACTGCCTTTCCAATTATTAGAAAATCATGGAGTTGGTGGTTTTAGTGTTATTTAAAACTGGTGTATGAGGCCTGTCAGTGGGGAAAAAGAAAAAAAAAATAGAAAAATGAAAGAAACCAAAACAAAAGCCTGATTGTAAAATTCCTTTTTTTTTTTTTTTAATCTTGCCTTTCTTTTCAGGATTCTTTAATCAGCTTGCCTGGAGAGTGAGTTCAGAGAAATGAAAAATGTGAATGGCATCAAAGGAAAAGAGCATGTTTAAAGTCAAGTGTTATATTAGATGTAGAATGTTCCAAACCTAAATAAAATAACACCCATGAGATAATTTTTATAATTAAAAAGTATTCTCATAAATTCCCAGCTTTTCCTCAGCTTCTTTGTGACAATAAACATTCTTTCTAAACACAAAACCAGTGATTTATCTGTAATACTCAGGACTTAACACGGCATTGGTAGGTAAATAAAAAACTATAGCATATGCACTAATGACATTTTGCATGGAAAGTACCAGCTGAAGAGAGCAGGAATCTGTACTGACTGCAGTGAACTTTGGTATGGTTTATGAAGATGATCAGTTTACAATAGAAAAATACAAGTCACGCTTCCATGCATAATACTGATAGCATCATCTAAACCTTTAAAACAAACAAATTAAAGACCACAGTTTTTGACTCCAGGAAGTATTTGCATGTATCACAGTTACTTCCAGCCTGAGTATTTTGAAGTATATTAGTCCCCAGCTTCCATGAAGTTAGTAATTATGCACATGAACTTTTAGTTGTCTAGATATTTTGTAAATAGTTTTTGTGTAGTAAGGTCTGCAGCGCAAAAATGGAAATCAAAAGCACTGGCAAGTTTGCACTTAGTAGTCCTATGATTCTTCAAAGCATAACATTTTTTAAAAAATGCCGAGTTACTTCAAAGAAAAAAAGGGGTGTTTAATCCAATTATTGTTACTGAGATTACAGAATGTGCCTCTTTCCCTTCCACATGATTTAGCACGCAAAGAACTACACAGAGAATGAAAAAAGTGACAACACAGTGGCTCTGAAGATTATTTGATCAATTGATCTCCTGTATTTGTAAAAGTCACTGAGCTCAAGACTCCCAAAATCCTTCTGCAGAAAAGAGCTGGAATAAAATTTTAAATTATGCAGGTGGTGACAGTCACATATTACTCAGTAAGCCTACACATCCTTATGAAGCCTACACATCCTTATAACACACATCCTTAAAGCTCTATAATAAACTAGATGCACCTTTTTTTTTTGGGGGGGGGGGGGAGTTTGAATTCTTGTTAATTTAGTTCTATTCAGGTTTTTCAGTACACACATCTGTCTTACTGAATAAAACACAGGTGCCTCCAACTGTTGTAAAATACCAGATTTTTGAAATAGCGCTTTCTGTGCGGCATTTTTATTGCTGAAACTGCCACTCCAATGGAATAAAACATGAATGCTGATTACCTTAGTCTGCTTTCCAGTTATTTTTACACAACTGAGTTTTCAAATCTGTATTTAAAAATACACAAAAATATTTCTTTTGCAAAACTGATGAATTATCTTTTTAATTGTTTCATCCATATGGACACCATTTTGTAATATGCTGATGTCAAAGAATGTTTTTCTTCTGCTTCTGATTTTGTTTACTTACACAACCAATTAATTAGTTTGTTACACCTATACAATGAGTGATGCTATCTTCGACACTTTGAGTCCTTTCCTATATCATTTTTATTATTATTAAATCTCTCTCAGCTCTTCAAATGGATTCAACATCATCAGACTTTCCTAAGATAGAAACCAGGGGAATATTAATACTTCCCTTGGATGAGATAAAAACTAGGACTCTCTGCTCTTAGAACAGAATCAGAAAAAATTTATTGGGATATTAATACTCCAAGATGAATCCTACCTTACATTTCTGCATAATACTGAGCAGTATTATCTGGATGCACGAGCTTATTGACAAGCCTGCAAAGGTATCACTGCAGTAGCTTTTTCTATATATAGTTAGAATAAAGTTGCATTCCCGGCAGAACTCAAATCATGAGGTATACATAAATGAAGGTCTACAAATGGGATGTATATCCAGTCTGACAAAAATTCAGGAACCATTTTCATCCGGAAGCTGTTGATAGGCTAACATTCCATCTGGTCTTCTAAAAGAAGCAGGCAGTGAAGTTGCATTCCATTCTACACCTTTTTCCATTCAGATACACAGTGGGATATGCTAGTAAATTTCCAAAACAAAACATACCTTGTGAGTCTGATCTAGGCTTTTGGTTTGGTATCACATCTCTATTGATCTGAATTTCCTGTAATTCAGAAGTCATGATATTTGAGGAAAAAAGAAAACTTCAGTTGAAAATAAGCATTTTTTAAAAATATTATTCTTATGGAAGAATGGAGCATCCTAGGTGCCCAGACTCCAGTGACCTTTGACTTCTACCACTCAATTCAATGGCACAAAAAATTAAGCTTAATTTAAAAAATATAATTTAAAAAGTCTTTAGAGGCAAGCTACCAAGAAGGCATTTGTTATTGTGACTATGTAATCCTATGGGCACATATCCTGTGTTCTTTCTGATTTATTTTTGATGCTTATTCTTGATTAAAGCTATCATTTATCTTTCTATTTAGAAAAATAAGTGGGTAATCACTCTAATTTTAGAGCATCTTTGATATCAAGATATAATTTTGAAGGTAAAGCAGTTGGGCTTTTTATTCATGTGTTGATTACAAAGCACTCATCTTGCAGGTCATTTCTGAACTAATCCACTGCCTGAAGCTCGTTCTAATAGAAAATTGGCTTCTTAACAAAAATCTCTTCTAATTACAAATACCAAGGCTGATATCCCTTAGCAGTACTGCTTAAGAGCCCAGAAGAAAAACAGTAATTTCTTAAACAGGGAAGCAGAACTATGAAAACATTTACTTCATTTATACTTGCCCTTAATGGAAGGAGAGAAAGAAAGGAGAAGAAAAAATTCAGAGTGGTAAGGACCTCCATCAAACACCACGGGCTTATGGAACACTATGTTTACAACACACACATATATATTCTATATAATTTAAACAAATGCTTATCACTCTGGTGTCTGAAGAATCTCAGCTTTTAAAGATAAATGTGTAATACTTTTTTCAGGAACAAAATGCAGGCAATAATGATTTCAGTTGAAGCTGGCAACTGTATGAATTCTAGTCTTCTGAACATGAAATCAGGCTTCTTGCAAAATCCCTCACCTTTTTTTTCAGAAAGTATGCTACCCATATATTTAAGTGCATGTAAAAATACATAAACAAGCATGTGTTCAGGTGGACTGAAAAGACAATGTATTTTCCACTGTAAATGCTCTTGGTGAATTACTAGAATAATTACATAGGTATGTACTTTTGAGTCTTCATAGTGAGGTAAAAAATTCTAAGATGGGAGAACAAACAGCTAATTAGTGATTGAACACTTCAGATTTAAAGTAAATTTCTTTTTAATGGAATGTTTTCTTACCATCCTTTGATAAAATCACATATCTAAGCCCCATCCCACTTAAGATACCATGAAACAGATATGAGATAATACTTGTGTGCAAACTATCATATTTTTCCACTTCATTTTCAAGATCTGTGATATTCACATATGACCTTTCCATTTCTATTAACAGTTTATTGGATTTTTGCATTCCATCCAGCAGAAAAGGTAATTTACACAAAGATTTGACAGTTATACACAGAGCGATAAACTCCAGTCCATTAACTTATTTTGCATGTAACCTTTACCTGATTCTACCCAAATAAGCAGTATATCTTGTTTTTCCTTATGTTAAAAAGCTCTCATCATCGGTCCCTGCTTATAGAACATTAAGTGGAAGGAAAACCTCTGCACAAGCCTTTGTGACAGCTTTCTCTGGTTCTTAGTGTGTATGGATCCCAAATCATGTAATTCAAGATCATATTTATATACTGCCATGGTTTTTGTCTTGCCTTAGCACAACATGGCTAGATTTTTATTCTTTTTAAAAATGCAGGTGGTTACACTGAGCTATTACATGCATATTTAATGTACCAGATGTAATCAAGCTGATGTATATTTCTGCATGTGAACGCTGTCAGATGTTACATGAGCATAGGAATACACAATATGCAGACAGGAATGGCTAAGTTATTTCTGATGCAGGATGAGATAGTGCGTAAGACAAGATATGACTTTAATTTTTTCCTATTTGTATGAAATTTCCTCACAATGCACTTGAAAATTTTAGGATGGGAGCTCTCATGAAAGTGCTTCTTTCTGGAAGTGAAAGATTTCCTTAGCATTTTAGAGCTCCAAAACAAAATCATATTTTGTAATGGCATAATTCTTAGTAGACTTCAGCATGCAGGATTTTTCCTAGCTTTCTTATGTCATTTTTTTTTCCCCTAGCAATTGTAAATTTGTACCTTGCAAGGGTAAATTGGCTCATGAAGGTAATTTTGTCTGACTCCTGGATAGCAAACCCTGGATATATAACCAATAATTTGGGACGGCCACAATTACCTGTTTAAACCGTGGATGGCATTTCTTTTAAATAGAAAATCCAATTTAATTACAAAGACACCAAGATTTCAAGAATACTCCATTTGCCAAGACAAAATGGAAGCTGTGATTTACTTTTAATGTAATTAGTGGAATTTTCTAACCACTTCAGCTTGGTTTCCTCAGTCAAAAATCAAAATTTCTCTTCTCCTGGAAATAGTTTTAAAATATAACTAACCTACCCTTTCATGAGTAAGCTAGACAGGCAGAGTTTTTTAAACAAAATGAGATAGAAAAATATTACCAGCATTGCCAGATCAGAAATCACTGAAAAGATTTCTATTCTTTCCAGTTTTTGAAAACTGTTTTTCTGTAGAAAAAGAAAAGCCTGTTTCAGTACTGCTTCTGCAGTCAGCTAAGGAAAGAGATGCAGCAGAGCAGGGTTCAGTTCCTGAATTTGCTATCACTTTTACTTTTTCTCTTGTTTTTGCTGGCAATTCATTCAGAATTAAGTTTTCACTCATAATATGAAGCCAGTGGTTTTGTCGTCTTCTTCACTCTTAATTTGTTTGTACCTTTTCATTTCAAAGGTGAAACTTTATAGCATATAATGAGGGCATTCCAATCTTGTTTAAACACAAACAATTTTATAATAATTTTGAGAAGGATCACTATGAACATGTTGCAAAGCAGCAAACCATTTTTCTGGCTGCTTAGCTTTTGAATTCCAGGGAATGGATTTGCTGATAGATTGTTAGGGAAAATTAAATTTCAATACATTGAAAAATAAATTTAAATTTACTAAAATAGCTGGCCTAGGGGGTAAAAAATAAATTTGTTGCTTTAGTCTATTTTATAGTCATCCAGTGAGGAAACACATATGTTAGACTGCCATCAGAAAAAAAAAAAAAAAAAAAAAAAAACACCCAAATTTTAAGACAGTTCTGAAACACAGCAATAACTTCGAAAAGGAAGAATACAAAATTATCTATTCTGTTACCTTTGCTTATTCCATGAGGAAAAGATTCATCCTTTATAAACACAGGAAGTCTTCTGAAGGTGACTGAAATTCACGTCCTTTAATGATCAAATGGAACAGCATATGAACTTCCTTCTTGATTTGAAAGATAAAGGTGACAAATAACAGGTTTTTAATTCTTAGATGGGTACAAGAGGGACAGAGTGGATGCTGAACAAATGTCCTGATTCAATATGAAACTTCAAAGGGAATTCATTCTTCTGCAAATGTCCATCATCCAGAGAGTGTAGAATAAAATGACAGACACCTATAGAGATTAGACAGCTCCACCTTTTCAGCTTGTCCTTTATGGTTATGCATACTAGGTTCACTACCATCATTAAGTAACAAAGTCGAAAAGTGCTTTACCTGGGTGCATACAAGAAATGGTGCCATGGGTTCAGCAGTAGCAGTCATTTTTCTCCTTCTTGGTAGCTGGTGCAGCACTGTGTTTTTGATTTTCGGCCTGGGAACTGTGCTGATAACACCAGTGTTTTCAGTTACTGCTTAGTAATGTTTTGGTGTGACCAAGGACTTTCTGAGTCTCATGCTATGCCAGGGAGGAGGGGAAGCCAGGAGGAAGCAGAGACAGGGCACGTGACCCAAACTGACCAAAGAGGTTATTCCATATCACAGCACATCATGCCCAGGATCTAAAACCGGAGAACAGAGACCCGGAAGGGTGTGGAGGGTGCACTGCGGGGGTGCACTGGGGAGTTCACTGCTGGGTCTGGTTTATTATTGGATGATGAGCAGTTGTATTCTTTTTCCTTGTATTTCTCTTGTATTATTACTGGTGGTAGCAGTAGTGATTTGCGTTACACCTTAGTTACTAAACTGTTCTTATCACAACCTGTGGGAGTTGCATTCTTTTAATTCTCCTCCCCATCCCCGCAGGACTGGGGAAGAAAGCGACGGGAGTGAGTGAGTGAGTGAGTGAGTGAGTGAGTGAGTGAGAAAATTGTGTGGCTGAGAGGCTTAAACCATGAAAATGGGCATGATTTATTATAATAATATGTACTAATAGTGACTAGTTTTAGCAGAATTGTAATTGTAAGCAAGGTTAAGAAAGTGTTATCATGCCTCTTTTCAAGTGACATAACCTGACACTGTATGGAGACAAAAACTATGATCAGGACTAAAAGGGCATTTTGCATAATCATTTTTAGATTATAAGCACATTTTTGCTATTAAATATTTGAACACAAGAGTAAACTTTACTCTACCTTGCTACTGTTGCCAGGATTCTGTGAAAGCACGGAATGAACAGAACAGCTCATGTATTATGCTTTATCAAAAGCTCAATAAATACTCCTTCTTTGGAGTAACTATGCCAAATTCATTCTCGATAAAGAAAAATGAAGAAGAAGAAAAATCAATTTCTTTTAGAGGAAAACTCCTAGAAAGGATATGTGATTTCTGAGAAGTTTTAGGGCTAGGATGTGAGATAAATATCCCAAGGAGTGAATTAAATTGCAGCCAAAATGAAGCCAAGATTCAGAATACAGTATGCTTTAAACCCTAAGTGTCTAAATTAGGTGTGTCTGAGAGACTATCTCATCACTGTAGGCATCTAAAAATTAAGCTTCAGGATTATGACACTTAGGTTGTGCTATTCATCAACTGAGAGACAACACCTTATAAAGATAATTCTTCTGAATACATAATACCACCTCTGGAACACAGTAAAGTAATAATTTATTTTCTTTCTCTCTGTGACTAGCTGTGACAAGGAAGATAAATATAACTAGTTTATTTTATATGAGTAATTTTGAGTCCTGAACATCCTGCTAAATGAGATAGCATATTTATGAACAAGCAGTGATTGATGCCTTGTAAATCAAGATAAATAAAAATACAGTTGGAGTTGTTAAACAAAAAACCTCCAATAAATTAACTTTTTGAAACACAAGGGTAATGCAAATTGTTATCATAAATTTACTGAAAAGCACTATTTATTGGGAAAGAGAATTATAATTATATTAAGCATAAAATGCACAAGAAAGCACTGCTTAAACCATGACATACTTGAATATAAGTCTTCAAAGAAGTGGATACTCATGTTAGCCTAAAATAACTGGATCTGGCACTGCAGCAGAAGGTACTGTCAACAGGGATACTAAGGCAAGCCCCAGAAACATCTTAGCCATTCCAGGTACTCTGTTTCTCTTGACAGCTTGTTGAAAGCATTGGATATTTCTGTAAAGCACCAAATCAAACAAGAGATTTTTATGAAAGTTCATATACAAATGGTCCAACTCCAGTTATGAGTGCTTTGCTGTAGTACTCATGCTCTCCTGCTACATTTAATACTTCTCAGCCACTATGGCATGCTTTTCACATAGAATACTTTCAGGTCAATAAAAAAACAGAGCGGGATCCCTAACATGTTAAAGTGGCCCAATTCTTGCTCTCAAAGGACCATGCCAATTTTATATATTTTTTTCAATACACTTCTGATTATTTCTGAAATGATTTCTATCAATTTATTTTCTCTCCAGTGAAAAAATCAGAATGAGCACGAAATCAAATCTATTTTCCCCTGAACATCATTGGTTCCTGGAACTGCATGCACATTTATGTTCACCTATGATAAAGTCTACTCAAAACCCCACATTTAACCTTTTGCTCTGTTGCAGCTATTCTGTTGCTAGAAAAGGCAGGAGGATCAGATAAATCAGAATGTATGTCTAATGCATTGCAGAACTAGCTCTTCAGGAGACAAGCACCGTTTATTAACTGTGGTAATGCAGCTGCTGAAAACCCAGCTAAGACTACCCTAATTCCTTCCTCAGTATGGTGAAGCTAATTTCTATTCCTGTAATACAAATACCAGAAAAATAATTGGGCTGCTTGGAGATTATACTGTAACCTCCCAAGAATGAAAAATCCTGAAATATTTTATTTGTAATATCAGCTAATATTTTCATCATCATCATCATCATCTTGAAGCTTCAAAATATCTGTTTATCTATTAATTTTATAATTATTTCTTAAAGCTCTTTACCAAAAACTAAAGAGTTAGAAGCCTCTGTTAGGAAACCCTCTCAGCAATTATAATCTTCAAGCTTTTCTCTGCACCTTTCAGACCTGGTGAGGCTGAAATGGAATCTTGGGACATTGCTAGGGCAACAGCCTCAGGGGGCATGAACAATCAGAACAGTCAGGCCGGGGGCGGGGGGGAATGAAGGGCTTTGACAGCTACATTTAAGAAATGAGTTCTAATGACTAGAAGTTGATATTTGGGGGGGGGAAAAAAAAAAAAAAAAAAAGTCCAGAATGAGCTCCTTTCTGCTGTTCTAAAATATTTGGGCAATCCAAATTTGGAGTTGTAAATTACAAGGCTTAATAAGACCATGCCAGAAGAAATCAACTGAAATTGCTACATAAAGATACCAGCTTTTCTGTAGAACATGGAGTGTTAGGCATTTGAATTGCCTGTACAAAAGCAAATTGTAACTTTGGGAAACTGTCCAAGCTTTGCTAAATCACTAGAGCGTACTACTGCTTTCCTCTCAACAGTTACACAAAAGACTTCCCATCTTGCCACTTGTCACATTTACTTGGGAAAATAATACCCTTTCACCTCTAAAAATCTCATGGTCACCTTCCAAATACATTAATTTATTATTCTTCATAATTCATTGTTCTTATTTACAAAAACTCAGTTGTTCAGCTACCCAGTTTGTATAAGTACTTCTTTATTGTCCATGATTTTTCCTACCTAAAACCTCAGTTTAAAAATCATACCTTTGTTTTCCAAAGGAATGACTCCAGAAGTGTGACAGCAAACGTCTTATTTTCTTTCAGTCTCTGCTGCCATCAAGAATTATGGGGAAAGTCCTAAACTTAATGCATATATGGGGCTGGGCTTTCATGGGGAGAAAATGAGGATTGAGTGAATAGATGGAACCTGACCTACACTCAAAGCAGCAAATATTTCCCCTCCCATCCCAGCCCCCCCCCCCCATTTCCTCTCTTTTGCAGCATTCCTTAGAAACTGATGAGATATTAAATGTCTTTATATTAACAACTTTTGTAGGCAAAAAAAAAATAAATCCCCAAATGAGTTGAATGTAGGGGGAAAAAAAAATTAAAAAAAAAAAAGAAAGATTATAGAAATGGCTAGCTTTAGACATCATCAAATGTAAAAAGAACTTCCACCTCCTTTAAAACAAAACAAAAAACCCTAAAAATATTGTTAACAGTTATAGCTGTACTGTTACATATATGACCATTCCAATCTCCATGGAAATGTTACAAGAAGGAAAAGATATTTTCTCTACAAAAAATATACAGAAAATTTTGGGAACAGAGGAAGAGTAAATAAACCAAAAAAAAAGCTTCATTTATAATTTGAGAGATAATTATGTCTCCATATACAGAAGCTGACTATTGCTCCCAGTCTAGAGAAAACAAAATGTGTCAGTGAGCTACTGTTTTCAGGAAAACTAAACTAAACAGGAACAGAGGAACTTTGCATCCTTTATAGTCTTGAAGAATGCCCTTGTGTATATACATGCACACACAGACACATATACTCTGCTCACACACTCAAGAATTGAAGGAAAATTCCGTAGAATTTATATTAATTCAAATGCATAGGAAATATTTTTATATAACTCTTATATATACAGTGGAATAGGAAAAAGTTCTTTCTTGAGAATTCAAATGGAAGTAGGTTGTTCATTAAACAAACCAAAGTGTAAAAGGAATCCAATTGACTGTCTCTAGCATTATTCATTATTATAGCTATGAATGAGAATACTGGTTTCAGAATTTAAGAAGTAGGTACAGGCAAAAATGACTAGAAGAACCACAATGACCCCTGCTACTGCCAAAAATATTTGGAGTCCATATCTTTCCCTCCTTAGCTGTAAGTAGGTGTTATCACTCACTTCTAGAAAAAGAAACCTATCCCTTAATTTAATAAGGTATAGGAAGAGAATCACAAAATGGATTATCATTGCAATAAGAGAAAGTACAATAAGAAATGGGAAAGAGTGTGGACAAAGGGTGTCCTGGGTTCAGCAGCAGCAGTCATTTTTCTCCTTGGTAGCTGGAGCAGCGCTGATAACACCAGTGTTTTCAGTTACTGCTTGACAATGTTTTGGTCTGACCAAGGACTTTCTGAGTCTCATGCTATGCCAGGGAGGAGGGGAAGCCGGGAGGAAGCAGAGACAGGACACCTGACCCAAACTGACCAAAGAGCTATTCCATGCCACAGCAGGTCATGCCCAGGATGTAAAATACTGGGGGCAGGAACCCGGAAGTCTCTCTCTCTCTCTCGGCTCGATCAGGTGGTGAGCAGTTGTATCCTCTTCCCTTGTGTTTCCCTGGTCATTATTATTATCGGTGGTAGCAGTAGTGATTTGTGTTATACCTCAGTTACTGGACTGTTCTTATCTCAGCCCGTGGGAGTTACATTCTTCCGGTTCTTCTCCCATCCATCCCTCCCCCCCCCATCGGAGTGGGGGGGGGAAGAGAGAGGGAGAAGTGAGATTTACAGCTTAAACCACGACAATGGGGAACTCTGGCAACGTATACAAGTTGGTTTCCTTAACATGAGGACCTATCAAAATAGGGCCTCTAGAAATTCCCATTCTAAAAAAACCCTACAAAGAACAAGTTAGGCTGTTGCAGGAGCAAAAACTAACTTTTGCAGTAACAGATGAATATTCGCTCATGTTTTTGCGAACTTCAGGGAAGTTGCAGACTGATCTCATCTAACTTTAAGCTTAAATGGAAGCTTTGAACATTGGATTTCCTTTGTATTTTTCTATTTTATATTTTTTTGTGTTTTTATATTAATTAATAAATCTGCTACCTATTGTGAGCTTAAAATGGAGCCCACTAATATTAACTAAGCATCTTTATTAAGTTGGCAAGAGACTAAGAATACAATTTTCACATGCGTTTTAACTACTGTGGAAATGTGACTGCAACAACACAGGTGAATTTGGTAAGCTTGAGTTGTATAGTAGAACACTGTATGTTAATGTAGTATCACCTGAAGTTCAGCCAACTAGTGAAGCCTGTCTCAGATAGAAGTCATCAAGTAAACACAGAAAGAAAAAATTATCACCAGAGGGAAGGGAATATGCTGGATGCCAGCTGAAAGAAATTTCACATACATTCATGGCAAGATGCCTGCTTAGCAAAGCAAATTAGACACCACCAGTGGAATGACTGACTGCCTTGGGAAAGCAAAAAACGGTACATGATGGAAAGGGGAACATAACACTGAAAACTGCCATCAAAATTAATGTAGGAAAGATAATACACAGTAAGAAACAAGGAAATAGACTGTCCCAAATTTCATACTCTGATAATAGGAGAAAACTCCAGGTAAATACTGCCTTTAAAATGGCAGAAGCTAGCTAGTGTCTTTTTCTAAAGTAAGCATCCTTAAAAAAAAATTTGAGAAAAAGACAGTTAAAAGCTTAAAAATACCACCTGAATTAAAAATAAAGTTACCCACTGCAAGACAACTGCTGAACAATATTTATCAAATCCTAGGTACTTCTTTACAGGACCAGTAAATGGAGATGATTCCATAAATGCTCTTCAAAATGATAAATAGACTTGAGAATTATATTTCTTCGAAGCCTCATTTCATTTTATGTGTGTACAAGATCTTTTCTGCACTGCTTGAATGAGCCAGATTGCCAAAATAAACAGCTGTTTTAAAAGCACCAAACAAAATACATGTAGCTGCTTTTGAAATCCAGTATGGATTATAAAGGAAATTAAAAATATAAATAAGCAAAGAATGAAGCACTAAGGAAGATGGCAAAACTAACACAAACACCTTGTTAAGCAGCATATGGAATCTGAGATTAATAATTATGCAAAATAGATGCCTTACGATGGACAAGTTATGTCTAACCTTCACCAACTCAGAAAGGATAAGGAATTTCAGACAAATGAAGCAGTGAGAAAACAAATCAAGGCAGGAAAGACTTGGGCTGCATGAGTTCTAGGAGATTCTGACAATTATTAAAAGCTGTAGAATTTACCTTAATAAAGGCTGAATATGCAAAAAAAAGCAGATAATTTTCTATAGATTTCCTATTGTAGTAAGTACAGTAAGAAAACTTTTTGCTGTAATTAGTAAAAGAGCTATCAAGAGATGTTGGACTGATGTGATAGTATAGATTCCTGGGCTTTCCTGGGCTTGAGTTGTTTTCAGTTTGTTTGAATACAGTGGGCTGGTGGCCAGGTGACTACTGTTTCCTTGCTCTTGCTGACAACTGTGGTTGGGGCAGGCTCTTGAGCAACTTTCAGACTTGACCAAAGAGAAAGAAGCAGATTGTGACAGAAAAACATAAATATCCCCATGGCAACTCCAAGATTGAGAAGAAAGAAACCTGTACGATGAAGATCATGAGCCTTCTACTGAAGATGCATCAAGGGATTGCAACAACTTGTTGCAACAGCCTGCTTTCCGCTATAGGAAGACTTAATCTGACAACCCTGGGATCAAGGATGTTAAGAAGGTGAACATAACAGAAGAGAAAAAGGGGCAGATGCTAAAAAAAGGAGGGGACAGTGGCTGGGATGTTTTTTAATTAATGGCAACTGTGCTGTTAATAGCTCTTTTAAGCTTTTAATAGAGAAATTAGACTATCAGACTGATAAAAGATTCACTGGACTAATATAAAATTCTTTGTTTCATACATATATGTAGTATGTACTTCTGCTTTCTTGATTATAACTGCAATGTTACTTCTAATGTTATAAAGCTCCAGAAGGTCAGAAACTGGAATGAGTTTCACAGAGAGATGCTGAAGAGTGTTACTAGCAGCACAAGCATAACTAGTGCTAGCATTGATTAGAACTGTTGATGATAGCTCAGGAAAAGGGAGAGCTTCACTAGTTCTAACTTACTACCAAAATAGAAAGCATTTCTTAGGTGGTACAAAATGCTGAGCTGCAAAACATTATTTTCAGGGAATTCTTCATGCAGATGCCACCAAAAAGAGAGAGGAACACCAGAAACAAGAACTGATTATTGTGACCATGACATTTGTGCTGAATGAAGAAGCAGTCAAGGAGGTAAAGGAAGAGGCGTCAAGACAGATTGTTAAAAACTTCTATAATGCATTACTCACTGAAGTATAAAACATGTAACTAGACAGAGGCACCCATCTGTTGGCATGACCCTGTCTCAAGGGAGGTGTGTTGCCTATCAGGGGCTCAGATCACGGATGTCGCAAAGAAGCTGCCTGCTCTAGTCAGTCCCACTGACTATTATCCACTTCTAATGATCCATGCGGGTGCTACTGATACAGATAGCAGTAGCACGGAGAACATAAAGAAGGACAACACAGCTCTGGGAGAAGTGGTTAGGGGCTCTGGAGCGCAGACTGTCTTTTTGTCAATACTCCAGCATACAGGGCAGGACCTTAAAATGGCTAGGAGGATTGACCAAGTTAATAAATGGTTAGAAGGGTGGTGCTATAGTCAGGGGTTTGGGTACCTTGAATATGGGATACAATTTAGTAGGCCAGGTCTACTGGGGGCTGGTAGAGCTGGTCAGACAAAGAAAGGGAAGAGTGGATTTGGTAGGAGACTTGCCAGACTAATAAAGGATGTTTTAACTAGATGTGTTGGGGGAGGGAGGTGTCATTCGATCCCAACACACCCAATCACTGGACAGCACCTATAGTAAATGTTCGGAGCTATGCAGAGATATTCCAGCTGCTCCAGCCAATGACCCGGCTTCAATTGGAGCTCAGCCCAGATGCCTCTATACAAATGACTGTAGCATGGGGAACAAAAAAGAGGAATTAGAGATGTGTACACACCTACAGGGGTATAATATAATAGGCATCACAGAAACATGGTGGGATGGCTCCTATGACTGGTGTGTCGGAATGGAAGGTTACAGGCTCTTTAGAAAGACTAGGCCTGGTAGGTGGGGAGGGGGAGTTGCTATTTATGTTAGTGATAGGCTGGAGAGTATGGAACTCTGTCTGGGGACAGCTGAGCAGTTTGTGGGCCAGGGTTAAAGGGAGAACAGCGATGGGAGACATTATTGTGGGGATCTGTTACAGACGGCCTGATCAAGAGGACTCAGTGGATGAAGTGCTCTATAGACAGACAGGAACAGCCTCACACTCGCAGGGCCTTGTTCTCATGGGGGACTTCAACCATCCTGATATCTGTTGGAGGGATAGTACAGCCTGGCACAAGCAATCCAGGAAGTTCCTCGATTGTGTGGAAGACAACTTCCTTCTGCAAGTAATAGAGGAGCCAAAAAGGAGAGGTGCCATGCTTGACCTTGTGCTCACCAACAGGGAAGGGCTGGCTGGAAATGTGACACTCCAGGGCAGCCTTGATTGCAGCGATCATGACATGGTCGGATTTGAGATCATCAAGACAGTGAGAAGAGCATGCAGCAAGCTCACTGCCCTGGACTTCAAGAGAGCAGACTTTGGCCTCTTCAGGAACCTGCTCAGTAATGTTCCATGGGATATAACCCTAGAGGGCAGGGGGGCCCAAGACTGTTGCTTGATATTCAAGGATCACCTGCTGCAAGCTCAGAAGCAATGAATCCCAATGAGAAGGAAGTGCATCAGGAGGGCTAGGAAACCTCCTTGAATGGATAAGGAGCTGCTGAGGAAAATATGAAGGAAAAAAGAGGCTTATAAAAGATGGAAGCAAAAACAGGCTGCACGCAAATAGCTGTGGTCAATGGGTCAATGTCCAGCTAGGAGACCAGTAACGAGTGCCGTCCCTCAGGGATTGGTATTGGGACCAGTCTTGTTCAACATCTTTGTCGGTAACATGGACAGTGGGATTGAGTGCGCCCTCAGCAAGTTTGCCGATGACACCAAGCTGTGTGGTGCGGTTGATACACTGGAGGGAAGGAATGCCATCCAGAGGGGCCTTGACATGCTTGTGAGGTGAGCTGATGCCAACCTGATGAAGTTGAACCATGCCAAGTGCAAGGTCCTACAGCTGGGTCGGAGCAATCCCAGGCATCAGCTACAGGCTTGCGCAGAGAAGAGATTGAGAGCAGCCCTGCGGAGAGGGAGTTGCAGGGTATTGGTCGATGAGAAAATGAACATGAGCAGGCAGTGCGTGCTCGCAGCCCAGATAACCAACCGTATCCTGGGCTGCATCAAAAGGACCATGACCAGCAGGTAGAAGGAGGTGATCCTGCCCCTCGACTCTGCTCTCCTGAGACCTCAGTTGGAGTATTGTGTGCAGTTCTGATGTCCTCAAGATAAAAAGGACATGGAAGTGTTGTAACAAGTCCAGAGGAGGGCCCCGAGGATGATCAGGAGACTGGAGCACTTCCTGTATGAAGATAGGCTGAGAAAGTTGGGTCTGTTGAGCCTGGAGAAGAGCAGGCTGTGTGGAGACCTCATAGCAGCCTTCCAATATCTGAAGGGGGCCTATAGAGATACGGGGGAGGGACTCTTCATGAGGGACTGTAGTGATAGGACAAGGGGTAACGGGTTCAAACTTAAACAGGGGAAGTTTAGATTGGATATAAGGAGGAAGAAATTCTTTTCTGTAAGTGTGGTGAGGCGCTGGAATGGGTTGCCCAGGGAAGTTGTGAATGCTCCATTCGCTGGTGTTGTTCAAGGCCAGGTTGGACAGAGCCTTGCGTGACATGGTTTAGTAGGAGGTGTCCCCGCCCATGGCTGGGGGGTTGGAACTAGATGATCTTAAGGTCCTTTCCAACCCTAACTATTCTATGATTCTATGATTCTATAACGAGTTGAAATCAAATAAAAGAAAACAGCCTAGACTTCAGGATACATATTTACCAAACACCTGAATATTTGCAGAATAAGAATCTAATTATTTTTTTTCTGCCACATTCTGCCATATCCTGCTTTAATCTTGATTCTTGATCTTCTGCTCACGCCAATATTTTTTGTCAATATCCTATTTTGTCTTAAAGATATCTAAGATAGCTGACTATCAGTGGCTATAGCTATGATAGCTAACTGCACTGATGAGAAGTCTAATTAACAACAGCAGCTGTATAACACTTAACAGTTCAGAAAATATTTATTGTTTATACAGCTAACTCCCTTACAAAACTAACATTCACTTCTGTAGTAGCATGAGCAATTACTTCTTGCTGGATTTGTTTTCCACAGCTTCCATTTCATTTCACTAAGAACAAAATTTTGTGATTTTCTGTGATTTTAATTAGATATATGCCCATAGATTTTGGAACTAAGTCTTTTAATTTCACTTCTCAGATGTTTGGGGGGTTTGCTATTAAAGAAAATTAGTTAACATTGAAAATCTTCAAAGGATTTAATTCTTTCAGTGTGTGTTCCTATCTTTTTTTTTCTCTGTGTGTAAATAGTGAACAGTTTATTAATTCCTTCTATAAGCTGAGAATGAGAAATTATGAGAAATCACAACATTTTGTTGAAATACAGAAGCCAGTTTTCCATCCCAATGTGTAAGAACTGGACAGCCTTTTGGACTTTTCTTGGCTGTTGGACAATAAAAGTGCATGACAAGCCTCAAAAGATAGCAACTAAATGTTTTGTTTCCTTCCAGGTTCACGCACACCTCCAAACTTTCTGTTCTCCAGTCAGAGGATTTTGACTGAGAGAGTGACTTCTTCTACTGTAAATTCTCTATCTTCGATATTTTCAGCAACAATTTCTCTCGTCTTTCTTATCATATGACTTCCATTTTAAATTTTATGACCAAAGCAAATAAACTATGATACATGTATGCTATCCTTACACACATTTTTTTTCTATTAAAGCAATTCTTTTCTTTTGCTTTGCTTTAAGAATTTCACATTCCCATTTTTTTCATGCATAATATCTTGAATCTCAGCGCCGTTAAATGTTAACATTCAGCAGGAATTCTATTAACCATTATCTGTGTGTTCCACCTCCTGAAGATTTCATTCTTGTTCCAAATACTGATTTGTTTAAAATACAGACCTCCAGCTTCTGAAACATTCCCCAAACACACTGCTTTTATCTGCCAAATAGATTTATATTGCTTTTATTTTTCATAAATGAAGGCTACTTTTACAAACAGTTTACTTATAATTTTTTATTCTTTTACATTTTTTTACTGTAATCTGAAATAAGGATAGAGGTTATTCATCTTTTTAATCTTGTACAATGTAACAACACCCATAAAATTGTGAAAATAAAGATAAGTAATTTTTAAGTAGGTTTACCTTTCTTTCAGTTTGACATCAGTAATATTGACTTTTGTTGATCATCACAGACTACCAAAAAACATTCTGTGTATTGTATTGTTCATTGCAGACTATCTTATGTTCCTAAAGCATAAATCTGTCACATGGATTCTTTATTAGATATAAAGGAATGAGAAGAAAAACACTACCCGCTCAATAGAAAATGAAACAAGAAGAATTGCTTCTATTCTGCTGTAATTTCTTCAGAAATAAGCAATGTCTTTCAGTATGCAAATCCTTTTTATACAGAGTGACTTTGATCTTACTTTATGATTTTAGTACCAAGAAACTTTTAATGTGTTAGGAAATATATTTTTTTTTCTTTCCTCCCCTGATGCACAGAATACTTCTATTAGAGAAAAGAACAGATTACTGTAACCTAGAGATAGTTCCCATGTCTGTTAGTAAACCTATGAAAATGCAGAGCAGCTTATTATGTATGTTCCAGACCATCCTCCCTATTAAATTTATCTTGAAGCCTGCTTATATTACATGTGACTAAAGAATGTATCCATTTCTCTCCATGAAGCTTTTAGATATATCATCAAGCTAGCTCATTGGAAACACCATGAAGTACAATCAGGAAGGCACCCAGCTACATGATAGGAATAGGTCCAGAAAAACTCCAGCTACTTATGCAAATGTGGATACTGAGTGGCTGGCACCATATCAAGGACTAGACAATCAGTGGCATATTTGTCTACTCTTTTAAAGTGTAATGGATGTTTACTGCATCAAACAGGAAAAATCAACAAAAAATTTCCAGCAACGTTTAAAGGATTTGCTGAGCTGGGGCATGCAATAGTGCCTCATATACTTTTATTCAATTAAACTTGCCCAGAGGTTATACTTCAGTTGTGCTGTCCTTATATTTCTTCAGTCTTATTTTCTTTTTCTCAAAGCAACTTCTGAAAAACAGCAGCTGATGGTTTTCAGATCCCCCATTTTATTCTGCTTTTTCTTCAATTTGGCATCTGAATTTTTTTTCTGTGTATCTACTTCATAGCCTTATTTTGTTAGCTTGAAAGAGAATTAAATTAAAAAAGAAAAAAATTAATTACAAGAATGAACTCTTGCTGCAAGCCTGCATTTACATAATTCAATAACTTTCCTGAGTTTGCTGTTGCAGAAGTGAATAAAACATGCTCTTCAGACTATAAAGATACTGAATACGCAAGTATTAACTGCAATATTAGTAGTTCAAAGGCCACAGATATGTACATACCCCTGCCCTGAAACATCCAGGATACGGTCCATGTGAAAGCTATATTTCTTTGTGTGACATTTTTGAAATCAAGGATTTCTGCATTTTCTGGTATTATATTCACTGTCCTCTCCTCCTCTCTCTTTTCTTGTTTCCTCTCTCCAAAGTTTTGGATGTAGCTTTCAGTAATAACCAGATATAATATTGCTTGCTTCGGATAAAAGAATGGAGTAATAAGCAAAGGTAACCAAACCTACCAACTGTTTTATTTAATGGAAGAAAGATTTCAAAACATAAAATATAGAATTTGCTTCATCAGATACAATAGCAGGATATTTAAAAAACACCTTTTCTTCACAAAAAAAATTCAGCCAGGTACGATTTGTATTGATCTTATCATGCACAGTTATTATAAAACTCACAATATTTTAATGCCCCTTTATATAGTAAGCAATTAAAATCACATGTTTTACAAATCTGTTAGAAGTTAGTAGAAAAATAATTGCTAGATGTTTTCAAAACAAAGTATTCATATAATTAGTATCTTAATTGTGAGAATTTCTCCAGCATTGTACCTATACAAACACTAACCAGTGATTTTTTAAATATTAACTGCCACCTTAACAAACTAAATATATTTTCCAAATATTTACAGTTGGTTATATATAAGTATTACCTGCCTATTAAGTCATATTACACAGGCAAGTATGTAATCGTGTAATCACAGAATGCTAATATGGAGTGCAGCTACAAAAATTTTTTACAATATAGTTATATTGTGATTACAGTTCTAAAAGTAAAAACAATCAAAAGACCTCCAATTTTTTAACCACAATTTAAATGAAATATAATTCATTGTGGCTTAAGAGACTGTCCTGGGTTCAGCAGTAGCAGTCATTTTTCTCCTTCTAGCTAGATGGTGCAGTGCTGTGTTTTTGATTTTGGGCCTGGGAACAGCGCTGATAACAGCAGTGTTTTCAGTTACTGCTTGGTAATGTTTTGGTCTGGCCAAGGACTTTCTGAGTTTCACACTCTGCCAGGGAGGAAGGGGAAGCCGTGAGGAAGCAGGAGGACAGGACACCTGACCCAAACTAGCCAAAGAGATTATTCCACACCGCAGCACGTCATGTCCAGGATGTGAAAACTGGAGGGCAGAGACCCGGAAGGGTGTGGTGGGAGATTGGGGGGTTCGCTGCTGGGGGGTACAACTGGCTGGGTCGGGCTTGGTGAGCAGTTGTATTCTCTTTCCTTGTATTTCTCGTGTATTATTACTGGTGGTAGCAGTAGTGATTTGTGTTATACCTTAGTTACTAAACTGTTCTTATCTCAACCTGTGCAAGTTGCATTCTTTTGATTCTCCTCCCCATGCTCCTGGGATGGGGAGAAGAAAAAGAGGGGAATGAGTGTGTGGGCAAACTGGCTTAAACCATGACAGTTCTTCTTGACGCCCAACATGGGGCACGAAGGGTTGAGATAACGGCAGAATTAATAGCCACTCGTCACAATGCTGACTTATTGGCTCTCGATTCTCTCGAGTTCATGGTTTCAGCCTGTTGTACCTTACTTACAGGCTGGTATTTCTTTTCTTAGCTTTCGGATATGGGTTTTGGGTTAAGGTTCTTGTTTCATTGTACTTTATTGGAATGGCTTGTAATACAGGCGAGCTCCAGAAGGGAGGAGGGGAAGCAGAGGCAGGGTGGCCCCGGGATATGCCGGAAACTGAAATGGCCCGGGAGAGCTGCCCCTGGGACCAGGACAGCCACGAAGGAGATGGCAGAGGGGGTGAGCCCACCGCCGAGCGGGGGGTAGCGGTGGAGAAGCCGAGCCCCGAGGTCCAGCCGAGTCCAGCGGCTACCGAGTGGGGGGCCCAGGGGGTGGTAGTGCCCGGCCCCACGGCGACTGAGAGCACTCCCCAGCAGCAGCCCACAGAGCCCGCAGAGCCCGAGCCCCAAGATGACGCAGGAGACCACTGCAGCACCTCCCAGCAAGGCAGAGGAGGAAGATCTGGACTCAGACAAAGAGCAGCTGGTGGTGAGAGAGCCGGCAAGCACAGCAGCTACACCATCCCCAGTGACAAGTGCAGAAGCCTCATTTGAGAGTTCTGAAGGGTTTGAATGGCCTTTGGGTAACCTTGAGACCTGCCTGCTGATTGTGATGGGGATCACCATGTTGGCATGCATTGAGTGTGTTTTACCCACAACCATTTCCTCTATTCCCAGGTGTTAAGCAGAGTGGGGTGTGGGCCTTGTCTGGGGTTAGACTACTACTATCCTAGGATGACCAAGAGATTTTCCCCAAGGCTGGACAGTCATGAGTCGCAGGGTGTGTAGGACAGTATGGGACAGTATCTAGTCCACTGGGCCCCTCCTGTGCTTTGGAAGTGTCGGAGATGGAAGGCAGCTGTATGGAGCCCCCAATGACAAGCAGCTAAAATGAAATGGCTCAGATGGACTTAGATTGGCAACATAAGGGTGAATTATTTTGAGCGTGGTGGGCCCATGGCACCTAAGGCCATCAGGGCAGATATGCAACATACAGATGGACTCATGATCAAGGGGTGGACTTAGCAATGGACACTATTGCCCAGGATGTTCACGAGTATGAACACTGCACATTGCCTCCCGTGCTCTGAAGGACTGTTACAGGAGAAGAAGCCCAACATCATGGACTGGATGGACTCAGAAGCTTTATAGGGATTGGTCCATGCACTAAGGGATGGTCTCTCTCCCTCTGTGTGTGTGTGTATATGTATATATACACATGTGATGGTATATTGAAAATGTGGGATCTGAGCATGACATGAATGGTATGGAATAAGGAGTGGATACTGTCCTGGGTTCAGCAGCAGCAGTCATTTTTCTCCTTGGTTGCTGGTGCAGTGCTGTGTTTTTGATTTTAAGCCTGGGAACAGCGCTGATAACACCAGTGTTTTCAGTTACTGCTTGGTAATGTTTTGGTCTGGCCAAGGACTTTCTGAGTCTCATGCTCTGCCAGGGAGGAGGCGAAGCCGTGAGGAAGCAGAGGACAGGACACCTGACCCAAACTGACCAAAGAGATTATTCCATACCACAGCACGTCATGTCCATGATGTGAAAACAGAGGGCAGAGACCCGGAAAGGTGTGGTGGGGGACTGGGGGGTTCGCTGCTGGGGGATACACTGGCTGGGTCGGGCTTGGTGAGCAGTTGTATTCTCTTTCATTGTATTTCTCTTGTATTATTACTGGTGGTAGCAGTAGTGATTTGTATTATACTTTAGTTACTAAACTGTTCTTATCTCAACCTATGGGAGTTGCATTCTTTTGATTCTCCTCCTCATCCCCCCGGGACTGGGGAAGAAAAAGATGGGGAGTGAGTGAGTGAGCGAGCGAACTAGCTTAAACCACGACAGGGACATACAATAATAAGAGTATTTATGTACCTCTTAAGATTTAATAGTTGGGTTAATCGGTTTTATCAGGCTGCTTAGATAATCCAACATAAGACAAATATATTGCTCATTAAAACACAAGACTAGTTCCCCATTATTGCAAAACTAATGTTTCCATACATTTTTTCATAAAACCAGAACTTTTACACCAATTAAACTATATTTCAGCTTACAGGGAATTTCTGTCCTCAGCACAGTTTTTGACTGCAATCTTTCCATGTAATAGCGGCTTTATCAAGGCTCTCTTCATAGAGCTGCTACTCATTCTGCATCATACAGGATAGCTATATTCTTCTACTGAAAGCATTGCTTAACAACTAGAGAAACGTCCTCTAGGAGCAGTAAACCTCTGCACTAGGAGGGAAAAAATCCTGATCTGACCATGTTGTTAATCACCTGTAGAAACTTAGGAGGAAGCAAAATTGATTTCTTCTTGTAATAGGGAGAACTGTATTAAAATACTTCGATTTTTCCATCTTTGCAGAAATATACTAATTTTCTGAAATTAATTTAACTGGATCAAAAACAAGGGTATTGTTACTTTCCTCTAAAGGAGTGTATCTTTTATAATGTCTGGATTTTGAAAATCCTGCTTTTTCAAAGATAACATGAGAACATTTAATATTTAACAGTTATAAAAGACACTTGGGTAAAAACCAATTTCCCCACTTTTTTTTTCCCCTCCAATAAATGAAATCATGATTTCAAATCATGGAAAGTCATACCTTCATAAGAAAAATAAGGTTTTACGTTCTCATAGCTATTTGAATTGGAAAGTCCATCTCAAAGGTGGTAACCCAAAGCCCAAAGGTCTTTAATGGAATACCCAGTTTGGTGCGGAAGAGCTTTTGTTAAAAGAATAACAGTGTAGGGGAGAGGGAAACGCTCACAAAGACATTAAAAAAAACAACACAAGAAAGGAATAGAGCATTCAAAACAATGGAGGCCAAGCAATTACTCAAGCCCAACTTTCCTGCAGCTGACTGAAGTATTCTGCTGGTGTCTCACAGTGTGTTGTGTGTATACTGATGTCTATTCCCGTAGCTTGGAAATCCTACCTAGCTACTGGCTGTATAAACCAATACATAAGCGAACTGAATTCGTAAACTGTGTATATCCTTACCCAAGTCTGTTTGTGCATGGCAAAAGATACCTCAGCAAAAATCTCCCAGGTTTTTGTTATAGGGGTTTACTCCCATGACAGTTACAGGGTGTTTGAAAGGAATAGATACAACATCTAAAACGTCTACTGATTTGTGAACACACGCTCTAAGAGAAGATTGCAATTATTCTGTTTAATCAACTGAAAATTAGTTTATTTCTGTAATATTATCTTAATTGTTAGAATAGAGAATAGACCTAAAACATGCATGAAAATGAGTGCTTGGGTTTGAAATGCTTCTAGCACAGAAAACTACTCATATAGCACTCAATCATAGGCAAAGTATTTAATGTTCTCCCAAATGCATGAAAACCAAGACAGTAACACCTGTAGAATGAAAAGTAAATGTTTCTCTAGATGTCTCAGCTGTGCCTTCTCATAGATATTCCCAGCAGCAAACAATGCTGACTGACTCTTCTCAAATAAGAAATTATAAAGGATGTGATTTCCATTTAAAGCCATAGTGGGATTAGAGATAAGTATTCAAGCATGTACCATTCTTTTGCTGTAGAGATAAAGATATATGAAGGATTTTATCTGCTGTAGAAAAGTGAACCTGATTTTCCTTTCAAACATCTCCCTGCCTATGCCTGTGCAGTCTACTGAGATATGCATTCAGATCACTCAGCATTATTATATAATAATAATCACTCAGTAATTAATCACTCAGTAAAATATAATATATATTATATATATTATATAACAATTATAGATAAATTGTATAAAATATATTTTATACAAATAATATAATTATTATATTAAATATAGAATAGATTTATAATATTGTATTATATATAATATATATCATTATATAATAATAATCACTCAGTAAAGTGATTATTATTATATACTGCGCCAAGTATATATACTGCGCCAAGACTAACAGTATGATAAAGCATTCTTTTCATCTGGTAGAAAAACAAGGAAGAAAACAGAAAACATTTCTTTGTCATGTCAGTATATGACATTCTTGAGTGGACTTGCACATGATCAAAATCAAGCTTGTAATGTGTTTTTCATCTTCCAGAAGAACCTGACAGCATTTGCTTTTAAAGTTTCATTTTCCAAGAGAAAAAACATTGTAAACATAGTTCTCCTGTTTAGTTCTAGGCTGGTTTGGGTTTTTTTTTTTTGGTTGTTTTTTTGCAAAGTTTTATTCACTTTTCAGTAGTTTCCTGGCACATTATATGGGTCTGGAAATGACCAAGAGACATTGAAATTGTATTAGCCACTACTCTAGTGTTTTTATAACTTGCTGTGGAGGCTTCTGGCTTAATCACACTACCATGTGTTATGGACTTCAGGTTGGACTTAAGTGAGCAGTAATGGAAAGGATAAAGTTTTGGACACAAAAAGATTTTGTTCCCATTTATTCATCATTTGCATGCTATCTTATGGCATGCTACTGGCATCAGCCCTCAGAGGGAAAAAACTGTTTTGCAATACTCTGCTTGGCACCACACTCTTTGATTACTGACTGAGGTATGTATAAATATTGATATGAAGGGATAAAAATAAGCATTTGCTTTGAGGCACTCCTATAACACAAAGAAAAAAATCACTATTTGCTATAATAATAACTGTAATAATGTTCTCAGGAGAGGAAAAACGCTGCAATATGTGAAAGAATGAATGAATGAAACAATTTGCACTATACTAAAACATTTATCCTTTTTATTCCTCACTTGCTACTATATAATCACTGTGTGTGGGACAAACCTGTAAAGTGTGGAACTTGTATTCATATAATTCTTTCCTGAACACTTTTAACGGCTTGCTACTATGTAACAGTATGCATATGGTGGAGTTCTATTCTCTTCCTGACTCCCTCTCAAGAAAGGAATGTTTTCTACAATCTTAGTAAATTACCTTTGCTCTTTCAAGGTCTTCAAGAAGGCATTGGCTTATCTTTCTGACTTTTTGATTTCATGGATGACTAGCTACGAATTCAAGTTTAACATGTCAAAAAAAAAAAAAAGAAAAAAGAAAATGTTTTCACCTCTCAACCGCTCTCTAATCCCTCATGCTCTAATTATTGTGTAAAGTGGTAATTTCTCAGACTAGCAATGAGGCTATCATCTATCATCTTCTGCTCAGACTTTTCACTAGTATCTAACATCCAAGCTACACCATTTTCATGATATACCTACAATACAGCCTCTTACCTGTTCTGTGTTGAAACCTATGGCTTAAGCTTTTATTCTCCTATATATCTATAACATTCAGCAAGTGCAATTCACCTATTACTGAAAGTGCATAGTTTCTGTACAGCTATTACATCATCAGATTTACATATATTCGGAAAAATTGTTTACTAAAAAAAAACAAACAGCAAAACAAAACAACAAACCCCACAAAAAAAACCAAACCAAAACAAACCCCCTCCCAAAAAAAACCCACAGAAAAAACACATAAACAAAACAAAACAAAAAAATAAACACACAACTGTCAAGACTATACTTTAAAAATCTGACTTTGGTAGCAAAGTGTTTGTGTTCCTCAAAAATTGGAAATACTTACTAGAAGTATGGGCTGCACATCAAAAGGAGTATGACCAGCAGGCTGAAAGACCTAATAGGAAGTGAGTGCCTAATGTGTTAATGCCCTCAGACACTTGGGACATTTCTGTCTTATTTTTTCCACTCTTGTAAACGTGTTCAAGAAGTTCAAGCTACATTTCAAAGGCTAAAACTTTGTTGCAGGTATCATATTTTGGCACTAGAAACTGATATCCATTACGGGCTCAAATAACGATTTAAAGGTTAAGCATGGCTAGGAATTTCAAATCATGATTAAATTAAGCCTGTTGCACTGCTGGCACACAACTGAATGACACTGTCCTATTTAGTAGTTTGTATTGAAGCAACTGGTTTACTTGACATTTCAATAGGTGAGATATCGAACTGCAACAGGGCTCCACACAAGCTTTGTGAACTGCCTAAGTTCTATTTAAGTCTTTGACTAAGATTTCTGTCCCTGTCCCGTGGGATACATTTCATTCTGAATATATAGCAAGTTTCTCTTGAGTCCTCTGGAACTGAAGAACATAACAAAAGAAATATATCTTTAAAAAAGATCAGAGTTCCTAATATTATCCTCTTTGCTTGCTTTATTTCTTTAGAATGGGATGCTATTTCTTCTGTGACTATAAGTGAGATAGAAATGAATGTAAACAATATTTGTTTCTCTACTTCGCTGCCTTAATATTTTTGAAAATAAGTAAACATTGTAAGATGTTTTCAGACAACTTTTTAATGGATAATCTCCATATTTATTGTTAGCCGGTAAAGCTGAAGGAAAATGACACTGCTTTGCTCCTGTTAATTGCATTCTCTGACAGCAGCAGCTACACACTGCTTTACTGCAATCTTGCGATAAGAGTATGTATGTGTATTTTGCTCAATTTTAAGACAAAATGCTAATTCATATGTTTCTAAAGGCATTACATAAATATGAAATATTGATTGAAAAATAAAATTTAAAAAGGTTTACTGTTGAGAAATCCAACTTAAGGACTAGAAATTTTTCTTTACGCTTTCCTGGTAGGTAATTACCATGGTTTTCATCAAGATGGAGCAAACTCTCCTTCAACAGTTTAGAGCAAAAAAGGTGTTTGATACTCCATAATGTCTCCATGTGAGAAAAGAAAGCCAAAGATATTTTGCAGAGAATTTCCTTCTTTTCTTCTCCTCCTATTCTTCCACTGTGAAGCAGTGAAGATTGACATTTCCAAATTGCTTCCTTTCTCATCAATTACATACCATCAGCTGTGGACTGCTCATTATTTCTTGTATTACTTTTCCACATGGCTACCCTGTGAAGCAACCAGGGATAGGCAAACAGTCTTATTTCTAAATTCATTAAGAACAGGAGAGTGATTTGGAACAGCCAGTATGGATTTACCAAAACCAACTCCATTCTGACCCAAATCTATTGCCATCTATTCTGAGTGACTGGTACTGTGGACAAGGGGATGTCAATCGGTACAGTATACCTTGACTTCAACAAGGCCTTTGACACCCTCTCAAGTTTTGGTTTAAGATCAAAGTCTGCAAAAGGGTGAAGAATTTTCCCTAGCAAACCAAATAATCGACTATATTCTTATCAAACTTCAAATCCCAGCTCATTAATCAGGCTGTCACGGTTTAAGCCCAGCTGTAACTCAGAACCACGCAACCACTTGCTCATTCCTCCCACTCCCAGAGGGATGGGGAGGAGAATTGAAAGAATATAACTCCCACAGTTTCAGATAAGAACAGTCCACTAACTAAGGTATAACACAAACCACTACTGCTACCACCAATAATAATAATCATAAGGGAAATAGCAAGGGGAGAGAATGCAACTGCTCACCACCCACCAACCGATACCCAGACCGACCGAGAAGTGATCTAACCCTTCTGGGTAACTGCTTCCACTTTATATACTGAGCATGACATGCTGTGCTGTGGAATACCCCTTTGTTATGGGTTCGGCTTCCCCCCCCCCCCTTTCCCCGCAGAGTCTCATGTTACGCCGGGAAAGAGAGAAAAGCTGGGGGAGGGGAGACAGGGCACCTGACCCGGGCTGACCAATGAGGTTATTCCATACCATAGCACGTCATGCCCAGGAGGTAGGATTCGGGGGTGGGGCTCTCGCGGCATGCGTTCTCTGGAGCGGCGCGCGGTCTCTCGGCTTGGTTGGGCAGCGAAACGGTTGTATCCTCTCCCTTTGTATTTACTTTGTCATTATTATTGTTGTTGTTGTTGGCAGTAGTGATTTGTATTGTATCTTAGTAACTGGACTGTTCTTATCTCAACCCGTGGGAGTTACATTTTCTTTGGTTCTTCTCCCCATTTCCCCCCATCGGAGTGGAGGGGGGGGGGTGGGGCGGAAAAGGAGGGAGAAGTGAAATTTACGGCTTAAACCACAACATCCTTTGGTTAGTTTGAGTCAGGTGTCCTGTCTCTGCTTCCTCCTGACTTCCTCTCCTACCTGGCAGAGCATGAGACTCAGAAAAGTCCTTGGTCAGAGTAAACATTACTGAATAGCAACTAAAAACTTCGGTGTTATCAGCGCTGTTCCCAGTCTGAAAGTCAAAACCACAGCACTGCACCAGCTACTAAGAAGGAGAAAAATGACTGCTACTGCTTATCCCAGGACACAGGCTTAAGATTTTCTCATATTTTTTTTCTAGAAGGGATGTTGCTAAGCCAGCCCACCTGTTCTTCCACAAAGATACAACCATTCCCATATAGGTACCTACAGTTTGTGTTTATCTATGTGGTTCCTGCGTTCCTTTTTTTAATGAACTGTTTTCAAGGAAAATGTGAGTGCACAAGTATATGCAGGAGATAGAAGCCAGGCATGTTTTTGCTACAGTCATAGATCTTTAGAAATATGTTTTCATAAGCAAGTGTCGCAAGAAGGCTATTGAGTTTACCCAATACGCATCAGAACAGAGAGTGCATTCAAGGAATTAACATACTGTAGTACAGAAGGAAAGAAGGGAACTAACTGCTTCAGTGATACCCACAGCAGCAGGCTATAACAACAGTAACAGTATCAGCAGCAAAAATTTCCTTTTTTTTCCCCCTCTCCACTGTTTATAAATGAGATTGAGCATATGGATACACAATTAACATTATTTCATTAGATCAGACTAGAGCTCTCCAAACAACCATAAAAAGTGTTTTCCATTCATAATGGCTTATATAAGCTTAAAACACTCGCTAGTGCATTAAAAAGCACAGATTCATCTCAAAAAATAATAGTCTTACGCATGCAGATTTTGCAGAGGGTTTTTTTATTATCAGAATGACTTTCATAATTTAACATACAGCTGTACTATTTAATGTATATTCTTGTTCTGCTGTATTCTCTTTTGTTTTCTTATGTCAATTTCTGATCAGTCTATTCACCACCTTCAAGAAGCCAATTTCCTTTAGGTTCACATATGCAAAACAACCTGTACAGTTTTCCCTTCCAGACACAGCTTCCAGGTCATGTCCTCTTTCATAAGCAGACCCTTCTAAATCTTTCTCCTAATGTTTTCAGCCTCACAGGTCCCTAGTTTAACCAGTTTTAACCTTCCTCCTTAATGGTTTACAGTCGTTATCTTTGTGAAAAATAATTCTTCTCCCCACTTTTGTCACATGTTAGCTCTAGTTTCTTTTCCCAGCTACCTCAGCAGATTCTGAAGCCAAGACACTTCCAGAACTAAGGTGGTAAATGAATGTAAAGAAAAAAATGGATTATTTTTCCTGCGTGTAAAGACCACTTTTGCTCTCATATTGATACCTAACTTTTATTACATGTAGTCTTAAGTTTTTAGTGTTTAGAAATGCAACTGTTTGTCACCAGAGACAATCATGTTTCAAAACCAGAATTGCACCAAGTGAAACACGACATACTTAAGACATTACTTTCTCATGAAATTACATCTTGCATGCTAGCAAGCTTGTTTTTCAAAAGGATTTCTTTCAGGTTATAAGAAGCTTTTATACAGTTTATATCTTACTACTGAAATCTGGAGAAGAATATTTATTATTGAAGATTATGAGAAACCACAGGTGGAATTATTTTCTTTCATTAATCTCAATATACTCAATGTCATCCATGAAAAGCTGTGCATTCTGTGTTCCATATGCTGTGTGTTCCAGGTACATAGTGACAGAATTCCTAATGGAGATAACAGACATGCAATATGGTAAGTGCAATAGTTATAAAGGAAACTAAAAATATGAATTTTATTTAAAACACTCGTATTTCTAAAAGTAGATATTCTGTAAAAATGCAGAATGAATTAATCATATGGGTTAACCAAAAAGACTGAATTAGCAAGGAGACAGCATTAATACCACAAGATTCTGTATTGAAAATACAGTTGAGAAGACAAAGGCACAAGAAGTTCATTTTGCTTTAACTGAAATTGTTGAAACATTGATAGAACTATATACACATATAAAATATTTCCTAAAATTCTGGCAAATTATGGAGGAGTATTGAGTTTTTAAATCAATCTTTGTGTCAATTTGTCCTTAGGAGCCAGTGCTACTTTTTATTCTGACAGCTTGCCATTAGGCTCACTGCTGGAATTAGGTGAAAAATGTAGTGACAAAAGAAAAGATTGAAATGATGTAAAGGCTTCTGTTTAAATGTGGATTTGTACTTTAAATGGGATTTCTACTAAGATTTGATCCTTCAAGGGCCATGTGGTAGCTAGATATCTTTAAACATACTCATTATCCAGGAGCATCTGGATTTCTGTTCCAAAGAAACAGGCAAAGCCACTGAAGCCTGTTTTGACATGTTAGTTTATATAAAAAATATTTCACTCGCAGATACTTGACTATATAAAGATACCAAAGAGTTGAATCCTTCTACATCTCAAGGAAGAAATTAAAGTATTTTTTCCAAAGTTAACATCATTGCTAAATGAATGCTGGTTCCACTAAAGTTCAACTGTCAATTGCAGCCTCAATCCACACCATATAAATAAGGAGCAGAGCCAAACTTTTATATTGCCTTAGAAAAGATCACAGTTCCAAAAGCTCTTCAATCTTATACTGTACATTTTTTGTTTAAACTAAACCTTTTAGTATGTAAATACACTTAAGATGTTTGGCCTGATACTTGATATTGTTTTTTTCTGTGCTTCAACTTCTGTGTCATGAGAACTATTAAGTCCAGTTATGCAATCCTGCCCCTGCATACCTTCCTCTTCCTTGTTTTGTAGCATTGTATTCTACACAGACTCTGGTTTGCCTGGGGGAAATACTCTGAGCCAGGTCTGCTTCTACACACAGATATGAAGGACAGATTGCACATAAGGCAATTTATAAAGCAATAGGGCATCACCTCAGTGGCATTCTTTAGTCACCATTATTTTAGGATGTGCTTGCTGGGGACTAACTGCTTAGATTATGTGGGGATAATTAATTATGATTAACAACTAATCATTTTTTATGAAGCGTGCTGTCAGTGAATGTCAGTCCAGCAAAGATTCATCTTAAACTCTAAAACTGACATGATGTATCAGCATTCTAAATGCTCCTGTCATTTCCATCACTAATTCCTCAACACATACACAGATATGCCTATAAAGAGCCAGCCACAGCAATTGCGCAGGATACCACTGGAGGGCTGGGAAAATAAAATAAAATAAGGAGAAACCATGGAATACACATGGTTTCAGCATCAAGGTGGTGATCACTGCATACAAAATAGAAGGATTTCTGTCATATGACTGGAGGAGGTTACACCTCACAACCTATTACAGTCTTCTAGGTACAAAACTCCCAGTTAAATTGGGCTCTAAATTTTCACCCTGAGGCTGGAGTTCACAGTTTTCCCAGACTTCACACTTCAAAGACCTGATTATCAATTATCTCCAACACAACGTGCCTCAAAGCTCCAGAATCTTTGGGAGCTAAAGTAACCAAATGAACAGGAAGGAAATAAAATTCTAGCAATCTCTTTCTTAGCTCAGGAATTTGAACAACCAACCCCTTTTAATTAAAGTATTTTTACTTCAATACCTGGCATTTTCAAATAAATATTGTTTCAACATTAATAACATTTCTTCCTTTACTGTTACCTTCAAAATAAAAATCAACAATATAAAGTAAAAATCAGTAGTAAACCCATTTGGGATAATAAGAGTTTCACCAAATCAATAACAAGAACGAAGTTTTTCTATTAGTTTCACTAACAGAATGCTTTGATTCAACCCCACACTCGTGTAAAGCAAATGTTAATGAAAAATTTTTACAACAGGAAAAAAACAACTGGCTTCGGTCTGGCTTACTCAGTGTAATCAGGTACTGAAATTAATCAAGCTGATAGTGGAAGTATCCTGTTCTACCATCTCAGGAATTTATTTATGCATTTTCTTCTTTTTATGCCTAATAATGAACTGAAAATATGTTCAGAAAAATGGGTTCTCTCTGAACATCATGATTAATACCACTAATATACTTTCTGTTACTGTTTTGCTGTTTTAGACTATTCTAACTATAGCACATTTTCTTCACTGAAGAAAGCGGGAATATCAAAAGGCTGTACTCTTAATCAGCTGCTGAATTTAAGAACATGAAGCTCGTGCCTGCTACTAAAAAAGGGAAGACATTTGGAGACTGATGAAATCCTGATTTTGCCAGTTCCTGCTTCCTGCTTTCTGCACTATTTTCACTCTGTCATTTCCAAATGGGCTGCTACACTGGAAAATAATTCATAATTCATTTCACTACCCAAGATCGCATGTACACTGAATAGATTCTGGACAATGTGAAGGTTTTGCTTTAATAACTTTTTTAATTAGTGATTGTTTCCTTTTCTTAGATATGGAATCACATCTAGAAAAATTCTTCGTATCAGCATCAGATGACATGTCAGAGTCTCACAAGAATTAGCCAGAGAATCATAGATTCATAGAATCATAGAATAGTTAGGGTTGGAAAGAACCTTCATTCAAAGCTTCCCTGGGCAACCCATTCCTGTGCCTCACCACCCACACAGTAAAGAATTTCTTCCTCCTTATATCCAATCTAAACTTCCCCTGTTTAAGTTTGAACCCGTTACCCCTTGTCCTATCACTACAGTCCCTCATGAAGAGTCAATCCCCACCATCCCCATAGGCACCCTTCAGATAATGGAAGGCTGCTAGGAGGTCTCCATGCAGCCTTCTCTTCTCCAGGCTCAACAGACACAACTTTCTCAGCCTATCTTCACACGGGAGGTGCTCCAGTCCCCTGAACAACCTCGGGGCCCTCCTCTGGACTTGTTACAACACTTCCATGTCCTTTTTATCTTGAGGACATCAGAACTGCACACAATACTCCAACTGAGGTCTCAGGAGAGCAGAGTCGAGGGGCAGGATCACCTCCTTCGACCTGCTGGTCATGGTCCTTTTGATGCAGCCCAAGGATACGGTTGGCTTTCTGGGCTGCAAGCACACACTGAAGCCGGCTCATGTTCATTTTCTCATCGACCAACACCCCAGCTCCTTCTCCGCAGAGCTGCTCTTAGTCTCTTCTCTGCCCAACCTGTAGCTGTGCCCGGGATTCCTCCGACCCAGCCGTAGGACCTTACACTTGCCATGGTTAAACTTCATCAGGTTGGCGTCAGCCCACCTCACAAGCATGTCAAGGCCCCTCTGGATGGCATTCCTTCCCTCCAGCCTATCAACCAAACCACACAGCTTGGTGCCATCAGTAAACTTGCTGAGGGCACACTCTCCATGTCACCAACAAAGATGTTGAACAAGACCAATCCCAACAACACCGATGCCTGAGGGACATCACTCATTACTGGTCTCCAGCTGGACATTGACCCACTGACCACAGCTACTTGCGTGCAACCATTCAGCCAGTTTTTTATCCACCAAGTGCTCCACCTCTCAAGTTGATGTCTCTCCAACTTCGAGACAAGGATGTCGTGTGGGACAGTGTCAAACGCTTTGCACAAGTCCAGGTAGATGACATCAACTGCTCTACCCCTGTCCATCAGTTCCATAGCTCCAACACAGAAGGCCACCAGATTGGTCAGGCAGGATTTCCCCTTAGTGAAGCCATGCTGGCTTTCACCAAGCACCTTCTTGTTTTTCATGTGCCTCAGCATGCCTTCCAGGAAAATCTGCTCCAACACTTTGCCAGTCACAGAGGTGGGGACGACTGCTCTGTAGTTCCCCAGCTCATGCATCTTCCCCTTCTTGAAAACAGGGATTATATTTCCCTTTTTCCAGTCATCAGGATCTTCACCTGACTGCCATGAATTTTCCAAATATGATGGACAGCGACTTAGCAACCTCATTTGTCAGCTCCTTCAGAATGCGCGGATGGATTTCATCAGGTCCCATGGACTTGTGTACGTTCAGGTTCCTAAGATGGTCTTGAACCAGATCCTCTCCTACAGTGGGCCTCATTCTCACAGTCCCTGCGTCTGCCTTCCAGGACTTGGGTGGTGTGGTCAGAGCAGTTGCCAATGAAGACTGAAGCAAAGAAGTCATTAAGAACCTCAGATTTCTCCAAATCCAGGGTAGCCAGGTCTCCCGTTAGCTTCCGGAGAGGGACGACGTTGTCCCTAGTCTGTCCTTTATTTGCAATGTACCTATAGAATCCCTTCCTGTTATCCTTAACATCCCTAGCCAAGTTTAGTTCTAAGTGGGTCTTAGCTTTTCTAAGCTGGTCCCTAGCTTTGTGGACAACAGCCCTGCTTTCTTCCCAGGCCGCCTGTCTTTGCTTCCACCTTTTATAAGCCTCTTTTTTCTTCATATTTTCCTCAGCAGCTCCTTATCCATCCAAGGAGGTTTCCTAGCCCTCCTGATGCACTTCCTTCTCGTTGGGATTCATTGCTTCTGAGCTTGCAGCAGGTGATCCTTGAATATCAAGCAACAGTCTTGGGCCCCCCTGCCCTCTAGGGCTATATCCCATGGAACATTACTGAGCAGGTTCCTGAAGAGGCCAAAGTCTGCTCTCTTGAAGTCCAGGGCAGTGAGCTTGCTGCATGCTCTTCTCACTGTCTTGAGGATCTCGAATTCGACCATCTCATGATCGCTGCAATCAAGGCTGCCCTGGAGCGTCACATTTCCAACCAGCCCTTCCCTGTTGGTGAGCACAAGGTCAAGCATGGCACCTCTCCTTTTTGGCTCCTCTATTACTTGCAGAAGGAAGTTGTCTTCCACACAATCGAGGAACTTCCTGGATTGCTTGTGCCAGGCTGTACTATCCCTCCAACAGATATCAGGATGGTTGAAGTCCCCCATGTGAACAAGGCCCTGCGAGTGTGAGGCTGTTCCTATCTGTCTATAGAGGGCTTCATCCACCGAGTCCTCTTGGTCAGCCGTCTGTAACAGATCCCCACAATAATGTCTCCCATTGCTGTTCTCCCTTTAACCCTGGCCCACAAACTGCTCAGCTGTCCCCAGACAGAGTTCCATACTCTCCAGCCTATCCCTAACATAAATAGCAACTCCCCCTCCCCACCGACCAGGCCTATCTTTTCTAAAGAGCCTGTAACCTTCCATTCCAACACACCAGTCATAGGAGCCATCCCACCATGTTTCTGTGATGTCCTATTATATCATACCCCCGTAGACGTGCAGATATCTCTAAATTTAATTAACGACCCTTAAGGTCTCCTCCAAGCCACGGTTCTAAGATTCTTCTCTCTATTCTGTGTGACCTTTTGCCTCTACTCTTCTGAGTTCCTCCTAAAATTCACTCTGCATTCTTTTGGCCTTCCTGAATTGTTTTCTTTTTTCCTGAAAAACCATAGCTTTATTGAAGGCCTGGTAGAAGAAGCCTTTCAATGACTTTAAGTTCTATTTCTTTTAGCAAATAATGATATCCAACTGAACAACATATTGTGCTTATTATATAGTAATAAAAGATATGAACAATCAAAACAGGTAGAACCATGCATGCTAAATGCTGTCATATGGACAGGCATAGCTGAGAATCTTTTAGGACAGCTTAGTGCCAGGCTATTGCAGCTCACAGCAAATACGTAGAATTAGTCTATGTCAGACCATGTTGTTGCATCAAAACCAATCAAAGAGTGAGAAAGTGAAGCCAGCCTGACAGGCATTGGTGGTGGGGTCAGAGGGAAGAGAACATCAGAAACCATAAAAAGAGTTTAGTCACAGAAAAACAGCAGGATGCTAGAGCATAACTCAGTGCTTACATACACCTAGTCCTCAGGTTCCTTATCATGGGGTAGGTTAAAGCTTGTAAAGATTTATATAATGGGATGTATCTACTTCCCATGTACAGATTTGCTGTCATATATTTTAAGTTCTGCCTGGAAATACACTAATACATTCATTCAGACAAATAATTAAAGGTAGCCTTTCAAAAGTGTGATGGGTATTTAGGTGACCCACACTTAATAAACTGGGGGGCTTATAGCCTTGTCATAGGCATTTCCTTAGATAAAATCTTAAGTCTTGGTCTCATCTATGGAATATACTGTATTAGATAAAAACAGTGTCAGATGGGATCACATAACAGTAACAATTAAATGAGGCTCTTACCATCCCTCTCAAGTGGACTGGTGACTGATAACATCATAGTTCAGTAGCCTAAAATGACAGAAATTGGTTCTATTGTTGGTCTTGCTGTTCTCTTCATGCATCTCACTGATAACATCTCCTTTGTGCTGACAGAGGCATTCATTCAGACATGCATTACCCTAGGAACAGATCTGGGTTAAAACTGTTTAGAAGAGGTTATTTCTCAATATATGCTATTTTGCTACACCGAGTTCATCATGAGGCTTTGCAAATACCAGGCAGTGGCACTCAGAAGAAGAGCTTCACAGCAGCAGGAAAAAGTAGTTCAGAGTAGGGGCAGCAAAGGGTAAGATCTCTCATAGTGTTACAAATTCTGGCTCGTTCTTGCTTGAGAAGCTTGTTGAATAGCATAATTAGTCATAACAGTTTCACTCTTTGCTGTGTTATTCCATGATCTATTCAAGGCTTGAAGGTGTTTTTTATTCTCTCTGAATAAATCCTTTCTCTCAACTAGCTCTTATACAGGGACATAATATTGCAGAACAGCATCTGAACAGAAATCTGTCAATTATTTTTTCTCCTCCTCAGTCTCTATTTAAGAATACTCTCCCCTTCTACTCTCCTGTTAAATCAATTTTTTAGATATCTTGACAGAACATTGTAATACATTTTTTTCTTCTCTTATTTTAATTTTCCTTAAAAAGATAATAGGCAATGCAGAAATAGATATGGTCATTATTTGGAAATAAAATAAGACCAGACAAATGCACTGAACAGTGAGAAAATTGTAAAATAATATTGTAACTCTATGTCTGTGTGCATATGTAAGTTATTTAACTGATTTCTTTATTAGTTTGTCTGCTTTTTCAAATGTGGCTCATGTAAATTTTTATTTTTAACCACTGAGGTATGGGACAGTGAACGACACTGAGTACCATTACTTTAAATATTATGCAGTTCTTTCACCTTCTAAGGAAATAGATTTCACACATTTTTAGTGACATTTCACTTTGCCAATCACCTAAGCAGAGTGAAAAACTAAATCTCTGATGAGGAAAAAAAGAGGGTGGAGAGAATATCTGAAATTTCCAACACTATTTCTGGTAAAACATTTTTCAAATAATTAGACAGGCTACCCTGAAAATAATTTGAAAGTATTAGATTTTGAGTGCTTCTGAATTATGCCTGTGTAATTTCTTAAACAGAAGCCAATAATGAAATGCGGTAAAAAGTGACAAGATATTGAGGCCACGGCTATGCATAACAGAGGAGATGATAAAATTCTAGAGAGGATATTCTGAGTCCTGTGATTAGTTGCAAGTATGAGGTGTCACTCAAGAATACCAGTTTTTACCTTTGTGTGCTTTGTATTGTGTATACTTCAAAAATAGGTGCTGTAAGCTTAGGATTTGTTTTCCTATACAGGTTTGTGTTTTCATACAAGTATCTAATCAAGTAGTTTAAATACAGGCAACTGAGAACTTCATATAAATAAAAATGCCTTCTGGAGTTGTGGGTGGTTTAGTGCAAGAATGTAAAGGTAATATTCTTAATAGATCTCTTTTGCACTTGCACTGTGAATAAACACGCCCTTTGACTTCTTAGCATTTACTGTTCTTCTCTACCTCTGTACCTCTCCATGGGTGTCCTGGGTTCAGCAATAGCAGTCATTTTTTCTTCTTCTTGGTAGGTGGTGCAGTGCTGTATTTTTGATTTGGACCTTGGAACTGCACTGATAACACCAGTGTTTTCAGTTACTGCTTGGGTAGTGTTTTGGTCTGGCCAAGGACTCTCTGAGTCTCATGCTCTGCCAGGGAGGAGGAGAAGCCAGGAGGGGAAGGCAGGAAGAAGCAGAGACAGGACACCTGACCCAAACTGACCAAAGAGGTTATTCCATACCACAGCACGTCATGCCCAGGATGTGAAAATGGAGAGCAGAGACCTGGAAGGGTGTGGTGGTGCAGTGGGGGGGTTGCTGCTGGGGGGTGCACTGCCTGGGTTGGGCTTGGTGAACAGTTGTATTCTCTTTCCTTGTATTTCTCTTGTATTATTACTGGTGGTAGCAGTAGTGATTTGTGCTATACCTTAGTTACTAAACTGCTCTTATCTCAACCTGTGCGAGTTGCATTTTTTTTTTTTTTTGATTCTCCTCCCCATCCCCCCAGGGCTGGGGGACCAAAAAGAGGGGAGTGAGTGAGTGAGTGAGTGAGTGAGTGAGTAAAACTTCGTGAGTTTTAGAGGCTTAAACCACGACACTAGCAAAAGAGGTATTCCATACCACAGCACGTCATGGCCAGGATGTAAAAACTGGGAGCAGGGACCCAGAAGAATTAGTTCACTGCTGGGTAGGGTTGGTTATAAGTAGGCAGGTGGTGAGCTGCTGTATTCTCTTCCCTTGCTGTTTCCCTTGTCATTATTATTACTGGTGGTAGCAGCAGTGGTTTGTGTTATACCTTACTTACTGAATGTGCCTAATCTCAACCCATGGGAGTCACATTCTTTCGATGCTCCTCCCCCTCCCCCTGGGAGTTGGGGGGAAGAAAGAGGGAGGAGTAAGTGAGCAAACTGAGGGAGTTACAGCTGGGCTTAAACCACAGCAATGGGAGAAATGCTTTGTTTTCTGTTTCCATGTTGCTTGTTATCCTGACTCATTTTCATCACTGAATATTAGACTGCTGTCTTGTTCTGCACGATCTACTCCTAGATAGCTTCTGACTGTCAAGCCATACTTCTCTGAGTATCTCCACCTCTTCTATTCTAGACTTTATAAAGCTTTCCAATAGCTGGATAGTGATGCTTTTGATAGTATGTATCCAGAGCCTTCCTCTTCAACTAAGGTTTAGTTAGAGCAAAGTTTAGTGAAACTTAAAGTTAAGAGATCCAGCTCATCTGGGCTTGAAATCTTGTAGTCCACTTTTATTCTATTGGGATCATGATAAAAATAATCACAATCCTTCATGAAGGAAAGTTTCTTTGGAGATGCCTGTTTTATCTTCCTATTATTTGTATATCTAAATGAATGTAAGGACAGAAATGACAATATGCAAAATTAATAATTTCAAATAAACAAGTTTGGTTTTCTTTTTTTTTTGTTTTGTTTTGTTTTGTTTTAAATTAGTGCTTTATTTTTATTTCCCCAGGGCACATGAGCTCATTGGTTGAAGTCCCTACAGCTCATAATTAGTGCATATTCATGATCCTTGTGGGTACTCCAGCTGTAGACAGAAATATGTTCTGAGTTTTATTCTGTTTGCCATTCTTGGATGAGTATTGTTCAGAGGCTGCTGAAGGTGAAAGGGATTTGCTGATAAGTGAAGTTTAACCATACATTCATGTTTTTGGTTTTAGTAAGACATTTTCATTTAACATTGAGGTTTTATTTGAATTAGCAGTGTTATCGAACTAAAGTTAGTGGTGTTCAGTAAATTCCCCTTGCACAGAGAGAATCTTGTCATGCTGTGAAGGCAAAATTTAGTCATTTTCCAGCACAGTGTGGTAAAACATTTAATTTTTTTTTTTTTTTAGTAAAATCTCATAATCTTAGAAAACTAATTTCCCTGTCATGGTTTTAAAGGTAATACTATAAAAAAAAAAGCTATACTATTTAATTAATAAAGTAAGTGACAACATTGGCTAGGACATATGGAGACACTGTAATGAAAGCTTTACTGTTTCAAACAGAGTTCTGGTCTAACTAGCAATGTATTATTATCAATAAAACAAATCCTGAAGGAATATCTGCTTTATTAAGCCCCAGTGCATCTACCAAAGCCCTCAGAGACAAAAAAAAAAAAAAAAAAAAATTGCTCTTTCGATCTTGTGACTGTTAGGATGTGTAAATGTGAAAGGGTTGCAGAAAGGAAGAGGGTGCCATGGATTTTAAAACAGGGAATTAACTGAAAAATCATACTGAAGGTAATAGTTTGCACCCTTCCCAAACATACTGCACTTATCATTGTTTTTGTGCTTTTGTGCTGAAGAACAGGGAAAGAATTGCACTTCTTGAGGAAATCCCTTTCCAGTTCCTTCCTGGGGCAGTATTAGATCCACTCTGTGCTTGAGCAGGGTTATGATTAGGTGCTATGTAGTGAATGAAACCACAACACTGATAGACGTCTGTGAAAGGGAAGTGAGGAACATAACCCAAGAGAAGCGCGGTGCAGCGGTACAGATTGCAGTTCTGTCATGTCGGATTAGGGGTTCTTTCAATGGGCCATGTGCAACAAGAGGGAAAGGAGGGCGGGGGAGCTAAAGGGGAATGGCCACTATTTCCCTCCCATTCTGAAGCACAAGATTGAGGCATGGGGCATCATTCAGGCAGAATACACTTTTCAATCTGAAATAATCAAAACTGAAGATATGTCACACTTCTACCTGAAGTAAATTTATACAAGGGACTTGTAATAGACCGCCCTAAAGGATTCTTATTTCAGAGACAAACAACTACTGAAACATGTTATTAAAACATCTGAGCAGGAAACCCTGGTTAGGTTTATCAACAAAAAAAAAGCACCATTTATTTTCAATGCTGATATCTAGATGAAGCACACCTGCACTACATTATCACCACAGATAGCTTAATGAGCAGAGTTCAGTGCTCAAATGCACTCCTGGGCTAACATGGTTAAGTGTTGTTCAGAGTCTCAGTTGGGAGATGTTTAGCCAGGTTGGTGGACTCTAGTGTGCTTTGCTACACTATGGTTCTGGGAAATGCATGTGGAATTAGCTTTAGTATATTCACGTTGGATATGTCTATGATCCTGCAAGAAGGAGAGACAGAAAAGGTAGGAGAAATATGTATTTGTTGAGTATTAGCAAGCATCTCTGCATTAAGTTAGCTGAGACTAATTATTTCACCCTGAATATATACCTGACCTAATCTAAATTGTATTTGAAGTGTTTTCAGGTGTCATGGTTTAAGCTGTGCTTGTCAACCAAAGTTATGACTGTTCTCGCTCTTCCATTCAATAAAGATTCACTTTACATTTCTATAATTGGAAGACTGAGCTTATATTTTTCTCAGGCATAGTATCTGGAGTAACAGATACTAAATAATCAGGAGTGAAAGGAAAATGTAAGTCACTATTTCCCTTTCATGTGACTTCCTTTTAACTGTTCCCTGTAGCATATGTTTTCTGTGGCTGTTTTTTCTGTAATAGGTACCCAACACTGTAATTAATTTTGCCATTGAAATGTTGATGGACTTTTGTAGTTCCTTTTAGTCTCTGTCTGTGGTTTGTTTTTATAGCCCAAACAGTGTCTCTCCTCTGTGCTGCAGGCTCAGCCTTTGAGATGAGAGGCAGGCCCCTCTACAACTTGCAGTTCCTCCTCTGGGCTGTGTGCCAGCTGTGTCTGGATTTAGGGGTGAGAGGTATGATCTTTAGCATGCCTGTGCTTTGGGGTATAAAAGAGGGACTTTGCCTTAATTTACCCAGATTTTCTTTAGCCATTTGTCAAATTAGAGGAGTTCTGAAAATGTGTATTCATACCTGTGTGTATTTGTGATTTCTACGTTCTTTCTGTAGAATGTATTGAATAGAATAAATGTAATTTCTAGAGTTTAAGTGTAACTGTATTGTCATTTCAGTACGCTGCTGTATTGCTTTACTAAACCAAAATCCATTGTGGTATCAACCGTCTACAAAAGAGTAAAATAGTTATTAAGCATTAAACTCTCTCCATGTAGAAGATCTCTATGACCATATCTTTTAAGTATTGAGAATTCTGACGAGTAATACTCCCTTAAATCCACACCATGTTTATTCAGGGAAGCAAAGGCAGCATTAAAAGTATACCTTTCTGCTGTCATAGTGCAGAAGAGACAAATAAAGTCCTGTTGATGCCCAGTAAAAATGCATTCTGTTTCTTTTCTATTGGCATCCTGGGGCTCTGTCCTGTTGATTGACTTTTTTCTTTTTTTTTTTTTTTAATTTTTTTTTCAAGTTCATTAATTGATCTTCAATTTGATAATTTTAGCCTGTAGGATTACTGTAAGATAACTGTGTAAGTAAGAAAGATTAGGATAACAGGAAGATAATACAGGTATAATAAAATTGAATTGTATCAAAAAAATAAACAGATACATTGATCTGTCAGTTAACATGGTATGTATTAGAAGCAGATTGTTTTCATCCACTGGGTATATGTTTGAGCCATTTACTGAATACGGTCCAGTCATACATAAAAGTTTTGATGCTGGTCCCAAAATAGTAAAATTAGAGTAGAAATGTTTATTAGCCTGGGTACATGTTTCTGTTTTAAAATTAAGTAATAAGGATTGGAACTTTAATTTTCACAGTCAAGATATAACCAAGTTTCCTGGTTCATTAGTGTTAAAATTACCTTACTTGTTGCTTAATGTCTTGGGATGACCTTTTCAGTAACAAATTCTTTTATTAATAAACCAAAATCAGTGGCTATGTTGTTATGGCTTATTCTCCAAACCTCCCTTTCCTTTATTTGACCTTCTCACTTCTCAGCAGGACTCCAGTGACTGTTTCAGTACAGCAAAGCATGCATGCAAGTCGGTAACTGTTTTTTGTTAGGAAGTTGGTAACTGCTGTTAGTTATACTCTTGTTAGTATTGCACCGAGGAAAAGCCCCAGCCTAACAGCATAAAAAAGGAGGAGTTTGTCATGGTTTTGTTATGACATCCAGTATTCTCTCTTTAGGAAGTATAAGTGTATTTCAAGCTATGTACCTGACGAAAAGACATGCTTCTGAAAACCAATTCATAGTGAAAGTACCACCCTGAGAGTTTGTATTTTACCATGATTAGGAGTTATGTGTAATCTTGATGATATGGTGCCAGGCCTGCTTTTTCCACAATTCTCTCCTGTGAATGAGAGAATTTTAAAAATACTATATGTAATAATTAATTTTAAAGGTAAAATTCAGGTAGATATTAATAACTGTGAAAATCTGAAGTTTGCAAAACGTGCAGCAGTGAGGTCTGATGAGAGTATCCCTGCAAAAATTTCTTTCATCTTCACAAAAGAATTCCTCACGTTACCTGTTGGGGAAAGCAGATTGCTGAAAGCTACCTTGAGTTCAGCAATATAAAATGTAAAATAAAATACTTACTTTGCACATTAAATTGCCTCCAGCAGAAAGGGAAGAATGCAGTCAGTTAGACTGCTACCATGCCCACTTGCAACAATAAGTTTGTGCAGTCCTAAAACGTTGTAAAACAAAAAATAAATAAAACAAAAATCTGTTTGCACTTAAGTCAACAGTACTGTAACAAGGAAAAGCAATTTGGGTTTAACAAAATTTAACTGCTGGAATTGAACTTGCAAGCCTTTAAAGGAATTTCTAATGTAATACTGTAAGGGGGAAGAACTGTATGTAATTCATTTTTACTTTAAGTTTACCAGATCAAATATGTTGTTCAGGGTGGAAAGAAACATTGTTGGACTTAGTAAATTATTCCGATGCTATCCATTGTATCATTTTGGAGAGCAATACACTCTGTAGCAGGTCTATTGATACGAGTGGCTGTTGCAGTAAGGTACTGGTGAGATATACTTCTGGTACTGTATTTTCTAATCTTCTTTTACAGAGAATTTTTTTTTGTGCTGAAATAACATTTGATGTCTCTTATTAACAATTCCTATCTCAGTCTCACATACTAATGTAATAAACATGATCATAGAATCATAGAATAGTTAGGGTTGGAAAGGACCTTAAGATCATCTAGTTCCAACCTCCCTGCCATGAGCAGGGACACCTCCCACTAAACCATGCCTCTCAAGGCTCTGTCCAACCTGGCCTTCAACACCACCAGCAATGGAGCATTTGCAGCTTCTCTAGGCAACCCATTCCAGTGCCTCACCACCCTTACAGTACAGAATTTCTTCCTCATGATGTGACATGGTAACCTGAATCTTAAGCTTCTAACATACCAGGTCTTTAAAAGCCAAGGTATTGCCACAAAAAAAGCTGCAGAGAGAGAAAAATTGAAGCTGCTTAAAAAAACCCACCAAAACTAACAGCTGTGTTATAACCCACAAACCCCCCAAAGTACCACGAACAAAACCCCTGCCCCGGATCATATCGGCTTCTTAAACTTAGGGTCTTTGGAAAAGATCAGAGATTATTGATCACAGTAGTAAAGTCATTTTCTTTTTTTTTTGTGTTTTTTTTTTTCTTATTTTATTCTTAGACCTCTAGTTATTGTGAAAAGCAGTGCATTAGAAAGAAAATGCATAAGAAGACAGTATTCTGACTAGCTGTAGATGCAGAAGGAGGTCTACAGGGTAAAAGCAAAGCAAGCACATTGATTTTATCAGTGTGTATTCTCAGTGCTAAGAACAGGCAGCTCCAATGCTTCCTAAGCATGAGATAGTTTCTTGCGTTTAAGATGGATTATTCCTCCATGCATTTATCAAATTTCCCATTAACTCATCTAAATGAATGTTCCATGAATATTCATCCTATGGACAGGCAGAGGATGTTATATTGATTTTATTTAATTTTTTTAGCACTGTTATTTGTACTCCATTTTCTTGGAAATATTTATTCTACACACTATACATATACCTGAAAAAATCCAGTCTTCCCCCATCCTTATATTCTGTATCCTGCTTTTAAACATTCTTTCTCTTTTGTCTCAGAGCTATGTACCTAGAGGCATTCTGGCCCTTAATTATCTAAACAGTTAAAATCTATTAAAAAAAAATAATGAGCCACATTAATTGTGGGTTTTCCTTTTTCTTATTGTGGCAGTGGGTAATAAACAGCAGTCTTCAGGTGTAAGCCTTGAATGTCTGAGACACTTCATCCCTAAATTAATACTTGCAGTAGCAGATACTCAGTGTGGTATCAGAATTCATCAAAGCCACTGAGGACCACCTTACAGCTTCTGTAACTGCAATATGATGCTGCACTTGCCTGAATGGTTTCATGCCTTGTTAGCTTATAATTTAATGGAAATGGAATAATAAACTGGAATACTATTTAATCTTCGGAATTTTCTTTTCGCCTTTGCCTTAAATTCTCTTGTGGAATGTTACTGTATCTATTCCCTGGAACAATATTTTTTTAAAAATCACAAAGCTTAAAGTGAGTGGAAGAGTTTACATGGAATTCAAAAGGATCTAGTAAAATGCTGTATTGTGGCACTGAGGTTTTTGGGGTGAACTTGAGCAGACTACATAATCTTTCTGTTTCTCACCTGTCTAAATTAAAGATAATAGTATTTTACTGAGATACCAATCCACTGAGACATCTTAATAAGTTGGATTAGGTACATATGAAAGAATAGAGATTAGAAAAAAACAAATGAAAGGGTAAACCCTGGTTTCAATTGCAGGGGGGAGAGAGGGGAAACCAGCCTGTTAAAAGTTGTGTCAAATTGCCTGTGGTATGGAATCTTGTTCTTCGGGAATTGCTGGAACTAATTCTTCCTTCATACCAATTCTACATTGTCCAGTGGTGTGGCAGCCTGTGATAAGAGACTGTTCCATATTTAGAAAATAAGAAAAGCAGCTGAGATAAGGATGCTGCTGGAGACTTATATATTTTGACTTTTAAGGGCTTAAGTCAGAGCCCCCAAACTTTATTTAAATATGTATTTTATATTATAATCATCATCCTACTTACCTCCCATTTCCTAAGATGCTTAGAAAATAAATAGTATGTACTACCTAAGAGGATGCACTGGAAATAAACTGTCAAAGAGCCATTACGGGATTATTCTTTTGTTGTAGCTGTCATTGGGTGAGCTGTTCCTCATTTGCTTGCTAAATTATATGACTTATATATACTCTTTGGTTTATATGTCAAGGTGTCCCTGCTCACTTGATTTATATGACATGTTACCGAAATGAAATGGAGAAGCTTCATTCTGCAGCATTCATTCATGCCTGCCAGATGGCTAAGCGACTTCTGCTTTAGAATCTCAGCATTTTCATACCTTGACAACTGGATGTACAAATTGCACAATTTGAATAACTTGAAATGGGAGGCAAGCAGCTATTAAAGAGAGAGAACCTGCTACCTTCATGTTCTCATTTAGTTTTCATGACCCTTATATACTTCGCTTCATGCAAATCTGATCAGAACTTTCTTGTGGTTTAACCCCAGCTGGCAGCTAAGCACCACACAACTGCTCACTCACTCCCCCTGCCGTGAGATGGGGGAGAGAATTGAAAGAGCTCAAGTAGAAAACTTGTGGGTTGAGATAAAAGCAGTTTAAGTAAAGCAAAAGCTGTGTACATAAGCAAAACAAACAAGGAATTCATTTAATACTTGCTTTGGCAGGCAGGCGTTCAGCCAAGTGAGTGTCTGCGTGGATCTTAGTTACCAGCTGGGCTTAAACCACCTCCAGAACAGCAGGGCTCCATCATATGTAACAGTTACTTTGGAAGACAAATGTGATCACTCTTAACATCCTTCCATCCCCCTCTCTCCCATTTCCTTCTGTCTTCCCCAGCTTTATATGCTGAGCACAATGCTATATGGTATGGAAAATCCCTGTGTTCAGGTGGGATCAGCTTTCCTGGCTGTGTTGCCTCTCAGCTTATTGTGCACCCCCAGCCTACTCGCTGGTGGGGTGGGGTGGGGTGGGGTGAGGAGTAGAAAAGGCCTTGACTCTGTGTAAGCATTGCTCAGCAGTAATGAAAATATCTTTGTATTATCAACACTGTTTTCAACAAAAATCCAAAACATAGCTCTACTGTGAAGAAAATTAACTGTACCCCAGCCAAATCCAACACATTCTTAATCCATTATTCCATACCATTTGCATCATACTTAAGTACCGCACTATCCAGTACATCCTTTGATACAATACACAGGTGCCATTCCATTAATCACTGGACCACCTCTATAAAATGTCTGTAAAATATTCATTGAGTTCATTTAGTCCATGATTTTGGGCTCCATGTGTTAACAGCGTGCACTCAGGTCAGGAGAGGTGGTTGGTGTGTTGTGTGGAGTCATTGGGCAGCAAAGCTAGCTCTGGTCACAGTTGCTTCAACTTGAGTTCACAGTGGAATTCCAACCTCTCCAGTACAGCAGCAATGCCCTGGCCATCTACCAGCCCAGAGGTATTGTCATCACTGTTATCAAAGTGTTCCTAGGCTCAGCAGAGTATGATGATAAGGAGTACAGCAAGGCGAGAAAGCAGAAAACATCCACTAACAAGCACTAGACTAATACACAGTGAGGAAAACAAAACCATGGCAGACACAGAAGACTGTCAATTAATAGATAAACAGCAATAATAGCTATAAATTAGAGCTAGCACATACCAATCAAATCTGTTATCTCAAACACTTTGAGTTACATATTAGGTGACAAAAAGGGACTGTTGTGGTTTAAACCCAGCTGACAGCTAAGCACCATAAAGCTGCACACTTGCTGACTTCTTCATTGGGATGGGGGAGACAATCAGAATATTATCCTAACCCTACAGAAATCTCTCCTGGTTTAAGTTACTGACTGAGCTCTCTGGTTAAGAGTAGATGTTTCTTTTTATTTTATGTTACCCTATTCTTCACAGCTTCTTTCCAAAAGTCAAGTTTTATTTCCATTCTCCTTTCCTTTGAGGGTATTTCGCAAGAAATTATTTGCAGAACTTACATAAATAATGTATATTGGACTGTTTTCCTTAAAAAGAGTGGTATTTTGTAATGACTACATTAATACTGTATAAGGTTCCATGGAAGAGAGTTAAGTGAGCCATCTGAAATTAATGGAGAGGGAGAAAACACTATAGACATTGATATTTAAGCCTATTAGCCAAAATGCTGTTTGGGCTATGTAAAGGCATGGATTTGGGAGCATGAGGATCAGAAACAAATGCAGGTCAAATGTGACATGTATCAGCCAATGAAAATGGAAAAGGTTATAGGTAGCAAGAACTCTGACATATAATGTTTATTTTTCTTTTGAAGTAGTTTCAATAGTAGAAAATAAAGTGGCGTTATTTCATTTCAAGCTCTATAGCTTGAGTCTTGTGAAATGGAATATGGGGGTTTCATTTGTTTTCTTCTTGTTTGAGTATTTCTTAGCATTTGATTGACCTGAAATGATGTTGTATTATTTGGTTTGCAGCACTGGGCAGAAAAATATGTGCTCGTATTTTTGACTTGGTCCTAGCAATCCCTTAGGATCTTCTATCCACTGGAATTTACTGACTATTCTGTAGTAGGCATTGTTCTGCTAGGTCATTGTACTGAAGAACCCTGAGTCAGTCTTTACAATTTTATTAAAACATAGTGTTGCTGTAAAAAAAAAAAAAAGGCAACAAATCACTGTCTCCAGTAGTATTGGAATGTTGTTCTAAGAATATTTCCAGCCTTGTCATGTAATGAAACTGCTGCAGGAATGGATGTTTTCACATGATGTGGACTATTACCAAACATAATAAATTTGCAGGGGTTGATCCAGGTGATGTACTAGGCAGTTGGAAAAGAATGCTTCAATCTCTCTTGATAGTAGGCTTAGATGATAGCAGTCCTCGGCAATTCTTCATCTGGCAACTTGTGCTATGTGAATACCTATTTTGATTCCTTCATGCCTGGAACTGGAGAGCTCTTTGTTAGTATCAGATATCAGTGGCTGGACAGACTGTCTTTAAGTCTGCTAGGTCTTTCATGGGTGAAGGAAAGCAACTAGAATAACCTGCAAGGATAAGTTAAAATATTCCCTAACAGTTGCAAAAAAATCAGACAACACTTTTCCAACAGAATAATGCAGCTCCTTCTAAAAATGAGACTGTGGGGAAAATACATTATTTAGTCTTTTTCTAATTTAAATGTTGGTGAGTTATTGTTAGCAAAGCTGTTCAAATTCCCTGCTTTGAGGAAGAGCCTGAAATCCCTAAGGGGAACAGTCTTTTTGACTGTTTTTTTTTTTGGGGCTATGCTTTTCCAGATCTGATCAAGCTCTCAGTTTATGCATGTTGTATAGAGGGACTGCAGAAGTTGCGTAGCATTGCACATTTGCTACTGCAGGAATGAATCCTTGTGGCAAGGCAGAAATGACTTGTCCTGCAACTCCAGCACCTGTGTGCTACAGGCCAGACTTAAGTCATATAAGAAACCTTACATCTTCTGTATCTCTCTGCTGGCATCTATACACTGTGATGGTTAGAAAGCTCCAGTTGAAAAAGTAAGACCTGGAGGGTGACATGACACCATATGGCACGGGATATCCCTTGGGTCAGTTGGGATCAGCTGTTCTGGCTGTGTGCCCTCCCAGTTGCTTGTGCATTTCCAGCCTATTCACCGGTGGGGTGGGGTGAGGAGTAGAAAAGGCCTTGGCTCTGTGTAAGCACTGCTCATCAGTAACTGAAACGTCGCTGTGTTATCAACAGTTTTCAGCACAGATCCGAAACATAGCTTCATACTGGCTACTATGAAAAAAATTAAATCTACCCCAGCCAAAACTTGCACAGGCAGGAACTGGAAACAGTGATAAGAATTTGGGAGTTACAAAGAAGAATTAGGAGGAGAGAAGAACAGGACCAGAGTGAGAAGTATTCAAAAATAAGTAAAAATGGGGAAATAATGGAAAGAATTTGAAAGAACTGTATATCCTTTAAAAAGCAGTGAAATGATTATCAGATAATGATTATTATATTTCACTTTCAAATTAGAAAATATTTGAACTTTCTTAAATACAACTGTTATTTTCAGTGGTATGTCTCTGATTCTGCTAATGCTGGCATATATGCTTGGCTTCCCTTGCTGTCAGCCTCCTGCAAAGTTTTGTGTATTCCTCCTCATTAGAGATCCATTCTTAGTAACAAAATATTTTATAGTAGTAAATAATTTCAGTAAAAATAACTGAGTAAAGGAATCCAAAGATTTCAAGATCAGCAGCGTTCATTGCGTACTGCATAAAGCTTCAGGTTTATGAATCTAGAAAGTATAGGTGCCGTTGTCTTACAGTTAAGGTAGCACTGTTCTATGGACAGGTTAATCATAATTTGTTCAGGGTTTTTACCAAATATGTATTAATAAATAAATAATGTCTGAAATAGCTCTTTGACTGGTCTTAAGTAGTCATTTCTCTAAGCAGTTTGGAGGAGGTATTCCAGCACTGAAGGGTAGTGATAGATACAATGAAAACAAAAATATGTTGTGCAACTAATCATAAGGTGTTCTGATCTTACCTAAATAGTGTTGCAGTTGTTAGTAATTATTTATTAACTCAATAGCTGTTTGTGGTTTGTCTTAGAGCAGACAGTTATCCCACCAGTTTACACTGAGAAAGGCCACATCTGCCTTGCAATATAATTTTAGCTTGTGATCCTAATAGGAAGTTTTGGAAATAGAATGTGTTGTTTCTAGTCCTGAATCTAATCCTTTTCTTGCTTCTTATCTCATACTGGTCTCATTCTCTTAAAATTTTGTTCCCTCTCTGTCCTTCAGCATATGATTTTCTTATAATTGCTGTGTTATAGTTTGCCTAGAGGTATGTATCTGCTCCCAACCTCCTGTGGCTGAAATTATTGCTGTAAAGGTGTTTTATATTCCTCCTGAAAAGTGTCTGTTTCATGAGTTCTGCAACCTTGCTTAAAAGTAAAATTGGACAGTAATCCTTCAGAGTGCTTAGATAAGCACCTCAGGGAATGATAATGATATTGCCCATTTTCTAAACAGCTGAAACAGAGCATCTGTTTGAACGAACCATTAAAAAAATGAGTAATCACTGGTGGCTGATCTTCACAATGGTATTTCAACAACTAATTAGGATTGTTGTCACAGATAGTGGCATTTCTTCCTGGTAAAACAGCATGCAAAGTAGCCCTTATATTACAAACTACTGTGTCTGACAGCCCAAAAGCAGGTGATGGCTATGAGATCAGTGGGCACCAGCCCAGAATAGCGAAGAAATTATGAAATGTCTGCAATCTCAGTCACCAACAGGGAAGGGCTGGTTGGAAATGTGACACTCCAGGGCAGCCTTGATTGCAGCGATCATGAGATGGTCGAATTTGAGATCATCAAGACAGTGAGAAGAAGAGGCAGCAAGCTCACTGCCCTGGACTTCAAGAGAGCAGACTTTGGCCTCTTCAGGAACCTGCTCAGTAATGTTCCATGGGATATAGCCCTAGAGGGCAGGGGGGCCCAAGACTGTTGCTTGATATTCAAGGATCACCTGCTGCAAGCTCAGAAGCAATGAATCCCAACGAGAAGGAAGTGCATCAGGAGGGCTAGGAAACCTCCTTGGATGGATAAGGAGCTGCTGAGGAAAATTTGAAGGAAAAAAGAGGCTTATAAAAGGTGGAAGCAAGGACAGGCGGCCTGGGAAGAAAGCAGGGCTGTTGTCCACAAAGCTAGGGACCAGCTTAGAAAAGCTAAGACCCACTTAGAACTAAACTTGGCTATGGATGTTAAGGATAACAGGAAGGGATTCTATAGGTACATTGCAAATAAAGGACAGACTAGGGACAATGTCGTCCCTCTCCGGAAGCTAACGGGAGACCTGGCTACCCTGGATTTGGAGAAATCTGAGGTTCTTAATGACTTCTTTGCTTCAGTCTTCATTGGCAACTGCTCTGACCACACCACCCAAGTCCTGGAAGGCAGACGCAGGGACTGTGAGAATGAGGCCCACTGTAGGAGAGGATCTGGTTCAAGACCATCTTAGGAACCTGAACGTACACAAGTCCATGGGACCTGATGAAATCCATCCGCGCATTCTGAAGGAGCTGGCAAATGAGGTTGCTAAGTCGCTGTCCATCTTATTTGAAAAATCATGGCAGTCAGGTGAAGATCCTGATGACTGGAAAAAGGGAAATATAATCCCTGTTTTCAATAAGGGGAAAATGGATGAGCTGGGGAATTACAGAGCAGTCGACCCCACCTCTGTGCCTGGCAAAGTGTTGGAGCAGATTTTCCTGGAAGGCATGCTGAGGCACATGAAAAACAAGAAGGTGCTTGGTGAAAGCCAGCATGGCTTCACTAAGGAGAAATCCTGCCTGACCAATCTGGTGGCCTTCTGTGTTGGAGCTATGGAACTGATGGACAGGGGTAGAGCAGTTGATGTCATCTACCTGGACTTGTGCAAAGCGTTTGACACTGTCCCACACGACATCCTTGTCTCGAAGTTGAAGGGACCTCAATTTGATAGATGGACCACTCGCTGGATAAAGAACACCCTCAAGGATTGGTGTTGGGACCAGTCTTTTTCAACATCTTTGTCGGTGACATGGACAGTGGGATTGAGTGCGCCCTCAGCAAGTTTGCTGATGACACCAAGCTGTGTGGTTTGGTTGACAGGCTGGAGGGAAGGAACACCATCCAGAGGGACCTTGACACGCTTGTGAGGTGGGCTGATGCCAACCTGATGAAGTTGAACCATGGCAAGTGCAAGGTCGGAGGAATTCCAGGCATAGCTACAGGTTGGTCATGGAGGAGGTTCAGAGCAGCGCTGTGGAGAAGGACTTGGGGGTGTTGGTCAATGAAAAAATGAACATGAGCTGGCTTCAGTGTGTGCTTGTAACCTAGAAAGCCAACCGTATTGTGGGCTGTATCAAAAGGACCATGACCAGCAGATTGAGGGAGGTGACCCTGCCCCTCGACTCTGCTCTTGTGAGAACTCAGTTGGAGTATTGTGTGCAGTTCTGGTGTCCTCAAGATAAAAAGGACATGGAACTGTTGGAACAAGTCCAGAGGAGGGCCCCGAGGATGTTCAGGGGACTGGAGCACCTCCCGTGTGAAGATAGGCTGAGAAAGTTGTGTCTGTTGAGCCTGGAGAAGAGAAGGCTGCATGGAGACCTCCTAGCAGCCTTCCATTATCTGAAGGGTGCCTACAGGGATGGTGGGGAGGGACTCTTCATGAGGGACTGTAGTGATAGAACAAGGGGTAACGGGTTCAAACTTAAACAGGGGAAGTTTAGATTGGACATAAGGAGGAAGAAATTCTTTAATGTGTGGGTGGTGAGGCACTGGAATGGGTTGCCTAGGGAAGTTGTGAATGCTCCTTCACTGGCGGTGTTCAAGGCTGGGTTGAACAGCGCCTTGGGTGACATGGTTTAGTGTGAGGTGTCCCTGGGCATGGCAGGGGGGTTGGCACTAGAGGATCTTAAGGTCCTTTCCAATCCTAACTATTCTTTGATTCTATGATCATTTTGTTCCAAACCCTCTGCCGTTGGCAGAGACACCTTCCACTAGACTACAGTGAACAGTGAAAACTGAGGATAGGGAAAAGCTGCTGGTTCAGACGAAATAATTTTGTTGCAGGTAAGAGTGTCCAAGTGCCTGAGCAAGCTTAGCAATCTTCCAGACTTCTGTGGTTGAGACGTTGTATATTGCCGGCGGTAGTGTTACACTGAGATGGTCTGTAATCTTTTTTAGTCAGCTGTGATTCGCTTGCTGCACTGACAGTTTAAGCAAGGCTGTCTAAACTAAAGTGCAACCAAGACAGAGGAATTCACATTTCTGCACTGACTAGAGATATTTCATTCTCTCTCCCATTAATCCTCAATTCCCTGTGGGAATTGAGCGTCTCCTATTGCTTTCCCAGTTTTTAAAGGTACGGGTATGTGAAATATTAATTGCTTTATCTAGAAGCTGAATTAACCCACATATTTGCATATTTCAGACAGGAATCGGGTCCAAAATACTCAGTGTTGGGAGCCAGTTAAGGCTTTATGTAGGAATAAAAGAGGAAAGGAATAAGGAATTTGCAAATTATTGATATTTTCAAAGCTTGAAGTTACATTTGTAGTGAGGTCTTTGTTCTGCATTATAAAAAAAGAACTACGCTGAAACATTTCTCTCACAGTTGGAGCCTTTAGTCAATTTGATGAAGAAATTATGCTAAAAACTACACAAAGGCAACTTTTTCTTACCCTTCCACTTGTCTGAAAACCAGAACTAGACAGAATTAGATAAAATGAAAGGAAACTTTCACCTGAGAAAATCACTGCCTTCCATTAAGGACTTTGTCAATGCACATTTTAGCAGATTAAAAAAAAATTCTATTAGCCAGGGGGACAAAGAGGCTACACACTAATTATTCTTTTTGATCTTCACTTGCAGGAAGACATCTGACAACTGTCAGAGATAAAGCTTACAGTTAGGCAGCTTTTTTAAATAATTAAGTACAGGAACGGAAGTCTTGCCTAGACTTGCCTCTTTTTTTCCTACCTCCAGCTCTATTATTGCCAAGCCAGCTGAGAAGTCACAGTTCAGTCATTTTCTTCCACTGCCTACACACAATCAGATTAGAAGTCTGTGAATGAAACCGCAGTCCACCTCAGTCACTAAGGTGACTAAGTTACCACCAGGCTAGGCAGTCATTTAGTAGAGATTAATAATCACTGACCCTTCTAATGACTCACTGAGGGAAGTCACTTATTTTGGTTTTACTTCTGAGAACTACACAGTCTGTCTATTCAACCATTAAAATCTCTCCTGGTGGCATTTGCAACTAAAAAAAAAAAAAACCACACAAACCACCAACAGCAAAAGCTGAAAGTAAAAAACATATTACTAAGATGACCTTGAGAAGGCGTTTTGTTGCTCAGTTATTCTCAGCACAGTTCTACCTGCATTTGATCCGTTTTGCATACACGCCACATCTAATAAAACATTTTATTTTTATCTTGATAATAGGAACAAGCTAACAAGCACTAGAAGTTAAGTAATGCCTATTTCAAGAACTATCTCAATGACATAAAGAGGACTTATGAAGGAAAGCCCGGAGAATTGTATCACATTCCAGCACTGACCTTTGCTTGTTTTCCCCAGATGCACTGATGTCAAGAGAAATTAGGAATGACTGGATACCATCAAACTTGACTGTTTTCAAAGTTTTTGACTCTCTGGAATAGTACTCCTGTTGTAAAGATGTAAATTTAAAATAAAGTTTAAAGATATGTCAGTTTACCTGCCTTAAAAATATATTATTTTTTTTAATATTCATTATATGTTCTCCTTATACAGAAGATGAATAGCTAAATGAAATATTCAGATACCATCGGATGCTTATGTTAATCCTAAGAAGAAAAAAGAAACCAAAACAAACAAACCACAACAAACCGAAACTCTTAGAAGTTGCCTATTGTGTAATCTTGAAAGTAAAAATAGGGGATATTGAACAAGAATTTACTTTGTGAATCGTTGATAATGGTCAATAACGGGAATGTCAAGTATCACCAACATTATACAGTTATTTGAACTAACTGCCTGTAAAGGGTTGTCACTTTTTCTTCTTCCTTTCCTTAGACTTAATTATGCAGCCTGACTCTGTAAACTCATGATCCTAAACAATCCCAGTTCTTCCACACAAGCCTGATGAAAAACTGGATTCTATCCAAAACTAACTGAAATAATTGAACATTTTTGTCTATTTCAAAAGTTTTGGGCCAGGTCCCATAAATATTATCTTAGTTTTATGATTTTGTAATATAACAAGAAATAGTTTCAAGGACTTCAAATCTGAGTGTTATGCATACAGAGGAACCAACACATATGAACAATTTTTTCCAGCTGAATATCCAGGAAAACATGATAGTAAACTGGTAATCAGGAATATGACTAAATCTCATTGTAAATATGTGCATTATCCCTGTGTTAATTTTATGTTGGGTTTGGTTTGTTTGTTTATTTGTTTATTTTCTTTGTGAGAAGGGGTTGTTTTGTTGCTTGTCTACTGTTCTAAGGATAGCAAAATTCTTGACCTTTGTAAAAGTTATTTTAGCTCAAATGATTTATAAACCTTGCTGTTTAGCCATACTTCCTCACTGAAGTTGATTGTTGCAACAACAAAAGACACAAGAAGTTGTTTCCAAGTAACAAAACTACTTTTCTTGCTGTTGCAATGAATTCTGGATTCTCTACTTCTGTACTGAGAAAAAAGAACTTTACAGATGTGAGAAATAAGATTAAAAATCTCTAATTAATTCTGTGGAAGCAGACCCCATTGTCTACTTCAAAAGGAACCCTACTTTTCACTTTCAAAGATCAATCCTATTTGGATGCTTGTCCTTACTTTAACAAAATGGTAACTGTTTTTTGAGAAGGAGCCACATCGGATTTTCTTCCTGAAGCTCAGTTTCTCACAAAACACCCTGAGCTAGTGCTGATGTTCTACATCTTCAAAAAAATGCAATGTTTTATGACACTTCCTCTGTGTACAGGCACAAATTATATTTATCTCCGCATGCTTTGGCTTTCTCCTTCACAAAATAGCATATCTATACCAACAACAAGGAATAACCTTTTATTCACCTGAGAAAACAGTCACTAGCTGAAACCTTGCTAGAAAGCAGGTCAACGCTCTCGTATTACTTTTTGAGCCCGTGCCACAGTATATAGTAAATTCATTAGTACAGACATGAGCAAATCACCTACGTTTCAAGAACTGAATTTTATCAATGAAATATATGAATTATACACAATAATACAGTATCCAAATGAATGCTCCAGCCCTCTGATTCTTTGGGGTTTTTGCTTGTCCTGGCAATTCAGAATTTGCAGGGATCTCAAAAAATCCCAGAAATCTTTTAGAATTTTTTTTCTCCCTAGAAGAACCTCTGAGGGAAATGAATCATGAGAACCATGGTGCCTTCCCCACTGTGCCCTCTGCACTCTCCCTTGAAGGTTCTATTTCAAAGTCAAAAATTTTTCAGCACTCCTGTGGTGCACATTGTTCCTTGATTTATGCAAAAAAAAATACCAAGTATATTATCACCACTGCTACTTTTCTTCATGTTCTTGGGAGGTGGGAAAGAAAGAAAAGAAGTCAATCAGAGGTTTCTGTGCTTAAGCAGCTCCCAGGCTTTAGTTCAATAACTTGAATCACTTAATACTTTTGAGGATGTTCCATTTTTTTTCTTCATGAACTTTAAAGAGAAGATATGCAGTCTCTTTGCAGCTTGAACAAAAAATAACGTTTTCTTTTAAAAGGTTTATGAGTTTTGTCATTCTTTGAAACAGCTAGATTCTGTGCTCCAGGGGAAAAGAAATATCATTCCACAGTACAGGTAAAAACTATTGGAATTGTGTATCACGCAGTGATTTTTCTCCCAAGCACATCCTTAATTACTTAAAAAAGATTATTAATTGCTATTACAAACTGTTCAGCAATCCTAATGGCAAAAGGAAGTTTAGATTGGATATAAGGAAGAAATTCTTTACTGTAAGGGTGGTGAGGCACTGGAATGGATTGCTCAGGGAAGTTGTGAATGCTCCATCTCTGATGGTGTTCAAGGCTAATTGGGGCAGAGCCTTGGGTGGCCTGGTTTAGTGGGATGTGTCCCTGCCTATGGGAGGGGGGTTGGAACTAGATGATCTTAAGGTCCTTTCCAACCCTAACTGTTCTATGATTCTATGACCTTGTTTTCATTTACTGTGTTCTCTCTGCGGTTCATTCATTACAATATTATATCAATATTATCTCAACCTAATCAAATAATTTTTGCCTTTACAACTTACTCTCTTCCCCTGTACAAACAAAACATACTACACCCATCGCTTGTTCAGAACACTGCAATGTCAAGTTTCTGTATTTGCTCTTATTCAAGCTTTAAATTCATTAATATGCCACAGTGCTTCTTTCAAGCTGTATTTATTTTGCTTTGTACATTTTGTTAGGGAGTATTCAGTTTGTCGGCCTACCCCTCAAGGCTGTCCACCTGCCTCTATACCCTAACAGCTTCATACAGTTCAGTATGTGAGTGCTGGCTATGTTCGGATATCCTTTTTCATTGCTGATGGTGCTATGAAGTACTGCTGATGGTAAAACCAGAATGGGTACAAACAAGATCTGTTCAGTTGCACTGAAAGCAAACCTCTGTCTGTAATTGTTAAGCATAGCCACAGTACAAAAGGACCATGCTAAACTCCATTTTATTTCTGTTTTTGTTCTTTTCCTCACTCTTCATTGAACCTTTTTTCGCACATTTTACCTGCACAGATTAAAGCTTTGACGCAGTAAAACACACCTACTGTAATAAAATATACATCCAATAGACCCCATCCAAAATCTATACGGTATCTAGAAATACTTCCTCTACCTTTAGCACTCAGCCTTTAGAATATGTAAATTGCAATTAGGGTGTATGAAGTCCAGGATGAATTATGCAAAATACCACAAAAAGAACATGAAGAAAAATCCCAGAAAATAACTGAATCCAAAATGTTTTAAGCAAAGTGAAGATTTTTCATTAACCAGCAAAAAGCCAGGATGTGCAAATACATACTGTGTGAAAAACAAATTGTGACTGATTAGCATATTCACATCACACTGAAAAAAAATAGTAGATTTAGGTTATCTATAAGGAAGAGATTCTTTACCATGAGGGTGGTAAGGCACTTGGACAGATTGCCCAGAGACGTTGTGGCTGCCTCATCCCTGGCAGTGTTCAAGGCCAGGTTGGACAGGGCTTGGAGCAACCTGGTCTAATGGCAGATGTTTCTGCCCATGGCAGGGGAGTTGGAACTGGATGATCTTTAAGTTCTCTGCCAACCCAAACCATTCTGTGATTCTATAATTACATGATTATATGATTCTATGTTTCTATGATTCTGTATAACATGCATATTTTAATAGTAAAAAGATGAAAAAGCAGCTTCACAATTAATAGAGAAAGTAAAAATCCTTTGGATTTAGGACAAGAGTTGAAGTTTGGAGACAAAGTTTATTCTGATTATTTAACTTGCATATATTAGCAACACTATTGCTGTTTTCAGCTCTGAGATAAGATTCCTGGAACAGTGTCATCCAACAAGTAGTGGGGAAGTGAGGGGGAAGGACTGATACCAACAAAAAAAGGCATGGATTTGTTATAAGAATGACATCAAAATTGTCATGCAAACTATCATTTTTTTCAAATTGAATCTCTAGAAGTTGAGAGTGGAGATAAAAAAGTAGGATTTAAGCCATAATGATGACTTCTGAATATGTCACACCTTGCAGTGGCACATTTGAATCTCCGAAATTGCCAAAAATATAATTGATAAGCCTGAAGCAATGAGGCAAACTTATTTCCATGACAAATTTCACACTGTTTTCAGTTCCTCACTTATCAACTGTCCAGTTCTTTTGAGGCATAAGATAAAAGTAAAGGAAAGAAAAATGGTCAAAGTACCTTTGATGCTATTAAAAATAAATAACTACTTCTTGGTATAGACATGTTCATCTAACAAAGAAAGTACTTGGCCAAAACCATCCATGCCAACATAAAAACTTGAACAATAAAGTAAGTAAAAATGCTGTGCTATAATGTAACAGTTAAGTTGTGGGGCCTTTTACCCCTTTCATCCTTCCATCTGCACCTCTTTCACTGCTTATCCTACCTAAAACAACAGATAAAATACAATGCACGATCCGTGGTTTATGTTGAAAGTTGCCAAACATCATGGGGATTCAGAGGAAACAACAGGTGCCTAGGAAGAATACCTACTTGTTTTTCGAAAATGAATGTTTTTTCATTTGAGAGGTATTAATCCCTTGTGTATTGAAAAGATAAGCGTTCATTATCTGATTAATAAAAGCAAAGCCAACAATGTTGGTGACTTTCAAAATAATTGCACGTGATTTGATCGGCAGAATGTTATTAACACTGTATTATGAAAAACAAACAAGATGGAAACTTGCAGCATTTGGAGACATCATTATATTCTATTTTTGAAAAACAGAAGCAAACAAATATTAGTTTAAGATTCTGGTCATGAATCACTCAATTCACCAGTATTATCTTAGAAAATCTTTAATTCTCTGCAAACGCACAGGATAACAGATGTGTCCTACAGGAATTTGAGGTTACAGAGCTCACCACACTTGAATCACCTATTTCATTTGGATTTGATATAATTTCATATATGGGATTCTCACCTAACACAGGGAGCTTTGCTAATTGCCTGAGACTACAAGCAAAAGGTTTTGCTACTTTTGCATACATGTGTTTCAGTTCTGCTTCCTCCTCTCACAAAATACCTACAGGAAAATTATCTCCTTCAGGCATTCAGTATTGGAAACCTTTCAAAGATTTCTCTGGTCTGAAAGCTTATGCTGAACATGTAGACTTGCTAGGTGATATCCAAGTGGTGGCCAGTTATTGTGATTGAAAATACATGGCTTTCATGGCAATCTTCCATTTCCTGATTGGTGATCAAGAAAAATGAAAGGCAGATTTTAGCATAAGCAATTTAAGATTTAGCCACCATCAATATACGGACAAAGATATAGTGAATATTCATGTTGCTATAATGCATTTTCAATCAGGAAAATCAAGCTTAGAAAAGGAGTGCTGCTGAAATAGATGAAATATTATATTTCAGTAAATATTTGCCAATAACTCTTTTGCTGTATTTCCCAGTTTTATGCACTAAAAATGGCCTGTTTCCTCATACATAAGGATAATAATGTTCTAAAGTTAGTCTGAATTCTATAAATTTTGCACACTTGTGAAGACCAATGTATTCTTGCAGTCCTCTCTGAGCATGTGTACTCACTTATTCATGTTTGCAATTAGGTTATGTAGAGACAACTACTCCTATAAAAGGTAGAAGAAAGCATATAAAAATATTATTTTGTTGAAATTTCCTGAAACTGTTTTGTGTGTGTGTGTGTGTGTGTGAATGTAACACAAAATTAAATATACTTGATTTCCTTCAAACTTCCCCTCTCCTTTCACAAAGGATCACCCTTTTGCATGTTTCTCTTCTGCAGACTATGTCCATGCCTGAAAGCTGTAAGACTGACCTGGAATTTGGGTTCCGTCTACTTTTGAAACCTTTTGCAATTCTGCAGCAAACTGTATTACAGGAATAAAACAGTATCAGGTTTTTGAGACAATGAGAGATGCAAATAATTTGAAATCTTTGGTCCACATTCTTCAATTGATTTGGGAGAGCCTCTTTCTCTATCCAATGATCAATTAGTAAATAGGCATTATACAATGATCAATAAAAACAAAATCACATCAGGAATGACACCTAATTACAGTGTTTGAAACAGAAAGAAAAAGAAAGTATAAGCTTTCAGTGCTTTGCTGATCAGCTTAAAAGGAACAATAATAAAAGGATGAGGAATAAGATGATAAAAGGGAAGCCATAGATGAAAACATAGAGGAATGCAAACCTGACTGACAAATGGTAAGTAGGGAGAACCAAACCTGGTCAGTCATGCTAATTGATAAAGGTACAGAGAATGCAGTAATATTTATTTCTGTATTACCTGATCTAAGACATTACAAAATGGGAAACAAAGGAGAAGGGAAAAGCCATAAATGATGACACAAATCTGACAGACAAGCATAACGGAAACAATGACATAAATAAATGTGGTCAGTCACACTAACAGGCTATCAAGAAACTGCAGGCAAACCAAAAGCTTGCGGCTAGTAAGGATGCAAATCTGAGGGTGCATGATGCTGCCAGGGACCTTGGAGCTATGCAGACTGATGGAGGAATGTGTGGGTGATGGGGATGGGATCAAGGGAGGAGTGAAGTGGAAATAGACAGGGGTGTGAAAGGGGTCAGTCACTTGTAAAATGTAGCTGGCCAGTATGCTTGTCTGGCTGAGCCCTGTACCTAATCACTACAGTCTGTCCCATCTTCATGATAAATCCCTCCTTGACTATCTCGGTGTAATGTCACTCTCTACCCTCTGTGTGTGTGCATGTGTTTGATTGCTGCAGGGACTAAGTGCCAGCTACTGGGAGAACCAGTGTGAGAGGATCTGGAGCGAGCAGCTGGAGTCAGGACAGAAGTGCAGACTGGGAACTGTTTAGGGGTGTTGGATGGATAGAGGGGTCATGCTGGTACTTGAGGAATCCACTAAAGTGCATGTGTGCGTGAATTAAGAGAGTGTTGAGTGTGTGCTGTCTGTAACAAGCTTCAGTCTCTCCTGGCCAAAGAGGCGGAGGCAACATGGCTTTCTGTGCTTGTGTTTATGTCAGTCTTGCATGTAGGTTATGTTGAAGGCAGCACCGTCTCTGTGGCAGCCTGCATAGCTGGCTGTGTCACAGTCCTATGTGTATCTGTGTTTGTCCCTTCTTAGCATCAACCACAGAAGAGGCTTCTTATTATTCTCCCTGTTCACTGATTCATTTTATGACTTATTATCGTTATCTGACATCTCATATGGAACTAAGAAAGAGCAAAGACAAGATATTAATAAACTTTTACATTATCAGAATTCTCTCAGTCACCCTGCTGGAATAGCTGTCTTTGCCAGCATAATTGCTAACTTGAAGCAGAGAGAGAACTGACAAAATCATCAAATACTTCCAGTCACATTGGATATCCAAATTGATTTCCCCAGGCTTAAAACCTCAGAAATTCAGAGAAAACTGATTAATCATTAGATGCCAAGATTTTCCTCACCATGGCCAGCAAGGTGAGCAATTACACAATTTGCAACTTATCAATGGTTAATTTTCTTCTCATTATCATTCTCTGCTTCCTAATTAGATGTCACATGTGCTTTTATTTTTATCACCAAAGAGCAACATCACATTGAAATGGAAGCATGGTAGGGCTCTTAAGTGTGTCCTGTCACTACCATTCTTCAGAACAAGACATAGAATCATAGAATAAAAGAACAGTTAGGGCTGAAAAGGACCTTAAGATCATCTAGTTCCAACCCACCTGCCATGGACAGGGACACCTCCCACTAAATCGTCACTCAAGGCTCTGTCCAACCCGGCCTTGAACAAAGCCAGCGATGGAGCATCCACAACTTCCCTGGGAAACCTATTCCAGGGCCTCACCACCCTTACAGTAAAGAATTTCTCTCTACTTATATCCAATCAAAACTTCCCCTGCTTAAGTTTGAACCCGTTACCCCTTGTCCTATCACTACAGTCCCTAAGGAAGAGTCCCTCCCCACCATCCCTACAGGCATCCTTCAGATACTGGAAGGTTGCTCTGAGGTCACCATGCAGCCTTCTATTCTCCAGGCAGAACAGCCCCAACTTGCTCAGCCAATCTTCTTACAGGAGGTGCTCCAGTCCCCTGATCATCCTCGTGGCCCTCCTCTGGACTTGTTACAACACTTCCATGTCCTTTTTATCATGAGGACACCAGAACTGCACACAATCACAGAATCATAGAATAGTTAGGGTTGGAAAGGACCTTAAGATCATCTATTTCCAACCTCCTTGCAAGGGACAGGGACACCTCCCACTAAACCATGCCACTCAAGGCTATGTCCAACCCAGCCTTGAACACCGCCAGTGAAGGAGTACCCACAACTTCCAGGGCAACCCATTCCAGTGCCTCACCACCCTCAAAGTAAAGAATTTCTTCCTCCTTATATCCAATCTAAACTTCCCCTGTTTAAGTTTGAACCCGTTACCCCTTGTCCTATCGCTACAGTCCCTCATGAAGAGTCTCTCCCCAGTATCTCTATAGGCCCCCTTCAGATGTTGGAAGGCTGCTATGAAGTCTCCACGCAGATGTCTCTTCTCCAGGCTGAACAGCCACGGCTTTCTCAGCCTGTCTTCATACAGGGAGGTGGCCCAGTCCCATCATCGTCCTCGTGGCCCTCCTCTGGACTTGTTCCAGCAGTTCCATATCCTTTTGATGTGAAGGACAACAGATCAGTACACAGTGCTCCAAGTGAGGTCTCAAAAGAGCAGAGTAGAGGGGCAGGATCACCTCCCTCAATCTGCAGGTCACACTCCTTTTAATGCAGCCCAGGTTGGCTTTCTAGGCTGCAAGCACACACTGAAGCCCGCTCATGTTCATTTTCTCATCGACCAACACTCAAAGTCCTTCTCCGCAGGGCTGTTCTCAATCTCTTCTCTGCCCAACCTGTAGCTGTGCCTGGGATTGCTCTGACCCAGCTGTAAGACCTTGCACTTGGCATGGTTCAACTTCATCAGGTTGGCATCAGCTCACCTCACAAGCGTGTCAAGGTCCCTCTGGATGGCATTCCTTCCCTCCAGCCTATCAACCAAACCACACAGCTTGGTGTCATCGACAAACTTGCTGAGGGTGCACTCAATCTCACTGTCCATTCCACTGACAAAGACGACTGGTCCCAACACCGATCCCTGAGAGACGGCACTCGTTACTGGTCTCCAGCTGGACATTGACCCATTGACCACAGCTATTCGTGTGCAGCCATCCAGCCAGTTCTTTATCCACCAAGTGCTCCACCTCTCAAGTTGATGTCTCTCCAACTTCGAGACAAGGATGTCGTGTGGGACAGTGTCAAACGCTTTGCACAAGTCCAGGTAGATGACATCAACTGCTCTACCCCTGTCCATCAGTTCCATAGCTCCAACACAGAAGGCCACCAGATTGGTCAGGCAGGATTTCTCCTTAGTGAAGCCATGCTGGCTTTTACCAAGCACCTTCTTGTTTTTCATGTGCCTCAGCATGCCTTCCAGGAAAATCTGCTCCAACACTTTGCCAGGCACAGAGGTGGGGACGACTGCTCTGTAGTTCCCCGGCTCATCCATTTTCCCCTTATTGAAAACAGGGATTATATTTCCCTTTTTCCAGTCGTCAGGATCTTCACCTGACTGCCATGATTTTTCAAATAAGATGGACAGCAACTTAGCAACCTCATTTGTCAGCTCCTTCGGAATGCGCGGATGGATTTCATCAGGTCCCATGGACTTGTGTACGTTCAGGTTCCTAAGATGGCCTTGAACCAGATCCTCTCCTACAGTGGGCCTCATTCTCACAGTCCCTGCGTCTGCCTTCCAGGACTTGGGTGGTGTGGTCAGAGCAGTTGCCAATGAAGACTGAAGCAAAGAAGTCATTAAGAACCTCAGATTTCTCCAAATCCAGGGTAGCCAGGTCTCCCGTTAGCTTCCGGAGAGGGACGACATTGTCCCTAGTCTGTCCTTTATTTGCAATGTACCTATAGAATCCCTTCCTGTTATCCTTAACATCCCTAGCCAAGTTTAGTTCTAAGTGGGCCTTAGCTTTTCTAACCTGCTCCCTAGCTTTGTGGACAACAGCCCTGCTTTCTTCCCAGGCCGCCTGTCCTTGCTTCCACCTTTTATAAGCCTCTTTTTTCCTTCAAATTTTCCTCAGCAGCTCCTTATCCATCCAAGGAGGTTTCCTAGCCCTCCTGATGCACTTCCTTCTCATTGGGATTCATTGCTTCTGAGCTTGCAGCAGGTGATCCTTGAATATCAAGCAACAGTCTTGGGCCCCCCTGTCCCTCTAGGGCTATATCCCATGGAACATTACTGAGCAGGTTCCTGAAGAGGCCAAAGTCTGCTCTCTTGAAGTCCAGGGCAGTGAGCTTGCTGCATGCTTCTTCTCACTGTCTTGATGATCTCGAATTCGACCATCTCATGATCGCTGCCATCAAGGCTGCCCTGGAGTGTCTCATTTCCAACCAGCCCTTCCCTGTTGGTGAGCACAAGGTCAAGCATGACACCTCTCCTTGTGGGCTCCTCTATTACTTGCAGAAGGAAGTTGTCTTCCACACAATCGAGGAACTTCCTGGATTGCTTGTGCCAGGCTGTACTATCCCTCCAACAGATATCAGGATGGTTGAAGTCCCCATGAGAACAAGGGCGGTGAGTGTGAGGCTGTTCCTATCTGTCTATAGAGCACTTCATCCACCGAGTCCTGTTGGTCAGCCGTCTGTAACAGATCCCCACAATAATGTCTCCCATTGCTGTTCTCCCTTTAACCCCGACCCACAAACTCTCTGTCGACTGGTCAGCTGTCCCCAGACAGAGTTCCATACTCTCCAGCCTATCCCTAACATAAATAGCAAGTCTCCCCCTCTGTCTGCCGGACCTGTCTTTCCTAAAGGCCTGTAACCTTCCATTCCAACACACCAGTCATAGGAGCCATCCCACCATGTTTCTGTTATGCCTATTATATCATGCCCCCACAGACGTGCATGCATCTCTAATTCCTCTTGTTTGTTCCACATGCTACAGTCATTTGTATAGAGGCATCTGGGCTGAGCCCAATTGAAGCCGGGTCATTGGCTCGGAGCAGCTGGAATATCTCTACATAGCTCTGAACGTTTATTATAGGTGCTGGCAACTGACTGGGTGTGTTGGGATCGAATGATACCCCCTTCCCCCAAAACATCTAGTTTAAAGCATCCTTGACTAGTCTGGCAAGTCTCCTACCAAATCCCCTTTTCCTATTCTTTGTCAGACCTGCTCCAGCAGCCCCCAGTAGACCTTGCCTACTAAATTGTGTCTCATGTTCTCGATAGCCAAACCCCTGACTATAGCACCACCTTTCTAACCATTTATTAACCTGGTCAATCCTTCTAGCCTTTTTAAGGTTCTCCCCTGTCCTCCTGGTTGCTCGCGCTCCCTGGGGCAGGTTTTTAACCAGTCAGGGCTGGTGCTGCTCCTCCTGGTGCCGTTCCTTTCTCCTTTTAGTTTTATGAATATAAAACCATGACACTTGCATGTTCAAGTATAAAATAAATATGAGGGTTTCATATGGTAACAGTGTAGTTGCTTCAGGAGAACAAAAAGAGGCTAAATTCTACAGGTAAATATGTTACAAATTTTAATTTACAAATGTCTCATATATTTCAGAAAACTAAATGATATAAAATGAGAATTTCACACTAACGAATGGTAATACATAAAAGCTACATGAGTGACCTAAACTTTATTAATAAGAAACTTACAGCAGAAGCATATATACAACTTTCTGCCCCCTTCTGCATGTGGATGACTAATTATCCTTCCCACCAATTTTAAAGGTGTTCTGGGATAGAGACATCTTGCACCCTTCTTGTTCTAGATTCTGCTTCATTATAGAGTGCAGGAAAAGTGATATGGATATAAAAAAAAAGAATATGTGTAATACTGGGGATTAATTGTTTCAGTAGTGTCGTGGTTTAAGCCTCACCCAGGCTAATAACTCACGAAGTTTTACGCTCTCACTCACTCCCCTCTTTCTTCCCCCAGTCCCGGGGGATGGGGAGGATAATTAAACGAATGCAACTCGCACAGGTTGAGATAAGAACAGTTTAGTAACTAAGGTATAACACAAATCACTACTGCTACCACCAATAATAATACAAGAGAAATACAAGGAAAGATAATACAACTGCTCACCAACCCTGACCCAGCCAGTGCACCCCACAGCAGCGAACCCCCCAGTACCAAAAACCTGACCATGCCGTGCACCCCCAGCCCACTCCCACCGCCTTCCAGGTCTCTGACCCCCAACTTCACATCCTGGACATGACGTGCTGTTGTATGGAATAACCTCTTTGGTCAGTTTGGGTCAGGTGTCCTGTCTCTGCTTCCTCCCGGCTCCCCTCCTCCCTGGCATAGCATGAAACTCAAAGTCCTTGGCCAATCCAAAACACTGTCAAGCAGAAACTATAAACACTGGTGTTATCAGCGCTGCTCCCAGGCCCAAAATCAAAAACACAGCGCTGCACCAGCTACCAAGAAGGAGAAATAATGACTGCTACTGCTGAACCCATGACAAGTAGTCACCCAAAAGTGGGTATTTAGGTGAAATCCTGAGTTCCTGACATTACTGGCATTTTTCATTAACAATCTAATGTAAAATGCAAAAGTGATCCACTCATAAGGATGTCAGTCCTCCAAATAATTCAGGTTTTCTTAAGGAGAAAAAATGTTGCTCTTTCCAAGATCTCTTCACATCACATAAGGAATGTTTAAATTCTTTCTTACCTGAAGAGACACTGCAGGTCTTCTACTCTGCTTCCTAGACATGGTATCAGGGTCACTGGCACTTCTGTCTGTCTTTGGTCTTAAACATATCATTCAACAAGCTAGTGCTTAGAACTTCAAAGTTGAAGTGAGCTAATAGAGGCTGAACTTGTAATACTTTAAAATATGCAAATCAATAAGGTCTGGAACAAAATATGTCCTCATGAAAAGAAACCTGAATAATAAATATGGAAAAGTCAGGTCCATATGTCTTTCATTCTGTCTGGTACTTGTTCGCTAACACGGCCAACTGAAATCAGACTCCCTCCAAAGAATCATTCTCCACCAAAAACCAAATTGAAGCATTTCAGAAGGCTGGATTTGTCAACACTATAGCCTTCTGAGCCTGAATGTACTTCATTTGTGAATGAAAGATTATAATTTACATATATAAAGTTCTGAAAAACAGACAAACAAACAAAGTCACAAGAATTCAAGGGCAGTATTTGCTCTTGCAACAGATGTGACGGTCCACAGTTATTTACAGTGTCTTTTCAGGCATTGTGTGCTTGGAATGACATTTTTGGCAGCAGTATCACAATGTAACTGTATTGTTCTTCAGCTGTTTCTAGTGTTAAGGATAGAGTAAGCTTGTTTTATTAGAACAGGACAAACAGGTTCCATCAATAGATAACTATGTATTGCTTTGTATAAAATGAAGTCTTAACAGAAGTCAAAATCTATGTTGCAATTCATCATATTTTTTTAGACTCTGGTTATTGATAATTTAGCGCCATAATTGCTTTCTGTACAGTAACACAACCTTAATGGCATTCCAGAATGATTCATTTGTAACAGGAAAGAGAAATATATTTTAAGCATCACACAGTATAAGTCCAACTTGCAAAATTACCTAAATGGTTCTTATGGGTTCGGCTTTCCACCCCTTCCCCTGCAGAGTCTCATGTTACGCCGGGAAAGAAAGAAAAGCTGGGGGAGGGGAGACAGGGCACCTGACCCGGGCTGACCAATGAGGTTATTCCGTACCACAGCACGTCATGCCCAGGAGGTAGGATTCGGGGGAGGAGCAGCGCGCGGTCTGTCTCTCGTGCCATGCGGTATCTGGAGCGGCGCGCGGTCTCTCGGCTCGGTCTGGCGGTGAAATAGTTGTATCCTCTCCCTTTGTATTTACTTAGTCATTATTATTGTTGTTGGTGGTGGCAGTAGTGATTTGTATTGTATCTCAGTTACTGGACTGTTCTTGTCTCAACCCGCAGGAGTTACATTTTCTTTGGTTCCTCTCCAAATTTCCCCCCCATCGGGGGGGGGGGGGGGGAAGGAGGGAGAAGGGAAATTTACGGCTTAAACCACCACAGTTTTGGCGCCCAACGTGGGGCACTTAAGGGTTGAGATAAAGACAAAATAGCCACTTGTCACAATGCTGATTTATTGGCTCTCAAAGTTGTTGCTCTGGTTCTCACAGGTTCAGTGTATGATACTTTACTTACAGACGGTTCTTCTTATCTTAACGCTTTTCAGATCTGGGTTTTGGGTTAAGATTCTTGTTACATTATACAGTATTGCACGGATTGTTAATACAATAGACTTAGTGATCATGAAACTGACCTGGCTTGTGTTTCCAGTGTGGCCACCAACTCTATACTTTGGGAGGTATGTAATGGAAGTTCTTAGCAATTACACGTCTTTTTTCACCTCCTCGGGTGGTCAGCCTGTGAAGGAGACATTCTTTTGTGCTCCCAGCGCCCCCACCAGGCCGTTTACAACACTATTTGAGAATTCTGAAGGGTTTGAATGGCCTTTAGATACCCTTGAGATCTGCCTGCTGGTGGTGACGGGAATTATCATGTTGGCACACATACTGAATATGTTTTACTCACAACTATTTAGTCTGGCCCGGAGAGTTAAGCAGAGTGGGGTGTGGGCCATGTTTGGGGTTAGACCACAATCCAGGATGGCCAAGAGATTTTCCCCAAGGCTGGACAGTCATGAGTGGCAGGGTGTGTGGGATAGTATGGGCAAGTATCTAGGCCAGTGGGCCCCTCCAGTGCTTTGGAACTTCACCAATGAACAAATGCAAAACCCAGAAAAATCAGTAAAACATTTAAAGGAGGTGTGTGATCATTCTGGTCACACCAGAGATGGACAAATCATGGCAACGTGCTGGGGCTTGGCTTATGCTTACAGAGCTTTGTTTAACACTGTCCAGCAGCTTCAACAGGAAAAAAACATCTCTGGATCTGAGGGTGGAGTAATGGACAGCACAGTTAATCCAGCTCCAAGTACAGCAGCTACGTCACCACCAGCGACAAGTACAGCCACGACTCAAACCCCAGTGACAAGTACGGCAGCTACCCAAACCACAGTAAAAATCACTGCAGCTAAACCAGAGGACCAACTCATACCAATATCGGTTGCCCCTGTACGCAAGAGGAAAAACAAAGAAGAGGCAGGAAAGACGAACCAAGACAAAGAAACGTCACCACCTGGGACAGCATCTGACCAGTAGTTATTACCACATGATGAAGAAGAAGAAGAAAAGGAAGAGGTGACTTTTCGACCTCGGACCTCAACCGAGCTACAGAATATGCAAAAAGACTTTACCCGTCAGCCAGGGAAGCACATCATCACCTGGCTGCTCCAATGCTGGGACAATGGGGCCGACGGTCATGAACTAGAAGGTAGTGAAGCCAAACAGCTGGGATCACTTGCCAGGGAAGGGGGAATTGACAAAGCAATTGCAAGAGAGAAAAGGTCCCTCAGCCTTTGGAAGCGGCTCTTGGCAGCTGTGAAAGATAGGTTTCCATACAAGGATGACGTTATGAGTCGTTCGGCCAAGTGGACTACTCTAGAGAAAGGCATCCAGTCTCTGAGAGAATCAGCCATTGCAGAGATGGCCTATATTACCAAGCAGAATGTTGGGGATATACCCATAGATCCAGATGAAGTCGAATGTACACAACCCATGTGGTGGAAATTTACATGGAATGCACCCCAATCATATGCCCATTCATTGGCAACAATAACCTGGAGTGACATAAGACCACCAACCGTGGATGAAATGACTTATAAACTCTGAGAGTTTGAAGATAATATCACCCCTTCCATCATCTCAGCTGTGGAAAAACTGTCCCAGAACCTTCAACAATTGAGAGACGATCTATCCAGCTCCTCAGGTGTACCAGCACACATCTCAGCTATTAACAGAAGGCGTCCCACTCTTTGAGAGAGAAGATATAGAAGTTATACAGCACGGGCCACCCTATGGTTTTACCTGCGGGATCATGGAGAAGATATGATGGAGTGGGATGGAAAGCCTACTTCAGTTTTGGAGGAGCGGGTGAGAGAACTGAAAAGAGAGCAAAGCTCAAGTCTGATCACCCCATGAAGGCTGCGGCTTCAGTCACTGGTGAGCAGGTTCCCAGATGGAGTGGAAGAGCAGATTTTACCTCAGCTCCTGTGATGAAAAAGAATAATCCCTTTCTACAAGACGTGAGTGACCAATGTGATGACTACTAGAGGGGCCCCGCCTCCAGCCAGGTGGAGGGAGGGGACAATCGAACTTATTGGACTGTATGGATCAGATGGCCTGGCACATCAGTCCCACAGAAGTATAAGGCTCTAGTAGATACCGGTGCACAGTGTACTCTGATGCCATCAAACTGTAAAGGGGTGGAACCTATTTCTATTTCTGGAGTGACAGGAGGATCCCAAGAGTTGACTCTACCGGAGGCTGAAATCAGCCTGACTGGGAGGGAATGGCAGAAACACCCCATTGTGACTGGTCCAGAGGCTCCATGTATCCTTGGCATAGATTACCTCAGGAGAGGGTACTTCAAAGACCCAAAAGGGTACCGATGGGCTTTCGGTATTGCTGCTTTGGCGACAGAGGAAGTGGAGCAGCTGTCCACCTTGCCTGGTCTCTCAGAGGATCCTTCTGTTGTGGGGTTGCTGAAGGTCGAAGAACAACAAGTACCAATCGCAACCGCAGCAGTGCACCGGCGGCAATATCGCACCAACCAAGACTCCCTGATGCCCATCCATAAGCTGATTCGTAGATTGGAGAGTCAAGGAGTGATCAGTAGGACCCACTCACCCTTTCATAGCCCCATATGCCCAGTGCGAAAGTCTAATGGAGAGTGGAGACTAACAGTAGACTATCATGGCCTGAACGAGGTTACTCCATCCTTGAGTGCTGCCGTACCGGACATTCTAGAGCTTCACTATGAACTGGAGTCAAAGGCAGTCAAGTGGTATGCCACGATTGATATTGCCAATGCTTTTTTCTCAATTCCTCCAACAGCAGAGTGCAGGCCACAGTTTGCTTTTACTTGGAGGGGCGTCCAGTACACTTGGAACCGACTGCCCCAGGGCTGGAAACACAGCCCTACCATCTGCCATGGACTGATCCAGAGTGCACTGGAACAGGGGCAAGCTCCAGAACACCTAATGTCATTGATGACATTATTGTGTGAGGTGATACAGCAGAAGAAGTCTTTGAGAAAGGGAGGAAAATAATCCAAATCCTGCTGAAAGCCGGTTTTGCCATCAAACGGAGTATGGTCAAGGGACCTGCACAGGAGATTCAGTTTTTGGGAATAAAATGGCAAGATGGACGTCGCCAGATCCCCACAGATGTGATCAACAAGATAACACCAATGTCGCCACCAACTAATAAGAAAGAAACACAAGCTTTCTTAGGTGCTGTGGGGTTCTGGAGGATGCACATCCTGAATTACAGCTTGATTGTAAGCTCTCTCTATTATGTGACCCGGAAGAAGAATGATTTTAAATGGGGCCCTGAGCAACAACAAGCCTTTGAGCAAATTAAACGTGAGATAGTTCGTGCAGTAGCCCTCGGACCAGTCTGGACTGGGCCAGATGTTAAAAATGTACTGTACACAGCAGCTGGGGAGAACGGTCCTGCCTGAAGCCTCTGGCAGAAAGCTCAAGGGGAAAGTCGAGGTCGACCCCTCGGCTTTTGGAGTTGGGGATACAAAGGATCTGAGGCCAGCTACACCCCAACTGAAAAAGAGATATTGGCAGCCTATGAAGGGGTTTGAGCTGCTTCGGAAGTGATTGGCACTGAAGCACAGCTCCTCCTGGCTCCCCAGTTGCCTGTGCTGGGCTGGATGTTCAAAGGCAGGGTCTCCTCTACACATCATGCAACTGATGCTACATGGAGTAAGTGGGCCGCATTAATTACACAACGAGCTTGAATAGGAAATCCCAGTCGCCCGGGAATTCTAGAAGTCATCATGGAATGGCCAGAGGGCAAAGATTCTGGAAGGTCACCAGAGGAGGAAGGAGTGATGCGTGCTGAAGAGGCCCCACCATATAATGAACTGTCAGAAAGTGAAAAGCAATATGCCTTATTTACTGATGGGTCCTGTCATATTGTGGGAAAGCACTGTAGATGGAAGGCAGCAGTATGGAGTCCTCAACGACAAGTTGCAGAAACTGCTGAAGGGGAGGGTGAATCGAGTCAGTCTGCAGAGGTGAAAGCCATCCAGCTGGCCTTGGACATTGTGGAACGAGAAAAGTGGCCAGTACTTTATCTCTATACTGACTCATGGATGGTGGCAAATGCCCTGTGGGGGTGGTTGCAGCAATGGAAGCAGAGCAACTGGCAACACAGAGGTAAACCCATCTGGGCTGCTGCACTGTGGCAAGACATCGCTGCCCGAGTGCAAAACCTGGCGGTCAAAGTACGCCACGTAGATGCTCACGTACCCAAGAGTCGGGCTACGGAGGGACACCAGAACAACCAACAAGTGGATCAAGCTGCTAAAATTGAAGTGGCTCAGATGGACTTAGACTGGCAGCATAAGGGTGAATTCTTTTTGGCCCGGTGGGCCCACGACACTTCAGGCCATCAGGGCAGAGATGCAACATACAGATGGGCTCGTGATCAAGGGGTGGACTTAACAATGGATACTATTGCCCAGGTTATTCATGACTGTGAAACATGTGCTGCAATTAAGCAGGCTAACCGATTCAAGCCTCTTTGGTATGGAGGACGATGGCTGAAGTACAAATATGGGGAGGCTTGGCAGATTGATTATATTACACTTCCACCAACCCGCCAAGGCAAGCGTCATGTGCTTAATATGGTAGAAGCAACCACTGGATGGTTGGAAACATACGCTGTGCCCCACACCACTGCCCGAAACACTATCCTGGGCCTTGAGAAACTTTTTTTGTGGCAACACGGCACCCCAGAGAGAATTTATTTAGACAATGGGACTAATTTCCGGAACAGCCTGATAGATACTTGGGCCAAAGAGCATGGCATTGAATGGGTATATCACATCCCCTACCATGCACCAGCCTCTGGGAAAATCGAACGGTACAATGGGCTATTCAAAACTACACTGAGAGCAATGGGTGGTGGGACTTTCAAACATTGGGGTACACATTTACCAAAGGCCACCTGGGTGGTCAACACCAGAGGATCTGCCAACAGAGCTGGTCCAGCTCAGTCAGAACTTCTACATACTGTAGAGGGGGACAACATTCCTGTGGTGCACATAAAGAATTTGCTGGGGAAGACAGTCTGGGTTATTCCTGCTTCAGATAAAGGCAAACCCACTCGTGGGATTGCTTTTGCTCAGGGACCCAGATATACTTGGTGGGTAATGCGGGAAGATGGGGAAGTCCAATGTGTACCTCAGGGAGATTTGATTTTAGGAGAAAACAGCCAATGAACTCAATTGCATGCTGTTGCTTGTTTTGTAATGTGTTTTTTTATAGCCCATCAACTAGGTGTTTTCAAGTCATCTGCAACTGACCCTCAGACCATCATCCCAACAAAGAACAAACTTTGATGAAACCAGATGAGTTCTGCAGTAAAGGAACAATCAGCATCAACAGGCAACGATTCAACACTGCACACAGCCTCTCCTGCTCTGAAAGACTGTTACAAAAGGTGGAGCCTGACATCACGGACTGGATGGACTCAGCAGCTTTACAGGGATTGGTCCATGCACTTAGGGATTATATCTCTCCATCTGTGTGTCTGTGTGGATGTATATGTACATATATATATATATATATGGGATGATATTTTGAAAATGTGGGATCTGAGCATGATGTGAATGTTATGGAATAAGGGGTGGATTGTTATGGGTACGGCTCCCCCCCCCCACCCCCCCCCCATGCAGAGTTCATGTTACGCTGGGAAAGAGAGAAAAGCTGGGGGAGGGGAGACAGGGTGTCTGACCCAGGCTGACCAATGAGGTTATTCCATACCACAGCACCTCATGCCCAGGAGGTAGGATTCCGGGGAGGGGGGGGCTCTCGCGGCACGCGGTGGGGGGAGCAGCGGGCTGTCTCTCTCTCATGCCACGCGGTCTCGGGAGCTGCGCGGTCCCTGGAGCAGCGCGCGGTCTCTCGGCTCGGTCAGGCGACGAAACGGTTGTATCCTCTCCCTTTGTATTTACTTTGTCATTATTATTGTTGGTGGTGGCAGTAGTGATTTGTATTGTATCTTAGTTACTGGACTGTTCTTATCTCAACCTGTGGGAGTTACATTTTCTTTGGTTCGTCTCCCCATTTTCCCCCCTACGGGGGGGGGGGGGGGGCAGAAAAGGAGGGAGAAGGGAAATTTGCAGTTTAAACCACCACAATGATTTATTAATTTGCAAGGTTATTATTGGAGTTTATCTGACCTGTTTTACTGCTGGAGACCATGAACTTTCCTGTATGGTGGAAATTTTTGATCTTCTCCAATGCCCTTTAATCTTTGAAATAATCTTTAAAATCTTACCTGTCATTAAAATCTTACCTTTTAATTTAAAGATTTTAAATCTTACTTTTTAATCTTACCTGTCAGCAGAGTCTTTTTCAGTGTAGCACATAAAGAATTAGATTCAGATGCAGAGAACAGCATCATCAGTTCACTGCTCAGCTTTAGGCTTGTATGAGATGCTTTGTAATGAAGTAGATCTGATAGGTATGATTATCTTTCCTCCCCTATAAATGATGTTGGTTAGGTGTCAGTATTTTTGAGAATATCAGTATTTTGAATTTCCACAAACTTAAATCAACAGATGCTTCAGAAAAGCATCAAAAGATCCCATTTTAAAGACAATAGAACAACTTAAAATGTATTCCGCATCTATTTGTCCATTCAGGCTCCTGAGCTGCATTTGAAAAATGAAACTTCACATCTAAATCATCCAGCAACATTGAGAATTAGACAGCTCATCCCTGAACAGTTTCAGTGCCTTTTCATTCATGCATTAATACACTGGTACAAGATGGAGGGGGTTTATAATCTGTATTTCGATGGAGGGAGTTGAACTTCAGTGTTCTGTATTTGTTTGTTAATTTACAAAAACTAATCAATCCTGTAAATTCTCACTTCAGTTTTTCTATCCAGAAGGGTTCCCAGGAGGAAATTCAAAGGTACTGCAAACAAAAAGCCAAGCTCAAATTTCTCTTCTTCCTTTCCTTGAGAAGTACACTTCAGTCTTCTAACCTATAACCAGCAGTAGCTGTGCCACACCTCCTTAGTAGTGCCTCTCACATTTTAAAAGTGAGCAGCCAGTGGAGGTGAGAGGAAGACAGCTGGTGTGTACTTGAAGGCACCCTAGTCAGCATCCATATGAGCTACACACACACAGAGGCACACAGGGTATGACAATCTGTAGATTACTATCTGTCTCTAAATCTGCTACCTGCTGACGCCCGTATCTTAGCTTTGAGAAGCTGTAATTATTCCCTACCTATTATTCTCATAGTTTATAGGTGAGATGGATGGAATTGGGTATAAATATAGGCACCTGGTACTGTTTAGATGCCAGGGTGTTTTTTTGACTCTCAGTCAACTCTCCAGGAGGATACAGGTCTCACATTTGTCTTTTTCTATCTGCCAGCATAGTTTATATGTCACCTAATCTAAGTAATTAAAGTGGATCTTTCTCCTAAATTTAAGGTATTTGAATCTCACATTGTCATGGGTTCAGCAGCAGTAGTTATTTTTCTTCTTCTTGGTAGCTGGTGCAGTGCTGTGTTTTTGATTTTGGGCCTGGGAACAGCGCTGATAACACCAGAGTTTTCAGTTACTGCTTAGTAATGTTTTGGTGTGACCAAGGACTTTCTGAGTCTCATGCGCTGCTGGGGAGGAGGGGAAGCTGGGAGGAAGCAGAGACAGGACGCCTGACCCAAACTGACCAAAGAGGTTATTCCATACAACAGTATGTCATGTCCAGGATGTGAAAACAGAGGGCAGAGACACGGAAGGGTATGGTGGTGGACTGGGGGGTTTGCTGCTGGGGGGTGCACTGGCGGGGGTTGGGCTTGGTGAGCAGTTGTATTCTTTTTCCTTGTATTTCTCTTGTATTATTATTGGGGGTAGCAGTAGTGATTTGTGTTATACCTTAGTTACTTGACTGTTCTTATCTCAACCTGTGCGAGTTGCATTCTTTCGATTCTCCTCCCCATTCCCCCAGTCCCGGGGGAAGAAAGAGAGGGGAGTGAGTGAGAGAGCGACTTCATGAGTTTTAGAAGCTTAAACCACGACACATATGAATTTGAAGTCCTTTTTGCATCTCCACCTGTGGAAGATATTGCACTTTGCAATGAGTCAGTGGGATAGTAGTATTTTCCATTTTTGTCTTCATGTTGTCTAACATTCATTTACTGTGTCTTGATGGACATGTTTGCGCCTTGACACTTAAAACATTTATATTGGATGATTTATTATTAGTTTCTCCAGCCTTCCTTCCATTATTTCTATATTGTTGTTCCCCTACTTGTCATGTGATAAGTGACAAGAACAGGAGCAAGAATAAATACTATTTTTTCTTATGGCTTAAAATTTAATTCAATAGAAATTATTTGGTACAGTTTTATATAAAAGATTGTCCTGGGTTCAGCAGTAGCAGTCATTTTTCTCCTTCTTAGGAGCTGGTGCAGCACTGTGCTTTTTGACTTTCGGCCTGGGAACTGTACTGATAACACCAGTGTTTTCAGTTACTGCTTGGTAATGTTTTGGTGTGACCAAGGACTTTCTGAGTCTCATGCTGTACCAAGGAGGAGAGGAAGCCGGGAGGAAGCAGAAACAGGATACCTGACCCAAACTGACCAAGGAGGTATTCCATACCACATCACGTCATGCCTAGGATGTAAAAAATGGAGGGCAGAGACCCAGAAGGTGGGGGTGCACTGCTTGGTCAGACTGGGTATAGGTGGTGAGCGATTTTATTCTTTCCTTGTATTTGCCTTGTCATTATTCTTATTGGTGTTAGCAGCAGTGGTTTTGTGTTATACTTTAGTTACTAAACTGTTCTTATCTCAACCTGTAGGAGTTGCATTCTTTCAATTCTCCTCCCCATCCCCCCGGGAGCAGGGGGAAGAATGTGGGGGGAGTGAGTGAGCAAGACTGCGTGGATAACTGTGTGAGTTATAGTGGCTTAAACCACGACAAAGATATATTTTACCATGTTTGGGTCGTTTTCTTTTTCTGCACAATTCCATTTTGCATTTTTTTCTTGAAAGTAATTTTCTAAATGTGTGCTGCAGTTTTCCTTTCACCCAGTATCTGAGTTGCTTGTATAAGTGGTATCATTTACCAGTACCGTGATCTAAAAGCTTTGTCACACTCTGGTGTTTGATGCATGATTGTTGGTTGGGTTTTTTTCTACATCTATGCTTAGAATAAAATAATCTTGGTCTGTAATTTTTTTACACGCTTGTTTGGAACACTGTGATGATAACATATTTCCTTTCTGAACTTCCACTATTCATGTTGTACACTGGTTGGATTTCAGGAAAGAAAAGTCAAGACACGTCAACATTAGTTGTGGAGCAAAGAAGAAATAATTCTAGACCTACATATAATGTTTATAGTTGACTTCCAAGATGCATCTGTGATGCACAGGGAAAGTCCTTCTTTCTCATTATCCTGACCCCGTAGTTTTTCACTAGATGGTAGAGCTTGGATTTCATAGGAAGAAATACATTTTTTTATTCAATTTTGGCATCAGTTTCCCAATAATTTTTCTTTTTCATTTAGTATCTAAAAGGACCCAAGCCTAATTAGTAACACTTCTTTCTTGCTTTTCTAACCTAGTGAAAAAATGTTTTTACCTTTGCCCCAAGTCCAAGATTCATGCTTAAAAAAAAAGAAAATTCTAACTTTACATTTCAATGATTAGATTGACAAGTTTCAAACTAGGAAGAGGCATTGTATTTGATATTTGTATTTTTCAGTGAGATTCTGTAGATTGCAAGCTAAGTTGGCTGAGCTTGAGTGCAGCTGGTCAGATAAAGAAAGGGAAGAGTGGATTCGGTAGGAGACTTGCCAGACTGGTCAAGGATGCTTTAAACTAGATGTTTTGGGGGAGGGGGGTATAATTTGATCCCAACACACCCAGTCAGTTGCCAGCACCTATAATAAACGTTCAGAGCTATGTAGAGATATTCCAGCTGCTCCAGCCAATGACCCGGCTTCAATTGGGGCTCAGCTCAGGTGCCTCTAAACAAACGCCCGTAGCATTCATGCCCGTAGGCATAACAGAAGCATGGTGGGATGGCTCCTATGACTGGTGTGTTGGAATGGAAGGTTACAGGCTCTTTAGGAAAGACAGGTCCGGCAGACAGAGGGGGAGACTTGTTATTTAGTTTAGGGATAGGCTGGAGAGTATGGAACTCTGTCTGGGGACAGCTGACCAGTCGACAGAGAGTTTGTGGGTCGGGGTTAAAGGGAGAACAGCAATGGGAGACATTATTGTGGGGATCTGTTACAGGCTGCTGACCAACAGGACTCGGTGGATGAAGCCCTCTATAGACAGATGGGAACAGCCTCACACTCGCAGGCCTTGTTCTCATGGGGGACTTCAACCATCCTGATATCTGTTGGAGGGCTGATATGGCCCAACCCAAGCAATCCAGGAAGTTCCTCGATTGTGTGGAAGACAACTTCCTTCCGCAAGTAATAGAGAAGCCCACAAGGAGAGGTGTCATGCTTGACCTTGTGCTCACCAACAGGGAAGGGCTGGTTGGAAATGTGACGCTCCAGGGCAGCCTTGACTGCAGCGATCATGAGATGGTCGAATTTGAGATCCGCAGCACAGTTGAGAAGAGCATGCAGCAAGCTCACTGCCCTGGACTTCAAGAGAGCAGACTTTGGCCTCTTCAGGAACCTGCTCAGTAATGTTCCATGGGATATAGCCCTAGAGGGCAGGGGGGCCCAAGACTGTTGCTTGATATTCAAGGATCACCTGCTGCAAGCTCAGAAGCAATGAATCCCAACGAGAAGGAAGTGCATCAGGAGGGCTAGGAAACCTCCTTGGATGGATAAGGAGCTGCTGAGGAAAATATGAAGAAAAAAGAGGCTTATAAAAGGTGGAAGCAAAGACAGGCGGCCTGGGAAGAAAGCAGGGCTGTTGTCCACAAAGCTAGGGACCAGCTTAGAAAAGCTAAGACCCACTTAGAACTAAACTTGGCTAGGGATGTTAAGGATAACAGGAAGGGATTCTATAGGTACATTGCAAATAAAGGACAGACTAGGGACAACGTCGTCCCTCTCCGGAAGCTAACGGGAGACCTGGCTACCCTGGATTTGGAGAAATCTGAGGTTCTTAATGACTTCTTTGCTTCAGTCTTCATTGGCAACTGCTCTGACCACACCACCCAAGTCCTGGAAGGCAGACGCAGGGACTGTGAGAATGAGGCCCACTGTAGGAGAGGATCTGGTTCAAGGCCATCTTAGGAACCTGAACGTACACAAGTCCATGGGACCTGATGAAATCCATCCGCGCATTCTGAAGGAGCTGACAAATGAGGTTGCTAAGTCGCTGTCCATCTTATTTGAAAAATCATGGCAGTCAGGTGAAGATCCTGATGACTGGAAAAAGGGAAATATAATCCCTGTTTTCAATAAGGGGAAAATGGATGAGCCGGGGAACTACAGAGCAGTCGACCCCACCTCTGTGACTGGCAAAGTGTTGGAGCAGATTTTCCTGGAAGGCATGCTGAGGCACATGAAAAACAAGAAGGTGCTTGGTGAAAGCCAGCATGGCTTCACTAAGGGGAAATCCTGCCTGACCAATCTGGTGGCCTTCTGTGTTGGAGCTATGGAACTGATGGACAGGGGTAGAGCAGTTGATGTCATCTACCTGGACTTGTGCAAAGTGTTTGACACTGTCCCACACGACATCCTTGTCTCGAAGTTGGAGAGACATCAACTTGAGAGGTGGAGCACTTGGTGGATAAAGAACTGGCTGGATGGCTGCACACGAATAGCTGTGTTCAATGGGTCAATGTCCAGCTGGAGACCAGTAACGAGTGCCGTCTCTCAGGGATCGGTGTTGGGACCAGTCGTCTTTGTCAGTGGAATGGACAGTGGGATTGAGTGCACCCTCAGTAAGTTTGTCGATGACACCAAGCTGTGTGGTTTGGTTGATAGGCAGGAGGGAAGGAATGCCATCCAGAGGGACCTTGACACGCTTGTGAGGTGAGCTGATGCCAACCTGATGAAGTTGAACCATGCCAAGTGCAAGGTCTACAGGTGGGTCAGAGCAATCCCAGGCACAGCTACAGGTTGGGCAGAGAAGAGATTGAGAACAGCCCTGCGGAGAAGGACTTTGAGTGTTGGTCGATGAGAAAATGAACATGAGCCGGCTTCAGTGTGTGCTTGCAGCCTAGAAAGCCAACCTGGGCTGCATTAAAAGGAGTGTGACCAGCAGATTGAGGGAGGTGATCCTGCCCCTCTACTCTGCTCTTTTGAGACCTCACTTGGAGCACTGTGTACTGATCTGTTGTCCTTCACATCAAAAGGATATGGAACTGCTGGAACAAGTGCAGAGGAGGGCCACGAGGACGATGATGGGACTGGGCCACCTCCCGTATGAAGATAGGCTGAGAATGTTGGGTCTGTTGAGCCTGGAGAAGAGACATCTGCATGGAGACCTAATGGCAACCTTCTATTATCTGAAGGGTGCCTATAGGGATGCTGGGGATTGACTCTTCATAAGGGACTCTAGTCATGGGACAAGGGGTAACGGGTTCAAACTTAAAAAGTGGAAGTTTAGCTTGGATATGAGGAAGAAATACATTACTTTTAGTGTGGTGTTGCACTGGAATGTGTTGCCCTGGATGTTGTGGATGCTTTTTCACTGGCAGTGTTCAAGGCTGTGTTGGACAGAGACTGGAGTGGCATGGTTTATTGGGAGGTGTCCCTGCCCATGGCAGGGGGTTTGGAAGTAGATGATCTTAAGGTCCTTTCCAATCCTAACTGTTCTATGAATCACAAGTGATGCATAATGCAGCTGTTCAATACCCTGCAGCCAATATCCAGCCCTACCCAAGCAGCGATCATGGGCCTTCTGGGTAACTGCTCCCTATTTATATACTGGGCATGATGTGCTGTGGTATGGAATACCCCTTTGGCTAGTTTGGGTCAGGTGTCCTGTCTCTGCTTCCCCCCTGTTTCCTATGCCCCTCCCCACTGGCAGAAAATAGGACTGAAATAGCCCTTGGTCAGAGTGAGCGTTGCTTAGCAACAACTGAAAACATCTGTGTTATCTGTGTTGTTCTCAGGTTAAAGTCAAAAATACAGCACTGCAGCAGCTACCTAGGAGAAAAATGACTGCAACAGCTGAATCCAGGACAATAAGGTACTTTGTTTTCCATTATGTTAAAGGCATGCACAGGTTATGAAGAGTCTCTGAACAGTGTAAGTTGAAGTTTGCCTTGTGGTATTACTCCTGTTCCCGGAACTGAGTGACATCAAAATCCAAATGTCTTACCTTAATAGCATTTTCCAAAGTTCCACATAGAACAGCAGTACTCCATCAAGTGAATCATGATACACAAGTACTAGACAAGGGACAGGATCATAAGTAACACAAGTTACCTATGCACATGTCCATGTATGATTTACTTGTGCAGTTCTACATCTGAATTACATTTTTATACTTCAGCTACTAAAGTGTTGCTTCTGTTTCTCCCCTGGCTCTTTTCACACTGGAAAAAACACAGTATGCTGGCTAATATACTATGCTTATCTTTTTGTCTACATTCTTATCAAGGTATGTCATAGCATAGACACTTGAATTCATTATCACGGTGGTACAAATAAATGTTATCAGCCTCAGAAGACAGTTTTTAGTTCATGTGAAAAGAATGCCAAGGAGAAACATTTGTCAAGAAAATAACATTGTGTCACTGTGGCACAGAAAACATGGTTTAAATTAGTAAGAAAATATGATGTATCTCTTAAACCACTGATATGTAGTTTAACATAATTGCAGTCACTTCTTAAATGTTTGGGATCACTTCTCATTGATAACAGACTGGTTCAAATGAGAAGTCGCCAAACAGATAATACTTTTTGCAATTAACTTAAAAAGATGGTTGAAATAGTACTGATAGATGGTCACGTTACTTCAGCATAATAAAGGTCCATTAGCTTAAATTAAAAGCATGGCCTTTGGTTTTTAAGAGAACTAAAATAACAAGGGAAAGGAAGTCAGAATTCAGATCTACCTGAATGCACCATTTGATACTTAGTGAAATGCAAAGTTTGACATAGTTAGTGTGAAGATACTGATGTGAAAAAGTCAATACTGTGTTAATACTGTTCAGAAATAGAAATTCTATTCTGAAAAGTAATTCTATTTAGAAAAGTATCTCTCAGCATTGGAAAGTGTGTTGTTGAAGCACAGTATTAACTTCTTCACATCAGTATCTTTACATATTAACTATGCCAAGCTTTGCATTTCTCTTATTGTACCAATAAGGCCATGGCTATATGTATCTAACAGAATTTTCATCAGTTTGGCAGCATAGGGCAGATTATTTCCATATTTAATATATTTCCTTGTTCTCTTCGATATAGCAGCTACTATTCATAGCTTCTCAGATATGCAAAACTCGAACAAGCTTCCAGAATAACAAAATCCATAGACTATCATTGACTAAATGGACATTTATGGAAAATGCCTGACAATCACTTTTTATTTTCTAACACTGATCAGAGATTTTAAAAATACATATTGAATTTCCAGAACATGGCCGTAGTTTCTGCCTGGCCCCTACTTTAAGGAAGATTTTAACTGATGAAGTTATAGCTTTTTCTAAAAAACAAACAAATACCCCCTCCCCCCCAACAAAGGAGAACAGATGCATGAGAATGTCTGCAGTCAGTGCAAAACAAATTTTTAAACCTCAGGTGACATAAAAGAAAACTACTAGCTAATTTATTAGAAGTAGACAGTTGCTGCTATTAGCAACAGATGAAATAGACTTCCTTCCATAACAACTATAATTTATAATGGAGTTGTCGTAAACAAGTAGACACTCTAAGAGAAAATGGTGGGTTATGTACGATATATGCTATAACCAAAATCACTAAAATAATTTCTAAATAGTATTTCAGGAGAAGATGAATTTTAAACATATATATTTGACAAACTTTACCTTAAAAATCAAAGGTTTTCCACATACTTCTGCAACTTAGGTTCAAGCAACTCTTGGTTTAAATCTTTGTGGCTGCACCTTATATTCCAATCTATTGCAATAACATTCCACCCTGACATCATCCTTTACCCACAGAGAACTCATGCCCCCCCCCCACTAATGTATCACCACCGTTTGATTTCCTGCATCCTTATTGAATTTTCTAGGTGATTTATGTAAGAATTCTTGGTGATATGGTGTCTAAAACAGGGTAAAACAAGTCATAGGTACAAGGTTGACTTAGTAAGAACCTGTCTTATCATTATTCAACTTATGATAGAGGTGTCATTTCCTATGGAGAAAGACTTCATTGTAATTTTTTTCCATCTCTTTTAAGTATGATTTAATAGAGTGAGGACCTACACTCTGAAGACCATAAAATCCCTGTTTTCCCACAGTTTACCTCTGGGAATTGCTAGATGAGCAATTTACATTTGTAATGACTCATAAAAATTCTCATAAAAATTAGTCTAAAGAAAAATAAACCCACAAACATATCCTGCCTATAATGTGTACAAGTATATAACAGATACTATGATTTGAAAGAATTAAATGGAAAGAGAAGTGTGTTCATGAAAGGAGCAAACAGGGAGAAAGAAAAAACATCAGAAAGAACAGCAGAAGGGTTGAACGAATAGAATCATGGAATCATAGAACAGTTAGGGTTGGAAAAAACCTTAAGATCATCTAGTTCCAAACCCCCTGCCATGGGCAGGGACACCTCCCACTAAACCATGTCACACAAGGCTATGTCCAACCCGGCCTTGAACACCGCCAGCAATGGAGCATTCACAACTTCCCCAGGCAGCCCATTCCAGTGCCTCACCACCCTCAAAGTAAAGAATTTCTTCCTCGTATCCAATCTAAACTTCCCCTGTTAAAGTTTGAACCCGTTACCCCTTGTCCTCTCACTACAGTCCCTCATGAAGAGTCCCTCCCCAGCATCCCTATAGGCCCCCTTCAGATATTGGAAGGCTGCTCTGACGTTTCCATGCAGCCTTCTCTACTCCAGGCTCAACAGCCCCAACTTTCTCATCCTATCTTCATACAGATAGGCTTCATTAACGACCAAGAACAAAATAGCAATGGAACATCAAAGAATATATTACTTGTATGAAGACCTGAAGTGGCTCACACTAGTAACTCATCAGCAGAAAACCCTACACTTTAATAACAGGAAGTTAAGAATGTATTCCTTTCCCACTTACCCCTAGGTACTTAAAAAGAGGAAAGACAAACAATGATCACGACTTCTTAAAATGTGTTGATAATAAAGTAAACAAGATTTTGATGCAAAAAGGTAATACTCTAAAAACTATTACATTTTGGTGAGCATTTTCCCTTCTTGTAAGCTCACACACAGACTTTTATTATGATGATTTCCTAAAAATCAAAACTGGTATATGATATCGTGCTCACTTCTTGTTTTCTGTTAGTCTGGAATTGGCAGATGCAGAATGAAATTAACCAAGAGAACTTTCCAGATGAGCAAGTTCCATGGAAGAATATAGGTGACCACATAGTCCTTGTGGAAAAAAAATGAAATAAAGTAATAAAAAAAACCCTTCAGTTCCTTTCAGCTACAAACTGATAGACTAAGAAAATAGTTACCAGATTGTAATGGTTTAAACCTGAATGGGGAGAGGAGGTGAGTGAGCAGATGCGTAGTTGTCATGGGTTCAGCAGCAGCAGTCATTTTTCTCCTTCTTGGTAGCTGGAGAAGCACTGTGGTTTTGATTTTGGGCCTGGGAACTGCGCTGATAACACCAGTGTTTTCAGTTACTGCTTGGTAGTGTTTTGTCTGGCCAAGGACTTTCTGAGCCTCATGCTCTGCCAGGAAGGAGGGGAAGCTGGAAGGAAGCAGAGACAGGACACCTGACCCAAACTGACCAAAGAGGTTAGTCCATACCACAGCACGTCATGCCAGGATGGAAAACTGGAAGGCAGAGGACCCGGAAGGGTGTGGAGGGTGCACTGTGGGAGTGCGCTGCTGGGGGGTGCACTGGCTGGGTCGGGCTTGGTGAGCAGTTGTATTCTCTTTCTTTGTACTTCTCCTGTCATTATTATTACTGGTGGTAGCAGTAGTGATTTGTGTTATACCTTAGTTACTAAACTGTTCTTATCTCAACCTGTGCAAGTTGCATTCTTTTGATTCTCCTCCCCATCCTCCTGGGACTGGGGGAAGAAAGAGAGGGAAGTGAATGAGTGAGAGAACTGGCTTAAACCACGACAGTAGTACTCAGTTACTGGCTGGGTTTGCACGATGACAGAGATTATACTCTTTATATAACACTATGCACTTAAACTTCTACACAGAAAAATTGTGAGGTTGTTATAGGGAACAGAATTCTAATTACCATATTAGAAAAAAGTTGGATATATTCTGGAAAGGAAACAGCAGGATTAGAAACAAAATAAGGCTACACTGTGAAACCACTGCTGTGTTATTTCATCGTCCTGTGTGTGTATTGGGCTTAACAAATGCCTCCATTCATACTTCCACTTCTTAATAAGACTACTTTAACTACAGTTAGAGTGGTGGTGCAGTGCAATCCTTCTAACTCAAATCCCTCTTTAATACAATCTCCCCTTATTTACATTATATCATTTACTGCGTCAACCAAAGAGGGAAGAGCCATTTTATTAATTTTCAGCATTGAAGGTTCAAAAGTTCATTTCTAATTTTAACATCCTATAATTTTCGTGTTGTGCTCATCAAAGACTGAAGGTTGTACAAAGGACAGGGAAAGACTACTGGAAATACAAGTCAGTTATGATAGATGTATGACATACGTTTTCTTTTGTCCCTGTAATCCAAAAAAATATGTCCTTAACTAGAAAAAAAATATTTTAAGCTTCCTTTAAGTATAACCTATTTAAGAAGTAATGTGCATTGAAAAGTGCAGCAATACAAGTTTCAAATAAGGGGAAAGAATCCATACTCTTTTCCTACAACCTCAAAATATACTGCAAGAGATTTAAAAAATCTAGAATTTCTAAATTTTGCTAATCCTCAGTTCAAGACAGAATAAATTACCTATCAGAGTTTGCTCTGTTTAGGTTAGCTAATTCACGTGTCCGTAAAGAACAATTCTAAGATGTATAGGACAGCCGACGCACAGGCTGTCTGCTTCAGTGGTGACCATACAAAGCGTGATTTTTTCCAGATCGAGTAATGGGAGATTAGGAGTAATTTTCTGCCTCAGCATAGCATATCATAAGGGTTTTGTATGCACAAGCATAGCAAAGAATGGAACGGAATGGGGTAGGGGGAGAAACACAGGTGAGCTCCAAACATAGCAACTCATTAACCTTGTAAGTAAGACATTCCTCCAAACTACTTAAAAATTTGCTGATGTGTACATATAAATCAGTTAGAAAGAAAACCAGAAGAATATACCAGCCAGGAATATTTACCTTTATCTAAATTATCTGTTTACTATAGAGAGATACACTAAAACTATCTATTATTGTTATGCAGATCTTTTTATTCATACTCTCATCCTCAAAGTGTCCTGCTGTCATGTGGGCACTTGCTACAGCTGTAAAAAGTCTCTCCATCACAGGGGGTACTTCATCTCACTTCTTTTAGTCTAGCTCACTGAGTTTTCCTTTTCTCTCTGACATCCTGTTCCCTGGACCCACTGAATATTTCTGTTGTTTCAGCTATTCTAAATTAGCTCAGGCCACCCTTTGAGTGGGTGAGTACTCACACTGTGTGGGCAAGCTACTCAGAGAAATTAAATTGTCAATTATGTGGTAGAAATATATCAAATAATTTTCCCTGTAACACCATCATGACAGTACAACAAAGATGTAAAAAAAAAAATGTCAGCAGGGAAGAAAATAGACTTGCTTGGTCGCCTTATGTTTCTATGTTTTAAATCCTATGCAGACTTGAGAGATAAAAAGGGTTGGAATAAGGAGTAACAATGAAGATGGTAAGCTGTGTCCTGTTTTTAAAATCTATGCTCAACAGATTCCTTGCACAGGCTTTTCTGTGTTTTTCTATCATATGCTTAGTGTGGGCAGTTTTTTCTAAACACAAATTGTAAAACTTCTACAACCATTACCTGCCATTCATGACAGGCAGAACATCTTTAGCTGCTCATTCAGCCTCTTGATTATTTTTTAATCGGTTTCCTCCTTGCTGCTCCATTGTCAAAATATTCTAACAGCTCTTTAACTGCTGTTTAATAAGCAATAGCAGCTTCACATATTTTAAAGAACAGAGAAAGATTATCTATTGTTTTGCTTCCTTAAAGATTTATCACAGTGAATAATCATTACTAAATGTAACGAAAGTCATCAGAAGCTGGCTGTATTTCTCCAGTCCCTCCCACTCCTGAGATCCTCATAAAATAATCTTCAATTGTACTGCAAAAATTGGAGCAGTGATCTGTTATATCTTTCAAAAGACAAATGCACACTCTTTCTATGAAAAGTCACACCACAACAGCAAGTCAATCAACATAGTCTCAAAACTATTTCAAAGAAAATAATAAATCCTCACAAGAGTCCTAGCAATTTTACATTCACTTTAATAGCACCTGATAGCTTTTTTTTTTTTTTTTTTTAATTTGGATTCTCTCAAAATGCAATTATAGAATGTCATAACTGTGGTTTTCTTGCAGAACTAAAGCAACAGCCCCATCCTTGTGTTCAAAAAAATGAAGCCATTTAAGAACAGGAGAAAAAATGTCTGTGTCACACACCAAAAATAATGGGAACACAGAGCATCCTTTACGTACCATTTAGTCTAAGCAGATATATTGCCTCATATGCAACTTTCCAACTATAAACCCTAGTCTTTATTCTTTCAGCAACCGGAATTATTTCACATTTCAACTGGATGTCTGAAAAAGACTCTAAAGAACTGTGTTTCTTTAAGAAAGGTGATAAGGATCACAGGCTGAACCAGTGAGACATCATACAACTCTGAGAACCTTCCAATGTAAAATCATGTTAACAAAGTCAACTGGAGGTGCTGACTAAGCAAAAACATGCTTACTGCTTTGTCCTTACTGTTAGCAACAGAACACATTTATAGTATCACAGTTCATTTCGAATCCACTAAAAAAAAAAAAAAAGAAAATGACATTACAAAATATCCAACGAAACATCACATATGTTGCATGCTCTAAGAAACGCCACCCCATCTAATTGCTATGCAATTATAGATAACTATTTCTGATATTCTTTCCACACCTGATTTGCAGTGCCACTGCATGAATCAGAAAAATTTGAATTAAATACACTTTCTGAGAATCAGGGAACAGTCACAGCAGGCATGTCAGGAATAAATTTGCATTGGTAAAGTTTTACTTTAATTTGTCATAGCAGTTCCAACAGGTAAAAAAAACCCAATCTTTCCTATTAAGTTATGAACTTAATCAAAAAGTTAAAAAAATCTTTCATACTGGCTCATGAACTTTGTAGACACTGTTGCAACATCAGGAAACTTTATTCTGAATAGAACCACTGCACCAGTGGTTCTATTTGTTCACAGGATAGTACTCATACTGCTACATGCATGTAATAGAATTTAATTTTTAGACTTCCATCTCAAAAATTATGTTTTCTTTATAAGTAGGAGCCATTAAGAAATTTTTCAGCTGATGAATCTTTCAATAAACTTCTTAGGACAAGCACTCATTCTTCATATTCTTTCTTCTTAGAACATCTTTGACTTAGAACTTCTCTGCTTGTTGCTCCTGAGCAATTCAAAACAAAGTTATAAGCACAGCTGGCCCAAGCTTTGAAGAAGCATTTTACAATATAGAAAGAAATGTAAGAACATTCCCTTTTAGATGTGGCAGTGCTTTTCAAAAGCACAAATATATAGTATGAACTGTATGAACTTTCAAGTAATCACAGATTGTAGTTTTAACAGAATCATGAAATCATAGAATAGTTTGGGTTGGAAGGAACCTTTGAAGGACATCTAGTCCAAGCCCCCTACCATGGGCAGAGACTACAATGCATGTTGATATGTCTGTTTATAGTCAGAAAACTCAAATTGTTATTTAGCAAGAAAAGTTCAGACTGAGACACTCAATGTCATCTAAATCATCACCACCTTTATGTGGGGATATATAGTCTTCAAATGGCAGGACATACTGCACTCATATTACAGTGTGAAGATAACCAGGTTGCATGCCCAACATCATCCACACATCAGTTGCAATCTCACTGTACCACAGATAACTTTTTTTGTGAGTGTAGCATCATTGACATGAAGCAATATTCCTCAGAAAACTCAATATATCTCTGGTTTCTTTCCTTCCTTGTTCCTTTAAAAAAAAAAGTGGCCTAACAAGGTTTCCTCATCCCAGAGAGTATTTTGGAGTCTGCTGGTAAATTTGGTTATATTGTCTTCACTGATCTAGTAAAGGCGAGCTGTAATCAGGTTGTCCTGACATTAAGTATAAAGTACCTAATGAAATGTACAGAATTTAAAATATAGTCTACGTCACTATTAATCATCATGAAGAATGATGACAGCTAATCTCCGCATCCACAAGTGCATAGAAACTGTAGTAATATTCCCATAGAGATTACTGCAGGATGCATCTGAAGCAATGCAAGACTCTTGTGCTTCTATAAGGACAAAACTCAATTGTTCTTACACATTTTTGCTTTATTTTTTAGATTTTACAATGAATTTCAAGTATCTTCTTCCTGCTTCATGTTAATATTTCTTTTTTTCTTTTCTTTTCCCAGCAAGCCTCAATCCATTATTTTTTCTGTTCTAATTCCATCCTGCTGCATTCTCTTTTTTCATTTTATTTCATTGTTCTACTACCTTCAGTGTCTCCTGACTAAATCTACATCCACATTCCCCCACTGAAAATCATCAAAAGCACAGTTACAAACCCTGCATAAAATTTGCTTTTATTACTTCAGTTAAACTGTTTTACTCCTTGACAGCATGTCTTAGACTCATCTATTTGGATAAATGCTACAAGAAGGGCCAGCAGGACTATTTCCTTAGTGATAAAATAGATTACCAGTCAGAAACAAGCTGGGTTCAAAGTATTTCTTCCAGGTGAGTATCCCAGGTGTGTATTTAAGCTTAGACAGTAAGGCACAAATTGGTGTCCTAAGTATCCTGCGAATTTGGCCATATGTCTTTTATATAAGAATACAATTTAACATAGCAAGGCCAATTATTTCTATGCTGCCAAAACTGATAAGAGAAAAAATAAGAACAAAACTAGCATTGTCACTGAATGCTTAACAATTTATAAGGGTTAAAGAGATTGCTAAACTAGTTGCTTATACAGTCAATCTCTGTTCAGGCCTCAGGATGAGACTTCAATAGAAATAATAAAAATTCCATCCTTCACAAACAGCCTCTCTCTCTTCTTATACTTTTCCCAACATCTTTTTCTACAGCAGATGCAAGATATTTTTCTTAATTATTTATCACTTTAAAGAGGTGATTTTTTGGGGGGGGAAGATGATGAATTCTGTATTACACTATTAGCAATAGTATTAATTCTCAATGATGAAATCTATGTAATACTTCCAGATGAAAGGTTCCAGCAGAAATGAATAATCAAACATAGACAAATATAGCTATATCTTCAGTTAATGCTGATATACATAACTGCTCTTTTCTTATATTTTGTGTCAAAAAGCCTTGTTTGAAGTCTTGAACAAGCAGTGCTATTCCAAGTGGTATTTATCTGCCCGCGTGCCTGAAAGGATGCTAATATATTTGATTGAATTCAATGTGTGATATGACTGACAAGTCCATGGGCCTTCTATATCTTTTTTTCTCATGTGCCGCTCAATATTCTTCTAACGTCCATACTAAACACACTTACTACCAGCCTATATTCTGGGACATGTTGGACTGGGTACAGAAAAGAGTCCTTATACAAGACTGTTTGGCTATAACATACCTCATGATACTATGCTTTGTGTCAGTAAACTGAAAAGAAATACCCCACACTGCTTAACTCTGGGGATCAGACAGAATGGTTGTGGGTAAAACACACTGTTTGCATACCAACATGCTGATCCCCATCACAATCAGCAGGCAGGTCCCAAGGGCACCCAAAGGCCATTCAGACCCTTCAGAACTCTCAAATGAGGCTGCTGTACTTGTCCCTGGGGCTGGTGTAGCTGCTGTGCTTGCCGGCTCTCTCACCATCAGCTGCCCTTTGTCTGAGTCCAGATCCTCCTCTGCCTTGCTGGGAAGTGCCGCGTGGTCTCCTTGCTCTCTCCTGGGGCTCGGGCTCGCGGAGCACTGCGGGCGGCTGCTGGGGAATGCCCTCAGTCTCCGCGGGCCGGGCTCGGCAGCCGCCTGCCCGCCCGCTCGGTAGCCGCATGTCTCGGCTCAGGCTCGGGGCTCGGCTTTTCTGCCGTCTCCTCCGGCCGATCGGTAGCCGCCTCCTCCCGCGGCTCGGCAGTTGCCGGGCTGGGCTGGGCTGGGCTGGGCTCGGTGGGGGGGCTCAGCTCCTCTGCCGCCCCGTTCCCGGCCTCTTCTCCCGGGCCGTTTCGGCCGCCGGCGGCTCCCAGGGCCGCGCCGCCTCTGCTTCCCCTCCTCCCTTCTGGAGCTCGCCAGTATTACAAGCCATTTCAATAGAGTACAATGCAACAAGAACCTTAACCCAAAACCCAGATCTGAAAAACGTTAAGATAAGAAATACCGGCTGCAAGTGAAGTATCATGCGCTGAACCTGTGAGAACCAGAGCAATAACTTTGAGAGCCAATAAATCAGCATTGTGCCGAGTGGCTATTCTGTCTTTATCTCAACCCTTCGTGCCCCACATCAGGCGCCAAAAAGAACTGTTGTGGTTTAAGCCTCACCCAGGCTAATAACTCATGAAGTTTTACTCACTCACTCACTTCCCCTCTTTTTCTTCCCCCAGTCCCGGGGGGATGGGGAGGAGAATCGAAAAAAAATGCAACTCGCACAGGTTGAGATAACAACAGTTTAGTAACTAAAGTATAACACAAACCACTACTGCTACCACCAGTAATAATACAAGAGAAATACAAGGAAAAAGAATACAACTGCTCACCAAGCCCGACCCAGCCAGTGCACCCCCCAGCAGCAAACCCTCCAAAGCACCACCACTGCACCACAACACCCTTCCAGGTCTCTGCCCTCCAGTTTTTACATCCTGGGCATGACATGCTGTGGGATGGAATAACCTCTTTGGTCAGTTTGGGTCAGGTGTCCTGTCTCTGCTTCCTCCCAGCTTCCCCTCCTTCCTGGCAGAGCATGAGGCTCAGAAAGTCCTTGGCCAGACCAAAGCATTACCAAGCAGTAACTGAAAACACTGGTGTTACCAGCGCAGTTCCCAGGCCCAAAATCAAAAATACAGCACTGCACCAGCTACCAAGAAGGAGAAAAATGACTGCTACTGCTGAACCCATGGCAATACCTTAGGTAGCTGAACTGAGTTAAGCTTTAAATGTCTCCTTTATGTTTACACTGCCGAATTGCTGTGCGATTCCTTTGTGGCAACAGCAACAAATTCACATGGGATCTCTTAACACAGCGGTGTAAAAGCTGGAGAGACAACAGCTGTGAACAGGGAATAGAGAGCATGCAAGAAGGCTTCAGATCATTACATCTCCAAATTAGCAAATTAATAACCAGCCATTCAAAAAAACAAGCACATCAGTTTTACACTGCTCTCTGGATTTGCCTGATGTCCTTGATTTCTTTCCTCAGCATCTCCATTTATACAGCGTGTACATCTATCTGCACAACTTCTATTCCTCACTGGTAGTTTGTCTCGTGAGATGTATATGTATACCTACTAAGCAATAATCAGATTAGATATACCTTAGACAACAATATATGCAATACTGGATGCAAATGGCAGTCTTTTATGTAATGTTCTTAACCCAACAGATTAACAGCTGCTATTCAATTCTGGGATTTTTTCAACTGTATGGTACACCACACTTCTGTAATAGTAGCTGTAAAGCAATGAGTTAATGAAGCTCTCCGCATTTTTTTGACTTTCCATGTTTACTAGGTAGACGTTATGCCTCCAGACACAGCTTCTAAAAACTTATTTGGGAAATTATAATAATTAAATTTGAATAGAAATTTCAGCATAAATTTTCTGAACTGGATCTTCAGTTGTGATTTCAAGTACCAAGAGCCTACCAGCTTAGAAAAGCTTGCTGTAATTTTGCTCCAAAATATGTGGACAATTACTAGGAAACATTAGGCCAAATTATGCATAAAACTGAGTTTAATGTATGTCATGGGTTCAGCAGGCAGCAGTCATATTTTCTCCTTCTTGGTAGCTGGTGCAGCACTGTGTTTTTGATTTTGGGCCTGGGAACTGCGCTGATAACACCAGTGTTTTCAGTTACTGCTTAGTAATGTTTTAGTCTGGCCAAGGACTTTCTGAGCCTCATGCTCTGCCGGGAAGGAGGGGGAGCCGGCAGGAAGCAGAGACAGGACACCTGACCCAAACTGACCAAAGAGGTCATTCCATCCCACAGCACTGTCATGTCCAGGATGTAAAAACTGAGAGCAGAGACCTGGAAGGGTGTGGGGGGTGCACTGTGGGGGTGCGCTGCTGGGTCTGGTTTATTATTGGGTGGTGAGCAGTGGTATTCTCTTTCCCTGTATTTCTCTTGTATTATTATTGGTGGTAGCAGTAGTTATTTGTGTTATTCCTTAGTTACTAAACTGTTCTTATCTCAACCTGTGGGAGTTGCATTCTTTCGATTCTCCTCCCCATTCTCCCGGGAGCTGGGGGAAGAAAGAGGGGAGAATGAGTGTGAGAGCGACGGCGTGAGTTTTAGAGGCTTAAACCACGACAATGTAACATTTTAATATGAATTTAATGTAATGTTTTAATAATACATAGATGAATATTGGTGAAAAGCCTGAAAATCATATGACCTAATAAAAGGAAGTAAAAATTCGGATGGCAATAACTATGGAAGAGGTTGAGACTAATATATTCATAATTTAAAATGTGAAAGGCCCAAAATGCATTCAGACACTTTAAAATAAGCTTAGGATTAAAACCCAGACAATTTGGTGTAGACAGCCCTTTTCATGTTTATCAAATGTGTATAGACATGCACACAAAGATACTCACATTAGCTATTTTTTTTTTTTACTCTAAAACTATTTTCAAGAAGGGGAAAATGGATGAGCCGGGAACTACAGACCAGTCAGTCTCACCTCTGTGCCTGGCAAAATCTTGGAGCAGATTCTTCTGGAAGGCATGCTGAGGCACATGAAAAACAACAAGGTGGTAGGTGACAGCCAGCATGGCTTCACTAAAGAGAAATCCTGCCTGACCAATCTGGTGGCCTTCTAGGATGGAGCTATGGAACTGATGGACAGGGGTAGAGCAGTTGATGTCATCTACCTGGACTTGTGCAAAGCGTTTGACACTGTCCCACACGACATCCTTGTCTCGAAGTTGGAGAGACATCAATTTGATAGCTGGACCACTCGGTGGATAACGAACTTGCTGGATGGCTGTACACAGAGTTGTGTTCAATGGGTCAATGTCCAGCTGGAGACCAGTAACGAGTGGTGTGGGTGACAGGATAAAAATAGTTAGCAAAATGGATCCAGGCCTTGTCGCCCTGGTCTGGCTTAAGCCTTGGGAACAGTTAAGAAAACACCAGGTGCTATTGCCCTGGTTGGGCTTAAGCCTTGGGAATGGTAAAGACAACACCAGGTGTTAATGCCTTAGTGTAAGTCTTGGGAACTGTGAAGAGAACAAGGATAAAAACAAAGGGTAAAGATGGGCAAGCAAAACAAAGCAGGTGGTTTGCAAGATAAAGCAGGATGTATATCTTAGAAACAGACCAAATGATTTAAATATTTGTAACCCTTAGTAGTTTTGCTAAATTGGGATGATAAGGAAGAGAGTGGAAAGTTACTGATTAGCACTTAGCAGACTATAAAAGGGATGTGAGACACAAAATAAAAGTCTTCAGATTTCACCAGAACAGGAGTCCGCCTTTGATATGCCACAGAGTGTTGTCCCTCAGGGATCGGTGTTGGGACCAGTCTTATTCAACATCTTTGCTGGTGACATGGACAGTGGGATTGAGTGCGCCCTCAGCAAGTTTGCTGATGACACTAAGCTGTGTGGTTCGGTTGATACACTGGAGGGAAGGAATGCCATCCAGAGGGGCCTTGACAAGCTTGTGAGGTGGGCTGATGCCAACCTGATGAAGTTTAACCATGGCAAGTGCAGGGTCCTACTCCTGAGTTGGAGCAATCCAAGGCACAGCTACAGGTTGGGTAGAGAAGAGATTCAGAGCAGCCAGGCGGAGAAGGACTTGGGGGTGTTGGTTGATGAGAAAATGAACATGAGCCGGCAGTGTGCACTCGCAGCCCAGAAAGCCAACCATATCCTGGGCTGCATCAAAAGGAGCGTGACCAACAGGTCGAAGGTTCTGATCTTGCCCCTCCACTCTGCTCTCATTAGGCCTCACTTGGAGTAGTCTGTACAGTTCTGGTGTCCTCAACATCAAAAGGACATGGAACTGTTGGAACAAGTGCAGAGGAGGGCCCCGAGGATGATGATGAGGGGACTGGAGCATCTCCTGTATGAAGATAAGCCGAGAAATTTGGGGCTGTTGAGCCTGGAGAAGAGAAGGCTGCATGGAAACCTCAGAGCAGCCTTCCAATATCTGAAGGGGGCCTATAGGGATGCTGGGGAGGGACTCTTCATGAGGGACTGTAGTGAGAGGACAAGGGGCAACAGGTTCAAACTTAAACAGGGTTAGTTTTGATTGGATATAGGGAAGAAATTCTTTCCTGTAAGGGTGGTGAGGCACTGGAATGGGCTGCCTGGGGAAGTTGTGAATGCTCCATTGCTGGCAGTATTCAAGGCCGGGTTGGACAGAGGCTTGGGTGGCATGGTTTAGTGGGAGGTGACCCTGCCCATGGCAGAGGGTTTGGAACTAGATGATCTTAAGGTCTTTTCCAACCCTAACTATTCTATGATTCTATTGCCCAAGATACTTACAAAGTCACATACGCAAATAACAGACTGTTGGGTAAAGGGAATCATTTAACTTTAATCTCCTGTGAAATGACTACCCATCTATCATTGATAGGTGGAATGTAAAATTAATTAAAAAGACAGCAGCTTTGAGAATTATTATAACTTCTAGCTCATGAGTGTGCTTTCGATCAGAATAAAATCTCACTGTAGACAGAATACATATCTAAATATTGTTTTCAAATATCACATAAAAGACTTTTCCTATATGGCATTTATTTGTATTTTTATTTTAAGATTTACTATCGAGTTATTTTTTTCTTCAAACAAAATGCTCTGTAAGCACATAGCTTGATTATGCGAATTTTGGGGCAAGCTAAATTTTAGCTTGACTAAATGAGTTTAAAGCTCAGAGGCATATTTTGATATAATTTTATCTTCAGAAACTTTCACTATAAGTATTACTTTAGTAACTAAGACAGTGTTTTCAGTGAAGTGTTCCTAAGGGGGATTTTTTCATTTAGTCAGCATGTCTGGTTTCCTTGCATTAATCACTTTTAAAGACAGACAAATCAGTTTAAAATAAATGGCTGAAAATGTGAATGGGATATTAAAATCTTCAAAATTTCTTTAAGACTTTATTAGTGCTTTGAATAATGCAGTTATATTAAATACTTTGAATAAATAAAAACAATGTCCTTAATCTAGAATTTCTTCATTTTATTTTAACCATGACCTCCAAATTAAATGAGGCTGATGACACAGCACTCTCTTCAAATCTGGCTGTCATCTTCTCTTAAATTTGAGCACCCATTAAGTAATTTCAATTTTTTTTTTGCAAAGATCTAGAGCTCTCAGAGGCATAATATGCTAAAATAACCTTGCACAACCGATGGCTAAGGGTCAATATTGTTTGCCATTACTTATTATAATGCATGTTCTAATTTCTTTTCTAAAAAGACATGAACACGGGTACTTAAAATTATTCTTGCATTTGGAAAAATAAACAGTTTTTACTGTTTTCTAGTTCCATAAACACAAGATAGTATGAAGATTTGCAGGAGATTCAGGACAACGAACTCTGATCAATATGATCAAGTGTTGACAATTTATTAAAGGCAAGCAGCGTCTTTTATAGAAAAATCTCAGAAGACTAGAACATTCAATAACATCTGATTGGTTACATTCTTTAGCCAAGTGTTAACAACGGTTTTATGATTGGTTGCTACAATAGTATGTGATTCCCAGGCTGCGCCACAACAGCAGATGGTTTCAAGGACACAGCTATCAGTTCCTTTGTACGCATCCTTCTTAACAACCGTTCGTGCCAACTTTCTTAAAGCTTTCTGCACGTATGGGACCTATAGTAACCTCCACACATTCTTTAGTAACTTCCAAGCAGGGCCTCACAACCTTTGGTTCACTACTTTACAAATGTCAAGCAGTTGTCTGGATTGCTCACAGTCCATTTTCAGCAAGAAATGCCGCAACAATTCCCTCTTTTTGTTTTTGAGCAATCCAGACCTGACTTACAGCGCGAGATAGCATTTTTACAATACACTTCCATAAACAGTAAAAATTAAGACAATAACAACTAATGTTATCATAACCGATAGACCTTGCTTAATTAATGTTCCCAACCAGCCACTAATTCCCCATCCTTGTAGCAATTTCTGAAACCAATTCCATTCTGAGTTTAACTGTAATTTCTGTACTCCATTTTTTAAGATTTGAATACTTTTGTGTACAGATTCAGAATGATCAGAAAGATTCATACAGCACATTCCTTCAAAGTCTTCACAGCCATGACCTTGAGCTAATAGTAAAAAATCAATCACTGCTCTATTCTGCAGGGTAGCATGTCTTATACTATCCACATCTAGTAGAAGACCACTTAAAGCTTCAGAAGTAGCATTAGTTTGTTTTGCTAACCAGCATCCTAGCTTATTTAGAGTGGTTAGTGCTTGAGCAGTGCCGACTGAAGGAACAATACTTGAAAAAACACGGTCTGCTGTATTCCAAAATACAACATTGTCATCGCATGATTTAGTGAAGGCATGCAAACTTCTCTCTTTGCGGTGATTGTGTCTGCATCTAATCTGTAAAAGTTGTGAGTGATTTGGCATTAGTAGGGTTAGTCGCCCCAAGCTACATGGACCTCCTTTAATGTAGGAGGGAACCCCTAGCCAGGCACGATCTCCACAGATTAAGAAGTAACCACTGGGCAGGTTAATGGGTTTATTAGTAGCTTTAGATATGTTAGGAGAAGTATAGTTGCACCAAAAGCTGTGATTATTATATACTGAGAGGGTGGCGTTAACCCACCATGTTTGTGACTGGTTCTTACCAGTATAATTAAAATACAAGCCAAACAAGTACTGAATGGATCATCTGGAGATGATGCTGCTACACACAAAGAATCTTCACCTGTAGCATTTGCTAGAGTTACCCATACATTGGTTTTTGGCTGATTTAAAACCCATGGTTCCCCAATGGCTAGAGTCCACATAATAATTATCAAGGTAGTTGGTCTGCTGAATCCACATAGTCTTTCTACGGCTTGACCCATCGAGCAGGTATCCATCGAAGTCCGTTATCTGTAAGTAAATACATATGCTCTACCTGTTAATTTAACCTCTGGAGGGCCTTTCCATTTGTCCTGAATTTAAATCTTTATACTGGACTAGGATTTTCTCTGTTTTATTATTTGTTACTCCTGACTGCAAAGCTAGTCCATGAGTAACCATAGGTGATTAATTTCTGTCCCCTGCTAATCGTAAATAGTTCAAAACATACAATACTTTGGCCAATCTTTCTGCAGGTGGGAGCATCTCTCCCCCTTTTTGTTTTAAGAGAAGAGATTTTAGGGCAGAATGAGCACGCTCAACAATAGCTTGACCGGTGGGTGAATGTGGAATACCGGTAATATGTTGGATACCTTACTGATTATGTGTAAATTGTTTTGCAATATAGGCAGACCATTGTCCGTTTTAATGCATCTAGGGACTCCCATAGCTGCAAAACAACCATATAAGTGTTTTAATACATGTTTAGTAGTTTCACCAGTTTGTGCTGTGGCCCAGATTGCCATTGAAAAGGTGTCAGTGGAGACTCCCTCACATGAAGGTCGGGCATGGCATGCGTCTCCACCACTCAGCGCCTGCTGGGTTGCAGCCAACAGCGGAGCTAAAGGTTCTTCTTGGTGGCAAACACAGAGGCCAACCCAGTCTTTCCCTTGACTGTGATAGGAAGTGTTTGGCCCACCTCAGTCCTTGCATCTCATTGTCAACGCAGAGTTTCACCTGCTTCATCCAGTAACAAGTTACTACTATGGTAAAGCACATACAGATGTACATTAGCAGTTTGTATACCAAAGGGAGTAGCAGCATGTTGAAGATGCCAGAGGCAGCGAGGTTCTCTCACTCTCTCAGTTTGTTCCATTGCCTGCTTTATAACACTATTATTGTATTAGAATCTTTCTATCTTTTGCCTTAGCATTTTCTAGCAGCTGCTGCAAATTTGCATGCTCTAACATCTGTTTTACAAGTAACAAATCCATACAATAGAAGGTGTAGTTTCTTATTAGCAACTGGCTAGTAAGTACAGGTGGTTTTATACATAAAATCACAGCCTCTAATAATAGGTACTTTACAAGCACACATATTCAAGCTGTTACTTTTCAGTTGCTCTTAAGTGATGTTTTGCAGCCATTTGTTTCTCTCTTTCTCTCATTCTGCTCAGGATATTTACGGTCAGCTCCTGTAGCTGAGGCATTGGGCTTTTCCAGTCATCTGTCCAGCTCATGGCAAGGCTTGACAAACTTTGCAGGTAGCCGCCATAGGCCTGTAGATAGGAGGACGCAAATATACCCCCTCCCGCAGGTTATCAGTTCTTGAGAAGTAAGTCAGGTTAAAATGTTCGGTTATCAGTTCTTGAGAAGTAAGTCAGGTTAAAATGCTTCCTTAAAGCAAAGGCATTCTGATGAAACAGGAATGTGAAGCAGCTTCAGAAGCAAACTACATGGCGTACACTATCTATGACTGGTTACATAAACTTAGCAACAGGCATACTATTGGTTAACATGTTTCATGAGAACCTAAAGTGTGGTTTTTATAAGCAAGCAAGATTTACAACCCAATTTAGCAACCTTCTTATCTTAGCTCCTTGTTATCTTCTAGGCCTGCATTCTTGATTCATTAGCTATCCAGAAGTTACTTCTTTTCCACGGTTGGCTGCACAGAGGTAACCAGGAGTTACCCCTGCTACATGGCCAGCTGCACATAGCTGCTTTCACTCAGAGCAGGCATATGTCCATTCTCTAACAAGAAATTACCCACATCTTTCCCTTTTTTTTTTTTTTTTTTTGAATAAGCCAAACTGTTTTACCAATTTTTCAATTATACCATAAATACATTGCAAAATACAAGGTGTAATCATAACTATGGTCAAGACTATTACTAAAATAATTTCAACACCTTTTATCAGAGATGTGAGCCAACCATTAAAACCCCAAGATGTAAGAAGGGTATCTAACAAAGAAATCTTATCATTCTGATAGACATCATGAAGTACTTTCACATGCTTCTAAATCACATATGTATTACCACTAAAACTAGCATTGTGTTAACCGACAAGAAGTTTTCTCTACCACCCTGATGCTGTTTGGGTGGAGGTTGGTGAAGCTTGTGGTTGCGCTATCGCTCTTGCTTTTTCTGTTAGCAGTTTGTGTTTCAAATCTTGGATTCACCCCTAGGTTACCTTAAACACACTAAGCAGGACTGCTCCACAGCAGCTACAAACGCCTGTCTGCCCAGCAGCAGCTACAGCTGCCTGCCTGCTGAGCAGCAGCCACAAATACCTGCCAGCAACAGCACTTTTGTGTTAACCCTTTCTTATCTATTAAAAACTTTTACATAAACTAGACAACAAATAAGTACACAGACCATCGTCTGCCCTCAACGCACACACACATGGGATCCCACAAACACACTCCATACAAACACAATATTTAACACACAAAATGCACATAATCATTACTCCTACTACATGGTCCCACGTACAAAACGTGGTGCAATGACCCTGTGAAGACAATAAAAAAACCCAGCTCCGAGCAGCGTCATCGCAGTGCAAGGTGGCAGGCTCAACCTCAGCGGGCGTCCCTGCGGAGGCTCTGTCTCCCTCACATCGCATGAGGCTTGGGCTTTTATACTGACCAAAATGCACACTCATTCTGACGCAGGTGGCCAGTCTGCATCGGAAGAAGTGGCCAGCAATATCTATAAAGGTCTGCAAGGGTTGGTAGAAACAAGAACATACTTATATTTGCCAACATTTACCATATGAATATCACAGAGAGACTATGTAAGAAGAGAAGGCTGTGTGGAGACCTAATAGCAGCCTTCCAGTATCTGAAGGGGGCCTATAGGGATGGTGGGGAGGGACTCTTCATGAAGGACTGTAGTGAGAGTACAAGGGGTAACGGGTTCAAACTTAAACGGGGCAAATTTAGATTGGATACGGGGAAGAAATTCTTTACTGTAAGAGTGGTGAGGCCCTGGAATGGGTTGCCCAGGGAAGTTGTGAATGCTCCATCCCTGGGGGCATTCAAGGCTGGGCTGGGCAGAGCCTTGGGTGGCACGGTTTAGTGGGAGGTGTCCCCATGCCCATGGCAGCGGTGTTGGAACTGGATTATCTTAAGGTCCTTTCCCTACATTCTATGATTCTATGATTCTAAAAGCAAAAAAAAAAAAAAAAAAAAAAGTAAAAAAGTGATTGAAGTCTTTCAGTTATCCTTATTTATTCTTCCATTACCTTATTTTAGTTCAATACTTTCTCTGAGTATCTTTTTCTTCAAAGTAAGAGCAGCTTTATAAAAATTAAGAATATAAAGACCTGACAGAAAGAGCAATGTCCTTCAGCATCCAACTATGACAACTTTTTCTACTGTTTTGCTGGTTTTAGAATCATAGAATCATAGAATGGTTGGAGCTGGAAAGGAACTAAAGATCATCTAGGTGCAATCCCCCTGCCATGGGCAGGAACACCTCCCACTAAACCATGTCACCCAAGGCACTGTGCAACCTGGCCTTAAGCACTGCCAGGGATGGAGAAATTTACCACCAGTCTGGTTAATCTGTTCCTGTACCTCACTACCCTCACAGTAAAGAACTTCTTCCTTGTATCTAACCTAAACTTCCCCTGTTTAAGTTTAAACCCATTGCCAGTTGTTCTCCCTTGCTATACTCCCTGAGAAAGAGCTCCTCTTCAGCATCCTTGAAGGCTCCCTTCAGACACCGGAAGGCTGCTATGAGGTCTCCACACAGCCTTTTCTCCTCCAGGCTCAACATACCCAACTTTCTCAGCCTGTCTTCATACAGGAGGTGCTCCAGTCCCCTCATCAGCCTCATGGCCCTCTTCTGGACTTGTTCCAACAGTTCCATGTCCTTTTGATGTTGAGGACACCAGAACTGCACACAATACTCCAAGTGAGGTTTCACGAGAGCAGAGTAGAGGAGTAGAATCACCTCCTTTGACCTGCTGGTCATGCTCCTTTTAATGCAGAGCAGTATACAGCTTAAGTCAGTATTGCTTTAAGCTACTTTTTAATATATCCCATTTACACTGGTAAAAGTCAGATGTAACCAAGTGAGGTCAGTGTACTCAGAACAGTGTAAGAAAGTAATCGAGGGAGGAAAATCTAGTCTGACGATCCAACAATGAGAGGCAATGGCACTTTCATGTTACTACAATAGTTATAATTTTGCTTGACACAGCATTGAATTTCATTATTTAACTGAAATATCAATTTTATTTTACTGTTAAGAAATGGACATATTCTGTCCTCAACACATGATCTGAAGGGCCTCTGAGAATGTTCTCTCCAAAATCTCTGACAGTTACTGATAACTTTTGCAAACAGACTGGTGGTCCCAGTTCTTGTTGGATGGATTATTCATAGCACTAGAACCCAAAAAAGAAAACCTCAAACAGTTCCAAGTTGGATCTTATTGAAACGTGTTTCTTAGAAAGAACATGCTGGCTTAGATGATCTCTGCCTTCAAAGACTGTTTTTCTAGATGTCAAGATTTAGTGGAGACAACACCTCTTTTACAGAAAGAATCTAAAGCTTTAGAGGTCAGGGCTTTTTACAAACTCAAAAAACAGTGGATTTAAAGAGACACTGCTTTCATTCACAACTACCATTGTTATTTTTTTCAGATGTTAGGAATCTGATTTTTAGCATGACCCTTACTGGTCAGAGTCTTCACTCAAGTGTGTCAAATGGTAAGTGCGGCTGGGCTGTCTGCTTCAAACAACACATTTATGAAGTTTTCATTTTCTGAGCAAGTTTTTCAGAGAAAACACGGAAGACCCATCAGATCTTTTTGTTCACCATGCTTTCCTGAAGAGAAATAAAATAAATTAAAAAAAATAAAAAAAAGGTGACCTACAAGTAATCACTCTTAGTAAGAATGATGTAAGGTTTTAATAGGATAATTATATGGACAAGTAAGAAATTTAATTTCGAACTTTTAACTATTAAACAGATGCAAAAATCTAATGCTGACATTTACTGTTATTTATTCTGATCTTTCTCAATCTAAATTTAGAATAGGCTTTTAATTTAAACTTAAAAATGCAAATTTTGCCCAAATATTTCTAGAAAAATATTCAAACAAGTATCCATATGTAAACATCAAGCATGAAGTATTTTCATGTCTAGATAAGCATTTGTTTAAATTAACTAAAAAAACACATGAAGTCACTGTCAATTCTAATGGGCCCTAGTTTGGCAAGATACTAAATTTAAACACTGTTAGACTACATTAAATGATCCGAGACAGACAAATTTCATGATTATTCAGCAGGAGAAATTCTGTGGCTGTTAATTGCTATCAGGAGATATAGAGACCATGCCTCTCAAGTGGGCAAACTCTCCTGGGGAGAAATACTGCTAGCATAAGGCCTTTTCTGCACACACACTGATTAAATGGACCAATTAATTAAGTACTCACATGTGAGTTACCATGTGCCCAGAGTTAGGGGGAGCATTCAACAGTAGAAAGCTGAGAAAACAACTGCAAGTCAGGAAAAGAGCCATGGCAGGTGTCAGATCCTTCCACCATGGGGAATGTTAATTCCCTCCATCATATACTTTTGCTCTGCTGGCCAAAGGCAAAACTAATGAGCCTGCTACTCTCTCTATTACATGCAAATAAGTAACAAATAAGTACTCCTTTTTGAGTGGGTTTATGGGAATAATCATCCTGTCATTGATAATTACTCAGTTTCCAAGTCAGAAGCAGACTCCTGAAGCCACCTTTGAACATCAATGCACTTCTGAAAAATTATTATTCTATCCTAAACCATTCACTCATCTTAACCAATATATTTTGCTCCAAACAGCTTTTTTCCCCATCAGTAAGAGCTTCTGAAAAAAATTAATCCTCAATCTTTCCAAAGTCTATATACATGCCAAAACTGCTCTCAGAAGCATTCCTCTTTAAATCTATCTCCCAGCTTCTCCTTCCTCCAGTAACATTTTTGCATCCATCATCGACACATATTAATGGCTGTTTATGAATATGAAAGAATTGATTTGCCCAAGTTCTTGGTCAGTGAAAACTTTATAGATGTTTGGGCCAAATCCTTAATTAATGTAATTTTCCACACTTAAATTAGGAATAAAAAAGAAATGCCACAGATCCTTCTAAAAAGGTTTTTTATTTTTCTCTTACAACGTTTGGTATCACAGATATCTAGGTCCCAAAACATCTAAAATCAATAAAGCTTCACTTCATCTAGGTTGTCTGCATAATTTTGTTTGTTTATTTGTTTTAAAAGGCTTAAACAGATTATCACAACTCTGATAGCTGTCAATCAGTCTGATCCGTAGACCACTAATATGCATTTGTTTTCCAGCAAAACACATTGACTTAATGTCTAGTACTGATATTTACCTCCCTAAAGTGCATATATGGAACAAATCATGTCTCCTCTCAGATTTTAGTTTAAGAGTTAAATGCCAAGATACTTTACTAGTACACTTCTGGACCTATCAATAATTAAATCCATCTATTTTGAAAACAAGTTGCCCAAAATGATACTTAATATTACAAGTAAGGTCTCTATACCAGTTTGTAGATTTCCTAATGCACTCCTAGGTTGTATTGTATTGGAAACTTATAACCATCCTGTGATTGACTGCTGCACCTTACCTGATCAACTCCTATGTTATTACAGAAATGCTTGCTATTAGTCCCCTGGTGCATGATTTTCCATGCCGTGCTATTGAATTTCATCCCACTTCTATTACTTGAGTCTTCAGGGTCACCCAATATACCCCTTAACTATTTCACTCAACTGATGATTCTAGCTGAAAACCTCCATCATATTTTTCTCTTATCCCTGTTTCTGTGACGTCTTCCTTCCTGTCCAGAAGTTCCTGACTCAAAGACTTACCTTTTAGCAAGGCCCAACACTTCTTATTCAGATCTGTGTGCTTCTATGATGGAAAATTCCCAGAATATATACTGATACCTCACACACATTTTGGTGTCAATATTCTCATGCATTTTTATTGGGGAAAAAATAATGAAGAAAATATTCGTATGTTTGTAATATGTTTGGGAATAAGCTTTTTCTTCCTCTTCTCAAAGAAACAGAATTTAAGAAACAGAAGACAAGCTATTAGGGAGTGGTATTTCATGTATCACTGTAAGTTCAAATATACTAACTGAATATAAAGAATATTAACTTTGGATGCAACATTTTTCAGTTAAGAACAAAAACATTTTATAGATGTTTTACACTGCGAAATTAAGTTCATAAATACAAGACATGCACAGATCATTATTCTTAAACTTTATTTATCTGGCAGAAAACTGAGGCAGTAAAAAGTTACTACTTTTCTTTGCTCAACTTGAACCAGGTAGGTAAATATTTATGCACAGAATTTTACTAATTTCAAAACCAGCACTTCCTTACTTTAACCTTGTATAAATAGTCCTGATGAGAGTATACCTATGCAATTAAACACTCCATAGCAATCTATGTTACACTTTTCTAAAAAGCTCCACAATCTGTGACAGGCAACTAGCTCCTCATCCCAACTGACATTTCCTTTCTTTTTCTCCTTCTGAAGAGACAGTCTTGTGAAATTTTAATAGCACAAAAAAAATCTCATCTTCACTGTGAGACATAGTTAATGTTCAAAAAGGTGTGATAGCCCTCATAAAGCAGTGAATTTATTTCAGCCTTCTACATTATTTAATTTCTTACATATTGTCAGCAATGAATCTGCAGGTATCCAAAATATTCCAGCTAATGTGAGACAGTGAAAAATGTTTAGTATCATAGAATAGAATTGTTTGTGTTGGAAAAGACATTTCGATCATCAAGTCCAACTGTTAACCTAACACAGCCCAGTCCAACACTGGGCAAACATCTTCATGTCTTTTAAATACCTCCAGGGACGTGACTCCACCACTTCCCTGGGCAGACTATTCTAATGCTTGACAACCCTATCACTGAAGACATTTTTCCTAATATCTAAACCTCCCCTGATTCAACTTGAGGGTATTTCCTCTTGTCTTATCACTTGTTACTTGCGAGTAGAGACCAACAGCCACCTTACTACAACCTCCTTTCAGGTAATAGCAGAAAGTGATAAAGTCCCCCATGAGCCTCTGTTTCTCCAGGTTAAAAGGCCCAAGTTCTCTCAACTGTTTCTCATAAGCCTGTTCTCCAGACAAGTTCTCTTCACCAGCTTTGTTGCCCTTCTATGGGCCCACTACGGCACCTCAATATCTCTCTTGTAGCAAGGGACCCAGAACTGAACACCATATTTGAGGTGCAGCCTCACCAGTGCCAAGTACAGAGGGACAATCACTTCCCTAGTACTGCTGGCCACAAATAACACAAATATTAACTTCCTGAAGTGCTTAGCACACCATTACAATATTTAATGGACAATCATCTTAAGTGAAGTTAATGACACAGACTGCAATGATTAAAGCCCAGTTAAAGTAAGACATGGAAGCATCAATTCAGTTCTGTGTCAAAGCACTTCCTGTTTAACATGAATTTCTTCACTATATTAAATGAATTAAAATAGCAGTAGTGCCTAGAGGTCCTGATCTCATGTCAAAACTTATTGTTCTATGAATAAATATTATGAGAAAGCAGCTGCTCTTCTAGAAGGCTTAAAGTTGTTACTGCTTACTCCTTGGGATAGAGATGGCTTCATGTTTTTTCAGCCATCTAAATTTGTAATTCAGCCTAAATTTAACATTTTTTAAAAACAGAAATAAATAGAAAGCCTCTCTTTATGAAGAGCATGTAAAGATATAATAATCCCAGATATCCCTTGGTTTTTTGTCTTTTTCAGTTCAGTATAAATTTCCTCCTCAAAACCAAACCTAGGCTTAGCTTCACGATGTATTTTAAAATCATAAGCATACTTCCAATTAACCTGGTAAACACATCCTAAATTTGAAAGCATGACACCAGTTAGTTTATGTGAGCTCCTCATAAATCTAGCAGAGGCTACGACGTCTAGCATTTGTTTCTGTATCTCTTATGGTTGTCTCAAAGTAGACTAATAACTGACAAAGTGCCATTCTTTGAACAAATGTGAGCATGCATACCCGGTTAAATGGGACGTAGTTTTCAATTTTGCCCCCCTCTTCCTCTCCCTGGTGTTATATCTTTCTCTTTTTCTGCCTAAAATAAACAATCTGTATGACTTCTTATTTTTCTGATTCAAGAAATTACCATTTCTCAGAGGATTGCACATTTTACATCTAGTATGAATGCCACTTACTTCCATATATCTACCCAAAATCTAGCCAAGGAAAACATAATCTCCTGTATATTTGGGGAAAAGACCCACACAAGTTGCCTAGCTAGCTCAAGATCATGTGTAGCAAATGACAAAAATAGGTACAGTTTAATATAATGCTATGAGTTATGAACTCCTTATCTCACTAAGCTAACCGATACACAGTTTGCAGCTTACAGCTGTCATGGGTTCAGCAGCAGCAGTCATTTTTCTCTTTCTTGGTAGCTGGTGCAGCACTGTGTTTTTGATTTTGGGCCTGGGAACTGCGCTGATAACACCAGTGTTTTCAGTTACTGCTTGCTAATGTTTTGGTCTGACGAAGGACTTTCTGAGTCTCATGCTCTGCCAGGGAGGAGGGGAAGCTGGGAGGAAGCAGAGACGGGACACCTGACCCAAACTGACCAAAGAGGTTAGTCCATACCACAGCACATCATGTCCAGGATGTGAAAACGGAGAGCAGAGACCAGGAAGGGTATGGTGGTGGCAGACTGGGGGGGTTTGCTGCTGGGGGGTGCACTGGCTGGGTCAGGCTTGGTGAGCAGTTGTATTCTTTTTCCTTGTATTTCTCTTGTATTATTACTGGTAGTAGCAGTAGTGATTTGTGTTATACCTCAGTTACTAAACTGTTCTTATCTCAACCTGTGGGAGTTGCATTCTTTTGATTCTCCTCCCCATTCCCCCCGGGACTGGGGGAAGAAAGAGGGGGAGTGAGTGAGTGAACGAACTGGCTTAAACCACGACTACTTCAGCTACTGCTGAACCCATGACAACAGCTTAGTACATATATGTATGAATGAAAAAATACTTTCAGCCACAGTGCTAAAAATCTGGTATCTAGCATGAGGTTACCATACAAAATCAATTTGGGGAATATATTATCTAAAAGGAAGACTGGTTTTCACTGTTTCTAGAACAACTCAAAATTCCACAGATCCTTAAAATGCAACTTTCACCCTAACAGGTGAAAATACACTATAAATTAATTAATTCCGTCTTTCTGGTTTTATTTAAAGTAGTTGAAATATTAAATGGACTAGTGCAAAGGAGTAAAGACTGCAACCTTATCATTACTTAAGCATAAAAAGACTAGACACAGCTGGATGACATGTCCACCCCAGAGAAAAGTTTAGTCAATGGACTGAAAGGAAATGCTTCCCGAAGCTGCTTTGGAAGATGTCATGATCTCTTCAACATAACAAAGCTAACAGGATTATGGAGATCAAGGTAAAAGCCAGTTACGGGGTTAAAAGGTACAGCCATCACAGTTTGAAATTTTAATCTTGAAGAACTTAACAATTTTCTCCCCTCATGGCTGCCATAGGGCCATTTGAATGCAGGCTTCATGCTATTAAAGTTAGTTATTAAACTAGTGAAGAAAACCTTAAGGTCATCTGATAACAAGAAGGACCACTTTGCAAGCTGAGCAATTCAGCATTCAATGCCTTCTGATGTTAGACTCTGAGACTGCAAGTTTTAGAGATCTAAGTATTCCAGAAGAAAACTTTCTGCCAGAGGGAAGGGTGACTCTTATTCTTCTGGATCACTACTGAATGTCATGTATTACAATGCTACCACACCTAATCTTAGGTACATACAAGGCATTTATCTAAGACGTCAGGGTAGAAATCCACCCACTCATCATGGCATAGATGAAACCTCATGTCCTAGTTTTGGCTGAGATAATTTTCTTCCTAGTAGCTACTACAGTGCTGTGTTTTGGATTTAGGATAAGAATAGTGTTGAAATCGCTCTGGTGTTTCAGTTGTTGTGAAACAGTATTCACATCAAGTAGAGGACTTTTCAGCTTCCCACACAACTCCCCCAGTGAGGAAACTGGGAGGGGACACAGCTGGGACGGCTGACCCCAGCTGACCAAAGGGATATTCCATAGAGTGTGGTGTGGGAAAGCTGGCTGGGGGCCTCTGCTTGGAACCTTGCTGGGCGTCCGTCAGTGGGAGGTGAGCAATTGTATTGTGCATCACTTGTTCTGTATTCTAATTCTTTCATCATTATTATAATAAGGGAGGGACGGTGGTATCTCTCTTATAGATTGGCTCTCCAGAGAGAAAAGGTAAAACTCTTCTAAGGTAGTCTTCCAAGACTAAATAATTTTCACAGTTAATGATTTTTCTAGACTGCTTCTTGCAATTATTCCCCAAGTCATAAGTACCACAGCTGCCAAGTAGCAGTAGACGCTTGTTGCTTAACATGCTATTGCTCAGCCCTCCAGTGTGCCCACTGCCCAGGCAAGGTTTTCCCAGATAAGATAAGAAGCTAATGCCTGTTTTCTTCTTCCTCCCATCTGAATTTTATGAAAAAGACACTTGTATCAGTTTACTTCTGCGTTCACACAGGCGCAGTTGATGAACTATGTCTTGCAGGAACAGTAGTGTATAAGGTGAGATTTTCTCTGCAAAGAAACTCATGTCAAAGTGGCAACAGCTCTGTGAAGTCAGTACTGAACCTTTTTTGTTAGCTTTAAATGTTACTTCAAATATTAGAAGGCTATCAGGCACCACTAACATTGGTCTGTAACTGAATGATACTAATTATGAACACATTCTGATGAAGAAGTATGTTTCCTGGTCAACTTTTCTGACAGATTCTTACAGTATTACATGGAGCAAGCCAGTACTTAAAATTAACAAAAGATAGAATCATATTTGATACATATGTGTTCCTTTGCCACGCTATGAACTTACAGTATGAAGCTAAAGGGCAGCTTGTCATTACCTTTACACAAAGTCTTCCTAATGTCTTGAATTATGAAAGTTTAACTGGAAGATTTATATTCATGCAATACATAGTGACATAAAAAGTTCATGTAAAACACAGCAGAAGCCTGGTTTTGTTGTGTCTTGGAAAAAAATAAATGTACCTGGTAAAAGTCAAGGGTGTCTCACTGGTGATAAATCAAGCATTAGAAAGACAAAGTTAGTTACAGAGAAATGAAAGATTAGCAGTGAGTGAATTTCGTTGCTGGAAGACTAATATACAAGAAAAGAGCTGGAGAAAAAAACGCATACATGAAGTCAGACAGCTGCATGGTCATTTGTCTTCACACCTGGAAGCTAAGATAGGCATAAAGGTTGATATTCTGGATTTAACACTACTCTACCAGTATATAGCCTTGGGCAAACCAGTTATTTCTCTTAAAGAGCAGAATACATCACCTATGACAGTGTATTGCCTTGACCATGAATCTGTTTTCCAATTTCAAGCTGTTTGCAAGACGCCTACCACCACCATAGGTCTGAATCAGCTTTTCATTCTTCAGAAACATTACACCCATTCTGCATAAGTATCTGCCCAGAAAGTGCTTATAATTTCCAGGCTGCGTTATTGCAATCCAAGATTCTGGGAGCTGAAACAGAAGAACAGTGTCCCAGTGTGGTGGTTTAAGTCATAAATTTCCCTTCTCCCTCCTTTTCTGCCCCCCCTGACCCCCCCCACTCCCATGGGGGGGTAAATGGGGAGAGGAACCAAACAAAATGCAACTCCCACGAGTTGAGACAAGAACAGTCCAGTAACTAAGATACAATACAAATCACTACTGCCACCACGAACAACAATAATAATGACAAAGTAAATACAAAGGGAGAGGATACAACCGTTTCACCACTTGATCGAGCCGAGAGACCGCGCGCCACTCCCCCCACTGCGTGCCGCGAGAGCCCTGCCCCCGAATCCTACCTCCTGGGCATGACGTGCTGTGGTACGGAATAACCTCATTGGGTTATTGGGAGACAGGCGCCCTGTCTCCCCTCCCCCAGCTTGTCTCTCTTTCCCGGCGTAACATGAGACTCTGCGGGGGGAGAGGGGGGGGAAAGCCGAACCCATAACAATCCACCCCTTATTCCATACCATTCACATCATGCTCAGATCCCACATTTTCAAAATATCATCCCATATATATATATATACATCCACACAGACATACAGATGGAGAGATATAATCCCTAAGTGCATGGACCAATCCCTGTAAAGCTGCTGAGTTCATCCAGTCTGTGATGTCAGGCTCCACCTTTTGTAACAGTCTTTCAGAGCACGGGAGGCTGTGTGCAGTGTTGAATCGTTGCCTGTTGATGCTGATTGTTCCTTTACTGCAGAACTCATCTGGTTTCATCAAAGTTTGTTCTTTGTTGGGATGATGGTCTGAGGGTCAGTCGCAGATGACTTGAAGACATCTAGTTGATGTGCTATAAAAAAACAAATTACATAAAAAACAACAGCATGCAATTGAGTTCATTGGCTGTTTTCTCCTAAAATCAAATCTCCTTGAGGTACGCATCAGACTTCCCCATCTTCCCGCATTACCCACCAAGTATATCTGGGTCCCTGAGCAAAAGCAATCCCACGAGTGGGTTTGCCTTTATCTGAAGCAGGAATAACCCAGACTGTCTTCCCCAGCAAATTCTTTATGTGCACCACAGGAACGTTGTCCCCCTCTACAGTATGTAGAAGTTCTGACTGAGCTGGACCAGCTCTGTTGGCAGATCCTCTGGTGTTGACCAACCAGGTGGCCTTTAGTAAATGTGTATCCCCAATGTTTGAAAGTCCCACCACCCATTGCTCTCAGTGTAGTTTTGAATAGCCCATTGTACCGTTCGATTTTCCCAGAGGCTGGTGCATGGTAGGGGATGTGATATACCCATTCAATGCCATGCTCTTTGGCCCAAGTATCTATCAGGCTGTTCTGGAAATGAGTCCCATTGTCTAACTAAATTCTCTCTGGGGTGCCGTGTCGCCACAAAATAAGTTTCTCAAGGCCCAGGATAGTGTTTCGGGCAGTGGCGTGGGGCACAGCGTATGTTTCCAACCATCCGGTGGTTGCTTCTACCATATTAAGCACATGACGCTTGCCTTGGCGGGTTGGTGGGAGTGTAATATAATCAATCTGCCAAGCCTCCCCATATTTGTACTTCAGCCATCATCCTCCATACCAAAGAGGCTTTAACCGGTTAGCCTGCTTAATTGCAGCACATGTTTCATAGTCATGAATAACCTGGGCAATAGTATCCATTGTTAAGTCCACCCCTCGATCACGAGCCCATCTGCATGTTGCATCTCTGCCCTGATGGCCTGAAGTGTCGTGGGCCCACCGGGCCAAAAATAACTCACCCTTATGTTGCCAATCTAAGTCCATCTGAGCCACTTCAATCTTAGCAGCTTGATCCACTTGTTGGTTGTTCTGGTGTTCCTCAGTAGCCCGACTCTTGGGTACGTGAGCATCTACGTGGCGTACTTTGACCACCAGGTTTTGCACTCGGGCAGCGATGTCTTGCCACAGTACAGCAGCCCAGATGGGTTTACCTCTGCGTTGCCAGTTGCTCTGCTTCCATTGCTGCAACTGACCCTACAAGGCATTTGCCACCATCCATGAGTCAGTATAGAGATAAAGTACTGGCCACTTTTCTCGTTCCACAATGTCCAAGGCCAGCTGGATGGCTTTCACCTCTGCAGACTGACTCGATTCACCCTCCCCTTCAGCAGTTTCTGCAACTTGTCGTTGAGGACTCCATACTGCTGCCTTCCATCTACAGTGCTTTCCCACAATATGACAGGACCCATCAGTAAATAAGGCATATTGCTTTTCACTTTCTGACAGTTCATTATATGGTGGGGCCTCTTCAGCACGCATCACTCCTTCCTCCTCTGGTGACCTTCCAGAATCTTTGCCCTCTGGCCATTCCATGATGACTTCTAGAATTCCCGGGCGACTGGGATTTCCTATTCAAGCTCGTTGTGTAATTAATGCGGCCCACTTACTCCATGTAGCATCAGTTGCATGATGTGTAGAGGAGACCCTGCCTTTGAACATCCAGCCCAGCACAGGCAACTGGGGAGCCAGGAGGAGCTGTGCTTCAGTGCCAATCACTTCCGAAGCAGCTCAAACCCCTTCATAGGCTGCCAATATCTCTTTTTCAGTTGGGGTGTAGCTGGCCTCAGATCCTTTGTATCCCCAACTCCAAAAGCCGAGGGGTCGACCTCAACTTTCCCCTTGAGCTTTCTGCCAGAGGCTTCAGGCAGGACCGTTCTCCCCAGCTGCTGTGTACAGTACATTTTTAACATCTGGCCCAGTCCAGACTGGTCCGAGGGCTACTGCACGAACTATCTCACGTTTAATTTGCTCAAAGGCTTGTTGTTGCTCAGGGCCCCATTTAAAATCATTCTTCTTCCGGGTCACATAATAGAGAGAGCTTACAATCAAGCTGTAATTCAGGATGTGCATCCTCCAGAACCCCACAGCACCTAAGAAAGCTTGTGTTTCTTTCTTATTAGTTGGTGGCGACATTGGTGTTATCTTGTTGATCACATCTGTGGGGATCTGGCGACGTCCATCTTGCCATTTTATTCCCAAAAACTGAATCTCCTGTGCAGGTCCCTTGACCATACTCCGTTTGATGGCAAAACCGGCTTTCAGCAGGATTTGGATTATTTTCCTCCCTTTCTCAAAGACTTCTTCTGCTGTATCACCTCACACAATAATGTCATCAATGACATTAGGTGTTCTGGAGCTTGCCCCTGTTCCAGTGCACTCTGGATCAGTCCATGGCAGATGGTAGGGCTGTGTTTCCAGCCCTGGGGCAGTCGGTTCCAAGTGTACTGGACGCCCCTCCAAGTAAAAGCAAACTGTGGCCTGCACTCTGCTGTTGGAGGAATTGAGAAAAAAGCATTGGCAATATCAATCGTGGCATACCACTTGACTGCCTTTGACTCCAGTTCATAGTGAAGCTCTAGAATGTCCGGTACGGCAGCACTCAAGGATGGAGTAACCTCGTTCAGGCCATGATAGTCTACTGTTAGTCTCCACTCTCCATTAGACTTTCGCACTGGGCATATGGGGCTATGAAAGGGTGAGTGGGTCCTACTGATCACTCCTTGACTCTCCAATCTACGAATCAGCTTATGGATGGGCATCAGGGAGTCTTGGTTGGTGCGATATTGCCGCCGGTGCACTGCTGCGGTTGCGATTGGTACTTGTTGTTCTTCGACCTTCAGCAACCCCACAACAGAAGGATCCTCTGAGAGACCAGGCAAGGTGGACAGCTGCTCCACTTCCTCTGTCGCCAAAGCAGCAATACCGAAAGCCCATCGGTACCCTTTTGGGTCTTTGAAGTACCCTCTCCTGAGGTAATCTATGCCAAGGATACATGGAGCCTCTGGACCAGTCACAATGGGGTGTTTCTGCCATTCCCTCCCAGTCAGGCTGATTTCAGCCTCCAGTAGAGTCAACTCTTGGGATCCTCCTGTCACTCCAGAAATAGAAATAGGTTCCACCCCTTTACAGTTTGATGGCATCAGAGTACACTGTGCACCGGTATCTACTAGAGCCTTATACTTCTGTGGGACTGATGTGCCAGGCCATCTGATCCATACAGTCCAATAAGTTCGATTGTCCCCTCCCTCCACCTGGCTGGAGGCGGGGCCCCTCTAGTAGTCATCACATTGGTCACTCACGTCTTGTAGAAAGGGATTATTCTTTTTCATCACAGGAGCTGAGGTAAAATCTGCTCTTCCACTCCATCTGGGAACCTGCTCACCAGTGACTGAAGCCGCAGCCTTCATGGGGTGATCAGACTTGAGCTTTGCTCTCTTTTCAGTTCTCTCACCCGCTCCTCCAAAACTGAAGTAGGCTTTCCATCCCACTCCATCATATCTTCTCCATGATCCCGCAGGTAAAACCATAGGGTGGCCCGTGCTGTATAACTTCTATATCTTCTCTCTCAAAGAGTGGGACGCCTTCTGTTAATAGCTGAGATGTGTGCTGGTACACCTGAGGAGCTGGATAGATCGTCTCTCAATTGTTGAAGGTTCTGGGACAGTTTTTCCACAGCTGAGATGATGGAAGGGGTGATATTATCTTCAAACTCTCAGAGTTTATAAGTCATTTCATCCACGGTTGGTGGTCTTATGTCACTCCAGGTTATTGTTGCCAATGAATGGGCATATGATTGGGGTGCATTCCATGTAAATTTCCACCACATGGGTTGTGTACATTCGACTTCATCTGGATCTATGGGTATATCCCCAACATTCTGCTTGGTAATATAGGCCATCTCTGCAATGGCTGATTCTCTCAGAGACTGGATGCCTTTCTCTAGAGTAGTCCACTTGGCCGAACGACTCATAACGTCATCCTTGTATGGAAACCTATCTTTCACAGCTGCCAAGAGCCGCTTCCAAAGGCTGAGGGACTTTTTCTCTCTTGCAATTGCTTTGTCAATTCCCCCTTCCCTGGCAAGTGATCCCAGCTGTTTGGCTTCACTACCTTCTAGTTCATGACCGTCGGCCCCATTGTCCCAGCATTGGAGCAGCCAGGTGATGATGTGCTTCCCTGGCTGACGGGTAAAGTCTTTTCGCATATTCTGTAGCTCGGTTGAGGTCCGAGGTCGAAAAGTCACCTCTTCCTTTTCTTCTTCTTCTTCATCATGTGGTAATAACTACTGGTCAGATGCTGTCCCAGGTGGTGACGTTTCTTTGTCTTGGTTCGTCTTTCCTGCCTCTTCTTTGTTTTTCCTCTTGCGTACAGGGGCAACCGATATTGGTATGAGTTGGTCCTCTGGTTTAGCTGCAGTGATTTTTACTGTGGTTTGGGTAGCTGCCGTACTTGTCACTGGGGTTTGAGTCGTGGCTGTACTTGTCGCTGGTGGTGACGTAGCTGCTGTACTTGGAGCTGGATTAACTGCGCTGTCCATTACTCCACCCTCAGATCCAGAGATGTTTTTTTCCTGTTGAAGCTGCTGGACAGTGTTAAACAAGGCTCTGTAAGCATAAGCCAAGCCCCAGCACGTTGCCATGATTTGTCCATCTCTGGTGTGACCAGAATGATCACACACCTCCTTTAAATGCTTTACTAATTTTTCTGGGTTTTGCATTTGTTCATTGGTGAAGTTTCCAAAGCACTGGAGGGGCCCACTGGCCTAGATACTTGCCCATACTATCCCACACATCCTGCCACTCATGACTGTCCAGCCTTGGGCAAAATCTCTCGGCCATCCTGGATTGTGGTCTAATCCCAGACATGGCCCACAACCCCTCTGCTTAACTCTCCAGGACCAGACTAAATAGTTGTGAGTACAACATATTCAGTATGTGTGCCAACATGATAATTCCCGTCACCACCAGCAGGGAGATCTCAAAGGTATCTAAAGGCCATTCAAACCCTTCAGAATTCTCAAACAGTGTTGTAAACGGCCTGGTGGGGGCGCTGGGAGCACAAAAGAATGTCTCCTTCACAGGCTGACCACCCGAGGAGGTGAAAAAAGACGTGTAATTGCTAAGAACTTCCATTATATACCTCCCAAAGTACAGGGTTGGTGGCCACACTGGAAACACAAGCCAGGTCAGTTTCATGATCACTGAGTCTATTGTATTAACAATTCGTGCAATACTGTATAATGTAACAAGAATCTTAACCCAAAACCCTGATCTGAAAAGCGTTATGATAAGAAGAACTGTCTGTAAGTAAAGTATCATACACTGAACCTGTGAGAACCAGAGCAACAACTTTGAGAGCCAGTAAATCAGCATTGTGACAAGTGGCTATTTTGTCTTTTTCTCAACCCTTAAGTGTCCCATAAGCTGAACCCATAACACCCAGTTTTTACGTGTATTGGTGGTGTACTGTTCCACTCTCCTCTGTTATCATGCAGCAAATGTGCTACCGGAAGTATCCAGGGTATTACATTTCCTTCCCAAATCTTCAGAGTAGATGAGATTTCCCCTGATACTGATAAAGACACCCAGATAGAGGCTTCCAAGATAAAGAAATAAACAAGTTTAGTAAAAGTAATAATGCAGGACCACATGGGAGGCTTGTGCAGAGTTATGCATCAGCTTCCTCTGCTAAATAACTGAGTCAATAATGGTAAGTACCTAGAATACCTCAATTTTCTGGGGGTGAAATATAGGGGCACTGGATTTTTTTTGATTGCCTTTAAAACACCAAAGGATCTATCACCAGTTTATCATTAGATGTATTCTCACCAGCCTCAAAGGGGAGTCTTCATCTTTTCTTCATCTTTTATCTATGCTCTCTAGTCTGGCATATTTTTTGAAAGAAAAATCTGTAGCATGCACATAAACATTTCCATTATTTGAAATGAATGCTACAGATGCTTTCTTCTAAAACATATGATTTATATGACTGGTCTAATATGAAGCCCACACAGAAGGGTTAAATTCAGTAAAAAAATCAAAACTAGGTTCTATAAAATACAGGGAAGCCCTAGAACAATTATTTGAAAATTGTAGACACGAAAGTGACTTGTTCTCATGTTAACCTGCATAAATTTCTTCCCAGTTTTTCCTATACGCTGCTTTTGAACTCTTCTCCTTATCAAATTCCTACCTTTTGCGCTTGTTCCCTCCTTCTATTTTTTATCAGACCTGTTTTACCTTCTGGTGAAACGTTATTCCAGGACTCTATGCAGAAAAAACAAAAAAATTATTTAATTCTGCGATCCTTCCTCTACTCCTTTTTATGGTTCTTGCTCTAGGAGTTATATTTCTGGCTTTCCTTTAATTATTGGACATCTGGGGAAAAAGTAATAGAATCAAAACATTTTAAACTGCATATTTTCCACTTTTCACACTTTCCATGGATTTCCCAAGGCATGCTTCTCCTTCCTTGCTGGATGACCACTACAAACCATATTTACAGTATTTACAGTGTACTTTCAGCATTTTTAGTAGTCATTGAGACACTGGAGATAGTTATATCTATAGATAGATATTATCTACATATATATAGATAAACACACACATATATAAAAAACCATTGTATTATATGCATTATAGTGCAAGGTTATTGTTAAAATGACAACATGATTTCCCTACTTGATACAACAGGTATTTCTTCCTAACATAAACTGATGTACACAAAAAAATTACAATGCAGCCATGAAAACCTGTAAAAAAAAAGCCAATTTTTCACTAACTGGCACAACCTTGCTGAATCTTAGAAGACAATAATACTGTGGAAATGGATCTTGTGTATTTACTAAATTCAATACAAGCTCTCCATATTATGGCGAATATAGCAACATTGAAGACTTCATTATTTAAAACCAGATATTTACTTTCAGCCTTTTTTACTTTTGCCTTTTTTTTTTTTGTTTTTTTTTTTTTTTTTGTTTTGTTTTGTTTTTTTTTGAAGTTACATACATATACATACTTGCAGTCAAGTCTCTACTGATTCAACCCTTCCCTGGGAATATATACCTAAAAGATAGCCTTTAAGAACTTTCTTCTACTGGTTGCTAAAATCAGCATGTATTACAGAAGTGACCTTCCAAATGGTATTAGCAAACCCGAAGTGGCTGCCCATATCTGTGTATTTGCTTTGATGTAAGCTTAATAGGCCCTGAATTCTAGTACTTCTCATGAAAAATAACTGTATTCTTTTATGCAATATTTGAATCATTTTAGAATGGAAAGGGATTTACTCCCAAAAATCTGAAGTCTATTTGATCTAAAATGCTCAGCTTTCAAGTTGGTTTGTTAAATAGATGAAAAAATAAACAAGAACTCTTATCAAAATGCAGACTAGTCTCAGCAGAGATTTTTTTTTTCCACATACTATGGAATGCCTGATTACTGTGCATCCTTTCTGAAGCCTGAATTCAATACAGGGTACTCTTCTGGAATACATATCACAAAAACCCAAAGTACTTTAAAAGTAAAAGCACACTGAAGAAACCTGGATATAAATGTAGAGTTATAATTTACTTTATAATGGCCTTTTAAAAATTAAAGCTTCCATGCTTCTCGGCACAAGTTTTCCACCTCGTATAGGTGCTCTTGATGCACTATTTTCTCTTACTTTTTTCATAATATCTATCTCAAAGCTCTTTCTGGCCCCCAACTCAATGCACACGTCTCAAACTCCCAGTTGAAACACGGCGCTGATCCCAGTTCTCTGACATTCTCTTACTTTTAAAATCAACCAATTTCAAGAAAAGTTGTATCTGAAATATAAATTGTAACTCCTGAATGACAAATCACACACTATAAGAAAGTAAATCAACTAGTAGACAGCAGTCATACCTTCTAAATATAATTTAAGCTGAAGTAAAAAATTTGTTTGAGTGGTTTTCTGGGTTGAGGCCTAAATACACCCCCACTGAATTCAATAACCATGAGCACTTAGATTAGGACTAGAGGAAGGAAAAGAAAAACACTGAATTTGATTTATTTGACTGTTATATTCTCCCAATACTATTTGTGTATTACTTCTTAGATAGCTTAATTTATGTGAAAGGAGTTTTGTGCCATTAGAAAGCAGAGGGCATAGAAAAATTAGAATAGCCAATTCAGTTGAGGGTCATTTTTTCAATGATGTGAGTTCAGTTTGCCCAATTTTCCTCAAACTTTGAAGAACACTTTTTTTTTTTTTTTTTTTTTTGTACTTTCATGGCATATCTATCAATTTGGAAGCCAACAAAAATTGCTTTTCCTACTCAAAAGCTAGAAAGAAACTAAAAATACAGTTCAGAATGGAATTTAATTTCCTTAACGATTACACCTAGCCCAAACAAAATAAGCATATAAAGTCATATATCTAGTGTTTTATTACTACTTATGCTTTGTGCACACACACATACACATACACGTACACATACCCACATAAAAAGTAGTTAGAAAGTATTTTTATTGATTAAAAAAAAACCCACGATGTTTTTTCTCTATCTAATCCAAACAATAGAAGAACAACGATAACAATAAAGCCAATATAAAGGAATATAGTGCAGTCATTTAATTAATAAAATAGAATATAAGCAGTGTTCTGACAGTACCTAGCCAGAAAACTTGGTATTTATGTCCTACACTCTATTACGTCTCCTCAGAGGCACTGTGTGTTAAGTGAGGAAATTGCTTCTCTGTCAGAGAATAAAGTGTGATGATGCCTCTTTTTTGAAAATGGTGTTACACAAATTAGCAGGTTCTTGGAGTAAGAGAGAATGTAAAATCTTCCATGTGTATAGCTACTTTTCTAAGACACTTCCAGGATGCTGAAGCAATTTTTTTGTGAAAGCCAGGACAGTGAAAGTATGTTCTTCTTAGGTCAGAATACCAGCGCCTCCAGCTAAGAAGAGCTGGATACGCTTGATATCCTTTCCACATATTATTCCTTCATTCAAAACAGCTTGTTCTGATACAGCTTCTTAAGACGTTACTGTACGTTCTATTGAGTACAGTCCAGTTACTTGTAAGCATTGTCTAAGTCCAGGCTGAAGTTTAATTAGCTAACCCAAAACCATAATTACCTTACTGCTTTTGAGAGAGTGACTACATAAACAGCCAAACCACACAACTGAGTAACAAGCCTGGTTATCTAAAAAGTTAAAATTAAATTAAGGGTTAAAATTAAGCTTTTCATACAGAAAAATGCAAGTCATTGTACATAATTCAGAGAAATGGAAACAATGCTACTGACTTTAGGTTTTGTTAATCTTATTTCCTTTTAGTTGCTATTAAGTACTTTAAGTATGTTTTCAGGGCCTTTCTAGAACTGTCATGATGATTTAGTGTGATAAATTACACCAGGACCGTTCCTGAAATGATCTCTCAATTTTATAATTGATTGTAAAATACTGCAATAATTTCACTTTTTCTATAGCCAATTTTCCTCTACATAAAACATTTTTTTCTTTCATTCGATAGACTATCATAACAACAGAGGAGTTTTAGGAAAGGCTGTTCTTTCTGGTTTGTGGGGGTGGGGGAAGTGAAAATGAAACAAAGTTTTCTATAAATTCAGGACCTGATACAAGGTAGTTGTGCTTGAATGGATACTGAACCTAGGATTATATATGGTTAATTACCAATAAAACTTTTGCACAACCAGTTCTCTTTTCTTTTTTTTCTTTTTTTTTTTTTTAATTCATACACATTGTATTCCATTAATAATTTATTTCAGGGTTGATTTTTGTCAAGAGAAAATTTTTAAATATCTAAAATGTTTATAACGCTAATAATCAACACATAGAAAGTTTCTTCTCTTCCATGGATGCTGCAACAAATCCCATGGCAGTAACAGTCTTGTGAAACCAGCCGATTTTTACCATTAGCTTTCAAGACAACCAGATTTTTGTGATTTTTAACTCCCTCATTCAATCATCAGCAGAAGGCAACAGAAGATCGGTAAAAAGGAATCTCCTAGAGTGAAGGGTAGCATATGGGGAGAGGGAAGGAGGAAGAAGACTAACTAAACAGGGGTAGATGGAATTTCTGTGTTTCAGAAAGAATTCACTAAATAGCTGCTGAAAGTAAGATGGATAAATAAGTAATGCTTTTAAAAAACCTCAAACAATCATCCCACATTTTATCTTATGATTCTAACTATGCAATAGCACAGCTTCAGGAAAAGAGCATATTGGGGGTTCTAAGCCTGTGACACTATCTTAGAATATATTAAAACCAGCCTAATGCTTCTATTTTCTGTGCAATTCTCTAGCCAGTGGAAGATTTTATATAAAAAGTGCATTTAAGAAAATGATGTGTTGGTCACAGTTTTCTGCAGAAGTGAATTCTTTAAATCAAATGAAAATAAATATCTGCTTGGAGCCCTAAGTCAGATGAAAGACTTCAGAGAGCACTTCAGAACTAACCATGTATTGCTTAGGTATATGTGGCTCACTCTTACAATGAAGAGTTCTTCTAATCTGATCTGAAGGTATCTAACTGTCACGATTTCATTATATGGGCAATCTTTAGTACCTGTGTCAGGGCTCTATTTAGAAAACTGAACAGAGAAAGGTAAGTCCAGCAGCATTTTTTTTTTTCTAATTCAGCTATAATCTCCAACCTCAATAACAAGAACATGTCATTTAAACACACAGTCCGTCCATTTTCACCCTAGCCTCTAGGAGCCTGGATTATATATCTGCTCTTCGAACAAAAGGACGTGCTGTACGAAATACTTGCATACTATCAACTAATTAGAACAAGAAAAAAGCAGTCATAAATAAGCAGGGAGGAAAAACACTTCTAATAATTTGCCCAGAAAAAAAAAAAAGCAAGTGTTATCCAAGACAACAGAGCAAGAGATTATGCTGTTTTGGAGACTTTGTTTTTCAATCTGAGTGGAAGAAAAAATACAAGCTCACTTTTTCATTCTGTCGAAGTGAATAATTTTTTCTTCCTGGACAAAGACAGCAAAGACTAACTAGAGTCTGTTAAACCACGCTTTAATGTTCAAGCTCCGAATTTGTTTGAAGTGCTGCACAAATGAATTCCTAAGAGCAACCAAACCACAAACACTGAGGTGTAGTATAGATCATCGAGTTAATTACTCCAAACAAAAAAGCTAGTTTCCTTCCTTGTATATCACACTCTAACTGAGAATACAGATGGGAACGATAGTAAGATTTAACCGTTACAACATACTGATGAATACATTGGCAAGCTGTTGTTGAAGTACACATAGCTGTGATTCCTGCTGCTGCAGGAACAGAAGTGCAGTTCTGAATATTTGCAGTGATAATGTTTCTCTTCCTCCTTCACAACTTTTCATTCTCACATATGAAGAAGAGATATTACAAATTTTTCACTTGCATGAGTGAACACTGCATTTCAATAATCCTTTATATACTTTGCCAAGTCATTATTTTACCAAATACCTAAGCTTTGACTCTTTATGTTCTGGGGAACTTTTTTAATACCTCAGTTCTAAAGATTTTAATTATGTGAAAGATTGATTTTTAGATCCTGGAAGTGTCTTAAAAATTACACTTACAACTCAACCTAAATTCCTTCTTTAATTAATACATTCCATCTGCAAATTACTCTTCCAATTTATGATTACACCACTTTCCCCTGATCTTGAACACATGGGTTTTGCATTTGCCTTGAGGAAAAGATCTATCAGACAAGTGCTCAAAGAAAAGTTGACAAACACTAGATGAATGAGTCACATATGATTCCTTGAATTCTGCAAGCAGTGAGACTTAATGCTGCAAACAAAGGATGGCAGTGAGCTGGAAATGGACGGATTTATAGCAAACTTGATGCATTTTTCAAAACGGAGATGAATTTAAGAGCAGGCAATGAGAACAGCTACCTGGAAAGTAGTCAAAAAGCAAAGAGGAAGAATGGATGGATGGAAAAGAATGATAGACACTAAGTGATTGGCAAAATCTGGAGAATGATAGTTTCAGGAGAAGCCTGAGGCAGCACGTGTTATTAAAAGTACATCTCTGAAATAACTCAGTGAAGTTATTTGTATGTTATGCAGCGGTAGTTGCGCAGATGGAAGACAAAAAGTGTTGACAAAAGAGTCAGTCTTAACAAATTAACTTCTAGAGAACAAACTGACTCTCTTTTTTTTTTATTATTATTTATTTTTATCTCTTCTATGTGGGAAAAAAAAAAAGAAAAATCAACTAAAAAGGGAAAAAAAGCAAATTAGTAAATAATTAAGTAATTAATCCCATGTTGTTCTTTTTGTTCTTGTAAATTAATCGATAGAAAGCACTGGTCAATTAATTACTTCTATACAGAACTCAAAAAGACCAACCTAACACTATTTTTTCATAGGTTTATTCTAACGTTACACTTCTAGAAGAGTTTATCATTTAACAGACTTACATAAATTAACTTTTTAAAATTATAAAGGTTGTGGATTTCAACTGATTTCTTCCTTATACCCTTCTCCTACTTTTTCCTTCTTTTTCTGGTGGAGCAGAAAAAAACATCACATTTACAAACTAACTGTAAAACACTTTCTTCATGCTGCAAATACCTAATCATGTCATTCATCCATTTTATATATTCTGAATTAATTTCTCTATCATAATTCTAACATTAGTGCATATATACATATAAATATATATGGTCCATTTGTCAGTCAGCCTAAATCAGTCTAGAAACACTGTTCCTAGAAGCATCGATGTCTTAACCACCTGCAGAATGAGCCTCACACACTGCTAAATCTGTACATCTGCTGAATGATATGCGCTGCAGAAAGCAGCATCATTGCATACAGACTGCATTACAGAAAATCTTCAGAAGCTAAATTTCTTGATGACGTATTTGGAGGCCTTGTGCTTCTGATTTCCCTGATTTTCTGGGCAGGAGTTTAAAAAGATTTGAAAAGCTGAAGCTGTGTTTGGCATGAACTTTTATAGGTACAGCACAGCTACAGCTGCCCTGGAAAAAAAGAGAAATTAAACAGAAAGTGATAATCCAGGACAAGCCCTTGAAAATAAACTTCATTCTGCTCCTCACCATAACCCTATTTCTTTTTTAGTTCTTTATTAGCAGAACTAATATGTAATAAAGAACAGTAAGTATCCATCTAGTGCCTTAATAATAAATCCACCATGCTACTTTTTTGGACAGATGTTGGAAGCTAGAATTTGCTGCAAAATGCTTCAGGCAGATGTTCAGTCAGACTGCATGCTGTCATCCCAGAACTACATTTTCTATGATATCCTGGGCTAATATTCAGCATATGTCAAAATAAAGTTATAATCTCCACTTCAAGTTAATACCCTTACGCCATATCAGTCTTCATAAGTATTTTTTTTATTACCAGAAGTAATTCTAATTGCTTCAGACTGTGTCCAAACTCAATTTGACATATGATATGTTGCTCTATTTTTGTTTTATTTCTGCACAGCTCTTTAAATGTAAATCATGAGTAGCCTCTGGATATCAGGAACAGTTTGGAAATCTGACTGCCTTGTTTTATATCGTATGTTCTTTCACTGATGGTGACACTACTTAGCAATTAAAAAAAAAAAAAAAAAGGATACAATTTGTGTCTCCACTAAAAGTACTCCAATAATCAAGGCATTTTAGGAGACATCTATAGCTACAGACACCAATTCTAGCAATTCCTAAAAGCAGGAGACAGGTAAGACAAATCTAATATTTCCAAATTTGAAATTGCTTATTTAGGATCAACTTTTTAAACTAAATATCCATTAATAAACCTACAATGTTTACCATGAACACAGAATCATCTGAGATGAAAATCAAGATTGAAATGCATTATAAAAGACACACATTTTGCATGCATATTTGTGGCTTAACAGTAAAATGTCATCTTTGGCAAGAAACTGAGGTGGCTGTTCATTCTCCTAGCTGTGAATACTGTGTTGGCTTAGCAGGGAAAATTTGGGAAGAGCTGTTGAGATCTCAATGATGCGTTTTCCTGTTTTGTTTTCCCTTCTTCATTAAAAGAAACTGGAAAAAAAAGAAAGCCACAGAAGTATCTGGCTATTATAGGATGCATCCTCTTTCATCAAAAAAGCCAAGAGCACTTTATCCCATATAAACACAGGATCTGATGGTATTCAGAAAGATAGACATTAAATGGAGATTAAATAAGTCAACAGGGTTGATATAACCACAACAAAATAAACTACCAGTAATCAAGGCAAGAAAGACTCTACACACAGAAGTTAAAGTAGATTTGCCATCTAAATTATGATCTTGCATCATTAAGATGCAGCCACATGAAGCCTTTATAACTGGAGCTAAATGGAAGTATATAAAAATACAATTAGTTGTAAGAACTCAGCAATATTTAATTAAGACCCCTTTATCTCTCTTTTTTTGTGTCTGTATGACAGAGGTAAAGGAGCAAATTAAAGAGAAAGAAAAAAAGTATTTCATGAGTTTAAAGGTAAGGAAATTAATAATATTTTTGCACAATATTTAAAAAACCCAACAAAACAACTAGTTTAACAGTTCATAGAATACATCTGAAAGGAATAGTTCCTGACAAAAGGAACTATAATTGTATAATTAAATTCCAGAAAGAAACTCAAAAGAAATTCAGTTTTTTCATTTAGAGTTCAACTTTGCCAGTTCCTCGTTCAGGAGATAAAACAAAAATCTGAGTTGACAGCTATGCAGCAATGTTGCTAAGAAGAACTAGGTATTTTAGCTCCAGAAGATAAAGACCTGGTGGAGGAAATTTAATGAGAAAGGTCTTCCTTATCATAAGGTATACAGCTTGCGTAACTCTAACCTGTATTTGAACACCTGTCCAAAACTATAATGTGAAATTTTAAGTCCCTTTTATGTTTGTTTATCAGTAATACAAACCTCATTTACAGTGTGCACTTTTGCTTACGCATCATTATTTGCTAATGCTGTCACAAGACTGACAGTGCCTATGAAAGGTATTATTTGTGTTTACAGCAAGAGCTTAGAATAAATCACTATATAAAACAAATAACACCTTCCCAGGATCCATTTCCCAGATCTCCAGGGTGTTTCTGCAACTTCCTTATTTCCCTCATTAAATACCAGAGTAGCCTATGAAGTAAGTTGCATCAAACAGCTCTGACTTTGTTGCAGGAATATGCCATGTAAGAGACTTTATTTAAACATATTTCTCTTTGCAAGTAGAAATCTACATTCTAGCTCTGGTAACTTAAAGACCTGCAGATATCAGCTGAATAATTGCCTTATGTTCTGTATATGCAAGCAAAAGGATTTAAACATGCTTATATAGCACCTGTACATCAAGCTTTCAAAGACACTGCAGTGGTGCAGTACAGTCTGGGAGATGAAGAGGGAAAAAATACGTATTCATTAAGGATGCAATATAATTTTTAATTCAGGTATTTAACATCTGTGTCACAAACCACATAATTGTTACATTATTTCATCCAAGTAGAGAAAATTTACAACTTGCTATGAAAAATCTATTGAAATTTGATACCTTTTAAAAACCTTAAATGAACCTTCTTGCATTTCAAGTTGCAACTGTGTGTAACAGTATGTTAGACACAGATGGAAATTGAAAATGATTCTGTGAAACCCACTGTGCCCATATGGCCTCAAACTTTCTACACGAAGAACTTTAGACTAAAAACTTCTGGGACAAGTAAGAGCCTTGAGTGCTTTTTCTTCAGGTTCAGATAAAAAAGATTATGTTTTTCATTTTTCAAACTCCAAACAGAAAGCTTTATTATTCAACTAATTTTAAAGCTCTATAAACTAAATAATGAAAAATTATATAAAAGATGATACTTATGTAGCAAAAGAAAAAAATATTTCCCAATATTTTTTGAGAAAAATTCTCACTATGGAAAAAGAACAGAATTATAAAGCATGCTCCCATCAGGCAATCCCGTGAGTAGTACTCCTAAATCTAATTCTGTTCCATATATTCTTTATCCAATAGGATAAAGCACCAGAAGGAACACTGAACCAAAGGAAAAAGCAAAGAAAACTGACTTAAACTGACTGCTTTAAGAGTCTTGGCAGTGCAGAGTTTTCTAATCAATCAATCAGAACTAAACATTTAAGCACTGTTGTATCACTTTGGGGAAAAGATGGATAAGCTGAGAAAGTTGGGGCTGTTCAGCCTGGAGAGGAGACTTCATAGCAGCCTTCCAGTATCTGAAGGGGGCCTACAGGGATGCTGGGGAGGGACTCTTCATTAGGGACTGTAATGATAGGACAACGAGTAACGGGTTCAAACTTAAACAGGGGAAGTTTAGATTGGACATAAGGAAGAAATTCTTTAGTGTAAGGGTGGTGAGGCACTGGAATGGGTTGCCCAGGGAAGATGGGAATGCTCCATTGCTGGTGGTGTCCAAGGTCAGGTTGGAGAGAGGCTTGGATGGCATGGTTTAGTGTGATGTGTCCCCACCCATGGCAGGGGGGTTGGAACTAGATGATCTTAAGATCCTTTCCAACCCTAACTATTCTATGATTCTATGATTCTATATATGTTGACACTTACCTGCCAGTCTAGTAGCTTTGGGAAGACTAAGATGAAGAAAGTTATAATTATGTTTTCTGGGGAAAACTGACTGTTGTAATAATGACAGGATTAACAATCACTCATCAGAATGTTGATTTATTGGCTCTCAAAGTTGTTGCTCTCGATCTCACAGGTTCAGCATGTTGTACCTTACTTAAAGATGGTATTTGCTGTCTTAGTGTTTTTCAGATGGGGTCTTGGCCTAAGGTTCTGGTTTCATTGTGCTTTACGGTAATGACTTGTAATACGGGTGGGCTCTGGCAGCAGGGCAAGATGGATGTGGCCTTGGACTTGTACCTGGCTGTTCCGTTGCTCTTCATCGTCCTGGCCTTTGTCCTCACTTCTGTCTTCGTGAGGCTGTGGGGAGCTGAGGGGGAGTGGCCCCAGGAGCCGTGGGTGGCCAAACTGGCCCAGAAGAGCAGCCCAGGGACCAGGAGGCCAGGAAGGAGGTGGCAGCCGAGCACCGGAAAGAGGCAGCGGAGGAGCCGAGCCCCGCTGCTGAGCTCGGCCCTGTGGCAGCCAAGAGCATCCCCTGGCAGCTGCCTGCCAAACCCCGCGAGCCCGAGTCCCAGGAGGATGCAAGAGATCATGCAGCACTTCCCAGCAAGGAAGATCTGGACTCAGAGAAAGAGCAGCTGGTGGTGAGAGAGCCGACAAGCACAGCAGCTACACCAGCCCCAGTGACAAGTACAGAAGCCTCACTTGAGAGTTCTGGAGGGTTTGACTGGCCTTTGGGTACCCCTGAGACCTGCCTGCTGATTGCGATGGGGATCACCATGTTGGCACACATACAAGAGTGTGTTTTACCCACGACCATTCTGTCTGATCCCCAGAGTTAAGCAGAGTCGGGTTTCGGTCATGTCTGGGGGTAGACGACAACGTAGGAGGTCCAAGAGATTTTCCCCGAGGCTGGACAGTCATGAGTGGCAGGGTGTGTAGGACAGTATGGGTGAGTATCTAGTCCACTGGGCCCCTCCAGTGCTTTGGAAGTGTCGGAGTTGGAAGACAGCTTTATGGAGTCCCCAACGACAAGCTGCAGAAACTGCTGAAGGGGAGAGTCAATTATCTACAGCCTGGTGTGCCCATGGCACTTTAGGCCACCAGGGCAGAGGTGCAACAAATAGATGGACTCATGATCGAGATGTGGACTTAGCAATGGACACTATTGCCAAGGTTATTCACGAGTGTGAACACTGCACACAGCCTCCCCTGCTCTGAAAGGCAAAGATGGAGCCTGACATCATGGACTGGATAGACTCAGCAGTTTTATAGGGATTGGTCTATGTATTAAGGAATGATTCTGTGTGTGTGTGTGTGTGTGTGTATGTATATATATGTATATATATAAGATTGATGGTATATTGAAAATGTGGGATCTGAGCATGATGTGAATGGTATGGAATAAGGGGTGGATACTGTCCTGGCTTCAGCAGTAGAAGACATTTTTCTCCTTCTTAGTAGCTGGTGCAGTGCTGTGTTTTTGACTTTCAGCCTGGGAACCGCGCTGATAACACCGTTGTTTTTAGTTACTGCTTAGTAATGTATAGTCTGACCAAGGACTTTCTGAGTCTCATGCTCTGCCAAGGAGGAGGGAAGCCAGGAGGAAGCAGAGACAGGACACCTGACCCAAACTAGACAAAGAGGTATTCCATACCACAGCACGTCATGCCTAGGATGTAAAAACTGGGGGCAGTTACCTGGAAGGGTTAGATCACTGCTGGGTGGGGCTGGGTATCGGTCAGCAGGTGGTGAGTGGCTGTATTCTCTTCCCTTGTTTCCCTTGTCATTATTATTATTGGTGGTACCAGCAGTGGTTTGTATTATATCTTAGTTACTGGACTGTTCTTATTGCAACCTGTGGGAGTTACATTCTTTTGATTCTCTTCCCCATCCCCCCAAGAGCGGGGTGGGAGGGGGAGAAAGGGAAAGAAGTGAGCGAGAGAACTGTGTGGCTGATTTACGGCTGGGCTTAAACCACGACATATGTCTACTTGTATTAGCAAAGAAATAACATTTATATTCCATGGAGAAAGAAACATGCTACAGAGGCATCAGTTTTTGAAACAGCATCACAAATATCTAACCTATGCTGTAGCAGTATCCCTATACAATTAGCAGAAGAATTTTGATGAAATGTAGATCTATTTACCAAATTCCACAAGTCACTCACTCGTTCTTGGGCAGTACTAGTTTTAAAAAAAAAAAAAAATCAAAACCAAAAGTCAATCATGGCTTTAGAAATAACAGCTCTCCTCCACATTTTGTTCAATTTACATCTATTTTTTTGCAAAGAACGATGCTGTCTTTCTTTTCCCTTGACTCAAATAAGATACTCATTCCAACACTGCTCCTGGCCATTTAACTCTATGCCTTAAGAACAGCTGTACTGTTTTCAGTGATAGTATGCTTGTGGCATAGACAAAGAGTTCAGTAGATATGATGAAGCTAAAAAGCCAGGTAAAGATGTAAAATAAGGAAAAAATAATGAATCACTGTAAATAATTGCAGTTTCATACCTACTAATTTTCACTTTGAAATATTTCTCCAGAACACACCCAGAAGACAAAAGTGAAGGGGGAGGGAGGGAACTATTGTCATTTCAAAGTCTCCTTAAAAGTAATTTTCATCACTTCAGAAGCAATTAGAACTATTATTTTATGATAGAGAAAATACAAGGGAAACAGAAACTGGAAATAAACCTTCTCAACATTGAAATGCCCACTTTAAAGAAACCTTTAAAGCTGTATTTAAAGTTGCATTTTGGAACCCCTGTTGACTTCTTCTCTGAAAACATTCACATAATAGAGAAAACTCCCCCCCTCTTTTAAAACCAAAACAAACCCAAACAAAACATCTCTTTCTTTCTCCTTTTGTTTAGTCAAACAACTGGCCTTTAAAATTCAGTGACAGAACCTTTCCTGGGGTGCCAGTTTATTGTGAAAATCTGACAAAACTTCAAAAAGGTTTTTATTTTTTGCCTCATTGGAGCTTACACAGCTTTATTTTAAACTTTTTCCATCTGTTTGTCTGGTTCAACTGCGGGTACTAGCATGTTTAGAGCAAGCTGTGTCACTCGTCCAACAGAAGCTTGCAGTCAGCAGGTTCCTGCCTCCTTCTGGCTGGCAACCCAGCCAGAATGTTCCAGGAGGAGGAAGACAGGAGGGAAAGAAGAGACTGGAAAGGAAGAAGAGAAAGTTTCTCATATCTTCCACAAAAGACTGGACTTTAGCCTTCTACAAAATACTAAATATCAGAAGAAAGAATCTTCAGGGATTAATGGAAGGAAGGGAGTCACTCATTTCTTGGAGGAGCTGGAGGAGGCCTGAGTTAATTACCAAGAAAATAATTCTCAGGAATACTTATGATGGATTTTTAGTTGGGATGACAGCTGCCCTGTGATTTTTCTCTGTCCTCCACCAACAGCAAATTCTACTTCTCTTTTCCTCTGCTACCCTCATATCTTGGTTACAAAAGACCTTCATAAGGCAAAGAAGGAAGGAAACTTCAAGGAGTCATACGCGAATTCTTTAAAGGGATTTCCATCACCACTGCTTAAATTTAGCCATATTTCTTAATATTTCATTATTGAAAATAAAAATAAATATTACAGAAACTTGACTTGGAGATAGTTATGTTTTGAATGCTGTAATTTGCATGTATTAAATGCTGCAGGAAGCAACATGAAGAGTGAAGATGAATATTACCTTTTGATTTTCTCCCAGCCATTCCACAGCATATAAGCAGATAAAACAAACAAACAAACACAAAAAACAAATAAAGAAGATACAGAATTTTGTGTCAGCTAAAGAAGAAAATGGTAGCTCTTAGATACTAACTGTTATCTAAAGGCATAATACAACCGTAGTAATGTGAATTTCCACACAACTGCCTGATAGCTCAGTGATAGGTTTCATTTTGTTTAGGATTTTGATGCCACCCTTTCCAGTGTCTGCCTGCACTGTGTTAAACAAAACCAAACCCTAATAGCTGTCATGTGCAATTCATTCTTCCTCTCAGCCTGTCCCTAAGGGGAGAATTGTGTGCACTGGAGTGTTTTCTTTTTGATAGGTTTCTGCTGCTTCTTAAAATGTACATGTTTTTCTCCATTTATATTAGGGCCAAGGGAGTGTGTCTTACACGTGAAGGAAAGTAATGAATGTGAAAAGATTCAGGAAAGGTAAGCAGAGCTGGCCACGCACAGGCCTGTTAGCCTGCACTAACCAACCAGCTTCAGTAAACCTGCTGTCAACCCAGAAATACCCATTAGTGGAACCTATGGGGTTCTTAACTTCCTAATTCATGGAAGTTTTTCTAGAAAGTAGTTGACAGAAATAGTTATATGATCTTTTCAGCTGAGTTGAAAGCACAGTGTGAGAATACAGCAATATTTTTCTTTAAGTAACTTAACAGTACGTGGTACATCTAATGTCTGTTGCAGTTTCAGTTGCATGGCAAGAACATGTTTTTTACATTGGCTATAAGAATAAAGAAAAAATAACATGCTTTTAGGTTTGTTTTTTTTTAACCATTAGTGTATGTTCAGTGAAGAGAAAAAATCTAAGTGAAGACAGTCCAGTGTTTTACCCTTGCCCTGCTCCCTGAAGTATGCATGATTGGTACAGTGAACTTAAGGTATCGTCATTACATTCATTTGTCAGAAGCATGTGACAAGCATGTGGGGAAGTCCAAGTCCACAGGGATTTTCAAAATTCTGAAACATTTTAAGCTGGGATGTTGATATTCCTGGACACAGATTTTTTAAAGCTTATTTTTAGAAGTAAGAATACAATCCTTCCTAGTCAGAGGAAGCTGAAGATCCTTTCTACCTTAAAATTGAATTGTTTGATTACAAAGCTATTAGTTCAAAAGCTTTGGGCACTGACTTCAGCTATTCCCCATGTTCCCCAATTCCCTGTCTGCAAAACAGAAGCACTTTCATTTTTTCCCCCTCTACCTGCACACCCCAAGAACAGCTATTGTGGCAAGTTTTTAAACAAATTCCACACCTGTATGATCTTCCATTTCAAATTAGTATCCACAAGACACATCAGGTTTATTGATATGTGATTGCTTCTAGGTATGCTAATCTTTTCTTCTTTTTGTCTTTCGAACATAGTGCCTCGTCTGATTATGTTTAAAGCACTGATGTTTTATCATACTAGTTGCCAGACTGTAAATGCTCCTTAAAAGGAATGTATGCAGCACTAATTATGTTGAGAACAAGAACAAAGTAAAACAGTTTAAGTAGCAAAAAAGCATTCAGGAAAGCCTTAAATAACAAAGTGTATGTTCAGACCATACATACTAGTTGGTATAAACTATAAATACAGTATATGCTAATATGCTACCATGACTTCCTGTTATTTGCTTAGTCCAGTTTTGGTTTTCATTGCTATTACATTCATGCTTCTTCAAAGACAGGGACATGAAAACAATTCCTGCTAGACTGAAGGGGGCCTATAGGGATGCTGGGGAGAGACTCTTCATTAGGGACTGTAGTGATAGGACAAGGGGTAACGGGTTCAAACTGAAACAGGGGAAGTTTAGATTGGATATGAGGAAGAAATTCTTTAGTGTAAGGGTGGTGAGGCACTGGAATGGGTTGCCCAGGGAAGTTGTGAATGCTCCATTGTTGGTGGTGTCCAAGGCCAGGTTGAACAGAGCCTTGGGTGGCATGGTTTAGTGTGATGTGTCCCCGCCCATGGCAGGGGGGTTGGAACTAGATGATCTTAAGGTCCTTTCCAACCCTAACTATTTTATTGTTCTATGATTCTATGACTGCAGGTAATTCTATGTTAGGAAATCAACTAGATCAACAGAGCCGTGTACATATATTACAAGGTTTCCACCATCTTCCTCAGAAACAGACCTAAGAAAACTGCTGAAAAACTTTTATTTTAAAGAAATCTTATGTTCAAAAACATTTTAACTGAAATACCTTCAAATTTAGGATTGAAATTCTTGCCAAGACAGAAAACAAACAATGGAGACACAACAGGGGGAAAAATAAGCCCTGAATTAATAATGAGGTTATTCATGTGGAACATAAGGTATCCTCTTTCAACATTTTGCTTTCCAAGCTTTTAAACTCCAAGCTACTTCTTATTTTATTCTACTGATTTGGATTCATAAGAAAATATTTCTTTTAGACAATGTGCAGACTTCTCTGTTTCATACTAGTGAAAAATAGGAAGAAAATCCTCTTGAATCCATCAATCATGCTGCTGTTTTTCAGCTAGTCTTACTAAAAGGAAAGGGTCAGTGCCTTGGAATCTGCTTTATTGATAAAGAGCACTTGCTTAAACAGTTCTGCTTCTCTGCTGTGTCACAAAGTACATACCTCATTCTCTTAAACATGGCTTAAATAGCAAGGTATAACTGAGTTCTGGGGCAAGGCATGAATTTCTGTCTCCATCTCTTTGCATGCCATTCCCTATAGTACTTTTCAAAAACCAGAAACAATAAGACTCTTGACAGTTCAAAGCACATTTTTACCTTTAATTGTATTTCACTATCTGAACTATGAATTTAGAACTTCTATGAAAGCACAATTATCTTCCACACACAGTACTTCTGTCTCCTGTAAGGCTAGTATTTACCACATTTGCCCAAGACTCTCAGCATATGATATATTTGAATCTCTCAAAAGATCAGAAGGTCAAATGTATACAGGAGCCTTATTTCCTAAGTTCAAGCCACAGATCTCAACAAGATGAGAAAAGGAAGTGACAAACTTAAGATACCATCCCCGAAATGTTAAGGATGGCCTTTTATGCTTTTCTGCATTTACTGTCCATTACTAAGGTTTGTTAGTCCAGGAAAACACAACTTTTCCTAATCACGGTGAAGCAAAACTTTCCATGAACTCCCTAAAGCACCTCAGAAATGTTAGCATAAGGAGTGTGACATTATGCTTAAAGAACTGCTTTTCCTCCCTCTTGGCCCCAGCTCTACCTAGCTGAATCTGCATCCTGCAATTCTATTCTTTAAATCTATTCTTTTCCTTTGTGAAATGAAGATAATGTTTTTACATTTGGCAGCATTCTCAAAAATTCACATTATCTAACTTTTTAAGTTAATAAAACTCACATTATTTAACTTTTTGGTAAACCAGCTGATTTTTACATACTGTGTTTTTAGTCCTGTAGCCCATAAAATACTTTGCAAAGAAAGCCGCACTCTTTAATTTTCAATATAAAAAAAAAAAAAAACACCTTTCATTTTTATAATCCAAATCAGATACAGGAAAAGCCATATCTGCCAGAGACTGATTATAAGTGAACTGTCACAGTCTCTTGTCTGAGTTTTGCTCTTTGTTAACAACAGTGGTGTCTGTTGTCAACATATTTACTGCAATAATATAATTACTTCTGGGTTTTTAAGTATCGATCACTTCCATTTCCCATAAAGCTATTAAATATTATTGGGGGAAGGAGGGCAGCTGTGGGGAGGCGGAACTTGCCCAAACTAGAAACCACAAATACTCAGTTTTCTGAGACTGTAGTAGTGTCTGGTAGTCAAATATATTGTCATAACATTTGTGTCCATGCATGTTAGTGGTTTATATACAAGTAATATTAAAATTACATTCCACATCTCTGTTATTAGAAGAATTCATCATCTTACTGAAGGGGAAAAAAGGAAAAAGAACAAGAAAGAAAAAATGCTCTGTTTTTCATGACTTTCAACTCATTACCTTATACAATTTATAGTTGATATAGGTGCATCGACTCAGAAGTGCTTTCATAAAATATGAGCTGCACTATTAATGGCATATACAAATTATCAACATACATAATCAATCACAGAATGGTTGAGGCTGGAGGTCATCTGGTCCACCTCCATGCTCAGGCAGGGTCACCTAGAGCTAGTTGCCCAGGACCATGTCCAGACGGCTTCTGAGTATCTCCAAGGATGGAGACTCAACAATCTCCCTGTATGTATTCATACATATTAGTAAGCTTCTCCTGACCCTTCTGTCCACAACAGAACAGTCCCAGCTCTGTTAACCCTTCCTCTTATGATAGATTCTCCAGTACCCCCATCATCCTAGTAGCTCTTAGCTGGACTCCCTGCCATAGAGTCATCTTTCATACTCCGGAGCCCAGGAGCAGATACTAACTACTCCAGGTATTTATGACAGGTAACAGCAGATATTCATTACATTTTTGATAGGACTATATATCTATTTACAGACACGTGATGCGCTGAATGGTTAAAACCGAAGAAACTCAGAAGTCAAAAGTTTCATAGCATGGGTCATGGCTCAAGCCAGTAAGCCCTCTTACTAATACAAAACCATAGTCATGCTAATATGATGCGAGGTGTCCCTGCTGTTGCGTTAAAGGGGAGAAAATAAACCTCCTTGCTCTATTAGAGGGGCCGGGAATGGCTCCAAAGTGCAACTACCAGTTCAACCACTTTCGCTGTATCAAACCTTTACTGATCTGGATTCACCAGTACCGCACCACACTGCCCAGTCCAATCAGCTGCAACTACCAGCCCGACCGCGTTCGCTATATCGAGCCTCTACTGGTCCGGATTCACCAATATTGGCAATTGGCTACCAAAACAGTGCAGTTTATTGAGGCGACAGGTACAGGTTTTTATGGATTACTGGTGATATATACTCTCTGCAAAAGCACGTGCGAATAATAGTTACATGGATACAAGCACTTGATAAAGTTAACACAGCCTGGCTCTAAAATATAAAGATAACAGTAAGAAGTAACTCTATAGAGATTCTAAGTTTTCCCAGGGAAGCACTGGATACAGTGCAAGTCTTACCCACAAGCATCCCTGTCGGGGGGAAAGAAGGTCCAACCCATCGACCGGTCTCAGGAGTCTATTGATGTTGTCTTTCTTGACTCACCCACAATGGTATCTTCCCCAATATATCCCTCTCTCTTGGGTCATTTTATACTATTTTTTTACCTTCAAGGTGGAGCTTGAGTGGCTCTAATCATACATACCTTTATTATCATTGGTGCAAATCTCTCTTGCTTCACTTTTAAAAGTATATGACACCAAAAACTCAGAGCACATGCTCAGAGGGGGGTGGTTTCTTTTGGGGGGGAGGGGGGTCACATTGGAGATGGGAGTGTATTTTAGCATGTAAATGCATTCTAATGACATTATAATGAAGCAGAGTTCACACAGAGGACAGCATTCTGTCAAAAGATGACAGGTCGCTGACTCAGGGTAGCATTTGTGCAGCTTATCAGTTTCTTTTGGCACCTGGTTTCTGTTTCTCGTTGATGTTAGGACAAATTATGGCTGCGAGGTCTTCACCCCACTCTATCATTCGTCTGTGCATGCACAGGAACCATTGTGGAGTGCACATTCCAGGGGTGGCTGCATCCTGCCCCGAGAGGCCCTGAAAGTCTGTTTTTCCCTTATGTGTGGACAATGCTGCATTTCAAATATAAGTTTAATTACTAATTATTCCACATTTCCTAATTATTCCACACCTGCCCATGGCAGGGGGGCTAGAACTCGATGATCTTGGGGTCCTTTCCAACCCAAACCCTTCTATGATTCTATGCCCATGTCTTTTGCGTTTAGTAGTCTTCTGCCCAGCCCTCTGGAGAACAAATGGATCAGATCACATATGCCTACATGAGATCTAAGATATCCATCTGTTTCCAGTTATGCCCATATATGTCTTCTTTCACACAAACATAACAGACTAATATAATATGAAATGATGCTAGAAGAAGTGTCCTCAATACTTGCTACATTTAAGATGAGTCCTTGAATTAATATTTTCATAGCAATTATACACTGATTTCAATGAAAAACTGGAATGGAATAATTTCTATCTGGGATGGTTTGTTTTTTTCCTGCTTTATGCAGTTTAAAGGCAAACTCCTCTCATTTACTTACATTAAAAATGCTCATCAATCTAGAGTAATCACAGTATTTTTCTACTGAATTTCTATATCAATTTTTAGAATAGATATTCTAACAATCTAAGACAAAAACCAAGAAATTCCCATGCAGTCAGTGTTTAGGTCCCAGTAGAATGCATATGGCTTTCGTTACAGTTCATGGAATTTTAGCACACAAAGTATGTGCCCAATATTATCTTCCCAACAGAGAGCTGTACCCAGCAACTCTGCTTACAGATGAGGTTCTACATTCCCCATCATAACTTACAAACTAATTAAAAACAAAACAAGACACAACAAACCAAGAAACAAAACCAACAAAAGTAATTAAAACAAAACAAAAACCAAAACCCAGGGAATCAGTAAAGAGCTTAAATGACCACAAAAAGAATTAGCCATATGCTCTTCCCTTCCTATGTAACACTGGGGAAATCTCTCCAGCAATCTTTTTTGCCTTAGCACTGCACTTTTACCTTTGTTTTATTCTCTGCATGGGAGCATGGCAGCCAAATTTAAGAGAAAAACAAGAATTCTGTCCAAAAGTTCCTATCTTATTCCCACTTTCTCACCTTCCAAATATTAAGGTACATTTAAGAACTAAGGATTGTAACTTGAGGAATGAGATATTCAATCTTGTCATGGAGATTTATCAAAATCTGGACAGTTTCTGGCTCGGATTATGATTAGATATCCAAATAAACACAGATATAATCCATGCAGTATAATTTGTATAAGATTAGACTGGATGTAAAAAGCATTATTTTTATTTATAGCTTTGCCATTTTTTACACACTTCAAGTTGTACAAAAAAAAAAATAATTTTTTTTTTCAGGAGCTATTGATATCTCAATATATAGCCATCCCTGAGTTACAACAGTAAAATATTCTGCCTCATATAATGGTCCATTTGGTCATAGGAACCTTAATTTTTCTTCTATATTTCCTCACATTTTCAATTGTTTTTTATCCTCCATTTCTGTAGAACACAGACTTTTTTAATGCTCCATAGAGTATTCTACAAACAAAGAAAACTGTTTAGAATGTTTATCATTTACTCATTACAACCAAAATTATCAGTGAAAAGAATAAAGATCAATTCAGAAGAAACATTCTAAAATATACTTGCTTTACAAATTTTCCCTAAGCTTTTTAGTGTAAAACTGCAGTTTTAAACTTACACTTCTACTCAGCTTGTGTTTTAAGGGCATTAAGAATTCAAAAGACACACATGAAAATGTGAGCATATATTAGCAACTGATTAAGAAACTGTGTATAAATTCTGTATTATTTTATCCCTGATTTTTCTTTTATTCCAAATTACTATTATTATTAAGTTGGTGAAAGATTGATAGGCCTAAATATAGATCATAATATTAAAAAAAATGTATCAAAAAAAACTTATCTAACTCAGTGCTTGATATCATAAGGAACTAAAAAAAAAAAAACCCTGCAGTCTAATATGAACCCTAACCTCCATTATGCAAACGTATACAAATTGAGCAAAGAAGTAAAGAAAAATCATTCTGCAAATATAGCTCACAAGTTATTACGAAGCAATTAAATTGCTACATAACCTTCAGTAAAAATGGGGCATTAGATAATTAGAAATGCTAATGTTCAGAAAGTTTGGACTTTGCTCATATTTTTAACTGCAAATTGCTGCAGTTAGAAATGAGGAATTCATTTTCATTTTCTTAACAAAGAGTTCAGAATTGAAATATATTTTGAAGCTATCACTTCTGAAAAAGAAAGCTGAATCATAAATTCGGATTTGAGAAATACTATCTTAGATTCATTAATATTAGTTTGTTTTTTAAGGAGGAATCATTCCCTCTAGGGGGAAAAAAAAACAACAACAACAACAAAAAAAGCTCTGCACATTCTTTATTTGAAGAAATCAAATTCCAGATTATTAAGTCATTAACTAAAATTCACTATTGTGAATGCTATACAATTAACACAGTGTTACTGCATGAACAAGAACAAATGAAAATTAATCACTACTGAGTGATTAATCACTACTGAATGAGATGGAGAAAGGTGCGTGCTACAAAATACGCCCAAAATGACAGAGCATGACTACTGCAATAGTGTGATACAGCTAAACTTCTTTACTAAGAGACTTTAGGAGTCTGATTTATAGAATCATAGAACGGTTAGGGCTGGAAAGGGACTTAAAATCATCTAGTTCCAACCCCTTTTAGGAATAAACGGAGGGTAAAACTGCAGATCTAAAGCACCTCCAAGTAGCATACATTACATGGCGTACATCACTAAATAACAAGTCACAGATTATCAGAACTTCTCCAAAAATTAAGAATACTGTTACTTATCAATTAATGTAAAAAGGCATGTTGAAGTTGTTACTTCCAAAGAAATTTCATATTAAACTAATACAGTACCATCCTATCAATGAATTATTGAAAGAACATTAATAAATCCAGTCTGCTACATCTGTTGTTACATAGTTTAAAATGTTGTAAAAGTATATTATTTTAAAAAATGTACCCACCACAATTTTTTCTTTCCTTTAAATAGGATATTATGTCACCTTCTAATTATTATCTGGTACTATTTCAAGGAAAAATAAAATAATATGAATCCTTATTAAACTGCAAGTAAAAACGTATTATTTTGCGGGGAAACTGATTTGAAAAAGATTTTTGAGATGTTACTTTGGTGGGGAGGAGTTCAGCATAATGAAGGAAAGAGAAATAGGAAAAACAATCAGGTTGAGTCAGTCTGAATTATTCTATTTCACTCAAAATGCAGAGTTTTTACTTAACCATTTAAAAGAGAGATTCAGAAATAGTAAATGAAAGTTAATATGGTCAAAAGTAATCTAAATATTTTCAAAGCCAATAAAGGCTTTTTAGATAAACATCTTCATATCAGCAAAAAAGGAGCTTTTGAAAATAACTGAAAGTGATTAGAAAATAGTTTTGAGTTCTTTCCTGTAGGTCACTACTTCTGCATATGTATAAACTTTGTTAATGAATGATCATAGTACCCAAGTTCCATTTTGGAACCTGGACTGGCTGTTATTAGCTACATACTTTCTTGACTGAAGTGAAATTCTGCTATCTGCAAGATTTATTTTGTGACAGAAAAGGGTGGTTCCAAAAAACATAAACATATTACAGTATTGTAGAGCAGATTAATAAAAAAATAAAGTGCCATTCTAATAAAACAAGTCCCGAGGTTTCCAAACACCTAGAAGAAAACTATGCTATTAACAAAGGAACCTCATAAAATGTTTTAAAATCTTGATTTTAGTGAATCATAGAATCATAGAATAGGTAGGGCTGGAAAAGACCTTAAGATCATCTAGTTCCAACCCCCTGCCATGGGCAGGGACACCTCCCACTAAACCATGCCACACAAGGCTCTGTCCAACCCGGCTTTGAGCACCGCCAGCGATGGAGCATTCACAACTTCTCTGGGCAACCCATTCCAGTGAAGTAGAGCATCATCAGAAAAGCTAGTACTGTGCCACAGTCTGCACTTATTTATGAACTTGGATTTACCTTCTCCCTCCTGCCCCTTAGAAAAGTCAAGTTTATCTACCCAAGAGAAAAGATTCACATCAAAGGATTGTCTTTTCACTCACCAGGTCTAAGATGCTTTTTATTGTTCGAAGGAATTATTGAAGAGACCCAATACAGAACTGTAAGCAGATATATAGTTTCTGGTTCATTGATTGGCCCACTCTGCTCCTTCTAGTGAATTAAAGCAACATAAGTCCTTTTTAAATCTGTTCTGCTCTGAGAGAAGTTGCAGTTGTGCTTTCGTTAAGCCACTCTTCATAATACTATGGTGTCAATGAGTTTCTACCCACCCTGAAACTCTGCTATACTATACTGTAAAACAGTTTGTCTCCATTGTTCCTGAAAAACCTGAAATGTACAGTATTCTTGGAGGTAAACTTTAGCAGAGAAGGAGTCTTGCAAATTTATCAGTATTCCTAATGAGTGATCTAGACTATCTCAAACTCTGATTAACTCTTGGAAATGATCACTTATACAATTGGATTTCACTAGTGCTAGCTCTTTTGAACTCAGTAATATTTGTTCCTGCAGTTCATATATGTCTCACTGCTGATTTTTTTTTGGTTCCTATTAAGATATTTATGCTGAGAGATAAAGACTCAATCAATCTGAGGCTGTCTTTTAGCGTGTAACCTCAGGAATCCTTAAAGAAATGCTAATTAAAAGGATTGATATTTATGTACGGAGCTGCCTCACATATACAGTTGCAGCGAGCTGAGAGGCCAGCTTGAATGTCTGGTAATAATTTAAATTTATATGTCATACATATATATTGATTGTTTCATTAAATGAGCATGTTTCTGCTTCTTAATTATTTGTTATCCAGAGTGGTTTGAATTTAATGCAAACTTGAAATAACTGTGTAAAACTTTTTTCCCTTATTCTCTCCCCCATTGCATTTGCAGGGCAAGAAAGCCTGCTGAATTAAACCATGACATACTGTTACACTGTCATGGTTTAAGCCCCTCAATAACTCACGCAGTTGCTCTCTCATTCACTCCGCCCTCTTTCTTCCCCCAGTCCCAGGAGCATGGGGAGGAGAATCAAAAGAATGCAACTCCCACAGGTTGAGATAAGAACAGTTTAGCAACTAAAGTGTAACACAAATTACTGCTACAACCAGTAATAATACAAGAGAAATACAAGGAAAGAGAATACAGCTGCTAACTGCCCGATATCAAGCCTGACCACGCAGTGCACCTCCTCGCAGTGCACCCTCCACACACTTCCAGGTCTCTGCTCTCCGTTTTTACATCCTGGATATGATGTACTGTGGTATGGAATAACCTCTTTGGTCAGTTTGGGTCAGGTGTCCTCCCTCCACTTCCTCCCAGCTTCCCCTCCTCCCTGGCAAAGCATGAGACTCAGAAAGTCCTTGGTCAGACTAAAGCATTACCAAACAGTAACTGAAAACTCTGGTGTTATCAGCGCATTTCCCAGGCCCAAAATCAAAAACACAGTGCTGCACCAGCTCCCAAGAAGGAAAAAAATGACTGCTGCTGCTGAACCCATGACATTCACTATTTGTAACACTTGGGCCATGCACTACATTTTATCCTACTCTTCATAAATAGTAACAACTTGTTGTGTTAGAATCATTAACTCATTACTTATGAAAAAGATGGAATGCATCTCATTTACAAACTGGGACAGTGATACACAATGAATTACCAGTATTTCCCCTGCGAATGATTTATTTTATCCAGTTTTAAAAAAGAAATACAATTTGCAAATAGGGCTATTGATTTAAAATATAAGGCAAGCTATTTATAGATGTCAATATTTTTAAATATGTATCCAGAGTAGAACAAGGGATGCTGAATGGCTGTTAATACAGAGGAAATCTTTTACGGTCAGTGTGAATATTCTTCTCTCTAGCTCCATTAGCATAGTTTGTTTGTTAGAAAGGGAAATCCAATGATGAAAAGCAGTAAACTGTATTAAAATTTAAAATATAAATTAAAGCAAGTTTTCAGGCAGAATCTGAAATATGTGAAATAACTGTGTAACCACGAAGTCTGATAGCCTGTGCTGTAGATTCTAAAGTCCATTCAGGAGAACTGTGTTATTTTGCATAAAGTTTTGAGAGATCAGGGATTGAAACTCAAATTTTCAAATCAAAGATTTATGCTTTATAAGACTTTTTTGCCATGGAAATTTCTGAAAAAAATATGACCATGTGCTTCACTTATAAAGGAAGCTGAACTGTTTATGGCTCCCAATGTCATGATCAGATTGACTCTGTAACTGATGCAAGTGTTAATACATACATCATCATCTGAGCAGGGCTAGAGTTGGATGAGTCCTGACAGCAACCCTGATGTACCAAGGAGTAAAACGGAAGGGATCGTAAGACTTAGATTTCATTTACTTTCAGTTCCTTTAATAGCACCTTTAAAGTTATACATTTCCTGCTTGACAAAATCCATGCCAGACATCTGAGTAGAGTAAATCATTGGAAGTCTGCATTAGCTAGGAAATGGAGAGGACCATTAATGCTGGTTGTAGGGGGTTTTTGTTTGAAATAAAGGCACAGAATCCTCATCTGTTTTTTTGAAGACTCTAGTCTTTCATACATGCAAAATTGTCTTTTACTTTAATGTTAACACTCTGATGTAAATTAAGTACTCTGATACAGTGATTTTGCTCTGACTGACAACATCTGTGAAAAATAAGACGAATTTCCAAGCGTGACTGCAGAAAATAGTACTTTGCAGAATTTACCCGTTTGTGTTTCTTAGTGATAGAATGCTACAACTTCATAATTTTCTTGCCTATATATCAAATCTAGGTTAAAATAGTTATTTTAAGATTTTTGTTTCAATTATCAAGTAGAACTAGACATTTTCAACTGGAAGCTTCACTGTTCTGCTGGAATAGTGCTCTGTTAATTTAAAAATCACAATGAATTTGTAAGCCCAGTCGGTCAGAGTTCCCAAGGATCCCAGATAAGTAGAAAGCTAAATGGCAGGAATATCAAGAATAAGGTACTTTGTTAGCTTAAAATACTATGTAATTTTCAATTAACTGCAAGCTTATCATAACTACAGAATCCACTACAGGTATTGAGATAGGAAGCTTGTGGGCAGATTTTGCAAGTGTATGTAGAAGCATAAATGTGGTTTTTAATGACTGGTTTGTTACAACATTCACTCAAGATAAAATAAATCCAAATAATTACTTTAAGTATAAACTGTAGAATTAATGGATGCATTTTAGCTTTAAAATTTGTATTCACTAGTAATACTTTTTGTAAATACAAAAGATCAAAGAAAAACTTGCTATAGATTACGTAGGATGATAGCTTCCACTGAGAATTGAAGATAACATAATCCTTTTATTTAACTCCTTATCTCATAGAGATCTTTCAAGTAAAAAAAATTTCTAAGTGTTTAAACCAAAATGTAAGCCTGGATCTCCTGCCAACAGATTTTTTTATTACAGAGATATTTTACTAGGATAGGAATATGACTACAGACCATGATTTGTTTCCTTCTTTGTACCGTATGCAACTTTCATTTTCTTGGACAATTTCTCATTCAATGACAAACATACTGCAAATGTCACATAATTCTTCACTCTTGCATTTAAGTATATTGTATCCTTATTCCTTCCACCAGGAAAATTCAAATACTCAGTAGCCAATAGTAATTAAAAATGGTTTAAGGAAGTGTTTACTCCAACACTAAAAAAATCCCCTCCCCTTCCCTCCGCTCCCCTGATTTACAGGGAACAGACAGAGCAGTTGTTGTGTTCACGAGCAGGAGGTCAGGAAAGAGCAGAGAGAAAAAAGGACAATGACAGAAGGGAGCAAGTCTGCATCATCTGTCAGAGGAGTCAGTTTTCATCCTCTATCTGATGTTCACCAGGACCACTGCCCAGGACGTCACAGAAGCAGCCTGAGAGACTGGTGCAGGTTGAAAGAATTTGTGAGCCACCAGTTCCCCACCACATCTTAAAATACTTTGGAATTTTCTAGGAGACAGAAAGAGTAATCATATTTTGGGAGTAGTTTGTGGAAATAAGAGAAAATCCTCACATTTAGGGCAGCCTGCATTTTACGTATGCTAATTCTTTTATTCTGCAGCAGACTGATTTGATTGTGAACCCAAAGATAAGCATATAATTGATGCCACTGAACAGAAAAGTTTCTCTGAAGAAACACAGTTTTAGACTTTGTGTATAGAGACATAAGAGAAGCAAAAGAAGTTTCTCATTTTCATCAGTCATCAAAAAGTAAATAAAAATAATTGTGAAATTGTTGATTTGCAACGAATTTGCAGAGGCACAGAATCTGAAGTGCCATTTGGCTGTCACACACAAATTTTAGCAAGGGCTTCTGAAACAAAGATGTGTTTTATTGCCCAATACAAAGTACAGGTGCAGAAATAATGAACAGAAAGTTTTGGGAGCATTAGAGAAGTTTGTTTGCTGTTATATTTTTAACCGTTGTGGAGGAGACATATCCTTTCAAATACCTGTTTACATACTTCACGAAAGTTATTCAAATCAATGTGATGTATCAAATTCCATATCCCTCTTCAGACTGTGCAAAAGGGACACACCTGCATCTTGCTACCCAGTGGTGGCTGATATATGCTGACAAACAATAGCTATACCTAAACCAAATCAGAAGTCACTTTAAGGCATGCACTTTGCCATTTTGACATTTATTACTTCTTTACATAGTTTATGGTTTATAAAGCCTATTCACACAATAGTATCCCTTTAGTTTAAACAAACTAATCACCTAAAGTTTTGGGAAGTTCAAGTACAGCCAATTAGTACCACTGACACTGGAGGAAGCATTACTTTTTGCCAAGAAAATTGTCCTACTTTTCTTTTTAAGTCTCATGTGCTTTCACACTTTCAAATATTCTAAATTTATGATTCTATATCAGTTTTTCACTGCTAAAGGAATACATAAAAACAGACTTCAAAGACATCTTTGTTCTGCACATGCATATCAAAGAAAACATCTATTTTATTTTGCTGCATCAAAGGCTATTAAGTACTATTTTAACATTTGGGAAATAACGCAATTTGACATTCAATGAACTTGATGTTCATCAATGTGCCTTCATTAAATTCCTTTGCTGAATTTTAACTTTTGAAGTCACATTAAAAGTTCAGAAATTATATATGCAAAGATACATATATACATGCATGCACACAAACATGTATATATATCTAAACATGTTTGCCTAACAGACCATTTTATTCGAAAGATTTAAAAGTATGTAATTATGATTGTGATTTTTTTAAGAATTCTGTAACAGATTATAATTCTATTAATTATAGGTTTGCAGTTCTTTTAATTTACACAAGCACCTCATAGCTGCTATGGCATTCTGATTCCTTTCTCCCCTGACTCATTTATAGAAATCTTAAACTTCTGTGAAAAGTTCTGACACTGAAGTATTTTAAACTCTTGTTGAGGTTAATCAAAGTCACTTAAAAGCAACCCCTAAAAGCTCCTCCACTACACAGCAAATGAATCTTTCTTCACAAACACATTTTAGAATAATGACATGGATTTAGAATCTCAAGTAAAGTGTGACCCTGATGCTCATTAGTGGAGAGATAATTTACACTTGTGAAGCTTCCTGTGGTGTTCAGGACAGAAAGCGTTATGTTTCAAAAATAAACTTTTCTGCTCAACTGATCTCTTCCCACAGTAGTACCATGTAGCATTAAGAATTCTCATTTCTTTAGTGTTACTTTCTCTGGACAATGGAATGACTAGTTACTTTTTTTTTGCTCACTTGGCTTATACATGGTCTGTGATGACATAGGACATACAGTTTGACGTTTCCAGTTGGATACTCAAAGCATGGCTAGAACTGATGATATGGACAAAAAAAGATTAATAAAACGGGAACTTATGACTCATCGAGTCATTCTATTTTTTTCAAACAAAGCACAGTGTTAAGCACAGATAATCAACGGCATTATAAGCATCCTTGATTTTTTTTTTTTTACAGATAATCAGAAACTTTCATGCATAAGAACAACAGGGAATTTGGTGTATTTTAAGGAAAGACCAAATGAAAATAAAAGTAAGAAAGCAGAAGCTGGAAAATGCAGAAGCTAAGATTATCCAGCCAATTAAAACCAACAGAAAACAAAGAAATTTGCAAAACCAATGCGAAATCAAAGTCAATCCAATTTATCTCAGATAAGACAGAAACATTTACTTCATAATTATTTTCTGAAGTGAAAGGTTAGAAAAAAAATACTGTTGAAACAGAAAATTTCTCTTTCAGCTACTGTTTATTTAGTTGCATTATTTATATTGCCATTCCTAAATCTTCCCTTTCCCATCCAGCATACAGGTTTCATAAAAATCTTTCAGTGATTTAGATTGGAAGGTGATCTGGAAGTCAACTGTGCCAATCCCCTGGTTAAAGCCAGTCTTACAGCAGATCAGGCTGCTCACAGCCATGGGCAGTCAAGCCTCGACCATCACGCAACCTCCAAGGCTCCAACCCTCAGCCATCTTGGTGGCCGCTTCCGGGCTCAGTCCAGAACATAAATATTCTTGCACAGGGAAGTCCCATAACCAGATGCAGTACACCACATATAGTCTTACCAGTGCCAAATAGAGGTCAGGATCAGTACCCTGGCCCTGCCAACTGCACAGCTAACACAGCCCAGAATTCAGCTTGTCACCTTTGGTGCAAGGGCACACTGCCAGCCCACGTACTGCTTGTTGTCCAGCCAGACAGCCAGGACATACTTTGCAGAGGTACCTACCATACAGTGAGATTCTATTGTTGTGTAAGTTGATTCCATCCCAAGTACAGGACTTGGCACTTGCTTTTGCTGATCTCCATGAGGTTCCACTCAGCCCATTTCTCCAATCTGTCCATATTCCTCTAAAGAGCAGCCTTGCTATACACTTCAGTGATTGTTCCAGTCAAGATGATGTTGTTTACAGACATTCTATTAGTGAATCCCATCCTGTCATCATGAATTTGTCCATGCTTGCTCCCAATCACTTTCTTGTTGTTCTTGTGTTTAGAAACAGCTTCTAAAAGGACTTGCTCCATACACCTCACAAGGACTGAGGTGAGGGTGGCTGGCCTGAGGCCACTTGGATCCTTGTTCTCTATGTCTGTATTTTTTTTTTCCATTAGGAAAAATTTTTTTCCCATTAGGAAGCTACCTGATTGCCATGACCTTTAAAGATGACAGTGAGCAGCCTCACAATGACATCATTTAAGAACCTTCAGTACCCTATGATGATTCCATCTAGTCTCACAAATTGGCATACCTCCAAGGTACTAAGATCTTTCTTTCCATACTGTGAATACTGCTTCACGCCCATAGACTGCTTGGAGGCTCAGGAAACCAAGGGGCCAGAGAACAAGCATTACCAGTGAAAACTGAGGCAAAAGAAGTACTGAGCACCTTAGCCTTTCCCTTGATCCTTGTCACTAGGTCCCCTGCTCCACTGGGCAACAAGCCCACCCCATCCCTAGCCTTCCTTCTTCCGACGACAGAGAAACTTTTTGTGCTGCCTTTCACTTCCTTTGCTAGTCAGCTCCAGCTGAGCTTTCCCCTTCCTTACTCTCTTTCTACATGAGTGAGCAACACCTTTGAATCCCTTCCATGTAGCCTGTCCCTGCTTCCACTATCTCTATATTTGCTTTTCATGTCTGAGCTCAGTCAGGAGCTCTGTGTTCATCCATGCTCACCTTCTGCCATGCCTGCTTGACAGGTAGGGACAATTCTTATGCCCTGAGGAGGTGTGCTTAAAGATTAGCCAGCTCTCCTGGGCCTCTCTGCTCTGCAAGGCAGTTTCCCATGGGATCATCCCAACTGGCTCCCAGAGCAGGCTGAAATATGCTTTTCTGAAGACCAGAGTTATAATACTGGTATTGTCTTACTCACTCGTCTCAGGACCTTAAATTCCATAGCCTCTGCCACACAAACTATATACTAATTTGCTTGCTGACACTATCCAGTGTGCTAAGGAGCAAAGAAACAACTACTGGCAATTGCACACAAGTGCATGCTGCTTTAGGGTGAGGCATGCTCCACCAGATCTCATGATGGAACAAGGACACCAGAACATCCCCTAACAAAAGTCACTCACCTTGTGACCACTGTCACCACCTCATGCTCCTGCCACCCACTCTACCTTTTCAGCAGATGGAAGTTGCACACAGGCAGCTGCACAAGCACGCAGAAAAGCATTGTTTGGTACCTGTCACAGGAATAAATGCTCAACCCTTGTGTCTTTAATCAAACCAGGATTGAAGCAATTTATTACAGATTTAGTAACAAGCAATCAGTTAATGACACATTCAGGAATGGGGAGAGATGGAAATGTGCAACCATCCATAACTACTAAATTAGATAAAATCCCTCCAAGATTTAAAATACAATAATCCTTAAAAACAAAAACAACCCAGAAATTTTCCCCTGTAAGTTCTCATACTTCCTTTTCCTTTAGAATTTCCCTGAAGTGTCAGAGTTAAGTGCAAAACAAGAGGTATGAGTAAAGTGCCAGTAGTTCAACTTGGCACATAACATAATATCAAGGCTCTGAGCATGCTCTAACTGCTTTTTAGTCCCACTGCTTTGGATTATGTGACCTGTGAAGGTCCTTTCCAGCCTACATGACTGTAATTTTAATACATATATTTAGATAGGATAGAAATATATGGTTTACAGCAACAATTACATAGCAATTTGACTAATTCTTGTTATTGGCAGATTTAATAAAAAAAAATTTAAAGGGATTAGCAGCCCTTTGTACTGTCAATTGTATTATTATAAAATTTATTTTCATAGCATTTATACTCTTCATATACCTAGTTTACAGTTATTATATGCAATCACATTAACAAAGCCTGTCACTAGCAAATGCAGCTGAATGAAAGTCAAGGTCCAAAGGTTGTATCTGTATTGACTAACTTGTGGAGTAAAGGTGTGATGCAAAATCACTGGGGTAAGAAACCTGTCTGTTTTGTAACTTAACACTGCCAGACCTCAACTGAACAGCACTTCAGAACAGTTCAGGAAAAAAAAAAAAAACACCTGTGTGTTACCTTTACTTAGATAAGAATTCACAGGAAAAGAGAACACATACATAGAAGATTTAAAAGTGATATATTTCTTTGAATCCATTTGTCCTCTCACAGCGCTACACACTGCTTCACACCTCTGAAGAGACTGTCAGATCTGGTCAGCAATGTGTGTGGGATTAAGTTAACCCCTGCCTGCAATGTGCAATAAATTCAAGTATTATTGCAACAGGAAGACTGCCTCATGAGTGGCTAACAAGCTGCTTTGAAGACAAACCACTTGAATTCCATATGTTCCTGAACATGTACCATGCTTCAAAACAGCAGCTTCACCTAGGCCTAAACCACCTGATATCCCTCCAGTGAAGCCTTTCAAGTTGCTGTGCACAGTATAGTACCTAATCTTAAGTAACAGAAATACAGATGAATCAGAGGTTAGAAAAAATAAAAAAATAAAAATAAATCACTTTTTTATATCACAAGGGTAATATTCTATGCAAATCCTACATAACTAATTGCTTTCATAAGCTGATTTTATATGCATCATAATTTTTATTATTATCTGTAAATCAAATTCGTTCAAAGAAAAGACTATAACCAGGAAAGATGAAATAAAGTACCTGGAAGCTGAGAGAAACAACTGTGGTGAAAATATCTTTTCATATTACAGCTATATATCTATTTATAAATATTTCACCAGTAATTATTTTTTTTAAATAATCACATTACCAAACAGTAAGAATAGGTAAGAAGAAGAAAGTGGTTGCTTAGAGAGTAGTTAAATAGGTTGTGGTCTTCTAAGTCTGTTTAGGCTGATGCAGACCTAAGATCCCTAGAATGATTGGAATAAAGTAGGTGCATTTAGCAGTTTTCTTGGAGAAATTCTAAAGGACATTAAAATTTCAGAAAATAAAAGTGGCATCAGACTTCTAATCTTTGTAAGGTAAAAGCCAAGCGTTTATATTTACAGACCTCCTGCCTGAAATAAATTCCTAAAAAAAAAATAAATTGTAATTCTAGAACAAACTGCCTTAAGTACAGGGAGAAACAGAAAGATATAAGAAGTCAGCAAGGATTTAATCATGAACACACAGTGGCAACCAATCTAATCCTCTCTCTAACACTACAGGGGAATCTAAGACCAGAGGAAAAGCAGCAGATGTCATAACTTGACTTTCCTAATTCTTTTGATGTGATATTCTGATAAACAAGCTAGAAAAGACTGGTGTAGATGACAGGTGTAAAGCAGCTGACAACTGTAGCTGGAAAGCAGTTATTAGTAGTTTCCTGTCAAAAAGGAGGGCTATATCAAGAGTGGCTCTGCAAAGCAAGGATCTATTAATCTATTCTTACAATTACTTTTCTGCATGGCAGAATAAAGGGAATACTTATGAAAGTGTCACATGAAGTGAAACTGTGGGAAGAGCTAGAAGAGATGACTAGAATGGAGGGTCCAAAACAGACCATCCAGAGGAGGAGTATGCAAGGAAGAAGCAGGGCAGAACTCAGTACATGCAACACTCCATACGCAAGAAAAAGAAATAAACTGTAAGTGGTACAGTGCGGAATAACCAGGCAGGTAGCAGCAGTTCAGACACAACCTAGGAATTTACTACATACAAACTGAACAGCAGCTGAAATGTCATCTTACACACGAGAGAAATCTCATGCTATGTTTACAACATAAAAAGTCATTTTTTTTTATGCCACATCAGTAAGCCTCATTTAGAGTGCTGCGTTTAGTTTCAGGCATCAGTTGGAGGTAGTCAGGAGAGAGAAGCATGAATGATCAGAGGCTTATAAGACATCATTGTTGAAGAAAGATTGAGTGAATGATGCATGCTAAGCTTAGGGAGAAGAATGAGGAAAGAACACGATGAACTTTGAAGAGTAAGTAGTTAAACTGCTTCCAAGCTCATGAAGAGTGTAACAGGTTTAACTCCAGTAAGAACAGAAACATAGAAATACATATCCTAGAGAAGCTAGGACTTTCCAAAGCTATATAGATCACCATTAAAAATGAATTAATTCCTTGCCAGTGACTTGAAACATTCAGTTTATACTGATTGTTTTAATTCTGTAGAAAAAACTTGTGGAACTAATGGTAATGCTAATTTTTGCATTTCAATACTCTGAAATGACAATAGCATGATAATGACAAGCCTCATTACTTTGTGCATTTTATACAAGCCATAGAACATGTACAAAACAGATTTCTGAAACAAGCCAGCCAGAAAGTAAGTTACTCCCTATGCAAAATATTGTTTGGTCCACTTATGTCTGATTTAGTCTGTGTTTGAAGTAGTTGTGTTAAATGCAGGGAGAGATAACTCGGTATAGTTAAAAATGTAAATCCATGTTTAGCTCAACAGAAACTAATGAAGGATAACCAGATATATTTCAGATACAAATTCTATCAATTGCTTTTTTTCTAATGATTATGGAAGTATCTGAATATGGAGCCATACATGTACTCATTCTGACTGAAGTAAAAATTCCTTTGTTAGTACCAGGAGCAGTTTCCAAATACTGTCTTCTAAGAGTAATGTAGGCGCGCCCAGACAGAAAAAAAATACAAAGTATCTAAACTGAGTTAAAAAAAAAAAAAAAGTTTGTCTGAGAGACCTGAATTCTTGTTCAGTTCATTTCACTTAACAGTAAATTTGTGACTACGTGCTTTTACAAATACTTTCACGTAGCCTTGAAAATTATGAGGGGAGAATAAAGCAATGATTAAAGATATCTGGGCACAACACTTTATATAGGCAATTACTGGCTTATGCTTTTAATATGTGAAATTAAATAGTAACATAACTAAGCAGATACCACCTCTGCCTACATTAAGGACTCACAAAACTTGACATTTTCATATATATATACAAAAAATATACATAGTCTTTACTAGATGTTTAACACGCCGTGCTGCTCCTGTATGAGAACAGTTTATCATCTTTTCGATGATAGTACTTGATGAGAAAGGTCATAGATTAAGATGAAGACAGGGAGCTCATTTACCAATTACTCCTGCAAGCAAAACAGACACAGTTTGGGGAGAGCTGATTCAGTTTACTGTCAATACAAATAGATCTGGGGACTTGGGGGTGTTGGTCAATGAGAAAATGAACATGAGCCGGATTCAGTGTGCACTTGCAGCCCAGAAAGCCAACTGTATCCTGGGCTGCATCAAAAGGAGCGTGACCAGCAGGTCGAAGGAGGTGATCCTGCCCCTCAACTCTGCTCTCACTGAGACCTCACTTGGAGTATTGTTCTGATGTCCTCAACATCAAAAGGACATGGAACTGTTGGAACAAGTGCAGAGGAGGGCCACGAGGATGATGAGGGGACTGGAGCACCTCCCGTAAGAAGCTAGGCTGGGAAAGTTGGGGCTGTGCAGCCTGGAGAAGAGACAGCTGCATGGAGACCTCATAGCAGCCTTCCAATATCTGAAGGGGGCCTATAGAGATACTGGGGAGAGACTCTTCATGAGGGACTGTAGCGACAGGACAAGGGGTAATAGGTTCAAACTTAAACAGGGGAAGTTTAGATTGGATATGAGGAAGAAACTCTTTCCTGTAAAGGTGGTGAGGCACTGGAATGGGTTGCCCAGGGAAGTTGTGAATGCTCCATTGCTGGTGGTGTTCAAGGCCAGGATGGACATAGCCTTGGGTGACATGGTTTAGTGGGAGGTGTCCCCCCCCATGGCAGAGGGGGTTGGAACTAGATGATCTTAAGGTCCTTTCCAACCCTAACTATTCTATGATTCTACATATAAAAACCTTTCCTCCTGCCTTGCGCAGGCTCAACTTTCTTCCTTCAACTGCAGGACCCCTGCCCCAAGTAGCACAGGGGATGGATAGTGAGGTTAACAGGCAATCTCTCTCTACCACTCACCTTCCATTTCTTACAGTTTTCCCATGCTCCAGTGTGGGCTCTCTACAGGCTGCCATTGCTCTGGGAATGTCCATCAGCTCTGGCAATGGGTCCTTCCAAGCTGCTGAGCAATATCTGCTCCTTTGCTTAGAGTGCCCCCATTCCTTCTTCTCCAGCCATGTGTCTCATACACAGGAGAAGGCAGTAACACGAGAACACAGGGCTCTTTCTCCTACTTCTTTCTTCATTCCTTACTGTTCTCTGGTGGTTTTGCCCTTTCTTAAATGTCTTTTCACAGAGGCAGCACCAGCTTTGCTGACAGGCTCAGCTCAGCCATGCAGCAGATCCACTGTGGAGGCAGCTGGATCCTTCTGGAACCAGCTATGTGCTGCGCTGCCCCAGCCCCTCCCCAGAGAAGCTGCCCTGCAGCCCCCCTGACAACACCTCCCCAGGTAAACTCAATAAAATGCTGATGGAGATATTAATATGCACAACTGAAGCCATTGTCTTTCCCCTCTCATTTGTGTAGCACTGAGAAATCACTGTCTTTCAGAACTCAGTCTTTTTTTAATGTATTTTGAACACTTTGTTTCAATGTGCAACTGCAGTTATCAGCAAAGAATTGTTGAACTTCCTTGTTTGAATGTTTGAATGTTTGATTCTCATTATCTGAATCTATTTTAATTAGCAGTAAATTGAATTAATTTTCCCCAAGTTAAGTCTGTTTTGTCCGCAATAGAGTTTTTGGTCTAAAACAACTGTACCCACAACACAAAAGACATTTAATAGACACTGTAAAATTCAGAATTTATTCAGACTGAATTCTGAGGCAGATGACTCAACACCAGAATGTCTAATCTGGACAATGCATGTCACAGATGCAGTCATTGGAACACCATAGTGTTCTAAGATTGACCAACTCCTTGGCACCTTTCAAGAACGTGTTTTCCAAAGTAATGACAGACTTTAAAGTCTATGTTTAATTAGCAGTGTTTGTTTTTTTTTCATGTACACTGTACATGCATTTATAAAGTCTGCCTAAAGTGCCTACAGCTTTCCAGGTTTTACATAACCAGATTCCCTCAGCTCATAGCAGAGGCCAAAGTTTTGATGTAAAATAAGGATATGAAAATAACCCGGAATCAGCAGAGTAATTGTATGTGGAGCTCACAGGTCATTGAAATCATGCTACAAAATATCAGGAGATCCTACAACAGATTTTCTGTTGCACCAGAAAGCACAGATATTTTCATTTTGCTGAACCTATGTGCTTATTAAATAATTCACTTGCTACCAATATGCACAATTTAAGCAAATCCACACAACAAAATAACTGTAATGCTATGGATCAGTACAGCAAGGTGTACAAAGACTGGAGTTAAAAACTAATAAGAAACACAGAATACCATTGCAGGGGCTTTGAATCCAGAAACCTAGCTATTATCAGAACAGCACTCCACACAATGAACTCCTAAAAGAGAAAATAAAAAAGCAAGCAAATAGTTTCAATACAAAATAGATCTTGTAAACAAAATTCCATTTAACCCACTGTTACCCTTACAAAGCAGACTCTCACTTTTAGACATACCATCAAATTAGCAAAATCTTCTTTGGTCAAACTCTTGGCTCAACCTGACCATCTCTGATCATGCTACAGGATCTATTATTATTTTTTTTTTTAATCCTTGCAGATTCTTTTCCCTTTACCACAGAAAATTCTCCCAGCTGAGCATATGCAACCGTTTCCAACAATGGAACCATCTCCACATGCAGGGGAAATACCACTTTTTTAGGGCTCTCTCTCTTTCCCACAGTAGCCTGATTTAAGGAAGGCATAACATCAGAAAGGCATTGAGGAAAAGACAGAGAAGATGACTCGAATGTTCAGAAAAGTGTTAATCGCAAAATAAATCTGGAAGAGTGACACAGAGGAGTGCATTAAAAATTTGATGTCTTGCTTATTTATTACCAACAGAAATGTGTTATTTCTTTTATGAACAAGGTATTTTAAAAAAATGCAGCCATAATGATAAGTAGAAGGACAGGACGATTATTATGTCTATGGTGTAAATGAGCCAATTAAGCTGGTATAAGCATCTACTGCGCAGGCTTCGAAGGCTGCCAGCAGTGAAGATTGTTGGAAGAAGTAAACGACCATCAGAGACCACCACCACGTTTTTGTATGCATGCAGGGAACTTTATGAAAAATGATGTAATCCATACGTAGCCTCATGAATATGTATGTATGCCCAGCAGCTATATAAGGACGGCTTGTGTAGCAGTACGGGGACACATGTTAGGAGGAGCTATCCCCCGTGTCTGCCTGGCGCCACAATAAAGAATACCTGCTTGTCAACTTAAAAATTCATTGGCAAGTTTGTTCCTGGAGTTTCCTCCGAATCAATAGATCACACCTTTCGTATGAAGTATCACTCATATTCTGGAGAAAGGTTGATAACTAGAGGAATGTAAATTCAAACAGGAAACTGAACATGTAGACTTTGGAGACAGATAATCACATCTTGTGATTATGGAGATGCCAGTAAGAATTGGGACACTCCACTGAATGTACCACGAAAGAGCTCCCTTTCATTACGTTGGATTCTTTCTATATATAAGACAAACAGATTCACTTCAGAGTACTTGCATTTCAAGGGATAAGGAAGCATATACAAAATTTTCAATCTTATACTTTTTGGTATTTTATTCACTTTTCATTTTACATAATGAACAGTGTGTAGCTCCTATGTCACTTCCTTGACTTGGCTCCTCTGACCCTAACAGAATTGTTCAGCTTAAAACTGTGTATGCATCTTTGAAATGTGAATGTAAGAAGTCATAAGGGGGGTATCATGCCTCCTTCCTGCTCACATTGTATGTCATGGTTTCTTGATAGGAATAACCACTTCTAGGTTGAGTTGCCAGATATCTAATAGCACAAATTAGTGCTTCAGAATGCTGCGATTGAGAGACAGGACATAGCTTGATGCAAGCAACGTGTCTGTTTATTAACAGTCTTCATGCACTTATATATATGTTTCTTTTAACACACTGATTGGATATTTCAAAACGCGCGCTACTGATACAATGGTTTCTGATTGGCTCCTAGCTAATACAAAAGGCCTTCTGGGACTTTTCCACAACCAGTGGGTCTCTGTTGCGCAATCAGGGGATTTCCATCCATGCGGTCTGTAAGTCTCCACCCAGCACTGTCCACTTCCCTGACTCAGACACACCCCTTCTGGTTTCCATAACAACCACCATGGCTCAAGGTTCTGCGGTTTCACATTTCCTTGTTCCTTCTCCCAAGGCCTGTAACCCAGGAGTTCCAGCGCATCCCCCTTTACCATTTGATCAGTACTCAGGCTTCTGCCCTTGGGGCCTAGCCCTTCATCAGAAAAACTGGATGATAGAGAGGCTTGTCAGAATTGCTGAAGTAATTTCAGATGGCCATACTTTTGATCTCTCTGCTAGAATTTTGTAAACACGAACACCTTCTTCCAGAAACTGTACTGAATCATTAGATCAGGGCCCCTGTGTTGTTTCATTTAAAAGGAAAACAATACAACAGCATTTCTTGAAACTGAAAAAAAACAGTCCAACTTATTGGCACAATTCTTGCAGCACTCAGGTTCCCCTGAAGGCCATACATAGTTGCTTGCTCTGCAGAGTCTTGCTTCACTTGGCAGATGTGGTAACAATTTGAGGTTAGTCTGTCAGAGGTCTACTAACTTTTTATTCAGGTTCTGGTTACTCAGGATGCAAACAGTATTTTAAGCATAATACAAAGAATAAAATTGAGCTCTCCATCTTTTTTCTCCCTCCACCCTGAAATATTTAACCTCTTCTCATGTCGCATAACTGAAGTTGTGACAAATCAGTAGCTAACCCTGGATGTTACAATAAAAGATTTTACTTTAAATAATAAAGGACTACGTTACTTTAGGATGACAAAACCCGATCCACTAGGCAAGAATCTTACAATTTTTGAGCAGTTACTGTGTATGGCATCTAAATGCTTTAAAATACAATTTGTACTTTTATTTCAAGGACACCAAGAAACACTCTAAGATATGAAGTTTAACATGGTGTCAACAGAGATTGTATTTCTATATACATATATTGATTAAAGTAAAAACATGATTCCTACTGAAACTGTAGGCTTATACTGTCAAGAACATTCCTGAATGGCTTGTACTTAACACCTGGTATGTATATGTCTACAAATGCTCTGTTACTTATATTGACGCTGTAAGAATTATGATTCTACAAGCTGTTAATAACGAATAGCAAAGATCCATGTCATTTCAGCAGACTGCCAATGACCTCATTTTTAAAACTGGGTATCTGCCAAATGGCATAATGCTGCCTGTATCAATTAATGGCATTTTGCTAGATGTTTTCATGCAGACTATAAAAATATATCTAAGAAATACAGGCAAGAACTGTTACCCTTATATATTACATTTCTTCCAAATTGTTAGACATACGCATTTAGATAAAGAAAATTGTGAGGGGCTTGTATTTTTGGTTTTGCTGTGGGGTCTTTTTTCCACAGTGACCTACAATAGTTGATGAAGCATCACAAGTTTTAAGGCAAAATAGGGAAGGTGGATAAAAATGAAGATTTGTTGCATGGGTTGTAGGAAGATATTGAACAAGCTATTGTTCTTAAAAGCCATTGGAGAAGAGCCTTTTCGTGCCTTTGCTATTTTGCACACGGGATTTTTTGTAAAGGATGAGTGTCACAAGATGACGACAGTGACGCTGATCAAAAGCAACTTTTCATCTGATTATACTGCAGAAATCATACAGTTCCTATTTTTAAGGGTTATTTTTATTTTGTGTATGCTTACAACCAAACTTCAGACTTTGACAGTATTCCACATATCCTGGCTTTTCTTTTCCACAAATGTCAATCTTTGTCTTTTAAAGACTAACACATTAGGCATTATATTTGTCAAGATAGTACTTGATCAAAATGGTTGATACTTATCGTAAAACAAAAAAAAGCAGAAACAGCAGAAAATAAGGAAATGTGGAGCCATGAAAACATCTGGAATAAATCTCTGGTTCTTGGAATCAGATCCACTGCAACCACACGCTGTAATAATTGAAAATCAAGATTTAAAATGTGTTAGTATTTGGAGCTTTTTTCTGTTTCTTCCTTACCTTACTCTAGTAAGATAGAGAGACTTGAAGGATGTACATGAGGAAAAAATCTCTTTTTTTAATTTATGACTTTATTTAGCCTCTCTGTAAGATTACTACATGCACTCACTTGCATAAATGGAAAGTGATTGAGCCGGAGTGTGGAGAATTGGTGACGCTATTGCTGGTGAGAAGGTGTGTGCACTCTGTTGCCTTCCTTAATGACCACTGCACTCTGTACAGGCACGAGAGAAGAAGCTGAGCTATTCAAGTTTGATAGACTATCATCTCCATTATGACATACACTGGAGAAGTAGATCTTGCTCTTCTCTGAAGCCTGACACCCTAACCAGCTATTTATTTTGCAAGTGCTCCAAGTTTGATTTGATGGCAGGAAAGTTTATTAACGTTATATGACTGTCACTGCTGCCTAGACCTTATCTACACAAAATTACAGAAGTAAGATATTAGAAAATATATCTTTAGCAAAATTAGTCCATTTATAGTATAAATACACTGACATGCATTGTATCTAGTATCACTACTGAAGATATCGTGAAGACAAGACAGCATAGACTTGTCCTGAGATGTTTGCTTATAGATTCCAATAGACATACCATGCTCATTTCACCATCTCTTCATTCCTATGAAGTCCTAAATTTCTTAGAGCAAATTTAGTTTGTGCTCTCTGTCACACAGAAAGTAAGCTGGGGACAGCTTACATTGCCAACTGAACTACCTTCACTTTGTGTCTCAGGCTACTAGTAAAAAAAAAATTGAGGAAAAAACCCCACAAATGTTAAATGAGAATTTTTTAGTTTATTTCATTACAGCTAAGATATTATATCTGGTTTATATAACATACCAGCAAGCTTTTTTTTTTTTTTTTTTACCCTCTAGTATTTCATTATTTTAAAATGTTTAACATATACTCTGCCCACCACCCAAAAGTGACTGCAGTTTAATGCGCCAAAGTTCTCGGACATCTGGAACGCTAGTACCTTCTGGATTTGCCAACTTGTTGAAAAACATCCATGCACATAGAATTTATTTTCATCATATACAAAGTATTTGTCATATTAGTAAAATTCAGAAAGGCAACTTACATATTAATATTCTTCTTCGAAGGCAAAAAAGGAATGACTGTATATGTAAATATATTATTCTATATACTATAACGAGTTTAATTTCCTGTTGTTGCTGCATATGGTAATTTCCTACTGCATAGCAAAATCCTTCTGAGAAAACACTCTTGTTAGGCAATCTCTTCTTTTGAGTAGAAACCCTCAGTCCCTCCCTTCAAGTAACTGATTATTTTCCATTACCTTACTGTCTGGAAACAGTACTTTCAGCAAATTTCATGTTGCCCTGATATTTGATTGCATCTCCTTCTTGTAATTTAATTCAAGGTCTTTGTGTGGTAATCTAATAACATATGTAAATGAAAAAGTATTTGGGGGATGGCAAACACACTTATTCAAGTACCTTCAGTTTAACCACATTGGATTAAAGCATCAAGAAACTTCAACGTCTTTGAGCAATCAAGTATTCCTTTAAAATGAACCTTATGTTCTAAAAATGTATAATCAGCCATAGCAGTGCTGAATATGGGAATATCAGCAATTAATATCACTGGTATATTAAGGATTATGTGTGTGTGCATAGATAAATATGTAAAATGCATGTACATTGCATATATATATATCCTGATGACAGCTGATAATGACTAAAAGTGAAAGATTTTGTTTGAAACATGTTATAAGATTTTTTTTAATGATGCTCAGAGGAAAACTTATAGGTAAGACTTAACCCATCTGTCTGCCCAAAAACACTGACATTGTTAAAAGACTTCTTTACTTATCGTATTTCCTGTCTACTGATCAACTAAAGTTATTAAGTAAATAAAAACTTTCTTTTCATTTAGGTAGGAAGATACGGACTTATGAATAATGAAGCAACATTAAAATGAAAGTTATAAATCATAAAAATGAATATAATAAATGTACAGAACTGCAGAACACAAGTGATAAGTTAGAACATTTTCTTTCTGATTCACCATGGGAAGCCACACACAGAAACTCAGTGCCAGCAGAAATTAACTGAGGTACAGGATAATACATTTTCCCTTACATGTCTTGAAAAGAAAAATTCTTGAACCCTCTATGCCAATAAAATTACATTACTGTATATCTGTTATTCCAATACAAATCCTTCTTAACAGGAATAATGCAATAGGCTGTAGTCTGAATAAACAAATCTTATAAGGTGCTAAGCTATTATCACTAACTTTGTCCAGGAACTGGTAAATCAAGTTTTAAACTATGCAGCAATTCTCAGGGAGGTGATTAACCTCATAACAGTTATTAAAATACATGTTAATAGTTACCTTCCTACTAAATATATTTTCATGAAACCAAGCTTTGCTCCTCTCACTATTCTTAAACCTTGTATTTTCTGTAATTAATTTCTAAGAAAGGCAGGTGTGACTTAAGAATACTTGTGCTTTGTTCCAGAACCACAGTAATTGCTGAAACTTGATTAGTCAATGCTTGCAAAATCCGTTTAAATACTTGGCTGAGAGATGGTGTTGCTATGGAAATTTGGATTGTTTGTTCTTATTTTCATATAATGCAGGCAGAAAAATAACGAAATCCAGCACTGAAACAAAAAAGTACCTGATAATGTCATTACTGTAAAGTTCTGTTGCGTTGTGGTGGCTTGATTCCTTCTGCTTAGTCATTTTTCCAGAGTAATTGGAATTCAAGTGTACAGTGAACCGATCCTGAGTTTACTTAGCAGGATTTGTGTTCATAGATATATACTGTCGTTTTCATTAAAAGGATGACAAAAGTCATATGTTAACTTGAGTTTTGAATTTTGCACATAATAGAGTGGCACAAATCCCATTACTCATGCGACATCTGCCCTTAGTCCCTTAATCAAATTCTCCCATATCATTCTCTCCCTGCAAATCTTCAAAGCACAACAGCTTGTGTCTGTTCTGGGTGAATATGGTATTTCCCTCTGGCAAGCAGATAATTTGAGGCCCCTTCATAATCGATTAATTGCCAAATATCTTCTGGTTTGCTGCATGTATCTGTCCTGATTCAATAAACTATGTCAGGGTTCTCAAACAGTAAGAGGTCACGCAAGAGAAAGAACAGTAAAGACAGAAAATCCAAAACAAAACAAAAAACCTAGGTGATATAAATGGCATTTACTTGCCAAGTGATGAACCAAATAATTATCTAGGGGACTTAAGTGGTACTGAATAATGAATATTCAAAATGCTTGCTAGCAGCAGATGAGTACCCACAGAAAGGAGAGCTTGTAGCAGCCCATTAGCTGACAGATTCATACAAATGGCAGCCAACAACATAAAAAAAACACAAAAAAAATCCCACAACAAATGAAAAAACAAAACCCACAAAAATCAAACAAACGAAAAAAAAAAACCCAAACAAACCAGAAGTTAAAACAAATGGGTGAACAATGTAAGAAAACCCCTTGCATCTAGGATGTCTACAAGAGTCAGGCAGTCTTTTAGAGAGATAGAAGATGCTTCATTTAGAGATAAAAAATGCTGTGACAACTTTTGATATTTCAGTTTCAGTAAAATACCAATATTAAGCTCTGTTTAAGAATTTTAAAAATCAATGGGGAAAGATCTTTTATTAAACGATGTATTTAGCATTCTAATGCAAAAAAAAAAAAAAGTCAGTTTCATCTGGAAAAAAAATCACAAGAGTCTCACTTTGTAAGGTAACTCACCTGCCTGATCATGCAGGGTTATAAGTACTTGTAATTTTAAGATATGTTATTTGTAAACAAAATGTTCAAGGCCAGATTGGCTGGGGTTTTGAGCACCCTGATCTAATGGAAAGTATAACCTGCCAATGGCAAGAGGGTTGGAACTAGATGATCTCAAAGGTTTCTTTCAACCGAAACCATTCTGTGATTCTATGATTTCCTCCAATAGCTGTGCAACCTAATCTTACTAGCATGGGTAGTAATAAAAATGAGTGTGGCTTTCAAATATGCTAACTATCACAGTAAAATCATTTCAGAGACTGATACATACACAGCTGGCTAATACACAATAATGACCATAAATGCTTGAATTCAAAATAATTGCATATTGAGAAGACCCTTCTCAGCTCTACTAGCACTGAGGAACTGACCAATATTATAGTCTAGTTTGGCCATTGTTTCTGGTGCTACAAAGTAAATAAGCTTTCCTCTATTATGTTTGAGCATAATATTGCAATCAAGCCAAAATAAATTGTACGAAAGCAGGTATGTACATATATATATCTAAGTATGAACAGCTGTCATGGGTGATTTTTTTTTTTTCCACTCCAGAGAGGAAAAAGCATTTCACAATGAGGGTGGTGAAACACTGGAACAGTTTACACAAATCTCTGGAATCTCAAGTTCTTGGGAGTATTCAAAACTTGACTATGACCCCAGAGAAACCCACGTCTCTTGACTCAGCTTTTAGCAGGAGCTTGGACCATGTGGCTGCCAGTTCCCCTCCAAATTAAATCTAGGAAGCTTGGAGTGCATGCAAATCACTGAATTTTTTTCCTTATTTGACATCTATTTAATGCCAGTCTCACATAAATAACGGAAGGCGACAATCAGTACCTGCTGAAAAACACCAAATAAATTCAGCCTTTCTTCACTATATCCTGAGCCACTAAAACCGATTAACTGCTAAAATTGTGCCCTGTTCCACTGTATTGGGTGGATGAGATCAGAGAAGCTAAATGGTATAGGGATCCATGGGTTTGGTCATCTAGAAATTCGCCAGAGGTGGACAGAACTTTGAAAACAGGTTCATCCTTAAGATTGAAGGGGGATATCAGGGTCACTGCATATAAAAGAAATCACCAGATCTGTGCTTACAGCCTTGCACACACAAAGAACTATATGCTTTTTTCATATGCAAAGGCCAATGATCTGCTTCTAGTATTTGCCACTAAGCAAGAGAAATATCTTTGAAAACACAAGCACTGTCCTCATTTACAGGAGGGCTTTTTAGAACAGTGATCTCCTTGTGCTATTGCTATGCTATCTGAATAAAGCAGATACCAACAAGTTTTAATGCTATTTTCAGCATTATGTTAAATTTCCTTCTGGGACAACTTGATGAAACAGTGACAAAAATGTGTTTGAAATTGATTGTTCATGTGTGCCATTGTATTAACATCATTAATAACAATATGGAACAAACCTGTTAATTATGATTGTTGGCATAAACTGCTAATAAAAGGATCTGTGCTTAGTTTCTACCTCTTTCCATATGAGGAACTTCAAGAGCATGCAGTAGAGATCAATGCAAACACATGCAAAGGTTATCTCAAAGAGCCTCATGTATTCACTTTTTGTAGCATAGCATTTGGCAGAAATATCAACCTAGGACCCTGGGAGGAACAGCACAAGGCACCAGCATATGTTGGGGGCAGCCCAGCAGGAAAGCAGGTTTGCAGAAAAGTTCCTGGGAGTCCTGGTGGACAGCAAGTGGAACATGAGCCAGAAATGTGCCCTTGCAATAAAGAAGGCAAATGGTATTCTGGGCTGCACTAGTTGCCAGCAGATAAAGGGAGGTGAATCTTTGCCTCAACTCTGCACTGATGAGGCCACAGCTGGAGCACTGTAGCTGCTTCTGCACCCCTTAGTACAAGAGACATGGAGATACTGCAGAGATTCCACTGAAGGACCCTGAAGATGATGAACGGGCTGGAGCATCTTTCCTGTAAGGAAAGGCTGAGAGGGCTAGGTCTATTCAATCTGGAGCAGGCTAAGGGAAGATCATAAACAGTATGAAGAAGATGAGGCCAAGCTCTTTTCAGTGGTGCTAAGTGACAGGACAAGAGACAATGGGCACAAACTGAAACACAGGAGCTTCTGTCTGAACAGCAGGAAACACTTTTCACTGTACAGGTGACTGAACACTGGCACTGAGCACAACCAGGTTGTGCAGGGAAGTTGTGGAGTTTCCATCCTTGGAGATGAAACAGCCATCTAGACATGGTCCTGGACTCTAGGTTACCCTCCTTAAGCATGGGAGATGGATAAAATATCCTCCAGAGGTCCCTTATAAGCCCAGCCACTATGATTCTGTAAACCTCAACCCTACAAATTAAGTACAGAGGTAATAAACTTTCCCTTTCAGTAAGTTTTATTATCTACAGTGCCTGTCAAAACAATGAGCATATTGAACAATATTTTTTTCTGCCACCCCTCTTAGCAATATAAAGTCTATCAACATCTAAGCTCTTATTCATTCAGAGACACAAACCACCTCTTAATATTCCTGTCTAACTTGCACAGATAGGGTTGTTTGGTCTTTCTATTCTTACACTCTGTTGTCAATCTGTAATTACAGCAGAACACTGAGGAAAGACGTGAATTTTAAAATCAAATATTAATGTTTACTGATTTTTTTCTCATTTTGGAAATGCTGGTACAGTCCAGTTATATTTTTATCCCACCGAAGTGAAGTGGTATCTGCTCTTATTAATTGTTCTTGTTATAATGCTTACACTATAGTTTCATTAATTTGTGGTGGGTTTTTTTCGTTTTTTTTTTTTTTTTTCGTTTTTTTTTTTCGGTAATCTACAAACTTAAATCCTAAAATTGTGAAATCTGAATTGTGTTTTGCCTCTGCTTTTATTTCTACATGAAATTTTTGAAGCAGGAGGATTCTAGCCCTGTCAATAAAATCAGAATCAGAAATCTGCCTCACATAAGGTCTTCTCAATTAAGAAAGTGTCCTCTATTCCTTGGCCATACCCTTGTATACTACCAGGGGTCCCACCCTGCTAGCCATTTCTATATACTCTAGTTTCTAACTGTTTTGAAATCATGCCAGAAACCACTGACTCTTAAGTGCCACTTTCTGAAGTCACAATACTCTTTATGATGCAATGCTGGAGTAAAACTATTTGGACCCTGCAGTTTATGCCAGTAAACATCTATTTTGATTTTGCCCCTAACTAATTCTTCTAAGACAATCCATTACTTATTTCTGAATATGAAGATAAACATTCAAATGTATGCATAGCTATTCCATTTTAAATGGCTTAATCTCGTTCATCTTTAATTGTTTGCATTTCCACTCTGAATCTGAAGTGCTCTACATGCACTATTTCTTATAAAAGTATCCTTCACTTAAGCTCTGTTCTCCTATTCATCACTGTCTTAATTGTTTCTAGATGTACTCTATCACCATAGCATAATGTGATCCAAAAGCTCGAATACTAATCGGTTCCTCTATTCTTCATTACAAAACACAAGTTTAGCAATTCAAGCTGGCTGTAATTTCCAAAAGCATTTTATAATCCCTGGTGTTCAAACTGAATTATGTACAATACCACAGTGTTTTAGTTGCATCGTGCATTTAATACAATGACCAAAAAGATTTAAAATAGTAAGTATTACAAGAATGGTTATGTTGAACATACACTGCAAATTAGAATTTATCTATATTCAATAGAGTGTAATAACACAGATAAAATGCTTTAAAATATTATATTATAGCTGTGAAATTCTGGAAAAATCTCAGTTGTTCAAAAAATTTAAAAAAATATTTTTTCAAATTATTTTTTAATAATAAAAAGTTTAAAAAACAACCAATTTTTTAATTGTATTTGCAATATTTGGTTTATCAACATTTTTGATATTTATTATTTTTATTTAATTTTTAATTTTTTGAGTTTTATTTTGATTGTATTATTCCATACCACTGGTTTCAGAATTCCACAGCATGAGTTTTTTCATCTTAAAAGAAATAAAAATACTAAATAAAAATTAAAGAATTGGAAGCCACAGATAGTTGGTTCTATACTAGGTCTTTATTCTAAAAATAGTACAGGTTTACACAGATATGCATGTAGAACCTAAAAGTAAAATCCTGTGGTTGCTTTTTGTTGCTTAGTTTAATAAGACTACAAGATTAAGGATATAATCAAAATGATTTTGTTTCAGAGCAAATCTGAAACATCCTGACCACCATTTGGTTTACTTCATCTAGAAGTGAATCACCAGTGAAGTGATTTGTTAAAAATATCGATCCCCCAAAGTGGAAGACAGTATTTTCCTGAACTAAACAATTCTACAGCATCAAGCTGTGCAGAATGCAACTGCACCTCAGGGTCTTTTTCTTGATGCTTTTGTCTTTTTTTAGGGTACAGATATACCCAAAGCCCTGATGTGATTTCTTTGTCAGATCTACAGCTCTGAGTGGCAGCTGAACAAAACCTTAACGTTTTAGCTTCTTGCCTTCTGTAAGCCACACGGAAAAAACATGTGAGGTTCTAGTTTATATGAGAATTTGTATTTATTTTCCATAAATAATATTTAAAGACTCTTGGAAATATTTTTTTTTTCCAGTTAATGTTCACTGGCTATGAATAATGGGAATCATTAGCAAGACTCAAGTGAATACGTAAGTTTGAAGAATATTCATAAACATTGTTTTCAGCTCTACTTTAACTACTTACAACAATAGGCAACTTCAGTGTACTCCTTCCACAGATGGAATACCTAGGCTTCGAAAGTACTGTGCAATAAAATTTTAGTATGATATATAGATTAAAAAGAACAATTCAGTCTTTAATGGCTGAACTAAGTAATGTAACAATGAATCCATGGTAACCATTCAAAATGAATTTCAAGAAAAAGAACAGTTTATTTGCTTCATAAAAACCTGTGAAGCATTCAGATTGAATAACGTAAGCAGAATGCTGCAGTATAAATCTTCTTAATTTACATCCAGGGCTTCATTATGCATATTTTATAGCACTCCAAAGAACTTTAATTTACAGATTTTTGGAATTTTACCAACCCCAAAGAAGTGCTAAACATGCCTGTTGGAGCATTTAACGAAAGTAAGTCACTGGAGATTTCCTTAATGAGTGCAGAATTATCATTTATTTGCATTCTTAGTAGATTTAAAGCAGCAAGGCCTATTAACGAGGTAATGGTAAATGCTATTCAAATGTTAGTCTTCAGCAAACTATTCACTAAAATGAATAACACAATGTACAAATTTCATAGTACTGTAACTAAACTGAGCCAGCATTTGCTCAGCTCATTTAGGTAGGTAATTTGACTCAAAATGGCCAGTTACTGAGCAATGTGCAGCTGAATAGACTCAAGCAAATAACTCTGCTAAAAACTTTAGAATGCATTTCTAGTCTTCATCAACTTTCACTGTTAATTTTCCTAAATATAGAGCAGTATATACAGAATAAATAATAACTCGCCATTATACCCTCGGTATGCAACTAAGAATATTTTTGCTGGTGAAGACATATCAATTAATTTTATATTTTTTACAAACCTGTCCACTGAAAAAAATTAGTCTACCTGTGCATTACACTTCTAAGGATTACACTCAGTCTATTTCAGCTCTAGAAGCTACAGTGATTTTTAAGGTCTTGGGATATGGCAAAATTTGACTTTAGAACTAATATCTGTTGATGGAGCGACAGTTATTTCTATGACAGTATTTAATAGCAATATAGGTCTTAGTGAAATAAACAACTTCTCTGATCACATGCATAGTGGGCTGAACAGCATTTCTTATGCCACACAGCTGCCTAGCTTGTTTCCATCATGAGCTAGAGAATACATTTATCATAGCAAAGGTGCAGTTGCTTAGAAAACTATCAGTATGAATTAGGCTGCATTATGCCTTATGTGAAATTATCTGTATCTCTGGAGCCTGCCAAAAAAAGTTTATCAGGGTAAGTTTTGTTTCTCTCTCCAAAATATTAATCCTTATTATTTAACTATTTATTCAATACAGTGGCATTTTTTCCTTCTTAAAAGAGTACGTTTTAAATGCACTGAAAATAAGAGACACAGAATATCTAGTGGTGAGGTCCCAATGTGCTCTACAATATGACTGAGATGAAATTGAAGATAAGCTAGTTTGGAACTCAGTTGTATTTTGGTTGGTTTGGTTTTTTTTTCTAGACTTCACTTTTTTGCTGTACTGAAAGACACAGCTCTCAAGCTCTCTGCAGTGCAAATCCAAATGATAAGTTCAGGAAACCATGAAAAGATTTGGTCCTCAGTTTTCTACGAGGCTTCAAAACTGGCAGAAAAAAACCCACAGACTCCCCCATTAGCAGAGCTGTCAGCTGATTTAGGAAGCATTTCTTTGTCTTGATTTACCCTTCTTCACTACAGCTTTGTAGGTGGTTCAAGTTGAATTTGTAATCCACAGCAGGTGTAGTCTCTGGTATTTAGAGTCCAGAATGAGTAGCTGATTAGAAGACATCACACCTTCTTTCCTATTTATACACCAAAGGTATCTTTAAAGGAAGGCAGGGAATTATAAACACCTACGCCCTAGTCTTACATGCAGCCACGACAAAATTAGCATCTAGATATCAGATCACAAAAGGTCTTTCAAGATCTACGTGTAATCTGGTGTACATACCCAGTCATTGTGGCAAACACTCAGGCTTCATGCCAATATTTAAACAGTCAAACTCCAAAACAGACATTATTTTTTGAAAATTATATGACTCCACATCAACTGTATATCCAAACATAACTACATAAAACCACAAAAGGTAATGCAAGAAGATTTACTACTTTAAGGATACTTGGCATGTGGCATGTTCTAATTTAATTCAAATATCTTTTTAACAGTGTAGATGAACTTGAACACAGTGACCCTTGGAGCTCCTATCTTGACACATTCTGCTGGACCATGCTATGAAACTATGTCATGTAGAGGTCAGAATTTGCATAGGCATATAGATAGCTCTCTAAAAAAACCATGCCACTAGATCAGCTGCATTAGAGACTGAACATTTGCAATTTCTTTTTAGAGTATTCCTATCTGTAAACAATGGGGAATTTATGAAATATTTATACAGTGTATAATGAACAACCTCCAAAACTGCTGATTATCATTTTGTTGCTGAATAACCCTATTAATGTCTCCAAAGAAAAATGCTGACACATGATCACATGCTTAAAGCTTTAGGATACATTTAGTTACAAGGACTGTATATTAATATGAAGGTTAAGTCAATGCACAGAGTATCAAAGGTGGTGAAATGTACCTGACTTTCATAACTATGGACTGTACCTGTTATCTGCAATTTAAATGCAAGCAAGGACATGGAATAGGGTAAAAACAAACAAACAAACAAACAAACAAACAAAAACACAAAGCAAAACCAAAACCAAAACCAAGCCTCTAAAAAAGAGTCAAAAAATATCTGCACTTCCTTGTTCAAGTCTGTGTTTGCAGTGGCTATGAATAAAATCTTAAAAACATGACCAAAAGAAATGAAAAATACAAAAAAAAAAAAAAAAGATGAAGATACCCTGTGAGGCCTAAATTCATTTCAGCGGTATGTTAACTCCAAACTGTTATGCACATGCATACATTCTTAATCTCAAAAATTGATAGACATGCCAAATTCTTGACTAGCAAGCAATTATTATGAGATACAAAATAGGCTTTTCTTTAATATTTCAGGATTCTGAACCAAAATATCTGAGTATGTAATCCAGATGATTTTGCATGTAACTCAGATCAGAAAATAAAATGTCTATAAAAATAGGTAAAAATAGGAGGAATGATTTTAAAGAACAGTCTTAGTACAATAATTGGCAACATGAATGGGGAATGTCATTCTCATGATATCTTTTATATACATGTCTGTCTGAGTGCACATGCATGTGTCAGTATTGCCTATGACATTTCTAGTGCTTTCTCATCTATGACTGCAGTTGCTTAACAAACATTTCTGCACTGTACCAGCAGATAGGGCATTTTTCAATTTCATACTAAATTCACAACATTAGCTCAGTGGTTTATGCTCCCCTATAAAACAATTACTGGTTTTTTCTTCTTGCGAGATATATTTTTGGAAGCTGAGGCATTCCAATATAATCAAGAGTTCAGATGACAAGCACCTTTGTATGAGGAACTCAATTCTTTTCTAACACATACCTTTAGGCTTATCTTATGTTGTCAGAGGCAGCAGCAGGCAGTAAGTTTTACTCACCATTAAAAATAAGATTGCTGCTGTTTTTTTTTCAATCTGACATTTTATTACCAACAAAAACTGCATCAATGTGTGACTCCCAGGCCCAGAATAGCTATCAAATAAGTCCATGCTATCAATAACTCTTACACTACTGCTGCTAAATACAAATTCAAACACATACAATGGTAGGTCCCCGAATCAACATTAATAAATACTGCTGCTCACCAAACTTGGTTTCTAGACAGATAAGGTTTTAATTACCCAACATCAATAACTCACTTTAACAATGCTACTGTACTTAGAGGCTCTACTAAGATTACTGAAGAGAATGCAATACAAGAACCCCAGGATTGCTGGCAGTTGCTTAGGCTTTTGAAGACTATTTTTAGTGAAATGAAAGACTTTGTCATTCTTTTCAGAGGGATCTTTTCAGAATGGATTTATTGACAAAATGGCTGATACGTCCTTCAGGTGAAATCAGCCCTATGCAGGAGGCAAGGAGAAAGCGCACACTGTTCACTTCTTATTCTGGAGTTTTTAGTGGAACATGACTAGGGTATCATCTTTCAAATAAGGATGCATTTTACAACACAGGAGTTTCTTGGACTCATTATTTTGCTGAAGGTCTAATGATCCTGAAAGAGCTTTTATTTTCTTTTAGTTTTTAATAACACAGTTTAACATAAAAATAACTTCCAGGAAATCAAGAAAAGTTATGTTTTTTTAATTCTTAATTTTAAGTTTATAGTAGTGGCTGAAGTGTGTCTTTCTGATTCTACCCGTAACTATAATTCAAGATCCCTAAGTACTGCCAATAGCATTTTTCTCTCATGCACAGAAATACTACCTTAAATCTTGTAATAGAAATACTACCTTAAATCTTTTCTGTGGTTCATAATTAACACACTCATCTCTGTTATAGCTTTAAAAGAAAAAGTATCTGACATTATCTAATAAACCAGCATTTTTTTTATTGATCTGTTCAATGCCTTCCAGGTTGCGTGAAATCAGAATTTTGTTCAGACTATTTTTCTTTTTAATACCCAATGTTCTTGGTGGCAAATAACTATTTGAAAGAATGCTAATTCCCTTTTTTTGTTATTCCTGGAGTTCTTTCTGTACCATTTCTATGGGACAGCATTAAGGCAAAGAAGAATATGAGTTAAAGAATGTGAGTTTAAGGCATGTATCTTACTAACACAGCACTGCTGTCACCTGCATCTTTATTGAACAGCTTATTAGCTGTATTAGCAGCATTCCACTCTCGACAAAGTTTTCACACTGGTCACTGTAGTACACAATATATATAAAGCAGCTTGTATCTATACACAAAACTGTACTGAGGACTTCAGAGCTGGACACAGTACTCTGGGTGGAGTCTCACCAGAGTAGAGAATGACTGTAAGGTACAGTAAGAATTTAAGAATCAAGACCAGATTTGGTAATCCTTTAGTTTGCCACATTTCAGCTAGGGCCTTTTCTATACATTATCAGTTAATAATTAATGTATGCATGTCCACAGATGTTGTAACCATTTTGGTGAGGGACAAATACTTCACTGCATCATTCAGCCATTATTTGTGATAATTATATAAGCCTACAATATCATGGACTATACAAGCAGGTTTTATTACCTGAAGTAAAACAGTAGGACAATAAATTCCAACAGCAGTAAAGACCTTAAATGTACTATTTCTGCATTCTAAAATGGCATTTAGAAATTTTATATTGATGGCTAAATAAAATTTCTTGGTGATACTTTACCATTTCTTAACACTGTATTTTAAGATGAACTGGGAGGAAGAGCAGTGACAAAATATGAGGACATGTATGTGTCACAATAATGAATTGAAACTTTCTTGCTGTTGACCCAAAATTATTACTATTACCTGGGGTTTTGCATTTTTTTGTATTTTGCAAGTGTTCCAATTTGGAAGCAGTACTCCTGCTTCTTCTCAACAGTCACAGGAAAATTAACTTCCTTGTAGTAGGATTTGTTAGAATAATGCAAAGTACTTATTCAGGTTGTTTCAGTCAAAAAAAATTTTGGGAAAAAAAAACCAACCAACCAACCAAAAAAAAAAGGCTAATATTTCTTTTTCCTGATACTAGGACAGTTAACTGATGCTCATACATTCTATGACAATAATTATTTTTTTTTTATTTTTTCTGGTTGTGTTTTAATATATAAGGTTGTTGGTGGAAGTATTTAGAATTTAAGAATCTTTCAGTATTCAGAGGTTGCACACTTTTTTCACTGTTTCTCTTTACCAAACATATTCATCTTTCCACATCTGACAATACTCCTGTCTTACCATTAAAAACAATCTTTAACTTAAATATTTTAAAGATTCTAATATTACAATATGCATATATTAGACCCAAAAACCTGAATGCAGAACTGCTTTTCACCAAATGCCCTACTGCAGTACCATAGGGCACTCAAGGCTAGTAGAAGATCTCTGAAAAATATGGGAAGTGCTTCACACAGCACTGTCAAGAGCAGAATTCTGGACAGCGTCTCTGGTAGAGACAAGGAATATTAGAAAGTTCAAAAAAAAAAAAAGAGAACTGCACAAAAATCCATAAATGTATACTAAAAGGACAAACTATAAATGTACTCTCTAATATCCTAATACAAGAGCCACAAAAGGGGAATAGACCACAGAAAGTGCCTAGGATCCCTTGCTCATCAAAAGCAATACATCTTCTAGGCACTGTGTGAGTCAGAAGAGCTAGATGTATCACCTGTCTGACCTAATAGGGCATTTTATACTTTTTTATAACCATAGAATCATAGAATAGTTAGGTTTGGAAAGGACCTTAAGATCATCTAGTTCCAACCCACCTGTCATGGGCAGGGACACCTCCCACTACACAATGCCACCCAAGGCTCTGTCCAACCTGGCCTTGAACACCACCAGCAATTGAGCATTCACAACTTCCCTGGGCAGCCCATTCCAGTGCCTCACCACCCTAACAGTCAAGAATGTCTTCCTTATAATCTTACACACAACAGCTTCTCATCTTTCATTACTGTAAACCCTTTTATCTCTACAGGCAGGAGTCACCCCTTTCATGTTTCCCTCCAAATACAGTTGAATTCACTCTCAGAAGTGGCTCTAATTTACGGAGTGTTGCGGTTTAAGCCCAGCTTATGCAGTTTGTTCGCTCACTCCCCGCTATTTCTCCCACCCCAGCTCCCGGGGGTATGGGGAGGAGAATCAAAAGAACGTAACACCCACAGGTTGAGATAAGAACAGTCCAGTAAATAAAGTATAACATAAATCACTACTGCCACCACCAATAATAATAATAATGACAAGGGAAACAACAAGGGAAGAGAATACAACCACTCACCACCGATACCCAGCCCAAACGAGCAGTGAACCCACTCTTCCAGGCAACTGCCCCTAGTTTTTATATCCTAGCCATGACGTGCTGTGATATGGAATACCTCTTTGGCTAGTTTGTGTCAGGTGTCCTATCTCTGCTTCCTCCCAGCTTCCCCTCCTCCCTGGCAGAGCATGAGACTCAGAAAGTCCTTGGTCAGACTGAACATTACTGAGCAGCATCTAAAAACGTCGGTGTTATCAGTGCTGTTCCCAGGCTGAAAGTCAAAAACACAGCACTGCACCAGCTAGTAAGAAAGATTAAAATGACTGCTACTGCTGAACCCAGGACATGGAGACACAGGGAGTGTGCTTACATGATAGGTCACATCAGAAAAGGCATTCCCTCCATATCTATATCTGATGCAGTTGTCAGTGCCAAAGGCAATTCCCTAAGATTGTGTTGATTGCAAAAGAAGTCACAGAGAGCTCAGAAGCTGTGTTTCTCTGTGCTGTGCCATAAATGGCTAACTTTCTAGGACCCTGTTTTTTGCTTATGTGAGGATAAAGCCTTCAATCCTCAGCAAAAACGAGGGTGAAGGGTTACAAAGTAACATAAAGATTTTTGCCAGAACATAGGGAATGATGTTTAAACTGCATCACAGTATCACAGGATAATTCAGATTAGAACAGACCTTAGGATGTCTCTACTCCAGCCTCCTGCTCTAAGTAGGGTCAGCTATGAGGTGGAACCAAATTGCTCAGGGTTTGATGGAGTCCAGTCTTCAGCACCTCAAAGGATCAAGACTGTACAACATCTCGGTTCCGCTAAATGGCAAGTTTGCTCTCAAATATTTCAGCAGCTCATCATTCTTTTCAAATATACACACACAGCACATGCACACTTTGGTGTCATCTGCAGACTTGATAGTGCACTCCATTCAGCTCCTCCAGGTCACTGATGAAGATGATAAACAGGACAGGTCCCAGGATAGCCTCTGCAGTACTCCATTTTTCACATGCTTCTGTTGCTTTAAAGGGGAGAAAATAAACCCCCTTGCCTTATTAGAGGAACAGAGAATGGCTCCAATATGCAACTACCAGTCCGACCGCATTCGCTTATATCGAACCTGTATTGGTCCGGATACCAATTCAACCGTGTTCGCTTATATTGAACCTCTACTGGTCCGGATTTCAATCCGACCACGTTCGCTTATATCGAATCTCTACTGGTCCAGATTTACCGATAGTGCGCCACACTGCCCAGTCCAATCAGCTACAGCCACCAATCGGACCGTGTTCACTTATATCGAACCTCTACTGGTCTGGATACCAATCTGACCACGTTCACTTATGTCAAACCTCTACTGGTTTAGATTTACAGATAGTGGTGATTGGCCACCAAAACAGTATAGTTTATTGAGTGAGTTTATTGAGGCAATAGATACAGGTTCTTATGGATTGCCGGTGATATATACTCTCTGCAAAAGCGTGTGTGAATAACAGCTACATGGATACAAGCACTTGATAAAGTTAACACAGCCTGGCTCTAAAATATAAAGATAACAGTAAGAAGTAACTCTATAGAGATTCTAAGTTTTCCCAGGGGAGCACTGGATACAGTGCAAGTCTTACCCACAAGCATCCCTGTCGGGGGGAAGGAAGGTCCAGCCCGTCAACCAGTCTCAGGAGTCTATTGATGTTGTCTTTCTTGACTCATCCACAGTGGTATCTTCCCCAGCATACCCCTCTCTCTTGGGTCATTTTATACTATTTTTTTGCCTTCAAGGTGGAGCTTGAGTGACTCTAGTCATACATACCTTTATTATTATTGGTGCAAATCTCTTTTTCTTCACTTTTAAAGGTATATGACACCAAAAATTCAGAGCACATGCTCAGAGGGGGGTGGTCTCTTTTGGGAGGGAGGGGGGTCACATTGGAGATGGGAGTGTATTTTAGCATGTAAATGCATTCTAATGACATTATAATGAAGCAAAGTTCACACAGAGGACAGCATTCTGTCTAAAGATGACAGGTCGCTGACTCAGGGTAGCATTTGTGCAGCTTATCAGTTTCTTTTGGCACCTGGTTTCTGTTTCTCATTGATGTAAGGACAAATTATGGCTGCGAGGTCTTCACCCCACTCTATCATTCGTCTGTGCATGCACAGGAACCATTGTGGAGTGCACATTCCAGGGGTGGCTGCATCCTGCCCCGAGAGGCCCTGAAAGTCTGTTTTTCCCTTATGTGTGAACAATGCTGCATTTCAAATATAAGTTTAGTTCCTAATTATTCAACATAATCCACCCTGTGACTATAGTCACTCAAGCTTCACAATATTTAGGAGGAATTTGGAATGTCCCATATATTTTTTGGGTGAGGATCGATAAGTACATATATATCTGGCAGGGATACTAAATTAGTTAAGCGTTTTAACATAATCGAAAGTCTAACAGACAAAGTAATTGTCAAAGCAAAACCTAATATAGTGAGTATTAGTAAAATCATAACAGGGTGAAGTATCCTATTAAAAATGCCTGTGGAAGTTGGTGGCCATGCAAAAAGAGTGTCCCACCATTTATGTTCTACATCTTTCTGGACTCTTTCTAACACCTGATGGGCTTCTTCTGCATCCTGGTGGACAGCGACCAGAGTTCTCTGTCCATCCTTCTTGGCCTGGGTCAGCAACTGCTTCAAGTCTTCATGATGTAGCAGCTTTTTCACTAAGGGGAGATTCATTCCGATAGGAGTGCAGTAACAAGTCACTAAGCAGTGTATACTTTGATTGCAACAATTGCTGAGAAGTGACAGGAACTGAATAATTAAAATCACATCCAATGATGTTAGCAAAATCGCAAATTCAAAGATTCAAATGATTATTAATATCCATAGTAATATCATCTATTAGTATAGAATTACAAATAGTACTCATACAAGCACATCCTTTTCCAATATATACAAGCATAGTTTTTGGATTTTCATTGGGATATATTTCAAAATGACAAACATTTTTTCAGTGTCAGGACAAATGTCTTGTGCTTTTGTGGTATTACTTTCACAAATGAATCCTTGTTGGTTTCATGTGATGCATCTGTCAACATCAACAGTTTGCCATTTATTGTTATATTGGGCCCATACTCTAGTGTTCAATTGGATAGAGTATGGTCCCATGATGATTCAATCCCAGTGCAATGATTGGGCATATAGTATGTACCGAAGCATTGCGTATGGTTAGGACAAAAGTAGTGACTTTACTCTCAATGGGATCATAAGTGAAATTAACCAGGTGCCACCAAGATTGGAATTTCTTTTCAAATTCAATTGCATTATCCCAGACCCCTTTTCGAATTTCAGGGGGTAAGGTACCTGCTTCGCCTTGCCTTCCCTTATAATTGCTGCTGTCGTTGATTGTATCCATAGATGGGTGTCGTGGTTTAAGCTGTAAATCTCACTTCTCCCTCCTTTCCCGCCCCCGCCGCCCCCCCCCCCCCCCATGGGGAGGAAATGGGAAGAAGAGCCAAAGAAAATGTAACTCCCACGGGTTGAGATAAGAACAGTCCAGTAACTAAGATACAATACAAATCACTACTGCCACCACCAATAACAATAATAATGACAAAGTAAATACAAAGGGAGAGGACACAACCGTTTCGCCGCCCGACCGAGCCGAGAGACCGCGCGCGCCGAGCCAGCGAGAGCCCGCCCCCGTATTATCCCTCCTGGGCATGACGTGCTGTGGTATGGAATAACCTCATTGGTCAGCCTGGGTCAGGCGCCCTTGTCTCCCCTCCCCCAGCTTTTCTCTCTTTCCCGGCGTAACATGAGGCCTCTGGGGGGGGGGGGGTGGGCAGGGGGGGAGGGGAAGCCGAACCCATAACAATGGGCTTGGGTACAGCTGAGAGCCAAAGAAACATTGTTTTGGGTGCCATCAAGTGTATTTATGATTAACTGGTAGTCTTTTTCACTCATTACTTCCCATTAAGTTAGAATATTCGATCAAATATTTTTGGTGATTCCCGAAGTCACAAGAGAAGATTGTAAAGGGTATTTCAATTTAGTTAAGTCACTAGTTATTGTGTCTAGTCTGTTGGCTAGAATTTCAGCATCTATGCTATTTAAGACTCCTAGCCCTGTTCCTAAGATACCAGTTACATCTCTTTTTGGTCATCCTGAGGACGTGAGGGTTCATCCATTTAACTATGTGGACCCCCCTGCATATGATGTATCCAGGAATGGTGAGCATGTGGGTTTGATTGCAGAGATGTTGATTTGCATTGATAGCTCCACACGTTTGAGGGAGTATGATGGGTTAAACAGTATTTGGTTTTGACCAGTGTTTTTGATCATATAAGGCCCAATATTGTAAATATAAGAGGTTAGACTCTTAACAACTGATTTGGCTGTAGGTTCCGTATCTGGCATGGAAGTGGCTGCCATGACATTGATTTTGAATTTAAAGGATAGTCCTATGTTGCCTTGTACCCAAAGGCAGATCACAAAGACTGGTTGGACCAAAGTAAAGTTGAACTAACAATCCCATCTCTCCACAGTACAGACTTTTATTTGTTTTTCCTTTTTTTCTATTTTGGTTACGGAGATCTGACTTATTCACTGGTGGGTAGAACCATTGATAACTCTACATTCTACTTTTATTTCTTGTCCCACCACCCCTGGCAGCTGTGGAATCCTGTGTGTGCTATCCCAACTCACTCATTTTCCTGGTACATTTCCATCCCATGTGTCACCACTGTTGCCAGATTTAAGTCTTTGTTAGAATCTAGTTCTACCTTTCCCATGCTCCCCGTGTATTTTATATGAGACTCAGACCAGGGCCACTGCAAGTCTGTAGCAAAAAAAGGCTGTGTATTTTTAAGAGGAAACATAATATTGACTTAATTCTGCAGTTTACCATTTTTTTAAAAAACTTAGGTTGGCAAATGATCTTGAATGCAAAGAATATTATTGCAGCTAGGATGAATAACAAGATTCCTTGTATGCACTCAAGTTCAGTGTAGGCTAGTCTGTCTGTCCATGTGCAGTTCATCTAGAATTTCTGTGAACATATATAGAGAGAAAAAAACCCATGCTCTGCCTTTTGACCGACAAGGTTAAAAAGAAGGTGAAATCCACCGGATACTAATGCAGTGTACCTTTCCTGAACAGTCTTTGGCTTCCCATGCATAGGGGTTTTTAGGAATAACTAGTACCATTGGTACTGCTCCAATCTGAGGCATTTTTACCAACACCAGTTGTCTTGCATAAAAAAACGTTGGGTATTCTCCCAGCTTGGTGTGTATCTTTGGAGCAATGGTGGTAGCTGATACACAGAAAGCCTTCATTTTGGGGCAACCATTTCCACTCCATCTGTTATTTAATTGATAACTGGTATTCGGTAGTCGCAGGTGCCATCCAGGCTCGTGAATTTTTGCAAAGCGCTTGACCAAGCCATTGGTGCGCTCCACTATGCCATTTGCCTGAGGACAAGTAGGGGGTATGGAATACCCACTGAATCCTTTCTTCCTTGGCCCAGTCTTGTACCACTGTAGCTGTAAAGTGTGAACCGTTACCACTTTGGATTTCCTCCAGAAGAGGGAGTGTGCTAAACCATTCCTTAAGAGCCTTTGCTGTGTTTTCCCCTGTAGCTGATTCTACACTAGTAGCCACAGTGAGACCGGAGATGATTTCCACTCCTACCAGGACATGTTTCTTTTTACCTGAGGGACTTGAAGGCCCAATATAATCAATTTGCCAGGAATGCCATAATGTTTACTTATCGCAGATGTGCAAGGGAGGGGCTTTACTTGGATGGTCTTTATTGAGTCTCAAGCGACACTGTGAACAAGCAGTTACTACCTGTTCACATAACTTAACTGATACAGGCCATCCTCGGGCTAAACCTTCCCGATATAAGTCTGCTCTTCCTGTGTGGCCATGCTTAACATGTAACCATTCAAGCAATCGTTCCCATTCCCGATCACAGTCTATGACATCAATTTTCCTCAGTCGCGTGAGGCTGTCTACTTCTTGATTAAACTGAACAGTGATTGAGTTTGAACGATCATGTCCATTTACCCAACCAACATGTAGCTTCCTTTGTTCCCTTATCTCTAATAGTTGTTTCCAGCTATCGGTTTCCCAAACTGGGACTCTATCCATCTGCCAATCATTTGCTGCCCAATGACCCACCCATTCAGTGGCTCCTTTAAAAACAGCATATGAATCAATGTAAATATGACTAGCACCATGCTGTGCAGCTAGTAGGACTGCTCTGAGTTCCCCCACTTGTGCACTTACTTCTCCTGTTTCAGTTATTTTATTTTTTGTTTTTACTTCCAATACCACAGCTGTGTATTTCCATTTTCTGTTTTCTCGATAGGATGATGCATCTGTAAACCACACTCCGGTAAGATCACTACCTCCCTTCAGAGGGGGTGCTTCCTGAATAGGAGATGGTTTGTTCAGTGGAGATTGGAATAACCAAGTACCATCTATGTCTTTTTTGTAGTTCAGACACTTTAACGCTGCCTTCTGAGATTGGCATGATTTCATTAATGCCTTTCAAATAAGCATGCCACTTACAAACTGTGGGGTTTTGAGCAACACTGGCAGATGGTGCTGTTCCTTTACGGACCATATCTAGGAGGTGGAAAGGTCCCCGAATGATTACACCTTGCTCTCTCCTTATTTGTTCTGCTAGTTTCCCTGCTCGTACTAGGCCTTTCTCAAGATCTGAATATCTCCTTTCGGTATCATTGAAAGAATGAGAGCTAAATTCTAATGGTCTCTCTGGTCATTCTGGTCCCTTTTGCCATAAGTTGCAGTGGGAGCCACATTTGCTGAACCCCCATTCTACATGGATTGGGTCTGTTGGATGTATAGGACCGAGCTGTTGGAATAACCTTAACTCTTTTATTAGCAGCTGTAGTGCATTGGTGTGTTGCTCAGTCCATTCCCAGACTTTTCCTTTTCTGAGCAGATTATAAAGAGCACAGGCAATAATGGAAAACCCAGGAATATGTTTAGGCCAATAACCTAAAGTTCCCAAGATTTGCTGCAACTCTTTTACACTAGATGGATTTAGCCCACGCTCTAGGGTTTCCAGGGTGTCTTGAGGAATAGAAGCAGCTCCTTTTATCCACCAGACACCCAGGAATTTAAATTCCTTTGCAGGTCCCTGACACTTTGAGTCCAGATTTTCCAAACCTAATTCAAGTAATGTCCTTCGAATGATTTCCATTGTGTCTTTTACACTTTCTTGGTTTTCTCCCCGTATCAGTATATCATCAATGTATTGATACACTGCATTACCACGTGGGACAGGAATTTCTGCCAAAATTTTTGCCAAAGCATTATGTGCAATGGTTAGGGAATGTTTATATCCTTGTGGAAGTCAGTTAAAGGTATATTGGATTATTTTCCATGTGAATGCAAACTGCTCTTTATCCTGTTCAAGGAGAGGAATCATGAAAAACATATCCTTAACATCTAAGGCAGCCATCTAAGGGCAGGCAGCTCCTTGTATCATTGTCACAATTTTGGCAACATTTGGGACTGCTGCAGTTAAAGGTGCAGTATTAGCATTTAACTGTTGATAATCTACTGTGAAACGCCATTGTCTGGTGGGTTTCTTTACAGCCCGCACCGGGGAATTATAAGGTGAGTGAGTTTGTTTAATGATAGCCCTCTTTTCCTAGGCCATCACCATCCAGTCAACCCTTGTAGGTGCTGCTGCAGGCAACGGATATTGCCACACATTTATAATTTTAGACAGAGGTAAGGGTATGGATATTTGTAACAGACTTAACCTCATCGTGCCTGATCCCTATTCATGTCCTGCAAAACTCCACATAGTTCCCTCCAGGAGTTTCCATGTTCACCCACACAAGATGTCAAATCCTAAAAGGTCAGTATGTACAGCACCGACAAATACTTCTACTCGGGTTAACCTCTGCTCCTCAGTATCCAAAGTGTTATTTTTGCAGTGGGGTACTCCTTCACTACACCATCAATTCCTGTAAATTTAACTCTGCGTCGGGTAGGTTTTATGACTAAACCTTCTGCTGTCTCATTAGTGTTCACTGACATTTGAGCTCCAATATCAATAAGAAATTCCACCAATATTTTTCAGGGTCCGACTGGGATAGCAATAATAGATTCAGAGTTGCCATTAGAGAACTATTGCACTGGTAACACCTGCTGGACAGGGTGGCTCACTGCCCTCCCCGGGGATGGAAGTTTTTTTGCTGAGATTCTGACAGGTCGATTAAATTGCTTTCTGGTACAGAAGGCACACTCTCCTTATGGTTTGGGAATTCCTTACTCACACATTTTTTCCTTATTGAATTATTCCTTTCAGACAGAGATCAGACTAATGTATGGAGTCCTCTGTTGATATACCATTTAGGATGTAGTCGAAGTACACCCAGATCCTGGGCTTTATATCACAACCCATTCCGTTCCTTTTTAGATTGGAACTTCTCATCAAATTTAGAGTTGTGGGTAGAGAAATTATGGGATTTAGGATTTTCAGCCCAATTTTGGTCAGGGTTAGAATTCTGAGTGTGCACTTGGCAGACCCTTCGGGTGTGGTGGGAGGATTTTTCCCTAGATGAACCGACCCATCCCATCTCACGTCCATATCGGTCTATTTCATGTACGAATTCATTCCAGGTGAGTGTGTAAGCCCATTGGCCTCACCTGTGCCCGTGATCTTGTATGTGGTCCCGAATATTGACTACAAATGTCTTAAAGCAATAAGGGAAACCATAAATGAGAGGATTTAAATGGTCAGGGTCTATAGTCACTGACATAGGGGATTTTTGCAAATCATTTCTATTGTACATTGCTTGTATACAGGCTGCTTTCTGTACTGACTCAGCTAAATCAGGGTAGCTAGTAGCTTGAATCGATAGTGGTTCTCCTCTCTCTCGTGGGTCTAGCCCACCTGCCCAATATGCTACTCGAGCAGTTAGGGAATAATAGTGATCCCCTGGAGTGGTAGTTAAAACACTCCAGATCCCCAAAAGCCTCCTGCTTCTTCCTCAGTTAACATAATCATATCTCCTCCCTGAACGGAGATTCGCCACAGATATTCTGTCACAGACTCTCCCATGCATCTGGAGTATTTTTCCCTTAATTTCATTAATTCTGTGGGTGACCACGGGGTGGTACGTACAACTGTGTGGACCTCCTCATCACTGTCAACAGCAGTCTCAGTTTTAATTAGAGGTCGCAAGGGAATCAGGGTCTCTTCCTTATCACTAGCATCACTGTCAGACCATAAATATTCAGTTTGAGCTGGGTAATCCATTAACCTAAGAATCTGCTGCACTGTGGCAGAAGGCTGCATTTTATCTAACAGCCCGCTCACCTTTTCCAACAGTAGTTTGAGTTGATAATTTTGATCCACAAGTCGATCAACTTGAGTTCCTAAGGCCTTATTTTCACCCCTGAGTTGATCTACTCATGAAATAAGGTGAACATTTTGAGCTTCCAGGTTTTTATTTTCACTCTCAAGTTTATTGTTTTGAGCTTCCAATTTTTCTCCTGTCTCCTTGTGAAAAGCTAATGATGGTTTTAGCACTTCATTTTCTGATTTCAGAGCAGCATATTCTACACCGGAAATCAGATTAGGGGCAGGGACATTTCTAGCTTCCTCTTGTGCACAAGATAAACAAGCATTTAACACTGCACACGTAACATTTTTACCTTTTCCTACTTTCAGCTTGTGTAAAGCCAGACACTGTTCAATATGTTCTACCACTTTCTCTTCATCCTCCCAAAACTTTTGGGCCCACTCCTTCCCAGCTGGGGAAGGGGCACAATCATATTTTTGCAGCAGTTTATCCATGGCAATCCTGCCGACTACACCAATTTTCTGTTGCGTTAAAGGGGAGAAAATAAGCCCCCTTGCCTTATTAGAGGGACAGAGAATGGCTCCAATATGCACCTACCAGTCCGACCGCGTTCGCTTATATCGAACCTCTACTGGTCTGGAATTTCAATCTGGACCAGTTGAGGTTCTGTATAAGCAAACACAGTCAGATTGGTATCTGGACCAGTAGAGGCTCGATATAGGCGAACGCAGTCGGATTGAAATTCCAGACCAGTAGAGGTTTGATGTAAGCGAATGCGATCAGACTGGTAGTCACATATTGGAGCCATTCCCTGTCCCTCTAATAAGGCAAGGAGGTTATTTTCTCCTCTTTAACGCAACAGCCTCCATGCAGATTATGACCTATTAACCACTACCCTCTGAGGATGATAACCACTTATACCATAGTGTTCTAGAATTTATTAAAAAATACCGTGGGAGTCACTGTTAAAATACCTGCTAAAGTTGATGTAAATGATACCCAACACTCTCCTGTCACCCACTGTCGTGGTTTAAGACCCCCACCCACGCAGTTTTACTCACTCACTCACTCCCCCTCTTTCTTCCCCCAGTCCCAGGGGGATGGGGAGGAGAATCGAAAGAATTCAACTCGCACAGGTTGAGATAAGAACAGCTCAGTAACTAAGGTATAACACAAATCGCTACTGCTACCATCAATAATAATACAAGAGAAATACAAGGAAAGAGAATACTTCTGCTCACCAAGCCCAACCCAGCCAGTGCACCCCCCAGCAGCGAACCCCCAGTACCAAAAACTTGGTCATGCCGTACACCCCCAGTCCACCACCACACCCTTCCGGGTCTCTGCCCTCCGTTTTCACATCCTGGGCATGACGTACTGTGGTATGGAATAACCTCTTTGGTCAGTTTGGGTCAGGTGTCCTGTCTTTGTTTCCTCCTAGCTCCCCCTCCTCCCTGGCATAGCATGAGAGTCAGAAAGTCCTTGACCAGACAAAACACTGCCATGCAGTAACGGAAAGCACTGGTGTTATCAGCACTGTTCCCAGGCCCAAAATCAAAAAAACAGCGCTGCACCAGCTACCAAGAAGGAGAAAAATGACTGCTACTGCTGAACCCATGACACCCACAAATCCATAATTTCATTACAGAAAGCAATTGTACTGGTCAGGCATGATTTACCCTTGGCAAATCCATCCTGCCTGATCCAAACATTTTAGTCTCCTTCATGTGCCCAGAAATGTGTTCCAGGAGAACACACTCTATGATTTTCCCAGCTCTATCAGCTAAACCAGGACATCTGGTCATTTCAGCCTAATTCCACTTTCAAATTAAACTCATAGTACAGGTCATAATAAAGTGAAGTCAAATACTCACCTTCACGGAACAGCATCTGTCCCACTGATGAAACTGGGATGACTTCACAAAGTTGGAGTGTGGATACACAAGCACTTAAGTGATAATAACAAAGAGTTATTCCTTGTAAGCAACTTTAGTGACTAAGAAAGGAGCATGAACAGTGGGGAAAAGGTGCAGACATTTATCAAGAGGAGTGTACTGCATTTCAAATTTTTTAAGTGTAGAAAATGACGTGTAGCTCTTTTAGATCTATGGCATTCCTTCAGATTCATTACTCTCTATCTATATTCACTTTCCAAAAGTGTACAATTGTCCAAAGTGTTCAAATTAAATGTATAAATATACACATTGCCAGTGTGCAGTTGGGAGTAAACCTAGCCCTGGGCATTGGCCATATCCCTGGGTACAGACCAAAGATTCCCAGAACTTCACCCTGCAGGCAGGGGTCAGCATCAGGGCTGGTGAGGCTCAAAACAGCCTTGGGGACAGCTGGGCAAGGCTGCAATGGGTGGGGCCAGGCTGAGGCCAGGCCAAGACATAAGCCCCTCTGGATCTAAGCCTACACCAGGGGCCTTGGCTGCGCAGCGGGGCTGTGGCTCTACCAAGGACCAAGTGCAGTGCCCCATGGGCAGGGGGTCAGCCCTGGTTACAGTCTCCCCACAGGGAGACCAAGAGCCTTTTCCCACAGCCACCAGTGGCATGAGAGTGCCCTAGGCCATGCTGGGGATGTCCTCAGGGTCCTTACGCATGCAAACTATACTGACAACTGCTGCTTCCCTCTATTAAAATGACTTATTAATTGTTATATGGAAGAATGGAAGAGGAACTGTTCTCATCTTCTCAACTACTATGCATCTTCACCATTCTGTGTCAGGGATGCTACCTCAAGCATCCCTGCAGGAATTTCATAAATATATTTAAAAAATTATGTGCACTTTTATGTGTATATGCTCCATATGTATACATTCTGTAAACAGAAATTCAAGTGAGTTTGTCCGCCTCCAAAATCAGGAATCACAACAGAGTTTTAGAATCAGCCTTGTGCTCTTTGCAATGCCTGAAGAAACTGCCTGAAGAAACTGCCTAAAGAAACTATATGTACTTCTAGTGTTTTCTCATTTCCCTATACTCTCATCCTCCTGCTATGATGCTCATAAGAAGAGAAAGTGAGGATGCTTAACCAGAAAGATTTTTTCAAGTTCACCTCTGTTACAGCTCAGCATTATTTCCCCCAGTACTTCAAGGCTGAAGCAAATTGTTTATCCTATTATGAAAGACTTTTCTGTACTCACTCCTACATTAGTGCAATCACTAAATCATTGGCAATTCACAAGTACAGTGATAACCCAGCCTCCCCCTTGGTTCATGCGGAACAGAAGGATAATGAGTTCATGGTTCAGGTTTGTAACATTTATCTGTCATTATCACACTCATTTTTATCTTTAAAGAACTGTAATTTATGTATATTCCAATTTATTTTTCTATTTATTTTCTATTAATTAAAAAACACATAAAGGAAGCCTCAGGAAAAGCCAACTGAAGCATTCAGATGCCCTGATGTTAACAGAGAAAATAGTTGATGAGTGTTTGCATTTTCTTGCACTGCTCTGAATGTTTTGGTAGCAAGCCACTCGTTTATCAGTCTGCACAGCAACATGCACAAGATGCAAAGTGTCAATCTGTCATTTTTTAATGGATGAATCTGGAAGAGAGCCAGAAAGCCCTGAGGAAAGAAAACAGGAGAGAACTTTTAAACAGCAAAGATGTTTGCAATGGAAAATTAATAGTATTAATATAGGCTATTCTTTCACTTAGCAGTTTATAACATAAGTGCCTTCGAAGTAGAATCTGCTAAGAATCTGCATATTCTGGCGTATAAAGGTTTCCCCTCGTTATTGGCTATGATTTTGAAAGAGAAGCTTTGTGAAGCCTACTTCATAACCACTCTCTTGCTACAGCATTATAATTTGAGATTAAAAATACTCCTAGTTTCAACTTTGTAGCCAAAGTTCACATTAACTTATAATGTATTTATGGATGATCACTGCTTTGAAAAGAACTCAAACTGACTTACTATGTATCTGAAACTGATTTGACTACTAATTTCTATGAATTCCTTAGCAAGTGGTCGTGATTACTTCTCAGTTCTCCTATCTGAAATCTGTAATGTGGTTTGTAGCCAGTCCAAAACCTGCATGAGACAAGTAATGCATTTAAGGAAAAGATGTATTTGATTGCAATATTGAAAAATGCTGGGATTACTCACAGATTAGTGATGAAGCCAACATCCCACATATTAGTCTTTCTTGCTTACCACATGTCACACAGCAACACCAAAATACTTACCTCTACATTTTAAAAAACCTATTTAAACAAGAAAGATTATACACATCTGTTGCTTTCTATCAATGACAATGACAGTCTATCGATGTATGTTAATAGCTGATGTATATAAAAGCAAATGATCAAGTAAAATGCTCTTGTTGGTTTTCCTGGCTTAAGCAGTAGCAGTCATTTTTCTCCTTCTTAGTAGCTGTTGCAGTGCTGTGTTTTTGACTTTCTGCCTGGGAACAGCGCTGATAACACTGATGGTTTTAATTGCTGCTCAGCAATGTTTACTGTGTCAAGGACTTTCTGAGTCTCATGCTCTGCCAGGGAGGAGGGGAAGCCAGGAGGAAGTAGAGACAGGACACCTTACCCAAACTAACCAAAGAAGTATTCCATACCACAGCATGTCATGCTGTCGTGGTTTAAGCCTCTAAGCCCCCCCACAAAGTTTTCTCACTCACTCACTCCCCTTTCTTCCCCCAGTCTCAGAGGGATGGGGAGGAGAATCAAAAGAATGCAACTCCCACAGGTTGAGATAAGAACAGTTTAGTAACTAAGGTATAACACAAATCACTACTGCTACCACCAAAAATAATAATGACAGGAGAAGTACAAAGAAAGAGAATACAACTGCTCACCAAGCCCGACCCAACCAGTGCACCCCCCAGCAGCGAACCCCCCAGTGCACCACCACACCCTTCCGGGTCTCTGCTCTCCATTTTCACATCCTGGACATGACATGCTGTCGTATGGAATAACCTCTTTGGTCAGTTTGGGTCAGGTGTCCTGTCTCTTCTTCCTCCTGGCTTCCCCTCCTCCCTGTCAGAGCATAAGACTCAGAAAGTCCTTGGCCAGACAAAACACTACCAAGCAGTAACTGCAAACACTGGTGCTATCAGCGCTGCCCCCAGGCCCAAAATCAAAAAACAGTGCTGCACTCGCTACTAAGAAGGAGAAAAATGACTGCTACTGCTGAACCCATGACACGTGCCCAGTATATAAACTGGGGACAGTTACCTGGAAGGGCTAGATCACTGCAGGGTCGGGCCTTTGGGTACCCTTGAGAACAGCCTGCTGATTGTGATAGGGAACACCACGTTGGTACACAGAGTGGGTGTTTTACCCATGACCATTTTGTCTGATCTCACAAGTGAAGCAGAGTCAGTTTTGGGTCTTGTCTAGGGTTAGACAACAGTATAGGAGGACCAAGAGATTTTCCCCAAGGCTGGACAGTCATGAGTGGCAGGGTGCGTGGGATAGTATGGGCAAGTATCTAGGCCAGTGGGACCCTCCAGTGCTTTGGAACCTCACCACTGAACAAATGCAAAATCCAGAAAAATTAGTAAAACACTTAAATGAGGTGTGTTGTCATCCTGGTCATACCAGAGGGGGACAAATCATGGCAACATGCTGAGGCTTGATCTATGCTTACAGAGCCCTGTTCAACATGATGCAGCACCTTCAAAAGGAAAAAACCGTCTCTGTATCTGATGAGAAAGCAACAGACAATGCATCTACTCCAACTCCAAATGCAGCAGCTCTAACAACCCTAATGACAAGTATAGCAGCTACTCAAACTCTGACTACAACAGATAACACAGCTACTCCAACTCCAAGTAGAGCAACTACACCAACCCCAGCAACAAATACATCAGCTACTCAAACTCCGACCACAACAGACAGTGCAGCTACTCCAGGTCCAAGCACAGCAGCTACAGTAGCCCCAAAGTCAAGTACAGCAGCTACCCAAACCCTGACAACAGATACTGCAGTTAAACCAGAGGACCAATTTGTGCTAATATTAGTTGACCCTGTACACAAGGGGGAAAACCAAGAAGAGGCAAGAAAGATGAAGAAAGATGAAGAAAGATGAAGAAACAATGTACTCACCACCAGGGACAGCACCTCACCAGGAGTTATTATTACATGAATCAGAGGAAGAAGAAGAAGAAGAGGTGACTTCTTGACCCTGGAACTCAACAGAGCTATGGAATATGCAAAAAGATTTTACCCATCAACCAGGGGAGCACATCATCACCTGATTGCTCCGATGCTGGGACAATGGGGCCGATGGTCATGAACTAGAAGGTAGGGAAGCCAAGCAGCAGGGATCAGTTGCTAGGGAAAGGGGAACTGACAAAGCAATTGCCAGAGAGTCCCTCAACCCTTGGAAGGAGCTCTTGGCAGCTGTGAAAGATAGGTTTCCATACAAGGACGATGTTATGAGTCATTTGGCCAAGTGGACTACTCTCTAGAGAAAGGCATCCAGCTTCTGAGGGAATCATCCATTGTAGAGATGGTCTATCACATCAAGCCGAATAACAGGGATGTACCCATAGATCCAGATGAAATCAAATGTACACGACCCATACGGCAGAAATTTACACGGAATTCACCCCCATCATATGCCCACTCACTGAAGCTGCGGCTTCAGGCTATGGTGAGCAGGTTCCCAGATGGAATGGAAGAGCTGATTCTACTCCAGCTCCTGTGATAAAGAAGAATAACCCCTTTCTACAAGACTTAAGTGTCAAACATTGTAATGACTATTAGAGGGGCCCTGCCTCCAGCCAGGTGGAGGTAGGAGACTATTGGATTTACTGGACAGTGTGGATCAGATGGCCTGGCACATCAGTCCCACAGAAGTATAAGGCTCTAGTAGATACCGGTGCACAGTGTACTCTGATGCCATCAAGCTGTCAAGGGGTGGAACCTATTTCTATTTCTGGAGTGACAGGAGGATCCCAAGAGTTGACTGTACTGGAGGCTGAAATCAGCCTGACTGGGAGGGAATGGCAAAACCACCCCATTGTGACTGGTCCAGAGGCTCCATGCATCCTTGGCATAGACTATCTCAAGAGAGAGTACTTCAAAGACCCAAAATGGTACCGATGGGCTTTTGGCATTGTTGCTTTGGAGACAGAGGAAATGGAGCAGCTGTCCACCTTGCCTGGTCTCTCAGAGGATCCTTCTGCTGTGGGGTTGCTGAAGGTCGAAGAACAACAAGTGATAATCGCGACCACAACAACGCACTGGCATCAATATCGCACCAACCGAGACTCCCTGATTCCCATCCGTAAGCTGATCCATAGATTGGAGAGTCAAGGAGTGATCAGTAGGACCCACTCACCCTTTCGTAGCCCCATATGGCCAGTGCGAAAGTCTAACTGAGAGTTGAGACTAACGGTAGACTATCAAGGCCTGAACGAAGTTACCCCATCCTTGAGTGCTGCCATACCGGACATTCTAGAGCTTCACTATGAACTGGAGTCAAAGGCAGTCAAGTGGTATGCCATGTCTGATATTGCCAATGCCTTTTTCTCAATTCCTCTGGCAGCAGAGTGCAGGCCACAGTTTGTTTTTATTTGGAGGGGCGTCCAGCACACTTGGAACCGACTGCCCCAGGGCTGGAAACACAGCCCTACCATCTGCCATGGACTGATCCAGACTGCACTGGAACAGGGGCAAGCTCCAGAACACCTGTGATACATTGATGACATTATTGTGTGGGGTGATACAGCAGAAGAAGTCTTTGAGAAAGGGAGGAAAATAATCCAAATCCTGCTGAAAGCTGGTTTTGCCATCAAACAGAGTAAGGTCAAGGGACCTGCACAGGAGATTCAATTTTTGGGAATAAAATGGCAAGATGGACGCCGCCAGATCCCCACAGATGTGATCAACAAGATAACAGCAATGTCGCCACCAACTAATAAGAAAGAAATACAATTTTTCTTGGGTGCTGTGGGGTTCTGGAGGATGCACATCCCGAATTACAGTTTGATTGTAAGCCCTCTCTATTATGTGACCTGGAAGAAGAATGATTTTAAATGGGGCCCTGAGCAACAACAAGCCTTTGAGCAAAGTAAACGTGAGATAGTTCGTGCAGTAGCCCTTGAACCAGTCCGGACCAGACCAGATGTTAAAAATGTACTGTACACCGCAGCTGGGGAGAGCAGTCCTACCTGGAGCCTCTGGCAGAAAGCTCCAGGGGAGACTTGAGTTCGACCCCTCAGTTTTTGGAGTCGGGGATACAGAGGATCTGAGGCCAGCTACACCCCAACTGAAAAAGAGATATTGGCAGCCTATGAAGGGGTTCGAGCTGCTTTGGAAGTGATTGGCACTGAAGCACAGCTCCTCCTGGCATCCCAGTTGCCCATGCTGGGCTGGATGTTCAAAGGCAGGGTCTCCTCTACACATCATGCAACTGATGCTACATGGAGTAAGTGAGCCGTATTCATTACACAACGAGCTCGAACAGGAAATCCCAGTCGCCCGGGAATTCTAGAAGTCATCATGGAATGGCCAGAGGGCAAAGATTTTGGAAGGCCACCAGAGGAGGAAGGAGTGATGCGTATTGAAGAGGCCCTACCATATAATGAACTGTCAGAAAGTGAAAAGCAGTATGCCTTATTTACTGATGGGTTCCTGCCATATTGTGGGAAAAAATCAGAGATGGAAAGCAGCCGTATGGAGTCCTCGACAACAAGTTGCAGAAACTGCTGAAGGAGAGAGTGAATCGAGTCAGTTTGCCGAGGTGAAAGCCATCCAGCTGGCCTTGGACATTGCTGAACGAGAAAAGTGGCCAGTACTTTATACTGACTCATGGATGGTGGCGAATGCCCTGTGGGGGTGGTTGCACCAATGGAAGCAGAGTAACTGGCAACGCAGAGGTAAACCCATCTGGGCTGCTGCACTGTGGCAAGACATCGCTGCCCGAGTGCAAAACCTGGTGGTCAAAGTACGCCACGTGGATGTTCATGAACCCAAGAGTTCAGCCACTGAGGAAAACCAGAACAACCAACAAGTGGATCAAGCTGCTAAAATTGAAGTGGCTCAGATAGACTTAGATTGATAACATAATTGTGAATTATTTTTGGCCCGGTGGGCCCATGACGCTTCACGTCATCAGGGCAGAGATGCAACATACAGATGGGTTCATGATCAAGGGGTGGACTTAACAATGGACAGTATTGCGAAACATGTGCTTCAATTAAGCAGGCTAAATGGTTAAAACCTCTTTGGTATGGAGGATGATGGCTGAAGTACAAATATGGGGAGGCCTGGCAGACTGATTATATTACACTTCCACCAACCCGCCAAGGCAAGCGTCATGTGCTTACCATGGTGGAAGCAACCACCGGATGGCTGGAAACATACGCTGTGCCCCACGCCACTGCCCAAAATACTGTCCTGGGCCTTGAGAAACTTATTTTGTGGTGACACGGCACCCCAGAGAGAATTTAGTTAGACAATGGGACTCATTTCCGGAACAGCCTGATAGATACTTGGGCCAAAGAGCATGGCATTGAGTGGGTATATCACTTCTCCTACCATGCACCAGCCTCTGGGAAAATCAAACAGTACAAAGAGCTGTTCAAAACTACACTGAGAGCAATGGGTGGTGGGACTTTCAAACATTGGGATACACATTTACCAAAGGCCACCTGGTTGGTCAACACCAGAGGATCTGCCAACAGGGCTGATCCATCCCACTCAGAACTTCTATACACTGTAGAAAGGGATGAAGTTCCTGTGGTGCACATAAAGTATTTGCTGGGGAAGTCCGTCTGGGTTTTCCCTGCTTCAGATAAAGGCAAACCCACTCTTGGGATTGCTTTTGTGCAGGGACCCAGATGTACTTGGTGGGTAATGCAGGGAGATGGAGAAGTCCGATATATACCTCAAGGGGATTTGATTTTAGGGGAAAACAGCCAATGAACTCAATTGTATGCTGTTGCCTGATATATAGCACTTTTATAGCCCATCAACTAGATGTCTTCAGGTCATCAGTGATTGGCCCTGTCTTCCCTCCAACCATCATTCCAACAAAGAATGAACTTGGATGAAACTGCATGAGTTCTGTGTTATCATCAGGAAGCAACAATCCAACACTGCATACAGCCTCTCCTGCCCTGAAGCACTGTTACAAGAGATGGAGCCTGATATCACGGACTGAATGAACTCAGCAGCTTTATAGGGATTGGTCTATGCACTAAAGAATGATATCTCTCTCTCTTTGTCTGTGTGTGGATGTATATATATATACATATATATATGAGACAAGAGTGATGGCATATTGAAAATGTAGGATCTGTGTATGATTTCTTGTTAGAGAATGGACATAGGCCTGCTCTGAATGAAAGCAACTATGGGCAGCTGGCCATGTAGCAGGGGTAACTCCTGATTACCTCTGTGCAGCAGATCATGGAAAAGAAGTAACTCCCGGATAGTTAATGAAACAAGAATGCAGGCCTGGAAGATAAGAAGGAGGTAAGGTAAGGAGGTTGCCAAATGGGACTGTAAATCTTGCTTGCTTACAAAAACCACAATTTAGATTCTCACGTAACATGTTAACCAATAGTATTCCTGTTGCTAAGCATATGTAAACAATCGTAGAAAGACATGTAATGTTAGAGCTGTAAGCCTAAAGTATATAAACTGTAAATGCGCCATGAATAAACAGGCATTTGTCTAATCATATTAATTTCCGACTGAGTCCATCATGGCAAGGATCTGAGCATGACGTGAATGGCATGGAATAAGGGGTGGATACTGTCCTGGCTTCAGCAGTAGCAGACATTTTTCTCCTTCTTAGTAGCTGGTGCAGGGCTGTGTTTTTGACTTTCAGCCTGTGAACAGCACTGATAACACCAACGTTTTTAATTGCAGCTCAGTAATGTTTAGTCTGACCAAGGACTTTCTGAGTCTCATGCTCTGCCAGGGAGGAGGGGAAGCTGGGAGGAAGCAGAGACAGGACACCTTACCCAAACTAACCAAAGAGGTACTCCATACCAACAATGTCATGTCCAGGGTGTTAAAACTGGGGGCAGTTATTCGGAAGGGCTAGATCACTGCTTGGGTTAGGCTCAGTATAGGTCAGTGGGTGGTGAGTGGTTGAAATCTCTTCCCTTGTTATTTCCCTTATTATTATTATTATTATTGGTGGCAGCAGTAGTGGTTTGTGTTATACTTTAGTTACTGGACTGTTCTTATCTGAACCCATGTGAGTTACATTCTTTCAATTCTCCTCCCCATCCCTCCGTGAGCAGGGGGAGGAAAGAAGGGGGAGTGAACGAGCAGCTGTGTGGTTCTGGGTTGCCGGCTGGGCTTAAACCATGACATTAGTTCATAATAGATGAGAAGGACCGCAGTTCACCAATATGTGAACTATATAGGTTTTTACTCCCAAACACTTGTGGTACAGTAATAAACGATTTGTTCCAATTTGAACTAAAACAATTATATTTATTGAGATTGCATGGCAAGGTCTTGGTAGCGGGGGGGTGCTATAAGGCTTCTGTGACTTCTGTGAGAAGCTGCTAGAAGTTTCCCCCATATCCCACAGAGGCAATGCCAACAGGCTCCAAGAGGGACCTACCACAGGCCAAGGGCAAGCCCATCAGCAACCGTGGTAACTGTTCTGTAAGAAGGGTAGAAAATTACTGGCAGGAGCAATTGCATCCAGAGAGGAGCTAGAATGTGTGAGAGGATCAGCTCTGCAGACATCAAAGTTAGTGAAGAAGAGGAGGTCCTCCAGGTACCAGAGCAGAGATTCCCCTGCAGACCACAGTGCAGACCATGGTGAGGCAGATAGTCCCCTTGGAGCCTGTGGAGGTCCATGGTGGAACAGATATCCACCTGCAAGCTGTTAAGGACCCCACACTGGTGGCTAGGGGATGTCTAAAGGAGGCTGTAACCCCATGGGAAGCCCGGGCTGGAGCAGGCTTCTGGCAGGACTTGTGACCCCATGGAAGAGACTCATGATGGAGCAGTCTGTTCCTGAAGAACTGAAACCTACGGAAGGGATCCACACTGGAGCAGTCTATTCCTGAAGGGCTGCACCCCATGGAAGGGACTCATACTGGATCAGTTCATTAAGAACTGCAGCCCATGGGAAGAAGCCACACTGGAGGAGTTTGTGGATTAATGTCTCCTGTGGGAGGGACCCTACACTGGAGCAGGAGAAGAGGGTGAGGAGTCCTCCCCTGAGAAGGAAGGGACGGCAGAAACAACATGAGATGAACTGACCACGGGCACCATTCCCTGTCCTCCTGCACCACTGGGGGAATGAGGTAGTGTATTTGGAAGTAAAGTTAAGCCCGGGTGGAAGTGAGGGATGGAGGGAAGATGGTTTTACGATTTGGTTTTGTTTATCATTATTCTACTCCAATTTGACTAGTAATAAATTAAATTAATTTCCCCAAGTTCAGCCTGTTGTGTCTATGTCTATAAATGGTGAGGGATCTCTCCCTGTCTTTAACACATGAGCCTTTTGTTACATTTTCTCTCCCCTGTTCAGCTGAGGATGGGAGTGATAAGGCGGCTTTAGTGGGCACCTGGTGTCTAGCCAGGGTCAATCCACCACATTATGTCACCATAATTTGTTATCAGATTTAAAATCAAATGGCCTTGTTGCTGTTAATTGCATATGCACAACCGTGTGGTGTTCTTCTTCATGTAGTTCGCTATAACTCAATTTGTCCTGTTAGAGAAAATCTAAGTATTTCAAACTGTGACTAAATTCCTGCGTACATGCATGAAACAGTGCAAAGACTTTAATTACATCCTATTAGTATTTGCCTTTTCTCCATATCATATACTTTCTTGGTTTATGTTTCAAGCAAGGTCTATATGTAGTTGTACATGAAATACTGAGGTAGCATGATCCTCACTGGAAAGGGAAAGAAGTCCTCAATGTATGTCCTAGGTGAAGAGTTCTCATAATCACAACCTAATTTAAGTGAATTTATTTGTGGAGCTGAAGAAAAAGATAAATAAAGGTTTTCTACCTTGTGATTAAAAAAAATATATTCTTTTCTAAACGTGTTTACACATCACTAAACTCCTTCCACAATGCTGTGACAGAACCCTGTGAATTTCAGTATGGATTCTAGGACTACAGAAGTTTAGGTGTGATACCTTTAATCAATTTTGTTAAAATTACAATAACTCTATCTACTATAACAGGATGTAGGGTTGGTTTCAACTCAGAACAGTTTATACAACTCACAGTTCTAAGCAGTGATGTGAAATCCTAAATTTGGCAGTGGTTTGAAAAAGGCAGAGACATCTACATGTAGTAAATTACTTTTCTTCCCTGTATGCATGGCCAGAAAAGATGCGGATAACTGAAATGGGATGTTTGATGTCTCAGTAACTTTAGAGATATTTTAATAATACAGTTCCTTTCATCCAAAGGAATAACTTAAATCACTTCATAACCAGAGCAAAATAAGAAGAGAATGAGGATTTGAGAATGTAACAGATTAGATAAAAAGAATAATTAAGTGAAGTTGTTGTTAATGATTTAACAAATCTTCATGAATAATAGCCATGGATTTCAAATATGAGTAATGAATTTGAATGTCTTTATTCTGTATGGCTGACATTAAACATGTTAATGAATTTGATTTTTAGAGGGAGTATAATCAATGTTTTTTGAAAATTATCCCTTTTATGACATTAAATATGTAAATGGAAATATTCAGTCAGTTCTGGAAAAAAAAGTATTAATTAACTGGACTTCTCACATGTCACTTCCAGCTGTGTTTTATTAATGCAAGGACATAATCCTACCTGTATTTACAGTAATTTTATAGAGGATTATTTTAATTCTTCATTTGACAGCATGGAAACTTTGTATATCTCTAAAAACTTGAATACCTACAAAAACTGTATATATGTGAATATTCTCATAAATGAATACCACTTCTATGTGTATTTATAATTAAAATATTTGCATTTTTGTTAGCACATATTGAGATATATATTACTTAGCTTAACAAAGAACAATGATATACTGTATTTTCACGCATCTGCATGTCCTGTGAGGAGTAGCTGAAGGAACTGGGGTTTCCTAGTCTAGAGAAGAGAAGGCTCAGGGGGACCTTACTGCTCTCTCCAATTACTTGAAAGGAGGATGGAGCAAGGAGGTGGCTGGTCTCTTCTCCCAAGTAACATGCGACAGAACAAGAGGAAATGCTCTCAAGTTGTGCCAGTGGAGGTTTAGACTGGAGATTAGGAAAAATTTCTTCACCAAAAGGGTTGTCCCTGGAGGTATTTAAAAGATGTGTAAACGTGGCACTTAGGGACATGGCTTAGCGGTAGACTTGGAAGTGCTGGGTTAACAGCTGGCCTTGTTCTCTTCCAACCTAAATGATTCTATGATTCTATAATATCTCATACTTTCAAATGTAACAGCATTTTTATTGTAGCACCCAACTATCAGAAAATAACATGTTTTTTTACTACTGAAATACTAAAGATCATTCTAAACCCAAAACAATTGCTGTATTTACTATGTGCAAATATCTGAAGTTGCATATCATGAATTGTGTTAAGAAAAAAACTGAAGGTAATTGTATAAATTCAATCTCTTTTAGAATGTGCATTCCCCAAATGGTAAAGGATAAGCTGTTTGATCAATTTTTATCTATTTATCTTCTCTTGAATACAGTACTGAGACTTCCAAATTTAGTTATATACAACCTAAATTTAAGCACTGTTTGCACCAGCCATTTGCAGCTGAAGCAATGTTTGTTGTGGCCCAAATAACACATGGTCTCAGTGATATTGTGTGCAAGAGTCTGAGTTGCTACTTTATCATTAGTACAGTTTCTTTTTTACTTTCTTTTACAGTCAACTTTTTTTTTTTTTTTCCCAACACCTATCAGAAATTTTCTGGGTTGGTCATAACGTGGGTCCTGATTTGCATGTTTCTCTCCAAATGACTTGTGAACCTAAATAATCACATGGCATAACTGCCAGTGCTGGAAGTTAACAGTACAGTATGCCTAGCCTTTTCCCTGATGTACAGAGAAGGATAGAGGTGTATTTAAAAGCACTGAGGTGGTATGTAACCCTAACGTTAACACTACCTGTTTCATTGTTACCTGTGATATTATATAGACTATTCCCAGTGGTTCATTATATTTCTAAGAGACTGCACTGGACAGTCTGTTTAAATGTTAAACAGTTAAATGGCCATAAAACTGAACCCAAATTCTGCTAATTGTTATGAGATTTTCCTTATTAAATTTACAGCACATTTAAAAAAAATGATAAAGTAAATATATTTTCGCACTGTCTTGGACTATGGTAGAAATTTGTGGCAGTTTCAATTTTCTGGTTACCCACTTTTCCTTGCCTTTTAATAAACTTCCTTATCAAAGCTGAAAGCATTCGCACATCTTGCAGAATTCTTTAACACCGAATCTATCCCAGAGGTACTTCTGAATTAATTTTAATAGAGATTTTTTTGGTGCTGGAGAAATCATTCTACATTTCAGTACTCACCATCAAATGACAATGCTGGGTACAGACATTCTTAATATTCCTCCAGGTATACCCCTGTGGCTACTACTGCTAAGACTCCTTGCTCTACAACTGTTTCTGCTGGGGAAAAGGTGTTGCTATAGCTGCAGGCTAATAGTAACTGCCAGGGCTGATTTGATGCCATTTAGTCTATATCCATGCAGACTCGAGAAAAAACCCTGTCTCTTTGTCCTCCCTTTGTCTCCCTTTTGCATCTTTGGAGCTAATCACTTTTGTTTATTAATACCATAACATCTACATATTTTTTTGCCTTCTGAAGTTGAAATGTGGCAATTCACTGCTCAAATGCAGATGCTCATAAGTAAACATTATGTTAATGGTGACATTTGGATTTGTAACTCATATTTAAAGAAAAGCACAACAGTATATGGAATTTCAAACTATCTAGTTAACCCCTAAAACAAGAAAAAAAATTATAATTGTGAATGCTTCGTTTAAAATGAAGTTTTTAAAACTAAGGGAAAGGGAAAAGGTCATGCAAATGCACTTCACCTTCAACATGGTGAAATATTTCATCTTATTCATTCTGAAGTTTATAATAATTTTACCAGACTGATGAACCAGGATCAGATTCTTCAGTAATATTCCATGTCACAATCAACATGCCTAAGCCTTCCTTGTGTGCCATATTGCACTATTTTCTTTTCCTCTTGACTGTCATCTTGTCCTGAAACTCACTAGTAGAATCGTGCACTGTCTTTCTGTGTCAGGGCTATATAAGAGCTCAGTGCAAATTCCTGGTATTTTCAATGTCTGACAGCTGTACAGGCTGCCCTTCAGCCCTTCCTTAACAATTTTAATTTCCGTGGATATAGCAATGTTTTCTGCACTTTCACCCTTCTCTTTCCCTCTGTTAAGAAAGCTCTTACCTCAGGATAACTATAATGAAGTGTAAGTCATGAGGAAATGCTTCAGTTTACAAGAAAGCAAGATCACTAAGGTCAACTCTGCACTACCACCTGAGGTTCAGCTCAGAAAGTTCACTTCACCTTAAGTACTACACTGCTTTTTTCTTCAGAGTGGGGATGTTTTGGTTGGTTAATAGTTTTTAACTCTGTCCATCTTGCTTGTTTGTGGTTTTATACTACTATGAACTATCAATGTACCTGATTCTTGATTACACTAAAATTATAGCTTTTTTACGACTGAAATCCCAAGAAGTTACAAAATCACGGCTCAGGCCACCCCCAGCTTGGCACAAAGGCTTGCTGCCCACAGCATTGTAGTTGACAGTATTACTGAACTACAGCAATGGAATGAAGTAAATTTTGTGCATAATCCTGTATCATTTTGCGTTTATATTTAATTTGCATTAAGTAACTCTTTTCAAAAGACTGCCTTCATTTAGAAGGCCTCATGAAAACATGTGAATACATCCACTAAATGAATCACCCTAGGCCAAGTAGAGATTAAAATTTATTTGATACTGAAGATTTAGTAAAACGTCCATTCCTCTCTTACCTTTCATGTAACACAGGATATTTTACAAACAGAATTCTGTTGGTACTTTTATTTTATAACACTGTTTGGCCAGTTAGTACATTAAAGTAACTGTGTGTTTCTCTGGCACAGTCAGGTTAAATGCAATTTTTACATATAAGAAATTTCAGTTAAGATGACTACATATCTGAATTAGGATATGGGCCATGGTGCAATGATTTCTAAACTGTTATTTCTGCACAGCTCAGCACAGAACCATGCAGAGGCACTTGTACAACTCTGAAAACTCTCTATTAGTTGTGATGCAGTAATCCTGTCCCTAGTGTAAGCCCTAGCTCATAAACTGCCAGATTCAAAATCTTCATAACATGCTCCATTTGCCAGTTCCGCTCCAGAACTACCTTACACAGAGTGGCTTCGGATTTTAAATAGTATTATCTTAAGTCTAGGATTACAAATTAAATTTAATTCCCAGATTTGAAAGAACCACAATCTTTGAAATACTCAGAACCCAAACATCTTACGCAGAGCTTCTTTACTGTTTGCTTTTCTTGTATTTTTACTACTAAAGATGAAAATGTGACCTTTAAACCTCTCAGTAGATCAACTGCTTAGTATTTATATTCTTAAAAATTTCTGTATGAAGGATGTATCAGAAGAAATTGGACTGAAATAAAGGTAGAAAAATATAGAGAAGGTGGATGGTTGAGCACATGTATGAAAGTGTGGAAGGCGCATTGCGTGCGCTGCGAAAGCAGCTGCAGTTACAACACACCACTACAGAAACACCCCTTAATCGCATTAAATCTCTCCTTGCAACAAACTAAATGAAAATATCCTCAAAAAGAGACCCATTACAGATATTCCAGAATCTCAGCCAAAAAACTGAAGAAGCAAGAAATGAAGGAGAAGACAACATACAACCTCAGGTATTAGAAAGTTACAAAGGGCGTCCTTTCAAAAGTGAGCTGAGGAAAACTACAATCAATATTGTTCCTAAGTACAAGTGTGAGAAGTAATCAGCACTCAAACACAAACGCTTTCTGAACTCAGAGCATCTTCCACAGAAGGCCTAAAGCAAAGGTACTAGATCCTAGACCCACTGTCAGAGAGGATCTGGTTCGAGACCATCTTAGGAACCTGAACATATACAAGTCCATGGGACCTGATGAAATCCATCTCAGGGTCCTGAAGGAGATGGCAAATGAAGTTGCTAAGCCACTGTTCATCATATTTGAAAAATTATGGCTGTCAGGTGAAGTTCCTGACAACTGGAAAAAGGGAAATATAACCCCCATTTTCAAGAAGGGGAAAATGCATGAGCTGGGGAACTACAGACCAGTCAGTCCCACCTCTGTGCCTGGCAAAATCTTGGAGCAGATTCTCCTGGAAGGCATGCTGAGGCACATGAAAAACAACAAGGTTCTTGGTGACAGCCAGCATGGCTTCACTGAGGGGAAATCCTGCCTGACCAATCTGGTGGCCTTCTATGATGGGGCTACGGAACTGATGGACAGGGACAGAGCAGTTGATGTCATCTCCTGGACTTGTGCAAAACGTTTGACACTATCCCACACAACATCCTTGTCTCTAAGTTGGAGAGACATCAATCTGTTAGGTGGACCACTCGGTGGATAAAGAACTGGCTGGATGGCCACACACGAATGGCTGTGGTCAATGGGTCAATGTCCAGTTGGAGACCAGTAACGAGTGGTGTCCCTCAGGGATCGGTGTTGGGATCAGTCTTGTTCAACATCTTTGTTGGTGACATGGACAGTGGGATTGAGTGTGGCCTCAGCAAGTTTGCTGATGACACTAAGCTGTGTGGTTCGTTTGATACACTGGAGGGAAGGGATGCCATTCAGAGGGACCTTGACACGCTTGTGTGGTTGGCTGATGCCAACCTCATGAAGTTTAACCAAGCCAAGTGCATGTTCCTACACCTGGGTTGGAGCAATCCGAGGCACAGGTACAGGTTGGGCAGGAAGAGATTGAGAGCAGCTTTGTGGTGAAGTGTGGGTGTAAAGAACCATGATGTGATGGATTTCTGAGCTAGACTAGCTGCTGAGAAAGCTTTGAGATAGAGGAATGTTACTGGGAAAGTTTTGGGAGTATTGCAGGGAAAGGTAGGCAAGATAAGAAGGAAGAAAGAAGCGAGAAGCAGGCATCCAATCAAGGCAACCACTGAGCAAGATATCTACCAATGAAGAAGCCGAAATACCCACGTGGGTGGTGATAGCTAACCAATTGTATTTACCGCTCATACACGCGGGTACTTCATATAGCCTATATCAACCCTGGACGTTCAGATAATAAAGGATTTCATTTCCTAACCAGAAACAGGGTCCATGCCTTAGTCTCCACAGTGAAGGACTTGGGGGTGTTGGTCGATGAGAAAATGAACTTGAGCCAGCAGTGTGCACTCGCAGCCCAGAAAGCCAACCGTATCCTGGGCTGCATCAAAAGGGGCATGACCAGCAGGTCAAGGGAGGTGATCCTGCCCCTCTACTCTGCTCCCCTGAGACCTCGCTTGGAGTATTGTGTGCAGTTCTGATGTCCTCAACATAAAAAAGACATAGAACTGTTGGAACAAGTCCAGAGGAGGGCCACGAAGATGATGAGGGGACTGGAGCACCTCCCATATGAAAACAGGCTGAGAGAGTTGGGTCTGTTGAGCCTGGAGAAAAGAAGGCTGCATGGAGACCTCAGAGCAGCCTTCCAAGATCTGAAGGGGCCTATAGGGATGCTGGGGAGGGACTCTTCATGAGGGACTGTAATGATAGGAAAAGGGGTAACGGGTTCAAACTTAAACAGGGGAAGTTTAGATTGGATATGAGGAAGAAATTCTTTCCTGTAAAGGTGGTGAGGCACTGGAATGGGTTTCCCAGGGAAGTTGTGAATGCTCCACCACTGGTGGTGCTCAAGGCCAGGTTGGACAGAGCCTTGGGTGGCGTGGTATAGTGTGAGGTGTCTCTGTCCGTGGCAGTCAGCTGCAGCTTGTGTTGTTTCAGGGATTTTTCCCTTCTCATGAGAAACACTTTGCACCTGTCTTGGTTGAATTTCAGAAGGTTGATGATGTCCTGCTGCTTTATATCATCTAGGTTGCTCTAAATGACAGCCGTGCTCATACCATTAGAGTATGTACCGGTACCCTCCCTGCCCTACTTTGGTGTCCTATAAAAACGATGAAAAGCTATTCAAACATACAAAGTAGATCATAATCTAGATCGTCATCTTTTTTCTTTTTTTTTTTCTTTCCTGTAAAGTATTGAAAACAACTTGGAATTAGTAGTGATTGCAAGGTCATGAAGTCCTTGTGGTTAAAAAAAGAACATGTTGAAAGGATAAGAAAATTTCTAAAAGTCACTAGAACTTAATATCAACATTTTCTTCCATCACAGTTCAGCTAAAATTGTTACTCTTCTGCACCCAAGTTTTCTACCAGAAAAACATGCTAAAACACAAACTATACCAATTAAATGACCCCTAACTGTAAACTAGGTTGTCCTGGCATCCTCACATGACACTAATTCACCTGAATACTTCAAGGAGTAAGGCTAAGAGGATCAACCCTGCTTAATGTTACACAAACATTCAGTCTTCAAAACACATTATCAGAATGCAAATTCCAGACCAGAATTAAGAAGTCCTCTAACATTACAAAGCTGCAAGCAGAATGACTTTTTCAATTAAACAACTGCAGAAAAGACAATTGAGAGGATAACATAGCATCTCATCAGGAAGTGAAAGAGGTTACTCAGCCTGTCCCAAGTTCATCCATTCTTAGTATTCCACTCCCCTTTGGAATGCATCTAATTTTTCTCATATGACCCCTGTGTTTTTGCCTGAGCAACTATGTCTGACAGCCTGATTCACACGTTTATCATAGTGTGCATTAAAAAAAGTGCTTTTGACACCTATTTTGAATGTGATTATTTTTCTTAAATCATGACTCTTTTCTTGCCTTTTCTATCTTATTCTGATAATAAGCCAAATTATATCCAAGTTTTTTGCATTTTACATGCTTTACATTTAAACTTTTCTTAGCTATTCTGTTTTCCTTATAAGGAGATTCCTAATGTTAGCTTATTCATGTTTAGCTGCATTTTATTGCTGGCTTTAATCATTTAGTTCTTATGTTTGATATTGTATTTCCTTAGTCCAGCAGTATGAGTTACCTGCAAGATAATTCATATCATTTTTTATCCTAATATTCTCATTTCATATAGGGAAACCACACAGAGGTACTGAAACTGTCTGTGATGCAAAATGACAGCTTCACAGCCAATGTGAACTACAGAATTTTACACATTTCAGTTACTATTATCTAGTTTCATTCTACTCTAAAACACATGGAAATGCAAGGAGTCTACTGATTTATATGCTTGCACACTTTTAGTACATTTAACACATGCAAAAATAGTTCTGAAAAAAAAAAAAAATACTGATTCCACAGCTCTATTTCTTTTTTTACTTCAGTTACATAGCTATTGTTCTAAGACACCACCCTTGTCCAGGACATTTTTCAGCTTTATATTCCTGTATATTTTTTTTTTAATTCTGTCTTGGATGACCATTGGAGATGTCTACCTATTTCAGGTAAGAGCTTCTTTAGGCCTGAATATGCCTTTCTAAATGGCTAATCAGCACATAAAGTAATTCACTGTAGACTGAGAAGTGCTATGGACATTTTCCTTCTTTTAGCAAAGACAGATTAAAAAAAAAGAACAAAGGTCCTCTGAGACATGATTTCCTACAAACACTGTTTTCAGGATGGTTCCCTATGTATATAAATGAGAGCAGAAGCACAATTTCATCTTTGGTAAAATGTGCCTGTGGAATTTTTAGATTCAGTTAATAAACATTCCCAGGCAACCGAATGTATCCTCTATTGATCACTGCCTACTATAACTAACTGTGTTTCTTAATTCTTGTAAAATAGTATCACTCACTGATTTCTTTTACATTTCCTTCTGTTGCATACAGTATAATATACTCTGTAATGTCTGGTTTATAAATTTTCTGAGAGCTGGTGCTTGACAAATTTGCTTTATCTACAGCTCAATTTCTATTCACTTTCTGATGTACTGTATGTATGAACTATGCATTCAGAGGTGATTTAGTAATTTTAAGGTGCAAATGTAGCACTTTAAGCACACTTTCACAGCTGACCTCTGATTAAAATCTAGTGGAACTTCTGGAGTAACTAGACTAATTAAAAAGTTTAACCCTCTTGAGCTGTTGGCATATCTATACCAGAGAAGTGCGTTACAGTGCCTTTAGTCCATTGTGTTAAATTTCAAATTCTAGAACAAGGGACAGATGTTCAGTCTTTCCAATTTTAACATTCTCCTCAAGCCTCAGAAGAAGCACTTTTAACTGTTAACTTTGGAAAACATTAGAAAACCTTTTGAAGCAGAGAAAATCCTCTCTGTTCTTGCAAGGACTGCCTTTTGTTTTAAAAAAGAACTTCAGATTCACCCCATGGACTTAGAGGGGAAAGAAGAAAACCTTTTTTTTTAAAAAAAAAAGAACCAACAACAACTGCACTGTTTACTGGTTTTTATCCTCTGCTTCTGCAATTCCCATGGTTGCTCATATACATGCTCTAATATTTCAGAAACATTTTCAAGGGCAACTATATAATGTTAAGAGATTCTGCATTGCCGTCACTTTTCTGACAGGTTGGCTAGTTAGGTTAAGGGTCCTCTTATTTACATTTGCTCTTGAGCTCTAGTACCTCAGATATTCTTCTTCCATAGCTGTAGTTGCTAAATCTAACCCACATAACATTCCAGCAGCAATCTTTTAAATCAAATATTCATTTAACACACAAAAATCCCACTTGAAAATTATCTTTTGTATAATATGAGCACAATAATAAAAAACATATTAACTACAAAATGCCACTCAACTATAAAAGCTAAGTCAGAAAAGAGTTCGGTCTAGTTCAACGAGCCATGCTTAACTTCCTCATATTTCCCTTATTCACTTATTTTCTCATTTATTTAAAGAAACCATAATATGCTTTTAATGGAAATGGGAAAGATTTAAATTGGAAGGGGTGGGAAATCAACTCTGAAAAGCTTAAGTAGTTTCTGTCCAGTACAACTAGCTGAATTTATTCCTCAAAGATCAGCCACAATGCAAAATACTCCTGTCCTTCTAAGATAATAATTCCTTAATTATCCATTAAAAGTCAAATCTGCCACACTAGAAAATCTACTGATAGAAAATCCAGGGTGGCTGATCCATTATTAAAGAGTAGATCCAGAATAAGGGAGGCTGTTCCTCTCTGGTTCCCCTCTATCATCATTCTGAGCAAATAATTTTCTTTTTTAATTTGCAGACTGAGAAGGAATTAGAAAAGTATTGTTGGTTGCTTTAAGAAGGAATAAGACAAAATAATGTGGCTCATTCCCCCTAGGAAAAACTAGTATACGTATATAAGCAAAAGACACAGAATGGTCTTGTTCATTTTGATTGCTTCTACAGGTGTACAAGCCCCCCTTCCTCCTCAATGCCTCTACAAATATGTTCATTATATAAATGTGGTGAATAAACTCTAATATCAAGAGCAGATTTACAGTACTGAGTTCAACAGTTTGACATGGCCTCTAATCTTTCGAAAGATATTTCCTCAGAGGATCATTTGAAAATGTTCACATCTAGTCTGTCATCAAAAGTTTTCTAAGACTAACCCTGTTCTTTTAAATAATTTCTTGTTTCACTTGCTGGATACACTGGAGAAAATTATGTTTTATAAGAACAATGCAAAGTAGTATCTTCCTATTGGACATGATTCAACACAAATTTCTTGATGTAGTAGTTGAAAAGGAGGTTCTACACAGCACATCATTAACATAAGCAATCACCTAGTCAAAGTCACTATAAAGCTGACCTGTTATGTGCAAAGATGGAAAGAGCTTTTGGCACAGAAGATGCCCCTTTTCCAGTTTCTGCTGTCTTTCAGGGAACCACACAGATGCTTTCTGTCAAATTCAGAGGCCACTGTTTCACCAGATTGCTGTTAGAGAGACACAGTCTTTCAATCAACCATGACTGCCTGTAAAGATGAACCTTGTGAGTTGCTAGACTGCTCTGCTCTGAATCAGTGCACTTTTTCTCATTTTGATCTGCAGCCTTTGTTTCATTATTTTTTTGCATCCATTTCCTAGATTCTTGAATATATTAAAAAAAAAAACAAAGGTCTTACTCTAAAAGAAAAGTTGAAAAGTTTTAGAACCATAGAAGCATGTGTGTTCACTTTCCCTACCTCTTAAGAACAAGTCATTATCAAGCAAAAAATCTTATGCATTTTTTCAATCTTGGGAAGAAAAAAGAAAGCATAGTTCACTTGTTCCTGCACCTCAGAGGTAGCATTTCTGACCTCTTAGTAGGTTCTTTTCGATCAAAATTTATCTCACATAAGTATTGCATTCTCTTCACCATAATGGTTACAGTATGATTGGCATGCAATGGCTTTTTCTATGAGTTAGCATTCAATTCAAGGTTTCACAGCTTCTTGGTGAAAAAGGCTGAACCACGGCCTTTTGTCAGTTTACACACCTTTAAGCAACACAATCCATCTAACAAGAATCATTAAGGAGAACTGAGAGCGTCAGCAGTTGCTGCTGCCCTCTAAGTCCAGTAAGCCTCTTACAAAATGGGAAAGCTCAAATGATAGTCTGAGACTACATGAATTTATGGCTCTCTCCAATTTAACTCATGTCAACATCTGTCTTGTATCCTGTCTCAAAGTTATCTTTCTCACTTTCTGATACATGGAACTATAACAGAGGGAATATCAGGGTAGGGTTTTTTTTCCCCATGCACAGTCATATTTCATATTTCTATAAAATAGTATGGATAAGTGTATACATGTAAACAATTAGGTTTAAGCTGTAGAAAATTGCTTTCCTGGGGAAAAAAAAAAAAAAAAAAAAAAAAAAAAAAACAAAAACCAACAAAACAAGCAGATTGGTAAGTTGTACTAGAAAAAAAAATAAGCAAGGCAGAACTGAGCAACAGCAGAAAAAGTCTAAACCACATAATCACAGAGGCCCAGAATAATAAAGCACATTTACACAAGTAATTTTTATTTTCAGTTTAAGCAATGGCCTTACTGATACTGTGCTTCTGATGCATACCAAAGCAATCCTTAACTATGTTCCCTTCCCCCAGGCTAGATCCTTCATCCCTAATTTTACCTTTCTTTTCATGCTTCTCATCTGTTTTCTATTGATCACTTTCTTTATACAGCAGGCACATATTTCTTCAGATTCATTTGAGAAACCTTTTGCCTGCCTTCAGATGCACATTTTCATCTCTGTGCCTTTTTATGGATGAAATTATAACTTCTTAAAAAATCCAACATAGTAAAGAACAGAATATTTGATAAAGGATTGTGCATTTCATGAACGTTCAGTAAACTTAAAAAATTTTACGGCTGTTGTAATAGCTAGGGGGCAAATATAAATTCATAAGAGCATACAAATCTGCATTTATTAAAAACTGCATCCCTTTCAGCATTGCCTTGTGCATGAGTTAATTGAAACACTCAGTTGAAACTGGGTCATTTAAACACAGAATTGCTGTTAAAATACATATTAAATTAAAAGTTGACAGTTTGGGAAACTATAGAGGGAGATTTTCCTCAGTGCCACTTTTGAAGTTCTTTTAAACAATATTTTTCTGGAATGATCATCTGCTGTCATTCTGCATTTATCCAAGGTCATGTTTCAAATGAACCTTAATTTATAGTCTGTTGTAGTGGGTTGACCCTGGCTGAACACCAGCTGCCCACCAAAGCTGCTGAATAACTCTACTCCCCAAGTGGACAAGGGAGAGAAAATATAACAAAAGGTTTGTTATGTCAAGGCTGAAAGATTGATATATGAGAGATCCCTCACCATTTATCATCATGGTCAAAACAGACTCAACTACTTCCGTAGACCATCTCCTGGAAATATTTAAGTCTCTTACTTCTGTAGAGATGGCCTGTGAAAAGTGTTAATACTTGAAGAAGAAATGGCCAAAACTGAAGCCAACACTCCTAAACTGGTTTTTAAGTTCATTTGGGAAAACAATAAAATTTATTCTCCTCCTCTTCCTTGTACTGTAGGGCTTGGGGGGGTGTTTGCTTGTCTGGGTGGTTTGGTTTAGTTTTGATTTTATTTTTCTTGTTTCAGTACTATCTCACAGATGGTCAGTAAGCGAATAGCTGGGTACCCACCTGTAATGAGAATATTCTATAGAAATTTAAAGGACCTGCTGTTTGGCAGACCTGCTACTTGCCTTCCCATCTACTACTTGCTGTAGGATACCAAGGCAGACCTTTAATCTGTCCCAGTACAGTATTTTTATGTGCTGTCAGTTGTTGAATGCCCTCTTAGTTGTAATATTTACCTGCAGTACGTCTTGTAAAATTATATGATCACATATACGTATGTCCTTCTTCCAATTCAGCTGTCAGAGTACATAGCTATAGATTAAAAAAATAAAATCAGAAGGATCAACATGATCTCCTGATTCTCTGTTCCACACAACAGAAAGAGACATAAATTATCTCTTGATTGAGGTTTAATAGATGTGGATTAGAGTTTATGTCCATACTATCTTGACTTTCACTAGAATTGGATGCTCCTTTGAGTCAGTGGAACTGCTATGAGTTGAGCAATTATTTTAAATATTTTGAGCCAAAATTAAGCACAGAAGTTTGAAACTCAACAAACTGTTGTGGACATAAATAGTTTCATAGCAAGAAAAAAGGAAGCATTTAGTACTTTCATGCATTTACAAATACTACATTAGCTTTTAAAGTTTGTTCTGTTTTGAAAAGGAAAAAAAAAAACCAATCTGGTTTCAAAAGAAAGAAAAAGCAACTCTGCAATAAGCTTGTACACAAAATGCCTTTTCTTCTGCTGTATGAAATAACGTATTGTAATACCAGACGTACTAATGATCGGATGCATAACATGTATATACAAATGTGGGCTTATGTGGGCTATAGTGCTTTCTGTTAGCAAGCACAAATATGTAGAAAAAGGCTGCTCAGTTGAACAGTGTAGTTTACTACAGGAGACCCTTTCCGAACAACCAGCCGTCTTCTATTCAGGATACTTTACTGTGAATTTGGAAAAGAGAAGCTCCAAGTCTACCACATAAACATCAATGTGTTTAATATAAAAGGAATCCCTCTCCAGTAGAGACATCTATTCAAGAATGGCCTTCTGCTGTCGATCAGAGCATTTGCACATATTTATGACAGTTCAACGTGCAGAACATCAAGTAAGGCATGCTTCCATCAGACTATTGTGAACATTTTTTGCTTCCTCCTTTTCTAAGCCTTACTACCTTATACTCTGAATATGTTTCAAAAAGTTAGCTTTTGATTCAGTGCAAAAGCAAAAAAGAATTTGAAATCTTCAAAGCTCAAATAACATGAGAAAGTATTTCTACCCAGGACTCTGCTGAAGATTGCCATTCAGCAGAGACATGAATTGCTGAAGTTCTTGTCAGTAGAAACATAGCTTTTTAATAAAAGCAATGGCAGCGTCTTTCTAAATCTGGTCCAGTCTCCAACTTGGCAGCCAATGGGACTGCTATCACATAAGTAAAAGATTGTATGGTTTGTGGAATATGACATTAATTTATCATTTGTAATTGCAGCAACGATTTACAAAAGTAAATGATTTTAAACTTTTCATGTAGAAAGAATCTTAATTTAAATACATAGCTTTAAATGAATGGCATAATTGAAATGAATAGTGTAACTCTCACTGAGCAGTATATATTGAATCAAGCCTAAAACAACCATTCTCACACCCAGTACAAATCATTTCCTTCTAAAAATTAATTCAAAATGTCAATACAAATAACAGATTTGGCAATTAGAGTTGAACATAAAGGAGATTCTAAATTCACAGCTTGAGAAGATGCTATGGGCTCGGCTTCCCCACCCCCCCCCCCCCCCCGCAGAGTCTCATGTTACACCGGGAAAGAGAGAAAAGCTGGGGGAGGGGAGACAGGGCGCCTGACCCGGGCTGACCAATGAGGTTATTCCATACCACAGCACGTCATGCCCAGGAGGTAGGATTGGGGGGGGAGGAACTGGGAAGTGGGGGGGGGGGTTTGATGGGCTCTCGCTGGTTCTTCCTGCGCTGTCTCTCGGATCAGTTGGGCGGCGAAACGGTTGTATCCTCTCCCTTTGTATTTACTTTGTCATTATTATTGGTGGTGGTGGTGGTGGCAGTAGTGATTTGTATTGTATCTCAGTTACTGGACTGTTCTTGTCTCAACCCGTGGGAGTTGCATTTTCTTTGGTTCTTCTCCCCATTTCTCCCTCATTTGGGGGGGGTGGGGGGGTGGGACGTAAAAGGAGGGAGAAGGGAAATTTTTCTCAATTCCTCTGGCAGCAGAGTGCAGGCCACAGTTCGCTTTTATTTGGAGGGGCTTAAACCACCACAGAAGATAAATTTGATCACCTCAGAAAGACAACAGTGTCTTCATCTTAGTTTTCTCTAACGAGAATGCTTTCCTTCTGCTGTCAGGTTACGATATTTTCTTGACATCCCACTTTGCGTAAAAGAATCTAAATAATAATGGAAGCTCATTAGAATGACACTCTTCCCTCACCGTGTTTTTCTCAATGTGTATTATTTGGCTGAATGACAGACATGACAAACACTAAAATCATAAGACGAGTGAAAACCAAAGGCAGGAAATATCAAACAATATGACAGACAAACAAGTGAGCTAAGATTTCTTTTAACGGTCTCACTACAAAATAGCATCATCACCTTACTTTTCTTTAGGCAATATAGTATTTTTGTCACGCATGGAAAAGGCTTCTGATGAAATGTTATGGTAGTTTATTTAAGCAGAGCTAAATGAACCTACAGAGAAAAAAAAATAGTCGGAAAACATGCAGGAATATGTTAATTCCTCAGAAAAATTTAGTTTTCAAGAAAAAGTGTAATTTATTCACTAGAAGGTAGTTTTCTTTTGTCCTTATGGACTCAACACTCTGCAGAATATGAATGTACATGCCCGATGAACAAAGATTTGACCCACTGTCGTGGTTTAAGCCCCCCACCCATGCTGTTTTACTCACTCACTCCCTCCCTCTTTTTCTTCCCCCAGTCCCGGGGGGATAGGGAGGAGAATAAAAAAAAAAAAAAAAGTAACTCGCACGGTTTGAGATAGGAACAGCTTAGTAACTAAAGTATAAAACAAATCATTACTGCTACCATCAATAATAATACAAGAGAAATACAAGGAAAAAGAATACAACTGCTCACCAAGCCCGACCCAGCCAGTGCACCCCCCAGCAGCGAACCCCCCAGTACCAAAAACCTGACCATGCCGTGCACCCTCAGTCCACCACCACACCCTTCCGGGTCTCTGCCCTCCAGTTTCACATGCTGGGCATGACGTGCTGTGGTATGGAATAACCTCTTTGGTCAGTTTGGGTCAGGTGTCCTGTCTCTGCTTCCTCCCGGCTCCCCCTCCTCCCTGGCAGAGCATGAGACTCAGAAAGTCCTTGGCCAGACCAAAACATTACCAAGCAGTAACTGAAAACACTGGTGTTATCAACGCTGTTCTCAGGCCCAAAATCAAAAACACAGTGCTGCACCAGCTACCAAGAAGGAGAAAAAACGACTGCTACTGCTGAACCCATGACACCCACAGATATGCATGATCAATAGGAGGATGTAAGCATCATATCAGCTTCCCGTATGTATAGTCTTTTCTTCGCCGTTTGACAGTGAGCCTCCCAATATTTGCATCGGACTTGAAATAACATATGCTATGCAAAAACTGGTAAGGCAACTTCCATTTATGTCACCAAATCTCTGCCCCAAAGATGCTTTTCCCACAGCTGCTGTCATATACGCAGACCATATGCATGAGCTAGAACTCTTGTATAGTGATGCAAAGAACAGTAGAGCCCTTTAGATCTAATTATTTGTCATTACCATCAGGTGCCATGGATGCGTGTCATGGATGCATGTCACGGAGTAGAGCCACAGGTATGTGAGACCTTTACAACCTGTACCTAGTTCTGACTCACTAAACTAATTCAGTACAGGCTGGAACAGCAATTAAGCAACAGATCAACTTCGTTATGAAAGTGTTGCTAAACCATCACTTCTGTGCCACATTTCGGATGGGAGACCAGAACATGTTAGAAACAATTATGAAAACTATTCATTGACCTTTGGTGTGGAGAATGTCAACAAGACTAGCCTGATGTCACACTACTAGCCAAGCCAGTGCCAGCTTCTGCCAACAGTCTACTTTAGACTGCAATACCTTGTTAAAACAACTGTCCTCTTTCCATGCCCAAGATTCTGCAAAAAAGCTGTGCCAGAGGGGCAAGCACTACACTTTGGGGCTAGGCCACCAGGCAGGTCTTAAACACACTTAGCAGCTGGACTGAATGCCCTGTTTCCTGGGTCCATGGTGATGGTCAACACTGGACCAGAGGGCTAGGGCCCTGGTCGGTGTGAGACTGCAGTGCAACTGCCATAAAAGATAAGTTTTGGAGAAAAAATCACAAACCACCCACTATATCCATCTTTTCTAGTAAACAAATTTTAAATTGCATACCACTGAGTGCTTCTGTTCCTGCTTCTGCCCTACATAGAAGTTCTCCTATGGCATGCAATTATTCTTATTTTCGTGGAGCTTTTAGGATTTCTCATCTGAAAAATTATAAAATGGTAAGAGATAGAAGAAACTATCATGATGAGAGTTTAAAAAAAGCCAAGCTTTTCTCTAATGAGACAGAAGGTATGAACAGTAAAGAGGTAAAATTTCTCAGCCAAGAAGCTTACTTCAGAATTATTCAGTCAAGCATGAAAGGAAGTTACATATCCACCTCAGATTCTTACATCTTCCCCATCACTAACTCACAGCTCATTATTGTTAGAGCATATAATGATTATTTCGTCATCTTAGCAAATCTGTTTTAACAAGTCGGGCATCTGTAAGTTAAATTACGCGCTACATATTTAAAGTTTGACAAGAGTCAGTATAAATTTAAATAATCCAATTGTCAAATTCAGATAAGAAGTCAATCCTTTAAAATCAAAGAACAACCTTAGGCTGAGCTAAGCGAGATTACCTTCCATCTCTAATTAACTACATTTGAATATTATGAACTGCTTTTTAGGAAATCATAGACAGCCAAATACAATCATGTGATTGAAGTACATGTAGAGAAGACACCACATAAGAAAGCTCAGTGTGTCAATTATCCCAGTCAATTAATTGGTAAAAAAATCAAACATTTTAAATATCTATTTAAATTTCCTTTGTTCTATCAGCCATTAATTTCTTTAAACCAGATGACAGCAGAATACACAATGTTCTGTATCATCCTGTTCAAGGAAGTCAAGCTTGTCATGACCCTCAGGACACAAAGTTAATTTTCTACCGAGTACTTAAAAGCATGTAATTCTGGTTTACAAATTCTCTGTTCTACCAGCATAAAGCTCCCTGGTCAAGTTAATAGGATAAAAGCACATCTTTAAATGAGGAAAATAGCTACTATTATTCCTTATTTCATGCTAATTCTGACTATAAAGTTGATTCACACACAGGTAAGTACTCAATATTTGAATATTTTTATATTAACTGTTTCTGAGATATTCTATTTCTTACTTATTATTTTCTTCCTATTATCTTCCACCCCAGCAATTAAAACCATTGCTAGAAGATGTAATGTAAAAAAATGTAAATTTAAAAGTTGTTCTAGTTTTGGCAAAAATGAATCCAACATAAATACCATTTTTTTTTTAACACCCACAGTGCTGAAGAATAAGCTGAGAGTTGTACCCTACAGAAAATTCACACTCCTTAAGGAGCTTATGCTGCTTTTACATTTTTAAGTGGCCTTTTTATACGTTTATCACTACCTGGCTTCTTAAAGTCTCTGGAATACTTTCTGATTGTAGTCTATTTGTAAAAGCCTGAATTAATTTTTATCCTTTCTGCTTTATTAAAATTTTATGTGCAATAGCAAACAGCATTTGAACGTTACTTTTTTATTGTTTCTTTCTTTTATCAAGTAGTTTTTTCTCTATGTTGTTTAATAATAGTATTTGCTCACTCTTTGACTTTTATTATATTTACATATACTAATATTTGCATATTTCAGAGTATATGCATAGTATCTATGCTATTAAATATTTACTACATCTAAATTATGTTTATGCATATTACACACACTATATGGTAAGACATACACATATCCAAGTCAAACTATTTCAAACATTGATTACATTTCTATCTATAATTTACTCCAAACCAATTCATAACATGTCTGTAAACAGCTGGTGTAGCATTTGCAAGTATTTTGTCCTTTTTCCTTAACTGCCTTTGCTCCTTAATTCTAACGTGTGTGTGTCTTTTAATTGATATTCAGTTGCTTTTTTTAATCAGCCTCTTTTAATGCTTAAAAAAAAGTTTGTTTCGAACACATTGTCATTACTAAAAGAGTATTCCATATAGCTACATTTTGCAGGTACTCCTTTTGCGTTAATGAAAACGCTGATTTTAATGATGGTCAACCTATATAGCGATCACAAAAGCTATTTTATTTTGTACTAGATTTTGATATTTTTGCTTGACTTTCTCATACTCTCCCAATTGTTTCTTCATCCATTCAAATGTTTTTAGTAATATTTGTCAGTATGAAATTCCAGCAGTTTGGACTCATATATTTGAGGTACCAGATCAAAACTAGTTCTTGTTCTCATTACACAGATAAGCACAAAGAGAGCATTAAATCTAATGTGCTCAACCACTGAAAAACTAAAGCTATTACACTACACACAGAAATAAACCAGCTGAAACATGACAAATGGTAGTTGTTATGGTTACTAATTCTTCCTTTAAAGTGCTTTAATATTAAAGCTAAAACAAAGTATAAATATAGATTAATGTGGAATAAGCTCCCCCTGCTTTTAAGTGCCAGTGAATGACCTCAACACCTATTAACTTCAGTAAACAATAAATGTATACAGCACTTATGCAGGATGAGGTCCTGAACTATTTACATGATAGTTGAGATTCATTTCTGGATGTTCCCTAACATCCATTTACTTATACGGAGGCAGAGTTGATTATCCTAAATAGAAGCATCAGTTTAAACTGACCTTGTATGGTAGACACAGTTTCCATAATTACTGCTGTTGCCGTTTTCCTGAGGTATGTAAATGTAGCAGAAATTCCGGTTCACTGCAGTAGCTGAAGAAAATTACCACTCAATTTATGGAAGAATACCAGATACAGGGTGAAGTAGGATAGCAACAATGATTAAGGATATGCAAAAAGTCTCACATGAAAGGAAACTGAAAAACCTAGGACTTTTTAATCTTATAAAGGAGAACAGTAAGAGGACACATGACAAGAAAAGTACAGTATAGAAACAGTAACATGCAGAACACTGTGTTCTTATCTCCTAAAAGAAAAAGACAGATAAAACCACTGAAAGGAAATTGAAGCAATTAAAGCACTACACATGAGAAACAAACATAAAAAAGATTTAGAAAGGGATTGGACATGTACTTTCAAAACCACATAAATTTAACAGAAAGAAGTGTGGGGGGATGGAAAACAGTTAAACTATTCACGTCTTGCGTCAGCTCTTAGTTACTGTAGCTCAAGATAGGGTTTAGGATGGCTACTCTACCCAGGACATTTACATTACTAGCTACTTTAGATATTCTTACATAAAACCATGAAGCTTTTTACATCACTCAGTATCACAATCGGCATACTGGACTATAGAGTCTACATGACTCCTCCATAGCAGGATATTTAAATCAGTTTAGAACAGCTCCAGAAAATATAACTTCAATATTAGTTTTCGCCAAGTCTTCGCCTCCACCACGCCCCCACGTGGAGAATCATATTCCATAAGCAGTTCTAGAGAAATTTCTGCTAACAATTTATATTACATTGGCCATTATGAAGAAAATGGCTAACAAGCACTTAATTACCTGTCCTGGTTTAAGCCTCACCCAGGCTAATAACTCACGAAGTTTTACTCACTCACTCCCCTGTTTTTCTTCCCCCAGTCCCGGGGGGATGGGGAGGAGACTCAAAAAAAAAAAAAAAAAAAGAAGAAATGCAACTCGCACAGGTTGAGATAAGAACAGTTTAGTAACTAAGGTATAACACAAATCACTACTGCTACCATCAATAATAATACAAGAGGAATACAAGGAAAAAGAATATACAATTGCCCACCAAGCCTGACCCAGCCAGTGCACCCCTGTCATGGTTTAAGCTGTAAATTGGAAATAGGGAGAAGAACTGAAAGAATGTAACTCCCACGGGTTCAGATAAGAACAGTCCAGTAACTGAGATATAATACAAATCACTACTGCTACCACCAATAATAATAATAATGACAAGGCAAATACAACGGAAAAGGATACAACAACTCGCCACCCGAGCCGAGACAGCGAGAGAGCCACTTCCAGGATACTGCCCCCCAGTATTTTACATCCTGGGCATGACGTGCTGTGGCATGGAATAGCTCTTTGGTCAGTCTGGGTCAGCCGCCCTGTCTCTGCTTCCTCCTGGCTCCCCCTCCTCCCCAGCATAACATGAGACTCAGGAAGTCCTTGGCCAGACTAAAACAGTGCCAAGCAGTAGCTGAGAACACTGGTGTTATCAGCGCTGCTCCCGGGCACGAAATTAAAAATACAGTGCTGCACCAGCTACCAAGAAGGATAAAAATGACTGCTGCTGCTGAACCCATGACAACCCCCCAGCAGCAAACCCCCCAGTACCAAAAACCTGACCATGCCGTCCACCCTCAGTCCACCACCACACCCTTCCGGGTCTCTGTTCTACATTTTCAAATCCTGGACATGACGTGCTGTGGTATGGAATAACCTCTTTGGTCAGTTTGGGTCAGGTGTCCTGTCTCTGCTTCCTCCCGGCTCCCCCTCCTCCCTGGCAGAGCATGAGACTCAGAAAGTCCTTGGCCAGACCAAACATTACCAAGCAGCAACTGAAAACACTGGTGTTATCAGCGCTGTTCCCAGACCCAAAATCAAAAACACAGTGCTGCACCAGCTACCAAGAAGGAGAAAAAACGACTGCTGCTGCTGAACCCATGACATTACCAAATTTAGCTTTACAAATCATAGAATCATAGAATAGCGAGGGTTGGAAAGGACCTTAAGATCATCCAGTTCCAAACCACCTGCCATGGGAAGGCACACCTCACACTAAACCATGTCACCCAAGGCTATGTCCAACCTGACCTTGAACAACACCAGCGATGGAGCATTCACAACTTCCATGGGAAACCCATTCCAGGGCCTCACCACCCTTACAGTAAAGAATTTCTTCCTTATATCCAATCTAAACTTCCCCTGTTTAAGTTTGAACCTGTTACCCCTTTTCCTATCGCTACAGTCCCTCATGAAGAGTCTCTCCCCAGCATCTCTATAGGCCCCCATTCAGATACTGGAAGGTTGCTCTGAGGTCTCCACGCAGCCTTCTCTTCTCCAGGCTGCACAGCCCCAACTTTCTCAGCCTATATTCATATGGGAGGTGCTTGAAACCCCTCATCATCCTTGTGGCCCTTCTCTGCACTTGTTCCAACAGTTCCATGTCCTTTTTATGTTGAGGACACCAGAACTGCACACAATACTCCAACTGAGGTCTCACGAGAGCAGAGTGGAGGGGCAGGATCACCACCCTTGACCTGCTGGTCACGTTCCTCTTGATGCAGCCCAGGATATGGTTGGCTGTCTGGGCTGCAAGCACACACTGAAGCCAGCTAATGTTCATCTTCTCATCAACCAACACCCCAGGTCCTTCTCCGCAGGGCTGCTCTCAATCTCTTCTCTGCCCAACCTGTACCTGTGCCTGGGATTGCTCTGACCCAGGTGTAGGACCTTGCACTTGGCTTGGTTAAACTTCATCAGGTTGGCATCAGGCCACCACACAAGCATGTCAAGGTCCCTCTGAATGGCATCCCTTCCCTCCAGTGTATCAAACGAACCACACAGCTTAGTGTCATCGGCAAACTTGCTGAGGCCACACTCAATCCCACTGTCAATGTCACCAACAAAGATGTTGAACAAGAGTGGTCCTAACACCGATCCCTGAGGGACACCACTCGTTACTGGTCTCCAGCTGGACACTGAGCCATTGAGCACAACTCTTTGCTTGTGGCCATCCAGTCAGTTCTTCATCCACTGAGTTGTCCACCTAACAGATTGATGTCTCTCCAACTTAGAGACAAGGATGTTGTGTGGGACAGTGTCAAACGCTTTGCACAAGTCCAGGTAGATGACATCAACTGCTCTGCCCTTTCCATCAGTTCTGTAGCCCCGTCATAGAAGGCCACCAGATTGGTCAGGCAGGATTTCTCCTTAGTGAAGCCATGCTGGCTCTCACCAACTACCTTGTTGTTTTTCATGTGCCTCAGTATGCCTTCCAAGAGAATCTGCTCCAAGATTTTGCCAGGCACAGAGGTGGGACTGACTGGTCTGTAGTTCCCCAGCTCATGCATTTTCCCCTTCTTGAAAATGGGGGTTATATTTCCCTTTTTCCAGTAGTCAGGAACTTCACCTGACAGCCATAATTTTTCAAATACGATGAACAGTGGCTTAGCAACTTCATTTGCCATCTCCTTCAGGACCCTCAGATGGATTTCATCGAGTCCCATGTACTTGTGTACGTTCAGGTTCTTAAGATGGTCTGGAACCATAATCTCTCCTAGAAAAAAAATCCTATAAGCTTATGAGAGATTTGAAGAAAACTGGAGAGTTTCAGTTTATTTTGTAAGATGCATATATATTTTAGGCAGGGAATTTAATCTATAATAAATCAGAAATTACCTAAGTTTTTGGAACTAACACTAATGCAGTGGCTCTTTATAAGATATGTTATTAGATTATAAAGCCTTTTCACACTCTAGAAAAAAAATCATGAAAAAGAAGTCTGCAACTAGTGCACCAGTTACTAAGTGCAATGTCTCCTGGCTTTAGGGAGTCATTGAACTGCCAACAGCATTAAAACAGTAAAGAATGTAGGAAAGCTTTGCATTATTCTCCTTTTTTTTCCTAAGTAGCCAGACAGGATTTTGGGTGAGACAGATATTCAATCTAAACCAGTATGATGACCCAAATGTTTTCACGTTACACCTTATGACCTTCACTTCTCTAATCTGCCAGTTGTGAATTGCCGATTTGCTGAATTATATCACCCATCCACCCCCTGTTACTGAGTTCTCATAAAATAAAAAAGTATTTGATGGGCTAGTAGTTTCATGATTACTGGTCAAGTTTTGATTTTAGCACATCTGTTGCGTTTTGAGCTACCAGAAGTTCAGTTAGATGTAATGATTTAGGGCACTTCACGGTTTTGTGTACTGGAAACAAATTACTCTGCATATTACCTGTCGTGGTTTAAGCCGTAAATTTCCCTTCTCCCTCCTTTTACACCCCCCTCCCCGCCCCATGGGGGGGAAATGGGGAGAGAAACCAAAGAAAATGTAACTCCCACAGGTTGAGATAAGAACAGTCCAGTAACTAAGATACAATACAAATCACTACTGCCACCACCAACAGCAATAATAATGACAAAGTAAATACAAAGGGAGAGGATACAACCGTTTCGCCGCCCGACCGAGCCGAGAGACCACGCGCCGCGAGAGAGACCGCGTGGCGCCAGAGAGAGACCGCGCTGCTCCCCCCACCACGTGCCGCAAGAGCCCCACCCCCGAATCCTACCTCCTGGGCATGACGCGCTGTGGTATGGAATAACCTCATTGGTCAGCCCGGGTCAGGCGCCCTGTCTCCCCTCCCCCAGCTTTTCTCTCTTTCCCGGCGTAACATGAGACTCTGCGGGGGGGGGGAAGCCGTACCCATAACATTATCCTACTGCTTAGCACAAAAATCAGATACATAATTCCTACAGTAAAAGGAATTGCTATAGGTATTATATATCAATACAAGCATGATATGGTCATACTATAGCAAATTCACCAAATAGTTATGAAGAACATTGAGGGACTGGAGTATCAATATATGACGAGAGACTGAGAGACTGCTGGGACTATTTAGCCTGAAGAAGAGTCAGGGGAGATCTAACCAATGTGTATAAATAACCAACATGGGGCTATAAAAAAAACTGAGCCAAGCTGTACTCAGGAGTATGCAGGGAAAAGAGAAGAGGCACAAACTGACATACAAGTAATTCCACTCAGCCACAGGAAAACTCCTCTGCTGTGAGAGTGAAAGAGCACTGGCACAGGTTGCCAAGAGAGCCTGTGGACTCTCTATGCATGGAAATATCTAAAAATCATCTGGACATGGTCCTGGGCAACAGGCTCGAAGTGGCCTTGCTTCAGCAGAAAGACCAGGACTGTCTCCAGAGAACCCTGCAAACATGGGCCATTCTGCAATTCACTTATTCAAGGTTCAGGAGAATTGGGATATCCACAGAAGAAGTCTGACAACAGAATCACAAAAGGCAGTCAGTGCACCAAAGAAAGCCGTACAGTGATTCTATAATGTGAATAGAAACTTAAACCTCACTGGCAATTATCAGTGCTAAAGCACAGTGCGTCAAGGACTAAAACTAGTGCAAATAAATGTTATCATTATCTGTAATGTAAATTTCCGTGTATCTTTCATACCAGCCACCTAAACCCACACCTAATATCTGGTATGTGAAATAACTGCTCTTAGCAAGAATTTTGCTTTTTTTTTTGCACAGCCAATTAGAGTTTATATAATCTTACATATACACAAGAATGTTTGAAAATTGTCATTGACTATTTACTTAGATTCCCACGCTATAACTCTCCTAAAAAAGGTCAAAAACCAAAACCAAAACCGAACAGAAACAGAAAACCTGCATGTTGACCAAGTCTACTAAACTTCAGTGGAATTCCACATGAGCTCTAAATATTGCACGACTAGTGAACTGGTGGTATCATTTTCCATTTGGATGAAGTACCCCATGACTTTTTCATATATTTGTTATAGGAACCGGCAGTGACTTAGTGGATTACAGTATTGTTATATTAAAGAAGAATATTGCAAGATTATATTAGCTTGGGGAAATTTTATATTTAATTAATATTCAGTCTGTTTGCTGCAAGATAAACTTGACCTTGATTGTTATTCACAAAAATATTAAGTTTTTTGTGGTTTTTCTTTTTTTTCTAGTTTGTTCTGTAGTTACTTTATTGTGTTTTCATCAAAGACAATTTATTTTTAACAGATCTTTAGGGATTTTTCTTATATGTATGGCTGTATGATAGCATAAAATTGTAAAGATTAACAATCTTTGGGGATTAATGTGCTTCTTCATCAATGTAATTGCTTTTTATGAACAAAACCAAAAATTAGCAGGAAAATTTAGGAGCTGGTTGTTAAGTATTCTGATTACAATTTCTTAAGGGTTTTCAGAAGTAGGTACTGCCTCCAGGAGCTCTGAGGCCTAGCAACTCTCCTGCCAGCCCCTGCTGTCCAGCCCAGAGACCCAGAAATCTGCATCACAGTTCAAAAGGACAAAGCTGCTGCTTTCTTCTCCTTTGGAAGTTCAACGAGCAGTGATGCTTAGTGTGTATCCCAAACACACACACACTACACCAACACAGTCAGCTGTGCAGGCTGCCACAGAGGAGGTGCTACCTTCAACATTACCTACATGCAGGACTGACATAAACACAAGCACAGAAAGCCAAGCCATCTCCTCTTCTTTGGACAGCGGAGACTGAAGCTCACTACAGACAGCACACACTCAACACTGTCGATTCACACACATGCACTTTAGGGGATGCCTCAAGTACTGGCATGTCTCCTCTATCCATCCAACACCTCTGACCAGTTGCCAGGCCCTCTTATCCTCTCCTTTACCCTACTCTATGGCTGTTCCAGCTTGGTGCTTGCTAGCAAACAGACGCATGCACACTCATGTCACAGGTACTGCACACTCTGGCTTCCCCACACAAATACCAGTCTGGCCCTTTCTCCACCTGGTAAGCCTGCCCACACCCACAGCCTCATACTTGCCAGCTGATGACACGATAAGTTGTTGTTTATTATTCATTTTTATTATTGTTTTTGCCAAATATTGCATATAATTTCTCACTATCCTACTTTAACAGTACTAAATCCTAGTATTTTATTATCCAAGCCCATCAACACTAAACCAGTCCATTTAAGAACACAGCTGCTCAGTTATATGCATCCTAGTACCCACTAGATCTCAAGCATTTACTTTTCAACATATATTCTTCATTACCTTGGAGCCTATAGCTCTAACAATATTCTAGAATTCAATTGAAACACACTGTCTCACCCTTAACATGCAAAACCAACCAACAATAACTACTCTTTTCCTGATAACAGAGGTTTCAGATGCAATGCAATGCAATGCAATCTGGTCATTTAGTACATGTGGAAGAAACAAAAGGAAAAATGAAACATTATTGACAAATATGTTTTAAGGTGATGAGGAAAAAAACAAACAATGAAGTAAGCTATCTGTTAAATAATTTTATATAATTTTTCACCTAGCTCAATACTGGAGGTATTTTTCTTTAACTTTTTGTTACCTCAACAAAAGTGGGAGGGGAGAGAGGAAAATATACTAGAAATCAGTTATGCTTCTGTACCCTTAAGACACTGTTCTAACTAGGCAGCAGTTTCTAGGGCGGCACTCTGTATTATGGCAGCATTTGAATGCTTCTGAATGCCTAGGAAAAGGAACAGTGATGATATGGCAGGGATTGACAGCCATTTAACAGCAATACCTACATTTCATTCATGTCTAAATTTTTAAGTTTTTTCCAAAAAAAAAATAGCTAGCTCAATAGCAGCAATCCACAATTTATGAAGAACTATTCCTGAGCTGAAAGAACGGTGTTAGAGGCCCTTTAGCAAAATAGGAGAGAAGAAAAAAATGAAGCAGCAGTAGTTTCATTATTTTCAAACCCTGTATGAAAAGAAAGCTAATAAAGTTTACTAGTGACTCTAGTATACCTCATTTTTTTCTGAATGCATTTGACAACTGTTTACATTCGTATTTTGCTCTTTGTGTTTTCAGTGTGTTACACAAAAATTGCCTAAGTGTTTAAAGTCAGAGAAAGTAAGTCTGAGGGTAAAACAACTTCCTGACTAGTGAATTAAAGATTTAAGCATAATAAAAATTAGGAGGGTTTTAATAGCTTCTAATGTCATGCATTTAACACCCCTTGAGTCCTATGCCAGGCAATATTAAGAGTATCAGGATGATTTTGTATTTTGCTAGTCTTTACTTTCCACAATCTTTGCAATGAATGCTGCAGCTATAAGTATTACATTTGCATACTACAGACTTCAGTTATGAAGACAGTCTCTTATGTGAATTCCTTTACAAGCTCACATCTATTTTGCTCACAGATGTTATAATGTTAAGACAGAAATAAGGCCTATATTATAGTGATTTATTACAGAAAGCATCCTTTAAAATGTATTTATGGGTACGTGAAAGATTACCAAGGGAGTTTAAAATCGCTTCGCATTCGGTTTCATAACATTTAGAAACTCAGAAACCTCTCTTTTCTTTTCCCATGTCAGGTTTCCAGTCTTTCAAGAAACAAATAGAAAGCACCTTAATAATTTGAAGTGACATCCTGAAATTTCATACGGAGAGTAAACAAGGCCAACTTCTCTAAGATCTCCACACATATTAAATTCTTTCTTGATGTTCTTCTGACACACATTCTACAGTGTTCAAAGTCTTTGCTTTTCCATTTCTATTACTGAAACAAGAGCAAGTGAGCCAAAACCAACCTAAATCTTTGCCGAGTTTTAAGCTAAGTAGACTGTGAAAAGACATCAAATTAGCATTGCTCATGTTCACTAGGCAACATGTCTGTTGTGCAATTCTGCAATCAGAGTCATTATTTTAAACAGAAAAATAAAGTTAATGCAACAAATCTAAATGGTGAAATACGAACAGAGCTGTCATCAGTCTTACATGGCTAGAGCCATAAATTCTGTAGCACCCTAAACTGCTCTGTTCCTCAACACATGACTTCTCTCAGCCTTTGGAACTTCTAGTAAACAATGACAGCTTATTTTCCACAAATCTAAGCAAAGAATCAAAGATTTTCTACAATGCTGTCATGGGTTCAGCAGTAGCAGTCATTTTTCTCCTTCTTGGTAGCTGGTGCAGTGCTGTGTTTTTTGATTTTGGGCCTTGGAGCAGCGCTGATAACACCAGTGTTTTCAGTTACTGCTTGGTAATGTTTTGGTCTAACCAACAACTTTCTGAGTCTCATGCTCTGCCAGGGAGGAGGGGAGCCGGGAGGAAGCAGAGACAGGACACCTGACCCAAACTGACTAAAGGGGTTAGTCCATACCACAGCGCGTCATGTCCAGGATGTGAAAATGGAGAGCAGAGACCCGGAAGGGTGTGGTGGGGCAGTGGGGGGTTTGCTGCTGGGGGTGCACTGGCTGGGTTTGCTGCTTGGTGAGCGGTTGTATTCTCTTTCTTTGTATTTCCCTTGTATTGTTACTGGTGGTAGCAGTAGTGATTTGTGTTATACCTTAGTTACTAAACTGTTCTTATCTCAACCTGTGCGAGTTACATTCTTTTGATTCTCCTCCCCATGCTCCCGGGACTGGGGGGAAGAAAAAGGGGGGAGTGAGTGAGCGAACTGGCTTAAACCACTACAAATGCAAAGAAAAATAATGGAGAACTTTCCAAGTAGGGTGTTACTAAGTGTTGTGATCCAATAACCAAACCAAAACAAAAAATCAGAAAAGATGCACTACCTCATCCCTCAACCAGTGGATATGTGACTGCACCTTACGAGTTAATCAGACTTATATAGTGCATTCTTTGTTTATCTAGGAAGCTACAACACAAAGAAAGGGCTCTGCTGTTTTCCAGGCAGAACATATTGCAGCCTATTTTAAGAAACCATCAGAGCATACCTGTATTTTATTTCAATTGTAACAACTTATATATAGGAAAAAAAAAAAAAAACACAAAACAAAAAGAAACAAACATTATCCCAGAAGGCATGTGTTTCATATAAAGTTGATGAATATGACCATATTAAAGAATTGTACAGACAAATTACAGAGAAAATGAAACTGTTTGCCAAAACGCCCGAAGGAGCAACAGATTTTTTGATTTCTATAAATCAAGGCTGGATTGTCTTCTATAAGGCATTTTTTGTTACACCATTGGGCTTCGTGATGAAATCCTATAGTCTACACTATCTCAGCAGTACAATTAGATGACCTAACAGTTATCTGTGAACCTGTCAGCTGTATTTAAACGAGTACTTACTTCGTATGACCCATCTATAATTAGATGTGGTTGAGGATTGCTTTAGACTACCCCAAGAACAAGACTAGGTTATATTTACATGAATACTTCCTTTATGTAGTGATAGAACAAGGGTAATGGGTTCAAACTTAAACAGGGGAAGTTTAGATTGGATATAAGGAAGAAATTCTTTACTGTAAGGGTGGTGATGCACTGGAATGGGTTTCCCAGGGAAGTTGTGAATGCTCCATCGCTGGCTGTGTTCAAGGCCATGTTGGACAGAGCCTTGGGTGGCATGGTTTAGTGGAAGGTGTCCCTGACCCTGGCAGGTGGGTTGAAACTAGATGATCTTAAGGTCCTTTTCAACCCTCATTATTCTATGATTCTATTATTTATATGATCCTTCTATACTGGAAATTATTTGAGGGTTGCTTTAGATTACCCCAAGAGAAAGATTAGGCTACATAACAACAAATTTTAAGACCTTTATGGAGATAACAAAGATGCCTAAAACTCCAGTTATTCTGGTCTTCTGTTAAAGAATAAAAATAACAGAGCTAAGTGTATACTGCTCCTGCTTCATGGCAGAAGCCTCTGCTTTTAACAGCAGATGTCAAAAGGGCAGCAGTACTGGTGAGAGCTACTGACAATTTATATGTTTGTGATACAAAATAGATTGTTGACCTTTGAACAGCTCCAAAAAATAATGGCATGTTTATTTCTCTCATTAAACAAAGGAAGAGCTGGCTATTCAGATAGGAGATAATGAGTAAAATGGCAAGAGACTTGGATCCTCCAAAATATCACAGTTTACAGTCATAAATCAATTAAACCTCCAAAACATTTCTGAATCCCACAAGAATTATATCCTCAATCAGAAAATGTGTGAGAATCCTAATTTTTGCAGACATGAGTCTTACACATATTGAACTATGTCTTTGTCTGTGATCCATTAAGGTCATCAGCTACCCCAGAGAGGTGTGGACTTTGATTTTCTATTCTAAAGACAGATTTATTATTTTATTTTAAATGAAATAGGTGCATGTTATTACTGAAGAAAGTTCAGTTAACCATGTGCCTCAGGAAGAAGCTTACAATTCTATTTCCCAGTTATCAGTTTCTCATCTATGTAAATATCCAGTGAAGTACAGACTACAATAATAAGTTTTGTTAGTGAGAATACTAATATTTTCCTAAAATTTTCCTAGCCATATAAAAATAATTTGCTGAAGGAACATATCGTTTCCCTTTGCTTCCTTCGTTTTCAAATACGTTAATGAAAAGAAAAAAAAAAAAAAACACACACACAAAAAAAAAAGAAACCCCAAACATTTCAGTGACACAGTGACGTAGCTTTTGCTGTTTTAACCACAGCATAGATTACAAATCTATTAAATACAAGTAATACATGTAAGTATCTAAAAGAATACCAATATATACATTAAAATAGCCTCTATAGGACAGCAATAAATCCATCCTTCTAAAAACTATTTGGCAATTTCACCTGCACTTCAAATTTACTAATTCTTTGCTTATAGCCTAGACCCGGGAAATATTATACTTTGACAACACCGCATTATATGCTTATATTTCAGAAAATACAGTGCAACATACCTCCTCCCAAAATAGTACTGCCTATAGATAGTGATTTTGTGTAAGTGGTAAAATGTCCAAGATCTGTGAAAAAAGTTAATCAGCAATCTGAAACCAAAAATCATTGTTAACTCTTCTAAAGTCAGAACTCAGTAGGATACATCATACAACAGGACTATGTAATTCTATAACTAAAGATCAGAATTAATTTAGGCTGCTTTTCTTGAAAATGGACAGCTTGACAAAATATTTTACTGCCTACTGTGTATTTTAAAACACTGTTATAGAAATAATAAATCTCTGGTATTTTTATTTTGCAGGTATCAAACCAGTGAAGTATGCACAATAACAATAGCAACATATAACAGATAAGCTCTTGACTGATCGGCATGCACTTGCTGAGGGTTCCTTCAGATAAATATACAGCCCACAGTATTGATTCTCTAGGTCTCTTTCAGTGTCTCCATTTTCCCACACAAAATTTTATCTATCCACACAAATTTTGTTCTGTAATGTTGTTGTGTCATTAGCTTACCTCCCAATGACACAATAAATACTGCTACAATATCTGTTAAAGGACGGCCTCCTTTGTAAAACTGCAAATACCAGTAATACCCCTGAACTTCAAACTGTGAAGACATTTAACAAGCTCTTGTCCAATACCTTAAATCCCAATCTTTCAGTTTTTCCCACTAGTACTTTCACACCAAGTAAACCCATAGTTCATGAAAAAACCTGGCAGCCTGTAACAGTGAATGCTGCCAGGCCTCTCCTAGTAAGGTGCAGCAGGTCCTCCAGACACTGAAAAGGTCAACTATCTTTCTGAATTTTGTGTGTGTGTATATATATATATACACACACACACACACACACACACACATGCTGATTTTTTTCAAAAAAAAAAAAAAAGAGCTTTAAGCATAGATCACTGCTGCTCTGGGAGTTTCCCTCTCTCTCTCATCCTGAAAATAAAACAGACCAGCTGCTGTGCTATCACTTAGTCCCAGTACACATTCCACCCAGAACACAATATAAAAAATAGAGTACAAAAGCACATACCAACCTCAGAACTCATGGCACATTTGCCATTTTGCCATTTGCTTCATAATCACGTGGACCACAAACCGATTGTCACACACACAGAAATGAATTTAGCTGTTGACTGACTTCTGATGTCTCGTCGCCACCATTAGAAAGGGAAGAGCTATGGACTTCATGACACATTCTTGCACGCACCTCTGAGCCCATGTGTTTCCCAGTTGAGTCCAAGAGTACCTTCAGCTCCTGCTTCCTATTGATCTCCATGGTAAGGAAACCATGCTCTATCATGTCTGGAGAGAATTTCAGGCTCTTAAATATTCTTAAATATTCCTCAGATCACACAGGTAAGTCTATTTTTCAGGCCACATAGTGCTGCTGCAGCATGGAATATCTTAACCAAGCACTACCAACTTGTACTCAAAATACAAGTTCCCCAGAATCTCCACTGTTATTTGCTCACATACAGGTCAATCTGTAACTATCTCTTGGGCTACTGGCAAGCACCAGTTTAGTTTCTGCCCAAAGCTTTTCTTTCTGCAATATCCTTGTTACCACCTTGAAGGCATTTAAACAATTAGTACTTTCCTTCAACCAAAAACTTATTGAAGAAACCAGAGAATAAGCTACCTAAGGTTTCTCACATAACATTCAGATTTCAGTAGTGAGTGAATTTTTCTCCTACTGTTTGGTCTATAAAACTGTAGAATTATAAATAAACGTAAGCACAGCACAAAAATTGCACTGCTTAACACAAAGAAACATTGCTTCCAGACCTTAAAACCATACAGACCTGTATCGTGAGCCTGCATGAACAAAATGTAGTTTAGCAAGCCACACATTAAAGCCAGAAGTTCTAACTGCTGTCATGGTTAAGTACTGCGCTGAATGTGGCTATTTTACCAAACGTTCCTGGAGACAGAACAAGCAGTAAATCACCTCAAAGCCTCCTGCCACCAAAAGGTGGTAGATCCAAAAGTACACCAGGTTCAGAATAAAGATATGTAGATTACAATTTGTTAAGTTACTGAACAAACCAGCAATTCTCTTGATGGTCACTTTGTCCATTATGTTTTATCGCCCAACCAATTTCTAATTAAACTTTGGATTCCTTACAACAAAATGGCTCATAGCTGTGCCACTATGTTATATAGCTCTTAAGTGCATAATTCATTAGTGCACTCTGCTGAATGAAAAAGGCTGAGTACCATACAACAATCTGCTTTATCTTAGGTCGTTCAGCAAGCGAAGGAATAGAGGTTTCCTCATCTGATGACTGCTTCCACTCCTCGCAACTGAACTGAAAAGGGAGCCTTTTAAAGTACAACCATATGATTGGTTAAAGATTTCCTATCTACAAAGACAGTTTCAACCACAGACTTTATAAATTCAGTATCTCCCTTTAAAAGCCTTTACTGCAGTAACTTTAGTTTGTTACAGCTTATACTTTGTTGGGGAATAAAATCCTCTCATTCTGACCATTCATTTCTCCATTAAAAACAAAGGGGGAAAGACATAATCATGAGGAAAGGATTAATCAAGACCACTTGCAGCAAATGCAGCCCTTACTGCTTTTTTTCCTCATTTTTTTTCTCAAAAGTAAAAGCAGAAACAGCTTTACTAAAATTCCATTGGCAAACTATCACAAAGTCCCATTTTGTTATTGCAAACTCTTCCCCACTCAGAAGAAAAATTGTTTAAAGGCAATGCAAACCCATGCAACCCCAGGTCAAAGAATCTTCTTTTAAATTAAAATGAGCATTCAGTGAGACCTGAAACTCCATGTGCTGGGTCCTATCTGCTCTAAGCAGAAAATCCCAGTTGGAATCGAGCAGCACTCTCCAGCCAGCAAGCTGGCTGGCCATCTGCCTGCATTTGTCTGTTCAATGCTAATTCCCAGTTCCCAGAAGTACGTGCTGCAGCTTCAATTCACTTTGCAGTTGGCTGTACCATGTTTATAAGTTATCTGGCTGGTATGGATACATTATTTTTTTAAGATAGTGGAGCATACAAGCGTCTGTTCTTTAAACAAGCATAAATCACGGAAAATTGGCAAAGAAGATGACTTGATTACAAGCAAGACTGAAAGAAGATAGTTCTGGAGTTCTAAGAATGAGAACATACCTGCTTTGGCTGACCTAGTAGATCAGGCCACCAGCCCAGCAAGTTGCCTTCTCCTGTCAATTCAAAGGAGAAATAGGAAGCTGACAATCACCTGTTTTACTCAATGTTACATTACAATGGAGAACTATTTTCCCTATGCTGCTTACAATTCAGTGTTGGGGGCACTGGGATATTTTCTCTCTGCAAATAGATTTTTCTACCTTTGAGTGACCACATGAGCTATCAGCAGAATATTTACCATCCTCTGCCCCCACTGCCTTCGCACACTAGTGCAACAAATTTATATAATTACTGTGCTGTTACTGATTGAAGTAAACTCCAGAATACCCATTAATACTAGAAGCAAAAATATGTATGAGCAAGGTAAAACCCTCAGTTCTGTGCTCTCAGACATTATGATGAACCTGACCTAGCTGAGAAAAAAAATAGAGCTAATAGGTTTGCAGATATTTAATTAACTAGATTTTGTTTAGATTGCCCAAGTTAATCCTGACTTTCTCACTAGTGCCTACGTTTGTTGTGATTCAAATTCAAAGAGTCACTGAAGCACCCTGTATCATAATACTGGCACTCAAAACCACAGGCTAAACAGCATTAGTCACATTAAGAGTTAACAGAAATCCAAATCAATCCCATCAGAATAGGTACTGTGCAGGATGCATGGATATAAGAAGAAATACAAAGATAGTATCTCTTCTGAATACATCACTAGAGAGACTATTAGAGTCTGACTAAATCTCCAGAAAGTTAAAATAAAAAAATTGGAAAAGGTTCAGACAAGCCTCAGAAGACTGATTCGAAGTTTGGCATTTGAGACTTAAAAAGTCCTATTTGTTTAAATTTTCAAAGGCAAGGGTTTTTAATCTACTAAACAAAGGCATAACAATATCCAGTGGCTGTAATCTGAAATCAGAAAAATTTCCAGCTATAAATAAGGCATAATTTTTAATAGTAAAGATCCATAGGAAACACTAAGGGATGTGATCAAAATGGGCTAAAAATGTTATTGAAAATAACTTCTTTTTCAAGAACGTGACCAACCACCAGAAAGGCAAAGAAGATAAAAAATGGGACCATGTTACCTGGCACAAGGCATGAACAAGCTGTATGTTTGACCACCAGTGTCTATCAGCTAAATCCTTTAAAATCAGTTTTTCTTCATATTGTCCATCCAGTTCAGCCTCACTGGAAGAAATCCTAAATACATCAATTTCCAGCACCACTGTATTTCTAAGTGGATCATTATTGGTAAAGATATCCTGAGGAGAAGTAATTTCTTCATGCAAGAGTAAAGAGTCAGAAGCATATTTCCCTATTAGCAATCTCAGGCTTGTGGGCAGATTCTGAGCTCCCAACTCCCAAATCTCTAATCTCAACAGGACAGAGAGACAGGAGTTGCTGCCTTTCAGAGTTAAGCTTTTGTTTTTATAAGAGACAAAGACATTAAGTCCCCACTGAGGGGGACTGCCGCCTGAGTTTAGCAGGATAGAAATGCACTCCTGCTCTCACAACTCTCGAGAGTTCACACAGTTGTGAACTCTCTCCACCATTTGTAAACTCTGATATGTATTCCAAAACAAGCTTCATTCTTGATTTTGGCATTTTTACGTCACTGTGGTTGACAGCCATCTGGATCAAAACTACTACTTAAAAGCAGAAGCTCTTAAAAGAGTCTCTAACCTGATTTAATACAAATTTAATTGAAATACAATCTTGAAATCTAAACCACACATTTTATCTCTGCTAATAGGAAATTCTGTTTAGGACCTAACTGGCTATGAAAAAGATCCTGCAACATACCTTGTTTCTAAAACTACACCAAAATCTTACAAGTTTAATATTCCTCCTTGTCTGAGCCTACACAGAGGCTGAGAGTCATATATCATCATTCTCTACGAGGGTAGCCAAGAATCACTGGAAAGAGGGACATTAAAAATAGGTATTTCTACAGAAGGTATTTCCAAGTGATGGTAATGCCAGGATGAACTGCAGAATTTATTTTTTCAGGCTTACTGTCAGCACTGGAGCCCACCTCTGCAAGTCAGAGCCTGCATTGTAAAAATCCCTAGTCTGTATTACTTCATTATTGTTAGGGTTAAGCAATTGTACCAGCCCAAGAAAAGTCTTTAGAAAAGCAGCTTGTGTTTATTAAAGTTTATTTTCAGACTTTGTGTTCACTAAGAGCAGCAGCTGATTTAAATCACTTAATTTACTGCAAGGTGTCTGGCTGGGATGGAGTTAACTTTCTTTACAGCAGCCCATCCGGTGTTGTATTTTGAATCTCTACCTGAAAACAGTAGTGATAACACCCCAGGGTTTTGGCTATGGCTGAACAGAGGTTACACCAGCAAGCTTCCTCTTCCCCGCTCCTCCAACCTGCCATAAATAGACTGAGACAAGAAGCTCGGTGGCAACTGTCCTGGGTTCAGCAGTAGCAGCCATTTTTATCTTTCTTAGTAGCTGGTGCAGTGCTGTGTTTTTGACTTTCGACCTGGGAACAGCGCTGATAACACCGATGTTTTTAGTTGCTGCTCAGTAATGTTCAGTCTGACCAAGGACTTTCTGAGTCTCATGCTCTGCCAGGGAGAAGGGGAAGCCGGGAGGAAGCAGAGACAGGGCACCTGACCCAAACTGACCAAAGAGGTATTCCATACCACTGCACATCATGTTGTCATGGTTTAAGCCCAGCCATAAATCAGCCACGCAGTGCTCGCTCACTCCCCCCGTTTCTCCCCCCCTGCTCTTGGAGGGATGGGGAGGAGAATCGAAAGAATGTAACTCCCACAGGTTGACATAAGAACAGTCCAGTAACTAAGGTATAACACAAACTACTACTGCTACCACCAGTAATAATGATGATAAGGGAAATAACAAGGGAAGAGAATACAACAGCTCACCACCCGCCGACTGACACCCAGCCCGACTGAGAGGCTGCTTGGTCCTGAGTTATGGCTGGGCTTAAACTACAACAGCTCTTTTTGGCACCCAATGCTGGGACACAGAGGGTTGAGATAATGACAGATTTGACAAGAGTGTGTCTAATCATATTTGTGGTAAGCATTCATTGTTTCAGATTAATAGTCATTTGTCACAATGCTCATTTATTGGCTCTCAAAGTTGTTGCTCTTGATCTTGGAGTTTCAGCATGTTGTGCCTTACTTACAGTCGGTATTTGCTGTGTTAGTGTTTATCGGATGGGGGCCTTGGGCTAAGGTTTTGGTTTCATTGTACTTTATGGTAATTACTTGTAATACTCATTGATCATGAAACTGATCTGGCTTGCATTCCCAATGTGCCCACCAACTCTATACTTTGGGAGGTATATAATAGAAGTGTTTAACATTTACACATCTTTTTTCCTGTCCTCGGGTGGTGAACCTGTGAAGGAGACATTCCCTTACACTCCCAGCCCCCCAACCAGATGGTTTACAGCATCGTTTGAGAGTTCTGAAGGTTTTGAATTGCCTTTGTGTACCCTCGAGACATGCTTGCTGATTGTGATGGGGATCAGCAAGTTGGCACACATAGAGAGTGTGTTTTACCCATGACCATTTTGTCAGATCTCAAGAGCTAAGCTGAGTCAGGTTTGGCCCTCGTCTAGGGTTAGACAACAGTATAGGAGGACGAAGAGATTTTCCCCAAGGCTGGACAGTCATGAGTGGCAGGGTGCGTGGGATAGTATGGGCAAGTATCTAGGCCAGTGGGACCCTCCAGTGCTTTGGAACCTCACCACTGAAAAAGTGCAAAAAATCCAGAAAAATAAGTAAAACACTTAAATGAGGTGTGTTGTCATCCTGGTCATACCAGAGATGGACAAATCATGGCAACGTGTTGAGGCTTGGCCTATGCTTACAGAGCCCTGTTCAACATGATGCAGCACCTTCAAAAGGAAAAAAACATCTCTGTATCTGATGACAAAGCAACAGACGGTGCAGCTACTCCAGCTCCAAGCACAGCAGCTATGCCACCTCCAGCGACAAGTACTTGTACAAGATCAAACTTCGATCGCGACAGCACAGCTATTACATCTCCAAGTACAGCAGCTACTCCAGCCCAGCAGATAGTCTGTCTTATTTGACACAAGTGGTTTGCAATTAAAAGAAGCAGTCAAGTTGACTGGCATTAAGTGGGTATATCACATCCTCTACCATGCACCAGTCTCTGGGAAAATCGAATGGTACAATGGGTTGTTAAAAACTACACTGAGAGCAATGGGTAATGGGACTTTCTAACATTGGGATACATATTTACCAAGCCACCTGGTTGGTCAACACCAGAGGATCTGCCAACAGGGCTAGTCCAGCCCAGTAGGAACTTTTGCATACTGTAGAAGGGGACAAAGTTCCGGTGGTGTACATAAAGAATTTGTTGGGAAGACAGTCTGGGTTATTCCTGCTTCAGGTAAAGGCAAACCCACTTGTGGGATTGCTTTTGCTCAGGGACGCAGATATACTTGGTGGGTAATGCAGGAAGATGGGGAAATCCAAAGTATACCTCAAGGGTATTTGATTTTAGGAGAAAACAGCCAATGAACTCAATTGTATGCTGTTGCCTGCTATATAGCACTTTTATAGCCCACCAACTAGATGCCTTCAGGTCACCAGTGACTGAATTTGTCTTCCCTCCAACCATTATCCCAACAAAGAATGAACTTTAATGAAACCAGATAAGTTCTGCGGTAAAGGAACAGGCAGCATCAGCAGGCAATAATCCAACACTGCACACAGCCTCTCCTGCTCTGCAAGACTTACAAGAGATGGAGCAAGACATCATGGATCAGGTGGACTCAGCAGTAATAGGGATTGGTCTATGCACTAAAGAATGATCTCTCTCTCTCTATCTCTGTGGCTATGTGTATATATATATATATATACGTATATATATGAGAGTGATGGTATATTGAAAAGAACTGTCATGGTTTAAGCCCAGTCAGCAACTCAGCCATGCAGTCCTCGCTCATTCCCCCACCTTCCTCCCCCCACCTCCTGGAGGGATAGGGAGGAGAACTGAAAGAATGTAACTCCCATGGTTGACATAAGAACAGTCCAGTAACTAAGGTACAACGCAAAACCACTACTGCTACCACCGATAATAATAATGATAAGGGAAATAATAAGGGAAGAGAATAAAATCGCTCACCACCCGCCGACCAATACCCAACCCGACCCAAGCAATGATCTAGCCCTTTCGGGTAACTACCCTCAGTTTATACACTGGGCATGACGTGCTGTGGTATGGGATACCTCTTTGGTCAGTTTGGATCAGGTGCCCTCTCTCTGCTTCCTCCTGGCTCCCCCTCCTCCCTGGCAGAGCACGAGACTCAGAAAGTCCTTGGTCAGAGTAAACATTACTGAGCAGCAACTGAAAGCATTGGTGTTATCAGCGCTGTTCCCAGGCCAAAAGTCAAAAACACAGCACTACACCAGCTACTAAGAAAGATAAAAATGACTGCTACTGCTGAACCCAGGACACATCACTGCCAAGACTCAAGTGACCAAAGGGATCTTCCATGCCATGTAACATCCTGCTCAACAATAAAAACCAGGGGGAGAGGAAGAAGGTGAGTAGTTTTTTGGCTTCCAAGGTGGCTGCTGTTTGGAGACTGGCTGGGCATGGGTCTGATTACGGGAGATGGCACATGAGTGCCTTTGCACCATTTGTTTTTTTTCCTCATTCCTCCACTTATTAAGCTGACTTTATCTGAACCCACAAGTTCTCACATGTTTAGTTTTCATAATCTCTCTCCTTCTGGTCGGAGTCAAGCAGGGAGTGAGCGAGTGGCTGTGTGAGCACTTGGCTGATGCTCAGGGTCAATCCTCAACATTCATACTCTCTCACCACATAGATGAGCCCAAAACAGGGCTAAAACACAATGATTTAAATAAATAAATCAAAGATGAACACAAACATAAAGCATTTCTAGGCATCAGAGAAACATGACTAACTGGAAACAATATAAGTAGGTGTCATAGTAACCTCTGAGGCTTAACAAATAGGTTTGTCCTGCTGATTCCTCTGAAAATCCAGATTTACATGATGGAATGCAATAACTACTGTCCAGGAAAAAAGGCAGTGGCAAGAATTTTTCTCTTCTTTTTTCTTTCCCCAGGAAATGTGAGATTCACGTTTACTTCATTCTACAATCAGCATAATCATGCTAGTCATTAATATTTCATGTTTTGCACTAATACTCATGTTCAGCTCCAAAGCAGCTGAACATGATGATCTGTATTAGCTATTTTAGACTGCAGAAGCTCAGGATATGCCTATTACAAGCAACACTTCCTAAATCTTCCTTCAAGAAGGAAGACACACTTAAGCTTGCAGATAGGTGTTAACAAATTTCTAGCATTGCTTGTTTATATTCTGGCTCTCTGAAAAAATGACAGAATTGTAGCGTCTTCTGAAATCAGGCACAGAGAAATTCTCCTCTTGTCCCCCAATATACAGAAAGTACCAGGGGATACAATGGTGTTTTCAATAGTTAAGAACTACATCTTAGCACTTCCGACATAAATATGCGTGTGAAAAGCAGTCACGGTATAATTTCACTGATCTATGTTTCCATATTTGTGTTCCACTCATAAAGGATAAAAGACCACTCAGCTATTCCAATATGCTAGTCTCAGTTTGCCATCCTCAGCCTTGCCCTCATAAGAATAAAGAGTCAGGAGACAAATTTAAGCTTCAACCTTCCTTTTCTCATAATTTTCTGTTTTGCAATCCAGCACACTAAAGGTAAACTTCACTGATGTTTGAATCCAGCAGGCTTCAATTAGAATCCATGTAACATTTGTATGCCCATCTTAAAACTAGGCATTTTAAGGAGGCAAAGGCTTATAAAAAATAAAGACATTTATTCCAGTGATTTCTTAGACTTTCAGCAAAATGTTCCACTTGTTGAAAGATTAACTTCCTTGAAAATTCCATTTTACTAAAGAGTCCCATTTATTCCTGCTGGTCATAAACACATTAAATAACAGCTATTGACATTTTGACAGCACTGAAGAATTTGTAGGCAATTTTAATGACGGAAAACCTACCTCATCACACTTCTCAGAGTTCCAAATTGATCTCTGGCAGTAAGGCTGATAATTTGATTGTTCTGTAATGTACAAAAGCATAATTTCAAAAACAGAAATCATTTTAGACAGAAACTAATTAAATGCAAATGAAGAACTTGTACAAGGTGTTAATACATAAAGTGATATACTGCTATAATTTAGTAAGAAGAATAAAGAAAACAGCTCGTCTAAATATCTAATTAAAAGATGATTTTCACATCAAAACATCTATAGTGATATGACATAGTCCACTGCATCATTAATCAGAAAGAGAAGATATTAAATAGGTCTTCCCTTCCTTCTTACCATCTTTCTATTCCCTCCCAATTTCAAGTTCAAACATGCTTTTAAATTTGCTCTGGTCAGTGGCAATCCTATCAAAACAGAATTAAGACACTGTCTATCACACAGGTAGGCTGCACAAACAAATGGGATACTGGATGGTGGGTTGCAAACCTTGGAGAAATTTACTGTAAACCTTAAAGGAGCTTGCTGCCAGAGAAAAAATGGAAAAATATATCACCCCTAAGACAAATACAATATGAACTGTGAAAGTACTGACTTACAAAGGAAATCTTAAACACATTTCAGCTGTCAGGTCTTTAAAATCAGAATCAACGAGGTTGGAAAAGACCTTTAAGATCAAGTCCAGCCATTACCCCACGACTGCCAAGGCCACCACTAAACCATGTCCCTGAGGGCCTTGTCTACACATTTTAAATGTTTCCAGGGACAGTGACTCAACCACTTTCCTGGGCAGCCTGTTCCAATGCCTGACCATCCTCTCAGTGATGGAATTTTTCCCACTATCTAATGTAAACTTCCCCTGGAACAGCTTGAGGCTTCTACTTCTTGTCCTATCACTTGTTAGTGACAGGAAAAGACCAGCCACCTCCTTGTTCCATCCTCTTTTCACATAGTTGTAGTGTATTAAGGTCCTTCCCTGAGCCTTCTCTTCTCCAGACTAAACGACCCAGTTCACCCAGCCATTCCTCATAAGCCTTGTTCTCCAGGCCCTTCACCAGTTATGTTACCCTTCTCTGACCCACTCCACCTACTCAAAATGTTACAATTCTCCCCTATTTTAATAACAGTAAAGTATGCTAAGTAAGAAACCATGTGTAGTACTGAATTACCAGATGCCCTACCTACCTTTAGGAAGGGGAACTTGTCTGCCTACCCGCACAATATTCCCAAACAGGTAGATGTTACTTGCTGTCTAATTTCTACCAGGGCTCAGAATGGACCAGCAGCAACCTTGGGGCTTCTGTGAGGATGGGCAGGGCTGGGCCTCGCAGCCAGGGCCTCTCTCACCACTCCAGGCAGGGAGCACAGCAGTCTCCATGCATCTGGAGCCTCCCTGGGGACAGGCCAGTGTTGGGCCAGGAAGTCAGCCCATGGGTAGGGGCATGGGCCTGGCTCAGCAGCCACAGCTGAGCACAGGCTGGGCTGCCACACGGCAGGAACCACCACTCCGGCAGTGTTTGACTGCCACTGCCTTGGCCGCACGCACATCAGGCAGGGTCGGCCTAGACCCTGCGCAGCCCCTCGGGCAGGCTGTGGCTCGGGCAGGCTCTGGCCCAGTCTGGCCACCACCCTGCAGCCCAGCCAGGGCGGAACAGGGACACACCTGGTCAATGCGCGGGCGAGTTGCAGTTCATGTGCAGGCGGCAGCGGGGTGAATACAGGCCTGGTCAGATGGAGGCAGTAGTAGGCGTAGTCCTCAAAACCTGGTCTGTGCTTATGCTGGCTACAGAGTTGCCTCCTATAGAAGCTCCTGTATGGCCTAGAGTCTGGTTGGTACATTTTCTAATGTGCCACTTTTGTAATCCTGCCTGGTATATGTGCAATTTCATTTGCTGTTTTTTGTTATCTCAGTATTTTGAGTGTTACTGGGGTGCTTTTATTGTTTATTCTAGTAATCACAGATCCCATTTAAGTTATTAAATACACGTATTTGTCAGCCATGGGTTTTTTTTCGCTATGAAGGGCAAAGGAAATTCATTTTGACAGGATAGATTTGTAATAATCTTGGCACTTACATAATCAAACAAAAGTCTAATAAAGGCAGTGTGATTATCCTGAAGTTAATCTGTAATCAAGTGTAGTCCTGAGCTAACTGATCAGGAAAATAAAATTAAAAAAAAAAGTCCCTGAACAAGCAACAGTAAACGTTACACACCAGAGAGGAGACTGATCAATTCACCAGCACGTTTCTTGTGCTGTTTCAAAATGCAAAAGATAGATGAGGTTTTTTGCATGAGTTTAGACAGGTTCAATCAACACATTTCGTCTTCTCTTTTTTTTTTTTTTTTTTTTTTCCTGATCAATTGCAATAAGAGATGCTTGTTTAAGTTGAATCAGCTGCATGGACTTAATCTGTTCTATTGATTGGCACAATGCAACTGTTCAGCTGATTCTCATTTGATACAACGTGGTGGTCTGGTATCCAGATAGAGGCTACACAGAGAAGAATCTCCCTTTGTATTTTCTATACCTTTTAAAATGGTAATTCATACAGTTTTCCTAAGGATTTCTATGCTGAGCTAATTGTTATAGACTGCAAAAAATCATTCGTGACACACTTGCATGAATACCTATTGTAAGAAGTGTTATTATTGTAGCTCTGACTTACACTTATTGCAAAATTAAGTTCCAGAAAACCACTTACACTAATTTGGTGATGTGGCATCTATTTTAATGACAAGTATTCAGCAGTTAATTTTACTATAACTTTAAAGACAGAGTATTCATGCATGTAATTCAGACCGTCCACTGTTTAACTTAATTGCCTGTACCAGAATATTTAGGTCTAAAATTTCCTTGCTTGGAATTATATGAAATTTTAAAAATCTTAAAAGATTTAAAAATGTATAAATAGATTAACTAAATAGAAGGAAAGAGGTACTGACTACTCTGGCATAGTTAACAAATAGAAGTAACTGTAAATTTTTATGGAGTATTTGTTATAGCTATAGTAACAACACCAGGTCTGTACTGAAAATATTCTTATGTGCATAATAATCATGCTGCATATATTGATAAGTGCTTTGAAAAGTCATCTGATTACTTAGGGAATTTGCTAAGAAATTCTAAGAATCCATCAGCAGATTCTGACTCCTGGAAAAACAACATGTAGATTACAAGCCACTATTAATGAATTAACATATATTTACCAAGAAATACTAACTGTAGTGGGAGGTAATAATGGCTCCTATATTAGGTGGAAATAAAAATAAACTTTGAAGCTGCTGATGCAGAGCAAGTGAAACCAAAACCATAGCAAATGAGAATTGCCATGACATCTCAGAAGTGTGTTAAAAATGTTTACATGTGGCATCTTTATGAAAAATGAACCTTAAAAATCAAAGGAGTAGCAGATACAGGAAAAAATACAAATATTCAGAAGCAAGGCTAAACTCTTTGTGACTGATTCGTTCATATCATAATGCTTCTTTCAGTCATTAAATACTGAATAATGTTGGCAAAAAATGTTTTCAGACATTAAAGCTGAACTTCACTTTAGATCCTGGAAATAATTTACAGAACACTTTATTTATTTTTTCCTGGTTATTGATAAGTCTAATTCACAGGCCATCTCTTTGTCATGGGTTCAGCAGTAGCAGTCATTTTTCTCCTTCTTGGTAGCTGGTGCAGTGCTGTGTTTTTGATTTTTGGGCCTGGGAACAGTACTGATAACACCAGTGTTTTCAGTTACTGGTTGGTAATGTTTTGGTCTGACCGAGGACTTTCTGAGCCTCATGCTCTGCCAGGGAGGAGGGGAAGCCAGGAGGAAGCAGAGATAGGAAACCTGACCCAAACAGACCAAAGAGGTTATTCCATACCACAGCACGTCATGTCTGGGATGTGAACACGGAGAACAGAGACCCAGAAGGGTGTGGTGGGGGATTGGGGGGTTCACTGCTGGGGGGTGCACTGGCTGGGTCGGGCTTGGTGAGCAGTTGTATTCTCTTTCCTTGTATTTCTCTTGTATTGCTACTGGTGGTAGCAGTAGTGATTTGTGTTATACCTTAGTTACTAAACTGTTCTTATCTCAACCTGTGGGATTTGAATTCTTTCGATTGTTGTCCCCATCCCCCCGAGACTGGGGGAAGAAAGAGAGACCAGTGAGTGAGTGAGAAAACTTCGTGGTTACTCGGCTTAAACCACGACAGTTCTTTTAGTGAGAAAACTTCATGGTTAACTGGGCTTAAACCACAACACTCTTGTAATATTCTAGCTTTCTAGATAATCACCTTATTTAGATTTGCTTATATAGCTAGCTGCCTTCCTGCAAGTCTTCAGTGGGGAATTAGACAGCCTGGACTCTTCCCTAATCCTGTTGATTATGCCCAGTAATTAACAATCTGTGAGCAGCAGTATTGTTGGATGTCCAAAAATTATCATTTGTATATTGTGGGTTTAATGGACAAACTAAAAAGGATTTTTTATTTATAGTTACAATTTTTGTACATTTTATGAGTTAATAGGGTTCAATTAACATTGCCAAGTTGTGCACTTCTCACATGTCTCTGGGGCTTTGGAAAGTTGAGAAGAAAGCTTAATGAATGGTTGAGCAGTTATACTGCTACCCTAGTAATTAGAGAATGGGTAATTAACGTGCATCTGTGGTAGACTCTGGGGTACTGTCAGTGACCCTACAGTGTGGTAGAAAAAGGAAATTATGAGCTTGGCAAGGGAATACAGCTTTTCCTATTTTCTTAAATTTTAGATCTACATCTGTGTTTAATTAAAAGAAGAAATGAATTACCATTAGCACCATTAGGCAATGAGCTATGATTGGTTAAAGTCCACACGGACTGTGAAACTAATGAAAACTCTGGAGATCAGATAAGATTTTTTAAAATGTCAAAAGGACTTTTTGCAGAAGATACCGGACATTTAGAAAATAAAACTCCAACAGGTTAGAAATGGAGTTAGTGAGAAATATCGGTGTTTTTGTACAACTTCTACTATTCCTACTGTATTTTTTTAAACTAGAGTGTATGTGAGGAGGTGCTGTCAGTCTCCTGTGAGGAGAGGCGGGGCTGGCCTTTGCCACACACAGCCAGTTCCAGGCAGATCCAATGGAGCCACCACAGGGCATGGCTGAGCCCTGCAGCCAGGCAAGTTGTGCCTCTGGGAACAGGCATTTGAGAAAGGGCAGAAAATAGGAGAGAAAAGTGAAAGGTAATGCTAAGGTCAGAAGAAAGAGAAGGTGCTGATACTAGAGCACTTATTTCCTGCAGCCCATGAATCTTCCATATTGGAGCAGAGGGGAAAGTGTGAGGAAGGAGAAGCAGCAGAGATGAGCTTTGGTGGACTGACTGCAACTCCCTTTCCCCATGTGGTTTGAGGGATGAATGGGGACAGGGGAGGCAGGCAGGTGACTTGGGAATGAAGTTAAGCCTGGGAATGCTTCTAGAAATGGTGTTGCTTTAATGTTTGCCCTTTTGTTTCCCCTTTACCTGAATTAATAATCACATTTTTATTTTGGATGGCAATCAGTTAATTTTCTCCAAGTAAGGCCTGCTATACCCATGATGGTAGCAATCTCCTGTCATGTCATACCACAAGCTTTCTTCCTGTTCTTCCTATTTGCTTCCTCTGTCCCACTGAAGGGGATAAGGGAGAAAGAAGCTCAGTAGGAGCTTGTCCTAGGGAGAACCTACCACAAGATGTTATCATTTTAAATCCAGTGAGGCAAGATCCATTCACAACAGCTGCAATTTAGTCTTATTTACCTCTAGCAGAAATATAAAAAGCATCTTCATGAAACATTACTTTGTACAAGCCTTGAACAAATTAATAATACTGAATAATACTTTTTAAAAGATAGCCCTCACAGATGTTACAGATGACTAGGTAAGCTGATGCACTAGTTTCTAGAGGGATTCAGATGAAAATTGCTTTTATCTCCTAAAGCAAAATAATATTCCATATTTCACATGATAGCAAAATGTACCCTTAGGATAAATAAGTTGTCTCTACTTTTGAAACAAAACACAATTCAGTTAGTAAGCAAAAGTGAAGTAATATTTTATAAGAACAAGTAATTCTCCTGAGAATACTATTTCAGCAGATTCTTATACCTATTGTAACACTAATACACCTTAGTACACTAATTGCAAATTAATTCTGGTTGGCCATAACCAACAAGATTTGTAGGATTCACTGAAATGTTAAGCATCGACTAATAGTTAAATCACAAGGTATCCCAAGATATGGTTTTAGTTAATTTAGAAATGCCTTAATACAACTAAGTTTTTGAATATCTGAAACTTTCAGCTTGCTTGAAAACATACAGGTGTGTACACTGAACTTTAGCTGAGCAAGTAATTAAAACGTACCTAACAGAAAAAAAAATAAATAACATGATCTCAGACGTTCAAATTTTAAAGCACTGAAATATAAGTTCAGTTGCATTTATTACAAAAACACTTTGAAATACAGATCAAGAATACTTAAGGAAAGCTGTCATAGATTAATTTAAAAGCACCTTTACTTTATAAGATCAACCCAGATAGAGACAATGCCCCAAGTCTGAACACTCCTTACTTTTAATTTTGCTTTTATTTTTTTTAATTGATTAAATACAAAATTTTCTGTTTAGGTATATTTCCGGTAAGTGTGAAACAAACCACATCTACAAGCTGGATAGCTGTAATCCAAATTGTCTAAACATAAATTAATCTTTTACCAGAAGGCATAGCTGTTTCTTTCCCCAGAGCAGTGCTGTTCCCCAGCTGAAGTCTTCTGCCTCTCTGGTAAACAGCAAGTAGAGAAAAGCTGCTTGTGTTTGCCCATATCCATAATAGATACTTCTCTTACTCTAATATTCCAGGGCACTACTAAAAGCCAGAGTATTTCTAACATCAAGGTACTTTAAGTGCTACGTAAATAGGAGATATAAAAAAAGTAGCTTTAGCTTTTATCCAAAACCTGGTATGCCTCTCGAACTGGTAAAACCCATATTCTGAAAAAGACAAATTGTTCAAGTAGGCCATGTAGCAGCTCAGGGCAGAGGATGATCTACAGCAATGTCAGCAGTGAGTTACACAAAAGGCTGTGGATATTTATGAAGTAGATTGAGCTGGGGGGAGGAGGGGAAGGGATTCACAAAGAAACCTTTCAGAAGCTTTACAGTGTCCCTTTCTTTCCATCTTATAAAGTGAGAGAAAAGAGACTCTTGGTTCACTTAATCCGTGTCCACAGTATCATATAGAGCCTCAGTATTTTCAACAGCAGTGGAATGGAATGTTTCTAAAATACTTATCCTTCTAAACAGAAACTTACAAAGCAGCAATAAGTGGACAGATATGAATCCCTGAGTGCACCTACATTAAACATCCTGTTAATAGGAATGGGAACTATCCATCCCAGTTCTAATGTTTCGGATTAACTATAGACTTTGGAAGAGAAAGTAAAGAAAGAAAAAAGGAAATGGAAAAAAAAAGAAAAAAGAATTAATTTAGAAGGAGGTAGTGGCACACAACTTAAGGAATTTTGTTTGGATTTAAGTTGCCATTAGGAAAAAAAATATTAGCAATTTCATAAGCAAAATGAAGAGATGAGCTAAACATGCTAAACCACAACACCCCAAAAAGCCAGCACTGATCTCTGGTCTCATGGGCAAGTGGTTACATAGCGTAAGGGATTTGAGAGTCTTCAAAGCACTATATAGTAGGTGCTTAAATAAGCCTGTAGTTATGACGTTGCAGTCACAAACTGAAGTTATCTAAGGCTTTCTGGAAGACAGCCAGAAATAGGAAAATTTATGGTACCTCAGAAAGCTGATACACACAGCATACTTCGTAAGCAGGAATGCCCACACTATAACAGGATGCTGAGAATAAACCCTGCCTGATCCTGGAATTTAGAAGCCTTAACTACACAAGTGGTTCCATGTACTTGAAATTCTCCCAAGAATCTTCTCTTGAGTGCTAAAACTTATATTTACCAGTGTACAGCTTTTGTTTTATATATTGGTATAATTCAGTCACAGGTGGTGCTGCTGCTTCTGTGAGGTGGCTGAAACAAAACCCCTGTTTACCTAGCAAAGAGGATTGTATACAAAACACCATTTTCTCAGCAGTATTTAATAAACAAGGTATTCACAAGTACATTTCCCGTAGGATTCATGTCCTCAGAACTGAATCAAGATAAGACAGAGTTTTCAGTTTATGTTCTTCAGGAAAAAGATTGATTCAGGTATTTCAGACCCTGTGAAAATATCTGAAAACTGGAAAATCTGTGTGGAAGAGTAAAGAAAGATGCAAGCATTTAAACTTCAGTGATTATGAAGATATCGGTTAAAACAAAAAAGTAGAGATCCGAATTCTATTAATTGCTTTAGATTAGATTTTTTTTTATGTAAGTATTTCTTTAGAAGGTATTTTGTTGCTGTAGGTGAGGGCTTTACACAGGCGTTATTTGCTCGTATTTCTATCAAACAGTACAGGGTGTTACACTGTTCTTACATGCATTGGGTAGCACAGCAAACTTTATTCACACTTTAAGCATACTAGTTAAGTTCACTTTTAAGTTATTGGTCTAGATTAAAATTGATATTAATAAAATAGTATCAAGAAAATTCGGTTTCAAATTATTTCTGAACTAGCCTGTATAAATTCATTAAGGTCTCACTTCTCTTAGGAGAAAAAAAATATTAAATATATTACTGTAGGGGATGGGGGGGAGGGGAGTAAGAAAATCATTAATGAAACAAGTGCTGCACTATCCTGTTTAGATCAGTTAGTCTTGATACTTTGCTGTAAATAAAAGGAAGATTTTCTTTTAATGAAAAGCATACTGAAATTCTGAAGTGCTGGGCAAAAATTACTTTGAAAAATGTTATATTGCATGGTAGTTTAAAGAATAAAACTGAAGAAAGTGGAATCAGTCCTTTATTTCTTGTTTAAGTTATGAAGACACAAAGGGAGCAGCACCACATCTAGCCTAGCCTATAAACCAGAAATACGTTAAAAATATATTTTAGTATTTCTTGAGGCATCTGCTCAGAATGCTTGAATTACTAACTCTGAATGAACAGCTGCAGAAGTCAATATTGCTGGGCTTGCACATTCATGAAATGAAGTTGCAAAATGTCCAGGAAGTATCCTTCTAAATTATCCCAAAGGTTGTTCTCCTCTCCCCCCGGAAAAAGGATTCAAAAGGAACATGAGAGAGCTCTTCCCTCTAAGCTTGTACTTGTGAAAGTGTTGTGTTGAATTCTATTGAGAAAATAATAATACTAAATTACACATCTAGAGTGTGAGAGGACACAAATGGGATGTTGGATCTTCAGGTGCAAACCACAGAGTGAGGGAAAAGGATGTTTTTCTTGCTAAGAAAAGTGGGAAAAATTGAATAAAAATTACAATCTCAGTACTCCAGAAAATGATAATACCTTCAGGGTGAGTCCATACTGATGCAAGTCCTCTGTCTGGGTTGAGCATGTTTATCCTGCCACCCCCTCACACTACTGGCTTTGACTTATGGAAGTTCATTCCAGAAAAAATTGTTTCAAGCACATCACATGTCTCAAGTGTATCTGCTTTCACCAATAACAGTGCTTCCCCAAATTCCTTTTGCATTTTGTCTGCGCAACGCAAACTCCCATTTATTCCTGGTCCTAGTCCAATACTTCCGTTGACCACCTATGGACTGAATTTCTGTTTATGAGGTTGAAGAAGAGCAGAAGGCCAAGCTGAGGTCATACACACCGAAGAGTATCTATGTGAAGCAAAGTGGAACTTCACCTAATGGCTGCCTTCTCAGTGGCACCCCTGCTTTGTAGTCAGCCAGCAGTTCCCCTTGGCATAGAAGTACACCTCAACCATTTTCCAGAAGACATGTTTATGTCTATGTTTACTAGGGTAGCTGGCATGCCCAGCCACTCCCTGAGTTTAAAGCCTGAAGATGTCCTACCATGCTGAGTGCAGGGACTGAAGTTTGGACATGATGGGCAGCTTGAAATGTGTACTTCTAAGGTGTTGTAGGATCAGTGCAGAAACACTACTGATTTTTGCTCCCATTTCTCTTAGATAGGGATAATTTTTCAGATAGGAAGTAGTGGACTGAGTATTAATGTTAAAAGCTCCAACAGAAATATTTCAGTCAATTGTAGGTTAGAGTACCAGTGCTATTAAATATTTGTTGCTATTATCAAAACTGTTCTATCAGTCACAAGAGCCAATATAACTGACATGCAAGATGTAAATGGGATCTAAAAAGATGAGAGCAAATTGAGTACAATTGAAGAAGAGAATGTGTGATTGCATGGGAAGTAGAATTGCTGAAAAAAAAGAAGACTATGAGGAACAGATGGGTCCAGGAACAGAATCTGCTCACATTTTTGTAAGAAAATTATGCAAAATGTTTATTCCTGTCCTATTTTTTGATGCTATTTTTCAATCTGTAAATTAGCAAGTTGGGTTTGCAATAAAATTCAGCTAGTGCATTTCTCAAAAGGTGTTAGTTCATATTCTAAAAATGACATTTCTTTGTTTATTTTCTTACGGATTTGCAAAAGTCCTGCCCATATTCGTGATGGTAAATCATAGAGTAACAACTTGCTCTCTCCTTTCACTGTGGTCAGTATAACTGAACGAAAGAGAGAGCATACTAAGGATTATTGGAGATGAGAGGATTTGTTTCCAGTTGTGATGAGACAGCTTCTAGGGTTTCTGACGCCAGTTCCTTCGCTTCTTCAGTTATAGGGTACTCTTGGCTTAACTGGTATAGGCTAGGAGGCACTAATAACTTCCTCTTTTTCTCCCAGCTTATCCTTTACTCCTATTAGATTGGACAAAAGGAGTCCTACCACTGAAAGGGTTGCAGGGATTTAAACAAGATACTCAGACATGCAGAAGGATGGCTGTGATGGATATTGGCATCCAGCCTCTGCATTGCCCTGTCACAGGAAGAGAATGGGGGAGAAATGCATGGGAGGCTGAGTGCAGATGAGAGAGAGGAGGTGCCCTCAAACTCTTCTCTAAGAAAGCTTCAGTGCAGGATGCTGTATCAGTTTAGAACACTGAGATGGTTACTGCACAGCAGTATTTGAGGCAAAATGCAGTCAGTGTTGATGCCATGTCAATGGCTATTGTTAGGTGAGAAAAAGTAATTTGCTACCTGAAATTTACAGGATTAATGGCACTTCCATATTATGCTGCCAAGAGAACTTAGCTTAAATATGTATGAACATAATTCCATGCAAATGGAGTAGCATGCTCTTCATAAAAACGATGGAAACAAAGTATGCAAATAAAACTGCAAAAGCCTGGTGTTATATCAACTGTGCATTTAGATTCTTAAAATTCTTTGTCCAGTGGTGTATTTCACATTTTGAAAAGCTCATAAATAAGTAAACCAGCAAAGAGGATTAAAGTTTTTTGAATATGCTGACAGAATATCTGACATTGTGAATATATAAACTTCATAATAGACTATTTTTAGTAACCTAAGTTTCCCTCTGCACATGTTCCCTATATACTGTGTGTAGCTTTGTTGCACATTTTTTCCTATAATATTAATTTATTTTTTTAAAAAAGTAAGAAACTGTCTAGATTTACCAAAAGATTTACTGTATGTATGTTGGCCTTTCTTGTAAGAAAGATACTGTCTATTAAAAAAATCAAAACACATTTGCAGAGTTATTTTAGAGGAGCTTCACTGTCACAGCGAATTTGTTGTCATTACCTTTAAACTTATTTTATCTGTGAAGAGGTGTTGTGCCATTTGAAATAATGTGTCATCTTTGGAGATCTTTGAGTGTGGTGAAGAGTAAAATAATAAGAATTTGCAAATTCTCTGGAGTGAATCTTCACTGCCACAAGAAGAAAAGGAATGATAGTGCAAAAATCCCCCCCCCAAAACCCACTTTATTTTCAACCTGAAATGCAACTATTTCCCAAAAGATATTTTATATTGATTTCAAAACAGCACAAACAGCTTCCTTTGGTTAACTTAAATAAATACAAATGTAATCTCTTAAAGTATCTTTTATTAGTTAAAATTTATAAGCATGAAGAAAGAGTGAAACAGTGTGAGAGGGAAAGAATGAGAAAAAGAGAGGAGGAAACATTGAAATTAATGAAGTAGCCATTTTGTTAACTAAATGTTACTATGGATTGCTTGAAATCCTGAAGTAATAGTTTGAAAACTATTTTACCAGAGTATTCTCTATTATATCACACATTTGTTTACTCAGATGTTTTTATCACATGATGTTTTTCTCTGAGATCAGTATGTTACAGATTTTTTGCATGCATGATTTATTTGTATATATAGCTCTGAATGACATCATACTAGTAAATCAGAAGATGTAGACAAAATTCAGACATGCTGCAGTTGCAATTATTGTAGCATTACTTGGGCATTAGTGTCCCTGTTGTGCCACAGAGTGTGATAGATCTTAAGAGTGCCGTGTTGTGATAAGCTTTATGGGCAGTAGCTTCCTATATATGAAGACAAGCAACAGAAGATTTAAGCTAAATGCAAAATTTTAGTTTGTGAATCCTTCAAGCCTTATCAGTTCAATTAGATCAGTACAGAAAAGTGCATCTTCTTTGAATTTTGGAAATAGAAAAGAGTAAGCTATTTTTGTTAAAAAGTTTTATCCTTGTGTAAGACACATGCTCATATCAGATTCTACAAGGAGAACCACAGTATAAAAAGAAACAATTTAATGCCTGAGATTAAATATTAGCAAAATTGATTTTGACAGTAAATCAAAGAAGATGTAAACAAAGAAGATGTAAAGCATTTTGAAACAGTCTCACCTACAAGCTAAAATGAGTAATTATAATTATGCTTCTAAAAGCCTGGTTTTTGAAATAATTTGATTGATTACAGGATCATTGTCTGAGAACAATACCAACATAAATGAAGAGGATTTGGCCTATGCTTATGGAAAACTCAGTACATTTGAATGTGGCAAGTAATGGAAATCTTGAGATTAAGGTGATGTGCAGCATAGAGAAAGAGAGAATTGAGCATAATGACTGCTAAAGAAATATAATAACCTTTAGCATAACTTTTCATAAAAGAGAAATCAGGTTTCTAATCTTTTATTGCTTCTGTAAAATAAGATTTCATTTAATCACTTGTAGGTGATATGTTTTCATTACAAAAAGAGGCTTATAAAAGGTGGAAGCCAGAACAGGCGGCCTGGGAAGAATACAGGGATGTTTTCCGGGAAGCTAGGGACCAGGTTAGGAAAGCTAAGGCCCAGTTAGAATTAAACTTGGCTAGGGATGTTGAGCGTAACAAGAACGGATTCTATAGGTACACTGCAAACAAAAGACAGACTAGGGGCAACACGGGCCCCCTCCAGAAGCTATCGGGAGAACTGGCTACCCTGGATTTAGAGAAAGCTGAGGTTCTTAATGACTTCTTTGCCTCAGTCTTCACTGGTTAAAGCTCTGACCAAGCCACCCAAGTCTTGGAAGGCAAACTCAGGGTCTGTGAGAATGAAGGCTGTCACTGGGAACACTGTAGGAGAGGATCTGATTCACGACCATCTTAGGAACCTGAACGTACACAAGTCCATACGACCCAATGAAATCCATCCACGAGTCCTGAAGGAGATGGCAAATGAAGTTGCTGAGCAGCTGTCCATCATATTTGAAAAATTATGGCTGTCAGGTGAAGTTCCCGACAACTGGAAAAAGGGAAATATAACCCCCATTTTCAAGAAGGGGAAAATGCATGAGCCGGAGAACTACAGACTAGTCAGTCTCACCTCTGTGCCTGGCAAAGTCTTGGAGCAGATTCTCTTGGAAGCCATCCTGAGGCACATGAAAAACAACAAGGTGCTTGGTGACAGCCAGCATGGCTTCACTGAGGGGAAATCCGGCTAGACCAATCTGGTGGCCTTCTATGACGGGGCTACAGAACTGATGGAAAAGGGTAGAGCAGTTGATGTTATCTACCTGGACTTGTGCAAAGTGTTTGACATTGTCTCACACGACATCCTTGTCTCGAAGTTGAAGAAACATCAGTTTGATAGGTGGACCACTCAGTGGATAAAGAACTGACTGGATGGCCACAAGCAAAGAGTTGCGCTCAGTGGTTCAGTGTCCAGCTGGAAACCAGTAACAAGTGGTGTCCCTCAGGGATTGGTGTTGGGACCACTCTTGTTCAACATCTTTGTTGGTGACATTGACAGTGGGATTGAGTGTGGCCTCAGCAAGTTTGCCGATGACACTAAGCTGTGTGGTTCGTTTGATACACTGGAGGGAAGGGATGCCATTCAGAGGGACCTTGACATGCTTGTGAGGTGGGCTGATGCCATCCTGATGAAGTTTAACCAAGCCAAGTGCATGTTCCTACACCTGGGTTGGAGCAATCCGAGGCACAGGTACAGGTTGGGCAGAGAAGAGATTCAGAGTAGCCCTGCGCAGAAGGACCTGGGGATGTTGGTCGATGAGAAAATGAACATGAGCCGAGAGTGTGCGCTTGCAGCCCAGAGAGCCAACTGTGTCCTGGGCTGCATCAAAAGGAGTGTGACCAGCAGGTCGAGGGAAGTGATCCTGCCCCTCCACTCTGCTCTCGTGAGACCTCAGTTGGAGTGTTGTGTGCAGTTCTGGTGTCCTCAACATCAAAAGGACATGGAAGTGTTGGAACAAGTGCAGAGGAGGGCCACGAGGATGATGAGGGGACTGGACCACCTTCCATATGAGTATAGGCTGAGAAAGTTGGGGCTGTTCAGCCAGGAGAAGAGAAAGCTACGTGGAGACTTCATAGCAGCCTTCCAATATCTGAATGGAGGCTTATAGAGATGCTGGGGAGGGACTCTTCATGAGGGACTGTAGTGATAGGACTAGGGGTAACAGGTTCAAACTTAACCAGGGGAAGTTTGGATTGGATATGAAGAAGAAATTCTTTACTGTGAGGGTGGTGAGGCACTGGAAAGTGTGCCCAGGGAAGTTGTGAATGCTCCATCGCTGGTGTTGTTCAAGGCCAGGTTGGACATAGCCTTGGGTGACATGGTTTAGTGGGAGGTGTCCCTGTCCATGGCAGGTGGGTTGGAACTAGATGATCTTAAGGTCCTTTCCAACCCTATTTTATGATTCTATGATTGTAAGATAATCACATCTCTTATTTCCTTTCCTGCCAAACAGAAGGAAATCAGGAAATCCCATCAGGAAAAATGGAATTCTTTAAGCAACCGATATAAATAGTGATAGACTTTCCAATTTGTTGCTTCCATTTATTTAACATTTATATAGTTAATACATTGCACATATGGTGTGCAGTGAGGGTGAAGAGGAACAGAACGAGGAGTGTGATTCTGTATAGTATAGTTAATCCTTTGGCATGTAACAGAGCTCTTTGACATTTAAGTCTTCCACTGCAGTGTTTTGATTTTCCTTCGCTTTCTCTTCTGTGAATGCTTTCAACTTCTTCTGGTACTTTCAGATGGCAAATAAAAGCAATCCAGTCACACAAGACTTGCACATGGTCACCACTGTCCTATTGCAGTCAAACTTGGAAGGGTCATAAGAAACTTCTGGCTCCGTTCTCCCAGATCATGCCAAACTTCTTAACAGCAAATTATCATTCCTAACAACAAAGTAATTCGCCTGAATGGCTTGCCCTGCGTAAAACACTACATGCAACCAATCATTTCTCTCTCCCCAGTGTAAAGTCAAGTATTACACAACTAAATAAAAATAAAGACATGCACCAATAATTTGATCAAGACCTTATTATTTTCTTACTTAGAAAAACAGAAGGGATATATGCCAGGTTTTGTAAGCTACAAAATAATAATATAGGAAATTTGGAGACTAAGCAACAAAGTTTGAAGGAAGAACTTTTACAAAACTTTTGGGTTTATGAATTTTGTGGCCTTTATCACCTTTATCTATGATGTAGAATTTTCAGGAATGTTCTGAATACAGGAACCTTTCACAGGTATAGCCTGTTTTGTCTGGGTTTTGTTGTTTTGTCTTGGTTGTGTTTGTTTGTTTTAATTAAAAGAAAGAATGCTAAATGATACTAAATTTTAAAGTGGTCATTTTCTACATATAAAGCAACAATGGAAGTTAGTCATGAGATTGAAATGTTTTAGCATCTTATCTCCAAAAATGAGCAGTGTGTATATGTATATTAAAAAAAAAAAAAAAAAAAGATAAAAATCTCTGAAACAGGTTCACCAACAAGGAAATTTATTCCTAATACCAGACAATATCTAGATACTATCTTTATAGAGCATTATGGCCTTTGAAAGTCTTCCCTATTTATTTGGAAAAAATTATCGTAATATTCTCAACCTGGAATGAAAAATAGATTTCAAACACTAAAAAAGCCCTGCAAGTCATGTAAAAAAAAAAAAAAAAAAAAAGAAAATCCATAAGCACACATACTCTTCCCAGTGACCCTGTAAACAGACATCTAGAAGATCTGTTTCATAGTGGTAAAAAAAAATTGTGTTTAAAATCTTATTCTAGAATGTGCAGTGGTACACAGGGTTAATAACAGATGATTTGCAGTGCCAGCAACAAAATCTGTTTTGTTTTCATCCAGCTCCTTGCTCTCCTGCTATCTCCACCCCAGTCCCCCTGGTGGAGTTTCATTTCTGTATCTAATTGTGGGCAGTGGAATATAGATGTGTATACAATATTTTAAATTTAATCCTTGATGGTGCAGAGTTGCCACTGAACAGCATAAAATTAATTTTTATTGAAGATTTTATGTTTAAATGGTGCTGAGTGATAGGATTTTTTAATGTTTCGCAATCTAAATGCTCAAGAGAGCATCTTTTCTTTCTATAGATGATAGTTTGATATCTTACAAAGTTTTCTTTACCTATGCATTATTTTATACTTTTTAAACTTCATTGATTAGCTGTCAGAATTTTTTTTATGGTTGTTTTTTCTTAGAATTGGTTAAAGAATATTTTTTTCATGTACCATTTTTATTTCTCCCTATACATTATACTGCTCTGTAAGTCAGTTTGTTGAATCAGACCATACAATCTAAAATAATACCAACTGTTGAACGAGCTGAAGGCACTGTACTCTTTTAGGTACTGCAGTCTGAAATTTTTCTCGTCTACTGTATTATTCTAGAAATGTAACTTGGAACTTATTCAGTTTTTATATCTATGTACTTTTATTCTGTGTGAATTCTGGTTGTATATATAGATTTTGCAGCACTATGATCCTATCTAAAGGAAAGCTTCCTCTGACACAAACAAAAACAAATCTTCAGTTCTATTCTTGTAGTGATTCTTGAATTCTTGCAAATATTGGTTATTTCCTATCTCTTATTTTGTTCTTAGAAGGAATGAGAATGTCATTAACCTTTGCATATTTATTTTCTATCTAGATAGACTAAGTATTGCACAATTTCCATCCTAACTGAGTAATATATTTTACTGCATCAAGAGAATGAGTTCAAGAACTAAAGAAGTTTTCAGAGAAGTCTAGCCAAGACTTCAGGATTTCTAAAACCAAATAAGAAAACATGATTTCTGTGTTACAATTTGCATTAGACAAATTTACATATAAACAAAATTGCATAAGGAATCATGAACAAAATCACCACACAACTTTCTCCCTGCATTCTATAACTGCACAGAATTACAATGACATCTCCTAATGTTATTTTCCACAAAATGATTTTACATCCTCTGTGATTAGATACATGCATATAACATGCCTGTTGCTGTACAACCACAGAGACACAAGTCTGTATTTTTTTCTTTGCTGGCTAATGAAGTTATAATTAGCATATAATCTATCTGAAGAAGCAACCTTTTCTGTGTAGGACATCAAGTTACCGGGTCATTAGTTAAGTATTCTCATAAAGAAGCTGGATTCTCCCCAAGCACTTTTTGTGGAGAACAGTCTTTGGCCACAGAAGTACCTGCTTAAGTTTAGCATGAAATCAGTAGCACATCAGTTTCAAATACTGTTCTTTCATCATTACACATGGTTATTAGAGAGAGAGAAGTTCATACTTTGGCTGAAAGCAGCATGTGATGTTAAAAAAAATGATGAAAATAATGGCTAAAGTAGGTTTTGTGTGATTATCCTCCCTTAAGAAGTTTTACGCCAAGTGCTGCTAGAATTCTGACAGTAGATGGTAATGTATTACCTGAAAAATATATTGTTTGTGGAGGAAATCTAGTATGTTTTATTACTTAATACCAGCAGATGTTATGCAACCATAAATAATACGTCTATTAAAATTTAAGACACTCATTAAGATATAAATATTAGAAATTTCCCTGATATATGATATGATATAATGTAAAAAGGGAAACGTTTATGGTAATACAATATTGATAGCACTACTTCCATACTGGATTTAAATTTTAAAAAAATACTAAATTATTATTTGGCATAAAACCAATCTGATATTTAGAAGCTATTTAAAAGTACATGAAACAAAAGAATCTAATAGAGGACAAAAGAGAAATAGGGTGGGAAAAATCTACTTAATTTTAATCTTTGAATACAGTGCCTGACATACTCCTTTTCCTTCTTCCCCACAAATATTTATTTTGAACATCCACAAAAAGCCAATGTGAGGGAACTCATGCAATTTTACAGATGCATCGGCTTTCTGACCTTTTAATGACAGTGCCGCATTTAGCACACGAATACTCTGAAGAGTTTTAAATACTGGAAGTCCTTCAGACAAAACACAGTTCCCAAAACAACATGTAAAATATTTTGCTTACCTGGGCCCAGGTCCTGTCATTATGTTAAAAAGGGTAATTGAGAATGAATGGTTACAGCTTTCAGGTGCTATCAGAAACATTAAATAATTAGATTGATAGCTATAGCCTTGTGTGTGTGCACATAGTAACTATAATATTGTATATCTTCAGAGTAATTGCACGAATATTTATGTTACAAGGCAGAGTTCATAGTAGCATAATTGCATACATAGTTAACTTGAAACACTTAGAAACTCTTGAATATTTTTCAAATTAGCAACAATTAACATAAAGTTATACAGAATAATGTAACAATAATCCTGCTTTATAATTTAAAATATTAAATTGACAATGGCATTTGTCTCATAAAATGCCATTAAAGTATTAACTAAATTATTAAAACACTTAGAAAGTAGGTAAAAGCAATTGTTATAATATCCTTTCAATCTAGTTCAGACTACCTAAGCCCCATTGTAAGGACCTGAAATTAAAAATTACTCTATTTCAGGAATTTCAGCAATTAAAGCAGAACAGCGTACTTGACTTATTTTGGGGTTTTTGTTGTTTGGGTTTGGTTGGTTTGTTTTGTTTATTTTTTTCTGTTTTTTTTGTTGATTTTGTAGTATACATGACATTAGTGGAGATAAAATTGGGAAAGCTTTAGGATATTTGTTGCTGTATAGAAAGCCTTAAGGAAGTGCCTTGGGTCCAAAACCTTATTACCTCTATATAGTCTATCTATTTATCTATACATATAGTATCCCAGTATCACACTAATAGATGTCAGACCAGAACAGTTACCAAAGAATTATCTGTTCCCACAGTGAATTTTGGTATATTAAGAACATGAAACAGACTTTTGTTGGTCTGCATTCTCTGCAGTCATTTGTATTTTTCATAATAGCTTTCATACCACCCATGCTAGGATGTGTTAAGTGTGTATGAATGCCGTAATCTGGTGTCATGTAACGCTGTTTCCTTAAATGATAGTAAAACTGAGAGAGAGAGGAAAGTTGATCCCAGTTCTGTTAATTTTCCAGAAACATCTGGCCTTTCTATTATAGAAGGATTCATTTTTTACTGAATAGGCATAGCAAAGATAGACCTGAAAATGGCTTTCTGTTTGATTGTTTGATTTTGGGGGTTTTTGTGCAGAAAAGCCTACACAAAAGCTTTCTTGACTGGCTGCTTCATTAGCAATCTATTTTTTCCTAGGCTGAAAAGGAGATTTGCACTTACCTTTTTTACCAGTAAATACTGCAACTACTGCTTTAGAGGGGGCACACAGGTCTCAGTTGAATAAAGATCATTTTCTTTGCCTCAGTGGCAGTACTGACAAAAGAAGAGAATCTGCAGAGTGAAAAATTCATTCTGGCAACTGGAATAAAATGTTTGCTGTCACTAAGCCAGAAATCATGGTGATTTGAGCATTATTTGTGGTTTGGTACAATACACTTGGCTTGATTTTTGCAAAGCTATATTTCTTCTAAATGAGGGAAGAATGATTATATTGTGGAAATCTGTCTAGGCTATAAAGTAAAACTTTATACCACAGATTAGTATCTTAAACCCTGTATGAATCATGTTCCTGGAAAAAAGCTCAGAAATTGTTACTTTACTTTTTTTAACTGTAAGTTATAGTAATATTTTTCATCACTGTGTGTTAGAAAATCAGTTATTATCTCTGAGTCCCATTCTTCTCACCCAAAAGAGAAAATTACTAATTCATTAACAGTTTAAAATAAGAATGTAGGGAAAAATAATTACCATTGAACCATAAGTCCTATTAAACATGACGCATAGATATGAAACCAACATTGAGGTATTCTTTGCCTTCAGTTTAAAGGAATATATTCACCATATTTATCTTATTTATAATGTCAGTCCATTCTCTGCATTGCATCACAAGAATGAGGGTTATCTTCTGTTTCAAGACCTCAGGAGATGATGGTGTCCTTATGTTTCTGTGAGATAAAACTTAAACAGTTGTTAAAGAAGTTTCTAAAAATCCATGTTCCTGATGTAAAAATCATTTGACATTTTCAAATTAAAACACAATTGTAAGAATGAATAAACATGACCTTGGCTCATCAAACCAATTTTGTTTTGACATTTTAAGTTGTGGGGTTTTCTTTTCTCTTACATTGTAAGGTTCCTAAGAATTTATAAGAAAGTTATTTTGAAAGAAAAAGTTCTAATTGTTTTCAAAGTATCAGAATATGCATTCTGATGCTAGAAAACAAACAAACAAAAAAAAGGAAGCATCTCTTGAATTCATTAATTTCCCAATTAGAAAAATTAAGTTCATCATTAGCTCTTTACACAATGAATTTGTGATTCTTGTACTGTACTTACATTGCTTTACCATTAATGTGTTTCTCCCATATTTTTTTAATGTATATAATTAGTATTTAATTTCTACTGACCGTTATTTATAAGAAACCATGTTTAGTTATAAATGCTGTTCAGCAGATACTCTTTTCTCCCTCTATTATTGTTTTACAACGCTAAATATGACAGGGTGGAGGAAAATAGTACACATAATAGTGCCTGATCATTGTATAAGACTTTAATGATATAGGTAAGATATTCAGAAGCATTTGAGATTTTAAAGCAAAATTTTGCTTCCTAATTCATGGAAAACACCTTCGTAACTGTACTCACTGTACTTACTTAAAATAACAATGTAAAGTATGTGGCATATTTTCATTTTATAAACTCCAGTCTTCTGTTTTAAATTATTTATTTCCTATTCCATTCTGATGTAATATTGATGTCCAACCTTGAGGGGTTCTTGTGTTTATTACAAATCAAATTCCTTTATGTAGAAACAAAGCTTTTCAGATACCTTAAAGTAGAGCTAGTTAAAAAGATGGTTGGCTGATAGATATATACCTTGCTTGAGGTATTTTTACAAATTATTAAACTTTAGTATCCATCCCTGAATTTTTTTATAGTAAATATGGAAAAGTAAAATTAATATTGCAAAACTATTTTGCTCAGCCATCACATGATGGAAGAATTTGATTCATACTTCATTTCTGTTTAAATACTTCTTTTTAATGATGTGTTCTGTATTGTTTAGATTATAATATTCAACACAGTTGCGCACATTTTGAAGACAAAGGAAATCAAAGAATAAGAAAAGAATTATTTCTTGAGAAATAGATTACCTTCTTTATTTTTTTCTTTTAAAATTTAACTTTGAAGCCAGTTTTTCCTTGTATTTAAAAATGAGGATGTTAGGTCAGTTCCCCTCTATCTGTAATAGACAATGTTTCAGTATTTATCTGCTAGACCAGACTTCTTTTCTATTGACTTACATAGATTTTAATATGGTCCCTTGCCACTGTACAAATAAAAATTTGAAATAATAATTTAAGCACAAAGTGTCTCATTGATCACTGCCAAGTAATACACAAAAGTGTCAGGATAAAATAAGAGTGGGACATATATGCTAATCTAGCATAATTTTAATTAATTTTTGGTCAATATTTTTTTCAGGAATTCTGAAAGCTACATCTCTCAATGGCTTCAAAGGAAGTTCTCAGTATTTCTGCACAATACTCCTTAGGGATAAGTTCTGCTACCTTTCCAGTTTTATTGACACCTAAAGCTGGAAATTGTTTCTGACTGTAAACAGATGGTGTTTTTCCTTCTATACAGTGTCCTTAACTAAAAGACGAAGAGTGAATGTGTTGCAGTTAACTCTTCACATGTCCCTTGTCTCCACAGCCTACACTAATTCTACAAAATTTCTCCTACCAGAGAAAATTATATTTAGTTGCTATAACCTTTAAGTAAAAAGAATTTGGCAGTACATTTAGCATCATTGTGGTCTGCAGATTATTTCTCATTGTTAATGTCTGAAGGAAATTAATGTCAAAAATTTGGCCGCAAAAATATTCTGTTGCTTTGTCAGTATGTATCCAGGTATGTTTTTTCTTTCTGCCAAGGGAATAGTAATCCAATTCGAATAAAAAGTGTTGTGTTAATTCAAAAGAGCCAGCAAAATATTGATTTTTGCTTCCAACTCTAAGATTAGTGATTGGAGCACATACAATTTCAAGATCAGTTTGCCAGTTTTTTCCATTTTATATATGAGGCAGAAATGTCACACAACCTAAACTTAGTAAGGCAGGATTAAGTACTCTAATACAAATGGGTTTGAGATAATTCTGTGTTATTTAATCAGAAAAAGGTGAAAGGACACATTTGGTGAATTTATGGGAAATTTGCTGAAATGTCATGAAGAATGCCTTTTTCTTAAGTTAAGAATGGCTATATATGCTGAAACACAAATATGCTCCACATTCCTAACCATGACTCTTAAATTTCACACCACTTAGAAGCATTTATGTGCTATTCTTATTGCTTATAAAAGACTCTGTGCAGTTAAAGGTTCTTCACATATCTATAGTAAGTGGGCAGCATAATTGTTCCTTCACAGAAATTTATATCATCAGTGCTAGTTTTAAAGAATACTCCTGTCCTCTTTTGACCCTACTTGAATGGAAATACTATTTTATTAGTAAATAGTTTCATTTTCTCAAAGGTTTGTCATGAAAGAGAATTGTTATGAACCCAACTATATATCACTGAAAAAATATAATCTTTTGGACATAAAAGTCCCTCTCTTGATCTAGATTAGGAGGAATAAACTTCAAGCTGATGATAGATTGCAAACAATTTGGGGTTTTTAATAATATGTAACTATATTCATTAAGCAAAAGTAGTTTGGGGTTTGTGTCCCATATGGCTTTATTACTATATCGATATTATATTAGGCAGCTGAGTTTGTAAAGCTGATTTTTAGATGTAAGAAGGTTAGGGCCAAAAGGCTTAAGATTACAAGTACTGTGAATTCTTAGTCTGGATTGCACTGAGTTTGAAATCAGATATTATGCCAGAAAAAAGGATTATTCTGTGAAAAATGAACTTTACTTTATTATTCAGTACTGATGTTAAGAACTTTACCAGTGTAATATTTACATCAAAGCAGCATATACAAAATAGATTGAAAAGTAAGAAAATAAAACTGTGTGAAATGCTGCAATAAAATATAGCTGTCTAATGTTTTCCTGGTGAATTTATTAAGGAATTATGCACCAAGGAAACACAATTCAGAAAGAGCCTCTTTTGAAACACCATCAATGGTTATGGAGAAAGGAACCAGCTGTAGAAAAAAGTAAATGTAAACTCAAACTAATTTTTTAATGAACAATTTTTAAAATCTCTCAAATTTTATTCTGATCAATTTTTGCAAATACCACAAGCATTTCATAGATATCTTCATGAACAGGCTTCAAAGCCTTCAGGATTATGTGCCAGCATAAAACTAGAACTGGAGGCCTTAGAATTTACATAATCTATGGTAACTTCCCTTTCAAAGGAAGACATTGAAATTTTTAGATTTCATTCCAAAATGGAAAGTGATAAAAATCTTCCACAAAATAGAAGTAGCTTTATTTTTGCAGTAATATTTGTGAATAATAAGCAGATTTACCGGGGGGAAGGAGGAGGGAAATAACCAAATATAGGTACACACAGAAATATCTTTCTTCTTGTCCTGTGCAGATGTGTAAATATACTTCCACAGACATTTCTGTGAGATGTGTTTTGTCTGATTCGCATTGTGAGGGTGGTGAGGCACTGGAACAGGGAGCCCAAAGAAGTGGTAAATGCTCCATTCCTGGCAGTGTTCAAGGCCAGGTTGGACAGTCTTGGGTGACATGGTCTAGTGTGAGGTGTCCCTGCCCATGGCAGGGGGATTGGAACTGGATGATCTTAAGGTCTTTTCCAACTCTAACTGTTCTATAATTCTGTGATTTCCTCTGTTACCTATGCAGAGCTAGAAATCATTAGTGAAGTGTTTTTCTTTAACTTAAGATCAACAATTAAATTTTTTAAAGCATTTTATGTGGAATAGGTCAAACCATGAAGTTGTCTTTGACAGACTTACAATATTTTATAATTATTTTAGAACAGCAGAATCAGCACATTTTATTCTCTAGATATAGGCAAGACTGAAAAGGGACTAGCATTGCAGCGCCTTAAGAGATTTTTTCCATATTTTATGATACTTGAAAAGAGATGGGTTTTTGCATTTTAGAAAGAAAAGCTAGCAATATACATGTGGAATCTTTGTTTTTTACAAGCATAGATATCACAACAAAGTGTTTTTTTTTTCTTTCACCTTTCTGATTTATGGTATTTTGGGCTGATAAATTTGTAAAATTCATGCTTTGATTTACTGCTGTTCTTCTAAACCAAATTTCAAAGAACAGGGGCATATCTCATTGCAATTTAAGTAGTTATGTAATTGTTAGAGGAGTATAATGACTGAAATGATATGATTTTTCATATCCTAATTCTGGAGGATTGGCATAATTTTTGTTTCTTCCAAAGTCAAACTCAAGGAGAAATTAATTTAGGAAACTATGCTTTCAGAAGTATTCAAAGCTCATTTCCAATATAAAAGATACCCAAGCAGAATAATCTTTAATGCAACAACTTCACTTTACTTGGTATCAGGCCAGACATCTGTCCCACATATGATCTAGAACTATACTAGCTGTGAGATATATCAAAACAACTGGATCCATGTAATTACATATTCTTCTCCTGGGCTTACACCTACATTAATAACCATCTAGAAGAGATCAGCCCAGGAGGTGAATGAACACTTCTGCATGACTGATAGCTTACATGTAAGAGTTTAAACCCTACAAGGATCAATAGCACAGAGGTTATGCATTGCCCTCAGTGCCAGTTAGTTTTATTGTGTGCCTTTTCGGCAGTGTTGAACAAAATAAATACATTATTCAACAGACTGGAAAAGAAACTTCATAAAGGAATGAAAAAGTAGCAAATATTTTTAGGGTTTTCTGAAGCAGTTTCAAGTTCTCTGAAGTTAATGAGAGCTTTCTCTACTGACTTTAACTTTCAATTCAGTTCAGGCTGTATTTTCATAATAAACTACTAAAGAGCTCCTTAATTGAATAGTTAAAAAGAAGAAGAAAAAAAAAGAACTTAAGACTGAAAGACAAGTTTTTTATATATTCTAAGTGTGAAAAGAAATATCCTTATTAAAAGCATGATTAACCTTTGGTGTAAATAATCAAAGTGGATTCTCTTTCTACCACCATACCCTGGGTGACAGATTTTAAGTACGTGCTATTTTGAAACTGTCTACATGTGGAAGACATGTATGAGCTATGCTGTCTACTGATGCTGGGCAGAAGGTTTGTTGGAGGGGGGAGGTGCAGAGTGTTTTATTTTTATTATTGCCCCTCTAATACAAATGACTGTCCTACTGACACCTCTAGTCTGTGTTTTTGCGTGATATAGCTCAGTCTTTTAATTTACTTTCGTCTTATGTGGCCAGGGATTCTGTAACTTTTAAACTTATACTCAGGAACTTCTGAGTGGTTGAGACATTCATTTGCAATGAATTCTTTGAAAACATGCTATCTTGTAACTGCAAAATATCTCCATACAAAACTAGCAACTAATTTAACCCTCATAATTGATCTGATCACTTCTGTGTTTCATAAGACTCAGCTGCCTGAAGCCCTCTCTTTGTACAAAAATCTTTGGTTCCTAGTCTTTTTTTCTTCAGAATCTAATTAACAATATTCTTTTAAACAAGAAGATTACTTTCTGTGAGCAATTAACTGAATTTCAGTCTGCTTTAAACTTTTCAATATAGCAATGAATATTTATAAACTTAATAGAACTTCACCCTGGTAGGCAATCCCTTTAATCTTATTTGAAGCAGCATGGGGCCCAAGTCTCACTGGATTAACATCATATTTTCTTTTGGCACACACACACAAAAAAATAAATTCCTTGAAATGAAATATATGGCAAACTCTTTTCCAAACCTATGACAGTTCAAAGTCTTCTTCAGTAAAACTAAAGTGTATATATCCATATTATCTGCGGCTCCATGCTGTGATTCAACAATGATCTCTCAAGCTCATATGCAATTTTCTGCACCATTAGCACCTGCTGTCTTGCAAATATCAATCACAGAACAAAATGTGCAGTAACTTTGGTCCTAAAATGTAAACCAAACAGAGTAAAGATCCACTACAGGCAAAATATAAAAAAGAATCAAAAAATAAAAGCAGACATCCAGGAAGCAGAGAAGCAACCTGGAATAGAACCAAAGAAATACTTTCAGTATTGAATTTCCTGTCCTCATTTTGCTCTATCTCCTCCATGTGAAAAGTCATTATTACTGAAATTGCTTTTGAAGTAATCTGGTTTACATTCTCAAACCAAATGGATACTGCAAACAATTTTCTAGTAATTTCTACATTATTGCCACATATGCAAAATGCATGAGAGCTGATTTTAGTGCTTTTTTTCACTTTTCCTCTCATTAACTCTGCCATCTCATTTGTGCTTGAAGAACCGTCTTAACTAATTTTACTGTTTCTGATATGTTTACTAGATGAACTCCTTTCATTTCTTCTCCCCTGTGTTTCTCACTTGTCTCATCCTATTCCTCAAGATTTTCTTTTCCTATGTCCTTTTATTCCGCAGTCCTTGTTTTGTGCTTTCACTGGGGATAGAGACATCCTCGTGAAAATTGTGTTCGTTTTAATGAACTCTGTTGTTTCTGCAGGTAATTTGACAGTACCTGCCTGTCAGAAAGATAGGTGGGCTGCAGCGTGATCATCTAGTGTAAGAAAGAAAATAGGATCCAGATCTTTAGGATTATATAATAGCTACATTTTGTATAAGAGGCAATTTCAATGCAAAGAACATTTCAAGAGTAACAGAGCAAACATACAACACTCATTTGTCTCTGTGAGAAGGGACTGCTTTAGGTGATGCACGTTCCCAATGGATTTGCACATATTCTGCACATCTGATGCATACAGAGCATATCAGACTTGGTGCACAATCTGACCCTATTTCACAGCTACAGCAGAATAAGTTATCTCACAACCAGTTTGAAACTGAAGAAAACTCAAATGAGTAATGAGGTGACACAGCCTTGTCCAAAACCTTGAAAACTCAGACCACGCAGGGCAGAGTATTGCACAGAAAAGTAGTTGATGAAGAAGACCAACTAGCTAGACTAGAAAGGGATAGATACAAACCCAGGAACAATTCTAGCAAAGGTAGAAAAAGCATGTAGAACTTAGACTCTGTGGGTTCTTACAAGACATTTGTCATGAAAAGTAAATACCACTTGACCTTTGTCAAGGACATATGTGTGTAACACCACAGTGTTGTACATCCCTGTATACACTCTACTGACAATCATCAAAGAAAGCCAACCATATGCTGGGCTGCATCAAAAGCAGCATGACCAGCCTGGTCGAGGGAGGTGATCCTGCCCTTGTGAATCTGCAGGTGAACCTGCTCTTGTGAGACCTCACTTGGAGTATTGTGTGCAGTTCTGGTGTCCTCAACATCAAAAGGACATGGAACTATTGGAACAAGTGCCAGAGGAGGGCCACGAGGATGATCAGGAGACTGGAGCACCTCCCGTATGAAGACAGGATGAGAAAGTTGGGGCTGTTCAGCCTGGAGAGGAGAAGGCTGCATGGAGATCTCATAGCAGCCTTCCAATATCTGAAGGGGACCTATAGGGATGCTGGGGAGGGACTTTTCATTAGGGACTGTAGTGATAGGACAAGGGGTAACGTGTTCAAACTTAAACAGGGGAAGTTTAGATTGGATATAAGGAGGAAGAAATTCTTTACTGTGAGGGTGGAATGGAATGGGTTTCCCAGGGAAGCTGTGAATGCTCCACCACTGGTGGTGTTCAAGGCCAGGTTGGACAGAGCCTTGGGTGGCATGGTTTAGTGAGAGGTGTCCCTGCCCATGGCAGGGGGTTGGAACTAGATGATCTTAAGGTCCTTTCCAACGTTAATTATTCTATGATTCTATAACTGCTTTTATCCTTCCATTAAATAAACTGCAGTTGTCAAATAGAAGCCAAGCTATTCTTTTGTTTTGGAATTCTAGGGGATTTTGTGACAAGCTCCTGTCAAGGGTATATATCCTTTTTCAGGGCAGTACTGTGCAACTATAAAGGTTGAAGTTCACGCAGGAAAATAAATTAACTAAAACCTGAAAGCCCAAATTCAATAGGGTTTCAGTAATCCCATAGAAAGAATTCTTGCAAGCGGAATTACACTGTTACTGCCTTTGCAACTGTCAACTAGTACTCAACACTAAAGCTATAATATACAAATTCCTGATTATGCAACCAATATTCAATCTGATTTTGCAAAACAACTTTATGAAATACAAATCCGGGATGGATTTTTGGTTCCTGATACAAAATGCACACCACTCCTCTGAGTGCAGCTGAGTACAAGAGTTCAAGAAAATGTGCAAGGATAGAAAAGCTGATGTTAGTCATGTACAGCTTCTGTGCTGTTGCATATGACCTTATTTCTTACAGTTTCTATAAAAAATTAGTACAGACTGTTTGGTTTGGGTTGTTTGACTTCCTCTTTTTCCTTCTTTTATCCTTTCTTCTTGCCACAGGTCAGAAGGAGGGAGAAAAAAATTAATATATGGGAACATCACAAGTTACATGAGATGTCATTTGTGGCCTCTGTGTTAGGAACAGAGCCCCCAACACACAGGCCTTGATTGCCTGTCTGCCATCAGGAATTTATGGGTTCTAGTGTAGTGATGAAGGTGGTACAAATTGGGAAAAAAACACAGATGTATCAAATTAGATCATAAGCATAAATGTGACATCATGTGGGATATTATCACTATCTCCATGGCAAAAAAAAAGTAACATGCATGCCAGTGCCTACTTTTTAGTTAATTCACGTTTAAATTAAAAAAAAAATATTTTTCCTGATAAAAATCAAGTGTTTAAGGTAAAATATTATAATCTATCAGATTTTTTTTCTCAAAGACACAAACAAAACCATTTTCTAGGTATTATATTAGCACGCCACAGATTTCTCTAATGCTTAAGGGGATTTCTGTTACTGGTAATAGAAATTGCTATCAGTTCTCAGATGTTGGCAAGTAAAGGAGGAACTTCTTGTCATATCAGACTTTTCTTCTGACATGTAATTTTTTTATTTTTTTAATTGGGATTGTCCTCTCTACTAAAAGAAAAAAAAAAAAAAAAAAGGAAAAATGTTTAGTTGATATGTGTTTATTTTACAACTATTTTTAATGTGTTATTTTTCCATGCTCATTCTTTGTAAACCCAATCGCTCTCACAGAGTCTACCTGAAAAGAGATTTGACACAAAGGTCATTGAGCTTCAGGATCTTTAAATACAACATTTCAGGTTTAAGAAATTGGATTTTGCTAAAAAAAAAATTAAATTCATGGGGAAATATCCTAACTAATGTTACTAGCTGCAGTTACTTTCAGATGTTTTGTAGACTATCTCTTGATGCATATCCTTCCTGCTCTGTTATCTTAACACGCGATCAGAACTTAGGCAAAAGTGTGACACAATTCCATAATACATGTCACCCAAACCTAAATTGAATTTCAGAAGAAAAAGTTATGGGTTTTGTTTTTTTTTATTTCACAATTTTCTCCAGGCCAAATTTCAAGAACTTGCTCTGAACAGTTAAGATGCAGAGATTTTCATAATCTAAAAAGTGCTTTAAAAATACAAAAGTCAGACTTTCTAAGATGTTGTCGTGGTTTAAGCCTCTAAGCCACACAGTTTTCTCACTCTCTCACTCTCTCTCTTTCTTCTCCCAGTCCTGGGGGGATGGGGATGAGAATCAAAAGAATGCAACTTCGTGGTGGTTTAAGCTGTAAATTTCCCTTCTCCCTCCTTTTCCGGCCCCCCCCTCCCCCCCCCCCCGATGGGGGGAAATGGGGAGAGGAACAGAAGAAAATGTAATTCCCACGGGCTGAGATAAGAACAGTCCAGTAACTAAGATACAATACAAATCACTACTGCCACCACCACCACCACCACTAATAATGACAAAGTAAATACAAAGGGAGAGGATACAACCGTTTCGCCGCCCGACCGAGCCGAGAGACCGCGTGCCACTCCAGGGACCGCGTGGCGCCAGAGACCACGTGGCGCGAGCGAGCGACCGCCCCTGCTCCCCCCACCGCATGCTGCACGAGCTCCAACCCCCCCCCCCCCCCGAATCCTACCTCCTGGGCATGAGGTGCTGTGGTATGGAATAACCTCATTGGTCTGCCCAGCTCAAGCGCCCTGCCTCCCCTTCCCCAGTTTTTCTCTATTTCCCGGCGTAACATGAGACTCTGCGGGGGACGGTGGGGGGGGGGGGAAGCCGAACTAATAACAAACTTCTACAGGTTGAGATAAGAACAGTTTAGTAACTAAGGTATAACACGAATCACAGCTGCTATCACCAGTAACAATACAAGAGAAATACAAGGAAAGAGAATGCAACTGCTCACCACCCGATATCAAGCCGGACCCCGCAGTGCATCCCCGCCCTTCCGGGTCTCTGCCCTTTGTTTTTGACATCCTGGGCATGACGTGCTGTAGGTATGGAATAACTTCTTTGGCCAGATTGGGTCAGGCGTCCTGTCTCTGCTTTCTCCCAGCTTCCCCTCCTCCCTGGCAGAGCATGAGACTCAGAAAGTCCTTGGCCAGACAAAACACTACCAAGCAGTAACTGAAAACACTGGTGTTATCAGCTCTGCTTCCCAGGCCCAGAATCAAAAACACAGCAGCTGCACCAGCTACCAAGAAGGAAAAAAATGACTGCTATTGCTGAAACCCATGATAGATGTCTTATTCCCACAAGCCAGCATAAACTCGCTTTGCTGTCCTCTAGGTCTAGGCTACTTCTGCAGCCCTAATGAAGAGGGGAATATGAATTATCCTTCAATCTTTATAATATCTGTAAAGTTCAGAATTTCACTCTTATTGAGCAAATGATGTGAACTGATAATTAGAGCAGCCTCAAACACTCTCACACAGAATGTTGAGGAAAAGCTTCCTTTAGGAAATTTTAACTGCTTGCCATTTTGTAGATAAGCCTGAGTTTTGACTGATTAAGAATCGATAATTTTTGGCTTGAGTAATACATACAGTCTTCTTTCAGTTAAAAAGTAGAGAAAGTAGCTATAGTCTGATGAAGTTACTTCTAACTAACTATATTTACAAAGTTTTTCATTCTAGCCTTTAAAGACTTGCTTTCTTAAGAAAGCAAATCACATATTAAATCAAATATCCTGTTACATTAGCTCTGTGCCTGGTTACTGTGTTCTGACTTTTTCTTTCCTTTATCCCATACATTCATATGTAAAAGCTAACACTTAAAAACTGGGTAAATTGCTAATGCAGTATCTTACACTACTAATTTCAGTGTTTTCTGCATGACCCCATACTTTGTCTGTCCGGTGCAAATAATTTTTTTATGCTTTCAAGGTCAAAGAGTATAAATGTTATTTTTTCAGTATCCTCTAATAGAACACTTCTATTGCAAATTGTTTTAAATTGATTGCGTAGACACAGTCCCTCAGGATCTGCATTTTACCTTTAATCCAAGACTGTTGCTATCTTCAGTAGTCCTTGTCCAATTCTAGTCATAATTCTGACAAGCCTATTACTTTAACTGATGTTTGATTTTGATAGCAACCCAGTGTGTCTTTTTATTACCAAAAATCTGCACATTTTATTTCCTATCATTTATCTAGTGATATTCACTAGCTTATTTCAGATGCCATAGCATTTCAAAACTGCCCAGAGGGATGACTGTCCCTATTTTCAATTGTCTTTTAAAAGGAAAAAGGATAATTCCATCAGCTGGATGCATTTCCTTTTTATTTTCCCTATGTAATAGAACAAATGTATCATTTTAAGATAATTCTGAGAGTTTTACAATTGCATCACTTAGAATTTACAGGCATAATTCTTCGTTATTCTGCTTGCAGTTGCCAAGGTGTTTTAGTCCAAATCGTTTTAAAATTTTATTTATGAGGTTTATTTTAATTTTCACTGTTGGTCCATGAATAAGACAAAATAAACGATTTCATAATTTTATGTACACCATTATATAAAAAAAAGATTAATTTTTCTACTGATAACTAATTATAGTACCTGTTGTTTTAAGAATGCACTTCTTAATTCAACATATTTTCTTCATATAGTTCTCTGAAATTCTTATTGAAATTAGGAGTATTATTGTTGTTATGGTGCTCTGTCTTAAATCTATCACAAAATCTGTGTTGAAAAGCTTAAAAGATTTTCCTCTTTGCTAAACTATAAATATTCATTGCTCCTCTAGGTGTCCTGGACACAAGATCACAGGGAAGCAAGAGTGTATCAAGAAGAGAACAGAGATTCAGAAAATCTGAATCCAATTTCTGCGTAATCAGAAAGTCCTATAATAGCAAGCCACTTAATTGTTCTTTGAAACAGAAACAAAACCTGTCTCTCATCTGACTGTTCACTCTAGGACAAAAAGTCTATCTCTTGTTCTGTATATTGTACAGCATCCAATCATAATTTGGGATTATTGTATAAAATATTATCTTGCCAATCTTTACAGGAAATAATAAGCAAAACCAGATATTGTCATTCTGCAATAGCACTTCCATATAGTCTTCAGATTTCTACTTTTTAACTATCTTTATAATGTGTTGATATTTAAATACTGATTTATTTTTTTTTCTTTTTTCAGGACTTTTCAGTCTCTCATGCTCTGCCAGTGAAGAGAGGCACAAGAAGCTGGAGGGAGCAGAGACAGGACACCTGACCCAAATGAGCCAAAGGGGTATTCCATACCACAGCACATCATGCCCAGTATATAAACTGGGGGGAGTTACCCAGAAGGCCCAGATCGTTGCTTGGGTTGGCTTGGGTATCGGTCAGTGAGTGGTGAGCAATTGTATTGTGCATCACTTGGGTTTATTATTCTATTTCCTTTTCCCTTGTAGTTTTATATTCTCTTCCCTTATTTCCATTAGTAGTAGTAGTAGTTTTGTATTAGTAGATTGTACTTTAGTTATTAAACTGTTCTCATTATAACCTGTGGGTTTTAAACTTTTCTGCTTCTCCTCCCCATCCCAGCTGGTGAGGGGAGAAAGAGAGTGAGCAGGTGACTGCGTGGGACCTAGTTGACCACTGGGGTTAAACCATAACCTTGTTCAAAGAAAGGTAACTCCCATAAATGGTTTGAGGATATAAGTGCTATAATGAATATCTTCAACACAGGAGAAAGAGTCAATATTTCAAGTATGCTCCCCAGTTATGAATCTTATAGTACTGTAAATCTCTTCCTTGTTAAAAGGAGAATTTAAAACTCCAGAAGTTTACACATGAAAGCTACACATGATCTAACAGTTCTTAATTAAATTTTCCATTGCTATTACAGTCAGTAATGAGTAGGAAAGTAGAGTATGAGCAGGAAAACTCTATGGCTTAGATGGGCCACCTGAGGTGTCTAATATGGAATTTACACATCATTACCCTTTCCTCAGCTATTTAGATTTCCATCTACTTTGAACTTTTTATTTTAGAAGTCCATTGCATGTGTATAGCATTTTTTTTTTCAAACAGTTTCTCTCTTCCAGCTTTCTTCAGAACTGTTTATTTGTACTTTGAGATTATTTTCCTACAGATGAGTGAAAAGGAAATCAGTTATCATTTTAGTACAGCATTTTTTTTTTTTTCATTTAAAGTCGAGTGACATCACAGGAGTAATGATTCTGGTGCAGTACCATTATAGCTGGAGGCTATAATCTATTTCAGACTGTTTTTTTTAGTATTTTCTAAACTGTATTCTCTTTACTAATGCCACTGATATACTAGCTGATATATTTCTGCCTAAGAAGCATATTTAGGGGTGCAGGTTAGTCTTCTGTTACTCCTGGGCAGAGATCCAAAAGGTAGCATAAACATTGCTTTCTTTAGTGCACTTGCTACCATTTGCAATTCTGTAGTCCAGCATTTTGTGGATACAGTAAGTCTTCTCACCCTTCAGTAAGTGAATCACAGAATCACAGATTTGGAACGCATCTCTGAAGCTCATATGGCAAAACACCCTGCTTAAAACAGGATCAGCTAGAGCAGGTTACTCAGAATCATGTTCAGTTAGGTTTTGAGTAACTTAAAAGGATAAACTCCAAAGCTTCCCTATGCCATCTGTTCGGTATTCAACTACCCTCACAGTATATACTGTCAACATTTCTTGTTTTACTAATTTGCACCCATTACCTCTTGTCATGTCACCAGGTACCACTGAGAAGAGTCTGGCTTTGTCATCCTTGCTTCCCTCATCAGGTACTCTTTGCAAATTGTGTAATGATAGTCCAGATAAAGTACTGACTGCTAGGAGCCAAGATGACACCCTAATTAAAAGGTACCTTTATAGTTGTCCTGTTTCTGTTATTCTTTTCCTAAATACCTCAGTCTATTCTCTCTGTCAGAGATGGAAGAGTGAAGAGAGAATCTCTGTTCAATAACAATTATTTTACAACTCTGTATGTAAGCTACTCTGGGAAATAAAAATATTGCAATGTTACAGAAAGCTCAGACCATTGAGATAGAATGACTGGTTTCTAGTTATGCATTATAGAGACCAGGTTTTCTATCTTCATAAAATTTCTGAGTTCCCATCAAGAGTATGGTTTGATAGTCCTAGAGAATTAAAGTTGTATATGGGGATTAGTACTTTCATATTGAAATTCAGTGAGATATATCCGTCTTAGTCATTTAATGCTTTTTATATACCCTGCCTATCATTTCAGCATTTAATTTTGAATAGTATGACGATTTTGTTCATACTATTTTGTTCAATTTTGTTTTTTATTAGGTATTTTCAGTAGTAGTGAGGATGAAGAAAAAATGGTTAAGTTTCAGAAAAGCAATCAGGAAGTTTTATCTGTACCTGTCAAGTTTACAGTATTAGTCCTAAAGTGTCATGGATACAGGTTTTCTGTTAAGAAACAGCTGGAGGGAGGGAAAAAGCCCTGAATCTGTCAGATTATCTTTTAGAATACCTTTTATCCTGACCAGTATAGCGATACCATGAAATGGCAAGAAATAACAATGTTTAAGAATTAATTATCTACAAATCAAACATCAAAACTGGCTCTGTCAAAGATCAGATAGAGAATTAGGTGAAGATGTAGATCAGTTCTTGGATCTAGATCTAAACTGTACACTTTACAGTCTCAGTGCTGGGATAAATGCCTTCCATTTCAGGAAGATATTGTTGTAGTCCTTAATTATGTACATATATGAATAATTCACTTCATGTGAGAAGAAGTGTTCATACTGATCAAGCAGAAAAATAAATGTCTGTAAGAACTGGCCTAAGTAAGGAAAACATGAGAGAAAAAAATACCGCTGGTGACATGGATGTTTGTGAATATAATGTATATACACTTTGCCTATGACCCCATTTATAGTCATCTCTGACTTCACAGTTGTATAGGAGAAAGCATGCACCTAATGAGGATTTTTTTTTTCTTACATACATATTTTACCATGCTTTACTCTGGTTTATTTTATAATCCAACTGCCAGTGTAATTACTTCAATAAAATTTTCTAGTCAGGGATTTTTCCCCCAAAAAATAGAGCAATCAATGGTAAGTCTTTTATTCGTTTTCCATTTAGCTAGAAGTCTAGAGAGGCAAAAGGGTTTTTTGGCCCTTCTTATAAACTGGTGTATTATAATACATATTTCAACAGTGTATTACAAGATTATTGTTATTCTTTGTATCATTGTCATATTTACAGCCAGGTTTTCTGACTCATTGAATAACTTTTTTTCTAGTAAGACTTTTGTTAATTTTTCTCTGACTTTAGCCAGCATTCTTGCAAATCAGCTTGTATCTTTCAATTGCAAAACTCTACTTTGCAATTTAGGAAGTAGTCTAAAAATAATTTCTTCTGTCCAGTAATAATTGCCATCATACCATCATTCTGTCTACTCAATGTTTCTTTCAGGCATATTACAAATGCAGCATTGTACCTTTGGTGAATTGCTGCGTATTTGCTCTGGTGTTGAGTCATTTATCCAGTTAAAAGCAGTCTGATGGCTTCTGGTTACAGCTGTTTTTCACCTCAGGCTGCTTCATATTTATGTGATGCTGAGAATATGCCTCTCCTGTAACCTATATAATACATTTAAAGTACTATGTGTCCTTCCTACTTCAAGAGCTAAAATAATCTGGGTATTTTGCCTTGAAGTGTGTTGGTCTGCCTTCAAATTGATAACATGCACATTTACAGTGCAAGTTCCTGAGACATTTAAAGTGGTTACTGTTATCCAGTGTCCTTGTCCTTCATGATTAAATTTTGAAAGTCACATTTGTTTCATCTTTTCTGATGAAAAGCGTTATCAGAAAAATGAGATTGGTACACAATTTAAACACCTCCTTCTAGTACCCCTACAGGGATGTGGTGGATGTCATTACGTGGATCCAAAATATGCATTCTGTGCATTTTTTCCTGATGTTTCCACAGACTGCTTTTAATAGAAAATCGTGCATTATAAATCCTGACATGTTTCCATTTGCTAGGTAAAATGTAAGATGTTTAAATTAATAACTCCAGTACTTTTTAATTAAGATATTTAATCCTTCTCTGTCAAAAAGTTATTTTCTTACACATAGGTTTTTGTGTTGGGTTGTTCATTTGTTTCTTTTTTTTTTTTTTTTCTGTATCTGGTTAATTTATTACTTTATTTAGCACTTTGGTCTTTTTTTCTCCTTTTTCCGCTGTTTATGATTTTTATTGCACTGAAGAATCCTCCTGTTATGTAAATGCATTTTTTTCCATTTCTGTTTTAGTTGCTCTCAGTAAAATCAACTGTTCCAATTTTTTATATCTGCATAAAATGGGATGAATATTAAAGTAGTATCTTCTTTCCAGCAAAAGTTGGTATCCAATTACTGTCATTTTCTTCAGCACAAATGTCAGATTTGTTGAGGTTGATGTGATCTTGTTACTTTCTAATAATAAGTGAATTATTTTTAAAGTGACATGTAGATAAGCAGTTAACTGTGATGACCTTATTCATCACTAGCGATACTTAACTCACGAAGAGTCACCTTGACTTCAGTAGGCAATGTACTATAAGCTAAGTAGGCTTAAATGTATCACAGATTGGCAAGTCATACTAGATTTGGCATTCTGTACTGGAGCCAAAACGATAACTGTTTCCTTCACCAGTCTGCCAAACACAGCACAACAACAGAACCCTTATGGCATAAATTAGACCACCATTTATAATCATGTTATCTTTTAATATTTTATCACACCCCATTCGATACGTAGACAATGAATATGTGTATGATTCTAATCTGTTGTAATTCAAAGTAATTCTTCAGATATTATTTTGGTGAACTCATTTTATATCACATTTTAACAATTACTGCCTCAGTGTAAGTGCAATTACTAACAGGTGCTATGGTACCTTATTAAAAAAAGATGAGTTCAACTACTTGTCTCATTATGTTTCTCCTCCTTTATTAGCCACCTCCTTCTATAATTAAAAATCTTTGAGTGTTCAGGATCCTTTTTGTGCTTATGATATCGTATCATCTGTGTCCCCCTGCTAGAGATCAGACTGTTTTGAGATACGTATATATGTAACAATCTCTATGCAAATGATTCAGGCTGTGAATTTTATCATACAGCATAGGTCAGCAAGATATATTTATTGTTATCACACTGTAATAAATAAATGCCAGAGTACATTTGGTGACTTGCATAAATCACTGCTTGCTTGCTTGGATTCCTCTTAAAATTTGTCTTTCTCTACATTTTCTCTTCTTCTAGGAAATAGGCATTTCTGACATTCTCTGAAAAATTAACTGATCAGATTTATCAAGTTTTTCTCCTTTTTCCAAACAGTAAAACATCATGCTTCCTTGTTTTCCTGGTTTCTCCCAAAAATTTCTCAGCGCTGCTCTTCCACCTTCTTATCTTCTTTCCCAAATTTTATTTCCTACTAGAGTATGTACCTTTGAAACAATATGCCTTGGTATCTCTAACTCAAAAAACACCCTCAAACTAGAAACAAACAGAAGGCAGATAATACATTCTGAACCCATCTATGCCTCTTTTCTAAATCTCTAGTCTACTGTGATGTGACTTTTAGGATTGGATTCCTTCTGGTAAACTCCTGCTTTCTTCAGCCTTTAGAATCAAGCAGTTAATAACATCTTTTTCCTCTTAAAATTCCCAAATTCTTTATAAATCTTTCTAGCCTTAGCCTTATCCAAAATGCACATGAAAAACAATTCACCCCTTCCTCATTCATGTAGTTTTTAACATTCTTGAAAGATAAAACCTTCTCTCCATCTTTCCTTCTCTATAGTAATTTTGGCATAGATGACTATTAGGCTTTACATGAGTTTCAGGTATTTTTGCAGTGCAGGGTAGAGCAAACAAATATCTTAAATGCATCAGCTTCCTAGCATCATATACTGGAAGATTACTTATTCCATGTTTATCTTACTAAAAAGAAATAGCTTTCTCTGGCAAAAATAAGCTCAAAACAAAACAGAAAGGCACTTACAACATATTAAGTGCACCAGATTCTTTTTAGGATTTAAAGGTCCCACTCTGGTCAGGACTCGAGCCTTCATCTTTAGCCATGCCTTCAGTATGAGGACACAACTGCACATAAAGCTGTTTTTTTTCAGCAAACAAATCCTCAGGTACGAAGCCATTCTGTCTAGTTCCCAGACAAAAGGACAGACTTGTTTTCCTAGTAATTCAGTCTTTCAAAAGGTGTTTCACAATGGGGACTATGGTGCACAATTATGTAAATTACTGCCTTTTAACAAAAGGTGATTGAATTGGGATTCATGCTCATGAAAAAATGAACAAATTCATAGCTGCACATAGATTCAGGAATATGCAATGTATCAGGCTCAGACTTAAATAGATTCAAAGGTTTCCCAGCTTTGTTCTAGTGACATTGACTATTTTGAGCACTATACTTAACCCAGTGTACATTGGAGAAATAGTGTGAAAGAATGCAAAATTGTTTTTACAAAATCATCTCACTTGTGAAATACACATGCTTCTTGTGCAGCGTCCCAAGAGTGTCTATATCAATCCTATAATACAAAAATGTCTGATTAGAACAAATTTGGTAAGAAGTCAGTTATCTGAATTAAACATATATGTCACCATTCTTTGTACAAGTAAACCTATTATTTCTAAATGAAATCAGAGCTATTAGATCAGAAAGGCTTACTGAAATAAAACTTTCTTCATTACTTAGCAAAATTGGGGATTTCTATTTCAGAAGGGAGCACACATAACATTTCAAAGTAAATGACAGTAATAGACATAATTAGCACTATAAAGTGTTCAAGACTCTTGAGGAAATTAGTGTGTGTTGAGTTTGAATGGACTAGATTACTTCGTATGTATTTCAAATAGGTATTAAGTATATTAGCGTTTTAAACAGGCTTACAGGGAAATAGTCTAAGAAGCAACATTGGAAAATTAATCTGAATAGATTGTGAAACTCTTTACATGATTAGACACTGCTTAAAATTAGGTTTCTTCCCTGAATCTTTCCTCAGTCCATGAAGCATTATTCACTAATGACGGAAATATCTGTAAAACGGGGCTCAGTAATATTGTTGCTCAATGGATTTTTATATAGCACTTAGTATGTGTGACAGAAACAGTGTAACAGTCTAAAAAGGGGCTTTACCACTGTGGCTGCTAGATTTTGGACAACCACAAGTCTTAGTGATTTCTGTGGACAATATGCAATGCTGTTGCTCAAAAACCTGTGTTGTCACAATTCAATATTTATCCAGCTGATCTGTGGGAATATTAATCACCTTAACCAGGCATCTTATATATTTCTAATCTTTCTTTGAGTAACCACAGTATCATTGGAGTAATACTCTTACAAGACTTTACATAAAGTCTGATGATGAAGCTTGGAATTCAGCAAAATCCTCACTGCAATTCTTTTTAATGAGATATTTATGGAGAGGCAAACTAAGGCAAAGTAAAGGTGACTAGGAATTTTCCAGATGCTAGTTTAGCCTTGACCCATTAGATTCCATACAGGTGACAGATCTGTGCTTGATTTTCAGTCTCTAAGAATGCTTCTCATTTGACTGAAGAACAATGTGCACTACACGCTTTCCCCACTGGAATGAGAAAGGCACAAATAGTACTTATGAGTTATTCATTCATCTTTTACCCTTTAAAAGAGGCCAGGCAGCCCCCTACCTGAGAGTTTTTCTCTACAGCAAGCAAACAAAATATTTGGGAAAACCCAAGTGCTTAAAGCTTGTGGATGTCTCGAAACAGGTTTTATGGGGTTCTGGCATACTTTCTCAAGAGATATTCTGGGCTATATGAATGTACTTCCTGCTGTGAATATTTACTTCCTCAGATATTTTATCCATGCACTTTGATTCCTTAGTTCTAACTTACTGAAAATGTACTTTCCTGTTTTGTTTCCAGGCATTTATAAACAAAATCAATTACAACACACCATGTTTGCTGCTACAAATTTTCATGATCGTTTGCAGTATTTTGAGCAAGAGTATTTGGTGAGAAATAGCCATGATGTTTTTGTTGTCATACATATTTGGCACGCATTGCAAATACTTGCTAGTATGGATTATCTCACTTTAGGTTCTTGGTATAATTGTGCCATTTCATTTTTAATGCCTCCTTGTTTAGTTATTTTGCTCATTAATTTTCATAGCAGAGTATAGTAACTGAATTTATGGCAATTGAAATTAGCTGTTCTGATTCCAATCTAGTATGTTAGGAAAAGAAAAAAAAAAAAAAGGATGGACTAATTTAGTTTGCTATGGGAAACAAAAAAAGTACACACAGGCAAATTGTGGTTAGTTTTTAGTCTTCTAAATTTATAGATACTGGTTTGTTCTTTTGGTAGCTCTAGATACACTGTAAAGTCATGCACTCTTTTATGAATTATAGGGTCTTCCTATTCTACACAACTGTCCTATTTATTCCTTCTTTATTTTTAGTAGCAGCATTTGTTGTCTGGAAATACCAGAAATATCCTCACCTCTTTGGATCCACACCACTTACCTCCGTAAGTTTCTTAAAAGCGTAGGGCAATATCATCATGTCTTCTGTTTATGTAAGTGTATTCCTTAGCCAGTAGAACAAAAATCTACACAGCCTTCACCATACAAGAGTATAACTGACAGAAAATCAATTTGTTTATTCAGAAGTTAAAACCATTTTCACATTTATCTTCAACTCAGTAGGGAAGAACAGTGAAATATTAATAGAAAGAATATCCTCAGAATGTTTTTCATATTAAATAGTGAAAGTTTTATTTCACATATTTGATCAGAACAGGGGAGGGGAGGATGCATTTCTGAAGTGAATTTTATTAATCAAATGAACTGACCAAAATATTTGCTGTTGAGATGCCCTTAAAACATAGAAGATTTCCTTTTATAATAAGCTTAGTTTGGTCATCAGTGTTACAATTCTCGCATTCACGTTAAGGTGGAATATCACATTGCCTAAACAAACACCATTAATTCAGACCAGTAGTCCCAAGGCCAAGGATATACATCTTGTCCTGGAACTGCCTATGCACTGTGACTGACTCCTGCTACTGGTTGCTTTATTTCCTCTAATGTATTCTGAAAAGCTGTTCCACCATAATCCGTCTCAGTCTAATCCAGATGCTAACAAAGAACTATTGCTTAAGTTAAACTAGGTCATTTTGCCAGAAGGTTAGGAATCATTTCTCTACTCCCTAAGTGTATGATTTGCACTTTATACTATCCCATCTCTACTCACTAGTTTAAAGTGAAAATCATTACCCTCAAGACCATTCACCTCTGACCATATGGATATTTCTATCCCATTGTCTTTTATGTTCCTAATTTTGCTAGCTACTGTTTCAGCAGAACTTTATAGTTGTGTGCCTATTGAAAAAAAAAATAAAAAAAGAATTAAATTGGTCCCCCAACTGAACATTGAGGAACTTTGTTACTAATGGCATAACAACAGTCTTTTGGTTTCTTTCATTTTTCCTCCTGCATTCCTTTGCTTCTTCTCTGCCAGAGCTGTAACTTCACCTTGTCTGTATGCTTACTAGAATGATTACACAGCAGCAGTGCTTTCCCAGTCTTGACAGAGATTCGGTTTTTATTACTAAGTGCTGTGTTTGTTTTGCAATGATTATTCTAATGAATAACTTAACCTGTTAATATGCCAGTTGACGTTTGTTTACATTTCATACAGAGCTCTTATGAGACACCACTGTCCACAATTAAACTAAGGTCAAAGACATAACTAGCGCATAGTTGCTAACACAACAGCAATATGTAAGTCCAAGCCCTCAGAGAATCCTCTGAGGATGTAGGCTCTTGTTCCTAATTCAGTCTTCAGACAACAATTGAAACTGTAGGAATAGAAAATGAATTTCAGAGCAATTACCTTGGAGAAACTGTTATAACCAACAGATTGGAGAATAGAAATGTCTCAGAAGTGTCAGCGAGCTTTGCTCTTTTCACAACTTGACTGAAATGTATTAAATAATCTCTGCATATTGAGAGATGAACAATTGGAATAATACTCTCCAAAAATGCAGTCATGTTAGAAATGAGCAGTCTTTAGAAACCCCATGACTTGTGACAATTTTGGTGAAGTAACACAAATGTAATAGAGTTTCACTGTTAATTTAAGAAATATTTCTTTCTATTCAGTGCTGATTTAAGAAGACTAAGAAATTTACATAAGTATAGTGACTGCTATTAAGACATCATTACTAGAAGAACCAACACTTATCAGCACTTACTACTAGAATTTAGTAATAGCCATGAGCCAACAATCCTGCTGAGTGGTAACTTTCTAAAGAGTAGCAATACAATACCTGAGAACCTATTCATATTTCAAACTAATCAAAGTGTGAAGCAATTGATTTGACAATAGCTTAAAAATATCTGTATCACTGGAAGATTATTATTTATTAAAAGTTATCTGAGGCTCTTTGTGTTTGTGTATACTGTGTACCTATGGTACTCTAGAACCAAAAAAATTGTTCTGGTTGAGCTATGTTTCACGGGTTTGGATTTGAGTTAAATTGAGATTCCAACTGACCAGGAGTAGACTTTGTCACTGGTACTTTAAATAAATTCTTTACTAGCCATTGTTCTAGCAATGATAATTCTTCACAATTATGAAAGAAAAATATAGATCTATTACACAAATTGTCTTTCCTATATAGTAGGATTTTTGTCTCATCTAGATAGAGCAGCTTTCAAGGTATTAATATTGCTGAAGTGACTGAAGGGATACTTCAGAAAGCCCACTGTCAGGCTTTTTGAAGACTTCACTTACACTGGCTCAGACTCCTTGAAACTGCAGCTCAGTAGCTCCTAATCTCATACCAATTTATCATAGAATTACACAATGGTTTGGGTTGGAAGGAACCTTAAAGGCCATCTTGTTCTAACTCCCCCAGTACCTCCTTGTATTCCTAATGAAAAGCCTTCACCCATAGGTTTACTTGGGACCTTCCTAATCCAGTAGTCCTTCAAGTGAGAAAAATTCCCTAGCCACATGAAATCTGTGTTACGTGTTATTTTATTAATGGTCTCCAAAAATCATGAAAAGACAAAACTGCATGTTTGATCCACCCATTAATCAGACTGTCCCATTTTAAACAGCTGTTTACTATCCAGCAAGATTAAAATAAATGTCCAGACTGCATAATAGGTGATGTTTAACATACTATTCTATACTGTAAGAGGAAAGACTCAGGTTATTGAAGCAAACAAGAACCTGAACTCCCATATCCTCTCTCATTGATGTAACTCCCTGTGTATCAAATAAAAGACAACTACTTCACTTACATCCTTCCCAAGGTCCCACCCAGCAAGACAGTTCTCAGTATATAGAATATAGATATGTCTATAGAACAGGTATGAAAGGAATTTCAAGAGGACACTTATAATTCATCTTCATGTCCAACACAGGACAGGATACTCTGTGAAGCCTGCAATTCTAATAGGTCGAGCCTGCAAATGAGCTCACCTCGTTTGTGGATCATAATGTGCTAAGAGACAACAGTGGCATAGCACAAAGTCCTGAAGGTCAGTGTCATGACAGTAGGAAAGCTGCCCAACTTCAGTCTTCATTTGCACAAAACTGTTACGTAGAATCCTAGTAGGCAACTGATGTGCATAACTGACATTATACAGACAACTCTCATTTTCTGGAAACCTCACTGAGTTGTGAGTTGTCCTTAAATACTAAAGAAATGTCCTGTTCGTTTCTGTCCACAAATGCTTTACATATGCATCTTTCTGGTGGCAACAAGCTTTATGAAAAGGTTTAACTAAACCTTTTTGCTTTAGTTCAGATACATGCCCTGAGTGCAACTGATTCAGTCTATGCAAGACCTCCTTCCCAGCCATCTTGACATCAATTCAAAACTTTGTTAAAAGCCGCTGCATACACCTAAAACTGAAGTAAAATGGTTGCACATATTAGCAGCAACTATGTGTAACCACCATTGTAGAACTTGACCAGTAAGCAGCGTGAATACTTAAGCATTCTAGAGATGTAAAGGAACTGACACTTTAACTTTACCAATGAAAAGTTAAAAATCTTTGCCTATGTGCTGTAGGGGAACTACAATTACAAGACAAATGGACAAATGTTTTGAGCACCTACATTTAAAATTTATGTGCCTAATATCGATGTTTGAGGGCTAACATCTTTGTAGATTTAGCCATTGGTCTTGAAGCACAAAGTTAAATTCAACTCTGAGGTAAACAACAACTCTGTTGGAATAACAGAAGAGAAATGAATTTGCTAGATGTATTTGGCGGATAATCATTAATGTTCACAGCTTTATAGAGTACAAGTGCCTACTTTTTTACTGAGAACCATTATCCCTCTCAAAACCTATTTAAATAGACCAATGTAATAGTAAATTGCACTTCTCTTTCATGAAACATATCAAAGCTTTATTTATAAAAACTGCTGAAGTAAATCTAAATTGTCTAACCTGAAAATGTGATACAGATGATAGCTTTCTTTCAATTTTATTCAGCCTTTTATTTTCCCCTGAATGTATTCACTAAATATAAACCATTTAGGTTTCAAGGTCTCAAGGGTGCTTAAAGGCCATTCAAAACCATCGGAACTCTCAAATGCGGCTGCTGTACTTGTCCCTGGGGCTGGTGTAGCTGCTGTGCTTGCCGTCTCTCTTACCACCAGCTGCTCTTTGTCCGAGTCCAGATCTTCCTCCTCTGCCTTGCTGGGAAGTGCATCCTGCATCCTCCAGGGGCTCGGGCTCTCGGGGCTCTGCGGGGGACTGCTGGGGAATGCTCTCGGTCGCCGCTGGTGAATGCTCGGCTTCTCCGCCGCCACCCCCCGCCCGGCGGTAGCCGCCTCCTCCCGCGGCTCGGCAGTCGCCGTGCTGGGCTCGGTGGGGGGGCTCAGCTCCTCTGCCGCCCCGTTCCCGGCCTCTTGATCCCCCGGGCCGTTCTGCCGGTCCGTTTCGGCCGCCGACGGCTCCCGGGGCAGTCCAGTCTCGGCTTCCCCTCCTCCCTTCTGGAGCTCGCCCGTATTACAAGCCATTTCAATAGAGTACAATGCAACAAGAACCTTAACCCAAAACCCAGATGTGAAAAACGTCAAGATAAGAAATACCGGCTGGAAGTAAAGTATCATACGCTGAACCTGTGAGAACCAGAGCAACAACTTTGAGAGCCAATAAATCAGCATTGTGATGAGTGGCTGTTCTGTCTTTATCTCAACCCTTCGTGCCCCACGTTGGGCGCCAAAAAAGAGCTGTCATGGTTTAAGTCTCTACCCCCCCCCCCACGCAGTTTTCTCACTCACTCACTCAGTCACTCACTCCCCCTCTTTCTTCCCCTAGTCCCGGGGGGATGGGGAGGAGAATTAAAAGAATATAACTCCCACAGGTTGAGATAAGAACAGTTTAGTAACTAAGATATAACACAAATCACTACTGCTACCACCAATACTAATAATGACAGGAGAAGTACAAAGAAAGAGAATACAACTGCTCACCAAGCCTGACCTAGCCAGTGCACCCCCCAGCAGCAAACCCCCCAAAGCACCAAAAACCTGACCATGCCGTGCACCCCCAGTCCACCACCACACCCTTCCGGGTCTCTGCTCTCTGTTTCACATCCTGGACATGACGTGCTATGGTGTGGAATAACCTCTGATCAGTTTGGGTCAGGTGTCCTGTCTCTGCTTCCTCCTGGCTTCCCCTCCTCCCTGGCAAAGCATGAGGCTCAGAAAGTCCTTGGCCAGACAAAACACTACCAAGCAGTAACTGAAAACACTGATGTTATCAGCACTGTTCCAAGGCTCAAAATCAAAAAACACAGTGCTGCACCAGCTACCAAGAAGGAGAAAAAAACGACTGCTGCTGCTGAACCCACGACAAACAGATATAAATGTCTGAAACCCATATATAGTTTTTTAAAGTATCTTGGGAAAATGTATAGAAATCATTTCATCATCAGAATTTAGCAGATATCTGACTTGATCCAGAGCCATCTTACTATTCAGGATATACTGAAGAGGACACATTGACTTTTCCATGGACTTTAAAGGAATATAATTGGGTTATAGACTAATGTGCTACTTGAAAATGGAGTTTCAGAAGTGCTGATCTCTTCAAAATAGACTCAGATTTACAAATATTTTGACTTTTGTCATTATACTGTAAGAAATGCAGTATAATAAACAGCCTTCACTGCTGTTTCTTTAATGTTTTAGGTGGGTAGTAATAAGTTCACATTGACATTTATGTACATTCTCACCTTTTTAATTTGCATATGTATGAATTTAATTATTACTCAATAGGGGAAAAGTTCTAATATTATTCCTGAAAGAATAAAAAAAGTTTTACATAAACATATTGAATAGACAAGGGAATATGCCATAATTAATCGCACAGTTTTACTTTCCTATGGCAATGTTTGTCCCTGTATGCTACTTATCTTTTAAGCACTCCAATTAGCAGCAACAGTATTCAGAATATGGTGCTTTGGTCAGAGTTTGAAAATGCAAAATAACTCATTGCATCTTTGATCTGTTTCTAAGCACTTGTTCTAAGTTTATTGTGCCCCCGAGGCTGAGCCATAGTGTAGAACAACCAGCAATCATTCTCAAATCTGTTTCATCTTTCTGGGCTTATTTCATGAGTGAAAACCAGAACAGACGTTAGAGGTTTTTGTTTCCCCCCATGATCCCCTAGACATTGTTTTCCTTTTACTGACAAGACATTTAAAAATTATAAAGTGTATTGTTTTGGTAAACAGGGATTCTCATTAACCTTTTAATTCCAACCACACCCCACACCCCCTACCCCCCCGGAATATATGACACATATCCCTTTACATGGCCTTCTGTTTTGGTCTTCTCTCTTCACTCATCTCCTTGTACAGCTTTTGCCATGTCAGACAAGACAGTCCTGGGTAGCTGTCACTCATAAAATCTTTCTTCTGTTCAGACATACAAATTCTATTTCATGAAACCAGCTGTATCAGATAAAATTTCCTTCCTCTCCCCCTTTAGAATTCCAGAATAAAGGATATCTGAAACATTACTTCTTCCTCCAGCTCCTAGAATCACAGAATATCAATGAATATGTGAAGGAAATTGATCTGAGAGATTGAGTAGAATAATAATTTATTTTTTTTTTAAACCATAATTATTCACTGTTCGATCTATTCCCAGGATTCCTGTGGTTTTCTCTCTGTCCTTTTTCCCTTTACATCTGTATTCCTTTATTAAATTCACTTCTTTCATGAGTGTCTGATAAACTCAACGAAAGCTGAAAAAGCTCAATTCAACTTTGCTGAAAATCAGCTTTACAGCTCATATACTAAAAGTTTCAAGATTTTTTTTTTAATTATTTTTGAAGATACAAGGGGTTGCACTAACTTCTTAAACTTCATTCAAAATCAAGCTATTAATATAATTTTCTTAAAAACGCTTACCTTCCAATCACTGATACATCTATTGCATTTTTCATTTTACATTTAAAAGACCAGTGATATTGATTCTCTTTTCTTAACCCTGTCCATTACCTTTACCATTATAACTGGATAAAAAAAGTTATTGCATATCATCATCAACAATTAGGAAAAAGGTTCGCAGGAAGAAATCCCAACTGAAAGTGAATGTTTTGTTTCTCCCTATGAACACACCTGAACGACCTGTCTCGCATTTTTAGATGCAGATATATACCCACACAACTTTTTCTCTCATCCTCAGGGACACCATGCTCCCTCTTCACCCTCTGTGTACTTTCTCTTAGTCTTTTCCATAGGCGTTTTCTTACATTTGCTGCTCCTCACTCACTTCAGATAGCCTTTGCCTGCTGATCACTTGCCCAGAAACACACCTCCTCCATTGATATTCTCACACATATAACAGTTTCTTGTGCACAGCTGAGCAACATCTCAAATATGTGCTAGCCTTTTGAGATCTCCAAATGACAACACCCTAAAAGAAATCCTGCATCAGCCTGTGTCGTGGTTTAAGCTGTAAATCACACAGCCTGTTCACTCACTCCTCCCACTTTCTTCCCCTGGAGCATGGTAGGGGATGTGCCATACCCATTCAATGCCATGCTCTTTGGCCCAAGTATCTACCAGGCTGTTCCAGAAATTAGTCCCATTGTCTGACTCAGTTCTCTCTGGTGTGCCGTGTCACCACAAAATCTGTTTCTCGAGGCCCAGGATAGTGTTTCGGGCAGTGGTGTGGGGCACAGCGTATGTTTCCAACCATCCGGTGGTTGCTTCCACCATGGTAAGCACATGACGCTTGCCTTGGCGGGTTGGTGGGAGTGTAATATAATCAAGTCTGCCAAGCCTCTCCATATTTGTACTTCAGCCATCGTCCTCCATACCAAAGAGGCTTTAACCGTTTAGCCTGCTTCATTGTAGCACATGTTTCACAGTCATGAATAACCTGGGCAATAGTGTCCATTGTTAAGTCCACCCCTCGATCACAAGCCCATCTGTATGTTGCATCTCTGCCCTGATGGCCTGAAGTGTCGTGGGCCCACCGGGCCAAAAATAGTTCACCCTTATGTTGCCAATCTAAGTCCATCTGAGCCACTTCAATCTTAGCAGCTTGATCCACTTGTTGGTTGTTCTGGTGTTCCTCAGTAGCCCGACTCTTGGGTACGTGAGCATCTACATGGCATACTTTGATCACCAGGTTTTGCACTCGGGCAGCGATGTCTTGCTACAGTGCAGCAGCCCAGATGGGTTTACCTCTGATTTGCTAGTTGCTCTGCTTCCATTGCTGCAACCACCCCCACAGGGCATTCGCCACCATCCATGAGTCAGTGTAGAGATAAAGTACTGGCCACTTTTCTCGTTCAGCAATGTCCAAGGCCAGCTGGATGGCTTTCACTTCTGCAAACTGACTCGATTCACCCTCCCCTTCAGCAGTTTCTGCAACTTGTCGTTGAGGACTCCATTCTGCTGCCTTCCATCTATGGTGCTTTCCCACAATGCGACAGGACCCATCAGTAAACAAGACATATTGCTTTTCACTTTCTGACAGGTTCATTATATGGTGGGGCCTCTTCAGCACGCATCACTCCTTCCTCCTCTGGTGGCCTTCCAGAATCATTGCCCTCTGGCCAGTTCATGATGACTTCTAGGATTCCCGGGCGACTGGGATTTCCTGTTCGAGCTCGTTGTGTAATGAATACGGCCCACTTACTCCATGTAGCATCAGTTGCTTGATGTGTAGAGGAGACCCTGCCTTTGAACATCCAGCCCAGCACAGGGCAACTGGGGTAGTCAGGAGGAGCTGTGCTTCAGTGCCAATCACTTCCGAAGCAGCTCCAACCCCTTCATAGGCTGCCAATATCTCTTTTTCAGTTGGGATGTAGCTGGCCTCAGATCCGTTGTATCCCTGACTCCAAAAGCCTGAGGGGTCGACCTCAACTTTCCCCTTGAGCTTTCTGCCAGAGGCTTCAGGTAGGACCGTTCTCCCCAGCTGCTGTGTACAGTACATTTTTAATATCTGGCTCAGTCCGGACTGGTCCGACGGCTACTGCACAAACTATCTCACGTTTAATTTGCTCAAAGGCTTGTTGTTGCTCAGGTCCCCCTTTAAAATCATTTTTCTTCCGGGTCACATAATAGAGAGGGCTTACAATCAAACTGTAATTCGGGATGTGCATCCTCCAGAACCCCACAGCACCCAAGAAAGCTTGTGTTTCTTTTCTTATTAGTTGGTGGCGAAATTGCTGTTATCTTGTTGATCACATCTGTGGGGATCTGGCGGTGTCCATCTTGCCATTTTATTCCCAAAAATTGAATCTCCTGTGCAGGTCCCTTGACCTTACTCCGTTTGATGGCAAAACCGGCTGTCAGCAGGATTTGGATTATTTTCCTCCCTTTCTCAAAGACTTCTTCTGCTGTATCACCCCACACAATGATGTCGTCAATGTATTGCAGGTGTTCTGGAGCTTGCCCCTGTTCCAGTGCAGTCTGGATCAGTCCATGGCAGATGGTAGGGCTGTGCTTCCAGCCCTGGGGCAGTCGGTTCCAAGTGTACTGGACGCCCCTCCAAGTAAAAGCAAACTGTGGCCTGCACTCTGCTGCCAGAGGAATTGAGAAAAAAGCATTGGCAATGTCAGTCGTGGCATACCACTTGGCTGCCTTTGACTCCAGTTCGTAGTGAAGCTCTAGCATGTCTGGTACGGCAGCACTCAAGGATGGAGTAACTTTGTTCAGGCCACAATAGTCTACTGTTAGTCTCCACTCTCCGTTAGACTTTCGCACTGGCCATATGGGGCTATGAAAGGGTGAGTGGGTCCTACTGATCACTCCTTGACTCTCCAATCTACGGATCAGCTTATGGATGGGAATCAGGGAGTCTCGGTTGGTGCGATATTGCTGCCGATGCACTGTTGCGGTCGTGACTGGCACTTGTTGTTCTTCGACCTTCAGCAACCCCACAGCAGAAGGATCCTCTGAGAGACCAGGCAAGGTGGACAGCTGCTCCACATCCTCTGTCTCCAAAGCAGCAATACCAAAGCCCATCGGTACCCTTTTGGGTCTTTGAAGTACCCTCTCCTGAGGTAATCTATGCCAAGGATGCATGGAGCCTCTGGACCAGTCACAATGGGGTGTTTCTGCCATTCCCTCCCAGTCAGGCTGATTTCAGCCTCCAGTACAGTCAACTCTTGGGATCCTCCTGTCACTCCAGAAATAGAAATAGGTTCCACCCCTTGACAGCTGGATGGCATCAGATTGCACTGTGCACCGGTATCTACTAGAGCCTTATACTTCTGTGGGACTGATGTGCCAGGCCATCTGATCCATACAGTCCAGTAAGTTCGATTGTCCCCTACCTCCACCTGGCTGGAGGCAGGGCCCCTCTAGTAGTCTTCACATTGGTCACTCACGTCTTGTAGAAAGGGATTATTCTTCTTCATCACAGGAGCTGAGGTAAAATCTGCTCTTCCACTCCATCTGGGAACCTGCTCACCAGAGACTGAAGTCGCAGCCTTCATGGGGTGATCAGACTTGACCTTTGCTCTCTTTTCAGTTCTCTCACCCGCTCCTCTAAAACTGAAGTAGGCTTTCCATCCCACTCCATCATATCTTCTCCATGATCCTGCAGGTAAAACCATAGGGTGGCCCGTGCTGTATAACTTCTATATCTTCTCTCTCGAAGAGTGGGACGCCTTCTGTTAATAGCTGAGACGTGTGTTGGTACACGTGAGGAGCTGGATAGATCGTCTCTCAATTGTTGGAGGTTCTGGGACAGTTTTTCCACAGCTGAGATGATGGAAGGGGTGAGATTATCTTCAAACTCTCAGAGTTTATAAATCATTTCATCCACTGTTGGTGGTCTTATGTCACTCCAGGTTATTGTTGCCAATGAATGGGCATACGATTGGGGTGCATTCCATGTAAATTTCTGCCACATGGGTCGTGCACATTCGACTTCATCTGGATCTATGGGTATATCCCCAACATTCGGCTTGGTGATATAGATCATCTCTACAATGGCTGATTCTCTCAGAGACTGGATGCCTTTCTCTAGAGTAGTCCACTTGGCCGAACGACTTATAACATCATCCTTGTATGGAAACCTATCTTTCACAGCTGCCAAGAGCCGCTTCGAAAGGCTGAGGGACTTTTTCTCTCTTGCAATTGCTTTGTCAATTTCCCCTTCCCTGTCAAGTGATCCCAGCTGTTTGGCTTCACTACCTTCTAGTTCTTGGCCGTCGGCCCCATTGTCCCAGCATCGGAGCAGCCAGGTGATGATGTGCTTCCCTGGCTGACGGGTAAAGTCTTTTCGCGTATTCCGTAGCTCGGTTGAGGTCCGAGATCGAGAAGTCACCTCTTCCTTTTCTTCTTCTTCTTCTTCATCATGTGGTAATAACTCCTGGTCAGATGCTGTTCCAGGTGGTGACGTTTCTTTGTCTTGTTTCATCTTTCCTGCCTCTTCTTTGTTTTTTCTCTTGCTTACAGGGGCAACTGATTTTGGTATGAGTTGGTCCTCTGCTTTAGCTGCAGTGATTATTACTGTGGTTTGGGTAGCTGCTGTACTTGTCACTGGGGTTTGAGTCATGGCTGTACCTGTTCTGGTGGTGATGTAGCTGCTGTACTTGGAGCTGGATTAACTGCGCTGTCCATTACTCTGCCCTCAGATCCAGAGATGTTTTTTTCCTTTTGAAGCTGCTGGACAGTGTTAAACAAGGCTCTGTAAGCATAAGCCAAGCCCCAGCACATTGCCATGATTTGTCCATCTCTGGTGTGACCAGAATGATCACGCACCTCCTTTAAGTGTTTTACTAATTTTTCTGGGTTTTGCATTTGTTCATTGGTGAAGTTCCAAAGCACTGGAGGGGCCCACTGGCCTAGATACTTGCCCATACTATCCCACACACCCTGCCACTCATGACTGTCCAGCCTTGGGGAAAATCTCTCGGCCATCCTAGAGTGTGGTGTAACCCCAGACATGGCCTACAACCCCTCTGCTTAACTCTCCGGACCAGACTAAATAGTTGTGAGTACAACATATTCAGTATGTGTGCCAACATGATAATTCCCATCACCACCAGCAGGCAGATCTGAAGGGTATCTAAAGGCCATTCAAAACCTTCAGAATTCTCAAACAGTGTTGTAAACGGCCTGGTGGGGCGCTGGGAGCACAGAAGAATGTCTCCTTCACAGACTGACCACCCGAGGAGGTGAAAAGAGACGTGTAATTGCTAAGAACTTCCATTATATACCTCCCAAAGTATAGGGTTGGTGGCCACACTGGAAACACAAACCGGGTCAGTTTCATGATCACTGAGTCTATTGTATTAAAAATCCGTGCAATAAAGTATAATGTAACAAGAATCTTAACCCAAAACCCAGATCTGAAAAGCGTTAAGATAAGAAGAACCGGCTGTAAGTAAAGTATCATACACTGAACCTGTGAGAACCAGAGCAACAACTTTGAGAGCCAGTAAATCAGCATTGTGACGAGTGGTTATTTTGTCTTTATCTCAACCCTTAAGTGCCCCACGTTGGGCGCCAAAACTGTGGTGGTTTAAGCTGTAAATTTCCCTTCTCCCTCCTTTTCCACCCCCCCCACCCCCCCCAATGGGGGGGAAATGGGGAGAAGAACTGAAGAAAATGCAACTCCCGTGGGTTGAGATAAGAACAGTCCAGTAACTGAGATACAATACAAATCACTACTGCCACCACCACCACCACCAATAATAATGACAAAGTAAATACAAAGGGAGAGGATACAACCGTTTCGCCGCCCAACTGATCCGAGAGACAGCGCAGGAAGAACCAGCGAGAACCCATCAAACCCCCCCCCCCCCCTTCCCAGTTCCTCCCCCCCGAATCCTACCTCCTGGGCATGACGTGCTGTGGTATGGAATAACCTCATTGGTTAGCCCGGGTCAGGCGCCCTGCCTCTGCCTCCTCCTAGCTCTTCCCTCTTTCCCGGAATAACACGAGACTCGGGGAAAGGAGAACCCATAACAGAGACTTAATCCTTATTTTCCAAGGTGACATCTGTTTAGTAAGGCTCCTTGTTGGACGTGGGATTTTGTTTAAATTCCAAACTTAAGGTTCCAATCCAGTTTCAGAAAACAGAATGTACCACAGAAGTTTCTAGTATGTATAAGGCTCGCTTACAGCTAGTAGGTACCCACACATCTTTTATTCTATTTTCAGAAATGTCAGGATATTTTTAAATGCTTTCCTTAAGCAATATTTTACTATAGTACTTGTAGCAAAAGCAGCAACAAACTTCAGGAACTTTCTGGGTTTTTCTTTCTACTATTAATTCTGCTGCAAAATAGACTGGGGGATCAGACTATACCTCTATTTATTCCACATACCACAGCAGTTTTCCAGAACGCTGGGTGCAAAGCTGAAATTGATTTCGATTGTCTTACAGCATATGTATAAAATTCATTAACACTCCTGACAAACATGGCTGTTAAACCTCTCTTCTTTATTAGTAGTGTGTTCTTAGACCCCTCTTCTTTTTCCAGGAGCCTAAGGAGGTATGTAGGCAGTTTTTTTGTAAGCATATATACCTAAATATGCATAAGGTAGTAGACAAAGTTTTCAAAAAGAAATGCCATTAAGAACCATTTATGTTGTTAAAGAGCATCTACACTGACTTGTATTTCATAACTGTTTTAGCACATCAGATTTGCTTTGCAAATTGGTGAAACTCAAAAGCCTTCATATCCTGCCAATCCTGCCCATTAGTCACCCCACTGATGTGTTATGAAATTCACCCAAAATAAGACAACCTTTAGTCTGAACAGAGTGTATTAACTGCTGAGTAACAGTTATATTTCTACACTTGTCACACTGCAAATTTCCTGTAACCTTCAAAACCCATTTTTCCTTCTGTACTCTGACAGAGACTTGTTAACTCCTCACATGCCTAATCCATCAGCCTAACCTGCTGCCCATTTGACCCCAGTATATTTTGGAGCTGTACACACTAGGAGGTTGTCATGGGTTCAGCAGTAGCAGTCATTTTAATCCTTCTTGGTAGCTGGTGCAGCGCTGTGTTTTTGATTTTGGGCCTGGGAGCAACGCTGATAACACCAATGTTTTCAGTTACTGCTTGGTAATGTTTTGGTCTGATCAAGGACTTTCTGAGCCTCACGCTCTGCCGGGGAGGAGGGGAAGCCAGGAGGAATCAGAGACAGGACACCTGATCCAAACTGAACAAAGAGGTATTCTATGCCACAACACGCCATGCCCAGAGTGTAAAAAACTGAGGGCAGGGACCCAGAAGAGGGGGGTTCACTGCTGGGTCAGGCTTGGTATTGGGTGGTGAGCGGTTGTATTCTCTTCCCTTGTATTTCCCTTGTCATTATTATTATTGGTGGTAGCAGTAGTGGCTTGTGTTATACCTTAGTTACTGGACTGTTCTTATCTCAACCCGTGGGAGTTGCATTCTTTCAATTCTCCTCCCCATCACCCTGGGAGCTGGGGGGAAGAAAGAGAGGGAGTGAGTGAAAAAACTGCGTGGCTTAGAGGCTTATACCATGACAGTTCTTTTTGGCGCCCAATGTGGGGCTCAAAGGTTTGAGATAATGACAGGATTAATAGTCACTTGTCAAAATGCTGATTTATTTGCTCTCAAAGTTGTTGCTCTTGATTCTCTTGAGTTCACGGTTTCAGTCTGTTGTACCTTACTTACAGCTGGTATTTGTTATTTTAGCTTTCGGATATGGGTTTTGGGTTAAGGTTCTTGTTTCATTGTACTTTATTGGAATGGCTTGTAATACGGGCGGGCTCCGGAACCAGCGGTGGACAGACGAGGTCGTGGACTTGTACCTGGCCATCCAGATGCTCTTCACCATCCTGGCCCTCTTCCTGGCCTCCGTCCTCGTGAGGCTGTGGGGAGCCGAGGGGGACCGGCCCTGGGAGCTGCTGGCGGCCGAACTGGCCCGGGAGCACAGCCCCAGGGACCAGGATGCCGGGAAGGAGGCAGTGGAGGAGCCAAGCCCCACCCCCTAGCCCAGCCCCACGGCTGCTGAGCAGCAGCAGGAGGCAGTGGAGGAGCCGAGCCCCACAGCCGAGACCATCCCCGCGGTGACCAAGAGCATTCCCCAGCAGCCGCCCGCAGAGCCCCAAGAGCCCAAGCCCAGGAGGATGCAGGAGACCACGCAGCACTTCCCAGCAAGGCAGAGGAGGAAGATATGGACTCAGAAAAAGGGAAGCTGGTGGTGAGAGCCGGCAAGCACAGCAGCTACACCAGCCCCAGTGACAAGTACAGCAGCCTCATTTGGGAGTTCTTAAGGGTTTGAATGGCGTTTGTGTGCCCTTGAGACCTGCCTGCTGATTGTGATGGGGATCAGCATGTTGGCATGCATACAGAGTGTGTTTTACCCTCAGCCATTTTGTCTGGTCCCCAGGGTTAAGCAGAGTGGGGTGTGGGCCTTGTCTGGGATTGGACTGCAATGTGGGATGACCAAGAGATTTTCCGTGAGGCTGGACATCATGAGTGGCAGGGTTTGTGGGGCAGTATGGGCAAGTATCTAGGCCAGTGGTCCCCTCCAGTGCTTTGGAAGGATTGGAGATGGAAGGCAGCTGTATGGAGTCCCCAGTGACGAGCTGCAGAAACTGCTGGAGGGGAGGGTGAATTATTTTGAGCCTGGTGGGCCCATGACACCTCAGGCCACCAGGGCAGAGGTGCAGCATACAGGTAGACTCATGATTGAGGGACAGACTTAGCAATGGACACTATTGCCCAGGTTATTCACAAGTGTGAACACTGCACACAGCCTCTCCTGCTCTGAAAGACTGTTACAAAACATGGAGCCTGACATCATGGACTGGATGGACTCAGCAGCTTTATCGGGATTGGTCCATGCACTAAGGAATGATCTCTCTCCCTCTCTCTATGTGTGTGTGTATGTATATATATACATGTGATGGTATATTGAAAATGTGGGATCTGAGCATGACATGAATGGTATGGTAGTGGATACTGTCTTGGGTTCAGCAGTAGCAGTCATTTTTCTCCTTCTTGGTAGCTGGTGCAGCGCTGTGTTTTTGACTTCCAGCCTGGGAACAGCACTGATAACACCAGTGGTTTTGGTTTCTGCTTAGTAATGTTTGGTCTGACCAAGGACTTTCTGAGCCTCATGCTCTGCCAGAGGAGGGGAAGCCAGGAGGAATCAGAGACAGGACACCTGATCCAAACTGAACAAAGAGGTACTCCATGCCACAACACGTCATGCCCAGGATGTAAAAAACTGAGGGCAGGGACCCAGAAGAGGGGGGTTCACTGCTGGGTCGAGCTTGGTATTGGGTGGTGAGCGGTTGTATTCTCTTCCCTTGTATTTCCCTTGTCATTATTATTATTGGTGGTAGCAGTAGTGGTTTGTGTTATACCTTAGTTACTGGACTGTTCTTATCTCAGCCTGTGGGAGTTGCATTCTTTTCATTCTCCTCCCCATCCCCCTGGGAGCTGGGGGGAAGAAAGAAGGAGGAGCGAATGAGTGAACTACTTAAGTGGCTTAAACCACAACAGAGGTCTAATGCCCTCCTCAGTAGTTAAACCTCTCCTGCAGAGGTAAAAAGGCTGCCTCCTTGCCCAGTTCCCTGGGACTCACATGCATGGTATAGCACAAACTCAGTGACACTCTTCCCACTGCTTTCTGCTTTTCTTTCCTTCTCCCCCTCCCCCAGCCCAGAGACTACAGCTGTGATGAACATGACAGGGGAAGTGCTGCCATGGTCAGACAACAGTGTAATTGTTGGCATACCTGCCTCCTTATACCATATACCGGCGTAAGCCTGCGAACAGAGCCAATACTGCATACTGCGCACAAATTTGGACTTGTCTCCCCAGCTGCTGTCACAGAATCACAGCATCTCTGGAGATCATCGTCAGACTGTAATGTTCAACCTTTTGAGGAACTCCAGAGACATTCATGAAGGTTTTCTCTAGCAGCTTTGCATAATATAGTAATCAACTACTTGGCCAGCAAATCAGCATAACACCATTTTACCAAATATATTCACATGTTTGGAATCTGAGAGAGTATTCCAGAACAGAAGGTGGAGATTTGAGTATTTATGACCCCATTCATGATCACAATGACATCTTACCATTTTCCGGTGTGACAAAGTAACTGACAAGAGCCTAACTTCAGTCAGTCAAAACACTGCTTTTTTATCTTGTTTCTACTGGCAGCAGTTGCTTGTCAGGATGAAATAAATTCATGATCTGTAACTCTTCCTGCTGTTAACATTTCAACAGCAGTCTGACTTTTCCACTTTGGGTGCTTTCTTACTGGGCTTTAGTTTTGTAACTTGGTTGGGTTCAAGATTTGCTTGGAATTGTGATTGAGGTTTCATTGATTGAGTTCCTGAATTTAAATAGAGTAGTGTAACTCTTTGAATAACCTAACAGCTCTAGCTCACTCATGCAAGAATTGTTTAAAAGTGCAGTTTCTTTGCAGGCAGAGTAAGAATTTCTATCAGTAAATACTGTGCACACATTCAATTAAAAGATAACCTTTTCATCAAAGAACTCTAAAACCTCCAGAAAGCCTAAATATGAACAGTATGGTGAGCCAATGACTGTTAGAGAATGGCTATTTGTTTGTTTTATAAAATCCTTAATATTTTTAGAGAATTCAAGAGATAATGCTTGAGCCCCCATTTTTCCCCTGAAAAACTATCCTTGTTTCAGAAATGGGTTCTCTAGTTATGCATGAAGATAATACAGTAGCTGTATTTTCAAAGATGTTCCAGAAATACGCTGTCAGTAAAATTACAAAAAGCTTTAAGAATCCACACCCAAAATTCTCATGTATCTCCTTGCAGCTGCAAAGGAGTCCTTTGAAGGACCCTCCCTATCCTTTAAAGTAGAAAGATGAAGGGCCTGTTTGCAGGTTAGCATTGAGTGGATGAGAGGAGATGGGACAGTTGTGGGGTTGAGCTCCCCTCCACCATAGTTGTGGGGCCCTCCAACACATCCAGCTGTTAAGGAAACGCCAGGGAGGCCAGATGTATTCCCAGATCAGCTGCAAAAGGGGATTGCCCTAATCGCAATCACCACAGACTATCATATCTTTCCTGCATTGCTTCAGGAGCTGGTTTCACAGCAGTCAGGGATATTAGCAGCGCTCAACCAGTGTTCAGGTTCAGACTGCTTCAGACTGTTAGTGGCAGCAGCAGCAACTAATAGGTGGGTTTAAGGCATGGGATGCTTAAGTTCTGACAGTGCTTTCTGTTATCTGACTTAAAAGATTCCTTCCTGGAAATAACTGGCCTAGAAATCTTCAGTGCACTGTAAGAAGATTTACAAGTATTTTATGCAGGTGAAAATGCCACAGCCTTGATGAATCAGGCTGGGAAGCCAACAGTAGTGAGAATGCGCAGCACTCCAGCCTTTCCTTAGTCACATGCACTACACTGAGCATCACTAAAAATGCTTTATGGCCTTTTTAGTTTCTCCCTGCCTTACGAATTTTTGCCCAGTTACAATGGAAATATTGAGCATTCAGAAGCTGCCAAAGAACAAAATTTAAAGTATTTGGAATTACTATTAAGGGAACTAAAGTGTAGAACTGTGACTAGAATGAATCATTATGTTTCACTACTAAAAAATACAGGCATCATAAAGGCATCAAAATACTGCCTCTGCTTCACTAAATCTCAATGCTTCACATCTTTCTCCAAGTCTGGCATCATCATTTTGTATATGAGTGTAGTCCAAGAATGTCTGCAGTACAGATTTTTTTTTTTTACATTCAACATTGTTGTATCATTTTTTAACTTATTTTTTTTATCATTCTTGTCCATCTGCATTCTGATTTTATGAATCATTGTGGGGGAAAGATTAATTGTATGACACTGCATTCTGATGGTTACTGAATTATTTCCTAGAATAAATAGAGAAAAATAATTATTAAAAAAAAAATCTAAAAGCATGTTTTAAGAAATTGTTCCATAAATAAAGGATTTGGTTCTGCAAACTAAACGTGGGTTGGAGCACACAAAGCAAATGAAGAACAGCTGTCACTTCTATCACAAGATATGCAACGATAGCATCCCCAGGAATGCTATTCCATCCATCTGAAGATAGGGTTCTAAGAAAGTGAGATTATTTTCTGTCTGGAAATCTTGCATTTCTTTACTGCCTATATGACTGAAGGTGCTTACAAGACTGGCTTGGAATGTAAGCTTGATTCTTTAGTTCACCTCATACTTTGTCTACAGGACTAAACCGACATAACTAAAAAGAAATTAAAAGTAAAATCTTGGTGCAACAGGCAAAATCCTATGATGGGATAATTGTTTCACATGATCTTGCCAGAGATTTTAGGCATTAATGAGCTTTCACAGGGAGGGTTAAGAGCCTTTATTTTGCTAAACAGCTGATTCCTAACAAATAATCTGACAAACTAATCGACATCTCAGATATGCAGAAATAAATTAATTCTTTGCATATGTTATGAACAAAATCCAAACCTGCAAATATGAATGTAAAATGAGTAAAGAATGTAGACAAACCTGCAAGTCACAGGAAAATACTAGTGAAAACTGGAGTACCTTCTGATAAAAACAAGGTTATTGAGCCTGACATTTAATATACAAGGCAAACAAAGGTACTCAAAGACAAAGAAGGAGTGAGAAGAGCACGTACGGCCCAGCAGTACATTGGCTTTTGGAACTTCTTTAACTGCATAGAGAGTGAAACTGGAGACACGTAGACCAAGCTATTGCAAAATGAGCTTATAGTACAAACAGAATTTCAAGTCTGATGAATATACTGCAATCACGAGAGCTATTTATTGAAGAGCTAGTGTGGGAGCACTCAGATAAAGCTGCTATGGCCTTCATAGATGAGTTAGAACTGATTTTCACTGTTCCACAGGAAAAAAAAAAATAATAGCAGCTGCGAAAGTTTTCAAAAATTATTTAACAATTAAAAGATAGACGACTCACCTCCTTCTGATTCAAAATCCCGCTGCTCAAATCTTAGTCCCACCTGTCCTGGGTTCAGCAGTAACAGTCGTTATTTTTTTTTCTACTTCTTGGTAGCTGATGCAGTGCTGTGCTTTTGATTTTGGGCCTGGGAGCAGCGCTGATAACACCAGTGTTTTCAGTTACTGCTTGGTAATGTTTTGGTCTGACCAAGGACTTTCTGAGCCTCATGCTCTGCCAGGGAGAAGGGGAAGCCGGGAGGAAGCAGAGACAGGACACCTGACCCAAACGGACCAAAGAGGTATTCCATGCCACAACATGTCATGAGCAGGATGTAAAAAAAAACTGAGGACAGGAACACGGAAGCTTCTCTCTCTCTCAGCTCAGTCAGGTGGTGAGCGGTTGTATCCTCTTCCCTTGTACTTTCCCTGGTTGTCATTATTATCGGTGGTAGCAGTAGTGATTTGCGTTATACCTTAGTTACTAAACTGTTCTTATCTCAACCTGTGGGAGTTACATTATTTCGATTCTTCTCCCCATTTCCCCCCCAACCCCCCTCAGAGTGGGGGGAAGAAAGAGGGAGAAGTGAGTGAACGGGCTGCGTGAGACTTACAGCTTAAACCATGACACCACCTAATGTTGAAAGGAAATGGAAAAAAACTGCATCTCAATTGTATCTGGAATCCTGCATTTATGGATCGTCCAATTAAGATAGGGGAAATTTATCTTAATTCCTAGATATTACTCTTAATGACAAAAATGTCACTGCTTAACAGCAAGACTTAGATGCATCTTAAAACATTATTTCATGTTTCTTTCGGTTCAAATAGTTTATGTCCAGCGTTACTAAGGGAACCCTTAGACAACTGAGACATAAAGCAAAACTCTCTCCCTTTCATTTAATTCCAGACATGAGTAACAATAAAAGATGTAAGATGCTCACAGAAAATAAAGTCTCAAGAATATGAATTTACACAGACATATAAAAACAAGACATTAACTGTTTTTTACTACTCCATGCAGTAGTATAGGCTGAGAACTTAGAGCACCCCAGAAAGTCCCATATACTTCTCATATTCAGCCAACATTTGGGAACATTTACTGGCTAAAATTAGGACTTCAGTGGGTCTCCTATTGCCAATAAAGGAGTGCTCTGGGAGAACAGACTGACCTTGAGTTAGTACCTACTTAATGCAGACATCTCGTTTCCTACTGGCTGTACAGATGAAGGTGCCAGACATATCTTTTTGCAGTGCCTTTGCAGAACAACTTTGTTCAGATTTATTTTATTAAGAGAAAAGTTATTTGTGAAGGCTTTCTCCTGCCATTTCATGCTGTGCTAGAATTAATATAGTGAGCCTAATAGTTTGACAATATGTTTTGATTATTTTTGTTTAAAATTTCATGCAAGTGCCAGTGGGATGAGATTTACGGCTACAAACTCAGAAGCACAAACAAGAATGGAGTCACAGAGTTCAAACATACTTTCTTGTCTTTATCTTCTGTCTATTTAGGTAATATTCCAGTTATACTAAAAATTAGGCAGTGTAGTAATACTTGTAGCACACTCTTCAAATCTTTGCTCTGCTTTCCAGACATAGATTTCCTTGCATCTTTAGGCACATTTGTAAAAGCATACAATTTTTTTTTTTTTTTTGTAGTTCTGTTTGGAAACTTCTAGAGATCACCAAAACATATCAGACATTAGGAAAACAAATTAAAATTATATATAATACACATTCACCCCTTGAATCCTGGGTTTCAATATAAGTAATGATATCAAGCCACAGGTTGTTTGCACAATAATCTAGCAGCTCCCTCCTCCCCCAAAAGAAAACAAAGCAAAAGGGGATCCCAACTGAAAGGCAGAATTATGTGATGATTTTCATACACTTTAATATTCTCAGATTTTTGCCATATTGGTAGTAAGTAACATGTTTTAGAAGCACACACATTATACAACTGTCCCACAAAAAGTAAGTTAGAATATGCGCATGAAAAGATCAAAACTGAGCCTTCAGACTTTTCACAGAATATTTTTCTTGAAACTGAAGTGCTTTTAAAGTTCAGAGTTTCATGAAAGGCAATCTTTGGCTAAAATCAATGTACCAGCAAGATAAAAGGTGCAACAATATGACTGCAGTGATCAAAGCTTTCAAAAGAATGATCCACTCTTTTCAAACCACATCCCAGGCATCAAGTTCTTTAAATGCAATATGGCCTGCACCAAAGGCAGAAATGATGAAACTCTGTAAATCCACAAGAAATATAGCAATTATGTTTTACTACATTGGGTGCTTTACAAGTGAAAATGACTTGACAAAAAAAAGGCTATTTTATATGCACTGTAAAAAAACAGGCGATGATGAGTACAGTGAATGGTGAAAAATAGCTTAAGAAAATGGGTCTATTGCAGTGTCCTGTGCATAAACTCCACAGCCTTCTGTTGTAGTAGAAAAAAAAAACAGGGAAGTAGGTTGATATGCTCCCTTGTGAGGAAGAAACAGGTTTTGCCCCTTCCTCAAATAGCAAAACCACCAAGTTGACATGCAACTGCAGGAAAAGTTGAATGGTGGGGAACTGTCGCGGGAGCCGGAATCAAACTCGTACTCATAGAGTTAATCAGTCTGTTCCGTTTATTGGTTAACAACAGTATTCTTTTATAGTGTACTTGCGGTTACATGATTGGTTAATAAGGCTACATCTCGTATGCTAATTGGGTTTACAGTTAAATAATTGGTTAATAAAGTTACATTTCGTATGCTAATTAGTTCTTACATTATTGTCATTGGTTATAGATTAGCTTAGCGGTCTCAGAAATATTAAAGTATTCAGCAAATACCTAACTGGATACATTTTTTGCAGAGTGTCAGCAATAGTTTAGTCATTGGTTATTACAACAATAAGCGATTCACCTACTAGAGTTACAAAAATAGCTAGATACACATTCCTATTCACCCACTATAGTTACAAAAGTAGCTAAATACAACATTCCTGAGGTGTCTGCCCTAACCAAGATTCTGTCTTACTGACTACCACATTGTATTATAGTGCAACATTGTATATATACTCAAGGTTGCTCTAGCCTTACTCTATCAGCAGCTGTGTCAACAGCTTCAAGCGGCCTAATCAGAGGCCTATACAACTCGAGCTCTTGCTTACTCGTCTGACAAGAGCAGTTCAGTCATGCTAACATGCCCTTGCTCATTGAGCCATTCCTCCACAGGGAACCTTATTTAAACTCATGCCATAAACAGTAAAAAGAGAACAGAGAATGACAAGTTAAGTACTGCATTTTTTTTGTTTGGATATTTTTACTACCTTTGTGTTTGCTTCACAGCTCAATAGCAACTCAGGCTTCATTACCTGCTAGGTTCTTCTGTGAGCTGCATGGAATGATGGGGTGGCATCAATCCCTTTCTTTGCAGACAGGTATCTGTATCTAAGAAAGAATTAACATTCATTTGCCCCCTTGCGGTTAGGCTCAGTAATAAGGACAAAAAATAATGACACAAGTTTAAAAAAGCTGATTCCTGTCTCCAAGCAAAAAGATCAAGCCATATTTACATGGAAATGTTGGAAAACTTTGTAACTTTAATTAAGACTTCTGCTGGTTTAGAGAGTTAAGTTATTTTTACATCGAGAGATCCATTTTTCAGAGTCTGGAGTGGGACAGGCCCGCACTCACATGCCACAACTGGTCAGAATGGAGGAGAGGGGTAGGGAATGTCCCAGTTTTCTCCCACTTGCTGACCGAATGGGCAGGGTGGGTATATTCTCCAGGGCCTATCCAGGGATTACTAAACCAAAAGATTTTCATGGCTGACAAGGGATGATGGAGAGGAAAGGTATATCATCTTTACACCACAAAACAAGTTTGATTGCTACCAACTTGGTGAAGGCATGAGACAACCAAAATCAAAACAAGATTAGCTAAACATCATGGTGGCTGTAGAGAAGAGACTTCAAAAAACAGAACAGAGCATCTCATTAATGGTCAAAGCAAAAAGGAGCCAGACTGCAAATAAATACTGCAGAATGATTGGGTCTGAAAAATAACCTGAGTCTGACAAAAGCTTCCAACCAGTCCAGCAGGGCCAGGAATTGCAGGTGACACAATTTAGGAACCAGTCCTCAGCATCAGGAAGTATTCTGGACAGCAGGAAAAGGCCGATTTTTAGGGATTTCCATAGCTATTATTTGATCCACTGATATATTAACTGCTTGTAATGTCATTAATATATGTATTTAAATACTGGGAATACTGTATCATGGTTAGAGAAATTGTACAACTTCCCCTCAGCATGTCACTTTAATATTAATCTCTGTTAAAGGCTCAAGGTTTAGATGAAAGTGATGATTCATTTCAAGAGCACTGACATCACATCAAACTTTCCTGAATGTGCTTACTGCTTCTCCATGTGCATTAGGACAAGAACAGTGATGAATGTATGAGTAGCTCCTCAGACCCATCTTAAAAGCTCATAGTCAACCCTTCCCAAAGATTTTTAAAAGTTTAGTTATAAGAAATAGCAAAATCTCATACTGAAAAGAATTCTCAGAAGTCGGATATTACACATATGCACCCCTCAATGAAAAAAACACCCAACAGTGATTACAGAGTTCAATCATAGAATCACAGGCTGGTTTTGATTGCAGTAGACTTTGAACATCATCTAGTTCCAATCACCCTGGCATGGGAAGGGACACTTTCCACTAGAACAAGTTACTTAAAGCCCCGTCCAACCTGGCCTCAAACACTTCCAGGGATGAGGCTGCCACAACTTCATGGGGCAACCTGTGCCAGTGCCTCACCACTCTCACAGTAAAGAGTTTCTTTGTAAAGTCTAAACTAAATCTACTCTCTTTCAGTTTAAAGCCATACCCCCTTGTCCTATCTCTACATGCTCTCATAAAAAGTCCCTCATTTTATCATTTTCCCAATGTTAGATGGGACTCAACTAGACACCTTTAAAAGATTTGTTCATAGAGCATTATCTGTGTAATACAATGTCTTAATAGACTTCACAAACAGAACTGTGCTCCCTTCAGTTTATTAAGATGTAGCAATTGGTTAAAATTATTAGTTCTCATTCATTAAACAGGGAAAATTTAGATTGGATATGAGGAAGAAATTCTTTACTGTAAGGGTGATGAAGGCACTGGAATGGGTTGCCCAGGGAAGCTGTGAATGCTCCATCACTGGCAGTGTTCAGGGCGAGTTGGACAGAGCCTTGGGTGGCATGGGTTAGTGTGAGGGGTCCCTGCCCATGGCAGGGGAGTTAGAACTAGATGATCTTAAGGTCCTTTCCAACCCTAACTATTCTATGATTCTGTGCTTTCCATTTGTATCTTGCATACTCCTGAAAATATGAAGAAAAATAGAAGAGATTGGTATTTACAGATTTTTTGATGCAATCAGTGAATGAATCAATTGATTTTGTATCTCTGAACCCTCCTATGAAGATAAAGTCTTACACATGATGTTACTTACAGAACAAGTGGTTATATTATTTTAGACAACTAATCTGCAAGCAATGCACAACTCAGCATCAGTTCACTCCTCTCTCTGAGGGCATTTGATCCAGCATCTCATATCTTCTCGAGGACATTCTTCCAGCTTCCTTCAACCTCTCTTGCTGAAGCTTCAGCATATGGCAAAGAGCTATGCAATATGCCAAATGAAGTGAGAATATCTGTATGTATTAGAGTTTACAACATGTTCTCACTAGAATCTTGTCAGTCTGGATGTGAAGAGAAAGCAAAAGGACACCCCTCACTTCTGCAATAAAGCAGTTATCAGACATACCAAATCAAAAAGTGGACCTGTGGGACAAGATAGTAGAGAGGTAATAGGCCTTAACAGGCCTTAACTTAACAGGCCTAGCCATCATTACCTGCTCAGGCTCACTCGAGCTTATTACCTCCAGAGCATGAAGCTGGAGAGAACACCAGCTGTGCAGTAGTACTCCCTGCTGTAAGAACTCACTGTTTTATTAGGGAAGAAAGATGCAGAAGAAATGGAAGTTTCCTTTGCCATCCCTGTTAATTTCTGCCTGCCTAAATTCCAGGCAGTACACTGTGGTTCACTCCAGTTTATATCCTGAAGATTTCAGTGTACATTAATAGAAAAAAAACAGTCTAAGTAACAAGAAAGGCAAGTAAACTACTAAAAAAATATCTCAGAAAGAAAAAATTATGAATTGTGAAGGACAAATAGCTCACAAAAGCTCACAAAATCCAAGCATCTTTAGAATTGAGGAAATTTATACAAAACTGATACTGCCCAAAGATTATTTTTTTTCAGTAGTATTAATAAGATGAAAACTTTTAAATACAATGGTTTGGCCCAGAAAGGCATAAATCTAAATTTTTTATTTTTTTTTTTTTAGACCTGAAAAGGCATCTTTTTAAAGCACATCCTCTGAAAACAGATTGTTACAACCATTCTTTCTTTCTCCTTGGACTGAGCTACTTTATTTTTTCTTTCTTTCACATCACCTATGAAGAGGCCTAATTTCTTCATCCTAGAGGGATTTTCACTATTCCCCCTGTGAGATTATCAGAAAGCCCATATTCCTGCCCATGAAATTTGTAGGTGAATTTATTCTTCAGAAGCACTTACCATATATTTCTCCCACCCCAAAAATAAAGAATGCCAGTTTATTCTGAGCAGACAAGAGCTTATTCTATTTTATTGCATTTTTTTTACCTGGAGGTTTTGTTACCTTTCATCATATCTCAAAGAAAGGTGTCTTTTACTGTCTGTTGCTACCAGCCCTTACTTAATGAATTTACTCCCATGCTAAGAAATATCAAGGACTTCTACGATTTAAATTATATTTTATATTAATATTTATATTTTTCAGATCTGAAAGACATAAAGTTCTTTAAAATAATTAATCTACGGAAGATACCTTTCCAGCAGGACTTGACTATGATGTGCTATTAATTTCTAATCCTAGCCAAAAATGCAGACTAAAACCATCTTTAGGTGTTTTTTTTTTATGTAAATTACTAGCACTGGTTATATGGAATATGAATCTTCGTGTTTGTGAAGTTTTGCATGTTCAAGGAATCAATCCCAAGATTTCTTTCTGTGTAATTTTATTGTGTCTTTTTATCTTGTCATTTTTTTTTATGCTTGTCATGCACATAGTGTTCGTAACACAAATTCAGTGTTAGGTACCTGGGTCTTGGAAAACTGAGTACTGGGGTATGAATGTTGTTTTCCTCCTACTTCATTAAGTTGCTTCTGATTTTCATTCTTAAAATGTATAAGTTTTGTTATTAAAACTATCCATCAAAATTCAAATCTTACCAGAACACTTGTTTTTCCCTCACAAACCTGTTAAAGAAGGAAAGTTAACTGAAGACTCTTTCAAATGAAGAATTCTTTTTTTTAAAAAAAAAAAAAAAAAAAAGATCTTCAGTTTTAGCTTCTGATAATATTTCTCAACAAAATCTGGTCCAACACATATCTTTTAACATTTCATAAGGGCATCATGGGGAAAACAGCTACCTGTAGAAGTTTCCAGGGAATATACAATCAACCCATTCAACATATGATGCTTTAATACCCATATCTTATTTGGATCCATGATTCAGTATTTCTGATATTACAAATCTATATCAAACTGATAGTTCTTTTTATTTCTCATAAACATGTTTTAAGGGCAACATGACAGTGAAACAGAGTTAAGCGTATGCAGAGTGATAGAGTGCTGTCATCACATTATTTCAAGCTCCTATGGTTTATCACTTTGCTTCAGAAAGCTTGCAAAATACAGCAAATCAAATCTGGTTTTAAATGCCTGTCTACCTCTGATTTGTTCCACAATTCAGGGAAAAATTCTTCTTGACATGTTATACTTCAGGCATGGTGCCAAAGACTAAAACATTGATACGTATGGCAGGCGATGCTCTGTGGTAGATAGTCAGGATCTTCTAGAT